>CM031236.1:26066790-28749617 GCA_018340775.1 Taxus wallichiana var. yunnanensis | reverse complement strand
GTCATAAACTATATATAGCATGTACCATATATTAAAATATATAAGCAGAAATCTACAACAATTTCTTAAATAATTCAATACATTATATAAGCGATATATACAATTGATTACCTCGGATTCCGTCCCTCACGGATGTTGGGAGTATCTACGCTACCCGTAGATCTCGTCCCAGTAGATCCTGTGAAACAAAATAAATAAAATGTAAGAAGTTGATAAATAAGTTTTTTGAATAAAGTTCATTAATTTCTAACATTTCAATTTAGATTAAATATTAATTATATTAAAACACATGTATTTATACCTCTGCGGAACATGTCTCCAAATGTATGGGATTGTCATCCACGACCTCAACACCGGCTGCAAATATCTACTTGCCAACTAAGCCAAGTTGACTTCGGACCCAAAACATCAAGATCCATGTTATGCTCGGTCAGAGCTGTGTGTATGTGACACGGGTAGATGGTGTGGGCCGTGAAGCTCCTCACACCGAGCGTGCCTAAACACAAAAGTACATGTTTAATTTTAATATTAATAAATTGTAAAGTAATGATCAATTAAAATAAATTTTAATTATATTAAAGGTTTAATTTTCACACACCGAACAAAATGTACTTTGAACATCGGAGTGTGACAATCCAAATATAGAAGTCTATCTGCAGCGGTAGCAATAAGTACTCGACTAGAAGATACACTCCCACTATGCTCTATAAAATCTAAAACCCCGATAGTGGAATGTTGCAATGCCGAGCAATCACCTCATACGCATACGCAACAAGTCGGCAGCCATGATGCGTCCTAGCCGAGCGTGCTTGAGTGGGATCTCAGTAACTAGCTCAAAGTCATATGGGGAAATCAAAGATGCACGAGTGTATACCTCATTGCGTCATCACTGGTGCTACTTCTCACCTCCACTGCTAGTATCACGTCTCTGAAGGTACTTGACCCACACGGAAGAGATCAATTGGGTCTCATGAGCATGCCAAAGGCAAGACCCTCGATAAGCGACCTCATGTATGCGGTCATAACGACAGTCTTTGCGACATCCTGAAAGCTTGATAAGAATGGTTGTGGCCTTGGTACAAGCTGCCACGCGTCAACAACTGCAGGAGCTCCCTCCTTTCTATATGCCTTCCTGTGGCTAATACGGCCACGCCCCTACCCCAAATAACTAGGGATGTCTAAATAGTTCACCTTTAGGTTTAAGTGAACCTCAGCATGTAGCATCATTATGAAGTATAATGGTAATTGGTTATTATTTGGAAATTGGCCTTGAGAGGCCACAAATCTAGGATAAATCAAAGGGGCACATAAAGGACATGAACATTTGTTTACATAATATGCCCTTATTTTCCGTTTGTCTGCATAAAAACTCCAACAAGACCTCTTAACGACTTCCTTATCGGAAAGTCGTGATGTAATCTCATTATAACCTACATCTCCTGAGACACTTGATTTTAGTGAATCCATAATTTTTTTATTGATTCAAAATCAAATGGATTATATGTTTTCAAACTTGTCTCTATTCTACGAAGATCAACCAGTATTTTTTACAATGGGCTTTATACTACCCAACTGTAGTTGGATTTTCGAGAATAGATTGCAATTTTTCAATCTCTAAATCGGTCCTCTCAAACAAATTTGGAGTTCGAGAAGAAGCCATGACTGTAAAAAAAATGAAAGTAAAATTCTAATTAATAGTACTTTTAATTAAAAAAAATTCCTAAGATATTCTCCTATATTAATGAAAACAGAAATATGAAATTTTCAAGCTTTAATGCAACTAATATATAGAAAATAAATTACAAAATCAAATAAATTACATAAATTACAAATCACAATGATAACAAAATATACCAAGTGATGTTGCGAGTTCGAAATGAAAAGTTTTGAATACATTTACATGATCTTAAAGTCAAAGCAATGTTTGTAGAAGAGAATGTGAGTTTACACAGGCACAAACCATTATCAAAGCGAGAACAATTGAGTGGGATTCACCTTTCCTCGGAACACAATTTTTGTGCATATGATACGTAATTAGCGCAATCAAATAGAACACCAATCCAATTTTAAACAACAAAACACATCGGTAAAAGACATGTCTAATGCATCTATATCTCCACATGTACAAGTTGACCACTTATGCATGCTTAAAAATTAAAAAAACATTGAAATTATTTGTAATCTATTATTGATGTCATCACGGTGTTTGTATACAAAATCGGGGATAAATCAACTTTACATTTCAAGGAAGTCGTTTATTTCAAGGAAAATTTGTTTAACTTTGGCATTATCTTATTTAACTCATATGATCAAATTTCCCATCACATTTCCCATCCTTACTCCTGTCAACATTTTTTTGATAGTGCCTTACAATATCACTATAATACATTATCTAAAACCTCTAGATGCTACCGGATACAAGAATATAATCCAAAGTTCGGTGATATCATTAAAGCATGTGCTTCTCAAGTGTAGGCATACACGCACCAACGAGTTCTACGAGGAAACTACATAACGAGTTCTTATTTATTTATATTTATATTATCTTATCTAGAAGCTTTGAAGCAGCCCTAAAGGCACATTAAAACAGAGATATTGCAAAGAAATATGCAAAGCTTCTGGCGATGGCATAGTATTAAGGTTTTGAAAATGGAATATCTCCATGATATGCATTATTCTGGTGCACTCTGCAATGTTGGTTCCAAACAAAAATTATGCCACTATTGGGATCTTAGTATGGCATAGGCAGCTGTGAGCTACAATATACTCATTTTACTAGAAACTAAAAAGATCCTTTATGTTACAATTTGCAGCACATAAAAGAAGCCCTTCAAAAAATACATTGAACAACGGGCATGAGTAACCAAGAGGACCTTGGAAAAATGTACAGTAACAACCATATGAATTCTTCCTTAGTCGTGGATCAAAGCTAATAGAAATAAAGCTAGATAAAATTAGCTTGAAACTACAGTATAATCGTCCATTATAAAAAACAATTTTCTCTGAACCTAGTAAAAGAATACTTTTATTGTCTAATTGGACGTACATAATGGAAGGGTATAAATATTGCCTATTGCCCTCAGAGTTTCTCATTTAGAGACCATTTACAAGTAATGAGTGCTTTTGTAATCATCCAACTGAATGTCTATTATGGAACAATTAACTGAGCTCATAGATGAATTCCATCAAAGATGACTCGCATCACCACAAGGACTTTGCGATATATTAATACATCGATGACATAATGAGAATCACGAGAAAATATAAATGAGAAATATATATTGGCTATGGTGCTACAAGCACTTGTTTATAAATGTGTTACTGAAGAATTGTAAGCCAATTGTTGTAAAGAGACTCTCACAGTCACCACACACAAAGCTTGCGTGAATTTAAAACTGAGCCGAAAGCTTGATTGGAAGCATTAAACATCGGGATCTTGGGAGTCTCGCATGGATCTTGGGAGAAGGGTTTGAATTAATGACTTAATAAGAGCATGTAGAAAGATTTTGAAAACCCTAGAAAAGACTATATTTATGAATGACAGATGATGATGATCTTGTAAATGAGTTAAAAGAATCTAAAAATTGTGTATTTCAAGTTGACAACCATTAAGATGTTTGAATAAGAAAGCATAACCTTTTTCATAGATTTTGAAGGATGGAAAAGTGCCAATAAGGTCTGCAAATTCTTGTGAAATCATCAATAAGGTTATTAGAATCCAAATAGGGAGAAAGTAAACAAGAATCTATCTCACTCCTAGATACCTGTCACGGGGTTTTGAGAGAAAGAATATTGTATGTGGATGGAAGTAACCTTGAAACCTAATGCAAATGGAAAACTAATGAGATTAGGGTGAGATAAGGAGATCAATAAGTGTGAAATAGGGGAATGAGAGATTATTAGTTTAAAATTTGCTAAAACTCGGACATGACATTATATTACCCAATTTAGAGGGCTTGTTGGAAGCATTCTTAGAGAAATAGTCATAATCCATGCCTTGAAGAATCTATAGAATCCTTAAACAAGTGGAAGATTGAATTATGTGGGATTTAGGAATCATAAATAGTAATTTTTAGGTGCACTAAGTATGTAAGAAAGAAGGAATCCAAAATACGGTCTAAGGGAAAAAGCATGTGACAATCCTAATATGCTAGCATAATAAGAAATATTAAGGACAAGTTGAACAAGGAGTCATAGAAAGTGTGTTGGAAGTCTTGGTAGCTTTGAAGAGTCTAATAAAACCTTAGAAAAATCCAAAAGTAGAGGCTTCCTTATCACTCTTATCACAAATCCTTTTGAGGAGTTTGAGGATGGTAAATAAGAGAAAATAAATTTATGATCAATTTTTATGAATGATACTAATGGAATGGGATGAAGGAGTTGGTAAGGAGGAAATGAAAATGAGGAGTGTTGAGTGAAAGAATAACTTAGAATAAACAAAGAGGAAAGTCTGAAACAGGGGTTAGAAGATTGCTTAGAGACAAGAGCAAGTAAGAAGATAAAGAAGCCATACACATGAAAATATGATAAATAGTGTTAGAAGGGTATAAAGACATTGAAAATTCATTGAATAAGGTAGAATAATAAGGATTAAGGTGAATCTAAGATCTAATTCAGTGGGAAAGAGCTTAAACCAAGGCAAGTCAAAATTGACCTAGAAGTACAGGTCTTCTGAAAGGACTTAAGGAACATATAAGAGTTGAAGGAGTGTCTTGAAGAAGTAGGTAAATAAAATACATAAGGGAATAGATGGTGATGAAGAATTGTGACAAGAAACTAGAGAAAAGTCAAGACAAGTTAGAGGAAATAGAGAGGAAAAATCCCAACTAAGTGACCAAGAACTTGACAAGCAGGTTACTAGAAGAAAAGCGTGACAATAGGAAAAGTAACCTGTATGTGACTATGTTGGGATACAAGAGTGAAGTGGTTGATAATATACAAAGCGTCTTACAGAGGAAATAAAGTTTAGAGTTCATAGGGAGTGTTTTGAAATAATTTGACAAACATGCATTGAATGATTGAAAGGGTCAAGGGCTTTATTTTTCTTGAGTCCTTGATAATAGTGTCTATGCTAAGAGGACTGAGACCATATAAAGTTGCTAAGAAAGTAAGGTCAACAAGACAAAGGTGTAAAAGAGGAATCGGGGAGAGTAGGTTTGAAATTATCATTTTGAAACACTAACCTCAAATAATTTGAATATTTTAAAGCTCAATTCATTATATAATTTGCATGGAACATCACGGTTGGATATTCAAGCCTTGTCATAGTAAATTGTAGAAGTTACTAACTATGAAAGCATCAAGAGCAATGTGTTGAAAAGCCATTCAAGGCCAATTTTGCATAATAAAGGTGATGTTGACATTTTGATGGTTTAAAAACCATTTCAAATGCGGGATTGGTATAGTTGAGGGTCTACAAACATGTTGAACTAGTTGGGTTAACACCATGAGTTGAAAAAAATGAAGAATTTAGATGATTAAGGGAATTGAGAACGTGTCAAGTAAGCTAGTTTCAAGGCCTAGAGAGCGTAGTTTGAATCAATTCTAACAAAGTGAGTGGTTTGAGGTTGAGAAAGGCTCTACATCACATTGATTTTTGTGGGTTTTAGCTTCAAATGTGTGTTCTCGGCCTCAAAATAGGGCATATGTTTAAAATATGATCTATCTAGCCAAATTCCTCAAAACTTTGGAATCTTGATGGTCATAGGGAGAGTTTAGAGTGTACAAAGTTTCAGGTCCATATCACATGTGTAGGTATGCAAACCACTAAGCCCTCAATATGCATGTTTAAACAAGGTCTTATGACTGTATTTTATCCATTTTCTTGGTGAATTGATCACTGTATAGTCACATAGAGATTAAAATGATTATGTTATGAGCAGTCATTAGCACATCACTGAGACCGACATCCACACTGCTTTGGGGATTATTGTCAGGACTAGCTCGATTTTTCTTAATCACATTCAGTTATCACAAAGCATAGCTACCTGATTTGGCCCTTGGGGATTGCAAAAATTTGGAACTTCTTGACCTGTAGACTAAAGGGAAAGATACCATGATAGGTATCCAATCTTTCCAACTTGCATTTCTATGTCAATTTGTCATGGATTTTCTTAGAAGGCCCCTTGCCTACAAAGATGAGTAAATTGGTCATATTATTAGCTAATAAACATCTATGCTAATCATTTGAGTGGGTTAATTCCAGCAGCAATAGGGAGTTGTGAATGGATTGTATGAAGTCATATTCTCATTCTTGATTCCCGAACCACTTTTCAAGTTTGCTTCACCATTAGCATCAGCAAGAGAAATGGGTTCTTTTGGAAACAATGCAACTGCAGCCACATGATTGGGATTCAATATTGGAACTATGGAGTTCGTAATAAAGTTCCCTCACTGAAAGACTACTGAGATGGAATTAATTCCCTATTGCTAGGTGTCATTCTACCAGGGCACTCGCAATTACAACATCTGACAAAAAAATTTCTTACTATTATGCTTTTATGGATGGCCATACCCTGTTCCAAAGCTCCCAT
Source organism: Taxus wallichiana var. yunnanensis (assembly GCA_018340775.1). NCBI lineage: Eukaryota > Viridiplantae > Streptophyta > Pinopsida > Cupressales > Taxaceae > Taxus > Taxus wallichiana. The sequence goes on along the minus strand of CM031236.1, from coordinate 28,743,084 downwards.
TTTGACACAGGCTGGGAGGATGTCGCCAAGGTGAACCGATCGGGTTGGACACCGCCAATTACATTTGATTAAAAGTTTCAAGCCCTTTCAACAAGTCCATTTTGTGCTAATTACATTCTATAGGTATGTACGTTATTTATAAAAGTGTTCTAAAGAATTGTAAGCCAATTGTTGTAAAGAGTTTAAACAGACACTACACACAAAGCTTGCATGTATTTGAAATTGATATTTTCACATAAATAAAGGAGTTGATGAGGTAATCCATATAACCAAAGAGCACAATAGTGGAAGAGAATCCAATATAATGTGTAGTAAAATGGAAGATTGCAACGAAATAAACCAAGGCACGCCATGTAATGTGATGTAACAAAGATAATGGAAGAGAGAAAAATAATGGGTCAAAGACTCACAACGATGTAATATGAGATAAAAAGACACAATCAAATGCACATTTACAAAAGGCTCTGTAAACAAAATGGAGGAAGGTGGTATAATTAACATGATTTCATATTTTAAAGTTAATCAAACAATAAATTAGAAAGCAACATCATATAAAAATTACTTTATTGACACATCTATTTCTTACATTTAGGTTCTCTAAGGTTGGTCATACTGCACATGGACATGGCTCTTGATATATACGATGACACAATGAGAATCACATAAAATATGAAGGATGTAGCATACAAAACGGGGAAACCAATTACAAAGGAGGATTCATTTTCCCTTTTATAAGCAAGATGATTGATTGCTATTGTTGAATCATGAACAGAAGAAGCTTACCAACGTCAAGTCCAAAAAGGGGTCTGTGTAAATATCTCGGTGAGCACGAGTCGGGGAAAGAAGCGCAGGAAGTTAGCATAAGCAATCGAAACATCTCAATGTGGAGCGCTGAATCTCGCATCATCTCGAGGATGCTACGAGGCCTATAATGCTGCAAAGGGGCAACAATAGTGAGGGATCCTCCAAAGGAATTCAAGGTTGTACAAAAGGAATGGGCTGTCATTCGAATCCAGACTGCATTATGAGGCTTTTTGGTAACCATTCTCGATGAACAATAACGGGTCTGTGAGAATTTCATTTGATTATTTTTGAAGGGGATTATTGTCACTCTTTTGGATTTGGTTTTTGGGTTTTATAGGCGAGGAGAGCACTACGAGCACTGAAAGGGCTGGTGAGGCTCCAGGCATTGTTTAGGGGTCGTCAGGTAAGGAAGCAGCAGCAATTACTTTGAGGTGTATGCAAGCACTCGTCAGGGTTCAGGCCCGTGTAAGGTTTGCCAAGGCTAAAGCACGCTCCTTTAGCACTCCAAAGATAAGGCTGCCCTCAAATGATGATCTTCAATTGCAGAATAAATTTTCTACTTATAATTTAGATGCCAAGAGCACAAGCGGGTCATATTCTTCTTTTCCTTCTTGTAAATTTAATCCGCCTATGTTGAGATCAGACAAATCATCCATCAAGAGTGGAGAGATGAGTATCTTTTCCTATGCAGACCCTCGAAGACCCTTTCGCTAGTATTTTATTGGAAATATCAAAGTTGTCAGTTCTAAGTTCGTTGGAAAGCACAACGTGACATTTATGAGTCATTGGAATGGAATAACAAATCTCTTTAACATGGCCTTAGCTTTCCCACATCATCGATTTGGTTGAATAGACGTGTAAATCAACAATCTTCCCTTCTTTGTAGTCTAGGCTGAAATAAAAATGTCTTTTAAAAATAGGTATATGCGAGTTTGAAGATTTTGTCACTTATAATGGTACCAATGGAAAAATTGGCATTTCTTAAAGGTTTTTTTCACTTATGTGTAGGACAAGACAACTATAATTAGAATTTTGCAACTTGAGGATGACTCACTCCTTGTTAAGATGTCTACTCTTGGTTCAATGCAACTTCTTGAAGGACTGGACATGGTCTAACAACAACATGTTAAATCACTCCATGCTCAAATGTGTTTATCGAAAATTCATCCTGGATTTGTCCTTGGAACAAAGACTCAACTCAAAATGAAGATGTAAACTTAAAGAATATAAATGGTAGCACCTCAGAGCTACTATTTACAGTTTCAAAGCTAATGCCATGACTAAAAAGGTTTTTTAGCCATTGTTCTTCCACACACTACCTATTGGCGATGACGTACAATTTCTTGTAACCAACCGTCTTAAGTGTCTAGTTAGAATTTTTTTGAGTCTATCATGCATACTTTTTGGAAATACAAGCTCACTAAAAAGACATTGATTTATATTCACAATAGTCTTTGTGCTATCTTTGGAAACACATTATCTTGGAAAGAAGTTATGCCGGACATCAATATTTTCATAATGTGATTGCCAAGTCTTCTAAAAAATTGGTTATCGACCACTTGTGGAAGAGCAACTGCAAAATATTTTAAGGTTGCTCGAGAAGAGCTTGCTTACAACATTGATTTGGATCACCAAATACCAATGATTGAAGAGCAAATGGGAAAGCTCAAGATAATCAAATGGTCCATTTTAGAAGATTGAAATTGTAGTTGTAGTTATTATGTTCTAGATTCTTTTCTATGTACAGTAACAACCATATGAATTCTTCCTTAGTCGTGGATCAAAGCTAATAGAAATAAAGCTAGATAAAATTAACTTGAAACTACAAAGATAATCGTCCATTGTAAAAAACAAGTTTCTCTCGAACTCGTAAAAGAATACTTTTTATTGTCCTGATTGACGTACATAATGGAAGGGTATGCCCTAAAAAAACTCTCTATGGCTCTCGACCCTCCTAGAAATGTCCCTAAAAATCAGAATCTTTCTATTCAAGCTTCTTAAACAAGCCATACAAATTACACAGGCAGTTCCCTCTTGTGTTAAAAATTTGTTTAAGAAAGTTAAAAGAGTTAAAGAAAAATTACATTACACATGTATTTTGCTGATTTTTGAATGAAAATTCACATGTTTTACATAATAGAATTTCCTTATCAAAGCCTGTACGATTTTGAATAAAATACCTGGCTCGTCGTTGCTGGACTTCGTCGTTGGAGGGCTCGCTTATGAAAGGGCTCTCGCCTGGTGTGGTGGGCTCTGATCCAAACTTTGCGCGAAGGAGGCAGGGCGGAGGAAAATGATTTCCTCCGCAGAGCCTCCAATATACATACAGGGGTGTTCGCACGAACACCATTCGCGCGAACATGTTCAATTGCACCACGCGGCAAAAAAATGGATTACGTGTCTGTTCGCGCGAAACTGGTTCGCGTGAAGACTCGGTTCGCGTGAACCCTCCTTGGAGAACGTGCCTTCCCCATTTTGGCTTGCATTTTTGGGACAAAAAGTGGGACACAACACCATGCATTGACCCAGGGCGAAGTCACAGGGAAACTTGGAAAATTTTCCTTTTCCAAAAAAGAGGTGATATAGAAAAATTTGGTAGTGGTTCCTTTGGGACTCACCTTAAGACACCTATCGTGCTCATTTCTCAAGGGTGGAGATGTGGAGAAAAATGTGAAAAATTTACATTTTTCCAAAAGTTGTAAAAGGAAAAAAGGAACCCGCAGGCCCATTTTAAAATGAATCTCCCATGTGGATGGTCCAAATTCAAAATAGAAATCAATGGCAACTGTGCATCTGTATCTAAATTTTCTGCCATTTTCACTCCAAATCTCCTAGGGATGCATATTCTTATGGTTTTTTTATCATTTCTTGGAGTCTCCTGCATGCCAAATAAAGAGGAACATTAATTTGGAAGCCTAGTTTGGTGGGGAAGGTCTGTAAATGTCTCTCACCATTAATATACAATATGATTGTCGATTCAGCCCAATTTTTCTTTCCTTGGCATGCGAAAGACCTGTTGATATCTAGGTTTGATGAGGAAAATTTGGGGACGTCTTTTACCATTAAGATGAGATCTTATTTCGCGATCAACTGATCTTCTATTTTTTTCCCCAGGGCATAGAAGGAACTAGATTTGATAGACTAGGGGCACAAGTGGTTGGTGAGTAAAAGGAAGAGTGATCTACTAGAAAAAAGAGTTGAATGTGGGAGAGGCTCAAATATATCTACCCCGAGCACCTGAAATTTTTTGCGTATATGATTCTCGGGAATTGCGATCAAGATCATGGCGAGCACCGTGCACTCAATGTTGGGATTTTTAGGGGAAAAATCTGTTGTAAAATGTTATAAATGGCATGAATTTTTCACGCAAAGGGTTTGAGGTTGGAAGGTTTGAAGTTTGGAGTGTTAGAGGTCAAAACTGATTTTCTAAAAGCCCGATAGAGCCCGTCTTTTTTTGAGGGACTATTGGAGAAACTTGTGTATCTCTTTGTGTGAAACTTAATCATGTCAAGGTGGTTATGAGTGTACAGCCATTGACAACTAGAAAGTTTCCCCTGGTGATAAGTTTAGTCAAATTTGAGTTATTCTATGTTGACTCTGAGCAATTAGTGTCTTCTTTATTTCAGAATGTCTGCAAATAGCTCTATTCATTCCTATTGTAATCTTATACTAAATTTTTGTGAAATCACATAGGATCTTATCCTTGTGACAGTTTAATGGTATTTGCAATTTCATTTCAAGAAGAGCCTTCATCTTGGATGAGATAAACAAATTTAAAATCAATTCATTGTCATTTGTTGATAAAGATTGTCTGTAAGTCTTTAGGTGTACCTTAGGCATGGTTAATCAGAAACTATAGTGTTTAATTGAGTCTTCTAATTCAAGCCTTTGTATTGGAGTCTTAAAGATTATGTGAAAATGTGTTGATTTGGGCCTCCATTGAAGCACACCTTCTAGTTGAAGGAACATCTTGACTGTTTTGAAGCTTTCTGTTGTGAAGTTGCTCATTATTGTAAAGTCCCTCCAAAGGTCTGGTATAATCAACTTTATCTTGCTTCACCTCCCACCAAAAATTCATTTAAAAATAACCAATCATACCCATACTACCCCTGTTTGTCATGTGTGTATATAAATGCATAATTTTTACTACCAAAACATGCAGAAACAATTGGGTTTCCATTGTCTTTACTGGCATGAACCTTGCTTAGAAAATATCTCCATTATCTAGAGTGACAACTCGTGAGAGTTAGGTTTTTTTGTATTGATCATATTTTCTTCAAGGTCTTCTTAATAATTTCACAAGGAAGGACATCTCCATCTCCTCCATAAACAAAAGCCTAAAAAAAGGGTCCTCTCACCCTGGTTGAAAGGCACAACCATAAAATAGTGAGGATAGGTCAAATCCTCTTGAGGGTGCTACCCATTTCTCAAAATTTGAGTGACAAAGAGCAAGCTGCATTTCATCCCTAGCTACAAAATGGCACAATACATGCTTTACTTGTCTCTAAGCTTCTTGCTAGCCCTATGATGCTGCTCAGCTTCTAAGGGATAATCAATTTGGGTACCAACAATTGGCATTCATAACATTAAGCCTCACTTCGTAGAATAACATATAAATAGTATAATTGTCATCATCTCTATTGGAATCATCCTGCCACCACTTTGAAAAGGCTAAACATAGTCATAGCTTCACTTAGGTTGAATCCATATGAAAAGTACAAGAAGAGAGAGAAAGAGGTGCACAGGTCATCATTTATCGAACCTAAGGTCAACTCACGTTCGGCCCATGTTACACATTCCCTCACTCTAAAAATACACTTTTACCAATTTTCCTCGTGGGTCGGTTAGCGTAAGATTCACAACATAACACGTCACTACATCACTAACACAATGGTGGTTTACGCACATTAACCATAACGTCTCACACATGGTACATAAATATGGTATATCACATACATTACATTCATGGTTTACAACACATCACATTACCACATACTACACCCAAAGTGCAACATTACACAATAGGGATCATACGTTCACCATATGCCCTAAATCACGACATGAACCATTACATATTACATGATTTATACTTATGATGAGCACAATTACAACATACAGTCAATTGCAATACAACATGGTGATATACACATTTCTTCACAACATGATGATGACATCACTATACAATCTAGTTCACTATAAACCAACCTTTTCATACAACATATCAGCACAACCACACATCATAAATGCAAAAGGCTCCAACACTCCATAATCAGCAATAACATTCCTTTCACACACACAATAAGATGGTGCATCACACTCAAATTCATAGTGAATTCATGAAAAGAGAGATAATACTCTCATCTCCAACACATCAACATGCCAATAGTTACGCACTAAGTGACATACACAACATGTGCGCTAACAATATCACAATTACAACATAGCTCACATCACGCTTAAATCACATTACTCTTCCAATCTCCACCACCAGCACCATGCAACACCATCACCACTCCAATCCATCCCAGATGTTCGAGAGTATGAACTTTCACTCTAATAGTAAATGAATAGCCCAGCTTAAGACACACAAGAACAACACAATAATTAACAAATAATTTTTTGTTTGTTTGAAGTTTATACAACAACACAAGTGATCAAAATAGGCTATAACCAACTCTCGATAGGTTTAACATGACATTTAACACCTAGGTACAAAGAAACCTATGAAACCCATCACGAAATTGTTCACTTCTCATTTCGACAAGACATCACATACTAGTCCAACCATAGAACACACTTACAGTTAGGGGCATCCCATGGTGAAAGTCTTTTAAGGTTTCTTAGTTTACTAAAATGTATTTCAAAAATTAACTTATGTTCTAGGAGATTTTGCACTATGATTTGCATAACTCTTCTTAAAAGGTAGGATTTATTCCTTTTATACAAAGAGGTAATTAACTTAAGGTCATCTCTAATATGAAAAATATATTTTTAATTCATTTGTTAAAACAGGGAGGCATTCAATACCACAATGCTATCATCCAAAGTCACACTAATGAAAATTATTTCAAAGCTCCCTTACAACAAAAGATGAGTGTAAACTCTAATTAAGATGGAGTATTGTTCAGGTTCAGAGATAATATCTCCTTAAGCAAGGATCAACGTTTAACAACACCAAAGAGAGAATTACAATTTACCTTAGAAAAATTTATAGGAAGAGGGTTATACTGAATTCATCTTCAAGAATCCACTAGCAATAACCAGTCTTTTACGAGAATAAAGAATTTATCTGGATTGGGTAAAAGCTTCATTCAAACTTCTCTTGGTTGATTTTACCAAAAGAATACATATTAGGTTTCAAATAGATGAGTTAGAATTTAATTATTTATTAATCAATCTTCCTTCTTACTACTAAGGCCTAGCCATTTTCCAAAATCTAAACATTGATTACACCTTCATTACATTTTACGCCCCACAACAAGAATTAGAGTTTATTATTACAACTTAGAGTAGTAAGGATAAGTTATTTTTAACACAGAATAAAGTTTCCTTATCTTCTACCACTTGAAATAATCTTGACTTCATCAAAAGGATTACAACCTCTTATTTATTTTGTAAAACTTTTATGAGGATTACCAACCCATTTTAATATGCCGAAAAATGTCATTATTCCCATAACCAAAACGGGGTTTAAAACATAAAGCTAAAATTTAAAGAGTTCACCAATGCCCTTAAGATGAAAACTAGACATGATTACAACATTTACTAATCAACATGGCACACAAACCAATGGTGGCAAATGATACGAATGTACCTTGACTTGGAACAAAAGGTAATCAAAATTGGTCAAGCAATGCTATGCTATTTTCAAGATTACTATATTACATTAAAAATACTCATAACAATGTCGTGATTAAATTCATATCTTTCACAATATTATTTACAAGATAAGGTTTTAGTTGGTTATGAAAACATTACTCAACAAAACATAATTCTAAGGTATTGAGCCTCTTCGAATTTTTCACAAAACTCAATCCAGAGTTTTACAACACACTAAGAATTTTAACAACAAAACTTCATAATAAAAACCAATGCAACTTCTACAAATCTTTCTCTTTTTCTACTCACAAAATCCATCTCGCACAATTATTAACTTGAGTCAGTTTGTGAGAACTAAGCATGATAAGACTACACATAACAAAAATATACTACTATTTAACAATATCATGAAAGGAAACATTCTATTTCAAGAAATGGATCAAAGCTCTCACCACAGGTCGATTCTTAAGACACAATAAAATATTCACCGTGCCAACAAAGAAGAAAGCCATATGTTTCATTTATAAACAATATGCCTAAAACAACAAGAGTATGAAAACCAATCAGGTAAGACCATAGATCTTATAATATAAGGAACAAAGGTTCGATAGTATTTGGATTTCAACCATTTAATCCTATAGATTATGTTATTGAAATATAATACTCAACCCATCAATCTACATTCTCATGGAGAAGTCAAATATACCAATTATGATCATTGTCACAAAACAACACTAGTTTAACAATCATTCTAGAAGGGCCATTGGCCAATAATTTAGAAACAACAATCGATTGAAAAAGAGAGTTTCGTCATGTAATCATATATGTTATAAGGTTGAAAATTTTATATTCAAACCCACAAACCATACCTTCTTATCTAAAGGTGACTTCATAGTTATTAAAGATGAATGGAAATGATGGCTAACGATGTCCGAAATGGTAATGCCTAACAACCTTCTTACTTAAAATAATCAAGAATGAAATAGCGACAAGCCTCAAAACTACCTGAGTCTATTATGCAAGGTAGCATTATAAACACCCACCCAAGGTCATAACACTATAGATTCATAACCCTCTTGATAAATCTATAGTTTTGGTTCATAAAAGAAAAATGGATTACCACCTCGTCAACAAAAGACTCTTTAAAGTAACCCTCATTGCCATAGTTAGAACCACACTTAAATATGCGATTACCTATATCACTAGATGCATTTTCTTAATAACACTTCCCGTCATAGATAAAAAACATATATATATATATATATATATATATATATATATATATATATATATATATATATATATATATATATATATATACCCCAATGTTGTTAAAGATCTTAACAATCTATATCATTTTTTTATTAGTGAAAAATAGTTTTTTGAAAGGGACTATACCCTTATACAACAGGACTCAAAAGGAAGATAAAACAATTTTACCTGAAAAAGAAGATCAAAATCATGTTTTAACAAATCTATATCATAGACATCAAGGTATCTTTACATAGGCATTGTACTCAACCAAAAGTCCATAACAATATTATCAATTAAAAGCGTGAGATAGATAAAATCGATATCTTTCCCAAATATAACAGATATCTTCCCCAAGTATAATCAATATTATCCCCAAATGTGATTAAAATATATATATATTTTGAATAAAACTAGGGTAAAGGGAATTTCGTCAAGGAGGAAAAATACCTGGGTATGAAAGCCAACACTATATCTATAAAAGTATAAATATATATTTAAAGTATCAGAAATTTAGCTAAGCATTTAGCCTTTGCTGCAAGCCTAAGGCATTAATCCAAATAGAAGAATTCCATTCAATGGTCAACCATATCAGAAATAAGGATAAATATTAATTTCCTTCTCAGCTGATAAACTCACTACTAGCTACACAAGCTTGGATGTCATGCAAGTATTCTTATCTCCTATAACATCAAAAATTTTAGACAATGCAACAACCAATTCCACTAAATAGAAGTATAATAAAACCAAAAAAAACCATGTGATGCATGATGGAACCCTAACCATCAAATGAATTCCAGTAATAGATTTTTTACTAAGAAAAGGGGTCATACATCACTCAAGATTCATAGCTAATAAATATTTAACTTACAAGAGAAAAGATATTCCATACCGAAGCATTTTCTAGTTTCCCAACGATTTAACCAAATTACAGGAAAATCAAATCTCCGACCATAACCCATATAGAAAATTTTATCATCATACAATAATTTTTGAGGGAAGAGGAGATATTTTACAGCAAGGTGTCTAAACAAACCATAGATTTTCAAAACAACAATTACCTAGAAGGATTTTTCTCGAAATGAAAGCATCCACAACTACCTAAAAGACCAAAACAGAGGCAATCCAAATGCAAACAACTATTAATCATTGATGAACACAATCCACAAAATCACAATTGTAATTCCAATTTCAGGAAAGAAAATGTTTCATTTCAAGAGGTTTTATAAAATTTAGTATATTATGGAGATGGGTAGCTTATCATGCCTATAATACGCTTCCAAAGTCGAGTACACGCCAACAGGGGCCTACAATAGCAAAAATTCAATTATCCACAAATATGCTTGGTGACCACACTTTTCCCATGGCCACGTTTGGCACAAGTAGGGTACGCGGCCGTGTATGGAGTCCCAAAATAGCGAGCTATAATTTCTCGAAATAAATGTGGTCTCTGGACTGCAATGATTGCATAGATATGCACAAAATGATTTTGATAAAACAACCTTGATTCACTATATGCAACCAAAAGGTGTCCAACTCCGCTTAGTTTGCACTTGCAAGCATACACAAAGCTAGTGCCAAAATACCATATGCAAGTCAACAAAAGGAAAACCAGAGCAGATCAGAATAAACAATAAAACAAAGTATGTGGCCATCTCTCCAAAGGTGTGCAGACCCACAAAGCGTGCCAAGCATGTTTCCATCAATAAGCATTGAAGACCATTAAAGGAATGGCCATAATTTTCACCCAACTACCAGCTAATAACAAAAATTTTAGCAAAATAAAACAAGGAAACAACGCTCAGCAGAGGTAAATTCCATTTGGTGAAGGGCCATGAAACAAGGACCAGGTCGCTACCAAAATTAGAGAAAGGTGGTAGGTAAAAACATTAACTTTGGAATTAATTAATAGCCCTCCAAAACTTGGCGACCACTAACTTCCCTCCTTTTCCACACATGCCAAAATTGGCCATAGTTGCCATCATTCCAAGTCTTTAACGTGAAATATCAATTTAGTTAAACTTTCTTAAAAATTAGGTACCTTTCAAAAATATATTCATAAAATAACTTGAAAAGGTTTTAAAAATTCCATTAGAACTTTTTAAAAATGTCATTAAGAAACCAATAATCAAAATAAAATAATCTTTAATATGAAGATCTTCACAAGGTGTTATAAGCATCGTCATAAATGCACAAACATTAGCGGCATAACAAAATGGTATAATTAGAAGGAAATGATTCAAATTTACTTTGCAACAAGGATCATAATTACTTAATGATCAAAGGTATGCCTTGGATCACTAAAATTGATCCAAGGCATGACTATTCCACACAACATCAAAAATGACTACAAAGACGGGTAACAAAGTCTTCACTAAGGTAACTTTCCCATAGTGCCATAAGACCGTGCCTTTACCAATTACTTAGGTTCATAAATTGATCTTCAAAACTCAACAAAAGGAGTACAAAACAACCTTCAATGCTAGCAAAATGGGGTTAAAAGCAAGGATAGGAGTCACACCGAAGGGGTAATTACAATAACACACCGACAATGGTGCTTTCTGCTTTATAGCTTTCAATTAAAAATGAAATACTTGTAAATACAATTTGATTTTATTACAATTTTAAATGTATACAATATGGAAAACTGTATAAGAGATATTTATTCCTAGATATGTATCTCTTTATTAAAAAAGTTCCTTTATAGCTATACAATGGAGAATATGAAAAATTGTTATAAATAGAATATGAAGGGATCTAGATGGGTACCAAAATATCACCCTAGATGGAGACCATAAATATCCACCTTAGGGACATTTTGGAAAATAAAATGTGTGGAAATCCTAAATCTATCATATTATTTTATTTAGTGCTCCTTGTTGGGGTCATATCTTCCATCCCGTTGACCCGATTTGTGAATTACAAGAACCATTTTAAATAAGATATAAAAAACATGATGAGGTTAGTTATGATATTGATTACACCTTATTTAATGCCACCAAGTCCCAAAATCTAGAAATGCTTCGAGATACCCTCAAACTTGCAAAATACTAAAAGTTGTTAAAAATATAATAAACAAAGATTTTTAGGAATTCCAAAGATAGATGTTTTAAAATCCTATATTCGATCGACTTGAGCCTAAAATTTGTAACTTTTTGGTTTTATCGTATCCCAAGGCCTCCTCTAGAAACTATTCTCAAACACACTTTGGTTTATCTAGCCCCATGTGTTTTGTGTGTTCTTAACCTGAGACCTTTAAGCATTTATTTTGGGCATGCCCCATGTGTAATGTGTCCTGGTCTTTGATTCACTCCTTGTTCCAACTTTTTAAATTGAATCGTTGACATTAAACATGAACTTTTTTGGTGACCACTCCAATTGGCCTACTTAAATAAATTCACCATGGAATTTTTTAGAGCAACAATACTATTTCAATTGTGAAAGCTTCAAGTGCTACTATATTTTAAAATGAATATGTTTCACGTAAATTTCCTACTATTGATAAGGGGGATGTGATTTACTTTCTACATTTTCAAATTCAATCCTAGGGACAAAAGGTGGTCTCGAGTTCCAATTTTTATAGTAGTGTCTTCACTATTGGGGCAAGTGCACCATACACCATGAGTTGGGTGTCTTCAAATCCCCCGAGATTGATTCAACTACGTATAGTTATTAGGCATAGATAGAGTCTCTTGTATAGCCACCACTCTTCTCTAATTCAAGGTTGATTATCCACGTTTCCATCTCACTAGGATGGTTGGAGTTTTCACCTCCTCGCATGGTAAGGCAATTGTTGTTTTTTCACACTTAACAGCTCTCGCTTAGGGTGCATTCATTGTGATTATATCTCTCATAACAAGTTGGAGAATCATGGTTCATCTCGCTATATAAGATAATGTACAAAGCCCTAACGGGTAGACTTTGTTCATCCAAATTCTCAGATGATCCTTCAATTTGGGGTCCTTCCTCTCCCATAGGAATTTCCACCACCACCCTTAGTGTTGTTACAACATGTCCTTAACTTTGCTTGGTTTAGTTATATGAAATATGGGCCATTTTCCTTTTGACATTGTTATGGTGATGTAGCTTCCTCTATCTTATTTTTAGTGCTTTCCACTTTTGGTATTTATTTTGGTTGTTGTGTGGTATTCCAAAATGTTTATTGGGTCGTGATTATTGTGGCCACCTTTGTATCAGTAGACATCTTGTATGTAATTGTTAATCTATTGATGCATTTCAATTACAAAGTATATATTTTATTTTTCAATTATGAAAATAATGTAATGTAGCTTTGTTTAGACATTGATCTATTGACTTATTTGTGTTCCATAGTTAAAAGGTTAATGTGACTTTTTTCATCTTCTATGTATTGGGGTTTCTCTCAAGAGGGTGCGGACCTTTGATTTTCAAAAAAATCATAGCTTTTTCAACTATTGTTAAACATGTTTGTGATTCTTTATTGGAGGATTGATCATATTGTAATTTATGAGGAGCTCAATCCATGGCTCTTCATCAAAAGTTGGACAATTCTCGAATGAGACTTATTATTTTGATCATTTACCGTCTTCTTTTCAATAGAAGGGATTGATTTAAATAACACACATGAACATGTGGAACACCTTATTATACCAGTTTTAGACTCAAGGCTATAGTTGATGTTTTTGAGCCACGCACAAGTGAGTTATTTTTTTAGATATGGTGGAGTGTGGTTTTGGTGTTAGATCTTGTCAAGCCTAATACCTAACGTGGACTGGTATGTTGATCTCGCTCACAAATAGCCTTTTCAAATCAATTAATAAGATCTTGTGCTACTCGTAAGCATTACTATGACATGTACATAGTTTTCAATACATTTCTTATATAATTTATGATTTCTATGTATATCCTAAAGGCTTTAAATTATGTTTGATATTAATTTTGTTAATACTTTCAAGCTATAAACATTATTTTTATATTTATTTTGAGATATAGCAGTATTTTCGTTTAAGAATACAAGAAATCTAAGTTGTCATTTGGACAAACATAATACGTATTCTAGATTTAATAACTTGATCGAAGGTGTGGAGAAGGTTTCAAGGAACCTAGCAAGGCGGTACGCTTACCAAAAAAGAGTCATACGTGAGTGAGCGGGCTTTAAGAGCCTTTAAATCAAGATATTGTTTAAAATATAGGTGGAGATTATAGCGATGCTCAGCCTAAGAGGGTCCAAAATTATGATTATCGATAATATCCAAACGAAAACCCTCGTAAATGAAGGCAAATTATTGAGAGCGTAGATATAATATGATGCTTCACAATCGTAAATCCCGTGGACAATATGATCCTTTCTTGGGTTTGTCCCTCGCCTGCACAATATTTGTCCGTAAGCCCGGTGAACTCTCCAAAGCTGATCACAACTAGTATAAATAGCTTACAATAAAATCAATCTTCTCAACTATTTAGCAATTCCGAGTGTGAATATTTGGATTGAGAGATGGCGGCAGAGAGGGAGGGAGCTGTAGTAATGAAGGGGCACGAGGAGGGAATGAAGCAGGCGGGGGCTTTGTTGAAGGAGTTTGGTCTGCCTGAGGGTTTGCTGCCTCTGGAGGAGGTGGTGGAGGTGGGTTACGTGAAGTCCAGTGGGTACATGTGGATTGTTCAGAAGAAGAAAGTGGAACACACTTTCAAACTCATTTCTAAGCAGGTGAGTTACGACGCAGAGATCCATGGCTTCATCGAACAGGGGCGCATTAAAAAACTAAAGGGAGTGAAGGCGAAGGAGTTGTTCATCTGGGCTCCTGTGGGAGACATCACACTCGACAACCCCCCCACCGGAAATATTCACTTCAAGAGCCTCGCCGGCATCACCAAGACTTTCCCCGTCCACGCCTTCGCTGCTGGCCAGTAATATAATTGTACAATATATTATGTCTTCAACTTATGTTAATTCCAGTTTTAAGTAATGTTTTTCAATTCCAGAATACATGAGAGCTTCTACGTTTGCTACATAATATGAAGGGCGTTACCATCCGTGATTTTGGCAATACACAGACATTGTTATTTCTATTGTAATATTCATGAAGGATTGCTTGTCAATGAACTGACCAAGCTGCAAACATAGAATTAATATTATAAACCTGCTTTAAATCAAATTGGGCTTCTTTCTGTTTGTTGCACAAATTAAAGTATGTTAGCTCTGCTTGTCAATAAGCTTCTTGTTTCATTTAACAAGGGAGTATTGTTTTGTTACATACTATGCATGCATGATATAAGTCCTTTCAATTGCACAGAGCAAGTGTTTTCGTTCAAATTGGAGTAGGAAAGCAGTGGTGGCTCCTATGTAACTCAATACGGCCGCTCTTTCCGATTCATTGAATGACAAGTTCCCTGTCGCTCTTTTCCACTCAGTGCATCAAGTTTCAGGATAACATAAAATCTTAATTAATAATAATTAAGTCCATAAGCTTACTATAACTCAATGAATTTAATGGCGTCCAGAAGATTGAAGAGTCAATACAATTATTTTTCACACCTCGTCCTGCTGTCTTATCTGTACACTACATGACAAATGTCAGTTTGATGTAAATTCTTAATTAATAATAAATAATAAAAAGTCATCAATAAAATTTTAAATATTAAAAACAACTGTTTTGCGAGATTGAGCTGAACATCATTTGTTTAAGTCTGTTTTTATCGTCTTTCAATATCCTCATGTCTGCTTACTGCTTAGCATGGCCTTGGCAGTGTTTTGACTGTTTGTTTTGGTGAGCACTTCGGAACATCGACCTTCTACATTTCTCTCCCTCTTAACTTATTAACACAAAATAATGACGCAAAGTTCGTCTCCTCTTAACTTAGTAAAAATCTTCAAGTTAAATAAAAACACTTATATATGGATCATATAAATACATTTTAAGCACATGTAAAAAGTTAAAGTATTTAATTTAAATACTTTAAACTTATGTCAATAGGTATTAGTTATCCTTAGTTGTTAGTTAACTAAGTGATAGTGTTCTCATCCCAATGTTTGTGGGATCATGTTCTATCTTGCATATTTTGTTCCCGGATGATTTCCATGAGGGGCAATAGGGGTAGTTAGGGGCAATATGCTATTTCTACATATTTTCTTAGATTAGGTGATTTGTTTCCATATATTGTGGATGAGATAGAAGCTGTCCAATATCTATAAATATTGTAGCTCTCTCATTTTTTTGTAATGCTTGATTTCATATTAATAAAATTATGCAAGCACCGTCTTGTTTTCTGTAATTAAATGGTTTGCAGATAAGATTTGGTATTAGAGCAGTATTCTGATCCAGAGAGAAGTGTAGGAAGTTTTAGGGAATTTTAGGGAGATATGGAGAAATTATAGAGCTAGGAGGAGCCATAGATGCCCCCAGGTTTCATAGCCCCTACCCGGCTCCACACCCTAAATCACGGTTGATTTGTAATTAAAGATCACCTGGAGAATTAAAGATTGTTTCTGTAGGAGCACTAGGTGACATTGTTCTTTTGTATTATTTAAAAAAATTACTTGTAGCTATCAAGTTACTTGTACCTACATTTTTTTAAAATTGCAAGCATTTAAAAAAAAGATATACAATATTTTTGATTTGTGGGGACCCAAGCTTTTCAAGCTCCCCACATTACTTCTTCTTCCTCTTCTCTGTACTTTGTCTTCTCCTTCCAAGCTTTGTCAGAAGAAGTTTAAGTGACAAGAAAAAGGAGATCCAATCGAATGTGTAAGCTTCACTGTGAACCTGCACCGCCAGAGGAGAAGAAGATAGGAGATTTCAACGATCTCCAACGTGCCTGCATCCAAAACAAAGACTAAAAATTGAACGTGGAGAAGATTTGCAACCTATAAGAAAAAAAAAAACGGCATTGGAAAAAAAGGAAGAAAAAGATGTCTGCAAGAAAAAATACTTGCGTAGAAAGAGAAATAATAAAAGAAAATTATGCCAAGGGTTATTATAACACTTAGGAAAAGTGGTTGAACTGCAGTTGTGCCCTAAAACGTACTACGCATGCATGTAAGCCTTTATCTACGTTTGGTTTAAAATTGCTTCTAATTTTTTTCCATTTTTAGACATTGCGAAAAAATTATAAGCAAAAAAAAATTCCATTTTTGGAAAGGGGCCTGGAAAGATATTGAAATCAAAAATTAAAAAGTTCATAACTTTTAACTGGTACCTCGTATTCAGGTGCCATTTTTTGAAAGTGTGCATTTTTGCGAGCTCTATGTCTTGGTCCAAATTTTAATAAGATTTATTTTTAAACATTGCACAAATTAGAGATTATTTGTATTTGAAAAGAGGCCAAAGAGCCCAAAAAAATTATATATATTTTTTCAAATCGGCTAAAAGAGCCATTTTATTTTTGCAAATCAGCCACAGAGCCAAATTTTTAACAGGGCTAATAATGCCAAAAATTCATTGTACACGGCCAAAAAGCAACCCAAAATAAATAAAATAATATTTTTGTGGGGGTGTGTATGCTTTAAGGGGGGAAATTATTCAATTATTCTTCTTTCATTATTCAGTTTTCACAATGGCCGTGATTATGACACCAAATTATTTTTGCGATTCTCAACTTTTGCCTTTTGATAATTATCCAAAAGATGGAAAAAAATTCATGCACAAATTTATTTTGAAAATATATGGTCCGTTGTTTCGGTACATTAATAAGATCTACAATAGATGTTACACAACAAGCTACATTTGATCATGTAAATAAAAAAGAAAAGTTAATAATCTTGTTTAGTGTTTCAAATGAGGCACGACCTCATATTCGTGAGGCCACAATCGCAAAAGAATCTTGGGACAAGTTGAAAACAATATATGAGTCAAAAAATAAGAACGCAATACTTCATCTCTAGAGTCAACTATTAAACTTGAAAATGCAAGCAAATGAAAAAGATGAAATATTTTTTAGAAGAGTAACAATTTTGCGTGCATCACTTTAAGCTTTGGAAGAAGAAGTAACTAACACATCACTCGTGCCTATAGTATCAAGAGCTCTTCCTCCTTATAGGATTTTTGTGACCACATTAAACATAATTGGTCAAACAAAACTTTTGAAGAGTTAGTGAATATGCTACAATAAGAGGAAGCTATTCACTCAACTACTGAAACTGAAGAGAAGGCACTTGCTTCTAATCAAAAAGGAAAAAACAAAGCTAAGTCTAGTACGCAGCCTTACAAGCAAGGTAATACATAACAAGGCAAAAATGACCGACAAAAATGTCTTATTTGTGGTTGAAAAGGACATGAGTTAAATTTTTTTGGTACAACACATTCCAACAAGGATCATCAAGTGGTAAAATATTAATTACCAACAAATAAAATCTGGCCAACAACAGAGTAAATAGGGACAAAATAATCAAAAGTAGAAGAAGAAACCAACTCAACAAGGAAATGTAGCCGAACATGAAGATCAATTTGATGATGATGACTTCCTATATTCTACACAGTCAAATGAAGTATCCAATTCTACAAATCAAATTTGGTATGTCAACTCGGGTCCAACTCGACACATAATAGGAAAGAAAGATTGGTTCTTCACAATGAGTAAAATACCCACCAAAATCATGTCTCTTTAGGTGATGATACATCATACAATGTTGAAGGCATTGGTTCCATTTCACTACAACTTGGGCATCATAATTGTAAAATTACAGATGTTCTTTATGTCCCTGGTTTAACAAAAAATTTGTTATCCGTGAGTCAATTATTATATCACAATCTCAAAATTGACTTTGATTGTAAAGGCAACAAAAAGATGTGCCTAATTCGAGATAAGTCACAACGCTGCAAAATTGTTACAAAATATTCAAATGTAGGATGAATGTTTCAGTTGGATTTTGTTCAACAAAATGATCAAGCTCTTGTAGCCAAGGATACATCATCAGATAAACTATGGCATCAAGACTTGACATGTGATTTTTGGCTATCTTGACACACTTAAATCGATATCACATGGTTAGAGGTTTACCACCTCTAAAAAAGGGTACAGATAAATGTCAGCATTTTTGGCAGGAAAAGAAAGAGAACCATTGAAACAAAGTACATTTTGGGCTAAGGAAAAACTTGACTTTATGCATACCGATCCGCGGACTAATGAGACCTAACCACTCTGGGTTTTACTATTTCATGCTCTTTATTAATGATTTTTCAATAAAATGTGAATATACTGTCTTTCTACAAAAGACCAAGCTTTTGAAACTTTCAAGAAGTTCAAATCCCTTGTTGAAATAGAGTCTGGTAGGAAAATAAAAACACTCCGCTCAGATCGAGGGGGAGAATACACCAACAATGAATTCAATGATTTTTTGAAAACACATGGCATTTGTCATCAAATGGATCCTCCTCACACACCGCAACAAAATGGTGTTGTTGAAAGGTGAAATTGTACTATCATGGATATGGTGTGATGTATGATTGATGATGCAGGTTTATCAAAAACATTTATCTTCTTGGGATACAATGATGAATCACTTGGCTATAAACTTATGGATCCAAGAACAAGAAGGGTATACACTACTTGAGATGTTGATTTATTTGAGAAGAAAGAAGCAAATGCTCCTTCCATACACTCACATGATGAAAAAATCATCCCTACAGTGAAAACAAAGGATGGTAATCATTTTGATGACAACAGTGATGATGGGGAAGATAATGAAATTCAACCTCCCACAACAACTAAAAAATTATGCCTAAATGACCATGTACAAGTATGATTAGAGATGTAAAATTGGATAGTGTCCCCAACACATCTACCATTGCGATTAGGAATCACAAGATGGCTCGAAATGGGGTCAATTTGGACTTAATGGGTAAATTTATTGAAACTACTGAGCCATACACAGTTTTAGAAGCCCTACTATCTAAACCTTGTAAAGGTGCTATGGATGCAAAATATAAGTCACTTATGAAAAACAATACATGGCAACTTATAGATCTTCCACCAGGAAAAATATGATTGGATGCAGATGGATCTTCAAAATGAAGTACAAAGTAGACAGAAAATCGATAAACACAAGGCTAGACTAGTTGCTAAGGGATATGCTCAAAAAGAAGGCATTGATTATGAGGAGACTTTTGCTCCCACAACTAAGATAAAAACTTTTAGGTTAATATTTTCTCTAGCTACACAATTTGGTTGGAAAATACACCAAATGGATGTGAAAAGTTCCTTTCTTAATGGTGATTTATAGGAAGAAGTTTACATGAATCAACTAGAAGGTTTTGTCATACCAGTTAAGAGGAAAAGGTATGTAAACTCATAAAATCACTATATTGTCTAAAGCCGTCTCCTAGGGCATGGCACATAAAAATCGATGAGCAATTCATTCAACATGGATTCAACAGGAGTCCATATGATCCTAATCTCTATCTCAAAAAGCAAGGGGGGGAGATAGTGATCGTTGTAGTATATATAATGCCCACTCCTCTTCAACATTGATTCAACCGTGTTATCAATTTCAATTTTTTTAAATCTTAAACCTTGCTTCTTTATTCTAGTTAGAATGCTAATAAGATGTGTGGGACATCATGAATCTATTGTGTTTTGCTTATTATTTTGACTCGTATGATGGTATTGTGGACATTTATGGGAATTTAAGGATATGATGATGATCTAGAATGGTTATCTTGTTACGCATCGATTATAATATCATTACTATTTTTATATTATTATGTTTCGTTCACTCTATATTGGATCCATAGACCTTGATATCATATTAGACATTAGACATTGCTAGATGGGCATTGATAGACTTGTCTTTTTATTTTCCTTTTCACTCCCCAAAAGAGGTCAGTCACCCTATGGCCATAAGCGCATAGAGTCCAGATACCTCTAACCCAAGTGACATAATAACTCGTGGTTCAACAACCCGCTAGTTATCTATAACTCCTTGGGGCGTACCCTATACAACAAAGCGGGTCCATAGGTTCCACCACTCCATGGTGAATCCCATGACCCTATTCCAACACATTACTACATTAGAACCAACATAAAAATCCATTTCAAATGTCAAGTGGAAAAAATCTCAAGCTTTGGGCTAGGCTATAAAATTTTAAACTTGATACAAAAATTTAAGACTAAGAAAAGAAAATGGCTAATTATCCATAGTTAGTGCAAAAATCTGCATGTTAGTGTAACAACCAAGTAAATGCCCAAAATATAAGAACATGTTAATCAAGAAAATTGTTGGTTCTTGCAAGAAAAGAAAAAAATGTTCAATTTACGAATAAAATACGTGTAGAGAAATAACACATCACAATAACTATGTGGCCTTATACGGCCACCAAAGGGGTACTCAATGAGTTTCGGCACTCGGACATTGAGCCTCAACTCATAAAATAACATATCAAATAATACAAATGTCATCATCTCTGTCCGAATCAACCATCCACCACTTCAACAAGGCTCAACATAATTGTAACTACCCTTAGGTTGGATCCATATGATAACCATACAGGGAAAGAGAAAGCAAAAAAGTCACCATCAATTGAGCCGAAGGTGTCTCATAAACACAATATGCATGACACACGCTTGAGCAAGTGCCACACATACCAAATGAACAAAAGTGGGTTTTCAGCCTATGTAAGGCTCCACTTCCTATCTCGTACTCAGGTCAAGTGACTGGTCAATGGTACACATTTCCTCACTCCAAACATACACATTTTACCAATTTCCCTTAGGGTTGGTTAGTGTAGGGTCCACAACATAAAACATAACTACATCTCTAACACAATGGTGATTCACACACATTCACCATAGCATCTTACGCATGGTATATATACAAGGTATAAAAATCATTACTTTCACAGATTACGATACATCACATTACCACATATTGCATCCAAAGTGCAATCACTGTATAATAGGGATGATACGCTCACCATATGCCCCTAAATCACAACATGAACCATCAAATATTACACCAATTATACATGTGAGGAACACAATGCCTATCATTATAACATATAGTCAATTGTAATTACAACATGTGACATACATGATTCATCACAACATAGTAACAACATCATGATACAATCTAATTCACTTTACACCAATTTTTTCATTCAATACATCAATACACCTTCATATCACATAATGCCAAAATGCTCCAACACTCCACAATCCACAATAACATTTCTTTCACACACAACAAGGTGGTACATCACACACAAATTCCTCATTGAATCCATGAAAAGGAGGAAGAATACTCTCATCTCCAACACATCAACATGAAAACAATTACGCACTAAGTGACATGCACAACATGTGCATTCATAATATCACAATTACAACATTGTTCACATCACACTTATATCACATTACTCTTCCAATCTCCACCACCACCATACAAAACCATCACAACTCCAATCTGTCCCAGAGGTTCGAGAGCATGAACCTTCACTTTGATACCAAATGTAACACCCACAAATTACACACACAAATACTACAACAATAATACTGGATATATAGACACACACACACACACACACACACACACACACACATACCTACATTTCCCACTACACAACACCACAAGGTTCCAAGTAGAGAAACTCAACAATGCATAAGACACTTACATAAGTCATCGAATCACATAGACACATGACAACACCCTATACATGTCGATGCCACACTTTCCCAAAGAACGAATGCTAACAATGACCCAACCAAAAGAAAAGGACTCAAGGATTGAAAACCCACAACACATCATTACCATGATTACATCTTAGTTACAATTAACATTCCAAGAACATTATTGTGTAAGGATAATTTTATCCTTTTTCCACCTACGATTATTTAATTCATTTCACATTCAACTTACAGTTCAACCATTTAAGTTGGCTATTTATCTCTTACAACAATCTCCATAACTTACATAATTATTTGGCATATTTCAAATTGCATACAAAGTTCTTAATTATCTCGTTATTATGTTAAGAATATGTTTTTCAAACGTTTATTCAATGATTAAATTTTACCCTTGCTACACAAGTGAATCTGACGTGATGACAAGAAAGAAATCTTAGGATTTAAGGGGGTTTGGATTCAAGATGCATTTTTCCCATAAACATTCTTCGATCACAAAATTTATTTCCTAACATAGTTAACATAGTTCAATAACTTGTTGAATCCATTCAACATTTCCACATCAAGAAATTGTATTTATATTTATATATATCTTTTATTTTCTTGAAGTTTGATCTCACCAAGGGCAATTCATATTCTTTGTAACACATGAAAATGTTTAATTGAATTATAAGGACTCCAAGAGTGACATTATTCCTAACCTCAAATCTCATTTTACTCTAATATGCTTTACTCTTACATCGTACTATGGTCTCATTATTAGCATTGTTTTATAATAGAAGGAGTTACGAAGTATTTGTCTAACATCTTGAAGAAGTACATGATTGGAAGCATTATAAACTACACATGAACCCCAAGTTAACCTCCTAATCAACTGAGGTTTAGTTTAATTCCAATTGCACCTAAGGATCTACGCCTCAACTATATATGATTTTAAGGTGAGAGGACATATTTATGTTAAACAACCTTCATGAAAGACCAAGGTGTTATGTTGTTAGTAACCAAGGTAACACATTTATCTGCAAGGAACTAAGGAGATCATTAACAAGATTTAAGTCATAGTTCAACATTTTCACAAGCTCCATTTGTGTCGACTGGATCCCTCAAGGAATTCATTTGATCATGAAGTTGATTTATAGATCTAACTTCGCAAGACTTGGCAGTCCACTAGGATCCTAAGGAAGTATTTATTTCCTTACACCAGAAAACAACTTGACCATGTCATTCATAACCGCCGGTTTGATGATGGTGTCGCTAAACATACCGATTATGATGATAACACCACTAGGTTCACACAAATTTTGTACTAGGGTTGACTAATTCGCTTAGATTCCTTTATTACATTTTCAAGGTAAAGAACAAAACACACTAATTAATTAATCGAATATTGCACACTAGAAATGCACTACAAGATATTACATTCAAATTCATTTAACATATCCAAATTTTTCCATATGTAAATCTAAATAAAAAGATACCCATGATTAAATGCACATTTCCCAAGGCATTCCTAAAACTAGCATCTCATACATATTACCGAATTTCAATATATAAATTTATTGTAACATAACAATACATAAAAATTTCCTTCTATTAACATACATAAATTCTAACAAAATACAATGATTCACTCCCACGTTGTTTCGCCATCTTACTTGCATCCTGCAAAAACATGTGAGCATGAAATCAACAATAAATCACTGGCATGGCATCCACCCTAATCTAGCATAATTAACATTTTTAGTTTCCCATTTACATAATAAAATTAATAATTTGCATTCAAAAGAAGAAGGTTAGAGACACATATTTATTTCACTTCATTTCCTAACCAAGGAGAGAGAAAGAAATAGGGAGAGAGAGAAACACTATTTTTCCAAAAGTTTAATTTTACAAAACAAGTCACACAGTAAGGTTTCAAACAATTATTTACAAGTTTCAACAAGTTTCCACGATGGTTTGGGCAACCCGACATGGGTCCTACAACTTTCTTCTTACGTTTCCCTGCTAGCTACAAAAATGTTCAAATAATGCTCGAGGCTAAGAAACCACTTTCAAACGTTGTCCACTAATGAGCAAACACACCACGGGTAAGTTTCTACGTGTCCTCATATACACCAAGAATTCACAGAACTGACGCGAATCGTAGTTGGCGAATGGTTTACGATTGATGAGTAGTTTTCCAAGGCCATTGGTCATAATTGGCCTAGTTGTAAATGATCAAAAGTTAGCTCGAGGGCTAAGAAAACCACATCCAAAACTAACATTCGATGGATGAACAAGCAATGAGAAACCTCCTAAAAGTTCCACTATATATGGAGAATTCACCAAAATCAAAGGGACTGAGAACTAGCAAATGGTTTTCAAACGACAACAGTTTTCTAGAGCCACTGGTTGTAATTGATCTAGTTTGACCTAGTCAAACTGCGATCGAGGCCTACAAAATGACTTTTCCAAACTATCAAGAAAAGTGTTTTTCCTCAAATTGAAGGTTCTAAGAAATTTTATAGTAAAAATACTAGAGGTTTGCGAAGGTGGATAAGCATTTCGTTGTCCAGATTCAAACGGCGAGCTGATATGAAACCTAACTTTTCAAATTTAGTAGCTTCCTACAACTGCAAAACGGTGTAACAAGGCTCCTAGAAAGGCATCAAAATATATCACAGAAGATCATTCGAGGTTCATTAAAGGATTGAAGTGACTTCTCCCATAACAGGTACACACAGGAAACTTAACATCTTCTTTCCGGAGTTATGAAGGTTATTTTACATGTCTCCAAAATTGTGATTTATCTATTTTAAGAAGGGAGCGGTCAACATATTCACAGGGAAACTCAACTTCAACCTGTCAATACAAATGGGTACTATAGTAAACAGTTTGGTTGGGATGTTTTCTTGTGATCATCACGAAGTGAGGGTTTAAGTCCATTATCTACCAAGGAATATTGGATCCTGTAAGTTACGTTATAACGTTTTATTGTTTTAAAAGAAGTTTATTTCATACAATCAAATATACAAAAATCCTTCGGTTTAAAATTTTATTCCGTTTGTAAAAGAAAAATTAAAGAACATAAATTATGAGAGATGAGGAGAGATGAACCATGCCTGAAAAAAGTTAGCATTCGCCGCTTCAAAGTTTGGTGAAACACTTGCTAGATGCACTTTGACTCCGGATTCCCATTTCTTTTCAAAACACCCCTTTGGGCACGTATTTCCACCAACACAAACCACAAGATCATGTCTCTTCGAGGCATATATTCGAACAAAGAGTGAAGTGCCTTACTAAACACCCTTTCCTTAAGCTCTCATTTTCAGAAAAGAAGAGAGTGTGTTGGCCCAGGGATGTTGAGTCTCGCTTTACACCTTCTAATGGCATTTGATTCAAAGTTTTGAAGACCTTTTGAACAGACCCATCTTCCACACCATGACCCACATTAAGATATCTTAATAAGTTGGGACTAAAAGGAGTGGGAAGAGTTAATTTCTAGTCTTAAAGGTGATCTTGGAGATAAATTTGGTTGAAGTATGGTAGTCAACACATACACAGAGGTTATTGACAACTCCATTGGTTGTCCTAGGGCATGAATTAACAATCCAAATGAAATTTCTAACTTCTCACTATGGCAGTAGAGGATTAATTCCTTTTATCCCTCATTGATTTCCTTACCATTCGAACCCCACCTGACTTGTGCACTTATGCATAGATGTTTGACAGAAGAACATAAGTTGTAGCATTTTGACAATCCAACTCAAAAGAAGAGTTGTTGTAAATTATTGTAACTCCATATTCTTATGTGTTATTCAATGGTACTAAAGAAACACAACCACACAACCACCACAGTTCGATTGGTGTGTTGATGATAATTTTAGAGTTTCCTCAAGATAGCCAAAGACCGCAAGGAATGTCAACCAAGCAGACATAATATTCAGTTCTAGGTGGAATGTTATAAACAACACATTGCCATCAAAGTATTTACAACCCTTTTCCACTAAGATTTCCCACTTGCATTTTAAATAAAACAAAAAATAAGCTTACATGGTCATGGCGTGTTCCATTAGACCACATCTCCTTGATAAGATTTTCTAAACAATTGAATTGCCTTATGCAGGTTTCCCCATTTTGCGTACATGACTACCAACACACCTGCGACTACAAATTCTAACAAAACTCCTTTATCCTTATGCTATGATGGACATCTACCTGTTCCAAATATCACATTTTACACAGGTAGGGGGGTTGCTGGAAGTGGTTGAATATCTTTTCTTTGGCTCTGCCAAAACTCGTTTGCATGAAAGTTTCTGAGCCTTTTCAGAAAATCCCATTTTGTGTATATCCTGCAGTAGTTGCAGTCCACTAAACCATGTTTTTAGGGACTTAGTCAAACATTGCACATGCCAAGTTCTTTCTTCCATGTTTGCATACACACCTACTAGAGCACTTCCAACTAACATCTGACAAACCCTCTATGTTTTATGCTTTGATGGATGTCCATACTCTACTTCAGAGCTCAAGTTTTGGCACAAGATGGGAAAATGATGGCAAGGAGACGTATGGGAGAGTGAAAGACACAAACTCCTACAGAGGTATACATGGGATAGTAAGAGAGAGACACTTTCAATGTCATAAACAAAAACACCAACTACTACTAAATTATTTAATGTTGGCACATGGGTCTCACGTGGTTGTGCCTTTGGAGTCTAAAAAAATATTACATGATTTGCTATCAAGGAAAATGAAAAAATGAAGATATCTCGATGACACACATACCTGTAACTATCCCGCCCCCATGTCGAATTTCCATGTAACACACTCTTCTTTTTATTATTATTATTTTGGTTTTTTTTTTTAATAAATTTTTTATCATGCACTACAACCGTATTGACATATTGATGTAATTTATGGATATTTCTGGTTGATTGTTGATGTCTTGGTCTTAGTAAAAATTTATGGATTGGTAGAATCGAAATGTTCGAAAATTGAATGATTGGTGAATTACTTGATTCTAATACTTGGTTTAAAATGATATTCGATGATGTAAATTTTTATGTATACATGCACATGTTTTTTATTTTGACATCATTAATATGGCCATGGGGCCAAAATGGCATTGTTTGATTTTGCAAGAAATTATAGCACAACAAACTACGGGGGATAGGAGACCAACAATGAAGGAATGCGGGGTATTGGCAATAGGTATGTACAGGGGATAGGAGACCATAGAAACTCGTGTATTCGTATGTTATGTGTTGTTGTTGATTGTTTGGGGGTCCCCATTGGGGTTGATCTCAAATGTGACCTTGGGTAAGTTGTGGCCTTGTCTTGTTGATTTTATTTTATTGTGAGTTATTGTATTTCTTTAATATGTGGAGTCACTTTTATTATTTTGTTTAGCACCCCTCTTAAATTAATTTAAAGTGTTTTACTTGTGCTTATTAGGATGTGAAAAAAGGGGGAAATAAATGTGAGTTGGTATCCTTAATGTATGTTGGATGAGAATGAATTTAATTTTTTTGGAGTAGTGTGTACTCTATCTGTCAAGTGAAATTCAGATTTTCAACTTCTAGGCCATTTTGGTGATTTGTGGGACAAGTTAAGCTATTCCCACATAAAGTGACCCACCCACTAGGCATATGATGAGAGGGACTTATTTTAGGTCCTATTTTGTGTTTTAATAAAGGAAAAGAGAAATTAATTGCACTTTTCTTACATGGGTATTTAATTTTGTCCTTAGGGGGTGTGGGTTGGGTTGAGTGTGTAAGGGGGTGGTATTTTCCCCAACTACCAATTTATTATGATTCGGGGTTTGGGTTTGACCTTGGTGATGTGGGTTGGAGGAGAGATGATGTGGCATCCTACATGGAGCCACATCACCCCTCTCTCCCTATTTTCTATTTATTTCTTTTTGTGTGAGGATTTGGGGGTTACTTGTTCATTTTTGGGGGTGGATGCTTGGAATTTTGGAGAGCTTGCTTGAGAATGGTGATTTGAGCTTGGAATGGATGGTGCTTGCTTGGGATTTTGGAAGGATTGGAACTTGTTTGTATTTGATCATAGTAGCACAAGCTACAACTCCACATGTATTTCTCCAACAAGAGCACTTCATCCAATGAGTTCCACCATCTTCATCAAGTTAATGCACACAACAAAATGGGGAGTAGGAAACACTCTCCACCCAACCAAATATCCAATAAGGAGAGAATCCTTCTTCTTCATTGGCCCCCGAGCCCCAACAAGGAAGCAATGAGGGTAATTTAGACAACCATGGCACATAAAAATGGATTCCACATACACATTCAATCAAGACATTCGATGCAATAACACAATACCAATTTTACAACAACACCAACAAATATCCAAACACAAAGGCTTCATAATAAATCCAAGGAGGAGAAAGGAACATGGGGGTTCTTCTTATGCCTCCCAAGGGCTTGGGTATTTCTACAACTTGTAGATTGTACCAATACTATATTGGATGTAATTTTATTCATTGGTTAAATCCTTGTAAATTGTTTATTGTGATTTACATTACTTCATATGAATGTAAACTTTGCAATGATCTTGTAATGGAAATTATTCTAAAAGGCTAGAGCTCTTGGATGGGAAATAAATGTTGACTATTTGCATTATTGACAATCCTTGTTTACTTAAATATTGAAATAAATTTCAGTTAAGAGTGGTTTATTTTCTCTTATCCAACTAGATGTAAAGAAAAATATTAGATAGAAATTATTTTATAATGCAATTTCCTCTTTGTTAAAATTGGAATCATCTTAAGTAAAAGAATAAATAATAACTAATCATACCCTTAAAAGTAGCTATACAAGTGAAATTGAAAGTTATGATTCAGTTAAATTTGATAAATGCTCAAATTTTTACTCTACCTTATATACCTACATAAATGTAAATTTGTACCCATATGAATTTTATAGTTGTAAAATTTATTCTTCCACACTATTTGAAAATTCCTTTTTTATTTAAAAACTTAGTTGATAAGAAAACATATATTATTAATATATATAATAAATATATATTAATAATATAGCTTGATTATTTTCAAAATTTATAACACCATTATATAAATACTATTAATAAATATTAATACTTATCATTAATAATGAATATATATACATTACATTTTTATATATTAATACATATTAAATATTAGTTTTATTAACAACTAAAAATTAATAATATAATGCTAAATTGTTTGAATCCGTTAACTATAGGTTTTAGTTTTTTATTAATAAAATTTAAAAAAAAAAAAAGGAAAATTGTGTGAAGGTTTGAGTGCGACCTAAGTATGTGTTGAGTTTAAACAAATAAGAGGTTGGGGGAGGGGCACTGACCCCACCCCCAACCCATATTATATTATATGGGGTGGGGGTGGGGTTGGCGCCCCTCCCTCCAACACTAAAATCCTTTCCTTTTAAATAAAACTTTAACTATCATTCAAACAAGCGCCATCTTTAGTATATGCAGCTTTCTTTCAACAAATGATCTCACGCTAAGTTATTTTCTCGAACGCAAGTTTATTTATCCCATATATATATATATATATATTGGATTATATATTTTGTAAAAAATTTGTTAAAATATATTTGTATATTAAACAAAACCCTTTGAAATGTTGGGTATTTAAGATGATATATATGTGTGTGTGTGTGTGTGTGTGTGTGTGTGTGTGTGTGTGTGTGTGTGTGTGTGTGTGTGTGTGTGTGTGTGTGTGTGTGTGTGTGTGTGTGTGTGTGTGTGTGTGTGTGTGTGTGTGTGTGTATGTATGTATTTTCTCAAAACAAATATATAGGGTTTTGGGTTGTACCTAAATGGGTATATACTCATCAGATATACAATTAACCCGCAAGAAAATACCATATAAAAAATAAATACGTAAGCGAGACCAAAACCCACAAAGGAAATATGTAGATATTTTCCTAAACATAAAAAATTAACAAAGGAGAGCTTCCAAATCTCGTAATGGCCTCCATGGCTTCATCTTCTTCTCCTCCTTCCTTCACCTGCAACACAAAACAAGAGAAAATGAGAGATTAGATTTAGAAAATGAATATAAGAGAACCCATAAGGATATCTAGGGTTTATTTAGTCTAATCTAAATCTAATAGCTTAGATAGATTAGATCCAATGGTGTAGGATGAACCCTACATCATTTAAGTGATGGGGTATTCATGTGGGAATGAAATAAATAAAAATATGTGTGTAATGTTAAATGGGCCCTAAGGGGTTAGAATTGGTTGTGCACCTTGCCCCTCTTGAGATAATGATTTTATAATAATGTGCATGCCATTAACACTAGAGGATTATTATCCTTGTCTAATTAAATTTAAAATTGCTAATGGGCATTTAAATAATAAATTTAAAGGGGATTAATGGAGTTAAATAATGAAAATCTAAATGAGGATTATTTAAATAAAATATTTGAGTCTAGAAGAGAAAGAATTAAATTGTAACATCATTTTGAAATTGGGTTTAAAATATTAATCATTATTTTAGTTCGACTACCTTGTAATTGTTTAAAATTTTATAATCAAGACTTAATTAAAATCTTGGCTAAGGCCTTGTAACCTTTCAAAAAAAAATTATTTCATAATTTTCATGGTTTGCTATCGGGTTTATCATGGGTTTGAGCTGGAAAAATCTGGGCGTTACAGTATATGTTGATGATCTAGTCATCACTAGAGGATCGATGAGGATGATTAAATCAACAAAGAAGGATCTAACATGATCATTTGACATGACCGATCTCGGCTTCGCATTATTGTCTTGACTTGAAGTTTGGAAAAGATAAAATAATATCTTTGTGTCACAATTGAAATATGCCAAGAAAACACTCGAGAAATTCAATATGATGGATTGTAAGCCATTTTCCACACCTATGGAGACAAGACTTCAACTGTCTCAAACAAATCCATCACCACAACTAAATGCAACTCTCTATCGGTGTTGATCGAGAGTCTCATCTACTTGACTTACACTAGGTCGATATCAGCTATGCAGTCAGCTATCTTTCACGGTTCATGCAAGAAATAAGGGTTTCTCACTGCAAAGAAACAAAGGGGATACTGAGGTACATCAGAGGAACTATGGACTATGGCCTATAATACAATAAGAATAATAACTTCTTCTTGAGAGGATATTCAGATTCAGATCATGCAGGAAATATAGATAATAGGAAATCCACTTCAAGATTTGTATTCTTTTTGGGATCTGGAACCGATATCATGGGGGAGTAAGAAGCAGACTTGTGTTTCAAGATCCTCCACAGAATCAAAATATCATGTAGCAAGTGGAGCTGTATGTGAAGCGATATGGCTCCGACGTATACTTGAAGGATTGGGAATACCACAGAAAGATCCAACTATCCTACATGTTGATAACGAAGGAGTAGTAAAACTTGTTTGGAATCCAGTTTTTCATGAGCACACCAAACACATTGAGGTGTAGGTACATTTTATTTGTAAACATGTTCAAAACAACAACATCTAGCTCCAATATTTTCCAACAGATATGCAACGTTCAAATGTCTTCAAAAAGTCACATGCTCAATGGAAATTTGAGGTTTTTAGAGAATTTCTCTCCCTGTCACTGAGACTATGCTTTGAATTAAGGGGGAGAATGTTAGGAATAAAAATTAGCTTAATTCATCATTAGTTGATATTTGAATAAATGTAATAAGTTAAAGTATTTAATTTAAATACTTTAAAATTATGTCAATAGGTATTAGTTATCCTTAGTTTTTAGTTAACTAAGTGATAGTGTTCTCATCCCAATGTTTGTGGGATCATGTTCTATCTTGCATATTTTTTCCCGGATAATGATTTCCATGATGGGAAATAGGGGTAGTTAGGGGAAATATGTTATTTCTACATATTTTCTCAGATTAGGTGATTTGTTTCCATATATTGTGGATGAGATAGAATTTGTCCAATATCTATAAATATTAACTCTCTCATTTTTTTGTAATAATTGATTTCATATTAAAAAATTATGTAAGCACCGTCTTGTTTTCTCGTGGTTAAATCTGGTTTGCAAACAAGAGTGTCTCATAAAGTACAAATTATATGGGTGGATTCATATTAAAAAAAAATTATCTATATAATAGATATTATATGGACCAATAACCGATATGTAATATTGTTTTAACCGTGCATGGCAACATGGAAACAACAAAGTAAAGGATGTGAGTTTTGGCACGTACACAAGTGGCAGATGCATTTACTCCAATGCATGTGGAAAATTAATGCAAGTTAAAAGAAAAGAAAGTTTAATCTTAATCGCCTCGCACTACCATTCGTGCTCGACCGCCAAGATGCTGTGCACCTTTGCAGCCTCATCACCTCACCGCCTCACCTCCTATGCAAGGTATGTTTGCACGTCTCCTAATCTCCCAACCATGGACATTTATCCCACATTGACTAGACTTTGGTGAGGTTTATCATTGGGAAATGAAGGAACTTAATTGACCTATTTTTATTTGTTTCCATTATATTTTGATACTGTTATTTTGTTATGGATATTTGATATTGTTTCTCCATATAGTAAGTTTGATTCATGGGTTTTTTCACAAGAATGTTTCTCCATATTTGTTTGGTTCCCACAATGTGAAAGGATCTTCCTGTCCTAAATTGGATGTTACTAAGAGATACGTTGATTATAAATTCAATCCTAGATATTGAGTGTAGGATTCAAAGCCTCACACGCCAAATAACACATAAGTGTTATACTAACCTTGTTTTACAAACTGCACCCGCTGGGTTGTTAGGAGAAACAATTGAAGTGGCATAGAACACACATGAAGGCCATAGAAAAAAATTCTTGTGAGGGGGATACTAGGAAGATAATAATGGAGGAAAAGGGGGAATGAAGAATCCTATTCCAACACTCCAAAAGACAAGCCACTTAACCTGAAAACTCCATTTTAGGTAATAGGAGCAATGCAGGGAAGGGTGAAATGTTCCTATTTTTCATGCTCAATCCTAGAACCTGGCCCAATATGGGCCCAAGACAACATGGTAGAGGAAACTAATTAGCCTACTCAGGATTTTGGGATTGCTTCTCTCAAATTACACTTATGTCTTTGGCTGAGTTAGAGGATTTATGGGTGGTTCTAGTTGCTACTCAATGGATAATAGAATGCAACACAAGCAGAATATGAAGAAGAAATATTTTTAAACTTTAATGAATTGAATTATTAGGGAACTTCTTCAATTTCAGACATTTTCGGTTTAAGCACACAAATAGGGAAAATGCTTCTAAATTTCCTTTCAGATGTTTTTGCAATATGATCTGTATTGCTTGTTTAATCTTTCTCCTCATTTTCTTATATATTTTCATAACATGTGCAAGAATTTATGATTCTTTAGATGTAATCTCACAATTGTAGTCCATTTACCTCCTTTTATGAGTGGGATTTTGTTACGGTTTTTTGCATGATTGTGTAATGGGTATAGTTTTTATCTGCATTTAATTTGAAGTTCTTCATGGGTCTAGTTAATACATACATTTGACAACACTTCTTCATGGATTTAATTGACAAATACATATTTTCACTATAGAATTGAATCAATCGCCCTTTATAAAAAAACACAAAGTTACTATTACAATATATATATATATATATATATATATATATATATATATATGATCGAAAAAACTCAAACACATTTTTCTAAATCATTTCCAAAACCAGAAATGGGGTTGGTGAATCTGCAGACATGTGGTTTGCAAAGGATGTGTTAGAATTTTCTAGTTGTCTTCTGTCTTAACATCCCTCATAGGTGAAGTCGGGAAAGTTTAGGAATTCACTAAAGCATTTAATCCAAGTGATAATTTATGTGTGTATTACACTAATCGGGGCAATGGATGGCCATAAGCTCACTCAATAATGGGTGTTATTCGGAAATGGATTTGTTGGACTATTGAGTCTCATTTTCCCGTCCAACTCTCTTCTTTCCCGAACTCGAGACTCTTTCTCCTTTTTTTTCTTTCTTCTTGATCTCTTTCCTACCACCGCATCAATTTTGGATGCTCCTTTATTTGCCTTATATACCCTCTTTCAATATTTTCATGTTCCATTCTTTCTCTTTTAGAAATCCTTTCTACTTTTTTCTCTTGAATCTATTCCCTCTTTCTTTTCTTTAATTCATCGATTTCCTTCTTCTTCTTCTCTTTATCCATGAGAATATCCATGTACTTATCAACAGTTATAAGTTTAGATTCCCTACTCAACCTTATTCCAACATCAAATTTGGTCTTCTCAAGCCTTTGACCTGTTCCATTTGGAGTTTTAAGAATTTACTAAGAGTTTTTTTTCCTTGGTTTTCCTCTTGATTTTGGTTTGAATTCACCCCTAAAATAGATGTTACCTCTAACTATGTTGTTCCATCATTTTCTTCGGCATGGGTATCAACATAATAGTGGACCATATCTGTCTCACTAAGAAGTGTTGGATGGGATGGTAAAGAGAATGACTTCTTCATTATTGAAATTCAAGTTTACACTAAGATTGAAAGAAACTTCTTTCATCCACTCGTGAGGGCTAGCTTGTGTTGGCATAGATCGAGACTCGTCTACTTTATTTCTCACAATCAAAGGTGTTTATTTTTTATCAACACATTCGTTAATGTTTACCTCATTTGGTCGAACATCTAATTCTTGAAATAATTATATGTTAGGAACCATACCAACATCTTCTCTAACATGCAAATCAACTCTAGATAACTGTAGCATGTTTTTGGTTGAACCCGCCTCATCTTGAACATATGTGTCAATTTTTTTACTTGGTCCCATGTCTTCATCCAAAGCATTTGGATTAAGAGGCCATATGCCCATTCTTTTGAAACTTGATTTAATGTTTTTAGGGGTAAGAGACTTTCTAAATCCCTTACTTCCTAACTCTATTGATTTTTCCCTTTTGATACCTACCCCATGCTTCTAAGTTATTCATTTACACCTCTCCTACTTCATATAATGTATGCAATTGGTGAGAGGTGTGTGCAGAAATGCTAAGCAAATCTATTCCCAAGCTCCTTGCCTCTTGAATTGTTCCTAAAGCAACATGTGAACCATGTCTATCAAATATCAACAAATGCCTATTTGTTAGAGACACATAACTAGGTATAGATGCTATAAAGTGATGTAGCTATTTCATGAATAAATATTTTGTCATCCATGCATGAGGTTGAGCTGCCATATAGGCATCAAAATCACATCTTGTAATGTAATTCTATAATTTTTTCTTCCCCTTAAACAAATAGAATTGTGGAATGCTTTTTCTTGTAGTATTTACATAACACAATATGGTAATCTATTCCCTAATTTTTGGAATGACTGGCAAGCAATCTCATTCCACAGTTCCTTCCAACTTGTAATTTAGATCATCACAATTCCATATTTTGTGTGGCCCATATGGGTTGGGTTCATAGAAATTGGACAAAGTAATGTAGAAATAATTAACAATTGATGGCCCAAGACACACTTCCCGTGTTAGGAAATAAGGGATAAAATATGCGGAATAATCCCTCATAGAATCGAAACAAGAGAAAATAGTATTCATAAAATATTACAGATCTCAAATAAAAGTGTAGAATAAAATAACACAACACAAAGAGACAATATTTAACGTGGTTCACCCAATTTGGGCTACGTCCACCAAGAATCACTTGCTCAGATTTTATTACAAGCCACCACTCTCTCAATACAATACCCAGATCTGTTTGGAGCTATGCTCAACAAACTCTATAGAATTCACACCCAAATTCAAAGCACATATGCAATGTTTACATTATATCTACCATATGCACAAAACCATATAAATAGACAACTGCTTAAGTAGTTTTACAAAACCATGGGTATCAAAACCATGGGCCAAAACCGTCCCATAAACCTATGGGTCAAAAACCCTAATGCCGAGGCAACTCGTGGAAAGTGTACAAGACTTTAGTGTATAGTCTTCAACACTTTCTCACATGAAAACATGCTCTACAACCTAACATCCTGATATTTATCAAGGCATTTAGTTGTCCTCAATGTTAATTTTGGATGTCCTTTTTTAAAACCAACCCACCATGATTTACCAGGAAGAGCATCTATAAAAGGGTTGACTCGGTTTCACATATTTGTGCCACATATGCCTTAAGTTGTATAATTTATACTCCATAACCAATGTCTATCATTTCATGACACCAACTCACTATCTCAAGCTCTTCTTTATCCGTAATAATTGTTGGTGGTGGTGATACCCATCAACCAAGAAGTAAGAGTGCAAGCGGTATCCATTCTATTCAACATCTCTCATAGCACTATCCATGTCATCTTTGTTCCAATCATTTCTTTGTATTCTAACTCTTTTAGCTGAATATCTCCTTCTTGTTACTTTGATGTTTACTTTTAGATGTGGACTATTATTTTCATCTTGAACAAATGTGTAGTTTGCATCTTGAATCACAGAAAAAAATCTAATATGATAATTAGATCTATTTTCCTTATTTTAGATCCTTAGTTTTATGGGGTGGAAATTAATTTTAACATCAAAATTCTACAATTTTATAATAGCAACATTATATAGGTCTATATGACACATAATAGATTGTTGAAAGAGGAAGAAAGGAACATGTGCATTATATAGGTTTATAACTTCACTAAAGAAAAATAATCGCCTTAAACTCATAATGCATACTTACACTGTATCGATATGTAGTTGAAGAATAATTTGAATGAGCTTGTATGGAAAATATTGCATGCACTAATCAACAATTGATAAGTAAATCAGTGATCCCCCATAATAGAACAAAATGAAAATATGGCCCATCCATAAAATGAATTGAATTTATAGGATGGATAGAAGTATTGTTAATGCTTGATCATTGTTCTTGTTTCGATTAGTTGACATTGATTGGTGAGGATCATGAATTTGAATATTATAATCTAATGGCTTGAGTTGAATTCAATTTTGACTATAGTTTCTCATGCAAGTATTTGAATTTTTGGAATTAATTAAATGCATTTCACTTTGAAGTTTATGAGCTCAAAAATGGATGTATTTATTGCAGTACCTCATTTATGAGATTTGATGACATGGGAAGTCGAGGGGAAATGGACCAACTGTTTAAAGTGGCAAATGATTTTAAATATTACAAAACTAAAAATGGATCGGTTTGAGTTGTATTGTGTTGGAGTTTGGTCCAATACTTGAGACTAAATATTTATGTTTTTCTACATGAAAGTACTTTGGTTGTGTTATTAACGTATTAAATATAGTGTCATGGAGGTTTAAAACATATTAAAAGTTTTATATGCTTGATATGATGGATTTGTTTGACTTTTATATCTAGATGGAATACAAACACATATGTATTGATGTAATACAATTAGTTATTAATATATGATATGATGGAAGTCTTATATCTTCATAATTTTCTGTTAAAAATTATGTAATGTGCTCTATCAATGATAGGATAATGGTTGTACTTGTTTCAAGATTTCATATACATGTAATAGATATTTTTCATTCAAACTTTACCATTTTAATATTGTTATTGCTGAATAACAACACCATTCGGTTTACACAAGTGTGTGTGTTTGAGCTAATGGTGTCACTAGATAACATGGGTAATATCTTCAGGTTGTGGGACTTGCTACTTGAGATAGACCTCTAGAGAAAGTTGGTTCTTACTCCTAAACTAACTTCCACAATCTACTCTTAATGCAGAAAACTATCTTGTTCTAATCTAAGTTTCCAAGGGACCAGGGAGAAAGATTGCATGAAAAAAAGACTACACTAAAGCGGCGATACACTAGAAAAGGAGGGTATGAGAATAGTATTCCAATGTGTGAAAAATAGAAGTAAAGTGCATACTAGAAGGGGTGATGACAGTTCTCCATAGTCTAGCAACTGCATTCACAACAAGGTTTCATGCACACAATGATAATGAATCCCTACAAGAGAATAAATAGACACAATATATTTGCAATGAGTTTGAAAGGGCAAGAAGAATACAAACAAACACAACAAGGGAAGATACATCCACAAACTTGCATCTATTGCTTCATAGATATGCACAGCAGTTCAATATGTTACAAATAAGGGCTTGATCACCATGTAAAGAGTCCACTACAAGATCCTGTAGCACATTGGCTTCACAAAATTTATTTTGATAGATTTTTTCTAAACAAAACCCATCTCTCCTTACAATGAGCCCAACACTCTAATTTATAGAATTCTGAGAGGAGAGAGAGGGAGGAGAAATGAAAATCCTGAAATTTTACTTCCCACCACTTGCAAGATGTCATAAATAGAGTGAAATGATGGTATTTTTCTTGCAAAAGGATCCCCATGTTATCCCATAACTTGCAGCAATGAAAAATGTCTACCCATGCTCATTTAATGTTCTCCCAACTACAATAAAATCACTGTTCTAGACCTGGACACATTTTTAGAAAAATCACCATCAAAACTTAATTAATTTATACATTTCTTCAATTCTGTATGTTGGTCTCAAAATCACGATTCCAACGAGACTAATTTTGTGCAATTTTGTTGAGAATTGCAAAAGTTATGGCTTTCTGAGTGTGAGCATCTATTTTGAGTTTGCCAGGGATTTCTTGCATTTTACAGGATTGGGAATTTAATTTATAGGAGCTCTATATGTTTCTTATATTTTTACAAACCTACCATCAGTAAAATTTTGGTAATTAAAATGTTGTGCCCTTTCTAAAAAGTCAAATTTTTTGAAAATCAGAGCTCTGGGTCAAAATTTATGACCGTTTGAAGTTTGGGTGTCGAGCGTTCAATTTCCCTTTGGATTGTGGGTATTGTGGGTTTTCAGGGAACTCATGTCCTTGTGGAACTCAAACCGTCTAGGCCAATATTTTCCTCCTTTTCTGATTCCTTCTTTGTGCGGATGTTTCGGTGATTTCAGGTCCAGTCGCACAAGTGTCCCGCGGCTATCTCGGGCCTCCTCCTCCCGCATCACTCGATTCAAGATTTTTTGTCCCATGCATCATCCATCATTGACCATTCCATGACGGCCATTGACTTGCACTCCACCAAATTTTCTTTTGAGTGTGGTAATTTTAGCTTTTCATGTCCTAAACGTACCTTTGTCCCAAATGTCTCGCGACTATGCGGGACATAAAATTCCACCTTTTACACATTTCCCTTGCTTTCATCTATTTCGGATTTTTTGGGCTAGCCGCCCAAACACCTTTTTCCACCATCTTCGCAATACACTAAGTTTCTTTCTCATGCGGTGAAATCGGTGATTTCGGCCCGACTATCCCAAGCGTGTTCCTATGCACCTAAGACATGCCGATCTGATTTTTCCACAAACCACTATTACCTTAGCATTTTGGCCCCAAACTTGGTACGACCCGCATTGGTTCCATCCATAGCCTCCAGACCCAATTTGCACTAAAATAGGCTCTTGACTTCATTTTTTTAGATTTTTGCAAATTTTTCTAACTCCTTGATTTTTCTTGGGTACGGAAGTTAGAGAAAAGCCAAGGGGTCCCCAAAAATCCAATTTTTTGTCCTTTCACCATTTCTACCCCTCCAAGTCTGAAGAAATTGTGCAAGTTATCAAAATTACCTTAGGGATGAATTTTGGATAGCAAATATTTTATAAATAAAGTCCAAAAGTGCAAATACCCTCACAACTATTGGGTAATGCATGACGAATGGCTCCTCTCCCTTACTAATAGATATTCATTCAATTGTGCATCATAACAATACATTCTTGAATGATGGAAGAGGAGACAATATTTGGATTCCTCTTCTTTTATGTGAATCTTAAAATTTTCTTTTTGAGTGTGAGGTGGTTCATTGGATGCTTGTAGCTACGAAATGGGAGTTAAAATTTTATAGTGCCTTTATTGCATCTCATATGTTTTCCACAAACACATTTTAATAATTGTTTGTTTGATGTGCTCTTCTCTTAACCTTTCATGGTTGATGTTGGTGGATGTGTCTACTAAGATTTAAGTAGGTAAAAAAGAACAAATAAAAAAGAAAAAAATTAAAAAATGATTTAAAATAATTATCAAGATTCATATATTATGGATTCAAGGTCTTGTGTTATTGGTGAGTTATAAGTAGTTTGTAATCATGAATAGGGCACTCTAAATGCAATTTTTTTGGTGGAAATTAAGGACCCAAGCCTTCGTGTATGTCTCACTTTGAGTTAGTAAATGGATGGTGAGTTTTCTTTTATCCCCATTTTATGTGGTTCTATGATTTTTTTGTCTTGTTGAGTTTTATAATGTCTTTTTGTTTTCAAATAAGAAACCTTATGCGAAAGGTTAATTTTATGGTGTCTATAGTTACATATTGTATACTTTATCTTATCTATACTATGCACATCCATTAACTAAATTGTAAAATAAACAACAATATCCAAAATACCTTCAAGTCATATTTTTTACCCTTATACACTTCTAACACATTGAATGCAAATTTTCTTACTATATTAAAGCTTTGAAATTGAGTAATTTTTTCATCAAGGATGTTGTTATCTCCGAATCAAAGCACACTATGGTTTGCACAAGTGTGTGTGCTTGATCTCACGATGTGATTGGATAACATGGGTACTATCTCCAAGTTGTGGGACTTGCTACTTGAGATAGACCTCCAAAGAAAGTTGGTTCTTACTCCTAAACTACCTACCACAATCTACTCTACTACAGGAAAAACTATCTTTTCCTAATTTAACTTTCCAAGGGACCAGGGAGAGAGAGAGAGAGAGTGCATGAAAAAAATCCTACACTAAAGCGGTGATACACAAGAAAAGGAGAGTGTGAGAATAGTATCCAATGTGTGAAAACAAAAGAAAAGTGCATACTAGAAGGGGTGATAAAAATTCTCCACAGTCTAACAAATGCATTCACTACAATGTTTCAAACATGCACAATGATAATGAATCCATGTAGAGCATAAGATAGGAACAATATATATGCAATGAGATTGAAGGGGCAAGAGGAATATAAACAAACACAACAGGGGAAGATACATTCACAAACTTGTATTTATTACTTCATGATATGCATAGTTCAATCTATTACAGAATAAGGGCTTGGATCACCATGCAAGGAGTCCACTAAAAGGGCCTGAAGCACATTGGATTCACAAAACAAGATTTTGAAAGAGTTTTTCTACTAAAAACTATCTCTTTTTTACAATGAGCCCAACACTCCAATTTATAGAATTTTGAGAGGAGAGAGAGAGAAGGAAATGAAAATCCTAAAATATTTCCTTCAACCACTTGAAAGAGGTATTAAATGAAGTGAAATGATGGTATGTTGCTTGAAAAATCCCCCTATACTGTCCCGTAACTTGTAGCAAAGGAGAAATACCTGCCCATGCTTCATTAAATGCATCCCAACTACCAAATAAAACATTGTTATGAACCTCACTGATTTTTCTAAAAAATCACAATTGATTTCTCATCGATTCTAGATTTATTGATTTTTTTGTGTTGGGCTTAGAACCATGATTCCAAAGGTACCAATTTTGTGCATTTTCATTGAGAAATGCAAAAGATATGGCATTCTGAGTGTAGGAAGCTATTTTGGGTCTCGTAAGGCATTTCCTTTTTTAACGAGACTGAGCATTTAATTTATCGATATGGATATGTTTCCCTTATTTTCAGATATGTACCCTCAATAAATTAAGAAATCCAATTTTTTTGGCATAGAGGATGTCGTGCGTGTTCCAGAAAGTCAATTTTTTTGTAAAACAGAGCTCTGGGTCAAAATTTATGGCCGTTTAAAGTTCGAGGTTGAGCATTCAATTTTCCTTTGTTATGCAGCTAGTGCATGCATTTTTCAGGAGCTCATGTCCCGCACATACTTTAACGGTCTAGTTATCCTTTCTACGCATCACCCGATTCGAGCTTCCTTGTCCCAACCTGCCTCGCCGTTGACCTCCACTTTTGCCACATCCCACTTTTCAGCGGTAATTTTAGGTTTTTGGGTCCCGCACGTCCCAACATCCCAACCGGTCCCACTTGACCAGTGTGGGACAAAAAAATCTACCTTTATGCGATTAGAACTGCCTTCGCGATATCAACAATGCACATCCCGATCCGTCCCTTTGTCCCGTGGACCGCCCGGGATAATTTTTTTCGACTTTTCCGTTTCCTTTGCAAATCGGCCATTTCACCTTTGTGGGTCCCACACGAACTTGTGCGGCCTAGGACACAATCTTCTACTTTTTCCGCAATACACTAAAAGAAGCACATTTTTATATTTTTGCAATTTTTTCTAACTTCTTGGAATTTTCTTGGACATGGAAGTTAGAGGAAAGCAAAGGGGCACCCAAAAAACCCAATTTTTTTCCTTTCACCATTTATATTCCTCCAAATTGCAGAATTTTTCTAAGTTATTAAAATTACCTTGAGGGGTGAATTTTGGATAACAGATGTGTATTCTCTCTTCTATAATTCCTCATCTTTCCCTACCATCAATGGCTACAAATATGATTCTTTCATCCCTTTATGATAAATTTAGTAGGGTTATATTCTTCTTTCTACTCTATTTATACTCACAACACAAGATCTTGGTTATCTTCTAGCTCAAAACCCAAATAGGGTCTTATTAGAGGAATTCATCTCCTAGAATGTTCTACCCATCTTATTAATGGACACTTAGTTGATGATTCTTTTCTTATTTTGGTTGAAAATGAGAAAAATATCAATGAAAGAAATATCTAAATTAAC
This sequence comes from Taxus wallichiana var. yunnanensis, assembly GCA_018340775.1. Lineage (NCBI taxonomy): Eukaryota > Viridiplantae > Streptophyta > Pinopsida > Cupressales > Taxaceae > Taxus > Taxus wallichiana. The sequence continues at coordinate 28,699,897 of CM031236.1, read as the reverse complement.
ACTTTCTACAAATATTTAGAATCCAATCATGAGGGGTTTAAAATTTTACATTATAAATAGATTTTATTGCCCATGCTAGATTTGTTAAAGAAGTTTTCTTTGAAGTGGATTACTAGTGGAGAGAAATTTAAATTCTTTGGAATTCCTTTCACTTTTGATAACACCTCTTCAAATATATGCCAATATGTGTCTGATAGGGTAAAGAAGAAAATTTCATCCTATATTTCTAACCTCTTTATCTACATATCAAATTAAAGGTTTTCACTAAAACTCTTATAGATACACATGTTTATTATTCTTTTTGTATTTCCCTTCCAAGGCTTTAATGTTTAACAAGTTGGAAAATCTTCTCAAAACATTTTGGTGGGCCAATGCAAGGAAATACAAAGGGTTCTATAAAGTGTCATGGGACATGTGTTTTTCCATTGGAAAAAGGTGACATGGTTATAATTGATGTGTATGGAAAAAACATTTCCTTATGTGCCAAATAGGTGGTGAAATCCAATCAAGTGAAGGAAGTTTTGAAAATCTTGTTTAGACATTGTATTTTTCTGGTTCTTCTCTTGAAAGGAAATATTAAAAAATATTTCAACACTCCAGATCATTTCAAAATTGAAGGCTTGTTTATTTCCACAATTGGAAATCCTTTGTTCACTAATCGAGCACTTTCTTAAATGGGTTGGTGATGTTTTCATATCTATATTTTCCTTTGAAAACTACAACATATAGTTACCACTCATTATTCTAGGCAATAATACCCCCTTGACAATACATTGTGCATTAAGGAACTTAAATTTTATCAGCAAAAGGATTTCCAATTTTCGTGATTTGGTCTCATTCAAGAAACAAATTCCTTGGTAGGAACTCAAGTATAAATTCAACTTAGTCAATTAATGTCTCCCATATGTGCTTGAAATTTACAAACTTATTCCATATTTCATGCTTCATAAAATGGGTCTACAACCCCGATTTGTATGGTGAAGTGATTGAGATGGCATGTCGACACAACATTTAAACACTACAATTCTGGGTTGTTATATTGTCAGTTGATGAATCCTTACTTTCATTCACTTAGAAAACTCAATTCGTGTTGGTGTTTAAAGTCCTCTCCCAAAAATGTGATTTTTTTCCTTGATAGGTTTTGGAAATGTAAACTTGTGGTTTGGATTGAGATGTAACTCGATGTATAACAGTAATGCCCACTTAAGACACACCAGAAACAACACGACAATTAATGAATAATTTTTTTTTCATTAATTTTATACGACACCACAAGTTATCACAATGGGCTACAACCAACTCTCGATAGGTTTGACACAACATTTACCACCTAGGTACAAGGAAACCTACGACACCCATCACGAAACTGTTCACTTCCCATTTCGACAAGACATCACATACTAGTCCAACCAAAGAACATAATTACGCTTATGAGCATCCCATGGTGAAATTATTTTAAGGTTTCTTAGTTTACTAAAATGTCTTTCAAAACTTAACTTATGTTCTAGGATATTTTACACTATGATTTGCACAAGTCTTCTTACAAAGCAGGATTTTTCCTTTTATACTAATAGGTAATTAACTTAAGGTCATCTCTAATATAAAAAATATTTGTTTTAATTCGTTTGTTAAAACAAGGAGGCATTCAAAACCACAAGGCTATCATCCAAACTCATGCTAATGAAACTTATTTTGAATCTCCCTTACACCAGAAGACGAGCGTAAACTCCAATTAAGATGGAGTACCATTTAGGTTCGAACCTAAGATCTCCTTAAGCAAGGATCAACGTTTAACAACACTAAAGAGAGAATTACAATTTACCTTGGCAAAAGTTATAGGAAGAGGGTTATATTGAATTCATCTTCAAGAATCCGCTAGTAATAACCAGTCTTTTATTGAGAATAAGGAATTTATCTAGATTGGGTAAAATCTTCATTTAGGTTTCTCTTGATTGAGTTTAACAAAGAATACATATTAGGTTTCAAAAGATGAGTTAGAATTTAATGATTTATTAATCAATCTTCCCTACCGACTAAGGCCTAACCATTTTCCAAAAGATAAACATTGATTACACCTTCATTACCTTTTTATGCCCCACGACAAAGAATTAGATTTTATTATTATAGCTTTGAGTAGTAAGGATAAGTTATTTTTAACACACGAATAAAGTTTCCTTATCTTTTGATCGAAAGAATCTTGACTTCATCGAAAGGATTATAACCTCTTATTTCTTTTGTAAAACTTTTATGAGGATTACCAACTCATTTTAATATGCCAAAAATGGCATTATTTCAATAACCAAAAAGGGTGTTTAAAACACAAAGCTGAAATTTAAAGAGTCTACCAATGGCCTTAAATTGAAAACTAGACATGATTACAACATTTACAAATCAAAATGGAAAACAAACCAACGGTGGAAACCGATATGAATGTACATTGTCCCGAACAAAAGGTAATCAAAATTGGTCAAGCAACACTATGCTATTTTCAAGATTACTATATTACATTAAAACTACTCATAACAATGCCATGATTAAATTCATATCTTTCACAATAGTATTTACAAGATAAGGTTTCAGCTGGTTATGACAACATTACTCCACAAAACATAATTCTAAGGCATTGAGCCTCTTCTGAAATTTTCACAAAATCATTCAAGAGTTTTACAACACACTAAGCATTTGAACAAAAGAAATTCATAATCAAAACCGATGCAACTTCTACCAATGTTTTTTTTTCTACTCACAAAATCCATTTGCACAATTATTAACTTGAGTCAGTTCACGAGAACTGAGCATGATAAGACTACACATAATAACAATATACTATAATTTAATAATATCATGAAAGGAAACATTCTATTTCAAGAAATGGATCAAAGCTCTCACCATAGCTCGATTCTTAAGACAAAATAAAATTTTCACCATGTCAATAAAGAAGAAATCAATATGTTTTAGTTATAAACAATATCTCTAAAACCACAAGAGTTTGAAAACCAATCAGGTAAGACCATAGATCTTATAAGATTAGGAACAAAGGGTCGAGAGTATTAGGATTTCAATCATGTAATCCTATAGATTACGTGATTGAAATCTAATACTCAACCCATCAATCTACATTCTCATGGAGAAATAAAAAAATACCAGCTTCACGATCATTATAAAAACAACACTAGTTTAACAATCATTCTAGAAGGGCCATTGGCCAATAAATTAGAAACAACAATCAATTGAAAAAGAGAGTTCCATCATGTAATCATATAGATTATAAGGTTGAAAATATGATATTCAAACCCACAAACCATACCTTGTTATCTAAAGGCAACTTCATAGTTATAAAGGATGAATGGAAATGATGGCTAACGATGTCCAAAAAGGTAATTCCTAGCAACCTTCCTACTTAATATAATAAGGACCAGAATAGCGACAAGCCTCAAAACTACCCGAGTCCATTATGCAAACTAGCATTCTAAACACCCACCCAAGTTCATAACACTATAGATTCATAACCCTCTTGATAAATCTATAGTTTTGGTTCATAAAATAAAATGGATTACGACCTCCTCGACACAAGACTATTTAAAGTAACCCTTGTTTCCATATCAGAACCACTCTTAAATAGGCATTTACATATATCACTAGATGTCATTTTCTTAACCAAACTTTCCGTCATAGATCAACAAGCATCAATATATATAAATACCCCAATGTCGTTAAAGATCTTAAAAATCTATATCATAGCCATCAAGGTTTTCATACATATAAGTACCAACCAAAATTCTATAACAACATTATCACTTAAAAACCTGCAAGATAGATAAAATCGTATCTTTCCCAAATATAATAGATATCTTCCCCAAGTACAAGCGATATCATCCCCAAATGGGATTAAAAAAATACATCTTTTGAATAAAACCAAGCTAAACAAAATTTCGTCAATGAGGAAAAATACCCAGGTAAGAAAGTCAACACTATATCTATAAAAGTATAAATATATATTTAAAGTATCAAAATTTTAGCTAAGCATTTAGCCTTTACTGCAAGCCTAAAGGCATTAATCCAAATAGAAGCATTCCATTCAACGGTCAACCATATCAAAAATAAGGATAAATCTTAATTTCCTTCTCACCTGATAAAATCACTACTAGCTACACAAGCTTGGATGTCATGCAAGTATTCTTATCTCCTATAACATCAAACATTTTAGACAATGCAACAACTAATTCCGCTACACATAAGTATAATGAAAAAAAAAACCGTGTGATGTGTGATGGAACCCTAACCATCAAACAAAAATACTAGTAATAGATTGTTTTACTAAGAAAAGGGGTTGTATAATACTTAAGAATTCATATCCACAAAGAATAAGGAAAACAATTTATATTCTAAGCTAATAAAGATTTAACTTACAAGAGCAGATATATTCCATGCCGAAGAAATTTCTAGTTTCCCAACGTTTAACCTGATTATAGGAAAATAATATCACCCACCATTACCCATATAGTAAATTTTATTTTCATACAATAATTTTCAAGGGAAGAGGAGATATTTTACAACCAAGCGTCTAAACCAACTATAGATTTTAAAGAAAAAAACTACCCAGAAGGATTTTTCTCAAAATGAAAGCATCCACAGCTACGTAGAAGACAAAAAACAGAGGTAAATACAGATGCAAACTATTAATCAATGACGGAACAAAATCCACAAAATCACAATTGTAATACCAATTTCAGGAAAGAAAATGTTTCATTTCAAGAGGTTTGTTAGATTTTAGCATATTATGGAGATGGGTAGCTTATCATGCTTGTAATATGCTTCCAAAGTTGACTACATGTTGTTCATAGGGCTTGCAACATCAACCCAGGGAAAATTCCATTATCCACAAACATGCTTGGAGACCACACTTTTCCCACGGCCACATTTGGCATAGGAAGGGTACGTGGCCAGGGCATGGAGTCCCAAAAATAGTGAGCTGTAATTTTCTAAAAGAAATGTGGTCTCCTGGACTGCAATGATTGCAGTATATGCACAAAATGGGTTTGATAAAATAACCTTGCTTCACCATATGAAACCAACAGATGTCCAACCCGCTTAGTTTGCACTTGCAAACATACACGCATGCCAAAGGCAAAAATAGCATATGCTTGAGATGGAAAAAGGGAAAAATGAAAGCACATCGAATAAACAACAAAAAAGTATGCAGAAAGGTCTCCAAAGGTGTACAGACCCACAAAGTGTGCCAAACATGTTTCCATCAATAAGCATTGAAGACAATTAAATGAATGGCTATAATCTTCACCTAATCACTAGCTAATAACCAAAATTTTACAAAAAAAAATTTAGCAAGGAAAAAATACCCAATAGATGTAAATTCCATTTGGTGAAGGGCCACAAAACAAGGACCAGGTCGCTACCAAAAGTAGAGAAAGGTGGTAGGTAAAAACATTAACTTTGGCATTAATTAATAGCCCTTCAAAACTTGCGCCACCACCAACTTCCCTCCACTTCCACACATGCCAAGATTGGCCATAGATGCCATCATTCCAAGTCTTTTAAGTGAAAGATCAATTTAGTTAAACTTAGCTAAAAATTAGGTACCTTTCAATAAAATATGTCTGAAATAACTTGAAAAGGTTTTAAAATTCCATTAGAACTTTTAACAAACATCATTAAGCAACCGATAATAAAAATACGATAATCATTAATATGAAGGTCTTCACAAGGTGTTATAAACACCGTTAGAAATGCACAAACATTAACAACATAACAAAATGGTATAATCGAAGGAAAGGAGTCAAATTTACTTCGCAACAAGGATCATAATTACTTAATGATCATAGGTATGCCTTGGATCATTGAAATTGATCCAAGGCATGATCATTCCACACAATAGCAGAAAGGACTACGACACGGGTAACAAAGTTTGTTACTAAGGTAACTTGCCCATAGCGCCATATGACTATGCCTTCACTAATTACTTGGGTTCACAAATTGAGCTTTGAAACTCAACAAAATGGGTACAAAATGACCTTTAATGCTAGCAAAATAGGGTCAAAAACAAGGACATGATTCACACCGAAGGGGGCATTACATTCTTCTCCCCTTAAGAAAGCATCGTCCTCAATGTAACACAATGTCAAGAATGCAAAAGAGATAGGAAAGAACGGTCAGAAAAGAAAAGGATTCATCCTATGGTTAAAATTTTTGTTGTTAAAGCACGACCATAGGGAAGACTAGAAAATTTGGCATTATTTAACTTCCAAAGTTCTATAAAGATTGGTAGTTTTCTCTTACTTCATTATTTAATTAATTTTCTTTCCCTTTTCATTATTCCTTAAACTTAAGTCCTTAAGATTTCATTGTTGTAAGGTTTTAGTTTATTCCTTCTTGTGGGTTCCCAATAGGAACCGCTATCACAATAACATACCAGGGTCATACGTAACACTAATGATTCACAGATAAATTTCACATATTATCATGACCGTACCATATTACAAGGGCTTGATCAAACCATGGAAGAAATATACATGATCCACATACATAGTACTCGTCACACATAGTTGAACGACACATAAGTACTCAAACATAAGTGTACTATAACAATCTGAAATTCCTACAATTTCACATATGAAGATTTCACACAACTCAAAACAATAGCTGTAGACACATAGAGTCAACAAGGGAATCAAGAACGTATCCACGACACCATAACACATAGCCAACTCACATGAGTAACACATACATCATAACACCACTCCCAAAGCATCAAAACAACTCTGAATACCTCCCGAAGCATCAATCACATGCACACAAATATATTATGCCTCCCTCAAGAAGTAATATATAAATAAATTTTCCTTTTCACTCCCCAAAGAGGTCATTCACCCTATGGTCCTAAGCACATAGACTCCAAACACCCCTAACCCAAATGACATAATAACTCATGGTTAGGAAACTCACTAGTTACTTGTAACTCCTTGGGGTGTACTCCCATATGATGAAGCGGGTCCATAGGTCCAACCATTACATGGTGCATCCCATGACCCTATTCCACACATTATGAAAATAGAACTAACATAGAAATCCGATTCAAATTCCAAGTGGAAAAATACAAACCTTGGTTAGGCTATAAAATTTTAAATTTAAAAGAAGATCCGAACCAAAGAAAAACAAAGGGCCAAATAGCCATAATTAGTTCAAAAATCCACATGTTAGTACCACAAACAAAGGGAATTCCCAAAATATAAAAAAATCACTCAAGAAAATTGTTGGTCCTAGCAAATAAAAATCAAAAATCTCAATTTAAAAATAAAATACAAATATAGAAGTAGCACATTATGATGACTATGTGGCCTTATGCGGCCACCAAGGAGGGATAATCAACGAGTTGTTGGTGTTGGTGCTCAAAATAGTCTTGCCCCATTTTTCCATTAAAATCTATCAATTTATGGCCTCTAGCCATATTTTATCCCCCATGTTGTGCCTGAGAAGTCTCTACCTTCCTTTTGTTTCCATAACCAATCCTTCCTGGGCCAGAGGATCACGTATGGATCCATAGTTGTTTCCTTGTTTCTCTGTTTATCTAGAAAGGGTCTGTAATTAGGGTCCCCCATTCTCTATTCATCTAAAAACTCAGGCTCTCCTGTTCTTTCCATTTTCCATAGTTGGGATTTGTTGTCCTTGTCATTTTTTCCCTAAATACTTGAAGAAAAATGAATGGATGTAGCTTGGAGGAATGTATTTGAGCCTTGTAACATTTCTAAATTCTCTGTCCTTGGAGAAAATTTCATCTCCGGGCTCAAATGGTCATTTTTTTGCATTCTACGGTTTGACGGCATTTCTCCTGGTCAAATTTACATACTTGCATCAACAAGAAACATGGCCTCTTTTGGTTAGATGTGCAGGCACTCTAAAATTCTATGGATCGCCTTGACCCAAAACTGGTCCATGTGGAGGAACGACGCTCATTTGAAGATTTGTGTTTTGGTTTAGCCTTAGATTTGCGCCAGGAGGACATGTGGAGGTTTCTATTGCTTTTTCCCAGACTTAGACAATTTTTATGCAGTTGGTATAGTTTGGCGAAACAAGGACACGTGGTGAGCCCATGCTCATTCAGGGTCTCCACTCTTGGGCACCATTTTGAAATTGCGCCATGAAGACACGTGGAGGTTTCTACCGGGTTTCCCATACTTAGTCTTTTTCAAAAGGTTTTGAGAGGCCTGGGACATGTGGAGGGACCGCGCATGTTTGAGGACCGACCCTTGAATTTCATTTTAAAGAAGCGCTAGGAGGACACTTAGAGGCCTCTGCTCACTTTAAATTTTGCTTGGAATTTTCAATTGCCAAAGGAGATTGCCTCGGACCCTGACACATGGTGCCTTCCGATGAGCTTTAAGCCTTCAAAAAAATTTCGGCGAGACACGTAGTGAGCCCGCGCTCATTCAAGATCTAAAATTTTGGGGACCATCTCAAGATGCACCATTACAGCATGTGGCAATTTGAAAAGTCAAAAGGTGGGGAAGCGAGACCATCGGAGGAAACTTATATTTTTGCCTCTTGTTATCAAAAGGATTAAAACATCAAAATGGACCACAGGCCCAACAAAGGATAAGTCAAAATTTTCTCCAGTCAACGACGGAGGTGCGGACCTTTAGAGGAAAAGTGGAAAATTTTCCTTTTGTGGAGAAAGGAGTCAAAAGTAAAAAGGGAAGCGTGGTTCCACCAGGTTGTTCCCCTCAAAATTCCCCTCTTTTGAAAGTCAAAAATTTGAAAATTTTGAGTTGGCACCCTTCAGTAGTGTTTTAGTGAAGTAAGAAATTCAAGAGATGGTGAAAATTCTATTTCTTGGGGTCATTTTAGTGACTTGCAGTTTGTCAGACATTTTTTTCCCTCATGTCCCAAGTACCGGTGGGCCTCCTGTTTGCTGATTGGCCGATTTCCCAAGTCCTTGTCATCGCTTTTTCAGACTTTTTTCAGCCCACCTGTCCCAAGTATGCTTGGGCCTCTTGTTCACCGATTCCCCGCATCACCCGCATAAGCTGAATCATCTCTTCATGTCCTTCATGTTTTTGTGTCCCTAGGACCACCCATGCTCTATTGGCCCGCATCACCCGCATCAGCCGAATCAGCTTTTCACATCCCTCATGTCCCAATGTTCCATGGACCGTCTGGGCCAGTTTTTTCTGCTTTTCCCGCATTTCACCTTTTTGAGTTGGCACAAGGTATATTTAATGCGCATTTATGATCTTCTCTCTCCGAATGGATATTTAAAGGGGAAACCATCTATGCACTTGTCACATTACCTAGCTCATTATCTCTTTCCCACATTTTTGCAAAATTGAGTTGTTTGTCCACCCTCCTATATCTCCTTGCAATAATTTTTGTGAGTATGTTCTTTGAAGGCCATTCCTTTGTTCACTGTCAAAATGAAGATCAGATTTCAAAGGCATGAGCATCTTTCCTCTTTGGATACTTCGTGCCTCGATATCGAGATAGCGAAGTTCGACATTTGGATTTCAATGATTCCAAGGGGCATGGAGATAGCAGAAGCATTGAAGAGATTCAGGCACCGGATCCTCAAAAACAGTGGGCCCTCCTCACCCACAACTAGATGTCTCTACTTTTGGCTCTTGACTCTCTTCTTCTATTTTTAGTTTGGATCCCCGATGGCAAGAGTTTAATTGCAGAAGACAGAATGATATTCATTCAATGCGTGTGTTTACAAACAAGAGTGCGACCCTTATAAAGGTTGCGGGTGGAGGGTGACAGTTATAACTGTCCACCATAACAATGTATTAAATATTAAACTATATTAAACTAATGCTAACATTCCCCCCCTTAATACATTGTTCGTACAAACATACATTTCCTGATAATAGGTCCCCCCCTTAAAGAGAACATCGCAAAGAGGGTCTTCACACGAGCATGTGCCTACATGGTCTCACATGGTTTTTCTAAGGTTGACCAGAAACCTAGAGGGACAGGAACACTTTCTGACTGTTCACCTCGGTGGTTTTACAGGATTACCATGAACCAAGAGGATTTTACCTCTGGTGGTTTTACAGGCGTACCACAAACCCAAGAGGATGATACCTCGGTGGTTTTACAGGATTACCACGAACCTAGGGCGAGTACCATGCACTGCTTTCAGTGCTTTTCTGTTCCCCACGACGCTCTTCAATTAGAAGGTCCCAAATAGGAAACTTCGTACCATTTGTACTTTATTGAACAACAAAACAACAGAACACAACACAAAAATGAAATAAACAAACCAAAATTGAGGAATTGGTCCTCAATACCTTATTCACCACAATATTTGTCGGCGGCCTCATCGCTTGCGGCTTGCAAGAGGTCACTGGATTTCCTCCAGCCTCCATTTTCCTCCGTCCTCCTGTACAGATGCTTACAATACTAGAGATGATGTGAAGCCAATCTCATCAACAGCTTCCTCACTCTCGTCAGAATCTTGTGGATCTTCTATATGAGCAGTATTAGCTCCATTGTGTTTTATATTTCCTTGTAGAACATCTCTTGCTCGGATATGACAGTTCCACATTGTATGACCTTTCTTCTGACAATAGTGGCATTCAATCTCTTGTTTAGGCCTTAGTTTATTTTTATCTGATCTCCTATGAAATTTTCTGTTTGTGGAATAAAGTGCACTTACTTGTTGAGTATCACCTTCTGCAACATCGTCAGTTATGCGTTTTTCCTCTGCGAGAAGAGCCGCGATCATGTCATCTAGAGATTTAGACTGAATTTGACTGAGAGTAAAAACAACATTGTTGTATTTGGAAGATAGACTGTTTAATAGGATAGCTTTGGCATCCTCATCTTCTATCACAGCTTTGACTTCTGCTAGTTGTTGGAGCAGAGACCGAAGATTATTAATGTGACTAGACATAGAAACGCTTTCTTCCATTTTGAATCTATATAACTGAAGTTTTAGGGAAAACTTCACGTTCACTGCTTTCGCTCCAAATAATTGATTTAAATTATCCCACATGTCCTTGGAAGATTTATTGAGATCAACATGATGGAGTTCAGAATCGGAGAGAGCAAGGCCAATAATGGCTTTTGCTTTATCATCTCTGCACTGCCATTCTGCTAATTTGGCGGCGTCTGTGGGCTTTTTCTCTTTCCCATCTACTATACCCCATAAGTTTTTATGCATAAGTTGCATTTGAATCTTCACCTTCCATGTATGAAAGTTTAACCCCGAGTATTTTTCCAAGTGAATGTCCATAATAACTATTTCAAACACCAACAGGTTTACAAATTGGTCGCTCCACTTTGCAGGGTAAAAGACAAACACTAACAGGTTGTTAATTTCTGCTCCAAAATGCCAAACAACATTACTTTTGTCTCTTCCATGCTACAAATTGCCTCTCCACGCCAAACAGGTCCAATGAACAACGACCTACAATCTTCACGCAGGCAGAGGAATAGGCACTCCAATCTTCACGCAGACAGAGGAACAGGTACTCCAATCTTCACGCAGAAATCAGTCTCCAATCTGCACGTGGGTCACCTTTGGTGCTTGCTTGGGCTCCTTCCACGGCTCACCTCCTTCCTGCTAGGTCTGCACGTCAATGATAGCAGAATACATGCGGTTTGGGATGGCACTGCTCACATACACCACCGTTGAAACCAATGAATGATGACTATCAAACAGATCGAACAGTTCGACTCCTCCACACAGGACGCTTCCTCTTTGCATCCACGCCAAATGAAACGCCACGCTCTGATACCAATGATGGCAAGAGTTTAATTGCAGAAGACAGAATGATATTCATTCAATGCGTGTCTTTACAAACAAGAGTGCAGACCCTTATAAAGGTTGCGGGTGGAGGGTGACAGTTATAACTGTCCACCATAACAATGTATTAAATATTAAACTATATTAAACTAATGCTAACAATCCTCAGTAATTTAATTAAGGACTTTATATTGTGTATTTCCTTAATTAATCTTTTGGTTAAAAGAAACGGTTACTAAATGTAACCACTTTGTAAACTATATATTGGGCTCTCCACACCATTCCAAGGGGCTGGAACTCTGATAATTTTTGAAAGTGTAAAAGAACTAAAAGCTATCAATACAGAATATTTCCCTTCCTGTTTCTATCTGCATCGATTTATTCTCTCTTGCTTGTCTAAATTTTGTGAATCATTAATCTATTGCATTAAGAAGCTTTGTATTCTTATGGATGTCATTTCTGAACTTTGTGTCTATGAAATAATATCTGGTGGTTTAATATGAATGATTATGTTCTATATATCATCCTTGCTCAACATTTATAAGGAACTATTTTGCTATCTATATTTCTTGGGAATGTTATTATGTTCTACCTTTTCCCTCCCTTAGTTCTTCTATTCTTTTGTATTGATGATCTACCTTTGCATTAAAACACTTTCATGATATCATAGTTCCTCATTAAAGTAGAAAGTTGTACATTTGTAAATAGTTTTGTTGCTTGCTTTCAATAAGGGCACCTCTCCCATTAAAGAGGAGGGACTTTCTATCCCCTGATTGTTGTTTTCATTAAAGTCCTAATTTGACAACCAATAGGTTTTGTGATTCTACTAGGGATTTGTTTCAATGAATTCCAGTTTTAAAGAATAATTTCTTGATCATTTATGATCTAGTGACTCCGAGATTTACTCATGAAAGAAGGGCTCTTGGAATTGAAGATTCTCGCCAACTCTTGGAGTAGCAAGGCTTTCCCCTTCCTTCAATAAGAATAAATATAAGAGCTTGTTCTATAAGCACACCCCTTTTTGAAGAAAGATCTTTTGGGAGTGGTATCCCTCAAGAACAACTCAGCCCTAATCTTTGCGCTTTAATTATTACTGGTGTTTCAGTTCCACTTTAAGCATTTTTTCCAAGAATGGAAGTTCCATTACCTTGGGGCCAACTAGTTGGACCTCTTGCCCTCCCTCAACCTTTGCATGAGTTACCCAGGGGTAACAGAAAGAACTTTCCCAAGTTCAGAGGTGATGCCAAGGTGCATCCTGATGAACACATTACAGCCATCATAGTTGCGTGTGGATTCCTATGATTTGAACATGAGGATGTCTCTGTGAGGATTTTTATGGAGACTTTGTAGAAAAATGTAGCAGATTGGTTTTACCATCTCCCTGCTGGGGCCATCACTAATTGGAACACCATGATGACCCAGTTTGAGTAATTGTTTCAAACTTGTTGAAGATGTGCATGCTTTGCTAGCCTAGATTTCTCAAATCAAGAAAGAACCAAAAGATCCCATGAGAGAATTTGTGGCCAAGTTCAACAAGTTGATTAAAAATATCCCACAAAACACTTGGCCTATGGATCAAATTCAAAAAAATTCTTCCTAAATTCTCAATTGCCTAAAGTAATCTATGCACTGAGAAGAGCCAATCTTGCAACTTTAGATGCTGATTAGAGATTAGTCATCAGTGTTGAAAATGACTTGATCATGTCTGAAAATTGAAAAGAGACTCTTCTAAATCCAAAACTTCTTCTTCCTCTTCCTCTACTCCTAGAGCTAATGCAGATCAGTTAGTACAGAAGCTTTCCAATGACCTCATTGCCATCAAGAAACAATTGGCTCAGCATGCTCCTTATCAAGATGTTCCAAGGAGGAACTTTCAGCCTAGAAACCGTTTGCCTTCTTCTCAGAAAAGGTTGGCAATCGAAGGACCACCCATCAAGGTCCCTGTTAATGCAACTTGTGAAGTTGAAGAACTTGATGATGAAGAGGTTAATGAAGACTTTGAAGAACCTAGAGAAGAGGCTGAGGAAGAATTGGAAGAACTTGATGGATCTCGAGTTAATTTCCTCACTACTGAGGGTATTGATGAAGAAGATGATTATGATGAAGTAGTGGCAGAGATGAATGGTGAGTCATATGCTTGTTATGACTCGGGAGCAGACAAACAAGAGAGAAAAAGTGATGCATCCCACTAAAAATATAAGGAGCATCCCATGACTATTCTAGTGATTGCAAGAAGAGGATCTCCTATCCCCACTGCATCCACGCAAAAGGTGATTTCTACTAATTCTTCTTCTTCCACTCCTACTTCTAAAACTTCTTATTCTCCAGCTTCTAAAACCTGATAAGCCTAGGATTCCTAGTGATGATACCCCATCCACCTCTAGATCTTTTGATATCATTGACCACCTCAAGAAGACAAAAATCTAGATTTCAGAGGCTGAGTTTTATCAAACCCATCCAAAATCCTTTGCCAAAATGGTCCACTTTGTCAATTCCCATTCCAAAAATTCATCCAACACTTCTAAAGGTATTTTTCCCACTCCCTCTTCGCATCGCAACCAAATCTTGTGGCTACACCACCTCACCGAATGTGAAAATCGACCATTCTTTGTGACCCTCCTCATAAATTGGCCATAGACTGAACAACTGTGTCATAGACTCAGGAGCATCGGATAATGTGATGCCTACCAAAGTGGCTCATGCTTTGGGTCTTACCCTCACACACACTTTTGGTTCTTGTTATTCCATGGAGAGTAGGGAGGTGCCTTTGGTCGGAAGAATTAAGGATGCACAAGTAGCTTTTGTTGCTTTTCCAGAGAAAAAGGTCTTAGCTACTATTTTGGTAGCTGATATTCCTCCTTCATATGGCATGTTGTTGAGTAGAAATTTATGTAAGGATGTAGGAGGAGAAATTCAAATGGATTGGTCACATGCCCTTATACCAGTCAATGGAAAGATGAAGAAGTTGCTGCCCGAGAAGAAAACTAAATATATTGTGCAAAAGACAGATGATCCCAAGGCACAAATACTTTATGAAGATATTGGGCATGAAGAACTACATGATCATGTCTCAGATGAGGCGGAACATCCCAAAGAAGTGCTCCATGATCCTAATAGCATTTGGAATTTGGAATTTGATGGAAGTTGCTCTTCAGCTAGTGCTAGGGCTGGTGTGGTATTGATATCTCCATAAGGAAAGATTCATCCTTTCTCCTTCAAGATACAGTTTGAAAATACAAATAACACAACAGAATATGAAGCTCTCATCCTTGGACTAAACGCGGAAAAATAAAGAGGTGTGAGGAACCTCCTGGCTCATGGAGATGTGGAACTAGTTGTCAAACAAGTTAGAGACCTTTTCCAAGTGAAGAATAGAAGGTTGAAGCATTATAGGAATCTGTATGGGATTCTATTGAATTATTTGATGCCTTCTCCATCGAAGTGGTGCCAAGGGAGAAGAACACTAGAGCTGATTCCCTAGTGTTTCAGGGTCTTTGTTGATACCTCATCCCAATTTCTCTTAGGAAAAATTCACCATTGAAATGATCCATAGACCAAGCGTACTGATAATGTAAACAACTAGAAATTTTTCAATGATGACCAAAATTTTATCTCTTTCCTAGAGCTCAAGGATAACTTTGATCAATTGTATTTTGAGGGAAGTGACAATCTACCTCGAGAGAGTGTCTCTTCCAATGAGGAAGGTGTCAAGGAGGAGATGGATCAAGATGGCTGCATCAAACTAAAAGGTAACAAGATCCCTAAAGGGCTGATAAGTCTGGAGGAATTGTTTGATAAACATGACAGATATGTCAAGTCCAAGGCTTCCAAAGGAGCTCAACAGTCTGCTAAATGTGAAAAGATTAACATTGGGAGCCCTATCAAACCCAAAATGGTGAACATTGGAAAGTGTTGCACCCAAGAGGAGAAGAAGAAGGTGGTAAATCTTTTGAAGAGGTACATTGATGTCCTTACTTATTCTTATGATGATCTGAAAGCTTTCTAGCCAAAAGAAATGCAACACTTCATTCCCCTCAAACCTGGGATTAAACCTTTCAAGAAGAAGCAAAGGTAGTACAATCCAAAGATTGCTGACACCATTTTCTAAGAGATATAGAAGTTGTTGAAAGCCAAGATCATCTTCCCCATTCATCATTCAACATGGATTGCTAATATTGTACCTGTCAGGAAGAAAAATGGTGAGATTCAGATCTGTGTTGACTTTAGGAATCTAAATCAGGCTTCTTTGAAGGACAACTATCCCCTACCCATGATGGACCAGGTGTTACAAGCTATCATAGGTGTGGAAATGTTGTCCATGCTTGACGGTTTCTTAGGATATAACCAAGTGGAAGTCAATACTGCAGATCAGCACAAGACTACCTTTACCACTCCTTGGGGTACTTTTGCCTACAAGAGGATGCCCTTTGGCCTCATTAATGTTGGTGCAACCTTTCAGAGAGAAATGGATTTTCTTTCGGGGTTTGAAAGGAAAATGTATTGTTGTGTATCTAGATGATTTAACTGTGTTTTCCAAAACTAGAGTAGATCACTTTTAGCATCTTGAAACAGTCCTCTTGAAATGCAGAGAACATGGAGTTTCTCTAAATCCCAAGAAATCATGTTTTTGTGTCATGGAGGGAAAGCTATTGGGACATGTTGTCTCCAAAGAAGGAATCAATATTGATCCTAAACGAGTTCAAGCCATCCAACGGATTCCTCTTCCCATAAGCAAAAAGGGAGTGCACTCTTTCTTTGGTAAGATCAACTTCCTGAGAAGATTCATCCCTAATTTTGCAGAGTTGAATTTGAATATTTCCCAAATGATGAAAGGAAAGAATACGTTTGGTTGGTCCTCTAAAGGAAAGGAAGCATTTGAAGGTATTAAGAAAGCTATTGCTAAGAATCCTATCTTAGCATGTCCATATTTTAGCAAAGATTTTATTATCTATTGCTATGCCACAGAGAGTACTTTGGCCACTGTGTTGACTCAAAAAGATTCTGAAGACCATGAGCTCCCAATTGCATTCATGAGTTATATTATGAAAACTCATGAGTTGAAGTACACTATGATGGAGAAACATGCTTTTGCAGTAGTTAAAGTTGTTAAGCAGTTTCAATTTTACATTCTTAACTCTCACTCTGTTGTGCTTGTGCCCGATACGACTATCAAGTCTATTCTTACACAACAGGAGTTTGGAACCAAGAGAGGAAATTGGGTAGCGAAAGGTTCAGGAGTATGATCTCGACATCAGACCAATGAAGCTAGTTCGGGGTAAATGCCTATGTGAACTCATTGTTGAAGGAGCTGGTCATGAGTTGCCTATGGATGAAGTTGATGTCCCTATTGTTCTGTTCCTTAGCTTGACAGATGAATGGTACACTGACATTTCTCACTTCCTCACCTATGGTGAGTGTTCATCTCACTTAAATTCCAAGGAGAAGAGAGCTATCAAGTTAAGGTCAGCATAGTACATGTTGTGGGAGAATGATTTGTTCAAGCGAGGAGTGGATGGAAGATTCTTGAAGTGTGTTGACAAAGAGAAACAGAAGAATATGTTCTCAGCCTTTCATGATCAAGCTTGTGGGGGTCATTTCTCATCTCTTATCATTTGCTCATAAAATTCTTCATGTGGGGTACTATTGGCCTACTTTGTTTAGAGATGCATCAAAGTGGGTTGACAAGTGTGAAGCTTGTCAAACCTTTGTGGGAAGACCTAAGTTGGCTGCTTTACCACTTAAGCCAGTTGTGATCGAAGAACCCTTTCAACAATGGGGTTTGGATTTCATGGAACACTCAACCCACCTTCAAGTGCAAGACATACTCATGTGTTGATTGCCACATATTATTTCACCAAGTGGGTGGAAGCCATCCCAGTTAAAAGTACTACTTCTGAGGTAGTATGTAATTTCATCAAAGAAAACATCTTGGTAAGGTTTGGAGTACCAAACAAGATCGTGACCGATAATGCTTCCAATTTTTCTTCTGCTGAGATGATGGATTTCTGCTATGGGTATGGAATTTCCCTCACTCATTCTTCAGATTACTACCCTTAAGGGAATGGACAGAAGAATCAACAAACAAGAATTTGGTGACCATTGTAAGAAAGCTTGTCAATGAATCTTAGAGAAACTGGCACAAGAAGCTTTATGATGCTCTTTGGGTAGATAGGATTACACCCAAAAGATTCAAGTGGTGTATGGTGTGGAAGCTCAACTACCAGTGATAATGGAACTACCAGCTTTGCATTTGATGAAAGCTATTGAGGACCCTAGTTTCAGTGATTCTTTGGATAAGAGGATCATGTATCTCCATAATCTAGATGAAGATAGGCTGCAGGTTTTCGATAGGATCTCTGCCCATCAATAGAAGGTGAAATCTTTATTTGACAAGAAAACCAGATCCAAAGATTTCAAAGTTGGAGACATTGTTTTACTATGGGACAAAAGGCATGAACCTTGAGGAAGCCATGGTAAGTTTGACTCTCTTTGGCTTGGTCCTTTTAGGATTAGGCACTTTGCTAGTGAAAATTATTTCTATCTTGATTACATGGATGGATCTTCTCTCCCACTTCCTTAAAGTGCGCAAGATCTCGAAATTGTTCAAGTCCTAGGTGAATAGGAAGTCCTTTGTATATTATGTATAGTGTGTGTTTTCCTTTCCTTTCCTTTGTTTTGTTGTTTTTTTCATGTGTTGCCTTCTGTATTGATTTGCCTTTGACTCTATTTGCCTAATGGATAAGGCACTGGTCTTCTTCCCCAGAGTTTTTCTTGAATTCTTGTCTTGCCTCATTCCTGTGATCTAGTCAAGTCATCCCCAGAAAGATCCAACTGTTGTTCCCCTCAAAATTCCCCTCTTTTGAAAGTCAAAAATCTAAAAATTTTGAGTTGGCACCCTTCAGAAGTGTTTTAGTGAAGAGAGAAATTCGAAGACATGGTGAAAATTTCATTTCTTGGGGTCATTTTAGTGACTTGTGGGTCTATCAAAAATTTTGTCCCTCATATCCCAAGTACTGGTGGGCCTCTTGTTCGCCAATTGGCTGATTTCCCCGTAAGTCCTTGTCCGTCAGCTTTTTCAGACTTTTTCAGCCCATCTAACCCAAGTATGCTTGGGCCTCCTGTTCATTGATTCCCCGCATCACCGGCATCGGCCAAATCGAATCTTCACATCCTTCACATTTATATGTCCCTCGAAACACCCATGTTCTATTGGCCTACATCACCCGTATCACCCAAATCAGATTTTCATGTCCCTCATGTCCAAATGTTATATGGACTGCCAGCGCTTTTTTCACTTTTCCCGCATTTCACCTTTTTGAGTCGGCGCAAGGTATATTTAATGCACATTTATGATATTCTCTCTCTTGAATGGCTATTTAAAGGGGCAACCATCTATGCACTTGTCACATTGCCTACTCATTATCTCTTGCCCACATTTTTGCAAAATTGAGTCTTTTTCCACCTTCCTGTATCTCCTTACAATAATTGTCATGAGTCTATTCTTTGAAGGAAATTCCTCTATTCACTGTCAAAATGAAGATCAAATTTCAAAGGCATGAGCATTTTTCCCCTTTAGAGAATTTTGTGCCCGATATTGGAGATAACAAAGTTCAACATTTGATTTCAACGATTCCAAGGGGCATGGAGATAGCGGAAGCATTGAAGAGATTCAGCACGGATCCTCAAAAATAGTGGGCCCTCCTCAGCCACAACCAGATGTCTCTACTGCTCTTGACTTTCTTCTTCTATTTTTAGTTCGATCCTCTTGTAATTTAATTAAGGACTTTATATTGTGTATTTCCTTAATTAATCTTTTGTTAAAAGAAACGGTTACTAAATGTAACCACTTTGTAAACTATATATTGGGCTCTCCACGCCATTCCAAGTAATGGAACTCTGATAATTTTGAAAGTGTAAAAGAACTAAAAGCTATCAATATAGAATATTTCCCTTCTTGTTTCTATCTACATCGATTTATTCTCTCTGTTTGTCTAAATTTTGTGAATCATTAATCTATTGCATTAAGAAGCTTTGTATTCTTATGGATGTCATTTCTGGAACTTTGTGTCTATGAAATAATATCTAATGGTTTAACATTAATGATTTTGTTCTATATATCATCCTTGCTCAACATTTATAAGGAACTATTTTGCTATCTATATTTCCTGGGAATGTTGTTATGTTCTACCTTTTCCCTCCCTTAGTTCTTCTATTCTTTTGTATTGATGATCTACCTTTGCATTAAAACACTTTCATGATATCAAAGTTCCTCATTAAAGTAGAAAGTTGTACATTTGTAAATAGTTTTGTTGCTTGCTTTCAATAAGGGCACCTCTCCCATTAAAGAGGAGGGACTTTCTGTCCCTTAACTATTGTTTTCATTAAAGTCCTAATTTGACAACCAACACGCTGGGACCCACATCAGAAACTAGAAGTGGAAGGGCGAAGTCATAGGGAAACTTGGAAAATTTTCCTTTTCCAAAAAAGAGGTGATATAGAAAATTTGGTAGTGGTTCCTTTGGGACCCACCTTAGGACACATATTAGGCTCATTTCTCAAGGGTGGAGGTGCGAAGAAAAATGTGAAAATTTTACATTTTTCCAAAAGTTGTAAAAGGAAAAAAGGAACCCGTAGGCCCATTTTAAAATGAATCTCCCACGTGGACGGTCCAAATTCAAAATAGAAATCAATGGCAATTGTGCATCTATATCTGATTTTTTTGCCATTTTCACTCCAGAGCTCCTGGGGATGCATATTCTTATGGTTTTTTTTTATCATTTATTAAAGCCTCCTGCCGCACGCCAAATAAAGAGGAACATTAATTTAGAATCCCGATTTGGTGGGAAGGTCCGTAAATGTCTCTCACCATTAATATGCAATATGACTGATTCAGCCCAATTTTTCTTTCCTTGGCATGCGAAAGACTTGTTGATATCTTGGTTTGGTGAGGAAAATATGGGGATGTCTTTTACCATTAAGATGAGATCTGATTTTTGGGCTTGATCTGATCTTCCATTTTCTTTTCCTGGCACTGCAAGGAACTAGATTTGACATATTAGGGGCGGAAGTGGTTGGCGAGTAAAAGG
Organism: Taxus wallichiana var. yunnanensis; assembly: GCA_018340775.1. Classification (NCBI taxonomy): domain Eukaryota; kingdom Viridiplantae; phylum Streptophyta; class Pinopsida; order Cupressales; family Taxaceae; genus Taxus; species Taxus wallichiana. Next base: position 28,679,053 of record CM031236.1, on the reverse strand, counting down.
AAGAGTGATCTACTAGAAGAAGGAGTTGAATGCAGGAGAGGCTCAAGAGATCTACCCCCTGAGCACCTAATTTTTTTACATATCTAATTCTTGGAATCGCAATCGAGATCATGGCGAGCACTGGTGCACTCAATGTTGGGATTTTTGGGGGGAAAATCTATTGTAAAACGTTATAAATGGCATGAATTTTTCATGCAAAGGGTTGGAGGTTGGAAGGTTGGAAGTTTGGAGTGTTAGAGGTCAGAACTGATTTTCTAAAAAGCTTGATAGAGCCCGTCTTTCTGAGGGACTATTGAGAAACCTGTATATCTCTTTTGTGTTAAACTTAATCATGTCAAGGTGGTTGTGAGTGTACAACCATTGACAATTTCTAAGATTGTTCTAGAAAATTTCCCCTAGCTGATAAGTTTAATCAAATTTGAGTTATTTTGTGTTGACTCTGAGCAATTAGTGTCTTCTTTGTTTCAGAATGTCTGCAAATAGCTCTATTCATTCCTATTGTAATCTTATACTAATTTTTTTGTGAAATCACATAGGATCTCATCCTTGTGACAATTTAATGGTATTTACAATTTCATTTCAAGAAGATCCTTCATCTTGGATGAGATAAACAAATTTAAAATCAATTCATTATCATTTGTTGATAAATATTGTCTGTAAGTCTTTAGGTGTACCTTAGGCATGGTTAATCAGAAACTATAGTTTTTAATTGAGTCTCCTAATTCGAGCCTTCATATTGGAGTATTAAAGATCATATGAAAATGTGTTGATTTGGGCCTCCATCAAGCACACCTTCTAGTCAAGGAACATCTTGACTATTTTGAAGCTTTCTCATGAAGTTTCTCATTATTGTAAAGTCCTCCAAAGGTTTGGTATAATCAACTTTATATTGCTCCACCTCCCACAAAAAAATTCATTTAAAATAACCAATCATACCCATACTACCCTGTTTGTCATGTGTGTATATAAATGCATATTTTTACTACCAAAACATGCGTAAACAATTGGGTTTCCATTGTCTTTACCGGCCGAGAATATGAAAAATTGTTATAAATAGAATATGAAGGGATCTAGATGTGTACCAAAATATCACCCTACATGGAGACCATACATATCCACCTTAGGGACATTTTTGAAATAAAATGTGTAGAAATCCTAAATCTATCATATTATTTTATTTAGTGCTCCTTATCGGGGTCATATCTTCCATCCCATCAATTCGATTTGTGAATTACAAGAACCATTTTAAATAAGATATAAAAACATGATGAGGTTAGTCATGATATTGATTACATTTTATTTAATGCCACCAAGTCCCAAAATCTAGAAATGCTTCGATACCCTCAAACTTACAAAATACTAAAAGTTGTTAAAATATAATAAACAAAGATTTTTAGGAATTCCAGAGATAGATGTTTTAAAATCCTATATTCGATCAACTTGAGCCTAAAATTTGTAACTTTTTTGGTTTTATCAGATCCCAAGGCCTCCCTTTAGAAACTATTCTCAAACACACTGGTTTATCTAGCCCCATGTGTTTTGTGTGTTCTTAACCTGAGACCTTTAACCATTTATTTTGGGCATGCCCTATGTGTAATGTGTCTCGGTCTTTGATTCACTCCTTGTTCCAACTTTTTTAAATTGAACCGTTGACATTAAACATGACCTTTTTTGGCGACCACTCCAATTGGCCTACTTACATAAATTCACCATGGAATTTTTTAGAGCAATAATATTATTTCAATTGTGGAAAGCTTCAAGTGCTACTATATTTTAAAATGAATATGTTTCATAGAAATTTCCTACTATTGATAAGGGGGATGTGATTTACTTTCTACATTTTCAAATTCAATCCTAGGGACAAACAAGTGGTCTCGAGTTCCGTATTTATAGTAGTGTCTTCACTATTGGGGGAGTGCACCATACACCATGAGTTGGGTGTCTTCAAATCCCATGAGATTGATTCAACTACGTATAGTTATTAGGCATAGATAGAGTCTCTTGTATAGCCACCACTCTTCTCTAATTCAAGGTTGATTATCCAGTGTTTCCATCTCGATGGGATGGTTGAGTCTTTCACCTCCTCATGGTAAGGCAATTGTTGGTTTTTCACATTTAACAGCTCTAGCTTAGGGTGCATTCATTGTGATTATATCTCCCTAACAAGTTGGAGAATCATGGTTCATCTCGCTATATAAGATAATGTACAAAACCCTAACGAGTAGACTTCTATTCATCCAGCTCCAAATGATCCTTCAATTTGGGGGTCCTTCCTCTCCCATAGGAATTTCCACCACCACCCTTAGTGTTGTTACAACATGTCCTTAACTTTGCTTGGTTTAGTTATATGAAATATGGGCCATTTTCCTTTTTGACATTGTTATGGTGATGTAGCTTCCTCTCTCTTATTTTTTAGTGCTTTCCACTTTTGGTATTTATTTTGGTTGTTGTGTGGTATTCCAAAATGTTTATTGGGTCGTGATTATTGTGGCCACCTTTGTATCAGTAGACATCTTGTATGTAATTGTTAATCTATTGTTGCATTTCAATTACAAAGTATATATTTTAATTTTCAATTATGAAAATATTGTAATGTAGCTTTGTTTAGACATTGATCTATTGACTTATTTGTGTTCCATAGTTAAAAGGTTAATGTGACTTTTTTCATCTTCTATGTATTGGGGTTTCTCTCAAGAGGGTGACCTTTGATTTTCAAAAAAATCATAGCTTTTCAACTATTCTTAAACATGTTTGTGATTCTTTATTGGAGGATTGATCATATTGTAATTTATGAGGAGCTCAACCCATGGCTCTTCATCAAAAGTTGGACAATTCTCGAATGAGACTTATTATTTTGATCATTTACCGTCTTCTTTTCAATAGAAGGATTGATCTAAATAACACACATGAACATGTGGAACACCGTATTATACCGCTTTAGACTGGCTATAGTTGATGTTTTTGAGCCACGTACAAGTGAGTTATTTTTTTAGATACTATGGAGTGTGGTTTTGGTGTTAGATCTTGTCAACCCTAATACCTAACGTGGATTGGTATGTTGATCTCGCTCACAAATAGCCTTTTTCAAATCAATTAATAAGATCTTGTACTACTTGTAAGCATTACTATGACATGTACATAGTTTTCGATACATTTCTTATATAATTTGTGATTTCTCTGTATATCCTAAAGGCTTTAAATTATGTTTGATATTAGTTTTGTTAATACTTTCAAGCTATAAACATTATTTAATATTTATTTTGAGATATAGCAGTATTTTCGTTTAAGAATACAAGAAATATAAGTTGTCATTTGGACAAACATAATACGTATTCTAGATTTAATAACTTGATCGAAGGTGTGGAGAAGGTTTCAAGGAACCTAGCAAGGCGGTACGCTTACCAAAAAAGAGTCATACGTGAGTGAGCGGGCTTTAAGAGCCTTTAAATCAAGATATTGTTTAAAATAACGGTGGAGATTATAGCGATGCCCAGCCTAAGAGGGTCCAAAATTATGATTAACGATAATATCCAAACGAAAACCCTCGGAAATTAAGGCAAATTATTGAGAGCGTAGATATAATATGATGCTTCACAATCGTAAATCCCGTGGACAATATGATCCTTTCTTTGGTTTGTCCCTCGCCTGCACAATATTTGTCCGTAAGCCCGGTGAACTCTCCAAAGCTGATCACAACAAGTATAAATAGCTTACAATAAAATCAATCTTCTCAACTATTTAGCAATTCCGAGTGTGAATATTTGGATTGAGAGATGGCGGCACAGAGGGAGGGAGCTGTAGTAATGAAGGGGCACGAGGAGGGAATGAAGCAGGCGGGGCTTTGTTGAAGGAGTTTGGTCTGCCTGAGGGTTTGCTACCTCTGGAGGAGGTGGTGGAGGTGGGTTACGTGAAGTCCAGTGGGTACATGTGGATTGTTCAGAAGAAGAAAGTGGAACACACTTTCAAACTCATTTCTAAGCAGGTGAGTTACGACGCAGAGATCCATGGTTTCATCGAACAGGGGCGCATTAAAAACTAAAGGGAGTGAAGGCGAAGGAGTTGTTCATCTGGGCTCCCGTGGGAGACATCACACTCGACAACCCTCCCACCGGAAATATTCACTTCAAGAGCCTCGCCGGCATCACCAAGACTTTCCCCGTCCACGCCTTCGCTGCTGGCCAGTAATATTGCGCACAATTTATATATTATGTCTTCAACTTATGATAATTCCAGTTTTATGTAATGTTTTTCAATTCCAGAATGCATGAGATCATTTGCGTTTGCTACAGAATATGAAGGGCGTTACCATCCGTGATTTTGGCAATACACAGACATTGTTATTTCTATTGTAATATTCATGAAGGATTGCGTGTCAATGAACTGCCCAAGCTGCAAACATAGATTTAATGTTATAAACCTGCTTTAAATCAAATTGGGCTTCTTTCTGTTTGTTGCACAAATAAAAGTATGTTAACTCTGCTTGTCAATAAGCTTCTTCTTTCATTTAACAAAGGAGTATTGTTTTGTTACATACTATGCATGCATGATATAAGTCCTTTCAATTGCACAGAGCAAGTGTTTTCGTTCAAATTGGAGTTGGAAAGCAGTGGTGGTTCCTATGTAACTCAATACGGCCGCTCTTTCCGATTCATTGAATGACAAGTTCCCTGTCGCTCTTTTCCACTCAGTGCATCAAGTTTCAGGATAACATAAAATCTTAATTAATAATAATTAAGTCCATAAGCTTACTATAACTCAATGAATTTAATGGCGTCCAGAAGATTGAAGAGTCAATACAATTGTTTTTCACACCTCGTCCTGCTGTCTTATCTGTAGACTACATGACAAATGTCAGTTTGATATAAATTCTTAATTAATAATAAATAATAAAAAGTCATCAATAAAATTTTAAATATAAAAAACAACTGTTTTGCGAGATTGAGCTGCACATCATTTGTTTAAGTCTGTTTTTATCGTCTTTCGATATCCTCATGTCTGCTTACTGCTTAGCATGGCCTTGGTAGTGTTTTGACTGTTTGTTTTGGTGAGCACTTCGGAACATCGACCTTCTACATTTCTGTAATTTAACATGAGGCATATCTGGGGTTAAAATTGCTGAGGGCACAGACAGAGGGGGAGATTGTGGCTTCTCTAGAGCACCCATTAATCCTGCCAACTCTGTATACCCATTTTGAAACTCACAAATTTTCTTGCTTGGTTATGGAGTTTTGAAGCGGGAGCCATCTTCATACTCGTAGACAGATGTTGATGAATCTGTTGGATTAAGTTAATTGTCATGCGCTTGTAACGCCCACAAAATCTACTCAAATCAAAATAGAAATTAATACTTAACGGTGTTAGATCTCGTCAACCCTAATACTTAATGTGGATTGGTATGTTGATCTGCCTGGTATATAAAGTCTGCCTGTTTCAGACAAAATTACTCCAATGCTGCAGTTGTATTTGAAGGAAAGCAACAATTATTGTGAGATAATCATGCTTTTCTGTTGGTATGAGCGCGTGAATAAGGAATGAAGGATTCGATAATCTTTGTTCAAGATTGAGGGGGGAAATTCACTTTGGACTAGAACCAAGTTTATCTATTTATATATATTTCTTCATATACAATAATTTGAAAATGTCTCCACATTAATTTTTTTGTTTTTTCCGGAAATTGTAATATGTCTTTAAGCATCTCGAATGATGATTAGGAGTAATTATTACTTCAATAACAATTTTAGCTATGTTTTTTTTTAACTATTGGAACAATCCGTTATATTATTAAAATACAAAAGTGTTACAATAGCGGGCAACTGGACAACTCACGATGATCCACAAAACAAAAATGCTCAAAAGGCAAAAGAAACATGCCATCAAGGTAACTGAAGTAGAACAAAACTAAAGAGGCACAAACTTAAGCACACGGGCAACAACATTGGGAGATAGTGGAGGATCATCCTTAGGAGGGATGAATCCTCGCGCGCTTGGCTCCTCGGACAAAGGATCAATAGTCCAACCATCTTGATCTTGCATTTGAATACTAAGAGGCACCATAATACCCCAGCCAGTAGCAAAGAACCTCCAAAAATTGGCTCCCCCGAATTGAGAGTTACAGTGGAGGAGCTAGCCACATGATTTCCCCTGAGGTGGTGAACTCCATCCTGGTCTAGAAGTGGATGGAGTAGACGGCCCCGAAAGGAGATGGGCGTCGGCTACGAGATCGGCTTATGAAACGTGGCACATGGGATGATGTAGTGGCACGAGCATCCTTCGGAGGAACCTGACTCATAGTGCAAACGCTCCCCCAATGATCCAAAAGGTGCTACAGGTCTGCAAATTTTAGTGCCAATTTTTCTGCCTAGGTTTGGATCTGCATAGTCACAAAGGAGATGATATCCACTTTGTCATTAATGGTTAGCTCCAAAGTAATCTCATTTGGCTGAAAAATAACATTGTTTCTAGCTTTCAACAACTAAAAGAGAATGTTAGCACAAAAAAATTCCATATGGAGACAATACAAGCAAGAAAAGTAACAAAGTCACCAAAAAGGGAAGGTTTCCAATCAAAGAATTCGGGGTGGAAAGATAGAAAGAGAGAGTGTATACATTTCTAGGAAGATTAGGTCCGTGGACAAGTCTAAAAACATGTTTGAAATATTCAGTGCTTCGACTCACACGAAGGGCATTTAGGATTGGGGAGGCCAATATGAATTAACCACAATCCCAAAGAGAGACCCTAATAAATAAGATACCAAAGAAAGAAATTGAGATTGGGTTCAAAATAGGGATTCTAGGCCTTGTTGAGTCTTCAAAGCCAAGTGGAAGAAGAGGAGTTCAAGCTCCATCACAAATTAAGCTTGTTGATGGCTGGAGATAAGGGAGACAAAATATTATATATCACACTAGACTCATAATTAAGAAGAGGAAGATCAATACTCCACCACCAAATCCCTCCACTAGGCTAAAGGAGGTTGCAGTAAGCTTAACTTAAGAAGCATAACATCGACATCACCTTCTAAATTTTGAGCACAAATGGAAGGTCAAAATTGACCAACTTGAATTTTCTTTTGATTTCATGCCAAGGAAGCCAATCTCTCTGGGAGACAAGATCACAAATGGTGTTTATTCCTTTCGCAAGAAATCCAAGCGCTTTGATACTGGGAACTTCATCCAAGGTGATATTTTCACTGGTAAAGATAGGATACCATATGTTGTGATCATTGAATGAGATCCCAAAGCAGAAGCTATCCCTAATCTAGTGAATCAAAGGCTTAAAAAATTCAAATGATTTCCGGATACTCTTCATGAAAATGGTGCCATTGATTTTGACTGGCACTCTAGTGATGATCAAGGTATGTAACCTGATTTTTTCCAGAATTTTTACCATAAGGGGCACCTAAAGAAATACAATGTTTTAATAGAATTTTCCAAGCTTGGTTACCATTTATACATCTAATAACCCATTTAGCACAAAGAGCAATGCTCTACCTATAGACATCAATAAATCTCATACCACCCTGGTCATGAGGGAGGGTATAAACATCCCAAACCACTTGATGGAAGCCACCTTGTTGATGATTAGACCAAAGATAATCTCGTAGAATCTTGGACAATTTGCCAAAGGAAGTCCAGAAAGACACCAAAGATGCCGCATAATACACTTGGGTGGAAGCTAAAATTTTGTGCAAACTTGGAATTTACCTGTTAAAGAAAGTGGCTTAGAGATCCAACAATGAAATTTTTGCTCCATGCGATCAATGACAAATTTCCAGAGAGTGGCAGAAATGTTATCGTAGGCAAAGGGGACTCCTAGGAATTTTAATCTTTCCTATGATTAATCCATTTCCAATGATAAGTTTGCAAACAAATCGGGCATATGCCAAGAGTTTTCCTAATGCAAAGTGATTTGGTTAATTGAACACTGGAATACAAAGCTTTACGAAGATTTCTAAACACAAAGTCTTCTTTAATGTTCTGCTCATTTTCGCTAAGGTAAGGAAAGATTCATCGATGAAATGCCCATTGATAAGTTGAGAAGCATTATATGGGAGAAATATTCCACGAATGCATCCCCGCTCATCCCATTCTCACGTAATAAGATAACCAAGGGCTTCACTATAAGAAAAAAATGGCAGGTGAGAGGACACCCTTGCTTGATAAATCTGAATAACCCGATAGATTTTGATTGATGTCCATTGATAGTATTTTTTCATTATCGTAAGGCTTAAAAGTTTTGTCAAATAAAATTTATTTTGATTTTTAATTTATATTTTAAAAATTAAAATAATTCAAATCTCATCATCAACAAGAATACGGATATTTGTAGCCTTTATCGATATGTAAAATAATGAAAATGTTGACCTGATAGACTATAGATCTTTCATCATAGTGACTATGACAGCCTTCCCAATGTAGTACCCGACCATTATTAACACAAAAATAATGATGTAAAATTAGTTTCCCTCTTAACTTAGTAAAAATCTTCAATTTAAATAAAAAACACTTATATGGATCATATAAATCCATTTTAAGCACATGTGTCTCATAAAGTGCAAATTATATGGGTGGATTAATATTAAAACAAAGTTACCTATATAATAGATAATGTATGGACCAATAACCGATATGGAATATTGTTTTAACCATGCATGGAAACGTGGAAAAAAAAGGAAAGGGTGTGAGTTTTGGCGCGAACACAGGTGGCAAATGCATTTACTCCAATGCATGTGGGCTATCAATGTTAGTTAATAGCACAATCCCAAAGACCAAACTTAATCGCCCTCACACCGCCATTCTAGCTCGCACCGCTAGTACTTTGGGCACCTTTCCTGCAACCTCACCAAAATGGAGCGACCACTTCAAAATGAAGCATGTTTGTGCTTCTCCCGAACTTCACCAAATCTACAATGGACATTTCTCCCACATCTACTGGACTTCGGTGAGGTTTCTCACTAGGCAATGAAGAAACTCAACTGAACTGTTTTTATTTGCTTCCATTATATTTTGATACTTTTATTTTGTTGGGGATATTTGAGATCATCATGTCTTGGTAAAAGTGTGAAAAAACAATACAACTGTGGTTATTTGGATAAAAATCTTTATATTTAAATGCACCTTGAGATCAATATTTTTTATTGATTAAATCGGATGTTCCCTTGTGATTTTGAAATAAAAAATGAGATCATATGTGTGGTGTTGGTGTGTGATAAAACTGGCAATGTGTTATCAACTATCTTATACCCAGGTGTCTTATGTCAAGGTTTCTCCATACATTAAGTTTGATTCATGGGTTTTTTTCAAAGTAATGTAGAAGGTGTTATTATTTAAAGGGAAGGTGTAGAAATACAAAGCCATTTTTCATGATCATATTTTTCAGGTCTTCCGCTTCCAAAGCACTGAAAAGACAAGCAACTCATCTTGAAAACTTTGTTTTAGGTAATAGGAGCAATGCGGGGAGGGGTGAAATGTTCCTCTTTTTCATGCTTAAAATCCTTGAACTCTATCCAATATGGGCCGATTTTGTTGGAAGAGGAAACAAAGCCTACTCAGGCTTTTGGGAATGCTTCTCTCAAATTACACTTAGGTCTTTGGCTGAGTTAGAGGATTTGTGGGTGGTTTTGGTTACGCATTGGATAATAGAATGCAACACAAGCAGAAGATCAAGAATAAAGACTTATAAATTTTGATGACATGAATTATCGGAGTTTCTTCAATTTCGATGCACCTCGAGTTTAAGCACACAAATAGGAAAAACACTTCTAAATTTCCTTTCAGATGTTTTTGCAATATGATATGTATTGCTTGTTTAATCTTTCTCCTCATTTTCTTACATATTTTGGCAACATGTGAAATACTTCATTCTTTAGATGTATTCTCATTTATTCTGTAGTTTACCTCCTTTTGTGAGTGGGATTTTGTTACTATTTTTTGGATGATTGTGTAATGGGTATAGTTTTTATCTGCATTTAATCTACAGTTCTTCATGGGTCTAGTTAATATTGACATTTGACAACACTTCTTCATGGATTTAATCTGAAAATACATATTTTTCATTATATAATGGAATCATTTGCCCTTTACAAACAAAAACAGAGTTGTTACATTCTTGGATGTCATATTCATAGCATGTTGTGGGCATATTAATCAATCAAGCCCAATTTTAGTTTTTATTGTTTTACTATTATAATATAATATATATATATATATATATATATATATATATATATATATATATATATATATATATACTCGACAAAAAAGACTCAAAAACATTCTGCTAAATCATTTCCAAAAACTAGGAAATGGGGTTGGTGAATCTGCAGACATGTTTGCAGTGGATGTGTTAGAATTTTCTAGTTGTCTTCCTATGTTGACATCCCTCGCATAGGTGTAGCTGGGAATGTTTCAGAATTTGCTGAAGCATTTACTCCAAGTGATACTTTATGTGCAAACACCAACTGGGGGCAATGGATGGCCATCAACTCCCTCAATAATGGGTGTTGTTCAGAAATGGATTTGTTGGACTGTTGAGTCTCCTTTTCCTTTCCAACTCTCTTCTTGCCTTCTCAAACTCCCACTTTTTCCTTTCTATCTTGCTCCTTCTGAATCCTTTCTTGTTCTTTCTTCTGCTCTCTTTCCTACCTCTACATCAATTTTTGATGCTCCTTTGTTTTCCTTATATATTCTTTTCAATATTTTCTTATTCCTTTCTTTCTCTTTCAACAATCCGTTCTGATTTTTTCTCTTGAATTTGTTCCCTCTTTCTTTGCTTTAATTCATCAATTTCCTTCTTCTTCTTCTCTTTATCCATGAGAAGCTCCATGTACTTATCAACAATTATAAGTTCAAATTCCCTGCTCAACCTTATTCCAACATCATAATTTGGCCTTCTCGAGCTTTTGACCTATGTTCCATTGGGAGTTTTAAGAATTTACTAAGAGTTTGTTGTCCTTGGTTTTCCTCTTGATTTTGGTTTGAATTTTCCCCTAAAATAGATGTTGCCTCCAACTGTGTTGTTCCATCATTTTCTTCGGCTTGAGTATCAACATAATAGTGGACCAAATATCTGTCTCACTAAGCAGTGTTGGCTGGGATGGTAGAGAGAGATTGACTTCTTCATTGTTGAAATTCAAGTTTACACCAAGATTGAAAGCAACTTCTTTCATCCACTCAGGGGCTAGCTTGTGTGGGCATAGATAGAGACTCATCTAATTGATTGCTCACAATCAAAGGTGTTGATTGTTGATCAACACATTCATTAATGTTTACCTCATTTGGTTGAGCATCTAATTCTTGGCATACTTGTGTGTTAGGCACCATCTCAACATCTTCTCCAACCTGCAAATCAACTCCAGATAACTGTAGCATGTTTTCAGCTGCACCCACCTCATCTTGAACAAATGTGTCAAATGTTTTACTTGGTCCCATGTCTTCATCCAAAGCATTTGGATTAAGAGGCCATATGCCATCCTTTTGAAACTGATTTAATGTTTTCAGGGGTAAGAGCCTTTCTAAATGCCTTACTTCCCAACTCTTAATAATTTTCCCTTTTGATATCTATCCCATGCTTCTCAAGTTATCCATTTACGTCTCTCCTCCTTGAAGTAAGATTTGAATGGAGAAAATACAATGACATCTAATGGCTACAATCTGTGAGAGGTGTGTGTAGGAAATGTTAGCAAATCTATTCCCAAGCTCCTTGCCTCTTGAATTGTTCCTAAAGCAACATGTGAACCATGTCCATCAAATATCATCAAATGCCTATTTTTTGGAGACACACCACCAGTATAGATGTTGCAAAGTGATGTAGCCATTTCATGAATAAATATTTTGTCATCCATGCATGAGGTTGAGTTGTCATGCAGGCACTTGGACTCACATCTTGCAATGTAATTATGTAATTGCTTCTTCCCCTTAAACAAATAGAATCTTGGAATGCTTTGTCCTGCAACATTTACACAACACAATATGGTAATCCATTCCTACTTTTTGGAATGATGTATGGGACACTTATACTACCCCTTTTGGCAAGCACTCTCATTCCACAATTTCCTTCCATCTGTAATCCAGGTCTCATCACAATTCCATATTTTGTGTGGTCCATATGGGTTGGCCTCATAGACATTGGACAAAGTAATGTAGAAATAATTAACAATTGATGGCCTAAGACACATTGCCCGATCTTTATCAAGGCCTTCAACTATCCTCAATGTTAATTATGGATGTCTTTTTTAAAACCAACCCACCATGACTTACCAAGAAGACCATCTGTAAAAGGGTTGGACCTAGTTTCACATATTTGTGCCACATATGCCTTAAGTTGTATAATTTATATTCCATGACCCATGTCTCTATCATTTCATGACACCAACTCACTATCTCAAGCTCTTCTTCATCAGTAAGAATTGTTGGTGGTCCCTTTCTTTTTGGTGGTGGTGATACCCATCAACCAAGAAGTAAGAGTGCTTGCTGGTATACCCCATTTTTGTAGCAAAACATGTAGAAAATCCATTCTCTTCAACATCTCTCATAATTGTCCATGTCATCTTGTTCCAATCATTTCTTTGTATTCTCACTCTTTTAGTGAAGATCTCCTTCTTGTTACTTGGATGTTGACTTCTGGAGGTGGACTATTGTTTTCATCTTGAACAAATGTGTAGTTTGCATCTTGAATTGGTGTATTGTTGGCCTCTTCTTCATGTGCTTCACTTGGTGGAAATCTGAATCCTTTGGTTTTGGCAATAGTTGGCCTTACTCTTTTCGGTAGTTGCTTTCTTCTCTCATGGTGACAATAAAACTTGCAAAACACACTAGAACATATAATATATTTTTCCAAAACATATCATTGTAAGAAAAAATATTGAAAAAATGTGTAAAAAACACAAATATGTTATCTTTGTTTCAAAAACTATGAAATATGATCATCATTTTCTATTTTCCTTATTGTGGATACAAACATATCATATTTCTGGATTTATAATTTTATATATTTTCCTTATTGAAGTTATAAACCTATAGAATGTTGTTGTTACAATTCTTTTTTTTTTTTTAAAAAACTATGCATCTACAATAAGGAAAATGGAAGTATAAAAATCTAAGTATCCTATTAGTAAAAAACCAGAAATATGTTATCTTTGTATCTACAATAACAAAAATAGAAAATGATGGTGATTTTTTCATAGTTTTTGATACAAAGTTAACATATTTTAGATTTTTTCATTAATATTTTCATATTTTTTTTTTACAATGATATGTTTTGAAAAAATATATTATAAGTTCTAGTGTGTTTTGTAGAAAATCTAATATGATAATTAGATTTTTATACTTCTATTTTCCTTATTGTAGATACTTAGCTTTTTGAAAAAAAAAAGATATTTATAATAACAACATTCTACAAGTTTATAACAAATCAACATTCTACGAAAGGTTTATTGACAAAAACGGATTGCTAAAAGAGGAAGAAAGGAACATGTGCATTCTACATGTTTATAACTTCAATAAGGAAAAATAAACAGTTTCTAAAAATCATAATGCATACTTACACCGTATCTATCTGTAGTTGAAGAATAAGTTGAATGAGCTTGTATGCAGAATATTGCATGCAGTAATCAACAGTTGATAAGTAAATCAGTGCTCCTCTAGAATAGAACAAAATGAAAATATGGCCCAACCATCAAATGAATTGAATTTATAGGATGGATATAAGTGTTGTTGATGATTGATCCTTGTGCTTGTTTTTGATTGGTTGACATTGATTGGTGTGGATCATGAATTTGAATATTATAATCCAATGGCTTGAGTTGAATTCAATTTTGAATATAGTTTCTCATGCAAGTATTTGAATTTTTGGAATTAAATAAATGCATTTCAGTTTGAAGTTCTTGAGCTCTAAAATGGATGTATTTATTGCAGTACCTCATTTATGAGATTTGATGGCATGGGAAGTGGAGGGGAAATGGACCAAGTGTTTGAAGTGGCACATGATTTTAAATATTACATAATTTAAAAATGGATCAGTTTGGGTTGTATTGTGTTGGAGTTTGGTCCAATACTTGAGACCAAATATTTATGTTTTTGTACATGAAAGTACTTTGGTTGTGTTATCAATGTATTTGATATAGTGTTTATGAGGTTTAAAACATATTAAAAGTTTTATATACTTGATATGATGGGTTTGTTTGACTTTTATATCTAGATGGAATATCCCCAAAACAACCTCATTTGTTCATTCTTGTTTTGTAGGTTTGGAAGAGGAGAAGGAGGAGAAGCCATGAGAGCAAGAAGTGCAACCATGGAGAAATTTTCTTGGTTTTTAGTTTGAAATGGAGAAATTTACCATTCTTCTCTTTATAGTTTAGTTAGTAAGATTTACTATTGTAAGGTTCTTCATTTGCTTAATGTAGAGATCCCACCATGGATCTATTTTTGTTATTTAATGTAAACATTTTTTTAGTTCAACAATTGGGGAAAACCCCATTTCATTAAATCTATGAATTTTACACATTTGGGTGTCCATAAGAGGATTGATAAGCTTAAAAAATTAAATTTGATAATTACTAGTTGCTGGTAGTTTCATTTTGAAGGTTTAAAGCTTAGATTTTAATTAAAATTCAATCTAGGGTTTTCACATTTGGGGTTTTTTTTTCCGTCAAAAGTGATAAACCACTCACCTACACGTGATCCGGTGGTCATGTGACCTCCGCCCTTACCTGGGGTGGTTCATCGACCGCCACTCTATGCTCTTTGGTGGCGATTCTAAAACCGCCTCTGCACAGGTGGTGGTTATGTTTCCCAAAACAAAACCTTAAATATATGCATTTTTCAATAGTTTTCTACTTAGGTTGGTGTTTAATGCAATATTAACTTTTAATTAAGGTGTCTTCCATTCATTAGTTGATAGATTGATAACATATCTTAGTTTCATAACTCAAAATTTCCAAATGCATAGCTTTTCCATTCAAACATACAACCTTCAACAATATGAAATGTAAATTTTATTTTATTAAACATACTTTGAATTTCTCTTTTGACCATTTATACAACATAAATAAAATATGAAAACTACAACATCCTTTTGAAATAAAAAACTTCTAATCCATTTTTTTCCTCATAGACAATCATGCACAAAAAATCATGATTTCTTTCAATAAAACTTTGGAAAGTCTTTTTTTTTACAAGATACATCTATCAACAACTTTGAGTAAAAACAAGTTCTTTCTACATTCACTAAATTTCACTATAAACTTGGAATAAAAATGAAATATGCAAAAAACTTTCTTTCAAACATACAAAAGTTACAATCTTCCACTCTAAGTGGGAACAATAATATGATTTACAACATGGAGAATTCTTCCAACAAGGTCAAAACACAAGTCTTCTTTCCAAGTCATCTCCCAACTTCATAGCTTTCAACTTGCATCCATCAACTCTTCAAAACTTGGATCACAATACAAATAAAGGGGTATAGGTGATGCTCTCTACCCAACCTATAATCCAATAAGAGGAGAATCCATCCCCTTATTGGCCCCCGAGCCCCAACCAAAGAACAATGGGGGTATTGAGCAACATTTGACAACTTTTACAAAAATGGCTTCCACAAAAAATACAATCCACAAAACATACAACACATTCAAATGGACATACTCAACAATATTTACAACTTTCCAAAAACAACACATAGGCTTGACATCAAGCCAAAAGGAGCAAAGGAATATGGGAACCACCTCCTTTTTCCCCAAGTGAAGTAGGAGTTCCACCCAAAAGTCCTCCATGTGTACAATACAAAACATTCAAATACATCCTTATCTCTCCCCTTGCAAATATGCAAAAATATGTCCATGTTTTCCTTTTCACTCCCATAGGTGGAACTCCTAATCACACTCCCTCCAAAATGCATGCCTCACAACTCCCTTTTCCTCCCCAATGGTCCCATACTTCCATCTCCCACACCCTTCTTAAGGAAAGCTACCCAACCCCAATATATCACATTCACAACACCCATGCAAATACTCATACAAACACAATTTTCACATCTATATACATAAATAAAGAAATAAAAAAGTGGAGATCCTACCTCTCCATTAAGCTTCCAAAAATATTCACTCCAACAAGCTTTCAACACCTTCAAACCAAGCACAATCCAAAATGCAAACTCCAAAAAGGCTCCAAGCATGCAACTCAAGACCAAATTTCAAAAGTGCAAGAGAAGAAAATAAGACAAGTAACCCAAAATCCTTCAAATTCAATCAATAAATAGAAATGGGATGTGAGGATGATGAGGTGGCTCCATGTAGGATGTCCACTTCATCATTCCTCCATTCCAACACACAAGTCAAACACCAAGCCCAAAGCAATTAAATGCACATGTAAGACTTATGACATGCCCACATGACACTCCAACTTGCACACCATGCCTATCAAGGAAAAATTAAATGTGGTAAGTAACAAGTGTAATTATTTACCCTTTTACACTCCAAAAATGCATAATTAAGCCTAAAATTAACTCCCATACCATAGGTATGGTTGTTGGATGAATTTAAGAGGCATGGGACAAGCTTAGCTTGTCCCACAAGCCTCCAAAAATCCTCCCAAGTCAAAATCCAAATTTTGAAGTTGGGAAAGAGTACACAACACAAAACCCAACACAAATCTAATTTACATCCACAAGATTTCAAGGACCATCTACCCAATTTATTGCCCACATGTCAAATCTTCCTTTTAATTCAAATTTAAGCTAAACTAGTTAATTAAGACACATTAGCAAGTGTTAATAAAGTGACAATATTTCCCAAATAATTAAACACATGCACAACAAATTAAAACAAACAAAATTAAAGGAAAGGAACACATTACACCCATGGCCACATAAATGAGGTTACCCCCATGGGAACCTCCTAACAAAGCATGCAACAACACAACATAACATTATACACAAGTTGTCAAATTTTGGCCATGTTGCACAACACCCGACATCCTTCGTGGTTGGTCCCCTATCCCCTTTTCAATGTATGTGATAAAATGTCCCTGTACAACACAAACAAAATACCTCTCTCTGCCTTGTTAGTATCAACAACATCAGAATAATATACATATAGAAATCAATAATCATCATCCAAAATTAGCAATTCTATCATCTATCATCATTCAATTTAATTCAATTTTAACATCCATAACATCATAATTCTACTCAAAATATCCAACATAGGCTACGCATCCAAAATATGACATGTTAGTATAAAATCAAAATACTACAAATCAACATATATATTTATCCATCATCGTCATCTAGTGCATCATAATCAAAATGTAAATCACAACATGTCAATAGTCCAAATATTTACATAGTCTATCATCTATTGATCAATATATAATAATCAAAATGTCTAAGTATCAATCCAACAATAATATCATCATAATGAAAATAGTGTCAAGAGGAGTGGGCACTACATCCCCCTCCCCTTAGACTCGACTTCCTCCTGAAGTCACTGAAATAGGTGTGGAAACTGGGTCCCATAACAAAGTAACATCCTCCCATGTGGCTGCAGTCTCATCATACCTATCCCACTTGACTCACACTAGTCAATCTCATCACCCTCAAAGGCCCAAGGTCCTGCTGCTCTATGATGCATGGGCTCCATGATCACCTTGCCCCCTACTCTACACTGCCTATAATGTGGTCCATCCAATACATGAGAGGGATCTGAATGTATCTCCTAAGAACATAAACATGAAATACATCGTGGATGTGAGATAAGTTGGGTGGCAAGGCTAGATGATAAGCTAAGGGACCGATCTACTCCAAGATCTCAATGGACCCATGAATCTAGGAGCTAACTTAGAGCCTTTTCCATAATGGATAGGGCTCTTATGAGGTCTGACATGAAGAAACACCTTCATGCCCACCTCATAGCTATGGTCAACTCTCCTCTGATCTGCATATTTCTTTTGTCTATCTGTGCCTCCTAAGTCTCTATCTGATCAAAACAACTGTTGCTCCATGTCCTGTAAAAAGCTGGCCCAAGAGATACTCTATCCTCCAATTTGTCCCAACTCAGTGGTGTCCTACACTCCTTGTCATAAAGTGCCTAAATGGAGCCATACCAATAGAAATCTGAAAGTTATTATTATAAGAAAAACTCCACCAAGTACAAATACTCCTCCCACCTCGATTAATGGTCCATGATGTACATCCAAAGCATGTCCTCTAAAATCTAGTTCACTCACTCCATCTATCCATCTGTCTCTAGGATGATATGTTGTACTAAAGTTGATACTCATCCCAAGGGCATGTTGCATGGTAGTCCAAAAATGAGAGGTGTATAAGGGATCACGGTCACAAATAATCTTCCATGAATCTCGTGCAGTCTAACAATCTCATCTAAGTATACTCATGCCACTTTGCACTAGCTATATAGGTGGTCTTTCACCAGAGAAAAATGAGCCACTTTCATCAATCTATCCACCGTGACCATGATGGCATCATGGTGGTATCTCAACATTGGTAGCCCTACTATGAAATCCATGGAAATGGTGTCCCATTTCCACTCTAGTATAACATGTGGGTAAAGAAGGCCAACTGGATGTTGATGCTTGACCTTCACCCTCGACACTCTAAACAATGTTAGCTACATCTCTCCAAGTCCTCTCTAATGGTACAATTTCTCAAGTGTGGTGTGCATCTTCTTCACCCCTGGATGGGTTGAATAAGGTGCACATGATGAGCCTCTTCCAAGATATCCTATCTCAAACCTCCATCCCTAGGTACATAGATCCATATATGTCTAAGAAGTCCATCTGACTCTAATGAAAATCCATCAAACTTCCCTTTAAGGGGTCTCTGAGACTCAATCTCTACTCTAGCTGTTAGGTAGAAGTTGTCATGTGGAAGTTGTCACAAAATCCTGCTCCGTAAGTTTGTACCCACTGAAGTAGCCATAACCAAATGTCTTTATTGACTCAAAGCATCTCTACAACCACATTCTCCTTCCCCTTCACATGCTCTATCTCCATGTCATACTCACATAAAAACTCCATCCAACGTCATTGACGAGCGTTGAGATTGGGTTACGTGAAGAGGTGACGTAAGCTCAAATGGTTTATCCTAAGAATGAACCTCCTACCAAGAAGGAAATGATGCCAATACACCAAATCATGCACCACTTCCACAAGCTCAAGGTCATGAGTCGGATAATTGAGCTCATAATCCTTGAGTTTTTGAGACTCAAAGGCTACTACACACCCTCTACATCAAAACACCTCCTAATCCTTCCAAAGAAGCATCTATACACACGAATAAATCCCTCTAGGATCTAGCACTGTAAGAATTAATTGTGTTTCGTAAGGCATTCCTTCAATGTAAGGCCTACTCACATCCATCAAATCAAAAAAACTTCTTCCCTTTCCATTTGAAGGGAAGTGATGGGGTGCGCAATCTGAGAGAAGTCTAAACAAATCTCCTGTAGTAACCTACCAACCCCATGAAACTATGTACACCTCGGTCACATTGGTTGGTATGGGACAATCCATAATAGCTCTAATATTAGAAGGATCACTATGATACCTTCCCCAAAAATAATGTGACCTAAGTACTGAACCTCTGACTAGAAAAAGGCACACTTCTCCAGGTTCTCATATAGTTTTTCTCATGAAGACACTACAGAACCTATCAAAGGTCCTCATGCTCCTCATGCATACATGAGTATATCATAATGTCATCAAGAAACATGAGCACAAGTGATCCAAAAATTTCTTGAACACCCCATTCATCAAACTCATGAATACTTAGGGCTTCATTAGACCAAAAGGTACCACTTTGTGAACTCATAGTGGCCATATCTCATGTGGAAAGTTGTCTTGTGGATATTTTCCTCCACAATCCTCAACTAATGGTAGCCTGACTTAAGATCTATCTTATAAAATACAATGTCCCCCTTCATCTGATCAAATAAATCATCTATCATGGAAGGGGGTAATGATTCTTGATCGTTACTTTGTTCAGTTGTCTGTAGTCCACACACAAATGCAGAGATCCATCCTTTTTCTTCACAAAGATCACTGGTACACCACCTAAGAGAGATACACTAGGATGGATTAGGCCTTTCTCAAGAAGGCCCTCAACTACAACTTGAGCTCACATAGCTCAAGTGTGGTCATCCTATATGGTGCACGTGTGAGATAGGCTCCACTCCCAGAACCAAATCAATACAAAATTCTATCTCACATGGGGGAGGTAACCTAAAAACTCACTAGGAAAACATCTAAAAAAATCCTACAAAATGGGGTGGTCATCAAGTGACTGGTCCATGAGTCTCATCCTCTGATCGGTCACTAACTACTAATGTGATGGAATAACTAAAAACCCCATCTATCGCATGTACACACACTTCAACTGCATAGTAGATATGGTGCGAATAGAGATGGGTATCCTAACTCCAACAATCACTGACTCCACTCCCAAATCATCTGCACAAGATATAACCTTGTTGTAACAATCAACTCTAGCTCTATGTGTGTAGACAACCAATCCATGCCCAAGATAACTCCATATGAACCCAAGGGAAGGATACGAAGATCCAAAGTCATGGTGAAGGGTCCTAGGTCCACTACACACTCCTTAACTAAGGAGTCCATTGAGAGTTTGGCTCCAAAATCCATCTCAACATCCCAACTAAGGCCCTATCTAACTTCCACCAACCTGCATCACTCTACTAATGATGGAGAAATGAAAGAATCTATGAGCCTAATCAAATAAGATAGGGGTAGAAATACCACCAATGCTACATGTGGTCTCAATCACCATGCCCTAGTGCTCTTCCTAGGTGGTTCTCGACCACAGCATAAATCATGTGGGATCTTGGCCATGTCACCAACCATAGCTCAAAAAAGTGCCTTACACTGATTAGTAGGGTTTTGAGGGAACTCTCTCCAATGATGACCATGTACACCACACCCATAGTAACTACCTAGTCCTCTCCACTTGAGAAGATACTCCTCCAAGTGTCCTGGTAGTCCATGTTGTAGAACTTGATGATCTTATCATAGATCTATGTGGGTGCTACATGGACATACTCCTCCGACTATGCTCTGAGGTGGAGCTTGTGTCCTATTAGGCCCCCTAGTTGGAGGTCCCATACTATGCCTTCTCTAAGCATCATCATGGCATTGGGAGGTCAAAGGGTGGTCGAGTCTTTGTTACTGCTTTAAAGGAGGAGGCCTAAAGGAAGATTTTGTTGAAGTGTGTCCACCACAAGGAGGAGGAGTTTATCCCCTCGACCTACTATCTTGCATCTTATGTATACACTCCTCACTCTGTCTCAAGCCTGCTGAGTCTTCCCCTAGTTTCCTCTATAATGTAGGCCTTCTCCATGGCCTCTGATAGTGTCTCAGGAAATGAATGCACACTTCCCCACCCAAGTCTAAGTTTCAGGCCCCTAATGAACCTATGAACCTAACCTTATCATCTTGCATGTAGTCCACATATTGAAGAAGATCCAAAAACTGACCCTCATATTGTGCTACCTTCATGGAGTGTCAAAGATCATGAAACTCATCGATCCACTTTGCTAGATGAATCTCCTAGATATGTATCTACTCTTGAAACACTCCTCAAAGAGATCCCAAGTAATTATCTCTAAATCCACATGGAGCTTTTTCTCCTCGTCCTCCACCAAACTCCAGCTCTGTCTCTCAGAAGGTGGATAACAACACAGATATTTCATGTTTCTAGTACAAGGACATAGCTTGAAGCATCCACTTAAGCTAACCAACCATGCCTCATCCTAAAATCCTCTTGTGTCTCCAAAAAATGTGGTGGGTGTAACTTTAGTATCTCTCTGATGTGATATTTCATTGTCATTTATCATCCCCTAGGTCTCTCCTCATGAACATCCTCGGCCTAGGGCTCCTAGATCTATCTTTGTGTCCCAAATCTCTATCTTTGTGCTCTCTAGGTGGTGACTCATATCCAACCGACTCCACATGGGAGTGATCTACCCTATCCTCAACACTGTGATGTGATGACGGCGTGGGAGCCTCCAATGGCTCTCCATCTCTCATCTGCTAGGTATCCCTCCTAAAGATCCTCTATGTAAAGAGGCATTAACATCTATGTAGTGTCTATAGTATCTGAGGAAATATAACTACTACTTCCTAATCTAGGGGTGGTAGATCTAGGATCACATGTAAGGAACCCTCATCTAGTTTGTGCCTCTTACCTGCACAGACCAAGACGGAGTTATTTTATCATCATCTAGGCTTTGTTTTAGTTTTCTAAGTTTTCTACGTTTTAAAATATCATGCATTGTTGTGTGTTCTAGGTTTAGAGTATCACTATATTTTCTTGTTGTGTTCATGTTTCCAAGTGTGCTCGGGTCCAAGCATTGAACCCATGACTTTGATACCAAGTGTAACACCCACAAATTTCTACTCTCAAAACAAAATAGAACTAATAAATTAATAGTCAAAATTACAATAATATTTTTTTTAAAGGGGGAGGTTTGTAAGGTTAGACATTATTCACAATTAGTAACTTTCTTGGTTAAATTCTTTCTACACAAGCTTGTGAAAGTTGGAATTAAATTAATAATTAAATATTATTAATTTACTTCCTAAAATATATTTATGGTTTAAAACAATACGTTTACCAAGTTCCATAAGTTTAATTAATTATCATGTAGCAAGATTCCTTTATTTTCTAACACAAAAGTTTAATTATTTTGCTAAGGCACTAAGTGGCCCCATTCACCCCATTACCCATGCTCTTATTTTTAAATAAATTTCATTCCCACAAAATACATCCCACTTAAGTGAGGTAGGGTTTAATCTGGGCCATTAGATTGAATCTATCATATCCCTTAGATTTGGGTTTCCCTAAATATCCTTATGGGTTTCCTTTTATTTCAATTTTCCCCAAAACAATCTCATTTGTTCATTCTTGTTTTGCAGGTTTGGAAGAGGAGAAGAAGGAGAAGCCATGGGAGCATGAAGTGCAACCACGAGAAATTTTCTTGGTTCATTTGTAAATGGAGAAATCTTCCTCCATCCTTCTCTCTATAGTTTAGCTTAGGCAAGGGTTTACTATTGTAAGATTTCTCATTTTCTTAATGTAGATCCCACCATGGATCTATTTTTGTTATTTAATGTAACCATTTTTTTGAGTTCAAAAATTGGGGAAAAACCCATTTCATTAAATATATGAATTTTACACATTTGGGTGTCCATAAGAGGATTGATAAGCTTAAAGACTTTTATTTCATCAATTACTAATTGCTGGTAATTTCATTTTGAAGGTTTAAAGCTTAGATTTTAATTAAAATTCAATTTGGGTTTTTCATATTCAGGATTTTATTTTTCCATCAAAAGTGACAAAATTGCTGCCCTATAAGATGACCGAGGGGAGGTTCATCACCATCGCCCTACTGGGGTGTCATTCATCAAACCGCATCTATGTGCCGGGAGGTAGTTCTAAAACCACCGCTCTTCACAGGGTAGTGGTTCTAGTTTCTGAAAACAAAACCTTAAATATATACATTTTTCAATATTTTTCTACTTACGTTGATTTTAATGCAATATTAATTTTTAAATAATGGTTTCTTCAATTCATTAGTTGATAGATTGATAATATATCTTAGTTTCATAACTCAAAATTTCCAAATGCATAGCTTTTCCATTCAAACATACAACCTTCAACAATCATGAAATGTAAATTTTCTTTTATTAAACATACTTTGGAATTTCTCTTTCAACCATACAATACAAATATGAAAACTACAAGTTACAATAACATTCTTTTGCAATACAAGAACTTCAAATCCATTTCTTTCAATAAAACTAGTCCTTTCCAACAAGGTATACAACAAAATTTCTCTCTACATTCACTAAATCACTACAACTTGGAATAAATGAAATATTACAAAACTTTCTTTCAAACATACAAAAGTTACAATCTTACACTCTAAGTGGGAACAATAATATGATTTATAACATGGAGAATTCTTCCAACAAGGTCAAAAACACAAGTCTTCTTTCCAAGTCTTCTCCCAACTTCATAGTTTTCAACTTACATCCATCAACTCTTCAAACTCTAATCATAATACAAATAAAGGGGTATAGTGACACTCTCCACCCAACCTATAATCCAATAAGAGGATAATCCATCCCCTTATTATCCCTCGAGCCCCAACCAAATAAAAATGAGGTGTGTTCAAAGAACATTTGACAACTTTTACAAAAATGGCTTCCACAAAACATACAACACATTCAAATGGACATTCTCAACAATATTTACAAATTTCCCAACACATAGGCTTGAGATCAATCCAAAAGAGAAAGGAATATGGGAACCACATCCTTTTCCCTCCAAAGTGAAGTAGAATTTCCACCCAAAAGCCTCCATGCGCACAATACAAAATAATCAAACATCCTTATCTCTCCTCGCAAATATACAAAATATGTCCATGTTTTCATTTTCACCGCCCATACGTGCAACTCGTAATCTCACTCCTCCAAAATGCATGCCTCACAACTCCCTTTTCCATCCCTAATGGTCCCATACTTCCATCACCTGCACCTTCTCAAGGAAAGCTACCCAACCCCAATATACACATTCACAACACCCATACCTCCATATACTTTGCCTTGTTGGGAATAAAGGAAACCCATACCTTCATCATTTTGTAGATGAAAATCTTGAAACATTCCTCTAAAATGGCAGACTATATTTCCCCATTTTGGAGCTATCCAAAAATTCCTATTTTGTAGAAATCGAGCTCACAATAAAATTTATGGTCATCCAAGATGAGGGTTCCATTCTCGTAATAAATTTGTGTGGTTGATCTTCTTTTTTAGACTCCAACTATGAATCACACCCTCTAAAATCTAAAATTTAAGACTTTTGAGATTCGGAGCTTCGGGCATCTCAGTACTTGGATATTGTTGTCATGAAACTTCCGAAATGTCGAAATCCCAAATTCCAAAATTTGGTTTTTGGCTTTTAGACTTTAAGTCATGATTTGCGTGGTATCTTTGGGCTTCAACTCCGAAAATGACGAAAACCTCGAAGTCCAAATTCAGATTTTGGGTTTGGATCTGTCTTTTCGTGTGTTTGGGTTTTGGGATTTTGGGGGTTTGGGTTTCATGATTTTAGGGGTTCGTATTTCGGTGGTTTTGGGTACTGTCATCCATCTCGGCACATGAAACCACCAAATCCCAAAGTCTGAATTTGAGACTTTGGGTTTCGTGACTTCTTTTTCCTCCTGCATGACAATGTTCGCCGACCTTACTTGCAACTCCAAACTCCCGAATGTTTGAAGTCTGAATTTTGGAATTTGGACTTTGATTTCCTTCTGCACCTTTTTCCTCCCTACCGATTCATAATTTTTGCCCACCGAATCTGAAAGCTTCCACGTCACTTCAACTTACTCGGCTCGAGCCCGAAATGTGAGCTCCCATGGCCGAAATGATCCTCATATTTTCTTTGTGCGAGTCATGTTTGTCCAATTTCACCCTCGCTGATGTTGGTGGATGTTTCTACTAAGATTTGAGAAGGTAAAAACAACAAATAAAAAGAAAAATAAAACTCTTAAAGATACACATGTTTATTATTCTTATTTTTATTTTCCTTCCAAGGCTTTTTTAACAAGTTGTAAAATCTTCTCAAAACATTTCTTTGGGCCAATGCAAAGAAATACAAAGGCTTCTATAGAGTTGCATGGGACATGTGTTTTTTCATTGGAAAAAGGTGACATGGGTATAATTGATGTGTATGCAAAAACATTTCCTTATGTGCCAAATGGGTGGTGAAATCCATCAAGTGAATGAAGTTTGGAAAATCTTGTTTAGACATTGTATTTTTCTAGTTCTCGCATGAAAAGAAATATTAAAAATATTTCAACACTCTAGATCATTTCAATATCAAGGCTCATTTATTGCCAAAAGTATTTGGAAATCCTTTCTTCACTAATCAAGTCCTTTCTTAAATGGGTTGGTGATGTTTTCGATCTATATTTTCCTTTGAAAATCGCAACATATAGTTACCACTCATTATTCTAGGCAATAATACCCTCGACAATGCATTGTGCATTAAGGAACTTAAATTTTATCGAAAGGGATTTCCAATTTTCATGATTTGGTCTCATTCAAGAAAAAATTACTTGGTAGGAACTTAAGTATAAATTCAACTTAGCTATTTAATGTCTCCCTATATGTGTTTGAAATTTACAAACTTATGTCATATTTCATGCTTCATAATTTTGGTCTACAACCACGAGTTATATGGTGACATGATTGGAGATGGCATGTCGACACAAAATTTAAACACTATAATTTTGGGTTTTTATATTGTCGGTTGATGAATCCTTACTTTCATTCACTTAGAAAACTCATTTCATTTTGGTGTTTAAAGTCCTCTCCCAAAATTTGATTTTTTTCCTTAATAGGTTTTGGAAATTTAAACTTGTGATCTGGATTGAGATGTAACCCTGTATAACACACTAACAATGGAGCTTTAATTTTAATAAATTTCAATTCAAAATTAAATACTTGTAGATACAATTTGAAATTTATACAATATGGAAAACTCTATAAGAGAGATCTATTCCTAGAGATGCATCTCTTTATTCAAAACAAGTTCCTTTATAGATATACAATGGAGAATATAAAAATTGTTATAAATAGAATATGAAGGAGATAGATGGGTACCAAAATATCACCCTACATGGAGACAATACATATCCACCTTAGGGACATTTTGAAAAGAAAATGTGGAGAAAATCCTTAATCTATCATATTATTTTATTTAGTTCTCCTTATTGGGGTCATTTCTACTATCCCGTTGACCCAATTTGTGAATTACAAGAACCATTTGAAAGAAGATATAACAAACATGATGAGGTTAGTTATGATATTGATTACACTTTATTTAATGCCACCAAGTCCCAAACTCTATAAATGCTTCAAAGACCCTCAAACTTGTAAAATACTAAAAGTTGTTAAAAATCTAATAAAATATTTTTTTAGGAATTCCAAAAATAGATTTTTTCAAATCCTATATTCGATCAACTTGAGCCTAAAACTTGTCATTATTTTTGGTTTTATCAGTATAGTAATGCCTTCCTCTAGAAAAACTTCTCAAACAGATTGATGTATCTAGCCCCATGTGATTTGTGTGTTCTTAGCCCGAGACCTTTAAGCATTTATTTTGGCATGCCCCATGTGTAATGTGTTTGGTATTTAATTAATTCCTTGTTCTTGTAACACCCACAAAAATTCTACTCTCAAAACAAAATAGAACTAATAAATTAACAAATAAATTTACTGGTAATAATTTTTTTAAAAGGGATTGCAAGGTTAGACATTTCCACAATTAATAAATTTCTTGGTTAAAGTCTTTCTAAGCGTACATGTGAAAGTTTTAATTAAATTAATAATTAAATATTATTAATTTAATTCCTAAAATATAGTTATGGTTTAAGTAATACGTTTACAAAGTTCCATATGTTTAATTAATTACCATGCACCAAGATTCCTTTATTTTCTAAAACAAAGGTTTGATTAGTTTTCCTAACCACTAAGTGGCTCCATTCACCCCATTACCCATTCCTTTTATTTTTATTTTTATTTCATTCCCACAAAATACCTCCCACTTAAGAGATGTAGGGTTTAATCTGGGCCATTAGATTGAATCCATCCTATCCCTTAGATTTGGGTTACCCTAAATATCTTTATGGGTTTCCTTTTATTTCTATTTTCCCCAAAACAACCTCATTGGCTCATTTTTATTTTACAGGTTTTGGAAGAGGAGGAGGAGAAGCCAAGGAGAAAAAGTGCAACCATGGAGAATTTTTCTTGGTTTTAGTTGTAAAGGTTTTACTATTGTAAGATTCTCATTGCTTAATGTAGAGATCCTACCATGGATCTATTTTTGTTATTTAATGTAAACATCCTTTGAGTTCAACAATTGGGGAAAAACCCCATTTCATTTAATTTATGAATTTTACACATTTGGGTGCCCATAAAAGGGATTGAAAGGCTTAAACAATTAAATTTAATTAATTACTAGTTTCTAGTAGTTTCATTTTGATGGTTTAAAGCTTAGATTTCAATTAAATTTCAATTTGGGTTTTCATAGTCGGGATTTTTAATTTTTATCAAAAGTGAAAAACCACCACCCTACGAAGACCAAATGTCCCGTGGATCGCCACCTTTCTTGGGGGTGCTTCATCATCTGGCCGCTTGAGTAAGGCGTGCGGTTCTCAAAACCACCACTCTACACAAGGTGGTGGTTATGTTCCCAAAAACAAAACCTTCAATATATACAATTTTCAACAATTTTTCTACTTAAGTTGGTGTTTAATGCAATGTAAATTTTAACTAAGGTGTCTTCCATTCATTGGTTGCTAGATTGACATCATCTCATAGTTTCATAATTCAAAATTTCCAAATGCATAGCTTTTCCATTCAAACATACAACCTTCAACAACATGAAATGTAAATTTTCTTTTATTAAACATACTTTCGAATTTCTCTTTGTAACCATACAATACAAATATGAAAACTACAAGTTGTAATAAGACTTTTGCAAGATAATAACTTCTAATCAATTTCTTTCAATAAAACTAGTCCTTTCCAACAAGGTATATAACAAAATTTCTTTCTTCATTCACTAAATCAATACAACTTGGAATAAATGAAATATTACAAAACTTTCTTTCAAACATAAAAAGTTTCAATATTCCACTCTAAGTGGGAACAATAATATGATTTATAACTTGAGAATTCTTCTATCAAGGTCAAAACATAATTCTTCTTTCAAGGTCATCTCCCAACTTTTAGCTTTCAAACTTGCATTCATCAACTCTTCAATAACTTGGATCACAATGCAAAGAAAGGGGTATGGGCCATGCTCTTTGCCAAAACATTAATCCAATAAGAGTTGAATCCATCCCCTTATTGGCCCCCAAGCCCCAACCAAAGAACAATGGGGAGTATAATGCAAGTTTGACAACCATTACAAAAATGGCTTCCACAAAAACATACAATCCACAAAACATACAACACATTGAAAATGACATACTCAAAAATATTTACAACTTTATAAAAACACACAAGTTTGACATCAAGCCAAAAAGAGAAAGGAATATGGTAACCACCTCCTTTTTCCTCCCAAGTGAAGTAAGAGTTCCACCAAAAAGTGTTTATGTGCACAATACAAAACATTCAAATACATCCTTATCTCTCGCCTTGCAAATATGCAAAAACAATCTATGTTTTCCTTTTCACTCCTCATAAGTAAAAATCCTAATCACACTCCCTCCAAAATTCATGCCTCACAACTACCTTTTCCCTCCATAATTTTCCCATACTTCCATCTCCCACTCCCTCCTTAATGACAACTACCCAACCCCAAAATATCACATTCACAACACCCATGCAAATACTCATACAAACAAACTTTTCACATCTACAAACATAAATAAAGAAATAACAAATATGGAGATCTTACCTCTCCATTAAGCCTCCAAAAATCTTCACTCCAACAAGATTTCAACACCTTTAAACCAAGCACAATCCAAAATGTAACTCGAAAGAAGTCTCCAAGCATGCAACTCAAAACCAAATTTCCAAAAGTGCAAGAGAAGAAATGAGAGAAGTAACCCAAAATCCTTCAAATTCAATCAATAAATAGAAATGGGATGTGAGGATGATGAGTTGGCTCGATATAGGATACCACCGAATCATTCCTCCATTCTAACACACAAGTCAAATAAAGAAGCCCAAAATAATAAATGAGCATCCAAGACTTATGACATGCCCACATGACACTCCAACTTGCACACTATGCTTATCAAGGACAAATTAATTGTGGTAAGTAGGAAAGTGCAACTATTTTTACTTTTACACTCTAAAATGCATAAATAAGCCTAAAATTAACTCCCCATACCATAGGTATGGTTGTTGATGAATTTAAGAGGCATGGACAATCTTAGCTTGCTCCACAACCCTCCAAAAATGTCTCCCAAGTCAAAATCCGAATTTTGAAGTTGGGATAGAGTACATAACACAAAACCCAACAAAAATATAATTTACATCGACAAGATTTCAAGGACCATCTACCCTCATAATTATCCAATTGTCACATCTTTATTTTAGCTAACAAATTAAGTTGGATTAGCTAATTAAGAAATATTAATAATTGTTAATTATGCAACTAAAATTTCCCAAGAATTAAATATATTTTACACAAAATAAAACACACAAAATTAAAAGAAGGGAAAACATTACACCCCATGCCCACACATGTGAGATAACCCCCATGGAAAACCTCCTAACTAGGCATACAATAACACAACATAAACATTAGACACAAGTTGTCAACTTTTATTATGTTGTAAAACACCCAACATTCTTTTGTGGTTGATCCCCTATCCTTTTCGATGTATGATATAATGTCCCCGAAAATAAAAAAATACCTCTGCGGCCTCATGGCTGCATCAACAACATCAAGAAATAATATATACATAGAAATCAATAATCTTCATCCAAAATTATGTAATTCTATCATCTATCAACACATTAAATAATTCGATTCTCACATCCATGAGATCATAATTCTACTCAAACATCCAGTAGTATATTGTGTCGATATAAAATACAAATAATACAAATAAACATATTTAAATTGTCTACTAGTGTCATCTAGTGTATCATAATCAAAATGTCTAAGTATCAATCCAATAGTAATATCATCATAATGAAAATAGTTTGAAGGGGAGTGGGAACTATATCCCCTCCCCTAAGACTCAAATTTAACTAGAATTCAAAAAAATAGGTGTGGAAACTGGGTCCATAAAAAGTAGAATCCTTCTTTGTGGCTTCAGTCTCATCATACCAATACCACTCGGACTCGCACCTAGTCAATCTCACGGCCTCAAAGGCCCATGGTCCTACACTCAATGATGTAAACGGGCTCCATAGAGTCACCTCCGACCTGCTCTTGCACCTACAATGCCATCCAATCTAATACATGAGAGGGATATGGAATGTATCTCCTAAGAACATAAACGTAAAATACATTGTGGACGTGAGACAAGTCAAAGGGTGGCAAGGCTATAAAATAAGCTAAGGGACCGATCTGCTCCAAGATCTTGAATGGACCCCTGAATCTAGGATCTAACTTAGATACTTTTCCATAATGGATAGAGCTCTTATGAGGTCTGACAAAAAGAAACACCTTTGTGCCCACATCATAGTTGCAATCAAATCTCCTTTGTTTTTCATATTTCTTTTGTCTATAATGTTCCTCCTAAGGTATCTATCTAATCAAAACAACCTGCTACTCTATGTACTATAACAAAGATGGCCCAAGAGATACTATATCCTCTAATCTATCCCAACTCAGTAGTGTCCTGCACTACCTGCCATAAATTTCCTAAAATGGAGCCATACCAATAGAACTCTAAAAAATTTTATTATTAACAAACTCCACCAAGTACAAATACTCCTCCCACCTCGATCGATGCTCCATGACATGCATTCAAAGCATGTCCTCTTAATTTTGGTTCACCCGCTCTATCTATCCATCTTTTTCTAGATCATATGATGTATTTAATTTGATACTCATCCCAAGGGCATGCTACATGGTAGTCTAAAAATGAGAGGTGAATAAGGGATCACAATCACAAATAGTCTTCTCAGTAGAATCTCATTCGGTTTGAAAATCTCATCTAAGTATACTAGTGCCACTACACTAGTTGTATAGGTGGTCTTTCCCAGATAAAAATGAGCCACTTTCATCAATCCATCTACCATGAACATGATGACATCATGGTGGTATCTCGATGTCGCATGAGACTACTATGAAATCCATGGAAATGGAGTCCCATTTCCACTCCAGTAAAGCATGTGGGTAGAGAAGGCCACTGGATGCGTGCTTGACCTTCACCCTCTCGAAACTCCAAACAACACGACACGAACTGAACTACATCTCTCTCAAAGACCTCTCCAATAGTACAACTGCTGCTCTGGTGGCGTACATCTTCTTCACCCCTGGATGGACTAAATAAGGTGAACAACGGGCCTCTGCCAAGATATCCTCTCTCAAACCTCCATCCCTAGGTACATAGATATGGCCTCTATGTCTGAGAATTCCATCTGACTATAATTCAAATCTATCAAACTTCCCCTCAAGGGGTCTCTGAGACTCAATCTCTACTCTAGCCGCTGTGAGGTAGAAGTTATCATGTAGAAGTTGTCACAAAATCCTGCTCCGCAAGTCTATACCCACTGAAGTAACCATAACACAATGTCTCACGTGAGACTCAAAGCATCTACAACCACATTATTCTTCCCCTTCACGTGTTATATCTCCATTTCATACTCACATAACAACTCCATCCAACGTCATTGATGAGCGTTGAGATTGGGCTACGTGAAGAGGTGACATAAGCTCAAATGGTCTGTCCTAAGAATGAACCTCCTACAAATAAGGAAATGACACCAATGCACCAAAGCATGCACCATTTCCATAAGATCAAGGTCATGAGTCAGATAATTGAGCTCATAATCCTTGAGTTTGTGAGACTCAAATGCTACTACACGGCCCTTCGCATCAAAAAACACCTCCTAATCCTTCCAAAGAAGAATCTATACGGATAAAGAAATCCCTCTCGAGGATCGGGATTCCAAGAATCATTGTTGTCGTAAGGCATTCCTTCGTGTACTTGAATTCCTACTCACATCTATCGAGGACTTCAAAAACTTCTTCCCTTTCCACTAAACAAAATTTATGGGTTACGTAATCCAAGAGAAGTCCTGAACCAAACTCCTCTACGAACCTACCAACCCCATGAAACCGCATACCTCGGTCACATTGGTTGGCACTGAAAATCTATGATAGCTATAATCTTGGAAGGATCAAATGTTATACCTTCCCGAGAATAATGTGACCCAAGTCTTGAACTTCGACTCAAAAAAATAACACTTCTCTAGGTTCATGTATAGTTGTTGCTCACGAAGACACTACAGAACCTATCGAAGGTGTTCCTCGTGCTCCTAACGCATATGTGAGTATATCAAAATTTCATCAAGAAACATGATCACGAAGTGATCCAAAAACATCTTGAACACCCCAATCATCAAACTCATGAATACTGCAGGAGTGTTCGTAAGACCAAAAGGTACCACTGTGAACTCATAGTGGCCATATCTCATGTGGAACGTTGTCCTCGTGGATATATGCCTCTATAATTCTCAGCTGATGGTAGCATGAATTAATATCTATCTTAGAAAATATAGTGGCCCCATTCATTTGATCAAATAAATCATCTATTTGAGGAAGGGGGTAACAATTCTTGATCATTACTTTGTTTAACCATATGTAGTCCACAAACAAATGCAAAGATCCATACTTTTTCTTCACAAAGATCATTGGTGCACCCAAGGAGATACACTCGGATGGATTAGGAATTTCTCAAGAAGGCCCTATAACTATGCTTGAGCTCACATAGCTTAAGTGATTTCATCCTATATGGTGCACATGAGATAGGCTCCATCGAACCAAATCAATACAAAAGTATATCTCATGTGGGGAGGTAACCCTAAAAACTAAATAGGAAAAACTTATGCAAACACTTGAAAAGTGGGTGGGTCATCAAGTGACAGTCCATGAGTCTTGTCCTCTAATTGGTCACTAACAATGATGGTAAATAACCCAACCCCATTGTACACACACTTGTTCGATGCATAATAGATATGGTGCAAATAGAGATGAGTCTCCTAACTCCAAGAATCACTTACTCTAGTCCCAAATCATCTACATAAGATATAACCTTTCTATAACAATAAACTCTAGCTCTATGTGTAGATAACCAATCCATGCCCAAGATAACTCCATATGAACCAAAGGGAAGGATACGAAGATCCAAAGTCATGGTGAAGGGTCCTAGGTCCACTACACACTCCTTAACTAAGGAGTCCACCGAGATTTTGGCTCCAGAAGCCATCTCAACATCCCAACTAAGGCCCTACCTAACTTCCACCAGCCTACATTTCTCTACTAATGATGGTGAAATGAGATAGGGGTAGAAATACCACCAATGCTACCTATGGTCTCAATCATCATGCTTTGGTGTTCATCTTCACGCGGATTATCGATCGTCATATAAATTATATGGCTCTTGGCCATGTCAGCAACCATAAGCTAAGAAACATGTGCCTTACCTTTATTAGCAGGGTTTTGAGGCACTCTCTCCAATGATGACCATGTACACCACACCCATAGTTACTACCTGGTCCTCTCCACTGAGAATATACTCCTCCTGTGGCCCGATAGTCCGTGTTGTATAACCTAATGATCTTGCCATATATCTTTTTGGTAGTTGTGGTGGACGTACTCATGCTAGTTGTGCTCAAGGTGAAGCATGTTTCCAATCTCCTCCAAGTTATAGGTCTCATACTATTCCCTCTATGAGCATCATGATGTTGTGGAGGTCGAAAGGGTGGTAGAGTCTACTCGATGTTTAGGAGGAGGAGGCCTAAAGGAATATTGTGTTGGATTGTTTCTACCATGAGGAGGAGGAGTTGATCCCTAGACCTACTATCCTACAACAGATGTATACGAATCCTCACTCTATCTCGAGCTTGTTGAGTCTTCCCCTGGTTTCCTCTATAATATAGGCCTTCTTCATGACATCTAATAGATTCTACTAGAAATGAATGTGCACTACCCCACCCAAGTCTAATTTCAGGCCCCTAATAAACCTATGAACCCTAACCTGCTCATCCTACATGTAGTCCACATATTCAAGAAGATCTAAAAATTGACCCTCATACTACCTTTACCATCATAGAGATATTTTACGATCATGAAACTCATCAATCCAATGCTAGATGAATCTCCTTGATATGTATCTACTCTTGAAACACTCCTCAAAGAGCTCCCAAGTAATTGTCTCATAATCTACATGGAGCTTCTATTCCTCAAGCCTCCACTAAATTATGGCTCCGTCTCTCGGAAGGTGGATAACAACACGATGTTTTTTATTACTAGTATAAGGGCATAGGTTGAAGCATCCACTCAAGCTAACCAACCATTCCTTGGCACTCGAAATCCTCCCGTCTCCGTAAAATTGTGGCGGTGTAACTTCAGTACATATCTCGATGTGATCTATCGCTATCGTGACTCGATCGCCCCCTAGGTCTCTCCACATGAACATCCCTCACCTAGGGCTCCTAGATCTCTCTCTATTTCTCGAAGCTCTATCTCTATTCTCTCTAGGTGGTGACTCATGTCCAAATGACTCCACGTGGGAGTGATCTACCCTATCCTCAAGCATTGTGACATGGCTGTACACAACCCTCCTTGATGGTTCTCTCTCGTCTGCTCTACTAGGTCATCATCCTAAGGATCCTCCGCATAAAGCGGAATTAACATCCTGTAGTGTTTGTAGTATCGAGGCAATATAGCTTCTACTTTCTAATCTGGGTGGTGGTAGATATAGGTTCATGTGTAAGGACCCCTTGTTTAGTTTGTGCTTCCCACACAAATGAGGATGGGAGTTAGTTTATCATCAACTAGGATTTGTTTCAATTTTATAGGTTTTCTACGTTTTAAAACATCATGTAATGTTGTGTCTTAGGTTTAAAGTTGTGCTAGGTTTTCTTGTTGTGTTTCATGTTTCCAGGTGTGCCCATGGTCCTACTGGGCTGTTGAAGCCATGGCTCGATACCAAGTGTATCACCCACAAAATTCTACTCTCAAACAAAATAGAACTAATAAATTAATAGTCAAATTTACAAAAGTAATAATTTTTTTGTTTTAAAAGGGTTTGCAAGGTTTGACATTTCCACAATTAATAAATTTCTTGGTTAAAGTCTTTTTACATAGAATTGTGAAATGCATAATCAAATTAATAATTAAATATTGTTAATTTACTTCCTAAAATATATTTATAGTTTAAACAATATATTTACCAAGTTCCATAAGTTTAATTAACTATCATGCACCAAGATTCCTTTCTTTTCTAACACAAACATTTAATTTTTTTTCCTAACCACTAATTGGCCACATTCACCCCATTACCCATGGTATTTTGTTTTATTAAATTTCATTCCCATAAGATACCTCCCACTTAAGTGAGGTAGGGTTTAATTTGGACCATTTGATTGAATCTATATTAGCCCTTAGATTTGGGCTGCCCTAAATATCCTTATGGGTTTCTTTTTATTTCTATTTTCCCTGAAACAACCTCATTTTCTCATTCTTGTTTTGTAGGTTTTGGAAGAGGAGAAGGAGGAGAAGTCATAAGAAAAGAAGTACAACAATGGAGAAATTTTCTTGCTTTTAGTTGTAGAAGGTTTTATTATTGTAAGATTGTCATTGCTTAATGTAGATGAGAATCTACAAGTAGCTCTTCTTCGTACCCGACCTCCTAAGGTCGTGCCAAGACAAATGGTGGAAATGGAATATATGTGGACATAGACAAACTAGTTGGGTAATCTTATATCCTCAACACACAATAAAGGGATCTCAGAATCTAAGGCAAAGAAAGCTCTCCTAACTTGAATTGGTGTAATGGATTGTTCGAATATAATAGATGCTCTGAGGGCTCCAATCAATGTCGAGCTCTCTGAGATCCTATCTATTGGCTTTTGGATATGTGGAAAGTGACCAGTAGGTGTTTCATGTATATTTCCGAGAAAAGGTCATGGAAAATGGT
This sequence comes from Taxus wallichiana var. yunnanensis, assembly GCA_018340775.1. Classification (NCBI taxonomy): domain Eukaryota; kingdom Viridiplantae; phylum Streptophyta; class Pinopsida; order Cupressales; family Taxaceae; genus Taxus; species Taxus wallichiana. The sequence goes on along the minus strand of CM031236.1, from coordinate 28,642,344 downwards.
AATGAGAGGTGTAGTGATTTGGTATGGGTGGTTTTATTTAGCCTAGAAGAAACTATTGGCTTGATGGTTCTATGTTTAATAATGCCCAAAAATTGTGTTATGATATCTGGCGGGAGTGGTGAGGATCTAAATACCAACGATGCGTAAACTGGTGTCAATACTTAACTGACTAGTAGGCTCGTTGGGTTGTGGGACCTGGGGATCACAACCATGAGTTTGTGGTTGTTGTGGACCTGTTATGGTCATGTGAAGAATCAATCTCTTCTTCCGACTATCCAATAGTCATAAGCCTTTTCAACTTCTATGTTTAATACCAGGAGTTGTGTGATCTTCTCAGAATACCTTATGGGTGTTTTGGCAACTTGTATACGTAACCCTATGTCTATGTCGATGAGAAGGTCTCCTGCATTTGGATGTGGAACTAATGGATCATAACCAAATATTTTTTCTCTTTTGGTTCTTGTATGGTCATGCGGATATCCTATCAAGGCAATCTATAGTTGGGTTGACTTGACCAATATGTATGCTTTGTATCTTCAATATTCAATTGTCTCAATTGTTCACTAATTTCTTGTGGGTTTATTGTCATTTGGAAGACCTGAATCCTAAGCCCTTGATCTATATCCATTAATGTTGTGAAGAGATTTGGCTGAGGTACTACCGGTTCAAATACGTAATCCCTAGGCTCTCTGGGTCCCGTAATTGTCATGCAAGAGATGATTCAACTTTAACTGAAATGAGTAAACTAACTATGAAAGATATATCTACACTATGCTTATATTCCTTTTATTTTTGTATTTTCAATGATGTGTATTTGAATGAAATTAAAAGAGCATCTATTCTAATATATTCAGATAATGGACAATTAATCTAATAACAAAATTAAAACAAGAAAGTTAGCCTAATATAGCTATTTTCATGTGCACTTGTGAATTTATCTTAAATATTTAAATAACTAACTAATCTAATCAAAATACCTTCAATCTTACCTCATAAGTGAGGAATAAATCATAGCTTCTCAGAAGCTATCATTCCCCACAGCTTCCCTAGTAATACTGAAAGCAAGCTTTAACTGAAATAAAATGATTTGCTACTCTATTTGATATATTGTAACTACAACTTTGATAGTTCAAACCTGGAGTTTTATAGAATAGTGGTAAATCCAGTTGTGTCATGACTTGTCCCCTCAATGTGATCTCTTTGTTCCTTCATGTTCTCGTGAATCTAGAAAAGTGTGAATGTGATAGCGTCAATAGAAGAAGATACTCGAATAATGGTAACTTTGGATATAAACCGAATACAATGCAAGTAAGAGAGGGATAGTGCAAGTGAATAGAGCTTGACTATGTGATTCCTAGCAGGATTTATTGTGGGGATACAACGCAAATATACCGAGAATTCTAGGATCTATTTCTTGTGACAAAACAACAACCTGCAACTCTAAGATTATCAAATGAACTCTAATCTAGAACTAAAACTATCTTATGCTAAGTTGATTGTGTAGGATAACAATGGAGCAAAATGAAAGTGTGAAGATCAAATGATCTCTAAAGTAGAAAGGAGAGGTTGAGAATTCATGCAAAATCTAAACCTATTGAAACTTATGGAAGAACTTCAAAACACACTAAATAATAATTCATAGAGGGAGAGGGGCCATTTGCTTGTAAACAAGTTGGGTATTTATAGCATTTGGATTTACTAGAGGGTAAGTTTGAATTGAACTCTTCTAATATAAACAAAGAGAAATCACTATTTACTAGGTGGCCAAAACATAAATGCAAGCAAGAGTGGTTGAGAAATGCGGGTGCAAATTGAATTTTTATGTTTGACGAAATCGTCGAACGTTCTAGAAAACACGCACAGGACCACCACCCATGCAGGGGAGGTAGTTTCGGACCACCACCCTATCCGGTGGTAGTCATGGACCACCACCCAAGCAAGGTGGCGGTCCTGTAACTTAAAGACTAAAATGCAAGGAAAAAGGGGGCAAGAGGTTAGAACAAAACATGCAAAAGGCTAGACAAGGCTTTTTAGGATGTAAATGTATACTTGGTGAGCTTTTCTAGATTCCGAACACCTTGCGAAGAGATCTAAATCATCATTGGGGTTTCTGTAACTCTCTCTGGTAGTACAATACCTACATTTTTGGGTACGTACATATTGCCCCTCGGAGAAGTGTTTTAGCCATGAAGAGGCATAAAATGGTGGGTCCGAGTATGGCGGTCCCGAAATGGGGAGTTAGAAGCTATACCTGACACACCCATGTGCTGAAATGTCACCATCCAAATTCCCTATCTGCAAAATGAAAAAGGGACTCAAGTGTAGATAGATAAAATAAATCGAAAAATAAATACTAAATTAAAATGAAATGAGGACTTACCATTTGTGAGGATAAGAACTTACCTCGTCGACACTCCAACTCTATGTAAAAACACTCAAAACAAGATTAGAATATTATATATATATATATATATATATATATAAAATGAGCTCATTTTCCTATTCATTTGCGCGTATCGATTTGGTGGTTTTTGAGCTCTGGGACCCATGGTAACCATTTTCGATGAGAGTACAGTCAAAACATTCATTGTGAGATCGTGATCATGCCTCCGAGAGCAGGACATCACCCAAATGTGAAGTCTCAAGTTAGTTCTTCTCAATTTATCATTTTTAAACCTAAAATATAGAAATGTTGAAAAATTTGTCTTGGGGGGATCATTTTTGGAAATGTTAGTTTTAAATGAGTCTCTAGGGGGGCCCATAGGGTAGGTCTTTATTTTGTCAAAAATGATGTATTTTTGCTTTTTTAAAGTGTTTTTAGGGCTTTGGGGGTGTTCACCGATTTGGGACAGACCGCCACCCTACACACAGGAGTGGCGGTCATGGGACCACCCACCCATATGAGGTGGTTATAGGACCGCCACCTCAAAAGGTGGCGGTTACTGGAACCACCACTTTGCATAGGGTGGTAGTTCAATGCAAATGCAAAAAAAGATGTATTTTTAATTGTTTTTGCATTTTTGACATTGTTATATGTTTTTGATGATTTTTCCAGTTGGATTATGTTACTAACTTACTCTTTTTCTCTGTTTTGGGTGGATGCAGAAGGAGGAGTATATCAGATGGAGTAGAGAGAGGGAGTGTGATTGGCTCCCAGCAGTGTTAGAGGCACTGACCCAGACAGAGCGAGACACTCTGCAGAGGGCCGGTATTTGGAGGATCACACAGGTTCCTCATGTTGCACCTGCTAGTCACATATTGTGTGACTTATTTTCATACTTGGGATGTAGACTGGAATACCTTCCGGTTTCCAGGTGTTAGGGGTGAGTGGACTATCACCTGGAGGATGTTTATCGCATATCTGGGGGTTCCATTCTTGGGAGGTGGTTGTCTCTTAAGACAATAGTATCCAGGTCTTAGATGGTTTAGTGGGCTACCTACATGGGAGATGTTGTTGTCTCCATGGGCTCAAGAAGGGGGTGAAGGTCCATTCCATTACTTTCTTCTCCTATCCCTATGATCCGCAAGGCTATTATGGGTATCTTGGCCTCATGGTTGATTGGGGACAAGGGAGGGGATACTCTCTTATATTGTTGGGCTCCCATTATTACATAGATTGAGGCCCATGGCCATGTTTACGCTTGGGGAGAAGACATTCTTGGGACCACCTACCATGATTTATATAGGGTGGTCAAATTACAGGGGCAGTCATTGAGTCACCCTACTCTAGTTATGAGTTGGGTGTATGAGCGCATCATTCCTTATGGGAGAGGTGTACAGGAGAGGATCCGGGGGTTGTCAGGGTAGCGAGGTGGATAGGGATGACAGTACTCAGGACGCCACACCAGCCAGTGGCTTCTCTGACTATTGCAGACATGGAGGCCACTCCTTATCAGGCCATGGCAGGGTTATGGGGAGAGGAGACACATACATTGATTTCCTACTATTCCACAGGTCAGTTGATAGACAGGATAGGGAGGTTGGAGACTCACCCGTTTGATAGAGTACCTCAGCAGTTTGGCCTCCCTACATTGATATGTTTCCTCCAGCGGGGCCAGTGTACAGGTCTATTCGTGAGGCCAGGGAGGTCCTAGAGGCCGAGGTTGGACCATGGTTACTCTTGGAGTTCCCATTGCAGTTAGGTGGGTGGTTCGTGCTCGAGGGGCAGCTGGTGCTCCTCGAGCACCCTTACTTATGATCGGGCTGCTCTCCTGCTCATAGTGGAGAGGGAGATGAGCCCATTGATGTGGACTCAGAACTCGAGGAGTTCACTGGAGAGGAGAGACAGAGGAGGAGATGGTAGGAGGTGAGACCGAGACCGGTGGGATGGCCGAGGAGGATGAGAGTGATTCTGAGTGGCATGACACTCAGGATATTTTGAGGGCCGAGAGGGTGGAGGAGAGTGCAGAGAAGGTGACCTTGATCTCAGAGGAGTTGCCTTCTTAGGACTTAGGGGAGATGATGAGTCCGTGGTAGGATGTCATTTCTTTCTAGATTTGGGGAGGTTCCACAGCAAGGCAAAGCAAGATCGGTAGTAGCAGCACAGATCCTAGAGACCCTACCTGATGCCTGGAGATCCGAGTGAGTTACTACTCTTTTCTCAATTTTTTTTAGCTAGAAATGTTTAGTTGATATTTCCCTTTTGTTGTTTCATTTGTTTTTGAATTTATTTTTGGTGATTTTCTAACTTGTTATTTCTCTTTTTATTTGCAGTGACTATTGAGGGATGGTGAGACTTGATTCACCAGTGTGTGCGGACACCCTGTTGCTCCCCTCAGAGAGTACTCAAGCCGAGCTTACTGCAGGACGTTGGAGAGCCCTCAGCAACTGGTACCGACATACTGATGTGTTTTCCCCTATCTGGAAGGCGGCGAAGTTAGTGACCTCTCTTCATACTAAGCTGGTTGGATATAGGACTATTGAGCACTTGATGAGGAGGATCCATTCTCACAGTGAGACCACAACTACTAGCTGTGATCGTGAGCCCTCAGTTCATTCATAGCATCATCGTAGCAGGAGTCCTAGATGCGGTCATGCACCTTCTGAGGGATCCCACATGGATTGAGAGACCATGGTGTCTTTTGTAGTGATTTTTGTCGATGTTTATATGAGTGTTTTTGTACTTTTCGGGCTCATTGAGCATTTTGACCATGCCTAGTGCATGATGGCATTATATATAAAACATGATATATATATATATATATATATTATATATCTTTTAGATCTTCTTGTATCTAGAATTTTGTGATTTGTTTCCTATGTGTACACTAGATGTTTTTAGAATCTTTGTTTTTATATGCTTTTCAGAATGTATGCAATGGATGACAAGTGATAACAAATGTTGAACATAATGTTTCTCTTTTATTTGTTTTTTTGTAATGTTGACATGTGATGATGCAAACATATTGTAGTATTGAACTTTTGGCTTCTTTGGGAAATATTTGTTGCTTCTTCTTGTTTTGGAAAAATGTGATGAATATATAGTGATAATGAGATGAACTTGCCCCACTCCTAACTCCACGCAACTAGTAAGATGCGAGGGCTCAACACCAAGAGTTGGGAAGGGCACAAATTATATGAGTTTGAATGAATGAAAATGATGAGAGAAAGATAAGGTTTTGACAAAAATCAAATTTAGACCTCCGTACTTACTCTTACTTGAAACTACTACATAGTTCAGAATGTAACTTACTTTCTAGTTTATCTAGACTTAGATCCATGGATGGTAACTTGGTTGACAAAAATATGGTTTTGAGGATTTGATCTCTTTGGAATTTGGATACTTAACTTCACTTAATATACTTTTCTTTAAAATATTAATATTCACTAATTTATGTGAATGGACCCCCTACACCTTGTCTCATGCTACTAGTAGGAAGCATGGGCTCATCACCGAAGGCAGTAGGACATAGGTGAGTAAGGGCACTTCTTTCCTTTCTCAACCTCACATCACTAGTAAGAGATGCGGGCTCATCACCAAAGGTTGGTTGGGCAAAGAAGTGTGTAAAAAAAAATATTCTATTTTGTTTAGTATTTTTTATTTAATTTGACATTTCTGATTTGTGATTTTGGAGTATCCTTGTTTCAAAGAGATGTAAGAAGGATAGATGTGACACCAAGAAGCTTCTAGAATAGACCGTAGGTAAGAAAAACTTAACCTAGTAGAAAAGAATGAGTATGACCAAGTATGCAGGCCTTGGTATGGTTTTTGTCAAGACTTTGTCTGTCGAATTGATGAAATGATTTCAAACTATTTGATGATATTATGAAAATTGAAGAGATATGATTTGAATGCTTTTGCCAATATTTTCATAAGCTATAATAAATTGCTTAAGAATAAGTTCCTTGACCACAAAATTTACTGAAATGAGTGAACAAAATGAAACAACTAAGTGACTAATGCAATGTAGGTAGATATAATATACAAATGGTGACGTTGATGACCTATGCGTAAAACCGTTTAAGATGCAAGGAATTGACAGTTTCATTGAATTCCTCACCTTCTAGTGTACATAAGAGATACACCATTTCCGTAGTCTTTCATGACTCGATATGGGCCCAACCACTTGGGCCGAATTTCCTTCCTTCACCGGTTTTCTTATCAATCCGGCTATCTAGTCTTAGAACTAGATCTCCCTCGTATATTTCTCATTCATAGACCTTTTTGTTATATTATTGGCACACATCCAGTCAACATAGGCTCTGTGCCATTGTTCGAATTTAGCCTGGCCTCATCAAGGCTTTCTAGTTGAGAGAGGCATGCCTCTCTATAGGCTTCTTCTCCCAAAATCCCTTGTAATGAGATGCGGAGACTGGGTATTTCACCTCAAGCGAGAACCGCTTTCCCCGAATACTAATGAGAAAGGGTTACCCCTATTTGTGTTTCTTATTGAGGTTCGATGGGCCCACAAGGCCGGGGTATAATTTTAAATGCCAATCCCATTTGTTCTCCTTAACTGTTTTGAGGAGAATAGATTTTAATGTTTTGTTTGTGGCTTCAACTTGTCCATTGGCTTGAGGGTAATAAAGAGAGGTCGTATGATGGTTTATCTTGAATTTACTACATAACTCACGAACCTCATCATTCTTAAAGGATGTGCCATTATCTGAGATAATGACTTGTGGGACACCGTACACTGTAAATGATTTGATTCAAAATGAACTTAGCGATTACGAACTTGGTACGGTGGTGAGAGGCATGGCCTCTACCCATTTGGTAAAATATTATGTGGCCATGATTATAAAGTTATGGCCATCTAGTTGATGAGGGAGATAATTTCCCTATCAAATCTAGGCCCCACGTGGAAAAGGGCCATGGGGTTGCGATTGGTTGCAGAGCTTGTGCTGGCATGTGAATCTCATGAGAGAATTCTTGGCATTTATGACACTTGCACACAAATTCTACTACGTCATGTTCCAAAGTGGGCCAAAATAGCCCATCGATGTATTTTGCGAGGTAGTGGCGTGACCACCAAAGTGGCCTCCACATATCCCACTGTGGGATTCGTAAAGAATCTTTTTGGATTCTTCAGTGTCAACACATCTTAAAAGCATTCCATCAAAGGCTTTACGATAGAGCACTTGTTCTAAAATAACATATTTAGCAGTGATAATGCATAACCACCTTCTTTTTTATGATGTGGCACCTTCTGGGTATGTATGGTCCATGATAAAATTGACGATGTCAGTGTACCAAGGACATATAGAGATGGGGGGCCTGGTTTTGAAAAAATATATACATTCATCGGGAAAGTCTAGATCTACTAGATCACCTCCATCTAACGGATTGTCAGCTAACTAGTCTGCAATGATTTTCCCTTAACGGATTTCTAGTTTACAAATGTTAATTCAAATTCACCCATTAAGGTTATGAATCATCCAACCTTTTTAGATAAAGACCCTTGCATGAGGAATGTTCGTAAGTGATCTGTCTTTATGATGACCCTTGTTTCTTGATTTAACATGTAATCTCTTAAACGTTTCATTTGCAAAGACTATGGCAAGGCATTCTCTTTCTGCCTATGTGTAATGTGTTTCATAATCAAGCAATGTTCGGCTAATGAAATAGACTGCATGTTCTCATTTATCATTATCTTCTTGAGCCAACATGCAAGCTAGTGAGACATCAGTAGCCCATGAATATAGGATCAAAGGATGATCTGGTCTAGGAGGCATTAGCATGGGAGGAGACAACAAGAAGCATTTAACTACTTCGAAGGCCTCATTGCATTCTTCTATCCAATCAATGCTATAATATTTTTTAATAAATTGTTGATTGGATGAATAAAAAACTTAAGTCCGAATGAACCTTTGAATTGCACCGATTTTCCCAAGAAATGATTTGATACCAGACTCATTTGATGGTGGAATCATTTCAAGAATAGCCCATTTTGGCTAGATCGACATCAATCCCTCATGACATATAATGTAACCCAGAAGTTTGCCTCCTATCACACCAAATACGCATTTCTCTGGGTTCAATGTGATGCCATATTCGATCAATCGTGAGAGAATGATACGGAGTACTTCTAGGTGATCACAATGCTTCTTGGCCTTGGCCAACAAGTCATCTACGTAGGACTCCACAATCTTATGAATAAGGTCATGAAATATGTATGTCATTTCCCATTGGTATGTAGCGCCAACATTCTTAAGACCGAATGGCATGATAGTGTAACAATAAGTTCCCCAAGGAGTTATAAATGTGGTCTTGGCTTGATCTTCCTCAGATATTTTGATCTAATTATACCCTGAGAACCCATCCATGAGGGACAATAGTTCAAATCCAGCAGTTGCATCAACAATAACATTGATGGATGGTAATGGGAAGTCATCTTTGGGACAAGCTTTGTTAATGTCCCAAAATTCTATGCAAATGTGTATCTTCCCATTCTTTTTTAGAACATGGATGATATTAGATACCCATTGTGAATAGTCGACTGGTTTGATGAATCCCACCTGAGAAGTTTCATTACTTCTTCTTTCACCATGAGAGCCACTTTTGGTTTCATTGGTCTCGACTTTTGTTTAATTGGCTTTGCATCTGGTTTGGTGACAAGATTATGTACCATGATATGTGGTGCAATTCCCATCATTTCTTTGTAATTAAATGTGAAATCCTTTTGATGTTCCTTGAGGATTTGAGTATGTATTTCTATCTCCTCTGGATTTAACGAGGATCCCAACTTCAAAATATTTGGTTTTTCCTCCATTCCAATATTTATGTCAATCGTTCCTTCGATTAAGGAAGCATTGCCTTCTTCAAATTCGGTGGGGAGGTAGTTCCAAAATTTCTCCATTCTCTACCTCGTAGATATCGAGATTCTTTTGTGGGGAGATTCTATCATGGGATTCCCAAAATAGGAAGAGGAATGTGGGATTATGGAAAAATCCACTATGTGATGAGTGAGATGTAGCTCCGCATAGGTGTTTCAGATATCTAAGAGTGACTCTATCACTGTCAAAGTGATCTAGGATAGAAAACTCATTCTCAGCTTCTATATGTGTCAGGAGTGGGTTTGTTGGTATTTTACGCACCAATGCTTCAGTACGAAGAGATACCATGAAACTTGTATTTTACAACTCACTGCTTGGGGTAAAACGGGAGGTTGAGGTCATCATTGAATCAGCAAGAAGGTTTTCTTCTCATGGGATTGATTCTATTGATATGAAGTCAAATCCTTTGCTTAGATCTAATACCACCATTTTATAGAGTTGTAAGTGTTTAGCTCTAGTCTCATATACCACAAAAACTTGGTTTGCAACTAACTAATGCCCATCCTGTCTCCTAGCACTCTAATGCCTCATCATCATCATCCTTTTATGTCTATGTGAGGCCAAATCCTCAGGAGGGCTTCACTCTCTCAAGACCTCTCATGTATTGGGCCCTTCCTCTAACATTCAATCATGTTTAACTTAAAGTGGAAATCAAAACATAGTTTTTTCACCTAAAATCACTCCTTGTCCTCTCCAGACATCTAGCTCCATCAAAGTGGAGAGTCCAATATTTTCTTGGAAAAATGGATGTGGGACATTCCTTTGTGAAAACCCTTTCTTCTTTGGAAACCTCTTAGTTACTTCTACCATAAAAACCTCGACTTAGGAAGGGAACCAATTCCTAGGTGTATCCCATACCCACGAATCTCCTAATAGCCTCAGGAGAAGAAGGCTAAATTTCTCAAAATCAAAATTTTTTCAAACCCTAATGAATACCAAATCAACCTTATCTCTCATTAACATCAGTGTTGGAATGCCATGACTAGATAGTCTCTAAAATTGGTGATATTATGATCACGAAACCATTCTTCTCGGATGAGTCAACTCTATAAAATACTTATTGGGAGTCCCTCTTATCAAATCTTCTCAGTAATGCCTTATTCTGAACTTCTTAAGTCATGATGTATATCGTGGTTTTGGGTCACCCATGATGCCACCAATCATTTTCCCTCTGTATGTAAAAAAACTTATTTCTGAATAACTTAAGGGATTTCCTTCATGCGGTGTATCCATGGTCAAGAGGATCATATTATAGTTGGTTTCAATCTATAATATAAAATTCGGTGAGGACACTGTCTTGGGTCTATAAGGTGACTAGAAAAAAAATCTTCCCAACCTCCTTGAGGCTATCATAACCTATGTAGCGTATTTCTCCTGGCCTATTGTGGAACAATTTGTAGTTTCTCCATATCCAGTTTTTGAAGAAAAGTTAAGGGGACCTTTTAACAATTGCCCTCATCATCAATCATCTGTGTGCTTAACATAATTATTGTAAACCCATACCTCCTTGAAAAGTAGGTTCAGTCACCTCTACGTGCAATTTTCTCTAGGCATTTTGCTTATATCAAATATAAACTCAGTATCCCTATCCACCCTCACCTCTTTAGACATCAAAGTCTCATGGTTTACTTTCTCCTTTTCCACAGGAGTGATGTTAATTAGATGACCATGACCTAATGCTTTAAGAGAGCAGCTCAAATAGGGTGGGAGAGTTCTTTAATAAATCCAAGAAGGAAATGTGAGAGAAGGTCTTTGTTAGGTCATTAATTATATCATAAGCACTATCTTTGGGTTTTACCAATGTTTGTTGAATGTTGTTTGATTCTAATGGATTATATGAAAATTACAAAGAAAGTATCCTCCAGTTTTAACTAGGTTGAGAAGAATAATCTACTTGTTATGGTTTTACGTGTAGCTCGAAAATGCATCAACTCTACTAGAAAATTATCTTGGTTTGTGGTCAAGTAAAATATTGGGGTTTACCGATTTAATGAAGTTGAGGCTTCAGATCATTATTTCACTTGATATCATAACACCCTTTTTCCCTTGGATCTAACATGAAATTTTAGAGTGATTTAGTGGATCAAAACTAAAAATATTTTTGTGCATTTTGAAAAATATACTTGCTGCCGAGTGTTTGGTGGGTAAACTTCTAGAATTTGCTAAAACATATCAATAAAGAGTTGTCTTAAGAGTCTTTTGGAAAACATTGCATGAATTTATTTCAACCTCTAGATCATGGCCTTGAATCTTGTGGAAACCAAAATACAAGTTAGGATTATAGTTTCGAGGTTGTTGATTTGAAACTCCGTTGTGGTCCAAAACTCCTGATTAGATTAGCCCTTGGAAAGGTTAGAGTTAAAATTTTGAGGTTTAGGCCTTTGGTTTTGATTTTGATATCCGAAGTTGGGAACCCCTCTATTATTTCAAATGCACCTTGTGTCTCAAATTTTCCATCAAAATTGTTGGTAATGTCGTGAGGATTTAAAATCCACCGCATTGATTGTTAGAGTAATATTTCACTACTAAAGAATGCCCTACTATGCTAGGGAATTGCAGTCTCTCACCACCAACTAGTTTCCCTTTTAACCTAGTTTGTTACTCCATTTTTGTTAACCCATGGATTGTTAATGGATCTTGGGTCCTTGATTGGTATTCTAAAATTAAGATAGATGCGTAAAAATTGCATTTTTTCCTCCTTTGTTCCATGTCTCCTTATACTATCTTTTCCTTGATTAAATTCAAGAGGGCCCTCCCTAGTACTTCATCATATGGAGGGCCAATAAAATAAGAGATACTTAATTTTTTCTTTATCTCCATTCCAGAATGAAGGAATAAGTCACATAGTTCCAATGGGGCCCCTTCCCATCTTCGAAAACTTATTAAAACAAACCCCCCAAAATCTTCCATGAGTAGAGGACATATATTTTGAATAAAATGGCAATTTTTCATTGTGAAACTTGTTTAATATGTAAGAATTCCATTCCGATAACAATTTGTTCATATCAAAATATTTGATAAACTCTACACAATTTTTTGAAAGAGTTAGTGAGGCTTCGGGTTTTTGTAATACCCCGATAAATACCCTCTATAGGTTTTAGGGAATATTTGAGATATTCAATTCCACATCCCAAGGAAACATTATTCCATCTAATGGCCGATGATACCATAGCCTTGATATGTGCATTTGGATCTCCCTTACCCTTTGATTTTTTCCATCTCGGGAAGAGGTCTTGGAAGCATGACATTGTCATATGGTGAAATCTAGAGGTCTTTTAAATTATTCTAAGTCCCTACCCAAAAACTTCGTCTCTATCGACCATCAAATGCCTCATATTAGGGGGTGAGTGGAATTTTGTTGATATGGCATAGCATATGTATTTGTGGGCATCTATCAAAGACATAAGGAAATCCTAAAATTGAGTGAACATCCAGAGAGGATAACATGTCTCCTTGGTGATTTTGAATAAATGTTTAAGCTAGGAGGAGCATTATCTTATGGGTTGTTTGGTTGTGAGGTATTTTTCAAGAGTAGAACGCATTTGGAAGAATTCGTGATCCTAATTGGTGTTTTGGTTGTTAAAGTCACTATAGTGATTTAGAGGTAGATTCAAAAACGATGATGATTTAGTTTCTAAGATTGAGGAGGCTGCTCCTCCTCCTTCTCCTGTCAAAAAGGTTTCATTTGATATATGTTTTTCTCCATGTGATTTTCTCAGAATGGCATGAGGGTCCCTTAACCCTTTTTCACCTTTAATAAAAAAATAAATAACCCCCTTAAGACATTAACTTTAATGTCTATTCATAGTCATTATATAAATTCTATAGTTTAATTCCATTTAATCATTTACCAAACCATACTAAGAGGGTTACATTTTAAATTGATACACTAAATTACTAAGTGACCTCATTCACAAGTTATACATACATTTAATGTAAAAAATATTCTATCATTCCTAACAAGTTTCATTCATTTAATAAATCAATTTAAATAATGGGGGATTCTTATTCTTTCATTTCTAGTTTCATAATCGGGTTTAAATAACATCAACCCATTCTCTTCCCATAGAAAATATGAGTAAACATTACTACAATTCATTCTCTTTCACATATTCAATTTTTCAACAAAAACAACAAGAATTCAACACATTTCCTTTCAATACATCTTTGTTTTCCAAATATACATGTATATATATTGTAACTTTAAATACATACAACTTTAGGAGAGTTTCATTTGAAGACAACTAAACAACTTAAGATAAGTTCCATTTTCTATAACATTACAATACAAATATGAAAACTACAAGTTACCATATCATTATTTTACAATAAAAAGACTTCAAATCCATTTCTTTTGCTAAGACTAATCCTTTCCAACAAGGTAAACAACCAAGAGTTCTTTCTACATTCACTAAATCACTTCAAATTAGAATAAATGAAATATTACAACTTTCTTTCAAGCCTACAAAGTTACAATTTTCCACTCAAAGTGAGAATAATAGAATGATCAAGTTACAACATAGATACTTTCAACAAGGCCAAAACACAAGTCTTTATTACATGTCTTCTCCCAACTTGTAGCTTCAATGTTGCATTCTTCAATATTCAAAAACTTGGATCACAATACAAAGAAAGGGGGATAGGCAATGCTCTCCACCCAACCTTTAATCCAATAAGTGGAGAAGCCATCCCCTTATTGGACCCCAAGCCCCAACCAAAGAACAATGAGGGATTTTGAGTAATATTTGACAACTTTTACAAGAAACGCTTCCACAAAAACATACAACCACAAACATACAACACATTCAAATGGACATACTCAACAATATTTACAACTTCCCAAAAAAACACATAGGTTTGATATCAAGCCAAAAGGATAAAAGAATATGGGTACCACCTCCTTTTGTCTCTCAAGTGAAGTAGGACTTTCGCCCAAAACCTCAGTGTGCACAATACAAACAACACAACATCCTTATATATCCCCTTGCAAGTATGCAAAAATATAGCTATATTTTTCCTCTTCAATCCCCATAGGTTAAACTCCCAATCACACTCCCTCCAAAATGCATGTCTCATAACTCCCTTTTCCCTCCCCAATGGTCTCATACTTCCCTCTCCCACTCTCTTCTTAAGTTATACTACCCAACCACACAAAAACACATTTTACAACACTCATAAATTCAACAAGCACAATTTTTACATATGCAAACATGAATTAGAAGATTAAAAAGGTGGAAATACTACCTCTCCATCAAGCCTCCAAGAATCTTAAATCCACAATATTTTTTACACCTTGAAGCCAAGCACACTCTAAAAGCAACTCCATCAAGCTCTCAATTCCATAAGTGCCAAAGAAAAAAAATAAACAAGTAACCCCAAATCCATCAAATTCAATCAATAAATAGAAATGTGATGTGAGGATGATGAGGTGGCTCCATGTAGGATATCACTTAATAATTTTCCATTCCAACACACAAGTCAAACACCATGCCCAAAAATAAATGAACATGTAAGACTTATACATGCCCACATGAGACTCCAACTTGCACACCATGCTATCAAGGAAAATTAATTGTGGTAAGTATAAAAGTGCAAATATTTTCACTTTTACACTCTAAAATGCATAAATAATCCTAAAATTAACTCCACATACCAATATATGGTTATTGGATGAATTTAAGAGGCATGGACAAGCTTAGCTTGTCATGAAATAGCTACATAGACAATAATTGAAATCAACAACTCTACATTATATTTTTATTATATATTCACTATTTCATTACACTCCATTATATAGGAGATGTAAAATAACATTCTTTATAACAACATTTGTCTTCATATACAACCATACACCCATATGGTTTCAACCTCTCACCAATATAATAATAAAACAATACTAATTGTTTTATTATTCTAACTTACTAACTTACCACATACTAACCACATTTTACATTTACTATTTACATTTACATAGTAAATGTACTTTCACTAATTTACCATAATAATAATTACACATGTAATTATTATTCACCCATACAAATGGAGCACTAAGATATATTTCCTAACATTCCCCCCCTTAGTGTGAACATGGGAAAACTGCCTTATACTTGCACCTACTCATGATCTGATGATTTTATAGGATGATCATAAACCTAATAGATGGTTTTCACAGGGTTGACCATAAACCGAAAATGATGGTTTTGCAACTGGTTTACCACAAACCAAAAAGGTGATGGTTTTGCATAGAGTTTACCAACATAAAAATGGTGGTTTTACTGAGTGGTGTACCCAAGCAAAACCAAAAGGGTGATGGTTTTGCATAAGGTTTGCACCAACAATAGTGAAAATGGTGGTTTCTGAACCGATGTACCACAAACCAAAAATGAAGGTTTTCAAGTGGTTTACCTACAACCACCTCATGATATGCCAAGTATTATTCTTAGCCCTCATCGCATCTCACTATAGGGAATAACATAGGAAATTCATTGAAATCTGCTGCATATATAGAAAATACCATAAATGTAGAAAACTAGAAATGGAACATTGAGATCATGTTCCCCCCTCAATGTGAAATTTCCTTTATTCTACAAACCACAATAGGAACACTGCAACCAAACACTCTGCAAAAATACAAAGAAACAACAGGAACACACTGTATAAAAATAATAATCACCATAGTTGATACAGCCCCATCATTGGTGACTGACGAGAGGTCGTTGAATGACCTCCAACCTCCTGTGCCTCCTTCCTCCAAGAAATTCACTTAGTATAGAAATTCTTCATAATTATAGTCAATTTCATCTGTTATTTGTTCATCTCTAGTTTCCCATTCTACAATTTTGCTTACATCTGTAGGTGCTTTTTCTTTTCCATCTACTATCCTCCATAGGTTTTTATTCATTAACTGCATCTGGATTTTTACTCTCCATGTATGGAATTTCAGCCCATTAAATTTATATAATGGTGTATCCATTTTACTGAATCTAAATATCCAAAAAAATTGAATGTAGATTTGAATTACCTTTGATTCTCTGATTTCTTCAAAAAAACAGCAGTGATCAATGTGTTGTATAGTAAATTGCACGTTTCTCCCAAAATACGAACTGGGTTTTTCTGAAATTTTTACTGTAGCTTTTTGTATAATAGATCGTTCCACGCAAATTTTTTTGGAGAAACCCAGATTGCGAAACAAAAGTTACGAGATCTTCTTCGAGACAGATTTAACCTACTCTGGTACCAAATGTAGAAATTAATCTGATCTAATACAAAGAATCCATGAAATAGCTACACAGACAATAATTGAAATCAACAACTCTATATTATATTTTTATTATATATTCACTATTTCATTACACTCCATTATATAGGAGATGTAAAATAACAATCCTTACAACAACATTTGTCTTCATGTACAACCATACACCCATATGGTTTCAACCTCTCACCAATATAATAATAAAACAATACTAATTGTTTTATTATTCTAACTTACTAACTTACCACATACTAACCACATTTTACATTTACTATTTACATTTACATAGTAAATGTACTTTCACTAATTTACCATAATAATAATTACACATGTAATTATTATTCACCCATACAAATGGAGCACTAAGATATATTTCCTAACAAATAATTGCTAATAAAGTGACTAAAATTTCCCAAGAATTAAATACATATAACACAAAATTAAACACACAAAATTAAAAGAAGATAAAAAATATTACACCCAGTGGCTACAAGTGAGGTCACCCCATGGAAACCTCCTAACTAGGCATGCTAATAACACAACATAAACATTAAACACAAGTTTTTAACTTTGGCCATGTTGAAAAACACCCAACATTCTTACGTGGCTGGTCCACTATCCCTTTTTATGTATGATATAATGTCCCTGCAAACACAAAACAAATACCTCTTTTTCCTCACAACCACATCAACAAAATCGAGAAATAATATATATATAATAGAAATCAATAATCGTTATCCAAAATTAAGTAATTATATCATCTATCAACATATCAAATAATTTGATTTTAACATCCATGAGATCATAATTCTACTCGAACATCCAGTATAACTTTTCATAAAACCTAAATAATGCAAATCAACATATATCAAATTGTCTACAATGTCATCTAGTGTATCATAATCAAAATGTGAATCACAACATATCAATAGTCCAAATATCTACATAGTCTATCATCTATTGCTCAAAATATAATAATCAAAATCTCTAAGTATCAATCCAACAATAATATTATCATAATGAAAATAGTGTCGAAGAGTTCCATATTTTTAAATTGAATCGTTGACATTAAACGTGACATTTTTGGTGACCACTCCAATTGCCCTACTTACATAAATTCACTATGGAAATTTTTAGAGTAATAATATTATTTCAATTGTGGAAAGATTCAAGTGCTACTATATTTTTAAATGAAGATTTTTCATAAAAATTCATACTACTTATAAGGGGGATGTGATATACTTTCTGCATTTCAAATTCAATTCTAGAGTACAAAAATGGTCTCGAGTTAAGTATTTATAGTAGTGTCTTCACTATTGGGAGTGCACCACACACCATAAGTTGGTGTCTTGAATCCTCTAAGATTGATTGACTACATATAGTTACTAGGCATAGATAGATTCTCTTGTATGGTCACCACTCTTTTCCAGCTTAAGGTTGATTATCCAATTTTCCATCTCACTAGGATGGTTAGAGTCTTTCACCTCCTCATGGTAAGGAAATTTTTAGTTTTTCACATTTTAACATCTCTGGCTTAGGGTGCTTTCATTGTGATTATATCTCTGCCAGCAAGTTGAGAATCATGGTTCATTTTGCTATATAAGATAATGTCTGAGATCCTAGCAGGGTAGACTTTTGTTCATCCACCTCGAAATGATCCTTTAATTTGGGGGTCCTTCCTCTCCTGAGGAATTTCACCACCACCCTTAGTGTTGTTACAACATGTCCTTAACTTTTCTTGGTTTAGTTATATGAAATTTGGGCCATTTTCCTTTTTGACATTGTTATGGTTGTGTAGCTTCAAACTTTCTTAATTTTTAGTGTTTTACGCTTTTGGTATTTATTTTGGTTTTTGTGTGGCATTCCAAAAATTTTATTGGAGTCGTGATTGTTGTGCCACCTTTGTATTGTATCCATATTGTATCTAATTGTTAATGAATTGATGCATTAAAATTCTAAGTATATGTTTTATTTTCAATTATGAAAATCATGTAATGTAGCTTTGTTTAGACATCGATCTATTGACTTATTTTTGTTCCATAGTTAAAAGGTTAATAAGAATTTTGTCATCTTTTATGTATTGGAGTTTCTCTCGAGAGGGTGACCTTTTCTTGTCAAGAAAAATCATATCTTTTTCAACTATTGTTAAACATGTTCGTGATTCTTTATTGGAGGATTGATCATATTGTAATTTATAAGGAGCTCGACCCATGGCTCTTCATCAAAAGTTGGACAATTCTCACAATGAGACTTATTATGTTGACCATTTACCATTTTCTTTTCAACATAAGGGATTGATCTAAATAACACACATGAATATGTGGAACACCTTATTATCACACTTTTACAACTTTGGGCTATAGTTGATGTTTTTAAGCCCCGTCTGAAGTGATTTATTTACTTATATACGGTGGAGTGTGGTTTTGGTGTTAGATCTTGTCAACCCTAATACTTAATATGGATTGGTATGTTTATCTTCTGTCGAATAGAATTTTCAAATCAATTAATAAGATCTTGTACTACGTGTAAGCATTACTTTTGACTTGTACATAGTTTTCAATACATTTCTTATATAATTTTTATTTCTATGTGTATCAAAAGGCTTTAAATTATGTTTGATATTAATTTTGTTAATACTTTCAAGATATAAAATATTATTTGTATATTGTTTTATATTTATTTTGAGATATAGTAGTATTTTTGTTTAAGAATACAAGAAATCTAAGTTGTCATTTTCTAATTGTTAAATTGGACAAACATACAATATGTATTCTAGATTTAACAAGGCCATGGAATGGCATATCTGCTTTTTGGCAGTGTGAGAGTGGGAAGTGAAAATGAATTGAATAACAGTAGTTGTAGAGTCAATATCTGGAAAAAGGGATTAAGTTTTATAGTCATTTAGATGGCTTTACATGTGACTTGCAAAATAATGATACAATGGTATTTTGTATATTTTGTTAGTAATGTATAAATAATCTTGTTTTATATTTTTGAAAGGTAATATTGCAAAATTATGGTTACCTTAAAATTGTTTAAGAGGAATAAGTAGGCATCAATTTTAACCCTTGCCTAAAAGTTTTGCTGAAGCACATCTGATTCAAAAGCAAGACTTGGACTGGCAAATATAATGATGCAAATGTGGAATATGCAACTGATAGGATCTTTCGAGGATTTATGCTTGCCATTAAATTCATGCTTTGTTTATTGGGTGATTCAACATTTGAAATGAAACCAATGTTCTGGAGGACGATACCAAAGTGTGACAACTCGACTGGTCATAGGCTGCTTGTGATGAAGATTAAAAAATTAGAAAGTCAAAAATCAGCATTTTAAAGACACTTGCATTATCCAGAAGCAAATAGGAGTCTTTAATATCTGGATGCAAGACCCTTGGTTTTGACAATGTTCAAGTCCTGAAAGTAGTTGACTTACATAGCATTTTACCTGCAAAAGAGTCAAAATAAAAATTGCAACTACCGCCAATCTAAAACACATAGATTTGGTCGTGAGAGCAACTTGAAAGAAATGCAATGCTAAGATACCCTTGTTAAAGCCCCAGGGATGGTAATTACTAAATTAATTAAATAAAGACAAGGTATTTTCCAATACACAAATGGTTAACCCATCAAAATCTGCAGATGAAGGCAAAGAATTGCCATTTTTAATTACAATTTTCATGATTTCGAGGTCATGCGAGAGAGAGAGAGTAGATTAAAGAAGGTTTGAAGATAGTTTTCATGACATACTTCATGAAGTAGAATTTGTATTTCAAACATACCTGTAAAATTTGGAGTTACAGAAACACAAAAAGCAGACTCACAATCGGGAGGATGTGCTTTTAAGGGACATGATTTGTTCAGTGAAAGAAAAATCAGGCAGACATCGAGGGCACTAGAAAAGACGTTGTGGGAAGACCTGAACGATGGTAAAAGACAAAGGCAAGAGAGCATTTTCATGCAGACCAGGAGAATGCTCACAATTTGTATTCAAAGATTTCTTGTTTAAAGAAACACAATCACGATATTCATTATTACAATCATGGAGAGACGAGGAGGAATTATAGCTAATCTTGGACCGGGTTTGAATTTTTCGGTTGTGTTGTTGAAGGCCTAGGCGATCATGTTAGTGTAGAAGTGAGTGAGGGGATAAAACCTAGCCAAATTCTTATTTCCTCAATAAATGGTGACAACAATAGACTGTAAACAATTGTGTCGTAAAAGTGTCAAATCTTAGCACGAATGACAGAAAAAACATGTATTGATGAAAGCCCATGAGGAAGTTAACAATGCAAGTGATCATTATAACTAATTTCTTGAAAAGAATTGATGTAAATAATAAAAGATGCCACCTAACATAATGCATCCGAAAAATTCATTGAGCAATGAGGGTTCACTTAAAGAATGGTGGCGATGGTGAGGTCCATGTGTGTATTATTTCAGGGATGTGGTTTGTACACATGGCATTTATGATGTTGGTTCTATATTTATTCCAATGGTTTATGAGATGCAACGTGATGTGAATGAGGGGTTGCGTAGGGCTATCATTTTGGGGATGAAAACACCGATAATAGGGCCAAGGATGTCGCTAATGTGCGATTCATTTTTACATGGGCTCGTTTCTTTTGGTCACCGTTGTCATGTATGTCGGGGATACTACGCGGCAGGTTCCACCCATTGTGTGTAAGTAATCCTCCCACAGAAGGGTGGGAAAGCACCTGCGACCCATACAAATTTGAAGGATTTCAAAAAAAAATTGAAGTACACGATGTAGTTGTTTATTTCTGATTCAAAAGTGAAGGATTTAAGAATGCCTTACCTCTAACCGATTCATCGATTGATAACCTAAGCTCGGTCCTTTGTTCATTCGTGAAAGCCCTCCGGTAAATCTTGTAGACTTGCCTTCTGTTATATCTAATCGAAGGAACCACAAGAACAAGTACCCACTACCCTCTAGTCCAAGTGCTAGTTCATGCAATTGCCTTTCAGATTTCACCTGTGACAATGCTACCAAAGGAAACATATAACACACACCCATGTGATTGGGCGTCTAGCCATTGAAGGCACAAATTATCCTCTTCCCACATGATGTACACACAATTCTTGCCTTATAAGAAATTTGGAAGAGAAACAAGGCTACTGTCAGAGCAGGGAAGCCATTGATGTCGAGACCCAATTGTGCTTCTTTCCCTCCTTCCAGCTCCTCGAAGGTGCTAATTAGTAGGTAGTCTCCTGTGTTTTGGATGCGAGATTCATGGAGGAAGACAGTGTAAAGGGTGTCAGAGACGTGTTTCTCACGGTAAAAGGAACTAATATCGATTGGATAGATAGGTGGGATTTTTCCAGGAAAGCTTGTAATTAGTTTCTTTGGGATTTCAAGTCGTCATTTACAATAAGAATGGTAATTATTATATGGTTTCCATTAATCAAGATTTTCTCCCAACTTACAGTGTTGTGGATGACCATATAAGGGTTAGGATTATGATTTATTAATAAGCAGGGAAAATTTTCAAAAATGACATTAATGGTAGCATACATAATTGTCAGCATTTTCAATTAATGACATTAATGACAATGCTGACAATGATGATAGGCAATGCCACATGGAACTCTATGATTCGCTGGATAAGAAAACAAAAATAGTTTTGTGATGCCTATATATCTGCCGACGGCAGGATAATAACTTGATAGAAGTTGTGGAGATTCAGGTTTGAAGGAACCTAGCCAGGCCGTACGCTTACCAAAAAGGTCATACGTGTGGGTTTTGTTTTCAAGTGAGCGGGCTTTAAGAGCCTTTAAATCAAGATATTGTTTAAAATAACAGTGGAGATTATAGCAATGCCCAGCCTAAGCGGATCCAAAATTATGATTATCGATAGTATCCAAACGAAAACCCTCGTAAATGAAGGCAAATTATTGAGAGCGTAGATATAATATGATGCTTCACAATCGTAAATCCGTGGACAATATGATCCTTTCTTTGGTTTGTCCCTCGCCTGCACAATATTTGTCCGTAAGCCCGGTCAACTCTCCAAAGCTGATCACAACTAGTATAAATAGCTCACAATAAAATCAATCTTCTCAACTATTTTAGCAATTCCAGTGTGAATATTTGGATTGAGAGATGGCGGCAGAGAGGGAGGGAGCGGTGGTAATGAAGGGGCACGAGGAGGGAATGAAGCAGGCGGGTGCTTTGTTGAAGGAGTTTGGTCTGCCAGAGGGTTTGCTGCCTCTGGAGGAGGTGGTGGAGGTGGGTTACGTGAAGTCCAGTGGGTACATGTGGATTGTTCAGAAGAAGAAAGTGGAACACACTTTCAAACTCATTTCTAAGCAGGTGAGTTACGACGCAGAGATCCATGGCTTCATCGAACAGGGGCGCATTAAAAAACTAAAGGAAGTGAAGGCGAAGGAGTTGTTCATCTGGGCTCCGTAGGAAACATCACACTCGACAACCCTCCCACCGGAAATATTCACTTCAAGAGCCTCGCCGGCATCACCAAGACTTTCCCCGTCCACGCCTTCGCTGCTGGCCAGTAATATTGCACACAATTAATATATTATGTCTTCAACTTATATGATAATTCCAGTTTTATGTAATGTTTTCAATTCCAGAATGTATGAGATCATTTACGTTTGCTACATAATATGAATTAGGGCGTTACCATCCGTGACATTGTTACTTGTATTGTAGTCTTGAAGGATTGCGGGTCAAATATGAGCTTCTTTCTGTTTGTTATAAACATGCTTTAAATCAAATTGGGCTTGTTCCTGTTTGTTCACAGAAGCTACTGTTGCACAAATAAATGTATGTTAGCTCTGCTTGTTGTTTCATTTAACTAGGCAGTATACTTTATCAGACAAACAGTGCCAACTTCTTCTTGTTGAGTAATGGAGAATTGTTTTGTTACATACTATTCATGCATCGTAGTCTTTCAGTTGCATGATAAATGTGTTTTCTTTCTACAAGATAAAAAGCATGTAGGTGTTAATGCACAGCTCTCCAGTCTACAACGTAAAAGCATGAATAAACAGGGAATATAATTTCGTTTCCTTCCCTTCTCTCTTTCATAACAAAAAAAGCATCATCAAATGCATTTTATCGGAGATTAATAGTCTCTTAGTCTCTTTGAAGCTTAATTGCTTTCTAAATTTTCCAAATCGCAATGGTTCTCATGTCACTCTTCACAAAGAGAGAAGACATTTTTGGTGATCCTTATCCAACACCCATAAAGCTGGTGGGCCCCACGGTCTGGACCAATCACAGAATTAATTAAAAAACATTAATTTATTTTGAATTTGTGATTGGCTCAGAGTGTAGGCCCCACCAGGTTTGTGCGTGTTGTTTAAGCCCAAGTGACATTTTTAGGTGGCACGGGCACACTAACCGCAATGACAATTTAGGCCTTGAGCCACATTTGTCACCTTGAAAGAGGTTTAATTTTAATTAACATCCTTATATTGTCATTATATTTTGTTTGTGTCCTATTGGGTAGTTGAACTTACAAGAATCTTAAGGTGTTTTGAAAATAAAACAATTATATATGTTTATTAGTTTTCTTTTCTTTTAATAATTCAAAGGGATCAACAAATAATCAGCGATTCGAGTTTTGAACAATACAATTCTTACAAATAATTGTGTCACCAATAAATTTCATATAGAAATGTATATACCTTAAATTAAGATTATTATTTTTAATTGTAAAACTCATTCCTAATAACAATACAAAGAATACATAATTATACAAAAACATGTCAACGAATCACACCCCAAATTAACCAAGTACTATATAAACCTCAAGTGTTGACACATCCACACATTTAATTTAGAGAAATGTATAAAACATATAAAAAAACAATTTATCGGTAATGTTTTATAGAGCTTTCAAACAACTTGATATAAATACAAATAGGATCAATATGTTGAATTTTTAATCTTGATCAGTTACATTTAAATTAATTTTTCCCCTCTTTTCACCAACTCTCTGTCGACATTACATCCCCTTCTAGCGCCTAGACTTTTGAAATCCCCTGTTTTAGAGAGAAAAGTGTTTATTGTCAAAAGTTTTTTTTATAATTAATATGCCCAACACTTGTACACAAAAAAAGAGGAAGTGCAAAACAAAATAGGAAAATATAGAAGATTGTAGAAAAAAAGGAGCAGTAGGGGAATACAAAAAGAATGTGTGGATAAAATAGAGTAGTTGTACCTAAAAAAAATTGTTACTAACTTGCAATGTAGCTAAGAAAATCAAAAAACAATTTTGGTATTTGGATAGTGCACGTAGCAATCACATGTGTTGCAACAAGGGAATGTTCAATGACATGGATGAAACAATCGAATTTGAAGTGAAGATGGGAAAAAATGAAAAGGTTCCAGTAATTTGAAAAGATGACATATCCATTCTCACCAAACAAGTATATAAGAGGCAAATTCAAGATATTTTTATGTGCCAAGAATAAAGTATAATCTTCTAAGCATTAGGAAACTAGTCCAAAAAGGATACAAGATGATATTTGAAAATAGAGAATGAATAATCTATGTTGGGCTCCTAGAATATTAACTAAGTACAAAACGTGCGCAAGGCAAAAGTCACGCAAGGTAGGGTTTTAGAAAAGGGTTTAAGGAAGCCCATGGCGTACGCGACATGCGCGAGACAAAACCAAGGGTTCGGGACTTAGACAAATTGGACGCGTTGCAGCGGAACACGTGAAAAGCGTGACCAGCGCGTGGATAAGGTGCTAGCTTGGCAATAGGTTGCTCTGGAAGGAGCATGCCTGCGGTAGAATCTTCTAGAAGCACATCATGGGATAAAGTGGGAAGCTTAGGCACTGGAGGAGCATGCTCGCATGGAGGACCTCATTCAACACTTGCATCGATTCAGGGTGTTGGAGGATGAGTTAGCGATCCGTAAAATCTATAAATACAAGTGCCTACAGAGTAAGAGGGAGAGACGAAGAGTATGGGTGGAGCTGCAGAAAATTACTATGAGGACTCTGCTAGTGGATAATTGCATTCGGGAGAGAATTTCTTAGGCATGGGATTGTAATTTTCTTGTAGATAGCTTAGTTCTAAGTCCATTGCAATGTATGACTACGCGGTTTGCTTCTCTGACACTCTGTAATGGCTCAATGGATGTAATGAGGTTACCTGTTATATATATACATGAATATCAATGATTCTGATGCATACTTCTCTCTCATGAGTTCTCTTTCCTTTCATGCTAAGTAAGGATGCTTGTATGTTTCTTTTTGAAGTGATACATGTTATATATTTTGTTAAGTACTCTACCTAGAAATGACTGCAAGGATCTAGAGGCCGTCCTGAGCCCTATGGTTCTTGTATGTCCTGAATCCATTTGAAGGTCTTTTAAACACAAATCATAGATGATGTTTCCCACTAAACTCACATAAAAGAGAGACTCGGCACCCGCGTGCGTGCCTCGGTGAGTGCCCAACTTTCGCTGGGTGATAGGCTGATACGCATGAGGTTCCTTTCTTTATGTTAAGGGTAAAAATGACTACATCTTGGTTCCATTGCCGTGACCTCTTTTTGAAGTTGTAGTAGGAAATAGCATGCATCATGATCTGTGTAGTGAGTAATGACAGAGCAATTAAGTTTTGAAAGTATTGAATCATGGTTTAAGAGCATGGAGGATGAATTCACTCATAGATTTAGCACTGGACCTATGTTTAATGGACGTAGATGGGTAGAAGACAATCTCTACCACGATCTATATGAGACCTTTTTCTCATTTGTTTCCAGGTGGAGTTGTATGAATGGCTCATACCCTATGCATCTAGATCAAGTTGGCATTATGGATTGTGTGTGTAGGCCCAAGAAGAATACCAGAGGCTACATGATGTATATCTGATGTGGACCCGTGTAGTGGATCGTTGGTGGAAAGGAGTATTGGCTAGCTATACTCTGGAGTACGCCATTTCCACATATTCTGTCTAGAGGTTATTGAGTTTGAGTTTCTATGGAGCCCAGAGGATCATTTCTACGTCTTTATCCCTCTAGTGGCTATGGAGATCTTGATGATTACCATGAGTTTAGAGGCATTCCCAATGGCCGGCTAAACCATTATGAGTGCTAGGCGAGGAAGCTAGGGTGGAGGAAGATGGCAGATGTTGCGACGGAGAAGGATAGGGAGGAAAGACGACTCAAGTATGGTGAAGCATGTGAAAAGGAGATTTCTAGACAGCACGAGGTTACAGGTGTGATGGATGTATGATGGCATACGTTGCGAAGAAGGATTTGAGGTTCACGCAAAGGACGTGGAACCTGAGCAGTCTGTGTGACCCCATCTTGGAAATTGCATGAGAGAGACCCCTTCGGCTTCTGATGAGAGTTTGTCATGCGGAGAAAGAAGAACCGTTGGCATGCATCTGAGCCCCCTAGTGACCAGACCTTGGCGCTTGGTTTTCCAGATCAAGGGAAAATATTATCAATCTAGTTGGTTGCATTGAAGTGATTGATTTACACCGGGAGGTATAATTTATCGTTTGGGCCTTCTATGGTTGCAAACACCAACCCAGTGTTAGGACTTTTCGGGCAAGGTATAGGCACACAAGCTTTTGGTCTTACGTCTGGGAGTGGCACGGGGTATACTATTGGTAGTGGGGCATTATCGCAAGCTGTAGGCTCTCAACTCGGTGGAACTATGGGACCCTTGGCACGACCACTTCAAGATCTGGTGGGCCTGGTGGATCTAGTGGTTTAGGAGGAATAGGAGCTGGTGGGTCTGTGGATCGATGATTCAGACTCACAGTGGACTGTGGATCGGTGGCGGAGGAAACACAGTAGAAACCAAGACTCTCACTCAAGAGGATCCGGCCCTAACCACCCCCACAAGTTTTCTTTGAAATGTCTCTACATTTTCCCGATTACATAGGTATTGAGGATGCTACGGAACATGTTCACAAGTGTGAACTGCTATGGTGCATGAAGGGTATCACAACCCTAGAATGGAAGGCTAGTCATTTTACAACCACGTTAAAGCGGCGTTCTCATAGCTGGTATAGGAAGTATGACCCTCACCGATAGTAATGGACTATACTACTTTAAACAATGCATTCTTGGTAGAATTCCACATTCTGAGTTTGAGCGAAGAGGATCGCGCTTTGAAGGATATTCAAGCAAGGAATGGCAAAGTGTGCGGGAGTATGATGTGCGCTTTAAAACTCTCTGTCTAAATTGTCATATGATATTCACCCTTCACGGTGTGCTCGGTGAGTTTGTTGGAGGGTTGATCACTCCTTTTAGAAGGGCCTTATCTCACAAAACTTTTACTGACTCGCACGATGCATTGGAATTTGTTTTGCACGCCGAGGCTATTGTAGTGTTGATCACCGGCGTTAGCCCATTCCCGGAGGCTCATATTTCCGCTATTGCCAAGCGGTTGGAAAATTTGTCCGTAAACTCAACCCATGAGACTCGCAATGGTTTTGGTGCACATATTGTGAAGTAGAGGGCACGTTAAGGATAATTTCCCCCCAGAGGATAGTACATGCCATAGCGATGGGTTGTGAATTTTTCATGGGGACCATGATGCGAGTAGGTGCCCCTTGCTGCAGCGTGCAATCCGGAAGAATGTATCTTGTTACTACAAGATTTACACCTCTACAACCCATGATACTAAGGACTGTAGGCTCATTGATCAGATCCATGAGGCCATTGATCATGGGGTGTGCCAGACCAGCATTGCCAGTAATTCTAAGGGTGATGATCACCGTTATGAGGAATGCACAGATGGAGGCGCGTGTGGAAGAGGTTTTCGAGGAGGGTTCTGTGGTCGTGGTAACCACGGAGGAGGAAGGACTAAGTTCCTGCGTGGAACCTATTTCAACTATGGATCTACATATCATTACAAACATGAATGCCTGAACTTGTTGCAGTGCTCATGGTGCAGAAAGAAGCATAAGTATGAGGAGTTCCCGAAATCGTTTGAGCATATGAATCCATAGACCTTGAAAAGACAAGGGCACTACTGCAATGGTTAGTATTAAGAAGGCAAAAACCCGTGGATGCCTCGAGTAACATGGGATGCAAGTTTGGAGCCTATCTTAGTAACAACAAGGGAAAAAGCCACGCGCATAAGAGAGATACCAAGACAGAGGAACCTAGTCTCAAGGGAGGAAGTAGTTCATGGAAAGTATCCAGACCCTGCGCATCAGAAGGAGGTATATCAAGATACTATGGATGTCATTCAGAGCTTACAAGGGGAAATCTAATGTCTAAAGGAGCAATCCAGGAGGGAGGAACAAGGAAGGAGAGTTGAGGCACCCAAGGATGACCTGGATGAGGTCAAGGAGGTGTGTAAAATGATAAGGAAAGAGAATATCATTCCCTTCCTAGGATCATGGTTGAGAGAGAAGGTACCACGTGCCGAGGAGAGTGCGAGAGGCAAGTATTGCACACAAACCTTCCCCCTCACAGCCTTGACTATGACAAGGAGATCACGTTGAATGCAGTTGTAGATGGATGACTCCTCAATAATATCCTCATTGACACTGGCGTGGAGGTTAATGTTCTAACTTTGGATGCATGGCACTAGATGGGAAGACATGTGTTACAACCATCTTTGAATGTGTTGTATATGGCAAACAAGAGTAAGGAGATGCCCATCGACATCTTAAAGGATGTAACTATTACTATCTAGGGAGATAAGTTTACTGAGGACTTCGAATTCTTGGTGCTTGTCAAGGTAGACAATTTCCTAACACTACTTGGGCACCCATGGTGTTACAAGAACAATGCGGACCTTTGGTTCAACAAAGGGTACATCAGCTTTGAAAATAAGGAGGAGTGGGTTGTTATACCCCTAGCCGATGGGAAGTCGACACCCTATATTGAACCTTTGGGGGAAGAAGTGTTGGATAGGATATACGTGTGCTCAATCAAGGACCCATAGATAATACATCCTATTAACGGAGTTATCCAGTTTGAGGATGCTCAGTAAGTAATTGATACCACCAGTCTAGCATGCGAAAATTAGATTCATGGGACTTATGAATTGATGTGATGGCGATTGAGAGGGTCGGTGACCAAGGTAACAAGGGCACACATAGTTCGGGGCCTAGGAGGAAAAGAACTGCCCAAGTATTCAGGAGGAGCCTTCCTTGAGATCTTTACGCAAGAGGTATAAGCTCGGTGTAGGGGGATGAGAAGGAACGGAGAGGAATGCTAAGTTATGTCTTGCTCAAAGACAAAGGTGGCATAGTGGTGGGCTACACATCGGAGAGCCTTTTGGAGTGGCGCGAGGTAAGAATTGCTCTCTCTGTCAAATTCTCTAGGATAAATGTAACCACCATCATCAAGGACTACCATGGGAAGGATCCCACCTCTTTCCATATCTATGAGTGTGAACGAGTCTATAGAGAAGGCACGGAAGCTTTACCACCATCCCTCCGGGTGCATAGGTTGTATTCTACACTTTGCGGGGGTTACTGCGTGCATGGTACATTCATTCGAGACATGCTTTGCGAGAAAAGGAATTGGCAAGAGCTCACAGATGACCTTATTCAAACCTTTGAGTATCAGAGTACCAAGTCGTCAATTGATAAGGCCTTGCAGGGTATCAAGCACCTTACCATGGGGGATAGTGCCATGATGGAGGATAGGCTATTAGAATTACTAGGTGAAATAGGATTGGAGGCGTGCTTTGAAGAATAAGTAGAGGAAACAAAATAGTTACAGCTTGAGCGCACATGTTTGAAAAAGGAGAAAGGAAAGTTGGTGTATGTGATTGATGGAGAGGAATCAGAAATCTTGGATGTTAACCATTCAGTAGGGACGCGCGAGGTAGTGGATAGTGTTGATACTCACGCGTGCGCCTACCATGAGCCCTTAAAGACAAAGAAGGTTAACATCGGTTCAGGAGAAGAACCTAAGGAAGCTATTATTGGAGACTACTAGTCGGAGAAGGAAGTTTCTAAGATCATTGATCTATTGTGTGAATTTGAGGATTTATTCCCATGTGGGTACCATGAGCTCAAAGGCATTCACCATTCCTTGGGGGAGATGAAGATAAAGCTGAAGGACAGTGCGCGCCCGATCAGGAAGAGGCCCTACTGGATGAATCCCAATTTGTGCATGAAGGTTAAGGAGGAGATAGACAAGATGATAGCTTCAGGATCATTGAGGCAGTGGAGGAATCATAGTGGATAATTTTGATGGTAATCAGCATCAAGAAGGATGGGTGGATTAGGATCTATGTGGATTACAGGGAGCTGAATGCATTTTGTGTCATTGATCCCTTTCTGACCCCCTTCACTGAAGAAATTTTGGAAGGAGTCACTGGGCGCAAAATCTATTCCTTTATGGATGGATTTTCAAGGTACCACCAAGTCCAAATTGTAAAGGACCAAGAGAATATAACTTTCACCACTGAGTGGGAAGTTTTGCATACATGGTCATGCCCTTTGGGTTGAAAAATGCACCTGTTGTTTTCTCACGCATATTGGTGCAAGTGTTCTAGGATTTCATCCATAAGTTTCTTCAGGTCTATTTGGATGATTGGACAGTGTATGGTCTAGTTAAAGACCATTGTGATAATTTAAGGTTAATGTTTGAGAGGTGTAGGTAGTTGAGGATATCCCTCAACATTAAGAAGTGTGTGTTTGCTACACCCTTTGGGACTTTATTGGGGCATATCATATGTAAGGAGGGCTTGTTGGTAGATCCCGCTAAAGTTGCATTCTTATCGTGGGGTTAGGGAGCCTACTAGCCAGAGTGCAGTGCATGGATTCCTTGGGCATATGGGTTATTATAGGAAATTCATCAAGGGGTATGCCAAGATTGTCATGCCTTTAGAGGAACTGCTCAAACATAAAAGTGCCTTCCATTAGGGAGAGGCGCAACAAAGGGCATTTGATACATTAAAAGATAGGCTTGTCACCGCACCTATATTATGTTTTCCCTCTTGGGACAAGCCCTTTCATGTCCATGTAGATGCCTCAGGGACTGCTATTAGAGCAGTACTTACACAGCCAGGTGAAGGGATTGTTGATCATCCTCTGTGTTTTGCAAGTAGGAAGCTGACACCAGCAGAGCAGAACTATACCACAACTGAGCGCGAGGCATTGTCAATGATCTATGCACTTTTCAAGTTTAGACAGTATCTGCTGGCAACACCCTTTGTGTTTTACACCGACCACATGGCATTAAAGTATTTGGTGAACAAGCTTATTCTACAAGGGTGCATATGTCGGTGGGTGTTTTTGTTTCAAGAGTTTGAGTTCACCGTTGTAGTGAAGCCTGGGAAAAGCAATTATGGACCTGATCATCTATCAAGAATTGATTTAGGGGAGGACATGCAGAGTATTGAGGAGACAATGCCAAATGTGCAACTTTTTAGGTTCTGGCACGCCCCTCAGTTTAGAAGAGATTGCAATATTTTTAAAGGAAGGTGTGAGTGCTTTGGAAGGAATGAAGACATTAGAGAAAAAGTAGTTGGCCATACGCGTCGTGCCCTACATGTTAATCAGTGGAGACTTATACAAGTTGGGACGTGATGAAGTTTTCATGCAGTGTGTATTAGAGCATGAGCGCCTAGCCATCATGGAGGAAGCACATAGAGGAAGTGCGGGTGGGAATTATGTAGGTGATGCCACTATGTGTAAAATATTAATGGTAGGTTTGTGGTGGGAAACCTTGTATAAGGATTGTAAAGACTATTGTAAATCATGTGACCATTTTCAGCGCATTGGCAAACCGGAAGGAGAGATGAAATGCCTTTGCACCCTATCCCTAGTGTAGAGCCTTTTGAAAAAGGGAAAATAGACTTTATAGTTCCTATTGCACCAGCGATGCGTAGGACTG
Source organism: Taxus wallichiana var. yunnanensis (assembly GCA_018340775.1). Taxonomy (NCBI): domain Eukaryota; kingdom Viridiplantae; phylum Streptophyta; class Pinopsida; order Cupressales; family Taxaceae; genus Taxus; species Taxus wallichiana. Next base: position 28,609,991 of record CM031236.1, on the reverse strand, counting down.
GGTCATGCTATGTCATCACTTGCATGGATTATTTGACCAAGTGGGTAGAGGCAATCCCAACTAAAGATTACACGGTAGCCACAGTGCAGCAAGGTTATTGTGGGAGAACATTATCACAAGGTATGGATACCCATTGAGTTTGACCAGTGATAGGGGTATGCATTTCTTGAATGAGACCGTGAGGATCCTATTATCAGAGTTCATGGTGGCTCATCACAAGACTACGCCCTATCACCCACAAGCAAATGGAACCACGGAAGCATTCAACAAAATACTGAGTCATACCCAACCAAATTTTTTTGATGTTGGAAGACAAGATTGGGATGACAAAGTATTGGCAGTATTGTGGGCTTACAAGACAATGTATAAAAGGCTGAAAAAAGCCACACCATTTCAGTTGGTGTTTGGCATGGAAGCTATTCTGCTAGTTGAATTCATGTTACCTTCTCTGCGAATAGTGCGTGACAGGAGGGTTGGCCGATGAGAAAGTGCTGGAAGAAAGAATTGAGGAGTTAATGAAATTTGATGAAAGATGATCACTCGCCAGGTGGAGCCAAACAATAGAGAAAGAAAAGCAGAAAGCTTGGCATGATCGCCACATTAGAAACAAGAAGTTTGAGGTTGGGAATATGGTTTTACTATATGATTCTAAGTTTCTACACCATCCTAGGAAGTTGAAAGTCCATTGGTTGGGTCATTACACAATCTCATACATCCTTGATTCGGGCACGTGCGATTCTGCAAGCGTTGGATGGGACGAAGTTTCCTGGACACTTCAATGGGAGTAGGCTTAAGCGCTACTATAAATAATTCTTCTTGGTGTTTGTAAATAAGGCATTTTTGCCAGTTAGTTTAGAAATTTCCTTTATGCATTCCTTTTCTTGTGTTTCCCTTTCACGTTGTTGTTTTGTTTTGTGCCATGGGTGCCAGTAACCTTATTGCTAATTTTGAGAATTTGTAAGTGCACAGAGGACCACATCATTTTAAGTTTGGGGTGGAGTAATGTGAAGGAGCGCATGGTTAGAGTGCCAAGGAAGTTTGTGTTAAAAATCCCTGTTGAATGGCCCGGTTGAAATAGGTGTATGGAGAGAAAAGAGAGAAAAATGATGATTGGTGCCAAGATAAAGCTACTTTTAGATCCCATGTACAAAGGAGGAGAAAGTGCATTAAGCAACATGAGGTAGGCGAGAGAAAAAATCAGACGAGAGGAAGTACCTTCGGCGTTGGTTTTACGCGTGTAAGAGTCTCTGTCGAGCCCAGGATTGGTTGCATGTCGAAGGTTGGAGGAGTTTTTTTCGCGAGTTTAGCGCGGAGGGAAAGCGCTCAAGTCGGGATTTGTTTGAAAAATCCGCATTAAATGAAGAAAGTACAGTGGTAGGTGAAGTAGCATTTAATGCTAAAAAGGGGGAAAACTATAAATAAGGGGTTAGGACACTTCATTTTTCACTTTACGTATAAGAGAACGAAGTGCTTTTACACCTTTGCAAACTAGGGCTTCCAAAAACTGATCCATGCGAAGAAAAATTTAGAGCAATTGAAGCGTGAATAGCTAGTTCAGATTTGTGAACTAGGAGGAAGGGATTTCATGGGCATAGGAGAAAGTGTGAGGAGACGTCGTCTTGTGAAGGGAGTATCCCAGTTAGGGTTTGAAGAACTAGGGCACGGGGTTAAGTAAATTTCTTCACAAGTTTGAGATCCAAGGTTGGAGAGAGCGGAAGAGAAAAGTAGCAGAAGTATTTTGAAGTGGGTAGAAGACCTAGAGAATGGCACCCAAGAAACCAGCTTGTACACCCAAGAAGGGAAAGGGCAAGGGCAAGGGAAACAACAAGAAATTGAGGCAAGCACGAATGAGGAATGGTATGCATAAATGCAAGACCTTGATGGAGTGTTGTTGGGAAGGAGTGGGAGTCCTATCTTAGGGATATGTTCATAAATGATTATAATCATCGGACATGTACAATTGAAAAGGAGATGGTGATGGATTTAGTACACCCAATAAACAAGAGGATGCTAAATGGTTTGCCTATATATAATGATGACGTGAAGGTCAAGTTGGAGAATGCAAGGTTGCTACAACTCTTTGAGTTGCCCTACTTTGGGAAACCTGAGCAACTGTACCAGTGGCTGATGTCGTGCGTGCACGAGGACTATTTCCACTTTGCGGGGCACAAGATGCGCCTAACTCCTCAACTCATTTCACAATTCACAGGCCTCATCTGTGAAGGAGATGGGTTGGAAGATGATTTGTGATGACAAAGGAAGTGATTAAGGAAACTATCGCCACTCTTTCCTACAAAAAGGGGTCAAGATACTATGATGTCACAGACATCAAGGATCCAGTAATGAAGATGGCCGCACACCTGGTGTCGAAGCTAAATGGCCAGGAGAGATGGACTCAAGTCAGTAAGCCATGGTTAAATGTTTGCAGAAAAAAATTTAGAGGGCACCATCTATAATTTATCTCGCATTCATCACGGATGAAATTATCAACTCGTGCGAAGGAAGGTGACAGGATCATTTTTGGAAATGTGATGTTGACCATCATGTTTTTAGAAATTGGGGTACCAGACACATCAGATAAATTCGTATGGGAGTACCCCTAATGAAAATGCCTCGTCTTGCCAAAAGATTTGAGAAGTACGCTTGTCCCACCTTATGACACTATGACAACAAAGGCACAAGGCACGCTTGGAGAAGTGGTACACATGCCTGAGGAATGCGTTCGGGGTAGAATGGAGAATTCTTGAACAACTGCCAACGGCCACTAGGGAGAGGAAGAATTTGTTGTGTACTAAAGATTACCGCACTCATGCGATTCAAGTTAATAGATGACTCTTAGAGCCCTTGGTGCAAACTCCCCTTTGCCTTCACAGCTCAATACTTCCAAGCGGGAGTAAACAGATTCAAGGAGTCCAAAAAGTTTAAGTTGGACCTTGGTGGCTTGGACAAAGATCGCAGGGAATTGCGCAAAGGGTTGGTCTACCTTGGCAAGCACACGTACATAGAGAGGTACATGTCTCATGAAGTACAAATGACAAGGCCCATGACCCTTCCCATTACAGGAGGATCCACAAAGCACGCATTTTCGTTCACATAAGACCCAAGGCGTAGAAGGTCACATACCTAGAGAACGAGGTATTTATACCTCGGCGTCAACTGGAAGGAAAATACCCATGCTCAAACGGGAGGAAAAAGAACCAGAAAAGAAAATCCCTAGTGTGGTGGGGACACAGGAAATAGGTTCCCATGGGACAAGCACCAAAACTAGCATGTACGCACATAAGAAAAGGCCGTAATCAGGGAAAAGACTCCTGAACTAGAGGAACCATCAGATAAGGAGTCTTCAAAAGAAGAAACAGAGTCACCTACACTGGAATCTCCAGTTAGGAAAAAGTAGAAGGTAGAAGAGGGGACCACCTCGGAAGAAGCTAGAAGTATGGATAGGTGCATGGAAGAGAAGGATGGTAGTGAGGAAGAAATAAGTGGGGAAGAGGACCCCGGGAAAGATCAAGGGCCACCTGTTTTTAATATACATGATTCGGAGGAGGAAGGCAGAGAAGAAGAACAAGGGTTTCTTTTTGTGCAAAGGTCTGAGGATAGCCAGCAGGGAGGAAGCACCTAGGACGTGGGAAAAGATGAAGATGATAACACGCGGAAATAAGAGGTGCCAAGATTGGCACAAGAACAAGCAACCAAGGTGGTAGTAGAAGAAGAGACAAGGAACATTGAGAACCTGGTGGAGGACAAGGTGGAGCGCAGTGTGGAGCTAGTTTTAAACAAGGAGAAGGAGAGCATGGAAGAGGAAGGTGGTGGTGGTTTTGGTGAAAGTATTCCCAAGGACGTGTCATGGGAGGGAGGCCAGAGATGGGTTATATTGATGACCCCAAGAAGGTGTTTTTGTGCGTAGTTCTAGAGTACACTTCCAATGGAGGAGCTTGTATGCATGTCATCTTTCAACAAGGAGGCTACCTACCCATGGACATGGAAGATGATCTCTTGGGCGATTGAGTCCCACCTTGATGAACCAGAGTTTGAGGTAAGCCAAGGGAAATAGTAACATTACCAAGACTATGAGAAGATAACCTAGTGGTGGATACCCAACAACTCTCAAATGAGCAACTAAACAACGCACTTAACAAACTCTCCTTTGAGATAGAAGCTAGACTTTTCAGGTGAAATGATAGGATCAGGGATCTGGAAGGGGAACTGAAGGAGAAGGAAAAGGAGCTAGCTACATTAACCAAGGAGCTGGGCCAGGAAAATTTAATCAGTGCCCAGTGGCAGCGGAATTGAAGGATGAAAAGGCCAAGGTGAGCGTTGTGTACAAGAAGGTAGAATCCATCAATGGGTCCATGCTATTAAAACATCTAGACTGCATTGCCCACACATAAGTATGGATCTGCGCTTTCGATGCTTGAAGGATTTGACAAGAGTGCTCACTATGGAAAGACAACAGCCAACCTTTGGAATCTGCAGAGGAAGTGGCCACACGCCTAGAGAGGGAAGATAAGTTGAAAATCGTGGCACTCATCGTAGAGTACAGAAAAGTGCTTGTTGATGTAAGGGCCACTTCTCGAGCTATTGAGGCCGCATACAAAAATTGTGCGGATAGAGACAAAGTGGTAGGCACCCGTGTTGCCACTCACGGCCGCCGAACTCAAGGAGTTCTAAGAGAAAACAAGGGTAATAGGGTGGAATGAGACAAAATTCTGTTTTAGGTTGAGAAGAAATCAGAGGCCATTGAAACCTTACGGGTTTCAATCAAAAACTAGTTAAAAGAGCTATATCTATGTATCACACGAAGAATGGACGCATTGGAGGATATATGCAAAGAGTTGGAGAAAATCACGGATGTTATGAGCGTGTAAGGAGATGGACTGAATTTTGAAGAGGTAAGCACCCTATTCAAATGACCTCACAAAGAGCGTAGGGCGAAGTTGATTCTTGGAATGAACTCGGAGGCTAACTTGCAAAAGGATTTTCCCATTTTGTTGCAATGATTCTTTCACTCTCCCATTCTTTCTTCTTTCCCATTCTTTCATCCTCTTATTCTTTTCCTAGGCGTAAGCCTATTTGTATTCTTTCTCTCACTAAGGAAAGTGTTCCCGAGACGAGAGAACAAGCGTAGTGTGGGGTGATGTTGGGCCCCTAGAATATTAACTAAGTCAAAGGGCATGCGGGGAAAAGCGCGCAGGAAGTGTTTTAGAAAAGGGTTTAAGGAATCCGTGGCACGTGCAATGCGCATGTTTTAAAGAACCAAGGGTTCGTGACTTAGACAAATTGGACATTCGGAGTAGAACACGTGAAAAGCATGACCCGATCGCTCAGGATAAGGTGCCAACCTGGAGACGGGTTGACCCAAGAAGGAGCATGTCTGCAGTAGAATCTTCTAGAAGCACATCATGGGATAAAGTGGGAATCTCTGGCCTGGAGGAACATGCTCACATAGAGGACCACATTCAAACACTTGGCATCGTATCCGAGGGTGTCAAGGATGAGTTTGCAGCCTAGAAAAGCTATAAATACAAGCACCTACAGAGTAAAAGGGAGAGACAAAGAGTATGGGCGGAGCTCTACAGAATTAATGTGAGGACTCTGCTAGTGGATAATTACATTTGGGAGAGAATGTATTAGGCATGGGATTGTAATTTTCTTTTTGATAGCTTAGTTACATAAGTCCAGTTGCAATGCATGACTACGGTCTGCTTCTCTGTGACACTTTGTAATGGCTCAATGGATGTAATGAGGTTACCTTATACACACACACACACATGAATATCAATTATTATGATGCATACTTCTCTCTCATGAGTTCTCTTTCCTTTCATGCTAAGTAAGGATGCTTGTATGTTTCTTTTTGAAGTGATACACGTTATATATTCTATTAAGTACTCTACTTGAAATGACTACAAGGATCTAGAGGCCGTCCTAAGCCCTATGGTTCTTGTATGTCCTGAATCCATTTGAATGTCTTTTTAAACACAAATCATAGATTATGTTTCCCACTAAACTCACTTAAAGAGAGACTCGAACCCGCACATGCCTTGAGTGAGACCCCACTTTCACCGGGTGATAGGTTGGCGCACATGGGGTTCCTTTTTTATGTTAAGGGTAAAAATGACTACAATCTATTATATAAGTGGAAGCAATAGGTAGTTTGCTAAGGTAAAGATGACACAAAATAGAATTTTCCCTTTGAGGATGCAAAGTGAGGGAACATCAATATTTAAAGCAATAGTAATCACTCAATCTACTCTTTGCACCTCGGTATGGGCATTTTAGTTTTGGTTGCTTGCATGTTCTTTATAAGAAGAAAATGGTTAGATGGATGTCTCTTATTGAATAACCATATAAGGTATGTGAGGGCTGCATAGTGGGAAACAACATAGAAATTGTTTCCCCTTAAGAAAATCTTAGAGATCAAGCTAATACATTGAGACTTGTGTGGTCCCATGAAGACTCCCTCCTTGTCCAAGAGTGATCGGTATTTAATTACAATCATATATGACTTGAGTAGAAGGACATGAGTGTATTTTAAAAAAAAACCAAAGGCATTTGAATTATTCAATAAATTCAAGGCCATGGTTGAGAAGCACAATGGCCATTATATAAAATCCTTGAGAATGATAGAGTGAGAGGCTACATATCAAATAAGTTTTTAAACTTTTGCAAGGAGCACGAGATCAAGAAACACTTCATAGCAAGGTATAAATTGCAAAAAAATGGTGTGGTTGAGATGGAAAATTGAACTATTCAAGAGATGGAAACAAGTGTGATCAAAGGAAGAGGATTTCTATATGATTACCGGGTCAAGAAGTTGGAACAAAAATTTATTTGTTTAATAGATGTTCTACAAAAATGGTTAAGAATATGATACCTTAAGAGGTTTGGATTGGAAGAAATCCAAGTGGTGATCACTTAAGATTTTTTGCGTGTGTAGCATATGCACATGTGTCAAACCTAAGAAGAACCAAGTGGGATAATAGAGAATAAAAATACATCTTCATCAGATATAGTGAGCAATATAAATATATAGATTGTACAATCCAATCATAAAGGAACTCATAATTAGTCGGGATGTTCAATTCATTGATGAAGCATCTTGGGGAGATGTACAAGAAGTGCAACATTCACAAAAAATATAAATGCATCTTTTAATCGACGTAGAAATAGTAGATGGTAGAGTTAACAATGCAACAAGTTGGACCCCTATTTCACAAAAGGGTGAATCTTCAAATGGGAGCAACCAACAAAGCATATTAGGAGCATCTCATGAGGCATCTTCATCATCTTTCGACTCAAATCAGTGCCAAGTGAGAACAAGGAGTGTACAAGAAATCTATGAGCAATCAAGGTATGATGAAAATGAAGATGAAATAATTAATTTTTCTTTATTTCCAATAGTTGATCCTATTTATTTTGAGGAAGAAATTAAGGGAAAAAATGGTGTGAAGTAATGGACAAGGAAATGCATGCAATAAATAAGAATGGAACATCAGAGTTAGTGGATCTTCTAGTCGAAAAGGAATTCATTGGATTCAAGTGGGTATACAAAACCAAAACTACTCCCAAAGGAAATATTGATAAGAATAAGGAAAGGTTAGTTGTCAAAGGATACAAACAAAGGCATGGGCATGATTATAATGAGACATTTTCTCCCGATAAAGCTAAAAACCGTGAGAACAATCATTTCTATAGTTGCTCATCACAAGTGGAAGGTTCATCAAATGGATGCCAAATTAGTCTTCATGAATGACATGTTGGAAGAAAAAGTGGAAAAAAATTTAATAATAAAGACCCAAATTGGAATGAATACAAAGAATCAACTAATCATCATTTTTATCCAACCCACATGTATTTATTGAATTTTAAGGGATTTTAATTTTTGGAAGAAGTTTATATAGTTTCAAACATTTATGGACGCAGACTAATGATCTCAATTTCTAATTTATGACCTCTAATTGCATTGTGTTTCCAAAAACATCCTTCCAATATGGTCCATATGTCACTAGGTATGCTAGAAGATTCTATGTGAATGAGTAAATTCAGGGATATAGATATAAATAGTAGACCGTAAGACTCATCTCATTTGTTAAATCATTTAACTTTAACTACATATAATGTTGGTTTAGTTTCTATATCCATTGCCATCTAGTGTAAACCCTTTCCTTCAACAACATTTGTATATTGATTTTCAATTGATGATTTCCAATATGACCAAAGGTGTAGTGAAGGGGTTATGGAATGCTTCCTTACCATTTATGAGTTCTTAAAGATACCTAATTAATCTTATAAAGGACACCACAAATGCTTTGGTGAGATAGTTTGGGGAAAAGAGCACTCACTTTAAATCTCTTGACGTGATGGACACAATGAGCTTTGCCTTCTCAAATGATGTTAAAAACAAAATACAAAAATGTGACTATCCTTTTCTACTCCTTCCTCCACATTTGCAACCTGATCTAAATACATGTTAAGGGTTCCTTAGTGCTGTAATATGGGAAAAAATAGTAGTTAAAAAAATCTTGAGAAGGTGAATGCTTCTATGTACTTTTCCATGTCATTTTGTTAAAAGTACAAATAAATAATTTTATTTTTCGCTCCTTGGTTTTGCTCCAAATTATAAATCTTAAAAAAAAACACAAATTCTCCATATGCTAGAAAAGCCCATGTTTTAAATTCATATTTTTCATGCATTATTCTATACAAATAGTGGTAAGTGTAAATAAATCATCTTTTGTTAAGAATGGGGAAAATGTCTCCTCCCTCCCCAAAAAACAAAATGCCCCTAAATGAAAAATGCCCATAAGGTAGATTTTGATGCCAAGAGTGTGGTTTAGTAACGAAAACTAGTTTAGGAGCTTTCGAAGCAATGTGAGGATTAAGTAGTTGAATAAGTTTATAAAAAAACCTTGAGCTCAAAACAAGGAAATCCATGGCTTTCATAAACACAATATAATGGTTCATGTTATACGATTATGATTGTGTAGTGAGGCTCACAATAAGGTGCAACACTTTTAATAAGTAAAGGATAATGTATATTACAAAAGAGAATTTTGTATTGTACATTTTAGAGACCGTCCATATACAAAGAGATAAAAGGTATATGAATAGTTTGTGTAAAATCAAATCTAGTTATTTTTATTGGCATTAAGAATTTTAAATATTGTTAAAGTAATTTATGTCACCTTAATATTAGTGTATATTTTGATCAATTTAATGTATCGGGAATGGGCCCTCTAGAACTATGGCCGGCCCCGTTCGGGGTTGAGCACCGGTCGATTCAGTGGTGCGGGTATTGTATTCATTATGTATGTCATGCTCACCTGATTAATATAGAGTCTCTTCGAGAGAGGTTAGTCTAATATAATATGTAGCGGCCCTCACCGGCACAGAGTGGAGCATGACTATATAGAGGATTCCGTCGCGCCCCTATCTATATATGGGCCTGATGACATAGATATGCTTGATTAGATCCTTGATAGGGGAGGACATCCATATCCATATATAGGGGAACTATTGATTTAAGCACTCAAGACAGTCAATCCCTAACTAGGCCAGGAGACCGATCATGCTTGCGATGTAATCATGTTATGCAATCATATTTTGCACATAATCAATCAATTAGGACAGCTTAGGGCTCGACCTATAGCTGTTGTAGTTTACTCGAAAACTATATAGATCTGAAACTCGTGTCGTAGTTTTAGTCGTATCATAGTGGGGAATTGGTGTGGTATTGACTAGTATGGTCCGTCAAGTCACTAGTATGGTATTGACTTGATCTATGAATCATGGGACGAAGGAATCAACATATCATATAGAGTGAAGAGGAGCCCTATAGTTCCATCCGGGGTGGGACCATAAATATAGTTTGTTCACCCACAAGGTGGAGTCGCTCATACTCAGGGTCATTGGAATCAGAGATAGAGGTGGACTTCGGAGCCTGGCCGGATAGCGCCCCCTCTCCAGCTCCCTCTCCAGTACCGCCCCACCTCCTTCGGTGGGAGGTTGGGTGGCTGGAGAGGAACCGCTGGGATCATCCCCACCGGAACCAAGGAGGAGCCTTAATAAACACGCCATAGTCCAATTGAGAAAGCCACTAGTCCATAGAACGGCAACAGCGACGAGCGCATCCAGAATCGAGAGTACATCTATTCTTCCCATTCTATCAGCGAGCCGACGAGGAGAAGGAAGATATGGTGGGCGATCGATACCGCCCACTCCCTCTGTAGAGTCGGGATACCCGCTGCTGGCGCCATTGGGAGAAGACCTCGGATAGAGCAGGTATCTGTGCTGTAGCACCAGGGCAAGGACGCAGAGATCCCAGTCTCGGAACCTTCTAGATTTAGGACCTCTCGCTGCTACCCGCCTCGACCTCCGATGGCGGCGAGATGAGAGTTGATCAAAGTTGAGAAAGGGGAGAGAGAAGAAGGGAGAGGGGAGAGAAGTGAAGGTTTTTCGCCCCGCAACCCCTCCTACTCTCCGAGACATAAGTTGCAACATCCTGGATACACTTGAGATCAACAGCAGAAACATCGACATACTCGAGAATAACTCGGGCCAGTGTGCAGCAAAAAAGGAGAGCCACGATCGATCACCATTCTACCAACCATGAATCCTGTCTTATTCCACCTGGCATGATCGGGGAAAACGGGGTTCGAACCCGCGACTTCTGGCGTGACAGACCAGCACTCTAACCGACTGAGCTATTCCCCCTCTCCCTATCATCTATCATCCGCATCATCTATTCTATACGTGATATGACTGATGCCCCTATATAGATTCCCAGATATATATATAGAGGGCCCCGATCAACTATATCCGCACTCACCCGCCCCCCCTGAACTCTCTCGGCTCGGCCCCCAATCTCTCTATCTATCTCCATATCCGATCGATATCGATCTCCATATCCATCTATATAGAGGGGAGGGGAGGGGGCGACGTCCCTCTAGGAAGGGCATTGGCGGATGTGTGACGCTCGGAGTTGTCGCGCACCTGTCCCCAATGGAGGAAAGAATGAGTAATCCGTTCCCCTGTCCGATCAATGCCAGATCAATCAGATTCCTTATGGATGGCCTTACCACTCGGTCCCGATGGCCGGCGGGGATTTGGGCTGCTTGCTGGACACGTGTGTGGGAAGTATGGTTCCGAAAGCGACTTCGGTTCGCCAGTTCATTCAGGCTCAACCCCTCGCTTCACGTTGGCGGACAACCATGATACGGGCAATCTCCTTCTGTGTGGGATGATGGATACTCGTTCGTAATAGATGTATGTGCTGCCACGGGGTTACGACCCAGAGGCCATATAGTCTCATTCAGAGTTCAGATAGAGATATAGATAGGGGGCCCTCGCCCCCCCCCTCACCCTCCCCAGATATATAGAGGGGGCGGGCCCCTCCCCTCCCCTCTCTATAGATCAGATCTGGCAGATAGAGTGGGGCCCTCTCTCTATATGGGATCTATAGGGCTCTCCCGACGGCCTACTCTATATAGCTGGGAGAGCCCTATACCTCTCCAATATATTTCTATGGCGAGGGCCCCCTATCTATCTATCTATCTCTCTCTCTATCTATCTATCTATAATAATTAGTCAAAAAAACAAAATCAACTTAAATTTCGATAAACTTTCAATGAAATCTTCCCGTGTGTGGTAATTACACATACATTATAGAACTCATATGTGTAGTCTCAAAGTGATAATACAAACATATCATTACCACCATGTAAGAATTTCTTATGTATAAAAATATTGATATCTTAGTAATATACCTATGCTTCGATCTCATTGATCAATTGAAAAATATTTTATTAAATATATTATAGGATTTTAGATAATCTATAAACAACAATTTTAGATGTTTCAAATCAAAACCTAAAATCAAAAGACAAATAGTTCTCCTACCGCCACCGCCACACTCATCCCTCACCCCCAAAAAAAAATTAAAATTATAAATTGAATTGTTAAAATTGTGGAGCACCATAATTTTTATGGAAATAAAATTTCAACTAACTACAAAAATTGTGGCATAAGTTACCCTCTTAAAAAGCAATATACACTTTGGTAAATAACTTATGAGAAACATGATCTCAAGGAGGACACTTTGGTAAACTAGTGGAGCAATTGGCTACGGATGGTCCATAAAATCACAACTACTTCCAACTACATATCCATATTTATTGATAATCAAAGTATGAAGGTAGATATATCTGTCAATTAATTTTATCTGATTTAAAATCAAACAATCAACACTTGTCATTTACTATTTGAAACAAACTCGAGGATTAAACCCATACTAGTGTTGTGGAAGTCCATGACTCTATCGACTCGTGATATAATACAAACACACCTTCGTTTCAATTTATATTGAAAATCTTCAGCATATCACCTAAACTATTGCAGAGCTTCCACGAGCTATATTTCGGAGATTACTTAGTAAGAAAGAATGTCTTCCTCCAAGAGCAACGAGATGGACGCCACGGTGTCATGCAAGGCAATTGGGGCTGCCACGCTGGGGCACCACCTGGCGAGGAGACTGGTCCAGGTGGGCGTGCGTGACGTGTTCGCTGTTCCTGGTGATTTCAACCTGACGTTGCTCGATCAGTTGATTGCAGAGCCTGGTCTAAACTTGGTGGGGTGCTGCAACGAGCTCAATGCGGGCTACGCTGCTGACGGCTACGCTCGCTCCACAGTTGGCATCGGAGCCTGCGTCGTCACCTTCACAGTTGGCGGCTTGTCTGTCATCAATGCCATTGCGGGGGCTTACAGCGACAACCAGCCGGTCATATGCATCGTCGGGGGCCCCAACTCAAACGACTATGGCGGCAACCGTATTCTGCATCATACTATTGGGCTGCCTGATTTCAGCCAGGAGTATCGCTGCTTCCAGGCGGTCACATGCGCTCAGGTACTGCCCAACCCTCCATTTTTTTTATTTAATTGGATTTATCGCCCATGCCGATAAATCTAATCGTTTGTTTTCCAATTTGATAGGTGATTGTGAAAGATTTGGATGATGGGTATGAACTTATTGACAATGCGATAGTTGCAGCGCTCATGGAGAGCAAGCCAGTGTATATCAGCATCTGCTGTAATCTTCCTACAATTCAACACCCTGCATTTACCGCCCGCGATCCTTTTCCCTACAGTTTGACGATGAATTATAGGCTTAGCAACCCTAAAAATTTGGAAGCGGCAGTGGAAATGAGTTCAGAGCTCCTAAATGCAGCAGTGAAGCCAGTGTTTGTTGGGGGCCCAAACCTTAGGATTGGCAATGCAATAGATACATTTGCGGAATTAGCAGTTGCTGCAGCTATGCCGTGGCTGTAATGCCGACTGCTAAGGGCCTGGTGAATGAAACCCATCCGCATTTCATTGGGACTTATTGGCGTTCGATCAGTACTCCATTCTGCGCTGAAATAGTTGAGTCTGCAGATGCATATTTGTTAGCCGGGCCTATTTTCAGTGAAATGACTTGTGTGGGATATTCAAGGGTGTTGACGAAGGAGAGAAGTATAGTTGTGCAGCCGAACAGGGTAACCGTCAGAAATGGACCCACTTTTGGTTGTGTGGTAATGAAAGACTTCTTAGAAGCTCTCACAAAGAAGCTGAAGCCCAACACAACAGCCATGGAAAATTATGGGCGTATATTTGTACCTGAAGGCGTTCCCTTGAAAACTGCTCCAAATGAGAGTTAATGTGCTATTCAAACACATTCAGGTAGAGATTATAAAGAACCCCAATCAACTCATAAATGATTCATGGTTTGTTGATTCAGAGTTTTCAAAAGGGTACAATAGCAGAGAACGTTTTTATGATATTTATCGGGCAAAACTGATGGGTGCAGGCGATGCTATCAAATGAGACGGCTGTAATTGCTGAAGCTGGTGACTCATGGTTCAATTGCCAGAAACTTAAATTACCAGAGAAATGCGGGTTAACATAATTCTATAACATCTCTTGAAATGATGATTATTAGACGTACAAGAAAATTTATAGTAAATATATACTTTGTGCATATGTTAAATGACTCTGTTTGCAGATATGAATCCCAACTCCTGTATGGATCAATTGGTTGGTCTGTAGGAGCTACAGTCGGATATGCTCAAGCCAACCCAAATAAACGGGTCATTGCTTGTATCGGTGATGGAAGCTTCCAGGTATTCTGAGTTTTAATAGAATCAAATACCTATATGGTTTTAAATATTGAATGACAATGGAATTATCTATTTGAGTATGGGATTCGTCACCATTTAAAGATGCAGCCCTTGTTTTTAAAATTCCATATTGTCTTATGAATTCGCAAGTCTACAATGCTTTTAATCTACATGGTGTTTCATTGAGCAGGTAACAGTCCAAGATATATCTACCATGATAAGAAATGGGCAGAAAAGTATTATATTTCTGATGAATAATGGAGGATATACCATAGAGGTTCAAATTCACGACGGAACGTACAATGTGATAAAAAATTGGAACTACACTGGTTTAGTAGATGCCATTCATAATGGTGAAGGGAAATGCTGGACTACCAAGGTATTTTCTGTTTTCATTAGTTGTGCAAGTAACTCTATGTTATTGACCGCTTTATCCTTTGCTTTTACTTCTCCTCTACAAAAAATATTAGTCAGCATTTTTAAGATAAAATTTATCAAATGTATTTTGTTTACTCTTCTTTTGATGTTTTTCATCGTCATCCCTGGTACTGTATTTGTGGGTAGTGAGGTAATGCCTATTCATTATATACGAGAATAATAAAAGGTGATGGTCCATTTCATCATTTGTTTTCTTTCCAAACACATTTCCAAATGAAGAGCACATTTTCTGGTAAAATGTTTATATGGCATGACCAAGAAAGAGACTTGTGAAAGTTCAAATATTGTGACCAACCAATTAGTCCCTTTTATTGAAGTTGGTCACTGAATTCGTTATTAATATCACTGGTTTGGTTTATTGATGGTTTTGTTATACCTAGTCAAGGAGAATTTCTTAGATAGGTGAGAAGAAGCATAAAATTTCAAAACAAAGAGACATGCATCTTGATAGAAGTATTTGCATCACTGATTTCGGTATTAATTGTTTGTAACCTTTCGTAAGGTGCATGTTGTAATTTAATGGCCAATTGACACTCTCTTGATTTATTTTTTATCTTTTCAAATGACTTCTTATGTGATCTGTGGGTCCATTAATAATAATTTTAATTTTAATTTAAGCCAAAAATTTGGACCTAAATTGCCAATTTGGTGCATATAATAAATTGGTTGTGTTCTCTAAAGTTCATATTTATTGTTTACTCTCTTTTCATTTATTCATAAATATTGTTTTTTTAGGTTAAGACGGAAGAAGAGGTCATTGAAGCTATTGAAACAATCCAAGGGCCTAAAAAGGATTTTTATGCTTCATTGAAATAATTCTACATAGAGATGACACAAGCAAAGAGTTGCTTGAATGGGGATCTACAATATTAGTCACGAACAACAACACACCAAATCCTTAATACAAAGACTCTAGAGACATGACTAGTTGGAAGGATTTTGATATATAGTTTCCGTAATAATTTGCATGTTTTGTGCTTCAATATTACTTTTTTGATGTTTTTCTATTTATTTATTCTATTAGGAAAAATAAATTTATCATATGTGACGTAAAGTTATTGGTCTACTTGGGTAGTCTATGTTTAAGTTTGTAACTACAATGTGATGATCGTGACATCCTATTTGATATACATTGTTATGTAAAAGTTTGTTTGAGAAATAAACTCTTGTATTTCTTGTTGTTTAGTTAAATAAAATAATTATCTAGATTTTGGTTTAACATTTGATATTAGATTATGGAGACTTTAATCATGTTAGGGGTGCTAGAAATTTTTTAGGATGTTAAGGAAGAAAATTGCCAATAAAGAACAAAGAGGAGGAGCCTCGTGGCACCTTCAAGATATCTATTTATTCTATGCCACTAAATCTCTTTCCACATCCCCAATTCATGCACAAGAGTTGCAGAATTAATTTAATAAAAATTAGGTTTTCACATTAACTTGCTTAAAAACCGAAAATGAAAAGAGCCTTGAGTTACTCGATCTCCAACACAATTTAGAGGAGTCAAGGGGCTATAGTAGTATGTTATGAAGAATTTTTTGAATAAGGATGAGCTAGCTAGCTCAACGAACTCTCCAAGCTCCAACCCAAGCTCGACCCCATATTGCATTACATTGATGTTTTGAAGGGTGATTTCACAAAGAGGCAAGTTTACTCTTCTCACTTGGCCCCTAGTTGAACTCTCCAAACTACACTATCGAGCCCGAGTTAGTAGCATATAACCCCTCTAGCTTAAGTTACTCCTTGGTACGACCAAAAAGATCACCCAAACATTGTGCACTTGTCCCAACGAGATTGTTTAAAAATAAGTACAATGCAATACAAAATTGTATTTTTAATCACAATATCACTAACTCTCATCTCTTCATTTTGAACACCCAAATTTTTTAACACTTCGCATATTTTCTTTCCCATGTTTGGAAAATCCTTTTTAGGCTTCATATTTTGAATATCAATTCCATTTTTGATCGGGCTTTATTTCGAGTTCAAATCGATCGCATCTTCCATGGTTTCTTCTAGATTAGTCCAAATCCTTTGAATGTGTTTTTCATTATAAACTTAGAAAGAAAAATAGTTCACGGATCATTGACTTTAAATTTTTTTAAGAGCTTATCTTTTATTTCATTACAACTCAAATTTGATCTTCTATGTTGAATTTCATGCACAACAAATTGTTTCCTACAATATTGCTCCTCGCATTGAATGTTTTTAATGTATAACATCCATGTAGGAGTCTAGAGATAAAATGGCACATTTGATTGGCTTCGTGTCTTCGTCCTATCAACACAAAACTACGAGAGACAAATGAAAGAAAAACAAAGACAATTAAAATGGATACAAACAAAAATCGTTAAAATGAAAAAATCTTCTCATACATATAATGAAAAAGAACTCGATGGTGTAAATAAAGGTGTTCACATTATCAAATATGATTCACACCCTTTTACTAATGAAAAATATGATTTCTTCCTTGGGAGTTCGGGTGATAAAATCCAAAACAACCATCAAAACAAGAACTTCAAAGGATAGTCATATTATTTCATAGTCATTTTTAAAGTTCCTTATTTAGTTATGTATACATATCATCTTAAATGAAGTTCATTCATGCAATCGAGAATAATTAAATTAATAAAACTTCTTGATGATATTATACCACATACTCTAGTGCAAAGAACCTAACCGAGTCCTTGATTCATCACACATGTATATGTATACCATATGAGACAAGATAAAGAGAGATAATATTATATTATAATGATCTCATGCCACATTTCATTAACTTTACTCGGTATTAGAATTTAAGGGTAAAAAAACATTGGGTTCCAAAGTATCATCACTTGGTAAGGAAATCATCCATAATCAAGATCATAAACAAGCTCATGAATTATATGTTCACACATATTATAAGGTCATAGTGTTTATTTATATTATTGATTTTCGAGGGTCGAATCTACTCCTGTTGTTGAGAAATATTCTCAGGATCCCGAACATGACTCTTTGAAGGTTTTACCGCAAGATTCAGAACAAGTGAATAAGAAAAGGGTTGTTTCTTCCTCTCCCAAATTGATGTATCAGCCTATTTCTTCGATCAATGTTATCCTTCCCTGTGAACCCAATGGAGATGATCTAAAATAGGGTGATTGGACATTGGTCCAGAATAAGAAAATATTTTCTTCGAAGCAGATTTCAGCCCCATCACATATGACCTTAAGATCTCAATCCTCTGCTAGGGGTTGAGTTTTGTTCTTGTTTGGTGGTTTTGTTTCATCTTTTGGTTGGTTTTTGAGCCAAGCCTGTTTGGCTCTTTGGTTTGTCTATTTTTTTGTTCGTTGTGAGCCTTCAATGTAATATCTTATGTTGTATTGGTCCTTGGAGCCTTTCCAAATATTATCAATAAAAAAATCATTGATTTTCAAAAAGTGTTTATTGGTGTGATTATATGCATTGTATATTTGTAAAGTTATTATTTTAATGATATTTGTTGGATATATTCTTGGTAAAAATAGAAGGTACAATTTCTTTATCTTGTCATTATTATAACAAATATATGAACACAAATATTATTGAGGTCATTTAGGTAATGGAAAAATTACTTTGCATATCTAAAGTTAAATTAGGTATTTAAGAGATGATTTTTTGTTTTTATTTTAAACTTGAATGGAGCATTCACTATATGAATGATGATAAAAGTATATTGTCACACCATCCACTAAAGATTAAATCCCACCAATATCATAAAATTATAATTGGAAAAATCATTTCCCACCTATTATAACGTTTTAAGTTCTTATCAAAAGCCTACTTAAAATTTTCATTTATTTAAAAGAAGTGTTATTCCTCACTTGATCTTGACAACTTTTTTAGCATAAATTTTGTGGTATTAAAAATTTTGTAGCTAGGCTAAATTTCACTTTAATTTATTTTAAAAACTTTGCAAATCCCTTTCTAATGATTACTATTAATTTCAATTTACAAAAATTTACAAATTTATCTCATATAAAATAATATATTTATATTTGTTCTATTAATGTATAACTATTAAATTATGTAGTTATTGTAAGAATCTATATAATTTTATTTGAAGATTTACTTTATCGCAATATTTAATATCTATTAAAGTATACAATTGTTTTCAACATCTAAAATTGATATTTATATTTAATATATTATTATTTGTTTAACTTATATATATATATACAAACCAAACAACTATAATATTCTAATTTTATTTGGAAGTGATTAATTACAATTAATATTATTTTGAATAGTTTCTCCACCCTAGGTAATATTTGTTTTTCCTAATAATGTACCATGTATAAAATCTGAGAAATTCGTCATAATACTATAATTTTAATGCTTCATAAACCAACATATTAAATACATAAAGTAAGATAGCCCTCCATGAGATAGTTGCTTTTATTATATCAAAAACAAATCAAAATTATAAAGTACAATTTTTTATATGGAGTTTGAACCGTAGTGCTCAATTCCCTTCGACACCCTTTTGTTATTGATTATGATATTGTCGATTATACTTATGGATATTATTGTAGCTTTTGATTTGGCATGATGTTAGATGTTAGAGATCATGGACTATTGTTGATTTCGATTCATATATGATGCATGTGGATTATTAGAGACATTTTATATTAATGTTAATATATATATATATATATATATATATATATATATATATATATATATATATATATATATATACACATATATACATATATACACATATATACATATATACATATATACATATATACATACATATATACATATATACATATATACATATATATATATATATACATATATATACATGTATATATATATATATATGTATATATATATATATATACATGTGTATATATATATATTGTTGATATATATATATATATATATATATATATATATATATATATATACATGTATATATATATACATGTGTGTGTGTGTGTGTGTATATATATATTGTTGATATATATATATATATATACATGTATATATATATATACATGTGTGTGTGTATATATATATATATATATATATCTATGTATGTATGTATGTATGTATGTATGTATATTTCGGACATGTGATATTTCGTCACACACCGAGTAGGCTTTGATAATTGAACTAATGTTATGATCATTTTGATATGGATGAGATGTAGAATAGAAATGTTGCTAGAAATTGTAAATGATATCGTATTTTCCTAGATGATATTTGATTCATATTATATAGATGATTGTGGATTTATATTGTATATTTTATCCTAGATGTTTTGATGCGGCCATGAAGCCGAAGGAGGTGTTATGTGTTTGTAGGTAAACATGTCACAACAAACATCAAGGGGATTGAGACCAACCACATTGGAATCCTAGGTGAATTCAACAAGGGTCACCATGGCAACATGTGTTTGTGTGTGTGTGTTTGAATTATTGTTAGGGGAAATTGTGACCAAGGGGTTATGTGTTGTATTTTGTTTAGTTTCCTTTACTTAATGTAGTATGTGATTTTTACTGATGTAATTTCCTTGTTTTAATTATTTTTAAAATGATGTATTCTTTCCTTTATCTTAATAGGTTTTAGTGTCCTATTTAAGTTAATTAATCTTGTTTTTAATTACTTGTGGATGTGACCAAAAGTCTTTATTTATAAGACTAGCTGGCTCTTGGGTTTTGTGTTGTAAGATTAAGTGCTTGTGATCTTGAGTGTTGTACATTCTACCCCCTCATGAAAATTTGAATTTAGCCTTAAGGGCCAATTTTGAAAGCTTGTGGGACAAGTTAAACATGTCCCACACCTTTTAATTACTATGCCAACCCTACCTATGGGTTGGGGGTCAAGAGTAGAACCCATTATGTGTTTTGGGAAGAAAAATTGTAAGTATTTATAGCACCTTCTTACATATAATTAAT
Organism: Taxus wallichiana var. yunnanensis; assembly: GCA_018340775.1. NCBI lineage: Eukaryota > Viridiplantae > Streptophyta > Pinopsida > Cupressales > Taxaceae > Taxus > Taxus wallichiana. The sequence goes on along the minus strand of CM031236.1, from coordinate 28,589,473 downwards.
TTTAGTCCTTCAGGGGTGTGGGCATGGATTGTGTGTGTAAGTAAAATGTCATTTCTTCAACCAATTATTAATTGTGCTTTTGAGTTTGAATATTGACTTGTGAGGTGGAGTTGAGGATGAGTGATGTGGCATCCTACTGCGGACACGGAGCAGTTGGACTCTTGGAACAAGATCTACCATGGAAAATTAGGAGCTTTACTTTTTCTTATCCCTTTATTTTCTCCTTCTTGTTTGTATTCCATTATTCTCTCTCCTTCATCCAAATCTTCCTCCTTCATGGGGAGAATTCAGGGGAATGTAGTTGATTATTTCTCCTATATAAGAAATGTATTTCTTACTTCTTCATAATAAAATAAGTGTGTGTAGAGGGAGGCATTCACTCCACATTCTTCTCTCCTAGGTCATTTGAGATCCTAAATGGAGCTTTTTGTTAGCATCGTTGAATAGCATTTTTAGGAGAGAAAGTCTCTGTTTTATCCCTTTATTTTCTGTGTTCTAGGTGTATTCCATTATTCTCTCTCCTTCATCCAAATCTTCCTCCTTCAGCTTTAGGGAATGTAGTTGATTATTTATCCTATATATTGTACGTTTTTCTAATAAAATAAGTATGTGTAGAGTACTTCACTCCACATTCTTCTCTCCTTTCTGTATCCTACAGTTTGGTATCATAGCATTCTTGATCTCTGCCTGTGTGTGGAAGTAGTCTTCAATTTTCTAGAAGCCTAAGTGGAGGAAGGAATGTTCAATCGGCAAGAGCAAGTCCGAGAGTGCGTGGAGGGAAAGGAGAGGAAAGGAAAAAATGTTTTTTTGTTAAAATCACGCAAAAGAAAAGAGAAAACATTTTTTTAAAACGTGGAAATTTTTAAAAAGAATGTTGTCTTTTTCCTGCTCATGTTTTTGTTGTTTTCTGCGCTAAAAAAAGGTGGATAGATACCTACTGCATGGAGAAAGAGGAGTTAGAGAGGACTGCATGGGGGAATTGAATTCCATCTGCTACTGTTGTTTTCAAGGAAAATTTCAAAACAAATCGTGGAAAAAAATAGGAAGGAGAGAAAAACTAACCTCGCATGTAATTAATCTGAGTTTTGTCTTGGCATCTATTTATTCTGAGTGCAATCACACCCCTGTATATTCATCTTGCTACAGATATTCAAAAGGATCCTAGCACATTTAAGCCTGTCAACAACATCCTAAATATTCTATGTGAGGGCGTGTATGCATAGACCAGTCGCATGTGTCAATAAATAAGCCATGTCTATGTGGAGACAAGTGGTAAGAGAATGAACTGAAGCTTTACAATTTGCATTGGAGGACACACGGTGTTTTAGAGGAGCAGCCTGCATTTAATTACGTGAAGACTAGCATCCAAATAAAGTTTGGAGTGTGTCACTTGCTGCTCCATGGAGGAAAAGACCAACTACCTACGTGAAGAGGTAGAAACAACATGAGGAGAAGAAACTTGGAGATACTACAAATACTACACCGAATGTCGAGTGTAGACAACTCGATTGAGAGCGTCAATAACATGGTCACCACAGCTGAAAGCCAGAATATCAACTCACCAACCAGAGAACACATTGTGAAGAAGCTCCTGAGAGCTCCAGGTTCTACTTTTCTTTTCTGAACGAGCTTCGGAATACCGGCAATCTTGCATTCGATAAGCTAGTTCGAGAAGGACTTCTTGAATACTTTCTTTTCGATGTCAGCTACCAAGCAAAGTGAGTATGAGAAGAATTAGAAGCTAGGTACGACGCCGATTATGATGACAAAGAAGAACGCCCTACAAAGCATCACCATCTCACAACGCACGCAAATATCATGAGCATCTACGAGCAAGTAATTCTCATCAGTGAGTCAAAATTGTAATAACTCTTCAAATAAATAAATATTTTTTTTTATTACGATGTCTACTCCAAAGTTACTTTTGTCCGATGCTCAGTTGCTCAAAGGGTCCAATTTTGTGGCCTGGAAGACAAAAATGAAGACAATCCTTCAGTTTGAAGGATTATGGGGAATTGTCACAGGGTCTGTGCCCGCTCCCACAGCCCCCGATGAACTAATAAAATATGAAATGGCTAGTGCTAAAGCCTTGATGCTGATAATGCTCAGTATCAGTGACGATGTGCAACCGCATGTTAGAATGCGGAGAAACCCAAGGAGGCCTGGGACAAGTTGGCAACCATTTATGAAGCCAAAAATCAGACAAAGATACTTCATCTTCAGTCAAAGCTGCACACCCTCTCTATGGGGTCAGATGAGAAAGTGGAGGAATTCTTACGTCACGTGGCTGAGCTGAGATCGGAGTTATTAGCACTTGAAAATGGTGGATGATAAACTTCTCATCGTAATCACCTTGAGAGCACTCCCTTCTCAATTCCGAGTGTTCATTACGACACTAAATGTGTCTAAACAAATAGTGACATTCGAAGAGCTTGTGAATTTGCACAGAGTAGGAAGAGGCCATCACTTCATCCCATGAGGAGTCTCAGGACAAAGCCTTGTTCTCAAAGCCTTACCATGGCCAGAAGAATCAGAAGGGTCCCCAAAGAAGCCAAATCCAGCGTAACCCAAACAACAACAAAAGATCAAAAGTCAAAGAGATGGTGTCACATTTACAGAACCAATACTCACTACACTGATCACTGCTGGTATAATAGCTTGAAACAAGGGTCTTCAAGCCATACAAGCACATCCAGAGCATGAAGATTTTCAAAAGTCCAAACGACGTCCCCGCTGGAGAAAGCACAAGGGACATCTCGCAGCCCAATAAGAAGATGATGAATCTGATGAGGAGACATCAGAAGGAGCCCATTGTGTAAGAATCTTGTACTCATCTCTCAAACTTCTCATCCCATGAAGAAAGTCTAGTTGATAGACTCTGGTGCAAGCAAGCATATGTCAGTGACAAGAAGTTGTTTGATTCACTACACGAAGAACCAACTGAGATCGAGTTCGATAGCGATGACAAAGAGTACATTGCAGAAGGAATAGGAATGTCACCATTCCTCTGGGACCACAAAAATGTACACTTACAAAGGTACTATATGTTCCTGGCTTGACTAGCAACCTCTTGTCAATTACTCAAATTGAATCATCACCTTAAGGTAGAATTTCTTGTTCAAAATGGCATTAAATCATGCTTAATCTCCCGACAAGGTATGGTTCTTGCTAAAGCTTTTGTAAAAGATAAGTTATTTGCTTTAGATACTATTTCATCTTCTGCAGTAGCTTTATCTGCTTCAACAATAGAATCAACTGCCCTATGGCATTTTAGATATGGACACTTGTCGGTCTAGTTCATTGCACTAGATGAGTTCAAAAGAAATGGTCCATGGACTACCCAAATTGTCCAGTTCCTTGCCTATTTTCCTAGTTGTCTTGCAGAAAACAACATAGAGATCCATTTCAAGCAAGCACCTTCCATGCCAAGAAGTGTCTGGAGGTAGTTCATACCGATCTGAATGGCCCATTTCCTGCTTCATTTTCAGGATACAAGTACTTCCAACTATTCATGGATGACCACTCTCACAAGATGTGGGTATATTTCCTAAAGAAGAAAAGTGAGGCTCTTCAACACTTGCAGAACTTCTATCATCATGTTGTCAAAGAGTCCGACAACCACTTCTTCTACTCCACTCAGATCGAGGGGGAATTCACATCAAAGAAGTTCTTGGCCTTCCTGAACCATCACGGCATTAAGCAACACCTGACTGCTCCCTACACGCCCCAAAAAATGGCATTGTTGAGCATCACAATCACACAGTGATGGAGATGGCTCACTGCATGCTATCAACTACAAAGCTAGAGAACGCTATTGGGCTGAAGCAGTATAAATGGATGTATATCTTCTCAACAGGGCACCGACAAATATTCTACAAAACAAATGCCAGAAGAGGTATGGAGTGGTAGAAAGCCATCAATTTCTCATTTGTGAGTATTTGGTTGCACAACATACATGCATGTCCCAGCTCAGAAGAGAAAGAAGGTAGAGCCAAAAACACTCCCGTGTATCCTTCTTGGCTACAGTACTACCTCGAAGGCATATCGTCTCATGGATCCTGAGACAAAGAAAATATACGAGAGTCGGGATGTGGTTTGTGACGAGTCATCCTTTGACTCAATAGTATCAACAAAAGATCCACTTCCAACCACATCTCACCGATTAGTCTCTGAATCAGATGATGAGCCAGAGGAGACTACTCAGAGAAAAGAAATGCTACCAGAGAACTATTTGTTGACCTTGAGAACTGGAGAATGTGACTCCACATCAATCCACATGGCAATGACACAGTTCTTCTCAAAAGTAGCCAAGTTCTCATCCAAAGTGGGTACAAAGCACTATCAAGGACTCACATTTGCAACAACTCCCAAATACATCATCCAGAGTCAAAACAAGGAGTCAAACAAGAAATGAGGTAAACTTTGCACTCATGAGTTCACTAATGAATAGCTCCGAGCCAAATAATGTTCGTGAAGCACTCAATCAAACTCAATGGAAGGAAGCCATGGATACAGAATATGACTCACTCATGAAAAATCGACATGGGAACTTGTCGATCTACCTACAGAAAGAAACCCATAGGCTATAAATGGGTTTTCAAGACAAAATATAAGGCAGATGGATCCATCGACAAACATAAAGCATGACTTGTAGCAAAAGGATATGCTCAGAAAGAAGGCATCGACTATGAAGAAACCTTTGCACCCACTGCGAAGATGAAGACCATCATAGTAGTTTGCACACTTGCAGCACAGAAAAAAGGATGGAGACTTCAACAGATGGACGTCAAGAGTGCTTTCCTAAATGGTGATCTCAAAGAAGAAGTATACATGACCCAACCTGAAGGATTTGTTGATGAAGAGCAACCTAAGAAGGTATGTCGTCTCATCAAATCACTTTACAGACTGAAACAAGCTCCTAGGGCATGGTATATCAAGATCAATGATCACCTTTTGCAGCATGGGTTCACTCATAGCCCCTCATATTCAAATTTGTATATAAAGAAGGTAGGAAAGAAATTTTCATTCTAGTTGTATATGTAGATGATCTTGTGATCACTGGAATAGTTCAGAAGATCAAGTTGATATTGTAAAGAATGATCTCAAAAGAACCTTTGACATGACAGATTTGGGGCTACTACATTACTATCTTGGCTTGGAGATATGGAAAAAGGAGCATCACATTTTTGTCTCCCAGGCAAAAGTACGCCAAGACACTCCTGGAAAAGTATAGAATGTCTGACTGTAAACCTATATCCACTCCCATGGAAAAAGGCTTGCAACTTTCAAGATTCCAGGACTCACCTCAAGTAGATGCTACTCTCTACAGGTAATTTGTTGGAGGGCTCATCTATTTGACATATACCAAACCAGATCTCTGCTATGTTGTCAGCTATCTTTCCAGGTTCATGCAGGAGCCAAAGAAATGTCACTGGAATGCAGCAAAGCATGTTTTGAGATATGTCCGAGGAACAACTAATTATGGTCTGGAATATAAGAAGAATGATCAATTCTTCTTACAGGATACGTCAAATTAGACCACGCTAGATCTGTTGATGACAGGAAGTCAACTACAGGATACATATTTCATCTCGATCTGGACCTATCTCGTGGATAAGCAAGAAGCATAATGTTGTTTCTATCTCATCCACAGAGGCAGAATATCACACCACACGAGGAGTTGTGTGTGAAGTGATATGGATACGTCACATTTTGGATGACCTAGGAATTCCTGAAAAATAGTCACCTATTCTCTATTGCGACAATCAGAGTGTGTTGAAGCTCGTGCAGAATCTAGTCTTTCATGAACGAACAAAGCATATTGAAATTGACTTCCATTTCATTCGAGAGCACATCTTGAACCATCAAATTCAGCTCCAGTATTGTCCTACAGAAGCACAAGTTGCCGACATTCTCACTAAATCTCTTGGCAAAGTGAAATTTGAACTTTTTAGGGGTCACATTTGCAAGAATAATGTAATAAGGGGGGGAATGTTAGCATACATTGAATAGTTTATATTTTTAGGAGAATGTTCTATTTTATCCCTTTATTTTCTCCTTCTAGGTGTATTCCATTATTCTCTCTCCTTCATCCAAATCTTCCTCCTTCAGTTTAGGGGAATGTAGTTGATTATTTCTCCTATATATTGTATGCACTTCTTCATAATAAAATAAGTGTGTGTAGAGTACTTCACTCCACATTCTTCTCTCCTTTGATATTCCTCTTTGTGTTGTAGTTGAGTTGAATGTGCGTTTTGAATGGTTCTAAATACTTGGTTTGTGATGTGGAATATTTTTTTGCCATGTGTTGGAATCACCTCTCATTGTAATGTGGTTGGGGATCATGGGCTAATGAGGAGGATTGATTCTCCCCCTCATTGATATTTTGGTTGGGTAGAGATTATTTTCTCTTCCCCCATTTTGTTGTAGATCAAGTGAAACATGAAGGAGCTCTCTTGTTGGTGTTGTGAAGCTTGGAGATTTTGTTTGAATCCTTAAAAAATTCATTCTTGTGAAAAGCCTTTTAATATTCCCACTTAGAGTGGAGAACTTGTAATATTGCATTCCATTTTAGCTACATTCTTGTATAATTTTCCCACTTAAAGTGGAGGACATTGTATTAGTAATTGTAATGAAAATTTGTGTTGATTCTTGGACATAAAAGTTGTATTGTGTGTGAAAATTGGAATGAAATATTTTTCTTTGTAAAGTTAGTTTTGTTGTAATGTATGTGGAAATGAAAGTCTCTTTAAGTGAAGCTAGTTGATGTAATAAAATGGTGATTTGGAAAATAGCTTGTTACTCTTTTAGTGGAATGGCAACCTTCATTAAGTGAGTTAGAAATTTGTATTAAAAAAAATGTTACATATCATTGTGTTACTTGGAAAGCATGTATTGGAAAAGTTAGGCTAATTATACTTACTCTTGTATTGTTGATGAAAAAGAGCTCATATTAAAATTGACTTTCATTTTGTTAATTGAAGTAGTCTTATTGCGATTCTAGTATGCTATTTTCATTTAGAAGTTTTTGTAAGCCTTATTGAAAATCGTCAATGGAAAGGAATTGTACCCTTTTAATTTCTACATTAGTATGGTTTTTAAATTGTTAAGAGAACAAGGGATAGAACAAATAATAAATTTACCAAAACTATTACCTTTTGTTTTATCCACACCTTGCTTTAGAAATATCAATACTCCCAAATTATTGTTAATAATAAAATAATTACACATTAAGGAGAAATGATTTTTTGATAATACCTTAATTTTAACGTAATATATGTGTATGTATGTGTGTGTGTGTGTGTGTGTGTGTGTGTGTGTGTGTGTGTGTGTGTGTGTGTGTGTGTGTGTGTGTGTGTGTGTGTGTGTGTGTGTGTGTGTGTGTGTGTGTGTGTATTTGTATGTATGTATGTATGTTTATAAAGATATGTGTGTGTGTGTATTTATAGGTATAATTATATGTACCGAATGCCCAAACAAAAAAAGACTTTAAAAAAGTGTGAGGGTTTCACCTCAAAGGTCGTGGCTCGTGCTAGTAGTTTTAGTAATTAATATATAGATTGGGGTGGGGAGGGGTCGGCGACCCCAACCCCCACCCCATTTAATATTAAATGGGGTGGGGGTTGGGGTTGCCAACCCCTCCCACCACCCAAAACATTAATTACCCCACATATTTGAAAATTGCCCCATGTATATTGCGGTCAGCCTTCAACTATTTTTAACTGCGTAGTTTTATAATGTGGCTTTGTTTGTGAGTCCAAACCGTGGCCACACACACACACATCCGAGTTGCTTATTAGAGATTCGGTTTTTCAACCCATCCTTTGTTTTAAAAGGAAACATGTATAATAAATGATTAGTTAAAATAAATATTGTTATAAACAAGTATATAAAAGTATATATACATATATATGTCTATATACTCTCTCAAAATAAAAGTATTGACCCAATGTAGCTATTTAAATAGAATGGGCAAGAACCCACAAGCCCATTTGGGAAAATCAAATGAATCCAAGCTAAATAAAATATATATACACATTTTGAAACCCTAGGAGAGGGTGTGAACAAAAAAGAGAAAATAATACAACTTGAAAGCCTTTCCAAAAGCTTGGAGTGACCTCCAATGGCTTCCCTTCCTCCTCCAATAACCTAGCAAAACCAAAGCAAGAAAATGAATCAAATGAAATGAGAAAGAAGAATTCATAAGCATGTTTTAGGCTTAGAATGCCTATTTCCTATTCAAAGGTTCAAATTTAATCCATCCAAGGGATGAGATTCATCCCTGCAAAAAGTAGGCGGAGAGTGGGTGAGTGGAAATTACCTTTTAATTTAAATGTCTTAATTTTAAAACATGAGTTGACTTTTTAAGGGTTACTTTATGGGGTGATGAAATGTTTATTATTCTAACCCCATGGAAAATGGGAACCTTGTTAATTGTTTAAATCTTGTGGAATTAGATACCTTGGGTATTCCAATAATTTGGCCCCCTTTAACCCTCTAGATTTAATTATGGAATATTTAACTATAGTGGGAATTGTTTGTTTATTAAATTAACACTTAGAGAGAATTTAACATGCTTCGACTAATCATACCCATTAGTTTTAATACGGGTTTAATAATTTATTATAACAGAAAAAAATTATAAATTAAATTTTAAACTTTGATTTGACAACTATAGTTTTGAAGCATGTATGTGGGCACGCTTTTCAAAAAAATTATTCCATAATTTTTCTAGTTAAACCCAAGTTGTTCTTGGGTATCATGCGGAATTTTTTATGGGTGTTACACTTGGTATCAGATCCGTGGGTTCAAAGCTTGGACCCTTAGGCACACAAGAAAACATGAGACACGAACATTGAACCTAGTGTAATATTAAACCTAGCACAATACTAAACCTATAAAACAACTTGTCTGAAAGATTGTATATTTTAGTAAACATAGAAAAATGGGATAAAATCTATAATGATGAACTAACTCTCACCTTGGTCTATGCAGGAGGCACGAGATCAGACGAGGGGTCCTTTCACATAAACCTAGATATACCACCTCCGAGCAAGCCGTAATGGTCATTCTACCCCATATTTTATAGATGCTTTAAGACGTCAATGTCGCTATACGCAGAGGGTCCTTAGGAGGATGATCAGCCAAACATGATAGGGAGCCATCTGTTGAGGCTCATGCATCTCCTCGACACAACGAGGAGCATAGGGCAGAGAACTCCCGCATCGAGTTGGCCGAGCGAGTCATCACGAGAGGGGATAGGGAGACAATATTTCAAGACACGTGGATAGATCTCGGAGCCCTAGACCTAGAGATGAGCATTCAGAGAGGCCTAGGGGTTGTCGATCAAGAAGCTACGAGACCATATCGGGAGATCTAGAAGCTACGACCATCCGACTATTCAGAGATACATGTGGATTTCAAGTAGGCCTGGTTGGTGAGCTTGAGCGGGTGATTCAAGATCTTCCCTTGTACTAGAAACACAAAATCTTGTGTTGTGATCCATCTTATGAGGGATGGAGCAGGTGTGCACAGTGTAGTACCGAGGAGAAGAAGCTCCATGTTGATTCGAGAGAGGCAGTTACAGGGAGCTCTTTGAGGAGTGGTTCAAGAGCATGTACTTACCCGGAGGTTTATTCAAGAACGGATAGATTATTTTCACAACCCCGCCTGTGCATATATGACTGTAGCTGAGTATGAGAGTCAACTTCTTGACCTACTCTAGTATGTTAACTATATGCAAGATGAGCGGTGCAGATTCACAAATTCATTAGGGGTGCAAATTTGAATTTGGGTGGTGTGGTGCACAATCACTACCCAAAGACCTTAGCAAAGGCTGTGGAGAAGGCATATATTATAGAGGAGACATGAGGAAAGATGTAGAAAGCTAGGGACAGAGTTTAGAGCTACATCTAGCAGATGCAGGATAGCAGATCGAGGGGTTCAGATTCTTTCCTCATGGTGGGTAGGGTTCAAGACACTGCGTCTTTCAGGCCACCATAGCAGCCATCTCGCGTGAATAGCAGCAGACCCACCCACCTTACAGACCTCCATAGAGGTTCGACGCCTGAAGAGGACAGAGTATGGGGCCTCCTCCTAGGGGTCCCATTAGGACATATGGTGTGCCGAGAGTGCAATCAATAGAGCTCACTAGCAAAACCTCAGCGTGATCATAGGCATGGCTCCTTTTCGGGCATTATATGGTAGAGTGCGGGACACCTCTTAGTTGGGACAGGAGTTAGAGGAGACGGGGTTTCTCTTGGGCCAGCTTTACTACGGGACATGGAGCAGCATGTGGTGATGATCAAGTAGAGACCGTAGGAGGCGCAAGATAGGTAGAAGAAGTATGCAAATCAGCATAGGAAAAATCATATTTTTATGTGGGAATGAAGGTGTTTCTTCGTGTCGTCAGGCCATAGAGGTTCCCTATCCATTACGGAAAAGGTTCTAATTTAGCTCCTATATTCGTGGGTCCCTTTGAGATCTTAGAGCGTATCGTCCCTTTGGCCTACCGGTTTAGTGTCGCCACTTAGATTGTCTCGCATCCATGATGTGTTTCATATTTCAGTACTTAGGAGATATATTGTAGATTCTTCTCATGTGTTAGAGTGGACCTCATTGTATCTACAGGATCAAGGGCAAGTGATGGTGGAGCCCATCCACATTTTAGAGCGCAGGACCCTGGGCCTTCGAGGTAGAGAGATTGACCAGGTTCGAGTGCAGTGGGATAGGTATGATGAGACTGTGGCTACATGGGAGGATGCTACATTACTACGAGTTCAATTTCCTCACTGTTCCAGTGACTTCCATGAGGAATTCAAGTCTAAGGGGAGGGGGATGTACTGCCCACTTCCCTTTGAGACCCTTTTTGTTATTGATTATGATATTGTCGATTATACTTATGGATATTATTGTAGCTTTTGATTTGGCATGATGTTAGATGTTAGAGGTCATGAACTCGTTGATTTTCGACTCATATATGATGCATGTGGAGTATTATAAACATTTTATATTGATGTTAATATGTTGTTGACATAGTTTTATATATATATATATATATATATATATATTTCAGACATGCAATATTTCGTCACATTGAGTAGGCTATGATAATTGAACTAATGTTGTGATCATTTAAAAATGGCTGAGATGTAGAATAGAAATGTTTCTAGAAATTGTAAATGATATCGTATTTTCCTAGATGATATTAGATTCGTATATAGATGATTACGGATTTATATTGTATATTTTATCCTAGATGTTTTTCATGCGGCCATGAGATCGAAGGAGGTGTTATATTTTTGTAGGTAAACATGTCATAAGAAACATCGAGGGATTGGAGACCAATCACATTGAAATCCTAGGTGAATTCGATAAGGGTCACCATGACAACATGTGTTTGTGTGTGTGTGTGTGTGTTTGAATTATTATTAGGGGGAAATTGTGACCAAGGGGTTGTGTGTTGTATTTTGTTTAGTTTCCTTTACTTAATGTAGTATGTGATTTTTAGTGATGTAATTTCCTTGTTTTAATTATTTAGAAAATGATGTATTCTTCCCTTTATCTTAATAGGTTTTAGTGTCCTATTTAAGTTAATTAATCTTGTTATTAACTAATTGTGGATGTGACCAAAATTCTTCATTTATTAGACTAGATGGCTCTTAGGTTTTGTGTTGTAAGATTGAGTTCTTGTGATCTTGAGTGTTGTACACTCTACCCCCTCATGTAAATTCAAATTTGGCCTTGAGGGCCAATTTTGAAGGCTTGTGGGACAAGTTAAACTTGTCCGACACCTCTTTAATTGATATTCCAACCCTACATATGGGTTGGGGGTCAAGATTAGACCCACTTATGTGTTTTGGGAAGACAAATTGTAAGTCTTTATTGCACCTTCTTACATGTAATTACTTTTGGTCCTTAAGGGGTGTGGGCATGGATTGTGTGTGTAAGTAAAATGTCATTTCTTCAACCACTTACTAATTATGCTTTGGAGTTTGAAGTTTGACTTGTGAGGTGGAGTTGAGGATTAGTGAGGTGGCATCCTAAAAGGAGCCACCTCACCCTCCTCTCTCCCTTTTCTATTTATTCAAGTTTTTTTTTTTTGGAGGTTACTTCATTCTTTTGTGCTCTTTCAATTCTTGGGAGTTAGAGTACTTTGGAGATCTTGTGGTCTTTTGGGACCTTGTTGTTGGTTGCTTGGGTTTGATGGAGCTTGGAGTTGGACTCTTGGAATAATATTTACCATGGAAAGGTAGGAGCTTTACTTTTCTTATGTTATTCATTTATTTTGTGGTTGTGTGCTTGTTTTTGTTAAGTGTTTGGAATGTTTGTTGGGTGCTTGGGTAGATTGCCTAAGTGTGGTGTAGGAGGGGACTATGGGGAGAATTCATGTAGGGAGGCATAAGAGTTATTTCATGTTAGGAGGGAGTTTGGGTTGGGTGCCCCACCTTGGACAAGAAATGCTTGCATTTCTTACTTGTTCTTGTATGAGGGAGGCATAAGAGAATGAGGGAGGCATAAGAGGTACTTGAGGGAGGAATAAGAGTATGTAGGGGATTTGAGATATGAAATGGAGGTTTTAAGGTGGGCACCCATTTCCCATTGGGAGGCATAAGTGGCCTCCCCATAGGTTCTTGCTCCTTTGGCTTTCATTTCTAAGCCTTGTTTATTTTGTTGATATTCCTTTTTGTGTTGTAGTTGAGTTAAATGTGTGTTTTGAATGGTTGTGAAATACTTGGTTTGTGATGTGGAATCTTGTTGTTTCCATGTGTTAGAATCACCTCTCATTATAATGTGGTTGGGGCTCGGGGGCCAATGAGGAGAATGGATTCTCCCCCTCATTGGATATTTTGGTTGGGTGGAGAGTGTTGTCTCTCCCCCATTTTATTGTGGATCAAGTGAAACATGAAGGATCTCTCTTGTTGGTGTTGTGAAGCTTGGATCTTTTGTTGGAATCCTTAAGAAATTCATTCTTGTGAAAAGCCTTTTGTTATTCCCACTTAGAGTGGAGAACTTGTAATATTGCATTCCATTTTAGCTACATTCTTGTATAATTTTTCCCACTTAAAGTGGAGGACATTGTATTAGTAATTGTAATGAAAATTTGTGTTGATTCTTGGACATAAAAGTTGTATTGTATGTGAAAAGGGGAATGAAATATTTGTCTTTGTAAAGTTAGTTTTGTTGTAATGTATGTGGAAATGAAAGGCTCTTTTAGTGAAGCTAGTTGATGTAATAAAAGGGTGATTTGGAAAATAGCTTGTTACTCTTTTAGTGGAATGGCAACCTTCATTAAGTGAGTTGGAAATTTGTATTAAAAAAATGTTACATATCATTGTGTTACTTGGAAAGCATGTATTGGAAAAGTTAGGCTAATTATACTTACTTTTGTATTGTTGATGAAAAAGAGATCATATTAAAATTGGCTTTAATTTGGTTAATTGAAGTAGTCTTATTGCTATTCTAGTATGTTATTTTCATTTAGAAGTTATTGTAAGCCTTATTGCAAATCGTCAATGGAAAGGAATTGTACCTCTCTTAATTTCTACATTAGTGTGGTTTTTATATTGTTAAGAGAACAAGGATAGAACAAATAATAAATTTACCAAAACTACTACCTTTTGTTTTATCCACACCTTGCAAGAAATATCAATACTCCCAAATTATTGTTAATAATAAAATAGTTACACATTAAGGAGAAATGATTATTTGATAATACCTTAATTTTAAGGTAATATTAATAATAAATGTGTGTGTGTTTGTGTGTGTATTTATAGGTATAATTATATGTACCAAATGTCCAATAAAAATTCTTTAAAAAAAGTGTGTGGGTTTCAACCCCCAAAGGTCGTGGCTTGTCTTTAGTAGTTTTAGTGATTAATATATAGATTTGGGTGGGGAGGGGTCAGCGACCTCAACCCCCACCCCATTTAATATTAAATGGAGTGGGGGTTGGGGTTAACCCCCAAAAAAACATTAATAATCCCACATATTTGAAAACCGCCCATTGTATATTACAGCCAATCTATAACTATTTTTTAACCTACACGCTTTATAATGCGACATGTTTGTGAGTCCAAACTGCGGCCACACACACACATTACTTATTGTAGATTCAGGTTTTCAAACCCATCCTTTGTTTTAAAAGGAAACATGTATAATAAATGATTACTTAAAATAAATATTGATATAAACAAGTATATAAATGTATATATGTATATATACTCTCTCAAAATAAAAGTATTTACCCAATGTAGCTATTTAAATAGAATGGGCAAGAACCCACAAGTCCATTTGGGAAAATCAAATGAATCCAAGTTAAATAAAATATATATACACATTTTGAAACCCTAGGAGAGGGTGTGAACAAAAAAGAGAAAAGAATACAACTTGAAATCATTTCCAAAAAGCTTGCGAGTGACGTCTGATGGCTTCCCTTCCTCCTCCAATAACCTACAAAACCAAAGCAAGAAAATGAATCAAATGAAATGAGAAAGAAGACTTCCTAAGCACGCTTTAGTGTTAGATTGCCTATTTCTAATCAAGGGTCAAAATTTGATCCATCCAAGGATGAGATTCATCCCTACAAAAAGTAGGTGGAGAGTGGGTGAGTGGAAATTACCTTTTAATTTAAATGTTTTAATTTCAAAACATGAGTTGACTTTTTAAGGGGTCACTTTATGGGGTAATGAAGTGTTTATTATTCTAACCCCATGGAAAATGGGAACCTTGTTAATTGTTTAAACCTTATGGAATTAAATACCTTTGGTATTTAATTAATTTGGCCCCCTTTAACCCTCTAGATTTAAGTATGGAGTATTTAACTATAGTGGGAATTATTTGTTTATTAAATTAACACTTAGAGAGAATTTAACATGCTTGGACTAATTATACCCATTAGTTTTAATGCGGATTTAATAATTTATTATAACAAGAAAATTTTATAAATTAAATTTGAAACTTTAATGTGACAATCGTAGTTCAAGCTCGCACATGGGCATGCTTTTCAAAAAAATCCATATTTTTCAAGCTAAACCTAGGTTGTTCTTGGGTCTCGTGTAAGCATTTGTTTATGTGCGTTACATGAACCATCATTGAAAAAGGTGCTCTGATTGTTCTTGTAATACCCACAATTTCGACATTAAACCTTAATAATTATCTAGAAAGTTACAGCAAAAAATTTTGTTTTAAAAGATTGCAAGGGTGTCAACCCTATAATACGTTTAATTAAATCCTACCAACAATTTGCTACATTACATTAAATAGAACAGGTCTAGATTAATAATTAAATATTCTTAATTCATTTCTAAGTTCAATACAATTACAATCTGCTAGAAAAGTGTCCATTAATTCTCTTACTTGATTAAATAGTTTCCCCCTCTCAATTAAACATTCAAACCCAACTTTATTAAATGCTTATCCTTAGTTACCTTATCCCCCTTAAATTATTAGCTTAAATTTCCATTGAATCATTGGTAAGCATATTATGAGAGTTACATAATTAACTTAACATACTAGGGTTATAACGCCCACAAATTTTGATGTTCTAAAATCACATTAAACCTTAAATAATAATCTAGAAAGTTGCGGTCATTTTTTTGTTTTAAAAGATTGCAAGGGTGTCAACCCTATAATATGCTTAATTAATCACTACAATGAACCAACTACATTACATTATGTGGATCAGGTCTAGATTAATATTTAAATATTCTTAACTCGTTTCTAAGGTCAATACAATTACAATCCGCTAGAAAAGTTTCCATTAATTCTTTTACTTGGTTAAATAGTTTTCCTCTCTCAAATAAACATTCAAACCCATATTTATTAAGCCCTTATCCTTAGTTACCTTAGTCCCCTTAAATTATTAGCTTTAATTCCCATTGAATCATTTACTAAAACATACTAGGAGAGTTACATAACTAATTTAACATATTAGGGTACTAAGTGGCCCCATTCACCCATTTTCACATACATTTAAATTATTTAATAGTCCATAATATATATTCTCACCTAACAATTGTAGGGTTGATTCTTAACCCTTGGATTAAATCAATTATGGCCACTAGATCCTAGAGTTCCAAACTAACCCTAACCATCCTTATGAAATTTTATTAAACCTTTCTTCTTTCCCTAGCCTCCTCATTTGGTCTCTTTTCTTTTCTTTGATTTGCAGGTTGGAGGAGTGGAAGCCATGAAAACAAGGAGGAAAGCCATGGAGGGATTCATTTGGATCAAGCTTAGTTTATTTTAGTTTATGGATTTGTTATTGCAATGTCTTCTATTTGTTGATTGTAGAGATTTCTACCCTAAATTTGGAGTAGTTATTTACTTATTTCCATTCTTAGGTTCTTTATTTTGTGAAACCCTACTTCCATTTAATCTATGATATTTAATACATTTAGATGACCATTACAATATTTACATACTTAAACAATGAGTTTGTTCCCATATAGTTTGTTGGTAGTTTCCTTTTTACATTTTATAGGCTCAAATTTTAATTAAATCAAGTTCAAATTTGCACAGTCGTGGATTTTACTTTTCTTCTCGACAGTGATGAAACCACCTCCCTGAGTAGGCCGGTGGTCATGTGACCACTACCCTACCTAGGTGATGATTCGTAAATAAGCTGTCACAATGCATGGATAGTGGTTCGAGAACGTTGTTATGATCAGGCCGGTGGTCCAAAGACCACCACTATGCATAGGGTGGCGGTCCTTTTCTTAGAATATAGAACCATTAATTCAACATTTTTCTAAAAAAAATTTTAACTAGGGTGGTTTATAGTTTAACCTTAACTTGAATTTAGGTGCCTAAAGTCACTAGTTGATAAGTTAACAACCTTTATTCATTTCATAACTTAGATCACTAATTACATATATTTTCTATTTCAATAGAATATAAAAAAACTACAAGAATAATTTTCCAATAAAATTACTTTCAAGCTCAAATGAAGGAATGAAATTTCATCTATTTCTAAGTATTATTACTTTCTTTTCCACAACAAGAATGTAATCCTTCAACAAGGTAATTCACTATAACTTAGTGCATTCTTCCATTACAACCACAACTATTTATTCAAAGAAAACACAAGCAACTATATTACATTTCAGATTTGCTAAGAATACATTCTTAATGATTTACAACTTCCAAGTTTTCCCTTCATTCTTACAATAATACAAACTCCTACAAGTAACAATGAAATTTCCTTTTATTTTGAGCATAGCTCATTTTCTTACAATGCAAAATATTTATTTCCAAAAATACATTACAACTTGATAAATAAAATATACAATACAACTTTTCTTTAAAATGTAAGATTACTAGCCTTCCACCTTAAGTGGGAACTAAATGAAAGTTTTTACAATGAAATATTTCCTTTTAACTTCTACAAATGCTCCAAGTCCCAAATCTTCAACAAGAGCTCCACCATTTTCTTCACTTCAATCACAACAAAAATGGGGGAGTAGGCAACACTCTCCACCCAACAAATAATCCAATGAGGAGAAGAAGCTATCCTCCTCATTGGCTGAGCCCCAACCAAAGTGCAATAAGAAATGGACACAACCCATGAAAACTAACACAATGCTTCCACATCACAATACACATTTTCACAACCATTTAACACATTCAAACACAAGATAACAATCACAAGAATGCAACTTTAAAAATACATAAGGCTTGAAAACTCAAAGCCAATGGAGCAAGGAACTATGAGGAGATCACTTATGCCTCCCAATGGGATTAGGTTCCCACCTTAAAAACCTCCAAAACACAACTCAAAACCCCTACACAACTCTTATGCCTCCCTCAAGATCCTCTTATTCCTCCCACATTCTCTTATGCCTCCCTAAAATCTCTTATGTCTCCCTCAAAAGAACAAATTAAGAAAAGAAATAATTTCCTTATCAAAGGTGGGATACTCGACCCAACTCCCTCCCAAACCATGAAACAAAACTCGTATGCCTCCTCAGAATAGAAAATCCATATCCTTCTCCTACACCATACTTAGGCATTCTACCCAAAATCCCAAGAAGCACACAAACCATTCACTTGCAAGCGGGTTCATTTTAAGACACCTCTATAAAATCAGTAGGTGGAAAATACTCGCGAATATCCCCGGAACCAGTTTCAGCGAAAGGTGAATTTGACAGTATTCCAAAACAAAAATTTCACCTATTTTTTCATGGCTCCATCATTGACGTGCGACAACAAGATGTCAATAATCACTCCTGACGCGCGTCGTCGGCTCCACCGATTGGCGCATGTCATCGGCTCCAAATCGCGATCAGACGCCATCGTCATGGCTCCATTGGCGTGCGTCACTGGCTCCAATTGACACGTGTCAATGGCATCTATTGACGCATGCGCCAAAGAAGCCATGATGCGCGTCATCGCTCACGATCCAATTAACGCCGCCATCGGCTCCATTTGGCGCGTGACGACGTGTCACTGCTCAATTTGACATGCGTCCATCGGCTCCATTTGGCGCGCGTCACTACATCATATTGACGCCTTCACGCGCCCGTATTGACGCGCGTCGTCACGGGTCCCTCTTGACGCGCGTCCACCGGGTCCTCTTGACACGTGTCATCGCTCATTTTTGACGCACATCACTGGCCCTCTTGACGCGCGTCACTGGCTCCTCTTGACGCGCGTCGCTGGCTCCTATTGACGCGTGCATCACTGGCTCCTACTGACGTGCATCGCTGGCTCTGCTGACGCCACGTCAATGAAGCCATTGACACCCGATTTAGCCTATAAATACCCTTTAACCGGTCATTTTCTCGTTTTCTCCCTCCCGCTCTTGAATTTTTGCAGGTCTCAATCGTTGTCAAAGACGCAAGTACAACTATAATGTCGACTTCACATGCTTCCCAACTGCAAGTTCAACAAAAAAATCAAGAGAATCCAATTCAATCGATTTCCAAGATCAACTACAGGAATCCCTTATGCCCTCACATCCATACTATTTTAAATCTGTCTTCAGAATATAAAGATTTGATGGATGTGTGTGAATTTACAGGGCTCGTTAATATGCCCCATTTCGAAACAGATCCGGATATTTTGAATTACCTTCTGTCATCCTACAATTCAGAGGACGGCATTTTTTATGTGACTCTGAATGATGGCCAAATGTTCCAATTCAGTATCGAAGCAAATGACATCCATCGGTTTACGGGCCTTCCGTTCAAAAATTTACCAATTGTTACAACCAAGGCAACACTCATGGAAGAAGACAAGAAATTACTCGAATCAAAGTTCGGTTTCCATGTTGATTGTAAGTATAATTCGTTTTAATTCATATTTTTATTCTATTTTTTATTCTGATACAATTTGCTGTTATAAATTTATAGTAATTTTCACTCTTTCGCATTTGCAGCCCATGTCAATAAATCCAGGCGTGGTGTGGATACACAATCAATTGCACACCACTTTCTTGCTGCACTTATTTCATTTTTTCAATCCAGAATTGTTTTGCAGGGTCGCCAAACTGATATACCAAATTGGGCCATTGCATACATTGTTGCCACTATCTCAAAACAAAAATTCGATTGGTGCACATATCTATCCAAAAAAATAAGAACTGAACTAACAAATTCAAAACTTTCTAAAAAACCTGTCATTTATTCAACAAACTATCTCCTTGGCCTTTATTATGAGGCACTTTTAAATTTAAGAGATAAAAAAATTCCTACTTGCACTGATGAGGAGTTGATGAAGTTGTCAATTCCATTTGAAGAACAACAGGTATAAAGTATTTAGTTTGTATTTCAATTTTTAACATTACACTGCGCAGTTATTAACACTTAAATGTTAATTTTTTGCAGAGAAAATATCTTGAAGCCCTTTCCCGAAAAAAGGCGTTATTGAGAGGAAGAGGCCAACAACACACTGAGGCTTCGGGGGACTCCCAATCTGAAATGGAAGCTCACTCCTCTCCAAACCCTCAACAGTTTGAACTCGTTAAACGCCAGAGAAGTAATACCTTCTCATATATTATTTACAAATTCCAAAGTTGCATATTTATTTTTCAATTTAAATTTTAACCAAATGAATTGACAACATTTAATATTGATGAATTGCAGGGACTTTGGAACATACACCTGTTTCACAAACTCAACCTTCTTCCCCAACTCACTCCATACAGTCGCATGCATTCATATCTTCTGAACAGACACCGAGTACAACTCCTACAAGGCCACCCGTAGCACCGAGAAAAACAACCCCTCGACAACAAGGTACAACTCTTCGATAGTACGTTTAATTTCGAAATTTTTGACTTTATGAATTGTTTTCCTATTTTTTCATTTTTTCTTGTACTTTTCAGCACATGTCAGTCCTGATCAAACCATGGCACCGACACCCACTCAACCAATAATTTTTAAAATTCCAACCAGAGGAACAATGAAAAAGAACATTGGTAAACGCATGTTGCTCCGGCCCTAGTGGGACACTAAACATTGCCTCCTCCTTTCGAATTCCAACTCTCTCACTTGGTGGCTTGCCCAATGCAACGGGCATATCTATTTTGAACAATATAAATTTAGATGAAGATTATTTGGGCATTGATAGCAATGACCCAACTGGTTTTTTCGATACCCGCGAGATGATTCAAGGCCAGCAGGTATACTTCAAATTTCAATTTAAATATGCTTTACAATTTTGAATTACATTTCGATTTAAATTTATTTATCTAAATCTTGATTAATTTTTTCACAAACAGGATCAGCCCACCCAAAGGCAGAAACACGTAGCAGTTGATCTTGGTGAAAGCCCCCATACTTCTCCAGCAAGATCGTCTTCATCAGATTCAGATAGTGAACAGTTGCCACCTTTTCCTTTGGAGAACTTAATTGGTTATGATTGTCAATCCCATGTCAGTGAGTTTATTCTTCCTCATATCAAACAGCTTATAGAATGGGAGAGAAGGGCTAAAGTTCTTATCAATGAGATTATTAGTCGTTATGAAAATTATTGGCAACGGATAGTTTATACGCTGCAGTCCAGAATCAACCTGCGAAGATGGATTCCTTACTTACCCAAGTAAGAAGTGGGACTGTCACGTATAACAACAACTATAAAGACGACATTTTAGATAAGGCATTAAACAAATTGGAAAATATTAGTGCCGAGGCCCAGGCATATTTTAACAAATGGTCCAAGGACAAGGATTTGGTAGCAATCGCAAATGCCGAAAGAGATAGAGCGGTTGTAAGTACTATTACATTCAAACAATCATTCTTGTTAATTTGAAATTTTCATTTTTTAGTAATATTTTGAATTGACATTACTCTTTTTGTGCAGTTGAAATATGAAAATTTGAAGAGTCAGGTGAAGGTTTTGCAAGTTCACTTGGAAACAATGCAAAGAACAGCTTATCCGCAGCAAAAAATTTGAAGCAAAATATTGTTTTGGTTAACAAACAAAACAATACACTAAAGTGGATAATTAAAGAGCATGGTTTCGACCCTGACATATTATTCAAAGCTAAAGCAGCAACTGATCCAAATTTGTTTGTCATGGGAGATGCGACAAATCAAGAAGAAAGAATTTTAAAAAATCTGAGGCAGGTCTTGCGAAGATCTTATAAGTTCGGGGTTATTTCGGTGTTGGAGAAAGAGGTACAGCCACAAAGGTGAAAGAAGCTATTGGGGAAGAGAGCAGAGGAGTAGAATTGGATAAAGAAAAGAGGGTTTTGAAAACTAGAAACTTTTATTATTGAGGAAACTTTAAATATTGAATTTGAAAACTTCTACTATTGATTATGTACTATGGTATTTGAATTTAATTATATGGATTTATATACAGTCTTTAATTTTAATTGCATTAGATGGTGATTATCATGAATTATATGTATGTTTCTTGTTTACTTGCATTGTCATGAATTGTATGTGGACGTAGATGATGAATGATGATAATTGATAATTAATGATAGATGATGCTGAAAGACGATGAATGACGATAATGATATGATATATATGGACGATGATCAATTTAATGTGGACGTAGATTTATCATCAAGCACAGTAATTCTTCTTCTCTAGACTTTTGTAATTCTTCTTCTCTAGAATGGATATAGATGATAAATAAATGGAATGTGTTATAATGGATATAGATGACATTAATGATTAGAATGGATATAGATGACATTAGAATGAATAGAATTGTAATGATATGATTATGAATTATTTTTAAAAAACTGAATTGTTTTAATAAATTTAAATTAGATAAATAATTGTGTTAATAATAATTGTAGTGTCAGGAGTCAGGATATGATAATGATATGGTGATGATATGATATATATGGATGATGAGGAATTTTATGTGGACTTATATTTAAAATTGTATAATGTATTGTTTATCCCACAGTTAAAAAAATATATCAAAGGATTTTGCACATATAAAAAATAAATTAAATATAATTCTAAGAAATCAAGAAAGAATCATCACTGGCAAGAAATTAAACATAATTACAAATATGATAGGGTTTAGCTTACCTCTTGCGTATTAGATTGCTGTGAAATCATCAAGGGTAACGTGCTATGAAATCATCAAGGGTAAGCGTATTAGATTGCTGTGAAATCTTGCGTATATGATAGGGTTTGTTTTACCTTGCATTGTAGATAGAGGGGTGAGTTGCCTGACATTGTCAGTCCTGAGAAGTGCCAACAACATCTTTAAATATATAGACCAACAATATCTTTAAATAAATGTAAATATATAGAATTAGACCTGTAACATCTTTAATGATAACAAGAGCTGAAAAAATGTAAAGTAACAAACAATAAGATTATGTTGAAGAAGATACCTATTTAAAATTGAAATCATCACCGGTAATGTGCTACATCTTTGTCTTAAAAATTTCAACACAAAAATGGATTAGTAGATAGATGGGTGAGTTGCACGACATTGTCGATCCAGAAGTAACTTCCTCGGGCGGATGTCAACCCACGTTTTCAAAAAATAAAAAGATTGTATTTAACTAAATGTAAATACATAGACCTGTAACATCTTTAATGATAACCAGAGCTGAAAAAAATGAATAGTAACAAACAATGAGATGAATAGTAATTTCAACGTTCCTATCTTTTTGTAATGTCAACATTAAGAGGTAATTCAATTATGATATTGCAATGTGTATATAAGATTATTGAAAACATCAAATATAGAAACAAAAGTCCTAAATTGTGTAAGGATATAATATTCTATCAACACTAATTCCAGAAAGTATATAGCTTAAATTAGGATTAGGGTTAAAAATAATTCACCATTACCCGGATGTAGGGGTATAAGTATAACGGTGATTTGAAACTGGATAAGGATGTTGTGCAGAGTGTCATAAATTTTCCTTTGAGATTTGGGATCCTAAAATCAGAGGAAATGTTCATCTATTTTAGAACAAGTTTTCTTGATGAATGTGTCATAGGGCTACTGAATGTGTCCTTTGATACTAAGATATCTAATCTATATCTAACACATACTTCACACATGTTTATTGATCTAGGATATGTGTATGAATATTTTTAACGACTCTTCTACACTATGAATATCATCTCTTTGTATTTTATACCTATTAGCCTAAAAAGTGTTTCTAATTATATACATTAGATTGACCTCATCATTCCCCTTCGATACCTATGAGTGCTAGAAATTATGCACCAAATACACCAAAACAGGATTAAACTACTTGTAGTTCTTCAAGTGTCATGGAAGAGTAGAGGTTAGAAAAGTGTAAATGAAGATGGAGCCCTAATTTTATCCTCAAAACTTGGTAACATTGCTTGGCTTGTATTTAATTAAGGGATAGAGATATGTGATAAGGGTAAGAAGATAGATATAATCAAAATCGGATAACTCATGTATATGGTGACTTATGAAATTTAATTCTTGATCAATCAAATATAAGTTGACTAAGGTAATGTGTGAATTTGAAAAGATGACTATTGTAAGTATAAAAGGCTAGTTTATTGGAAATGTGAAAAATAATTAGAGGGTCATCCACATCTATTACAATATGATGGAGCACCAACACATTAAAAAACATTGATATAAAAATGCATCATCTTTGGTAGTTAATCTATCACAAGACTCTCAACCTTAAGTTTTTTCGAACAAAAAATTTGGTTTTAGACAACTTCATAAATCCCTTGCTTGAGGATCAATTTTTTCATCTTAGGAAACTTTTGGGAGTGAAGGCAATTTTCATTAAGGTGGGATAGTTCAGTGTTCCTCCTTCATTCCCTTTATTAAAGTACATATTAAGGGGGGATGTCAGTGTATTTAAATAACCATACACTATTGTATATAATTAAGGTGCACTTGTAATATTAGTTGTATTTTAGTATTTGGATAATTCACCCATTAGTGTACATTTATCCACATATATTAATAGGGAAGAGTATGAACCAATTTATTGACTTGATTATCTTCATTATTAATAGAAAAGTAAATTTTCCTTACAAGTTAACTACTCTCGAGTCTCCAAGGCTAATAATAGCCTCTACTTGTTTTTATAAAAGTATGGAGAGCTAGTGTTAGTGATCAATCTTGTGGAAGAGAGTTTTTATTACTATGAAGAATTCAAGCCATAACATCTTAATAAAATTGTGGTAATCATGATACTCTCTATAAATTTGTGTTATGTCTTTACTTTAAGCTTTCATTAATTAATCATGTATACATGCTTGTGGGTGTTTGTTTTATGGTTGTTAACTACGATTTTGGAGAGTAAATTGTACATTAATAATCATCCCAAATATTTCAATTCAAATTTTCAATGATGACATCTTCAAAATGTGACACTTTCTTTTTTCTTGTCAATAGCTTCATCAAACTCGATGTTGTCTTCTGTAGAATGTGACGTGCGACAACAAGACGTCAATAATCACTCCTGACGCGCGTCAATGGAACGTCAATGGTCTTGACTGACGTGCGTCACTGGCTTCTATTGGCGCGCGTCACTGGCTTCTATTGAGGCGCGTCACTGGCTCCTATTGACACGCGTCATCGCGGCTCTGATTGACGCGCGTCATCGCTCTATTGGCGCTCGTCGCTCGGCTCCTAATGCGCACATCGCGGCTCCATTGGCGGCGTCATCGGCTCTTATTGACACCGTCCACGGGATCCTATTAACGCATCGCCACTCGGCTCCTGATTGGCGCGCGTCATTGGATCTATTAACGTCGGCATACTAGGACTATTGTCACGCATCGCCTAATACCTTTGACGCACATCATCGGTGAAGCCATTGACACCCGATTTAGCCTATAAATACCCTTCAACCGGTCATTTTCTCATTTTCACCTTCCCGCTCTTGAATTTTTACAGGTCTCAATCGTTGTCAAAGACGCAAGTACAACTATAATGTCGACTTCACATGCTTCCCAACTGCAAGTTCAGCAAAAAAATCTAGAGAATCCAATTCAATCGATTTCCAAGATCAACTACAGGAATCCCTTATGCCCTCACATCCATACTGTTAATATGCCCCATTTCGAAACAGATCCGGATATTTTGAATTACCTTCTGTCATCCTACAATTCAGAGGATGGCATTTTTTATGTGACTCTGAACGATGGCCGAATGTTCCAATTCAGTATCGAAGCAAATGACATCCATTGGTTTACGGGCCTTCCGTTCAAAAATTTACCAATTGTTACAACCAAGGCAACACTCGTGGAAGAAGACAAGAAATTTCTCGAATCAACATTCGGTTTCCATGTTGATTGTAAGTATAATTCGTTTTAATTCATATTTTTTATTCTATTTTTTATTCTGATACAATTTGTTGTTATAAATTTATAGTAATTTTCACTGTTTCACATTTGCAGCCCATGTCAATAAATCTAGGTGTGGTGTCTAAGATGTAGCATTTCTGAGTACATGTAATTTTTGCAATGCTAGGGTCTAAGATGAGCTTTGTAACTTTGTTTGACCTGATGAGTGCAGTGGAAAAGTGTGTACTTGAAAGTATACTGGCGTGGGCAGAGTTTAAACAAAAAAAAGATCTTAAGAAAACTGATGGAACCAAGAAGGGGAAATTAATTGATGTTCCCAAACTTGATGATGCAAATCAAGCGGGGAAGAATTACGATCAATGTACTTTAATATTAACGGAGGTGACTCAAGCGAAGCTCTTCTTTGTAAGTGTTTGTGCTTTGAATCGGGGAAATGTGAATACTGAATTTGGTAGTATTGTGACATGTTTCGACATCACTTTCCAATTTAATTTTTTGTTATTTTAGTTATCTTTATCCTATCAGGTGGCAGGAATATCTGTTGTTGGTCAAGATTATTATGGCGTGTTTCCTCTCAGAGGTAAGCTGCTCAATGTCAGGGAAGCTACCACTCACCAACAAATGGAGAATAAAGATAAAATCCTTGGTCTACAGGAAGATAAAATATATGACAGCATTAAATCTTTAAGATATGGCCATCTGATGATAATGACAGACCAGGTACATGATCTTTGTCTAGCGCTGTTTAGTTTCTGCTTAATTCTGACACATCCTTTCTAGTGAGATCCTTTTTGACTTGTCCTTTGTCTCTTAAAGGACCATGATGGTTCCCACATCAAAGGATTGCTGATCAATTTCATACTCCTATTGTCAGGGTAAATGTTCCCCCTGTATTTGGTTGAGTGTATTGAGACTCTTTATTTTTGTTTTTAAGCCTCCAGAGGTTATGTATCTCCATGTCTAGATTGTTGTGTTATCTTTTTACACCATTCCTGAGTATGAAGCTTGGAGAGAATCATTGAGTGGATCGATAACTGGTTGGACCATAAAGTACTACAAAGTAATGCTAGTTTGTTTTCTCTTTATATGTTTTTAAGTTCTGGTTTTGTTCACTTGTTGATTAGGTATCACTTGTTTCTTGGACCATACAGGGTTTGGGCACAAGTACTTTTAAAGAGGAAAGGAGTATTTCATAGATCTGGACAAGCACGAAAAGATTTTGTTTGGGTTGATGAGAAAGATGGAGATGCACGGTGAAATGGCCTTGGCGGAAGAAGATAGAGGCCAGAAAAAACTGGCTGAGACAATTTGAGGTAGTTAGGCCAGGGGAGCAAGGTGAAATGAAATCTGAATTAAAATGATATTCATTTCAACACTAACAAGTTAACAGTTGCCACCTTTTCAATCAGCTTATTCTTCAGTGAGTTTATTCTTCCTCATATCAATCAGCTTATAGAATGGGAGAGAAGGGCTAAGGTTCTTATCAATGAGATTATTAGTCGTTATGAAAATTATTGGCAACAGGATAGTTTATACGCTGCAGCTGATCCAAATTTGTTGTCGCATGGAGATGTGACAAATCAAGAAGAAAGAATTTTTAAAAATCTGGACAGTGCTGTAGAAGATCTTATAAGTTCAGGGGTTATTTTTGGTGTTGGGGAAAGAGGTACAGCCACAGTGGAAGAAGCCGTTGGGGAAGAGAAGCGAGAGGAGTAGAATTGGATAAAGAAAAGAGGGTTTTGAAAACTAGAAACTTTTATTATTGAGGAAACTTTAAATATTGAATTTGAAAACTTCTACTATTGAGTATGTACTATGGTATTTGAATTTAATTATATGGATTTATATACAATCTTTAATTTTAATTGCATTAGATGGTGATTATCATGAATTATATGTATGTTTCTTGTTTACTTGCATTGTCTTGAATTGTATGTGGACGTAGATGATGAATGATGATAATTGATAATTAATGATACATGATGATGAAAGACGATGAATGCGATAATGATATGATATATATGGACGATGATCAATTTAATGTGGACGTAGATTTATCATCAAGCACAATAATTCTTCTTCTCTAGAATTTTGAACTTGTTTTAAGATAATTATTCTCTATACTTGTAACGATATGATCATAATGTCATTAGAATGGATAAAGATGATAAATAAATGGAATGTGTTATAATGGATATAGATGACATTAATGATTAGAATGGATATAGATAACATTAGAACGAATAGAATTGTGTTAATAATAATTGTAGTGTCAGGACTCAAGATATGATAATGATATGGTGATGATATGATATATATGGATGATGAGGAATTTTATCATATGATATATATAATTCTAAGAAATCAAGAAAGAATCATCACTGTTAAGAAATTAAACATAATTGCAAATATGATAGGGTTTAGCTTACCTCTTGTGTATTAGATTTTGTGAAAATCATCAAGGGTAAGCGTATTAGATCTTGTGAAATATTGCGTATATGATAGGGTTTGTTTTACCTGACGGTGTAGGTAGAGGGTGAGTTGCTTGACATTGTCGATCTGAGAATTTCTAGCAACATCTTTAAATATATAGACCAACAATATCTTTAAATAAATGTAAATATATAAATTAGACCTGTAACATCTTTAATGATAACAAGAGCTGAAAAAATGTAAATTAACAAACAATAAGATTGTGTTGAAGAAGATACCTATTTAAAATTGAAATCATCACCGGTAATGTGCTAGATCTTTGTCTTAAAAAAATCAACACAAAAAATGGATTAGTAGATAGATGGATGAGTTGCTTTGCGACATTGTCGGTCCCAAAGTGACTTCCTCGAGACGGATGTCAACCCACGTTTTCAAAAAATAAAAAAATTGTATTTAACTAAATGTAAATACATAGACCTGTAACATCTTTAATGATAACCAGAGCTGAAAAAAATGAATAGTAACAAACAATAAGATTAAGGGGAAAAGATACCGCTTAAAGTTGAAATCATCAACTTAAATCTTTGGTAATGAGCTAGATCTGTGTTTTAAAAAACCCAACACGAGAAATGGATTAGTAGATAGATGGGTGAATTGCCTGACATTTTTAGTATATAGACCTGTAACATCTTTAATGATAAAGATAAAAGATAGATAAAGAAGATACCTATTTAAATTTGAAACAATCCATTATCAATAGCTTCATCAAACTCGATGTTGTCTTCTGTAGAATGTGACGAAGAGCCAATTACACTCTCAAGGTTGGGAATATTTGTACTTGTAGCTGTATTATTCACACCTCTTCTTTTGTAAAGGGAATTCCATTGTGCAATTGCTCTGTCGAACGGAAAGGTTTCGATGGAGTATCGAGAAACATAACACCTCATCCAACTTTCCAGATTTTTATCCAACTGTTTCTCGGTTTTGATTTTATAAATGACAATGCACTTGAAAACCCTTTCATCCTTCACAGACCCGAAAATCATTATTTGGCATAGCTCATATAATCTGAAATATTCACTGATATCTTCTTGTAAGATAGAACTTTGATAGATTCCTCACCACAGCCTTGTAATAGCACCACTTTCAGAAGGTTGATCTAAATTCTTATATTGGTTCCTCATTGTTGTTGCAAAATTTGTTGACTGAAACTTTAATAAATCGGCATTCAGTATACCTTTGATTTCCATACCCTTGAGCTCTGACGTCTTTGTAAATTGTTCCATTATTATACCCATTGATTTATGGAAATGCTTTCTGATAAAGTCTGCACGGCCACCTTCAGTATTCCAAAAATTAGGATTCATCACACCCATGGCTTCCATAATTTTATCTTTACAGAAACGTTCCCTAATTTCTGATGACAAGGTTTCTGAAAAAAATTTAAGCTTTATTCTTGTTTCAACTATAACAGACTCAAAAAAATTACGTGTCACGAGAACATCTTCTCGTTCCGATCCTGTAATATCTTGACGTTTTTGCAAAATGTGCATTGGTATTTCCCTCCCATTAATAGTGATTGAGAGGTGATCATGGATATTAAATCTCAAAAAGGTGTTAGGATTTTAAGATCTAATAAATCTTTCCAATTTTCAAAAACAGTGCATCAAAACTATCACGGAGACGATCAATATATCAAGACTTTGACATACCATTTTTCTCGATCCGTATAAAATCCACAATATAGATTAATTTTCCCCACTGTGCATGCTTCATCGGTGTATTGATCTCCTTTAACATTGGAAGAATACCAACCAATGTAAGCAATGTCTCCAAATTAGTTAAACGAGCGAACAACAAGTTTCTTGCCTATCAACTTCATGACGGTATTTGTGCATGAAACCAACCAATGAAGGATACTCCTCACGAACTCTGCATGCAGGTTCATACAAAGAGATCCATCTAGTCTCCACATCCTTCAGAATTTTTTTGCCATCTGTAATTCCAATTGCAAATTTTTGGAACTCGAGAAAACGCTTTGGGCTGCTTGACATATAGGCATGAAGTTCTCTTATAAGGTCTTCTAATTTAGCAACATTTTCATGGTTGCTTACCATTTTATATGCTAAATTCATTCTGTGAGCCATACGGTGAATTGGTAGCCTATATGGGGCCACTTGTTGTTTGTAATCTAACACGAGCCTGTGCGGTGACCTGCATGACGGATGCACCATCTGCTCCAACGCATACCAACTTTGTAGAAATTTCATAATCAGTCATTCCAGAACATCTTTCAATGAGAAACTACTATTTTATATAGGTTTTCGGCATTGCAGTTTTCAACCATTTTCATAACACCCAATAGATGAGGTGTCCTTATATGATTTTCTAAAGTATAGATGTGGATACATACCCATGTGGTGTTGTCGACTGCTGTCACTTCATCAATTGAAAGAGAGATAAAGTTTGCTTTTTTTACATTCTCTTTCAAATCTTCCTTCTCTATCATCGAGAGGCATTTTGCCATTTCCCATCCACTACTTTCAGACCAATGAGACTGAGGTACATTCAGCATTCCGTTAAATTGATACAAAACTTTGAAATCGAGGAAATCCAAAATCACTCTTCCTTTTTTTAGTATTTGAAAAAGAGTAGAGAATTGTATGAATTTTGCATGTAGATTTGTTTCTTTCATCTTACCAATATGCGATGTGATCGTTCCTCCCTTTTCAATGAGATGTATACTGTGTTTTTCTATTGTGCCTCATATTCATTGCGTATCTAACATGCATGCATTATTTTTCATTTTCCACCTATGTGTTTTGATTTTACGGCCCATCCACCTCATTACGATTAAATATTGTTTTCCACATGTTTTTCTATAGTGTCCACTTTAGTTGCATTTTTTTGCTTTCCCAATTTCCACGTACATATTGTACATGTACATTCGGATGGGATTGCTTGAGAATTAGATGATTGTATAGGTTGATAAGCGGAAATTTAGCTACCCAATCAAACTTGTATGTCCTACGAATAGTCCACATATTCTTGTTCGTTTTCAATGCTTTACTTTTTGAGTAGAATTTTGAGCAATAGCACAATCACCTAGTTTCCTCTTTCTTAGACCGGAGTTTGATTTTGATTTACTGTCTTCCATTTTGCTCGAGTGTTTGTATCTCGTGATATCTAGCTGCACTTCTAGTTGCACCCAGCAGAAACAATATCTTCAAGATCGGCATATTATCGTAGGTTTCATTTGTTTGACTTTGATCACTGCGGAATGCATGTCCACCTCAATAATACCTTCCACACAGTCGGTGTCGATTCTTTGTGGTGGCATCTATATGATTGGTATTCTGATATACGTATCCGCATGAGTTTCCAAAATACTTGAAGAGTGATTTCTGAGATTTCTTACTTACTTTTAGGTTATTCGTATTCTTTGAGCTAGCACCTTCCATTATTCTGAAAAGAGTCCTGCGTCAGCAAAAAAAGAACCAAGTAGCGACTCTGTCCAGTGTCTGAGGTCTTGTCGCGCGTCCCCTATCTGAGGTCTTTGTCATGTGTCAACTCTGCACTTGTCGCGCGTCAACAACCCATTTCCTGTCGCGCGTCCACTGTCTGAATATACTGTCGCGCGTCAACACTGCCCAAGTCGCGCGTCAACACTTCCTCTGTCGCGCATCAACTTCTTTGCCCAATTCACGCGTCAACACTTCCTCTGTCGCGCGTCGATGCGGCTATTGTCGCACATCAACAATTCCCTTGTTGTGTGTCAACAATCCTGAGACTAACGATGTCCCCGAATCTCTGGTGCTTAAGGGTATGCGAGTTCAAATTTCACAGTATTGGTAATTTGTTAAGCTACTTGAGGTATACTACCCGGTGAATCAGCTAGGTTTTTATAGGAGATGTTTTCAAATGAAGGCGAAGCCGACCCCAAAATATACTATATATTTTAGGCGAATAAGACACCGCCCACTCTGAATAATTCACCTTTTCAAATTTTCCTAAAATGAAATTTTCACCATATTACGAATATTCGCCACTAAAATTATCCATGCTTGCATGTAATACACATATATAAAAATAAACAAGTAAAACAAGTGTGTAGTTCCTACCTTTCCATAGTAAGAACTTGCTCAGGAATCACACTCCAAGATCCTACAAGATCTATCCGGCTCAATGAGCTCCAAGACTTCGACAAGCACTCCAAAACTCTCTAACTCCAAAAATATAAGTGCACAATAAAATGAAGTAACACCCAAACAAACAAATGCACTTGCATAAATAGAAAAAGAGAAGAGGAGGGTGAGGTGGCTCCATGTAGGATACCACATCACTTATCCACAACTCCACCTCACAATTCAAACCTCAACCCCAAGGCACAATAAATTAGTGGTTGAGAGAAATGACAAGCCTCTTACACACTCAACACAAACCCACACCCCATAAGGACAAAATTAAAAACTCATGTAAGAAAAGTGCAATAAATGTCACTTTTTACCTTACAAAACACATAATGGGGTCTATTTTCGACCCCCAACCCATAGGTATAGTTGGTATATGAAATTAAAAGGTGTGGGACAATCTTAACTTGTCCCATAAGCCTTGTAAAATGGCCCTTAAGCCCAAATCCAAATTTACCAAATAAGGTAGGGTGTACAACACTCAAATTCAAATACACTCAATTTAAATCACAAGGTCCAAAGGACCAACTACTCTAATAAATGGCCCCTTTTTTCACATCCCCAAATAACTTAATAAATATGATTAATCCAATTAATTGAGGCACATTAACCAACAATTATTAAATCATATACTCCACAATAAATAAAATAAAGGGGAAAGAATTACACACATAGCTCATGGTCACATTTGAAGGTCATCCCCCACAAGGACCCCACATAAACTAATAACAAAACACATCACATTATATAATTTTCCATGCTAACCATCATTGTATCCATCTAGTATTCCGTTGTGGTTGGTCTCCTAACCCCCTTTTGTTTGTTGTGATACAATTACCTACAAAATCACACAATACCTCCTTCGGCCTCATGGCCACATCAAATACATCAAAGATAAAATATATGCACATCCATTAATAAACATCCTCATATAACTAAATCATCATCTAAACTAAACAATGCTATCATTTGTCTATAATTTCAACAACATCTCAATTCTACCATTTCATCAATATCACAAGATTAGTTCAAACGCTAAATCATAGTCAACATGACAAGAATTTCAAATGTCAGTAAATATATATGCTAACAACACATCATCATCATCAATATAAAATGTCTCTCTATGTCTCTAAGAATCCACACAAATCATACTTTGAATCATAATCCATCAATAGTTAGAATATCTCTATCATCTAACACCACGCTAAACCAAAATGATACAAAAATATCTATGTCTATATTCATATTAATTAAAATCAAAACATAATAGGTTTGGAAAAGGAGTGGTGCTAAATCCCCCTCCCCTAAGACTCGACTTCCTCATGGAAATCACTAAAATAGGTGTGGCTGGCTCGTAACAACGTAGCATCCTCTCATGTAGCAATAGTCTCATCATACCTATCCCACTGGACTCGCACTTGATCAATCTCTTAACCTCAAAGTCCAAAGTTCGTGTGCTCTAAAATATGCATGTGCTCCACCATCATCTGCCCATGCTCCTGCACCTACAATGTGGTCCATTCCAATACATGAGAAGGATCTCGGATATATCTCCTAAGGAAAAATACATGGAACACATAATTCACGTGAGACAAGTTGGGTGGAAATATTAGACAATAAACTAAGGGAATGATCCGCTATAGGATCTCGAATGGACCCACAAATCTAGGAGATAACTTAGAGCCATTTCCATAATGGATAAGAATCTTATGAGGTTTGACACGAAGGAACACCTTTGTTTCCACCTCATAACTATGGTCAAATATCCTATGATCTGCATACTTCTTATGTCTTTCATGCGACTCATGTAACCTCTTCGGATCAAAACAAGCTCTGCTCCATGTCTATAACAAAAGTTGGCCCAAGAGATACTATGTCCTTAAGTAAGTCCCTTTCTCAAAGGTGTCCTGCACTCCCTACCATAAAGTTCTTGAAATGGTGTCATCCCAATAGAACTCTAGAAGTTGTTTTTGTATGCAAACTCATCCAAGTACAAATACTCCTCCCACCTCTACTAATGATCCATGTCATACATAATAAGCATGTCCTCTAAAATCTTATTTACCCTCTCTGTCTATCCATTTATCTCTGGATGATATGTTGTACTGAAATTGATACTTGTCTCAACGGCTGCATTTGCTACATGGTAGTCCAAAGTGTGATATTTATAATGGATTGTGGTCGTAAATAATCTTCCACAAAATCCCGTGCAATCTAACAATATCATCCAAGTACACTCTCTACTACTTGCACTAGTTATATAGGTGGTCTTCACCAGAGAAAAATGATCCACTTTCATCAATCTATCCACCATGACCATGATGGTATCATGGTGGTATCTTGACGTTGGTAGCCCTACTATGAAATCCATGGAAATGATGTCCCATTTCCACTTCGATATAACATGTGGGTAAAGAAGGCCAGCTGGATGTTGATGCTTGGCCTTCACCCTCTGAAACTCTAAATAGAGCGACACAAACTGAGCTACATCTCTCTAAAGACCTCTCCAATGGTATAGCTATCTCAAGGTGGCGTGCATCTTCTTCACCCCTAGATGGGATGAATAAGGTGCACGATGAGCCTCTGTCAAGATATCATGTCTCGAACCTCCATCCCTAGGTACATAGCTATGACCTCTGTGTATGAGAAGTCCATCTACTCTAATGCAAAACCATCAAACTTCCCCTCAGGGATCTCTACGAGACTCGATCTCGATTGAGCGACAAGGTAGAAACTATCATGTGGAAGCTATCACAAAATCCTACTCCATAAATTTGTACCCAGAGTAACCATAACCAAATGTCTCATCTACTCAGGTGTCATGACATAACAACATTATATTTCCCATTCACATGCTCTATCTCTATGTCTTACTCACATAGAAACTCCATCCAATGCCATTGATGAGCATTGAGATTGGGTTACGTGAAGAGGTGATGTATGCTCAAATGGTATATCTTGAGAATAAACCTCTTGCGAAAAGAAGGAAATGACACAACACCAAAGCATGCACCACTTGCCACAACTTAAGGTCATGAATTAGATAATTGACCTCATGATATTTGAGTTTGCAAGACTCAAACAAAAACACGGCCATCCTCATCAAAACACCACCAAATCTACCAAAGAAGCATCCGTACACACAAAGAAATCCATCTAAGGATCTGGAATAGAAAGAATCAATGTTGATGTAAGGAATCCCTTCATTTTACTCAAGGCATGCTCACATCCATTGGACCAAAAAAATTTCTTCCCTTTCCATGAAGGGAAGTGATGGGAGTCTTGTGATTTGAGAAAATTCTTGAAAAAATATCCTGTAGTAAGTTGTCGCCCCATGAAACTACACACCTCGGTCACATTGGTTGGCATGGGAAAATCCATAAAACCTCTAATCTTGTAAGGTTCAATGAAGATATCTTCCCTAGAAATGATGTGACCCAAGTACTACACCTTTGACTAAAATAATTCACACTTTTCCATGTTCCCATAAAGTTGTTGTTATCTAAAGACACTTGTAAAACCTGAAGGTGCTCCTCGTGCTCCTCATACATGCGTGATTAAATCAAAATTTCATCAAGAAATATAAGCACAAAGTGATCTAGAAAATTCTAGAATACCCATTTATTAAACTCATTAATACTTGTAGGGGCATTCATCGACAAAAATGCACTAATATGAACTCGTAGTGGTCATATATCATACGGAAAGCTATCTTATGAATATATGCCTCTGTGATCCTCAACTGATGGTATTCAGACTTAAGATCTATCTTGGAAAATACTGTGCCCCCTTCATCTGATCAAACAAATCATCAATACATGGAAGGGGGTAATGATTCTTGATTGTTACTTTTTTCATTGACGATAATCGATACACAATCGCAAAGATCCATCCTTCTTCTTTACAAAAATCACCGATGCACCCCAAGGGGATACACTAGGATGAATTAGGCCTTTCTCAAGAAGACCATCTAGTTGCAACTTGAGCTCATAGAGCTCAGGGGTAGTCATCCTATAAGGCGCTTGTGAGATAGGATCTACTCCTGGAACCAAATCAATGTGAAAATATATCTCATGTGGGGGAGGTAACCTGGCAGCTCCCCTAGAAAGACATCTAAAAACTCCCTCAAGATATGATGATCATCAAGTGATGGCCCACTAGACTCATCCTCTAATCTATCGCTAACTATGACACATCTGACTAACAAACTCATTACACACACCACTTAAGCTACATAGCGGATATGGTGCGAATAGAGGTGGGTCTCCTGACTCCCACTATCACTATCTCCACTCCCAAATTTGCACATGATATTACCTTACTGCAACAATCAACCCTAGCCACATGTGTGCAGATAACTAATCCATTCCCAAAATAATCCCATAGGAACCCAAAGGAAGGATACGAAGATCTAAGGTCGTGGAAAAGGGTCCTAGGTCAACTATGCACTCCTTAAATAAGGAGTTCATTGTGAGCTTGATTCCAGAAGCCATCTCCACATCCCAACTACAACTCTTCCTAACTACCACAAGCTTGCATCACCCTATTACAAATGGAGAAATATAATAATCGAGGATCTAAATAAAATAAAACAAATATATAAATTCCATCAATGTTACCTGTCGTCTCAATCACTTGTGCCCTAGTGCTACTTGCCTACGATTCTCGATCACTCCATATATCATGTGGCTCCTAACCATATCACCTATTGTAGGCTCTAAAACTTGTACCTTACCCTTGTTATTAGGGTTTTAAGGGAACTCTCTCCAATGATTCCCAAGTACACCTCACCCGTAGAAACTACCAGGTCCCCTCCAATGAGAAGTGGACCCTCAGTACTACTCTAGTGGTTTTTGTCATGGATCCTAATGATCTAACTAAAAATTGTTGTGGTCACTCCTAATGAGCCCCTACAAAATGAGCTCTAGCGGTGCCTCGGTCCTTAGGCTTTTCCCTTAGGAGGAGGCCCCATACTATGTCCCCTCTAAGAATCAAATATCTATTGAGGTGCCTAAATGGAAGGATGAGTTTTTGTCTTGCGGAGGTGGCTATTATGGGTGGCCTAAATGAAGACTATGTAGAATCATGTCCACCACGAGGAGGAGAAGGATCTGGCCCCCTCGATATGTTATCCTGGATCTACGGGATATGGCTCCGCACTCTATCTCTGGTCTACTTCATCTTCCCCCTGCTCTCCTCAACAATGTAGCCTTCTCATGGCCTCTCTTGCTAACGTTTGTGGATAATGAATGTGCACTTCCCCTCGATATCTAGGTTCAAGCCCCCAGATGAACTGTGGATCCTAACACTGCTCGTCCTACATGTAGTCGATGTACTGAAGCAAGTCACGAAATTGAATCTCATACTTCTTCTACTTTGTCATTGATGCTTGACGTAGGTCATGGAACTCATCTATCATCTATTGAATAAACCTCCTAGATAAGTATCGACTCTGAAATGCTCCTCAAAGATATCCCATGTAACTATCTCGGAATCCACATGGAGCTTTTGCTCCTCGGTCCTCCACCAAACCCGGCACCGTCTCTCAAAGGTGGATGGCAACAAGAGCCTTCGTGTTTTTGGTACATGGTTATAGCTTGAAGCATCGGCTCAAGTTGACCAACCATGCCTCTTCTTGAAATCCTCCAGTTTCCCCAACAAAATGAGATGGATGGAGTTTCAGAATCTCTCTAATGTGATCTGTCATTGTAAATTGTCTACCTCTATGTCTCTCAACATGATCATCATGCTTCATAGGGCTCCTAAATTTTTCATTGTTTCCATGACCTCTCCTCTCTATGGTGAATCTTGTCTAGCTGACTCCATGTGGGAGTTCTCTTCCCTATACTCATCACTATGTTGGGAAGGTGCACGAGCCTCTACTGATGGCTCTCTGTCATGTCTGCTAGGTCTCCCTCCTAAATATCCTCTGTGTATAATGACATTAACATCTTGTAGTGTTTTTAGTATCTAAGGAAATATGGTTGATATTGCTTGATCTAATGGTGGTAAGTCTAGGTCCACATGTAAGAACCCATCATCTAGTCTGCCTCCTACATAGACCAAGGTGAGAGTTATTTTATCATTCTAGGTTTTGTTTCATTTTTCTAGGTCTTCTACATTTTAAAATATCATGTAAGTT
This sequence comes from Taxus wallichiana var. yunnanensis, assembly GCA_018340775.1. Classification (NCBI taxonomy): domain Eukaryota; kingdom Viridiplantae; phylum Streptophyta; class Pinopsida; order Cupressales; family Taxaceae; genus Taxus; species Taxus wallichiana. The sequence goes on along the minus strand of CM031236.1, from coordinate 28,550,969 downwards.
GTGTGATCTAGGTTTAGAGTTGTGCTAAGTTTTCTTGTTATGTCTTATGTTTCCAAATGTTTCGAGGTCCAAGCGTTGAACCCATGCTCTGATACCAAATGTAACACCCACAATTTTGATGTTCTAAAACCACATTAAACCTTAAATAATTATCTAGAAAGTTGTGGATTTTTTTGTTTTAAAATATTGCAAGGGTGTCAACCCTATAATACGTTTAATTAACTTCGTACTTAAATCAAGTGCATTACACTATGTGGATAAGGTCTAGATTAATAATTAAATATTCTTAACTCATTTCTAAGGTCAATACAATTACAATCCGCTAGAAAAGTGTCCATTAATTCTTTTACTTGGTTAAATAGTTTCCCCTCTCAAATAAACATTCAAACCCATATTTATTAAGTCATTATCCTTAGTTACCTTAGCCCCTTCAATTATTAGCTTTAATGCCCATTGAATCATTTACTAAAACACACTAGAGAATTATCTAACTAATCAAACATGTTAGGGTGCTAAGTGGCCCCATTCACCCATTTTCACATATATTTAAAATTATTTAATAGTCCATAATATATATTCTCACCTAACAATTGTAGGGTTGATTTTTAAAACTTGGATTAAATCAATTGTGGCCACCAGATCCTAGAGATCCAAGCTAATCCTAACCATCCTTATGAAATTTTACTAAACCTTTCTTCTTTCCCTAGCCTCCTAATTTGGTCTCTTTTCTTTTATTTGATTTTTAGGTTGGAGGAGTGGAAGCCATGAAAAAAAAAGAGGAAAGCCATGGAGGGTTTCATTTGGATTAGGCTTAGTTTATTTTAGTTTATAGATTTGTTATTGTAATGTCTTTTATTTGTTGATTGTAGAGTTCTACCCTAAATGCTGGAGTAGTTATTTAGTTATTTTCATTCTTAGGTTCTTTATTTTTCTAAATCCTACTTCCATTTAATCCATGATATTTAATACATTTAGATGCCCATTCAAGAGATTTACATACTTAAACAATGATTTTGTTCTCATATAGTTTGTTGGTATTTTCCTTTTTACATTTTATAGGCTCGAGAATATTTATTAAATCAAGTTTAGATTTAAATAGTCATGGATTTAAATTTTTCCCTTAATGATGATGGCAAGCACCACGACTAGGTGATGGTCCTATGACCTTTGCCACTACACCGGTGATCATTCGTAAACCACCACCCTACGGATGGTGGTTGAGAGACCGCCACTCTCTGATCAAGCAAGTGGTCAGGAGACTGCGTTGCTTGCCTGCGGGGTGGCGGTCTATTCTTAGAAAATAGAAACATTGATTAATCAATTTTTCCAAAATAATTTTACTAATGTGGTTTATATTTTAACCTTAGCTTGAATTTGGGTTCTAAAGTCACTAGTTGATAAGTTAACAACCATTATTCATTTCATGACTTAGATCACTAATTACATAGATTTTCTATTTAAATAGCATATAATAAAAAAACTACAAGAATACTTTTTCAATAAAATTACTTTCAAGTTCAAATGAAGGAATCAAATTTCATCTATTTCTAAGTATTATTTCTTTCTTTTCCATAACAAGAATGTAATCCTTCAACAAGGTAATTCACTATAACTTAGTGCATTCTTCCATTACAACCACAACCATTTATTCAAAGAAAGCACAAGCAACTATATTACATTTCAGATTTGCTAAGAATACATTCTTAATGATTTACAACTTCCAAGTTTTCCCTTCATTCTTACAATAATGCAAACTCCTACAAGTAACAATGAACTTTCCTTTTCTTTTGAGCATAGCTCATTTTCTTACAATGAAAAAATATTTCTTTCCAAAAATACATTACAACTTGATAAATAAAATATACAATAAACTTTTTCTTTAAAATGCAAGATTACTAGCCTTCCACCTTAAGTGGGAACTACATGAAAGGTTTTTACAATGAAGGATTTTCTTTTAACTTCTACAAATGCTCCAAGCCCAAAATCTTCAACAAGATCTCCACCATTTTCTTCACTTCATCACAACAACAAAATGGGGAGTAAGCAAGACTCTCCACCCAAAAAATAATCCAATGCGGAGAAGAAGCTATCCTCCTCAGTGGCCCCTTGAGCCCCAACCAAAGTGCAATAAGAAATGGACACAACCCATGAAAACTACCACAATGCTCCCAAATCACAACACACATTTTCACAACCATTTAACACACATTCAATCACAAGATAACTCTCACAATAATACAACTTTAGAAAATACATAAGGCTTGAAAAATCAAATCCAATGGGGCAAGGAACTATGAGGAGATCACGTATGCCTTCTAATGGGATTAGGTACCCACCTTAAAACCCTCCAAAAAAATTAAAAACCCTACACAACTCTTATGTCTCGATCAAGATCCTCTTATGCCTCCCACATTCTCTTATTCCTCCCTACAATCTCTTATGTTTCTCTCAAAAAGAACCAACTAAGAAAAGAAAGTATTTTCTTATTAAAAGTGGGGCACCTAGCCCAACTCCCTCCCAAAACATGAAACAAAACTCTTATGCCTTCCTACAATAGAAAATCCCCATAGCCTTATCCTACACCATACTTATGCATTCTACCCAAGATCCCAACAAGCACATAAAACATTCACTTACATGCACTACACACATATAAAAACAAACAAGTAAAATAAGGGTGTAATTCCTACATTTCATAGTAAGAACTTTCTCAAGGAATCACACTCCAAGATCCTTGAGCACTATCCAACTCTAAGAAGCGCTCCAAAACTCTCTAACTCCAAAATTACAAGTGCACAATAAAATGAAGTAACCCCCAAACAAACAAATAAATTTGCATATATAGAAAAAGAGAAGAGGAGGGTGAGGTGGCTCCATGTAGGATGCCACATCACTTATCCTCAACTCCACCTCACAAGTCAAACCTCAACCCCAAGGCACAATAAATTAGTGGTTGAGAGAAATGACAAGCCTCTTACACACTCAACACAAACCCACACCCCCGAGGAAAAATTTAAAACTCATGTAAGAAAAGTGCAATAAATGTCACCTTTTGCCTTACAAAACACATAATGGGGTCTATTTTTGACCCCCCAACCCATAGGTATAGTTGGTATATGAAATTAAGAGGTGTGAGACAAGCTTAACTTGTCCCACAAGCCTCAAAAAATGGCCCTTAAGCCCAAATCCGAATTTCCCAAGTAAGGTAGGGTGTACAACACTCAAATTTAAATACACTACAATACATTACAACTTGATAAATAAAATATACAATATAACCTTTCTTTAAAATGCAATATTACAAGCCTTCTAGCTTAAGTGGGAACTACAAAATGTTTCTACTGATGAAGGATTTCCTTTTTACTTCTATTAATGCTTCAAGTCAGAATCTTCACAAGATCTCACCATATTATTCACTTACATCACAACAAAAAATGGGGGAGTAGGCAACACTCTCCACCCACTAATAATCCAATGAGGAGAAGAAGCTATCATCCACATTGGCCCCGAGCCTACGACCAAAGTGCAACCCCTAAATGGACACAACCCATAAAACTAACACAATGCTTCCACATCACAATACATAATTTCACCACCATTTAACACACATTCGATCACATCATAACAATCACAAGAATGAACTTTCAACAATACACAGGCTTTAAACTCAAATCCAATGGACCGAGGGAACTATGAGGAGATCACTTATGCCTCCCAATGGTATTAGGTGCCCACCTTATAACCCTCAAAACACAACTCAAAACCCATACACAATTCTTATTCCTCCCTCAAGATTCTCTTATGCCTCCCAAATTCTCTTATGCCTTCTAACATTTATGCTCAATCTCTTATGTCTCCCTTAACAAGATCAAAAGAACCATGTAAGAAAAGAAAGCATTTTCTTATCAAAAGGTGGGGCACCCAACCCAACTCCCTCCCAAAACATGAAACAAAACTCTTATGCCTCCCTACAATAGAAAATCTCCATAGCCTTCTCCTACACCATACTTAGGCATTCTACTCGTGATCCCAAAATTTCAAGCACAAAAACCATTTGTTTACATGCACGATACACACATAAAATAAAACAAGTAAAACAAGGGTGTAGTTCCTACCTTTCCATAGTAAGAAATTGATCAAAGAATCACACTCCAAGATCCTTCAAGCTCAATCCAACTCCAATAAGCTCCAAAACTTCAACAAGCACTCTAAAACTCTTTAACTCCAAAAAATACAAGTGCACAATCAAAATGAAATAAACCCCAAATAAAAAAATAAATTTACATATATAGAAAATGATAAGAGGAGGGTGAGGTGGCTCCATGTAGGATGCCACATCATTTATCCTCAACTCCACCTCACAAGTAAAACCTCAACCCCAAAGGTAAAAATTGGTGGTTGAGAGAAATGAAAACCTATTACACACTCAACATAAATCCACACCCCCTAAGGACATAATTAAAAACTTCGTGTAAGAAAAGTGCAATAAATTTCACATTTTTCCTTACAAAATAGATAATGGGGTCTATTTTTGACCCATGACCCATAGGTATAGTTCGTATATGAAATTAAGATTTGTGGGACAAGCTTAACTTGTCCCATAAGCCTCAAAAATGGCCCTTAAGCCCAAATTCAAATTTCCCAAGCAAGGTAGAGTGTCAACACTCAACTTAAATCACAAGACTCAAAGGACCAACTACTCTAATAGATGGCCCTTTTTGTCACATCCCCATTTAACTTAATAGACTTTTATTAATCCATTTAATTAAGGCACATTAATCAACAATGATTAAATGCATTACATTAAAAAATAAATCACATACTCTATGATAAATAAAAGAAAAGGGAAATAATTACACATAGCCCATGGTCACATTTGGAGGTCATCTCCCCATGGGGACCCCCTAACAATCTAACATAAAACATCAAACATTACACAAGTTTCCATGGTGACTGTTGTTATATCCATCCAGTATTCCGTTGTGGTTGGTCTCCTAATCCCTTTTTGTTTGTTGTGATACAATTACCTGTAAAATCACACAATACCTCCTTGACGGCCTCATGGTGCATTATCAAATACATCAAAGATAAAATATATGCACATCCATCAATAAACATCCTCATATAACTAAATCATCATCTAAACTAAACAATGCTATCATTTGTCTATAATTTCAACAACATCTCAATTCTACCATTTCATTGATATCAGCGAGATCACAAGATTAGTTCAAACGCTAAATCATAGTCAACATGAAGATGAGAATTTTGAATGTCAGTAAATATATATGCTAACAACACATAATCATCATCAATATAAAATGTCTCTCTATGTCTTTAAGAATCCACACAAATCATACTATGAATCACAATCCATCAATAATCAGAATCTCTCTATCATCTAACATCGTGTTAAACCAAAATGATATGATAATATTCATGTTTATAGTCAACAATAATTGAAATCAAAATGTAAATTTTAGGGCTCATCTTTCCAAGATAATAATTAACATCATGTTTTAATTCCTAAATTTATTTTTTCTTATTATGTTTACTACCGAGTTTTTAAAGACTAGGAAAATAGATAAACATCCCTATTTATAAGATAGACACCATAATAGTTCAAATTTATCAAGAAGAAGAAAAAAATAGGAAATGGAAAAAAATTGTAGTCAACAAACCTCAAATAATTGTCTTTGGGAGCACAAAAATCGTCTTCAAAAACAATCACAAAATGAAAAGAAAAAAAAAAGGCCTCGAGAGTCGGCATATTTAGTGACCTTGAATCTTCCTCATGATTGTTAGAAAAATACTTTAATTTTGTCCCCGCTTTATTTTTTGGAAAAAAATTTAAAACAAAAAAAAACAAGTCGTTTTTCATGCATAGGTTATTTTTAAATAGATGTTCCTAGTTTTAGGAAAAACTAATAAAGAAAATAAATAAAAAGTTTTGTATTGCACAAAAGCATGTGCTAATTTTAGGAGAGTTGAGTGTTTTATTGTTAGATGAAATCCATCTATTTATTAGAGGCAATTGTAAGTGTTTTCATAAAAACACATTTAGAGAGATTGTATTGATGAAGCTCTAACAAGGAAGAAGAAATATATGCACAAAAGTGCTGATCTGAGTTTGCAATAATCTATTTTATTTGTAATTATTTATTTTATTTCTATTAGTTGTTATTTTATGTGCCTAATTTCTACAAATTGGTATCAGAGCGTAGATTTTTTCAACAAGTTTCTAATTGATAACGGTTATGGCTTCTATATCAGATTTCTGACACCACAATTTATAGGAAAGAATTACGAGTATTGGTCATTAACCATGAAGGCACTATTTAGATCCCAGGATGTGTGGGAAATCATAGAGAATGGGTACACAGAGCCCATAAATGCAGCAGCATATAACACACTCTCACATGCAGAGAAAGACACTTGAAGGAATTAAGAAAGAAAGATGGAAAAGATATTTTCTTCATTCATCAAGCCATGCATGAAAGCATCCTACCTAGAGTGGTAGTAGCCAATAAAGCAAAAATTGCATGGGAAACTCTCCAAGTTGCATATCAAGGTAAAGAGAAAGTAAAAACTGCTAAAGCTATAGTTACTTCATAGAGATTTTGAAAATATGTCAATGAAAGATTCAGATTATGTAGAATCATTCTTTACTTTTGTAGTTAGTTTATTCAATCAAATTAAATCTCATGGTGAAACTATTGAGGAAAAAGGATTATTGAAAAATTTCTTAGAAGTTTTCTTACAAAATTTGATCATTTGGTAGTTGTTATTAAAGAAACTAAGCATCTAAGTCAGTTTTCAATTGAGGAGTTGCATGTATCACTAATAAATCATGAACAGAGGTTTAATAGATCACATGCAATTGTAGATCAAGCTTTTTTCATCACAGGTATTAGGAAATCATGGAAGAGGAAGAGGAAATTTCAGCCCTAGAGGCGAGAGGAATAATTTCATCTAGAGGACAACATGGTACATAAAACTCAAGAGGAAGAGGACATAGTCAAGACAATCCATGATCATTTTTCAGGATCAAATACAAGGATAAGTTGCATGTATAATGTCACTATTACAAGACATATGGGCATTATGCTTATGAATATAGAAAAAAACAATATGATCAAAACAAGCAAAATCAAAATTAGGTTGGGAGCTCTACTTCAAGCTCCATGTTTATTACATACACAAATATTATCTGAAGCATCACCTATTGAGTGTAATATATCACAAGAGAGTCCTAGTGATGTGTGGTATTTGGATTCTAGTTGTAATAATCACATGTCAAGTAACTTAGATTTATTTTCTAATTTGGATGAGTCAATAAAGACAGAAGTTACCCTTGGGAATAATAATATAGTGACTATAAAAGGAAAAGGAACAATCAACATTCTAACTAAAAAGGGGGAGAAAAATATTATGTAGGATGTTTATTATGTTGTAGGTTTGAAGCATAATCTTATGAGCATTGGTCAATTGGTACAAAAGGATACGAGTTTACATTGAATACAATGAATGTGTGATCGTGGATAAAGCTCCAAGTACCCCAGGATGATTGTTAAAGTGAAGATGACAAGAAACATAATGTTTCCTTTGAAGATTATACCAGCCACATCTGGAGTTCATACTACAGATCATTCGAGCTAAGGAGATTGAATCATCTTTTCAATCATTTGAAAAATATGAATCGTGGCTATAACATCTTAGGTTTAGTCATTTAAACTTTGGTGTTTTGAACTTATTACACAGAAAAAATATGGTGAAAGTTTTCCTTTGAGTCAGAAACCAGATAGAGTTTGTGAAGGTTGTATTTTGGGAAACAACACAGAACCCTTCCCGATTGGAAAAACAAAAATAACTTTTGTTCATTGAAGGTTGCTCATATTTTATGAAGTTCATTAATGACTATACAAGGAAGACATAGGTGTACTTTTTGAGACAAAAATCAGATGATTTTGATATATTTTAGTAGTTCAAGGATTTAGTGGAAAAAAGTGGGTACTACATCAAATTTAGAGGACAGACAAAGGAGGTGAGTATATTTCCAATGCTTTTCTAAATTTTTGCAAATATCATGGTATACACAAGCAGTTTACTTCTAGGTATACACCATAATAGAATGGTGTGGCAGAGAGAAATAATAGAACCATCATGGAGATGGAAAGAAGTATGATGAAGGAAAAGCATCTTTCAAATGAGTATTGGGTAGAAGCAGTAGAAACTGTTGTTTACATCATAAACAGGTGTCCAACAAAAATTGTTGAAACATGGTTCCTCAACAAGCTTGAACTAATAAAAATACAGTGTTTCTCATTTTATAATCTTTGGTTGTGTGGCATACGCACATGTTCCTGATGAGCTAAGAAATAATTTAGACAACAAAGGAGAAAAATGCATATTTGTTAGATATTCATAGAATAAAAAGCTTACAAGTTATTTAATCCAATTACTAAAAAGGTCATAATCAAAAGAGATGTACAATTTGTTGAAAATGAGGCATGGGATGGAAGTATTAAAAAAATTCAGTGTAGTAGCAGCTATTCCTCATGATGATATGGCAGATGAAAGCATAGAGCAACAAGGTATTGTATCTTCTTCAAATCTTGGACATGCACCACAAGTTATAACACAAGCTACACCTCCATCTACATCTAGGAGATCTCCAAGATTTCAATCATCTTCAACCATCCAACAGAAACCACAAAGAACACCAGAAGCAACTCCTTTAGTACAAAACAGTCCATCATCAGATATCCCTTTGCAGTGGAAAACAAGGAGTCTTAGTGAGATTTATAATGTTGATACAAGTAATGCTTTTTCATTTTTGCATTTTTTCTCAAGTTGTAGATCCAATATACTTTGAAGAGGATATAAATAATGAATTTTGGGTTCAATCCATGGATGATGAGATAGATTCCATATAGAAGAATCGACATGGGAATTGGTAGATCTTACAGAAGGAAAGGATGTGATAGGAGTGAAGTGGGTCTATAAGACCAAATATACTATTGATGGTAAAGTACAGAAATATAAAGCAAGGTTGGTTGTCAGAGGTTTTTCACAACAATATGGAGTAGATTACAATGATACATTTGCACCTATAGCATGTTTAGACATAGTAAGAATGGTTTTAGAAGTTGTAGCTCAAAACAAATGGCCTATTTATCATATGGATGTAAAATTAGCATTCTTGAATGATTTTCTTGAAGAAGAAGTTTATGTGAACCAACAAAAGGTTATGAGATTGAAGGTCATGAAGGAAATGTATACAATTTGAAAAAAAAATGCTTTATGGTCTCAAGCAAGCACTTAGATCTTGGTACAACATGATTGATTCTTATTTGATACATAATGGTTTCAGTAGGAGCAGCAGTGAGCCTACCTTATACATCAAGATTAATGAGCAAGGTAAAATTTTGATTGTTTTTTATATGTGGATGATTTAATCATCACTAGAAATCTATCTACAGACTCATTAAAATCAGCTATGAATAAATAATTTGAGATGACAGATCTAGGCCTCATGCACTATTTTTTGGGAATAGAAGTTCAACAATGAGAAGATTAATTTTTATTTCACATGAAAGGTATGCTAATGAATTTTTGAAGAGGTTTTAACATGTAAAATTTCAAGCCAACACTTTGACACCTATTGCAGAGGTTTGAAGTTAAGAAAAGATGACAATGGATCATTTGTAGATCCAACATGTTCAAAAGGTTAGTTGGAAGTCTCATGTATTTGAAGGCCACAAGGCCTGATATTATGTATGGTGTGAGCCTCATCTCAAGGTTCATGGAATCTCTAAAATATTCACATTGGAAAGCTGGAAAAGGATTTTGAGGTATGTATGTGGAACTAAGAATCATGGAATTTTGTATTCAACATCAAATGAGTTCAAACTCATAGGTTACATAAATAGTGACAGTGTCGAAGTATAGATGACAAAAAAATACATCCAGATATGTTTTTCACTTTGGAATAGGCATAGTTTTCATGGGCATCAAAGAAGAAGCCCATAGTCACATTATCTTCAATAGAAGTAGAGTATGTAGCAGCAACAAGAGCAGCATGTCAAGATGTTTGGATGAGAAGAGTGTTGAAAGATTTGAGGCAAAATCAAGAGGATGCTACACATATTTTTGTGACAACAATTCAGCAATAGCATTATCCAAAAATCATGTTTTTCACAAGAGGAGCAAGCACATAGATATGAGGTATCACTTCATCAAGGAGTTGGTTAACAATAAATAAATGTTTCTTGAATTTTCAAATCGAAGATCAATTTTTGATATTTTTACAAAAGATTTGGGAAAAGAAGCTTTTGAGTATTTGAGAAGTTGTTTGGGAGTTTGTGATTAGGAATATGTCAGATCTGGAAGTGCACACTTAGCTCTAGAATAATAAAATTTGGAAGGTCAAAATTAAGGGGGAGTGTTAGAAAAAGACTTGAATTTTATCCCCGCTTTATTTTTTGGAAAAAAATTTAAAACAAAAAAAAACAAGTCTCTTTTCATGTGTAGGTTATTTTTAAATAGATGTTCCTAGTTTTAGGAAAAACTAATAAATCAAAAGTTTTGTATTGCACAAAAGCATGTGCTAATTTTAGGAGAGATGATTTTTATTGTTAGATGAAAGTCATCTATTTATTAGAGGCAATTGTAAGTGTTTTGATATAACACATTCAGAGAGATTGTATTGAGCCAAAGCTTTGACAAGGAAAAAGAAATATATGCACAAAAGTGTTGATCTGAGTTTGCAATAATCTATTTTATTTGCAATTATTTATTGTATTCGATAGTTGTTATTTTATGTGCCTAATTTCTATAGTGATATAGATATTCATTTCTCTGGCTCCAAGTTAACTTTTGTTCTTAAATTAGCTAAAGTGGAGATAGAATCCCAAGACACTATTTCATAGAATAGAAGAAGAAATGGTAAGGTTTTTAAGAGATGTAAGTAGTATTCAACTCTGGCTCGAAATTTAGCTTTCACAAGATAACATGAGACATAAGTGACATAGATTCTCAAACTAAATCTTCAACTAAACTCATAAAAAAAAGACATTTGCATGTCTGATCATTGTGCATTAACTATGTGAGGAGAAAAGAATGCGAGAGGAAATAGAGATTTTATCTCTTATACATTCATATGAAATCAAAATCATGATACATATTATATAGCTGAGAGGCTTAACAATATTCCCCATAAAAATAGGAGGGGTTTACAACTTATCCAAGAAAAATGTGATATTATCTAATCTACACAATATAATTATATAGAAGATATGCTACATATTATTATGCAAACATTCCCCCTTATTACATTATTCTTGCAAATATAACCCCTAAAAAGTTCAAATTTAACTTTTCCGAGAGATTTTGTGAGGATGTCAACAACTTGTGCTTCGTAAGACATCTTTGGAGTTGAATGTGATAGTCCAAGATGTGCTCTTGAATGAAATGATAATCAATCTCAATATGCTTTATTCATTCATGAAAAACTGGATTTTGTACGAGCTTCAAAACACTTTGATTGTCGCATAGTGTATAAGTGACTGATTTCGAGAATTCCCGTGTCATCCAAAATGTGATGTAACCATATCACTTCACACACAACTCCTCGTGTGGCATGATATTTTCCTCTGTGGATGAGATAGAAATAATATTCTACTTCTTTCTTATCCACAAGATAGGTCCAGATCCAAGATGAAAAATGTATCATGTGGTTGACTTCCTGTCATCAATAGATCCGGTGTGGTCCAAATCGCGTATCCTTGTAAGAAGAATTGATCATTCTTCTTATATTCCAAACCATAATCAGTTGTTCCTCAAACATATCTCAAAACATGCTTTGTTGTAGTCCAGTGACATTTCTTCGGCTCCTACATGAACTGGAAAGATAGCTGATAGCATAGCATAGATCTGGTTCTGTTTATGTCAAATAGATGAGCCCTCCAACAAATTTCCTATAGAGAGTAGCATCTACTTGAGGTGAGTCCTAGAATCTTGAAAGTTGCAAGCCTTTCTCCATGGGAGTGGATATAGGTTTACAATCTGACATTCTATATTTTTCCAGGAGTGTCTTGGCATACTTTATCTAGGAGACAAAAATGTGATGCTCCTTTTTCCATATCTCCAAGCCAAAAAGGTAATGTACTAGTCCCAAATCTGTCATGTTCAAGCTTCTTTTGAGATCATTCTTAACAATATCAATCGATCTTACTCGAATCTGTCACATGATCACAAGATCATCTACATACACAACAAGAATGACAATTTCTTTTCCTACCTTCTTTATATACAAATTAGAATCTTAGGGCTATGAGTGAACCCATGCTACAAAAGGTGATCGTTGATATTGATATACCATTCTCTTAGATCTTGTTTCGATCCATACGAGATTTGATGAGACGAAATACCTTCTTAGGATGCTCTTCATCAAAAAATCCTTCAGGTTGGGTCATGTACACTTCTTCTTTTAGATCACCATTTAGGAAAGAACTCTTGATGTCCATCTGTTGAAGTCTCCATCCTTTTTGTGTTTGCAAGTGTGCAAACAACTCTGATGGTCTTGATCTTCGCAGTGGGTGCAAAGGTTTCTTCATAGTTGATTCCCTCTTTCTAAGCATATCCTTTTTCTACAAGTCATGCTTTATGTTTTTTATGGATCCATCTTCCTTATATTTTGCAGCCTATGGGTTTATTTCTTGTAGGCAGATCGACAAGTTCCCATGTCTAATTTTTCTTGAGTGAGTCAATTTCATATCATGGCTTCCTTCCACGATTTTGGTGAGTGCCTCACAACATTATCGAACTTAGAGCTATTAATCAGTGAAGTCATGAGTGTAAATTTTACCTCATTTCTTATTTGACTCCTTATTTTGACTCTGGATGATGTATCCGGGAGTTGTTGCAAATGTGAGTCCTTGATGGTGCTTTATACCCACTTTGGATGAGAAATTGGCTGCTTTTGAGAAGAAATGTGTCATTGCCATGTGGATTGATGTGGAGTCACATTCTCCAATTCTCTAAGGTCAACAAATAGCTCTCCTGGAAGCACATCTTTTCTTTGAGTAGTCTCCTCTAGCTAATCATTTGATTTGGAGACTAGTCGGTGAGAGGTGGTTGGTAATGGTTCTACTATTGTCACTATTGATTCAAAGGATGACTCGTCACAAACCACATCCCAAATCTCGTATATTTTATTTTTCTCAAGATCCATGAGACAATAAGCCTTTGAGGTAGTGTTATAGCCAAGTAGGATGCACGGGAGCATCTTTGGCTCAACCTTATTTCTCTTCTGAGTTGGGACATGCATGTATGTTGTGCAACCAAATACTCATAAATGATAAATTGATGGATTTCTACCACTCCATACCTCTTATGGCATTTTATTTTGTATAATATTTTTCGGTGCCCTATTGAGAAGATATACAAACTATTTATATTGCTTCATCCCAATAGCATTCCTCTAGCTTTGTTGTTGTTAGCATGCAATGAGCCATCTCCATCAATGTGTGATTGTGACACTCAACAATGTCATTTTTTTGGGGTGTGTAGGGAGCAAAGTTCTTCTTAACGCCTTGTTGGTTCAGGAAGGCCAAGAAATTCTTTGATGTAAATTCCCCCTTGATCTGAGTGAAGTAGAAGAAGTGGTTGTCCGGTCTCTTTTACAACATGATGATAGAAATTCTCAAATGTTGAGTATCCTCACTTTTCTTCTTCCCAAAAACACCTACATCTTGCGAGAGTGGTCATTCATGAACAGGTTGGAAGTAATTGTATCCTAAAAATGAAGCGTAGTAGTAGACCATTTAGATCGGTATGAACTACCTCTAGACGCTTCTTGGCATAAAAGGTTCTCACCAAATGAGATCCTGTGTTGTTTTCCTACAAAACCCCCGGGGAAAATAGGTAAGGAACTGGACAATTTGGGTAGTCCATGGACCATTGCTTTTGAACTCATCTGATGCAATGAACTAATTGACAAGTGACCATATCTAAAATGTCAGAGGGCTGTAGATTCTACTATTGAGGCAGATAAAGCTACTGTAAAAGATGAAACAATATCTAAAGCAAATAACTTATCTTTTAGAAATGCTCTAGCAATAATTGTACCTTGTCTAGAGATTAAGCATGATTTAATGCCATTTTGGACAAGAAATTCTACCTTAAGGTGATGATTCAAGAGTTGAGTCACTGACAAGAGGTTGTTAGTCAAGCCAAGAACATATAGTACCTTTGTAAGTGTACATTTTTGTGGTCCCAGAGGAATGGTGACATTTCCTATTCCTTCTGCAACATACTCTTTGTCATCTGCTATCCAACCTGATCTCTAGTGGGTTGTTCGTTCAATGAATCAAACAGTTTCTTGTCACCTGACATATGCTTACTTGCACCGAGTCTATCAACCATACTTTCTTTGTGGGTTGAGAAGTTTGAGAGACTAGTACAAGGTTCTTACCACAATTGGCTCCTTCTAATGTCTCTTCATCAGATTCATCATCTTGTTGGGCTACGAGATGTCCCTTCTACTTTCTCCGATGGGGACGTCATTTGGAATTTTGAAAATCATCACACCCTGATGTGCTTGTTTGACTCGAAGACCCCTATTTCAAGCCATTGTACCAGTAATGATCAATGTCATGAGTATTGGTTTTGCATATTTGACACCATCACTTGGAATTTTGAGCTTGCAGACTTTTGATTCTGATCTACTTGTGATTGCTTCACTGGGGGACCTTTTCGATTCTTTTGGCCACGTTGGGGCCTTGAGAAAAGGGCTTTTTCCTGGGCCTCATCTTGGACTGAATTGATTGCCTCTTCCTACTACAATAAGTTCACGAGTTCTTCGAACGTCACTACCCTGTTGGATACATTCAATGTCGTAAAAAACTTAGAACTGAGAAGGGAGTTCCCTCAAGGTGATCAAAACTAGAATCGTATCTTCTACCTTCTCACCAAGAGCTATTAACTTCATTCGCAGCTCGACCACTCGACATAAGAACTCCTCAACTTTCTCATCGGACCCCATAGATAGGGTATGCAATTTTGACTGAAGATGGAGAACCTTAGTCTTATTCTTCACCTCAAAGATGGTAGCAAGCTTTTCCCATGCCTCCTTTGGTTTCTCTGCATCCCGAACATGCGGTTGCACGTCATCGGTGATACTCAACATTATCATCATCAGTGCTTTAGCACTTGCGATCTCATATTTAATGATCTCATTAGGGTTTGTTGGAACTTGTGCGGACCCTGTGACAATGCTCCATAATCCCTCAAACTGAAGGATTGTACGCATTTTATTTTCCAGCCACATAATTCAGCCCTTTAAGCAACTAAGCATCCAAAAGTAGAAGTTTTGGTGCAGACATTGGAATTAAAAAAATATTTTTTTTATTTAAATTATTGATTTCCAAGAGATATTACAACTTTGACTCACTGATGAGAAGTACTAGCTCGTAGATGCTCTCGATACTCGCGTGCTAAGAGACGGCGATGCTTTGTCAAGTGTTCTTCTTCATCTTCACAATTGGCGTCATACCCAGCTTCTAGCTCTTCCCAAACTCACTTTGCTTGGCAGCTGACATCGAAAAGGAAATATTCAAGAATTCCTCTTCGAACTAGCTCATCAAAGACTAGATTACTAGTGTTGTGTAGCTCGTTGAGCAGTGAAAACTAGAACCCAAAGCTTTCTTCACGATGTTATCTGGCTTGCAGTCTTCAGATTAGCTCCCAGCAGTCTTGAAATGTTCATTTACATTCGACATTCAGAAAAAGTTTTTTTAATCAAGAATATAGCTTCTTGGAGACCCTTTGTTGTAATTTCTTTGTTTTCTCGTACCCTTTGTAAGCTTTCGAGTGTTGAGTTGTTGGGATCTGAGATGAAGTTTCCGTGCCGCTAGCTATATTCAGTTATTCTTCTTTATCGCAGCAAGTAGAGTGATACTTATATGCAACAAATTGGATCATAACAGCTGGCCATCATCAACGTTTGCAATCGTTGTGCCAGCCAAGAGTATGTTGTTGTAAAAGATCCGTCAAAAATACACTACACAACAATTAAAAAAACTTCCACGTAGCAATCAACTAGAGAAGGAGTAAAAGCTAGACTAATTGCGCCAATGTCCTGGGAGCACTCAGAAACTTTCACGTTGAACCTTGATAAACAAGTCAGCATTCAAAATATGGAGTCGTCAATTCACAGCAAACTGGATACACCTTCGTGCAATAAGAAAATCAAAGACTCCATGTATTCTTTGCCAATCATCTTATAGGCGGACAGGAGGAAATGATTGCAGCAATTTTCCAGGCAGCAGTGTGTCATGCCTCAGCAAGGAGGTAGAAGACAAAAATACTCAGGTCAGAATAAATGCGCCCCAGAAATGATTGCAGCAATTTTCCACGCAGCAACAATTCCAATTCAACATGTTGCATGCAAAAAAAACAATTCTCCTTTGTTGTTCAAACGCCACACTAACTGCCAATTCAATTTTATTTTATTTTTATTTAACTCCAGTCACTAATTTATGTTGGCACCAATGTACTGGAGTGGAACCAAAACTCCACGCAGCAGTCAAGAAATTGGTCACTGAAACTCCTACACAGCTTCTTCCACGTTGAGCTCTCCCCCACGCATGCAAGTAGGCAAAAAATCCTCCACGCAGGTCCAGACTGAGAATTCTTCTTTGCGCGCTGAGAATGATCTCCTCCTCCACGCAACAGTCTAAAAACAAAGAACCGGTCTCTCCTTTCCAACGCACAGGCAGAGATCAAATTTGCTCTGTTTCCAAATTGTGAGAAGAAAAGAATGGAGAGGAAATAGAGATTTGATATCTCTTATTCATTCATATGAAATCAGAAGCACGATACATATTATATAGCCGAGCGGCTTAACAATATTCCTGATAAAAGTAGGAGGGGTTACAACTTATACACAATCTAATTATATAGAAGACATGCTACATATTATTATGCCAACAAACAATAGATAAACAAATTCTTATTAAAATTGAATGGCAGGAATAGATAAACACTTTGAATTTTTCGATTATATACATTTTAGTATTGAAAACATCCACAAGTCCATTGATTTACAAAGTTCCTATAATATATTTGTACGTTTGATGGTACCTATGTGATCTCACTGTTATACACTTTTTTTTCTTCTTATTAGTCGTTCGTTTTTTTATTGAAATAGATTTTTCCTCTCAATCGAATAAAATCTCTTACTTTGTAGATAGATTGCTCAAGAAGTTATCTATGTTGAAAGAACTTGTGGATGATTTGTATTAACCAGCGAAACTCAAATTTAGCCTTTTGCCTGCTATTTAGATGCCTTTGGTGTCCTTCAGGGGACGATGCAATAAAATGTAGGTTTTGATCCACATACCAGAGGAAGGTAGTAGGTTGCAAGCAAGTAAGGTAAAACAAAGGCACTGAGAGAGATAGGTAAAAACATATGCAAAAAAAATTCAGAGTGTATACTACAAAAATCACAAAAATCAATGCGTTGAACTTGATATATACAGCCTAGTTAAACATGAAAGCGACTATTGCGATGTTAATATGCTAATGATTAATACCCAGAACAGAATGAGGGCGTGACAATTACCTTGCAGCAGATTCAGAAAAATGCTTGTTCGGCTGCTTCTGTCTACGAGTATGAAGATCGCCCCCGCTTCAAAACTCCATAACCAAGCAAGAAAACTTGTGAGTTTCAAAATGGGTATACAGAGTTGGCAGGAATGGGTGATCCAGAGAAGCCACAATCTCCCGCTCTGTCTGTGCCCTCAGCAATTTTAACCCAAGATATGCCTCATGTTAAATTACAGAAATGTAGAAGGTGGATGTTCCGCAGTGCTCACCAAAACAAACAGTCAAAACACTACCACGGCCATGCTAAGCAGTAAGCATACATCAGGATATCAAAAGACAATAAAAACAGACTTAAACAAATGATGTTCAGCTCAATCTCGCAAAACAGTTGAACCTTTTTTAATATTTGAAATTTTATTGAAGACTTTTTATTATTTATTATTAATTAAGAATTTATATCATACTGACATTTGTCATGTAGTCTACAGAAAACACAGCAGGACAGGTGTGAAAAATAATTGTATTCACTCTTCAATCTTCACGCCATTAAAATCATTCATTCATTGAGTTATAGTAGGCTTATGGACTTAATTATTATTAATTAAGATTTTATGTAATCCTGAAACTTGATGCACTGAGTGGAAAAGGGCGACAGGGAACTTGTCATTCAATGAATCGGAAAGAGCGGCTGTATTGAGTTACATAGGAGCCACCACTGCTTTCCTACTCCAATTTGAAAGAAAACACTTGCTCTGTGCAATTGAAAGGACTTATATCATGCATGCATAGTATGTAACAAAACAATACTCCCTTGTTAAATGAAAGAAGAAGCTTATTGACAAGCAGAGTTAACATACTTTTATTTGTGCAACAAACAGAAAGAAACCTAATTTGATTTAAAGCAGGTTTATAATATTAAATCTATGTTTGCAGCTTGGGCAGTTCATTGACACGCAATCCTTCATGAATATTACAATAGAAATAACAATGTCTGTGTATTGCCAAAATCACGGATGGTAACGCCCTTTATATTATGTAGCAAACGTAAAAGCTCTCATACATTCTGGAATTGAAAAACATTACATAAAACTGGAATTATCATAAGTTGAAGACATAATATATTGTGCAATTATATTACTGGCCAGCAGCGAAGGCGTGGACGGGGAAAGTCTTGGTGATGCCGGCGAGGCTCTTGAAGTGAATATTTCCGGTGGGAGGGTTGTCGAGTGTGATGTCTCCCACGGGAGCCCAGATGAACAACTCCTTCGCCTTCACTCCCTTTAGTTTTTAATGCGCCCCTGTTCGATGAAGCCATGGATCTCTGCGTCGTAACTCACCTGCTTAGAAATGAGTTTGAAAGTGTGTTCCACTTTCTTCTTCTGAACAATCCACATGTACCCACTGGACTTCACGTAACCCACCTCCACCACCTCCTCCAGAGGCAGCAAACCCTCTGGCAGACCAAACTCCTTCAACAAAGCCCCCGCCTGCTTCATTCCCTCCTCGTGCCCTTTCATTACCACAGCTCCCTCCCTCTCTGCCGCCATCTCTCAATCCAAATATTCACACTCGGAATTGCTAAAATAGTTGAGAAGATTGATTTTATTGTGAGCTATTTATACTAGTTGTGATCAGCTTTGGAGAGTTGACCGGGCTTACGGACAAATATTGTGCAGGCGAGGGACAAACCAAAGAAAGGATCGTATTGTCCACGGGATTTACGATTGTGAAGCATCATATTATATCTACGCTCTCAATAATTTGCCTTCATTTACGAGGGTTTTCGTTTGGATATTATCGATAATCATAATTTTGGACCCGCTTAGGCTGGGCATTGCTATAATCTCCACTGTTATTTTAAACAATATCTTGATTTAAAGGCTCTTAAAGCCCGCTCACTTGAAAACAAAAACCCACACGTATGACTTTTTTGGTAAGCGTACGGCCTGGCAACCTTCTCCACACCTTCTGTCAAGTTATTAAATCTAGAATACGTAGTGTATGTTTGCCCAATATGACAACTTAAGATTTCTTTTATTCTTAAACGAAAATACTACTATATCTCAAAATAACTATTAAAAAACCATACAAATAACTTGAAAAATATATTGACAAAATTAATATCAAACATAATTTAAACCTTTAGGATAGCACTAGAAATCACAAGTTATATAAAAATGTATTGAAAACTATGTACACATTGTAGTAATGTTTAGGAGTAGTACAAGATCTTGATAATTGATTTGAAAAAGGATATTTGACAAGAAAATCAACATAAGATCTAAAACCAAAACCACACTCCACTGTATCTAAGTAAATAACTCACTTGTACATGGCTAAAAATATCAACCATAGCCCAATCTAAAAATGTGATAATAAGGTGTTCCACATGTTTATGTGTGTTATTAAGAGTCATACGTGTGAGTTTTAGCCTTTATCTTTATAAGTGAATAATAGATACATTGTTCTTATGAAGAGTCATAATTCCCAAATGCCATAGAGGGTTTATGTTAAGAGAGGGTATATTCTATGATGTTAACAACTTCATAGATAACAAAAGATGATCCCACCCTTTTCATGTATGACATTTACCACTTTTTTTTCCAACCTTTCACCTGCCACTTTGAAAATAAATATGGCAAATTTGGAAACTTGTATATATGAAAATCCTAAGCCCTTGGTCATATGCTATGGTCATATGAGGGCTTAAAGCTTGTGATTCCTACTAGTAGTGCTTAACTTCAGCCCCCTTTAATTTTATTTGTGTGGTGAAGGCAAAATAATTTTTGTGTGTTTTAGTGGCAGCTAAAATAAATAATGAGTGCAATATTAAAAGCTAGTGTTGTAATCAATTGTGGGCGCAATTTTGGTGAGCCACATCCTAAACTTTGGGAGTTGCATTTTGTATCTATCATGGATTCTGATAATGATATGTTTTTCTCGAAGTGTGTGACTTCAAGAGGATATTGTAAAATTTTGGAAGAAAATAGATCACTCAAGAAGTGAAATTATCTTCTACAATCACTCATTCACGATAAGGATATAATAATCCACTCCCTGCAGCAACACCTTGCTAGCCTACAACATCACCATGATATTGTGGATAGCCATATCCATGTTCCTAGTCCACTTGTAGCTATTGCTCCTGTACCCACTGACATTGATTTGTTACTCTTTGAGCATGTTCCTACTCTTGATGCTTCTAAACCTGTGAGGTTTGTTACTGCATGCTCTTCCACATATGTGCTATTACAGTACCACATGTTGTGTATCCTACTTCTGCTCAGCTACATGGATTTTTGAGAAGCATACCACTGCATTCAGTTCTCGCATGCTTCGTTCTATGGGTCTCACTAGTAGAGTCATTGGCAAACATTCACAGGGTATTGTTTCCTCTATTCCACATGTTAAGTGGAATTCTTGTCATGACATTGGTTTTCGAGTAGATACTTCATTGGGATCACACATTTGAGAGCTCATTTTTTTTTCGCTCGACTCTCTCTGAGGATCATGAGCAACACATGAGTTCTGCACCTTCACTCAGGCTTGAGAAACCTGAGATTTCAGCTATCAAACATGATCAACTTGACACACATTCTAATGTTCTTTTGCATGCACCCATTATGCATTTTGCACCAAGTCATATGTAAGTATCTTCTTCATCCATCCATGTTGAATTGGGGTGGATATCGATCACTCGTGGCTGGCGGCATAGGCATTCATTGAGAGGACTCTCTGGCGTGGCTCCTCCACCATTAGGCCTCTTGCTCCACTTTTATACCTTATGCATTGTTATGCTTCTTGTTTTGAGCAATTTTTCTTTAAATAGGTGTAATGTATCTCTCTTGTTTGTTGAGAAATTTTGTATCTATATTTTCGACACTTTTGGCATGTTGATAGTCTCTCTTGTGGGAAGCTATTATGGTGGAGCCCAGTATTAGTTTGTCAGTGTTCAAGTAGTTGTTTTGAAAAATCATACAAATTTGTAGCGCCACTCCACCTATTCGAGGTATGGGAGGGTGTGGTGTTGATCCTACTTCTTCGGGTTTCGTGTCCTTGCCTTGTTACCTTGGATTTTCTTGGATCGTGACACTCTAGATTTTGTGTCCTTGCCTTGTTGCTTTGGTTTTTGTTCTTGGATCGTGGCACACCTATTTGCAGCAGTTGATCGAATTATGTTTGGTGTTTTTTTTGCACTTTCGACATCACTCCATTGACGTTCTCCTTAGATGGAGCTATTACAGTGAAACCCAAAGGTGTGAGTTGTTTTGAGTTTTGTGATCGAGCAGTGGATTTAGACCACAGTGCACACCAAAATTCTTCAGCATTGTACGATTTTTTTAAGCCAAGCTTCTTGGGATGCCTTGGAGCGGGTCTTTACTCTCTTTACTTTGTTGTTACTGGTTTTGGGTACCTTGTGGTGTCTTTTTTTCCTAGTTATTGTACATGAGTACCTCATCATGCCTAGTTGTCGGGACTCATATTGTGGACATGCCACTTCTATTTTGGCCCCTAGCTTCACTTGAGGGGGGTGTTAGAGTAGGTATTTACCTTAGCTCATGCTCACCTACGTACTTTATATACCTTTATTACATTTATCCTCACCCACTTATGTGTGTGGATATTTCTTTTATCTTATTTAGATATTAGGAGATATTATCTAGTTGTTAGGTATAGTTCTCTCCTAAATCTATGGTATTGACTAGTTCTTTGATGACTAGTTATTTCCTTGATTTATGGCTTGATCTACGACTTTGACTGGTTCTTAGATTGTTATTCTTGCCTATTTAAGCAAGGCCCATTCTCAATGTATTGTTGGGTTCCATTATAATATATGATGTTGTTACTCATTTGTTTGCAAAGGTTGTATGTAAAGCTATTTTGGCGAATTGCTTTCATCTTATTGATCGTAGTGTTTGATTAGCATATGTGTTCTTGGCTTGGTACGATCTGGTTATCGTTCCTTTTAACATTAAGCTTCTTTAAGAATAATTGTTAATAATTAAATGACTAGATATAGAGCAACTCAAACAAATGCCCATGGTTTTGAAATTTGATCAAAACAAGTGACCTAGTTTCTCCAATTTTGTTCCTCCACATTTGCTTTGCTTCCCATTTTTGGTCTTCGCCCTTCTCAATATATATTCAATGTATATATATTTATTTCGCAAGAATAGTTATGGCAATCTATTTGGAATGGAGAATGTGAGATTTATGGAGTAGGAGTGTTGGAAAAAGTTATCGTGTGTAACTTTAAACCTTCTAAAATCATTTGCTTCAAAGTTTAGGCATTCTCAAAATACCCATTTTGTGTATACCTTGACACATAAAGCAGATCCTTGAATTCTTTTCTTTCTCTCTAAAAAATATTTTGTCATTACAATGGAGGCAAAAATGAGAGTCAATTTCCTTTATCAGACTGAGTTCGACTTCTATTTTTATAATAGATTTGTATCATGAATACAATATTGAGGTTTTCTCTGTTATTCAATGATTCATGAGTGTATCGTATATAAACCTTCTGAATAGGTGTTTGTGTCTGAGATGGTGGGCAAGACTGTTTATCTCTATTTCTTAGCTCACCGGTGCCCTCCTTGTAGAGGATTCACTCCATATTTGACGATTGATGCCATCATCTTCCCTGTAATTTACAAATTACATTTTAAATGTATTGTGGAAATTTAGAAACCATCTTTGGAAGCCTTAATACCTTAAATTTTGCTATTTTTGAAACCCTAACAACCCTATATCATCATGTGGATCACATTTCTTGAGATTTTTTCATTTTTTACGTTGCTTTTAGCTTGGTTTTGTTTTCGAGTCTTAAAGGGTTTCTTTATTACTTTGGGCCTTGGTTTATTCTATAACGGGAAACAGGGGGCGAATTTAGCTCGTGGATCCTGTAAGTCTTTACTACCAATTTGGTTGAATCCTTAACTTTTTAAGGAACCCCCTCATTTTGTATTGGCTTGTTTAACATGGTTTCACAGGGGGGTTTGGGATTCATGTTATCGCATAAGTGAGTAATTTGATTTGCAGATGTGTTTGGTCTATGGCCTTCTTTGGTGAATCGACCTCTGTCTCAATATGTCCCGGTAAATGGCAAGGGTTTGAGCTCAAGTTTTCTCGAGGTTAAGGATCTAGAGGTCATTTACTGGTCGATCTCATTCTCTAGTTGACCACTCGCCCGACCCTGCTTAGAGTGGAAACCTAGATAAAATAATAGAAATAGAGGTTGGGGTTCCATCTAGTACAAAAAATGAAACTATGCCAAAAATATTGCTAGTAAAAGTCTTCTCGAAAAACATTTTCGTATTTAAACACTTTACAAAGAAAAGGAAACTTCAAAGGTGGACACCTACCAAAGAATTATGTCTTGATTTAAATGCTTCTTAAAGCTACACACATGAAATCAAAAGTTCGCACCATTTTGTAAGCATAGCGGTTGGTTGGGTTCCTTGAAACCTTCTCCAAACATTCCATAAGTTATTATACGATCGAAGGCAATTATATAGTCTCCACCAAGACCATTAATCTTTTTACCTTACTCAATAGCAATTTTCCATTTGTAATATTTCATGTGTTTTATAATGTTTTGCATCAAAACTATAATTTGGATAGAAATAGAATATAGTTAGGATATAAATAAATTAAAACAATCTTCCACAAAAATTTGGTGATTTCCATCATTTATGTTTAATATTCCAAAATGCCAATCATTACAATGCGTGCAAATATACCAATTAGTTTTAAACCCCCTTTATCCCTATTCCAACACATACGGCACTAACCAATGCAAGATCCTAAAAAATTGAACTATAATTAAGTATAGTCAATCACGGATCCGAAAACTCCTTTCATACACATTTTACTAATTTATATTGTTGCATGCATACATAACAAATGGATTATTTCTGAATTCAACGATTCTTTTATTCTTATGGAAGAGGACACCTCTAAATCAATGTCTGGTCAATTGGACAATTTTTTGTGCTTGGTATGTCTTTTATTAGTTCAAATTTGTCTCAAATTTTGTGAAAAGTGTGTTCATGTTTGGTTGTTTTCTTCATGTATTCCAATTGATATGCAATTTACAATGAGTTTAAAATTCATTTTTTTGCTATAATTGAATCCTTCAGTGTCTTTTTAGTATATGTTGGTATTGGATATGTGTTGAGATAGGATTTCATCTCGAGTGGACTAAATACGGTGAAGTAGAGTTGAACCAGATTCTGATCTATGTAGCCATAGAACTAGATTTTGTTAAAGCTTCTACACAGTCTCAAAAGCAACATCAAGAAGCTAAAATAGCCCACCTGAAGACCTTCTAGAAAGAGTAAGGAGAGAAAGAGATGAGATCAGAGATGAATGTATAAAACTCACCAACAAGGTAAAGTACATTAAATCATGAATATAGACATTGAATATAATAATAATTGTGTTAGAACTACCCCTGGTCATATTTATTCAGGAGGTTCTACATTGAATATTAATAATAATTTCCAAGGCAGTACTAGCAATAACATACATGAAATATTGAAGCCCTCTGCGAGAAAGGGAAAATTACTAGTTGCATTCTTTAGGTTAGCCCTCTCCCTCGTAGACCATTCTTGTGTCATGCCCACTCCCACGGTGGGGATACCTCCATCGTCAATTCAGTCTCCACAACAAATTGCTCCAATACTTCCAAAGAATAATCATCCTCTATTTTTTAATGATTGTTATTCCTAAAGAATGTTGTAATTCAATCACCATTTTTGCTTCTCGTAATGTGAGTTTTGTTCATGGAGATCAAAGTTTGGATGCTAGCAATAATAACAATGTGAATGCAGGTTTCAGAGCTAATGGTACTTATAGCAATGAATAATATCACGAGAGTCGGACTACCTCAAATGCAACAAAACGAGGAATCTTCACGGGGCTCGATTTGGTTAGAGTTTGGCAATTATGGGTTAGGAGCGTTGAAACACATTTTTTCAAGACACCTAATTAACAAGTAAGCATCCCACCATTTTGAGAGATGACATGCATAAAGAAGCAATCAATAACTAGCTGCATGAGGTTATTACATACAGATCTGCAAAGTGATCATCATACATATCGAATATAAATTTTCTATTGTTATTCACCCAATCTTTCCAACCTTTGTCGCTCTCTCCAAAGACATGGATTCAAGTTTGAATGAAATGTGCATAGAATACAGGACGACATCCTATTTTTGGATTTACTTGATTTCGCGCAAGGCTGAATTAAGGGTTATGAGCACCCTAGGCAATATTAGAGTGAGCGCCTAGGAAATACTAGAGCTAACACTTCTATAAATAAATAAAATCTATAGTTGAAAAAATAATTAACTATGACTAAATATCATATTACTTGATATGTTATGACTTCGAGCATCCGAGAAAAACTTCCTAATAATTGTTTTTAATAGATACTACTACCTAAAAACCCTAGTTAATTCTCTAACATATAGTTTATTATAATCCTTCTTTTCTCATATATTTCCCAACTATTTTTTCCCACATTTTTGACATATTCACCTTTCTTGATCTCTCCTCCAAAAAAACTTCCAAGACTTCAAAACAATACAAAGTATGAAAATATATAAGTTTGAATTAAATTAAAGAATTCGGGAACAAAGGCACTTGGATAAATATTTGAGGCCTCCTAAATATCATATTCTTCATAAAATTATTTTTAATTTTATTTTGATGAAATGAATTGAATTGGAATGTAAGACTAGACAACTACTAGCATATATGGAACTAATACATTAATCTAACGCCCACAATTTCGACATCCTAAAACCCCAATAATCTCTAAACAATTATTCGAAATTGCATGCAGATTTTTTTTTGTTTTAAATAATTTGCAAGGGTGTCAAACCCTAAGATACGATTAATTGATTCCTACTAGCAAAGTTGAAATTTATAGGATAGACCCAGTCTAGATTATTAATTAAATATTCTTACTCCAGTTCTATAGTCAATTTAATTTTCACCACTAGATAAGTGTTCAATAATTCTTTTCACTAGGTTAAATAGTTTCCCCCTTAGGAATTAACTTTCAAACCCATATTTAATAATCCCTTATCCTTAGTTACTCTAGTTCCATTATCTTAATAGCTTTAATGTCCATTTCATTAATTTCTAAAACATACTAGGAACTAAATAAATGACTTAACATACAAGGGTATTAAATGGCCCCATTCACCCATTTACACATATTGTAATGTCCACTCCTCTTCAACAATGATTATACTATGATTTCAATTTCATTTGATTAGAGACAAGGACTTGATTGTTATATCTTAGCTAGCATGTTGTTAAGATACGGGGACATCGTGAGTACTATTGTGTTCTGATTGTTACTATGGACCGTATGGGTGTATTGTAGACCTTGATGGACATTTAAGGATATGATGATAATCTAGAATTGTCACTTTATTATATACTAACATTGGATTCTTGATGTATTGAGTATATTTGGAGTATTAGACTAACCACATGGTCACATTGATTTTGTGAATTACTAACAATATGATGGTATTAAGGATCGGTAATATGTTGTTGAGTGTATGGGATGACCCTATGGTGAACTGGTGGGGCACTTAGCCTATAGAGCCAACAACCTAGGTTCAAACCCAACCCCCAGGATTTCATATCCTGATTTACCCATGGCATGTGGAGTGGGGTATTTGCATGTCGCTAGGGGGTACATCCCTAGCCTAAATTTTTGACCCGTGATTATGGGCTCTCCGCGTTTTCTCCCCACCTTTTTTGTTGTTAAACCTAGTTTTGTAACAGCGGCTCCACGAGTGTGGGCTGCAAGGATGGTGCCGGGCGGCATTGGTTCTGGTGTGGGTAGCAGAGCTGGTGGCGGCCCTCTTCATCCAGACATTTTTTCCTCTGCTTCTTTCTCCAGGCCCCTCTCTGCTGCTAAATCTACGCCCTCGATTTCCCTTGGGGCTTACGTGTCTGAAGTCGAGGATTTTTTCTCCTCCAATGGTCTTATTTTCCGCTTTAATGGTCTTTAGCCTAGTCTTCCACTCCTTCATTCGTGGATCTCTTTGAGCTGGCACCCCCTCATCTCTGGTAGGATTGATATCTATCCCTGTGCAAGGGGTTTTTTCATTATGGCCTTTAGCTCTGACGACGCTAGAAATGTTGTTCTTTCTAAGCTCTGGGAACTGCAGAATCATCATTTACTGATGAAACCCTGGTTCTCATCTTTTAATCCTCTCTCTGCCTCTTTCAATGTTAAGGTTTGAAAAAGTCTGGATCCGTTTGCCCCATCTTCCTCTACAATTTTGGGGAAATGACAGTTTAGTTGCTATTGGTGATGCCTTGGGCACTTTTTTATCCATTGATTCAAATACATATACCTTCACTCATACCACCTACGTGAGGATTTTGGTGGATCTGGATACTTCAATTGATCTACCTGCTTCTATCGATCTCAAAGTGCAGGATAGGGTTTGGTCTCAACCGCTCGATTACGAAGGTCTGCCCTTTAGATGCAGAAAATGTTTCAACATTGGGCATCTGGCTGCAGCTTGTCACATGGTCAAGCAAAAATCCAAAATCAATAAGGTCTCTTGGTGGAAGGATGCCCACCAAAATCTTCTTTTGTTGAGGAGGAAACTGTGTCAGCTGCTCATACTCTGGTCAGTGAAGACAAGATTTCCAGTCCAATCCCTTCGGCTAAACCTTCAGTTGTTGAAGTTGTTAAGGTGGATCATGAGCTGACGTTGATTCTAGCTACAGATACTGGAATGCGCTCAAACCAGTTTCACTACTAATATTTCCACTGACGGTGTCTTGGATTCCTCAAAGTCTCCAACTCCCTCAATTGAAAACACAGATCCTAATGATGATTGGATTTTTGTTAAACGTAAAAAAATTCCTTTTCTATGCATCTAAGATCCCATGTAAGGGACTCTTCTTGGTAATCTTGTAGTATCTTGGGCTTTGGACGCTTCTTCTTGTTGTGTTCTTCTCCTGGACTTCTTCTTCTCTCCTTCTCTTCCCCTTTGTTGTTGGCATTTATTTTCTCTATTATGCTTAAATGTTCTATTCAGCCTTGAGGGCTTATTGTACGGGATGTGGGTCCTCCTAAAACCCTCAAACTTTTACCCTATTCTAAAATAAAAAAATTATTTTGTTCGAGTGTATCTAGTAGTTAGGAGTCACAGTAGATATAGGGAATTTCATGATTTTGTAGAATGTGAAATTGGATTATTGATGATTGTAAATTATTTACTAGAGTAGAATTGAAGTGTTAAGTGAATTGCAAATAATTGATTAAAAAATTCATAAATTTGATGATAATGATTTAGCCATGTTATACGACGATGTTAATTGACAAATATATGTGTGTGTTGTATTGCTTGATGTATGTTGAGGATTGTATGATGGATTTTTATATGCATTGATTTCCATGACATATTGATATGGCCTTGAGGCCAGAGAGGTATTTTTGTTTGTGATTGCAGGAAAATTATATCACTATACATCGAAAGGGGATAGGGGACCAACCCTAGAAGGATGTTGTGTGTTTGCAACAAGGGCCAATTGACAACTTGTGTGAGTGTTGTGATATTGCTTTTCTAGGTTAGGAGGTTTCCCCATGGGGGTGACCTCATATATGTGGCCTAGGGTGGTGATGTTTTCCTTTTTTTATTTTTGTGTGTTTTAATTTTGTGGAGCATGTTTTTAATAATTGGGAAAATTTAGTCACTTTATTAACACTTGTTAATGTGTCTTAATTAGCTAATTCAACTTAAATTTTAAACTAAAAATAAGAGGTGACATGTGGGTAATAAATGGGGTAGTTAGTTTTTATTTGTGCATGATGATGAATGAAATTTATTGCATTTGTGTTGTGTGCACTCTTTCTCCCTCTCCAAACCCGAAATTTGACTTGGAGGGCACTTTTTGAGACTTGTGGGACAAGTAAACCTTGTCCCTTGTCTCTCATAATCATCTACCAACCATACTTATGAAGTATGGGGCTAATTTTGACCATTTTAATGCCTTGTTGAGTGTAAAGGGAAAATAAAGTCACTTCTCTTCTTATCACATTTATTTTGTCCTTGAAAGGTATGGGGTGCATGTGAAGTGTGCATGTGGGCATGTCATAACCTTACATTTTCATTTAATTGCCTTGGTTTTGGGGTTTTACTTGTGTTGGTGGAGGAATGGTGAAGTGGCATCCTACATTGAACCACCTCATCATCCTTACCTCTTTTCTATTTATTAGTGTGAAATTGGAGGAATGGGGGTTACTTGTCTCATTTTTTTGATTGATTTTGCATTATTGGGAATTTTGGTCTTGGGAGTTCTTGCTTGGAGCTTGAAAGATTGCTTTGGTGCTTGCTTGGTTTTGGAAAGGATTAAAGCTTGTGGATTCAATATTGTGGAAACTAGTATGGAAAGGTAGGATCTTTACCTTATTCTTATTGTTGTTGTATGTTTTGTAAATGCATGTGTGTATGTATTGTGTGGGATTGGTGTAGTATGGCCCTAATATGTGTGGGAGATAGAAGCATGGGACCATTGGGGAGGAAAAGGAAATTTTTAGGCTTGTGGAGGGAGCATGAGTAGGGAGTTCCACCTATGGGGAGTGAAAAGGATAAAATTGTTATACTTTGTGTATTATGCATTGGGAGGGAAAATGGTTATATTGTGTAGTTTGGATGTGCACATGGAGGTATTTTGGGTGGAACCCCTAACTCATTTGGGAGCTATAAGGAGGTGGTCTCATTTTTCTATTCTCCCTTGGCTTTGAATGTAAGCCTATGTGTTGGGTTTTGTGGTTTGTGTTGTTGTGTTTGGTGTTTAAAAGCCTTGCTTGTGTTGATTGTATGAGTGTTGAGTTGTTTTGTGGAAGCCATTGTTGTGAAAGTTGTCAAGTTGCCTACACACTTCATGGTTCTTTGGTTAGGGCTCAGGGGCCAATAAGGAGGATGGCTTCTCCTCTTATTAGGTTAGGTGGAGAATGTCGCCTACCTCTTTTTCTTTGTAATGTGATTCAAGATTTGAAGAGTTGAAGAGGTGCAAAGTTGAAGCTATGAAGTTGGGAGATGATTGAAGTGAAGACTTGTCTATTTGAACCTTTGGAAGAATCTATATGTTGTAAATTTGACCCCATTGTTCCCACTTAGAGTGGAAGGTTGTAATTATTTTATTTTAAAAGAATGTTATTGTAAATTTCATTTATCAAGTTGGTAATGTGTAGTTGAATGGAGATATTCCAAATTGTATTTTGTTGGAAAAGAAGTTTCTTTTAAGTCTGATTTTTATTGGAAAAGTTGTAAAATGTATTTGATTTAAGGAATGATATTTGTACGGAAGGTGTGTGTTGGATTTTCCATTTTTGGAAAAATGGCAAGTTAGATTTGAAAAGAAGGAACTTGTATTGATTTGTGTCTATATTTGATATCCTTTTCAACTCTAAAATTTTAATATTATGGATATAAGTGTTCAACCTTGCAATTTAAATGATGTAGGGCTCTATATATTTTTGAATTAAAAAAATATAATTCTTCTTTAAATTGTATGTCCTTAACAATAGACCCAACAACTCTCTTAAATTTAAATATATATTTAGTTATACAAATGACTATTGTTTCACAAATAAATTGTGGAAAACAATATTAAAAACAATTTGAAAACAAAAACAAATAAACTTGTTATAAATATGTATATACTTATTTAAGTAGAATTTACAAATATTAAGTAAGATTTTCTTTTAATTCTTGCTTCAAGGACCCATCTTTTTCTCCCTAGTGTCTACAGAAAATTATTTGTCATTTGTAAGCCTTTCTTGGTTCATTGCTTAGCCTTGTAGGCTTCCACCAATGGGTTGTACTTGTTTGAAATGTTATTGTGTCATTAGGCCATGAAACCACTATTTTTTCATGGTGGAGGGAATTTGTTCAGGCAGTTATTCCCCGACACCCATGAAAGGGTGGTGCCTCTTGTTATGTGGGCAATGATTACCTTTCTCATAAACAAGAAAAAGCTTTTTCTTTTCAAGGCATTTAAGGCTTAGACTTGTCCTTTCTGGACATGAAGAAGTGTTTTAAATACAAACACTCTGCATAAACCAGTCTTTATATATTTAATTAGTTGTTTTAGTTGCCTGCATGTATACATGAATCTAAGTGTGGCGGTAACAAGCTCTCTAGCCTGTACTATATCTCCTTCTCTGTCAAGTCTTTTTTCCTATATGGTTCTACTTCCTCCCACACTGATGACAATGACTGTTTTTAACAATTGGGATTACATGTTGTATTCTTCTTATGGATTCCTAATTAACTACAAAAGTAATTATCTATCCAAAGCAGTATCAAATGTATAGTGCCAAAAAAATGGCCACAAAAAGCTACCACTCATGATATAAAATCTGCAAATGTACAGAAGTCTTCATGTATTCATGTTTAGTTCAAATAAAATAGTTCGCAAAACACTACCACTCATGATATAATATTTGCAAATGTATATGTACAAATTTATAACAAATTTGAAATGTAGAGATAGAACCTTTAAATGTAATGCTTCATCTATATTCCTACACTAACAAAATCAAGCACACCCCTTAACATCAACTACAAAAATAATAACTATACCTCTAAATCAAATAACATATACCGTTCGACGTTCACATTGCATTGTGCACATGCGATTGCTAGTATAAATATATATATATATATATATATATATATATATATATATATATATATATATATATATATATATATATATGTTTTAATGTTGAATGCCCATAAATTAAAAGACATCGGTGGGGAAAATTTTTAAAGGAACATAGTTTATTTAATACAAAAAAAAAAAAGACTGTAAAGTTTGGGCCGAATAGGCCTATGTGTCACAGCTTTGTAAAAAAATTTAACACAAAGAAAAGGGGTGGGGACGGTGTCCCCACCCAAAACCTAAACCATATTCCTAAGTTGCAGCCACACTATTTAAACAGTGGCCTTTCTAACCTAGCTGCGGCCTACACACTTCGGGTCGTATAGAGTATAGCACCGGGCGGCCGAACCATTGCTGCCAGTAATAAAAATAATATAAAACTATATATATATACTTTTTGTTAAATCGTTTTTGTTTTTATAAAATAAATATATATAAAATTTATATATGGTCTATATTTTCACCCAGAATGGAATATATATAATGTATATCCATTTTAACCTGCAAGAGATTTACATAGAAAATAATAATAATAACTAGCAATGTGTACAATGCAATGTTAACGCTAAATGGTATATGTTATTTGATTTAGAGGGATAGTTATTACTTTTGTAGTTGATGTTGATAAGGGGTGTGATTGATTTTGTAAGGCTGCGGTCCCATGTTGGGGGCAATGCAAAAAAATTAGCAGGTTTCCTAAAGGAAGCTTGTTCATTGGACTCCCACTTCAATTAGATTAGCTATGCCCATTGCTATAGGGAGTAAACAAAATAACATACCTGATAGTTAAGGCCCGATTGAACAAGAACCCATTAACTTAGTGTATGGGTATTTAGCACTGGAGTGCTAGAGTGGAGGAGTTAGAGGATGTGCTTAAAAGGGACCTTTAAGAGAGTTAGAGAAATCCTCCTTGTGCTCCAAACATTGTTATTCAGATGACCACACCAAGGCAATGGCAGAGAGCCCGAAAGTTTACTCCAAGGATCTTTCTTTAGTGCTCTTCATGTTTCTTAAATGATAGTTTTGTTGCACCATTAAGCTTTTAAATTTGAGGGTGTCTATTCATTTAGGGAAGTGGAAAACTTTTTGGAAAGGATCTACTTGTGGAAACATACACAAGGCACACAATTTGTTTGTTCATTTGTTTCATCAAGATGAAGTCTCATGAAATATATGCACATCAGTTGATTAAACATATTATATAGCTATCAATGTCTGACAATATATAGGCTTGTAGTGAGGAAGATAACATATATAAGCAATTCCTTTTCTTAAAGATGGGCAATTATAGTGAAAGAAATTCCTTCAAATAGAACAACAGTGAAAAGAGTTCTAAAAATTATGCAGAGTGGAGAAGCTAAGTTTTCAGTTAGATCAAAAGGTTAACCGAGTCCAGAAAAGTTTTGGGAAACAAATGCAAATACATTTTTCATGTATATGAAATGACCAACAATAATCTAATCCATTTCTTAGTTGGTTATATAAGCAAATATTAGAAAACTTCAATACAATGAATGAAAGAGCTTATAAACAAGGATAATAATATTTCATAAGTTTATTCCTTGGAAAGGGGCCATGTAACATCCCAAAATTTCTTGTAAGTTAAATTAACTACGGTTAAGTCTAAACAAGATTAGACAAGATCATCATTGGGTGTAAAATTCATTTGGTTCATCGTATCATGACCCACAGCTTCTGTTGTGGGGCATGACACTGCGGAATGAATAACCCCGCACCCACCTTGATGATCCTTCCTAAAACATGATTAGGCCTTAATCATAGGTAAAACAGTTCATAAATGATAGTGAATCTTTCGGTTATTTGTATTCCGGTTACTTTATTTTAATCGGTTCATCTTTTATTTTGTTCGACTTTTTGCATGACCAATTGATGATAATTGTCTATGTTTTATTTGACAATGTTATATCAAACCAACTTTGTGAGAATATTCGAATTATTATTTACGAGACTTGGTGATTTTCGTATTGGAATGTTTTATATAAACCCTAAAATTCAACTAATTTTTATGATAATATATTGTTCGAAATGTGTGGGCTTGTATTCGAAGGTTAATTGTAACTTAACCATTAAGTTTAGGTAAAACTAAAGTAAAAAAAAGTATGAAATCTTTATTTTTTTATTTGTGTGTGTGTGTGTGTGTGTGTGTGTGTGTGTGAGAGAGAGAGAGAGAGATTTGGTATGTAAGCCAAAAATTTTATTTAGTTATTGAAATTTATGGGTTTCATAAAGTGAAACACCTTCACATGGCACAAGTGTGCGGCATGCACTAAAACACGTACCACCATTGGGAAGCCCGAAAATTCTTCAATATGCCGCCCAACTATAGTTCTTTCATTATATTTTTCTGTTATTTTTCCTTCGTCTATTTTCATTCTCCCCTTCTGGAATACCTACGTGAGTTTTAGAGGAAAGAAGGTTTGACTTGTTGGAGCGGGAAGAGTAGAAAGTTGTCGATTCTGGGTTTACTTCAGGGATGAATATCTTCTCCTTTCTCTGTTGCATTATTTGTAAAAAAATGAGGAAATACACATTTTGTTTTTAATGGCAATCAAGGAAATTGTGGACAACTTTTGATTTAATTGTTTAGAGATGAAGTATGAAAAGGAAATTGATGGATTTTGTATTCTTTTTAGTTTTCTTTGTGTGGTTTTAACCTAACCTAGAAAAATACGCGAGATGGGGTTTTGGGTTTTAATCAACAAATATAAAGTAAAAGACGGGTTAAAAATGTCTTCTCTGCATTACAATAAATTATACCCAAAAGGAAAAGAGTTGGGTTTCTCCTGTACATTAAGAAGGAAAAAATTTTGTGAATTTGAGTGTTTAAAATCGATTTGTGCTAGTGATTTTTCATTTTGTTAAATCGAAATTTGGTTGTGTGTTTTTACGTAAACAAATCGATTTGGGTATACAAATCGATTTAATAAAGGAATCAATTTGGGTAACCTAATCAATATGGGTATGGAACCGGTTGGGGTTTTGTATTTTTCTTCTTGGTTGTTATATGCAGGTCTGATTTTTAATTTATTGAGATCTTTGAATGATAATTTATGGGTGTCAAAGCTCTTGCATGGCGCTGCATTTTCTAGAAATTTTATTATTATGGGCCACTAATCGGTTCATGTATAAATGAGGGTGTCTTGTTATGTGTGAATAATTACAAAAAAAGGACACGGTAACTTCCACTGCAATATGACTTGGATTCTTGTAAGACTATGAAAAAGAAATTGTTTGTCTTTGTAAGGGCATGAAAGTCGGGACAGAAACTTGAATGAGATGCACCAAGGAGTAATTGGAGGCATGATTGGGTTTAAAATAATGATATCTTATGAAAGAAATTATTATTTGTTCTTTTACTAAAAAGAGTATGTTTAAATGATGTAACCATGGTGTTGTTATATTGTTGGTTGGGTTGTTTGTTTACCAAATAGAACATGTTAAAGTGATGTAAATATGGTGATATTTGTGCTAATTTGTAGAGCTGCTCATTGATTGAAAAAAATACTCTTCTTAATCATATTGTTTTTACGAAGTTATGTAGAAATTTTAAATGTCAAATGCTTATTGATTGAAGCTGGAATACGGATGTATTGACCTTTGTGATTAGAGGGAAACATGATCGCTGAAATAGAAATTGGTTGTTCTATTTGTGTGCATCCATAGCTGTATCTTTATAGAAACCAGGTAGTAATACATTTTCAGTTGTATTACCATGTGCTTGTTGATAAAACAACATGTATATCCTTTCATATTTTATTAATTAATTGCATTAGAAAATGGAGTTAATATTCATGCCAGTTCATTTTGAACTGACATCATACCACTACTCCAGTCTTGTAGGACCATTAGCCGTTACATTCGGATGTGCGGAAACTCATGTCTTGTGAAGTTTTATCGTAGCATGGATCTAAATGAGATACTTGGATTTCAATTGGTGAAAGGATGATATCCTTGAATTTTGGTTGAATTATTGAGATCTTGGACCCATTGTAAATATTCAAACCTCACTATGTGAGAATTATTATATCGGTTATATATTTCTCCTTAACGGCATATGTAATATATGGTTTTACTAAAGAGATGATTACTTTATGTGTAATAATATCTCGATATGAGTAAATAATGAATACTTGAGTTGTGAAATCTTACTTTTCACAAATTGTTGAATACATTTATTTGATAGTTATCAATGTATGAAGCCGATAATTGGGCAATTATTGTAATAATCAATTATCTTTAATTTCTAAATTAAATAAGCTATTTAGTGGCGTAGCTAATCGAAGGAATAATTAAATATACATGTTTTAATATATATTTAATTCGGTCTTTCGGTAAACTTGGTATTAATATGATAAGATTGTAAATCTTGTTGTATAGAGATGGAAGAGTATCGTTATAAAAGGTAATTTAAGGTTAAAGAATCAAACATCGTGAACAAATAGACTACATGGGATGGTAAATAGATGAAAAGATCCATTAGGCATATTAAGGGATAAATACATGTGGAATTCTAATATAGTTACATTTCAATATAACGAATGTACTTATCTCATAAATATCCTAGTTGGCCTTTAGCATCTATCTCAATATAAACCCTTGAAAGATAGGTTTAATTGAAAATAAAATAAAAACAAACTATAAAGATCAGATAATCAGCGTGAAAGGGATAGTTATGAGGTGACGAGAAGACTTAAAACTCATAAGACTAGTGTGTTGTCTTGAGTTTAGCCATAACCTGCATGGCGGATAGCTTTGGCCAAAGTAATGCATTGATGGTTGTGCATTGTCGATCACCTAGTCCTCCAATTAAATAAAAAAAATTATCCAGAACGATCATGGGGAGTTGAAATACTAAACATGAGGTAAACAATGATGATATACCGGAATACAAAGTCGAAAACTAGCTTCGTGGTAGACCCAAGGACTTTCACATAGTTCCCATGACCTTTAAAGGTTGGTCGAAATGCTAGTAAGCATTGTCACTCAAGTAAGCGAAGCGATCGGGAGATCGGATACACCTTCACATCCGCACATGGATTACATGGATGTTATCGGATAGATCAAAAGATAAA
This sequence comes from Taxus wallichiana var. yunnanensis, assembly GCA_018340775.1. NCBI lineage: Eukaryota > Viridiplantae > Streptophyta > Pinopsida > Cupressales > Taxaceae > Taxus > Taxus wallichiana. Next base: position 28,513,549 of record CM031236.1, on the reverse strand, counting down.
AATTGATTAATGAATTTGATTAAATAAATATGTACGATTAAATTTGTGAAATTTGTTATTATGTTTATGTGTTAAAAAAATCTCCGTTTTCAGCTCTTGTAATTTTGAGCGTTACATTTTGGTATTAGAGCCAAAGGCTTAGACACTTGGACATTAATGGGACACACGTTCTAACAAAATTATCCTCCTTTATAAAACATGAAATTATGGTTAGGCCAACAACAAGAGCTAGTATGGCAAGTAATAGAAGTGGGGTAAATATTGATAAGGTGCCGAGATAATACAATTTGCTTTGCAAGTTAGAAGAAATCCTCAACCTTTTGAATGACACCCAAAACCAAGTTGTTTCCTTATAAAAAAAAAAGGTCAGGGTGGTGAAGAGAATGAGGATCATAGGGATGAGAATCGGGGTGATGAGCATTATAATGATCAACCTGAGCACCTGAATGAATGGGAAAATAAGAAAGCAAGGCTAGCCGCTTAAGTTAGCAAGGAACATTAAAAGAATATCCCCACCTAAATTTCATGGTACAACTCTTGGGGATGGTGCTGAAAATTGGCTCTCTGAAATGGAAAAGTATTTTGAGATTAGAGACTTTTCAAAGGAGACAAAAGCAGTATGGGGAGCGTACCAATTATCTCGTGAAGCATCTTCTTGGTGGGATAACCAGAAAATAGAACTATGAATTGATTCTGGTATGATCACGTGGGAGTAGTTCAAGGCCTACTTCCATAAAATATGGCTACCTCAACTATACTTTGACCAAAAGATGGCATGATTCCAAAATTTAACTCAAGGAAAGTACTCAGTTCTAGAATATTAGGAATGTTTCACTCGATTGCTAAAATATGTTCCTTTGTATCAAAAGGATGAGAAGTTTAGAGTGAGAAAATTTATAATGGGATTGAATCCTAGTATTGGTAGTGAGGTAGATGTTCATGGACCTGGCTCGATGGAAACAGTGTTTGAAAAATTTATCAAGCAAGAACTAAAGTTTGCAAAGTATTTATGCCTCTAAAGAGGAAAACAAAAGGAAAAATAGCAATTTCCAAACATCAACTGCAAGTAAACCAACATGGAAAAAGGGAAACAACAAGTTCATGCCTATCAATAAAAGAGGAATATCGGGTAGAACTGTTTGTGAATAATAATAAAAATGGGCAACAAGGAACAAGTTTCAGATGATTCCAGAATAATATTGAGAGAAAAGGACCATTGGGAGGATATTTTAAGTGCGGTGGTGATCATTTCGCTAACAACTATCAAAGAAATAGGACAATGGAATAATCAGCAATAGAAGGGATTTCATCATAAAAATAAAGAGGGGCAACAACATAAGATTTATGTTGCAGTCCATAATAAGTAAGTAGAAAAGTAAATGGCTCCAATAGAAAATTCAGGTAAGATTTTTGGAGAACTTGTTTCTGTTTTATTTGATTCCGGTTCAACATAATGTTTTATTTCATCTAAAGTTGCTAATAAACTCAAAATAAGAGTTGGGTACATGGAACACACTTGGAATGTACAATATGGAAATAATGTTGTACACAGAGTGAATCAGTATTTGTTTGAGGCACCACTAGAGTTACTCCGATTTCATGACAAGATTAAACTTGTATGTGGCACCTCTTGTATCATATGATGTTGTCATAGGTATAAATTGGTTAAGTCAACATAATGCAACCTTGGATTACTTAGGGAAAAGTGTAACCTATTGCGATGATCAGTAGAAAACAACAAGTATTCAAGGTGTTAAAAGAGAGATTTTCACTAGGCGATTTATGCCATGCAAAGCCTAAAAAGGAAAATCGAAGGGTTACATCATCTATATGCTATAAAAATAACAAATTCGGGATAGGAAATTGAGCCTGAAATTGAAGCATTTCCCATCCTAAGGGAATTTAGAGATGTGTTTCCAAATGAGTTGCCCTGGACTTCCACCTAAGCGTGAATTTGACTTCACAATAGAGGTCAATATGGTTTTGATTTAGTATGATGTTAGATGTTGGACCATGGATTATTGTTGATCTTGATTTAGTTATGATGCATGATGATTATTAGAGACACTTCATATGTGGATGATGATATACTATTTGACATGGATATATTATGAATGTTGTTCGGACATGTGATTTTTGGATATTGTGAGTAGACCTAGAAAATGGACATTATATGATGATGATATAGTTGTTGATATAAATTGTAAGTGATATTGTTGATTGCCTTGATGTTGTTGTGATTCATATGTATAGATGATTTTGTGATTATATTTATATCATGTTGGATGTTCTGATATGGCCACGAGGCCGAAGGAGGTATTTGTGTTTTGTAGGTTAAACTATCACAACAAACATCGGGGATTGAGACCAACCACATTGGAATTCTAGATGAATTCAACAAGGTCACCATGGCAACATGTTTTGTGTGTGTGTGTGTGTTTTTGTTAGGGATTCCCATGGGGGATTACCTTTGAATGTGACCAAGGGGCTTTATGTATTTATTAATGTGGTTTCTTTTATTAATGTTTGCATGTGTTTATTTTGTGGTGCTTTTACCCTTTTTCATTAGTTATTAAATGTTGTGTTAATGTTGTGAATAATCATGTTGTTAAAGTAAACAAATCAATATGTCATAAGAAAGTAATTAGTGAAGTGGTTGGATTTTGTATTAAATGTTGTAAGTATGTGTAAGTGACTTTGTAAGTGATGTGTAAGTTTACTTTTGAGTGTGAAACACTCCACCTTCTTGGAAATTCGAATTTGTCCTTGGAGGCTGATTTTGGAGGCTTGTGGGACAAGTAAAACTTGTCCCATACCTCTTAATTTTATTTACCAACCATACCTATGGTTGGAGGGTTGAATTTAGACCTTCTTTATGCATTTTGATATGACTAATTGTAAGTTTTAATTGCACTCTTCTTACATTTTATTAAATTCAGTCCTTATGGGGTGTGGGCTTTTTGGAGTGTGTAAGTTTATTGTCATATTATTCACCCACCTCTTTATTGTGCATTGGAGAATGAATTTGACTTTTGTGTTGGAGTTGAGGATGTGTGATGTGGCATCCTACATGGATCCACCTCATCCTCTTCTCTTCCCTCTTCTATAAAATTAGAACTCCTTGCTTTGTTTTGGGTTGTTGAACATTTTGCATACTTCCTTTTGGGTGAATTTTTTTGTGTGGAGCTCTTGCTTTTGGAAGGAGATTGGAGACCCTTGCATGCTTGTTGGTTGTTGATTTTGGACTATATTTTGGCATTGGAAAGCTTGTTGTTTTGGAACTTAGACAACTCCATCATGGAGAGGTAAGAGCTTGGCTCTTGAAATACTCTTTTTCTTTATGAATGTACATGTTATTGTGTGAATGTTTTAGCATGTTTGTGGGGTTGGGGGTAGACTACCTAGGAATGGTGTAGGAGAAGGCTATGGGGAATCCATGTGGGGGCATAAGGGAATGCTAGTGGCATCAGAATTCTTGTGGAGGGAGTTGGGATTGGGTTTCCACCTTGGAAAAGAAATGGCATTGCATTTCTTACTTTGTGGGGGCATAAGGAAATTTGTGGGGGGCATAAGGAGGGATTGTGGGGGGCATAAGGATATGTGTGATGATTTAAATTGGTGGTTTGTTACAGGTGGATACCCATTTCCCATTGGGAGGCATAAGCAACTTCCCCATAGTTCCTTGCTCCTTTGGCTTGCTTGATGAAGCCTTAGTCTTGTTTGTATGTTTTAAATGTAGTTGTAAACTACATTCTGTTTTGAACTGTATTTTTATTGTGAAATTTGCATGTGTGTTTGTGGAAGCCTGTTGTTGCCATGAGTTGAATCACACCTTCTATTGCATTGTGGTTGGGGCTCGGGGCCAATGAAGAAGGATGGCTTCTCCTCTTCATTGGATGTCTTGGTTGGGTGGAGAGCGTTGCCTTTCCCCCTTTGTTGTGATCCAAAAGGAGAAATTTATGTTGTTGTTCTTGGAGCAGAGGAGAAAGACAGTTTGATAGTTCCTTGTGAAATGAAATCTCATTGTAACCCTTCCCACTTTGAAGTGGATGATCTGTATATTATTTGTAATGGAAGGATACTTTGTATTGAGCTATGAAAGTTGTAAATTCGAAATGTGAAAGATATATATACTCTGTTCTGTTCATTTGAAAGAAAGAAATTGAAATCTATTATTTGCATTCAAGAAATTGAAAGATGTAAAGTTGTATATTTGAAATCAATAAAAGATTGCACTACCTTTATCAATTTACATTTTTGTATTGAAATTGATCATCAAATTGTGATTTGAAATCTCTGTTTGGAAAATTGAAATGAGGAATACGTATGAAGGAAATATATGTAACTCTGTTCTTTTGAAATATGTTAAAATTGGAAATCAGACTTTGCATTTTAGCTAGTAAATGGTTTGTTTAAATCAACTAAATGTATTAGACTAGAATAGAAATGAATTTCCATATTTGGAAGATGAAAAATGATAAACAAATCCTTTAGAAATTGACCTCTGTTTTGAATTTTAAACTGGAAAATACTTCCTCTAAAATGCACAGTTTGAACTGCAAAAAAAATAAATAACATTGAAACATTGAAATCTAACATGTCATGATATAAATGAACTCAATTGGACTAAAACACTTAAGGAAAAATCCTTCAAACATTGCAAAATCGGGCCCAAACCTTTCACAATTATTTTGTTGTCTGAAGTTGTAAAAATTTGAATTGAAATCAATCAAGAAAAATTACCTTCCAATACATCCTAAAATTCTTCTTAGAACAATCCTCCATGTTCATTTGACATGTTAAAGGAGAAAGAATGACAAAATTGAACAAAATTTATAAGTTAAAATTTACCAATTTTGCTTTTTAAAAAGCCTGCAGGCCGTTTTTTCTTAAAATTGACCCCTTAAAATTTATCAAAATCTAAAATTAATGATTCCAGTGCAAAGAGGGCTTTGAGAGATTTCCAGAAAGTCCTCGTTTTCCCAAAACCAGCTCTCTATCAAAAGTTATGGCCTTCTGAAGTTTTCTTCACTTGGCGGAAAATTTTGGGAAAAATTTCCTTAGCGGGCCCGTGGCCCAAATTTTTCCCTTGGGACTTAGGAAAATTTTTGGGAAAATTTTCAAAATTTTCTCCGCCACTCCCCCCATGTAGCCAATCAGAGGCTGCCACGTGGCACCATGAGGTGTCAGTGGATGGGCGGATCCCTTTTTAACTTAGCACTTTCGGAAAAATTTTGGGAAAATTTTCCAATTTTCCTCCACCCATCCGCCACCCGCATGACCAATTAGAAGCTGCCACGTGGCCTCACGAGGCAATGATGGAGGCGCAAGGCACCTTTTTCAACCTTAACACTTTTAAAAAAATTTTGGGAAAATTTTCTTAGTTTCCTCCACCTCCCCGCGGCCATGGCCAATAGGGTGATGACACATGGCATCATCTTAGGAGTGAGCGAGAGGCATGTGGAAGTTTTTCCCCTTGCGTTTTGTAACCCAAAAGGCTTAATGCCTTAAATCTCTCTGATGGCCTGACTTTCCCCTAGAGAGCTTTCTCAAGCCGACACGTGTCCTCTTCGGGCCCACGGGCATGCGAGAGGAAAATCACACTTTTCCCCGAAAAGGGAAAAAAATGCCAAAACTCTTCCCCACTCTACCGACCCACGCAAGGGAAAATTTTCACCCTAGGCCCCAAGCCCGCTCTTGGGAAAATTTTCACCCCAAGGCCCGCCGCCCATAACTTGAAAAATATGAGGAGTTAGGAGGACTTCTTTATATCAATGGAAAGGTGAGGAAATTTCCTATCCAATGGGAGTGATTTAGGAAAATTTTGAATGCATTAAGTGTGAGAAAAATCAAGTTGAAACTTTAAGCTTGTTAGAGAATGGGTATGGTGAGGAATTTTCCCTCAAACCTAATTGAAACTTCTAACCCTAAATTTTGGACCTTATGACCTCTAATAATTATTAATAAAAGAAAATATACTCTAGTAGTCTAGGTTAGCAGGACTATCACTTCTATGCGCAAAAGAAGGGTAAGAAATTTGTTTCAGAAAATAAGTGTGAAGAATCCTTTAATGAGTTAAAGGTAGACTCACAAGTGCTCGGTGTTGAAGATTCCAGATCCAAACAAGAACTTCTTAGTGGTAACCGATGCTTCAGGGAAGGTTTTCAGGGTTTTGTCTACTACACAAGATGGGCATGTGGTAGCTTTTGAAAGTAGGAAGTTGAGGGTTCATGAAATAAATTACGCACCACATGATCTTGAGCTTGTTGTGATTGTTCATGCACTGTAGGTATGGAGGCACTATTTTTAGGAAAACCTTTTGAACTCAAAATAGATCATCTTGGGGGTCAAGTACATTTTTACGCAGCCGAATCTAAATGCAAGGCAGAATAGATGGCTGGAGTTCCTAGCAAATTATGACTTTGATATAAATTACATTAAGGGAAAAGAGAATAGGGTGGTTGATGCCTTAAGTCGCAAAAAGTAGATTGCTGCTATAATTATATTAAGAACCCAGTTCAAATATGAAGTTAAAAATGAGTTAACCAATGACCCCTACTACAATCATGTTTAAAAAGCTCTAGAAAAATATCCAAGGGACAAAAGGTATGATGGTTTCAAGGTGGAAACAGATGGGATTCTACGTTATAACAGTAGAATATATGTACCAAAAGGTAAAGAACTCATAAATAAAGTCATGAGATAATTTCATGATGCTCCCTATTCGAGACATCCAGGAGTAACAAAGATGATGGCGGACATAAAAAGTAATACTTTTGGAAAAAGATGAAAAATGATGTGATTATTTACGTCTCACAATGCCTGAAATGTCAGCAAGTAAAGGCTAAACATTTACATCTAGTAGGACTATTATATCCTCACAACATGCCAAAATATAAGTGGCAAGTTATAAGTATGGATTTTATCCAAGGTCTACCTATGTCCCAAAATAAACATGATGTTATACTTGTAGTTGTAGACAAGTTAACTAAAGTGGCACATTTTATAGTAGGTAATTTAACGGATAATTCACCCATATTGGCAAAAAGGTTTGTACAAGAAGTTTTCCGATTACATGGAGTTCCGTAATAATTTGAGACAGGACTCAAGGATAACTTTCATATTTTGACAGACTTTGTACGTTGCCTTAGGGACAAAACTAAACATAAGTTATGCCTACCATCCTAAAACTAATGGTCAAACTCAAAGAGTAAATCAAGTGTTAGAAGATTTACTAAGAATGTATTGCATGGATCAGCAATACAAATGAGAAGAGTATCTTCCCTTGGTTTAATTTTCTTATAATAACACTTACCATTCTTCCATTCAGATGGCTCCTTTTGAGGCTTTATATGGTCGTAGGTGTAGAACACCTATAAGTTGGGATAATCCTGAAGATAGGGTATTGATTGGACCATAAATACTTTGAAATGGAAAAACAGGATAAATTAATCCAAGAAATATTGAAAGAAGCAAATGAAATATGCGTAGAAAGTTATGTAAATTTAAAAAGAATTTAGACAGAAATTTTAACGTGGGAGATAAATTTTTCTTAGCGTCGAACCTAAAAAGAGTTCCATTTTGTTTGACAAGTCAACCAAACTATCTCCTAGGTTTGTATGACCATTTTAAGTCCTAGAGGTCATTGGACCAGCAGCTCACAAGCCGCACCTGCCTCCTACTCTATCCAAGTTGCACATTATATTTCATGTATCCTTGCTTAAGAAATATGTACCTAATTTAACACATGTACTTAATTGGGATTCATTGCGGGTTCGATCCAGGGGTAATCGTGGTTGATCCTATAAGGATATTAGAAACCTAGAAGTTGCACTCTGAGAAACCGTGAGGTTTCTGTTATCACCGAATCACAGCACCCCTGTGCATATACTTGAACTCACAGTGTGATTGGATAACATGGGTACTATCTCCAAGTTGTGGGACTTACTACTTGAGATAGACCTCCAGAAAAGTTCAGTTCTTGTTCCTAAACTACCTCCGCCATAATCTACTCTAATGCAGGATAAACTAACTGTTCTAATCTAAATTTCCAAGGGACCAGGGAAAGAGAATACATAAAATGAAAGCCTACACTAAAGTGGTGATACACCAGAAAAGGAGGATGTGAGAGTAGTCTCCAAATGTGTGAAATATAAAGGCAAAGTGCACATTAGAAGAGGTGATGATAGTTCTCCATAATCTAGCAAAATGCATTCACAAAGATAGATTCCAAGCACACACAATGATAATGAATTCCTGCAAGAACATAATAATAGACACAATATTCTTGTGGAAAGATAAAAGGGGCAAGAAGAATGCAAGAAAACACAGCGAGGGAAGATACATCTGCAAACTTGTATTTTATTGCTTCTGGTATGCACAGGTTCAGTCTATTACAAGATAAGGGCCTGGATCACCATGCAAGGAGTCCACTACAAGGGCCTGCAACACACTGCGGCTTCACAAAGCAATTTTGGTAGAGCTTTACTTTGCCCAAAACTCTCTCCTTTACTGATGAGCCCAACACTCCAATTTATAGAAAAAAATGAGAAGGAAAAGAGAAGGGAAAATGGAAATCCCGAAATCTGTCCTTCAACCACCTGTAAGAGGCATTAAATTGAGTGAAATGGTTATACATTACTTTCAAAAGGCTCCCCATACTTGTCCCATGTGCTTTGCAAAGCAGTAGAAAGAATGATGACCATGCCTCTTAATTGCACTCCGCACTACCAATAAAACACCGTTCGAACCCGGCCACGTTTTCTTAAAAATCAATCAATTTCTGATCAAATCCAAAATTTCTTGATTTTTGTGCATCGGGCTGGGAACCACGATTCCAACGGTACCAATTTTGTGCGATTTCATTGAGAAATGAAAAAGTTATGGCCTTCGAGTGCGGCACTATTTTGGGCTTTGCAGGGCATTTTCATCATTTGACGGGAATGAGCATTAACTGATTGGAGCCGAATATATTTCTCTTATTTAAATAAATCTACCCTCATCAAAAATAAGAAATCCAGCTTTTGTGGCGTAGAGACGTCGTGCTCGTTCGAAAGTCCAATTTTGTGAAAATCGAGCTCGAGTCAAAAGTTATGGCCGTTTGAAGTTTCCTGACCAAATGTTGACTTTTCTTCTTCTCCTTCGCCGCTTGGCTTTTCCAGCGTCCCGCGCGTCCCTTTGTCCCAAATGTCCCAGTGTTGTGCGGGACAAATTCTTCCGAACCGCCCGAAATGGGCTTCCATGTTCCTTTTCCGGCGGTGACACGTGGCGTGATCTGATTGGCTTTCGGCTCCTTCGGCTTTTCGCATCCCACGCGTCCCTCTGTCCCATTTAGCACAGTGCTGAAATTTCCCATTTCGGCCGAACCGGCCGGTTCGCGTACTTTTTTGCCCAGATGTCTCGGTCACCTGTTTTGTGATTTAGTCAATTTTTCAACTTTTTTGGCTAGTTCGGATTTCCGCGTCCCGCGCGTCCCTTTGTTCCAAATGTCCCAAATGCTGCGCAGACCACCTGGCGGCCTTTCGGCCGGTTCGCGCCCTTTTGTCCCAACTGTCCCGACTGTTGCGAGGACTAGGACTTAGCCATTTTTCATGATTTTTTCTGGCCCGAGCCTGTTTTTTGCAATTTTTCTTACCTTTCCTCAGAACTTGCTCTCTTCTACTTGGACAGGGGAGTTAGAAAAATATGAGGGGACCCTAGAAACATGACTTTTTGGGACTCAATATAATTGCTTGGGACTAAAGAATTTGATGCATGTTATCAAAATTACCTTGAGGGGTGAATTTTGGATAACAGGTTTCACAATGTAGGGTCCAATGGGACCAATATTCTAAGAAAGTGTCACTTGGGAGAATCTTGAAGATATCCGCAGTTAATTTTTCGCATCTGTTTGACTCGATTTTTATGAACATGTTTTGTTAAAGTACTAAATTTAGTTTTTTTGTAAAAGTGGTAGATAAGAAAATTTTGTAGATAAGCCTACAACTGAATATTGGGACTAAGATACTTTTGATTAATAGTTCTTGTTGAAGATTTTGTAAATGAACCTTGAAATTTTTCGTTTAGCAAAAGAATGTATTATGTCTACGATTATATGACTGATTTTCTATATGTACAAGGGTTGTTGTGACCTTTTGATTCAAATGAAATAATACTCGCTACAACTTCTAAAGCTGATTTGAAATATATTTATGCAAAAATGAATAATGGGTTAGTTTATCTATTTATCTTGAAATCATCGAGACGATGATTATTCTAAGGGGTGGAGTATGTAACATCCCAAAATTTCTTGTAAGTTAAATTAACTACGGTTATATCTAAACAAGATTACACGAGATCGTCATTGGGTGTAAAATTCATTTGGTTCGTCGTATCATGACCCATAGCTTCTATTGCGGGGCATAACACTACGGAATGAATAACCCCGCACCCACCTTAATGATCCTTCCTAAAACATGATTAGTCCTTAATCATAGGTAAAATGGTTCATAAATGATAGTGAATCTTTGATATAAAATGAAGCATTACAACCAAAAGAGAGAGCTGCAATATTTATAGATATTGGACAGCTTCTATCTCTTCCACAATACATGGAACAAATCTCCTAAACAAAAAAATATGCAGAAATAGCATATTGCCCCTAAAAATCTTCTACATGAAATCATCCGAGAACAATATTCTAACTAAAGAACATCCTCCACAATCTAAGGGATGATAACAACACACTAACAACTAAGCTAACTAAAGTAATTAAATAATTACTTTATTATAATTACACATTAATCCACATATGGTGAATTAAGTGTTAGATTATTTCTAACATTCCCCCCCTTAATTCATCATATTCTGAAGTGAACAGGAGAGAAATACTCTGAATGCCTCAAATTTAGGACGTGCAAGAGATTTTGTGAAGATATCTGCACGTTGATGTTCTGTCGGGCAATGTTGAAGCTGAATGTTGTTGTTCTGAACTTGTTCACGAATGAAATGTACTTGCACCTCAATGTGTTTGGTGCGTTCATGAAAAACTAGATTCCGAACAAGTTTTATTACTCCTTCATTGTCTACATGTAGGATTGTTGGATGATCCTGTGGAATTCCCAATCCTTCAAGTATCCGTCTGAGCCAAATCGCTTCACAGACAGCTCCTCCTGCTGCGATGATATTCTGCTTCTGTGGAAGACCTTGAAACACAATTTTGTTTCTTGCTCCCCCATGAAATAGGTCCAGATCCCAAAAAGAACACAAATCCTGAAGTGGACTTCCTATCATCAACATTCCCTGCATGATACCTCAGTTATCATTCTTCTTGTATTCTGTCGAAAAGTTATCATTCTTCTTGTATTCTAGGCCAAAGTCCATGGTTCCTCTGATGTATCTCAGTACCCTCTTTGCTACTTTCCAGTGAAAAACCCTTGGTTCTTGCATAAATCGAGAAAGATAACTGACTGCATAGCTGATATCTGGCCTAGAATAAGTTAAGTAAATGAGACTCCCAATCAACTGTCGATAAAGAGTAACATTTACTTGTTCTGATGGATCTGTGCGAGACAATTGAAGCCTTGTCTCCATAGGTGTAGCCATTGGTATACTATCCATCATTCTGAATTTCTCGAGCATTGTCTTGGCATATTTTAGTTGAGTAACAAAGATGTGATTTTCCTTTTGCCATACTTCAAGTCCAAGACAATAATGAAGAAGCCCGAGATCTGTCATGTCGAATGATCGATTTAGATCTTCCTTAGTTGTTTCAATCATCTTCACCGAACTTCCAGTGATGACTAGATCATCGACATATACTACTATGATCACTATCTCCCCCCCTTGCTTTTTGAGATAGAGATTAGGATCATATGGACTTCTTTTGAATCCATGTTTGATGAGATGCTCATCAATCTTTATGTACCATGCCCTGGGAGCCTGTTTGAGACCGTACAGTGACTTTATGAGTCTACATACCTTTCCTTCTTTACCTGGTATGACAAAACCTTCTGGTTGAGTCATGTAGACTTCTTCCTGTAAATCCCCATTGAGAAATGCACTTTTTACATCCATTTGATGAACTTTCCAACCAAATTGTGCAGCTAGAGCAAATATCATCCTGATTGTTTTGATCTTAGCTGTTGGTGTGAATGTTTCTTCATAATCAATGCCTTCTTTTTGTGCATAACCCTTAGCTACCAATCTTGCCTTGTATTTATCAATGCTTCCATTTGATTTGTACTTTGTTTTAAATATCCATTTACAACCTATTGCCTTCTTCCCTGGTGGAAGATCTGTAAGTTGCCATGTATTATTCTTAATCAAAGAGTTGAATTCTGAATTCATAGCATCTGACCAAGGTTTTGACTGCTGGGCATCTTGAACTATAGTGGGCTCACTTGATTCAATTATTGTACTCATTAAGGCTAAGTTTACCTCATTTTGAGTCATACTGCGAGTTCTAGGTCCTGAAGTGGATGTGTTAGGATCACTATCCAACTTAGCATCTCGAATTAGATTAGTATACCACTTAGGCATATGTTTAGTTGTTCCTGTAGATGGAGGAGTTGAATTATCCTCATCATCGTTATCTTCATCAAGAACATCTTCTATTTTCTTAGTAGGATTGTTTTGTGAGTTTATGGAAGGAGCATCTACTTCTTTATTTTCAAAAAACTCAACATCTCTACTTGTGAAAATTTTTCTTGTTTTTGGATCCATTAACTTGTATCCCAAGGCTTCATCACTGTATCCCAAGAATATAAGTTGTTCTGATTTCATATCAAGTTTAGTTCTCTTTTTCTTAGGAATGTGCATACTTGCCTTGCATCCAAAAACTCTAAGGTGTTTTATAGATGGTTTGTTCCCTGACCAAGCTTCCTGTGGTGTTATTCCATCAAGTGCGGAAGTGGGAACTCTATTCAGCAGATAAACTGTTGTTTTTACTGCTTCTGCCCAATATGTTTTACTCAAGCCTGAATCATCGATCATACACCTTACCATATCCATTATAGTTCTATTTCTTCTCTCAACTACACCATTTTGTTGTGGTGTATATGGAGGTGCCATTTGCCGACGAATTCCATGTGTTTCCAAAAAAGCTTTGAACTCATTACTGGTGTATTCACCCCCTCGATCTGAGCGAGTGTTTTAATTTTCTTACCAGTTGCATTTTCACAAGCTACTTTGAATTTCTTGAAAGTTTCAAAGGCTTGGTCTTTGGTGCGAATGCAGTATACCCACATTTTTCGTGAGTAATCATCAACAAAGAGCATAAAATATTGAAACCCTGAATGACTAGGTCTCATAGGTCCGCATAGATTGGTATGCACCAGATCAAGTTTACCACAGGCCCTGAATGTACTACTTTTCTGAAAAGAAGCTCTATGTTGTTTTCCTGCCAAACAATTTGTGCACTTGTTTGTATTTTTCTTGAAATTTGGCAGTCCTCTTACCATATTATTTTTTCGAAGTGTTTCAAGATAGCCAAAACTTACATGGCCAAATCTTCGATGCCACAATTGTGTCGATGATGTATCCTTAGCTACAAGGGCCTGATTTTGGTGTGAACAAAATCCAATGAAACATACGACCTACACCAAAATCTTGTGCAATAATGTTGGATTTTTTAGACTTATCTTTGATTAAACACATCTTCTTTCCATCTGTATAATCAAAATCCACTTTTAAGTTGTGCTCTAAAAGCTGACTTACTGAAAGTAGATTCTTTGTCAATCTAGGAACATATAGAACATCTCTTATTGTGCACTTTCTTGATCCAAGAGGTAAGGAGATGTTTCCAATTCCTTGTACTTTGTACGATGAATCATCACCCAACGAAACAGAAGTCTTTGTTAGGTGTATTCTTTAACTCTAAGAACCAATCATTTCTCCCGGTCATATGTCTTGTTGCTCCTGAGTCAACATACCAAATTGCCTGTGGTGAATTGATTTCTTGAGTTGATTGTGCAGCAAATAGGAAGTCCTCATCTGGTGAGTTATCTTCTTCTTCAGCAATGTTGCCGTGCTGTGGTGTTTTCTTTTTCCAGTTACTTTTCCTTTGTCCTTGTTGTTTGTTTTGATAACCTCTGACTAGATTGTTGAAAATTTGGCTTCTTTCCACTAGATGAACCCTTCTGAAATGTGTTATACCAACAATCTTTTAAGTCATGTCCTTTTCTACCACAAATCTGACACTGCTTTTGCTGAGTGTTCCCTTGATTATTCAGTTGAGAATGTTGCTTGTGTTGCTTACCAGTTGTATGAATCTATTTTTTTCCCTTATGGAATGAAGAGAGGGCTTGTTCCTCATCTTCTACAAGTTTGTTCATGGACTCTTCCTGTTGTAACATGTTCACTAACTCTTCAAAACTTGTAGTTGGACCCATAATGTTGAGAGTTGTGACAAATATTTTGTATGAGGCTGGTAAAGCTCTCAATACAATAGGGACAAGAGATTCATTAGTGACCTCTACTTCCAAAGCTTGGAGAGATGATCTCAATATAGCAACACGCTTTAGAAAACCTTCAATAGACTCATTAGAATTCATTTTGAGACAATGGAGTTGTGTTTGTAATTGCAAAATAGCATTTTTATTCTTAGCTTCATATACAGTTGCTAGTTTATCCCATGCTTCTTTTGCAGTTGTCGCTTGATGAATATGAGGTTGTACATCATCAGTTACACCAAATAGAATTATAAGTTTTTCCTTTTGATTAACACGATCAAACACACGTTGTTGAGCAATATCATTTTCTGGTCTTGTTATCGAGCCATCAACTACACCAATTATGTCCTCAAATTCAAGTTGAGTTTTAATTTTCATTTTCCATGCAGCATAATTATCTCCTCGTAGGAGTTGTGAATCAGGAAAAAATAATTTAGGCACATTGTTAGCCATTTGTGCGGAAAAAAAAGAGATGGAGAATCAAACACGAAACAAATCCCCCTCAAATCAGTACACACCCCCAAAATTGATTTTTATTGAGTGTGGGCTCCTTTTTGGCCTTTTACAATGATTTTTCGGCACTATCAGCCGTTTTTACAAACATCTTGTAAATAGAAAAAGAAAATTGCACCCCCCTTCTTGTTTACGAAAAAATTAATATTTTTCGCATTTTTAAAATTTTTGGGCACTTTGGCCTCTTTTCCCTTACAAATTTAATTTTTGGCTCTTTGGCCTCTTTGACTGGACCAAAGTGTAGAGCTCGAAAAAACACACACTTTCAAAAAAAAGCACCTCAATCCGAGGTACCAGTTGAAAGTTATGACCGTTTTAAAATTATTTTTCCGGCCCCTTTCCAAAAATGGAAAAAAATTGCTTCTTGATTTTTTTCGCATCGTCCAAAAAAGGAAATTTTTTTAAAAATGATTTTTAACGCAGAAAACACGGGTCTAACTTACGCATGCATGCAGCTTTGTTTCCTCCATCGTCAGCCTTGTTTCCTTCGCCGCCCTTTCACCTTAAAGGCTCTCTTACGCTCTGTTCTGCAAGGTCGCACAGAATTGCTTGCAGATTGAAGACGCACAGCCAGATCAATATCCAACTCTTTTTTTTTTTTCAGGTGTGAAGCTATCAGGTAAATCCGCAGGTCTGCAAGGTGAATTCACAGATATATGCAAATACCATAGTTGCATACAGGTTGCAGATCGGTGGTGGATGTTTCTTTTTTTAATTAAAAATGAAACCTACACACCAAACCCGAATGGTGGTGCCTCCAAAATTGGGGGTCCACTAAATTAAATCACACTAAACGGGATCTCTGAATTAGAGAGAAAGAAAAAAAAAATTGTATATAGTTCATATGCAATGAACAGTATTAAAAAAAAAAAATTGATACAATCACTTTGTTACCAATCTTGGAGGTGTTTCACATCTTAGCTTTTGCTTTGCTTAGAGGGGTGTGTGGAGAAGGGATGTGAAGAGGTTGGGGGCATCTATGGCTCCTCCTGGCTCAGCTTCTAGTCCTCCTTCCTCAAATCTTCTAACACTTCCTCAGCAATTATCTACAACCTTAACTCACCTGCTCTAATACCAAATGAAATCTGTAAACCAGATTAAATTGCAAAAACAAGGTGGAGCTTGCTGTGATTTTATTGATATAAAATGAAGCATTACAACCAAAAGAGAGAGCTGCAATATTTATAGATATTGGACAGCTTCTATCTCTTCCACAATACATGGAACAAATCTCCTAAACAAAGCAAATATGCAGAAATAGCATATTGCCCCTAAAAAGCTTCTACATGAAATCATCCGAGAACAATATTCTAACTAAAGAACATCCTCCACAATCTAAGGGATGATAACAACACACTAACAACTAAGCTAACTAAAGTAATTAAATAATTACTTTATTATAATTACACATTAATCCACATATGGTGAATTAAGTGTTAGATTATTTCTAACATTATTTATGGACTTGGTGATTTTCATATTGGAATGTTTTATATAAACTGAAAATTCAACTAATTTTTATGATAATATATTGTTGGAAATATGTGGACTTATATTATGAAGGTTAATTTTAACTTAACCATTAACTCGGTAAAAACTAAAGTAAAAAAAAAGTATGAAATATTAATTAGTATATATATAAGAGGGATTTGGCATGTAAGCCAAAAAAATTATTTAGTTATTGAAATTTATGGGTTTCATAAAGTGAAACACCTTCACATGGCACAAGTGTGTGGCATGCACTAAAACATGTACCACCATTGGGAAGCCTGAAAATTCTTCAATATGCCACCCAACTATAGCTCTTTTATTATATTATTATATTATTTTTCCTTCGTCTATTTTCAATCTCCCCTTCTGGAATACCTACGTAAGTTTTGGAGGAAAGAAGGATTCAAATTGTTGGAGCAGGAAGAGTAGAAGGTTACCGATTCTGGGTTTACTTCAGGCATGAATATCATCTCTTTTCTCTGTTGCGTTATTTGTAAAAAATGAGGAAATACACATTCTGTTTTTAATGGCAATCAAGGAAATTGTGGACAGCTTTTGATTTAATTGTTTGGAGACGAAGTATGAAAAGGAAATTGATGGATTCTATATTCTTTTTAGTTTTCTTTGTGTGGTTTTAACCTAACCCAGAAAAATACGCAAATGGGGTTTTGGGTTTTGATCGGCAAAATAAAGTAAAAGAAAGGTTAAAAAGTCTTTCTCTGCATTATAATAAGTTATACCCAAAAATAAAAAGGTTGGATTTTTCCTCTACAGAAGAAGGAAAACGTTTTGTGAATTTCGGTGTTTAAAATCGACTTGTGCTTGTGAGTTTTCATTTTGTTAAACTGACATTTGGTTGTGTGTTTTCTGTAAACAAATTGATTTGGGTATATAAATCGATTTGTATAAACGAATCAATTTGGGTAACCCAATCAATATGGGTATGAAAACGGTTGGGTTTTTGTATTTTTATTCTTGGTTGTTATATATGCGCAGTCGATTTTTAATTTATTGAGATCTTTGAATGATAATTTATGGGTGTCAAAGCTCTTGCATGGGGCTACATTTTCCATAAATTTTATTATTATGGACCACTAAATCGATTCATGTATAAATGAGGGTGTCTTGTTATGTGTGAATAATTACAATAAAAATGGCATTCACTTTGTAATTTCTAGCCCGACAATATAACTTGGATTCTTGTAAGACCATGAAAAATAAATTGTTTGTCTTGGTAAGGGTATGAAAGTCGGACGACTTAACCGAGATGCACCAAGGAGTAATTGGGGGCATGATTGGGTTTAAAATAATGATATCTTATGAAAGAAATTATTAGTTGTTCTTTTACTAAAAGCAGAATGTTTAAATGATGTAACCATGGTGTTGTTATATTGTTGGTTGGGTTGTTTGTTTACCAGATAGAACATGTTAAAGTGATGTAAATATGGTGATATTTGTGCTAATTTGTAGAGCTGCTCATTGACTGAAAAAATACTCTTCTTAATCATATTGTTTTTACGAAGTTATGTAGAAATTTTAAATGTCAAATGCTTATTGATTGAAGCTGGAATACGGATGTATTGACCTTTGTGATTAGAGGGAAACATGATCGCTGAAATAGAAATTGGTTGTTCTATTTGTGTGCATCCATAGCTGTATCTTTATAGAAACTAGGTAGTAATACATTTTCAGTTGTATTACCATGTGCTTGTTGATAAAACAACATGTATATCCTTTCATATTTTATTAATTAATTGCATCAGAAAATGGAGTTAATATTCATGTCGATTCAGTTTGAAATGACATCATACCACTACTCCATCTTGTAGGACCATTAGCCGTTAATTACATTCGGATGCGCGAGAAAATCATGTCTTGTGAAGTTTTATCGTAGCATGGATCTAAATGAGATACTTGGATTTCAATTGGTGAAAGGATGATATCCTTGAATTTTTGGCTAAATTATTAGGATCTTGGACCCATTGTAAATATTCAAACCTCACTATGTGAGAATTATTATATCAGTTATATATTTCGCCTTAACGGCATATGTAATATATGGTTTTAATAAAGAGATGATTACTTTGTGTGTAATAATATCTCAATATGAGTAAATGATGAATACTTGAGTTGTGAAATCTTAATTTTCACAAATTGTTGAATACATTTATTTGATAGTTATCAATGCATGAAGTCGATAATTGGGTAATTATTGTAATAATCAATTGTCTTTAATTTCTAAATTAAATAAGTTATTTATTGGCATAGCTAATCGAATAAATAATTAAATATACATGTTTTAATATATATTTAACTCGTCCTTTCGGTAAACTTGGTATTAATATGATAAGATTGTAAATCTTTTTGTATAGAGAATGGAAGAGTATCGTTGTAAAAGGTAATTTAAGGTTAAAGAATCAAACATCAGGAAAAAAAAGAGACTACATGGGATGGTAAATAGATGAAAAGATCCATTAGGCATATTAAGGGATAAGTACATGTGGAATTCTGATATAGTTACATTTCAATATAACGAATGTACTTATCTCATAAAGATCCTAGTTGGCCTTTGGCATCTATCTCAATATAAACTCTTGCAAGATATGTTTAATTAGAAATAAAATAAAAACAAACTATAAAGATCTAGATAAATGTGAAAGGGATAGTTGTGAGGTGGCGGAAGACTCAAAACTTATAAGACTAGTGTGTTGTCTTGAGTTTAGTCATAACTTGCACAATGGATAACTTTGGCCAAAGTAATGCATTGATGGTTGTGCACTGTCTAATCACCTAGTCCTCCAATTAAATGTAAAAAAATGTCTGTAACCTAATCATGGGAAGTTGAAATACTGAACATGAGGTAGACAATGGTCGGATACCGGAATACGAAGTCAAGAAACTAGCTTCCGTGGTAGACCCAAGGACTTTCATATAGTTCCCATGACCTTTAAAAGGTTGAGCTGAAATGCTAGTAAGCATTGTCACTCAAAGTAGTGATGAAGGGAGATTGTGGAGATCTAGATACACCCTTCTCAGCCGCACATGGCTTACATAGATGTTATCGGGTAGATCAAAAGAGCAAAAATTGATTGATGAATTTGATTAAATAAATCTATACGATTATAGTCAGAAATTTGTTATTATGTTTATGTGTTAAGAAAATCCTCATTTTTCATCTCTTGTAATTTTGAGCGTTACAGGACATGAGGAGATTCATAAATGCAATAGAAATTGAACTATTGTCAAATTTTTAGTTGTGACTATATTGATTGCTATACAAGTATGTAGTTGGTGGAAGCTATTAGAAGACCCACGACATGTTTGACAAAATACCTCAATTAGTTGTATCTTCAAGATCTGCATTCACTGCTAGATATGTACAGATGGACTATTTGAGTGAGCCTTGGTAGGTTTTACAAAATTAATATGTAGTGGCTATTGCAGACTGGCACCATTCTACTTCGCTTGAGCTAAACTGAGAGTTTTGGAACAGGGTATACAGTGTATTTGGCATCAATATATTCTGATCTGCAGCTTCTACGGGGATGGTTGCCTACACAAATGTACATTATCGTAGAATGAATTTTATCCTAGATATTCAAAATATGGCCTTGTGGATTGTGGGATGAGTTTTTTAAGTAAATGCAATTAGCCCATATAGACCCTGTCTCAACATCCTAATCAACATCCTTCTAGCGTGTGCCGTAATGGGTGCTTTGGAAAAGGGTGTGGAGTTCTAGCAAAAATTTGGAAGTGGATCTTCGTCAGAAATACAAAATGTGGAAGCCTATAGGAGGCACATAAATTGTTTGACAATTTTCCTGAAGGAGAAAACTGTAGGGTATGAACAAAGTGGGCTTTTGAATAAGTTTTTAATTGATTCCACTCTTAAGGAGGTATTGGAAATAAGTTCTATTCCTTCATTAATGGTTCTCTAGTTACAACCAGACCAACATCACAATGGAGGACAAGTTAAAGATAGTGTTCGCAATATAAAATTTGATCTATACATACAAAGGATGTTGTATGAACAATTGAATGCATTGGCTACTTTTCAGACGAATGTATTATGATCTTAACAAGAAAACAAGAAGAAACTTTGAAATATTCATAGATGATTGGTCCATCTATGATAGAAAGAGACCCCTAACGGCCATAAAGGAATGCATGAACTCTTGCACCAACTCAATTCATCATCAAGCCCAAAGATATGCTCCTTTATGGTTTCTTATAGTTATCTTTAAGGATGAATTGTGTGCCATGTGAGATTGAAGACAAATCCTGATAAAATAGAAATACCATCAGATGTGAATGTTCTCAACACGTATGATGTCCATGTTGACGTGGGGTATAATTTGATGCAGTCAAGCTCAGGGGTCCAGATCAATGGATGCCGTAACCTTGCAACCTGAAATTATTCACTCAAATGGCCACACACACAACACCCACTCAGACTTGGGACTCAGAATTTAGAACTGTATTGCATTAATAACTTGATTACCGAGATTACACACACAAAACACACTTGTTGTATCGAATTATAATGTGCATGAAGATGAAAAGACACTACACAATCCCTCAATGGACTCAAAATATTGCACTCTATTCTGGATTGAACACCTAGTCTATAAGCTCCTAACTGATTTGTTTCAGAAAAACCTCCTATTCCCCTGAAAAAATCAACTAAAGATTTTTCGATTTTGTTTCCTCTTGCTCTGAGTAACGCCTCCTCTGCAAGACTCCAGAGGGCATCATTTGAAAAATCCCCATTTTCTTTATTAAAACTGCCAACACTTGAAATTATCTATTTCTTGACTTGTACCTGCTGACACTTGGAGACCCAACTCTTCACTGTAACGACCATTGATTTGCACCCAAAGACTCCATGGTTTCCCCTGTGTGTGTCCACGGTCTCTCACTAAAGTGTTAACATCAAACACCCTGCCACATGTTGCATTATTGCATTCCCACACCACACCTATTACAAAATAGTTCAAGAATAGAACTTACCCTTACACTGCATGGTTCAATCAAAATGGCTCAAGGCATCTGCGCGGAAGTTGAAATCAAAATCAAAGGCGTGATTTTGATGTGCCCTTTTTTCAGCGGAGAAGAGCGGAATCCGTCAAAGAGTGAGGGAACACCTTTTTCAATGTGGATATGACAGACACAATGTGGAGACTTTCCCTGCCGCTCGCAAGTAACAAAGATCACCCATTTTGCAATCCGCTAGTTGAAACAACACAATTACTTTAATCCTTCCACCCATGCTTTTTTTATTAGAGAGTGTGATATATTGAAAGACAAACAATTGCAGTATTGCGAGTTTCTGAAGGGATGCGAGAAGCAAATTCAAGTGCGTGTGTTGGAGGAGGAAGGCCATGGCCATGAAAATGGAGGAAGCCCTCCACTGCATCTCCGACTTCATCAAAATGGAAATACAGTAATCACACGTAACCATTAAAAAGTAACACGCGGATCAAAAATGTGTAAAGTAATATAGATGAAGGATTACATTTAAAGGTTCTATCTCTACATTTAAAATTTGTTACAAATTCGTACATATACATTTGGAAATATTATATCATGAGTGGCAGCATTTTGCAAACTATTTTATTTGAACTAAACATGAATACATGAAAACTTCCGTACATTTGCACATTTTATATCATGAGTGGTAGCCTTATGTGGCCAAATGTTTTGGCACTAAACATGAATACATTTATACATTTGATACTGCTTTAAAAAACTACTAACAAATTTAAAAAGATGGTAACAAATTTCACTTCAATCCCCAACTACTGTCATTCTTGACTTCACAAAATTAATACAATAATCAACTACTAAACTATCAGGGAATTTGCAACTATAATATTTGACAGAAAAACCACTTTTCATTATGCTTTGATGGACGTCCACAGCTTGTTCTACAACTCCTATTTTAGCACAGGCAGGGTGGATGCTGGCAAAAGTTGTGGAGCTTGGCTTGAAACCTGCCAATTGCATTCATTTAAATGTTTTCAAATCCATATTATGCATATCCTGCAATCATTGCAATACATGAAATCACATCTCTTTGAGACATTTTGTCAAACAGTTGACGTGCCTTGTTAATGTTTCCACATTTTGCATACATATCTACCAGGGCACTTGCAACTTGCAACATCTGACAAGAAACCCCTTTCAATTATTTTTTGATGGATGTCCATGCCATGTTCTACAAAACCCATTTTGGCACACACTGGGAGGATGCTGGCAAAGGTAGTGGAATTTTCCTTGATTCCTGCCAATTGCATTTGTTTAAAAGTTTTGAATGCCTTTTCAACAAACCCATTGTGTGCATAATTTGCAGTCATTGTGGTCCATGTGACTACATTTCTTTCAAGCATTTTGTCAAATAGTTCATGTGCCTTGTGTATACTTCCACATTTTACATACATATTTACCAAGGCACTCGCAACTGCACCATCTGACAAAATCAAGTGGATGGCATTGGAAATGTGCATTGTTTGTCAGTCTACTTCTACCACAATGACACTGTCATCATTTTCATCCTCAAAATTAGTTTTATTGGTGTTTATTAATTATTTGTGTGAATTACAAAGAGCAAAAGAAGTGGATGTTGACAAAGAGATGCAACTAATGAGCCCTGTTGTAGAAAAAAGAGATCTACTCGGGGTGTGATACAATTTGATCAAATAGTAAATTAGAATCCAGTTGATGAAGAAATAATAGGAACAAAGCTTTGTTATGTTGCAAGAGTGTCTGAAGTCATCATTGAAATCCTCCAGCAGCACTTGATAACAATTTTTTCTTAAGATCCTTGAATTCCAGGGAGCAGATACACTCACCAGTGTCTGCAAATCCTTAATATTTTTATAGCACACACCCACTATGACTCTCCTAAGCCCGTAAAATCCCATCCCACAAAAAATCCAATCCCTTCAACTATGGGCTGCAGTAATGTCAAACCCATCTTCCCACGAAAAATCCTTCACACTAGAAAACTTGATCCAGTAATTATAGAAATGAAAGACTTCACTCTATTGAGTTCCGAGGCTCCCAAACAATGGCGTCGGGACAAAATTCTCAAGCCCTTTTTCACCGGCGAATGCCATCTCCATGTCAAATATTTTTTAAATAAGTCCCCATACACCTTAAAAAATCATTTCCGCAATGCACTAAGCCTGCGTAAGCTTTAGTTGTGCAATACGACCACATATTGGCATCCACGCTAAAATCAGTGCGAAATCCATATGTTATAGAAAAACAGGAAGAATCGTAGGAAGAAGTGGATGAATCAAATGAAGAAAAAGAAAAATATCGGTGCAAATCGTAAAAAATAGGTAAAAGCCCATCAAATTTAATCACTTTGAAAAAATGTCCAAACGATCACAAGACATCAAATTTTACACAACATGTTGCGAAACGTCTAGAGAGGCCTTTCCCATAGGGGAACACCTTTAGCATAATAATCTAATGGGTAAAAAAATGCATAATAGGAATGGGGAAGATCTCCCATTTAACAAAAAAAAAAAAAATTGAAGTAAAGAAAACACATCCATAGTTTCCATGGCCTCCGTGCTCCCAAACTCCGCAAAACATGAAATGAGATGGGTTAGGTCAAAATGAGAATAAAAGGTAAACATAAAGATTTTTAGGGTTTTTTAGAAAACCTGAGATCTAAGGGTCAATATCAATCTAATCTTATGGTGGATAATGAATCCTACAATTTTAAGTTGTGGCATTTTATGGTAATGGAGTTTAATTAATTTTTATGGGTAATGTGTTGAATGGGGCTACTTAGTGGTTAGGTCAAGTTATGACCCCTTTTAGTAGGAATTAATTAAGTGATTGGGCATGGTCTTTCTTAATGAATAAAAGGATATTATAAATAATTTAAAGCAAGGTATAGTTAAATAAATTAAATAGATCATGGTTATTAAGTATTTGGAAATTACACTAGTAAAGTAAAGAAACGTAATGGAAGATATTTAAACCGTAAAATATTTTGGGAAGTAAATTAATAATATTTAATTATTAATTTGAATTCGATTACATTATGAAAGTTTAGAAAATTTATTCACGAGAACTTAATTGATCGCAAGTAATGATTTAACCGTAATTTTTCCCTATTAAATTATTAGACTTTGGTGTGGTTTTGAGCGTCGAATTTATTGACGTGACACATACCCTTAAATTATCTAAAACCCATAATATTTATTCTTACCTAACAATTGTAGGGTTGATTCTCAACCCTTGGATCAAATCAATTGTGGCCACTAGATCTTAGGGTTCCATACTAACCCTAACTATCCTTATGAAATCTTATTAAACCTTTTCTTTGCCCTAGCCTCCTCATTTGGTCACTTTTCTTTTGTTTAATTTATAGGTTGGAGAAATGGAAGCCATGGGAGAAAGGAAGGAAGAAGCCATGAAGAATTTCACTAGAATCAAGCTTAGCTTAGTTTACATTATGGATTTGTTGGTGTAATGTCTTCCATTTGAAGATTGTAGAGGTTTCCACCCAAATCTGGAGTTATAAAGTTAATCTTTTTTTTTAGTTTCCTACATGGGCAAAACCCTACTTCATTTTTACTCCATGAGATTGAATGCTTTTAAATACCCATTTAAATATTTACAAGTTTGAAACATTGAATTTATTCCTTTATTGCTTGTTGGAGGTTTCCTCTTTAATTTTGCAGGCTTAAATTTTTAATTAAACCAAGTTTAAAATAGCACATACGTGGATTGTATTTTTCTCATTAGTGATGAAACCTACTACCCAAAGCGGATCGGCGGTCCCGGGACCGCCGCCCTTTTTGGGTGATGATTCACAAACTGCCACCTTGCCTGAGCGGCAATTCAAAGACCGTTGCTCTGCAAAGGGTGACGATCCTGTTCTTTGAAAATAGAACATTCATTTCCACAATTTTTCCAACAACAAATTTTACTTGGAGTACTTTAAAGTTTTTCCCTAGCTTAAAGTTACCTTCCTAAAGTCTCTCGATTTAAGGGTTATTCCATTCATTCCTTCCATGCTTAGAATTATTACATTTAAAGATTTGTTATTTCTATAGTGATAAGAAACACATCTATAAGATTATTTTTCTCACCAAAAAAAAAAAAAATCAACTCAAAGTGATAAACAAAACTTAATCTAATTATAATTATCATTGTTTTCCCTTTTTACAACAAAATGAAATCTATCAACAAGGTAACTTATTATACTTAGTGCATATTTTCATTTCCACTACAACCATTTACTCAAGGAAAACACAACAACTATTATACATTTAAAATTTACCAAAAATACATTGTTATTATTTTACACTTCTATGTTCTTCCTTCACTCTTACAAAAATGCAACTTCCACAAAGAATAATGAACTTTCTCTTTCTTTTTCATTACAAGTAAACTTTTAAACATGATATCCATTCTAATTCATTCCTTTACATACTACAATTTGAGGAGAAAGGAAAATACACATTCTTTAATGAACTTCCTTCAAAATAATAATACAACTTGGTAAATGAAACTTACAATGCAACATTTCTTTTAAAAATACAATACTACAAGTCTTCCACCTTAAGTGGAAATAACAAGAAGGTTTTCTCACAAAGAAGGATTTATTTTTGGACTTCAACAAATGCTCCAAATTTCAAATCACCAACAAGAGATCCACCATGTCTTCACTTAATCACAACAACAAAAATGGGGGAGAGGCAACACTCTCCACCCAACCAATAATCCAATGAGGAGAAGAAGTTATCCTCCTCATTGGCCCCCGAGCCCCAACCAAAATGTAATAAAGGATGGATCCAACTCATGGCAACAATACAATGCTTCCACATGACAATACAATTTTTCACAAACATATAACACACATTCAACACAAGAAGACAATCACAAGAATGAAGCTAATAAAATACACCGACTTGAAATGCAAAGCCGTGAGCAACGATCTATGAGGAGATCACTTATAACTCTCAATGGGATTAGGTTCCCACCTTAAAACCTCCAATAAACAACTCAAACCCCTACAGAACTTTTATGCCTCCTTCAAGATCCTTTTATGCCTCCCACATTCTCTTATGTCTCCCTACAATCTCTTATGTCTCCCTCAAATGATGGATCCAACTCCAAAAATCTCCAAGAATTCAATAAGCACTCCAAAATCCTCCAACTCCCAAAATACAAGAGCAAAAAAATGAAATGAAGTAACCCCCAAACAAACAATTAAACTTACATATATAGAAAAAGGAGAGAGGAGGGTGAGGTGGCTCCATATAGGATGTCACATCACTTATCCTCAACTCCACATCACAAGTCAAACCTCAACCCCAATGCACAATAAATTGGTGGTTGAGAGGAATGACAGAGCCTCTTACACACACAATCCAAGCCCACACCCCCTAAGGAAAAACTTTAAAACCCTTGTAAGAAAAGTACAATAAATGTCAATTTTATTTTACAAAACACATAATGGGGTCTATTCTTGACCCCCAATCCATAGGTAGGGTTGGTATATGAAATTAAGATGTGTGGGACAAGCTTCCAAAATGGCCCTTAAGCCCAAATCTGAAATTCCAAGGTAAGGTAGAGTGTACAACACTCAAAGTCACTTACACTCAATCAAAATCACATAGTCCAAAAGACCAACAACTCTAATAAATGACCATTTTTGTCACATCCCCAAATAACTTAATAACATGATTTATTTACTTAATAAAAGCACATTAATCAACAATGATTAAATAAATTACATCACAATTAAACCACATACTCTATAATAAATAAAATAAAAAAGAAACATACACACAAAGCCCATGGTCACAATTGGAGGTCATCCCCCATGGGACCCCCTTAACAAAATAAAACAAAACAACAACATTACACAAGTTGTCATGGTGACCTTCGTTGTATCCATCTAATATTCTGTTGTGGTTGGTCTTCAATCCCCTTTTTGATTGTTGTAATATAATTACTCCTGCAAAATCACTAAACATCTTCTTTGGCCTTGTGGACGCATCAAAACATATAAGATAAAATATACATACATAAATCAATAACCATTCTCATATAACTAAAGCATCATCTCTACTAACAATTCTATCATTTGTCTAAAATTTCAGCAACATCACAATTCTATCTTTTATCGTATCAACAAGATTACGAGATTAGTTCAAAATTTATATCACAATCAACATAACGAGAGTTCTCAATGCCGCATATATATATATATATATGCCAACAACACATCATCATCATCAATATAAAATATCTCTCAACATCTCTAAGAAGCCACACAAATCAACCTATGAATCAAAGTCCATCAATAGTCGAATATCTCTATCATCTAACATCATGCTAAACCAAAATGATACAATAACATCCATGTCTTAGTCAACAGTAATCAAAATCAACATATAATAAGTGTCGAAGAGGAGTGGGCACTACATCCCCCTCCCCTTAGACTCGACTTCCACGTGAAACAAGATGGGTAGGAAGGCTAGATGATAAGGTAAGCGACTCGATCCGCTCCAGGATCTCAAACGGACCCACGAACCTAGGAGACAACTTAGAGATTTTTCCATAACGGATAGGACTCTTATGAGGTCTAGCATGAAGGAACACCTTCGTGTCCACCTCGAAACTACAATCAACTCTCCTCTTATTTGCATACTTATTATGTCTGACATGTGCCTCCTTCAATCTCTGTCAGACCAAAACAACATGTTGCTCCATGTCCTGTAACAAGGTGGGCCAATAGATACTCTATCCTCAAGTCTATCCCAACTCAAAGGTGTCTTGCACTCCCTGCCATAAAGTGTCCGAAAATGTGCCATGTCAATCGAACTCTGAAACTATTGTTGTAGGCAAACTCCACCAAATACAAGTACTCCTCCCACTTTGACTGATGATCCATGACGTACATCCGAAGCATGTCCTTTAAAATCTGATTCACCCGCTCCATCTGTCCATCTGTCTCTGGATGATAGGTTGTGCTGAAGTTGATACTCGTCCCAAGGGCCTGCTACATGGTAGTCCAAAAGTGTGATGTGTATAAAGGATCGCGGTCGTAAATGATCTTCCATGGAATCCCATGCAGTCTAACAATCTCATCCAGGTACACTCTCGCATCGCACTAGTCTGTATAGGTGGTCTTCATTGGAGAAAAATGAGCAACTTTCGTCAATCTATCCACCGTGAGCATGATGGTATCGTGGTGGTATCTCGGCGTTAGTAGCCCTACTATAACAACCATGGAAATGGTGTCCCATTTCCACTCTCGGATAGCATGTGGGTAAAGAAGGCCAGTTGGATGTTGATGTTTCGCCTTCACCCTCTAACACTCTAACAGTACACACAAACTACACTAGAGAGGAAAATAGTGACATTTCTTACAAATAACAATCAAATGTGTAGAGCATAGCTCTTGCTCATCTTGCCCCCACACTTCAAAAAAAAATCTTTCCATAATCCACAAGACAAGCTTCCCCATACTCCCGCATTCCACAGAAACTCCCCAAACATGAAATTGTCTAACCCCAAAATAGAACCTTCAAAACTTCCCCAAATTTCCAATGTTTTTAAAAACTAAAACCAAATGACAATACAATGGGAGGTTGCCAAGTGGCAAGCTTCCAACTCCCAAAACCAAACAAAAACCCCAACCATAATTCATAAATGCACTAACAAGATCACATGGGAGCCCACAACATTTCTTACAAAAAAAATCATGTCAAAATCTATCTAGAAGCAAGCCACTTTTAAAATTCAAACCACAAAAATCCATTCCAACTTCCTTACACAATCGATGATTTTGCTTGTTATGAAAATTCAAAGGCCATTTATGAGTTCAACAAGGTGAAACAAGTCGTAAAAGTCCCCTATCCATAGGTAGGTTTGAAGTCTAGTTTTGAGAGTGTGGGACAAGTTACTTGCTCCACCCGCCTCCAAATTGAGCTCGAGACAAAATCTATAAAAAAAACAAAAAAGAAAGTTCAATCACAAGATGAGCCAAAAACATACCCAAAAATGGAAAGAACTAGGTTAAATAAATATCAAGCAAAATTAAATAAACTTATTTAACAAAGACAAGGGTTCCAAAATGGGTGAATATACTCCATAAAACTATAAAATCAAATGAGACAAAATAAATAATTAAATAACTCAAAAACACATTGGTTAAGCAAATGATCACTTCACGATCCTACGGTTTCACATGCATGTATTGAGTGACCTCATGTTGGTAAACAAGCCACTGAAGAGTTGGTCCCCTTCATCTTCAATTTGGTATAAGAATATTTAATTGCATACACCTCTTTCCATTTGCACACTAAATACACTAAGTCATCCATGCATATAATGCTAATACTGAAAATCAAATATGAGTATGTCAAATAATAATAAATATATTCACATCAAAAATAGAGCTTCGTGATATTAGACTTCAATTACACAAACAAAACATAATGTTACATATGTTCTATTTGTCTCTCTGAAGCATCATCAAAACACAAAAACTTGTATATCTATATCATCATTAATATACGTGATTCAATAATTATTACATTGTCCATGTTTGTATCAAACATATTAAGTTTGCAATTTCAAACACGAGCACCCTGTGCCATCAAAATATAGCAATAATAACAAACAAAACTGCAACAATCAATTACACTAGTGTAGGCATTATATGCCCAATACTACAATACAGTGATCCTAATAAATAAGATACGCAACTAATCTAGTCTGAATAGTGTCGAAGGCAAGTGGGCTCTACATTTCTCTACAATTGGAGGAGATGAACACGTCAAGCCAAAAAACAATTATGATTAATAATAAGATCAAGGATTGCCTCTATTAGTTTTATAATTTACTTGTATTGTTCAGACTATGATTGTTAATAACTCGTTCATGATGGCTTGTTTTGCATACATGATACTCCAAAATCTTTGACTCTTGTTGTTTTGCTTTCTCAATTTTTTTAAAAGTAACGTCTTCAATTCAAAACTAATCTTGAACTAATTATTGTTTTTTACTGGAGTTAATATATTAGGGTTGTTTTAAACATTCTTTCTTTGTGCTTTGTAATGCCCTCTTGGAAAGCATTTTGTATAGTTTATCAGTTTATCACCATGTTGTTGACGATTATAGTGTTTATATGGAAAGCTTTTATTCATTTAGACCAGGAGGATTTCTATTTAATTGTAACATTGGCAATTTGCACCTTGGTTTTTGCATTCCATGGCTTAATAGTATATAGTTTCTTTTTTATTAGCAAAAACTATGCATGCAGTCCAGGTAGAGATGCCAATATCTATATAATTCAGTGATTCTTGATTTTAAAAATATATATACAATAACATGAAGTCAAAAATGATTCACGTGCTCCTAACTCAGAAAAAAACCAAAAAAACGAATTCAGGTCCTTGCAATTTTCAGGTCACCTTTTGACACTGTACAACAAAGATACAAAATTTCAGAAGAAATTGAACTTGCATTTTCATAAGATTCTTTGGCTTCATATGCAATGCCAAACTATATTTCAACTTTGCTTTTACCACAAAAAAATAATTACAATGCAAAGCTTAAAATTGGACTAGGGTCATCTGCAAAGATCAATTTCACATTAAATTTGGCAATTTGTATTTTTGATTGATTAAACAAGATACATGCTGCTGCATGTGCTTTGGATACAGGATTTACTAGGAGTTAACTTTTTTTTACTCAAACCCAGGACCCAACTAGGCAACCTGCCTAAACAACCGGTGAACCACAGCCCTTAAAGCTTTTTGACCAAGAATATTACAATTTAATGACTATATGGTACAAACACAGCCGGCCAGAGGGCCTTACGTAGATACAGCTTGTATGGATTTTCATGTCTCTTAGATGCCCCTCTTAAAATCCAGGCTTCTGAAGAACTTTTGTAAATTTAACATCCCCATTCAATACTTCCCCAATAAACCTTTCTGAATCCTCCATGGTTAGAGGACCTTTGTAAAGGGCAAATCTTTCTTTATGAGGCTTGTAGGCAACCAAAACAGTGTCCATGTGCTTGAGCCCAGATTTGTCAAAAGAACGTAAAAATGATTTTTGATTTGCTGCATCCAGTACTGAATAAGATATTGGATATTTTACCTCATCAAACCGCCGCCCTCTTGTCAAAGTTTTTGTGAGATCTGGTCATCATTGTGAATAATTTTAGTTTGTTATTATATGATAGATGTAGGTAGCAAACTAAAGGCAAAATGATATCCAAACATTTCCAACACACAATAAAAGATACAGAGACTCTTGAAAAAGAGTTCATCAGCAAATCAAATAAATGCAACACATAAGAATATCAGACTCAAAATATAAGAGTTCATAAGCATAGCAAATCACTATAGCATATTGGAAAAATAAATGAAAAGTTGGAAAGGAGAGAGACACTCACTGCTGCGAGTAGTTCTTTGACTTTCTCTCTTCCTTGGGATGACTTAAACACCCCAATCACACAGAGGGCATATTTTGTCCACATAAAACATCCAATGTTTCCTTTGTGAGTAGTGATATAGGTTCCTTCGCACCTTGGTTTGATTGAGAGCTTCTTTTGGCAGGACTAACTTTCAAATTTCTCCTCTCTAAATTTTCAACAAGTTTCCCAAGTTCTTCGACTTTGTGTGGACCTAACTGTTCAAAGTCACTCCCACTGCTCAAAATAACTACTTCACCATTAGATAGAATACCAATCATAGCTGGAATTGCCTTGACTCCAAACTTTTTCGCAATAGGACTTGATGCATGAGATACCTGAAAAAAGAGCTTAAAATTATGCACATTTTCAAAATAAGAGTTGAGAAAGAGCAAATGTTAAAAATTGTGGACCTTTAAAATATACCTCTGCATCATAGAAAAGGACTCGATTATGATATAATCCACTGAGAGTTCGCCAAATTGCTGGGGTGCTCTTTCTTGAAGTAAGTAACAAAACCTT
The DNA here is from genome assembly GCA_018340775.1 of Taxus wallichiana var. yunnanensis. Classification (NCBI taxonomy): domain Eukaryota; kingdom Viridiplantae; phylum Streptophyta; class Pinopsida; order Cupressales; family Taxaceae; genus Taxus; species Taxus wallichiana. The sequence continues at coordinate 28,481,128 of CM031236.1, read as the reverse complement.
AGGTAGCTTCAGTGATGTCCTCAACAAGTCATCAAGCTCATTGTTATCTATTCTCTTCGAAAACCTTGGCAGTAGATCTACACAATAGTTCTTTACATCCTTTACATTCCAATCACCACTATATTCTAGCATAGAGCCTTTCCCATTGCTTCGAATTGAGTACACAAATAGTTTAGCTGTTTTCTGAGGAAAAGCACTTTGCTCTTTGCATAATTTTTGGTGATTTTGGCAATTTATGGCACCGACCTGTCACACAACCAAGCAAATCTCTTGAGGTGCTGCTCATTGATCCGTGAAATCTATAGGAAAAGGAATTTCTAGAAACAAAATTTTATGATGAAATACGATTTGCTGAAGAAAGAAACATATTAGAACTCCTGATACATACCTTTACTAATCCTTGTAAAGGATTAGCAACCTGATCCAAGATTGCCTCCAGTTCTCGGTACCCCTTTGATGATGGAGTGTAAAACATCAGCAACCAAGTTAAACGTTGATCTAAAACTTTCTCTTTGAAGTTTTTGGAGTCGAGCACTAGAACATGCTGAGAGCTCTGAGAAGAACTAGATTTTCGACCTCCCTGTGAACCAGCAAAACTTCCAAATGGATTCCAATTTCCTTGGCCATTCTTTAGAGAGCCAAAAGGTTTGAGAACATGTCTCCCATGAAGTTAGATTCTCTAGAATCATGTGTGAAAGAATATCCAACTTCCCCGCGAGATTCCCCAAATGGGAATTTAAAATGCTTAAAACCCTCTCTCCCACTCCCTGATTGAGGTCCACCCTGCTGAAAGCTAAAGTGTTGACTACTTTGACCACCAAAATTGAAGTTATTTGACCCATATCCAGGATTACCAAACCCACCGCTTTCAAAACTTGGATTTCCCTTTTCATCACCATACAGGTCATAGTTTTTCCTTTTCTCCTCATCCGAAAGAGTCTCGTATGCTGGTAGACACACATCCCAACAAACGGCCAAACATCATACTCAGTTGGAGATTAAAGGTAACAGAAAACACATAATCTAACTGTTTCCAAGAAGAAACAGGAGCAACATAAGCCCAGTGCATTCAAGTACAGAATTCATCCAGATTTGATAAAGAAATAGCAGAAATAAAATCTATAGAAACAAGATCTCATATGAAGCAAAAATTTAGTGGCTTTTGTTATGAACGCAACCACAAAAGACTCAATAATGTTCCCAACAAAAACCTCAATGATGGAAAAAAACATACCGTTGTTTATCTCAGAAAATTTTGCCTGGGCATGCTTATCCTTATTCTTATCCGGATGGTATTTCAAGGAAAGCCTGCAAAAGATCGCCAAAATAAAGAAGATGAGTTTCAAACTTAAAAGAACAGAACTAAAAACATCTGAATAACATACCATGTAAAATGAAGGGATCTAAATAAAACAAGCCCTGCACACTTTTATGAGAACAGATGTGGTACGCATAAAACAAACTCTCCACGTAGCCCTGGCAACGCATGACTACCATTAAACTACATTTTAGTGCATAACATCATTAAGGCATGTTTCTTCAAACATACTTGTGGAATGCTTTCTGAATTTCACGCTGGCTAGCATTCTTGTCCACTCCAAGTACCTGAAAAGCAGACAAACAAATACATCAGCATAAACATTGAAAACAAAATAATACTTATGTAAACCACACAATAATTAGAAGGGTCACTATAAGGACGTTTCAATTGGAGATGGTGCAACCAGTCAACTCTACCGAATGGGAAAATTTAAAGAGCCTTTTATCAGCAGCTGACTAGTAATGTTTATTTTGTAAAATTAAATTAGCTGATCACTGAGATTTCTAAATGTTCACCAACTGTTTCGTATATCATGTCGCCTGTCAGAAAAACTTATTTCATTCCACATTAATGCTTTTTCCCCCACTTGTATCATATGCCATGTGTTATTATTAAAAAACCTAACAGATAATGATTGAAATTTGAGAGTCAAGAAAGGTTTCCAAGGCATTCTATGGACCAACAGCTTTACCAATCCCAGAACAAACATTGAGATGCACATCCCTACCTTGTGGATTTAACGACGGTTGAGCCAACACCCTATTGCATGGGGCAAGCAGCCTTGGCGAGTATGCAGACCTGAGACTAATGGGCTGTTAGCACTTACCATTGGCAGGGCTGACATGATTGCTTTTGCAGTTCATTGTAATCAATCCCTGGTGGTCAATTTCAACAAACAATGAGGATCCCCTGCTAGTAAATTTATCCATAGTTGAGCTCAAACTTGGGCGTCTTAACAAGCAGATCTAGCATTTGAATCCTGAGCCTCACCAGCTTGAAAACCTGAAGGGAAAAAACCTCCTTACAAGATTTGTTGACTTACCAGGAGCATAAACCTTGTTGGAGATTTCCTTATATATTAGTATCCTCACTCTCTTTTCTTTATGTTCTTAAAATTCTAAGTCAACATGCTCGACTACTAAACCCTAGCGGCACGGCAAATAAAATCAGGTAGGGCAATTCCTCATGTGAGGTACCTAGATGTGAGACATTTGAGCATTTATTGTTTCTAGGGCAAGTTGTTATTCTTCTTGCAATTAGGTGTAATCTAGTCACCGGAATCACTTGAGTTCCTAGATGAGATTACTGGATTTTCACTATTCACAGGGCTGGTGATGATTGTTCTTTCTATCAGGTGTAACCCCTCTATCACCACTATCACCTGACCTCAAAGTTGAGATTATTGGGCTTCTCCATTTACAAGGGCGGTGGTGATTCTTCTTGCTATAAAGTATAATCCCCGGCCACCATTATCACCTGGTAGCTCGGGATAGCATTTGAACCTAACCCTCACTACATAACACATAAATATTTTATTTTCTATATGACCCACAAGAAGAAATCCACCGAGAAAAAGATCATCGAGGTCACCTAACACACAGTGGGAACAGAGGCCCAATTTCTGTTTCCAGGGCGGTACTGTAAACCCAACAACAATTCGATATGCAAAACACAGCACCTCAATATGCAAAACACAATCACAATTCCACACCAACAAATGTTTTCTACACATGGGCATCAATAAATTGGAGTTATATTACGGTCCACAATTTCTTTCTGTATTTAAACTACATAATTGGTGGATCTAAAAACGAATTGCAGAGGATACAAAGTTAAGATACAGAATTTTTCCTCATTTCTTTCTTAGTAAGCGAAAAAAATAGTAGGAAATAAAAAAACATACCTTATAGAGATCTTTGGCTTCAGATAATGAGCAAACGATCAAGAGAAAAATGAAAAACCCGAAAACTGCATGAAACCGCCTCATTCCGACCAAAAATCGTCCCACCCAATTAGCCAAATGTTACTATCAAGCAAAGTCCAGCAGATTAACGTCAAATTGTTCTAAAGTTGAATAGTGCGCTATCAATTTACAATGGCATGGAAGAAGAGGAGAGCTCCCGATTCTTGAGCGAGAAGATTCTGGGCGTGTCGAGAAATTTCTGTAAGTTATTAATAGATCTGTTTGGACACGTGGCGCCAGTGAAGGCTTCCAACGTAGTCGGCCAATGGGATTTTAGAAAATAATTTGTTTTCTTACGTGGAGCATGAATATTTGATTGAGGTTTAGGCTGCTGAATTATAAATTTTGATGTCCGCCGCAAGTCGCAGCATAGAGTATTTGATATTAAAGGGGAAATTTATTAATGAGAGGGATGGGAGGAGATAGTTTCCTTAGGATGTAAGTTAATTATTTTTCAAATAAATCTTAGGAGATTTTTTTTTTTTTTTCTCTCACGCATTAGGGTTTGAATGGGTATATATAAAAATTCCCATAACAAATCTTGTTTTAGGCAAAGTTGCACCACGCCAAAGTATTTTATATTAACTAGGAAAAATGATTAATGAGAAGGATGTGAGGAGATAGTTTTCAAACATATTAAGTTATTTAATTTTCTCTTAAATTTTTCAAAATTTTATGTGATATATGTGTGTGTGGGGAGGTGTATTTGGTAATTAAATTAGGTTAAAGGGGAAATGAGCCACTTATCGTGAATCTTAATGTTAGAGGTTGCTAGAGCTACCTAACAATCATAAAATTTAAAAATATATATACCCTTTAATAGATAATGATATTTTTAATATGTATATTTTCTTTTACACATTTAAATGATGCGGAGAACATATTTTTAAGGGATTTAAAATAAGTACTTTTGATTTAAGGCAACCCATTACTTGAGAATAAAATCACCTTTTATGGGTTGTCTATGTGTCACCATTTCATTGGTTAATTTATTGATGTGACTTGCTTTATTGGCTAGTTTTTATTTAATTTTTAACTTTAATTCAAACAACTAATGGTACTTTATTTCACATATCCACTCACGGTCATTGGCCCATGCGACCGGCTCTTTTCTCCAAATTAAGGGGGAAAAGGTTATATGCACAAAATTCTTAGGCTTAGTGTAGGATCTCTCATCTCTTATTACTTATTATCTTTTAGTATTTGAACTTTGGTGGATGATTAGGCAATACATTTTACACTATCCGTTCAACTACAATCCAATCAAGAATATATATTTTTTTAGTTTAATTTTTCATTAAATTTTTAAATAATATTAACTTTTAATTTGCTAAATTGTTGTTATTAGATTCATCTTCATATAAAGAAGAGTAAAGTTCATATTGGAAATGAACAACATACTAGTGCCCCTTAATTAAAATATCATAATATAATAAATGGTCAACCATGTGTCCATACATATGTGTGTATACGTGTATATATACATGTGTGCGCTGTAGCCACACGTATGGATTTGATGGGGAAGGCAAAAGGAGTGAGCCAAAGTAATAGGTGCATTTGAACAAATCATTGGAGGTTTATGAAGTAGAAAAATTGTTATTAAAATTGGGCCAAGAAGTTAGTTGCCCTAGAAATTCTCCCCTCGATGTGCATGTTTTTCCTTCTTCCCATACAAGAAGGCGAACTGCAGGATGACACAAAAATTGTTCACTTAATTTGAGGTGGGTGGGGGTTCTTTTAAAGAAGAATTGGATGATAGTATTTGGGGTGTTAAAGCTGATATGACACACGAAGGAGTCACAAATGTCATTAGAAAGAGGCTTACAAAATTATAAGGGAGCAAAACTAAAAATTAGGAAGTTGCATATGGAGTTGAAAGAAGAACGGGAGAGAAAGAAGCGGGAGGTAGAGGTGAAAGATGTGGAGATTAGGCATTTGAAGACTTCATTAGACTTGGTTGGTCATCCAGTAAAGTGAACCCTTAAGTGCGAGACCACCTCTTAGGGTGTATGTTGTTGTCCTAAAGGAACATTGGTTAAAATCCTTTCTTGGTCGGGTAATACAATAAACCTCTTATCCTATTCTTTGCGGTCATGCTTTCAAAACCTTGAAGATGGTTGATGATGACATTAAAATCTAATATGTGAGGCATGTATTCACAACTTTGTTACGCCCAAGTAATCGAATCGGGATATCAATACGTTGGTGGGAGAGGTCCATGTTAGGGCCTTTTTATCTTGTCTACAAAACAAACCCTTTAGGAAATTGAAATGAGTGAATATGAGCAATTTGAGCTCAATGTTCCACTTTTAATCTATGGAGAATACATTGCTCCATGTATGTTCATAAAAAGTGGAATAGCATAAGATAAGATCGGGAGTTTTAGAAGGTCGTGTTTTCTCTTTAATTAGCAACTATGCAAAATTTATAAGAATGTGATGAAGACGTCTTTCAACTAATCTATGGTTGTTGCACTAATAAATAGTCACTTATATCTCACAAATTGAAGATGCGGGAGCCTCGCTTCCCTACCCAACTTTTGAATACGAAGCATAGAATGTTTTTTTATGTCATGTCGGTTATTCAAAATTTTACATCTTTGGATTGGCCTTAAATTCTACTTTCCTCCCTTATGTTTTTCGATTACGGATTGAGAGTAACTCTTCCTAATGTCCCCCAAAAGATCCAAGTATATGGGTACCATTTCATTAGAATAAAGTGTTCTTATCTCCATAAGAGGCTCCCCATACTTTACCATGTAATTTGAGGGAGTTATGGGAAAGAGAATCAACCAAGAATGATCAAACAAATTCGATTCTTCGGAAGTTAGTACGAGCTATGGAGCTATAAAATTTGGCGAGATCTTTTATCAATTAAACATTGCAAATGCTTATTAAAATTCAATGGCATACTTTTGCAAATATATAGGAAATATTTTTTCTATATAATAGGAGATCTAACTATCTCCAAAAACAACTCTCCTAAAGATGTACGAGTTGTTCCAATAACTCATACATAATATAAATTATTGCATCTCACTCATATACATGCCAAGTCGCCTCACTAACATACTAATGTATATTTATTGACATATTATATTTATACCCACAACATAATTACTCACACATGTGAGTACTAACCCATACAAATGGAGCACTAACAATATTTTCCTTACATTCCCCCCTTAGTGTGAACATGGTAGAAAGAACAATCACCCTTCTTCTACAACATGTTGCCTTTGTTTGCACATGATCTTGGTCCACGACTCAAACTAAAGTTAGAGAAAGAACTCATCAACCTCTCATTAACCATGCAAAGGTTGGGAACTAATCGACCAGGACCAATGTGGGAAGCACATATGAGAATTCTATATTTGTTTAACCTTCACAAATGGTTTTCACATGATGACCAATAACATAAGTATGAGCAGTGACACACACATTTGTTCATCCTATTCAAGTATCATGATGTTGCAATACATTGTTCATTTTATTTTCCACTAAGTTTTTCCATCGGGAGATTACATAAGAATTATGCTCACTTATCATGTGAACATGAATACACTTCTATTTTTATTCATGAACTAGAAACACATACCACAAAAATATATCGCAACATCATTGTGCAGCCCCATCGTTTGTGGCTAGTGAGAGAATGTTGATTTTCCTCCTTCCTTTGTTACCTCCAACCTCTAACCATTCATTGAATTGAAACTTGAAGCTCATTGGTTTCCACATTGTACTTTATTTTTTTACCCCCATAATGTGAAACACTTATTTTATAGGACATTGGGTTACACCAAAATGTGTCCATTAAAATGTGGGCATTTTTGGTTCCTTTTACAATGACATGGTTGATGACTCAAAACAACTAGACTGCAACAAGAGAATATGATATTAAACATTTGATACTTTTATAATGACACAATGAATCACAATAACTTTTGATAATGTCAACCGACTCAAAATTGACACTTTTGACATTACATACATATTGAATTGGATCCCGAGCTTAATACATGAACCAACACTACATAAACACTTTGACATAAAAATAGTTAGATATGTGATTTACCGACACAACTATACTTTTGACAACATGACAATAATATCGTATAGGACTCGATTTTATAACATTCACTCGAATGCATAGCATTAAACTAATATATGAAATACAAAGAGAAAAACACTAAACTTTATTATTAATACACTCAATACACAATTAGTCACTAAAATGAATCTTAAGACACATCATTTATCATTGAATACTTATTACAATTACCAATTGAAAATTATAAAGAAACTAATACTAAAACTAGCAACATCACCTTATTGAAGATGATTGTTAGTGGCCAATAGTGCATAAATAAAAGCTATTATCTTACAAAATTATTTATATAAGTAATGAATTGTGATTTATTTAAATGTTTACTACAAATTTTACTTGAAAATGTTTGTTCTTCGCCATCAATTTTTATATCTTTTTATCTTTGGTTCTTTCCAAACATCATTAATGCAATCCATCAAGGGTCATGATTTTCTTATCTATGGTTTTTTTATGCTTTCCTTTTCTTTGAATATGAATTATGTATAATCATTTAAATTTATATAGAAAATAACTTTTATATATAGAACTTAAAATGTAAAGAATTAAAACAAATCATTACAAAAAATCATTATATCCAATTCACAATTTTAAATTAGCATCCTTAATCTATTAAAGAAATATGTAGATATCATCGATGATAGGTACAATTATATAGGACAACTCTTTTTTAGAGAGCAATCATAATAACTAAACACAATTCAACCTAATAAAATTAAATAAACCGTAATTATGAAGTTGTTGTGGGTGATATAAAATAATAGTTGATTATTTGATGGTATAGTATGTTTGTTTGCTTGGCCTTCTCCACTTGTTTTCTCTACTTCATAATCCAAAAAGTAATATGAGACAATGTGTCCATACATTCGTGATAGGCCTCTATAGGCTCTATCTCAAAAATCTATACATCGACATCAAAAATCAATATACAATTGATCATCCGGACCTAGATCTTACCTCGGTTGTGCCACACTAGCTATGCTCCCGGATGGTGTTGGATACACGATCTCATGCTCTCCTCTCTCTCGCAAGGTATATTACATATCACGTAACATCGGGTATCCTCTACATAACTATGCACTCATAGTAGTGCTTCTCCGCACACAGTGCCTTATACTACTCTAACGATATAATACTCGGCGAAGCCATCTGGTTAGCTCCCTATGAAGACATTGGTGCCTCGCTCCCTGATGCTTCCACTAGAGGTCCAAGATCTCCAAATCTCACCCTATAGGCCTCCCCTTGTATATGATACATGTCTCTATGTTGAATCCAAGTCTCTCTCCTAGCACAATCTTGTAGCCTCTTGGAGAGTGGCATCTAACTCCACTCGTAAGTGGGATATCTCCATTACAACCCCTCCATCTCCACCCTCCTCTCCTCCAGAATTGCCTCAATCTCTCTTGTTAGCACCTCCTCCTCCTCCTCCTCGAATCATATCTCTACCCTCTCTTCCACTCCTTGGGTTTCCCATGCCTCTATCATCCACTCCAAAAATCTTGCCCCTACTCCCACATCATCATCATTATCCCACAGATCTCCTACCTCCTCCAATGGATCGGCCATCACAAGACTAGGTAAGTCCCTCTTCCCCACATCTCGCCTATATCCGATAGGATCCTCGACACTTTCTGTACAACCCCAAACTTCCTCATCACTTGTGGAAACTAAACTACCTCCACCATCTCCGGCCTCCACCCCTACACCCATCTGATCCTCCTCATGCCAAATAGTTGAATATCCACACTGACCATGCGGGAAACCCTCAGTATGGATTCCATATGACCTACTCCACATCTAATCCCCCATCTCTTTGTATATCAGTCCTCTCCTTATTCCCCTCTATATGTGTGTGTCGTGTCGGCTCTCCATCTCAATAATCCAACAAATAGCTCTATATGGTCCCCAGTCACCCATGGAAGCCCTAGTGACCTAATCACAACTATGTGCTCATAGGTGCTATAGTGAAGTAAAAACCCCACATCCAATAAATATCTCCTCTCTATAACATACATCCATAGCTCATGATATATTTGAGCCAATAACGTTGTACCAAATGAGAAAACTATGTCTATTAGCACCCCTGCCAATATCCATGGAAATCTACCTCCACCAGAATCTGGTAATGCATAACATGAGATTGCCATCATGACCAAACATATCAACATGCTCCCAGATGTCCTTGGCTCATATTGTGCCTCTATATGAAAGGCCCCTGAAGTAAATGTGATTTGTGGGGCATCGGTTCTAAATAGTCATGTCAATACACCCAATCTCCTCTCAGATGTGATAAGCTCTATCGGCTCCCCATGTATTGGTAGCCTCAAATATAATACACGTCCTCCGGTGTCACCATCATCTCTCCAGGTCAAAACCAAAATGTAATAGTCCTCACATACCACCTATTAATCAATGTAACCATCAGCCCTACATCCCTCATTATCCTCTAATAATGGTGAAATCTACCCTATCCTACCACCTCCAGTGATCTCATTATACATTAGTCACATTACCTCTAATCGATCATATATCATCTTTGAAACTCGTATACGAGATACAATGTGTCCCTAGCCTACAAAATCAATCAAACGAGCAATCATTAGCATCCAAACATCCATAAATCATCATTTTTGTAATTTTTTAATAAAAAAACTCACATATCTTACTAGTCTATGTTGACCTAGTTCGGGTTGATGCCACCCAACTTGGGTCACCGCCCTTAGGACCCGGTCATCACTCGACCATCCTTGGTGTCCATCTCAAAACCCAGAAAAAATGTAAAAATAAATAAATAACTTAAAAAAAAGGTAGGGCTTAGGCACTTACCATCCTCTGAGTCTTTTAGTGCTTCCTCATTACTTTTTCGGCCTCCATCTCACTCCAAATCTCAATTTCTCTCTCACTTAGAGCTCTTGATCGACAAATTCACATAATGCAAATGAGCTTAGTCGACCACCTCCGTCACTTGACCTCGGTCGTCGTCGACTAGTGCTAGTCATCATCGACCGACCCCCTAGTCATCACTAACCCAACTAAGTCACCATCGACCCAACCCTAAATGTTCATTCCCATCCTATTTCACCTAACCCTCTTCCAAATTATATTTTCTTCCACTTTTGACTTGTGTGTTGTTCATATCACAACTTTTTTCTCCAATCTCATTACAAATCCTTAATTGTATCCAACAACCCGCTCTGCATCCATCTTTGTGTCCCTTTAGGAAACCATATTTCATCATAATCCCACCATTGTGGCCATCTTTTATCTTCATCTACCTGGTGAAGGATATCACATCATCTTTTTCCCTAGCATTTCGTCAAGACCATTTTCTTTCCCATCCTCGTATTTTTTGTGCATATTTTTGATGTTTGCATTCGACCCATTGGTCCCATGGCTTGCACATCCATCTAATTGGATTCCTATTGGAATCCCTTCATATTTCCGTGATTTTTTATGAATCACAATTCAGTAGGACATTACCATTGTCTCCATTGAGGTTGTACTTTGTTCCCTACTGAAGTGATCCCAAAATCACCGCCATATTTTGTTTTTGTTTTTTGTTTTTATCCTTATCCACTTGGGGCATCTTCTTTCATCTTCTCTCTTTTTCTCATCCTTTCCACTCTTTATCCCTTCATCTATCTCTTTCAAACTCATGATCGATTCCTCTTTGTGTCATTGATCCCTAGTTTGAGGGAACATCTCAACCATCATCATCTTCTATCACTTCTCATTTTTGTCTCATGGCTTGCCTAACGTGAACCAATCACAAAAGGGGCAAATGCAAACACCAATTTTGGTATCCCCTATCCCTCATCCCACGTCCACTCCCCTTTTTGTCATTCCTCACATACATATCTCTCTTCCCATTTCAAATTTCCCCTTTCCCTCCTAAATCCCATTTATTCAAATTTCCCACTTTCCTATCTTACCCCATCATTTATTTTATTTCCCCTAATTCATCCTTAATCCCATTTAATTAATCCCTAATCATCCTTAATTATCCCTAAACCTATTTATTAACCTTTTTTATCCTCCCTAAGCACCTTATTTATCATCCCTAGGTTCTCATCTACCTTCATTTAATGTGTTCTTATCTCCCAACCATTTTTTATCCTTCCAAAGCACCCCTAACCCGTATTAATCACTGAAACCCTAATCTTATCGCATAGGGGATCTTTGCATTGATTTGATCGTAATTCCACAACCCAAATCAATGGACTACCACATTGTCGGTGACCTATATGGGTTTCCATCGACCCTATAAATACGACAATACCCCTCCCCTCACCATGATGTAATTTTTAAGACTTCGAGATTTCTTGTGATCTTCACTTCATTTCTTGTTATTCTTTACACTTTCTATCACCACCTTAGAGATAATTTTGAGATCTTGTGCATCTCCCTTGGAGATTTGAAGTTATCTCTTTCCTTGGTATCATTATTTGATCCAGAGGATCCTCATAGAAAAAACACCGATCTAAGATCTTCTCGTAATAAGTTGCGTCATTTTTTAAAGCGTGGAGAAAAATTATACGATTCCGTTGATATCTTGTTTGCAGGAAAAAGAGCTCGTTTGCAAAAGTTATAGCCCGCTGAAATTTTCGGGCAACTGCAAAATTTGGAGTTTTGTGCAGGTTGGACATGTGCACGCTTGCCAAGTGTTTCAATCATATTGCGACACATGGACAATTTGTGTGACAGATAAAAAGTGGTTTTTGGAACACCGGTCTTGGACACTCATTCATGGACAAATGGACCCCGCTATTTCTTGGTTGGGGCCCTCAGCCAAGTTCAACACACTTGATTATGGAGGGGTGTCTTGGCCTCCTTCTCATATTATCATTATACCAACTTGTGTATATATATGCCTCTGATTGCATTTTTGCTATGCATGTGGGACTAATTGATAAGTGCATATTAAACCAAAGACCAATTCCAAATTCCATGCATTTTAACCAATTCCATATTCCATATTCCACGCATTATTTAACTTCCTCCATAATCATTGCATTTAATTTAAAACCTCCACAATCATTATTAAACAAGGCACCTAAAACTATGTCAATGCATGCATGTGCATCCTTATCCAACCAGCAAATGCACCCACATCCCAAGTGGCTAAGGTGGCTCACAAGCCAATACAAAAGCACCCCCTTTGCATTATTAAATACCTCCCTTCATTCACGCACCCACAATGTGGGATAAACCTCTTGAAATCCGCCTAAGGAGAAGGAAGTGGAGATATGGGGGGGATTTGAACCGTGGTCTCCATGGTAAAAGATAAGGGCTTTGACCACCGCGCCACTTCTTGGGAAACATTATATAAGGAGTGTTATTGTATTTGAAGGGCATTCGGGTCTGTGTAAAATATTGAAATGCTCATAACTTGAGCTAGGGAGGGAATTTTGAGATGAAGTAAAAAGTGACTACTATTATTTTTGGTAGAGGAACGTGATGAGAAGATCAGATTCTTGTAGAAATATTTTTAAAGATTTATTTTCAATATTTTAATAGATCGGTCCCATTCAACCGGACCCGGAGACGTAGGCCACAAGTGCCGAACTCCGTTATCAATTCTTGTGTCAAATTGTTGGTGATTCATCTCTTTATCTTATGTTTTTACACAATACTTTTAGTTTTAATTCTTTTATTAAAAATACAAAAGGATATAATGCTCAATTTTTACATCGAAAATCAATACAAAGCAAATAAATGTGTGTGCATAATTGCTAGTTAAATTTGATTTTCAGATCATTATTTTACATGCTTGGATTCCCCATTGCAATCCCATCATTATTGTGCATTAGCCTTGCAGGGTCCATCAATCATCTCGAGCTCTACCCCTATTAGTCATCTTCTATTTATTTCTATGGATCATCATTTCCACCCATTTTCATCCCTTAAACCCTATATCCCTTCCCGCTCACTATGAACTCAAAGGCACCAGTCATCGACCCAATCCACATTTGTTTGATTTTATGTCATCCATTCTATCAACTATCTACTTTCTAATACCACAACCCTCAAATCTATCAATCTTACCATTATGCACACGTGTTGATTTAGATCTTGCTTACCTCACACACAGATTATCTTTGATTTTCCCTAGTCTCTGTTGAATTGATTAGCAGCTATCATTCTCTCATTGGATTTATCAATTTTCTTGCATCCTTTCTGTTTCACTCAAATCCAGGTTCTCTACATCATCAAAACATAATTTTCAATTCCAAATTAGGTTCATACCAGTCCTTCAAATATTCCTTTTCTATTTATTTTTGGCTCATCTTGCCTTGGTCTCCATCGACCGTGCCTAATAGTCCTGGGTCGTAATTGTCCCAACCAAGCCTGGTTTAGTTTAGCATTTTCTATAATCACACACACACACACACACACACACACACACACACACACACACACACACACACACACACACACATATATTATCTTATCTAGTTCATCTCGATTCTTTGTTTCGATTCGATTCTATTGCATCATATCATTTATCAATTATCCTTTTATCCTTATTTTCTATCAAAGTGGGTTGACATTCATCCTAAAAAAATTTCACTTCTCGAGACCGGCATTGTTAGGTAACCCACCATCCTATCTACTAATAATTTTTCTTTTTGAGTTTGTCTTTTTTATGGAGGTAATCAAGCCCACTACGAGGATGATCTTTTGTGCTCGTATCCATCATCATCTTATCTAGAGGTAGCCTTAAACCCTATCATTATTAGATTTTTTTGTTTTCTTTGTTACCATTTCACTAACTTGAAACGGGAACAAGAAAATTAGATCAACAGATAAACATTAGGTTCAAAGTGACACCTAGTGAACCCTGATGTAAGAAGAAAGGAGTCTATCTTTTCATACCAAGCTTGAGGGGCTTGTTTAAGGCCATAGAGAGACTTCTTTAACTTACAAATGAGGGAGGAATATTTGACATAACCTGGAGGTTGTTCCATATAGATTTCTTCCTCTAGGTCCCATGAAGGAAGACACTCTTAATGTTTATTTGATGGACTTCCCATCTCATTATTGGAGACAACGTTAAGGGTCGGTCAAATGGAAGTCATCTTCGTAATGGGAGCAAAGGTCTTTAAATAATCAACCCCAATAACCTGGGATAAACCCTTAGCTACAAGTCACACTTTATAATTTTTGATGTTCACATCAATGCCATACTTTTTTTGGTATGCCCACTTACACCAAACCATTTTTCTTCCTTTTAGAAGAGGGGTGAGATCTCAAGTATCATTCTTCATGAGTGAGGAATACTCCTCATCCATGGTAGAATCCCACTTAGGAATCCCAAAAGACTCTCGGAAATCCTAAGGGTTGGAAGCAGAGGTAAAGAAATCATGGGCTACAATGAACTCTAAACACGTATGTCTCTCATCTAAAGGATCCCCTATCTAATCTCTAACACTCTTCAAGATTTACTTAGCCCAATGAGGATCGGGGAGAAGAGTCGGACTCAAAATCTATATATTCTTCACTCGGGTGAGAGGGGACATAGTCCTCATCATCACTATTATCATAATCATAAGATTATAAAGCATGAGGAGTGGGAGGAGGAGGAGGATCAACAAGATCATCATCAAAATAATCATAATCATAATCATAATCGAGAGGGGGCGGGACCTCAACAGTGGCATGGAAGTAGAGGATGACTCATCAAAATTCATACTTATCTCAATATAAATTTGATGAGTGGTAGGGTTTAATAATATATATCCCTTCATGCCATCATGATATCCTACAAAGATACAAGGTCTCGATTGTAGTTTCAAGGCCTTACGTATTTTTTTGGGAATCTAAGCCATAATAGTTGGTCTAAAGACACAAAATGCTTGACATCATGTTTACATCCATGCCAAGCCTCAAAGGGTGTCATCCCTTTTATTTCTTTCTATAAATTCAGTTATGAATGTAACAAGCACAATTCAGGGCTTCGGCCCAATACTATGGAGGAAGGGATTTAAAATGAACCATATAGGTGTTCATCTCCATAAGAGTTCGGTTTTTTCTTTTTGCAACTCCATTTTGTGAAGGGTTATAAGAAACTATATGCTACAAATTAATCCCTTTAGAGGCACATAAATCATCGAACATATTACATAATCACCTCCATTTTCAGTTTGAAGAATCTTGATAGACCTTTTAGCTTGTTTCTCAACAAAGCCTTGAAGTCTCGAAAGTGATTGAAAACTTCATATTTTTGTTTGAGAAAATACACCCAAGTGTAATGTGAAAAGTCGTAAATGAAGGTAAGTATATAGATAGCTCTAGTAAATGAAGACGATGGAAGGAGACCAGATATGTCACTACAAACAAGATCCAAGTGCGAAGAATCTCTCCAGATTTTCCTTTACCAAAACTTTCTTCGAGGTCCTTCCCGAGGAAGAACCCTTGCAAAGACCCTTAGAAAATTTTACTCAAGATAACCCATTGACCATCTCATATTGGAACCATTGTTTAAGGTAATGATAGTTTAGATGACCAAAACCCTCATGTAAAATCTTACTAACCTCATCTACATGAGTGAGCAAGGTACTAGGTAAAGAATTAGAAGTAAAGTGGGGTAAGGTGTACAATCGAAACCAATGATCCACATTTCCCTCATTCATTGTAGACTCATTGTGAAGCTCATGAATAATCACCGAGTTAAGTTTAATTACACTCACATTCCTTCACCAATATGAGTGATTTAGTACATTGATAGGAGATTGGTAGAGAGATCGAAAACACTTAAAACATTATTAAAGGTTCCACCATCTACTTCTATTGATCCACTACCAACAATTGACACGGAAGTATCATCACCCAAAGTGATTTGGGATATACCACACAATTCAATGTCGGTAAACTTCACATGTGAAGAACCCTTGTGGTGCAAAGCACTGAATCTATGACCCACGTCAATGAAGGAGAAAATCTAGCTACAAGGTCATTTCCTTTCTTCTTCTCATATTTAGACTCCTTTGCTTTGAAAAACTCAAGTTTCATATCATTTTCTTGATAGACTTAGGAACACCTATATTATTTTTCTCAAGTAAATGAGTTAGGTGATCTATTTGTTTTCTCATGCATTGATGTTCTTCATGTCCCGACTTCTTGCAATAGGAACACTTACACTTTTCCTTCTTTGGTTTTTCCTCAAAAGTATAAGTGTTCATGTTGGGTTTGGTTTAGGTTTGGTTGGTATTGGTTTCTTTCTTAGGTTGGTCCTTTTTCTCTTTCTTCTTTTCTTGTTTATTTTCCTTTCCTTTACCAGTACTTGCTACAAGGGCATGTGACTTGGACTTGATTGATCCCATTTGAATCAACTTGTCATGTTATTGAATGAGTTGGGATGAAAAATTTTCAAATGAGGGCATCTTTCAAGTGACCTAGAGTTTATTTCATGGCATGGAAAGTAGAAATGAAGAAGGATTATTTGGGGCCAAACTTAGAAATAATTGACAATATCAATTGGGAATCCTTTTTTTCAACTCCACACTTTCAGCAGTAATCTAGTGTGGAAAAATTTGAAAAGAAGTCCTATAGGTTCTCAAAGTTACTAAGAGTTAATCCTATCAATTTGTTATTCAACTCATGGCATCTCATGTCATCTTGTTTCCCAAACATATCATCAAGATTTTTCCAAGCTCCATTGGGTGTTTTAGAAGACTCAATGTGGAAGAGCAAGTTAGGAGAGATGGACATATAAAGAAGACCTAAGGCTTCATCACATTGGTTAAACCACCTAGATTTCTCGGGTTTAGTTTTTGGTTCTTTCTCCACTCCCATAGTGATATGATATAACCCTTTACCATGTAATGTTATAATCATATTATATCTCCATTCAAATAAGTTAAACAACATGATCAAAGGAAAAAAACTAGCATCCATCATGAAGAGAGAGAAAGTAAGAATGCAAAAAGAAAGGAAACACACACACCCAGAATAATACTTTCACCCCCTTGTTTTTTAGACTTTATACATTAGTGTGTTGCTTACAATTCTGATACGATGCAATTGTGCATCATGAAGTAGTTGGCTACTCACTAAGTAATTCACGTAAAAACATGCAATTTTGGAGACCATAATGATTTTCGGTGATCACGGTGAATCAACACCGTAATAAGCACAAAACAAGGTGAAAACAAGAAGGGAGGAAAAAAACTAAGTCTTGTGTGAGAAATAATGTCTCACGTTGCTTTGGAACTCCTTTATTGTTGTAGGGTGTGGTGGATGCACTCACTAGCCCGCAAACAATAATAAGAGTTTGATTACAAGGAAAAATGACTACAAGCGGAGCCAAAAGACCTCCCAAAATGCAAAAGTGCCTCCAAAAAATGAAAAAAACACTCCTTCAAAGCACACGTTATGAAATGTTCAATAACGCTAATTTGAAAAGATTTTCCTAATTAATTTAATTACCAAAAAAAAATAAAAGGCGTTGATTTAAAAAATTAGCTAGCCTCAATTGATTAAATAAATGGCCTGATTAAGCTTAATTAATTTCCTTCCTTTAGACTAAGAGACCCTAACCTTAGATTAATAAATATAAGCTAAGCTTTAAAAAATAACCTAAGGTTAATTAAACATAGGCTATGTTAGAAATAAGATAATCTAAGTTAAAAAAATGAATCTCATATAAATTAAAATCGGGGTCGAAGTACAAAGGAGGGAAAAAAATTAAACGGTCAAAGGAGAAGCCACGTGGCCGGGATGGGGCTCGAGGAAGGTGATTTAGGCTCAACTCAGTGAGTTTGGCGAATGACATGGCTAACACACAAAATAGAAACAAGGTGGGTGAACCACACACAACAGATGACAAAGTATGCAAGGTTGAATCAAGGTCATTCTAAAGACATCTTGACACTTGTGACATGACATTTTTCCCATGGCCCCTAGCTAGATGATTTATGTCTTATTTTACTGATGATCCTCTAGTGTTTCTTTTCGGTTTTCTTCTTGAACACTCTTGCGGCATTGATTGTGTCCACACTTGATAGAATGAGTGACAATGTCAATTATGCATTGGTGGGTATATTTCATTTCACCTATTCCATTCTTACTTTCAATATCTACTTTTGATTTCATTTTTATAGACTATTTCATTCGATTGACCACCGCATGTCTCGCTATTGCGACACACACGATGATCAATGGCATTTGGAACATATGTATACACTTGATTTTTCACTTTTCATCTTTCATACCTATTACTAAAAATTTACCTTGTGCAAATAAGGGTCACATATGGGTCTATTTCTTGAGAGGGTTCCTTAAGGATCCTACTAGGAATGGGGTATGACTATTCACATAGTCATTATAGGTTAGAGATAGTACAAAGAGAGAGTATCATTATGTGTTCCCATCCTTAGTTGTCTTTAAATTAGTTATCCTATTCCCTTTATGTTTCATACACATTACACGCCCGACACCTTGCTTGAATTTTACCATTTGGCATTTTTTCATCCATATGTTTGATCCATGACACCTTTTTTCCTTTACATGACATTTAGATATCCCTAACCAATAACACCACCCATGGGAAATGGTGTCGATGTTAGGTTTTTCCCTAACCAATGCCATCGCCTACATTTGATGATGTCATATATATACACTCACACTTTGACATTTCAATAATAGAGGGAAGCCAAAATCATAGTATCTACTACCATTCACTCTGCTCTCTTGCACCAACTTCACATTTTCTCATTTTTCACTTGGTTCATCTTGCATTTGACTTGGATTAGATTGGACACTCTTCTTGGTTGGATTGTTTACACTAATAGGTCAATTATAATGAGTTTAGGAAAGGAACAGTGTTCCCCCTCTCCACCCAATAGTGATTCTCTCTCGGTGTGATGCTTCTCTAGAGAGATAGATGCATCAACAACCACCTACAAGTAAGTGATCTAACTCTCTTTGTCATATTGCAAAGATTAGTTCATTTCCCTTCCCCATTTCTTTATGTTATCTTAACATTGTATGAACATCGTGTTAGTTAACATATTGCTCTTACATGGTCAGATCTTTAGCTTTCTTTCTCTTTATTTCAGTCATATTGTAGTAGTATAGATTGTGCAAGCTTGACTCATCCTCCATCGATATATATCTCTTCCCCATTTATAAATATCCTAGGAGGGTAATCTCCTCTATCTTGACTACATGCTTTGGAAAACCTAGGTTGATTCTAGTGTAGGGATTACTACCCTATGGATATGCAACCTTAGCATTCGTTGTATCCCCTTTAAACTAACCCGTTGTGTGCTAGTTCATGTGTGTCTCCTATTCCTCAATACCTTTGTAGAAAAAAATACTTAGGATTACAAGCCATTGAGACATGTTTTTGGCTTGTCATACAAGTTGTATTGGATTATATATTGTATGAGTTTCATATGAATGAATTGAAGTTGTAAAAATTATTTTTGTGTTAAACTTTGACCAAAACTTCATTAATATTTTATTACACAATTTTACTTAACTATTGGTATTACTTTTGGATAAGTTATGATGAACAAAACATGGGTTCAAAGTCACACTTCTTTACCATAAAATGCATGGTATAGCATATGGTTAGAGCAAGTCAATTTGTGAGATCAATGTCATCTCAAAAACAAGTAATAGAAAATAATTTTAAGAAGCTCAATAGTGGTTGAAGAAAGATATATTTGTGAATATGTGAAGTAAACTTTTCAAAGATAAACAATAAATATATAGACAACAAATAAAGAGAAAAAATAGTCTAGATATATAGACTTCTCTGTAGTCATGTACATGTGTATGTGAATTTTGTTTTTATGGAAAATATGGATTTTAAAATGATTTAGAGTTCTTATGAAGCATCTACATTCAAACACCACCACTCAACATGACCTTAGTGGTGCCCCAACATATCTGCATGAATCACCTTTGAGAAATTCGCCAATGTAAGCACAAACTCATGGAAAAATTCAACTCATGTTTATTCTCATCGTCAAGAATCTAAATTCCTTCAAAAAGACCATCCACAGTGGAAATTTAGCAAAGGAAATTCCCTTCACAATTTAGCACTCCATTTTGTACCTTCTCGATGCCAAATGATTTTTTTGTCTGATTTTAACATAGAAACAATATTACGCTTCAATTGATTCATCTAGAAATCATAATAAATAATCCACTACAACTCCTATTTACAAGAGGTTAACTAAGCGCATGATATTTTCACCTCCTATTTTGGTGAGTTGGGTGAACAACCACAACCTTATGTATAACAATATCTACCTTATTTTATATATATGAGTTGTTTATAACAACTCATATATTATAGGATTATATATAATATTATATTATCATAGATAATATAATATATAAATTATAATGTTTATACTAAAATAATACTCCAAATAGTTAGTAGATTGAGCTACAACATTTATAGTAAATTTAACATTAATATTGTGCTCATTAGGTTTTCCTTTGTTTTTAGATTTTCCTTTAAATTTAGAATTATAGGTATTAGGATCATTATAAACATATTTAATCTTGTTCATTACAAGGAGCTTAGCCTCCCATTATTTTAATGTGTGATATAGCTCATCAAATGATTGAAAATTTTTAAAGATAAGTGGTTTTTATAGAGTGAGAAGACTACGAGTGAATAAATCTTGAAGCTCATTGTCGTATAGGATATTGTTCATTTTAGCAAGCATAGAATTTTTGTGCCCAACATAGTAACTAATGTGTTCATTAGAGCCTTATTGCATCTTAAACATTTTAGCATGGGATATTTTATCCCCAATATTGATTGAGAAATGTGCAAGGAATTGATTAGCCAAAGGGGTAAATACCTATATAGAAATAATATGAAGATCATAGCAACATTGAAATGCATAATCCTTGAGGATTTTATGAAATACCTTAGTAAGTAATAAATTATTGTAAGTGTAGTCTAAGAAAACGACATGAAAAGTGTGAAAGTGTTATTCAGGATCACTTTTTCCATCATAGATAGGAAACTTATGAGATAAAAATCGAGAGGAAAGGGATATGAATCCAATTTAGATTCAAGTGGGTTGTGAAGGAATTAAATATATTCTATCATATTAGAAGAGCTAAAGGAACCTTATTCCAATTATAAATTTTTATATTGTAAATTAAGTTTAATATACTCAAGAGATTGTGTAACATAAGTAGGATGTGAAGTGCCATAAGTATGCATATCAAATGTAGGAATATTAGTAGTCAAAGGAATAAGAATGGTAACATGTTAAGTGGGCATAAGGTTTTCCCCTTAGGATATAGGAACAATAGATGTAACAATAATAAATGTACATAGTGTAATATGTAGGGTGAAGCACCCTAAAAAAGGACTCCTTATTAGATTTCTCAATGTAGGAAACTTTAGAAGAAAGAAGTACCAAGATTATTTGTTTGAGTAGAATTCTTCATTGAGTTAATTAGAACACATATATCATGGGTTGTGAATTTAAGAAACAATATACCATGGATTGGAGGAAATCACACATCATAGGAATTGTCTTTCACGAATTGGATTGAAGACTATGTCTATACAATATGCATGTGTAATAGACACAATTATTTACCACGAGGTAATATGTACAAATAAAAAGAGGATAATGTTGGTATATGTAGACACCTAAATCTAACTACATGGTTTTAATTCTAAAATTGCACTAATTATCCTCTTTCTTGTCATTTTGTTCTAATTAGTGATTTCTAGCTAATTAAATAACATTCCCTTCATTTTGGTCAATTAATGACACTTCATTAATTAACTAGCCTTCTCCCATCCTAGATGTCGATCAATGACACTTTGTTAGTTATAATCCTCTTTTAATTAATTAATTAACCATTATTAGTTAATTAAGCCTTTCAATCTCGTATTTAACTAATAAACCTTCTTATTAGTTAAATCCCCTTTCAAACCCTTCAAATTCTATTAATTTCCTTCTAAATCATCTCCAAATGGCTTCTATAAGCTTAACTTGGTCTATTAATTAATCCTAGTTGATTAATTACATCACACCTCCAACTCATGTGAGTTGCTAATCTCTATGTAATCTCTTATAATCATATTTATCCCTTTCTAATTCTATTTTACATTTATCCCACATTCATTAGGTTGCAAGTTTCTCCAAAATTGGAAAGCTATATAAAGAACCTAGTACACCTTGTCCAAATTTACACCATGTCCTTGTAAGACATTTGCATATGATAAGATCATTTCAATCTTGGAAGGCTTATTGATCAAGCAACCATTTCCATATTCTACTTGGCAAAGAGTAGTAAGAGAAGAACCAAACATGGCAATTAAGCCATATTGGTGAGATCTCTTCCTCTTCCATGGATAATTCCTTTGATTGCATGTAGCTATGTTCACTCACTAAAGGAGTACCTACAATTACAAAGCACATCCAAATATCAAAGGATTGGTTTTCATTTAATGTTTTAATGTTTGATGCACATTAGTTAAGATTTTCCTTTTTAGCTTTATCATGATGTTTATGTTGTTGATTAACTAAGTTAGGATTCTACTTGGTGTTAGTTTCCTTTCATTAGCTTAGATTAATTCAATCACATGCATACATATGGCATGCTCGGTCGACACACTTGAGGTAGCTTTTCATCTTATTATCCCCATCATTTATTGGGTCACCTCTGGGTATCCCTTCACCTTCTTCTATTTTTGGGTCACCTCCTAGTAGCCCATTGATGCAGCCTAGAATTTACTATGAATAACCCAGGCGTGTTGGCACATCACTCACGAGCTGGTGAGCACTCACCGAAGTGCACAAAGGCATAAGGTCCCTCGTTAGAGTTACTTGTACAAAATGTTAGTATGATTGTGCATATAAGTATTCAGATTCATTAACAATAGTAAACAACACATAGTGCATAAACCAAATCTATATCTTAAAATATATGTAAGATGAACTAAACAATGACTATAACAAGATTTACCATGCAAGAACCAGATTCAGTCATGTTCAACACCATTATCCAACCAATATGAACCATTTTATTAAATATTATAAAACACATAAGCTTCTTACATTACATAAGTATCTCCATGAGTAATGCATGTGAAAAAACTAGCAACATAACTCTACAATTTAACACACCCTAAACCGTGCAAATTAATACATATATATACGGGTGGGGACTTGCCCTTTACCACCCATGCACTTCACAAAATAGGTCACATGCTAATAATAACCATGAACCTTTACAAAAGGATGTACAACATGCAATTTTTCTAACAATAGAATTCTTATCATTAACTCTGAGTAGAAATCCTATTATTAGCCTAAACTATGCATGGTGCTCAATTGTTGTTTGTTCCCAAAATACCATTATGTGGACTACAAGTCTTCATGTATTTGTGTTCTTAACACACTATCTCCAAGAATAGCCCTTATCCACAAAACGACTAAGTCCTTAATTCAAAGTGTTATGGCACGTGCTTGTTCTATTATTCTTCTGTTCCCTGAAATGCGCCTTGCTCCAACGTGTGCATCCTTTATGTGCCTTCACCTTAGAGCAATATGTTATCTTCTCAACATTACCCCACACTAAAGTACATTTCCACCCCAGAAATGGGTAATTCCTTCTTATGTCTCCAACAATAAAGAATAAGGAATGAAAGAATGAATGAAGAACTATACAAAAGAATGAAGTTTACTCTGTAATACCCTCTTCCTCAGGTAGGACTAACTCTGGATATTCATTTTTGAGTTCATCCTCCAAGGTTTTCTAGTCACTTAGTGCACTCCCTATCTTTTCTAGAATGTTTGTCACTATGGCATCCATTTCATCCTGAGTGATCTTTTCCTTTTCATTTTGCAACACTTAGACAACATTTTCCATACTTGAGACCATTCCCTCCATGGAGTCCATTTTTTGCGCTATAAGTTTCCCAAGTTCATTGATCTTATCTTTGTGTGGATCTTGGGCTGCTTTGTAAGGGCTTCACGATTTTGTTTTACCAGGGTTAACCTCTCTGCGTGCCCAAGTTTTTGTCCTTCATTTCCTTCAACACTTCATTATCCTCTGCTATAGTTATGATTCTTATTATGGTGTCATCTGGCACTGCACACATGTTCAAATCTTGATTTGCTTTCTTTAGTTCATCTTTTAATGTTTGGAGCAAGGCCTCAAAACTTGAAATTTTCCTAACAATGGTATCCCTTGCTTTTATTGTTTCTTCTACAGGATCTTTTAGTGTGGCTATAACAATGGGCTCTTTATTCAAAACCATATCCACCCAAGTGTGCAAATAATGCATTGCAGAGGGAAACTTATGAGGAAATTTAGACTCCAATTGATGCCTTACCTTAAGGATATGATCACCAAGTTCTTAGACATGCTAACAAAGGCCTCATCATTCCTTCTCTACTTTCAAGTGCTTTATCTCTGCAGTCTTATCCTTGTTATCTTCAAGTAGCACTCGAATGGTGGTTGCCTTATCAATGTTCCTCCATGCCACTTCAAGATACCTTGACCAAGGCATTTCTTACTTTCTCATCACCATTACGGAGGTTTTATATTCATGTGCCTAATCAGTTGCTTCTTTACCCAGTACAAGACACATGAATTCTCACACATCAAAATATGGTTCATCCATGTGTGTCTACATGGACCAGACAACTGCTTTCTAGTCTACACATTGGCCTTTTCTAGGTCCATTAACTCCCATCCATATAAATCCTTTGGCCCTACTATGCTCTAGAACCTAGCATGAATGATCTTGTTAGATTCCTCTATGTACCCCATAGTTGAAGTCATATAGTCCTCACCTACCTTTCCTTTCCTTGTTTTCTCCTTGAGAACCCGAGCGCTAGAATCTACAATGGCTCCTTCACTTTCTATGTCTGGAGTGAGGCATGTTAGATAGCTTTCCTATCTCCTCTTTTGTCTCCTTGACCCCTTCTTCATCATATTTCATTTCCTCATCACGAGGCTCCTCTGTATTTTCGGGCTACATCGGGGTCCCTGGTGTGCTTTCACTAAACTCATCCTCTTCATCCTCCCTGAACTTTAACTTTCTCCTCTTATTCTTTTCATGTACTTCTTTCTGCAGGGAGATCCAAGTTGATCTACATAGAGGTTGTGATGGCCGCACACTCGAGTCCTTTTCCTTCTGAACACCCTTTTAAATTGGTGTTTCTCATTTATTGGGTATGTATATAAGTTGAGCGCGCATGTTTCTAAGTCTTCTCCTCTTCATGTTGTTGGGGAGGAGTAATCTCACATTCAATTTCTTTAATGTTAGAGGGATTCCTTCATCCCTTGCACGCTAAAGCACCACTGTCCTCCTACTCATCTTCTTCTTCTTCCAATGGTGAAGTGGGATTTTCAACTGCTAGGATCCCAACTATATGTTTCCCCTTTGGTGGGCTTGGTAGCATAAATTCATTTTCAACATACTTACCATTTTCTAGCCTAGGCTTAAGCTAGATATAAATCAGCGCAACCCCATTATCGCCAATGGACAAACTGATAGGCCTCATGGTTATATCATCTGATATGAACCTCTCAATATAATAATACCTACATGGGTATGTGTAAGTCTTTCTCAAGGTATGGTAGTCACAGTCTACCTTGTTTGCATTGTAGATTAACCTTCATGCATTGGAAAACCTGTGAACTGCCGCCTAGAAGAATCACACTGTAAAGGTATAAGGGAGTTTACACTAGGGACTCCATGTCTCATCCTTCATTACAAAGCGAGTAATGTAAACATGTTGGTACACAAAAATTGTACCACCTTTCCAACTACTCGATGAAAACTCCTAGGAATTCTCCTTTTCTCTTCAAAGGTGGCACGAGGACTATCATACCACATATTTTCCCTTTGTTGTAATGTCCCACTCATAGATCCCTTAAATAAATGCTTCTCAAACCTCTCTGCTAGATATTTATTCTTTCGCATGATACTCCCAAATCTTATTTTTGGCCCATCAGCACTCGTAATTTCAACAAAAACAAGAGATGGAAAATTGGCGCCAAAACTTATCTTCTCACCTTTGCACACTTCTTTAATGATGGTATATGTTATGTATCTTGTTGAGTCATAAATTTCCCCTATGACATCTTCTTGGCAATGTGTAGCCACATGGTGTTCACTTGTGACCACCTCTCCTAATCATTCAACTTTGTGAGTAAGTGTGCAAATTTTGCATAATAGGGTACTTCTCCATTCTGCATCGACCCTTTAAGTAACCCAGCTTCTTTATGGGTGGCCAAAATAACTACTTTTTCAAATAAGTCATTGGTAATCTCTATCCTTGTTCCCTTCAAACTTGTTAGGCTCACAATTAAGGGTGTGATGATCCTCATCCACCACCCAACAAAATAAAAGAAGTCCTCATGGACTCTACTCATAATCCATTGATATAGTTTCTTAGGTTTTCTAAAGTAAGGGAGTTCATATAGCTATAAGACCCCTACCTTCTTCAACAACTTCTCTCCAAAGATCATCATAGACATGCATGTCATCGACTATGCGCTTGTTTGTCTTTCTTCTTAACAACGCGTCCAACTCTTCCTTATTGTCATTTGTGCAATGATTGTAGTCACTTACCTTTCTCCTATGAATGTGAGAATCCCAGTCACATCCCATGATTATGTCCTCTGGGTACTACATTTCCTAAAACAGGGGCATCCTTGATCTCCACCTTAGTTTCTACCTTCTTCTTCCCCTTTGTTCCTACTCTAAGTGCTCTCCTTGGTGCCATGGTAAGACAAGGTTACGCCTTTTTACTTCTGTCGAGAAAACTCTCATGCCCTAGCTCAAAATTACATGCCCTAGCTTCTTCTCAAACCCTACACTTTATTTCTATTCTCCACAAGCATCTTCTTTTTGCTCAAACCATTCTCTAATGGGGACGTAAGCCAATTTCATGCACAAATCTACTCTCCTCGCCTGGTTTCACATCTCTCTACACCTCAACACGTCTTTCTCTCCGCTTGGTCACAATTAGATCGCTTAAATACTTGTGATTACAAAGGTAAAAGTGAACCCACATCACATCCTTATATAGATTTGGAAAAATTTATCACATTTATTACTCCTCAACCTACTAGCAATCCTCTCATTAATTGATCGTTTACCAAATTTTCATGCAATACACCTACGCACCACATCTATAACCTTCTAGCGCACCTTTCTACCTTTTGGCTACATACCTCCTTTTACGTGCTTCCATGTGTCGAAGTACCTCACCAATGTGCCTTCCTCTAAGTAGTTTCTACGACCACATTATAGACACCAAAATTGGGTCACACTCCCTTGGTCCCTTTTCAAATTTCCAACTTAAACATATTCACCTAACCATGACCCTTTTACCCCACATTAATATTAGTTTAATTATTTATAATTAAAGTAATACCCATGCTCACAATATTCATTATTTAATTACCTTAATTAAAACTAATTTCCACCTCACCTAGACACCTCACCCCACCACCTCACCTAGACACCTCATCATAAACATATTCTTAGCATGTTTCCCTTTTACTTAGGACTCAATATTCACTCACCATAACTAACTAAGACTTAGCCCTACCTGCCTTAATTAACTAAGACTTAGTGCAACCCTAAAATCACATGCTTATTCTCCCTCTAACCACATTCCCTCTCATTAAAATGTAACATTCTATTTTGATCCATGAGATATAGATAAAGCTAGCCCAAAAGATCTCCAAGATCTAGGCATTTTTAGTAAACCTAGGATTTCCCACCTTAACCAAATCGGTACACCCTAAACCAATGTTGGTCACCATGAACCGTCTTTGGTTACCATATATTCATTTTGGTAACCTTATTTGATAGGTTGGCCACATTCTTGAGTTTTGGAACGAATGAGACTGCGCACGCAAACAAGAACCAAAGCCCTTTCACACATCCAAATAGCCATAGCCAACACCAAGATGGATCTGAAGGTATTTGCATTCATGGTAGCATTTTGGGAAGCACTGCCATAACACTGAGCACCATTCCATAGATCAACCATCATCATCATCTAGCCATTAAATCTGCAAACACTAGTAAGTGTATCTCTAACCTACATCATTTCATACTTGTCTAGATTACAAAGTTTCTTCATCTTTGTTTATCAGTATCTATTTGCATTTTTCATCCCACCCTTGTTACCTTCCTGTGAACCCAACCATTCCATCACCCATAATCATTTAATCACCTATACTTGATTCCCAAATGTAGTCATTTTTACCCCTATCACAAAAGAAAGGAACCTCATGTGCATCGACCTATCACCCAAATGTGAGTGGCGCTCACCCGAGGCATGCCCAGTCCCGAGTCTCTCTTTTATGTGAGTTTAGTGGGAAACATCATCTATGATTTGTGTTTAAGATATTTCAAAAGGATTTAATACATACAAGAGCCATAGAGTTCGCTAGATCCTCGCAGCTATTCCGACGAGGACTTATGATTATATAACTTGTATCATAACAGAAAGAAGTATACAAACATCCATACTTAACATAAACATAAATGAAAGAAGACCTATGAGCAATATGTATTCATCAAAACCATTGATATTCATATACATATAACCAATAACCTCATTACATTCATGGAGCCATTACAGAGTGTCACAAAGAAGCAAACCGCAATGTTTAACTAATGTAACCATACTACCAAAAGAAAATTACAATCCCTTCACCCACATCCTTTCCCCAAGAGCCATAGAGCTCATATTTCGCCTCTAAGATATCTATTTACTCTATAGGCACTTGTATTTATAGCTTTTACTCAGGTTACCAACTCATCCTCTAGCACTTCGGATCTCGATGCCAAGTGTCGAATGTGGTCCTCTATAATGCTCCTCCAAGCCTAAGCCTTCCACCTTATACCATAATGTTCTTGTGGAATCTTCTACCACAGTGCATGCTCCTTCCTAAGCTAACTGTATGCCAGCCGCACCTTAGCACGCATAACCGGGTGATGATTTTCATGTGTTCTTCCCCAAACATCCAATTTTACTAGGTCCCAAACCCTTGGTTCTGTTTGAGCATGTCATGCGTGCATGGGCTTCCTTAAACCCTTTTCTTAAACCTTGCCTTACACTTTGCCTTGTGTTTCTTTCCAATCCGTGGGCCTAACACTTTTGTAATTAGAATATTCTAGGGGCAAACATCACCCCACACTATGCCTTACGGGAACACTTCTCTTAATGAGAGAAAAATACAATAGGCTTACGCATAAAATAAGAATAAGGGGATGAAAGAATGGGGAAAGAAGAAAGAATGGGAGAGTGAAAGAATCACAACAACAGACTGGGAAAATATGTTTTCAAGTTGGCCTCCAATTTATTCCAGAATCAACTTCGTCCTCCACTCTTTAACAGAGGTCGCCGACCAGGGCGCTCACCTCCCCAAAATTTATTCCATCTCCTTGTGCACTCATAGTATTTGTGATCTTCTCTAACTCCTTGCATATATCATCCAACACATCCATTCTTTGTGTGATACGCAGATATAGCTCCTTCAACCGGTTTTTTATTGAAGCCCTTAAGGTTTCAATGGCCTCTGATTTCTTCTTAACCTCGGCAAAGATTTTGTCTCTTTCTGCCCTATTCCCCTTGTTTTCTCCTAGAACTCCTTGAGTTTTTCCTCATGAGTGGCGACCAAGGAACCTGCCACTTTATCTTGGTCTACATAATTATCGTATGTGGCTTCAATGAGCTTCAGGAAGTGGCCCTTACATCAGCAAGCACTTTGTTGTACTCTGCGATGAGCGCTACGATCTTCAACTTATCTTCCTTCTCTAGGCACGTGCCACTTTGTTGGTTGGATATTTACTCAAGGCCAAAATATGAGGTTCAACCACCATACACGGATTAAATCCCTCCTCAATGATAAGTGAGGTAGCTAATTATTACTGAACTAAAACACAACAGAGATAATATGTACAATATTCACACTATTCTAACCATTGGGGTTGGGATACAATCCCGAAATCCATATCAACACGAGATGGAGATGTTACAACTTTAGAAATGGAATGGATTAGAAAGGAAACTATTATAGACAAAACAAAATAGAAAGGGGATGAGAGGAACGTATTTTCTTTCAAGAAAAATAGATCAAGAAATACTTATACGAGTTTTAGATAATGAGTGTAATATTTAAAATGATTAAAATAATCAAGAACACTAAACAAAGAATAGCTTAAGATCTTGGACGTAAGAAAAATCCTCAAGATAGATGAATCCCACAACACAAAGTTTAAAAAATAACACATGTTTCTATTCCTTAATGATTAAAAAGAAAATACAAAGTTTTTCTTCTTCTTCACAATAGCTCTTAATATTAAAAAAATCATCTCCTTTTGGAATGCACAAGCATCCCTTATTTATAATGGAAAGAGTAGAGAAAAATAGGATAAATCATAGAAAATAGTCATTTAACAAGAATCCTATTTTTCTTTACTCTCACGCAAGAGAACAAGTCAAAATTTGCTTCCTATGTGACGAAACGAAAATGAAAAAGACATGTCAATCTCCTGGATGAAATGACATGAAACATTATGCTTTTTTTTTTTCGTCTCCTTGTCTTCCTCCAAATGAAGCCTACTTGTCACCAAATTCTTGAACTTCTAGATTATTTCATGCATCTCAGCTTCATCTGTGCACTAGAATAATCACTTAGAACCTCGAAATTTTCCCCCGAGTGTCACTTACGTTGCCAAGAATTTTCTTCAATATCTTGTTGAGTTTCCTTAGTGATTCCAAAACATTCTCGATCCTTATGAACTTATCAATGGTTGTAAGATTGAAGGTGGAAGCTGGTTCATGCTAAATTGATTCTTGAATTTTTTATAGAGATCATCAGCAGGTAAAATATTCGAGCTTTCATCCAACACTTTGGTGAAGATCCTGGACAACTCCTCTTCTATGTTTTTGGTGGCATCTACCAACTAATCTCTAGATTCGCTCAACTTACTGCAAGCTTCACTAAGAATATTTATCCTGAATCTGATGGATTTGGTTAGCTAAAAATGCTTATCCCCATGTAGAATGATTGCTTCTTCCATCAAGATACGGGATGGAACCTATTTTAGTGCATTGAGAGCCTTAACTCAAGGTTCCTGATTTCCTGTGAAAATTCGTCATCCATTTTATCGCCATCTTTCTTTACTTCCTCCACAAATTTATAAACCTCAACCGTGTCATCAATGACCTCTTTCTTGTAGGAGTAGCCTCTGAATCCATTCATCAACCGTTCTCCCCTTCTCATTGATTTTTTCAATCACAGGTACCGATGAGAAATCAAACCTAATAAGAGTAGGGGTAGAAGATGATGGTATTGACTGAGAAGGCTTTAAGAGCTTGAACAATACTTCCGTTAAATGTTCAAATTTCTTCTTTAGCTCATCTCTTCTCACCTTTGTTTCCTTCAACTTCTGACACAACACGTTCATGGCATCCTCGGGAATCCTTTTGCACTCATGTTGTTACCTTTCCCGATCAACCCTTGTAATCGATATTCAAGTAACCACTATATCCTCCTTAGTTTTGTTGGCCACGGAGTGAAAATATCTAAAAATTTATGCCCAAGGCATCCACTAAAACCCTTGAAACCATTTTGGGTTTCTTGGCAGATTTGGCAGGAGAGGCCTTGAGTGAACTGAAGTCAAAGGCATGTAGAGGAACTACCACCTTCCTCTTCCTTTGGGTCTGATCAATTAACCATTGAGGTAAAGTGGAAGAAGTTTCACCTATCGGAGGTGTTATGGTTACATCTGTAGGTGGAGGAAGATTTACTTGTGGAGTAGTGATGAGTGCAAGTGTAGTGACTGTGGGAGTAGATTAAGTGAATGAAGGTGCGATGAGGAGGAGGCATAGCTATAGCCATCTTAGGTCTAGCGAGAGATGTGAGAGGTCGAAAAGATGCGGCCATGG
Source organism: Taxus wallichiana var. yunnanensis (assembly GCA_018340775.1). Classification (NCBI taxonomy): domain Eukaryota; kingdom Viridiplantae; phylum Streptophyta; class Pinopsida; order Cupressales; family Taxaceae; genus Taxus; species Taxus wallichiana. The sequence goes on along the minus strand of CM031236.1, from coordinate 28,448,814 downwards.
ATGATGAGAGTGGCGTAGAAATATGAGATGAGGAAGATTGGGAGATAGGAGGTAAAGATTCTAAAGTCAAAGCTTGAGAAGCAAGAGAAAGACTTACCTCTCGATGAGCAATCATCAAAAGGAGAAACAAGAGGTTGACCAAACTCATCGTCTAAAGGAATTTTTCCTTGTTCTAGTGGAGGAGGTGAATCCAATACCTCAACTATTTGTGAAGGAGTGGCATATGATGTGGTTCCTTTCTTTTCTCCCCTTCTAACAAACTTAAATTTTATCTACCTCTTGGTAGGGTTTTTATCCTCTTTTCTCTCTCCCTTGGAGGGTCCCACTTCTAAAGTAGCTATCTTTTGAAAATATCTTTTCCTTATAACTCATTCCCCAAGAAATGAGCCACGCCTTGGTATGGACAAGAGTTTGAGCAACTCTTTCAACGATAGAAGCTTTTTTAGCAACATACCATTCAATAGCTGGGAATTTGAGTTGGTCTCCATCCGACTGTTCGTACCTAGTGTCTAGGACACTTTCATTGTCCATGGTGCCTTCGGGATATCATCTAGATCTAACATCTAAATTTCTTCAAGCGTCAGTCTGCTATTGTCTTTTCTTTAGATGGAAACTTCATCCCAAAGATCAACCTAGATGTCTTCCACATTGGGCACATGCAAATACAAGGTTCCATATGACTTGAGGACTCCTCGAATGTCGAATCCCTCCCTGAGATTCATATGTTTCTTCAATTTTTCTTGAAGCTCGTGCACCACATTCTTGGCCTTAACCATTGTAGAACATTTATACCTTCCAATGGAAATGGGGAAGGATACAATGGCTTTGTGCTTGCTTTGTTGGAACTTGTGAAAATCCAACAATTGTCTAACTCCATGAGGATCAATTTGTCACCTAGGAACCTAGGAAAATGGAAAGGGTTACCATGGAACCTTACTACCCGAAGATAAGTAAAATTATTGAATTGTAAGAAGATGCAACCCCATTTTGACACTTCAGCCCATGCTTCATTAGAAACCCTTCTCTTCCTCATATCAAGATCTAACTTACAAATGTTTTCATAGAAGAAGATGTCATTCACTCTTCTATATTGGTCTTCAAACCCTTTTATTTTCAGCTGAGGGAAGTACCGATATATGTGTTCTGTTGCTCGGTTCCCCTTTACATCTAGCCCTGGGTAATTTCTCATGCTTGTTGTTGCATAGGTGACGTATGACATCATATAGAACTTGCCGGTAGACAAGACTATTTTCATTTGGGAATCTATCTCGTCACTTATTAGGCTACCCCAATCAATCCCTTGGTCATTCTTCTTTATGATGACCATGAACTGGTACATCCACCCTTGGAATTCTTTTGACTCTGGGAGCCCAAATAACCGACTCAGTAGGGTGATGATATCACTGATTTCAAGAATAAAATCACTTCTAGGGACCGACTTAGGAAACCTAGAAACAATTGGCTTAGCCTTGATCAAGAACTTCTTATTTACATGCTTGATGCAATCTTCCTTATCTTTGTCCCAGGCCTTTTGTGCTGATTTAAGGTCTAAATCAACATACTCCACAAAGTCGTAACCTTAGGAGTTAATCAAAGTAATCTCCTTCAATTTCACTATAGACTCTCCTACTTGATTTCTTACCAAGCGGGAGGCTAAGTCATATTTGGAAGCGCAGGCCAGGATGAATTCAGGGCATTGAGCTGATATTGGAAATCCTGCTACAAAAGGGAGATTGTTTCCTGCTATCGAATTCATCCAAGAATTTTGAGAATAATCCTCAATTCTCTTCCAGAAGTCCTCCATATCTATATTACCGAGCTTTGTGTCCCAAATGTCATAATTGTAGCTTATGTAAGAAGAAGATTCCATCTTCTGATATTTATACTTCATCTTTCCTGAATTATCCTTAGATTGTTTGAGGTCCGACATGAGGAGTCTCAAAGAAGAAATGCCTTGATGATTTCTTAAAGAGCAATCAGGCTTGAAAGTTTGTTGAATATGTGCACAGACCCACCACACTATTTGGATTTTGAAACTTGCAAAACACATTCGAAACCCGACAGAATGAAGTGTATGTCGGAAGTCAGGACATGCTAAGCATCAATGAAAACCCGACACACTACGGAAGTGAGGAAGTTTTGGACAAGTAGGAAACCTTGACACAATGGCGGAAACTAGAGGATGTCGAGTAGGTAGAACTCCTTGACACACTGCGGATCTTGATGGATGTCGAGCAGGTAGCCAAACCCAAAACAAGGTAGAAAGAGTGAAATGTAAAACACCCTGTAAACCCGAAATAAGTGTATCGTGTTTTGACGTGTCGAACATGAGAAATTCCCACCTCATGATCACTTAGGAATTTTAGAATCATTTTGAAATCTACAAGTTACAACCTATGAAAAACAAGTAAATAACCTAGGGGAAAATTTCAAACAAGAGCCCTCATGAAAAAGACAAGAAACAAGAAAAACAACCCAAAACCCTAAAATAGTAATGAAGAAAGAAAAGAAATGGAAACCCCAAGCAAACACTTCATAAAATAACCCAAAAAGCTTCTAAAAAGAAAGAAGAGAATAATACCTTCAACTAGCTTGAAAAATGATCAAAAACGGCTAATGAAATCAATCGGGAAGCTAGATCGGGTTTGGAGGTAGAGGAAGCATCAACGAAAATCCAACGTAGTAAAAATGAATGGTAACAAATGATGTGGAAAAACTAACTATTTATAATAGCTTTGCATTAATTACACCTCACTTGACACATGTGCCAACTGCCAGACAATTGTACATTAATGACATGTCATCTTGCTTGGAGCATCAAAACCCGATACAAAGGATTTGATTCAATTCAGTTCTAGGTTTTGGGAAACATGAGACATAAAACATGCATTTGGAAAAATGTTTCCGATACTCTAAAGTTCCAAAACCCGACACAATGGTTAGGCAATCGGGTTTTGGATTTCAATGAACAAGCGACATAAAACATGCTTTGCGAACATGTTCTGATGCTTGAGAGTTCAAAACTCGACATAATGGTTATGCAATTGGGTTTTGGTTTTTGGGGAACAAGCTACATAAAACATACAAGAAACATGTTTTCATACAATGAAAACCTAAAACCCAAAAATCTCTTTCAAAGGAATTTTTAAGAGATTTGTCCAAAAATTTTCCTATGGTTATCTCATTTTTAGTGGAATCACTAAAGAGAGATAACAATTTGGCTCCAGATTGGGGACATTCTTTGAGACATCAAAGGAAGAGAAATCATGTATCAAAAATATTTATCCATTGGGCTACGAGGTCGAAGAAGAAAAAAACTAAAAACAAACAAAGAAATAAATAAATAAAACAAACACACAACAAAAATAAATTATAATACAAAGTCAAAAGAGAGCATCTTGCATTGCGATGGAATAACTTCGATGTTGACCACTTTGAAAGGTAGAGGGAGAAACTCTCCATTAGGATATGATAGATAAATGCTACTTTCACCATTCAACTGATGGATTTTGAAAGGACCTTTCCATAAAGAATCAAACTTGTCATGCATCCCTTTGTGTTCCCTTCTCTTATCCCAAAGAAGTACTAGATCTCCAATCTGGAAATCACGTTGCTTTGATTTTTGTTCAAATATCTTTTTGAATTATCTTTGATTATCTGTAATGTGATCCACCACCTTTCTCATTCTTCTTCTAGCCTAGCTAGGTACATTATCCTTTTCTCAATGGAACTTTGAAAAGTTTCATCCTCAATTGCTTTAGCCAACCGTAGTAAGGTCGGCAATTCTACGAGAGATAAGAATCTCAAGATCAATTCCATATAACACTTGGAATGGGGACATTCTAATCACTCACTTAGGATTAATCCGATCTCGACCATAATGCATCATATAACGCTTTGTGCCATGTCCTCTAATTCTCATCAACCATCTTTTCTGATTATGGTCACCAGGTTTTTGTTGCTTGATTCAGCCTGACCATTGCCTTAGGGGTAATAATCAGATGAATGAGCCAATGTGATCCCAAATCCATAGCAAAATTCTATCAACTCATGTGATGAGAAATTAGAAGCATTGTCAGCAACAATCTTGTGAGGTATGCCAAATCTAACAATTATATTCTCCTTGAGAAAGTTACACATAACTTCGGAGGTTTCCTGCTTGATTGGTGCAGCTTCCACCCACTTGGTGAAATAGTCTGTGGTGGTGAGCACATAATTATGACCGACACTAGAGGCAAGGATTCAATACTCGATGAAATCAATTCCCCATTGGTGAAAAGGTTCTTCAATTATCACAGCTTCAAGGGAAGAGTTGTCAGCTTAGGATGGCCAACGAAATGTTGACAAGCTTCACACTTAGCCACCCATTCTGCTGAATCTCGAAAGAGAGTAGGCCAATAGTACCTGGCCCGTAAGATCTTATAAGCCATCATGGAGGAAGAGAAATGTCCTCCACATGCTAGATTGTGGAAGGATTCTAACAACCTTATCTGCTGAGACTTATCAACACAACACATGAATACACCATCAATACCCTTCTTGTATATACCATTATCCCATAGAATGTATCTTGTGAGACCTTAATTTAACTATCCTCTTTTCTTTTTGGCTTAAATGCGGGGGACATTCACCGTAAGTTAAAAATAAAGTGATATTTGCATACCATTCATTGGTTGTGCTTACAAAAAGCACCATGGGCAATTCTGAAGAAGTATCTTTAGTTTCCTCACATTCTATCTCAAAATTGTTTTCTGCGATCAATTGGCACAAACCTCTTCCTCGTACCAACTTGGTAGGTCTGATATCCAAGTCATATTCTTGGAATTTTGCTATCTAGTTACCCCGTTGACTACCCAACTCTTGTTGAGTCAAAATGGACTTAACTACAGTACGGAACAAGGACAAGAGTGTGCGAACTCAACACATAATACCTAAAATGCTTCACTTCTCTCACCACTGCATAAGCATGCTTTTCAATTTGTGACATCTTCAATTCATGTTCCTTTAGTGGGCAGCTCATGAAAGAAATGGGAGCTTTGATTCCTTCTTTTTTCTCTTGCATTAGGATGGTTGATACTATATGTGCAGAAGCATAGTTGTAAATGATGAAATCCTTATTGAAGTTTGGGCATACCAGAATAAGAGCATGAGAAATTATTATTTTGACTTCTTCAAAAGCAAGTATCCCTTCAGTGCTCTATCAAAATGGAGTCTTACCTTTCATCATCCCAAGGATATCCTTGGTTTTATCGAAAAATCGTAAAATCTTCTTAGGAAATTGACTTTTTCTCGAAAAGGAATGCACCCCGCTTTTACTTGTAGGTAGGGTAAGGCTTTTGATGGACTTCACCAACTATGGGTCAATCTTGGTTCCTTCTTTAGTCATGATATGACCTAGCAACTTACCCTCTGTTACTCCAAACATGGAATTTTTAGGATTTAATGAAATCCCATGACACTTGTATCTTAAGAGTACCTGCTCCAGGTGATTATAATGATCACTTCACTTCTTAAGAAGAACTTCAAGTCATCCAAATATACAACTATGACTTTTCCCATCAAATATCTAAAAGCTAAGTCCATAGCTCTTTGAAATGTGGCTCTAGTGTTAATCAAACCAAAAGGCATCCTCAAGAAAAGACCACCTCGACTTGATTATACCCCAACAATCCATCAAGAATGGATAACATTTCTAATCTAGTGACAGCTACAACACTTGATCCATGATAGAAAATGGGTAATTGTCTTTTTAATGAAGACTGATTGAGGTTCCGAAATCAACACAAATCCGAATCTCACCATTCTTCTTTTTTGATGGGGATGATGTTAGCAACCTAGGTAGAATGATGGATTATGAAGATAATCCTTGCATCTAACATCTTTTGAATTTCTCGCAAGGATAGTCCCTAAGATATTTGGTTGTAATGCCTTTGATTCTTCCTATAAGGTTTGACATCAGACTCCAAAGGGATGCTATGTTGCACATCCTTGGGCTTGAAAGAATTCATATCCGCATATGACCATGCTAGGACATCCATATATATCTTCAGGAGTAAAGTGAATCTTCCTTTCTCCTCGGAGAATAGAATTTTTGATGTTTACCATCCGTGGTTGATCAGAAGATCCCAGATTAACTTGATCTACCTCCGATGAGGAAGCACCTTCAGCTTTCCTTTTATCCTGAATAAAATAGTCATGCTTGTCAAACAAGACCTTCCAGAGAAACTAATCCTTTTGGAATCTTATTACCTTTGAGCCGGATGAATTCACCATCAATCTCTTGATATGAATTTAAGACAGACTCACATAAAGCTAATTATGATCCTTCAAAGTAAATCTCGCTAAAATTATTAGCTTTCTCAAGAAAAGACAATACCTATTGATCATCATTGAACACTTGCCAATGTGCTAAATTATCTAGAACACTCGAACGATATACAATCTCAATGGTATACATGTCTTGTTTGAACTTTGGGTGAGGAAGGAGAAGATATGCGCACACAAATAAAGAATCAACTTTATCATTTTAATCTCTCAAAATTGTCTTAATGGAAAAAGCATCAAAGCATTCTATGTTGTCCCACACCTTGTTCTGTAATGCCTTAAGCAATCATTTTTACCCGATAGATCCCCTTTTTCCTTGCCATTTCTAATCCTAATAACAAAGCTTCATTTCGGCCATGTTATTAGTATTGTCAAACTGTAGTTTGAAGGTGAAGGGAAAGATCTCGAAATCTAGAGATATAAGAACCACACTGCACTGATCCAAAGATATTGAACAACTCCCGTCAAACTCGAGGGTCCAAATAGCATTAGGATATTCTTCCTTTATTTCTATAGAAGGCACCTCTGATGTCATGAAATAATTTCCCAAGCCTGCATCTTCAAAGAGAATTTGAGCTTTGGGGTCATCTGATTTAGTGACCAGGTACTTCGCTTGTGCTTCAGGGTGGAGGACACGAGGAACTCCATTCACTGGAATTTTAGCTTTGGTCCAATCCATATTGATTTCTCCTCCGACATCTTTGCAAAAACCTCTTCCTAAGAGAATACCATAAGCAATTGGGATATCAACGACCAGGATAGTCATTTTTACTCTCTTTTCTGGGAATGCAACAAATGCAAACTGTGCATCCTTGATTTGGCCAATCAAGGGGACTTGTTTGGTTTCCATGGAGTAACACCGCCCATAACATTTATTCAAGGTAAGTCCAAGGACATGGGATACTTTTGCAGGCATCACGTTATCAAAGGCTCCTAAGTCAATTATGCAATTGATGAGTTTAAACCCATTTATAAGTAAGTACAAATAAAATGGTTCAATATTTCCTGAAGAAGCAATAAGGTCATATTATTCTGAGGAAAAGGCTAAGTGGGATTAGGAAACATGACTTTTGAAGATGAAGGGATAGCAGCCTTGCTTCTAATGAATTTGGCAAGTTTCTCAAATTGCTCAAGATTTGACTTAAGGTACTCGGCTTCTGACATTTGGATCTTAGTTTTCTTTACATGATCAATAATGTTAAAAGTGGTATATGAAGGAATGATGGTGGGCTTAGTTTTGGTTACACTGGTCTGAGCTGAGGTATTGGTCTTGGGGGAAGAAGAAAGAGAGTTAGAAGAAGAGGTTACCTTTTTAGTTGTCTCCTTTTCGGTTTGTCTTTGAGATAGAGAGAGCCTCTTTTAGCCATAACCATGGGGGCTTCTTTACCCATCTCCTTAGAGCTTTCAACTGGTTTTTTGGGGTTCTGAGATTGAGCTTGAGTGAAAAATACAAATGACTGACCATCATGTTCGCATTAGTCTTCCTCATATTCCACATACCCAATGTTGGAGTTGCCAGCTGAATTGTCAAAAGACTCATCAACATATCTTGAAGCTTCAAAAGCTTCGTGAGAATATTGATCTTTTGGTTCTTCATCTTCCTCAATTATTTCCACTATTGCATTGACAGAGGGGCTTCAATGGCCAGCCTTGTTGGATCAGTAGTCAACCGATTCCTATCTCTTGCGGGAGTGCCATTGGTATTATTTAAATTCCATCTAGGAATATTCTCGATAAGGAATGTTGGTCACCTGTTGAGACATTTTCTTCTTCAAAGTGATCAAGTCATTAGCCATCTTCTGAATCATAGGGTTAGTAGTACTTTGAGAAGAACTCTAATTTTTAGGCTTAGATGACTCTCTTCTGATCTTTCCATCCAGAATGAGATCATCTTCTATTTCAAAGGGTCAGGTTGTAGCTTGATCAAAGAGCCAAATCGTGGATAAAAATCTTCTTAATAAGAATCTCACATCAGGGGCTGAATGTTGATGAAGAAACACTTTTGATTTTCAAGAGTGGGAATGGCTAGCACTGGAATCTTCCGAATTAGTTTGTTAAATTTTGCCACAAAGTCTCACATGGGTTCGTGAGACTCCTTCTTCATATGTGTAAGCTATGCTAACAAGTCATGAGAATCTTTAGCTATTTTGAACCTTGCTTAAAATATGGATCTCATGGTAGCCCAGTTGGTAATACATGTGTTTGGAAGATGGTAGAACCATTCTGCTACCACACCCTGTAATGTTTCGACGAAAATACGAATAGAGACATCTTCATGAGCCACCCCAAGGATGATGCATGTGACAAAGAATGAAGCAATGTGTTCATCAAGGTGTTGCTTCCCATCACCATTGAACTTAGGAATATTCTTACAAGATCCATGTGGTAGATCATGCAATAGCAGAATCAGGGAAAGAGCACCAATAGCCACACCCCAAGGCATAGGTTGTGCTACCATTCTTCTTAATGAAGTGCACACAAGAATCTGAGTATCAAACAAGAATAATGCACGACAAGTTGCAAAATATTCTTGTTCTTGAGGAACCCGAGTTCTTCGGATAGGTGAAGAACTTCTTGCTTGGTTAGATACAACACTATTGGGGAAAGTTTGAAATTGTGTTGTTGAAGCAGATCAAAGAACAGATCAGTTTCACCCCTAGCTCGGCTTGACCGAGTGAAGATTTTTCTGGCCATCTTGAACTGGAAAATGAATCTAAGGAAAATACAGAGTCTCCAGACACCAATAGGATAAGCTTAGTCTTATCAATCCATATTCCCCAATGGAGTCGCCAAAAACTATTGGTTGGATATTTTTTCAGGCCAAAATATGAGGTTCAACCATAGTATATGGGATTAAATCCCTCCTCAAAGACAGGTGAGGCAACCTATTTATTATTGATCTAAAACACAACATAGATAATATGTACAATATTCACACTATTATAACCATTGGGGTTGGGATACAATCCCGAAATCCATATCAACACGAGATGGATATGTTACAACTTTAGAAATGGAATGGATTAGAAAGGAAACTATTATAGACTAAACAGAGGAAAGGGGATGAGAGGAACATATTTTCTTTCAAGCAAACACAAATCAATAAATACTTATACGAGTTTTAGATAATGAGTGTAAAATTTGAAATGATTAAAATAATCAAGAACACTAAACAAAAAATAGCTTAAGATCTTGGACGTAAGAATAATCTTTCAAGATAGATGAATCCCACAACAAAAAGTTTGAAAATAACACCTATTTCTATTCCTTAATGATTAAAAAGAAAATATAAATTTTTTTCTTCTTCACAATAGCTCTTAATATTCACAAAAATCAGCTCCTTTTGGAATGCACAAGCATCCCTTATTTATAATGGAAAGAGTAGAGAAAAAATAGGATAAATCATAGAAAATATTAATTTAACAAGAATCCTATTTTACTTGACTCTCACGCAGGAGAACAAGTCAAATTTTTCTTCCTATGTGACGAAACAAAAAATGACATGAAACATTATGCTTATTCTGTTTTGTCGTCCTTGTCTTCCTCCAACGAAGCCTGCTTGTCACGAAATTCTTGGAACTTCCGGATTATGCCCTGCATCTCAACTTCATTTGGTGCACTAGAATAATCACTTAGAACCTCACAAGTTTCCTGAGTGTCACTTGCATTGCCAGGAAGTTTCTTCAATCTCTTGTTGAGTTTCCTTAGTGATTCCAAAACATTCTTGATCCTTATGAACTTATCAATGGTTGTCAGATCAAAGGCGGAAGCTAGTTCGTGCTGAATTGATTCTTGAATTTGTTTATAGAGATCATCAACAGGTAAAATATTCAATCTTTCATCCAACACTTTGGCGAAGATCCTGGACAGCTCCTCTTCTATGTCGTTGGTGGCATCAACCAACTAATCTCTAGATTCCCTCAACTTGCTGCAAGCTTCACTGAGAATCTTTATCCTGAATATGATGGATTTGGTTAGCTGGAAATGCTTATCCCCATGTGGAATGATTCCTTCTTCCATCAAGATATAGGATGGAACCTATTTTAGTGCATTGAGAGCCTCAAAAGTTAACTCAAGGTTCCCGATTTCCTAAAAATTAGTCATCCATTTTATCACCATCTTTCTTTACTTCCTCCAAAAATTTATAAACCTCCACCGTGTCATCAATGACCTCTCTTTCTTGTAGGAGTAGCCTCAAATGCATTCATCAACCGCTTCTCCCCTTCTCATTGATTTTTTGAATCATAGGTATCGATGAGAAATCGAACTCCGATAGAAGTAGGGGTAGAAGATGATGGTATTAATCGAGAAGGCTTTCGAGCTTGAGCAATACTTCCATTAATTGTTCAAATTTCTCCTTTAGCTCATCTCTTCTCACCTTTTTTCCTTGCTTTCGACACAACACGTTTATGGCATCTTCCTCACAGTTGTGCTCTTCTATTACCTTTCCCAAATCAACCCTTGCAATCTAATAATCGGTAACCACTATATCCTCCTTAGTTTTGTTTTCCACAGGAGTGGAAATATCTACAAATTGATGCCCTGAGGCATCCACTAAAACCCTTGAATCTGTTTTGGGTTTCTTGTCGATTTGGCAGGAGAGGCCTTGAGTGAACTAAAGTCAAAGGCTGGTAGAGGAACTACCACCTTCCTCTTCCTTGGGGTCTGATCAATTAACCATTGAGGTACAGTGGAAGAATTTTCCCCTATTGGAGGTGTTATGGTTACATCTATAGGTGGAGGAAGGTTTACTTGTGGAGTAGTGATGACTGCAAGTGTAGTGACGGTGGGAGTAGATTCAATGAATGAAGGTGCAGAAGGAGGAGGCATATCTATAGCCATCTTAGGTCTAGTAGAGAGAGGTGAGAGGTTGGAGAAGATGTTGGCCATGGCTGATGAGAGTGGCGTAGAAATATGAGATGAGGAAGATTGGGAGAGAGGAGGTAAAGATTCTAAAGTCAAAGCTTGAGAAGCAAGAGAAAGACTTACCTCCGATGAGCAATCATCAAAAGGAGAAACAAGAGGTTGACCAACCTCATCTTCTGAAGGAAGTTTTCCTTGTTCTAGTGGAGGAGGTGAATCCAGTACCTCAACTGTTTGTGAAGGAGTGGTAGATGATGTGGTTCCTTTATTTTCTCCCCTTCTGACAAACTTAAATTTTATCTACCTCTTGGTAGGGATTTTATCCTCTTCCCTCTCTCCCTTGGAGGGTCCCACTTCTAAAGTAGCTATTTTTGAAAATATCTTTTCCTTATAACTCATTCCCCAAGAAATGAGCCATGCCTTGGTATGGACAAGAGTTTGAGTAGCTCTTTCAGTGATAGAAGCTTTTTCAGCAACAGACCAATCAATAGGAATCGAGTTGGTCTCCATCCGACTATTCATACCTAGTGTCCAGGACACTTTCATTGTCCATGGTGCCTTCTGGGGATATTAGCTAGATCTAACATCTAAATTTCTTCAAGCATCAGTTTGTTGTTGTCTTTTCTTCGGATGGAAACTTCATCCTCGAAGATCAACCCAGATGTATTCCACATTGGGCATGCGCATACAAGGTTCCATATGACTTGAGGACTCCTCGGATGTCGAATCCCTCCCTGAGCTTCATATGTTTCTTCAATTTGTCATGAAGCTTGTGTACCATGTTCTTGGCCTTAACCACTATAGAACATGTATACCTTCTAATAGAAATGGGGAAGGAGACATCGGCTTTGTGCTTGCTTTGTTAGAACTTGTGAAAATCCAATAATTGTCTGACTAACTCCATGAGGATCAGTTTGTCACCTGGGAACTTGGGAAAATAGAAAGGGTTACCATGGAATCTTACTACCTGAAGATAAGTAAACTTCTTGAATTGCAAGAAGATGTAACCCCATTTTGACACTTCGGCCCATACTTCATCAGAAACCCTTCTCTTCCTCAGATTAGGATCCAACCTACAAATTTTTCATAGAAGAAGGCATCATTCACTCTTTTGTATTAATCTTCCTTCGAGACCCTTTTATTGTCGGTTGAGGGAAGTACCAATATATGTGTTCTCGATGCTCGCCTCCCTTTCGCATCTAGCCCCGGGTAATTTCTCATGCCTGTTGCTGCATAGGTGATGTATGCCATCATATAGAACTTGTCAGTAGACAAGAATGTTTTCATTTGGGAATCTATCTCACCACTTATTAGGCTACCCCAATCAATCCCTTGGTCATTCTTCTTTATGATGACCATGAACTTGTACATCCACCCTCGAACTCTTTTGACTCTGGGAGCCCAAATAACCGACTCAACAGGGTAATGATATCACTGATTTCAAGAATAAAATCACTTCTAGGGACCAACTTAGGAAACCTAGAAATAACTAGCTTATCCTTGATCAAGAACTTCTTATTTACATGCTTGATGCATTCTTATTGATCTTTGTCCTAGGCTTTTGTGTTGATTTAAGGTATAAATCAACATACTCCGCATATTCAGGAAACCTTAGGAGTTGATCAAAGTAATCTCCTTCCAATTTCACTATAGACTCTCCTACTTGATTTCTTACCGCCGCGGAGGCTAAGTCATAGTTGAAGCGCAGCCGTGATGAATTCAGGGCATTGAGCTGATATTGGAAATCATGTTGCAAGAGGGATACCGCTGCCTGCTATCAAATTCATCTAATAATTCTAAGAAGAATCCTCAATTCTCTTCCAGAAGTCCTCCATATCTATATTATCGAGCTCTATGTCCCGAATGCCATAATTGCAGCTTATGTAAGAAGAAGATTCCATCTTCTGATATTTATACTTCATCTTTCCCGACTTATCTTTAGATTTTTTGGGGTCCGATTAGACATGAGGAGTCTCAAAGAAGAAATGCCTTGATGATTTCTAGAAGAGAAATCGGGCTTGAAATTTTGTTGAATAGGTGCACAGACCTACCACACTATTCGGATTTTGAAACTTTGAAAACACCTTCAGAAACTCGACAGTAATGAAGTGTATGTTGAAGTCAAGACATGCTGAGCATCAATGAAAACCCGACACACTACGGAAGTGAGGAAGTGTCGGACAAGTAGGAAACCCTGACATAATGGTGGAAACTAGAGGATGTCGAGCAGGTAGAACTCCCCGACACACTGCGGATCTTGATGGATGTCGAGTAGGTAGCCAAACCCGAAACAAGGCGGAAAGAGTGAAATGTAAAACACCCTGCAAAACCCAAACAAGTATATCAAGTTTCTGATGTGTCAGAACATGAGAAATTCCTGCCTCATGATCACTTAGGAATTTTAGAATCATTTTGAAATCTACAAGTTACAACCTATGAAAAACAAGTAAATAACCTAGGGAAAATTTCAAACAAGAGCCCTCATGAAAAAGACAAGAAACAAGAAAAATAACCCAAAACCCTAAAACAATAATGAAGAAAGAAAATAAATGGAAACCCCAAGCAAACACTTTGCAAAATAACCCAAAAAGCTTCTAAAAAGAAAGAAGAGAAGAATACCTTCAACTAGCTTGAAAAATGATCAAAAATGGCTGGCGAAATCAATCGGGAAGCTCGATCGGGTTTGGAGGTAGAGGAAGCATCAATGAAAATCCAACGCAACAAAAATGAATGGTAACAAATGACGTGGAAAAACTAACTATTTATAATAGCCTAGCATTAATTACACCTCACTTGACATGTGTGCCAACTGCCAAACAACTAGACATTAATGACATGTCATCATGCTTGGAGCATCCAAAACCCGATACAAAGGATTTGATTCAATTTGGGTTTCGGGTTTTGGGAAACATGAGACATAAAACATGCATTTGGAAAAACATGTTCCGATGCTCAGAAGTTCTGAAAACCTGACACAATGGTTAGGCAATCGGGTTTCGGTTTCGGGAACAAGCGACATAAAACATGCTTTGGGAAAAACATGTTCCGATGCTCGGAAGTTCCGAAAACCCGACATAATGGTTAGGTAATCGGGTTTCGGGAACAAGCGACATAAAACATGCAAGAAACATGTTTTCATGCAATGAAAACCCAAAAATATCTTTCAAAGGGAATTTTTAAGAGATTTTTCCAAAATTCCTATGGTTATCTCATTTTTAGTTGGAATCACTAAAGCGAGATAACACACTTCCTCTGTAGACTCTAAGGCTAGCAATTGTCTTTCCATGGTGAGGACCTTTGTTAAATCCTCTAGGAATCCCAAGGCAGATCCATACTTCGTGTGGGTGATGCTAGGGCTGGATGCTTTAATAGTATGGCCTTGTTGATGGATTCTACTTTCTTGTACACAAAGTTGCTCACTTGCCCTTCCATCCTTCAATTCCCGCTACCACCGGGCACCGATTAGATTTTCCCGCTCACTCCTTGGTCAATGTAGCTAGCTCTTCCTCTTTCTCCTTCAGCTCCCCTTCCAAATCCCTGATCCTATCATTTCACCCGAAGAGTCTAGCCTCTATCTCAACGGAGACTTTGTTAAGCACGTTGCACAGTTGTTCATCCAAGAGTTGCTAGGTATCCACCACTGGTTATCTTCTCCTGGTCCTAGCAATGTTACTATTTCCCTATGGCTTACCTCAAACTCTGGCTCATCAAGGTGGGACTCAATTTCCCAAGAGATCATCTTCCTTGTCCACGGGTAGGCAACCTCCTTGTCAAAAGATGACATGCATACAAGCTCCTCCGCCGGAAGTGTACTCTAGAACCATGCACAAAACACCTTCTTGGGGTCATCAATATAACCCATCTCTAGCCTCCCCCTCTACGCACCTTCCTCCCATGTGCGTACCTTTAGGTATACTTACAGTTAAAACCGGGCCTCTAGTGCTGCCGTGTTCCTCTTCCGTGCTCTCCTTCTCTTTGCTCAACATTGGCTCAGCGCTGCGTTCCACTTTGTCCTCCATCAGGGTCTCAATGTCCCTTGTCTCCTCTTCTTCTGCCACCTTGTTCATCTACTCTTGTGCCGAGCTTGGAACCTCTTGCTTCGCACGTTAGCCTCTTCATCTTTTCCCATGTCCTAGGTGCTTCCTCCTACCTAGCTATCCTTGCGCCGCACAAAAAGGAACCCTTGTTCTTCTTCTCTGCCTTCCTCCTTTGAATCATGTATATTGAAAATAAGCAGCCCTTGATCTTTCCCGGGGTCCTCTTCCCCACTTACTTCTTCTCCACTACCATCCTTCTCTCTTATGCACTTGTCCAAACTTCTAGCTTCTTCCAAGGTGGTCTCCTCTTCTACCCTCTACTTCTTCCTAATTGGAGATTCCAGTGTAGGTGACTCTATTTCTTCTTCTTCTAATGACTCCTTATCTGATGGCTCTTCTGGCTCTGGAGTCTTCTCTTTTACCAAGGGATTTTTCTTGCACGCGTACATGCTAGTTTTGACGCTTGTCCTGGGGGAACCTATTGCCCATGTCTCCACCACACTTGGGATTTTATTTTCTGGTTCTTTTTCCTCCCGTTTGGGTGGGTCTTTTCCTCCTAGTTGGATCCTGAGGTATAGATACCTTGTTCTCCATATATGTGCCCTTCTCCGACTTGGGTCTTATGTGAATGTATACGCGCATTGCGGATCCTTCTCGCAATTTGCATAGTCATGGGCCTTTTCATTTATACCTCATGTGATACGTACTACTCCATATACGCGCGCTTACTAGGGTACACCAACCCTTTGCACATTTCCCTGTGGTCCTGGTCCAGATTACCAAGGTCCAACTTAAAATTTTTAGATTCCTTGAACATGTTTACTCCCGCTTTGAATTATTGAGTTTTGATGGCAAAGGGGAGCTTGCACCATGGGCTCCATGTCCCATCTGACAGTTTGAATCTGCCCAAATAGAAATGTTGGTACACGTAAAATTTTGATTCTCCCTGTTGGGCTGCCGGGTAATTATTCGGGAATTCTCCATTCTACCCCGAACGTGTCCCTTAGGGCGTGTATACCACTTTTCCAAGTGTGCCTTGTGCACTATTTTCATAGTGTCACAAGCGTATTTCTCAAACCTTTTTGGTGGGTGAGGGTCTTCACAGGTACTCCCATACGAACTTATCTCGATGCATCCGTACCCCGATTTCTAAAAACACGATGGTTAGCAACACATTTCGAAAAAGGATCATGTCACCTTCCTTCGTGTAGTTGATAATTTCATCCATGATGAATGCGGAAAAATTATAGATGGTGCCCTCAAAAATCTTTTTGTAAATGTTCAACCATGGCTTATTGACTTGGGTCCATCTCTCTTGGCCATTTAGCTTTGACATCATGTGCGCGCCATCTTCATCATTGATCCTTGATGTCTCATGACATCATAATACCTTGACCCCTTTTTACATGTGAAAGTGGCGATAGTTTCCTTAATCACTTATTTGTCAGTCAATTCATTCTCCAACCCATCTCCTTCATAGATGAGGCCTGTGAAATGTGAAATTAGCTGAGGAGTTATATGCATCTTGTGCCTGCGAAGTGGAAATAGTCCTCATGCATGTGCGACATCAGCCACTAATACAGTCGCTCAGGTTTCCCGAAGTAGGGCAACTCAAAGAGTTGTAATAACCCTACCTTCTCCAACTTGACCTTCACATCATCATTATAAATGGGCAAACCCTCTGGTGTCCTCTTGTTTTTGGGTGCACTAATTCCAGTGCCAACTCCTTTTTTATTGTGCTTGTCCGATGATTATAATCATTTATGGACATGTCCCTAAGATGGGACTCCCACTCCTTCCCTAACAACACTCCATCTGGGTACTGCATTTCTACATACCACTCTTCATTTGTGCTTGCTTCAATTTCTTGTTGCTTGCCCTTTCCCTTTCCCTTGCCCTTCTTGGGTGTACTAGCTAGTTTCTTGGGTGCCATTTTCTATGTCTTCTTCCCACTTCAATCACTCTGTCTTACTCTGTTCTTCCGCTCTCTCTAACCTTATATCTCTAACTTATGAAGAATATTTCTTAAACCCATGCCCTAGTTCTTCAAACCCTAACTAGGATACTCCCTTCACAAGATGGCGCCTTCTCACAACTTCTCCTACACCCGTGAAATCCCTTCCTCTGGTTCGCAAATCCAAACTAGTTACCCATGCTTCAATCTCTCCAAATTTTTCTTCACATGGATCAGTTTTTTGGAAGCCCTAGTTTACAAAGGTGCAAAAAGCACTTCATTCTCCTTATACGCAAAGTGAAAATGAAGTGCCTCAACCCCTTTATTTATAGTTTTTCCTTTTTGAGCATTAAGTGCTACTTCACCTACCACCGTACCTTTTTCATTTAATGTAGATTTTTCAAACAAAGCCCATCTTCGAGCTTTCACTCACGCGCCCAACCTAGCGCAAACAACCCTCCAACCTTCTAGTGCGTAACCAATCCAACATGATAGGAGACTCTTACACGTGCGTAACTAGCACCGAAGGCACTTCTTCTGTCCTGATTTTTGCTCTCACCTACCTCATGTTGCTTAATGCACTTTCTCCTCCTTTGTACGTGGGATCTACAAGTAGCTTTATCTTGACACCAACCATCCTTTTTCCATATTTTCTCTCCATACACCTCTTTCACCCGGGCCATTCAACTGGGATTTTTAACACAAACTTCCTTGGCACTTTAACCATGCACTCCTTCACATTACTCCACCCCACACTAAAATAATGTGTGGTCCTCTACACACTCATAGATTCTCAAAAAGTAGCAATAAGGTTACCGGTACCCAAGGCACAAAACAAAACAACAACGCAAAAGGGAAACACAAGAAAAGAAACACATAAAGGAAAATTCTAAACTAACTGGAAAACTGCCTTATTTACAAACACCAAGAAGAATTATTTATAGTAGGGCTTCAACCTACTCCCATTGAAGTGTCCAGAAACTTCATCCCATCTAGCGCTTAGAATCGAACGTGCCCAAATCAAGGATGTACGAGATTGTGTAAGGACCCAACCAATGGACTTTCAACTTTCTAGGATGGTGCAGAAATTTAGAATCATAAAGTAAGACCATCTGTCCAACCTCAAACTTCTTGTTTCTTATGTAGTAATCATGCCAAGCCTTCTACTTTACTTTCTTTGTTGTTAGGCTCCACATGGCAAGTGATCATCTCTCATCCAGCTTCATTAACTCATCAATTATTTCTTCTAGTGCTTGCTCATCAGCTAACCCTCCTACACGTGCTAATTACAGAGAAGGTAACATGAATTCAACCGCGAATGCAGCTTCCGTACCAAACACCAACTGAAACAATGTGGCTTTGTTCAACCTTTTATAAGTTGTCCTGTAAGCCCATAATACTGCTAATACTTTGTCATCCCAATATTTTCTTCCGACATCACAAATTTTGGTCAGGGTATGACTCAATATTTTGTTGAATGCTTCCATGGTTCCATTTTCTTATGGGTGATAGGGTGTAGTCTTATGATGAGCCACCATGAACTCTACTAACAAGATCCTCACGGTCTCATTCAAGAAATACGTACCCCTATCACTGGTTAAACTCAAAGGACATCCATACCTTGTGATAATGTTCTCCCACAAGAATCTTGCCGCTGTGGTTGTTGTGTAATTTTTAGTTGGGGCTGCCTTCGCCCACCTTGTCAGATAATCCATGCAAGTGATGACATAGTGTGACCTAGTCGTACGTGTCACTAGTGCAATAGGGCCTACAAAGTCTATTTCCCATTTTTCAAAAGGCTCCACTAGGGATAGGCGCAAAGGCATTTCATCTCTCCTTCCTGGCTTGCCAATGCACTGACAATGGTCACACGCTTTATAATAGTCTTTACAATCCTTGTACAGGGTTTCCCACCACAAACCTACCATTAATATCTTATGCGTGGTGGCATCACCTACATAATGTCCACCTGCACTTCCTCTATGAGCTTCCTCCATGATGGCGAGGTGCTCATGCTCTAATACACACCTACGTAAAACTTCATCACGTCCCAACTTGTATAAGTCTCCACTGATCAACATGTAGGGCATGGCGCATATGGCTAGTTATTTCTTCTCTAATGCCTTCATTCCTTCCGGCACCACACCTTCCTTTAAAAATACCACAATCTCCTCCAAATCCAAGGGCACACACTGCAACCTAAATAGTTGTGCATCTAGCATTGTCTCCTCAATACTCTGCATGTCCTCCCCTAAATCAATTCTTGACAGATGATCAGGTCCACAATTTCTTTTTCCAAGCTTCACTACTATGGTGAACTCAAACTCTTGAAATAACAATACCCACCGACATATGTGCCCTTGTAGAATGGGCTTGTTCACCAAATACTTTAATGCCATGTGGTCGATGTAAAACACGAAGGGTGTTGCCAGTAGATACTGTCTAAACTTGAAAAGTGTGTAGATCATTGACAATGCCTCACGCCAATCGGTGTGGTGTAATTCTCGCTCTACCTGGTGTCGACTTTCTACTTGTAAAACACAGAGGATGATCAACAATTTCTTCACTTAATTGTGTAAGAACTACTCCAATAGCAGTTCCTGAGGCATCTACATGGACATGGAAGGGCTTGTCCCAAGAGGGAAAACATAATATAGGAACGGTGACAAGACTATCCTTTAATGTATCAAATGCCCTCTCGCGCGCCTCCCCAAAGGAAGGCACTTTTATGTCTCGAGTAGTTCTCTAAAGGCATGACGATCTTGGCATACCCCTTGATGCATTTCTTTTAATAACCCGTATGCCCAAGGAATCATGCCACCGCACTTTGGCTAGTAGGCTCCCTAACCCCACAAGAATCGCAACTTTAGCGGGATCTACCAAGAAGCCCTCCTTACATATGATATACCCCAATAAAGTCCCAAAGTGTGTAGTAAACACACACTTATTGATGTTGAGAGATATCCTCAACCGCCTACACCTCTCAAACATTAACCTTAAATTCTCACATTGGTCTTTAACTAGACCATACACTGTCCAATCATCCAAATAGACCTGAAGAAACTTATGGATGAAATCTTGAAACACTTGCACCACTATGCGCGAGAAAACAACAGGAACATTCTTCAACCCAAAGGGCATGACCGTGTATGCAAAACTTCCCCACTCAGTGGTGAAAGTTATCTTCTCCTGGTCCTCCTTTGCAATCTGAACTTGGTGGTACCCTAAAAATCCATTCGTAAAGGAATAGATTTCACGCCCAATGACTCCTTCCAAAATTTCTTCAGTGAAGGGGGTCGGAAAGGGATCAATGACACAAAATTAATTCATCTCCTCGTAATCCATGCAGATCCTAATCCGCCCATCCTTCTTGATGCTAATTACCATCGGCTTATCTATTCAATTCTTCCATTGCTTCAATTATCCCGTGAAGCTATCATTTTTTCCATCTCCTCCTTAACCTTTACGCGTAAATTGGGATTCATCCACTAGGGCCTCTTCCTAACCATGCGCTCACCATCCTTCAATTTTATCTCCATCTCCCCCAAGGAATGGTGAACACCTTTGAGCTCATGGTACCTACGCGGAATAAATCCTCAAATTCACGCAACAGATCAATGATCTTAGAGACTTCCTTCTCTAACTAGTAATCTCCAATAATAGCTTCCTTAGGTTCTTCTCCGAATGAATGTTAACCTTCTTTTTCTTTAAGGGCTCATGGTAGGTGTGCGCATGAGTATCAACACTATCCACTACCTCACGCATCCCTACAGAATGGTTAACATCAAAATTTTTTGCTTCCTCCCCATCAATTACATACACCAACTTCCCTTTCTCCTTTTCCAAACACACGCGCTCAAGCTGTAACTCTTATGTTTCCTCTACTTCTTCAAAGTGCACCTCCAAACCTGTTCCACCCAGTAAATCCAACCACCTATCTTCCACCATGTCACTATCCCCCATGGTAAGGCACTTGATACTCTGCAAGGCCTTATCAATTGATGGCTTGGTACTCCGATACTCAAAGGTTATAATGAGGTCAGCTGCGAGCTCTTACCAATTCCATGTCTGGAGGTGTGTCTCCAAATGAATGTACAATGTGTACGCATAACCCTGCAGTGTAGAGTACAACTTTTGCACCCAGAGGGATGGTGGCAAAGCTTTCACGCCTTCTCTCTAGATCCTTTCACACTCCTGGATATGGAAATAGGCGGGCTCCTTCCCATGGTAGTCCTTGATGGTGGTGGTGGGCACGTTGCTCCTAGATAATCTGATAGAGAGAGAATTCTTACCTTACGCCATTCTAAAAGGCTCTCATGATGTGTAGCCCACCACCGTGCAACTGTGCTGAGCAGGACATAACTTAACATCCCCCTTCGTTCCTTCTCATTCTTCCACTAAGCTTCCATTTCCTACAAAAGATCTTAGGGAAGGATCCTCCTAAATACTTAG
Organism: Taxus wallichiana var. yunnanensis; assembly: GCA_018340775.1. Lineage (NCBI taxonomy): Eukaryota > Viridiplantae > Streptophyta > Pinopsida > Cupressales > Taxaceae > Taxus > Taxus wallichiana. The sequence goes on along the minus strand of CM031236.1, from coordinate 28,427,184 downwards.
GTAGCTCCTTTCCTCCTAGGCACTTTGGATCAGTGCGTGCCGTTGTCACCTTGATCACTTCTCAACTACCGTCCCATCAGTTCATAAGTTCCATATGCCCAATTGTCAAATGCTAGACTGGTGGTATCACTTAATGACTAAGCATCCTCAAACTAGATAACTCCATCGGTAGGATGTATTATCTTTGGGTCCCTGATTAAGCACGCATATATCATGTCCATAACTTCTTCCCCCAAAGGTTCAATATAGGGTGTCGACTTCCCATCAAGAAGGGGTATAATGACTCGTTCCTTCTTATTTTCAAATTTGATGTATCCTTTGTTGAATCGAAGGTCCACATTGTTCTTGTAACACCATGGGCGCCCAAGTAGTGCTGGGAAATTATCTGTCTCAACGAGTGCCAAGACTTCAAGTCCCCAGAAAATTATCTCCCGGATAGTGATAGTTGCATCCTTTAAGACAACGATGGGCATCACCTTAGTCTTGTTTTCCATATGCAACACATTCAAAGATGGTTGTAACATGTGGTCTTTCCATCGATGCCCATGCATCCAAAGTTAGAACATTAACCTCCGCGCCTATGTCAATGAGGATATTACTAAGGAGCCATCCATCCACAACTGCATTCAATGTGATCTCCTTGTCATAGTCAAGGCTGTGAGGGGGAAGGTTTACATGCAAGACCTGCCTCTCGTGCTCTCCTCAGTGCATGGTACCTTCTCTCTCAACCATGATCCTAGCAAGGGAATGATATTCTCTTGCCTTAGCATTTTACACACCTCCTTGACCTCATCCAGGTCATCCTTTGCACCTCAACTCTCCTCCCTTGTTCCTCCCTCCTGGATTGCTCCCTCGTAGACACTATATTTTCCTTTGTAAACTCCAAATGACATCCATGGTGTCCTTATATACCTCCTTTTGATGTACGAGGTTTGGGTACTTTCCATGAACTACTTCCTCCCTTGAAATCGAGTTTTTTGTTTTGGTATCTTTCTTGTGCACGCAGCTTCTACCCTTTTTGTTACCAAGATAGGCTCCAAACCTACATCCCATGTTACCCGAGGCATCCACTATATGTTTTCCTTCTTAATGTTGACCATTGCAATACCCTTGTCTCTTTGGTACTATTTATTCATGTGCTCAAACAACTTCGGGCACTCCTTGTACTTATGCTTCTTCCCGCACCATGAGCAATGCAATAGTGTCAGGCACTCTTGTTTGTAATGCTCTATAGATCCACAATTGAAATAGGTTCCATGTAGGAACTCACTCCTTCCTCCTCCATGGTTACCATGACCCTAGAATCCTCCTTGAAAACCTCTTCCACATGCACCTCCATCTCGTGCGCTTTCTCATAACCGTGATCATCACCTTGGAACTACGGAATGCTTGGTTTGGCACACCCCATGATCAATGGCCTTATGGATCTTATCAATGAGCCTACGCCTTTAGTATCATGGGTTGCGAGACATGAAAATATTACAATAACAAGACACATTCTTCCGGATTGTGCATTGTAGTAAGGGGCATCTACTTGCATCATGGTCCCCATGAAAAATTTCACAATCTACTACCACGGCACGTACTGTCCTCCGGGGGAAATTATCCTTAACGTGCCCCTCTACTTCACAATATGTGCACCACAAACCACTGTGAGTCTCATGGGCTGAGTTCATAGACAATTTTTCCAACTACTTGGCCATAACAACAATTTGAGCCTCCAGAATGGGCTAATGCCAGTATCAACACTACCAATAGCATCGACATGCAGAGAAACTTCCAATGCCTCGCGTGCAGTCTCAGTAAAAGTTTTATGAGATAAGGCCCTTCTAAAAGGAGTGATCAATCCTCTAAAAAAACACTGAGCATGTTGTGAAGGGTGAATATCATATTTAGATAAACTCCCACACACTCTTTGCCATTCCTTGTTGAATCTCCTTCAAAGTGTTGATGCTCTTCTACTCAAACTCAAGAATGTGGAATTCTTCCAAGAATGCATTCTTTAAAGTAGTATAGTCCACCACTATTTGATGAGGGTCATATTTCCTATACCAGCTATGCGCGCGCCCTTGCAACATGGTTGTAAATTGACTAGCCTTCCATTCTAGGGTTGTGATACCCTTTGCATGCCATAGCAGTTCACACTTGTGAACATGTTTTGTAGCATCCTTAATACCTCTATAATCAGGAAAATGTAGAGACATTTCAAAGAAAACTTGTGGGGGTGGTTGGGGCCCAAATCCTCCTGAGCCAGAGCCTTGGTTTCTACCTGTGTTTCCTCCACCGCCTGATCCACCAAGTCCTAAACCACCAGATCCACCAGACCCACCAACTCCTATTCCTCCTAAACCACCAAACCCACTGGTCCTAAACCACCGAGCCACCAAATCCTCCAAGTCCTAAACTCGGTCATGCCAAGGGTCCCCACGGTTCAGTGAGTTACACGCCCGTGGTCTCGATAATGCCCCACTACCAATAGTATACCCCGCACCACTCCCAGACGTGAGACCAAAATCTTGTGTGTCTATACCTTTCCCGAGAATTCCTAACACTGGGTTGGTGTTTACATCCATAGAAGGCCCAAACAAGAAATTATACCTCCTAGGTGTAGACCGATCACCTCTAATATAACCAACTAGACTAGCGATATTTTCCCCCTGATCTAGAAAACCAAGTGCCAAGGTCCGGTCACTAGGTGGGCTCAGATGCGCACCAATGGTTCTTCTTTCTCCGTGTAAAAACTCTCATCAAAAGTTGAAGGGGTCTCTCTACACGCACTTGCCAAGATGGGGTCACGCAGATTGCTTAGGTTCCACGTCCTCTGCATCAACCTCAAATCCTTCCCGCAACGTCTTCCACCATACATCCATCACACCTACAACCTCACATTATCTAACAATCCCCCTTTCACGTGCTTCACCATATTTGACTCATCTCTCCTCCTCCCTTTCTTTCTCCATCGCAACATCTGCCATCTTCCTCCACCCTAGCTTCCTCACCCAATGCTCAGAATGGTTTAGCCAGCCATTAGGAATGCCTCTAAACTCATGGTAACCATCAAGATTTTTATAGCCAGAGGGACAACATGTAGAAATGATCCTCTGGGCTCCCGTAGAAACTCAAACTCAGCAACCTTCATACAAGAATATGTGGAAATGGTGTACTCCAGAGTGTAGCTAGCCAATACTCCTTTCCACCAATGATCCACAGCATGGGTCCACATCAAATCTGAATCCTTCTACCTTTGGTATTCTTCTTGGGTCCACACACATGATCCATAATGCCAACTTGATCTAGATGCATAGGCTAAGAGCCATTCATATAGTTCCACTGGGAAGCAGCAGAAAAAAGTTTCATACAGATCATGGTAGATGTTCTCTTCTACCCATCTATGTGCAAAGTGAACTCGGAGTCGAGTGTTGAATCTCTGAGAAAATTCATCCTTCATGCTCTTGAACCATGATTCAACACTTTCCAACATTAACTGCTCTATCATTACTCATTACACAGATCATGATGAATGTTATTTCCCACTACAACTTCGAAAAGAGGTCCCGAAAATGGAACCAAGATGTAGTCATTTTTACCCCTATCACAAAATAAAGGAACCCCATGTGCATTGGCCTATCACCCAGTGGAAGCTAGGTGCTCACCCGAGGCACACGTAGGTACTAAGTCTCTCTTTTATGTGAGTTTAGTGGGAAACATCATCTATGATTTGTGTTTAAGATATTTCAAAAGGATTTAATACATACAAGAACCATAGAGCTCAAAACAGCCTCTAGATCCTTGCAGCTATTCCAGACAGAGTACTTAACAAATTATATAACTTGTATCATAACAAAAAGAAGTATACAAACATCCATACTTAACATAAACATAAATGAAAGAAGACCTATGAGCAAGATGTATTCATCAGAACCATTGATATTCATATATATATAACCAATAACCTCATTACATTCATGGAGCCATTACAGAGTGTCACAGAGAAGCAAACCACAATCATGCATTACAACTAGACTAATGTAACTATGCTACCAAAAGAAAAATTACAATCCCCTTGCCCCATACATCCTTTCCCTAATACAATTACCCACTAGCAGAGTTCTTGTAGTATTTTTGCAGAGCTCCGCCCACTCTCTAAGTATATGTGTTTACTCTGCAGGTGCTTGTATTTATAGCTTTTCTAGGCTGCCAACTCATCCTCTAGCACCCTTAGATCCAATGCCAAGTGTTTGAATGTGGTCCTCCATGCAAGCATGCTCCTCCAGGCCTAAGCCTTCCACTTTATACCATGATGTGCTTCTAGAAGCTTCTACCGTAGGCATGCTCCTTCTTGGGCCAACTTGTCGCTAGGCTAACACCTTATCCATGTGTAACCAATTCATTATTTTCATGTGTTCTACCCCAAAAATCCAATTTGACTAAGCCTCAAACCCTTGGTTTTTTCGCACATGGTGCTGTGCAATGCCACGGGTTTCCTTAAACCCTTTTCTTAAACCTTGGCTTGCGTTTTGTCCTTGCGCACCTTTTCTTAAGCGGGACTCTGCGCGCTTACACACCTTTTTGTACTTAGTCAATATTCTAGGGGCTAACACCAAATACCTCGATTATTCCCAACACCTCCATAGACCTAACTATTCCCCACCATCTCTATTTAATCTCTGTTATGTTTATGGAGTCTTCTTTCATGTTAGAATTTTTACACCTTCCATGTGTTACACTCATATGTAGACAATAGGAGGATCATGATAGGTTATATTTACATTGTAGGTGGGACGGTAGTGAGCTAGATTTCACGACTACGTAGTTGGTGGCTTTGTCAACCACGTAGGTGAGTATGTTCTGCTACCACGAGGCAAGCAAGAGATGATTTGGTTAGAACAATTGCTTGAGGAGTTGGGGCATAAGCAGGAGGAATGTAAGCTATATAGTGATAGTCAAAGTGTTATACACCTAGCTAAGAACTCTACTTTCCACTCCAAGATGAAGCATATACAGTTGAGATATCACTTCATCAGGACATCTTTGGAGGAAGATAAGTTGAAGTTGGAGAAGATTCATACCAGTCAGAATCCTGCAGACATGATGACCAAGGTGGTCACAAGGGATAAATTAAAGCTATGTTCATCTTTGGTTGGCCTTCGCGGATGATAGTGAAGGGTTAAGAAGCTTGCTCTATGGAAATTAGTCTCCAAGTGGGAGATTGTTATGTTTATGGAGCCTGTTTTCATGTTAGAGTTTGGTACACCTTCCATGTGTTACACTCGGATATTTTTATGGCGGTCCCGCTCACCGGTGAGCGGGTCAAGGGGTTCGGGGGGTAAAGCCCCCGAAGCAAATTTTCATGGGTGGTTTATTAACCCATGGGTAATGGGTAACCGTTATGGGTTGTTTTTGGGCCCATGGTTTTCGGTACCCATTGTTTTGTAAAACCACCTCTTCAGCTACCTATTGATGTACTTATAAATAGATGGACATACAATAGGATTTATATGAGTGTGTTTTGAGAAGGTGAATAGTGTGTGTGAATTCAAGTGTGAATTTAGGAGGGTTTGTTGAGCGTAGCTCCAAACAAGATCTGATTATTGTAATTGTGAAGACTGTTGGCTTGTAATAAAATCTGAGCAAGTGTTCTTGGTGGATGTAGCCCACATTGGGTGAACCACGTTAAATATTGTCTTCGTGTTTTGCATATTTCATTTCTATAATTCTATTCATACTTCTTATTATTACGATTATGAGGAATTATTCCATTAGATATTATTAATTCCTAACAATTGGTATCAGAGCTTGGTTTGGTTTGCTAAAGTGTTGAATCACAAGGAAAGTTTTATCTTGAGTGGGAGCTATGGCAGATGATGGAAGATCTAGGGTTGATAAATTCAATGGGCAAAATTTCAGTCTTTGGAAGATGCAGATGGAAGATTACCTTTATCAGAAGGATCTTTATACTCCATTGTCTGAGAAGGTGAACAAACCCTCGAGCATGACAGATGTGGAATGGGATTTGTTGGATAGGAAGGCACTTGGGACAATCCAGTTGTGTCTTGCATCTTCGGTATTATTTAATGTTTCAAAGGAAAAGACTACAAAAGAACTAATGGATGCATTAGGGAAGTTGTATGAAAACCCTCTTGCCTCTAACAAGATATTTTTAATGAAAAAGTTGTTTAATATGAAGATGTCTAAGAATAGTTCAGTAGCAGATCATTTAAATGATTTCAATATGGTTGTGAATATGCTAGCTTTAGTTACAATAGAATTTGATGAAGAAGTTAGGGCTTTATTAATTTTGTGCTCTTTACCTAAAAGTTGGAATAGCCTGGTAATGGTGGTAAGCAACTCGGTTCTAGCTAACTCAAAGTTGAAGTTTGAGGATGTTGTAGGGGTGATTCTAAGCAGGAAATGCGAAGAAAAATCTCGGGAATCTTATACTTCAAGGAATGCTTTGACAGTGGAAACTAGAGGGAGACAAAAGAATAGAGGAAACCGTGGAAAATCGAAAGATCGGGCAAGGTCAAAATCCAAGAGCAAGATTGTATGTTGGAATTGTGGAAAGTCTAGGCATGCAAAGAAGGATTGTTGGGAGCTTCGGGATAAGAAGAAACAACAGGAAGAAAAAAAGGAGGAAAATGTGGCATCGGGTAATGTATGTCAGGATGCTTTGATTCTTTCTTTGCATAATATTACTGGAATCTTGGGTTTTAGATTCAGGGCTTTTTTTCATGCTACTCCACATAGGCATTATTTTGTTGATTATGTTCAAGGGGATTTTGGGCATGTTTTTCTTGGTGATGATGAGCCTTGCAGTATAGTTGGAAAAGGTTTTTTTTCAGTTAAGATGCAGAATGGGAATACATGGCTATTGAAGGATGTCAGACATGTGCCTACATTAAGGAGAAATTTGATATCGGTAGGGCAATTGGGAAGTGATGGTTGTACTGTGATATTTACAGCTGACTCTTGGAAGGTTACTAAGGGTGCTCTTGTGGTGGCAAGAGGTAAGAAGGTTGGAACCTTGTATTTATCCATTGATAGTACTAATGATTGTAATCTTGTGGCTTCAGATGTAGATACAACATTATGGCACTATAGGCTCGGTCATATGAGCCATAAGGGCATGGAAATCATAAAGAAGAATTTTCCTAGATATACAGAAATAGGTTTGGATTTCTATGAGAATTACATATATGGGAAATAGAAGCAAGTAAGGTTTCTCAAGGTTGGACCTATGAAGAAAGAGAGTAAGTTAGAGCTAGTACATTTTAATGTGTGGGGGCCAGCTCAGGTATCATCTCTTGGGGGTTCAAGTTATTATGTTACTTTTATTGATGATGCAACAAGGAAAGTTTGGGTTTATTGTATTAGAAACAAATCTGATGTATTTGATACTTTTGTTAAATGGAAAGCCTTGGTAGAGAATGAAACAGGTCTTAAGTTAAAATGTCTCAGGTCAGATAATGGAGGGGAGTATTGCAACAATGAATTTGATGATTATTGTTCTAAGAATGGAATCCATAGGAAAAAGATGGTTCTAGGAACCCCATAATAGAATGGGGTGTCAGAAAGGATGAACAGAACAATAATGGAATGTGCTAGGAGCATGAGGATACATGCAAGATTGCCTCTTTCTTTTTGGGTAGAAGCGGTGAGCACAACTGTACTTGATAAACAGAGGACCCTCAAGTGCCTTGGATGGAGGCATACCTGAGGAGGCTTGGTATGGTAAGAAAGTTGATTATTCATTTCTTAGATTCTTTGGATGTGAGGTGTTTTTTCATATTGACAAGGATGATAGGACCAAGCTAGAGGCTAATTCAGAAAAATGTACTTTCATTGGTTATGGTGGAGATGAATTTGGATTTAAATGTTGGAATATTAAGGACAAGAAAATCATTCGATCTAGGGATGTGGTCTTTAATGAGAAAGTCATGTATAAGTAAGCGATTGCAGAGAAAATAGGAAGAATCCAAGAAAGAATATGCGGTGGTAGAGGATCTTTCGAATGGAAAAGTGACACATGAATTAGTTTAGGAACCTCCTCAACAGAACCCCAAACTCCTATATTGAGGTATTTTAGGGTAAGAAAAGAACTCGAACATTTTTCTCCTTCTCTTTATTATTTATTACTCATTAATAGTGGAGATCCGAGAGCTTTGATGAAGCAATGCGGGTAAATATCGGTAAGAAGTGGAGAGCAAGCCATGGATGAGGAGCATAAGTCTCTCATGGAGAACCAGGACTTGGGATTTGGTGAAGCTACCAGAAGGCAAAAGAGCATTGAAAAACAAGTGGGTGTACAAAGTTAAAGATGAAGGAGGAAAGAAAAGATATAAGGCCCAATTGGTGGTCAAAGGGTTTGCACAGAAACAAGGTATAGATTTTGATGATATTTTTTCTCCTGTAGTAAAAATGACTTCTATCAAATTCTTGGAATAGTGGCAACATAAGACTTGCACTTAGAATAGTTAGATGTAAAGACTGCATTTCTCCATGGTGATTTGGAGGAGGAGCTATATATGTAGCAGCCAGAAGGATATGAAGTCAAAGGTAAAGAGGAGATGGTGTGTAAAAACTGAAGAAGAGCTTATATGGCCTAAAACAAGCTCCACGTCAATGGTATAAGAAGTTTGATAGCTTCATGATGGAGCAAGGTTATATTAGATGTCATTTTAACCATTGCGTGTATACAAATAAATTTGAGGATGGAAGTTATATTATCCTGTGTTTGTATGTTGATGACATGTTGGTTGCAGGTAAAAACATGCAGGAAATAAAAGTACTCAAGAAATAGCTAAGTGAATCCTTTGATATGAAGGATTTGGGGGTAGCCAGACAAATCCTTGGTATGAGGATAACTCGGGATAGGAAGGAACGGAAGTTGAATTTATCTCAGGAAGAGTACATTAAGAAGGTATTGGATAGGTTTAACATGCAGGATGCTAAACCGGTTGGGACTCCTTTGGCAGGCCATTTTAAGTTATCAAAGGAGCAATGTCCCAAGACAGAGCAGGAAAGAAACCAGATGTCCAAGGTACCTTACTCATCAACGGTTGGAAGTTTGATGTATGCTATGGTGTGCACTAGGCCTGATATTTCCCATGTAATGGAATTTGTGAGTAGATTTATGAGTGATCCGGGTAAAGAGCATTGCAAGCAAAGAAAGTGGATCCTTCGGTATTTGAGAGGGACCATGGGGACAGTTTTGTGCTACAGTGGATCAGACACCACTTTACGTGGTTATGTAGATTCAGACATGGCTAGAGATGTAGACAGCAGGAGGAGCATGACAGGTTATATTTACACTGTAGGTGGGACAATAGTGAGCTAGATTTCATGACTACAGAAGCTGGTGGCTTTGTCAACCACAGAGGCTAAGTATGTTGCTACCACAGAGGTAAGCAAAGAGATGATTTGGTTACAACAATTGCTTGAGGAGTTGGGGCATAAGTAGGAGGAATGTAAGCTGCATAGTGATAGTCATAGTGTTATACACCTAGCTAAGAACTCTGCTTTCCACTCTAGGATGAAGCATATACAGTTGATGTATCACTTCATCAGGACAACTTTGGAGGAAGATAAGTTGAAGTTGGAGAAGATTCATACCAGTCAGAATCCTGCAGACATGATGACCAAGGTGGTCACAAGGGATAAACTAAAGCTATGTTCAGCTTTGGTTGGCCTTCGTGGATGACAGTGAAGGGTTGAGAAGCTTGCTCAGTGGAAATCAGTCTCCAAGTGGGAGATTGTTATGTTTATGGAGCCTATTTTCATGTTAGAGTTTGGTACACCTTCCATGTGTTACACTCGGATATTTTTATGGCGGTCCCACTCACCAGTGAGCAGGTCAAGGGGGTTCGGGGGTGAAGCCCCGAAGCAAATTTTCATGGGTGGTTTATTAACCCATGGGTAATGGGTAACCGTTATGGGCTGTTTTTGGGCCCATGGTTTTTTGTACCCATTGTTTTGTAAAACCACCTCTTCGGCTACCTATTGATGTACTTATAAATAGATATAAATAGAATAGGATTTATATGAGTGTGTTTTGAGAAGGTGAATAGTGTGTGTGAATTCAAGTGTGAATTCGGGAGGGTTTGTTGAGCGCAGCTCCAAACAAGATTTGATTATTGTAATTGTGAAGATTGTTGGCTTGTAATAAAATCTGAGCAAGTGTTCTTGGTGGATGTAGCCCACATTGGGTGAACCACGTTAAATATTTTCTTCGTGTTTTACATATTTCATTTCTGTAATTCTATTCATACTTCTTATTATTGTGATTCTGAGGAATTATTCCGTATTAGATATTATTAATTCCTAACAATCTCAAACAAAACCACAAAACCCAGTTTATTGAATTTATACCATTTCACCTTAACCATCGTTGGTTCCCTCTTAACCGAGCATCGATCACACCTCACCGACATCGGTCTCTATATTTGGTAATCCTTCCAATAACATAAACCTAATAAGCTACATTCAAGTAATCCCAGGTACCCAAATCATGGTGGATGACCTTTCTAGCATCTTGACTTATTGTACTTTAATGAGATACCTAAATCATATCAACTACATTAGTATTTTATTTATTTATGCTATCTCTTGCATTAAGTTCTATTAAAAATTTGGTTTACATCCTTCAGGAAGTATCATTGTAGACACCAAAATTGGGTCACACTCCCTTTGTCCTTATCAAATAAACACCTTGAACACACTCACCTAACCATGGCCCCTTTCATCCCACTCTAATATTAATTTAATTCATTATCCTCACAATATTTAGTATTTAAATATCCTAATTTGATAGTACCCACACCACCACCTCACCTATACACATCATCAAGCCACCTCACCCTAAGACCTATTCTTAGTAAGTTTCCATAACTAACTAAGACCTACCCAAACCCTAAAAATCAATGCCTACATTCCCTCTAACCACATTCCCACATGTTAGAAGGAAGCTTCCATGCTAATCCTGGAGGAAAAAAATGAAACGAGATCCCAGAAAATCAAGGGGATCTACCTAGTTTAGTAAACCTAGGAAATCCCACCCTAACCAATGTTGGTTACCCTAAACCACCACCAGTTAAGCCGGAACCACCATCGGTTACCATTTAACCCCAAAACAACCTTATTTCGAGGTTGGCACATTTCTAAGAGAGATAATCACATCTTTTGAGAACAAGTGACAAAGCCGAGAGATGCATGTAGAAACTGACATTAGTACACGCATAAGAGCATCCACCCAACACCCGCAATCAATCACACAACCATTTTTCCTTCACGGGAGCATCCGAGGAAGCGCCACAGACACACAAGTTCCTTCCATTTGATCACCCACCATTTCCAACTAGACATCAAGCTCGTACAAGCAGTAAGTTTTGTTAACCAACACTGGTTCATTATCATTTGAGTAGATCTTTTTACTTCTGTTATTAGTTTTTCTCCCATTCCCATTCCCCACCATTTTACCTCCATGCAAACTTGACCATCCCTTTACCCACACCATTAAACTACCCACATCCGGACTTTCATCATTCATGTGCATACCTAAGACCCACACGAACCTTGCCATTGCCCTGTCATTCTCATCTAGCACCAGATCTATCACCTTGCCAAGTTTTATTGAGTTTTTGTACCCTGACCATACCGACACTGGTTACCTGCAACCATCACCGGTTAACCTAAACCGACACCGGTCATACTAGACCGATGTCGGTCTCTGTGTCTTTACCAAAAACCAAGAATAGAGCTTCTAAACCTCCACCAAATACCCAAAACCACCCAGAATCTCACCCTGACCCGTATCAGTACCTTAACCAAGACTTTGACCTTCAGATTCAGTCATAGCTTAGCTTGTTGTGAATGAATTTTCTTATTGTAGATGAATGAGATACCTAAATCATTTTAACTACAGTAGGATTTTCTTTATTATAAGCATTAAGTTGTTTTAAATAGTGGGTTGACAACCATCTAGGAAGTATCATGCTTCCCAGATCTAGCACATGCTAGGCAGTCCACTGCATATATTGTTTAATTGTTATTTAGTGGTCTTGTATTCCATTTCAGGTAGTTCCTCCAAGAAAAAAGGAAGCTCTCACGATCAGTTGTGGATCCAGAAGTCATACCCATGTGCAACAACCTACAACCATCATTTCAACATGTATTCATCCTCACCCTTTACCCTCATTTGTTTCGTCAACATTCGAAGAAACGATCTAGAATCATGTGAAACATTTTGGCACGCTTGGTGGGACCCATTTAGGGTTCTTTGCATTCTTTCATTTCTAGGTGAAAACATTATATGTTTGTTTCTTTTCTAAAAATTTCTTACATTAAAATTTCTCCCCTAGAACCTTCTTCTCTTCTATTGTCTAAAAGCCATCGTATTTTAGTGCTTAAAATGAACATTTCTTCCCTTTCATTAGTATCGCATTAGTGAAAGAGCATCCCTTCTCTTGTTCATCTATTTGTGGCATCAAATTCTACATTTTGATTTGGGTTTAAAATCATTTCATTTCATTCTACTTTTCTACATTAGCTCACATTAATTGAGGGCAACCTATACGCTAGAAGTCATTCCCAACTGATGGTTGACAAATGAATCATAGAAAAGCACTTCCTTTCTTTTTCTCTCTCTCTGAGTCTTACCCAAACATCAAAAATTTAAAATATATACACATTCTTAAACAACATCTCACCCAAAAGAAGTTATAGGTGATCACACGATCACGACACGGTGGGCACCCCACTGTTATCTCTATCCAATACCCCATCAGAGGATGGCCCGCCCCACCATAACATACCTGAAACCTCTCCTTGTAGATCTCCTTCTTCATAGGAAGCCATCCTCACCAAAAATTATATTCTAAAATTCATGAGTTAGTCCTTAAATAGCATAAGCTAAACAAACATAACAAAAAAAGCACTCTTAGGATTGTATTTTTCTTAGTGTTTCTTCTTGGCTTGCGTTTTGAGGTGAGAGGTCACGTTCTTCATTTTCTTATTTCCCCTTTGCACACTCCTCATCATAGTTGGTGTATTCCAGCTTCATCTGAGTGTGCCTGGACCTTATTCTCATCATTCTCGGGGGTTTGATTCCACATTTAATTTTAACTCAAAACCACATTTTCAATTTCAATTTCATAAGTAATGGTGTTGTCGGTCCAGACCGTGAACCCTCGCGGTTACCTTCTGAACACCATCGATTTCACTCAACCGCGTTCGTTCACTGTTTTTTTGGTTAACCTACCCAAAAGGATACCTAGTCACCTTCTTTACTTTTAGAGTCTTTGTCACTCTTATCATATTCACTTTCGACACAGTAATTCCATCAACTTCTTGTATACTTGGCAAAGTATTGGCATTTTCCTTGTTTTGACAAACTGTCCATTCTCCACAGTGATCGACATCGGTTAATCGTGACCGACGTGTCGATTTACCCTAACGGCATCGGTTAGACTGTGTAGTTTTCAACCGACATTTTAACCCCAATTCACCCACCACTGCCTATTTATCCCATCTCTGTTGTATTTTTGTGTCATTTACGAAAGTAGTCTTTCCTCGCGCTTTGTTCACATGGTTCGACCCAAGCCAAGTAAACACCCTCATATTCCATGCCAGTCGTCAACCACTCCCACCTAGTCCTTCACCACCTTCTATTTTATCACCCATGGATCCTACCCAACCTATCACTATCACCATAGGAGACAAGGAGTTCACACGACTCCTTGACTAGAACCCTTCCACCTTGTAGTTTTATCTTTCCCACTCATCCACTCGAGATGCCTTGGGTCAATTGATATATGACATGCCCGTATCTATCCCCCCGACACTCACTCCTACTTCTACCTCACCTCCTTTCGCTACTAGCTCTGCGCTTACCTATATCTTCCTTGCCCCCAATCATTTTGTAGTTGGGCCCCATACCTACTATAACCGATGCATTTGCCACATCTATTATACCCACCACATCCACTATACCTTCGCCAACCACCCATAACATAACCTCATCCACACCTATTGTTTCATATATACCCGTAGCTACACAACCACCCCGGTGTTAGTGACCCCTCCCCTTTCCAAAATGTTGTCCTTTCTATCCCACAATCCTTAGCCCCCATTACCACCAGGGTCACCACGACCCTTCCACCTCCTTATACATACTATCAACATCCTCCCATTTCATCTATCATTCATTTTGGGAACGTACCCCCTATTTCATTCCCTCCTTCCCAATCTACCTATATGGAAGCACCATATACTGGAATGCCACCCTCATCATATGCCCAACACCAACCCTCTTACACTACAAGAGTCACCCAACCATCACAACCTACCAATGACCTAATCAAGTTAATGATGGATAAGATGCAGACATTGGAAGCATCAGTTTAAACTCCTATAACACTCTCACCTATGATGAGATTTGTAATGATCCTATACACCCATCCATTCCTATCCATCTATATCCCATGCATTGGGAAATTCCTAAATTTAACCGCTTCAACAACAAAGAAGACCCACAACAACATTTATGGTCTTTCAAACATGGGTGTTATCGATCACCCATGATGATGCTTTCCTTCGAGGAATTTTCCCATGTCTCTAATCGGGCTGCATTAGATTGGTATAGTGGGTTACCTAGACACTCTATCTTCTCATTTAACCAGGTAGCCCAAGCCTTCTTGGATCACTTCTCCATTAACGTTGTTAAGAAGGTTACCATGACTGACCTCTATTCTACACGTCAATATGACGATGAATCTATCGCAGATTTTGTTGCTCGTTGGCGTAGCCTAATCAATCAACTCACATTCCAACTACCACAAACCAAACTCATAGATCTCTTCACGCGGGCTTGTGCTAGACATATTTCACCGACCCTGCAGGTCCATACTTTCCAAACCTTTGATGAGGCATTCACCATGGCACGAAAGTTAGAGATTCGGGCCATCGAAGAGAAGAAAATCCAACTATACAATAAGAATTCAACCTTCAAATCAAATGATGCCTCTTCTACTCAAAACCAAAAACAATTATTCAAAAGCCAAGGGAACCACTAATGCAGTGGTACTCAAGGTTGTCCCATCTCATCCATCAAATCAAGCTAGTCCCTCATCTAATCTTTCCCTATCCAGACTTTTCAATTCAGATGAGAACAATGGAAATATACCCCAATTGGGGAACCTTATTCTTTTGTCTTAGAAAAGCTCATTAAAGTTGGGGCCATCACCCTTCCTCCCATAAAACCACACACGGTTTTGAACCCTACTCACCCCACACCTACATGGTATAAAGAGCATGACTTCTATAACTATCATCGAGTGAAGGGTCATAGTGACGGCAATTGCATCACTTTCAAAAATATTGTCCAAGAAATGCTCGAGAAAGGTGAGTTAACCTTGGATAATCCTAACGCACCTACCAATCAAAACCTACACATCTTTAAGAAACCCTTTCCTAATCATGCCCCTTCTTCCAATCAAACCAGAGAGTCCTCAACTCATGATAGCCATACCCGCGAGGTCCATGCTATTTTCAGCATACATCCATTCTTCTACCCAATTACCTCATATTCCTTCCATAGAGGAAATCTTAGCCTCGAAGTCCTCCACCTACACTTGAACCCACTTCACCTACTCCTCCACCCATAGAGGGACATCCTTCATCTCCTCTCTCACCCATGAAGGAAGTTCTGTTGACATCAAAACTACTTCACCTTTGACTTCTCCACCTAGAGAGTCATTACCCGCAGTAACTCTCCAGCCCATGGAAGATGCTTGTTTTTCTCCTCCACCCATAGAGGAGCACCCATCATCTACTCCACCCCTAAAGGAGCACTTGTCATCTCCTCCACCTATCGAAGACCCAGTAGAAATTCCTTTACCTCTAGGTGACCATTCTCCATCACTACCCAAGATCCTATAGACTTACTTTCGGCTCTCTTACCCACGGAAGATGAAGCTAGAAAATTCCCCATCTTTAAGACACATTTTATGGGAATTTCCATTGGATCCTCATCAACCTCACCTACAATAGTGTTGTTTTCATGCCTAGCCAATCACCTAGATTATGTGGATAGAGCCTTACTTTGGGGGCATCTTCTACTTCCTGTCTCCACACAAATACAGATGTCACTTGCTGACACTTCCACTATCTACCCAAAAATATTTCAGCCAATTGAACCAAACTACAACTACAACTATCACAAATTCCACCATGATACCACTCATGGCTCAAACCACACCCCTACCCATAACCCAACATGCATCTAAATCCAAACCCACACCTACATCGTCTTCCTCACCTAAACCTATTACTACCTTAGGGGTCATCCCAACTGCCAGCCTTACTCATCCACCCATCAAGTTAGATTTAGCCACATCCTCCAAAACCAATGCCAAGCTTAATTCGGCACCCAACCAAAAGGACCAATCCCATAGAACTCATACTCCAACCCACCGATCATACCTTCATCACCTTCACCCTTTTCATCCATCTTAGGACCTCGCCCTT
The DNA here is from genome assembly GCA_018340775.1 of Taxus wallichiana var. yunnanensis. Lineage (NCBI taxonomy): Eukaryota > Viridiplantae > Streptophyta > Pinopsida > Cupressales > Taxaceae > Taxus > Taxus wallichiana. The sequence continues at coordinate 28,410,663 of CM031236.1, read as the reverse complement.
CTAACACGGTTAAGAAACCTCCACCTTCCGTAGATTAAAAACACAACAACCCATTCCTCCATCGCAAACCTCAAACATACCCAAGTGCCCACCATGACTTCCACCCACATCTGCAACATCTTTACCACCCATACCTCTAATACCATCGATCACTCCTTCACTACCCACGACACTTCAGTCTCTTTCCCTCACACCTCTTAGGCATGACCTGCACCATCTACCTTCATAACACCTCCATTATCCCCATGGGTAACACCCTCTTCCACCATCTACCTTTCCCTCTAGATCTTGTGTGCCCGTATCACCTTTACCCAAGAAGGTGCAACCTAAGGACAAAAATCTGCTACCCTCCAATAAGGTAGTAAAAACAACCACACATTCTCCTACCAATTCATCTACCATACCCCTACCCAAACAAACATGACCAACGCCTAAGATCACACCAACACCTAAAACCATAGCTCGACCTACTCCCCCTCGTGTAAAGACCATTCCTCTACAGTTTGTCGTGCCTACACCCAAACCCACCTTCACTTCCCATTGCGATCCACTAGCGGGGTCCTATGCTAAAATCTTAACCAACCTCCTTGAAACTTTTGTCATCACATTACCACCTCTCAGACCTTATGACCCACTCAAACCCAAACCAAAGGGGTTTGATGACACCAAAATTTGTGCCTACCATCAGTGTGTCAGGGCACGATGTAGAGAACTACAAAGCTTTAAAAACTATTCTTATCTAGTTGTGTCCTCCTGAAGAAAACTTTGACAATGATGACCTTCTCGATGAGGACCCCATTTCACCAACACCCATTCCCACAACTCTTCCCTCACTACCTACTCAACGACCCAGACCTTTACCCCCACAGCTCCTAGAACCACCTCTGAGATTTGAAATTAACATGGTTCACATCAAAGAACTCATCAAACCTCCACCCAAATGTCAGTGTGCTCAACTCATCCCACAAGGTTCCTTCCCGCCACTAGGATTTTTCCTTCATATCGCTATACCTTTCATGGCTCACCTACCTCGCCTACCTCCCCACCTCAAATCAACATGATCCACATTCTTAACCCATGCTCGGAAGGAAAAGGCAAGGAAAAGGCAACCGACTCACCAACCAATCCTATACCCAACATACCATCTGCACCCACACCAAAAATCACTATCTCGCAACCCCACATATCCTATTTCTAATGGGGTCACACACCGCACGATGCTCAAACAATTACACCAATCTCCCCTCAAAATGTCCCTATATGACCTCATCCAAACCTCAAAATCCCATCGTCAAGCTCTCATGGAGGTCCTTTAATCTATTGAGGTTTTACCCAATGACCCTACACCCGTAGCCTCCATTATCACACCCCATCATGTAGCCTCTCTCACCAAATTACCACCTTTATCCACACCTCCACCTACTCACCAAATAGCCTCCCTTAGCTTCTCAGAGGAAGAGATCACACCACACCAAACTGATGACCTAGACCCAACTCTCTTCATCTCTATCCACATCGATGATATACATGTATGTCGTGTTATGATCGATGGGGGCGCTAGCATTAATATCATTTCCTCCCATGCATTCACTCAAATGTGCATACCTAACAATTACATGCATAAACATCCCATCATGTTGTGTTCATTCAATGATGCTATCACCTCTACACTTGGCACCATCATCCTCCACATTCGCATGGGCCCCCGCACTATTCCAGAGTTATTTTATGTCTTGGAGGGGGAATTTCAATATAACATGTTTCTTGGTAGACCCTGGATTCATGTCATGGGTTGTGTCCCTTCCACTTTACATCATTGTGTGAAGTTTGAAGCATGAAGGACACACCTATACCATTCCAACTGATCCATCACCTTTCAAAACTTGCAACATGCTTTACCAACCCAATGACGTGCTCATACCCATTAAAGCATCTACCTCCACAACCACTACCTCTTCACCTCCACCTCCACTCACTAGTGCAGCTGCTACCTCAACCGCACATACCTCCTCCATTCCTACCACTGCTACAACCTCCACAAAACCATTATCCATCCTCTCCAATCCGTTAGCTCCACCTCTACTCGACCTCCCACACATCATCTATTCCATCTACCCACATACCAACCATCGATCCCTTGGAAGGCATTTTTCAACACCTCACTCTAGGGAAGTATCACCTATAAAGCATCAACACATTCCTTACTCCAAAGAGTATGGAATTCTTCACCAACACCCTCGCTATGATCACCGTATAGGAGAGTGCCTCCTTTATGGTCCTCCCCACCTTCATACCAATCTCACCTATGGGGGACTTGATACTACAACTTACACACTTGAACCACCATCACAAACCCGCCCATTTTTTCCGACCTCCAGTCACTCACCAATCACCATTTTTCCCACACCTTCCTACACCGATGTGCGTGGAAGGGTTTTGGTTTTGGATTTTATGAGCAAGGCCACCATACTATTATTCCATGTACTACTCACAAGCATAACGACCGTAGTGGTATCGGCTTTGCTGAACCACCTACCAAGAAGGCCCGCATTGAACTCATTGAAGACATCAACCCTTCTCCACCTTCGTCACCACCATCCACCTTCACCCACCTTCATAGAGTCAATGGATCTAGAATCCATTCCTCCTAACTTTTTTTTCTCATAAACACCATTTCCTTGGGGCCTCTAACTTATCAACGCGAGGGCGAGGCTCCCTCTTCCTCTTCCCTTCCTATATCTTGAAATGATTGATGATGATACACCTTCGATTAACATCGTTCAATGCCAGGATGATGAATCTATACTCACCTACCTTGGTGCAGAAGACTCATATATTCATCGGTCGCTTACCATCTGAGACCCAAACCATGTTGAATGAATCGACTATCGAAATCAACATTCATACTCAAGATGACCCTCACATTCTAAAGATTGGTCAATCTTTAGATGCTTGCTTGAAACAGAAGCCATCACTTCTCTTCTTAGAAACCATAACCATGTTTTCACTTGGTCTTACATAGATATGCCCGGTATTGACCCCACCATAGTGGTCCACAATATCGTAACCATTCCCGATGCCAAACCTATAAAACAAAAGCTGAGGAAAATGCACCCTCGCATTGCCCTTCTCATCAAAGAAGAACTTCAACGCCTCCTTTTCTGTTTCCTTCATCTTACCCATTGATTATCCTCATTGGATTTCTAACATTGTCCCTGTCACTAAGGCAACAGGGGACTTTGCATTTGCACAAATTTCTATGACCTTAACCTAGCTTGCCCGAAAGATGACTTTCCCCTACCTGGTATTGACCAATTGGTTGACCTTACTACTGGTCATAAGATGCTATCACTCATGGATGGTTTCTCGGTTATAACCAAATCTTACTTGCCCTAGAGGATCAACATAAAACCACATTCATCACCCCTTGGGGGACCTTTTATCGAGTCATGCCTTTTGGCCTTAAAAATGTTGGTGCCACATATCAGTGGGCTATGACTTACATCTTCCATGACATCATGCATCATATATTGGAAGATTATGTGGATGACCTCCTTGCCAAATCCAAATGCCACTCCGAGCACCTCACCATCCTAAAAACCATCTTTGACCATCTCATTAAATATTACGTTCGCCTTCAGCCCAAGAAATGTGTCTTCATGGTTCTCTCAGGAAAGCTCCTAGGATTTATCGTTTCCCTATGTGGTATAGAAGTTAACCCTACTAAATTCAAGGCCATTCTTGAGATGCCTCCACCCACTAATCTTAGGAAACTCCATAGCCTACAAGGTAATTTACAGTCTATTCACTTTCATTTCACAATTGTCTGATCGGTGTCAACCATTTCATCATCTTCTCAAGAAGAATGTCTCTTTTAAATGGGATGATGACTACCACAAAGCTTTTGAGGCCTTAAAACAATACCTTCTCCAACTACCCACACTCATTCCACCTAAATATGATCAACCCTTATACCTATACATCTCAGCTACCGATCACTCCTTGGGGGCCATGCTCACTCATCGCGATGAACAACACAGGGAGAAGGTGGTTTATTACATAAGTCATACTCTTTTAGACTACGAAACCTGATACACCCATCTAAAAAATCTTCTTAGCCTTAGTTTTCATTGCCACGAAACTCCGCCATTACCTACTTAATCACAAAACTTATGTTGTGACCAACACCGACCCCTTACACTTCATGTATGCCAAACCTTACCAAAATCAATGTGCCGCACGTTGGCTCATGTTTTTGGCCAACCTCAACCTCAAATTTATCCATCAAAATTCCATCAAGGGCCAATCCATCGCCAACCAATTGGCTGACGCACCTCTTTCCGGGGATCAACCCTCTAATTTTGACTTTCTAGATGAGTCAATTGTCACCCTTTCCCTATACGAGCCTGCTTACCAAATGACACTCTTCTTTGACAGCTCCAAGTGTCAGCATGGGGGTGGGGCAGAGTTATCCTCATTCCGCTTGATTGTGAACCCATACCTTTTTCCTTCAAACTAGATTTTGATTATACAAACAATATTTCTGAATACAAAGTGCTCGTATTAGGTCTCCAAGTTGCCTATGCCTTGGATGTCAAATCCATCAACATCTTTGGTGATTCCCAATTGGTTGTAAACCAAGTCAATGGTATATACCAATGTCGTAATGAGGCACTTCAAAAGTACAAACATCACGTAGACATACTTTTGACCACCTTCGACCACTACACCCTTCAAACTGTCCCACATTCAACCAAAAATTTGTAGATACCATGGCTTGCTTGGCTTCTCAAATCCCCGCTTCACCTGCCAATTCTAAAATATTTGTCACCGTACAAAGACTCCAATCACCCTCTTATTTACCTCACAAATTTTACTCCATTGAACTCCTGCCCCTAACCTGAGTGACCTTTGGTATAAACAATAGTCTAGACTATCTCTCTCTCTCATCTTACCTCTCGACCTCACCCGTAATGGACAACGTGCCTTTCTTAAAAAGGTCTCTCATTATGTCATCATGGGTGGCCTCCTTTATAAGCATCGACTTTGATGGTATTCTCTTACGATGCCTTACGAGTTTTGAAATTCCTTATACCATTAAGGAAGTTCATGATGGCATATGTGGAGGTCACTTCAATGGCCTCGTTGTTGCTAAGTGTATTCTTCACCTAGGCTATTATTGGCCAACCCTTAACCATGATTGTTTTGACTACATTAAGCATTGTGTAAATGCCAACAACATGCCAACCTTCATCATACACCCAATCATGCCTTACAGGTCACTCGTGACTTTTGGCCCTTCTCTTAATGGGGTTTGGATCTTGTTGGAGAAATCAATCCCCATTCTTCCCAGCGACATTAATGGATCATCGCCACTACCGAATACTACACAAAATGGGTTAAAGCCATACCTCTCATTTCCAAAAAAGCTAAGAAAATATGTGAGTTCATCAATCATCACATCATTTGTCACTTTGGTGTCCCTCATCGCCTCATCACTAATAATGGAAAACAATTCAAAAATAAAACCCTACGAAAACTTTGTGCGCCTTCGGCATTCAGTTAATTTTCTCATCACCTTATTACCCACAAACCAATGGCCAAGCCGAATCCACTAACAAAACCTTGAAAAAAATTCTCATGAAAGTGGTTAACGATACTGGGAAGGACTGGCATACGCACATTCCTTTCACCCTGTGGGCATACCACACTAGTATTCGCACTTCCACTACCACCACACATTTTTATCTGGTCTACGGTACAGAGGTTATTCTACATCTCGAAGTCCAGATTCCCTCATTCACATTTCTCTCCATGACATGCTCAATGATGACGACTTTCGTCATGACCATTTAACACAACTTGAGTTATTAGATGAACATCGTCTTAATGCTCTTGACCACCTTCAAGTTTACCAAAAACGTATCAAACGTGCCTATGACAAACATGTCCATGAATGAACCTTCCAAGTCGGTGACCTTGTCTCTGAAAGAAAATCAACATGTAACTAAAGTAGAAAAAGTAAATGGGGCAAATTTGCTCCTAATTGGCTTGGACCATACATCGTGACTCATACTTATGGATCAGGTGCTTATCGTTTATCTTCACTTGATGGTAAACCCGAACCTGAGCCCCTTAATGCCTTACATCTTAGACCATTCTACTGTTGACTTTTAGTCCTACCTCACTTTTTGCCTCTTTCCATGCTCGTCCCTTGAGCGCTATCCACTTCCTATGCCATCACCAACGATTAAACAAGAATCATGTGCATACCCGTCACTTGTTATCTTCTCTTGAATATGTGTACCACAACACACACATAACATGATTCTCATGGATACTTTTCATCTACCTTTAGATGAGATCCCATGGTCGTTTCACCCTACTTTCTAAACAAGAATCCTATTCTTCACCTTAGTCTTGTCCATGACTTAAAATCCTCACATGGGATCCAACTCCTTGAGTCAAACTTCCAATCAAAAGATGACTCCCTCAAAAGGACATCTTTCTCTCTACAATCGCTGCTATAAATAGACTACTCCCTCGAAGGACAACTATGTAAAGCTCTTTAAAAAAGACGAGAATCTAAAGCTTCCCATCAATCAGCTTCACGAAGACCACAAGGAGTTAAATTCCTCATCCCATATAGACTTCCCACATCAATCAGTCTATCTAAAATCCAAGTCAAATAAAAACTTTTTTAGTCATGGACTTGCCCATTGTGACCTTAGATCTCTTGCCACAAAGGCATGCTACCTAGTACCATATAAAAATGAACTACTTTTCACCCTCTCACCATTTTCACTCTCATTTCCTACCACCTCAAGGGACCTCTTGGAACTATGACATTTGGTGATCATGTGACTATTATTCACCTTTAGGATAATCAATCATGCAATGTCTTTAGGGTCTTATGTTCATCACTCCTGGGTATGACCTACTTGTTATGATCCTCACCGATCGGTGATTTCTTGCCCCCTCTTATCTTTTAACCTTCTTTAATACATATTGATTACCTTATACAGAATTGGTCCTCAATGCTTACCTTTGGGTAATCTTCTTCTTCTACCACAATCAAAATCACCTATACCAATTTTCCCACAACTCACCCATACCTAACATACCTAAACTCAAATCATGCCTAAAACCTACCACCTCATTCTCATACCTCATCGCATTCTTCCCTAGCTTATGGGAGAACTACATCGACCTAAGGTCCCTTTTTGTCGGGACTATGTAGGCAACACTCCGAGGGCATGGGGCCCTTGGAGGTTAGCTCGGCCACTATCTACCCTAACCAATTCATCTTTCATTTTCCCCAATCACATTTTACCCTACTTAGTTTCCTTTTTATATCAAAAATTGGAAATTAAACCAAACAAACAACAAGTTGCTTCACATTTTTATCATCAGCAAAACATACATTTGTTATGACTACCATTTCTTTACCATCATCATGCATGTATTATAAAACATCTTATACATGACCTATATCATCATTCATTACACACATTAATGAATTACAACCTCAACCAATTTTAAACTCAACCATGCCTAGACCAAAACCTAACTTGATCCATGCCTAGACCACAACTCTGACTCAACCATGCCTATGACCTGACTCGATCCATGCCTAGACCACAAACCTAACTCAATCCATGCCTAACACACCTATCATGAATCCATCTATGCATAATAATAAAATGCTATCAACACAAACACATAATGACCATAATCATCATCATCTCTATAAATAGAATACCCATATCCATAAATATCCAATGTCTTTGGCACACAGCCGATGTATATAATCCAATCTCTCAAAACTCTCATATACAGCCTCACCATCTTTGGCCAGCAGAGACCGGTATATATGGTCAAAATATACAAAACTCTAGTATATCCTCACCATCTTTGGCACACAGCCAATATATAATCAAAAAAATGACTATAATACATCAAAATATAGGGATGGGCATCAAACCTCATCTTGTCATACATCAAACCTCAATCTCTCAGGTCTCCTCGGCTCTGTCTCGATGGCTTGGTATCATCTCACCACCCGCCATAGGTCGTGGTCAACCCCCTGCTAGTACATCACCCGGTTGGCCTTCGTGAGTTGGTGGCCTCACCTTGATCATGTCTCGTGGCTCTATGGCCCCCTGTGCTCTCTACACTATGAGTCCAGGATCTAGTCCTCTCACTCGAGGCCTGTTGTGCCTTGTACTCTCCATAGGATAGAAAATCTATCCCGGCTGCCATCAACTGATCTTGGTAGTATCTGGCCTCACCTAGGGCATCTTGTAACTTGGATATGGGTATAGTCTGTGGTGGCCCCATAGGTCTCGGCCTCGTACCTATCCGTGGGACCCCGCCCGCACTTTTTGTGAATTGGGACCCTGTCCCGGTGCATGTGGAGGTGCCATCGGCCTCACACCCTATGCATGTACCTATGCTTGTAATGCCCGACCTACACTCGTGTGGTGGCTAGCTACCCTCGCAACCCTATAACCTATGCCTGTAGGGTGGCCACCTGACCATCATCACCATCTCCATCTCCACCCTAGGCCATCTAGGCCTGAAGATTGGCCACCTGTGCATGTAACTCGCCACCTCCACCTCTGAACTGGCTAACTACCCCTACACCATCCCCAACTGGGTAATCATGGTCGCCACCTCGCCTCGTAAGGCATCTCTCTACATGGTGATAGTGGCTAAATCTAGTTGCCCTGGGCCTAGGTGGTATCTGCTCAGTAAATGAGCCACCCACCACTGTCTATATCTATCTGCATCACTCTGGCATCATCGATCCACTGGTCTATCACCTACTCCTCCTCGACCTATCAACAGACTGCTGGCCGTGGTAGAGGCAAATGGTCTCTCCACGTCATCTCTCTTGACCGAGGGAAGGGTGGATGTATATCCTGCCGCATCCCAAACTTCCATCTAACCCTATCAATGGGGATCATCTCGTGCTCTCTTGCACGGCGCCCTGTCGACATTAAAATTTTCCTCTGTAATTTCTATTTTATTATGTATGTATTAGGAATAGGATGTTGTTAAGTATGATTAGTAGTGGCGTCTGATAGAAGATAATGGCGCCATCAGTATGGTGCCACCAATAAAGTAGAGTACGGTAACAATCAAATTACAATAGGAATGTTGTGGTAAAAAGTAAATATTTGTCATAAGTGGTCCGGTAATGTTAAAATGTCAAAGTTGGGGTAAGTAGAGAAGTAGGGTCTACATGATTAGGAATTAGAAATATTATATTTGTAATAAGGACAAAGAGTGATGTCATAAATATTTTATGTATTTTATTTATGGAAAAGTCTAAAAAGGTGGAACCCATGTGAGATGATAAGGTTTATCTTATCTTAGAAGATAAGCCTACATGTAAAGGCAAGAGTTTAGGCATGGAATATGATTGGTGGAAGAGATTTCCCATCCTATCTTAGAGATAGGGTGGATAAGCCTAAATTCCTATAAATAAAGAGGCCACCCCTCATTTAGCATAGAGGGAAGTAGTGAGAATATTTTATCGTAAGTGTGTAAAGGAAGCCATCATTTAGAAGGTGTGTTAAAGAATCCATCGTGAAGTTTCTTCCATAGTTATGTTGGAAGGCAAGTGAAGTCGATAACAATACTTGAAATACCTCATGGGTGAGATTGTAACAATTTCATGTTGATATTATAATGTACACTTATATTTCAGATTTGTCATCATTCCTTCGTATCATAGTCTATGGTATTCTTGTGTTATGTTTGTTGTTGTGTTTCCAGATTACATCCACCAAACTAAAGGTTGTGCATTAGTAAATAATCATAGCATGAGGAGTTCCCGGTGGAGAATTATCATAGTGCTAGATTGTGTTGATAGCCCTCTATCCATCTAAGTAGTTGAAGGCCAGCTAACTCCTCAGCCATCTGTCTGTATGAGGGATAACCCACATACGGTCTCCATATAATATCTACCCTAGACAATCCCTCCAATAGCCATCGGTAATACACTACATCATGTGTAGCCCTGTCTGATCGCCACTCTCCAATAATAGGCACCCATCACATGTACCCGCCTCATACAAAACATGGCTAAAAGGCATCTGCTTGGGGCATACCCACTGGATGCACACAAACAATGTGCTCATAGGCCTAGTAGTGAAGAATGAATGTACAACATAGGTGAAACCTCCGCAGTCACCCATAGGCCTATAAATCTCTATATAATTACACCAGAATGCCGGCACCCAAGAAAATTAGGTCCACCCAACATCATGTCATGTAACACACCCATCAGGTATCGTGGGAATCTCCCACCCTCTCGCATCCGACAAAGGCAAAATAGTAGACTACCTCCACTGGCAATACTACTAACCTCGTCTCCTCTAGATGGGCTAGGTACATCTCTCCATAGCTAAGGTTGGTGTTGTGGAATGTCAGCTCCGTCATCCCCTCCCCAAACACCATCAGCATCAACTCCTCATACACCTCTAAGGAGATCAATATACATGCCTCCTAATATGGGTAATCACGTAGATCCCGAACACGCCCCTCTGTGGGTGATCACATCTCACCCATCGATAGGTGGAATGTGTTGGTTGTCCCATCTATCAATGAGGGCAACCATCGACTCGGGCTTGTTGGACTGCATGTTGGTATCATTGACTCCACTCGTGCCCACCTCCTCCACATGTCACAACTCCTTGGGTGTCACTACGCTGCGAATCAAGCCACGAGTAGGGTTGGCACCTGCCCTCGCATCCTAAGTTGATATCTCACCCGCATCCAACAAATCAATCACATCATTTAAAAAAGACTATATCTACATGCACCCATACCCATTCCCATTCCCCTACCTCTTTTACTTTGCTCCTTACCTATTTATCCCATGGCCTACCCTCCACCCCAACCCAACCCTCCCCAACCGACCCTAACCCAACCCTAACCAACCGACTTACCTACCCTACACCTACCCAACCCAATATCACCTTACCTATTTACACACACACCCGACCCCCTCACCTACTCAAATTTTGACCCACTCCCGACCTTCCCTTTTCCTACATATCTATACATTTTTCCCTAAACAAATCCACCCTTACCTATTTTTACCCCTTATCTATGTTATGATTTTTCACCAAACCCACTTCTTTTACTCCTCCCTTCTACCCACCCAAACTTAAACACCTTTTGGCTCCTTTTCCCTCAAATTCGATCACACTGATTACCCCTAACCAACCCTGGTCCCCTTCAACCGCATCGGTCACCTACTTTAGTGGATCGATACGCGCACTAGCACCGATGCTCGGCTACCCTCCAACCGACGCCGGTCACTGTCGCATCAAAACCCGTGATGCCCAACCCCTATTTTTCCTTTTAATTCCCTTTTCCTCCCTTCTACCCATCCAATCCTACCCAAATCCCTCCTACACCCTTCCCTACCCCTTCTTCACCTAATCCCCTCCCTCCCCACTCCTATTTTACTTGTATTTCCCTCCCATAATTCAAAATTTATTTTCCCCCAAAAGAAAAAACCATTTTTACCCACCTAACCTTTAATTCAATCTAACCAATAAAACAACAAGCGGGATTGAATCCTACCTCATCACGCTACCATCTGCGTGGTGGCACCTCTGGCCACTACACTGGTGGTCCCCCAATCCCTCTCCCACCTCTACCATCACCAAATGACTACTCACTCTCCAATCACTCAATCTAATCAAATCGATCCCACCTAGCTCATGTGGATCCACCTATCAACCAACTCTCACTAGCCACGTGGCTCGCCAACTCAGTCCTCAGCCTCACTCTGTCACTTTCCACCTTTTCTCTATCTCTCTTGTCATTTTCCCAATTCGCTAAAAGACAAATGATTTGAAAAATGCGGTAATTTTTCTTTTTATAACCTACCTAACTTGACCGGTGATGGTTTCACCTTGACCGACATCGGTCCTATGCCCTATCTTGACCAGCATCGGTTACCTTAAACTATCATCGGTTTCCCTACTTATCCTTTTTCCTACCCCCTACCCCCAATTTTTTGACCTGAATCCTTTTTTATCCTACACTCACCTCAATTGGCCACACTACTTGACCTTCTTGACCTTACCCTTTATCCCCTCACCTCCTCCTCATTCGGGACTCGTTATTTTACCCATACCTCAGCCCTACCCATGTCATGACCTAGATATTTGAACCTGGACCATCACTTAGTGACCTTTGACCCCATGTGCCCACTATACCTTGTGACACTATTACCTACGTTGTTGACCTACTAACCTTACCTTGCCTCTTGTCGTGACCGTTTATCCTAACCCAACCCTCGGTGTACCGGAACATACCTAAATGTTCTTGCACCTAACTTGTGTCATGTTTCCTGACCATATCCTATACCTTGGATACCGAATCACTTCAACCTTGTTTGGATAAACCTATCAACCTTAGACAATGTAGAGTTTGCCTACTCTTCAACTCTGGTACTGTGTTGTAGTTTATATGTGTGTGTGTGTTTGACTATCACTACCTTTGACCCTAACCCATTACATGGATTACCCACATGGACTTTTTTCCCTTTTTTCCCGTTACCCCACTTCTTCTTCCTCACAATCACCTTTATCAAACCACTCACCGATTCTTCCTTCTACCTCATCGGTTCCTAGTTTGAGAGGGATCACCTTCACCACACATGGGGCAACCACATCTTATTTTTTCAGCATCACTCACCAATACAATCTACACAACAAAAGGGGCAAAATGTAGACACCAAAATTGGGTCACACTCCTTTGTTCCCTCACAAATAAACACCTTGACACACTCACCTAACCATGGCCCCTTTCATCCCACTCTAATATTGATTTAATTAATTTAATTAAATTAATGCATTATCCTCACAATATTTAGTATTTAAATATCCTAATTGGATAGTACCCACACCACCACCTCCCACACATCATCAAGCCACCTCACCCTAAGACCTATTCTTAGTAAGTTTCCATAACTAACCAAGAACTACACAAACCCTAAAAATCAATGCCTACATTCCTCTAACCACATTCCCGCATGTTGAAGGAAGCTTCCATGCTAATCCCCAGAGGAAAAATGAAACGAGATCCCAGAAAATCAAGGGGATCTTCCTAGTTTAGTAAACCTAGAAAATCCCACCCTAATCAACGTTGGTTACCTAAACTACCACCGTTAAGCCGAACCGCCATTGGTTACCATTTAACCCCCAAAACAACCTTATTTCGAGGTTGGCACATTTCTGAGAGATAATCACATCTTTTGAGAACAAGTGACAAAGCCAGAGATGCATGCAAAATGTAACTCAAGAAGAGCGTTAGCAAAGACCGAAACTAATCACACGACCATTTTTCCTTCACGGGAGCATCCGGGAAGCGCCAACACCACACCAAGTTCCTTCCATTTGATCACCCACCATTGCCAACTAGACATCAAGCTCGTACAAGTAGTAAGTTTTGTTAACCAACACTAGTTCATTATCATTTGAGCAGATCTTTTTACTTCTGTTGTTAGTTTCTGCTCCCATTCCCATTCCCCACCATTTTACCTCCACAAACTTGACCATCCCTTTACCCACACCATTGAACTGCCCACATCTAGAATTTCATCATTCCTGTGCATACCTAAGACCCCACGAACCTTGTCATTGCCCTGTCATTCTCATCTAGCACTAGATCTATCACCTTGCCAAGTTTTATTGAGTTTTCTATACCCTGACCATACCAACGCCAGATTACATGCAACCATCGCTAGTTAACCTAAACCGACACCAGTCATACTAGACCGATGTCGGTCTCTGTGTCTTTTACCAGAAACCAAGAACAGAGCTTCTAAACCTCCACCAAATACCCAAAACCACCTGAATCTCATCCCGACCCGTATCGACTACCTCGACCAAGATTTTGACCTTTAGATTCAATCATAGCTTATCCTGTTGTGAATGAATTTTCTTATTGTAGATAAATGAGATACCCAAATCATTTTAACTACGGTAGGATTTTATTTATTATAAGCATTAAGTTGTTTTAAATAAAGGATTGACATTTGTCTAGGAAGTATCACGCTTCCCAGGATCTAGCACACGTTAGGCGAGTCCACTACATATATTATTTAATATTTATTTGGTGGTCTTGTATTCCATTCCGGGTAGTTCCTCCAAGCAAAAAGGAATCTCTCATGATCATTTGTGGATCCAGGTCATATGCGCATAACACCTACAACCAAGCATTTCAACAAGTATTCCTCCCACCCTTTACCCTCATTTATTTCATCAACATTCAAAGAAATGATCTAGAATCGGGTGAAACAATCATACTTCCTAGATCTAGCACACACTAGGAAGCCCACCGACATATATTTTTTTACTCTTTTTCATGGTCATGTTGTGTATTTTAGGTAGTTCCTCCTAGCCAAAAGGAAGCTCGTAGTCAATATTAGATCAAGAATTCGAATGCGCGCACGACCTTTAAACCAACCATCACAACAGGTATTCCTCCTTTTCCCATCACCTTATCTATTTTGTCAAATCCATAAAGAAATCAATGAAACATTTTGGCATGTCCGGTGGGACCCATCAGGTTATTTTACATTTTATTCATTCCTAGGTGAAATTTGTGTGTTTTTTTCCCTTTTAAAAAGCGTCCACATTAATTTTCTTCTCTGGAATCTTCCCCTCTTTCTATTATCTAAAATAAATTGTGTTTTGGTGCTTTAAAAAGAATACTTCTTTCTTTCATTAGTATTGCATTAATGAAAGATCATACCTCTTCTTGTTCATCACTTGCTACATCAAATATCACATTTCAATTTGGGTTTAAAACACTTGCATGATAGTCTGATTTATTGCATTGTATCTCACATTAAAATTGAGGGCAACCTATATGTTGGAAGTCATGACTAGTTGATGGTTGACACAATTGAATCGTAGAAAGCACATTCTTTCTTCTCTTTCTTTACCAAACTGCACAAATTGGAATACATACATCTTCTTAAACAACATCCCACCTAAGAAGCTATCAATGATCACATGATTAGAGGATTGACAGTGGACACCTAGTTGGTTATCTCTATCCAATCACCCATCAGAGAAAGGCCCGCCCCGCCAAAACATAACATGAAACCTCACCTTTATAATTTCCTTCTTCGTAGGAAGCCTTCCCAACCAAAAACTCTGTTCTAAATTCATGAGTCATTCCTTAAATAGCATAAGCTAAACACACTAAATTCACTTGTAGGATTACGTGTTTTTCTTAGCTTTGTTCTTGACTTGTGTTTTGAGGTGTGAGGTCGTATTCTCCATTTTTCTTTCCTTTCACACTCCATAATCATAGTTGGTGTATTCCAGCTTGTTTTTGAGTGTGTCAGACTCATTTTTACCATACTTAGACTTCTAGGTTGGTATCTCATTCAAATTTAATTCACAAAAGGCAAATTTTTCTTCATTCTATAGATTTCACAATAACCGCATTGGTTTACATCTAACCGTCATCGATTTACTCCGACCGGTGCAAAGGTTATCTATCTTTGCTTTTGGTCACCCCAAAGAGCACTCATCTAATCTTATTCTTTGTTTAAAATCTTTGGGTATCACCATATCCTCTACATTATGATATTATTGACTAAATATAGCTTCCCAATTTAATTTCCCTAGTTTCTATCTCACTTGCTCAAATCTGTCACTATCCCACAAAGAATCGACATTGATTATTGTGACCATCATCGGTTGGTCTAATCGCATCGGTCTTTTGTTTTGATTTTTAAATCAAAACACCTACCAATTCACCTCTCATAATCAATTCTTTTCCACCCCCATTTGTTTTCTGTATCATTTATAGAACACAGTCTTACCAGTCAACACTAATTCACATGGTGTTGACTCACAGTCAAACTAACGCTCTTTTATTTCATGCCAACCGTCAGCCACTCCCACCTAGTCCATCACCTTCATCCATCCTATCACCTATGGATCCGACTCAACTTATCCCCATCACTACCGGTGATGAGTAGTTTGTAAGACTTCTTTACCGTAATCCCTTTACCCTCCAGTACTACCTTGCTCATTCTTCCACCAGTGGACTCCTTAAGAAAGTTAATATACGGCATGCTCGTTTCATCCCTCCTACTCTTTCCTCAATCTCTACCTTA
Organism: Taxus wallichiana var. yunnanensis; assembly: GCA_018340775.1. Lineage (NCBI taxonomy): Eukaryota > Viridiplantae > Streptophyta > Pinopsida > Cupressales > Taxaceae > Taxus > Taxus wallichiana. The sequence continues at coordinate 28,394,498 of CM031236.1, read as the reverse complement.
GCTAGCACCATCTTGGCACTACCATCATCCACTTTTCCACCTATGGTGTCTCAGCTAGATCCCACAGTCACTATAACTGCAGCATCTACATCATCTATCGCACCCATGACATCAATTCTCCCTCCGGTCACTTTGAGTAGAGCCCCATCTGCACCAACCACCTCACATATACCTATTGCATCACAACCACCTCTCGTGTTGGCACCTACACCCCTTTCAAGAACCTTGTCCTTTATATCCCACGCTCTTACCCCAATCACCACTAGAGTTTTTAAGACTACCCCACCCACTTACACATACTACCAACAACCCCCAACCTCATATATCACTTATTTTGGCTATGTGCCACCTAACTCTATTCCTTCGGTGTAGTTCTTATACTTAGTCACCGCCATACACTAGCATACCACCCACCTCCTACATTCAACATCAACCCCTTTTTCTACGGGGGCATCCATTCATCACAACCTACCAATGACCTCATTAAGATGATGATGGAAAAAATGTAAATCTTGGAAGCATATGTTTCTGGCTCATGTAATTCTTTAACTTATGATGAGATCTGTAACGAGCCTATCCATCGATCTATTCCCATTCGTCCCTACCCTTTTCATTGGGAAATGCCTAAATTCAATCACTTCAACAAAATAAGACCCGCAATAACGCTTGTGGTCATTCAGCCATGGGTGCTACCTAATCACCCATGATGATGCTTTTCTCTTCTGAAACATTTCCCATGTCTCTAACAGACCCGCCTTAGATTGTTATAGTAGTTTACCTAGAAATTCCATCTATTCCTTCAACCAAGTAGCACAGGAATTCTTAGACCACTTCTCGATCAATGTAGTCAAGAAATTCACCATGACCGACTTGTATTTGACACGTCGATTGTATGAAGACGGATCTATCACATATTTCGTTGCCCACTAGTGGAGTCTTATCAACCAATTAATGTTCTAGCTACCTTAGACTGAACTTATTGAGTTGTTCACTAGAGTTTTTACCAGACACATCTCACCAACTCTGCAGGTCCAAACCTTCCGAACCTTTGATGAAGCATTCACCATGGCACGAAAGATGGAAATTCACACCATTGAAGAAAAGAAAATCCAATTATGAAACAAGAACTCCTGTTCAAATCAAATGACTCTTCTTCATCTTCAAAACCTAAAAGTAACCATTCAAATCCCAAAGTATCTTCCAACGTGGTAGTCCTCAAGGTGGGTCCATCTCATCCTTCTAATCAAGCCCAACCTTCTTCCAATCTTTCCCCTATCCAAGCTTTTCGTGTCCTGGCAGAACATTGAAAGTACACTTCAATTGAGAGCCCTATTCTTCGCCTTGGAAAAGATTCTTAAATTTGGAGCCATTACACTTCCTCCCATAAAACCTCATACAAGTTTTGATCATGCCCATCCTATGCCTGCATGGTATAAAGAACACAACTACTATAATTACCATCACGTTAAAGGCCATAGTGATGGTAACTGCATTAATTTTAAGAACATTGTCTAAGAGATGACAGATAATGGAGACCTTGTCATAAATTTGCACATCTTTAAAAATTCATTCCCTAATCATAAACCATCATCTAATCAAAATAGTGAACCTTCATATAGTGACAAAGAATGTCTGTGAAGTCCATGCAGTTTTGATATCGTACCAACCGTTCCTCAAATCCCACCTATTTCATCTATTGAGGAAATTCTAGCACAATCCCCTCTACCCATAGAGGAGCATACCCCTTTTACTCCTTTCCCCACGAGGAGTCCCTTCATCTCCCCCTACCCTTATGGAGGAACCCACACCTTTGACCAATACAATTTCACTATCTACCTCACAACATACCAAATAGTCAACACTTTTAATTATCCCATCCACAGGAGAATCATCATCGCCTTATTCTCCACTAAGGGAGAAGTCCAAATTACCTCACCTATTATCTCTCCTACCCATGGGAGACTTATCATACATGCCTCTACCTGTTGGGGGTAGTTCCTCCTCAACATCTCAAAACCCCATTGACATGATCTCGACTCTTTTACCTATAAAATTTGAGGCTAGCCAACTCCCTGTCTCATAGACATATTTTACAGGGATTACCACCAAACCAACTCCATCTTCTTCTTCAACAATCCCATATTCATGGCTTTCCGATCGCTTGGATTACGTTGATAATTCCATGCTTTGGGGATGTCTTCGGCTCCATTTTTGACTCAAATGTAAATGTTGCCTGAAGATACTTCCACAATCTACCCAAAGGTATTTTCAGCAACCAAATCAACACTGACCATGCCCATTGAAACAGATTATTCTTCATTATCTCTACCCTCATCCAAACCTTTACCCGCAACCAAAACCATTTCAAAACCTGAAAGCCTACCCACACCTATATCTTCATTTGTATCTAGACCCATCACTACCTTGGGTGTCATGCCAACATCAAGCCTTACTCACCCACCCACAAATTGGAATTAAAAGCATTAACTCAAACTCCGCACCAACATTATCGCTCTACCTAAAAAGAAAACCCAACCTTCTAGGCCACATACACCAGTCGCCTACCACAACTTTGTCACCTTCCCCATTTCCGTCTATCCTAGGGCCTCATCCATCTACCCTGATCAAATATTCTCTTACCCAAGGCCAGTAAAAATCTAAATAGCTTACTACTGCCTCGCATGCCCTCATTACACCTCATTCACCCACAAACCAAACACCCTCACCCTCACCTATACACTTTTTACCACCTATACCTCCACCAATTACCATATCCTCAACCTTACCTATATGACTTCAACCCATTCCATCTACCCAACCTCTACCAACCACTTCCAACACAACTCGGTTGTCCCCATGGGTAACCTATCCTCTTCCACCATCTACATCTCATACCCTCATGTCACCTTTATCCAAAAAGGTACAACCCAAAGATAATAATCCACTACCCTCCAATAAGGTAGTCAAACCAACAAAGTATTCCATCACTTGCTCTTTTACCCTACCTTTACCCAAGCAGATACCATCAAAACATAAGACCATACCACTTATCAAACTAGTGGACCAACCCATTACCCTCGTATAACACCTCTTCCCTCACGATCATCGATAATTTTACCCAAACCCACACTCACTTCCCATTTTGATCTATTAGTGGGGTCCTATGCCAACATTTTAACCAATCTCTTAGAGAATTCCGTCATCATGTTACCGCTGCTTTGACCTTACGATCCTTTCAAACCCAAAACAAAAGGGTTTGATGATACCAAGATTTATGCCTATCATCATATGTCGACATGATGTAGAGAATTGTAAGGCTCTAAAGACCGTTCTTCTCCAACTTTTTCCTTCTAAAATTTTTTTGACGATGATAACCTTCTCGATGAGGACCATGTTCCACCTTCACCGTTGCCACACATCATCATCCCTTTACCGAATCAAGACTCAACGATTAGTATATCCACCCCCACAACCATTTTATCCACCTCCAAAATTTGAGATCAACATGATCTGTATTAGAGAATTGGCCAAATCACCACCCAAATGTCGGTGTGCACATCTCACTTCACAAGGATTTTCCCCACCGCCGGTTTTTTCCATCATGTCATTACACTACTTATCCTACACCTTCTCCATTTACCACTTCCCCTCAAATTAACATGGTTCAAGTTGCCACATGTGCTCAGAAAGAAAAAGGAAAAGAAAAAGCAACTAGCCCATCAACATTTCCCGTGCCCAATATACCATCTGCACTCATGCCTAGAATCACCATCCACGAACCTACATACCCTATCACTAACAGGGTCACCCATCGCACAATGATAAAACAATTACATCAGTCCTCTAAAGATTTTGTTGTATGATCTCATCCAAAAATATGAATCTCATAGACAAGCCCTTATTGAGGTTTTCAAATCCATTGAAGTTTTACCCAATGACCACACACCAAGAGCCTCTATTATTACCCCTCACCACGTGGCCTCGATTACCAAATCATATCCTTCTTATACTCCCCATACCCACTCCTCACGTCATCGCCCTCGGCTTCTCGATGAGGAGATTATACCTCTCCAGCTTAGATGACCTTGATCCCACCCTATTCATTTCGATCTATATCGATAACATATACATATGACATGTCATGATAGATGGCGGTGCTAGCATTAACATCATTTCCTCCCATGCACATCCATTCTAATTGTATGCATAATAACCTAGTTATGCTACACTCCTTCAATGATGCCCTCACCTCCACCCTTGGCACCATTATCCTTCACGTTTCGAGTAGGTCCTCGCACTGTCCCAGAATTATTCTATGTCTTAGAGGGGGAGTTCTAGTATAACCTATGGCTTGGCAAACCTTGGATTCATATCATGGGGTTTTTCCCTTCAACTTTACACCACTGTGTAAAATTTGAAAATGAAGGACATAACTATACCATCCCCACCAACCCGTCACCATTTAAAACTTGTAACATGTTGTACCGACCCAACGATGTGCTTATACCAGTCAAGGCATTTGCCACTACCGCCACTTCTCCTTCACCCATGACCCCATCCACTAGTGTTGCCACCACCTCTCCCACATCTAACTCTTATATTCTTACTACTCACATGAACCTCTACAAATAACTCATGTGCTTCCCAACCAACCGCTACCCCTCCCCGCCCAATCACCTAATGAGTTGCCTATCCTCAAGCTACCCACATATTGACTATTAATCCCCTAGAAGGTGTTTTTCAATGCCTCACTCGGGAGTACCGCCTATACAATATCGACACATTCCTCACTTCGCAAGAGTATGGCAACCTGTGTCAGCACCCTCATTATGACTACCATATAGGTGAGGTTTTCCCTTATGGTCCTCCCCACCTTCGCACTAACCTAACATATGGGGGACTTGATACTACCACTTATTCACCCGAACCTCCATCCCAAACATGACCATTTTCATCTGACCTCCAATCCCTTACTAACCACCACTTTTCCCACACTTTCCTTCACCGTTGTGCATGGAAATGCTTTGGCTTTGGTTTTTATGAACAAGGTCACCATACCATCATTTCTTGTACCACCCACAAGCACAATAACCATAGTGGCATTGGCTTTTCTGCACCACCTTCCAAGAAGAACCACATCGAACTCATTGAAGAAGATAGACCTTCTCCATCCCATTCACCAATGTCACCACCTTCACCCATAGAGTCCATAGATCCTGAATCTATTCCTCCTAACTTTTTTTTTCGTAAACACAATTTCCCTGGGACCTCTGATCTATCAACACAATGGTGAGGTTCCTTCTTCTCTTCCCTTCCTGTATCCTAACATGATTGATGATGATACACCTTCTATTAACATTGTTCAATGTTAGGACGATGAGTCTATCCTCACCTATCTAGGTGTGGAAGATTCTTATATTCACCGGTGTTACCCTCTGAGATGTAAACCATGTTGAATGAATCGACTATCGAAATCAACATTAACACTCAGGATGACCCACACATTCTAAAGATAGGTCAATCTTTAGATGTTGTTAAACAAGAAGCTTTTACCTCTTTCCTCCATGACCATAGCAATGCTTTTGCTTGGTCTTATGTCGATATGCCCGGTATTGACCCAAACATCATGGTCCACAATATTGTAACCATTCCTAATGTCAAACCCATAAAATAAAAGCTGAGAAAATGCATCCTCACATTGCTCTTCTTGTCAAAGAAGAACTTCAATGCCTTCTCTCGGTTTCCTTTATCCTACCCATTGACTATCCCCAATGGATTTATAATATCGTCCTTATCACAAAAGCAATATGGGGACTTTGCATTTACATGGATTTTCATGACCTCAAACCTTGCTTACCCTAAAGATGATTTTTCTCTACTGTATATTGACTAACTAGTTGATCTCACCGCCGACCATGAGATGTTATCACTCATGAATGGTTTCTCGGTTATAATCAAATACTACTTGCTCCAGAAGATCAACAAAAAATGCCTTCATCACTCTTTGGGGGACCTGTTATTGAGTCATTCCTTTTGTCCTTAAAAATGTTGGTGCTACATATCAGCAAGCCATGACTTATATCTTCCATGCCATCATGCATCGCATATTGGAAGATTACGTAGATGACATTCTTTCCAAATCCAAACATCGGGCTGAACACCTAGAAGTCCTTAAGGTCATTTTTGACTCGCCTCATCAATTATTGCATTCACCTTCAACCTAGGAAGTGTGTCTTTACGATACTTTCAGAAAACTCCTTGGTTTCATCATTTCTTTGCATGGAATAGAATTTGATCTTGCTAAAGTGAAGGCTATTCTCAAAATGCCTCCACCTACTAATCTCCATCAACTTTGAAGCTTGCAAGGTAAGTTGCAATCTATTCATCATTTTATCTCATAGATTTTTGACCGCTTATCAACCATTTCATCATCTCCTCAAGAAGGATGTCTCATTCAAATGGGATGATGAATGCCACAAAGCCTTTGATGCCTTAAAACAATACCTTCTTCAACCACCAATGCTCATTCCTCCTAAGGATGACCAATCCTTTTATCTATACATTTATGCTACCAAACATTCCTTAGGTGTCATGCTCACTCATCGAGACAAGCAACACAGACAGAAGAATTTTATTACATAAGTCATACCCTTTTGGACTATGAAACTAGGTACATCCATGCTGAAAAACTTTTCTTAGCCTTAGTTTTTGTCCCCACTAAGCTTCACCATTACCTTCTCAACCACAAAAACTTTTTTGCACCAATACTGACCCCTTACATTACATGTATTCCAAACCCTACTAGCATCAACGTGTTGCACGTTGATCATGCTTCTTTCCGACCTTGACCTCAAATTCATCCATCAAAATTCTATCAAAGGCCAAGCCATCGCTGACCAACTAGTAGACGCACCTCTTTCCGGAAATCAACCCTCTAACTTTGATTTCCCTGACGAATCCATTGCTACCCTCTCCTTGGATGATACCACTTACCAAATGACCCTCTTCTTTGATGGTTCTAAATGTCAACGTGGGGTGGTGTATGGTGTTATCCTCATTCCTCTTGGTAGTGAACCCATGCCTTTATCTTTCAAACTGGATTTTTATCAGTACAAACAATATTATCAATACGAAGCACTCGTGTTGGGTCTTCAGCTGCTTATGCCTTAGATTTCAAGACAATCAATATATTTGGTGATTCCCAACTAGTTGTAAATCAAGTCAATGGTATATACTAGTGTCGTAATGAAATACTACAAAAGTACAAATGTCATGTCGACACACTTTTAACTACCTTTGATCATTACGACATTCAAACCACCCCTGTTCTACCAATAAATTTTTGGATACCATGGCCTCGCTTGGCTTCTCGTATACCCACTTCGCCTTCCGACTCTAAAATATTTGTCATAATAGAAAGGTTGCAATCACCCTCTTATTTACCTTGTGAGGTCCACTCCATCGGAATTGTTGCACTTAACCCATGTGACCTTTGGTATAAGCATTTTGTAGACTATCTTTTTCTTTCCATTTTACCTCTAAATCTCACTCGTAATGGACAATGTTCCTTTCTTAAAAGTGTCTCTTTCTATATCATCATGTGTGGTCTCCTTTATAAGCGCAAATCTTCAATAGTATTCTCTAACGATGCCTTACAAATTCTGAAATTCCTTACACCATTAAGTAAGTTCATGATGGAATTTGTGGAGGCCACTTTAGTGGTTTAGCTATCACTAAATGCATTCTTCACCTTGGCTATTATTGGCCAACCCTAAACCGTGATTATTGTGACTATGTCAAACGTTGTGTGAAATTCCAGCAACATGCTAATCTTCATCACACACCTATTCATGCCTTACATGTCGCACGAGACCTTTGGCCTTTCTCTCAATGGGGTTTGGATCTTGTCAGAGAGATTAATCCTCATTCTTCACAATGCCATCAATGGATTATAACCACTACTAAATACTACAATAAATGGGTGGAAGCCATTCCCCTCATTTCTATAAAAGCTGAGAAAATATGTGAATTCATCAACCACCACATCATTTGTCACTTTTGTGTTCCTCACCGCCTCATCACTGACAATGGAAAGCAATTCAAAAACAAAACCCTATAAAAATTTGGGACACTTTTGGCATCCAACTCGCTTTCTCATCACCTTATTGCCCACAAACCATTAGCTAAGTAGAATCAACCAATAAAACCTTAAAAAAAATTCTTATGAAAGTAGTTAACGATACTAGGAAGTATTGGCATACGCACATTCATTTCTCTTGGTGGGCTTATCGTACTAGTATTCACACTTCAACTACCGCCACACCTTTTTCTCTAGTCTACGGTGCATGAGGTTGTTGTTTTGCCTCTCGAAGTCCATATTCCATCTCACTACAAGACATGCTCAACGACTATGAATTTTTCCAATACTGCTTTAGCACAACTTGAGTTGTTAGATGAACTTCGCCTCAATGCTCTTGACCGTCTCCAAATTTACCAAAAACGTATCAAGCGGGCCTCTAACAAACATGTCCACAAAAAACTTCTAGGTTTATGACCTTGTCTCAAGGAAAATAAAAATGTAACCAAAGAAGAGAAAATTTAATGGGGTAAATTTTCTCTAATTGGCTTGGACCCTATATCGTTACTCATGCATATGGATCGGTGTTTATCGTTTTGTCTTCACTCAAAGTTAAACCCGAACCCGACCCCCTCAATGTCATGCATCTTAGACCATTTTATTGTTGAAATAAATTCCTATATCACCTTTTTTCTATTGACCGCTCGTATCTTGAGCGTTGTTCACCTTCCATGTTACCCGTTTTGAGGATCAACAACTAAACAAGAATCATGTGATCATCTATTACCTGTTAGCCTTGTCTTCAATATGAGTATCACGGCTCTACTCATAGCATGATTCTCATGGATACTTTTTATCTTTTTCAAAGATGGAATCCCATGGTCATTCGTCACTTGAAACCATTTCTTTCATAGTTAGCCTTTGTGTACTATGGTTTTGTCTTCTACACAAGAACCTAATCTTCCTCTATAGTCTTGTCCATGACTTAAACATCCAAAAATAAAATGGGATTCAACTCCTTGAGTCAAAATTTCAGAAAATAGATGACTCCCTCAAAAGGACATCTCTTATCTCACATTTGTATACATAGACTACTCCTCGAAGGACAACTATACAAAGTCATTGCAAAAATACAATAAATTTTTTAGAAGCTTTCCGTATCGATCAGCTTCACAAAGACCTCAAGGAGATAATATACTCATCCCATATAGACTTCCCACATCGATCGGTTTATCAAAAAAATGAAGAAAATAATAACTTTTTGTCATGGACTTGCCTATTTTTGGATCATGGGTTTGTTAGGAATTAAGGGATAAAATATGTGGAATAATCCTCACAAAATCGCAACAATAGAAACTAATATGCGTAAAATATTATAGATCTCAAATAAAAGTGCGTAATAAAATAATACAACACAAAGATACAATATTTAATGTGGTTCACCCAATTTGGGCTATGTCCACCAAGAATCACTTTCTCAAATTTTATTACAAGCCATCACTCTCTCAATACAATACCTAGATCTGTTTGGAGCTATGCTCAACAAACTCTATAGAATTCACACCCAAATTCAAAACACATCTGTAATGTTACATTATGCCTACCATATGCATAAAACCATATAAGTAGACAACTACTTAAGCAGTTTTACAAAACCATGGGTATTAAAACCATGGGCCAAAACCGTCCCATAAACCTATGGGTCAAAAATACTACCCATATGAGAAACAAACATTTCCCGGTATATCGGGCACGTTTTAAGGCCAAAAGAAATTTCTCGAGAGAACTGTGGAAAGTGTACGTACTTTAGTGTACAATCTTCAACACTTTCTCACATGAAAATAGGCTCCACAACCTAACAAGATTTCTTTCCAAGTAAACATGTTGTCGTACACTAAGTTAGGCTAAACCACCCACTTTCACCTCATTGTCTTTTCCCCTAATTTTCTCTCTTCTCAAGCGACTTGCCACAGCTTGTGACATTTCATGATCATGTGAATTTCTTCACCCTTATAATAGTCCATTATACAACACCTTTAGGGTCTTACGTTCATAATCCCATCTTGGGTATGGTAGACTCATTAGAGTTCTTATCAATTAAGCATCTCTTTTACCACATCTTACCATTCACCTTCCTCATTACTTATTGATTATCCTATATAGGACCAGACCATCGACACCTACATTTACATGACTCAACTATGCCTATCACCTAAGACTCAACCATGCCTATGACCTACACTCAATCATACCTAAAACCTACTAACCCATTCCTCTACCTCATCACATTCTTCCCTAGCTTATGGGAGAACTACATCGGCCTGAGGCCCCTTTTCGCCAAGGCTATGTAGGCAGCACTCCTATGGTATGGGGCCCTTAGAGGTTAGCTAGTCCACTCTTTTCCCTAACCAATTTTCCCCCTTCTTTATATTCACATTTTATCCTAGTTAGTTTCCATTTTACACAACTTGGAAATTAAACAATCATAAAAACATACATACCTACCATTTTATAATATCATCATAACATACATATAACTCATCATTTATTTCCCATATTCCCAATCACTTGGACACGAAATCAAAATTACAAACAGTACTTAACCAGCCTAAACTAACCTAACTCCATCATGCCTAAACCAACTTGACTCAATCATGCCTAAACCAACCTAACTCCACCATGCCTAAATCGACCTAACTCAATCATGCCTAAACCAACTTGACTCCATCATGCCTAAATCGACTGAATCCATCATGCCTAAACCAACCTAACTCCACCATGCCTAAATGACCTCACTCAATCATGCCTATGACCTTGAGTCAATCATGCCTCTAATATCCTCATTTTAGACAATAGAACAAGTCAATTTTTTTTTGCATACTGGTTCTAAATACATAATTTAGAACTCACAATCCAAATAACCATTTATATAACACATAACCATATGCAACTGTAATGACTCTAATACCTCCGATCTATTCATTCCATGACCGGTAATCTACCGATCTATTCATGAGTAAAAAGAGTTAGTGTTTTTATTTAACACAAAGACTCGCGGTTCTCTTCCTAATCTGGGATTCAGTAATGCTCTGTCAAGGAATCTAACTCAATAATCAAGTTACCATTATTCATCGCATCTCATCCCTTAGACTAGGTGAATTAGGACAACGCAATCAAGACAGCCATGCGATACTTTGGCCAAAGATTTGAAACATATCGTTTCATGTCTCGTATTCCTTAACGGCATACTCGCCAATCTGAATACGCCCTTCACCCCATTCATATGTTATATAGAATGTCTTATACTGACACGCCATTCTTCCTTTCACAAACTGAATCACTCGGAGGCAGATTAACAAGGTGATAATGTTATATGGATGCCCACGAGGATTAGGGATATGCTTTGACATACTTGGTTCAACCTTGCGTTCAACCAAAGGTGTCATGATACCCCCAAATCTCCGAGGCGCTTTATAACATGGCCACGCTCTTAATCGGTCCTGTGGTAATTCGTGCGAAATCAAGTGTAAATCTTAGCGATCAATGCAAAGGGTGTCGCCATAAGTCACCTGCATAGTTGTAACTTCGAGAAGATCCTAATCTTCTCGGAGGTACAGCCCTGCAGTCGACTTTATGTCATCAACCTTTAAATCCGCCTCGAGAAGATCTACCCAATAACAAGCGTTACGCACTTGAGATTAAATTACTTTTAAAGACTTTTCCCTAAGGTTAGCCTTCTTAAATCCCTGGATTCTTTGTCTTAAGACGACCCTCCTCTAAAAGACTCATTACTGGTAGAGGTATTACGGTCACGCTCTCATCAAGGAGTCATTAGAATTCACCTGATTCTAAAGCAACAGAATGGGACAATATCTCATAACCAATGCTTGAGATTGCCATCTGAACTCCATTGATTGCCTATCAGTTCTCTTAACTGAATTTATATCATACTTTTTAGTTTAAAGATATAAATGATTTAGAATCCAATTTACTATTGTCCTGTTATACTTAGGACTAGGGATTAGTAATTCAATCCAACTTGTTTAGCGTTCTCTTTTAGGCTCAATTTTAACCTATCTTCTAGAGAGACAATTATTAAATTACAATATTGCTTTAGCTAGAACAAATTAGAACTACTAAATACTCATAAGAATTTAGTCTAATTACTTACAAGCTTTCATTGTCAATCACAAAAGCATCCATATTATACAAAGATAACAATGCCCCTTCGTTACATATACCGAAGAAGGTCATCTTTCAGAATAGAATACAACACATAAGTATCAAACACTTATTTTCATTCCTTTCAAACTTATACAATTACATTTTATACAACAGCATACTTGATATAATGCTAACGGAAAAGAAACATCTTTTCTCATATAGTACATCTATAAAATCAAGCTGTAATTCTTTATAAGTCAAATAAACTATCCGATCACCGCTCAGATCTGCATTGTTTTTACCTCTTACGGCAACCATCTCGTAAAAATAGTCAACATGAGTCGCCTGAACTGAGCATGATAAGCACTAACATTTAAAACAATTGCAATCCATCAATTGTTTTCATTAAACACCCTGTTTAAATGAGATCTGATATTCACATAAGTAAACATAATCAGACTATGCCCTTGTAACACAAAATGATTACAAATATGTAACTCTATCATTGTTACAAATAGTCTTAATCACTTTCTAATATTTCATCAAATATTAAGAAACAAGGAACGAATGTACACAACAATCATTAAATCCAAAATCACAACTTTGGTCAGATTGTTTCATTCTCCAAAAAGGAAATATCATAACAATTCGGGATTCCACCAATATGTTACAAACAATTTCCCACAACTAGTCAATTATCAATAATATTAAATAAAGGAAGAGAAAGAACCAAACCATTCATACTTCCTTTCACATAAGTTCATCACTGTACTGCCTTCACATATGAAAACATTCAACCAGTATAAAAATGAACAAGTTAGACAAGCCGCAAGCAAGATCACTGTTCTAAATCGCGAAAATAGAAACTCAGCAAAACTCCTGTACAGCAACTAACACATCAATAATTCATGTAACAACCTTAAGCCCAATACTAGTTCCTTTACACAGTAAGGTATTGACACAAGTAGAAAACAAGAACTACAAGCGTATCGCTGAAAACAACAACCTTATTGCATCAACAATCTAAGGTTTCTCAAGGACTATGCTATGTTGCCCACACGGTATTTCCAAATCATGCACAGTCAAATCGGACAGATTAATTGGAATTGAACATAGCATACATATTCTTGCTCAGTCAAACTCAGACTGAAGTAAAAGAAAGGAATTCAGCCAACGGTCCTTACCTTGCCGCATGCAAGTCTTGGAGTGATATTCGCGACTTACCCAACAAGGTCAGAACACGAAACGGTCATCCATACTCAAGGACCTCAAAAAGTGACAAAGACAGTGTCCAAGGTCAAGCTCAGAAAGAGACAGAAGTACTAGTTACCTTTCCAGAATTCCAATGATTCAAACGGAGGTAACAATTCAAGCAAATGCATATGAATTCATACTGACATTCATCAACGAAGCATAACAAGAATCAGACAACAAATTACTCTCTGTCAATCATTTTACACTAATTTGCACAGGTCGAAGACGTACATGCCTACCTAAGAATCAACCTCAGAATCCCAAAACACGAAGGAATTCCAATCTCAATAACAAGATCGAAGTACATGTTATTCCATTGAGTCGCCGGCACTTAAAATACCAACAACTTAACTTTAATCGGCTCATGAATAAAATGAATCATTCAATCGACTCCTCAGAGTCGTCCAAGTCGTAATAGCATAATCTATATATTCACACAGTGACTGTAAAGGTTTTGCACGCATAACCACTGAACCCTACAGCAACGTACAATGACATTGATTGATAAATCCATATATGCTATTCATGGCTAACATTCGAATGAATAAGTGAAACAAGTCAACACCCATTTCAAGCAAGGATGCCTTCTCGAGCCGCTTCAACTTTCAAATGCTTTCGATAGAAAGAAATTGCCTACACAGAAGTCTTTATCCTTTAATTATTTCAAATATACAGTAGCCAAAAGCCCTGTTTCATCTTATCAGGTTTTCACAAAAATCCATTCACAAAACTTATGGATGAATCTACATTTCCAGCTAAAGATAGCAATACGATTCAATCATCGACTCCACTGAGTCGATACAACAAAGTACAGGTGTATTTATATTATACACAGTGCGCAAGTAATCCCGCTAACCTAATAACAAGGAAAACAACTTCCGATAGGTCGAAAAGACTACGGTAACACTACAGTTACCTGTTCCAAGCCAAAAATTGAACACAAATGAAAACCCAAGAGGCATCATTAAACACAGTCAACAAAACCCACGACAGAGTTCCCAAAGAAGCGATATACTAAACATTCTTACAGTATTCTTTCAAATCATTCATACAGTTTCTATAACAAGAAACAGCGACCACGAATCAAGACATACAGTGGTCTTATACTACACACAGGTATTTTCTAAGGGCTCACGCCAAACAGGCCGAACATTCAAACTTTAGAATAAATACCACACATGTATAAGCCAGATTGAATACTCAAATAAATAGAGTCGAAGTTCGATTTAAACAAACACCCATCAAGAAGAAATTGAAAAATCGAACCAGACGAGATACAGTGCTAAAAATCAAACTAGATCTCATAGAAAATTCATCCAATCTTCACAGAACATTTGAACAGAGTTGTTTTAATGAAAGCACTTGAAAAACAGCAAGATATTTAAAGGTTAGGGCCTAGCATGCCTGTATGTTGATCAAATTCCCGAAGCAAACCACAGGAAGAGCTCAAACTCCTTTTCTTTTTCCACGATAAAGCAACCAACAAAATTTCGCTGTCTTCATCGCATATATATCTTCCATGACAGAGAAAAGAGCTATGGCAGTTCCTACATGCCATGCAACTCAAAGAGAACTGGTGTGAAGAACCAGTAAACCAGCAGAGCAAAAACCGAAAATCGCGACAAGCCAAACAAACCCCCAAATTTCCGCTTGCATGCCTTCTCGCGAGTTCCGAGCTCGACTTCCGAGAGTATTGAATGCCATTAACCAATTTTCCCGCTTAAACTCTACTCCCACCGACCGCCAGAATTGGCGACAGTCCAACTAAAAATTTAAGTCCATTTCCAAACTTAGCAATTGCCAAGTCTGCACAAATTAGCCGTCGCCTAAACCTCCGCCATGACCTGTCCCTCATCCTTATCCCTTACATTTATTGCCATAGAAAACACCGCCATGGTTCGCCACCCTTCATCGGCCCCTTAATAATCTCCTCCAAAGTTAGGTTAGTATCTTAGGTTAGAGTTTAGGGTAATACCCATACTAACAAATTTACACAAAGATACTAACTTAGGATATTAACAAATAGCCTAGGTCTAGGTTAGACTAACAATAATCTAACCCCTAGGTTAGGTTTTAGTTTTAGGTTACTAACCCTTAATAATTCAGTTTGGTCCTTGTCCTGAAACTCCTGAAGACTCCGCAACATACCTTAGAATGCGAGTTAGCTTCCGTTCTTATGCAGAATTGTATGTCAACGAATTATTACCTGGTCTACAATCGAGACCTTCCAGATATACTTTGATATCGGGAACCGTTTCTTTTCTCAAGATCAGCCTGAGTCGTAATCCTGACTAGCTTAATAAATACTTCCATACCTTGCAACCTGTTCAAGGTCTGTGATATAATTTATCACATACAGATTTAAAGCATTACTTGGATCAATTCCACTGATCCAAGTCTAGATATTATAGAAGAATATCTCTATAATTCATTCCGTGATCAGATTAATATTCAGACACAAAATGAAATAAATAAAAGAGTCCATTCATATTTTGACTCGCCAAGATCTCGTAATCAAGAAATTCGAAGACAAGCATGATTTCTCAATCGAGGAACACATCCTTTTACAAGAAATCACATATCAACACTTGAATGCTTAGAGAAAGTAACAAACAGTTCAGGTGTTACATGCCTAATCCACCTAGTTTCCATCACATAAATAATAACACTAGAAATTACACACATAACTACAACATCGTACCATGAATATCACCATCTCTATATAAAAATCATCGAATCTATGGAAGTGCATAGAATCATAATCAATACACGTGCCTCTCATATACAATCTCAACATCTTCGGCACACAGGCCGGTATAATAATCAAAATTTCACAAACTCTCACGTACATCTTGCATCTTCTCGCACGTAGGCTTATAAATAAAAATATACAAAAATATATATCCTAAACATATAGGGTGACTAATCATCACCCCACTTGATGTCCATACCAGTCTCATCTGTCTCCTCCTCCTCCGCCTCTAACAAGCGGTTCCCTGGCATCTCTCTTCCTCGTATGGGTCTCAAGGCCGCTTCTACTCGACTCACGGTTGGGCACGACGCCAAGTGCTTGTCACCTCGCCTTGACCTTATCTCTAGGCTCTGCCACCTACTATACTCTCGCACTATGTGTGTGAGATCAAGTTCTCTCACTCGATGCCTTGTGCTCTATACTATGCATATGAGGGGACATATATCTCTACGGTAGTTAGATGGTCCTGATAATACCGCGCCTCATTCAGGGCATCCCTGAACCTGCTCATCGGTACTGTCTATGGTGGTGCCATTGGTCTCGTAACCTATACTGTACTTACGGGACCATGTCACGCAGCCTGCACTGTACATGGGGGTCCCTATCCACGAGCTTGTTGGTGCCTGCATTGCATGAACCGGGCTCGTAAGGTCACACCTATGCATATGTAGTGGCCAACTAGCCTCGCAATCATGCTACATGTGCTGCAAGGTGGCCACCTGTCCCAAGTCTCCATCTCCACCCTATGTAGGTACTTGTCCCTGGGTAACTGGGCCTATAAAGCCACCATCTCTGCTTTATAATGTTGCCACATGTGCCTCGGAACCTTGTCAACTACCCCTGTAAACATGTAATCTAGGCCTATAAGGTGGGAACATGCCCTTGCAAAGTATCCCTATGAACTTGTAAGGGTAGCCTAGTCTAGCTTCCCGGCCTGGTGGTGCTTTGCCAGAGTCGTGTTGAACACCAATGCATGTATCTATTTGTAACCTCGACATCATCATTCCACCACCCACTACACCTGCTCCTCCCCGCCTGCTGCACTTTGCTCCGGATGAGGTAGAGACATAGGCCTCTCCATGTCATCTCTCATATAATTAGGAAACGGTGGAGGCACATCTGGGCAGCCCAAATTGTCATCGAGACCTATCTACGGTATCATCTCATGCTCTCCTCATGATGCCCTCTATCCATCTATGCAACAGTAGCTCATCCAACTCTACCACCATATTTTTGTATGAAGGGAAGTTAACATACGGCCTCTAAATGATGTCAACACCAGATAATCCCTCCAATGCCCACCTATAATATGCCACATCATGAGTATCCTTGGTATCCCTACACTCTCCAACAACAGCACCCAATGCCTATACCAACTCGAACAAATCCCACCTCGAATGCATCTAGTCGGGGCATACCAACTTGGATGCACACATACGATGTGATCGTATGCCAAGTAGTGTAAGAGAAAGGTGCGCAAAGACAAGCTGAACCTCTCCGCAACTACCCATAGGCCTATAACTCTTGATAGCTACACCAAGTATGTTGGTGCCCAAGTAAACCGTGTCCTATCCTCCATCATGTCATGGAAAACCCCATCAATTCCTGTGGGAATCTCCCACCTTCCGCATCTAGCAAAGGCAAAACAACACATTGCCTCCATAATCAAGACCAAAAGCATCATCTCCTTAGGATGGGCCACGTAAATATCTCCATAGCTCATGCTCGCACTATGTAACCTCATCACCACCATCCCCTCTCCAAACACCATTAACATCAGCTCCTCGGATGCTTCTAAAGAAATAGAATACACATGCATCCTCGCTATCGATAATCTAAGCAGATCTCCGTACACGCCCTCTAGGGTGATCGTGCTCTCACCTATCGCTAGATGAAATGTTTTGGTCGTTGAATCCCATAAATCGATGAGTGTGACCATCAAACTCAGCTCCCAAACTATGTGCATGTATCATCTGAACCCAATAAGGATGACATCTATAATGTGACACCACTCCTCTGTCATCACACTCCCTCGTACTAATAGTAATAGAGGTGGTACTCTATCTCTCATCCACAACTAGTCCCTAGCCTACACCCAACAAACCACACCATTATTAAATCTTGACCATACCCAACACATCTCTTACCCGAAAACCTATACCCCCACCCTACAAACCTATTCCCAAACCCTTATTGCTTATTATACCCCAACCCTATAAATTACTTCATTTTACACCCACCCACTCATACCATTTATACCTATTACCCTACTCATTCTCAATAAACTTACCTTTCCACCTAATTGCCTCTCTTTTTCTCCCACCCTACCTTGTTTCTTGAGCTATTTTTCCCAAATTGAATCGCATCGGTCTACTTCTAACCGCATCGGGTCCATCATGACTGTATTGGTCACACGATACTTGACCGATTCCAGCTAATGTAAATCGACGTTGGCACAACTATGGACCATCGTCGATCACCGCGGCGGCGATGTAATCCGAAAACCCCCTATTTCTCCCAAACTTCTCAAATCTAACCTAGAACCCTATCCTACCTTATCCAAACCTAACCTAAAACCCCCACCCCTATTTACCCTACCTAGGACCTCCCCCTCCCTCATTGCCCAATTTTTAACCACAAATTCAAAATTATACCCCCCACCCAACACAGTTTTACCCAACACCACTTTTACCAACCTATTTTCTAAAAATAGCAAATCGGGATCGAATCCTACCTCATCGAGGTCGTTGGCATGGTGGTATGTCTAACCATTACACCTGGTGGACCACCAAATCCCTCTCCCGCCTACCTCTTCCATGCCTAAATCACCAAATCCACTCCTCTAATCCAACCAATCAAATCAACCCCCTAGCTTTTGGACCCGTCTCCCTAGCTCCTCTCACCAACTCGTACTCTCCACCTCACCAAGTACAATGCCCTGTCCTTCTCTCTCAGAAAAAGTACAAAAGGTCAAACAAATCTGTCATTTTCTCCAAATTCACAACACAACAATGATTTTGTAAAATACGAAATTTTTATTTTATAAACCCACCTAACTCCGATCGACGCCGGTCATATTTGCCCCAGTAAACTAGCATCAGTCATCACCTATAACCGCATCGGTCACCCTCATAACTATTTTGCCTTAATAAGCCCCCTTTTACATGTAACCATTAGTTCCCACACCCCTTTCCTCAGCTCGGACACCTATGGAACCATACCTACGAGCTCAAACTACCCTACATTTCCTTAGTTGCATCTTAGGATTTGTTATTTTACCTATACCTTGGCCTTACTCGTGTCATGACCTATTTTCCTAAACCCGACCTACTTGGTGTGACCATTGACCTT
The DNA here is from genome assembly GCA_018340775.1 of Taxus wallichiana var. yunnanensis. NCBI lineage: Eukaryota > Viridiplantae > Streptophyta > Pinopsida > Cupressales > Taxaceae > Taxus > Taxus wallichiana. The sequence continues at coordinate 28,374,900 of CM031236.1, read as the reverse complement.
ATGTACTCGTTATACCTTGTGATGTTGTTACCTACGTTGTTTTAGCCTAACAACCATACCTTGCCTATTTTCATGTCGTTTATCCCAACCCAAACCTTTGGTGTAAAACATACCTAAACATTCTTGCACTTTACCTATGTTGTGTTTCTGACCATATCTTATGCCTTGATACCGGAATCACTTCACCCTTATTTAGATAAACCTATCGACTTGACGATGTAGAATTTGCAAGCTCTTCAACATGGTACTATATCAGTAATCTATACGTGTGCATTCATTTGATTTCCATTACCCGTGACCCAATTTTGACCCCGACTTATGACCTATTACCCGACTTGACCATCACCCTTTCCCATCGTACTCACACCCTTTCCCACCTATCTTCACCAACTACACATTTATCAAACCACTCACTGATTCCGTATTACACATCATCATCATTGCCTAGTTTGAGGGGGATTACCTTCACCCATACATGGGAAAATTGGGTCACACTCCCCTTGGTCCCTTTTCAATTGCCAACTTAAACATATTCACCTAACCATGACCCTTTTACCCCACATTAATATTAGTTTAATTATTTATAATTAAAGTAATACCCATGCTCACAATATTCATTATTTAATTACCTTAATTAAAACTAATTTCCACCTCACCTAGACACCTCATCATAAACCTATTCTTAGCATGTTTCCCTTTACTTAGGACTCAATATTCACTCACCATAACTAACTAAGACTTAGCCCTACTTGCCTTAATTAACTAATACTTAGTGCAACCCTAAAATCACATGCCTATTCTCCCTCTAACCACATTCCCTCTCATTAAAATGTAACATCTCGCTTTTGATCCGGAGATATACACAGAGCTAGCCCAAAATATCACCAAGATCTAGAATTTTTAGTAAACCTAGGATTTCCCACCTTAACCGACGCGGTCAACCCTAAACCGACACCGATCACCATGAACCATCATCGCTACCATATATTTGTTTTGGAAACCTTGTTTGATAGATTGGCCACATTCTCAATTTTTTTGGAATGAAGAAGACCTACATGCAAGTAAGAACTAGAGCCCTTTTGCACATCCAAATAACCATAGCTAGTACCGAGACAAATTCAAAGGTATTTACATTCATGGTAGCATTCCTGGGAAGCACTACCAGCACTTAGCACCATTCCACATATCCACCATCATCATCATCCAACCATTAAATCAATGCAGGAACACCAATAATCAGATCTCTAACTCCGCATCATTTCATACTTTTCTAGATTAAAAATTTTCTTCATCTCTCGTTTATCGCTTTCTATTTGAATTTTTCATCCCACTTGTCATGTTCCTATGAACCCAACCATTCCATCACCCACAATCATTTAATCACCTATACTTGATTCCCGAATACCTCGAGTACTCCTAACACCTCCACAGACCTAACTATTCCCCTCACCATCTCTATTCAATCTCAAACAAACCCCCAAAACCTAGTTTATTGAATTTCTACCATTTCACCTTAATCGTCGCCGATTCCCTCTTAACCAGCATCGGTCACACCTCACCACCATCGGTCTTTGTATTTGTAATCCTACCAAAAATAGAAGCCTAATAACCCGCATTCAAGTAATCCCAACTACCCAAAATCTGACCATGACTTGTCCCAAGATCTTGACTACCTACCCAACTTCCGGATCTGATCATAACCTAGCCTGTTAGATTTGGTTTGATTATTGTACTTTAATGAGATACCTAAATCATATCAACTACAGTAGGATTTTATTTATTTACATTATCTCTTGCATTAAGTTGTATTAAATAGTGGGTTGATAGCCATCAAGGAAGTATCATAATTCTCAAATCTAACACACGCTAGGCAACCCATTAACATATATTGTTTTACTATTTTTCGTGGTCTTGTTTTTTATTTTAGGTAGTTCCTCCTAGCCAAAAGGAAGCTCTCGTAGTTATCATTGATCAAGAAGTCGAAATGTTTGCACAACCATTAAACCAAACATCACAATAGGTATTCCTCCTTGGCTTATCACCTTATCTGTTTCATAAAATCCATAAATAAAATGGTGAAACATGCATCTTACCTCGTGTTACACTGTGCATTCATTTTTTCAAACTATGGTCTTCTTTAGGAGCAATTTTCATTCTAGCGATACCTTTCCATACTATCTACACTTTCTAATAAGAGAAACCACTTGCACAAGTATTTCCTTATGCATACCCATCTTTGAATGACAACCACCCCACACTAAGGGTATGTGCAATCCTCTGCGCATAAAAACACTTCATATTGCAATCAGCTTCTAGCACGCAAGCACACTTATTACACATAACACTGAACTAAATTGACAAAGCATAGCGACAATGAAGGAAACACATCAAGGGAAATATAGTAAGGTAAATCTAATCTAAATGGCGGATTTCTTTATTACAAATGCGCAAGAAGTATTATTTATAGTAGGGCTTAAGCCTACTCCCGTTGAAGTAACCACGTAATTTTGCTTCATCAAATGCTTCTAACTAGAAAGCGCATGATTCAAGTATATGAGTGATAACATACAGTCCCAACCAATGCACCTTAAGCTTTCTTGGGTGGCGCAAAAACTTTGAATCATAAATAAGTATCATCTACCCAACCTCAAGCTTCTTTCCCTGATGTGTCTATCATGTCATGCCTTCTACCTGGATTTTTATTACTTCTAACTCTAATTTGTTATGACACACCTCTCATCCAGTTGTATCAACTTGTCAATTCTCTCTTACAATGCTTTCTCATCAGCTAGACCTCCCGCACGTGTAATACGCAAAAAGGTAACATGAATTCCATCGGAAGAACTACCTTTGTGACAAATACCAACTGAAAGGGTGATGCCTTATTCAACCATTTGTAGGTTGATTTATATTCCTAAAGCACAACAAAAACTTTATCTTCCCAGTCTTTCCTTCCAACATCACAATTTTTTGTCAAATTTTGGCTCAATATCTTGTTGAAAGCCCCAGAAGTTTCATTTTCCTGAGGGTGATAAGGTGTTGTCTTATGGTGTACAACCATAAATTCATCCAATAATATCTTGATGGTATCATTAAGGAAATGAGTGCCTCTATCACTTATCAAACTTAAAGGACATCCATACCTAGTAAGAATATTTTCCCACAAGAACCTTGTTGTTGTTGTTATACAATCCTTTATAGGTGTTGCTTCGCCCACCTTGTAAGATAATATGTACAAGTGATGATATAGTGTGATCTAGTTTGTGCGTAGCTGGTGAAATAGGACCCACAAAGTCTATTTCCCATTTCTCCAAAGGTTTTGTGCTAGTAATAGGCCTCAAAGGAATTTCATCTATCTACTCAAGTTTTATAAGGTGTTGGTAGTGATCACACGCCTTACAATACTTTTGTCAGTAATCCTTGTACAAGGTCTCCCACCATAAACCAGCTAGTAGAATCTTGTGCATGATGATGTCACCTATATAGTGTCCACCTGCAATACCATCATGATCCTCCTCCATGATTGTCGTGCACTCATGCTCCAGTACACACCGGCACAATACTTCATCTTGGCCTAGTTTTTACAAGTCACCACTGATCAACATGAAAGGTATAGTGTGAATTGTAAGTTATTTTTCTTCCAAGGCCTTCATTCCTTCTGGCACCATACATGTGCATAAAATTACAACAATATCCTCTAACTCTGAAGGTACACAATTTAACTCGTATAACTTTGCATCTGGGATTGATCTTTAATACTATGTACATCTTCTCCTAATTGAATCCTTGTTGGGCCCCTAAAATATTTACTAAGTACACAAAGTCGCATGGGCGCACAAGGCCTAGGTTGAAGGATGGACACACAAGAAGAAGGCGTGTAAGGCAAGGTTCTAGGTAGGTCTTAGTAGAACCCGTGATGCGCGCCTCGTGGGACAAGGTCTTGGGACTTAGCCATTTTTGGCATATCGGGCGGACATGAGAAAATCGAGACCCATTGCGCATGCGGAGTGGAAAAGGTGCCATCTAGTGATAGGTTAACCTAGGAAGGAATATGCCTCACGCGATGGAAGCTTCTAGAAGACCGTCATGGAAAAAGTGGAGAGCTCACGCTGGAGGTGTTATGGAATCCTAGTTTGGGAGCGAATAAGAGCTTCGTTTTCTTCTCTTATCTACTACACTCGATATATCACACACTATTGATATTACATAAGCATATATTAAACATAGAATATATTTCAAAGATTATAATTCATTTTGTAAGGAATCATATTGGGTTGGGTAGATAAAACATAGGAGAAGGATGTATCAAGGGTTTGGGTTATAAAATTTCTTTTGAGAGCTAAATGATATGGATCCAGTTATGATGCATGACTTTGGTCTGCCATAATGTGGTGTTTTGTAGTAAGTCTAATGAATGTAATGAGGTTACCAATTTATATGAATATGATCAGTAATGATTCTGGTGCATTTACATATCTTCATGGTTCTGTTTTATGCATGTTTATGGAATGAGTCTGAATCCTTGCACATTTCCCTTTCTGTTTGATTTAGTTCTTAATCTGTTAAGTAATTTTCTATCTGGAATGACTTTGCATTGATCTAGAATTTGTTCTGAGCTCTATGATGCTTGCATGTCTCATTTCCACTCACTTCCTTTAAGTTTGGATCATAGATGATGTTTTCCCACTCAAATCACATAAAAGAGAGACTCGGCACCCATGCATGCCTCGGGTGAGCATCTGCCCGGCCCACTTTGGTGATAGGTCGGCATGCATGGGATTCCCTTGTTCTTTGGTGGGTGTAAAAATGACTACATCTTGGTTCCATTTCAGGACCTCTTTTCAAAGTTGTAGTGGGAAATGGCATACATCATGATCTATGTAATGAATGATGATAGAGCGTTTAACTTTGGAAAGTGTTGAAACATGGTTTAAAAGCACGAGAGGATGAATTTTCTCAGAGATTCAACACTTGGACCTAGTTTGATGCACGTAGATGGGTAGAAGAGAACCTCTACCATGATTTGTATGAAACTTTTTTTTGTTGCTTCCCAGTAGAACTATATGAATGGCTCTCGGCATATGCATCTAGATCAAGCTGGTATTATAGATCACATGCACGTGGACCCAAGAAGAATACCAGAGGCTGCAAGATGTAGATCTGACATGGACTCATGTTGTGGATCATTGGTGGAAAGGAGTACTTGGCTAGCTACACTCTAGAGTACACTATTTCTACATATTCTTGTCTGGAAGTTGTTGAGTTTGAGTTTTTGTGGGAGCCCAGAGGATCATTTCTATGTGTTATTCCTCTAGAAATGAAGATCTTGATTGTTACCTTGAGTTTAGAGGCATTTCGATGGCCGGCTAAACCATTTTGAGCATTGGGTGAGGAAGCTAGGGTGGAGGAAGATGGCAGATATTGTGATGGAGAAAGAAAGGGAGGAGAGACAACTCAAGTATAGTGAAGCACGTGAAAGGGAGATTTCTAGACAATGTGAGGTTGCACAAGTGTGATGGATATATGGAGGCAGATGTTGTGGGAAGGATTTGAGGTTCACATAGAGGACGTGGAACCTGAGCAGTCTGTGCTACCCCATCTTGGAAAGTGCATAAGAGAGACCCCTTGACTTCTGATGAGAGTTCATCACACGGAGAGAAGAGTCATTGGCATGCATCTAACCCACCTAGTGACCAAACCTTAGTGCTTGGTTTTCCAGATCAAGGGGAGAATATTGTTAACCCAGCTGGTATCGGTGGAAGTGACGATCTGTAGGAGATATAATTTCTCATTTGGGACTTCTATGGCTGCACATACCATCCCAGTGTTAGGAGGAATTTTTGGGAAGTGTAGATACACAAGCCTTTGGTCTCATGTCTGGGAGTGGCGCGGGTACACTATTGGTAGTGGGGCATTATCACAGACCATCGGCGCGTAGTTCAGTGGAACTTTGGGGACCCTTGGCATGACCACTACAGGACTGGTGGACCTGGTGGATCTGGTGGGTCAGGAGGAACATGACTTGGTGGACCTAGTGGATCTGTGGATCTAGGGAGGATCAGAGTCAAGAGGAATAGGACTGGTGGATCAGGGGTCTGGTGGAGTCGAGGCACAGGACTAGTGGATCTAGTGGATCCAGTGGCAAGAGGAAACACCGAGAGGAAACCAAGGCTCTGGCTCAGGAGGACAAGGGCCCCAGCCACCTCCTCAAGTCTTCTTTGAGATGTCTTTACATTTTCTAGATTACAGAGGTATTGAAGATGCTGTGGAACATGTTCACAAGTGTGAGTTGCTATGGCACACAAAAGGATCACTAGCCCAGAGCGGAAGGCAAGTCAGTTTGCAATGACATTGCGAGGGGCACATGCATAGCTATAAGAAATATGACCCTCATCAAATGGTGGTGGATTATACTACTTTAAAGAATGCCTTCTTGGTAGAATTCCACATTCTGAGTTTGAACAAGAAGAGCATCAATGCCTTGAAGGAGATTCAACAAGGAATGGCGGAGAGTGTGCGGGAGTATGATGCATGGTTTAAAACTCTCCTGTCAAAATTATCATATGACATTCACCCTTCACAACATGCTCAATGGTTTGTTGGAGGGTTGATAACACCTTTTAGAAGAGCTTTATCTCATAAACTTTCACAGACCCACGTGAGGCGTTAGAAGCCGCTCTACGTGCTTGAAGCTATTGGAAGTGTTGATACTAGTGTTAGCCCATTCTGGAAGCTCAAATCACTGCTATGGCTAAGCAACTAGAAAAGTTATCTGCAAACTCAACCCATGAGACTCATAGTGGTATATGGTGTACAGATTGTGAAGTAGAGGGCATGTCAAGGATAGTTTCCCCCAGAGAGATAGTACACGTACCACATAGCAGTGGATGTGAGATTTTCATGGGGACCATGATGCGAGTAGATGTCCCTTGTTACAACATGCAATTCGGAAGAATGTGTCTTGCTACTATAATATCTACACCTCTACAACCCATGATACTAAGGATTGTAGGCTTATTGACCAGATCCATGAGGCCATTGATCTTGGTGTGTGCCAAACTAGCCTTGCAAGTAGTTCTAAGGGTGATGATCACCATTATGAGGAGCGCACAGATGGAGGCACATGGGAAGGGGATTTCATGGAGGATTCCATGGTCATGGTAACCACGGAGGAGGAAGAGTGAGTTCCCATGGAACCTATTTTAATTGTGGGTCTACAGACCACTACAAGTGCGAGTGCCCAGACTTATTGTAGTGCTCATGGTGTGGGAAGAAGCACAAGTATGAGGAGTGTCCCTGAGTTGTTTGAGCATATGAATCAGCAGCACCGGAAAGACAAGGGCACTACAATGGTAAGCATTAAGAAGGATGACACACAATGGATGCCACGGGTGACACGTGATGTAGGCTTGGAACTTATTATGGTAACAACAAAGCGTAGAGGCCGTGCGCGTAAAGGAAATACCAAGGCAGAAGAACCTAGTTTCAAGGGAAGAAGTGGTACATGGGAAGTACCCAAACCCTGCGCATCAAAAGGAGGTATATCAAGAAACCATGGATGTCATTCGGAGTTTACAAGGAGAAATCAATGTCTAAAGGAGCAGTCCAGGAGGGAGGAGCAAAGAAGGAAGGTCGAGGTGCCAAAGGATGACCTGGATGAGGTCAAGGAAGTATGTAAAATGCTAAGGCAAGAGAATATTATTCCCTTGCTAGGAGCATGGTTGAGAGAGAAGGTACCACGCACCGGAGAAGAGCGTGAGAGGCAGGTCTTGCATGCAAACCTTCCCCCTCATAGCCTTGACTATGATAGGAGATCACATTAAATGCGGTCATGGATGGATGGCTCCTTAGTAATATCCTCATTGACACAAGGCATGAGGTCAATGTTCTCACCTTGGATGCATGGCATCAGATGGGAAGACCTGCATTACAATCCATCTTCAAATGTGTTGTATATGGTGAAAAAATGAAGGCAATGCCCATCGGTGTCTTAAAGGATGCAACCATCACCATTCAGGAGCTAAGTTTACTAGGGGACTTTGAAGTCTTGGCACTCACCAGGTAGAAATTTCCCAGCATTACTTGGGCACCCATGGTGCTATAAGAACAATGTGGATCTTTGGTTCAACAAGGGATACATAAGCTTTGAAAATGAGGAGGAATGGGTCATCATACCCCTAGCTGATGGAAAATCAACACCCTATACTTGAACCTTTGGGAGAAGAGGTCTGGATAGAATATATGTGCACTCAATCAGGGATCCAGAGACAATTCATCCCACAAAAGGAGTTATCCAGTTTGAGGATGCTCAGTCCTAAGTGACACCACCAGTATAGCGTGTGATAATTGGGCACATGGAACCTATGAGTTAATCGGATGACATTTGAGAGGATCGGTGAAAAAAGGTGACAAAGGCATGTATAGTCTAGTGCACCTAGGAGGAAAGGAGCTACCTAAGTATTTAGGAGGAGCCTTCCCTGAGATCTTTTTGTAGGAGATGGAAGCTCAGTGGAAGGAGGAAAATGAATGAAGAGGGATGTTAAGTTACGTCCTACTCAACTATTTGCGCACTGGTGGGAAACACATCGGATAACCTCTTGGAATGGCACAAGGTGAGAATTTCCTTCTCTGTAAGGTTTTGCAGAGCAATGCACCCCACCACCATAAAAATATTATCATGGTAAAGGAACCCTTCCTTTCCATATCCAAGATGTGAGAAGGTCCTGGATGAGAAGCATGGAGCATTTACCACCTTCATTATGGGTTCACAAACTTGTATTCTACATTGCAAGGTTGTGCGCGCGCATGGTACATTCATTTTGAGACATGCCACTAGACAGGGAATTGGCAAGAGTTAGCGGCTGATCTCATTCAAACATTTGAGTATCGGAGTACAAAACCCTTGGTGGATAAGGCATTGTAGGTTATCAAGTGCCTTACCATTGGGGATAGTGCCATGGTAGAAGATAGGCTACTTGGACTTGTTAGGTGAACCTAGCCTGGAGGCACACTTTGAGGAAGAAGAAACAAAGAAATATAGTTTGAGTGCATGTGTTTGGAAAAAGAAAAAGGGAAGATGGTGTATGTTATTGATGGGGAAGAAGTGGAAAACTTGGATGTTGACCATTTTGTAGGGACGCGAGGTGTTAGATAGTTTGATGAATGGGTGCACCTATCATGAGCCTTTAAAGATAAAGAAGGTTAACATCAGCTCGAAGAAGAGAGCCTAAAGAGGCTATCATTGGAGACTATTGGTTGAGAAGGAAGTCTCTAAGATCATTGATCTTTTACATGAGTTTGAGGATTTATTCCCACGGGTATCATGAACTTAAAGGCATCCACCATTCCTTGGGGAAATGAGAATTAAGTTGAAGGAAGGTGCACACCCGTCTGGAAGAGACCATACTGAATGAATCCTAACCTACGCGTGAAGGTCAAGGAAGAAATAGATAAGATGATAGCGTCGGGCATTATTGAAGTTGTTGAAGAGTCGAATGGATAAGTCCAATGGTAATTAGCATCAAGAAGGATGGAAGGATAAGGATCTATGTGTTGATTACAGGGACCTAAATGTAGTGTGTATCATTGATCCTTTCCCAACCCCATTTACTAAAGAAATCTTAGAAGGAGTGGCAGGGCGCGAGGTCTATTCTTTCACAGATGGATTCTCGGGCTATCACCAGGTAAGGATCGCGAAGGAGGACCAAAGGAAGATGACTTTCACCACTGTGGGAATTTTTCCTATACAGTCATGCCTTTTGGGTTGAAGAATGTGCCTATTGTGTTCTCGCATTGTGGTACAAGCTTTCCAGGACTTCATCCATAAATTCCTTCAAGTCTACCTGGATGATTGGACAATATGGGTTAGTGAAGGACCATTGTGACAACTTAAGGCTGATGTTTGAAAGGTGTCGGTAGTTGAGGATATCCCTCAACATTAAGAAATGTGTCTTTGCTACCCCATTTGGAACATTATTGGGGCACATCATATGTAAGGAGGGCCTACTAGTAGATCCCACAAAAGTTGTAGTAATTGTGGGATTGAGGAGCTCTACTAGTCAAAGCATAGTGCATGGATTTCTTGGGCATATGGGGTACTACAGGAAGTTCATCAAGGGGTATGCCAAGATCACCACCTTTTAGAAGAGTTACTTAGACATAAAAGTGCCTTTCATTGGGAGAGAGGCAACAAAAGGCATTTGACACTTTGAAGGATAGGCTTATCACCACGCCCATCCTATGATTCCCTTCTTGGGATAAGCCTTTCCATGTTCATGTGGATGCCTCAGGAACCACCATTGGAGCAGTACTTGCATCTCTGGTGAAGGGATTGTTGATCATCCTTTGTGCTTTGCAAGCAGGAAATTGACACCAGCATAGAGTAGAATTACACTACGACTGAGCGCGAGGCATTGTCAATGATCTACGTGCTTCATAAATTCAGACATATATTTGTTGGCAACCCCTTTTATATTTTACACTACCATATGGCATTGAAATACTTGGTGAACAAGCCCATTCTACAGGGCATATGTCGGTGGGTACTATTGTTCCAAGAATTTGAGTTCACGGTGGTTGTCAAACTAGGAAAAAGTAATTCCGGACCTGATCATTTGTCTAGGATTGATTCGGGGAGGACACGTAGAGCATTGAAGAGACTATGCCATACATGCAAACTATTTAGGTTGCGGCGCATGCCCTCGGATTTGGAGGACATTGTGGTATTCCTTAAAATAGGTGTGGCGCCAGATGGAATGAAGGCCTTGGAGAAGAAGAAGTTGGCCATATGTTGCGCCCTACATGCTAATTAGTGGAGATCTGTACAAAATGGGTCATGATGAGGTTTTGCGCGCATTGTGTGCTAGAACATGAGCGCATTGTAATTATGGAAGAGGCACATGGTGGGATTGCAGGAGGACACTATGCGGGAAATGCAACCATGGAAGATTCTACTCATAGGGCTTTGGTGGGAGACCATTTATCAAGATTGCATTGAGTTTTGCAAGGCCTGTGACCATTGCCAAGTGCTTGGAAAACCTAGAAAAAGGGATGAAATTCCCTTGCGACCAATAGCAACGAACCATTTGAGAAGTGGGCTATCGACTTTGTCGGACCAATCTCTCCATGGCGCGAAGGACTAGTTCATGGTATATCCTCACTTGCACTTGATTATTTGACAAGGTGGGCAGAGGCATGCCTACAAAGGATTATACAATGGCTACCGTTACTTTAGATTTTTATGGGAAAACATAATCAGCATGTATGGATGCCCATTGAGTTTGACAAGTGATAGAGGTACGCACTTCCTCAATGAAATGGTCAGGATTCTACTATCAGAATTCATGGTGGCCCATCACAAAACTACTCCCTATCACCCTCAGGAAAATGGAACTGTTGAGGCATTTAACAAAATACTTAGCCACACATTGACTAAGATCTGTGATGTTGGTAGACATGATTGGGATGACAAAGTATCATCCATTCTTTGGGCATATAGGACAACCTACAAGAGGTTGAATAAGGCCACACCATTTCAATTGGTGTTTGGTGAGAGGATTATCCTACTAGTTGAATTGAATTCATGTTACCTTCTCTGCGTATAGCGCGCGCAGGAGGATTAGATGATGAACAAGTGCTGGAAGAAAGAATTGACAAGTTAATGCAATTGGATGAAAGATGATCACTCACCAGGTGGAGCCAGAAGATGGAAAAAATCAAAAAAAAAGGCATGGCATGATCGTCACATTAAGAACAAAAAGTTTGAGGTTGGGCAGATGGTCTTACTATATGATTCTAAGTTTTTGTGCCATCTTGGGAAGTTAAAAGTCCATTGGTTGGGTCCCTACATCATCTCATACATCCTTGATTCAGGTGCGCGTGCCAGTTACAAGTGCTGGATGGGATGAGATTTCCAGGACACTTCAATGGGAGTAGGTTGAAGCCCTACTATAAATAAGTCTTCTTGGTGTTTGTAAATAAGGCAGTATTGCCAGTTAGTTTAGGATTTCCCTTAATGCATTTTTTTTTCTTTTCTTGTGTTTCCCTTTCTCGTTGTTGTTTTGTGTTGTGCCTTGGGGTTGGTAATCTCATTACTTTTTGAAGGTTGTAACTACGCAGAGGACCACACATCATTTTAGTGTGGGGTGGAGTAAGGTGGAAGAAATTGAAGTGTGAAGCACCATGAAGGATTGCATTGGAAAGCCCGGTTGAATGGCCCTGTGAAGGAAGTGCATGAGAGGAAAGGTGAAAAAGGATGGTTGGTGTCAGGGTAAGGCTACATTGTAGATCCACGTACAAAATTGGAAGAAGCACAAAAGCAACATGAGGTAGGCGAGAGAAAAAATCATGATAGAAGAAGTGCCTTCATTGGTTACGCACACGCAAGAGTCTCTATCAAGATGGATTGGTTACGTGCCAGAAGGTTGGGGAATTATCCACATGTAGGTTGGGCACGTGAGTTAAGGTGCTAAAGATGGGTTTGTTTGAAAAATCCACATTAAGTGTTAAAGTACGGTGGTAGGTGAAGTAGCATTTAATGTTAAAAGTGGGAAAAACTATAAATAGAAGGTTGGGCACTTCATTATTTACTTTGTGAATACGAAGAAGGAAGAGCTTTTGTGAACTAGGGTTTCCAAGAGTTGATCCGTGTGAAGAAAAATTGGAAGAATTTAACTATGAGTGACTAGTTTGGATCTGCAAACCAAGAGGGAAATAGTTCACGGGCATGGAGAGAGTTGTGGAGAAGCAGTCATCTTGTGAAGGGATATTCCAGTTAGGGTTTGGCAAGCTAGGGCATGGGTTGGAAAGGAGTTTCTTCACAAGTTTGAGATTTAAACTTGGAAAAGATAGAAGAGCAGAGCTAGGAAGAGAAGTGAAGTGAAAACCTACACAATGGCACCCAAGAAACCAGCAGTAACACCTAAAAGGGCAAGGGCAAGGGAAGGGAAAACAACAAGAAACCACCACAAGTACCAATGAGGAATGGTATGCAGAAATGTAGTACCCAGATGGGGTTTTTCTCGGGATGGAATGGGAATCCCACTTAAGAAAAATGATAGTAAGTGACTACAATCATCACACAAAATGATTGAAAAGGAAATGGAGTTGGAGTTAGTGTGCACCACTAACCAGAGAACACCTGAGGGGTTACCAATTTATAGCGATGAAGTCAAGGTGAAGTTAGAGAAGGTGGGATTATTACAACTCTATGAGTTTCCCTACTTTGGAAAGCTAGAGTGCCTCTATCAGTGGCTAATGTCACACATACATGAAGACCACTTTCACTTCACGGGGCACAAGATGCGCATAACCCCTCAGCTAATTTCAAGATTCACATGCCTTATCATGAGAGAAAATATAAGGAAGACCTGTGTGACAAGGAAGCAATTAAGGAAATAATGGCCACGTATGCGTATAAGAAAGGGTCAAGGTATTTTGATATCGGGGATATCCAAGACCCAATGATGAGAATGGCCACGTGCACTAGTAACAAAACTCAATGTGCAAGAAAGATGGACGCAGGTAAACAAGTCCTGGTTGAATGTTTGTAGAAGAATATCAGAGGGCACCATCTACAATCTATCTACATACATTGTAGATGAAATTATCACCAGTGAAGGAGACAAGATTCTCTTTGGTAATGTCCTCTTAACCATTGTGTTCTCAGAGATCGGAGTACCAGATGAGAGAAAAGTTCATTTGGGAGTACCCAGAGGAAGACCCCTCACTTGCAAAAAATATTTGAGAAATACACTTGTGATAGCATGACACCCGTTCACAAGGCACATCTTGAAAAATGGTATATGCACTTAAGGAATGCATTTGGGGTAGAATGGAGAATACCGGAACAACTGCCAGTGCTTACAGTAGGAGAAGTTGAGTTCATTGTATACCAACACTTTTGTATTGGTAGGTTCAAGTTGACTGATGAAACCATGAGCCCATGGTGCAAGCTCCCATTCACCTTCACAACTCAATACTTCCAGGTGGGAGTTAACAGATTCAAGGAGTCCAAGAAGTTAAAGTTTGACCTTGGAAGTTTGGACCGGGACCACAGGGAGATGCGCAGGACGTTGGTCTACCCCAACAAGTGCGCATACGTGGAAAATATGTGTCGCATGAAGTCCAAATGGTAAAACCCCTGACTCTGACTATTGCAGAGAGAGTCCACGGACATGTATACCTTTGGATAAGGCCCAAGTTTGAGAAGGGCACTTATCTTGAAAATGAGATAGCTATACCTGAGGACCTAATAGGTAGGAAGAAGACCACACCCAAGAAGAAGGAAATGGAAAGGAGATAAAGAAAAAAGGCACCAAGTGCCCAAGATACTCAAGCGGTAGGTGCCCCAGGAACAAGCACTAGAACAAGTACTTACGCATGCAGGAAGAGGTCCCCAGTCAAAGAAGAGGCACCAGAACAGGAAAATCTTATCACATAGGAGAAATCACCAGAGGAAGAGGAAGAGAAAGCAAAATCTCCTATACTTGGAATCCCTAGTTAGGAAGAAATAGAAGGTGATGGAGGAAGCTGATTCGGAGGAAACAAAGAGCTTGGAGAAATACATAGGTGAGAGGGATGATGATGAAGAAGATGAATCTGAAGAGGACCAAGAACCACTTGTTTTCAGCGTGCATGATTCGGAAGAAGAGGGAGAGAAAGAAGAACATGAGTTCCTTTTCATGTGCGGCACTGAGGGTAGCCGGAGGAGGAAGGAAGGCGCCCAGGACATGGGAAGAAGTGAAGAGGTTGGCGCGCAGGATCAAAAAACTCCAAGCCTCACGAAGGAGCAAATAAATGAGGGCGAAAGAGAAGCAACAAAAAATCATTGAAGCCTTGGTAGAACAAGAATTGGAGCAACGCTGATATAGTGATGGAAGAAGATAAGGAAGAAAGCATAGGAAAGATCACGGTAGTGTGGGAGGCCCCAATCTATCGGTAACTATTCCTAAGGGCACACGCATAGGGGAAAGTGCATGGAGATCCAGAGGCAAGGAATGAGCTACATTAATGATCCCAATAAGGTGTTGTGTGCATGCTTCCAAAGCACAGTCCCAACAGATCAACTCTTGGCAATGAAGTCATTTGATGAAGAAGGTGCATACCCTCGGATGAGGAAGATGCTCTCTTGGGAAATTGAGTCCCACATCGATGAGCCAGAGTTCGAGGTAAGCTAGGGGCACTAATGAAAATGCCTGGTCAAAAGGAGACAACCCTTGGTAAATGCTCAAGTAACTTTCAGATGAGTAGTTATGCAACGCGCTCAACAAGGTCTCAGTTGAGGTTGAAGCTAGGCTCTTTGGATGAAATGACAGGATAAGATTTCTAGAAGCAAAACTAGAAAAGAAGGAGGAAGAGCTAGAAGAGAAGGCCAAGGATTTAAAGCAAGAGGAGTTAATTAGCAGCTCAACTAAAGCGTGAACTTAGGAAGAAAAGGCAAGGGTGCGTGAAGTACATAAGAAGGTAGAATCCATCACAGATGCCATTGTTTTGAAGCATCCAGACCTGACACCACCCACGCAAAAAAGTATGGATCTTCCCTTGAGTTCCTTGAAGACTTAACATGCATCCTCACCATGGAAAGACAACCTCTAGCCTTAGAATCCATGGAAGAAGTAGCAGCACGCACCTTGGAGAAGGAGGATAAATTAAAGGTAGTAGCAATCATGGCTGAATACAAAAAGTCCTTGCTGATGTAAAGATTGTTGCCCATATTGTTGAGGCCACATATGACAACTACGTGAGACGAGATAAAGTGGTGAGGTATTCTGTCACAACTATGAAGCAGAGCTTAAAGAGTTCCAAGAAAATAACAAAGGGAACAAAGCAGAGTGGGATAGAATCTTGGCCGAGGTTGAAAAGAAGTCAGAAGCTATTGAGGCCCTAAGGGGTACAATCAAGAACCAACTAAAGGAGCTATACCCACAGATTACTAGAAGGATGGATGCACTTGAGGACGTGGGCAAGGAGTTGGAAAAATTGTTGACACTATGAATGCTCAAGGAGATGGACTAAGTTTTGGGGAGGTAAGCACCCTAGTCGGTGACCTCTGCCAGAGAGCACAAAATGAAGTCGATGCCTAGAACAAGTTGGAGGCTGACTTGCAAAAATATTTTCCTAGCTTGTTGCAATAATGCCATCACTTCCCCATTCTTTCTTCTTTCCTAAATTCTTCATCCCCTTATTCTTTCCCAAGATGTTAAGTCTTTTGTGATTCTTTATTCATTGGAGAAGTGTTCCCATGGGTGGAGAATAGGCGTAGTGTGGGGTGATGTTGGGCCCCTAAAATATTGACTAAGTACACAAAGGCACATGGGCACACAAGGCCTAGGTTGAAGGATGGGTGTAAGAAGAAGGCATGCAAGGCAAGGTTCTAGGAGGGTCTTAGTAGAACCCATGATGCGCACCCATAGGACAAGGTCTTGGGACTTAGCCATATTTGGCGTATCGGGCAGGACACGAGAAAAGTGTGACCCGATTGCGCATGTGCGGAGTGGATAAGGTGCCATCCTGGCGACAGGTTGGCCTAGGAAGGAATATGCCCTGTGATGGAAGCTTCTAGAAGACCATCATGGAAAAAGTGGAGAGCTCAGGCCTTGGAGGAGCATGCTCCCATGGAGGACCACATTCAGACACTTGGCACCAGATCTGAGGCCACAGAAGGATGAGTTGGCACTTGGGATGCCTATAAATACAAGTGCTCGCAAAGAAAAAAAGAGAGAGAGAGATCGATAAGAGAGAGCGGAGCTCTAGCAAAATTATGCAAGGAATCATATTGGGTTGGGTAGATAAAACATAGGAGAAGGATGTATCAAGGGCTTGGGGTTATAAAATTTCTTTTTGAGAGCTAAATGATATGGATCTAGTTATGATGCATGACTTTGGTCTACCATAATGTGGTGTTTTGTAGTAAGTCTAATGAATGTAATGAGGTTACCAGTTTATATGAATATGATCAGTAATGATTCTAGTGCATTTACATATCTTCATGGTTCTATTTTATACATGTTTATGGAATGAGTCTAAATCCTTATGCATTTCCCTTTCTATTTTGTTTCAATTCTTAATTTGTTGAGTATTTTTCTGCTTTCTGCACCGATCTAGAAGTGAGCTCTATGATGCTTGCATGTCTCATTTCCACTCACTTCCTTTAAGTTTGGATCATAGATGATGTTTTCCCACTCACATAAAAGAGATGCGAATGCACATTGTTGCAGCTTCTCCCCAATAGAACTTCCCTTTACTTTTTGATAACTCTTAAAAGGCATGGAAATCTTAGCATATCCTTTGATAAACTTCATGTAATACCATGTGTGGCACAAGAATCCATGCCTAACTCGACTAGTGGGTGCCTCTAAGCCTTATAATTGGAACCTTAGCTGGATCTACCAACAAACCCTCCTTCAGATGATATGCCCTAGTGGATTTCCAAAAGGTGTAACGAATACGCACTTCCCGATATGTAAAGAGATGCTTAACCTGCTCTGCACCTTTCAAACATTAACCTCAAATTGTCACAATGATCCTTGATAATCCCATACACATTCCAATCATCCAAGTAAACTTGCAAGAATTTGTGAATAAAATCTTGGAATTCTTGAACAACAATGTGTGAAAATATTGTAGGTGCATTCTTCAATCCAAAGGGCATCACCGTGTATGCAAAAATTCCCCATTCAATGGTGAAAGTTGTCTTCTCTTGATCCTCTTTAGTAATTCTTACTTGATGATACCCAGAGAATCCATCTATAAAAGAGTAAATTTTGTGCCCTGCAACACCTTCTAATATTTCCTCAGTGAATGGTGTAGGGAAAGGATCAATCACACATGCATTCAACTCCCTATAGTCCACACAAATCTTGATTATTCCATCTTTCTTTATGTTGATTACCATAGGGCTAACCCACTTTGATTCCTCTATGGGCTCAATAATGTCATATTCCAACATCTTGTCAATTTCTTCTTTAACTTTTACGTGTAGGTTAGGGTTCATCCTGTAAGGTCTCTTCCTAACCGGGCACACACCTTCCTTTAACTTAATTTTCATCTTGCCCAAATATTCATGCACTCCTTTCAACTCATGGTATCCCCTAGGAAACAAGTCCTGGAAATCATGTAGTAACTCAATTATCTTAGCCACTTCAAAGTCAGACCAATAATCTCCAATTATGGCCTCCTTAGGTTTAGCATCTGTGCCAATGTTCACTTTCTTCGTCTTCATAGGTTCATGGTAGGTGTGCCTTCTCATCCGAACTATCTAAGACCTCGATCGTACCCTCTAATGATCTATGTACAACTTTTCCACTTCTTCATCATCCACCATGTAGACCATCTTTCCTTTCTCCTCTAAGCAAGCGCTTCTCAACTAATTCTGCATCTATCTCATCTACTTCATCAAAATGCACTTCTAGGTTTGACTCACCAAATAACTCTTGAATGAGTTCTTCATCCTTTACACTATCTCCCATAGAAAAGCACTTCATAACCTATAATTCAGCTTTCACTAGAGGTTGAGTGGAGTAGTCAAAAGTCTAGATCATTCTTGCAGGTCAAGTTTTGTGAATTTCCACCCTCTATGCAACTCCACATAAACATACCAAGCACGCACGCAGCTTCGCAAGGTGAAATAAAAATTTTATTCCCATAAGAAAGGTGGTAAATCTTCCTACCCCTCTATCCAGAGTCTCTCACACTACTGAATGTGGTGTTGAATAGGATTATTACCATGATATTCACATATTTGAGTAGGTGCATTACTCCTGAGAAACTGGGTTGATAGAGAAATTATCACTTCTCTCCATTCTATGAGATTATCCCTATGAACCATCCACCAACATGTTGTTATCCTACGTAGGGTATAAACTAACATATTCCTTCTTTCCACCTAATCCTTCCACTTGTACTTCCATGGCTCACAGAATACCTTAGGGTTTCCTCGCTAGTGTACTCGGGGTACAGGGTTGTTGCCTAACCGCCTAACACAATGTGGCATGCTTACATGTGTAGTCGCTTCTTACCTCGTGCCCAACCATCTCGTAAGTGTCATGTGCCCAATTTTCACAGGCAATACTTGTAGTATCACTGATGGACTATGCATCATCCCACTGGAGAATTCCTTCCTTAGATGGCTCAAGTGCTTCCAGATCTCAAATGGTGCACACATAAATTTTGTTCAGGTCTTCTTCACTTAAGGGCTCAACATAAGGTGCAGATTTCCTGTCTGTCAAAGGGATAATAACTCATTCCTCCTTGTTCTCAAAACTTATATATCCCTTATTGAAACGTAGATCAACATTATTTACATAGCACCAAGGGTGCCCAAGTAGAGCTGGGAAGTTATCCACTTCTGCAAGTGCTAAGACCTCAAATTCCCAGTGAACTTGGCCCCATGTATAACAATGGATGCATCATTTAATACTCCTATTGGCATGGCATTACTTTGATTTTCCATATACAACACATTGGCATATGGTTGTAATGGAGGTCTTCCCATCTGAATCCATGGATCTAAAGTAAGAACATTCATTTCCACACCTGCTTCAATCAAAATATTGCTTAAAATTCATCCATCCACAATAACATTCAAAGTGATCTCATTGTCATAATCCAATCTATGGGGAGGGAGATTAGCATGCAAAAAAAATCATCCGTTCTCAATACCAACGCGTGGAGTGTTTCTTTTTAACCAACTCCCTAATAATGGAATAATGTTTTCCTGACACAGCATCTTGCATACTTCCTTCATATCATCAACATCCGACTGAAAGTCTCACCACCTTCTTCTATTCCAACTTTTGTGATTGTTCCTTTAAACATTATATTTCACCCTATAGATTTCTGAGTACCTCCATGGTTTCCTAATAAACCTCCTTCTGATGTGTAGGGTTTGGATATTTTGCATGTAAAACCTCCTCCTTAGTAATGGTAGGCTTCTATTGCAATGTTTCTTTGGTGCACGCAGCCTCAACACGTGTAGCATCTTCAAAGGTACTACCTCAAGATCCAGTGCTAACTTTGAAATCCATTGGTTTTCCACAGCGTGTTGTATTCTAACCATCCCTACACCCTTGTTATCATATTTTTGCTTCTTGCTCAGATGTTCATATAAATCTGGCACTCTTCATAGTTATGATTCTTTTCACAAAAAGAACAAGTAATGTTCTGAGGACATTCGTGCATGTAATGGTCAGGGGATCTACACGTATAGCATGTTCCACGAGGGAACTCACTTCATCCACCACCACGGCCTCAGCCTTTGAATCCACCATGGTATCCTCAACCTCTACCATGACCTCCCTCAAAGTGCCCTTCATTTTGATCATAGCACCCTTGAGTGTGATCATGATCATGTTGCTCACTTTTATCCTTAGAGTTATTTAAAACTCTAGTCTTTTGTACACCAATATCAATGACATCATAGATCTGATCAATCCACCTGCAATCCTTAGTATTGTGAGTTGTGGACCAAAACATTTTACAGTAGCAAGACATGTTCTTTCTTATTGTGTGTTGCAACAATGGACAATGGCTTGCATCATGGTCTAAATGACATATCTCACATTCCAGTAATAAGGAGTGCATCGATCTGTGAGGAAAACTATCCTTAGTATGCCCCTCTACTTCACAATCATGCACCAAATTTCACTATGTGTCTCATGTGTTGTATTGGCTACAGTTTCTCTAACTATTTTGTCATTACCACAATATGAGATTCCAAGAATGGTCTCACTCTAGTGTATATGCTCCCAACTTCCTCAGTGTGCAAGGTTGTTTCAAGTTCCTTGCGTGGGTCCTGTTTAAGTCTTATGTGAGAGTGCCCTCCTAAAAGGTGTGATCAGGCCTCTGACGAACCATTGTGCATGTTGACTTGCATGGATATCATAAGATAGTTTAGACAAGAGTGTTTTGAAATGGGCATCATATTCCCAGACACTCTCAGTAGTGCCCTACTTGATATCCTTGAGCATGCTTATACTTTTCTACTTGAACTCAGGGATATAAAATTATTTAATGAAAGCATCTCATAACGTCGTATAATCCACACAAGTATGATCAGGGTCAAACTTCCTATACCAGTTGTGTGTGCATCCCTACAACATAGTTGTAAACTAGTTGGGCTTGCACTCTGAAGTTATAATTCCTTTCGCATGCCACAATATATCTCACACATATGGACATGCTCAGTAGCATCTTCTATTCCCCTATACTTTGGGAGACAAAGTGGCATCTCCATCTAAATATTCTATGGTGGTGAGGACCTATTCCTCCTTATCCTCCACCTATAACAGAATTGAACAAGAGGATGCACTGCCATGTTTCCCAATAATGGTGCTAAACTAAAATCCTATAGTTTGTGAAGTTATGTTACTCCCCGATGTGAGTCCAATGTTCTACACATCTATGTTCTCATGTCGATGATGTGCCTGAAAAGGTTCCTCCAACTGGTCCTCCAAATAATAGGGAAGACGTCTTCCCAACCATAAATGTACTTGTTATTTGATTCACTCCTGAACTTGCTAATAAGTCAACTCTACCTCTTGCTACTCTACTACCCAAACTAGCTTGTTGACTACTAGTTGTACTAGAAACTGGAAAACCAAGTGCAAGGGATAGGTTTCTAGGTAGATTCAGATGCGTTCTTATAGACCATGTTTTCTATGTTGGCACACTCTCATAAGAGGACAATGAGGGTTCCTTGTCATGCTTTCCCAAATGGGGGAGTTCTAGATGCTCTAGCTCCACATCCTCTACATGAGCTCTAAATCCTTCACGAGCCATCTCTCTCCTCAACGCCATCTATTCTGCAATCTTGTGTTGTTTCTTTAAATCCATCTCGCGCATGTCATTAAACTTAAGCCACCTTTCTTCTCTTTGCCTCTTTTATCTGCTAGGTCCATTATCCTTCACCACACATGCTTCTACCCTCACATATGGTGGGGTTTAGCTAGCCATTGGTTTCTCTTCCAAATTCAGGTTACCATCAAGATCTTGATCACCAATGGAATTTCATGTAGATATTTTCCTCTAGGATAACTTAAAAATCAAAAATCAAGTAATCCCCGGATAAGAGTAAGTGGAAATTGAGTACTCCAAAATATAGCTATTCAAAACACCATGAAACCAAGTATCCACAGGATGCATCCAAATTAGATCAGCATCATAGAGAGCCTAAAATTCTTCTTGAATCTAAAAAAGTATACAAAACCTCCAATTCCTTCTAGATGAATAAGCAACCAGCCACTTGTATATTTCTATGGGGAAGATAGCAAAGAAGCTTTCATATAAAATTCATACAAATTCTTCTCAACCCACGCACATGCATCAAACTCAGATCCATTGTTGAATCTATGAGCGTACTCTTCTTCCAGATCTAGTATCCACTCTTCATCATACAACATCCTAAAAACAATTGAAAAAGAGGTCCCAAAAATGGAACCAATGATACAACCTAGAATTTATTGTGAATAATCAAGGCACGCTGACACATCACTTATCCCGAGTTGAGTGCTCACCCAAGCATACAAAGGCACCAGTCCCTCTTTAGAGTTTCTTGTACGTATGAATTTTAGTATTATGGTGCATATAAGTATTCAGATTCATTACTAATAGTAAACAACACACAATGCATAAACCAGATCTAGATCTTAAAATATATGTAATATGAACTAAACAATGACAATAACAAGATTTACCATGTAAGAACTAGAATCACTCATGTTCAACACCATTATCTATCCAATATGAACCATTGTATTAAATATTGTAAAAACATAATTTTCTTACATTACATAAGTATCTCCATGAGTCATGTGCACAACAAAACCAGCAACATAACTCTACAATTTGACACACCCTAAACCATGCAAATCAATACATATATATAGGGTGGGGACTTTCCCTTCACCGCCCATGCACTTCTAAAAATAGGTCACATGCTAATAATATCCATGTGCCTTTACAAAAGGATGCACAACATGTAAGTGTTCTAACAATAGACTTTCTATAGTTAACTCTGAGTAGAAATCATATTATTAGCTTAAACTATGCATGGCGCTTAGTTGTTACTTGTTCCCAAAATACCATTATGTGGGCCAAAAGTCTTCATTTCTTTGTGTTCTTGGCACACTATCTCCAAGAATAGCCCTTATCCATAAAATGGATAAGTCCTAAATTCAAAGTGTTCTGGAGCGTGCTTATTCTGCTATTCTTCCACACCCTCAAATGTGCCTTGCTCCAGCGTATGCATCCTTTATGTGCCTTCACCTTAGAGAAATATGTTATCTGCTCAACACCCATTATCTTTGATCTTTGGTCAAAGATCCTAGAATCCCTTTGTATTCACAAAATCGTGCACTTACTACTATTATTATACCACCAAAGTATGTTGTTTTATATATGGATATTACATAAGAAAAGTATTCACTAATGACCCATTTCATAGTTTACTCGTCTATCTTGTTGGTCTTTACCATTGTTTTCTTGTATACTTGTCACTCACTCACATAGTTCAGTCAAGTCTCATGAATTCCTATCACCAATATTCACTCATTTGCCATCATTAGTCTCCCGACTAGGACGCCTAGAGAAGAATTAGGAAGCTCTAGTCCCGATTCTAGGCATCCCGGTCCCCTGCAAACTTGGTTTTATTTTTTTCATTGGAGGTCAGTATTTTCATATTTTCCTCTCATATCCTGAGGTATTAGTTGGAATTTCAGGTCGGTAGAGTGGAAATTTGAACAATAGTTCCCTATATAAACACAATATACATGATATCTTATGGGAGGACTATTACTATAAAGGGCTAGCTATCTACATAGAGCAAGGGACTGCATTTGGGAATTATTTTTCATCACACACTACATAGGAAGGGGATTATTCATTTTATTTCATCTACCATTTTATATTTTATCTAGCTACTTCCTGATATCTCTACATCATTGGCTAGGGTAACCTAGGCACATTATTGCACACATAAGAACACATAACTACATTGGGTCTGAGATGTAGTGTAGTGCTCAGTCATAAGTCCATCCATTTGGCAGCTGAGGAAAATCTAACCCCTTCATTTGCATCTTTATTTTTAGGGTTTGATGATTTGTGTGGGGTTTTGCAAGTGACTTTTCATTGCAAGTTTATGGTGACATTGGAGAAGCAAGTGTGACCTTTACGTAACCAAAGGTGAAGTACTATGAATACCTAACGACCATATCAGGATCAGATTTTGATTTGTTTCAAAACTAGGGCACACAATTTTAGACCAACATGCCCACAGTGCCCCTATCCCTCTCCAAAAAAACCCGGATGGCCAAATTTTCCTCTCTACAATTTTCTAAAGATCGTTAATGACACTTTTCTCCGTCATTCCATCACCTTGTTCAGTCCCATATTATCTGCGAGGTAAGTCCAATTCAAGTAAGTATCTTCCACTTTCATTTTATTTCATTTAAAATATCAAATAAATTACTTTGAATTTACATTTCATTTATGTGTTATTTATCATAGTTGTACATTTTTATTTTAATAAAATATCCCATATTTATTTTATCCATTTGGTGAACTTATAGCTTAGAAAATTTTTCCTTATGGTCCACTAAAACCCTAATGGCTAAGGATATCTATTCTCCTTCTCATCTCATCATGCCTCATATTAGTATCAATCCCATCTATGATGAGGCAACTATAGCTGAGCTTACGACTCTATATCATGATGTTACTATGTTGGATGATATTCAACAACTCTTAGCTAAAAATGCAATATACCTACTAGCTTTGAAAATTATTCCTTTAGCATCATTTTAGATCCGGCTAGCTTTTCTGGTTGTCGACCTTGTTATACAATTAGCCATGATCCTCCTTCTAACATTTCCAAGGAAATTCTAGATGAATCTCTTATTGATTTCATGCTTGGTCTTGATGATAGTACACATATGCATATTGATTCTCCTCCTAGTCAGACCACTACTATAGTTGCATCTCATGCTTCTCCTATTTCTGGTAATGATTCTCATGATCCATCACATACTAGTTCACATATTCATTCACACTATGTTGATGATCCAATTGATGATACACTTAATGAAATTTTCATATCTGAGTCTCTCTTTGATTTTGATGAAACAATTGATAGTCATAAATCTACTACTTTACACACTCCATTTACCATCTTCTTCTCATGTTGTACGTAATAATAAAATGCATGACTTATCTCCATCTATTAATTCATCTCCTCCTATCACTCCATCTCCATCTATTAGTTTGTCTCCTCCTATCATCGCATCTCCATCTGACACTCCATCTCCTAGGGATGTTTCTAATGCTAGTCCTACTACTTTTATGGATGTTCCATGTCCTTCATCACCTATTACTTCTTTGACACCTACACTTAGTGTGCCTTTAGCATCGGCCTCTCCTACATCTCCTCTTGACATCCCTATGATTACTCATAATGGCAAGTTACAACCACTTAACACATTATTTCCATCCTCTATTATTCCTTCACAGGATATCTTGTCTCTCATGCATGTTGTGGGTCATTTACAATCTCAGGTTCAATCACTCGCATTAGAAATCAAGGCCTATTATGCTTCCATTGATAACAATTCATTGCATGGAAACCCTATCCCTAAGAAGATTCATAACTCAAATTTCCTAAGGATTTTATCATGCCTACCTTTTCATGTTTCAATGGTACTAGAAACCCTTACTTGTATCTCAAGCATTATCATATGGTTGTTTCACATTTTTTTCTTAGATTGTTTCTTTGAATTGTTGACGAAAAAGATAGGGTAACAGGCGTAGGAGGAATACCTGTTCAAATTTTGGTTGATGGGTTATTGCGTGCATATGACTTCCAAATCCATAGTTGACCATGAGATCTTCCTTTTGGCTAGGAGGAACTACCTAATGAAAACAAGACCACCAAAAAGAATTAAACAATATGGGCGAAGTGAACTACCTAGCGAGCTAGATTCGGGAAGCGTGATACTTCCTAGATGGTCACACCCCTTTGTTTTAAAAAAATTAATGTTGAAAACAAGGTAAATCCTACTGTTATTTTGAAATGATTTAGGTATCTCACTTAAAAACACAATAAGAAAACAAATCTAATCTAACAAGATAAACTAGAATAGAATCCACAAGTCAAAGGGTTGGTTCTGGGTTCTGCGTGTCGATAAAGGTCTCGGGTAGGTTACTGAGTGAGTGAGGGTGAGGTAAAATTAGGTGGATATGTCTATGTTTAAGACTGTGTGGGCAAACACAGAGACCGGCGTCGTCAAGGATGACCGACCGTGGTTAGGTATAACCAACGCCCGATTCTTATGAGATCTGGAAACATCACGAGAATGGATTTTTGGTTTCCTTTGTGATTGCACAAAGGATTTGATTGGTCGAGGATGAGGTATTGGGTGACCGGAATAGGTTTTTACGAGGTTTTGATGGGTCTATGGAGGTAAAAATGTTGGAGATGGTCGATAGGGAGCAAGATGAACAATGGATGATAAAATAATGATAAAATGAAATAACCAGGAAAGTATGATGTTGTACTTACTTGGATTTCATTCCTGAAAGTCTATGTGTGAAAGAATGAGGTGTTGATGATGGGTTTGAAGGCTAAGTGATCACCAACTAAAGAAAAGCTTTTGCATGGGCTGCATGCACACTCCTCTTTTGCTTGGATAGATCAAAATGTGGTTAGGAAGGCTGTGAGAAGATACTCAATCTCCTTCCTTGGATGTTAGTTCTTGTTGGAATTGGCTCTCTGAAGATGCATTATCTCTTTGAGATTTCGTTCTTGCTCGTCAACTTTCTCCCAATGTTTTTCCAACTTTCTTCCAAGTTCCAAATTCCAACCTTGAGAATAAGGTTGTTTTGGGGTTAAAAGGGGTAACCGATGGCGGTCCGCTTAACCGGCGATGGTTAGGGAAACCGACGTTGGTCAAGGTGGGATTTTCTAGGTTTACTAAACTTAGGGAGATCCTCTTGATTTCCTTGGATCTTGTGTGGTTATCCCGCATATTAGACTCGAGAGCTTCTATTGAGCATGTGGATTGTGGTTAGAGGGAAATGTGGGCATTTATTTTTAGGGTTTGGGTAAGTCTTAGTTAGTTATGGTAACTTGCTAAGAATAGGTCTTAGGTTGAGTTAGCTTGGTGAGGTGTCTAAGTGAATTATTTGTGTAGATATTATTTAAATAATAAATATAGTGAGGATAATGCATTAATTTAATTTAATTAATTAAATTAATATTAGTAGGGTGAAGGGGGTCATGGCTAGGTAGATGTAATAAAGGGGGCTTATATGTCAAGGGACGAAGGGGGAGTGTGACCTAATTTTAGTGTCTACATTTTTCCCCTTTTTATTACGTAGCTTGTATTGGTAAGCGATGCTAACAAAAATAAGATGTGGTTGCCCCATGTGGGGGTGAAGGTGATCCCCCTCAAACCAGAACTTGATGAAGCAGCGGCAGTCAAGCGGTGAGTGGTTTGATAAAAGGTAAATGTGAGAAAAGGTAAGTGGGTGCAGGGGAAGAGGGTGATAGGTCTACTCGGGTGATCTAGGTAATGGGTCGTGGTCAAAGGTAGTAGCGAATCAAACACGCACATGTATAAACTACTGACAGACGCTATAGGATTGAAGAGTAGGCAAACTCTACATCGTCTAAGGTCGATAGGTTTATCCAAACAAGGGTGAAGTGAATCCGGTATCCAAGGTATAGGATAAGGTTAGGAAACACAACGTAGGTTAGGTGCAAGAACGTTTAGGTATGTTCTGGTACACCAAAGGTAGGGTCAGGATAAATGGTCATGGCAATAGGCTAGGTAAGGTCATTAGGTCAACAACACAGGTAATAGTGCCACAAGGTATAGCAAACACATGAGGTCAAAGGTCACTAGTGATGGTCCAGGTCCAAATATCAAGATCACGGCACGAGTAAGGCCGAGGTAGGGTAAAATAATAAGGTGTCAATAGTGGATGCGAGGAGGTTGAAGAAGGTGGAGGGCCAGAGGTGAAGGTAAAGTGGTCCAGATAGGTGTAGGGGAGGCAAAAGAAAGAGGAGGTAAGGAAAATGAGGTAAATGTGAGGGTAATGAGTACGCAGGGTAACTAACATCGGTCGGTATGAACCGATGACGGTGTAGGGAACCAACGGTGGTAGTCTAGGGCATCGAGACCCAGAAGCGGGTCAAGGGTTAACCAACGTCGGTTGGGTCGGGTAGGGTATAAAAAGTGGAAAACCCACATTTTAAAATTCATTTGTGCATTGTTAAGAAGAAGAAAAGGACAAAAAGAGAGAAAAGAGGAAGAGGTCAAAAGAGTACGGCAGAGAGATTGGTTGGCGAGCCACATAGGTGAGATTGATTGGGCGAGAGGTGGGGTCACGAGATCGGATCGAGCGAGGTGATTGGTGGAGAGAGTTAGAGGTCGAAAGAGATGGAGGGCAGATATTTTCCCTATAGAGTGCAGTACGAGCTTTGACAAGGCCACCGCCATAGTGTAGAGGGATGAGTTACAGATCTGCCACAGGCTAATGATTTGATTGATTATAGATTACTACCTGCAGGGCCCAATACAAGCACGGCACATATTTTAGGGCCAACTCAGTTCTAGTACCAAAGAGGGCTTAGTGCGGGTTCGAGGGCAGGGTCCCATTGTACAGGTACCCATGCAGGTAGTGGGACCCATGGCACCTCCATAGATAGTGCCCATGGCCAAGTTCAGAGATTCCCTAGGAGAGGCATGGTATTACTAGATCATTTGTTATCTGTCGGGATAGATGTGCCCTCCTATGCCGAGTACAGAGCACAACAGGCCTCCAGTGAGAGGACTAGATCCCGCACTCACAATGTGGAGAGTACAGGGGGCCAGCAAGCCCAGGGATAGGGTCATGGTGAGGTCACTAGTTTGCAGAGGCTAGCCCTAGGTGAGGGACCATCAACAGGAGGTGAGGTAGGTGCCGAACCCCAGACAGGTCTAGCAGAGGGGTCGAGAGAGACACAGTCACAGGGGACCATTCCCCGACATTAGATGGGGAGACGATTGCCTGTTGTGGACCCGTCCCTATGTGCCGAGTCATTTTGTATGTATTATATATGAGACCAACCTACATGCCAAATATTTTTTGTATTTATGATTTATTTGTACATGATACCGGCACTCGCAAGCCAAAGACATTTTTGTATTGGATAGCGACCTGCGAGCCGATGATGATTATTTTAGAGATACACATTTATGTGATACAGGTATACATTGTATTGATACACACATGTATATATGAGGAGATACACTGTATTTGGTGATGTGTTGATGTGTTTATGAGATATTGGTTTATGGCTTGTGTTAGATGAGATATGGATTTGTTACTTTGTATTAGATGAGATATGGGTTTTTGGTTTGATATGGGTGGAAATTAGGTGAGTTAGGCATTGATAGAGTCAGGTTGGTTAGGCATGGTTGATTCAAGTTGGTTTAGGCATGGATTGAGTTAGGTTGTTAGGCATGGATTGAGTCAGGTTGTTAGGCATGGTTGAGTCAGGTTGGTTAGGCATGGTGGAGTCAGGTTATAGGCATGGTTGAGTCAAGTTGTTAGGCATGGATCGATTCAGGTTGGTTAGGCATGGTTGAGTCATTTCAGGTATTTTGATATAAAAAATGGAAATATAAATGCATGAGATGGTGTAAAATGTGGAAAATGTTGGTTATGTATGAAAATGTGAAATAATATAAGTGGTAAAATGCATGTGGTATATGGTATAGATGTTGAGGTTTTTATATGAACAAGAAATCGTAAAAAGGTGGGGAAAATGGTTAGGGTAAAGAGTGGTCGAGCTAACCTTTCAGGGGCACCATGCCCCGTGCCGCCTACATAGTCCCGGTGAAAAGGGACCTCGGATCGATGCGTTCTCCCATAAGCTAGGGAAGAAGATGAAAATGAGTCATAGGTTTGTGGTCATGTTGTGGGTTTGGGTTTAATAGGTGGGGGTAGATGATAGTAAAAATGTTGCAGGTGAGGGCGACTATGGCGAAAGGGGAGGATGACCCCAAAAGGTAAGCGTCGAGGACCAAGTCCTGTATAAGAAGATCAAAAGGTAATGAAGAAGAGAAAAGATAAGAGGGGGCAAGAAAGCCACCCGATTAGCAAGGATCAAAACGTATGAAACACATCTATAGATAGGCTAATGAACGTAAGACCCTAAAGACATTACATGATTGATAATTCTAAGAGTGACGAATAGTCACATGATCACCAAATGTCATAGGTTCAGTAAGTCCCTTGAGGTATGAAGTGAAAAGACAACAGGTAAGGAGGTGCAGGTAATTGGGTCATAAAATGGGAAGTAGAATGCCTTGGGTAATAGAGCCAAGATCACAATAGGCAAGTCCATGACAAAAAAGCTTATTTTTCTTTTTCTTTTCTTTTTGACTTTTTAGATAGACTGATCGATGCAGGAAGTCTATACGGGAGGAATATATGTCTCCTTGAGGTCTTCGTGAAGCTGATCGATGCGGGAAGCTTCAATTTGAATTTTGAGAAAATAGTCCTCTTTTTGGAAAGACTATGTAGAGAGTTGCGAGATTTTTATAGCTTTCCTTCGAGGGAGCAGTCTACTCATAGTGACAATTAAAGGTAGAAGATGTCCTTTTGAGGGATTCATCTTTTATATTGGAAGTTTGACTCAAGGAGTTGATCCCTTATTTTGGAAGATGTCCTTCTAAGGGATTCATCTTTTTTTTTGGCTTTTAAGTCATGGACGAGACTATAATGAAGCATTTGGTTCTTGTTGAGAAGGCAAGGGTGAATGACCATGGGATCTCATCTAAAAGAAGATGAAAAGTATCCATGAGAATCATGCCATGTGCAGAGCCATGGTGCACATATTTAAGATAAGGCAAAAGGGTGATGGGTAATCACATGATTCTTGTTTAATCATTAGGGAGATGGATGGAGTGGATAGCGCTCAAGGGATGAGCCTGTAAAGAGACACAGGGTGAGGTAGGACAATGATTCAACAATAGAATGGTCAAAGATGTAATGCGTTAAGGGGACTTAGGTTTGGGTTTACCCTCAAGTGAGGACAAACGATAGGCACCCAATCTATAAGTATGAGTTACGATGTATGATCCAAGCCAATTAGGAGTGAATTTTCCCTATTTGCTTTTTTGCTTTTTGTTACATGTTGATTTTATTTCAAAACAAGGTCACCAACTTGGAAGGTTTGTTCATGAACATATTTTTCATAAGCACATTTGATACATTGTTTATAAACTTGAAGGTGATCCAGAGCATTAAGATGACGAAGTTCGTCTAATAACTCTAGTTGTGCTAAGTGGTCCTGACGAAGGTCATCATCAGTAAGTATGTCATGGAGAGAAATGCAAAGTGAGGGGATCTAGACTTCGAGAGGTAGAACAGCCTCAGTACTATAGACCAGTGAAAAGGGTAGCCGCAGTGGAAGTGCAAATACTAGTGCGGTATGCCCATAGAGAAAAAGGAATGTGCATATGCCAATCCTTCCCAGTATCATCAACCACTTTCATGAGAATTTTATTGAGGGTTTTGTTAGTGGATTCAACTTGGCTATTGGTTTGTGGGTAATAAGGTGAGGAGAAACTAAGTTGAATGCCGAAGGCATCGCAAAGTTTTTGTAATGTTTTATTTTTGAATTATTTTCCATTATCAGTGATGAGGTGATGAGGGACACCAAAGTGACAAATGATGTGATGGTTAATGAACTCACATATTTTCTCATCTTTCGTGGAGATGAGTGGTATGGCTTCCACCCATTTTGTGTAGTATTCGGTAGTAGTTATGATCCATTGATGGCGTTGGGAAGAATGAGGATTGATTTCTCCGACAAGATCCAAACCCCATTGAGAGAAGGGCCAAAG
Organism: Taxus wallichiana var. yunnanensis; assembly: GCA_018340775.1. Taxonomy (NCBI): domain Eukaryota; kingdom Viridiplantae; phylum Streptophyta; class Pinopsida; order Cupressales; family Taxaceae; genus Taxus; species Taxus wallichiana. Next base: position 28,343,014 of record CM031236.1, on the reverse strand, counting down.
GTCATGAGCAACCTATAAGGCATGACTGGGTGTATGATGTAGGTTGGAATGTTGTTAACATTTCATGCAGCATTTGACATAGTCGCAACAATCATGGTTAAGGGTCGGCTAGTAATAGCCTAGGTGAAGAATATGCTTATAATAGCAAGGCCACTAAAGTGACATCCACATATGCCATCATGAACCTCCTTAATGGTATAAGGAATTTCAGAACTTGTCAGGCATCGTAAGAGAATACCATCAAAGCAAAACTTATAGAGGAGTCCCCCCAGGATAATGAAATGGGAGACCTTCTTAAGGAAGGTGTGTTGTCCGTTACAGGTGAGATCAGGAGGTAAGATGGAGAGGGAAAGGTAGTCAGAGTATTGTTTATACCAAAGGTCACTTGGGTCAGGGGTGTTAGTTTTGATTGAGTAAACATCATGAGGTAAATAAGAAGGTGAATGGAGGCATTGTACAGTGACAAATATTTTGGAATCGGTAGGGAAGCGGGTATTTGGGAAGCTAAGTAGGCCATAGTGTCTGCAAATTTGTTGGTTGACCATGGGATGGTTTGAAGGGTGTAACGATCAAAGGTGGTCAAAAGTATGTCTACATGATGTTTATACTTTTGAAGTATCTCATTATGACATTGGTACATACCATTGACTTGGTTTATGACCAATTTTGAATCACCAAAGATGTGGATTGATTTGACATCGAGGGCATAGGCGGTCTGGAGACCTAGTATGAGCGCTTCGTACTCAGCAATATTGTTGGTGCATTCAAAGTCTAGTTTGAAAGACAAAGGCATGGGTTCTCCATCTATAGGGATGAGGATAACACCAACCCCACCCCCATGCTAAGACTTGGAACCATCAAAGAATAGTGTCATTTGGTAAGGGGGTTCATCCAGGAAATGGTAGTAATGGATTCATCAGGAAAGTCAAAATTAGAGGGTTGGTCCCCGGCAATAGGTGCATCAGCCAGTTGGTCAGCTATAGCCTGGCCCTTAATGGACTTTTGGTGAATGAATTCAAGGTCAAGATCAGCTAAAAGCATAAGCCATCACACGGTGCAGCTGATTTTGATAAGGTTTTACGTACATGAAGTGTAAAGGGTCGGTGTTGGTCACAACATAGGTTTTGTGGTTGAGTAGGTAATGACGAGTTTGGTGGTAAAAAAACTAAGGCTAAGCAAATATTTTCTGGGTGGTTGTATCGGGTTTCATAGTCCAAAAGAGTATGGCTTATATAATAAACTGCTTGCTCCCTATGTTTTTCATCGCGATGAGCGAGCATGGCTCCCAAGGAATGATCGTGTAGCTAATATGTATGGGTAAAAAGGTTGATCATCTTTCGATGGAATGAGTACGGATGGTTAGGAAGGTATTGTTTTAGGGCCTCAAAAGCTTTGTGATAGTCATCATCCCATTTAAAGGAGACATCCTTCCTAAGCAGATGATGAAATGGTTAACACCAATCCGATAATTGTGAAATGAAATGGTGAATGGATTATAATTTACCTTGCAGGCTATGGAGTTGTTTGAGGTTCGTGGGCGGAGGCATTTCCAAATTCCCTTGACTTTAGTAGGGTCAACTTTGATACCACATAGGGAAACAATAAATCCCAGGAGTTTTCTTGAGAGAACCATGAAGATGCACTTTTTAGGTTGAAGGCGGACGCAATATTTAATGAGGCGATCAAAGATGGTTTCGAGGACAACGAGGTGCTTGGCGCAGCGTTTAGATTTAGCCAAGAGATCATCCACGTAATCTTCCAATATGTGATGCATGATATCATGGAAGATGTAAGTCATAGCACGTTGATATGTAGCACCAGTGTTTTTAAGGCCAAAAGGCATGAATCGATAGCAAAAGGTTTCCCAAGGGGTAATGAATGCGGTCTTATGCTGATCTTCTGGGGTAAGAAAAATTTGGTTATAACCTGAGAAACCATCCATGAGTGAGAGAATTTCATGACCCGCAGTAAGGTCAACCAGTTGATCAATACCGGGCAAGGGAAAGTCATCTTTCGGGCAGGCGAGGTTGAGGTCTCGAATTCCGTGCAAATGTGGAGTCCCCCTGTTGCTTTAGTAATAGGGACAATGTTAGAAATCCAACGAGGATAATCAATAGGTAAGATGAAGGAAATAGAAAGAAGATTTTAAAGTTCTTCTTTGACGAGAAGAGCAATGCGAGGGTGCATTTTCCTCATCTTTTGTTTGATAGGCTTGGCATCAGGGATGGTTACGATATTGTGGACCACAATGGTGGGGTCAATACTGGGCATGTCTACGTAAGACCAAGTGAAAGCATGGTTATGATCTTGGAGAAAGGAAGTGATGGCTTCCTATTCAAGAAAGATCTAAAGATTGTCCATCTTTAGGATGTGCGGTCATCCTGAGTATGAATGTTGATCTCAATAGTCAATTCATTCAACATGGTTTACGTCTCAAAGGGTAACGACTGATGAATATATGAGTCTTTTGCACCAAGGTAGGTGAGTATGAATTCATCATCCCGATTGAAACGATGTTAATGGTTAGTGTGTCATTGATCATCTCAGGATACGGGAATGGGAGAGTGGAGGGGCCTCCCTTCACGTTGATAAGTCAAAGGCCTCGGGAAATGGTGTTTATGAAAAAAAAAATTAGGAGGGATAGATTCAGGATCCATCGACTCCATCGGTGAGGGTGGTGATGAAGGTGGAGAAGGGTTAGGGTCCTTAATGAATTCAATGTGGGCCTATTTGGTAAAAGGTTTGGAGAAGCCGATACCACTACGGTCATTATGTTTGCAGGTGGTACATGGAATAATGGTATGGCGGCCTTACTCGTAAAATCCAAAACCAAAACCCTTCCACGCACAATAGTGCAGGAAGGTGTGGGTGAAATGGTGATTGGTAAGTGATTGGAAGTCCACGGAAAATGGGTGGGGTTGTGATGGTGGTTCAGGTGTGTAGGTGGTAGTATCAAGTCCCCCATAAGTGAGACTAGTACGAAGATGAGGAGGACCATAAAGGAGGCATTCTCCTATACAATGATCATAGCGAGGGTGTTGGTGAAGGATTCCATACTCGCGTGGAGTAAGGAATATGTTGATGCTATATAGGTAGTACTCCCCCAGAGTGAGGCGTTGAAAAACACCTTCCAAGGGATCAGTGGTTGGTATGTGGGTAGCTAGTATAGATGATGTGTCGAGGTCAATGTGGAGGTGGTGTTGATGGATTGGGAAGCTAATGGGTCAGCCGTGGAGGTTATAGCAGTGGTAGGAGTAGGGGAGGTATGTACGGTAAAACTAGTGGTGGTATTGGTAGGTGTGGGTGTAGGTGTAGGTGAAGTGGTATTGGTTGCGGAAGTAGATGGCTTGATTGGTATGAGTACATAGTTGGGTCGGTAAAGCATATTGCATGTTTTGAAAGGTGATGGGTCAGCTGGAATGGTGTAAGTGTGTCCTTCATGTTCAAACTTTACATAATGATGTAAAGTGGAGGGGAAAAACCCATGACATGGATCCAGGGTCTACCAAGCAACAAGTTATATTAGAATTCCCCTTCCAAAACATAAAACAATTCTGGAACAATGTGGGGCCCACACGAACGTGAAGGATGATAGTGCCTAGTGTGGAGGTGATAGCGTCATTGAATGAACGCAACATGACCGGATGTTTATGCATGTAATTGTCAAGTATGTGTATTTGAGAAAATACATGGGATGAAATGATGTTAATGCTAGCGCCTCCATCAATCATCACACTATGCACCCGTATGTCATCAATTTGTACAGAGATGAAGAGGGTTGGGTCCGGGTCATCATTTTGGTATGGTGCGATCTCTACCTCTCGAGAAGCGAGGAAGCTACTTGGTGAACAAGGTGAGGTGAGGATGAAGGTGGTAATTTGGTGAGGGAGGCTACATGATGGGGTGTGATAATGGAGGCTACGGTGTAGGGTCATTGGGTAAAACCTCAATAGATTGAAGAACCTCCATGAGGGCTTGACGATGGGATTCTGAGGTTTAGATGAGGTCATATAAGGACATTTTGAGGGGAGATTGGTGTAATTGTTTGAGCATGGTGCAATGTGTGACACCATTAGAAATGGGGTATATAGGGTCGCGGATAGTTATTTTAGGTATGGGTGTAGATGGTATGTTGGGTATAGGATTGGTTGGTGGGTCAGCTACCTTTTCTTTACCCTTCTGCGCATGTGTAGTGACGTGTACCATGTTGATTTGAGGGAATTTTTCAAATGGAGAAGGTGTAGAGTAAGTGGTATAATGACATGAAGGGCAAAAACCTATTGGAGGAGAAAATCCCTGTGAGGTCATTTGGGCGCAATGACATTTGGGTGGTGGCGTGGCAAGTTCTCTGATGTGAACCATGTTAATTTCAAATTTTGTGTGTGGTTCTAGGAGTTGTGAGGGTGGATATTGTGGTTGTTGAGTGCATAGTGTGGGAATGGGTGTAGTGAAGCAGGATCCTCGTCAAGGTCATCATTATCAAAGTTGGTTTCGGTGGACATAATTGGATAAGGACGGTTTTCAAGGCCTTACAGCTTTTCCACACCATGCCCCGGAACATGATGGTATGCACAAATTTTGGTATCATCAAACCCTTTGGCTTTGGTTTGAGGGGGTCATAAGGTCAGTGGTGGTAATGTGATAATAGAAGTCTCAAGGAGGTTGGTTAAAAATTTTGCATAGGACCCTACTAGTGGATCACAATGGGAAGTGAATGTGGGTTTGGGTGTAGGTGTGGTTGGTTATCCTGGGAATTATTTTTGGAAGAGTAGGAATAGGTCGAGCTATGGGCTTAGGCACCTTGGTGTGGTTTGAGGTATCGGTCGGGTTTGTTTAGGTAGGGGTATATTAGATGGATAGGTAGGAGGGTGTGGGGTTGTTTTAACTACCTTGTTGTGGGGTAGTGGGGTTTTGTTTTTGGGTTGCACCTTCTTAGATAAAGGTGATGTGGGTATACGGGGTCTAGAAGGAAAAGCAAATGGAGGAAGAGGGTGAGTTACCCATGGGGATAACGAGGGTGCTATGAAGGTAGATAACGTAGGTCATGCACGGTGTGAGGGACAATGACCGAAGTGTAGTAGGTAGTGAAGCAATGGCTGAAGGTATCGAGGTATTGGTGGTAAAGATATTTCAGTGTGGGTATGAGTCATGTTGTATGCCCGGTAGGTTAGAGATTTGTGAGGAAGGACTGGGTTGTTGTGTTATTGGGTTATGAATGGGTGAGGGTGCTTGCCCATGTTGGGCAAATTGAGGTCTTAAGCGAAGATGGGACAAGTGCGGGTGATTTGTGTGGTAGGGATATGAGGTCAATGAGTTTGTTTCTTTAGTTTGGGTGTCGAGTAGGTGTGGTTTTAACATTGGAGGATGTAGCTAAATCCATCTTAATAGGTGGATGAGTAAGGTCATGGTCGGGGTGACCCCTAAAGTGGTAATAGGTTTAGTGGAGGTAATTATTTGGGTATGGATTTGGGTTTAGGAATAGGTTGGGTTATGGGTAAGGGTGTGGTGTTAGTGTTTACATAGATATCATGGAAGGGGTTTGATGACGGCGGGTGGTTGTATGTGGTTTGATGGGTGGAAATGTGCTTGGGTAGATAGTGAAGGTGTCATCGAGGGATCTTTGCATTTGTGTTAAGACAAGGAGTAAGAGGTGCCCCCATAATAAATACCTATCCACATAATCAAAGTGATCAACAAATGTGAGAATGGCACGCTCGTGGTGGAGTTGGTGAAGACCTAATGGGAATTCCCGTAAAATGCATCTTAGAGACGGGGACTCGGCCGACTTCAGCTTCCGTGGGTAAGAGAACTAAAAGTAGGTCTGTTGGATGTCAGGTAGCGGATGGAGAATGCTTTCCAAGAGGCAAAGGTATCCCCATCGGGTCTATGATGGGTGGAAGGATGATGGGAGTTCCTCTATGAGTGGATGAATGGATAGGTTCTCCTCTATGGGTAGAGGAGGTAATGGGTGCTCCTCTATGGGTGGAGGAGGTAATGGGTGCTCCTCTATGGGTGGAGGAGGTATGGTATGTAAAGGTTTGCTAAGTGGAGAAGCTAGGGGTGAGATGGTCTCAATGTTAGCAGAAGACTCCTCCGTTGGTGATGTAGGAGATGAAGGGTGTTCTTCTATTGGTGAAGTAACAGGATGACGCTTGGTTCCAATGTGGAAGGAGGATTTTGGGCTAGGATTTCCTCTATGGAAGGGATGTGAGGTAATTGAGATGTGATAGGTACCTCGTTAAAGATTGTGTGAACCTCACGGGTATGGGTATCGTGAGTGGATGTCTCACCTATTTGATTGGATGAAGGGGCATGATTGGGAAATGGTTTTTTGAAGATTTGTATATTTTTGTTAGGGGTGGCATTGGGATTATCCACAGTTAGCTCACCTTTCTCAAGCATTTCTTGGACAATATTCTTGAAAGTTATGTAGTTTCCATCACTATGACCCTTCACTCGGTGATAGTTACAGAAATCTTGTTCCTTATACCATGCAGGCATGGGGCGAAAGGTGGTCAAAACTAGTGTGTGGTTTTATGGGTGGAAGGGTGATGGTGCCAGCTTTGATAAGATTTTCTAAAATAGAAGAGTAAGGTTCCCCAATTGGGGTATATTTTTTTGCTTTCTTATCGAGTTAAAAAGCCTAAACAGTGATAGATTACATGAGGGTATAGCTTTGATTAGACGATGAGTTGGGCTGGCCTTGAGTACCACTGCGTTAGCGGTACCTTTAGCTTTTGAATAATTGGTTGGCGGTTTAGAAGAAGAAGAGGTTTCATTCGACTTGAATGCCAAATTCTTATTTCGTAATTGGATTTTCTTCTCTTCGATGGCCCGAATCTCTAACTTTTGTGCCATAGTGAATGCCTCATCAAATGTTCTAAAAGTTTGGACCTACAAGTCGGGAGATATGCCTAGCACAATCTTGGGTGAAGAGCTTGATGAGTTCAAAATTGAAGGTAAGTTGATTGAACAGGTTGCGCGCCAAAGAGTGAAAAATTTGCAATAGATTCATCCTCATTCTAACGTGTGGAATATAGATCGGTCATGGTAACTTTCTTGGCGATATTGATAGAGAAATGATCCAAAAAGCTTAAGATACCTAATTGAATGAAAATAAGGAATGTTTGGGTAACCCACTATACCAATCTAATGTTGGTCCAGTGAGGGACATGGGAAAAGTTCTCAAAAGTAAGGCATCATCATGAGCAATCAGATAACACCCATGTTTGAATGAGCACAAATGTTGTTGTGGGTCTTCCTTACTATTGAAACGATTGAATTTTGGCATTTCCCAATGCACAAGGTATGAACGGATGGGAATGGATGGGTGAATAGGCTCGTTGCAAATCTCATCGTAAGTGAGAGTGTTACGGGAGCTGGAAACCAATGCCTCCAGTGTTTGCATCTTATCCATCATCAATTTAATTAGGTCATTGGTGGGTTGTGATGATTGGATGCCTCCTATAATGTGAGGAGGTTGGTTTTGGGTGTATAATGGGTGTGGCATTCCAGTGTATGGGGCTGCCATGTAAGGTGGTGGAGAAGAAGGTAATGAAATAGGGGGTACGTACCTAAATGAATAATAGATGAAACAATGTGGTTGTTGGTAGTATGTATATGGGGGTGGAAGGGTCGTGGTAACCCTAGTGGCAATAGGGGCTAATGATTGTGGAATGGAAAGAACTACATTCTAAATGGGGTAGAGGTCACCGACACTGGAGGTGGGAATGTAGCTACAGGTATGTGTGAGACATGAGGATGGATGAGGTTGTGTTTGGGGTAATCATCGAGGGTATGGTGGATGTAATGGGTGCCACAGAGGTAACAGACGTGGCAGTCATAGTGGGTATAGGACCTAACTGCGAAATGACTAGGGGTAAAGTGGAAGCGGGAAGCACTGAACCAGAAGGAGCTAATGTAGAAGTGGGTACGAGAGTCGTAGGGGGATAGATACGGGCATGTCATATATCAATTGACCTAAGGCATCTCGAGTGGATGAATGGGAGAGGTAAAACTGCAAGGCGGCAAGATTTTGGTCAAGGAGTCATGCAAAATCCTCGTCTCCGGTAGTGATATTAGTAGGTTGGATAGGATCCATGGATGGTGATAAAATAGAAGGTGGTGAAGGACTAGGTGGGAGCGGTTGGCAACTGGCGTGGAACACGAGGGTGTTCGCTTGTCTTCGGGTCAGTACCATGTGAACCAATACTAATCAGGTGGGGCTGCTTCTCTGTAAATGGTACAGAGAATAACTGAAAAAATTGAATGAAGTAACAAATGGTGGGTGGAATGTGAAATAGGCTAACCGATTCCGTTAGGTAAAACCGACGTCGATCGGGGGTAATAACTACTACGTCACCAACAGTAGAAAATAGGTAGTGAGTAATCAGTGAGGCAGAAAGTAAATTCTGACAAGTATGCCAAATCTAGGGATGTGTAAAACATCAATGGGAAAATGATAGTGACAGAGACTGTGGAAAGTGGAAAAAAGTGAAGTGAGAATGTCCTTTTGAGTAGGTTAGCAAAAGGACCTAGAACCGACATCGATTTGGTTTAACCTGATGGCGGTCAGAGGTAACCGATGATGGTTACTATGAAATTGAAATAGTGATGAGAAAAAGTGGTTGTGAATTAGAATTTGATGTGGAATCAAACCCAGAATTTTGGGAATGATGGTGATATGGCCCAGGCACACTCAAACAAAGTCAAAATACACCAACTATGATGAGGAGCGTGCAAGGATGAACAAAAAAGTGATGAACGTGATCTTTCACCTCAAAACACAAACCAAGCAAAAACACTAAGAAAATGCGATCCTAAGAGTGCCCTTTTCTATTATGTTTGTTTAGCTTATGCTATTTAGGGACTGACACATGAATTGTGAAATAGATTTTTGGTGAGGATGGCTTCCTACAAAGAAGGAGATCTAAAGGGTGAGGTTTCAAGTTTGTTATGGTGGGGGCGGGCTTCACTCTAAAGTATGACTCGACAGAGCAGCGAGATGGGTGCCCACTATGTCGTGATTGTGTGATCACCTACAGCTTCTTCCAGATAAGATGTTGTTTAAGAATGTATGTATTTAATTTTTTGTGGTTTGGTAAGACTCAAAGAAAGAGAAAAGGATAGAAGTGATTTTCTACGATTCGTTTGTCAACCATCAGCTGGTCATGACCTCCAGCATATAGGTTGCCCTCATTTAATGTGAGCTAATGCAGAAAATTAGAATGAAATGTGATTGTTTTTAAACCCAAATCGAAAATATGAAATTGGATGACACAATAAGATGAAGAGGAAGAGGGATGCTCTTTCACTAAAATGTAGAAAACATGAAGAAATGATTCTTTTTAAATACACCAAAAGAAAATTTTCCTTTAGAGCAACTAGAAAGAAGGAAGTGGGTTACTAAGGAAAGAAATTAATGTGTACACTTTTTTATAAGGAAACAAACACATAATTTTTTCTTGGGAATGAATGAAATGCAAGGAACACCTGGATGGGTCCCATCTAAGTCATGCCAAAATGTTTCACCTTTTTTTCTTAGATTGTTTCTTTGAATTGTTGATGAAACATATAGGGTAACAGTGTAAGAGGAATACCTATTCAAATGTCAGTTGATGGGTTGTTGTGCACGTATGACTTTCGAATCCACAGCTGACCGTGAGAGCTTCCTTTTGGCTAGGAGAAACTACCTGTAATGAAAGCAAGACCACCAGAAAGAATTAAACAATATGGGCAAGAACTTCCTTGTGTGAGCTAGATCCGGAAGTGTGATACTTCCTAGATGGCTGTCAATCCACTATTTTAAACAAATTAATGCTAAAAACAAGGTAAATCCTATTGTTATTTTGAAATGATTTAGGTATCTCACTTAAAAACACAATAAGAAAATAGATCTAATCTAACATGCTAAGCTAGAATATAATCCACAAGTCAAAGGGTTGGTTCTAGGTTCGTAGGTCTGATAAAGGTCTCTGGTAGGTTACAAGTGAGTGAGGGTGAGGTAAAATTAGGTGGATAGGTCTTTGTTTAAGACTATGTGGGAAAACATAGAGACCGGCGTCGGTCGGGGATGACAACCATGGTTAGGTATAATCAAGCGCCGATTATCGTGAGATCTCGGAAACGTCACAAAAAGGGGTTTTGGTTTCCTTTGTGATTACAAAAAGGATTTGGTTGGTTGGGACGAGGTATTGGGTGACTGGAATAGGTTTTTACGAGGTTTTGATGGGTCTATGGAGGTAAAAAATGTTGGAGATGGTCGATAGGGAGCAAGATGAACAATGGATGATAAAATAATGATAAAATGAAATAACCAGAAAGTATGATGTTGTACTTACTTGGATTTCATTCCCGAAATTCTATGTGTGAAAGATGGAGGTGCGATGATGGGTTTGAAGGTCACAAGTGATCACCAACTAAAGAAAAGCTTCGGATGGGCTGCATGCACACTCCTTTTTGCTTGGATAGATCGTAATGTGGTCTGGGAAGGTTGTGCAGAGAAGATACTCAATCTCCTTCCTCGGATGTCGATTCTTCTGGAATTGGCTCTTTGAAGATGCATTATCTCTTTGAGATTTCATTCTTTCTCGTCAACTTTCTCCCAATGTTTCACCAACTTGCTCCCAAGTTCTAAATTCCAACTTGATAATAAAGTTGTTTTGGGGTTAAAAGGGGTAACTAACGGCGGTCCGGCTTAACCAAAGGATATAGTTAGGGGAAATGACATCAATCAAGGTGGGATTTTCTAGGTTTACTAAACTTAGGGAGATCCTCCTAATTTCCTCGGATCTTGTGTGGTTATCCCGCGGATTAGACTGGGAGCTTCTTGTGAGCATGCAGGAATGTGGTTAGAGGGAATGTAGGCATTGATTTTTAGGGTTTGGATAAGTCTTAATTAGTTATGGTAACTTGCTAAGAACATGTCTTAGGTTGAGTTAGCTTGGTGAGGTGTCTAAGTGAATCTGTTTGTGTAGATATTATTTAAATAATATATTTAAATAATAAATACAAGTGAGGGTAATGAATTAATTTAATTAAATTAATATTAGTAGGGTGAAGGAGGTCATGGCTAGGTAGATGTAATAAAGGGGGCTTATATGTCGAGGGACGAAAGGGGAGTGTGACCTAATTTTAGTATCTACAATGGCTATGGATTAGTATTCTAATGATCAATTATTTTTAAAGCCTTTTGACATAGTCTTACCGATGAAAATTTACAATTGTATACTCATCTTCCATTTGGATCTATTAGAAGTTATCATGAGATGGAAGAATCTTTTCTCCATTTCTTTATCATCAACAATGACCCTAGAGTTACCTATGATCATCTACCCACTTTACATTAGGGCAAAATAGAACCTATCATGGCTTACATCTTATGATTTAATGCTTGTATGCACCAATTAGTCTTATAACCTATCAATTTAGAGAAGTAATTTATTTTCCATCGCTCATTGTTTTATTCCCACACCAAAACAAAGATTATAATATGACACATGTGAATCATTCACACTTCTATGTTATAGATTCATTGATCTAGAACAAGACCTCATTTCTACACATGTTATAGATCCTCCACCTATTGTTACTACTATTGCATCATCTAGTTCTTCTCCATTGCCATCAATTGAGTGTCCTACATGATCTCCATCTCCTCCTCGCAAGCAAGCTCAACCTACTACATTGTAAAACTATCCTTCTTCTCTTACTCCACAGAGGCTTACACCTCAATATTCTACACTTGTTTCATGTGAGCCATTGCATTTCTCTCATCATGCTCGACCACATGATGTGTTTCTTACTTTTCTCAATGAGTGCCTAATTTTCTTACCTTCTAACCAAAATCATCCATAACATCATTTACAACATCAGCGTGATCAACCCTATTATAACTATCACTATATCAATGGCCATAGGGATAATGATTGCTTCGCCCTTCATGATCGCTTGAAAAAATTAGAGGATAAGGGCATCATCTCCTTTATCTCTCACTCACATGAGCGGTTCATATCTCCTCTCCCTCATCCACGAGCTACTACTCCAGTTGAGTTATCTCCTTCTTATAGTGTTAAGGTCATTGTTTATCCATCGCCATAGGTCATCACTCATGTGCTCTCTCCATCACATCCATCCATTTCTACACCATCTCATCCATCGGGTCATGTTATTCTTTCGCTTAAATCTAGTGTCCATAACCTCGGAATTTACACCTCCCACCACCGCTCCACATGACATTCAATTTGGTTCATATGCTCACGCTACTTTCATTCCACATGCTTCCACTACTTCGTGCCACCTTTGTTTTTGTAGGTGATTTCTATCACCCTACCCTCGATGACGCACTCATGTTCTTATGGTTCTTACATGAGTGTTGAGAGATCTGCTTCAAGAAGAACATCTCTTCACGTGCTCTATTGATTCATATAGCACACCCTATCAAATCATTTCCCAATGATGCACTATTTCTTTAAAGTTCATTATTGACTCTTTGTGGGGTCTTATATAAATGAACCTCATCATCTATACACGGGGGCATTGTTAATTCCTCTAATATCCTCATCATACTAACATGTGATCATCTTCACTCTTAGATATTAGTCATTTTTAATCACAACTTTATTCATGTATACATTTCAACTTTCCACAATCAAATCATCTATCATCACACACGTTATGTCATCATTTATCTATATATAATCACATTATTCCACATCGACATTTACCCATCGTAAATCAATAAATACGAACAACACTCAACACATCAACAATCATATGCATCATCATCATAACCTAACATCAATACACACCAAATACAACCATCATATGCCAATAAATTTGTCTACACATATCAATTACAATCATAGACAAAACATCTCATCACTAGGGGAAACTCCCATATATCAAACACATCAATACAACTCATATCTAATCATCGATGTCACTATCTCTGCACTGCGCAAGTGCTCTATAACTTGACACCTTGCCACTAACAACACTTGTGTTGCTAATCATGGCCTTGATACCTCTCCACCTATCTCTATAGTAGTGTCACCTTTATATATTTCTCTGCAAACTCTCTATAGTGCAATGAATTGTGCAAACACATCCCGCACTAAATAACCATAACCCACTACGTCTCTAGCTCCTCGTGTCTCCTCACATGCCTCATCTTTCTCACTCAATAGCATGATACACATCACTTCGCTATGCATGCCACCTCAAACAAATGGGCATGCTCACCCGCAATGTCATCCACGCGCTCTAACATCCCTCCATCCACAATTATGTTGGTTGGCACATTCTACATTAATGTGCGGATAGATGTGTCCACAATCAAGGACCAATACGTGACGCCTACAACTAATAGCACAACACATTAGAGAACCATAACCATCACATAAGCAAGTACACCCATCAACGTGTTATCCAACATGCAAATTGTATCCGTACACCCCGCATCATCTCGTGTCAATCGGCTCTATCACCACATCGGCCTCGTTTTCCCGGGAGGTACTAGTTGCTCTTCTTTGTGCCATGGTCTAGCTCGCCCTCCTCGGTTCTCTAACATCTCTAACCCACACATATGGCTCTAGGGGTACATTCCCCGAGCCATGCTAAATTTTCAAAATACTCCGCTTCACCTAGAATAACTCGGTCACCCAACCACATCATCCTTTGTGTGCATCATAACTCTACTACATCCTCTAGCCATCCTCTATAATCTTGGTATGACCTCCATATCACTACCTCTAGCCCCATCTGATCTATCAAGGCTCTATAGGTGTCAGTATCCATCTTCTACCCACATACACCAATCCATCTCCTAGAAAATATGTCTGGCCTAGCCCAATCTACTCGTGAACCACCAACTGGCCTCAATATTGTTATATGCTCATAGGCCCACACATGCAATAATGTAGTAGCTCCAATCCCACCTCCATGCTCCTCCTATGTAAATCTATAAATATCTCTATACAGGTGGGCCAACACACATCATGCCCAAGCATACCTAGTACTCTCCTCCTCTATCCTAGGTGGTAAATATCGTGCATCTTATATAAGATTCCCACACCACCTCCCTCCACTATGATTGATGATGTAATAACCATAGCTATAAACTTCAACATGAGTAGAACCCCTGATCTCAAAATCACATCCAAGCTAATATGGACCTCAACAGAACTCGCATCCCCACAAAATACCACCTAATGGCCCTCATCTATCTCTCCATATTCTCCACAACCATGACATGTACCCTCTCTCTAACAATAGGTAATTGTAGTATGTGATATACATCCTTTAATGTAATTGTCATCTCACTTGTAGGTAGCAAAATGTACAAGTGTCCGTGCACCATCTCTTGCACAAAGTTGTTGACATCGACATATTATGGGGCACATCCCCCATCCTTGTTATGTGTCATAGACCGACACGATCCATAACCTCCCAATCATCATCTAACAAGCCTAACCCAAGAAATGTACTCAAGTGGCGACCACCACAGAACTTCCAATGGATATCCCTCTACACACCACAACACAACAACAAACAATGTGTTAGAACACTATACATATGCAAAAATAACCACTTATGACATCATTACACATAAAATTTCATGTTTACACCACTCAGGAAAAAATGAGACTTTCTTAACACGGGTTCCCAAGAGCAAGACCGAGGTGCCCATGAGTAGGACACCAACGCCCATGTCTGAGTGCTCATGTCCCGAAGGCCATTAGCACCTTCACTAGTATTTTCCAAGTCCCAAACACTAAGAAAAACAACATTAACAATTTTACAAAAATTCACCAAAAATGACTACTACACACGTATTTTTGAAAAAAAATCACACTTACCAACTCTGTCATTATCACGCATTCCACACGGTCAATTCGTTAGCATCTCAATTGGCTAGGTAGTGGTGCTCTCACTTACGTCATCCTTACACACTCAAGATATCACTCTCACACTCGCACAAAATACAAATGAGTTGACTAATCACTTTTTCACTTTACTATTTATAGTCACTTTTCATTATTCACTCTACTATGGTCATACTTCACATTCACTACTCAACTAATACATGTCGCACAATTTTACTAATATCTTGAGCGTTTTTACTCTTATTTATATCCCATTTATTGCATACTCTTTAGATTTGTACCTACCATCATATCATACACATAATACACATGTTATATCTCCTTAAAGGTTTCTTTCACTTGATTTATACATATTTTTGGTGATATCTACCATACATTGTCTATTAATGTGTTTACTTCCATCTCAGTGTTCATTCTTATTATCACTTACCCTTTCACCAAAAGTGGGGGCATACAATTGGATCATCCTATAATTCCCCTTACACCACTACGTATTCATTCAACACCTCTAATTCATCATTTTCGAACATTTACTAATACACCATGCGATATTTCATCATTTTCCATCAATTATCCTTTATGACCTAAGTCTAGGGAAACAAGCGTAAAATCTCTCTATGAGTAAAACAATCAAAACAAACAATCAATCAACCAATAAAATATGTTCAAGTCTCTAACAATCGAAATCATACCATTCAATCGATACAATACAACACATTTGGCCTCCCAGATGACCTAACTTGGGAGTTACATTCATTACTTTCCCAGATGACCTAACATGGGAAGTTATTCTACATTTCACATTTTTTTCTAGATAACCTAACTTGGAATCCATCACACATTGCGGTAAAACCCTTGGAGTGGGGGAAATGAGATGTTATTTCCTTTCTATACTACTCCTATATGGGTCAACACGTTTGATCAAAATATTTGGATCCAAAATCATTGAAAATTTGATCTGTGTCCATCGTGCAGCTAGATCTTTTGAGGATGTAGTTAAAGGTTGGAGAATAATACACCTTTCTCCCTACACTCTTCCTCTAGTGGTAGGATGCCCAAATCCTCTGGTTTTTCATACACATGCAATCGGGTTGGGAACTGATCACTCCCTACCCCATCACATCGTCATCATAAAAATTCAAAATCATCAATCATTCCACATCACAAACATCAATCTCATTTAGTGCACTTCATCATGGTCTTACATCTCTCGTTATGCCACATGGATCAACACACTGATCCATGGTTCATCACACTATATGTTCTCATTTGGCATGCTCTTCTACCACATTTGCATGTTCTTCTACAACATGGGCTTCTCCAAATTTCTCTCAGGTACGCATCTCTAACTACTTTATGTTACCGAGCTTTTTCTCACCAACATAAAGTGGGAACAAATGTAGTCACAAAATCACGTACTTACTACTACTATTATTATATTGCCAAAGTATGTTGTTTTATAAATGGATCTTGCGTAAGAAAAGTATTCACTAATGGCCCATTTCATAGTCCAGTCATTTTTCTTATTGGTCTTTACCATTATTATTCTTGTACACTTATCACTCACTCACACAGCTCGGAGTCGGGTCTCAGGAATTCCTATCAATCAATATTCACTTAGTTGTCATCGTTAGTCTTTGACTAGGGCACCTAGAGAGGGATTAGGGCACCTTGGTCCTAATTCTAGGTGTCCTAGTCCTCGTCACACTTGGTTTTATTTTTTTCATTGGAACCTCATCGGTCTTTTCAATTTTTCCTCTCATCTCCCAAGGTAATAGTTGGCGTGTCAGTCATTAGTAATTTGAACATGATATCCATATATAAACACAACATACATCCTACCTTATGGGAAGACTATTACTATTAAGGGCTAGCTATCTACATAGAGCAAGGGACTACATTTGGGCATTATTTTGCATCACACACTACATAGGAAGGGGAGTATTCATTTTATTCCATCCACCATTTTACATTTTATCTAGCTATTTCCCGATATCTCTACATCATTGGTGTTAGGGAAACCTAGGCACATTATTGCACACAAGAAAATAGAATGACATTAGGTCTGAGATGTAGTATAGTGCTCAATCATAAGTCCATCCATTTGGCAATTGAGGACAATATGACCCCTTCATTTACATCTTTATTTTTAGGGTTTGATGCTTTGTGTGGGGTTTTAGAGGTGACTTTTCATTGTAGGTTTATAGTGACATCGATGAACCAAGTGTGACATTTACGTGACCAAAGACAAAGTACCGTGAATACCTAACGACCGTATCGTAATCATATTCAGTTATTTCATAAACCAGGGTGCCCAAATTTCATACCAAAGTTCCCACAAGCACCCTATCCGTCTCTAGGTGCCCTAGTCTAGCCAAATATGCCTCCGCTGCAATTTTACGAAGATTTTATGACACTCTTTTCTCATTTCCATCACCGTATTCAATCCCAGATTACTACAGGTAAGTCCAATTTAGGTAAGTAGCTTCCCCTTTCATTTTATTTCATTTAAAATATTGAATAAATTACTTATCATTTACATTCATTTATATGGCATTTATAATAGTCAGTAGATTTCTGATTTTAAAAAAATATCCCAGATTTTATTGAATCACCCTTCATCTTCTATCTATGGGTCATCTCCTAGTAGCTCATTATCTTCTATACTTAGGTCATGTCCTAAGTATCCCTTCATCTTCTTCTATTTATGGGTCACCTCCGGTAGCCGCTTATCTTATATCCTTGGGCCACATCCTAGTATCCCTTCATCTTCTATTTATGGGTCACCTCCTAGTATCCCATTATCTTCCATCCTTGGGCCACATCCTAGTATCCCTTCATCTTCTATTTGTGGCTCACCTCTTGGTAGCCCATTCTCTTCAATCCTTGGACCATATCCTCTTCATCCATCATATCATCCTTCTATCAAAAAATTTGGTAAGCCCACCATCTTTCATGGCATTCCTATCATCAATCCCAAACATACACTTTCTTCTCCCATTTCCTGGGACCAACCAAATCATACATTAGATTGTAAGAAGTACCAACAGTTTCTTCATCAAGATAAGATAAAAAAATCTGAATAGCTCCAAAGCTCCCAGTAAATCCAACACCTAGAAATTCAAGTTTGCAAATGTGATTAAAAAATGCACGCCAATGTCAACACAAAGTATAGCGCAAAGTGTAAAAATCTATGGATAAAGAACTCAAGCTCCCACATACAAAATCCATGTTTTAAGATAAGTCACAATCATTTATCGAGTATGATCTCACAATGATCATTAAGATTAGAGATAATATCACTCTTGATAAGCAAAACTCCTAGTCTCCCTCTTCAAAGAAATCGCAAACATCGTTGTTGGATCCTATCATGCGGAGTGACATTGTTGGTCCCAAATTTCCAATCATTCATATTCATCTTCTTCTCTCTTCACGGTTTTCCCTTCACAAAATCTGTTAAAAATCTACAAAAATCTTTTAAAAAATCAAAAATCAAAAATGGGAAAACATTAAAATATTACAAAAATCAAAGGTACATAGATCAAACATTGCAATCAAGTTTTGCATATACATGGATGTTCTTTCCTTTCCTTCCATTTCTTTGCAAATCACCCATCATTTTCATCCCTTCAATGATCTTCTAGTTAGTCTACTCGGGCTCATTGTGTGACATTTATCTCTATGGTATTCATTTGACCTTGGTCTTTCATCACCTTGGTAAATTAAAGAACGACTGACCTCTTAGCAATCTTATTACTATATTCATATAATAAACTTGTTACAAAGACATTTTCGGTGCATTTTTTGACACTAGCCAATATCATCATCACAATCACTTCCACATCCTCCCATCAAGCCATCAATGGTTCTTAACCCCTTATCAAAACATTCAAGAGAGCTGAAATATTTTGAAAGCAAAAAATCAATCAAAAAAGTAAAAATCAAAATCAAAAGCAATATAAAACTCTCTCAGGGGTATTTCTAGTATCTCTATCGGGGATATGGATGCCTAGATGGTAGTAGAGAAATATTGCAAGTAGAATCAAATACATCTTCATCGGAGCTATGGACACCTAATTGGTAGCGGAGAAATGTATAGCTCTCCTTCCACCCTCCATTCACAAATCAACTTTCCAAATCAATCATTCTTACACATTGGCTAGTTTGTCTTCACTTACTACCTATCAAATCTTCACTTCAAGAGGTAATTAATTTCCACGTGCACACACTGGATCTTGATGAGAAAAAGGGCTAGTATGTTACCAAGTATTGTTTAGACCTTATTCAAACTCTTTCTTTAGTCTATATCTTGTCTCACGATTTGTGCCTTTGGCTCATCACTTTTTCATCACGAGTCTTCTAGCTACATTTTCCATATCCTTTCATAACATTCATTTCTCTTCTACTTCATTCAGAACATCCATGTGTATAAGATTTCCTTTTATCCATGTTTACGAGAACCTTTGTCCCCTTTCAATAGACAATCTTCTACTTTTTTTATCATATTTTTCTTGGCCATCTTGCATGGGGGCATGCTTGCTCCTTCCTAGCACTTCATTGGTTTGAGTTCATCATCACATTGAACCTATCCATCTTGGCCTTGATCATGTTTATCTTCTTCCTATATATATGCATGAATTTTCCCTTGTATATGTAAACACCTAATTCACATACCTATTCCCAAAGATTGTCCCGAGACATCATGTTATTCACCCCTTTACAATTGATTAATTAAATTGATTAATCATACACTTACACCCTTTGGATTAATTAAATTAATCCTTAGTACACCTTTAGCTAGCTTAATTATCATTTATTAATTAAATTATTAATTAATTAGTGTGCACATTATAGATAATTAAATTAGTTATCTAATTAGGAAAATACACCTATTTTCCTAGTCAACTGCCACTTAGGTTCCCCACTTGGACTCCACTTCCTCATCCCAGTCAACTCCACATGGACTCCACTTCACCAATCTAGTCAACTACACTTCTAGAATCCTAAAAAGGTGGGGGAAATTAAATTGCATGTACAACCACCTTTCCGGATGCAACTTTTGTAATTAATTCTTTTACTACTCCTCAAATGCCATTTATATTCTTGGAACTACTACTAAAACATATCATGTGCATTAAATTATCTCAGTAACCAACTTCCAACCACTAGTTAGCCTTATAAAACATAGACTTACCATCTTAAAAATCCTCTTGGCTTTCCCATACAATGAATCAGTGAAATTTTCTCCAACTTCTACTATTTTGGAACCAATAATCCAAACCAACATCTTCTTGTAGAATGTTCACAATTCACATTTGGAGGTCATTCAAGAGCACCCACAATATTTCACAAGGTTACACAAGCTAAGCTTACCCACACCTTACTCGAGATTTACAAGGAGAAGCTATAAGAAGGTTTTAAAACTTGTTTTTTATCTTCTATTATAGTCACTTTCACTATTTACATTTTATCATGCTACCGCATACCTCAAACTCCCCTGCTCACCTTGTCCCTCACGAGATGGTTACTTGACTACCACCGATCCCGAACCCCGTAACTCACCACACACCCTAAATGCCCCATACTACCCAATCCCTCCCCCAAAATCCCTCGATCCTTCCCCGACTTCAACAACTACCCCCCCCAATCCCAATAACCCACCCCGCCTAAACCCACCCAACACCGAGCTCCACCTACTCCCCACCAACCGCCTTCGTTCAACACTTGTGTCACACCCAAATGATCACCTCATCGGTTGCGGTACCCCTCTACAAACTATCACCTTGTTAACCATTTAACCTACCCAGAAGAAGGCTATATGTCAAACTAATGTTTTTAAAGAAATCCTCGCATAGTGAAGATTGCTAAGGCCGAGAATCCAAAAAAATCAATTTTGGACTTCGGATTTTTTTCTCTTTTAGAGTTTTTAAGCTCAATTTCGGAATTTCTTTTGAAATTTTCCGAAGTCTAAAACTCCGAAAGTCTAAATTTTTAGACTTTTGGGTTTTCAAGTTTCGGGACTTTTTGGCTCATTTTGTTTAAATCCTTCTCGACTTCCAAAGTCTGAAACTTCAAAGTCCAAATTTTTGGACTTTTGGGTTTCGAGTTTTGAGTTCTCCAAGTCATTTTTAGGATTTTCACTTGAAGTTTTCCGAAGTCTAAATTTCTAAAAGTCTGAATTTTCAAACTTTCAGGTTTTGGTTTCAGAATTTTCAATCGCCAATTCGTCTTTTTGCTTCCCATTTTCCAAAGTCTGAAATCCTGAATTTTCAAATTTCAGAGCTTTCAGTTTTCTCCTCATTTGAGTTTTGGAACTTTAGAGATTTTGTGCGTAATTAATTTTCACCTACCTCCGTATGGATCGGATTTTTACCATTAATATCAAGATTTCTATATAAACTTGGATTTTTACTTGTCATTTTTACCTGACACATTCGCTCTGACATTTCATTCTTGTACTTTGACGACGTCTTTTTCAAGGTATGTTTTTTGTTTAATTTTCTTTTGGTTTTAGGTCTTTTCCTCCGTTTTCTCCTCATTTGAGTTTTCTTTTGGTTTCCCTCTGCATTTTTGTGATGTCATTCTTTTGGTTCACCATGTTTCATTTTTTGAGTTTCCTCCAGGTTTTCAAGGTTGTTCAAAGGATCTTTTTAGGCCCCTATACTTCCTTTCATTTCTTGATTTTCAACTTGGCAATCAACATTTGTTTTCCAGCCTTTTCCTCCAAAATCTTCCTTTGGGAAAGACTCATTTGGAAAATTCATTTAGAGAATTCCTTTGGGAAATCACAAGTTTCAAAATCATTTTTCTCCTTTTAAAAATTTCTTTTAGGGTTTAATTTGAAAATTACTTTTAGTTTCGGTGAAAACCTTCTTTTCTGGTTGAGATTTCAAGATTTTGGAATTTCGTGGCATTGTTGTTTCAAGAACGAGGTGATGATTTCCGAGAATTTTATTTGTTCATCCGAAATTGGAAATTTCTTGTTTTCAAGAATCATGGATTGGCCATCTATGCAGAATTTTTTCTTTTGGAGAATTGACTTGATTTCGAGTTTGGGACCTCCGACTTCGGGAAAAAAATTTAGAAAAGTTATTTTCAGACCAAACTGATTTCAAGAGATGATTTCTTTCGGGTTTATGATTTTAAAATTTTACATAGAGTTGATGGTTTATCCGACTCTTTCGGGGATTTCGATTCGGTGATTCTTTTTAGACTTTTCGGTTCATAATTTTAGATTTTTCTTGTTTTTAGGTTTTTAGAATTTCTATGGCATTCAGCTCCCAAAACACAGGTTTTGATGTCTACCTCCACTTCAAAAGGAAAAGAGAAGATGAAGTACACATTTCTTGGGGTTTCTCCCCAATCCTACTCTCCTCGACTTAGGAAATATTGGGGACACTGATCTAGGACAAATTGATCTTCCCAAGTTTTGGGAGAGATTAAAGGCCCCAAACAAGAAGCCATGGATGCAAGCCATCTATGACAGTGGTCTTTCCCTTGCCATCGGTTTTCCCGCATCTATGCAATGCCCAGAGTTTGTCTTAGTTGTGGCAGCCACTAAGATGATTTATGATCATGCGTATCGCAAGGAACTTGATCTTGAGAGGACTCCATGTCAATTAGAGATAGTGATGATAAGGTGGTGATCCGTTTGGACCCAAATTTCTTCAAGGACTTGTTTAAACTTCCATACATTCAATATTACGCCACAATTTCACGAGATGTAAATATCAATGTGACCAAAAAATTCACTTTGGTGGAACACTGGGATAAAAAAGAAGAAGTATGCTCAAAGGTTATGATGAAATCCTATCTGACTAAGAATTTCACCAAATTACCCAAAACTATACATCGATCAGATTTTATTCAAGAGGTCAACAATCTCATTGTACTTCTAAGTAGAGTTTCATGTCTTCCTTTTGCAAAGGAATTCCATGAGTGGATGTTTTTGTACATAGCAACTATCAAGAAGAATGATGAGTTTATCAATGGGGTGAACATATTAGTAGCAACATTTGCTATCAGTTGGGAAAAGTGTCGAAATGAAAACTTTCTACATGAAATCTTTTAAAAAAAGTATATGTGGCTATTTTTCTTATGGGAGATTTTATGGGATTGATCCCATCATCTGGGATGTGCTCGAAACATGCAACTTTGACTAAAGAGTGCTTGAAACCCGCTGAGATAGTTAAAGTTATCGCGACCGGGAATGCCTAAACGCATGCAAAGGGTGTCGTATGTATGTTCGTTGGAAATGGCATGGAATTTGAGATAGGGTTTGTTTGTATTGCGAGATCAAATTGTTCGACACTAACTCCCAAATATATGAGTTTTATCTCTAACTCACTCTTAGATCTAGATCTAATCTAAGGAGCAAGCATTTCCGAAGAGTCAATGACACTTTCTTTGTTGTTGTCCTCTATCATTTTGACAAAGAACTATACAATCGAAGGGTTTTCAATGAGGATTTCCAAGAGGTGTGAGAATGGGAGAAATTTACTTTCAGTTTCCCACATTCACCTACATTTGGATTCCCGAGAAATGTTTCATAGGGGCCCCAAGAAGTTTTTCCAAGGTGCCCCACTAACAAATGGATTCTTTTGGAATTAGTTTGGTAGTTGTTGGATTATCATCAAATCCAAAATAAGCGTCATAGAAGAGGTGGGAATGTCATTTCCTATTTCAGTAACCCTTGCATGACACATATTCTAACCCAAATATCCACAAGGTAAAAAATGTTGATGTAGAAATGGTGGAGGTAAACTTGTTTCCCACAACCTTTCATTCTAGGTTTCATAGGGGCCCCAAGCAAGTTGCCAAGGTGCCCCACTGATAAATGGATTCTTTTGGAATTAGTTTGGTAGTTGTTGGATTATCATTGAATCCAAAATAAGTTGGGAATGTATTTCCTGCTTTTGATTAATTTTTATTATTGGGGTAAGTTTGGGAGACAGGTCTGGTCCAATGCTCACGTACCCACAATTAGAGGATATATGGATTCATTTTCGGGATGAATACATCATGTGAAAAAGGGATTATGAAAGGTTAACCCTTGATGAAGTTCGGCAATTTGGATTGGTTGATGTGCCAAAGGACATGCAGACAATGATGAGGTCCTAGATTCATCATACAAGAGTGATAATATTGCCAATCAACCACTGCCATGGGTTGATTGGTATGTGGAAGAATGCAGCAATACTAAGGAAAGGGTGGGACCCATTCTAAAAGGACTTTCAGTTGGTTGGCCACCTTGGGAATCTCACCCAAAGGGGAAAATCAACCTACAAATACAGGGTCTACATCAGTAATAAACCAACCAACACCCACAAAAGGAAAGAGGTCAACTCAAAGGGTTCCTACCATTCCAAAGAAGATCTCATTTGTGGTTGGTGGCTCATCTCTCTCTAGGTCTGTTGCTCCCAAGATTACATCATCTGCAGTGCCAGTTATAGAGGTAGTTGAAGTCAGTGACTCTCCTAGTGTCATTCAAGAGTCATCACATCTTCCCCTTCCTCCATTATCACTTCCAGTATCAATCCTTTCCACTTCTACCATCATTTCTTCTTTCCCATCCCCTTCTATGGCCTAGGTATTCTCGTCACTTCTTCTATCAGCTGGGGAGAATATTGGGTCACCCATTTCCTCTTCACTTCCTTTGACACTCCCATTTTCTTCAATTACAACCCCCAACATTGCTTTGTCAATTCCTATGGTTGTCCTTACATCCACACCTTCCATCATTGCTACCTCTACTCAGATATCAGCTAGTATTTCTAGTGATCTTTCTCTAACTGATGCTTCAGGTATCGGATCTGCTACTCCATCTTCATCAGCTCTAGCCATACCAGAGTGGTTGTTTAGACAAACTCCCAAGCAAAAGAAAAAGGTTCCTCTAGGAGATGTTATAGATCTCAGTATATTGGATTCCATGCCCAAAAGATAGGCCAAGAGACCGAGAACCGTATCAAGTCTAACGGTTAATCCATCTAGAGAGCATGTGATAGAAGTGGCTACCCCTATTGAGGGGAAAACTAAAGAAACAATCACAGCAATAGATTACCAGATATCAAAGTTCTCATTGGGAAGGCTACTCATGAAGGAGCCAAGAAAGATGTACACACTGCTCTTGGGGCCCTTTTGGAGAAATATGACAAAGACAAGGCTACCAAGGATGAGCTCAAGGCCAAAGTTGAGTAGCTCACTACATTGTTGTGTAGAGTAACCCAGCCCACTCCATCCACTAACATCTCAACTACTACGGCTATGACAATTTCATCTACAATCGATGATATTTCTTATCATGAGCTTGAGAAGCTAGGCCAGAAAGGGAGATCAGTGAGTGGATGGATGGAAAGAATCTGCAAGAAGCCAATCCTTTGATCAAGGAAGCCATTGAGATTTATAATGATTTACAGGTTGTAAAAATCACCATTGCTAAGATGGAAGAATCTTTCTCTAAGGATAATAATAATTTAAATTTAACTTTGGCAACATGGAGTGACATTAGAGAGGAAGATTCTGACTTGCTTCTTCAGGAAGAGGTGATTGATGATGCCTCTAAATTGTTTGAATATCAAAAGGCTATGGAATTCCAGTGTCAGGTATTACAAGATTTGATTAAGAAATTGGAGGAGAAGTGAGTGGAGATTACAGATGCCCTCAATGATATCTCAGAGGAGTTTGAAAATGCCAACTACAAGTTCTTCAATGAAAATATTGATGCTCTTCCTGAGGACCAAATTAAGGAAAATTTCAAAGATTTGGTGAAGCGGGATGATGACGTCACGAAGACTTTCAATAGTGACTCCATTGATCGACTAGTCTTATGTCAAAATTTCATAGGGAGACTAAATAAAGTCACAAATAAACTTTGAAGGTTGCCAGCCAAGATCACAAAAGAGATCGAGACAAAGCAAACGTAGTGAATCACTATGCATGTGGACCTGGAGATGAAGAAACTTAGGGTGTTATCAAGTACTTCTTCAAGTACAGACACCGAATGGCTATATGGGAAGAAGGAAAATAGAAACTTGTAGAGAAAGGAGATGCAAATGAACCAGGCCAAGCTGAGCGGCCATGAAAGGATAGGTTCAAGCTCTGGAATCAGTCAAAGTTGCAGGGTTGACTTGGTCAACTTTTTGCAACAAATTTGCTATTTTCATGGGATCCTGTTCCCTTATATTAATGACATTACTATTTTTAGTAGATGTTAGTTAAAGGCCCAGCTGTAATGGCTTAGCCTAGGAACTTATAAATAGTGGAATGCTTCCATTATTTGATAGATATTTTTAGAGATTTTTGGTGAAGTTGCTCTTCAAGCTTGGAAGAGTGCTTTCAAAGATTGATTGAAACCTTTTAATTATATTCAGAGTTATACCTTGCACTTGAAGATTTGTTTTATTGTGTTGAATGATTAGTCATTATATGCTTTGTGAATGCAATTCCTTGGCATTATTGATTAATTTACCTTTATTTTAGATTATTTGTTTCATATTGTGAAAAGAATAGTGTGATTACCTTTCGTCAGTTGTGAGAACCATTTTCCTTCTGTTGATTAAAAGTTACATTATTATTATCACTTAAGTGGATGCTTGACATGTGTTTGTGATTATCCTCTTGATAAATTATCTGTGTATCAAATCAAAGCTGATCTTTCTATTGTGTATGATCAAGTTTAACAGAGGAATGTTTGCCATTGGTTTGTGGTATTTTTGTACCCTTTCTAGTTGCTAAAGGTGAAGGTGGTCAATGATGCAAACCTTATTCCCACATTAACCCTTCCAGATGTTGAACATTTCCCAAATTGGTGCATCACCGCTTCTAGTTTAAGTTTTATTCCTTGCAAATATCTCTCCCTAATCCCATGAAATGTTAGTATAGGACTAGTTAGCCATTTTTCTTGCATTAGAGGTAGTGTTGTGTTTAGTTTAGGAAGAGGAAGCCAGCCTTCTCCGGAGGTTCACCTCGAGCCCAAGTCCCACAACTTGAGAGGTTATCCCATGTATCCCAATCACACCAAATGTTGTGATTAATTTCTAGGCCATTCGGGGTGCAATGATTTGGAGACAACACACCTCTCCCACATGGCCATCCCTTCTCACCACCACTCCTCACGTAGCTTCACCATCAAACTACCCTTCAAAACTTGCAAACAACACACACACCATCGAACCACAACACCAAAAATTTAGTTTTAGGTTTATCCATTAGTTTTTAGGTCTAGGTTAGTTTTATATAGATTACATTAGGTATTTTAAACCTATAGTTAAACTTAGGTTCCCATTTTATTTAATTATTTGTATTATTAAATTAATTTCAACTTTAGCTTATATAGTTTTTTTTAGTCTTTTTATTTCTAACCATTTTTATTATTGTTTCTTATTCTTGTTTTAACTAACTTAATTTTCTTCGATAGTTTTTAATTGATTTAGTTAGACATTTCTTTTTAATAAGGCTTCGTTTTTACTTAGTTCCTTTGTTCTTTTAATTAATTAGTTATTTTAATTCATTAATTAGTTTAGTCTAATTCGTTAATTAGTTTAGTCTAATTTAACTTAGTTCTTTTTCATCTAATTAGGCCCCTCGTAATTATTATTTTTTTGTCATTTTCACTAAAATAGACTAATCGTAAACTTGTATTCACGGGGTTATTGGACATTTCCATCCCTTTTCCTTCACTTTTTAGTGACTTTTTGCAAGCGTTTAATCATTTTTGCACCATATTTACACTTTTTGGCATCTTTTGCACGCTTTTTCATTTTCATTTTCATTTTTCATTTTGGTGAAGTTAGTCACAACACATTTCACATTTATGCTCTTCTCTTACATTTGTTATAAGCAATCTTGAGAATCAATGATCCGAAAATCGACCAAATTTTTTTTTCTCGACCACGGACCCCTATAGGATTTAAATTCTTTACCAAACTTACCCCATTATAATCAACTTAAAGCAATGCAAGAATTAAAAACACACTACACACAAGTTGATAACACAACCTCAAATGAGAATACCTGTCTTTGGGTTCATTAATAGAACCAATTATTATCCACTTTAATGACTACAATTCTAATACAAAATTACAATCAAAGCATGATATTTACATAATAAAAAAGAACCAAAACCTTTATCATGTCCACCGAGTAGTTACATGGCTTATGAGGTAGATTCGATCCAATATTCTCCTCCATGGTACAATGCCCTATGGCTCCCGATCAATCTTCCAGACACTTGACGATGTCCTATGGCTCCCCAGGTCAGTCTTCTAGACATTTCCCACTATGGATGTGTGGCTCAATAATCCTAAAGAGCAAGAACCTCCTATATGCAACATATTTGATATTCTTTGTAGAATACCCTATGGATCCATTTTCTAGGCTCCACAACATCTCCTATGAGTTTATATTAACTCTTGTAACCATGAAGACATCAACTCCTCCATTTCATGGTGTTAAGTCTTCTTCCAAAACCTCCACGCTCTCATTTTGTAGTGTTAAGTCTCTAGATGTCAGCAAACACCAATTGTCGCCAACGAGCTCAATATTGAATAATGACCCTCCTCTGAAGCCAATGATTTGACGATACGCACAACGTCGAGGCTATGAGCTCTACTACTTCTCTAATGCTTCACCACATCCATTGGATCCATGGCATCTTTAGGTACCAACTTAAGAAGACTCTTGATCGGTGAGTTAAAAATAATAACTCCTGAACCATAATGTGCCTATTAAATAATAGGACTTAATATCACCTTGTCAATAATAATAATTAGTCCTCAATGAAATGATGAAAATTCCTATATTAGTACGATATAGGTGTTAATTGTTCCCATACTATTATTATATAGGCCATCATGCTTATATTATTATGATATAATACTTTTTATCTCTCCATAATTCCTATAATAAAATAGGACTTCCGTCTCCATAACATTGCCATGAACATGCCTTCGAACTTCACCAGTCGTCCTCCTCGGCTCGGGCTTGAGTATTGCTTCTCGGAGAGAATGGAGCTTCGTCGCCTATAGGACTTATTTAATGCCTATAATAGGCCTTTATACTTTTGCTCCAAAATATATCCACCATATCCTTTATAATTTTCTAAAGCCTCCTCCCGATTACCCTCGAGTTTTCCTTCAACCTCTTTACATTAGGAAGGAGCTTGTTTAAGCTCGGAATGAGCTTATTGAGAGTGGAGTGTCGAGGGCCTTTATATAGGCCAAGGGTGCCCGAAAATCCTATTTAAATGGTTTATCACTATTACCTCAACCAAATCAATGGGTTGGCTAAGTTGGTTTGAGTTGCCACTTCGATTGGGAGAGGTAGTGGGTTCGAAACCCCACACCGGCCATTTTGCATCGGTCATTGAATGACCCACTTGATTCCTCCGCATTGTCAGCTATGCGCACGTGTCATCCATCGACTACCACGTCTACTTAGACCCCTTCTCCACTATCACGTGGTAGATATCGCTTATGTTGGCCATTTTGGTGTGTCCACGTCGCTTTGATCTCGACCTCACCACATCGCCTATGGGCTTGCTCTATCGTTTGACCCAGCCACTTTATCCACATCAATGTGGATTATCCCACATCGAGTGGGGAGAGGATAAAGAAAGGCTTTAAATATCCCATTACTTGTCGAGTTAAGTGTGGCTTAGGCCATGTAGCCACACTTTTACTAGCCAAATCATTATAACCAACTCGTCGATTCGTGGGAATAACTCACCCCATAGCTCGTTCCTCTAACTCGCCAATGCACAACTCAAACTCATCCCTGCATAGCTCGATACATATCTCACTAAGCTACATTCTCCAACTCACATGTGAACTTACCACATAGCTCGACCGAGTTGGCTAATGGGGCAAAGTGGTGGCAGGCCACGTGGTGGCCTAAGGACCCACCACATGGAAAAAAATTTAATTGATCATATATCAAAGATGATTTTTGATTGTTGAAGACTAGATGATTAAAACATCACCCCGTACCTATCACCTTCACGTGATCTTATTTTTCCACTTTTTCATGACTCACAAGTTGACCTACCCTCCCTATGCTTGACTTTAACTTTGACTAGCCACCATTTACACGTACGAGATTTGTTTTCCGTGTTTCGATAGTCAACTAAAATCACTCGAGTCAACTTCCATACTATTATGATCCTAGGAGATTTAGGGAACATTGTGTCCTCCATATTGTCCTTGAGATAAATTAAAAATGTGATTATGTTGTATTTCATTGTTTTCTCTTTTTCTACCTTGGGAAATCTACTAACACTTGTTATCGTAATCATAATATGAAGAACACATTGAAACTACTAATTGTAGGTTTCCTCAATCATGATTTAATCAAACTACTAATTCATTATGTGTAGGGAATATTTTTAATCAAGATAAAATTAACACTACACATTGTATTTGCAGGTGTAGTTGACAAGGCTATTTCCCAACTACTATAATTGTGGGAAATTATTTGGGATAAGCCATAAAACTCACTTGAGGAGTACCACAGAACCCCAAAGTAGTTAGCACATTGAGGGAACTAGCTGATAAAATGGGAACCTTAGTCCCAACTAGCTAGTGAGCCTTGTGAGATTAGAGTTATGGATATCCTTAGTGGCAACCCTAATGTGATTCATTTGATCAAGATCTTTTCTCATTATTTCAAAGGGGGTAAAGTAAAGTCGGAAGCTAGCAATAGCAGCAAGCACTCACTCGGGTATATTGTTGACACCTAGTTGAGTGAACCACCTAGGAAGCCATGCCTTGTCCAAGCCAATCTAAGGTAGAGGCCAACTCTCACTACATCATTTTTCATTTTTCTTACATGTTACACACTTGTGTTTCACTCTTGTCATTCACATTTTATCTCTCATCCACCTTGTCACTTTGTAAACGTGTCTAAGTCTTGGGTTGCGAAATCCATATTCGAACTTGAGCAATTTCATCCTTTTCATCTAAGTCTTGACATCTTGATACTCACTTTATCACAGTTAAGCACCCTTTTTATCAACTTGTTCTTTTATTTTTGTAAGTCTTAATTTTAACATTATCTTGTTGAAATTTGAGCATTCCATACTCTTACTTTGTCACATTTCACATTCACTTTGTTGAATTGTTGACATCTTCAATATCTTTCTCCCATCATATTACGTCATCACACATCATAATCACTTTGTTGCATTGTCAAAATCCTCATCATTTCTTCACTTCTCTCTTTAAAGCATTCACTTTGTTTTGATTTGATATCATTAATCAATCACTTTCCCTTTTTCTCTTATCTCCACTTTTACGATATTCAGACCTTTTCATCTCCATTTCTTCACTTCTTGTGATGACATTCACTTTTTCGTTCTTTAGGTGCTCACATTTCTTTTTTGTGTCTCCTCTTCTAACACACTTTTTTAAGAGTTATCATCCTTCATCATTTTCCTAAGTTTCCTCTTTTAACACCCATCTTGTTAAAATTCCAGAAAACTCATCATATTTCCTAAGTCTCTTTCCTTAACACTATTTTTGTTAAGATTTGAGCATCTTTCATCATGTTTTATGTTTTAAGTCTCCTCTTATCGCACTCATTTTGCCACAAGTTGAGCAAACTAACCTTTTTCACTTCTTCCCTCTTTACATTCACTTTGTAAAGGGTCACAAAGCCTTTCAAACCTCTTCATCTTTCTTAGCACTTATTTTGCTAAGAGTCATCTAAACTAAAATTTCAACCCCTTTTGCCACCTTAACATCATTCATTTTGTTAAGTGTGATTAAACTAAAATGTAAATATATGAGCCTAATCTGAATGCAAGATTGTAGTAAATGAATGATAAATTAAGTAAAGAAAATACACTCAAACAAACTAAGCAATGAAATGTTAAAACCCTAAGTATAAAGAAGGAATAAGATGACTTAGTTGATTTGCAGAGTTCTAGAGAATGCACAGAGTTGTAAAACTAGAAAAGATGAAGTATGGACCGTCACACCAAAACTCATAAAAATGAAGAATTGGAAGAAAATGATGGACTCGGGCACCTGAAGAGGGATAGGGGTTCCCGTGGGAACCCTAGGCCTATTTTTGGGTGCCCTGGTTTGCTGAAAAGCTCAGAAAATATCCTCGAGAGGTGTCACCAAGTGTTCACTTTTTTCACTTTTGGTCACTCCAAGGTCACACCAAGATCACTGAGGTCACTGTAAACCTACAATGAAATATGAACCTACAAAACCCTCAAATAGACATCAAATCCTAAAAATAAAAATGTAAAATGAGGGTTCACTTACTGTCCTCAGTTGTCACAATCATGAACTTATGACTAAGCATTGCACTACATCTCAGATCCAATGTAGTTTAATGTGTGTGTAGAATTTTCCCTAGGTGGCTCTTGTGCCAGTCGCACTTGATAGTAAGCAAGTAGTTAAATGTAAAGAAATGTAATAGATGTGTGCATGGAATAGAATGAACTTCCCTCCTATGAAGTGTATGCAAAATAACTAACCCTTGTGTCCCTTGTGATGGTGTTAGATGGATGTAATGGAGCTCTTAGATGCTTGATGGATGCAACCTTAGGTGGTGATAGCTAATGCTTAGTGTTTGGTCCTTTATTATGATTACATAACATTATATTTATATGATTCCCTTACTTGAATTTCATAATTAACCCCAAAAAGGTCGACTTGCCAAAAAGACAAGATGCTCAAATTGTTAGAAAAGACCCAAAATGTGTGATTAAAGTACAAAGGGTTCGGGGCACCCGTGAGGGGACAAGGGCACCTAGAGATGGTGTCTTGGCTAGGCCAGTAATCGGTGTCTAGGATAATTAAATCCAGTAGTATAAAAAAGCGGACTAAGCAAGTAAGGGTGTAAGACCAAAAGTGGTGACAAAAAGAAAAGAAGGATGGCCAAACACATGGGTTAGTTGGTACTTTTCTTACTTAGGAATCATATGAACAGAGTATGCAATCGGGACTAAATAATTACCCAAATTGTGTAATTTTATGTCTACATTTGCCCCCACTTTAGGTTGGTAAGTGGAAATCTCAAAAATAAATTAGATAAAGATGTGTACCGATAACCATATAGATTGATGATGCTTTAGCGTGTCGAGGGACTAGAAAAAGTGTGGAGTGATAAAAATGTGAAGCATGGATGCTAAGGAGGAGAAAGTGTAAAAAATGATGATGAAAATGAACCTAGGGTGAAAATGCATGTGTATATGTGATGTACATGTTGTTGATGTCAATGTTGTTTTTGTTGATGTGATTGATGTGGATGATGTTGACTATCGCTTCCCATACAAATGGACCTATAAAAGAGAAGAACAAACAAGTAGTCAAATACGCATGTATATGTGTAAAAATTATGTAAAGAAGTATGTAAAAATGCTGAAAATGTGAAAAAGGAACATGTGCACCTGATCCGTGATGAAAAAAGGGTGTAGAAAGGATCTTGAAGATGTCGATGAAGGGTGAGTTTTTTTAGTGATCTCATTCCACGATAGAAGAAGTATAGGGAGGAAATTCTAGTTTCATCCTCCAACCTTTAACCACTTCCCAAATTTGTAGAGCACTCTGAAATGTTGGTTTTTTTGGTGATCCTATGCCATGGCAAAAATAGTGTAGATAGGAAAGTCTGGTGTCATCCTCTAACATTTAAATACTCCCCATAATGAAAACGCCATTACATATGGTTTGTACTTACCACCAATGTAAATTTCCTAGTGCTAAATGACTCTATGCCCTATCAAAATTATTTTTTGACATTCCAAACAACTATGTAATTACCCCCTAGTTACATGCCTCCAAGAAGGACATCGTTGTGATAAGGACCCAAGTCTTATTCTAAGCCCTTTCTGAAACTAATAATTGTGTTGTTCTAGTATTTTGTTATGTTGTGTGTAATTTTGTATGGGGTGACTGATTCACCCATATGATGCCCCCTCATTTGGGGTACATGTGACATCGTTGAAGGAGTATGTGGCCCAAAAGAGGACCAACCGCTGTGCTTTGAAAATGTGCCCTACAGGGGGAAGGGAATGTTTTTGGTAGAAACTAAGGCACACACAAACAAAATGGCTAGGAGACAAGTGTTAGTAAAAGAAAACATGCATGTAAAATGTAAATGAGAAGACATGAAGGCAATGTGTAATATAAGATGCAAGAAGTCAATGTAAACACACAAGAAGACAAAGTAGACCATGAAAAGTGGGTTGCAAACATGGGACATCACTCATGATGTCGCATGACAATCAAGGTCGTCTTGGTTGTAAGCAGACAAGTGTGCACATAAGACAAAGGGAAAATCCTGAAAACAAGGGCATAAAAAGAGCAAGTAATGGAAAATAATGTAAAAGATAACCATGGAAATAGATAGTCCAACATAACAAATATTTCATATACAAAGACTGTTAGCATGTTAGAAAGATAAAAATTATGTCAAAGTGTGTATAATTTGATAAAGTAGTGTGTTATGAAACAAAATGAAATAATAACACTTGTAGTGTACAAAAGTGGATGCCCCAAGAGCCTCTCGTGAGACCGGTAATAGTACTACCCCAAGCATCCCTATTGTGTGTAATCGATCTATATAAACTGCAATC
Organism: Taxus wallichiana var. yunnanensis; assembly: GCA_018340775.1. NCBI lineage: Eukaryota > Viridiplantae > Streptophyta > Pinopsida > Cupressales > Taxaceae > Taxus > Taxus wallichiana. The sequence continues at coordinate 28,308,547 of CM031236.1, read as the reverse complement.
ACAACTAGATTTCAAGTGAATGTACATGTGTGTATGATAAAGATAATGACATACAAGATATCTATCTAGCATGTGTAATAATATGAACATGTGACAAGTAAATGTAAGCAAGACTAAGTGAAACAAAAATATGCAGTATGTTGTGGATGAGATGAGATGAAATTGAATGTAAAGTGAGTGTGATAGGGGTTGTGTTCCCCCGAGTGAGTATGAATGGAAATGTATACAGTGAGTTTCATTTGTTTATGCCACCTTAGCAGTCAAGAATGAACTGTAAATGAGACTGCATCATCGGGAAATGGTTTGAATTGTGTGTAATAGAAAGATGTGATCGTCAAATTGTAAAGTGTAGAATGTAAGCATGTGAGTGAGTGATTTTATTAAATGTGTGAGTGTGATGAGGTCTATTGAGAAGTATACCCTCGAATTCTAGTATGGACCGTAGTAATAGATTGCATCATAGGGTAATGAGCACATCATGTATATGTAAGAGAAATGTAGTGTGAATGCCTAGAGTGAATGAGACACAAAGTTTATAGTAGATGTTGTGAGAGAATATGTTCTAAGTGTATGATGTACAATGTGTGAGATGTGTAGTGTGTAGTGTGACTAAGAAATGCTAGAGATATGTGTGTTGAATGTGTCAAGTTTAAGATGTGTGATATGGTCAAGTATGTGAGAATGCATAGTATGTACAATGTGTGCGGTGTGCAGTGGTGTGTGAGGTTCATGTGTATAGGATGCCCTCAGCAGTCAAGTGTGAACCATAGCACAAGAGTGCATCATCAAGTAAATGATGAAGCAAATGTATCGAGATGTGTATGATGATTAGATACGATGTGTGTAATATAGAAGATAGTTGATGATGTTACAATAGAGAGGGGTAGGAAGTATGATTCCCTAATAGTATGGTGAAGAGTGTGTTATGTGATGAATGATTTTTAGCAGTAGATGATGAGAGAGTGTATTGTATGTGCAAATATATGGTGATGAATGTATGTATGAATGAATGATCATGTACTAGATAGAAATAACAGAAAGATGAAACATTTTCTTATTGTAAGAGATCCCTCAAAATCATGGAAGAACCATAAGAACATGAGTGTGTCGTCGGGAAACAATGAGACTAGTGTATGTGTCAAGATACATATGTAATATCTAAAAAAAATAAAATGCTTGTTAAATGTTAGGGGAATAGGTGTGATTCCCCCGAGTGTGTGATGATGAAAAGAGATTAAGTAATGTCATCTAGGATTTCATCATTGTCATGATCGAAAGCAAACAGTGAAGCATCCAAAACTTGATAAGCGATAATGTCAGGTTGATTAAGTAAGGATTCATTGAGGCATAAGTTATACAATCCCTTAGCATATTCCTCATCAATGAAAGTAGGTAATGGGAATCTTTGTGCATACTAGCGAGTGAAATTATGTGTATATCCACTAAAAGAACTGTTTCAAATGAACACACGACCAAAGGGCATAGAAATGAGATATCAATATGATCAGGGTCTAATGTACCCCCAATGTAAGCAAACCAAGATTTTCCTAATGTAAGTGGAGAAGAGCGGGGGCTCGTGCAAGGTAGAATGTGAGATGAAAGACACACAGAGACCATAAGAAGCAATGATAATGATGAATCCATAATAGAGATGAGGATCATGAGTTGGAGGATAAAGATCCTCGAAATAAAATCCTAGCCAATTCAAACCATCATGTGAACATATAGTGACATCATAAGTAGGATCAAATGGAATGTGCTCCCAATAAGAATCATTCATGAAAAATGTACATGTGAAGGGATGTAGTGTAGATTTTGATTGTGCATGAGAAGGCACTAAAGGTGATATGGCGTCCAGCGTAGAGGAACAAGCCCCCTAATAAGGAATCATGGTAGCGAGTAGTAGGAGGAGGCAATGTTGTGGATGAGACTATGTCTAACATGCAAATGGTGCTTTCAAGTGGTGGTAATCGATCCGGAGTATCCATCGGTTGTGGTTCATCGATGTAATATCGATTCTTAGAGTAGGAAGTGTATTATTTGGATCATGGTTGCAATATCTCAGTATGGATGACGGTCATGAAAAATAGTATACTTGATACCCTCATGTAGGAATTTAACACAATGATGTATGGTAGAGGGAACCACTTGCATGGCATGAAGCCATGGCCTACCAAGTAAACAATTATATGAAATGGGAAGTCGATGACAAAGAAAACTATGTTAAGATTTTTGGGTCCAACTATAATAGGTAGAGTAATGTGACCTACGCATGGATGAATAGATCCATCAAATACCCTAAGGAAAGACATGATGGACTAACATTTGCAGTAGAAAGACCAATCTTTTCCAGGAATGACATGGGACATAGATTGAGTTCAAATCCATTATCAATTAAAGTACACTTGATACCCATATTGTAAATGTGAATCATGATATGCAAGGGCATATCATTTTCAAAAATAGAAATATTAGCATGAGGATTAGATGGGAAATCAATATGTTGAGAAAATGCCTCGACAAATGTTTGGTATACCAAATCTGGATGCATATTAGCAGGAATGTGAGTGGTAGTGAAGAGAGTTTTGATTTTATCTCTTAATTCAGGATTGATAAGCAAGAAATCATTAATAGAGATACTCATGATGAAGAGATCCTAGAAAGATAAGAATAATGGAGGTATGAGGATCCTAAGAGTGTGAAGATTGAGTTTGGGTTCACCAAAATGATTAAGCTAAAATGTAAATATATGAGCTTAATCAATGCAAGATGTGTTCAATGAAAGTTTTTACAAAAGCTATTGAAATGGGGTAAGACCCCAAAGCTTTGTGCAAAGCCCTCAATGGACCATCAGATAAGAAATGAGCAAGGAAACCTACTTTGCATACATTATACTTAAAGCAAACAAGCAATCTAGCAAATATAACTATCCTCTATTCTTGAAAGCTTGATAAAATGAGCCTAATAAGGATCTAAGCAATCAGTTTTGTTGTTTACTCCATGAGGGTGAATGAATCTCACTAAATGGCTACATGGCCAAGTTTATCTATTCCATTACTAACCTATCATGGGTGCAAGATAAATCTATCTTAATGTAGGATAGCCAAGATCAAACGCCTATTAGCTTGGCTAATGCAAATGAGGTCTAATGCTAATATCTCCAAATGTGAGAGAGAAGGACTTGTGAGTGAAGTTCTAAGGTTGAGAGGTAGGGGTGACCCTTCTATTTATAGTTTTCCAAATGGAAGAGTTTGGAATTTGGGTGCATGTGGGACTAAAGCTCTTTTATATTAGATTAGTATAAACATGATTTAAGATTAGTTAAGCTTAGTTTAGGCTAGTTAACTAGGGTTTAGGCTAGTTAAACTTTATTATCAAGTGATTAGAGACTCATTGAGAGTTGGGAGGGGTCTAGATAACCAATTTTGATTAATAAATAGCCTAGCAAGCCAATAGAAGTGGTCTAGAGAGAACTAGGGAGGTTCTGAATGGTCGAAAGGAGGAATGTTTAGCTAATAAGAGAGATATTAGCCAAATAAGTTGATTATATGAGGAATACGACCAAAAGAGTGTCATGAATGGGCATCTGAGAATGGAGCGAAGAAGGGTTGATTAACGAAGTGTCATCAATCAGTTGAATGGGAGGAAATCCTAAGTGTAAGCATATTTTAATGGCTACATTTTCCCCTCTTTGAGGTGGCGTAAGCGATGTCACTTCAAAGAAAGTAGACAAGCATAAACAAGTAGAAAATTTTGAAGGGATAGAAGAAAAATGAGTAGAATGGAGGATGCCCCCTCGATTGTCGATGGGGTGATAGAATAACTCGATCGACGATCAAAAAGATGAAAGAAATAGAACAAAAGAAAGAATAGTGTGGAGAAGAAGAAGGGGATATAGAAGAAAAGGAGCGGCAAGACCATCCACCGCCTTTTAAACAACTTTATTTTCATCATATTGCTAATGATCGTCATCATCGTTTCTTATTAAAAATAATGAAAAAAAGTGTAGTATGACATTGAAAGCCATATACGAGAAAATTTCCATTGTTAAAAAAACCAACTCCATGTAACATACAAAATGCAATGAAATATGAGAAAGTAAAAGATTCCTAACTCCATGAACATACAAAATGAATGCAATAAAAAGTGAAATATTCCTAACTCCATGCAACATACATAATGCAATGCAATACGAGAAAGTAAAATATTCCTAACTCCATGCAACATACATAATGCAATGCAATACGAGAAAGTAAACAAGCTAAACTAACATAGAAACATAATGTAATGTTTTTGTTATCAAGATACAGTTCTGACCTGTGCGGATTAACGACAAGGGTTATGATGGTGCCCCAAGCAAGGATACATGCGAGGAGAATAACGGAGGACACTTGGGTCCAATAAAAAATCAATGTGTGCTATGACATAGTACCAGGAAACTTGTTGTACCCCAGAGTATAGACGAAGTAAGTAGCTTAGCTTTTGTTGATGGAGGTAGATCAAGATGATCCATGAGTCGCACACATGAACAAGTGAGAACCAAAGAGTGAAATTTTTCTAGGATGATTTATATTGTTTTTTTTATGTTTCTTGAAACATATTTGAATGTTTTGATTTTTCTAACATATTTGAATGTTTTTGTGATTTTTCTAACATATTTGAATGTTTTTGATTTTTCTAACATATTTGAATGTTTTTGTGATTTTTGAAAGTTTTTTGAAACTATGTATAGGAAGACGAGGAAGCATGGATGCCCCTAGAGATAGATGGGATGTACTGAGGGCAAAAGGCCACGTGCATATGAGAATGGTGAAGATGTAAAAATACCTAGTGATTAGGTGGGAGTATTCAAAGGTAAACTCTTCATGGGTAGAAGTGGGACCCAAGGATAATATGGATAGGTTTAACATGATGATGAACGTAAACCAATGAAGTGCTTTGAGAAGAAGCAAGGATTCCCCCAAATGTAAGTTGGCCTAAAAGCACATGATAGAAAGGAAGGAGAAGATTGTTTTTGTGAAAGGGGACAAAGGTGTCCGAAACATGGAAAAAAGAAATCTTATACACATGGATGTTCTGAACAAAGTAGAAGAACGATGTGAATGATATGAATGTAGCTTAGAATCCTTGCAATGAAGAAGTGATTAGCCAAAGGCACAAATCGTGAGACAAGATACAAACTAGAGTAAGAGTCTGAACAAGGTCCAAAAAGACACTTGGCAACATACTAATCTTGCCTACTCATAGATATCTAGTGTATGCATGTGTAATTTAATTACCTCTTGAAAGGAAGATTTAATAGACAACAAGTGAAAACACCCTAGCCAATGTGTAGGAATGATTTATTTTTATAGGTGATAGGTGATTTGTGAATGAAGGGTGGTAGGATAGCCATACATTTCTCTTTGCCATCCAGGCGTCCATATCCCCGACGGAGATGCATTTTATTCTCATCACAACATTTCTCCACTTCCAGTCATGCATCCATAGCCCCGATAGATATTATTGGAAATACCCCAAGAGAGAGTAATATATCCATTTTCTTTTACTCTCATCTTTTAGCTTTTGATTTTTGATTTTGTTTCTTTTGCTTTCTAAAACTTATTTCAGCTCTCTTGTTTGACAAGGGTTAAGAACCACCGATGGCTTGATGGAAGGAGGTGGAGGTGATTACGATGAGGACATTGGCTAGTGTCAACAAATATGTCCAAAATTTCTTTCTGCAACAAGTTTATTAGTTGTTGGTTGTGATATGATCTCTAAGAGGTTAGTCGTTCTTTAATTTACCAAGGTGATAAAAGACCGGGTCAAATGGATACCATAGAGATAAATGTCACAAAAATTGTGTGTGAAAAGGCTAACCAAAATAACATCGAAGGGATGAAAATGGTAGGAAGACTTGCACAAGAATATCAAGGAAGGGAAGAAAGAAACATCCATGTGTACGCAATACCTAATTACAATGTTTTATCTTTGTACTTTGATTTTTGTTGTGTTTTCTCATGTTTTTGTTATTTTTGAATTGTTTTGATTATTATATTTTTTATAGTTTTTAGAAATGTGGGACCAATAAAGTCACTCTGTGGTAAGATCCAACAACGATGTTTGTGACTTCCTGATAAGGAGACTAGGCATGTTTACTTATCAAGCGTAGTATATTTCTCTCGATCTCGATGATCGTTGTGAGCTTACTCAAAAAATGAATTTGATTTATCTTGAAACATGGATTTCATATGCGGTAGCTTGAGTTATCTATCCAGAGGTTTATGCACTTTGCACCATACTTGATGGTTACGTTGATGTGTGTTCTTGAATCGCGCTTGATTTTTAACCCTAAGATCATGTGAGTTGCTAGGAGCTTTGGAGCTCTTAGGAGTTTTTACCTGAGCTTGATTAAGAAACTGTTTGGGTTTCTTATAAGCTGATGTGTGACTTTTCTAATCCTAAGAAGGAGAAGAAAGTGAATGTGGACATTTAGAACTGATGTGAGAAATGACCGTGGGCTTGCCACAACCATTAATAGAAGAAATATGTGATGGATGAAAAGGATACGGTCCAAGAATTGAAGAGGATGGGGTACCATGAGGTGAGCCACTGATTGAAGATGACGAAGGGATACTAGATTATGTCCCTAAGATGGAATAATTTGGTCTACAGGACATGGCCCAAGAAAACAAGAATATGACAAAAGGCTACTAGGGTGTGGCCCAAGTATAGATGAGGAGGGACTACCAAGAGGTGTCCCATAGATAGAAAAGGATGAAGAGATACTAGAACATGGCCCAAGAATAAAAGGTAATGGGCTACCAAGAGGTGACCCACAAGTAGAAAATGGAGGACTACTGGGGTGGCCCAAGTATAGAAAAATGATAGGCTACTCAAGCGGTGACCCAAGGTGAGATTTTGATTAAGGAATGATGATATATAATGAATGATTTGGTAATGAGAAGATAGGTCATGGATCAATGTTAGACCCCAACATCTCATCATGCTCAGAAGAAGGTGAAGATGGAATGCTAGAAGAAGAGTCAAGTTCCATGACTTTAGGCTCCTCATCTATATTATGAAAAAAGGGATAAAATTCCTTTCCCCAATATGCAAGAATATCAAGTTCTAGAAAGAATCCTTTTTTACAATCATCTAAAGGGATATCATCATGTACTCTGATTATTTCTTCATTCTAAGAGAAATCAATTAATAGAAGTTGTTGTTCTTTTTCCATAGAAGGTTTAATAGAAGAAACAAGTCTGATAAGTGAGGATGATTGATTGATAGAAGAAAATGACTCAAAAGAGGAAGCAGGATTATTGGTAGGCGTCTCATGAATGGATGATTTGGATCTGGACCTAGATTGCTTTTCTAGAAGATGATGTAATGTAGGAGAGAAAATAGGATCACATAGCCATATGTTAAGTTGCAACATAGGAGTCGAGTTAGATGATTGACTAGAGGGAATCTGAGTCGTGGAACTCTTCGACAGAGGAAGAGGTCATTGAGATGACTGATGAAGGAGGTCTTGCGAAGAAAGGAGGACCATGACTCAAGAACCAAATTAGATGTTTGATCAACGAAACTTGGAGTCACACAAGTCTTCAAAGGAGGAAGACATCGTTGAGGTGATTTGGAATAAAGGTCTTGTGAAGGAAGGGAGGACCATGATTCGAGATTTGATATAGGGGTATTCGAACAATAGTTGGGATCTAAGTCTTCAGAAGAAGAGTGGGGGAACCCAAATAATAATTTGGATCAGAAGCATCCAAACCATACCACTAACTATGAGCTGAAGGTGGGGAACAGGGTACCCAAATGGGCCCTCTAGCACAAAGAACCAAACGAGGTTTAGTTGTAATGGGAATCTTTTGATTTGAATTGCTAAACCTAGGTTTTGTATTGTAGTAAGTGTGAGAAACCGCACGATATTCAGTCATTGTTGGCGTCGTTTAAGCACAAATTTCTAGACCTAGATAGTGTAATGGAAATCCTTCAAAGGGAAGGAAGTGACATGTCGATTCGAGTAGCATAATAGAAATCAACTAGACATTTCATAAGTATGGAGATGTGTGCGTGATTTTCCAAAGAGGGTCTAAGGAAAATAGACAGTGTGATGATGTAATCTCGATGATATCAAAATGATTGTCCTAGAAAACTAGTTTTCTAGGTGAATGATCACAAGGAATAATCATGTCAAGTGTGAAACACAAAGCCAATCAATAAGGAAATACTCCCTAAAAATGTGTGTGCAAAATGATAGTTTGATGCAAAGATGATCAACACAATGTCAATATTTACATCAAGTTTGAAATGAACAAGGTGTAAATATTAACAAAGGGTAGACGTGACTCCCAATAAAAGGATACAACGACGCGTTCAACAACCAACAAGGCCAAAATGTTAAAGGATGAGGTTTACAAATGTAAGCAATGTAACCACACCAATTAGACACATTAATCAAGCTTCACATAGAAGTGACATATTAGTGCCAAAGTGGTATCAAAACGAAACAAAAAAAGTAAGCAACACTCTTCAAGATTTTGGACAATGTTTGAAATCAAACCAAGTCAAAGTATACTAAGGATTTGCTAAAATGTGGGCAGTGTAACGCCATAATGTAGACACTTAGATCATTTTTATGAGAAATGTGACATAAGTATATTAATTGTGTTGAGACAATGCGAACAAGGTAACACATCAAAGGGAGATCAAATGATGAATCAATCTTAACTATGATGATGATCTTGAAATCAAGATCAAGTGGCCATCAAAGATATAAGGACGCATCCACGCACTTTAGACATTTAACAACTCACCATGCAAACATGGATGAGCGTAAATAGACAAAAAAGTGGTGAACACTATCTATGACAACACTCCCGAAAGATGCCTCCTCTTGTCCCAAATGGGAAATAATAACGCAAAGGTGAATATCAAAAGATGAAAATAAACTAAGTGTCACTTGGGTAGAGTTTTGCCTCGTCCGAAGGTGAGAAAGAAACCAAGCTAAGTGATACGTCGTTTAATTTCGTGATGAGACACACTTAGATCTAACTTAAATGGATTTGTTACCATGTTTGAAAAACAAGGCTTTGAATCCAAACAAGTTATCACTTCACAAGCTATCACTTCGTGATGGCCAAGACATGATAGTGGACTAGTAAAGTGGGCTCCTTGATGGAATGGCTTCCCCAACAAGATCTCTCAACTAGGTGTCACAAAGTTGTCTTAAGCGAGCACGATTTACCCAAAAAGTCACAATGACTAAATTGGGAGTATCTCGGCTTTAATTTACCCCCTTCAAGCATAGTGGGAAATAAATGTGTCCATATGTACTCTCACCGTGGGTCCCCATACTCGAAAAGTGGTAACGCTAACTCACAAGGAAAAACTAGTCAAGTGGGTAAGAGGAGCGCTTCCTGTTTCATCCATGAGGTTACATAGTGGTGGATTACTTTAGGGTTCCTAGAACCACCCCCATTATTGTAGCTTAAGGAATTATGCCAAAGGGGTTATGTTCCAGTTGAGCGGATAGGGACGTAACCTTTTCTAAACCTCGCAATACGTGTGAAGGGAATGGTGTGTTTTTATCTTTCTTAGCTTAATGTGGTTTTAAGTAGCACACCATTTGTTTGCAACCTGCATGTAAACACATGTATTAGAAGGTTTGTATTGTTTGCTTTTAATGTCTTTCTTTGACAAGCGATTGGGTCTTGTAGACAAGTTTTAGTAATTTTCTAGTTTTGAAGATTTGATGTCAAGAAAGAGCTTTACACCTTGCTTTTGAATTCCTAAGATCACCAAAAGGCGCGAAGGAAGAGCATACACAATGTGAAAATCCTACTAAATCACATGAAATTTTACTTTATTCTTTATAGAACAAGTGTTTTGAACATTCGATACAAGTTTGTACAAGTGTTTTTGATCTCCAAGATCACTTTTAAAGGCACAAGGAGAGAGCATACGCACTTTTACAAACCTAGTTCAAGCTAAGAACAAAAACACTTAACTATGCAAACTGAAATACCAAAGAAAACTTTGTATTTAATTTGTTAGTCCTAGAAACCTGTAGTAAAGATCATAAAAATAGATTTTACAGACTGTAGAAAATTTCCAATTTTAGCACAAATGTTTGCGTGCCCAAACCGACACCAACGCGCCCCAGCCAACGGGTACGTGCCTCAACCAACATGGATGTGTGGCAAGTAGAACAGACAAAGATAGAAAACACCTACACGCCCCATTTTGATAGGTACGCTAGGGTTTCGACGCGGACGTGCCTAACTCAACGGATATGCCTAAACAAAATTAGTAAAATCCATAGTATACCAAAAATAAAACACATCCAGAGAGATAGAGATGCTTGCAACTCGACATGGAAGCTTAGGGTTCAATAGAGACGCGTCCAAGCATAAAATAAAAGTTTCAATTTTTTACACAATGGGGTTATTTACACGACGCATCCGAGAGAGATGGAGACATTGACCCATTGATGGAGACGCGCAGCGTGTGCATCCCTCAGAGAGAAAACATGTTAATGATAAGTACATCCAGCATATGTGCATGCATGTTCCGATGAGAATGCTATGGTTTTAACGTGGACGCACCCCTTTCCGACGCACATGTGTACCCCTAAAAACCTACAAAAACATGGAAATGAATTTTTTTGAAAGCCAACAAGTTATTTGTTAGTACAAGAAAATCATTTCTAACCTTAACCCACAAAATGACTATAAACAAAGATGATTTAGCCCCTTTAAGAAATGGAAACAAGCAAATAACAAGTTGTTTTTTCTAAAAAGATGAAAAATGGGCTAAAAAACTTGAAAGAGGCCTCCATTAATGGAGTAGGGACTTCGTGTCCCACCGGCATGCCAAATGTGTTCAATGAAAGTTTTTATAAAAGCTATTGAAATGGGGTAAGACCCCAAAGCTTTGTGAAATCCCCTTAATGGACCATCAGATAAGAAATGAGAAAGGAAACCTACTTTGCATACATTAGACTTGAAGCAAACAAGCAATCTAGCAAATATAACTATCCTCTATTCTTGAAAGCTTGATAAAATGAGCCTAATAAGGATCTAAGCAATCAGTTTTGTTGTTTACTCCATGAGGGTGAATGAATCTCACTAAATGGCTACATGGCCAAGTTTAGCTATTCCATTACTAACCTATCATGGGTGCAAGATGAAGCTATTTTAATGGAGGATAGCCAAGATCAAATGCCTATTAGCTTGGCTAATGCAAATGAGGTCTAATGCCAATATCTCCAAATGTGAGAGAGGACTTATGAGTGAAGTTCTAAGGTTGAGAGGTAGGGGTGACCCTTCTATTTATATTTTTCAAAATGGAAGAGTTTGGAATTTGGGTGCATGTGGGACTAAATCTCTTTTAGATTAGATTAGGATAAACATGATTTATGAGTAGTTAAGCTTGGTTTAGGCTAGTTAACTAGGGTTTAGGCTAGTTAACTAGGGTTTAGGCTAGTTAAACTTTATTAGCTAGTGATTAGAGACTCATTGAGAGTTAGGAGGGGTCCGGATAACCAATTTTGATTGATAGATAGCTTAGAATCCAATAGAAGTGCTCTAGAGAGAACTAGGGAGCTTTTGAATGGTCGAAAGGAGGAATATTTAGCTAATAAGAGAATATTATCCAAAAAATTGATTATATGAGGAATACAACCAAAAGAGTGTCGTGAATGGGTATCCAAGAATGAAGCAAAGAAGGGTTGATTAATGAAGTGTCGTCAATCACTTGAATGGGAGGAAATGCTAAGTGTAAGCATATTTTAGGTGTCTCACACAAGATTTCAGTAAGTGAATGATGAATTAAGTACAAAAAATAAGCTCAAGAAAACTAAGTAATGAAACGTTAAAGCCCTAAGTGTAAAGAAGGAATAAGATGACTTAGTTGATTCATAGAGTTCTAGAGAATGCAAAAAAATATAAAAATGGAAAAGAGGAAGCACCGACCGCCGCACCAAAGCTCGTAAAATGTAGAACCTGGTGAACAGGTTGGGTCAGGGGTGCCTGAGAGGGACAGAGTGCCCATGGATTCCCAAGCATGTTTGTAGGCTCCTGGTCTACAAAAATCTCATAAAACCTCCTCTCATAATGTCATGAGGTGTTTTCCTTTTGTCACTTTTGGTCACTCCAAGTCGCACCAAGATCGTCGAGGTCACTATAAACCCGCAATGAAATATGAACCTGTAAAACCCTCAAATAGACATCGAATCCTAAAAAAGAAATATGCAAAATGATGGGTCGATCTATCCTTAGTCATGTCACAATGGTGAACTTACAACTAATTGTTGCACTACATCTCGCACTCCAATGTAGTTATATGTGTGTGTACTTGTTCCCTAAGTGGCTCTCGTGTTAGTCGCAGACTTGATAGCTAACAAGTAGCTAAATGTAAATAAATGTAATAGATGTGTGCATGGAATAGAATGAACTTCCCTCCTATGAAATGTATGCAAAATAACCAGCCATTGTGTCCCTTATCATGGTGCTTTAGATGGATGCAAAGAAAGCTCTTAGATGATTGATGGATGCAACCTTAGGTGGTCATAGTTAATGCTTAGTGCTTGGTCCTTAATTATGATCACATAACTTTATATTTATATTATTCCCTTGATTGAATTTCATAATTAACCCCAAAAAGGCCGACTTACTAAAAATATAAGATGCTCAAACAGCTAGAAAGGACCCAAAAAGTGTGAGTAAAGTACAAAGGGGTTAGGGGCACCCAGAGGGAATGAGCACACCTGATGTTGATGTCCTAGCTGGGAGTTGGTGTCCAGAATGATAAAAGTCAAAGTATAAAAAGGTAGATTGAGCAAGTAAGGGTGTAAGACCAAAAGTGGTAATAGAAAGCAAAGAAAGGTGGCCAAAGACATGGGTTAATTAGTACTTTTCTTACTTAGGAATCATATGAATAGTAGTATGTAATCAAAAATAGATAATTACCCAAAGTGAATGATTTTTTGTCTACAAAGTGTTGTAAAGTCACCCTTTTTCGTTCCTCTTAACACTCATCTTGTTAAGAGTTAACCTTTTTGCATATTTTCATCACTCGTATCACTCATTTTGTTAAGAGTTGATCGTGTTCACCTTGTTACATCTTTTCTCCCTTAACATCCATTTTTGTTACAAAGTAGAGCACATCTAACCCCTTTTTAGTCCCTTTTATCTTAACTCTCATTTTGTTAAGAGTCGGGAACTCCACCACCCTTTTACCTCTTCCTTTTTAGCTCATTTTTCTAGGGTCAGTCTCTTTCATCTTTTCCCTCTTCCATCTTAGGATTCACTTTTCTAAGGGTTGAGTTTTCTATCTCACCTCTTCTTATTCCTCCTCTTTTAAAAATGGTGGGAACATGACATTGCGATTATAGTCCCTTTTGATGGGAGGAAAGAGATCCTTTCCATATCAGCTCTGATGAAGAGGATGAAGACCAACTTAAAAACCTTTCCATAAATGACACTTTACAACAAAACAAAGACCAATTCCTTCTTCGTCTCCTTGCAATGGGAGCAAGATTTCCCTCGAAATTTGATGAGGATGAATTGAAAGCCTTAAAAGGACAACCTAAATCCCCTAAGGGTCCACCATTCGAGTCAAACAAACATGATGATGTAGGACCAAGTAAAAAAAAGTCAAATATATAGATTTGGCCATTGATCATATTAAATCCCTCACAGACCAAATGAATGAGATTGCCAAACAACTTGCTATCCTATCCTCTATAGTCACTAACAATGATATCAAAGGTATCAAACACACGAAGAAAAGTGATGACACGTACAAAACTCATTCCGAGAATAATAAAGATAACTATAATATTAAGAATGATACTCCCTTCATCCCAAAAACTAATTCACCATTTTCTCAAGAGTGGAAAATGATGAAAGATACCATTTCGGGCATACAAAAACAACGCAAAACAATTCAATTTTGATGAATTATGTCCATACCCTTTTGACATGGACATCTTACACATACCCTTCCCATGCTCTTTCGAGACGCCCAAATTTGACAAATACAAGGGCAAAATTGATCCTAGAGAGCATGTCAAAGAATTCTTCATGGCATGCCAAGAGGTGGCTTATAATGATATCTTTCTCTTGCGCCTCTTTCCTAAGAGTCTAAGAGGACAAGCTTTAGACTAGTTCTTACACCTTCCAAAGGGATCTATCTCTACCTTTGTGAACCTCTTGAGAATTTTTTTCAAACATTTTTCTTTCAATCTTGACTCCAAAGTCATAATAATGGATTTGTGCAATGCCAAACAACGACCAAATGAGATCTTTGCATAGTTCTTACAACAATGGCGAGGAATCGCAAGTCAATTCCCATGTTCAATCCTGAAAAATAAATGGTTAGCATCTTCATCCCAAACCTTAACAACAAGTTGTCCTTTCACATGCAAATGCACTTCCTCAATAAATTTGAGGAATTTATTGAAAAGGGAACTCAAATCAAAAATACCTCATTTCTAAAGGCTTGATCATGCCTCGTTATAAAGACAATGGGCGTAATCACCATAACAACAACCCTAAAACTTATCACAATAAACCTAGGTACATCAACTGCAACTATAACATTTCCAATGATGGTGTCATGGATAATTGCAATGTGCACAACTTACATAATAACCAATCCAAACAAATTAAGTCTAAACCATCTATCATCATTCCAAAAGAGAAACTTTTCCTCCTCCTTGTGATTACAACCAAAGATAATATACATCTTTAGGGAATCTCTTTCAAGCGTCTTAAAACAACTAACAAGTACCAATATGGTCACTTATCATATCACACAACCCTTCCCTAAAGGAGAACCTAAGCCAAGTTGGTATACACCTAACACATATTTTTATTTCCATCACATTGATGTTCATCAAACAGAAAAATGCAAACAACTTCGTAATTACATCCAAGACCTCATTGAAAATGGAGACATAGTGGCCGGAAAGAAACCATCTACCAAAACACCCGATAATAATATAAAGGTGTTGTCTAACCCATTTCCTAACCATGATACAAAGGGAAAATATCACAAACATGGTGAATCCTTAAACAACGTCAATTATGAATCCATCATATCCTCGTATTGTAGAGACACTAATCCGTGCAAAGTTGAACGTCAATTTCTACCTCTTGAAGAAATTCTACCCAATGTCTTTTAAAAATTAGAAAAGGATAACATGATAAAATATATAGCTACGAGACCCTTTTCTAATGGGGAACCCAAGCTCATTAAAGACTTAATTGATGACGTAATCATCTCCATAGAACTCGACAACAAAGCTCTCACGATCAACGACATGTATGTTTCCACAACTTCTAATGAAGATTTGATTATTTTCCACACTTCTATACATACTGACATTCAATGAGATCATGATGAAGGTCAAATATCTCTCCCTAAAAATCATTCCATCTCTTCTACATATTTTCTTTCATTTGTCCAAACAAACATTGAACCTGTTTTGGAAAACAACCTTCTAACACCAAACGAGAGCTTGAACTTGCTTCAAGACTCCCTTTCAACCCTTGATATAACTGTAGAAAATACAAAAGATGGTCCATCATCAAGCACCATTGATCTTGATTCCATTCTTTCCATTCTGATCCTATGCCTAACATCTCTAGTCTTGTTGTCAAAACACAACCACAACAAGCTTGGACACTTGCAATAAGCGTAGCCTTTTATGTCCATTACACCTCACATGATCAATCTTACAAGAATTTAGTCAACAATGCTTCCTACCTGTCAAGAAATCTATATGCATACACTCTACAAGGTACGTATACCCATGAATATCCTTATCTAACATTTTCACGATTTAATTGTAAATCTTTCATCAAATCAATTAAACCATAACCTAGAAGTATTAAAATTGAATATCTCCTCTCTATGGCCTATAAGGAGCCTCGGTGTACATCTAGAGATCAATTCTTCTTTCCTCACACTCTTTCAATCATGGTTGAATATGAATCTCAACATATTACCCACATTGACAATCCTCCTCTAACATCACATAGGTCTTTTGATCTCATCGAAGACTTATCTAATCACACATCCTTTAACTTGGACTTTGTCCACCCAAGTCTTGTACTTCAGGACCTCTTAAATATTTTGATTATGACCTTTGAATTGGATATTGTCTTCCCAAGTCTTGTATTTCAGACATATTGCATCATTTTATTCACTCCTTTGACTTGGATCATGTATGCCCAATTATCGTACTTCATAACTTATCAAATCTTCATATTTCCTCATTTGACTTGGACCTTGTTCGCTCAAGTATCATATTTCAAAGCTATTGAATATTTCGATTCCCTCTCTTGATTTATATTTTATCTCGCCCAAAAATCATATTTTAGGACCCTTCAACTTTAATAAACATGGACCTCTTTCTTGATGAGTCCATTTCAAATCTTCATCTCGCTAAAATTCAAAAAAATTAAAAAGCATAAAAAGAAAATAAAACTCCATATCAAACCATTCCTTAAAGCACTATTTTCAAATCAAAAATGGAAAAGTGAGTATAAATAATGTTAAGCATTCCATCTGTTGGCAGATATCTTAATCATACCATTATCATATCTTTGCATTCTTCACCTATCACAACACAAGTTAACCTTGTTCCTCTCATAGGCATCAGTGTCTCATCCCATTTATGGTTTCTATCATTTTAGATCTTTTCACCTATGGTTTTGTCTCAAATAATACTTGTTAGAAAATCCTCCTTTTAAATAATTTCTCTCTTTAACAGAAAGCTCACATTTCTTTACCTATTCCTTTTGACCGCCCATCTCAATCTATGGTGTTGAACCCTTGCATCTTACTAGCCACATGAGGCTGAGACTTGGGGCCGAATGTTCCTTCTTGATAAGTACATTATCAACATACAAGGAAAATTAAATCAATCTATAAATACAAAAAAACTATACAAATCATTACACCTTTCGTCCTTCACATTCTTTTGTGATAAGCTCATACTTCTCACTAGTAGTATGAGATTTGGAATGGAGGAAGTCCTTACTCACCTACGTTTTGTCTTTGGTGTTGAGCCCTTGTCTCTTCCTAGTGATATGGGGAAACATGTAGGGGTCCCTTTTAAAAACAAATAAATAATTAACCAATAAATCCTTTAGAAATATGAATCAAAGTGCTTAATCAAAAACATCCCAAGAAGTTGTTTATGTTAAAGAGAGACAACAATTCCTTCAACCGGATTTTGTCAATTAGTAGGCCATCTATGGATCTAAGTCTATTCAAAACCTATAAATTGGAATCATCTTGGAATCGGTCAGATAATATTGACTAGAGATGAGTTACATTTTTCTCATATGGATCATTGTTACACCTTGTGTCTTTGCATCCATTATCTTCACTTTCATATCACTATTCACCTCATTTTCATGTCCTTTTTGGCTCTCGGTGATGATCCCTCACATCTTCCTAGTTACATGGATTCATGAGTGGAGTGACACATGATTCATTCACCCTACACATATGCTTCAATGCACCCACAATGTTTTCTTAGAAGTCATGAAAACAACTTTCACATCCACTTTTCTCTACTAGCCCATACTTGCTAAAAGTTGCTCAAAATGCCAAAATGTAATAGAATACTATACCAAGGCTTGAAAACCCTTAAAACATTTTCAACATCACCAATTACTCCTATTGAAATCACCAAATCCGTTTCACCATTCCATTTTACATCATTTTGCTTTTTTGACCGCATATGCCTTTAAGACCTAGATCTTTCTCTAACCATGAATTCACTCTTTCATAGATATCTAGGAGGTATTACTAGGTTCATTATTTCACATTTGGATATGAAAACGTTCCCCTAAAATCCCAGCTCTTAACTCTTTATACAATTCTATATATCCCACTTTTTCACTTTTTCTTGCAAGAAGACAACAAACCTGGGACAATCTTGCAACTCCAATAACTTTTATGTAGGCACTTCCAAGACAAAAAATCAACATTTTTAGGGCCCATTATTTATTACCTTAGGCATGAGAAGTTTCAAATTCCAGCTCAAAACACAAATATCATTTCCTTTGCAAAACTACCCTCTTTTCTAGCCTTTAAACTATGTTTAATCATCCCCTTCCAAACTGTCATAAAAATATGAAAATTTAACTCTTATTTCTTCAATTTTCTTTCATAATATATTTCTACATAGTCTTGGCATGATATTTTGAAAATTTCAGGTCAAAATAAGTTGATTTTCCCTCTCAAAATCCAAGCCCTAACACTAACTTGCTTGTCCTGACAACCCAAAACATTCCGAGAGGAGGTATATTGTCATAACTTCTTTCAAAATTTTATTTATGGTTTTATATTTGGTATGAAGGTCTATCCTAACATATTCCACGATTTATTTTTAACAAGAACTCATAATTATTTCTTCTAAAATCACTAAAGCCCTTACTTTATTAGGACTTTGACATGAGTTGGCCTTTAGACAAGTTGTTTTGCATTCTCTTTTCTCTCTCCCCGACTCATCAATGGAGTTGTTATCCAAAATTCACCCTCAAGGTAATTTTGATAACATGCATTAAATTCTCAAGTCCTGTAAATAGATTGAGTCGTGGCAAAAGGTCATGTTTCTAGGGTCCCCTCATATTTTTCTAACTCCCCCCGCCCAAGTAGAGAGCAAGTTCGAGAAAATGTAAAAATTGCAAAAAAAAACAAGCTCGGGCAGAAAAATCACGAAAAATGGCTAAGTCCTAGTCCAGCGGTCCTTGGGGCAGCTTGGGACAAAAGTACGTGAACCACCAACCGGTGAAATGAGTCAAGGCAGCCCGAAGCTTGATGCAGGGACGCTTGCAGACAAAAGTACGCGAACCGCCAAACCGGCGAAATGAGTCACGGCAAAGAAAAATTGATGCCTGGGACACGCGGACAAAAAGTACGCGAACCCGAACCTGAATGAGTCAAGGTAGCCCAAATATCCTGGGATGCGCGGGAAAAAGTACCGAACCAGGTGAAATGAGTCAAGGCAGCCCAAACAAATTGGGACGCGCTGGGACAAAAGTACGCGAACCACCGAACCGGGCGAATGAGTCAAGGCAGCCCAGCTAGATGCTGGGACGCGCGGGACAAAAGTACGCGAACCGGCCGAACCAGCCGAAATGAGTCAAGGCAGCCCGAAACAGTCTGGGACGCGTGGGACAAAAGTACGTGAACCGGCCGAACCGGCCGAAATGAGTCAAGGCAGCCCGAAACAGTCTGGGACGCGCGGGACAAAAGTACGCGAACCGCCGAACCAGCGAATGAGTCAAGCGGCCCGGCAAAGGGATGCGGGACAAAAGTACGAAACCGGACGAACCGAACCAGTGAAACAGGAACTTCAGCATTGGGACATTTGGGACAAAGGGACGCGTGGGACGCGAAAAGCCGAAGCGGCCGAAGGAGAAGAAGAAAAGTCAACGCTTGGTCCGAAACTTCAAACGGCCATAACTTTTGACTCCGAGCTCCGATTTTCATAAAATTGACTTTCTGGAACGAGCACGACGTCCTCTACGCCACAAAAACTAGATTTCTTATTTTTAATGAGGGTAGATATATTTAAATAAAAGAAACATATTCGGCTCCAATCAGTTAATGCTCATTCCCGTCAAATGACAAAAAACAGCCTGCCAGACCCAAAATAGCTGCCCGCACTCAGAAGGCCATAACTTTTGCATTTCTCAACGAAATCGCACAAAATTGGTACCATTGGAATCATGGTTCCAAGCCCAATGCACAAAAATCAAGAAATTCTAGATTTGATCAGAAATTGATTGAGATTTTTAAGAAAACGTGGCCGGATTCGTAATGTTGTTTTATTTGGTAGTGGAGTGCAATTAAGAGGCATGGTCATCCTTCTTTCTCTCGCGCAGACATGGGACAAGATGGGGAGCCTTTTGCAAGTAATATACAATCATTTCACTCAATTTAATGCCTCTTACAGTGGTCAAGGAAGATTTCGGGATTTCCATTTTCCTTCTCTTTTCCTTCTCATTTTTCTATAAATTGGAGTGTTGGGCTCATCAGAAAGAGAGAGTTTTTGGGTAGCAAAGCTCGCCAAAATTGCTTTGTGAAGCCAGTGTATTACAGCAGCCCTCAGTAGTGGACTCCTCGCATGGTGATCCAGCCCTTATCTTGTAATAGATTGAACTGTGCATACCAGGAAGCAATAAAATACAAGTTTGTGGATGTATCTTCCCCTGCTGTGTTTTCTTGCATTCTTCTTGCCCCTTTTATCTTTCTACAAGAATATTGTGTCTATTATTATGTTCTTGCAGGAATTCATTATCATTGTGTGTGCTTGGAATATTGCTGTGAATGCATTTTGCTAGATTATGGAGAACTGTCATCACCTCTTCTAGTGTGCACTTTGCCTCTGTATTTCACACATTTGGAGACTACTCTCACATCCTCCTTTTCTGGTGTATCACCGCTTTAGTGTAGGCTTTCATTTTATGCATTCTCTCTCCTGGTCCCTTGAAATTTAGATTAGAATAGCTAGCTTATCCCGCATTAGAGTAGATTGTGGCAAGGTGTAGTTTAGAGCAAGAACCAAATTTTCTCTGGAGGTCTATCTCAAGTAGCAAGTCCCACAACTCGAGATAGTACCCATGTTATCCAATCACACCGTGATGCTTAGAGTGATCAAACCGAAATGCATCAACATCCAGGGTGCCGTGATTCGGTGATAATAACAGCTTCTGCACGACTTGTGGGACCTTAGAGGTCTTCACTTTCATTGCAACAAGATTGATGTGCACTTGTTGTGAGTTCCAGCTTTGAAGGAGCTTTAAAATCGCACATCTGGCGACTCCAAAAGAGGCATAATCCGCTGGTTTCTGTAGTCCAAGCCTGGTGAATTTATGAGAAGAATACAGACCAGAGTCAAGAACTAGGGAGGAAGGATTGTTTGTTTATCTACACCTATCTCCAGGCAGAGAAAGAAGGGGAAGAAGAGCTCAAAGATCTGCGTCTCCACCTAATAGAACTTTGTCTACACCTCCACCTGGTAGACCTTTTCTCACATCAACAAGGGTTCTCAGGCCAATCAGAATGGCGCAACCACTAAATCCCTTTGTCAATTTCACTGGCAGCAGCCCACTTGCCCTCAATGCACGTAATCCAGCCCAATTGCAGCATCGAAGAACATTCCATTTTTCACTGGAGAAAATCATACCACTCCTGGTGATCATGTCAAAGACATTGCTAACGTCTGTGTAATCCATGAGATAAACGAAATGGATGTGGCTGTCAAACTGCTGGCATCATCATTCAAAGGGAAGGCATTGCAATGGTTCAGGAGCCTTGAAGTCGGTTCTATCACAAATTGGAATCGCCATGCATAGTTCTCCATAGCAGCTTGAGAAAAGGGAGACAATTTGTCTCTACTAGAACAATTGACAACTATCAAGAGAGCCCCCAACGAGCAGATGACTGACTTCAACTTCAGATTTCAAAGGTCTTGGGATAGGATTCCAAAGGGCAAAAAGCAACAAAGAAAGGTGCTTTTCTATATTACCTTAAAGCTTTGAATTCTGATATTTCTATGTTAATTCAATCTATGGGAGGCACAACCTTACCTGCTGCTTATAGCATTGCCATTAGAGCTGAAAACTGTCTTATTCAAGCTGGTAAGCTAGCTCCTAGGCCTCCCATGCCCTTATATCCAACTTAGAAAATCCAAGCACTAGTCAAGCACCCACTTTGGCTCCTATTCCCACCCCTAGAAATCAAAGTTCAAATGAGACTTCTACTTCATCCTCTAGTGCTTCAAATGAACTCCAAGAGGTCATGAAACAATTGCAAAATTTGGGAAATGAGCTGGTTACTATCAAAAGACAGCAAGCTCAAAGTGCTAGACCGTATCAGCCTCAAGCTCAGCCTAACAGGCAACCATATCAACCTCAAAGACCACCCAATCCAGCTGCAAATCAAAATCAGCCAAGTAAGGCCTCCCGCTAATAGACCATTTCAGCCCTATAACCCCAATGTTGCATCTCGCATCCAGAGCTTTGGTGCCAGTCCAAAATAATATGGCCCAAGAATATGATTGGTGTTTCCCGTGCAGTCAGCCACATAACCAATCAATGTGCTTTAACGGTGCATTAAATCAAGCCCTGATGGTGCAAACCATTGGTGGGTCACAAGAGTCCAGCCACGAAGAAGATCAAGCAAAGAGGGCACCTCAGCAAGGAACATCTCCGAACGAAACTACTCTTGTCAATTGGCAGTCAAGATTTCGTGGTATGAATCAAATACCCTCTCAAAGTGTTGCAGCCAACACAAGGTCAAAGAGGAGAAATTTGGGTGAAGAACAGCCATTGGCTTCAAGTAATCCACAACCTTCTACCACTCCACAAGCCGCTGGCAAACAAACTGTAGATCCAAACATGCAAGGAGCATCCAAACCAGCTCCTAAACCAACTCAGATGCCAGCTGCTGCCGCTCATTTGCAAGGAATGAATGTGCAGGCCAAGGGACAACAGAGGGATACTTCATCTCCATTCAATATCATTGATCAGATGAAGAAGACAAATGTAAACATATCAATGTGGGAATCACTATCTATCCCAGGACAAAGAGATTTGCTACAAGCTGCCATGAAAGACTGGTCAACTTCAAATCAACAGGTCCAAATGCAAGAGAAGGTACTCACAAATGCTGCCCAGCCTGAAGGAAATCATGGAGGACAGCAAGGTAAAATGTTGAAGCCCCCTCCATTTTATGTTTCATTGATCATAGGAGATAAGTTGGTGCATAATTGCATGATCGATTCGGGAGCAAGCAGCTCAGTCATGCCAAAGCAAATAGCTGATCAGCTAGGACTCCAATATGAAGTCATCTCCAAGGGTGTAGTGCAATTAGATGGGACAGCAGTGACAACGGTTGGAGTAATCAAAGGTTTGAGCCTCACACTACACGCATGTCCCAACGTAATAGTGTTACAAGATGTGTCACCATAGACCTCGCCACCACTTTTTGTATTGTGCTTGTCAAGAGACTTCACCGCTAAAATCGAGGCTATCTTTCGGTGGATTGGTCACACATGTTGTTCAGAACAAGATATGGAACCAAAGCCACAATCAGGTCTGAACCTATTGCAAACTTTCATATTGAGCCTTACACTCCAAGCCAAATCAATACCAACTGCTCAGCGTTTGATCAAGAAGATTATCCAAGCACTGATGAAGCTGACACCAAGGTTGGAAGCATCCCAGATTTGACTCTTGATGAATGGGCAAGCAAGGTGCATGCTTTTGATCCCTATCAAGAAATAGAAGAATCTGAGCTGGGAGTCTATTGTTTACATGAAGAGAATCAACCTCTCCCCAGCATCACCAAGCCAGATCATAAAGACAAGAATGAAGTATGGCAATTGTTCTTTGATGGGTCAAGGAGTAGACAAGGTGCAGGAGGAGGAGCTATGCTCATTTCACCGCAAGGTATAAGGTATTACTCAGCCTTCCGTTTCCAGTTTTCCTGTTCAAACAACACAGCTGAGTATGAAGCCTTAATTCATGGATTGCACTGGGCAAAGAAGAAATGCATCAGGAATTTACAAGTATTTGGTGATAGTGAGCTGATCGTAAACCAAGTCAAAGGAAAAATGCTGCCAAAAATGATCTGTTGAAGAACTACAAAAATCGGGTATGGGATCTTATTGAAGATTTTGAAGCTTTTAGCATCATTTCCATCCCAAGAAAAAGAATGAAGCCGCTGACAGACTGGCAGCAATTGGGGCTGCGTTTGATGTTGTAGAAAGTATCAAAAGTGAGAAAACTCAGCCTCATATCAAAGTGGTAGTGAGACCAGCTGTTCCAGATAACAACACAAGTTGGCAAGTCTTCGAGAATGATCAGCAGATTGTTAATTTCCTACAAGAAGAAGCTGAGTTCTCCATGAGAAATCAAGACAAGCTGGAGCAGCAGTATGGCGACCAAGTGGTGCAGCTTAGGACTAACAAATTGCCAAAAGGCCTCATAACCTTGGAGTCAATCTTCAACCCGAATGATCAGTTCCGGAAGGAGAAAGCGAACATTCAAGTAAAGGGTGAAGATTCAGAACCTATCTTAGTAGATGAAGGCAAGACATTGCAAATTGGCAAAGTAAGTACCTCACAAGAGAAATCTGATTTTGTTCACTTTGTCAAGAGTTCCCGATGTGTTTTTGCTTGACTTACAAAGATTTAAGAGGTTTCAACCCAAAGTTGGCACAACATACTATTGAGTTGATCCGAATCCAAGCCCGTCAGTGCAAAAGCAAAGGCCAAGAATCCCCATATCGAACCTCTCATGAGAAAAGAGTTAAGCAAGCTCATTGAGGCTAAGATCATCTTTCCCATCAAACACTCAAGTTGGGTTGCAAACTTGGTGCCGTAAGAAAGAGAAATGGAGAAATAAGATTGTGTGTGGACTTTCGCGATCTAAATAGAGCATCACTCAAAGATCATTATCCGCTTCCATCAATGGAACAAATATTACAGTGTCAGAAATGGTTCGTAAAGGTTTTCATTGCTAGATGGATATTCAAAGCTATAATCGATATAATGGTGAAAGAAGAAGATCAATTCAAAATGGCCTTCACTACAAAATGGGGCACATATGCTTACAAGAAGATGCCATTTGACTGCCAAATGCCGGAGCAACATTTCAAATGAGCTATGGATATGGCGTTCAAAGGCTTAATCAACAAGATAGTGCTCAGTATACCTAGATGATATCACTGTCTTCTCAAAGAATGCAAGCAGAACCATCTCTTTCACCTCGCATAAGTGTTTCGAGGTGTAGAAGGTTCGAGTGTCATCAATCCAAAGAAGTGTATATTCTCGCACACGAAGGCAAAACCGTTGGGCCACATTGTCTCTAGGGAAGGGCTAACAATTGATCCTCAAAGGGTTGAAGCCATCCGAACGCTTCCATTGCACACACCACAAGAAATCTCTCCAAAGCTTCTTAGGAAGGATAAACTTTGTCCGCAGATTTGTGCCTAATTTTTCCACACTCAGTTAAGCCTCTAACAATGATGTCAAGAAGAGTCTGCATTCAAATGGACAAAGAGAAGGCAAAGAGAGTTTTGAAAACATCAAGCATGCAATATCACAAGCTCCAACTCTTATCAACCCAGATTTCTCAAAGGACTTCATGTTGTATGCATTTGGAGGATCAGATACAATCTCAGCTATCTCTGACACAAATGAATAGAGAAGGTTCGTAACAGCCCATAGCATTCTTCAGTCAAACCTTGGAAGATTACGAAATAAAGTATTCTTTCATCGAAAAGCATGTCCTTGCCGTCATCAGGAGTTTGAAGAAGTTCAGACATTTGGTCTCAAACAATAAGATTCAACTGCTGGTGTCTCATGCTGGTGTCAAGGACTTCCTCCTAAACAAGGATTTAAATGAGAAGAGAGCAGGTTGGATCACTCGGGTGATGGAATATGATATTGAAATCAAAGTGACCAAGCTAGTTCGTGGCAAAGGCTTGTGTGAGCAGCTCGCTTCCAAACAACCAGATGAGGTCAAAAGGTGAAGAAGATGTTGTCCTACTACTACAGAATGATCAAGAACAACCAGCTGATGATGCACCCATCCCATGTTGGACTCAAGACTTGGTGCATTACCTCCAAACAGGCTTGTGCCCTCCAGAAGTGAGCAAAGCAAAGAGGAGATACTTCAGATTACAAGCCATTCCATATGTGCTTGTTGATGGAGTTTTGTTTAAAAGGACATCAATGGTGTTCTATTAAGATGCATTGGAATAGGTCAAGTTGAGAAGATCTTACACGAGTTCCATGACGGGGAAGCAGGAGGCCACTTTGCTCCACGAGTGACAGCTCTCAAAATCATGAAAGCTGGTTACTATTGGCCTACTGTGTTCAATGATTGCTACTCATGGGTCAAGAAATGCAAGAAATGTGCATTCTTCACAGGAAAAGAAAGGTTAGCAGCGCTGCCCCTTCGTCCAATTTCAATAAATCAGCCATTCATGCAATGGGGATTGACTTCATCAAGCATCAATCCCAATTCAAGTCAAGGCCACAAGTGGATACTAACAAAACAAATGACTATTTCACCAAGTGGACCAAGCAAAGGGCACTCAAGGAGGCAAATGAATCTAATATCTTAGATTTCTATGAAGGGATAGTCACGAGGTTCGGTGCCCCGCCACTATCATATCGCATAATGCATCGGCATTCCTCGCACAAAGATCACTAAATGGGCTGTCAAGAATTGTGTGTATCTCAGCACTTCATCAAACTATTACCCTCAAGGTAATGGCCAAGCCGAGTCTACAAACAAGAATCTACTAAGAATCATCAGGAGGACTCTTGATGAGAATCAGAGGACTTGGCACTCAAAGCTCAAATCAGCCCTATGGGCTGATAGGATCACACCCAAGAGATCTACAGGAAGCTCTCCATACAAGCTTGTGTATGGGAAAGAAGCAGTTCTACCTATATCACTTGAGTTGCCAACATTGGAACTCATGAAACAGTTGGAACTAGCTGAGTTTGAACCTATGGAAATCAGGTATGCAGAGCTGATGGAATTAGAAGAGACAAGAGAGCACGCAATGCAGACCATAGAAAAGGATAAAGCATTGGTCAAAAAGAGTTTTGACAAGAAAGCTAAGGCCAGGATATTACAAACTGGAGATTTGGTACTGAAGTGGGATGTTGATCGTGCAAAACCAGGAAAGCACTCCAAGTTTGATGCCATCTGGAGTGGCCCATACATGATCATCAATGCAAAGGTAGCAATGCTTTCCGACCGCTAAGTTGATGGTGAAGAATTGCAGATTCCCAATGGGATCTATCTCAAACGCAAGCTACTAGAAAGATAGATTTTCACCCTCAGAAATATTAATTTAGAATTTCCATTCCTCTAAGTGCTTATGCACATTAGATCATCTGTCAAGTAGAGTAGTTTTTATTTCCCTAAGTGCTTGTGCACATGTCCTATTGCTTCTAGGTATGTGCATGTTTGCAGTTCATCAAGCTCCGGAAAAGAATTTGCAGCCATAGAAAACCAACTCAACAAATGTTCAAATGGCTCAAGGACACAGGTTTTCAAATTTCAGATCAGCTGAGAGGTTATCAAACAGACTCCATGCCCAATGGATTGCTACAAGTAGCTAATCGCCGTTTCATCCTAGGCAGTGATGACCCCGCTGAGTCGCCAAAATTGTTATCCAAAATTCACCCCTCAAGGTAATTTTGATAACATGCATCAAATTCTTTAGTCCCAAGTAAATATATTGAGTCAGGCAAAAGGTCATGTTTCTAGGGTCCCCTCATATTTTTCTAACTCCCCTGTCCAAGAAGAAGAGAGCAAGTTCTGAGAAAATGTAAAAAATTGCAAAAAAACAAGCTCGGGCCAGGAAAAATCACGAAAAATGGCTAAGTCCTAGTCCAGGCGGTCCTTGGGACAGTTGGGACAAAAGGGCGCGAACCGGCCGAAAGGCCAAAGCCAAATGAGTCAAGGCACATTTGGGACAAAGCAAAGGCCTGGGACGCTGCGAACAAAATGAAAAAATTGACTAATCAAGTGAAAACAGCAAATTTGACATCTCCGGGCCGACGCGAACCGCGCGATCGAGCCGAAATGAGACTCAAGGCAGCCCAATAGCCTTGGGACAAGGTACGCGCCAGGACGCGAAGTACGCGAACCGGCCAAATGAGAACCGGGTAAAATGAGTCAAGGCAGCCCGCCGAACCGAAGCCGGGAAAAAATTTGCCTGGGACGCCCGGGCAAATGGGACAAGGGACAAAAAATACGCGAACCGCCGAACCGGTGAAATGAAAATTTGTCAAATGGGACAAAGGGACGCGGGACGCGGGACAAAAAGTACCGCGCCAATCCACGCCAAACCGGTGAAACAGGGACTTTTCAGCATTGGGACATTCAGACAAAAGGACATTTGCGTGGACGCGTGGACGCGAAAAGCCGAAGCGGCCGAAGGAGAAGAAGAAAAGTCAACGTTTGGTCCGGAAACTTCAAACGGCCATAACTTTTGACTCCGAGCTCCGATTTTCATAAAATTGGACTTTCTGGAATGAGCACGACGTCCTCTACGCCACAAAAACTGGATTTCTTATTTTTAATGAGGGTAGATATATTTAAATAAAAGAAACATATTCGGCTCCAGTCAGTTAATGCTCATTCCCGTCAAATGACAGAAAACGCCCGCTGCACCCAAAATAGCCGCCTACGCACTCGTAAGGCCATAACTTTTGCATTTCTCAACGAAATCGCACAAAATTGGTACCGTTGGGAATCATGGTTCCGAGCCCGATGCACAAAATCAAGAAATTCTAGATTTGATCAGAAATTGATTGATATTTTTAAGAAAACGTGGCCGGGTTCGAACAATGTTTTTTATTTGTAGCCGGAGTGCAATTAAGAGGCATGGTCATCATTCTTTCTCTCGCCGCAAGCACATGGGACAAGATGGGGAGCCTTTTGCAAGTAATATACAATCATTTCACTCAATTTAATGCCTCTTACTTAGTGGTCAAGGACAAGATTTCGGGATTTCCATTTTCCTTCTCTTTTCCTTCTCATTTTTCTATAAATTGGAGTGTTGGGCTCATTGTAAAGAGAGAGAGTTTTTGGGTAGCAAAGCTCGCCAAAATTGCTTTGTGAAGCCAAAGTGTCAGCAGCCCTCAGTAGTGGACTCCTTGCATGGTGATCCAGTGCCCTTATCTTGTAATAGATCGAATCGTGCATACCAGGAAGCAATAAAATACAAGTTTGTGGATGTATCTTCCCCTGCTGTGTTTTCTTGCATTCTTCTTGCCCCTTTTATCTTTCTACAAGAATATTGTGTCTATTATTATGTTCTTACAGGAATTCATTATCATTGTGTGTGCTTGGAATATTACTGTGAATGCATTTTGCTAGATTATGGAGAACTATCATCACCTCTTCTAGTGTGCACTTTGCCTCTGTATTTCACACATTTGGAGACTACTCTCACATCCTCCTTTTCTGGTGTATCACCGCTTTAGTGTAGGCTTTCATTTTATGCATTCTCTCCCCGGTCCCTTGAAATTTAGATTAGAACAGCTTAGCTTATCCCGCATTAGAGTAGATTGTGGCAGGGTAGTTACACCTTTGAGTTCCTTTTAATACCTAATCTTCTAATTATATGTTCTCAAACCTCTTACCTCTTCATAACCTTGAATACCCTAATATGTATTAATCATTAAATCAGACACATTTTCTTGAACTTTTAGATTACTACAACCAATTCTTGAATTCGAACCCTCAAAATAGGGAGCTCTAATATGTGAGGGTTTCACTGTTTACAATTACTCCTTTAGGGTTTGTAGGCAATTTTATATGGTCTTCCTTACCTTCACCACTTAGTCACCTTCTTCAAAAACGTGCTCAAGCTTTTAATATTGAATTTAAGGCTTAAAATTTTACATCTCTATCTTAGAGGACTAGGCATTCACATTTTCTTGCTTTGTCACAAATCCACGTATCTAATCATTTCCAAATTAACCTTTCATGCATACTTAGCTATATAAGACTTAATCCTCCGAGATATCCACTTATCAAATACATAGCTATGTAAACACAAGTTCATGTTTTACCTCTTCATCTCGCTTTCCTTTTCATTTGTATCGACTTTCCTTATGGTTATTCAAGAAATATCAAGGTTTCTTCATGGTTTTCTAAGTTCTTGCCAACTTCTCGAACTCCGTACATACATTCACAACAATTATTCACAAACATCATTCACTCATTATTTGATCATTTAATCCTGAAGAACAAAGCAGTCCATCAAGCATAGATTAACATAATAGAAGCTTTATTAGATAATTTCATGTCTTTACAAGCTTCATGAGCCATTCTTGGCACTGATACCCAGATATTCACTCTCCTTCCACATTTTTCAACCTTAACCAACCCTTTTATTTGAATGTCTTAAACACAATAATAAGGGAGAGAGAGTTAGTTAGGTTTCCATGAACTAACCATGTTTTTTGTACTAACTCTAATGATTTTACACATGGTAAGGTATGGTAAGTGGTTGAGTAACAAGACCACCCTCATTATACTCATTTTAGGCCTATACTAACATCTAGAGGTCTATCTTACTAACAATAAGCTAGATTACACAACTAGGTACATTTGAATATTTAAATATGACTTTTGGAGGGAAACCTCCAAAATGCCATTTATTACAACATGAGGGTCTATATATGCTAAATAGGACCTCAAAACATCCTAAGACACCCTAGAAGACTAGTTAAGCCAAAAATTTGGGCTAATTACATTGATGCTCTTACATCATACTCCCCATGTGGATATAAATGTAGTATATACAAAAGGCCTTCTTTCTTTATTTTCTTCCAATTGACTTCATCTTGTGGTTTTATTCTCTTGATTATTGTGTCTTCTTCATTCTTCCTTAAATCTTTTTCTTTGTCTTCATCTTCTTCATCTTCTCTTTATCCTAAAAATGAGGTCTTCATGTTCTTTTCTCTTCATTTGAGCTCTCAAATGAGCTATATTTTCAATGAATTTTATCTCTTTCTCTATCTTACCTACACATTCACAAATAAACAAAACCTTAGTTTTAAAAACAAGAGACTTTTAGTCTCATCATCTGATTTCTCTTCAAGTTTTTCCTCTTTTCCAATATTCTCTTCCATTTCTTTAGCTTTCTCTTCTTTGTACCTCACTTCTTCATTATTTAAAGCACATTCAAATGCCCAAAATTCATCCTCTAACTGATTTTGATCCATGTAAAAAAATTGACCATCATCATTTATTTTCTCTCCTCTAAACTCTTCCTCAACATTGAATATTTCATTGTTCTCATCTTTGATTTCTTCATTCTTTTGCTGATTTTCCTTCACCTCCATCATTTTAATTTTGTCTTCTTCTACTATCTTCTTTTTCTTCTTCATGAGTGACCTCAATGGCCACTTAACAACCTTCCTCAACACTATCTTCTTCTCTCTATTTACTTGGTTTATTCATGACCTTACTTTGTATTTCTCACACTTTTATTTCTAACTCTTCCAACTACTCCAAACTTCTTCTTATCTCTCTCACCTATTTTTCTTCCCACATTATTATTTTTATCTCATTTTATCTTATTTCTTTCTCTTACTACTCTTCATCAACTGAAATATCTCTCTCATTATTTCAGCCTCCATATTTTTCTCTAGCAAGTCTTTTTCACCTTGTCAAGTCTCACCTAGGTTTAGTTGTTTACCTAGTCTTTTGACTTCTCTCACTATCTTCACTATCTCTTATCTTTTTACTTAACTATCCTTCACCTTTTAAAGGAGAAAATTTTCATTTCTCACACATCCAACTCACAAGAAGATAGCAATCAGTTTCAACAATTCAACAAATTCAACTACATTCATCAAAGACACTATTTACAATGCCTTCCTTAACAAAAATTAACTTTTACCTTCAAATGGAATATTCAAAATTCTTTAAATTCATTTCTCTGATACCAAATGATGTATACACCTTGCATGCCATCCTTTGACAACACCAACAAAGATTAAGAAACATAAATTCAATCCACTTTACTCGAACTTGTCATTTTGCACAATTAGGTAAATCTTGCTCAATATGCCAAAAAGGCTTAAATTGCATGAAAAGAAAAAAATTTCACCTTACAAAGGTAACATCTAACCCAACACTATGTATCAACACTCTCAAAATTTTCCTAGACTAAGAAAATAATCACTTCTTCAGTTATACCAAGACTTACCCTTTCACTTTCTCACTAACTTTTTCATCATAAAACCAAGAAATCTTACTTTCTTAGCCTCACTAGTGTCATTAAAGACCATTTTTTCTATTAGGTTACCTTATAAACAAGTTAAATTCAACAAAATAAAGAATTCAAAACTCAAAATTTACATTATGCTCTTCTCCTTTTCAAACTTGCCTCTTACTTGCACTCAAAAGTTCATTTCTGCTCTAATCATGCTTTTACCCTTTCACAATTCCTCATAATGAAATATCACCTCACTTAGTTTTAATTTCATACATCTAACTTATTTTTGAATTCTCAAAACTCAACTCTCTATGCAATTCCATATAGCTTTTTTTTTAACGGTTGCTTCCAAACCCTTATTAGTCTCCTTTCAACCTTCGTCATATACATATATATATTTAAAATGACTTCAAGATAAAAGGATGACATATTTAGACACCCTTTAGGTAGTTATAGGCTCAGGTAAAATTTCATTTTCAAACTCCAAGAAAAACTACTACTTCCTTTGTTAAGGCCTCCTCCAGCTTAGGTCATCATTGTTTTTGAGTTCACTGTCTCCTAGAGACTGTTATAGATGACTCAAAATTCACCCAAATAAAACTAAAAATTCCTCTTAAAAATTAAGAGTACACCTCCACAATCATTAATTCCCAATTTTATACAAAAATTCATTTGTTAGAGGACTCAAAATCCAAGCCCTAGCACTAACTTTCTTGACAACCCTTTTGATCCCGAGAGGAGGTATATTGTCATCAATTATTTAAAAATTTGATTTATGGTTTTATATTTGGTATGAAGGTCTGTCCTAACATCTTCCATGAGTTCCTTTTAATAGTAACTCATAATTATTTCTTCTAAAATCACTAAATCCCTTACTTTATTAGGATTGTCATAGGATTTAACCTTTGAGACCGTGTTTTCATTCTCTTTTCTCTCTCCTGAATCATCAATGGAGTTTAGAATTATCTCGATGGTCTCACATCAATTACCTAAACTTATCAAAATACCCAAGGTATTGCAAAATATTAACACATGTTTTATTCACTAAGAGCCCTTCCTTTTGCCTCAAATATGTGCATGCATAGTTTTCCCCAAAACATCCAATACTTGTTCATGGAATACAATGAATCCTTATTCCCGACTTCCTTAAGTTATATTCATTATGAAATTCATCTTTACAAGTATATTCATATGTTATTCTTATCATCTAATTAGTTAGAATTCTTACTAAAACCACCACCTCTAGACTATCACACCAATACATGCATAGGATTGTGCATGAAATTTTACCTTTTCCACTAAAATTCTAACTTTTTCAAGGTCCTTTGCATTCGATTTTGACTCAAAAAATTCCTTATTATTCTATAATATGATAGTGACATTACAAATAGAAGGAAATTGGCCACAAAATCCTTAACTAGTCACCAGTTAGCTTTCCACAGTCCACCTCTCGAGTTCCTTTTAATACCCAATCTTCTAGTTATATGTTCTCAAAACTCTTACCTCTTCATGACCCCGAACACCTCAATCAGTATTAATCATAAAATTGTAACACATTTTCTTGAACTTTTAGATTACTATAACCAATTCTTGAATTCGCACCCCTCAAAATAGAGAGCTCTAATATGTGAGGGTTTCACTGTTTGCAATTACTCATTTAGGGTTTGTAGGAAATTTTATATGGTCTTTCTCACCTTCACTACTTATTCACCTTTGATACAACCTAGAATTTACTATGAATAACCCAGGAAAGTTGGCGCATCACTTAGCCAGAGATGAGCACTCACCCGAAGTGTGCAAAGGCTCCAGATCCCTCTTTAGAGTTGTTTGTACATAATGCTAAAGACGATGGTGCATATAGATATCCGATTCATTATCAATAAGCAAATGACACATAGTGCATAAACCAAATCTAGCTCTTAGAATAGAAATGGAATGAACGAAATAATGACTATAACAAGATTTACCATGCAAGAACCAGATTCAATCATATTTAACACCATTATCTAGCCAATATGAACCATTGTATTAAATACTATAAAACACAAAAGCTTCTTACATTACATAAGTATCTTCATGAGTCATGTGCGCGATAAAACTAGCAGCATAACTCTACCATAGTTTTCACACACTAACTCATGCAAATCAATACATATATATAGGGGTGGGGACTTTCCCTTCACCGCCCATGCACTTCTCAAAATAGGTCACATGCTAAATAATAGCCATGCACCTTTATAATAGGATGCACAACATGCAAGTTCTCTAACAATAGACTTCTTATAGTTAAC
The DNA here is from genome assembly GCA_018340775.1 of Taxus wallichiana var. yunnanensis. NCBI lineage: Eukaryota > Viridiplantae > Streptophyta > Pinopsida > Cupressales > Taxaceae > Taxus > Taxus wallichiana. The sequence continues at coordinate 28,274,468 of CM031236.1, read as the reverse complement.
TCTAAGTAGAAATCCTATTATTATCCTAAACTATGCATGACACTCAGTTGTTGCTTGTTCCCAAAATAACATTTCGTGGACGTGTTATGTTTGTGGAGCCTATTTGCATGTGGTACACCTTCTATGTGTTACACTCAGGTATACGAGCAAATTTTCATGGGTGGTTTATTAACCCATGGGTAATGGGTAACCGTTATGGGTTGTTTTTGGGCCCATGGTTTTTTCGGTCTTTTGCCCATTGTTTTGATACCCATGGTTTTTTGCCCTTGGTTTTGATACCCATGGTTTTTAAACTACTTAAGATGTCTATTTATATGGTCTTATGCATATGATAGATGTACAAGAAAATGTATTGCAGATGTGTTTTGAATTCGGGTGTGAATTCTATAGAGTTTGTTGAGCATAGCTCCAAATAGATCTGGGTATTGTATTGAGAGAGTGGAGGCTTGTAATAAAATCTGAGCAAGTGATTCTTGGTGGACGTAGCCCAAATTGGGTGAACCACATTAAATCTTGTCTCTCTATGTTGTGTTATTTATTCTACACTTTTATTTGAGATCTGTAATATTTTCTACATATTAGTTTCTACTGTTGTGATTCTGTAAGGGATTATTCCACATATTTTATCTCTTATTTCCTAACAATTGGTATCAGAGCTTGGTTTGGTTTGCTGAAGTGTTGAATCGCAGGGAAAGTTTTTAGCTTGAGTGGGAGCTATGGTAGATGAAGGAAGATCTAGGGTTGATAAATTCAACGGGCAAAATTTCAGTCTTTGGAAGATGCAGATGGAAGATTACCTTTATCAAAAGGATATTTATACTCCACTGTCTGAGAAGGTGAACAAACCCTCGAGTATGATAGATGCGGAATGGGATTTGCTGGATAGGAAGGCACTTGGGACAATCTGGATGTGTCTTGCATCTTTGGTATTATTTAATGTTTCAAAGGAAAAGACTATAAAAGATCTAATGGATGCATTAGGGAAGTTGTATGAAAACCCCTCTGCCTCTAGCAAGATATTTTTAATGAAAAAGTTGTTTAATATGAAGATGTCTAAGAATAGTTCAGTAGCAGATCATTTAAATGATTTCAATACGGTTGTGAATATGCTAGCTTCGGTTACAATAGAATTTGATGAAGAAGTTAGGGCTTTATTAATTCTATGCTCTTTACCTGAGAGTTGGAATAGCCTGGTAATGGCGGTAAGTAACTCGGTTCCAACTAACTCGAAGTTAAAGTTTGAGGATGTTGTAGGGGTGATTCTAAGCGAGGAAATGCAAAGAAAAAGCTCTGGGGAATCTTCTACTTCAGGGAATGCTTTGACAGTGGAAACTAGAGGGAGATAGAAGAATAGAGGAAACCGTGGAAAATCAAAAGATCGGGCAAGGTCAAAATCCAAGAACAAGATTGTATGCTGGAATTGTGGAAAGCCTGGGCATGCAAAGAAGGACTATTGGGAGCTTCGGATAAGAAGAAACAAATCTGGAAGAAAACAAGGAGGAAAATGTGGCATCGGGTAATGTATGTCGTCGATGCTTTGATTCTTTCTTTGCATAATATTACTGAATCTTGGGTTTTAGATTCAGGGCTTCTTTTCATGCCACTCCACATAGGCATTATTTTGTTGATTATGTTCAAGGGGATTTTGGGCATGTTTTTCTTGTGATGATGAGCCTTGCAAAGATAGTTGGAAAAGTTTCTATTCGTGTTAAGATGCAGAATGGGAATACATGGCTATTGAAGGATGTCAGACATGTGCCTACATTAAGGAGAAATTTGATATCGGCGGGGCAATTGGGAAGTGATGGTTGTACTGTGATATTTACAGCTAACTCTTGGAAGGTTACTAAGGGTGCTCTTGTGGTGGCAAGAGGTAAGAAGGTTGGAACCTTGTATTTAACCACTGATAGTACTAATGATTGTAATCTTGTGGCTTCAGATGCATATACAACATTATGGCACTATAGGCTCGGTCATATGAGTCATAAGGGCATGGACATCATAAAGAAGAATTTACCTGGATATACAGAAATAGGTTTGGAGTTCTGTGAGGACTGCATATATGGGAAACAAGCAAGTAAGGTTTCTCAAGGTTGGACCTACAAAGAAAGAGAGTAAGTTAGAGCTGGTGCATTCTGATGTGTGGGGGCCAACTCAGGTATCATCTCTTGGGGTTCAAGTTATTATGTTACTTTTATTGATGATGCAACAAGGAAAGTTTGGGTTTATTATATTAGAAACAAATCTGATGTATTTGACACTTTTGTTAAATGGAAATCCTTGGTAGAGAATGAAACAGGTCTTAAGCTAAAATGTCTCAGGTCAGATAATGGAGGGGAGTATTGCAGCAATGAATTTAATGATTACTATTCTAAGAATGGAATCCACAGAAAAAGACGGTTCCAAGAACTCCACAAAGCAGAATCGATATCGTAAAGGATGAAACAGAATAATAATGGAACGTCTTAGGAGCATGAGATTACATGCAGGACCACCTCTTCTTTTTGGGCGTAGCGTGAGCACACGGTGTACTTGATAAACAGAGGACCCTCAAGTGCCTTGGATGGAGGCATACCTGAGGAGGCTTGGTATAGTAAGAAAGTTGATTATTCATTTCTTAGAGTCTTTGGATGTGAGGTGTTTGTTCATATAGACAAGGATGATAGGACCAAGCTAGAGGCTAAATCATAAAAATGTACTTTCATTGGTTATGGTGGTGATGACTTTGGATATAAATGTTGGAGTATTAAGGACAAGAAAATCATTCGATCTAGGGATGTGGTCTTTAATGAGAAAGTCATGTATAAGCAGTAGTTGCAGGAAAATAGGGAAGAATCCAAGAAATAATATGCAGTGGTAGAGGATCTTCCGGATGGGAAAGTGACACATGAATCAATTCAGGAACCCCCTTAATAGGAACCCCAAACTCCTATATTGAGGAGGTCTTCTAGGGTAAGAAGAGAACATGAACATTTTTCTCCTTCTCTTTATTATTTATTACTCACTGATAGTGGAGAGCCAGAGAGCTTTGATGAAGCAATGCAGTAGACGCCAGAAGAAGTGGGAGCAAGCCATGGATGAGGAGCATCGCTCTCATGGAGAACCAGACATGGGATTTGGTGAAGCTACCCGAAGGCAAAAGAGCATTACAGAATAAGTGGGTGTTCAGAGTCAAAGATGAAGAAGGAGGAAAGAAAAGATATAAGGCCCGATTGGTGGTCAAGGGGTTTGCATAGAAACAAGGTATAGATTTTGATGAGATTTTTTCTCCCGTGGTAAAAATGACTTCTATTAGAACTGTTCTAGGAATAGTTGTAGTAGAATACTTGCACTTAGAATAGCTTGATGTAAAGACTGCATTTCTCCATGGTGATTTGGAGGAGGAACTATATATGTAGCAACCAGAGGGCTATGAGGTCAAAGGTAAAGAGGAGATGGTTTGCAAACTAAAGAAAAGCTTGTATGGCTTGAAATAAGCTCCACGTCAATGGTATAAGAAGTTTGATAGCTTCATGATGGAGCAAGGTTATATCAGATGCCATTCTAACCATTGTGTGTATACAAAGAAATTTGAGGATGGAAGTTATATTATCCTGTGTTTGTATGTTGATGACATGTTGGTTGCAGGTAAAAACATGCAGGAAATAAAAGTACTCAAGAAGTAGCTAAGTGAATCCTTTGTTATGAAGGATTTGGTCAGAGCCAAACAAATCCTTGTATGAGGATATCTTGGGATATGAAGGAACGGAAGCTGACTTTATCTCACGAAGAGTACATTAAGAAGGTCTTGGAGAGGTTTAATATGCAGGATGCTAAACCGGTTGGGACTCCTTTGTAGGCCACTTCAAGTTATCAAAGGAGCAGTGTCCCAAGACAGAGCAAGAAAGAAACCAGATGTCAAAGGTACCTTACTCATCAGTAGTTGGCAGTTTGATGTATGCTATGGTGTGCACTAGGCCTAATATTTCCCATGCAGTGGGAGCTGTGAGTAGATTTATGAGTGATCCAGGTAAAGAGCATTGGCAAGCAGTAAAGTGGATCCTTCGGTATTTGAGAGGGACCATGGGGACAATTTTTGTGCTACAGTGGATCAGACACCACTTTACGTGGTTATGTAGATTCAGACATGGCTGGAGATGTAGACAGTAGGAGGAGCACGATAGGTTATATTTACACTGTAGGTGGGACAGCAGTGAGCTGGATTTCACGACTACAGAAGCTGGTGGCTTTGTCAACCACGGAGGCTGAGTATGTTGCTGCCACAGAGGCAAGCAAAGAGATGATTTGGTTATAATAATTGCTTGAGGAGTTGGGGCATAAGTAGGAGGAATGTAAGCTGCATAGTGATAGTCAGAGTGTTATACACCTAGCTAATAACTCTGCTTTCCACTCTAGGATGAAGCATATACAGTTGAGATATCACTTCATCAGGACAGCTTTGGAGGAAGATAAGTTGAAGTTGGAGAAGATTCATACCAGTCAGAATCCTGCAAACATGATGACCAAGGTGGTCACAAGGGATAAACTAAAGCTATGTTCAGCTTTGGTTGGCCTTCGCAGATGACAATGAAGGGTTGAGAAGCTTTCTCAGTGGAAATTAGTCTCCAAGTGGGAGATTGTTATGTTTGTGGAGCCTATTTGCATGTTAGAATGTGGTACACCTTCTATGTGTTACACTCGGGTATTTTTACGAGCAAATTTTCATGGGTGGTTTATTAACCCATGGGTAATGGGTAATAACATATGGGTTGTTTTGGGCCCATGGTTTTTTCTGGTCTTTTGCCCATTGTTTTGATACCCATGGTTTTTATCAAATTTTGATACCCACGGTTTTGTATCAAACTACTTAAGCAATTGTCTATTTATATGGTCTTATGCATATGATAGATGTACAAGAAAATGTATTGCAGATGTATTTTGAATTCGGGTGTGAATTCTATAGATTTTGTTGAGCATAGCTCCAAACGGATCTCGGGTATTGTATTGAGAGAGTGAAGGCTTGTAATAAAATCTGAGCAAGTGATTCTTGGTGGACGTTTCCCAAATTGGGTGAACCACGTTAAATCTTGTCTCTCTCGTGTTGTGTTATTTATTTTACACTTTTATTTGAGATCTGTAATATTTTCTCGCATATTACTTTCTACTATTGTGATTCTGTAAGGGATTATTCCGCATATTTTATTCTTATTTCCTAACAGACCACAAGTCTTCATGTCTTTTTGTGCTCAACATGCTAACTCCAAAAATAACCCTTATCCAAAAAATGGCTAAGTCTTGATCCTGGGTGCTCCAATCCTATCATAACGTTGCGCGCTCTTCCAGTGCCCTACATTTACGTACCCAATACTTAGGCCATTTTTGTCCACTCAACATTACCCCACACTAGAGTACATTTTTGTCCCGTAATGGGTAATCACCTTGTCACTCCAAAGAATATAGGATAAATGAAAGAAAGAATCAAGGAATAAATAATATGGTGAGCCATTTTATTATGTACCCTTCTCATCTTCCTGGTAATGAATTATGGATATTCACTTTGTATTTCTCCCTCAAACTCATACCAGTCCTTAAGCACTGCATTGGTCTTATCAGGGATGTCCACAACGATGTCATCTAACTCATCCATAGTCATGCTTTTGCCTTCACTTTTCAAAATTCTAAGGATGTTGGCCATACTTGAAACCATCCCTTCCATGACATCCACCTTTGGCAATGAGCTTCCTAATGCCCTTGATCCAATCCATATGTTGTTTCCTCATAGCATCCAATGATGTCACGCTTTATTTCTATAAGGGTAACTTATTCTGAGTTCCCGAGTGTTTCATCCTTTGCCACCTTCAGAACTTCATTCTCCTCTGCCTTTTTCCTTTCCTGTATTAAGTTATCAGGCATTGTACACATGGCCAATATTGTATCCACTTTCTTCATTTCATCTTTTAAGGCTTGAAAACTTCCTCGTAGCTGGATATCTTTCTTACAATTGAAGCCTGGACCCTTGATGCTTCTTCCACAACACCCCTTTTCTTAGGGAGGCATGTTGGTCCTTCCTCTAGAAGTAGGTGAACTATTGTGTGCAGATAGTGTAATTCAAACTTGAAGTCCCGAGGCACCTTCTCCTGAAAATTGGGTCTCTTCTACAAAATCTCATCTGTGATCTGCTCCACCATATTTTTAATATTCTAGGCCTCTACTACTACATTGTCTCACTCCTAAGTGAGGCGCTTGATCTCTTTGTCTTTATCCTCCTTATCTTCTAATAGCGCCCATTTTTTCCACCTTATCAATATTTTGGTGTGTTACTTCTGTTGACACTTTGACCAATGTATTACCCACCTGTTCATCTGAAAACTATGTTGGCTTAATAGTCACATGGCATGTGTAAGGTGCCTTCCTCATCTTCTTTGAACTGCATGCCTCCTCACAGAAATCAAAATCAGGCTCATCCATGTGAGTCTACATACTCCAGATAGTTGTTTGTGAGTGCGCATGTTTTCCATTTCTGGGTCCATCCAATCCCAACCATATAACTGCTTATTTGGCAGATTACTCTAGAAGTGGGCATGAATAATTTTGGAAGGGTCATCCATATAACCTAAGTTCTAAGTACCTACTACCTCTTCCTCATCATGCCCACTTGCATGCTCACCAACATCCTCATGAGCAAACGTGCCCTCATCTTGCGGTATTGCCATGCCTACATCTTGTTGTATAGTGCCTCTAAAATCTTGATTCACTTCCCCTTCATCCTCTCCTTCCTTCTCCATGGGCGTACTATGACCTATGTGTCTCCACCGGTGCTACTCTCTCCTTCACTAGAGCGTCATTCATGAATACTTATGCTTGGGTCTATAGTCTCATAGACTACACGCTCACCAATATCTTCATCTTCCTACATTTCCACACTAGGGGTGGCCTCTACTCTATGCCCACCCATACTTGGAGTTTCATCTTTTTCTTGTGCGCTTGGTTATGGGGACTCCTCCTCACTATCTTTAATAGGAACATATTTCCTGCGCTTTCTCCTTTCTTCCTCCTCGTCCTTCACAGGAGTCACACATGGTGATCTCCTTACTGGCTGTGAAGTCCCAGTGCTAGTTTCTCTATATGTGCACCTTTTCCATAGAACTCTCCTGGTATGCACAAGTCCGGTGTTGTCTTCTGGTTCTTCCTACTTGAAGAGATTTTCTATTCTTGCAGCTTAATGGATCCTCTTGAGCAAGGGGCATAGATGCAACATGCCTTAAAGTCCCTACTATCTGCCCCTTCTTCAGAGGTGATGGAACTACCATATCTACGCCCTTCACAATTTTTCCATCCTTGAACCTTGGCCTCAGATATATATATATATATATATATATATATATATATATATATATATATATATATATATATATATATATATATATATATATATATATACACACGCATTGGTTCAAACTCGCTTTGGCCAAACTCTTTGGTGTGATGTCCACATTGCCTGATTCTATGGTTTCCACATAGGCCTCTTTCCCCGGCCATACATATGTTTTGTGAAGAATGTGAACATCTCGCATCCACTTTTTCTACATCAAACTGGAGTTAGCGCGCTGATCCGAAAATAATCAAGTTTTTATCTACCTGATCTCGGACCCTTATAGGCTTTAATTATTTATCAACAATTTTCTCCTTTTAAGTAATCAATTTAAAATAAGCACAAAGATTGATTACAGAGTTTGGCAATTGCCTACGTCTCCGAGTTCTTATCAAACCATTCCACTAGTCAAAACTTGTAAGTTACAATAGTACTTTCACAAGAAAACCTAATGGAAACTATTAAGAACTTTCTTAGAAGAATAACCAAACCTTCGGATGACAAGGGTGAAAGATAGCACTTGACTTCCACCTTCCTAGCATATTCAGCAAGCTTGATGACTCCAGCTCCACTATTCAGAAACCTCCGGTTCTCAATCGGCCTTCCAGACGCTTTCAGAATGCCCTATGGCACTCCGGTCGATATTCTAGGATTCACAATAATTTGGTGTGGCACTATGGGCCGACTAGGTAGTATTAATAACTCCTAGCCACAAATATTCCATCTAATATTGCCTAAAATAATAGGCCAATAGACAATATTTGTCTATAGTAATTTTTAGGAATTTAATATAGTTTACAACACTATATTAAAATTTCCTTATTACTAATTCTGACACATCCCACAAATAAGCTTAAAAATAATAAGCTTCTCGGGCTAATGTGTGTCCATTACAAAAGAATGGGTTCCCTATTTATACAATTTTAGGGCCCAAAAAATATGCAATTACAAATCATCCTTAGGCTATTTTTAAAATCTTAGCCCATAGCAAATTGAATGGGATAGGCTTATCTCCATTTGACGGATTACATGTTTAATGGGATTAAATCCCAAATGGAGCGGCATTTGGATAAGGTCCCACATTTTGGCGGTGGGGGATAATGTCTTAGGCTTTATTAAGCCTTTCTCCATGCAAGGATAGTGGTCAAAGGACCACGTGAGCTTAACCACCCCCTATCACCGCTTCACCTCCTTCTCCACGTGGAAGCTTCCACGTATGGCATTTTCCTCCCACAACACCGCTTCACCTCCCTCTCCTCACGTGGAATCTTCCACGCATGACATTACATGCCTTCACCATGTGGACATAACCTAGCATGTTGGCGGTTATGTGTGGTCGGTTGGTTTATGTGGGTAAGTGAAGGTTTAATACTAATGTATAAACATTAATATATAGCGGTTTGGCATATATGTGTGGCATTTGGAAAGTGGACTTACCAAGATAATATAATTTTAACCCATACAATGTGTATAGAAATAATTAACTCGGTCCTTGCATGACTCAACTAAATAGCTCAATGTCGTCCCTTGATAGGCAAATCGATTGTATTCGATTCGTGGTGGCAAGCCACGTGGTGGCTTGTGGACCCACCACGTCGGCGATAATACCATAGTCCACACGGCGGCCTACGAGCAATATTTTACGACCATCGAAGACCGGAGATCGACAACCAACAAATGAATCCCTTTTCCTTTTCACCACGTGCCACAGTGCCATTGGTCCAATATTGACTAGTTGACCAGAGTTGACTTTCTCGTTGACCAAACTTTGACCGGACATATCTAGAGCTCCCGATGTCCATTTTTCGCGTTCTCACCATCGATGGAAAGATCTTGACACGATCTTCTCGTGACACTGACACCATTTAGGTATATTTAGAGAAATTTTGAAAATGATCCTTGATCACGTGCGTGTGGAATATGTTTACGTAGAATATTTAAAGTATCTTTTTGTAAATGTAAAGGGAAACTTACATCATGGGCTCTTCTCTCTAGACTTCATATGGAAGTGCCCTAAGCTGAAATGTTGGTAAACCAAGAATCTAGCCTCTCCTTACAACACCTTTGGTAATTCACACAAAATGCGCCATTCTCCCTCAAATGCACTTTGTGTAGTCTCTTGAACAAATTTTCTAGGCATTCCTCAGTATGTATTGGAAGTAGTCCCCGTAGATTTTACTTGGCATATTTCTTTTTGGGGACTTATTCTCTAACGGAAACTCCCACATGTTCTCCCTAGGTTCACCTTGGGTACTCCAATTTCACTAAATACAATCAATAATATTGCACTAGTTGTGCTTCTCTTGCTCCCTGCAAACGTGTTATAACTGCGTGGCCAAGACGATATGCACTATTACGACTAATATTGCACTAGGTTTTCTCCTGCAACCTATCTAACTTTCTTCCTACGACATCCCTTTTGTCATTTTTCCTCTTGTAAACCATTTAAACAAGCTATAATAGCTTCGTTCTAACTACATTAGCTTCTTACTTTCTTCTAGTCCACTTCTACCACCTTCCTGGCCTATCAATCCATTCCATTGGATTGATCTGACCCTTCAAAACTCTCTCCAAACCCTAATCACCTCCTAAACATGTTTAATTAAGCTTAAACATGGTTTGTCACTCCCTAAACCTAGTCAAAGTAAGCTTTGACTTGCTAAAAGTGTTTTTGGAATTTAGTGTTTGTCCCACATGCACTCAAGTTTCCCATTTTCCCAAATGGAAAACTATATATAGGGCTAGACCCCTCTCTCATTTTCAAGAATTCCTCCCTTCTTCCTAAGCATAGATTATAGTATTTTGCATCTAGGTTCTAGATTTCATTTCTAGTTTAGATATTGAGCTATTTACTTCATTTTTGTATTGCTAATCCAATTTATAGGGTAAAGGAGAAGAACCATTGGCTTAAAGGCCTATAATGGGGAGATCTCTTTCTCTTAATCACTAAAATTGATTGCTTAGGGCTTACTAGGTTCATTATTTTAAGCTTTCAAAGAATAGAGGTAGTTTTAATTAGCTTAAATTTGAGTGTTTACTTCATAATGTATGCTAGTTAGAAAATCTTGCTCATTTCTTATCGGATGGTCCACTGATTTGTTGCTTGAAGCCTTTGGGGATTCTTTAGGAATTCTTACCCCAAAATTCATGGCTTTCACAACTTTTCTTTGAACACATTTGGCATGCCCGGTGGGACTCTTATGTCCATCCTCCATTAATGGAGGTCATTTAGGTTTTTCAAAGTCATTTTTCAAGTTTTTTTAGTTTAAATCACTTGTTATTTCCTCATTTCTATTTTAAACCTTGGATTAATGAACTCTATTTACATGCATTTGTGGGTTTAACATAGAAATAGGAAGCTTTGACTAACCAATAACTTGTTTGCTCTTAAAATTTTGAAAATCCATGTGTTTTTGCAGTAGGTTTTTACAGGGCACGCGTAGGTGTTTTAAGGTGGCGTACACGTTGATATACACGCGTCTCCATCGGAAAGGCCGCGTACCCGTCAGGGTGTCCTCTGTGTTATAAAATTTTTCTCTACTGAGGACATGTCTGCATCTCCGTTGGTCTGTCCGCGTCTCCATCTCTCTAGGACACGTCTGTGTAATTAATATCACTATGTAAAATTTTATAGACTTCTTTTTACTTGGGCGTGTATCCATCGGTAGGAGCGCGCCACGTTGAAACCCTAGCATACCCATTGGATTAGGGCACGTAGGTGTTGGTGATTGTTTTGATCTTAATAGACCCGTAGGTGTTGGTATAGGCACGTACCCATTGGTTGGGGCGCGTACATGTCGGTTTGGGCACGCGCAGGTGTTACTGTCAAAATTAAAAAAATTACAGTCTATTTTAGTTGTTTCTCTGACATTTTTGATGCAGGTTTCTAAAGGTTGACAGGTTTTAAAAATAGGGCTAACTCTTTAAAATTTTAGTTTGCATGATTAAGTGTTTTTCATTCCTTAGCTTAAATTAGGATTTGTGAAACGTGCGTATGCTCTCTCCTCACTTTCCAAAGTGATCTTGGAGATCAAAAGCACTTGCACAAAATCTATTTTACAATGTTAAAAACACTTGCTTTTTAAAGGATAAAGTAACATTTTTATGTGCTTTTAGTAGGATTTCCACTTTGCGTATGCTCTTCCTTCGCGCTTTGGGTGATCTTAGGAATCAAAAGCAAGTGTGAGTTCTCTTTTACCTCAATCGGCAAACGAGAAAACTACTAACCAACTTGTTGTCTACAGGACCTAACGTTGGTCAAAGAAAGGTGTTAAGAATGAAGTGAAAACTTCTAATACACGTGTGTTTGCAGATTGCCAAATGGTGTGCCACTTTTGAAACCACATTAAGATTAAAAAGATAAAAAAACACACCATATTCAACACACTATATTGCAGGTTTTGGAAAAGGGTAAGTCCCTCTCCGCTTAACTGAACGTAACCCCTTTGGCATAACGCCTTAAGCTATAACAATGGGGGTGGTTCCAGGAACCCCAAAGTAGTCCACCGCTGAGTAACCTCGTGGATGAAATGGGAAGCGCCTCACTTACCCACTTGACTAGTACACCTTGTGAGATAGCGTTACAGTTGTCCATGTGGTGACCCTAGTGATAGTACACATAGATGCACTAGTTGCCTATTGTTCTTGAAGGGGTAAAAAAGCCAAGATACTCCCAAACTAGTCAGTGTGACTTTTTGGGTAAATCATGCCTCACTCTTAGACAACCTTGTAACACCTAGTTGAGAGAACTTATTAAGGAAACCATTTTGTCTAGAGGCCAACTTTACTAGTCCATTCGCGTCATTTTCCATCACAAGTGATAACTTGTTTGGATTCAGCACCTTGTTTGTCAAACACGGTAACGAACCCATTCTAAGTTGGATCTAAGTGTTTTTCATCATGAATTTAGACAAACGTATTACTTAGCTTAGCTTCCTTCTCATTTTTTGAATGAGGCAAAGCTCTACCCAAAGTGAAACTAAGTCTATTTTCACATATTCTTGATCTACACCCATGCGTTCATACTTTCCACGTTGGAAGTCGAAACAGAGGCATACTTTACGTGTCGTGTCAGAGATAGTGCTAGCTACTTTTTTGTACGTTTACACTCATCCATGTTTGCGGCTGGGGTGTTAAATGACTAAAGCGGTGGGTACATTTTCACATCTTTGGCAGTCCTATGATCTTGACTTCAGGATCTTCATCATTGTTACGGGTCGGTTTTGTCATTTTGTCTCTCCCTAGTTTGTCGACTTTTGCTTGCATTTTAGTCGTTTAGTATTGGCATTTACATTGCATCTCCCATTCTTTGGGCACGTAGTATAAATCCCTCTATTACGTGGTTATGTTGCTCGCATCATCATAGACTTCTTGTTATACCTTCTACTTGGTTTTAGTTTTGACGTCATCTAGGTTTTTTTGAGTGTTGATAACGCATTATATATATCGTCATGATGTTGTCTTGATATCGATGCCTTGCTTGCTTGGTTGAGATATCTTGATAGCGTTGTTACGTTGTATCTAATTGTGACTTCCACTTTTCAATACACTTGGCTTGTTGTCAGTACTTGAGTCAGTTCTAGGTATACCTTGTTAGAGGACTTTGTCAGTATTGTGTTGATATTCAAGCCTTGTTAGATTTCTAACTTTGGCCCACATATCTGGTACAACATTGTCATTCATCTTGGTCTTTTAAGTATAGATTTGACATAACACAACTTAGGTAAGTGATACATTTTCATCTGTCCATATCGGTATCCTTTGAAAACTAGTAAACATAGTGTTGCATCTGAGTATCGGCTAGTAATGCCTAGACTTTTCAAAATGGCAACAAAATCTAGTGAGCTTAATGCAGGAGCTAATCCTTTCGATGATTTCCCCTTTAGCGGGAACAATTTAGGACCACTCTTCTCTCAAGTCAAAGATATGGAGATGTTAATCGATCATAGTGGAGGAGAGTCGGACTCTTGGGAGAACAACAAAGGTTAGACCTAAATAGATTTGATGAGCTCTTATATTATAACAAAGATCAAGTACTCATGAGAGTCTTGGCATTAGGAGCTAAACTTCCACATGAGCGTGAAGAAGAAACAAAGGTCATTGACCCTAACTTAGGAGAGCTGAAGATTCATCTTAGACACAGATAATCCTTTTGATGTGGGATATGCATCCACTTTTGGGCAACATAAGGCCATTGTTGAAGGTGAAACATCACGTAAACCTCACTTTAAGGCTTCGCGTAAAGTAAAAACTAGAGTGGAAGGCCTCCCCTCCTCCGAAATTTGATGAAGAAGAGGATCCCCTGGTTGAGGAGGAGACCCTCCAAAAATAGATCTTGAAGTTGAGTCAGAAATTAGCGAACCTAGGTGCTTCAAAAAGAAACATAGGTAAAGACAAAGACAAAAATAAACTTAACGAGTTTCAATTTGATCCATACAGACTATACCTTTAAAGCAACTCAGGCTCAAAGGTCAATATCACCTACTAAGGAGCAACTCATTCAGGATGAATTGAAATCTATGAAAGATACGATCACAACATTACAACAGGGAAATATAGGCCAAAACAAAAAGTATCTCTACGAAGAACTATGTCCTTATCCCTTCGATAAAGACATGCTACTGCAGCCCTTTCCTAAACATTTCACTATCCCAAAGCTTGACAAGTACAAAGGAAAGGTGATCCCATGATCACATCAAATACTTTTACATGGCTTGTCAAGAGGTCACCTACAATGATAATTTTCTAATACGACTCTTTCCCCCATAGTTTGGGAGCTTTGGTGATTGAATGGTTCTGTAGCATACCTAAAGGATCTATAACAATGTGGCCGACACTAGCAGAAAAATTTGTGCGGCACTATTCTTTCAATATTGAAAATGATATCATGATGAATGACCTTTGCAATGCAAAGCAAAAACCTAATGAGACCTTTGCGGGTTTCTTACAATGATGGAGAGCGCTGGCTAGTCGCTTCCCTTGTGCTTTACCTGAAAAACAATTAGTGAGCATTTTTGTTCCTAATTTAAACTCGAGATAGCCTTCCATCTTCAGATGCATTGTGGATCTAACTTTGAGGAAGTTATAGAGAAAGGTAGCCAAATTGAAAAGGCTCTTATTACCAAAGGAACACTTAAACCCTTTGTCAAAGACAAACATGAGGCCAAATCTGTAGACAAACCTAAGTTCTTTAATAAGAACAAGCACGTCATCGGTGATGGAATTACTGACTCCAAAAGAGTCCAAGTTGTGCAGACAGGTCCGCTTTTGAAGCTTTTGCAAGGACCTCATCCCAAGGCACCTACAAAACGTACATTCACAACGTTGAGCGAACCCCTGACTGCTATATTAAAACAATTAGATGATGTTAAAATGGTAGAGTATCCAAGTACCACAGTACCATTCCCAGAAAATGCTCCAAAACCTAGTTGGTATAAAGACCATGAATATTGTGACTTCCATCATGTCAAAGGACACAAAACAGATAGATGTCTATGGCTGAAACACTTCATACAAGACCTCATTGAAGAGGGCAAGATTGTCATAGAATCACCTCCTGATTCAGGACAGGGTCCTAATGAAAAAATGGGCATATACAAAGAACCTTTTCCCAATCACACGGATAAAAAGAAAAGGAAACCAGATCATGAGCAGGCCTCTAATGACTATCACACTGCTGCGTATGTTTACCCTAGTGATGACAGTCCATTCGACTCCCTTATAGGTTGCATCCATTTCACTTGATGAATGAGTAAACACAATCTGAAATTCTCGAAAAGAGTTGTGCAGTTGGAACGTGCGCGCAATGCTCGCTTAATCATACCTGATCCAATACCAACTACCCAAATCCAATATAATTTACTAGACCAGCTAGAGAAAACACCAGCTAAAATATCCATTTTAGACCTTCTTAAAATCTCTACTACTCACAAGGATATATTGTACAAAACATTACAGAATTTTGGAGTCTCTACTGAGGTAGATCCACACACTTACAAGCTATGGTCGCCCACCTTGAACCCACTGATCATATCACTTTTGATCGCAACGCTATCCCATGTAACAACCCTAGAGCATAATTTTCCTCTCTATTTAGAAGTGGTGGTTACCCATCGTAAGATTAAAAGAGTGCTTGTGGATGGGGGATCTGGTCTAAACATATGCACATTGAAGCTGGTCAGGTAGCTAGGCCTTTCAAAAATGGATCTGGGAGCTAAGACCATCACCATCACAGTGTATGATAATGAGGAAAGAGAATCCGTAGGTACTATTATAGTGCCCATGGAAGTAGGTCCAACTTGTCATGATACGACCTTCCATGTCCTAGATTTAGATCTCCCATATAACATGCTCTTGGGGCATCCATGGATTCATGCCATGCAGGCTATCCCTTCGACATTTCATCAGTGTATCAAGTTGTGCCATGAAGGGCGTATAGTCACTATCTCGGGTGATCTGAGTCGTTCACTCACTTATCGGGCGTTGCATAGTTTCTCTCGTGCAGCCTATGAGTGCCCTTCCGCGGATGTTGTCATCCCTCTTAAAATGGAAGCTATGAAGAATCGGGTGGACTCAAATCACTCACACCTTATAATCAGGACTTCCCTTCTTTGGTCAATCCTTTTACATCTTGGGAGGCTACATCAGCAAAATATGGCCCAGGAGAGCCATTTACTCTTGAACAAGCATTATTAATTTCAGACTTATCAGTGTCACCTAGGACACGGGGTAAGCCCTATTTTCAGTTCAAAAGTACATGAGAACCATGTTCAGAACCATTGGATAAATTTGTTCATAGTGGCCTCCTGTCCAAGAAAAGATGTTGGAGGATCCCATTAGTAAGGTGCCAGAAGGAACCATGGCCTCATGCCATCAAGCACCTCAGTATATTAAAGGACACCGCATGATGTTTGTCATGGGTTATAAAGGATACGGATGTGGAGCCAATGCACAAGGCCATCTAGAACCTATTCCTACTCACCATTTCAAATCTGACAAGCATGGTCTTGGGTTAAAATCCCAGGATGCTCAACCCATCGAGGTTGATGCTACCTTTTCTGAATGCGAGGACATTTCGTATAATGCGGATAGCGATACAAGTTCCCAATGTAGCCTCTACGAAGATTTGGCTTCCACAACCTATTCCCGAGAGTCAGCCATCCTTACCCTATCTGAATCCATCCCTTCAATGATTATCAAGTCACCCTAGTTTATCCTGAACTTGTAGATTGGGACCAACAACTTTACGTACCACTTGATATCTTCGAGAATGATGAAGCATTCATGGAATTCATGGGACTCGGGATTTTCTTCCTGCTGGGGACCACAAGAAAGGATTCCAAATTCAGTTAAACACATGTGCATACTTCGGAGAAGAGGTAGAGATGTGTGGCCACTTGGGTAAGAATGTTGTGAATAAAAGTAAAAATACTTCAGAGCAGCCTAGTACAAAGAATAAACGGAAATCTCACAGTGACAAACTCTTTGAAACACTTATAGAAGAAAAAAATGAAAAGCACGTGGATAAAATAACTTATCCATTTGAAGATGATAAAGAGCTACCTCAGGAGGTTGATCTCACCCTCCCTCTTGATCCTACCAGAATGGAGGACGCATCTAAGATGCTCATTGAGGAAACCATCAGTGTTAACATTGGTTCAGAGGATTTACCCAGGATGATCAAGTTGGGGCTTCACTCTCAGCTCAGGAAAAAAACCTTTGTGGAACTCTTAAGAGAATACATTGATATTTTCATGGACATATTCAGATATGCCCGGCTTGGATCCAACACTAGTTGTGCACAACCTTGTTGTGCACCCAGATGCCAAGCCCATTAAACAAAACGAGGAAGATGCATCCTACAGTTGCACTTCTTGTCAAAGAAGAATTGGAGAAACTCTTGGCTACATATTTTATCAAACCTATTGATTACTCAGATTGGATCTCCAATATAGTTCCAGTACAAAAGAAACCCGTTGGCATTAGGATCTGTACTGACTTCTGTGACATCAATAAAGCATGTCCTAAAGATGATTTTCCTTTGCCAAACATAGATATGATCGTAGACTCTACCACTGGCTATGAGATGCTATCCTTAATGGATGGCTTCTCGGGGTATAATCAGATAAGGATCACAGAAGAGGATCAGCACAAAACTACCTTCATCACTCCATGGGGAACCTTTTGTTACAAAGTCATGCCGTTCGGACTCAAAAATGTCGGGGCTACTTATCAGCGTGCTATGACTGTCATTTTTCATGATATGATGAATGATATTATGGAGGACTATGTGGATGACATATTAGCTAAATCAAAGAGCAGAGAAGAGCACCCAGAAGTGCTTAGACGTATCTTTCAGCGCCTCAGGGACTACAAGGTTCATCTTAATCCTAAGAAGTGCGTCTTCGGTGTATTATCAGGAAAACTCTTGGGATTTATAGTATCACAGAGAGGGATAGAAGTGGATCCCACCAAGGTCACTACTATTATAGACATGCCTCCACCCACCACTCTTAAACAACTCAGAAGTCTGCAAGGAAAGATCCAGGCTATTCACCATTTTATTTCTCAGCTTGTGGATAAATGTCATCCGTTTACACATCTTTTGAAGAAAGATGTTGCTTTCAAGTGGGGGCCCGAATGTCAGAAGGCATTTTCTCTACTCAAGCAGTACCTTGTAAATCCACCTGTGTTGATGCCCCTACTCCTGGAGAGCCTCTCCTTTTATATATTTCTACTACCCAATTCACTATTGGTGCACTGCTTGCCCAATACGACCTTGACCATAAGGAGAGAGTTGTTTATTACCTTAGTCGTATACATTGATTGCCTATGAATTGAACTATCCACAGATTGAAAAGGCCTACTTGGTAGTCATCTTTACATTTTAGAAACTCCACCATTACCTCCTTAACAATAAAACTAAACTTATTTCCAAGGTTGACCCTCTTAAGTACCTCTTATCCAAACCCACCTTAACAGCCGAATGGCTAATTGGATCATTCTTTTGAGTGAATTTGAGATAGATTTTGTAAATCAGAAGTCCTTAAAAGGACAGGTATTGGCATATCAGTTGGCAGAAGCACCTTTACCAGAATAGAGCCTTTGTGTCTGGATCTCCCAGACGCATCTATGATGTATATCGAAGAATCCATGGAATGGCAGGTCCATTTCGATGGATCATTTACTTTTCATGGATCAGGAGCAGGAGTGGTGCTTATTACTCCCACAGAGATATTATACCAAGGGCATTCCGGTTGGGGTTTCCTTGTACCAATAACATTGCAGAGTATGAGGCACTCATTGCTGGCCTCAAGCTAGCTATCACTTGGAACATCAAATAGCTGCGAGTTGTTGGAGATTCTCAACTCATCATTAAGCAGGTCAATGATGAATACAAGGTTAAAGATGAAAAACTTATTCCCTATAAGAAGATGGTTGAAACCCTAGAAGGAATATTTTTCACATGTCATATTTGAACAAAAACCCAGATCTCATAATAGATCTGCGGATGCCATGGCTACCATCAGCTCTCTCTTGCACATCCCACCTGAAGAGAGTAAGATGCCTTTCTTTGTGGAACACTTACAGATGTCGGCATATGATATGCCTGAATCCTATTTAGCATGTGAAGTTGTTGGTCCCCTATCCCCATGGTATGACCCTATTTACCAATACCTACAAGATGGAACCTTCCCACCTGACATTACCCATTCAGAGAAAAAATCCCTTATCCACCGCATTGCCCATTATACCCTCCTAGGAGGCACCCTTTATCATCGTGGCTATGATGGGAACTTGCTTCATTGTCTAAATGTTACTGATTCGGTTCACGTAATTAAAGAGGTACATAGTGGTATCATGGGGCACACACTAGTGGCATGGTGCTAGCTAAGAAACTGTTGAGAGTAGGCTACTATTGGCCTACCATGGAATCCGATTGCTGCAACTTTGTGAAGAAATGTGAACTTTGTCAAAAGTACGGTAATCTCATACATGCACCAGCACAGGCTTTGCAGCCTATTGCAATGCCTTGGCCTTTTTCAAAGTGGGGTTTAGATCTCATAGGGAAGCTCCACCCTTCTTCATCAGATGGTCATACACACATCATAACTGCCACCGAGTATTTCACTAAATGGGTGGAGGTTGTTCCTCTTACCTATGTCACCGGTGCACAAATATCCAAGTTTATCATGAACCATCTTATATGCCGTTATGGTATCCCCTCGGCCATTGTCACTGATAATGGTAAATCTTCAAAAAAACAAGACGGTAAAAGACTTGTGTCAACGCTTTCATATCCAACTTAAATGGTCCACCCCCTATTACCCTCAAGGTAATGGGCAAGCAGAGGCTACAAACAAAACTTGTGTGCATTATGGAGAAAATGGTCAGTAAAACTGGTCGTAATTGGCACTTGCAAATCCATCCCGCCCTCTGGGCTTATCGAACCTCCATCCACACCCCTACTGGTGTGACCCCATATTCACTTGTCTATGGCACTAAAGCCATCATACCTTTGGAAGTGGAGCTTCCCTCCCTGAGAATATCTCTCAGGGACTACCTCGACAAAGATGAAGACTACAGAGTTGCTCACCTGGCAGAGTTGGAACTGTTAGATGAATGGCGTATCAGAGCGCTTAATCACCTTAAAGTATATCAAAATAGAGTATCCAGAGGATACAACAAACGCATCATTCATAGGGAATTTGATGTAGGTGATCTCATGTACTAAAAGAAAATTAGAAGAATACCACCAAAGATAGGGAAAAGAAAGGTAAATTTGAGGCCAATTGGCTCGGCCCTATGTGGTGACCACTAAATATGGATCAGGGGCATATAGACTTGCCTATTCAGATGGTGAAGAGCTTCCAGAGCCCATGAACACCATTCACCTCAAGCACTTCTATGCTTAGGTGTGGCTGGAATATTGAGATAAGAAACTAAAAAGTAGAAAACAAAGAAAAAACAAGCAAAAAAATTGAAAAATTGAGAAAAAGTAAAGAAAAAATAGGTCATCCTCATGTGAAAACCACGCAATTGTGGCACAGTGGGCATGTCCTTTTGTGAAAACCAGTTTCGGTGCTCAAGGAAGGTTTCTCATACACAAGTCACTCTTGCGACAGGATGGGTAACTCTTGCCACTTGCTAAATTCCATGAGTACCCTAGCTAGGTCTAGGAATCCGACCTCGAGCTCCCTTGCAGGACCTGTGATCTAGGTTTACTTATGCTATATCTATGTGTGAAGGATGTGGCCTATTTGTATATTCCCACATCATCTTTGGGGGCACATTCACATTCCACTTCATCATACATTAACACGTGGCATTTGACCCTTTGTATATTCCCACATCACGTTGGGGCATTCCACATTTCTTTAAAGCTTGTACATTGCTTTCAAAACATGACCTTGAAAATACAAAAACATTTGAAAAGGGTACACAAAAACCTAAACATCTAGAAAAGTTCCCTTCTTAGGGATGCAAGCTACATTAGTTTCACAACGTTATCTTAGGGAAACCTAGACAACGACGTAAACCGTAGTCTTAAAAATCTTATCCTTCGTGATAAACTCAAAAACATTAGAAAATATGTCAATATGTCCCTGAAAAAACAAAGTGGTAGTTAGATTGCTTTTAGTTGTTGGTTTGTATAGTTTTGATGTACTTAGCTTGTTGTGTTGTTCGTTCTTTGAATGATTCTTTGCTTACATTATATTAGATCTTGTTAGGTTTAATTGTGTGTTGCGTTGCATTCATTATTAGGACTTTATGCTTGTAAGTAATTGTTGTATGTTTCTTTGATTGTTATGTGCATCTGTGGGATTTCATTTTTACTTGCTTAGATTAAAGTGTTAGATTAATCTTCATTTTAGTTGCATTGCATTGTGTTGCATGTGTGTGTTGGTTTAGTTTTGTTAACTTTTGCTTGTGTGTTTGTTTAGCACATTGTTTGTTATCACATCTATCATCTATCATTTCATCACATTTATCACATCATTTACTACATCATATATACAAAAATGCTAAGTATTACATCATGCATGTATGCTAAGCTAATCATCACATATCATATCATCAATGGGGGCAAGAGGGGTTGCACATGATCACTAATCTATCCCCCACACCAATATCATCTAGTATCATCCCAAAATACTAGCCATATGGAATCAAACATCTCATAAAGTGAAAACACATGATATCAAATACATGAGTATATCATCACTATGAAAGAAAAACATGTACATCTCTACATCTGAAAGTATGTCACATACATGAAGAGGAAAAGATACAACATGAACATCGATGAAACATAATTACCATGACAATATATCAATGCATGACAAGATATACAAGAAAGTGTCCATATGGTACATGTATAATAAAAATCTATTTGTGTCAAAGTCCGGTATATACAAAATGCTCTGTCCATCTGCCATATAAAAGGGGTAGGGATCAGATACTAAGCCTGCATACAGAGGCATGGTGGTACATAACAAAGGTACCTACATCGATCAAAATCAAGCCTTCATCTAGAGGCATCCACAAAAGAATCTAAAGAATCTATACATAGTCAAAACTCACCTTCATAAGAGGCATATACATCCAATACATACATATATATCATGGCATGAGTAGGAGACTCAGCCATAACTCTCCCTCACTGGGGCTATTGGGACCATGTCCTGGAGGATGGAATAATGGAGGCTGTGATGGGCCTACCCCTGAAGAACCTACCAACTGTGAGGGAAAACCCTGTGTACCCCTCTGCTGTGTACTCGGTTGTGGCCGATGTTGTACTGACTTGGAGCCGACCTCCGTGATCTAGAGCTTGTGCGGCTCACATCAAGCTAGGAAAAGGCGTCACTCACTCTCTCTTGTTGGAACTACCCGAAGTAGGTGTCCTATAATAAAGAGCCTCGCATGTGGCCCTGATAGTGTCACGTATCAAATCCTCATCTCCTGTGGCTAAGGCTTCCTGTAGGGTGGCATCACGCTCACCTATCAATCGACCTCTATCAGCATCAACCTACCTAGCAGTAGCGGCGGCCTCTCGATCCCTCTCCAGTGTGACACTCTGTAACTCGACACGGGCCTGGTCTCTCTCCATCATATAGGTCTATCCCTCGGCCTGCACCTGGTCATGCTTGAACCATGACGTTGTATGTAACTAGCTCTATACCTGGCCTAAGGCACTTGCACTAAGCACCTGCCTGCCTTGCCAACTGCTGTGTCCCGACCCCTATATGGCCCTACCACTATCTATAATTGAGACTGCTTTGGTCTCTCTCAACGTAGTCAAACACTTGAACATGTACTCTGCTCGATCTCTCTCTGCGGCCACCTGAAGTTGTACCGCTATCACGACCTGTAACTATTGTTGTAGTGCAGCAAGCTATCCATCATCACCACCTCCGGGGGCCTGAGGAGGTGGACCTGTATGGTAGAACCTACTGTAATGGGACATATATGCCCACTGGAATGCCTACTAGAGGCAATGGACTAGCTAGGGCCTGGTGTGCCTGTCTAGGTATAGGCCTAGGACCCTGTACCTGCGGCTGTGGAGCCCTACCTCTAACTCGATGTGTGCATCGGGGCCACCCTCATCATCTGAATCATCATCATCGGTATCACCTCTGGTGCCATCATCATCACTAGGTGAGCCCCACTGGGGGAGGCCTCACGCCTACCTCATATGCTGCCCTCGGAATGGTCAGCCTGTGTGGAATCACGCCATGATACCAGGGCACGTACTCTGTTGTGCACCCTAGATCTCGCCTGCCTCAAAGGTACCCATGCAATGGGTACCACATGTGTAAAACGGCCCAGGCTCTATCAAAGGCTATCTGTGGCCCCATGTCAAAATACTCATGCGCCCTCCACGCATACCACATATCGGGCCCCAGGAACATCTTGTGTGGTGCCAAACTATCACTGGCATCTATCAACCCTATAAAACTCCCGCATATAGTTGTGGCTACCCATGATAAAATGCTCTACTCTAGGCTATGGATAGCTCTCGGGCATCCTCTGGCCACTGGAAATGTCGATACGGCCTCCATACCATGGCCACCTGTTGTAGGTCATCGAGCTCTCGATGATAGGGATAGGGATCACCCCTGTAAGGCCAACATCATCCCCGACTGGGACCCAACCCATGGTAGATGGCTCCTCTGAGCCGAACTCTCAGAATGCCTAAGGGGCACCCGATAGCAATGTGATCCCAGGCCCATATCATAAGGAGCCTGGCCGGGCCTACCATCTTCTGACGGTAGTAGGTGATAAGATGTAGATCCTAGTAAAGATGTGCCAGAATGCACTGGCCCCAACAATAAGTCTCTCCCTGTATCAATCCAAGAATAACCCCAAGTAGTCCAAGTGGGAATGAGGAACCGGTCTTGTCAGGGAGTAAAACTCCACTGACAAAGGCCATCATGTATACCACGACCCGATCTAGAGAAAGGTCCTCGATGCACCGTGATAAACACACCGTCATCATCCCGCGACGAGGTAGCGTCGGGACCCCGAACAGTTGTGTTATGCATCCATCCAATGCTGCTTTGTCGCTCACATACTGAATGGGCTGGCCAATGATAGGAATGTGCATGATGCGCCAAACATCCTCCAACATAATGGTAATCTCCCCTGTAGGCAGCCAAAAGCACTTGGCTCTCGTTGTGCCATCTCTCTGCTATGGCCGTGAGAAGGCCGTGGTCCAATGTGATCTGGGGCATGTCAGCCATGTAGGCTAACCCTGTGACATAAAGGAGGATATCTAATATCCCCTATCTCCATCCTCGAACTACGCCTCTATCGTCTCAAGGTGGCCATATCTCTCCGTGTTTGAAGTGTGGGTAATCTGCGCTGCAAAATCAAAACAAGTGTTAGGCACTTATCTAATCTCTAGCTATCTTTCTAAGGAAAAATGGTTCATTTGAGTCCTTAAACTTACTAATTTCCCTTTTTCTTCTAAGTTCTTCTAATTATTCTCCTCTACACTTTGCTATTTTATTGCTATAAGTGTGTTTCATTTTCTTCCGGATGCATGCACACCCCTTTTCGACGCACGCGTCCTCCTCGATGCCTACGCGCCCTAACCAATGCGTACGTGCCCCTACCTTTTCCATTTTTCTTGTGTATGCCATGTAGGATGCCAACGCACCCAGTGTGATGCCTACACATCCCTCCCAAGCACACGTGCACGTGCATGCATCGTTCCCATTAAAAATTCAAAATTCCCCCTGGCGCTTTACGCTTGGTTCGACACGCGCGCGCGCGTCCCTGTTTTCCCCCTTCGACGGACACACGTGCGTACCCATTTTTCAATGGATACACCCATGCATACCCACTTTTTTGATGTACGCATACACATCCCCATATTTTTGACACCTACATGTGCGCACACATGTGTCTTTTTCCCCCTACCTACCCTAGAAACGACCTAGAAAGCATTAAATGCATAATTTAAAAGAGAAGGATAGACCACTCATGAAGGGTCCATCCGCGGGGTCTCGCTGGTACTCTTGGATCTAGTCTGCTCACCTCCGCCTCGTCGGTAACCTCTCCATCACACTCCAGGCTCTCTCACTGACACCTCGTGGTAAAAATTTGCAAGGGCTCTGGTACAAATGAATTGGTCGTGATTGTTTTTACCCCCTGGGTGGGTATATTAACTCGTCGCGATGCCCCTGGGGCATGTTTTCTCTGCCGTGATCATTCTAATCTTCTTCTACCCACCGTGATAATTATTTTATTATTAAAATAATTATTTTTATTAATTTTCACACGCTTGGGGCACTTTGTGCTACCCTGCGGACACTTCCTCTTAACCCTGGCATTGTTTACAACCTTACAGGCGTTTTCCTCTGTTTTGATTCCTCTTTTTCATCTATCTACCTCCCATCGTGAACAATAATTCTCTACAATAATTATTATCACCCTGTCTTTCTTTCCATGGGGATCCCCTTTTGGCTCTTTTTGGCCTCGCCTTCCCCCATTCGCCTCCACGTACTTTTTAGAAGATCTTTGATCTTTTGAATTCTTCTGACCGATCAAAAAAATTTAAAAATTGTAAAATTGATTTAGAAATATCAAAAACAGTATAAAACTTTGAAAATGACCTAAAATCGGTAACCAACTCATTTTTCGGCTGAAATCATGTCTTTTGCATGGCGCTCATCCTATATCCTGTTGGCATTTTCACATGTTTTGAAACAATGACTTGCGAATCACCCTGATCTACAATCATTTACAAAAGACCGCTTTGCTTTTCTTCTATGCGTACTATGGGGCACTTTTAGTTTCTGGTACTATTTCATCGTACATGTTGCTTTTCATCGGACCCAAGTGTCCTCCGTCATTTCCCTTGCATGTGCATATTGCTTGGGGCATCGTTCTTACCCTTGTCATTTATCAAAACATTTGGGACTTCAGCTTGATAACAAAATATTTGTGCAACCTTCTTGAACATTGTTGGTTTAAGTGTGTGTGACTGTACTTATTTCCCTGTTACATGAGTTTGTTTACTTCTCATATTGCATTACATGTTTGTATGTTGCATGCGAGTTGGCATTTTAGCAATAGATAGTTGTTTTGTATCTTGGCTTTTCATGTCACTATACACTTCTGTTGTATGCTCACATTTTTAATAAGGACCGATGAGGAGGTCTCTAAGCAAAATGATGATTTAAATAGTGGATACAATTGATTTGTGGATAGCTCAATATCTCTTTTCTTGTTTCTCATCCTCTTCTCTTCACACTTTCCTTTTACCCCTAATCTTCCCTCTCATCGGGGCATCCTGCCCCTTCCCCATTCTTCTATCTATATCTCACCTTTTTCGAGCATCGATCGACTTCTTTCATCACCCCATCGACACTCGAGGGGGCATCCTTCATCCTATTAATTTTTCTTCTATCCCTTCAAAAAAATTCTTCTCTTTTATATTTGTCTACTTTCTTCGAAGTGATGTAACTTACATCACCTCAAAGAGGGGCAAATGTAGACACATGTAGTTTGGCCAATGCACTATTACGACTAATATTGCGCTAGTTGTGCTTCTCCCTGCAAACCGACAATACACCGCCGGTTCAACCTATCTAACTTTCTTCCTACGACATCCCTTTTGTCATTTTTCCTCTTGTAAACCATTTAAACAAGCTATAATAGCTTCGTTCTAACTACATTAGCTTCTTACTTTCTTCCAGTCCACTTCTACCACCTTCCTGGCCTATCAATCCATTCCATTGGATTGATCTAACCCTTCAAAACTCTCTCCAAACCCTAATCACCTCCTAAACATGTTTAATTAAGCTTAAACATGGTTTGTCACTCCCTAAACCTAGTCAAAGTAAGCTTTGACTTGCTAAAAGTGTTTTTTGGAATTTAGTGTTTGTCCCACATGCACTCAAGTTTCCCATTTTCCCAAATGGAAAACTATATATAGGGCTAGACCCCCTCTCTCATTTTCAAGAATTCCTCCCTTCTTCCTAAGCATAGATTATAGTATTTTGCATCTAGGTTCTAGATTTCATTTCTAGTTTAGATATTGAGCTATTTACTTCATTTTTTGTATTGCTAATCCAATTTATAGGGTAAAGGAGAAGAACCATTGGCTTAAAGGCCTATAATGGGGAGATCTCTTTCTCTTAATCACTAAAACTGATTGCTTAGGGCTTACTAGGTTCATTATTTTAAGCTTTCAAAGAATAGAGGTAGTTTTAATTAGCTTAAATTTGAGTGTTTACTTCATAATGTATGCTAGTTAGAAAATCTTGCTCATTTCTTATCGGATGGTCCACTGATTTGTTGCTTGAAGCCTTTGGGGATTCTTTAGGAATTCTTACCCCAAAATTCATTGCATTTCACAACTTTTCTTTGAACACACCCTACACTATTTAATATTTTGTCCAAGTCTTCCCTCAATAACTTCTTCTAGATATAACATCTCAACTAGCCACTCCTCTATTGGGTCATCAACCTCCTTTGCTATAATGGGATCCCTCCATGGTGTCATTGCTCCTCTTGATTCTACGAGTGTAAAATGAAAACCCTAGCTGGTGAAATGAAAACCCTAGTTGTCATACAAACAAAACATAAGTCACCCTCTCATCGCATGCATGCACCACCACTTGAATCCTTCTTCCATACCTAGATGCTCAACACCGTGCTTAAAACGTGACAAGTTTACTCGCTCTACAGAGTGCTCGTCATCTCCAACTCTTCTTCGCCCTTCTCAATTTGCTTTGAACTCGCAAGGTAACAAATGTCATTACAAACATCGGCTTTAAACCAAATTTCAAAAATTCCCTTCATTAATTTCTCCACCTACCACCATACCCGGTATTAACTCCTATTGAGTGTGTTTTGCGCCTCCTTATCCCGCGCTTCAATCTCTCACGCCTCAAACTTTTGCACCTCAATCATAAATTTCTAGCACGCCACTACTTATCTATCACATATCTCCTCTACCCGTGCTTCCTTACGCCAAAGTATTTATCCAATGTGACCCAAACATACGTAGTCTCAAATGTTGTAGCCTCCTTGAGTTATACTTGAGTGCTCACCGCCTTACACATGGTCTTTAACTTTGAGCAATCCTCTTGAAGTTTTCATCACTTTTCAAAACTTGTTCCCTTTATGGACACCCATGAGTTTATTTATTTTATGTACCAGACTAACCTTCTTTTATCCACCCCACACTAAGGGTATGTGCAGTCTGCTACACATAAAAACACTCGAGATAGTGATCAACTTTCGGTGCAAACGCTCTTATTAAACATAACACTGAACTAAATTTGATAAAGGATAGCAATGAGGAAGGGAAAAATTAAAGGAAATATATTAAGGGAAATCTAATCTAAATGGAAATACTGCCTTATTAAAAACACCAAAAAATTTATTTATAATAGGGCTTGACCTACTCCCGTTGAAGTAATCGGGTAACTATGTTTGATCAAGCAACCTCTAACTGGTAAGCACCTGATTCAAGTATGTGAGTGATAACATACGGTCCCAACTAATTCACTTTAAGCTTTCCTGGGTAGTACAGAAACTTTTAATCATAAAGAAGTACCATATGCCTAACCTCAAACTTCTTGTCCTTGATGTGCTTGTCATGTCATGCCTTCTATCTAGATTTCTCTTGCTTCTGACTCCAACATGCTATGACGTGCCTCTCATCTAGTTGTATCAACTTGTCAATTATTTCTTCCAATGTTTTCTCATCAACTAGACCTCTCACACACACAATACGCAAAGAAGGTAACATGAATTCCATGGGAAGAACTACTTTTGCGCCATACACTAACTTGAAAGGGTGTTGCCTTATTCAACCATTTGTAGGTTGTTCTATATGCCCAAAGTATAGCAGAAACTTTATCATCCCAATCTTTCCTTCCAACATCATAAATATTTGTCAAATTCTAGCTCAATATCTTGTTAAAAGCCTCAATAGTCCCATTTTATTAAGGGTGATAAGGTGTTGTCTTATGGTGTGCAACCATAAATTCATCCAATAATATCTGATTGTCACATTTAGGAAATGAGTGCCCCTATCACTTGTCAAACTCAAAGGACATCCATACTTGGTAAGAATATTTTCCCACAAGAACCTTGTTGTTGTAGCCATTGTACAATCCTTTGTAGGTGTTGCTTCCACCCACCTTGTAAGATAATTTGTACAAGTGATGATGTAGCGTGATCTAGTTCTGCGCGCAGTGGGGGAAATAGGACCCACAAAGTCTATTGCCCATTTTTCAAAAGGCTCTACACTAGTAATGGGCCTCAAAGGCATTTCATCTCTCTAGCCTAGGTTTCCCAAGGTGTTGACAGTGATCACACGCCTTACAATACTCCTTACAATCCTTGTATAAGGTTTCCCACCATAAACCAACGAGTAGAATCTTGCGTACAAGTGGCGTCACCTGCATAGTGTCCACCTGTAATACCGCCATGAGCCTCCTCCATGATTTTCATGTGCTCATGCTCCAGTACACACCAACACAATACTTCATCTCGACCTAGTTTGTATAAGTCACCACTGATCAACATGAAAGGTGCGGCGTGAATTGTAAGTTATTTCTTTTCCAAGGCTTTCATTCCTTCTGCGATATACCTATGTGTAAAAAGATAACAATATCCTCTAATTCTGAGGGTGCATAGTTTAACCTGTATAATTATACATATGGCATTGTATCTTCAATACTTTGTGCATCCTCTCCTGATTGAATCCTTGATAAGTGGTCTAGGCCAGAATTGCTTTTACCTGGCTTTACCATAACTGTAAAGTCAAAATCTTGGAATAATAGAACCCATCGGCATATGTTCCCTATAAAACGGGATTATTTACCAAGTATTTCAATGCCATGTGATTTGTATAGAACACAAAATGTGTTGCTAGAAAGTATTATATGAACTTATGCAGCACGTAGATCATTGACAAAGCTTTGTGCTCCGTAGTTATATAATTATGTTTTGCAGAGTCAACTTTCTACTAGCAAAACAAATAGGATGATCTACAATACCTTCTCTAGGCTGAGCTAGAACTACGCCAATGGCCATGCTAGAGGTATCCACATGTACGTGAAAGGGTAGATTCCATGAAGGAAAACGTAAAATAGGTGTCATAGTAAGCCTTTCCTTCAACGCTTCGAATGTGCGCTGCTACGATTCTCCCCAATAGAACTTCCCTTTACCTTTTAATAACTCCTCCAAGGGCATGGAAATATTAGCATATCCTTTGATAAAAATTTTGTAATACCCTGTGTGGCCCAAGAATCCATGCACCTCACTCTGACTGGTGGGTTCCTCCAAGCCTAAAATGACTGCAATCTTAGCTAGATCTACTAACAAACCCTCCTTGTAGATGATATGCCCTAGTAGAGTTCCAAAAGGTGTAGAAAATATGCACTTCTTGATATTTAAAGAGATTTTTAATTGTCTACACCTCTCAAACATTAACCAAAAATTGTCACAATGATCCTTGATAAGCCCATACATGGTCCAATCATCCAAGTAAACCTGCAATAATTTGTGAATAAAATCTTGGAATGCTTGAACCACAATGCACAAAAATACTACAGTGTGTTCTTCAATCCAAAGGGCATCACTTGTGTATGAAAAAATTCCCCATTCAGTGGTGAAAGTTGTCTTCTCTTGATCCTCCTTAGAAATTCTTACTTGATGATACCCAGAGAATCCATCTATAAAAGAGTAAATTTCACACCCTGTAATGCCTTCCAATATTTCCTTAGTGAATGGTGTAGGGAAAGGATCAATCACACATGTAGCATTTAACTCCTTGTATTCCACACAAATCCTAATTATTCCATCTTTCTTTATGTTGATCACCATAGGGCTGACCCACTCTGATTCCTCTATGGGCTCAATAATGCCAGATTCCAACATCTTGTCAATTTCTTCTTTAACTTTTACGTGCATGTTAGGGTTCATCTTGTAAGGTCTCTTCCTAATTGGGTGTGCACCTTCCTTTAGCTTAATTTTCATCTCACCCAAAGATTCATACACCCCTTTCAACTCATGGTAGCCCCTAGGAAAAATTCCTAGCCACTTTAGAGTCGGACCAATAATCCCTTATTATGGCCTCCTTATGTTCAAAGCATTTGTGCTAATTTTCACTTTCATTGTCTTCATAGGTTCATGGTAGGTGTGCGCCTTCTCATCCGCACTGTCTAAGACCTCGCGTGTACCCTCAAAATTATCTATCTCTAATTTTTCCACTTCTACATCATCCACCATATAGACCATCTTTCCTTTCTCCTTCTCTAGGAAAGTGTGCGTAAGCGATTTTACATATATCTCATCTACTTCATCAAAATGCACTTCTAGGTATGACTCACCAAATAACTCTTGAATGAGTTCTTCAGCCTTTGCACTATCTCCCATGGTCAATCGCTTCATAACCTGTAATGCCTCTTTCACTAGAGGTTTAGTGGAGAAGTAGTCAAAAGTCTAGATCATTCCTATAGTCAAATCTTGCCAATTTCTAGTCTCCCTATGCAGCTCCGCATAAACATACCAAGTGTGCATGCAACCTCGCAAGGTGAAATAAATTTTTACACCCACAACGAAGGTGGTAAAGCTTCCTACCCTCTATCCAGAGTCTCTCACATTGTTGAACGTGGTCTTTGAATAGGATTATTACCATGATATTCACATATTTGAGTAGGTGCATTACTCTTAAAAACTAGGTTGATAGAGCAATTCTCACTTCTCTCCATTCTATGAGATTATCCCTATGAACCATCTACCAATGTGCATTGTTGTCTTGCACAAGGTATACACTAACATATTCCTTCTATCCACTTGATCCTTCCACTGTAATTCCATGGCTTGCAGGAATACCTCAGGGTTTCCTTCACCAATGTACCAAGGTGTGGGGGCTATTGCCTAATCTCCTAACACAATGTGGCCTACTTACGCACGCAATTGCACTTCTTACTTCATGCCCAACCATATCGTAAGTGCCATGTGCCTAATTATCACGGGGAATACTTATAGTATCATTGATGTATTGTGCATCATTCCTTAGATGGCTAAAGCGCTTCCAGGATTGTGAATGGTGTGCACATAAAGTCTATTCAGTCTTCTTCATTTAAGGGCTCAACATAAGTTGGAGATTTCCCATCTCACAAAGGGATAATAACTTAAAGTCCCTCAAAGTCCCCAAAGAACTTGGCCCTCAATATAGTTATAGATGCATCCTTGATACTCCAATAGGCATGGCCTTAGTCTAATTTTTCATATACATTACATTGGAATATTTTTACCATGGAGGTCTGCCCATATGAACCCATGCATCTAAGGTAAGCACATTCACTTTCATGTCTGTTTCAATCAAAATATTGCTCAAAAGCCATCCATCCACAACAACATTCAGAGTGATCTCCTTGTCATAATCTAAGCTATGGGGAGGGAGATTAGCATGCAAAATATGTCATTTGGTCTCAATACCAATGTGCAGAGTGTTTCCTTTCAACCAGCTCCCTAGTAATGGAATAATGTTCTCTTTGACGCAAAGATCTTGCATAGCTCCTCGGATCATCAACATCCGACTAGAAAGTCTCAGTATCCTTCTTTTGTTCCAACTTCTGTGACTGTTCCTTTAAACATTGTATCTCACCCTGCAGATTTTTGAGTACCTCCATGGTTTCTTGATAAACCTCCTTCTGATGTGTAGGGTCTGGGTATTTTACATGTAAAACCTCCTCCTTAGTGATGGTAGGCTTCTATTGCAGCATTTCTCTAGTACACAAAACCTCAACATGTGTATTAATCTTCCCAGTACTACCTTAGGATCTCAGTGCTAACTTCGGCATCCATTGGTTTTCCACATTGTGTTGTATCCTAACCATCCTTATACCCTTGTTCTCTTATCTATGCTTATTGCTTAGGTGTTCATGTAAGTCCATTCACTCTTCATAGTTATGATTCTTTCCACAAAAAGAACAAGTAATGTTCTAAGGACATTCATGCCCTGTAATGGTTAGGGGATCCACACGTATAGCATGTTCCATAAGGGAACTCACTTCATCCACCACCGCAGGCTCGGCATCTAAATCAACCATGATATGCTCAACCTCTACCACGGCCTCCTTAAAATGCCCTTCATTTTGAACATAGCACCCTTAAGTGTGATTATGATCATATCGCTCACCCTTATCCTTAGAGTTATTCGAATCCCCCATCTATTGTATACCAATATCAATGGCATCATGGATCTAATTAATCAACCTACAATCTTCACTATTGTGAGTCATGGACAGGAAAAATTTTCAATAGCAGGAAACGTTCTTTCTTATCATGCATTACAATAATGGACATTATCTTACATCATGGTCCAAATGACATATCTCACAATCCAATAACAAGGAGCACACCAATCTGCGAGGACAACTATCCTTAGTATGCCCCTCTACTTCACAATCTATGCACCAAATTCCATTGTGTGTCTCATGTGTTGTATTGGTTGATAGTTTCTCCAACTATTTTTCCATTGTTGCAATCTAAGCTTCCAAGAATGGGCTCACTCTAGTTTCTATGCTCCCGACACCTCGGTAGCGTGAGAGTCTTTCCTAAGTTCCTCACGTGGGTTTGTATAAGTCTTATGTGAGAGTGCCCTCCTAAAATGTGTAATCAGGCCTCTAACGAACCACTTTGTGCATGTTGAATTGCATGGATATCATATGATAGTTTAGACAAGAGTGTTTTGAAATGAGCATCATATTCCCAGGACACTCTTAGTAGTGCCCTGCTTGATGTCCTTGAGCATGCTTATACTTTTCTTTCAAACTTAGGGATATAAAATTATTTAATAAAAGCATCTCATAATGTTGTATAATCCACACAAGTCTTGATCAAAGTCAAATTTTATGTACCAATTGTGTGTGCGTCCTGTAATGTAGTTGTAAACCGATTGACCTTGCCCTCTCGAAGTTTTAATTCCTTTCACGTGCCACAATATCTCACACATATGCACATGCTCAACAACATCTTCTATTCCCCTATACTCGGGAGATGAAGTGACATCTCCATGTAAATATTCTAGGGTTGGTGAGGACCATGCCCACCAGATCCGAACCTCCTGTGTTGCCTCCACCCCTAGATCCACCAGATCTACCAGATCCCAAGCCACTTGTTCCTCCTGATCCTCCACCTGTAGTAGGAATTGGACCATAGGATGCACTACCTTGTGTCCCAATAGTGGTGCTAAATTGAACTCCTATAGTCTGCAAAGTTGTGTTACTCCCCGATGTGAGTCCAAAGTTCTAGCGCACCTATGTTTTGTGCTAATGACGAAAAGGTTCCTCCAACCAGTCCTCCAAATAACAGGGAAGATGTCTGCCCAGCCATAAATGTACTTTCTATATGATTCACTCCTGAACTTGCTGATAAGTCAACTCTACCTCTTTCTACTATAATGCTCAAACTAGCTTGCTAACCATTGGTTATACTAGAAATTGGAAAACCAAGTGCAAGGGCTAGGTTTTTCGTAGATTCAGATGCGCACCCACGGCCCAAGTTGTCTCTATTGGCATGCTCTCATAAGAGGTTGATGAGGGTTCCTATCATGCTTTCCCAAATGGGGGAGTTCCAAATGTTCGGCTCCACATCCTCTGTGTGAGCTTCAAATCCTTCACGAGCCATCTCTCTCCTCAACGCCATCCATTCTGTAATCTCGTGCTACTTCTCTAAATCCCTCTCACACACCTCATTGTACTTAAGCCACCTTTCTTCTCTTTTCCTCTTTGTTGCTAGGTCCGCCATCCCATCCTTCACCACACCTACTCTTGCCCCCACACGTGGTGGGGTTTAGCTAGCCATCGGCTTCTCTTCCAAATTCAGGGTTACCAACAAGATTTTGATCGCCAGTGGAATTCCTTGCAGATAGGTTCCCCTGGGATAACGTAAAAACTAAAACTCAGCTACCTTCAGGAAAGAATAAGTGGAAATTGAGTACTCCAAAATATAGCTATTCAGAACACCACGGAACCAAGTGTCCATAACACACATCCAAATCAGATCAGCATTATAGAGGGCCTAAAATTATTCTTGCATCCAGGATAAGTGTGCAAAACCTCCAATTCCTTTTAGACGCGTAAGCAACCAGCCACTCGTATAGCTCTATTGGAAAAATAGCAAAGAAGCTCTCATATAAGCAATCATACATATTCTTCTCCACCCACACACGTGCATCAAACTTAGATCTAATGTTGAATCTCCGAGCGTACTCTTCTTCCAAATCTATTATCCACTCCTCAATACTTTCCAAGGTCAACCGGTATGTCTTCATCACACAAAATCCTGAGAAAAGTGAAAAGAGGTCCCATAAATGGAACCAATGATGCAGCCTAGAATTTACTATGAATAACCCAGGTGTGTTGGCACATCACTCAACCAGAGCTGAGCACTCACCCAAAGCACATAAAGGCACCAGGTCCCTCTTTAGAATTTCTACTACATAATGCTAGCATGATGGTGCATATAGATATCTAGATTCATTATCAATAGTGAATGACACACAGTGCATAAACCAAATTTAGCTCTTAGAATAGATCTAGAATGAACTAAACAATTACTATAGTAAGATTTACCATGCAAGAACTAAATTTAGTCATATTCAACACCATTATCCAGCCAATATGAACCATTTTATTGAATACTGTAAAACACAAAAGCTTCTTACATTACATAAGTATCTTAATGAGTCATACACGCGACAAAACTAACAGCATAACTCTACCATAGTTTCCACATACTAACTCATGCAAATCAATACATATATAAAGGGGTGGGGACTTTCCCTTCACCACCCATGCACTTCTCAAAATAGGTCACATGTTAAATAATAGCCATGCACCTTTCTAATAGGATGCAAACATGTAAGTTCTCTAACAATAAACTTCATATAGTGCTCTAAAATCATATAAACTTCAAACTATAGAGCTTGACTATATCAGTACCATAAATATGTCTTTGTGTACCATTATCCAAAAATGGCTAATCCAAAAAATGGCTAAGTCCTAATCTTGGTGCTCCAATCCTATCATAGTGTTGGGTGCTCTTCCAGCGCTACATTCACACACCCAATACTTAGGCCATTTGTGTCCGTTTAACAACCTTCTTCAAAACTCCGCTCAAGATTTTAATATTGAATTTGAGGCTTAAAAATTGACATCTATGTCTCGGAGGACCGGGCATTCGCATTTTCTTACTTTTTCATAAATCCACACATCTAATCATTTCCAAACTAACCTTTCATGCATACTTACCTATATAAGACTTAATCCTCCAAGATATCCACTTATCAAATACACAACTATGTAAACACAAGTTCATTTATTACATCTTCATATCAGTTTCCTTTTCTTTTGTATCAAACTATCCTTATGGTTATTCAAGCAATATCAAGGTTTCTTCATGGTTTTCTAAGTTCTTGCCAACTTCTGAACTTGTACATACATTCACAAACATCATTCACTCATTCTTTGATCATTTAATCCCTAAGATCAAAAAAGTCCTTTAAGCAGATTAACATAATAAAATCTTTATTAGATAATTTCAAGTCTTTACAAGCTTCATGAGCCATTCTTTGCCCTAATACCTAGATTTTCACTCTCCTTCCACCTTTTTCAACCTTAACCAACCCTCCTTATTCGAATGTCTTAAACACAATAAGAAGGAGAGAGAGTTAGGTTTCCATGATCTAACCACATTTGTTTGCACTAACTCTAATGAGTTTACACATGGTAAGGTGTGGTAAGTGGTTGAGTAACAAGACCACCCTCATTATACTCATTTTAGGCCTATACTAACATCTAAAGGTCTATCTTACTAACACTAGGCTAGATTACACAACTAGGCACATTTGAATATTTAAATATGACTTTTGGAGGGAAACCTCCAAAATGCCATTTATTACAACAAGAGGGTCCATATAGGCTAAATAGGACCTCAAACCATCCTAAAACACCCTAGAAGACTAGTCAAGCCAAAATTTGAGCTAATTACATTGATGTTGATACATCAAAACATCCTATCACTTTATCGTCTATATAGCCTTTGTTTTTATACCCAATGCCTACGTGCACTGGCACTTCATTAAAATAGATATGAATGCTCACCTGAAGCATGCAAAAATATACCAAGTCCCTCCTTTGTATTGGATTGACAAGATGTTAGCATGCTTAACCAGAAAGATAACTAAACAGCTTCCATGTTCAACCATAACAACTCATTGCATGCATTCAATTGGAAACACACATAATAAGGAAACATATAGATCAGATCATAATTAATACCATTTGCACCAACATATCACCATACTCAGAGACATCAATTATCATAATCCAACCACAATTATCCATTCATAACAAAAATATTACATAAAAAAACTAAATACATAACAACAATCACCAAAGAGTTACACACGATATAACAACAGGGTAGCATAACTCTACTACAATATGGGTTATCATACATGGTGTCCAAAACCATGAATATCGACTGATATATATAGGGGTGGGGACTTTCCCTTCACTTCCCATACATCTCAAAATAGACTGCATGCTCAAAATAGTCATGCACTAGTAGTTGCATGCTTTTACATAAGGATAATAATATATTAATATATAAATAAACTCTACTTTAATCCTATTATTAGTGTGGTCTATGCATGACCTTTGATCTCCACTTTAGTCCCAAAATATATCTTTCTTAGCCATGAAGTCTTCTTGCTTTTATCTTTACTTGGGCCGCACTCCAACCGCTTTTCCTATTTTTAGCTCGTGACATGCAAAATCGACTAAGTCCTAGAACTGTTCTTCCTCGAGCGTGATCCTTCCATGCGCCACTTTTCCAAACCCTTCACACATTCACGTGCCCCACTTTCATGCCCCCACCTTTCACGTGCTCTTTTGACACTTATTAAATATTTCGACCCAACATTACCCCACAATAATGACATTGGTACCCTTGGCAATGGGGTTTCTCAACTTATCTCTCCAAGTATAATGAATAAAGAATGAAAGAATAAGGAATGAATATAAATAGTGGAAAATATTTCAAGGCACACTAGTATCCTTTTTTCCCTTTTCTCGTACTAAGAAATCGTGGTACTCCTTATTGATATCACCTCTAACTCATTCCACTCTCCTAGCCCCTTCTTTTTCCTTATCTGGGACGTCACCGAGTACCTTTCCCATTTCATCTAGAGTCATATCTTCCCCTTTATCTTTAAGCTCTCTTATGACTCCCATGCCAGGTTTGAGATCATGCCTTCCATATAATCCATCCTTTACACTATCAAGGAACCAAACTCCTTCATTTTGTCCTCATGTGGTTCCCTTACAGCCTTTAGCATGTTGCACTTCTTCACAACTACGGTCATCTTTTCTTCTCTACTCAGAGACTTGTCCTTTTTGGCCATTAGGACTTCATTCTCTTCCTGTACCATATATGCCTTAAGGATATGTTCAAGATCCTCACAATTTCCTAGCACCCAACCTACCTTCTTCAATTCATCCTTTAGAGTTTGTAGCATGGCATCATATTCTAATTTCCTACGCACTATGGTCTTCTATTTTTTTCCTTCTCGACCTTTAATTGCTCTTCGCCTTTCCTTACATGGTTGGTTTTTCCTTCAGCAAAAGATGGACGCAATCTTGAAAAAATGCAAGGCTGATGGATATGTCTTCTATGTCTGCTCATCAAACTCTAACGCACCTCTAAAATTTCACCCCCAATATCGGTAGAAAATTCTAGAATGTCCTTCTTCATTTTCTCATCCCTTCTATGTGCCTCATTCAGTTGCTCAATTTGCTTTGTCTTGTTCTTATTATCTTCTAGTAATGTCCCGATAGTGACCACCTTATCCAAGTTCCTCCACTCTACCTCTGCCACCATCTTTGTCAAGGCATTACTTGCCTATTCATCTCAGTAAACTCGATCAACTTTATTTTCATGTGTGCTACTTGGGGTGATTTCTTCATCTTGCGCCTAATGCAAGATTTCTATCCTATATCAAACTTAGGTTCATCTATGTGCATTTTCATACTCCATGAAAGTTGCTTCTAGTGTGCATATTCGCACCCTTAGGATCTATCAACTCCCATCCATATAATTCTTCATTTGCAAGGGTGCTTTGAAACCTTACGCAGATGATCTTTGAAGGATCATTAACATATCCCAAGTCAAGTGTCTTCAAAATTTCTTCTCCCTTATGCCCACCAGACCACTTTCCCTTGGGGATATGTACCTTTGTGCCTAGAATTAATCACGTCCTACTATGAGGCCTTCCTCTTCACGCTCACTATGCACCTCTATATCATGTTGGGTTTCTTCTTGTCTAAGATTCTCTTCTCCTTCCATACCAATAATTGATTTAGATTTTATGTTTTGCATGGCTTCCTTAGATACTTCTTCCTCATTATCACCCCTAGGCACATACTTATGCCTTCTCTTTATTTTCTTTTGTGGGCTTGGTTTGATAGGTGATAACTTGGGTGACCTCCTAAGTGGTTCCACACCACTACCTTAGGCTTGGTTCTTTTTAACTTTCTCCTACCACCCTGCTCATCCATGTCACCTTCCTCTTTTTTGTCTCCTCATCCTTTGTCTCTATTCTCACTTCTTCTTCCCGCCTCGAGGAAGTTACCCCATGTGGCCTCTTGATTCTTGCAGTTGGTTATCTTATAGTGTCATGATCAAGCACGCCAACATCCTCCATCTCCTCCTCCTCATCCCTAAGTTCTTCTTCTTCTGTTTTGGAAGGAGAGGGCTCATTCTCCTACATGGTGCCAACTATGTGTCTTCCTTTGGGAAGCTTAGGGAGTTTGAATTCATTTTCAATATACTTTCCATTAACCAATTTAGGCTTAAGGTTGATGTATACCTTAGCCACACCCATCTTTCTAATCACCAAATTCATATAATTAATAATGATATCATCTGATATCATGGTTTCAATATATGTAGACTTACCCGGATATACATAAGTCTTCCAGAGTGTGTGGTACTCACAATCAACTTTATCCACATCAAAACAGAGCCATCGCACGTATCTAAAATATATTGACATAGGTCTAGAAATAGTGCATTATAAATGCATAAGGGGGCTTACACCATGGGCCCTATTTACATGTATTCATCTAAAATTTTCCAATGCAAAGTGCTTTGAACACTACAAACTCTTCCTCTCCATCAACCATTACAAGAAAATATTTTGGTATGTGCCACTCATGTTCAAAGGTCTCGCGCATCCTCCTATACCACATATCCATCTTATTTTTATAGGCACTCTTGTGGTTCCATCACATGTATATTTTGTAAATCTCTTAGCAAGTGACTTCTTTTATTTCAAGAACTGCCAAATTTAATCATTTGGGCCATTCGGAACCCCAATTTCTACAAACACAATAGATAGAAGGATAGCACCCCAACTGATTTTATCTCCCTTGTGTGCTTCCTCAATTATAATTTCTGTTATAAATGTAGAAAGGTTGTAAACAGACTTTTGTCATCTTCTTTGTAATATGGAGCCATTTCTTATTCACCTAGCCCCAATGTTCCTGGCCATTAAACTTTTTCAAAATATGTGCAATAATTAACAATGGGATTGGTTACCTTGGATATATGCATCACACACCCTTCCTTCTAGTAAGCCATCTCCATAATAGTAGCTTCCACACCCACTTCATCATCCCAATCATTGGCAATTTCAGTCCCAAGCTCCTTAATCATGTGAGCTTCCCAATTAAAGATGCGGTGATTCATGTTCATCTACCCGCAAAGTAAAAGAAATCCTCATTGACTCTCGACATTAACCATTGACATAGCCCTCTAGTTTTCCAAAGTATGGAAACTCATAGATCTGCAAGACCCCAACTTTCTCCAAATTATTTTTCCCTTTGTCATCGTAAATGGGTTTATCATCCTTAGTGCGCAAATTGGTCTTATTTACTAGCTCCTTCTCGATATGGTCCGTGTGTTACGCTAGTTTAATGGTTATAGTCACTTAATTTTTTCTTCCTGACATGGGATTCCTAGTCATCCCATGATGACTCCTTCAGGATACTACATCCCAAAAATCTTCCTTTTGGCGCATCTTCAACCTCTACTTCTAGTTTGTTCTTCTTATTTCCTCTTGTGGTTACTCCAAGTGCTCTCTTTGGTGCCATTTCAACTTATCACCTCCTTACCCTTTCCTTTTTCAACTTATGTAATCTTTATCTCACTTTCCCTTACCATGATTCAAACCTTAACCTCTCAAAACCTCTCTTCACATACATTTTTGCTTTCTCAAACCCTTTACGCAGGAGCTTCACTATGATCGTGAACAATTTCAACTAGTTTAATGCTCTATTTGACTACAATCACACTTCACGCTCAATTTTTCTTTAATTCACTCTCTGATGAGGCCAGAATATGTCTGATTAATGTATAATATATGATCTCATCTTACTCTCCTTTTTATTAAGTTTGATTGCATTTTGTGACTTTTAGTTGATCTGATATGAGTTAGGATGTAATTTTCTATCTTTTGATTGATTTTGATTCTAATGTTTAAAATATTTGAAATTCCTGACGAAGTGTGTGTTTGAAATTCTATTTTGTAATAAAGTAGGTCTAATCAATCAAGGAAATGAAGTAGGAAGCATTCAGTATGTTTTCGGTAACATTTGTTCCCACACATCTTAGTTCTAGAACTTCCAAGCTAGTTTTGAAACTCCATCACACAGTCATCATTTAGTTTTGAAATTTTCGACTTAGTTAAATCCATTATTTAGTTTCTAAATTTTTGGACTTAGTTTTGAAAATCTTGAGTATAGCTCCGAAACTCTCATGGTTTTGATCCTTAATGATTTCCTATGGTTCTGGAACTTCTCTGAAGTTCTGGAACCGATGGGAGTTATCTATTCTAACCACATCCGGAGATTTTACATCTACGACCCTTTCAATCAGGAAAGGATGAGAAGATTTTGAACATAAATCCAGGGATAGTTATCTTATAATTGTATGATCAACCACAATCTGACTCAACATCTATTCTGAGGCACAATTCGATTTCATCAAAATCGTTGAGACAACTATGATTGTAAAATGTATATAAAAGCATACTTGTAGTAGATATATATATAATAGATAGAATATGATATGAAATAGATATAGAACAGAGAAGAGAAATATAGACTAAGTACTCAGATCCAGTACGTTTTGTAATACCGAATGTTTTATCAATAAAATAGCCATTCTTATTTGAGAGAATTCTGAGTTTTTAAATCCTGATTCGAGGAGGAGCAAGGGCCCACTCCCCCAAGGACTAGGATATTTGTTTATTTGGTATTTATATTTCTTCAGAAAATAGCTTAGATCTGTTAATTCTGTATTGTTTTAATTCTTCCAGTTAAACTCTATTGTATACTTGTTCCTATAGGTGTTTAGATAGATTCTTATATTTCTTGCAATTGTTTTCAAGCATTCTAAATTGAGTGTGTTTATTTCCAAAAGCAAGTGTGTTTACTTTCAGAAGAAAGTGTGTTTATTTCCATTTTGCACAGTGTGTTTCCTTTCAACAAAGCTTTCAGTGTGTTTACTTTCAAAGAAGTTTTCATAGTATGATTTAAATAAGGTTTTACCAAGAAGTCCTTAAGACATTGAAAAGATCCCCCAGAAAATACAAAAATAACTACAGTCAACTACTAGATCGATAAGATTACTCTTATTGCATATAGCTTTAGACACACCCCTGGTTTGATATGACATCAACAAGAATTTGATTAAATAAAGGGAATAACGACACCCATCACTCTCCATAGCTCAAAAACTCAAATATTCAAAGTTATAATAAATTTGCATGCACCCCTTTTATAGATTTTTCCAATTTTCCCACATTAATTTCTCTCCACTTACCACCATACTTCATCTTTAATGATGCTTTTCTTCTTTTTCTGTGTTTTTTTCTACTTTCTTTCACACCCCAGTTGTAACCTTATAGTGCACCTACTACTTCTCATCCATAAACCTCCTTCCGTGCACCTCCATGCATCAAAGTACATAACCCTCTATGCCTCATACCAAGTATTCCATCATGTCACTACCTACCTCGTGTTATATTCTTCGATCCTTTTCTCACGTGTGATCTTTCATCTAAGAAAATTTCCTTTAAAACACCTTCATCTCGAGCACTTGTAACACCTTTCTTCTACATGCACCATCCCTTCTTAGGATGTTCATATTCCATCCCATATATATACATGTGTGTCAACCTACACTTGAATCTTAGTATAAATAGATTCATCTTTCCTATATCTACTCCACCCCACACTGAAATTATGCGCAGTCCTCTATGCATGAACTCAATAGATAGTAATCAGCTTCATGCGTGTAAGTGCACTTATTATAATGAAACACAAAACTAATTTGATGAAGCATAGAACGATGAAAGGAAACACATGAAATGGAAATCTGATCTAAGTTCCAATACGCCTTATTAAAAACACCAAGAAGCTTTATTTATATTAGGGCTTCAACCTACTTCAATTGAAGTAACCGGCAACATGGTGACATCCAACTCCTATAACTTACAAGCACTGACTCAAGTATCTGGGTTACTATAAAAGGTCCCAACAAATGCACCTTTAGTTTCCCGGATGGCACGTAAAATTAGAGTCATAGAGAAGTATTGTTTTCCAACCTCAAAAGTCTTATTCTTGATATGTCTATCATGTCACACTTTATGTATCAACTTCTCGGTCTTCTCTCGCTCCAACGTGCAATGGTGCGCCTCTCATCTAATTGCATTAGTTTTTTAATGCGCGCTTCCACATCTTTCTCATCAACTAGTCCTCTTGCATGTGTAATACCAAGGGATGGTAGCATAAATTCCACAGGCAAGATAGCCTCTATGCCAAACACCAATTGAAAAGGTGTGGCCTTATTCAACCTTTTATAAGTGGTCTTGTATGCCCAAAGTATAGCTGATACTTTATCATCCCAATCTTTTCTCCCAACATCACAAAAAAATTCAATGTCTATCCTAGAATCTTATTAAAAGCCTCTACAAGTACCATTAGCTTAAGGGTAATAACAAGTTATTTTATAGTGTGCCACCATAAACTCTACCAATAGAATTTTGATTGTCTCATTAAGAAAATGAGTTCCTCTATCACTAGTCAAGCTTAGAGGACAACCATACATGTTAATAATGTTTTCCCACAAAAATTGTGTTGTTGTAGTTATCGTACAATATTTTGTAGGTGCTTCCTCCGCCACCTTGTCGAGATAGTTTGTGAAATTTATAATGTAACGTGCATTAGTCCTACGTGCGGGTGGTGAAATAGGACCTACAAAATCAATAGCCCACTTCTCAAAAGGCTCATTACTTGTAATAGGCCATAACAACATCTCATCTTAGGTTCCATGCTTCCCAAAGCACTTCAATGATCACACACCTTGACATATTCCTTAGTATCCTTATGCAATGTCTCCACCAAATTCTATCCATTAGAATCTTGCACGCAATAGCGTCACCACGTAATGTCCTCCTATTATTCCACCACGAGCTTATTTCATAACACTCTCGTGCACATGTTCTAGAACACAATGACATAAAACATCATCATGGCCTACCTTGTAAAATCTCCACCGGTCAACTAATAAGGCGTGTGTGAATTGCAAGCAATTTTTTTCTCCAATGTCTTCGTTCCTTAAGGCGCCTACATACGGTGCGCAAAAACACTACAATGTCTTGTAATTATGTGGGCATGTGGTTTAATCTAAATAGTTGTGCATCTCACATTATTTCCTCAATGCTCTGTGCATCCTCACTAGAATTGATCCTTGACAAATGATCGGCCCGAATTACTCTTTCCTAGTTTTCCAACTATGAAATCAAATTCTTGAAACAAGAGTA
The DNA here is from genome assembly GCA_018340775.1 of Taxus wallichiana var. yunnanensis. Taxonomy (NCBI): domain Eukaryota; kingdom Viridiplantae; phylum Streptophyta; class Pinopsida; order Cupressales; family Taxaceae; genus Taxus; species Taxus wallichiana. The sequence goes on along the minus strand of CM031236.1, from coordinate 28,229,688 downwards.
TCCACCTGTAAATGTGCTCTTGCAAAACAGGTTTGTTGACCAAGTACTTGAGTGCCATTATATCTATATAGAAAATAAACATGGTTTCCAACAAGTACTATCTAAACTTATGCAACGTGTAGATCATGGACAAAGCTTCACGCTCAATAGTTGTATAATTTTGTTCAGCAGGTGTCAACTTCCTGTTTGTAAAGCAAATAAGATGATCCACAATTCCTTCTCTCGGTTATGCCAATACTACACCTATTGACATGATATAGAGGCATCAACATGAACATGGAAGGGCTTATCCCATGAAGGAAAGTAAAAATAGGTGTAGTAGTTATCCTTTCCTTCAGTTTTTCAAATGTTTGCTATTGCGCATCACCCCAATATAATTTCCCTTTTTCCTTCAACAATTCTTCCAAGGGTGTGAAAACCTTTGCATATCCCTTGATGAATTTTTTGTTATAGGATTGTATGTCCCAGAATCCGCGCACCTCACTTTGATTATTAGGTTCTTCTAAATCCAAGATCACTTTGCTATCTTGGTTGGATCTATCAACAATCCTTCCTGCGCAAATTATATGTCCAAGTAAATTCCCAAAGAGTGTTGCGAAAGATGCACTTCTTAATGTTGAGATAGATTCTCAACTTCATGTACCTCTCAAACATGAGTCTTAGATTGTCACAATGTTCCTTGACTAAACCATACACTATCCAGTCATTCAGATATACCTATAAGAACTTGTGAATAAAATCCTAAAATACCTAAACATAAAAACGTGAGAACATCACCTGAGCATTCTTCAGTCCTAAAGGACATGACTATATATGTAAAGCTACCCCACTCAGTGATGAAAGTTTTCTTCTCCTGATCTTCCTCCACGATGCACACCAGTGATAACTAGAAAATCCATATGTAAAAGAATATATCTCGTGCCCAAAAACTCCCTCAAGAATCTCTTCTATGAATGGGGTGGGAAAAGGATCTATGACACATGAAGCATTTAATTATTTGTAGTCCACACAAATATTTATCATGTCATCCTTCTTAATGTTTATGACCATGGGGCTAACCCATTCATATTCTTCAATAGGTTCAATGATTCCAAAATTGATCATTTTCTCAATTTCTTATTTTACCTTCACATGCATATTAGGAATCATTCTATAAGGCATCTTCCTAACTAGTTGTGTGCCTTATTTTATCTTGATTTTCATATCACTTAGAGAAAGATGTGCACCTTTCAATTCATGATAGCCCCACGGAAATAAGTCCCAAAATTCATTCAAGAGTTTAATAATTTTATCTACATCCTACTATAATTAGTTATCTCCAATAATGGCCTTCTTAGGCTCTGCATCTGTATCAATGTTAAACTTATTTGTCTTCTTAGGAGCATGACACGTGCGCACCTTATCATTTGCAATGTCCGTCACTTTACGTATACCTTCGAGTGTGGTTAACATCAAAGTTATCAATCTCATCATCATTTATCATGTATATCAGTTTACCCTTTTCTTTTTGCTTCTAGGTGTGAACCATCTCTTCTTCATCTATTTACTTGAGATCAAGACATGCCTCAAGATCAAGTTCTCTAAACAATTCTAACATAAGATCTTCAACCTTCACACTATCTCCCAAAGTGATGCACTTCATTATCTGTAATGCTTCATGGACTGGAGGATTAGTAGAAAAGTAATCAAAGGTTTGGATCATACCTAAGGTCATCTCTTGCCAATTTTTTATTTCCCTTTTCAACTCAACATGGACATACCATGCACGCATGCGTGTAGATTTGTAAGGTGGAGTAGAAATTATGCACCCAGAGTGATGGTAATAATGCCTCCTTTCCCTATGACGAAGATTTATAAACTCGCATGTTTGTGTAGGTACATTTCTCTGAGTAAACCTGGTGGAGAAAGTGATTCTTACTTCGCGCCCTCTAAAAGGCCATTTCTATGTGTTTCCCACCAATGCGCCACTATCCCACACAAAGTGTATGCTAGTATATTTCTTCTATCCCCTTCATTCTACCACTAAGTCTCCATGGCATGTAGAAATGCATCGAGGTTACCTTCACCAGTATATCTTAGTACATAGTTACATCTTAACCACCTAACCATGTGCAACCTAATCATTCTAGTGAATCTTCCTTTGACCTTGTGCCTAACCATTTCATATGTTCCATGATCCTAGTTATCACAAGCAACACTAGTAGTGTCACTGATAGACTGTGTGTCTTCCCAATGAAGCACACCCTCCTTAGATGGTTCTAAATTCTCTGGATCGTGCACTAATTGAACATAAATTCTATTAATCTCTTCTTCACTCAAGGGATCAACATAGGGCTCTACCTTCTTATTCAACAAGGGTATAATCATGCACTCTTCCTCATTCTCAAAACTGATGTATCTTTTATTAAAGCATAAATCTTCCTTATTTTCATAGCACTAGGGCCATCCAAGTAAAGCTGGAAATTTGTCTGCTTTAGCAAGCTCCAATACCTCAAAATCCCCAATAAACTTGACTCCTTGAATTATAATAGTTGCATCCTTCAGTACCCCAATCGGCATGGCCCTAGTCTTATTTTCCATATATAACACATTCATCAATGGCTGCAAGGTTAGTCTACCCATCTAATTCCAAGCATCCAAATTCAGCACATTCACTTATGTGTGTGTCAATTAGAATGTTGCATAATAACCAACCATCAATTACTACATCAAGTGTAATATCTTTATCAAATTCATGATTCTGAGGTGGTAGATTTACATGAAGTATTGTATTTCATGCTCAATTCCAATGTGTGGTACCTTTTCACATAGCCATTCCCTTAGCATAGGAATGATGTTTTCCTAGCACAACATCGTGCACACCTATTTTTAATCATCAACATCCTTCTCGCGAGTGTTCAACTTTCCTTACAGGATTCATGTCATGTGTATGTTCCTTTAAACAATGTATCTCTCTATGCAGTGCCTTGATAACTTCCATGGTATCCTGATAAACTTCCTTATAGTGCGTAACATTTGGATACTTAGCATGTATCACCTCTTCTCTCAAAATGAGTGGCTTAGTATTTATCATCTTGTGGTTTCATGTGGCCTTAGCGTGTGTGGTAACCATGACAATTTGTAACTCAGGATCAGGTCTCTTCTTTGGCATCCACTAATTAGCAACAACATGTTGTACTTTAATCATTCCCACACCCTTTTCTGCTTCTTATTCTTACTCATGTGCTCATATAAATTTGGGCATTCTTCTAAATTATGTGGCTTTCCACACCATGAGCAACTAATATTATGAGGGCACTCACGTTAATAATGATCAAGGGATCTATAAGTAAAACAAGTCCCTCCCAAAGAAATCATCTTCTTCTACTGCCACGACCTCATCCTTTATATCCTCCACGGAAGCCTTTATTCCTATTATCTCCATGGTTGTGCCCTTCATGAGTGTGTACTTCTTGTTCCTTTGATCCACTAGACACACTAGTCTGGTGCACTCCTATCTCAATAGCTTCATGAATGTGATTGATCAACTTATAGCTAGTGGTGTCGTGAGTGTGGGACTTACAAATATTACAATACAAGGACAATTTATTTGTAAGTGCGCGTTGTAACAATGGGAAATCTCAAACATCATGATTTAGGTGACAAACCTCATAGTTTAATAGTAACATGCGCACCAACTTGTGTGGGTAATTATCTTTAGTATATCCCTCCACTTCACAATCAGGTGCTTGATTCCACTTCGTGTCTCATGCGTTGAGTTAGCAGAAATATTCTCCAACTATTTTTCCATAGCTACAATCTATGCTTTCAAAAAGGGGCTTACTCCAATATCAACACTCCCAACCACTTCAACGTGCAAAGTTGCTTCCTAAGCCTCACACGGATCCTCGTATGTCTTATGAGAGAGTGCTTTATGGAATGGAGTCAGCAATCCTCAAACCATTGTGCATGTTGACTGGGATGAATGTCATAGGAAAATTTAGACAACGGGGTTTTGAAACACGAGTCATTCTCCCTCATTCTTTTAGCTAACCCATGTTTGATATCCTTCAACACGTTGATGATCTGTTTCTCAAATTATAGAATGTAAAACTTTGCCAAAAACATAGAACGCAAAGCATCGTAATCTACCACAGTCTAATGTGGGTCATATTTCCTATACCAGCTATGTGTGCACCCTTGAAGAGTAGTGGAAAACTGACTTGCTTTTCTAACTTATGTTATAATCCCTTAGCACACCATAGTAATTCACACTTGTGTACATGCTCTGTTGCATCCTCAATACCTCTATACTCTAGAAAACATAGTGACATCTCATAGTTAACTTGATGAGGTTGATGTGGGGTTCATGTGGATGTGGGCATTATTCACCAAATCCAGATCCGAGATACCCCACTAGTATTTCCTCCACCTCCGAACCACCCTGGTCTACTTGATCTCGATCCTCCTAATCCTCTTATCAACCTTACCCTCCCGTAGTGAGCACCGAACCAATGGATGTACTTCCTTGTCTCAATTGTAGTGCTAAACCGAAATCCCATGGTTTGCATAGTTATAGTACTTCCAAACATATTCCCAATATTTTACACGCCCACACTCTATCATGATGGCATGTCTAAGAATATTCTCCAATCGGACCTCCAAACAATGATGTCAAATGTGTTTCCATCGGTGTATGTATTGTCCAATGAACTTCTTTATTCAAAGGGAAATTATATCTTCCCAAGCTACTGGATTACTTGTACTAGCTTGCTTCTTAATGATTACCTCAGAACTGGAACACCATGCGCATAAGGGCTAGGTCACTAGGTGGGATCATATACGCACCCAAGGTCCTCAATATTTCTGCTCTAATGCACTATCATCTGAAGCCAAAGGGGATTCTCTCTGCACTTACCTAAGTGTGGGAGTTTCTAATGCTCGCTCCACACCTTCCACATGAGCTTTAAATCCTTCCAAATCCATCTACTCCTCAAATCCATGACTCAACATCACTTCCTCGCTAATTCCCTCTCTTGTGCTTCATTATACTTGAGCCACCTTTCTTCTTTTTGCCTTTCTACAACTAGGTTTTCCATCTTTCACCACACTTGTTATTGTCCCTACGTGTGGCGGTAGTTTAGCTAGCCATAGGGAGGTGCTCTAAATCTAGCTCTATCATCAAGATCTTGATCGATAAAGGTATAGTGCATAGGTAAGATCCTTTGGGTTCGTGCAAGAACTAGAACTTAGCTTCTTCAGGACACAAATACGTGGAAATAGCATACTCCAAAATATAACTACATAATACTCCAGCCCACCAACAATCTACAACTCTTGTCCACTCCACATCGCATTAGCAAGATTCTAGTAATCTTTCTACATCCACAGCTTTGACCTATAACTCCAACACTTCCCTATTGCATATGTTGACATCCACTCATACAACTCTACTGGAAAGAAGCTAAAAATGTATCATAAAGTGTATCATATAGATTATCTTCCACCCATCTACATGTATTAAAATCAGGTCCAAGTGTTATATCTCTACACAAACTTGTCTTGTCTGTCATTGTCTATCCAACCTTTAATGTTGTCCAAAGTCGGTTGATACGCCATCTACAAGCAACATTATGGCAGATAGTTTGAAAAGAGGTCCCAAAAATGGAACCAAAATGTAGCCTTTATTTTCTATACCCAATGACTAGGCACACTGTGGCACTTCATTCGAGACAGATCCGAATGCTCACCAAGCACGCGGGTTAACGAGATCCCTCCTTTGTACTAGTTTGACAAGATGTTAGCATGTTTAACAAGAAAGATAACTAAACAGTTCCATGTTCAACCATAATAACTCATTGCATGCACTCAATTAGAAACACACATAATAAGGAAACATATAGATCATATCATAATTAATACCATTTGCACCAACATACCACCATACTCAAAGACATCAATTATCAAAATTCAGCCACAATTATCCATTCATAACCAAAAGATTACATAGTAGAAACTGAATACATAACAATAATCACCATAGAGTTACACGCTCTAGAACAACAGGGCAACATAACTCTACTACAACATGGGTTGTCATACATGGTGTCCAAAACCATGAAAATCAACTAATAGATATAGGGGTGGGGACTTTCCCTTCACCGCTCATGCATCTCAAAATAGACTGCATGCTCAAAATAGCCATGCGCTACCTACCGCATGCTCGTCAGAAGAAGGCTAATAATAGATTATTCTATAAGTAAACTCTACTTTAATCCTATTATTAGCATGGTCAATGCATATCCTTTGATCTCCACTTTAGTCCCAAAATATATCTTGCTTAGTCATGAAGTCTTCTTGCTTTTATCTTTACTTGGGCCACACTCTAACCGTTTTCCTATTTTTATCCCATGACATGCTAAATCAGTTAAGTCCTGGAACTTGTCTTTCTCAGGTGTGATCATTCTGCATGCCACTTTTCTAGACCTTGCGCATGTTCATGCATCCCACTTACGCACCCCAACCTTCCGCGCACTCTTTTCGACACTTAGCCAATATTGTCAACCCAACAATCTACATTTATGCCACTGGAATGGAATGCTTCTAATTATTTGCACCTACTTTTAAGCAATGCACTCCTTTTATCAAGTTGTAAAATACCAAAAACAATATAAAATTGCTCCAAAAACAATATCAAATTGTTCCAAAATACAAAAAAATATAAAATTGTGTCAAAATCCAAAAAAACTATTTAAAACTATCAAAATCAAAACATTCAGATAATGTTTGCCTAACTTTCGAAAGAATGGATGACATAGTTCAACAATTTCACCTTTTGACGACACTCTTCATGATTATTCCGATCATCTTTTGAATAATCATCTTTAATGCTCATGGTAAGTAATCATTTACCCTTTTGCAATATTACTTTGCTTGGGACACATTTGGATTTCATATTTTAATCCAATATATCAAATTTCAATGGGATCCGACAAGAATATCTTTTGGAGTATCTAAGTATCACTCCACTCTTCAACCTAATCCAATCCTCTCATGTTCTAAGCTATCACTTGGGGGCATTTACATGTGTCTATTTCTTCAATGTGGAATACATTCAGATTGTCATTAGATATCATTTTTGGAAAATTGTGTTGGATTATTACGGATTGTCAACATCATGACAATACTTTTGCTTCTTTTCGGTTTGTTATTTTGTTGTAATATATTTATGGTTATTATAGAGCAATTGCAGAAATTTATTGACATCTTAGTTCAAACATAACTTTGGTGTTGTTCCTTCTTGTTCATATTGGGTTTGTTTACAATGTTAGTTTTGTGTTTGTTTATCACTTGTACATGTTGTGTTTTTCCTCCTAGTTTATTAAATAAGCCATGGAATGTTTTCCTTTTTGTTGTATATTCATGTTTGTTTACATTTCTTTGCATTTGTATTTCAAATTTTTCAAAAATCACAAAAATCCAAAAAAACCATATATTTCAAAAATTCAAAAAAAACTAAATTTTCGAACAAACATTCACTTATCACATAAATCCTACAATTGGAAAACCATTGAAGTGAATCTTTCAACATTTCAACACAATCTTGATAAATTCATACCTTTATCTACTACCCTAGTGATTATTCTAATTTTACAACTATCACTTTCTTCCTTTGCATGATAGGCTAACTCTGCTTGGGAAAGTCACAAAATTATTTTTCCTTTGTGATATAACTTCACCTAGGCCAATTTCAACTCGATCATTTGCACAATGGATCCAACAAGAGTGTCATAAGGAGTCACTTTACTCCACTCTTCTAGTCTGATCCTATTCCCACCTTGGGAGCATTTGCATCTACTTAATCATCATTATGGCAACGCATTAGGGGCATAACTAATTGTCTTCTTTTTCAAATTTTTGTTGCATTGTTGATGTTTACTTTTTGGACCACTTGCAAGTAGTGTGATTACATCTTGGTTCCTTTATAACCTTGATGCATGCACCTACTTTGTATATTGGTTCTATTTTCCTTTTTATATTTTCTTTGATGTGTGTGTTTGTTTTACATTTGGGTTAACCATCTTGATTATTTCATAATCATGGTGAAAACTCTATTGTGTAACAACAAAAATAAGGGTGCTCTAAATTCATTCTCCAAATGACTCTCATGCCTTCACATCCTTGTTTCAATCCCGTGTCTTCTTCCTATCAAGGATCATCCACCGCCTTGTTGCATCATCCACCCACTTGAGGGGCATCTCTCTACTATCATACTAGATGGGACATCCAAATTCTTCACCACTTTCCACTCACTAATCTGCATGCATCTACTATATTTAAAGCACTATTACTTCGCAATAAGCACTATTACTTCGCACTTTATAAAGGGCCAACCGTAGACACACTAAATTCACATACCTATTCCCAAGATTGCCTCGGATATCCTATTATTCACCCCTTTACGATTAAATAATTAAATTGATTAGTCATGCACTTACACCCCTTTGGATTAATTAAATTACTCCTTAGTACACCTTAGCTAGCTTAATTATAATTTATTAATTAAATGATTAATTAATTATTGTGCACGTTATAACTAATTAAATTAGTTATCTAATTAGGAAAATACACTTATTTTCCTTTTCAACTGCCACTTAGGTTCCCCAGTTGGACTCCACTTACTCATCCCAATCAACTCCACATGGACTTCACTTCACCAGTCTAGTTAACTGCACTTCTAGAATCCTAGAAAGGTGGGGACAATTCAATTGCATGTACAACCATATTTCTAGATGCATCTTTTATAATTAATTCTTTTACTACCCTCAATGGAATTTATCTTCTCGGAACTATCCTAACTTCCTCAAATGCTAAAAATAGCATGTGCATTAAACTATCTCAGAACCAACTTCTAACCACTACCTAGCCTTATCAAACACATGCTTACCCTCTTACAAATGATGGGTCGTTGTATTCTTCCAATCATTTAACTAATAGATTAATCTACTAGTGTCATTATCAAACCAAGGTTGTGTCCTAGGTTGTATGCAATGGAGCCCTATGTAGCCAGTTATACTATTGGGTCTTTTATTGGGGGTTTTTTGTTAGATCTTTCTGAATTTGCTACTAATCTACTAAACTCAATGTAAATCTATGGAATTAAGTTACTGTGATAAAATGAATTTTGAAATTTGTACTTCTAACTCAAATGGAAATGTGCACACAAAATTGAAAGAACAGAATTGAAATTACACACTCATAATTAAAACTTGCAGTAAAAGTTAAAAGCACACGCTAACTAGAATTTGCATAAGAGGAAACACACATTCTGAATGGAAATTTCAATAAGGAAAATAAACACACTTGAATAGGAATTGCATGAAACACACTGAAATAGAAATTGTAGTAAAGGAACTAAGTGATTATGACTTATCAGAAAACCATATGCATACGTAAACGTAAATAGCCTCTTGTCTCCTTGGTCGAGTGGGCCCTTGCTCTTCCTTGGGATAGGAAATCTTAATAGCTCAAGATTCTCAAAATGATATCTCCTTATATTAATTCAAATAAGTTCCATGACATATTCAATGTGGAAAGGAAAAGTACTAAATGCAACAAGCTATATCACATATTATAAATATTACCAACTACTACATTGTTCTTCAAGGAGGTGTCTTTATATAGACACAGGTGGTTACAGAATATGCCAAAATTACCGCACTAATGTCTTCCACTAATAGTATTGATTAAGACTCATAAATTCCTATAGGATTGCTAGAAACAAGACCCATACTTATAGGCCGATAGATGGAAAAAGTCTCCCACTTTTGAACTCCAACTCCAAACTCAGGGCTCCTTAATTGCATTGGCAATAAACGTTCATTATTTTCCTACACACATCACCACATTTCTCTCATGAAGGCAATTAGTAGGAAGTTATATGGTTAATCAAGTTGCATGAGCAAAAGCAAGGAAAATGCATTAAAATCACTAAGATATACCTATACAAAGCATCCCCATGCATTAGCAAATCATGTTTAAATGACAAATTATCAATCATATGAATGATATAAATAAGCCAAATAATGTACTCATCATTTCCCCTGCACTTTACCTGTTGCATGTCCCAATGCAACTCATCTACACCTTACTTATGACCAAGCTATTGGGCCATGTCATACTCTTCAAATTGGTCAGCATATTGCTTCCTAAGTACCTTTACATCCCTGAGTATTTGAAATTACTTTGACCCAAGCTGTGAAACTCTCATTGGATTGGGCAACATTATTCTACCAAGTTGTAGTTGGGCTAAGGAGAAGAGGTGGCCTTACCTACAGTCCCACCCATTCATCACTGTATTGTTTATCATTCTTTTCTGATAATTGATGAATTATGGTGATGAGTGCATCTCCTTATCTGATACTCCAACTCAAATTTTGAGGTGAAATAACCTCTCTTCTCTTTAATGGTAAACTCAAGGTGTCCCACCTCCTATCACAGGCCTGCCTTGCTGCCCCAAAGTGTTGTTGACTATAAGTTTCAAATTCCTCCACACATTTCAGTAGTATTCTCGAAGTATTCTCTCCAATACCAGCTTGGTAGTAAAGAGATCTGAAGTTCTTTTTGCATAGCCACATCATTGTGATGTGTAGGCCGAATATAGAATCCTATCATGTGAGTTGTTTGATTGAAGATATCCATCTGCTCACCCCACACAATCTGATTTCAAGCAAGGACTGAAAATATTTTAATTGAAAATCCCCCACGAACAAGTTAATGAAGAAGTCAGGGACATTGGGGACTAACATGTTATGGAGGTAGAACTCACAAAGCAGATTCTGAATATCAGGGGTACTGGTTTTGTAAATGGATAGAAAAGTATTACCATCAGGAGCTTCATAAGGCTCTTGACAACACAACCTCAATAACTACCAAGAGTAAAATTGTTCTGAACAAACATGTTGTAGGTCGAAGATGGTTTCGACAAGACAGGAGCTTATAGGCTAAAGGACAAATAGAGTCCAAAAGAGATTGCAATTTTGTTTTTCATTTTTGTTGATTTCTATCTCTCCCTTTAATTTTTGTTTTCTTTCTTTAATTCTGAATTCTGAAGAGATAATTGATTGATATCATTCAAAATTCTAAGACCTATATCTCTTTGTCGCTTTAGGTGCTAACTTCTACTTGTAAAGCTGTGATTTCTCTAACCTTTTCTATTGTTCGCTGGGTAAATTCAGTTTGCAAAGACATATTTGTTTCTTTCATACCTTTCAACTATTCTTTAAGGAATGTAATCTCTTCCAAATAACCTCATGGTACATCACTTCACATAACCCATGGCTACCAATCTCCATTGCAATTGATTCGGAGCGGGAATCTATGCTTTAAGTACAAAAGATGGTTCCAAAACTATTGAGTTGATTTATAAAGATGTGGGCATATCCGAACTCTGCAAGGTAGGGATAGTTGTAGTGAATATAACGTCCAACGATTTGTCAGTAGGATATCTAAGATTTCTACCTCATCCTTCTCTTCCCGAATAGGAGCAGAATCATCATCAAAAACCTTCAAATGAGAAATTCCAGGTTTATGCAATGTACAAGACCATCGTGGCTGTAGTGAAATAGAAGAATAGAGAGGAAAGGTATTCTTACCCTTAGAATTGGAAGGTGTAGAAGATGGGCTCACTTGACTACTGATTTTTCCACATTCTCCTTGAGTACCAGGTTCCTCTACCTTCCACTGACTGCCATGTTCCTTCACATTTTCTTGTGGAGAGCGAGAGGCTGACTCGATAGTGGGTTGAGGTATGGAAGATAGCACTTTTTGAGATCTTTGGCTTGGAACCTTCCCCCACACTCATCCGCTCGAGCCTTCTCTTTGGCCTATAAAAAACTTGATGTGATCAGAGTAATTGAATGATCCTAGGTGCTTTAGCGTTGCCTTTCCTCCTCCATTCTTGTATTTTTGGCCTACTTTGATAATTGCATCAGCCAAATATTCTAAATTCACCCTGAGTGCAGGGTTGATGTAGCCTTTCTTTAAATGAATGATAATTTTGAGTGAATCTCCACCTAGCACAGATGGTTGGCCATCACATATAAAGTATCTATTAACCCATTTAGCCACCTCTCTCCAAATGTCGGGTAGAATTTCCTCTTAACTCCTTTCTGAGAACCTTGGGAGGTAAGGATTACCTCGGGAAATGCTTCACCATCCACATGAAATAGAGAAAGCAAGTCCTTGAGGGGAGCATTTGTCATCACTTTTAGACCAAAATCTGATAAACCTAGATAGTTCAAAAACAACCTAGATGGTAATTTCCACTCTCTTTCCTCCAACGTGTGAGCAAGTAGCTTCAAAATTTACTAGAATTCATCCACTACACTTTCATCAAAACCTTCAAATTTCGTATGAATTCAAGCCAACCGGAATCATAAAATACCTACAAAATCACGGCGTTCCTGAGTAATGGGTCCGAAAATCTAGCTCTGACTTTTTATTTTGTCCCATGGTGAAGGTGAATCCAAATAGTAGAGAAACAAGAACAAGGGTGTGCTTGAACCCACAATGTAATGATAGTGATAATGGTGTGTTCAAATTCACCAAGCAATGATAGGAAGTGGTTAGTAAGGATCAATTTGAAATGCACCTAATGAAGTCGGCACAAATTTGGCGGCATGAAAATTTGATAGGACTGGCATGCATGGGAAGGTTTATTATGTGGTACCGCACATATCCCATCATTTAAAATGGTATTGACACTTGTCCCTCCTAGAAAGTAGTGCATCCTTTTCTTAGAATCCCGACACCAGTGATACCCTCCGTAATTAAGACTTATTATACCCCACTTCGTGTCATAAGATTTGGAATGATATTTCCAATAAATGCATTGAACATTGTGTAGGGATGCAATTATGATAAGTACATGCAATGGGGAATTTCTTCATAAGGAAATATCCATAGTGAATTAGAATGCACTTACCCATGCCAGTTCAACTTCCAATATCCATAGATTTCCATGTCCTACATATCTGAGATAAAATGTGATTAGTGGCCTTTTAAACAATGAAGATTTCTGCTTTTATTGAAAACAAGACAACTAACTAAGGGAAGAAGATCAAAGTCGTGATCATCCTCCTTTATTTAAATTGAAAAACAACAATTACTCCTGATAGGAGGGGTTAAGTGCCTCCTCTGCATCCATTTCCTCACTCAAGCATGATGTCGTTGGTGAAGGTTTCCTTGTCCAGAGGACGTTGATACATCCTGAGTCTGTGTCCATTCACAAGAAGAGTCCTTCTATCGCCATCGATTGGTAATAGTCTCACAGAGCCATTATCAAACACTTTGTCAATCTGATATGGTCCCAACCAATGTGTCCGTAGCTTACCTTTAAAATGTTGATATTTGGAATCAAAGAGTAAGACCCATTCTCCCTCGTTAAACTTCTTGTATTTGATATGAGCATCATGCCATGTCTTCCTCTGATGTTGGAGAATTTCTATTTGTTGTTGTGCTTCCATCCTCATTTCATCCAATTCATTCAGTTGCATCACTCGTTCTCATTGTGCTTCATCCAAATTGATGTTGATTTCCAGTGTTGTTCTCCATGTGCGTAACTCAAACTCTACAAGTAACAGTGGCTTATTTCCATATACCAACTCATAAGGGGAAAAACCAGTAGTGGTTTTCTAGGTCGTGTTATAGGCCCAAACTACCTCGAGGAGTTTTGGTACCCAAGTTTTCTGTCGAGTTGACCACTTTTGTCAAAATGTTCTCAAGTTCTTGGTTTGTCACCTCCACTTGCCCATTGGATTGGGGATGGTATGGTGACAATTTTGGTGCTTGATTCGGTAGATTTCCAGAAAAGCCTCAATCATGTTAGACACAAATTGAGGTCCCTAATCAGATACAAGTGCTTGAGGGCACCAAATCTTAGCATTATGTGATTGTACAAAAAAGTCGCAACAACGTCCTTAGTGGTAGATGTCAATGCTTGAACCTCGACCCATTTTGTGACGTATTTAGTGCACACCAACATGTATGATTTCCCAAAAGATGGGGGATCAAAAGGTCCAACGAAATCAATTCCCCATTTCTCAAATGGTCCTAAGACCAGCTAAGGATTGAGAGGCATTTCCATGGATAGTGTAGGCTTCCCCATTCTTTGACATGCATCACACTGCCACACATACTTCTTTATAGACTTGTGGAGGGAAGGCCAATAGTACCCAGCTCCAAGGACCTTATGAATTTTCCTCTTCACTAAGTAATGTCCTCCTCTAGGTTCATCATGACAAGTGCACATATTTTGTATACTTCATCTTCCCGAACACACTGCGCAAAGAACCATATCAGACAACATTTGAATAAAATTCCATTACACCACTTATATGTTGCACTATTTTTGACTAATCTTCATCTCTCTTTATGAGTAAAATAGGCAGGAAACTTCCCTATAGTCAAATAATTTGCAAGATCGGCAAACCATGGAGGTTGAGTTGATACAAAGAAATAGATGTTCATCCGGAAAATGATCTTGGACTGCTTCTTCATCACCTGAAACATTCAATCTTGAAAGAAAATCAAAAACAACATTAGATTTCTCGGCTTATCAATAATGGTCAAATTGAATTCTTGTAACAAGAGTAACCATCTAATAATCCAACCTCGACTACTGGTTTATTCATCAAATATCTTATGGTTGAGTGGTTAGTATAAACAAATATTTTGTACCCAGTAATGTAATGTCTGAATTTATTCAGGAGTAAACAACAACTAAAAATTCCTTTTCCAGTAGTGGTGTAGTTTCTCTTCGTAGGGGTCAGATTCTTGTTGATAAAGTAAATGGCATACATCTGATCTTCTTCATCTTTCTATCCAAGAACAGCTCCCATGGTTGTATTAGAGGCATCAGTGTGAATATGGAAAGGTTGCCCCCAATCAGGGTCCTCTCAAGACTGGAGCGGTGGTTAGCTTCTCCTTGATAATATTGAATGCCTACTAACACTGAGGGGACCATTCAAAAACACAATCTTTTGTCAGCAAAGAAAACATAGGTGTAGCAATTTTACTAAAGTCTTTGATGAATTGCCTATAATACCTGCATGTCCAAGGAAACTCTTTATGTCAGTCTGATTTTTTTGGTGTAGGCAGTTGAGTGATGACTGCAATCTTTTTGGGGTCGACCTGTATTCCTTTGGCAAAAACATGATGGCCTAAGACAATTCCCTGATCAACCATAATCAGACATTTTTCATGACTCAAGGAAAGTTGGTGCTTCTCACATCTACTTAATAATTTTTCAAGGTTATTCAGAGATTCGTCAAAGTGGATCCATGGATAGTGAAGTCATCCATGTAAACTTCAACACAGTCATTTGTGAGATCTACAAAAATGGCCAAGACTGCTCTCTAAAAAGTAGTAGGTGCATTACAAAGCCCAAATGGTAAGACCCGATATGCAAATGTACCCCAAGGGCAAGTGAAGGTGGTTTTATCCTAGTCAGCAGGTGCAATACTTATTTGGTTATACCCACTAAACCCATCCAAGAAGGAAAAATATTTCTTACCTGTGAGATTGTCCAGAACCTGATCAATAAAAGGCAGGGGAAAGTAGTCTTTCTTGGTGGCTTTATTAAGTTCCCTATAGTCTACACAAATCCTCCATTTACCATTTTTCTTGGGAACTATAACTAATGGTGATACCCACTGACTATCAGATATAGGATAGATGAATCCTACCTTCAAGTAATTTTTCTATCTCATTTTTTACTATGTCTCTGAGTGTTGGATTAATTCTTCATTGTGGTTATCTTATGGGTTTAACATCCTCAGTGTAGATATGGTGAGTGCAGATGTTGGATGAATTCCCTTCATATCAATATAATCCCAAGAAAAATCTTGGGAATGTTTCCTCAAAATTTTAAAAACCCTAGCCTCTTGGCTGGCCTCTAAATTATTACCAATGGTCAGTTCTTTTCCTATGTCAACAGTCACTTGCTTGGTATCTTTCAAAATAGTGAGCTCTACATTAGTGATTAAATAATTCAAGGGACAAACATGATAATGAAGTTACTCTAGAACATGAGGAGGTATACGAAAAATAAAAACATCCAAGCTTTCCCTAGGAACCTCTGAACTTCTAGAGGAAATGGCCAACATGAAAATAGACATCTTGTCACAATTGACATCAACCATTGATGGGCTAAAAGCCAAAACCAGTGTTGCAAAAGAACCATTGGACATATATTTCCCTAAATGTAGGAAGAGACATCCTCTAAGAGAGTGTCCTTTAGGGGTCACAGACATGTGTTTGATCTATGACATTGTTGATCACGATACTAAGCATTGCACTTTCTTACCTCAGTTGAAAGGAGGATTGAATGTTGTCTCTCAAGCTGATGCAGAGGTAAACTTTGTTCAAAGGCAAATAATTAGGTTGTGTATGCTCCTTGACCTGTTCAAAACCCCTAGAGGATGTCATGGCCCGGTCAGCCTCCTCAGCCTACTTGGGGACAACCTAAGTGGGCACCACCAAATTAGATGGCTTACCCACATCCACCACCATGGATGAGTCCCTACAATCGATGGGTTGGACATCACCAGCCCATGTAAATCCATGGCAAAACCAACAGTGGGTACCTCAACAGAATCCTAATCAAACCAATAATGGACACCACAATAGAATACTAATCAACATAAGAGGTTCTAGTAACCACGTCAGCTTTAATGCCCCCACCAAAAAACTATCAACAACACAGACAAGCAACACAAACACAACTTCTAGCCCAACCTGTAGTAAACCCTAAAAATCAGCAGACAACTTCACTTGATGAAGTAGGACAAAGTGATACAATGCAAGTTAATACTATCGAGTAATTTGCGACTAAGGTTTGGGAAAATATTGAATCCTCCTATTGTTATCACGAAAATACCTGTAGAAAATGAGAAAGAAGAGATACTTGAGGAAAATGAAGAAATTGTGCATGCTCAACCAACACAAGACACTAGGAATGGTCAAGGAAAGAATAAGAATGTTCATACAACTCCTTTTCCTGAACGATTATAGGAAACTCGAACTACGCAGAGGAAACACCGCTAGTTCAAGAGTTGAAAAAGGTGAACATTGAGGTCCCACTTCTGAGAGAAATAAGGGATATTCCTGAATTAAACCAGACCATTAGAAATGAGTGTATAAAGACACCAAGAAGGAAGAAGAAATACCCAAAAATAGTCAAGGTGGAAGGGAATTTAGCTGATCTTGTTGTTGGAAAACTTATTTCACCAAAATACGGGGATCTTGGGAGTCCATTCATTACTATTTGTATAAATGATCAGTCAATATCTAACATTTTGGTGGATCTTGGTGTTGTCATCAATGTTATAACAACATATATGTTCAATTTGTTATCCTTAACAGGATTACAACCTACCAATATCGTTCTTCAATTAGCAGATCAATCTATTGTCATACCGGATGGAGTGATTGAGGATATAATGGTCACGATTGAATCCTGGGAGTACCCTGTGGATTTCATGGTCTTACAGCCTAAATCTCGGAAGTTGGGATATCCAGTCATCTTAGGAAGACCTGGTTGGCTACTATTGCTACATATATTGACTATAGGTCAGGAAAAATGACCATTTTAAATGGGCAAAAATCCAAGCATATTTCATTATATCCTCTTTCCCAGCCCTATGTGTATGATTGTGAACATGTATGGGTAGATTCTTCGGATACTAACTCTCTGAGTCCTTCTTATCTGACCACCATTGCAGTAAAAAATCACATGACAGAAATTTTTGAGTCATACATACTTCCCAAAATGGAATATTATTTGTGACAAAAATGGAGCCATCCCCAAGTTGTGGGACCTTGCACGCTTGGGGACGAAAATCTCCGAAAAGGTTGGTTCCTCTATCTAATTATACTGCTAATGCTACTACTAGTCTTTGAAAGGGAAACTAAGCTAATAATGTGAAGGGACCAGGGATAGAAGGATAACATGAAAAGAAACTACACTAAAAGGTGATAACACTAGAAAAGAGGGATGAACATTATCTATTCTGAGTGAAAATGAAAGTAAATGCATGAAAGAAGGCTAGGCACGTGTAACACAACTTAAAACATATTTATCGATCATCATTTCATGGAACATAACTAAATAAGGAGTTGTAAAGGGACATGAGATGGCAAAACAGACACACAATGCAAAGAAAAGGCAAGAAGAAGGAATGAAAACACGTTAGGATAGAGAATAGTCACAAAACGATGTTTCTATTACTTCCAAAAATGCACAAAGCTGTTATAATGGTGAAAGAGGTCAATATCCACATGCAAGAGCCATATCTAGAGATCTGTAACTCAAAATACATAAAAGATGAAATTCTTAGCAAAGTACGTAAGGATCCAAAGTATCCAATCCTAATAATGAGCCCAGCTCTTACATTTATAGATTAATTTGTGGAAGGAGAAGAGAAGCAAGGAAAACCAAAATTTGAAACACAACTACCAACAATAAGCATTCAATTCCTAAAAATCTACCTAAGAATCTATACAATGCACTTCCCTAGGTCTATTTGGTGTGTTGGAGAAGAAAGGATGAAGGATCATATCAAATCGGATGGTTGAAGCAATCAAATATGTTCATTAATGCCCAAAAAGTTGTTTTCCCATTTCTCATCTACCAGATCCACCAAGAATTTGAATTTGAATGTCTGGCATTGTAACCTACATCAAAGTAACTATCTCGAGAAGTCTAGACACGCGTTGATCGAGCTCGTAGCAAAATATATAGCTGTCAGAAGTTTGTCGAGTTGTCGACACACACAAAACATGTGGCATGTGCGAGATCAGCTAAAAGGACGCGTCAACCGTGCAAATGTTTTGTCATTTATGGCGCGTGTCACTCATTGATTTATTCTGAGATTCGGTGCCTGTTGGCGCGCATGAATTGGTTGTGTGTGGCACACTCAAGTGTGTCGAATGACGTGGCATGGAATGGCGTAGAGGAGGGCACAAAGGTATGCATACGTAAGAATGAGGCATGTGAAGACTAGACATAAGGAAGGCACACGCGATGCGCGCAGGAAGATGAGGCAAACCGGTGAGCAAAGAACACGTGATCAAGGCACAACCATTACAAGATGATGTTGGCCACATGAGAAGGTAAGGGACTTAGATGAGAGAAACAAGTGCGAGGTGCGCTCGCAAGGTGAAAATTTGCTAGGAAGAAGGTGGGTGCATAGGAGATGTGCACAAGGGAAAAGTGGAACAAAGAGGAGAAGAATGGAAAGGGGAGAATGAAAGCATGCAAAAGCATGCAAGGAAAAGAAGGGAATGTGCCAAGGGAACTTGAGTGGGTGCAACCATATAATGAAGAACTCTGAGTCAAAAGTGTATACGAGTTATCTAAATAACTGGGAGATTTATTTGGATAACATAGCTCTAGCAAAGAAATGTCTTCTGAGAAACCATCATGAAACTTGGTAAGGACCTTGTCACATTGCTCACCTTCAATGCACTGAGTAGCACTCCATTAATGTTCCTTTTGAACAATATGCCACTAATCAATGTATAAGGAATATATTGCACCTCATATGTCTCCTCTTTGCTTTGTTCAAAACATGAGGGTATGCACCAATAGATAAAAACTTTGACATATCAGCAATCTAGTTGTGATCATTGAATACATTTCTCTCATCTTGCTTCCATTCAATGTCACATGGCAGCTCATCATTTAACGATACTTCATTTACGAGGATGATCTCTTGAGATTCCACAACATCTAGGGCCAATTACTCGCAAAGTGCTCTTCCCCTTACTAATTTTGTAGCCTTAATGGTCACATCATATTCCATGATTTTAGTTACCCATCCAGCTCATTTTTCACTAATATCTACTCCCATAATGAAGTCTCTAACACTGGAATGTGACACTAAAACCTTTATGCGGTTAACAACAATCATAATTTTAAATTTCTTCAAGGCTCTCATGATGGAAAACACTTGTTTTTCAATATGATTGTACTTGAGCTCATAATTCTTTAGTGTTTGACTAAAAAATGTCACAAGCTACTCCATCGCTCAATCATTCAGATGTGTCAAAACCACAGTTATGCTCATTCCACCCTATGAGCATATAGAATGAAATCTTTAGTATAATCTGGATTTATCAATGTTGGGGCTTGAGCAATCTCTTGTTTTATCTTTTCAAATCTATCCTTCCCTTCCGCGGTCCACTTGAATGTTGCATCCTTCTTGAGCATGAGAGTAATAGGCTTTACTAAACCTACGAAGTTAGGAATGAAGTTCCTAAATAATTTGATTTTCCCAAGGAATGACTGCAAAGCCTTCTTATGAGCTGGCAAGGAAAGAGCCACAATAGCATTTGTAATTCTTTACGTGTCAATAGCAATTTTTTATTTTGAAACAACATGTCCTAAGAGCTTGCCCCTAAGAACTACAAAATTTCATTTCTTAGGATTAAGGGACATACCAAATTCCTTACATCTTTCAAATACTTTCTCTAGGTGCCTCATGTGATCCGTGCTTTGCTTGAGAAAATAATAATATCATCTAGGTAAACTAAGATGAATTGATTGATATACCCTTTGAAAGCAATATTCATTACTCTTTGGAAGGTAACACCTGTGTTTGATAATCCAAAGGGCATCTTTTGATAAGCAAATGTTCCCCATTTGGTGGTGAACGTGGTTTTATATTGATCCTCTTCTTTCACTTTGATCTGGTTAAAACCAATATCCATCGAGCATGGAAAATCTCTCTACTCTGCTATTGTCTGTAAAATTTGTTCCATGTAGGGCAAGGATAGTGATCTTTGAGCGAAGCCCTATTCAAATCCCTAAAGTCCACACAAAGTCGTATTTCTCCATTCTTCTTCCTTACTGGGACCAGATTTTCCACCCAAGTAGAATACTTGATTGGAAAAATTATTTTGGCCTCAATGAGTTTGGAGAGCTCCTTTCTCATGAGGGGTTCAATCTTGGGGTTGACTGGCCTTTGTTTCTGTCTAATTGGCTTGATTTTGGGATCAAGATCAATGGAATGTTGGACTATATCTAGATTGAATTCTTTTAAATCTTCATAGTCCCATGAAAACACATCATTGAACTTATGACACAAGGAAACAAAATTCTTCCTTTCACTTTCATCACATACCTTTCCAAGTAGAAGTTGTTTGCCTGGAGAAATTGAAACTAGATAACAATCCCCATGCTTTGCCACCATATTATTTTCCATTCCTTTGAATTCATCATCTGGACTGAAAATCTACTCCAGCGTGACTAATCCCTTGGAAACTTGTTTGTTCTTAGTTGAATAATTTGATCCCCATATATTTTCTACAAATCAACTTACATCTTCGAGGATAACTTCACCTCATTTTGGATGAACTACACAATTTGCTCATCATTTTCAAATACCTTCCCGATTAAGCTGAAATGTAACTAAACTATGGGAAGTATAGCAAACTAGTTAATCTATTAAGGGAGGAATAAAACGTTAGTAATAATGCACAAAATTATAATGGAATAATTTTAAGTAATTATACTAAATGAAATAAAACCCTAAATGTGCAAAGATGTAAAAGGAAAGGACTTAGTTGATTGTTGGAGACTGTAGTAGGTTGTCGTAGGTATGATAGTAAAATCCAGGAGTAGGAATGATCACTTAGAAGTCCCGAAAAGGATAGATCTAGAGGATCTGAGTAGACTGAGGCACCTAGGAAGGTATTGGAGCGCCCAGGGGCACCATGGTTTCTGCGAATAGGAACTTTGGTCTCTATAAAAGCTCAAAATCTAGTTTTCATAGGGTCGCAAGATGATCTAGAATATTTCTTGTCTATCACACTGGATCTATCAAGTTGCATTTGAGTGTGTGAAATAATGCAAGATGAAGGAATGACCTGCAAAAGATAAAGAAGTATCAAAACCCTAAAAATAAAATATGTAAAATGAATGGGTCGACTGACCTCAATTTGCCACAATAGTGGGCTTACTAAACTAAGCATTACACTACATTTCAAACCCAAATGTAGTTATGGTGTGTGTGTGCATGTCGTGCATAGGTGTTTTTGTGTTAGTCACACTTTGTGAAGTAGCGAGCAATAATAAATATAGAAAATGTAATAGCATGTGTGCATGAAATAAAATAGAATCCTCCCCCTATGTTGTGTGTGTTGATGTAGATATCCTAGCCTTAATGCATGGCACTATGTGGATGCAAGTGATGCAATGGATGCAACTCTAGATGGAGTGATAGTAGTATGTGATGTTAGGACCCTCATTATGGTCTCATAACTTTATATTTATAGGGTTATCTTGCTCTAATTTCATAATTAACCCCGACATGGCCGACTAGGAAAAATATAAGGATAAAAATGGCTATAAGAGGCCCAAAAAGAGGTGGGAAAGTAGAACATGGACCGGGGCACCCCAAGTTGGACCAAGGTGCCCCATGCGAACAGGCGCCCCAATTTAGGCTAAAATGATGGCATAGTTGTGAAATAGGTGGACATGCATAGGAAAATATGTGGGAATGATGAAATAAAGGGTAAAATAAGATGGCCAAAAGGTGGGATTAATTAGTACTTTCTTCACTTGAGAACCCTCTAAATAGTAGTATAAGACCAGGCTAAATAATGCCTAATGTGCATGATTTTGTGTCTACATTTTGCCCCCATTTTATGTTGGTGAGTGGAACACTTGGGAACATAAAGTAGATAGAGATGTGTACCTAATATTCATGTAGAGTGTAGTAGAATATGTGTCGATGGACTAGACTCAAGCGTGGAATGATAAAAATAAAAAGGTGGAGGAGCATGGATTTTAAGGATGAAAAATGTGCATAAAAAGTGATGAGAGTGAACCTAGGGTAGAACACGTGTGTAGATGTTGTGGTGTGTAGTGTACCTATATGGTTAGTAAAGGCAAGTGTCACCGCCATGTGTTGTCATCATCATCATTTTTGTTATTGTTGTTGTTGCCCCAATTTGACTACTTGTTTCTCATATGGATAGACCTATAAGGATAAAATGATCAAGTAGTCAAATATATGTGTATGTAAAAATGTTGTGTAAAATATGCATGTGTATAGAAATGTGTAAAGTACGTAACTGTAAAATACATGAAAATAAAAATTTGAATGGAACATGTGCACATGATCCATGTCGAGAGAAAGGGTGTAGAAGGATATCATGTACTATCCTGAGTTTTTTTGGGCGATCTTACGCCGCCTCGGCATTTGAAAGAAGAAGTATAGGAAGAAATGCTAAGTATCCTCCAACCTTTAACCTACTTCTGCTGAAATGTGTGAAGAGATCTTTGTAGCATCCTAGTTTTTGGGTGAACTGACGCCACTAGACGAAGTAGTGTAGAGAGGCACACCCACTATAACCTCCAAGTCTATAACTTCTTCCGCATAAAATGCCAAAGGACACCATGTCCTACAGAGGCCAATGTGTATGGAGTTCGTAGACTGGTCTGAACTCATTCATTGTATGTAAACCCACAATGTCAAGGGTGGAAACTGCATTGTATTAAACCGGTGTAAATACGTTGTGTTAGTAGAAACCCTCAATGATGCCCCCTCTTTAGGGGCACATGCAACATCATTGAAAAGAGAATGCGGCCCCAAAAGAGGACCTACCGCACTCTGACCTATAGAACTCTACCTTGCAAGGGGAAAGGGAAAAATCTTGGTAGAAACTAAGGTGCACACAAAAGGGATGGCTAGCCAAAACAAGTGTTAGTCCGAAAAACACATGCATGCAATAAGACAAGTGTAACATACATCGACAATGTACTAACTAGCAAACAAAGTAGTGTAAACACGCAAAAAAATAAGTAGGCCAGCCAAAGTGGGTTGCAAACATGAGACATCACTCACGATGTCACAAGATACGTCAGGCCATCATGGTTGCAAATAACAAACAAGTGTGCACACAAGCAAAGGGCAAAGCTTGCATACAAGATAAAATAATGGCAGACAAGTAAAAAGAAAAAAATAAGGAGTCATGGAGACGTATAATCCTACAAAACAAGTGCTACACATGGAACACCCGTTAGCATGTTAGAGTGATAACCAATATGTCAAAGCATGTATGAGCAAGTAATATAAGATGTTAAGTACAAAATGAAACAATAGCACCTGGATAAGATGAATGTGGATGCCCCTAGTGACTAGTATAGGAAGGGTAGAAGGCAAGCATCCATGCCACATGTAGAGTCTTGTATCTACGATCACACTAAATAAAGGTGTGAACATGCATGTGTGTATGATATAGATAATGACATATAAGAAAGTAGTCTAACATGTGTAATAAATTGATCATGCAAAACACTAGTAAACAAGAGTAAATCCCCCAAGAAAATGTAGCATGTTGTGGATGGATGGAATGGAATGCAAGATGGAATGATAGGATCAATGTGCCCCCCGAGTGGATGGAAGTGTATGTAATGAGGTTCATTTTGTTTTCCCCCTCAATAGTCAAGAATGAACCGTAAACGAGAGTGTGTCATCGGGAAATGGTCGAGTAGTGTTGGTTGTTTCTAGCATGTTGTGATGAGTGTGTATATGTAATTGTGATGAAATGTGACATGTAGAGAGATGTGCTTGAATCCTATACTCAAAGTGTGTATCACGACTTGTGGAATAGATGAGTGATGATTTATCCTTAAGCGTATATCACTATGTGATGAAGGGATGAGTGATGATTTATCCCTAAGCGTATATCACTACATGATGAAGAGAAATAGGTGACAATGTAGCATAAAGCGTATGTCACCACAAGATGAAAGGAGGGAGTGGTGAGGTAACATAAGGTGTATACCACTACAAAATGATAGAATGGGTGACGATTTAACCTAAGGTGTATGTCACTACAAGATGAATGATAAGGGAGTGGTGATGTAACCCAAGGTGTATACCACTACAAAATGATAGAATGGGTGATGATTTAACTTTGAGGTGTATGTCACTAACACTAGAAAAATGTTGCATGAGAAATGTCGGATGGTGAATGTAAGGTGCATTTGATTGGTAAACCCTTAGCAATCAAGTATGGACCAAGGAACTAAAGTGTGTCATAGGGTGGTGATGACAGTGCGTAGAAGAAAACATAGTATAAATGACCAAGTGATGAATAGGGTATGTAAATGCATGGTGTGGGAAATGCAATGTAGGATGTGTAGTGTGTGTAGGATGTGTAATGTGTGAAGTGTAATAATAGGTGTATATAGAAATGGAATACATAATGATAAAATGTAAAGCTAGACCCATATGAAATGTAATCTAGCATAGTATGTAGAATATAGATGATGTATAAATGTGCCATGTGAACAATGTAATGTAGGATGTGTAGGGTGTGTAGAATATGTAATATGTAAGATGCGGTGATAGGTGTAGATAGGAAATAGAATGTGTAGTGATAAAATGTAAAGCTAGACCCATATATAATGTAACCTAGCGTAAATATAGAATGGAGGGATGAAATGTAAAACTAGACTCATATGTAATGATGACTAGTGTAGTATATGGAAAATGTATGATATGAAAATGTGCGGTGTGTAGATAGCGAAATGAATGTAATGTGTAGATGAGGATTAGCATAATGTAGAAATAGATGTAGAATGAATGGTGTATAATGCTTCATGTAGGATGAAATGTAATATGTAGGGCTTATGATTGTGTGTGTGGGGTTCAGTGTAATGGTAATCCCTCAACAGTCAAGTGTGAACCGAAGCACAAGAGTGTGTCATCGGGTAATGATGGTGTCATAATGTGTGAGGAATATTCCTATGAAAGAAGATGTAACTGAAGTGAGGGTGGAGGAAGATGGGAGCATGTTATTGTGATACCGCCCCAAGTGTATTATGATGATAGCAATCTATGCACCACACAAGAGGTGTCATGTCATTGTGGGAGAGCATTGGCTATGTCATGATAGGAGAGAGGGCCAACACAATGGTAGGCCGAAACAACATTAAAACCATGTGATGATGATGGAGTTGGAAATGTGGACTGCCCATTAGTAGGAGTATTGTCTTTGTCAACAGTGATTGGTTAGAGCTTATGTGGGATTGGTGATCTTGCAAAAGTGTTGGTAGGAGAAGGAGGTGGACTATTTGTGAGAGGTGGTTGTGTACTTTGACTTGGTAGTGTTGTGGATGACTTGAGAGAAGGAGGTGTTGAATTGATTTCTAGAGGAGGTTGTTGAGGTGGTGTTTTATCATTAGGTATTGATTTTGGGGGCTAGGAATCCATTGGGATGTAGCATTATTATTACGTTCAAGTATGAGAGGCTCAGGTGATGGCATGTCATGAGGGTCAATTATATGACATGTAGTGGACCTAGATTGCATATGAGATGTAAGAGGAGGAAAAACATGTGATTGAGAAGCATCTTTAAGCTATTGGATTTCAGATTTGAAAGATGTAATAGCGGATTCTATAGCTTGAAATTTTTCGTGAAACAATGAATGTATAGCTTGAATTGATTCTAATAAGGGTTGATTAGGTGGAGGAGGATGGAAGGTAGTATAAACATCTATAGAGAGTAAAGAGGGATAGCCTAACCCATGCTTATGTGTTTGTGTAGGAATATCCCAAGGGGTTGTGACTTTAGGGTCTTGTGTACTAGTATTAGTAAAACCATAACATTGTAAATAGTCATACCCTGACCCATACTTAGAAAAATCTTGGGACTTGTTGGTAGAAGGATCACTAGATTGCTCAATTGAGTTACAATATTTGAAAGGAGATGGGTTGGCCAACACATCATAGATAGTGCCTTGATGTCAAAATTTAAAACGCGTATAGTGTAGAAGGGACCCCATGCATGGCATGGATCCAAGGTCAGCCAAAAGAATGTTATAATTAAGATGATTGGGCATGACATGGCACGGGATCATAACTATTTTTGGACCAATGGTAATAGGGAGGTTTACAATACCTAACACATGCTTAGGGATGTTATCAAAGCCACAGATGGAAATAGATGATGGAGTGAGAGATGATTCCAAAATACCTAAGTGGTGAAGAAAGGTAACATTACAAATATTGAGGCCAGATCCATTATCAACTAATGCCCTTTTGACACCTACTTTATTGATACAAACTTGGATATACAATGGTAGGTCATGTTGTAGTATTTCATGGGAGGGTAAATCATTGGTAGTGAAATTTATTTGATCTTCATCAAAAGATAAAGCAGAGGTAAATTTGTGATAGACATATTTGGGTGAAGTATGAGGAGGGATGAATTTAGTAGCTAAATATTCTCTAATCTTGGTCATACAATCAAGGTTATTTTGTAGATAAGTATGGAGAGAGATATTCATGGTGTAGAAACTTGAAAATAGCCTAGATGGAAGATTAGTAATTCACATCGGGTTCACCAAAATGATTAACTAAAATTGAACTAAACTATGGGAAGTATAGAAAACTAGTTAATCTAATATAGGAGGACTAAAATATTGTAACAATGCACTAAAGCAAAATGGAATAATTTTAAGTAATTACACTAAATGAAATAAAACCCTAAATGTGCAAAGATGTAAAAGGAAAGGACTTAGCTAATTGTTGGAGACGCCATGCAAGTTGTTGCGTGTATGACATTAAATCCAGAGTAGGAATGATCACTCAAAAGTCCCAAAAAGGCCGAGATATGGAGGATTAGAGCATCTTGAGGTGCCTAAGAAGGTATTGGAGCGCCACAGGGTGCCCGGTCTTCAAAATAGGCACCTAGTCTCTGTAAAATCTCATAATTTGGTTTTCGTAAGGTCGCAAGATGATCTAGAATATTGCTTGTGCATGCGCATTGGATCTATTGAGTCATGTCGAGTGTGTGAAATAATGCTAGCTGAAGGAATGACCTAGAAAAGATAAAGAAGTATCAAAACCATAAAAATAAAATATGTAAAATGAATGGGTCGAGATAACCTCAATGCCACAATAGTGGGTTTACTAAAATGAGCGTTGCACTACATTCGGACCCAAATGTAGTTCTCATGTGTGTGTGCATGTCATGCCCTAGATGCTCTTGTGCGAAAATGTAATAGCATGTTGTTGATGTAGATTTCCTAGCCTTGATGCATGACACTATGTGGATGCAAGTGATGCAATGGATTGACTCTAGATGGATTGATAGTAGTTTTATGACATTAGGACCCTCATTAAGGTCTCGTAACTTTATATTTATAGGGTTCTCTTTCTCTAATTTCGTAATTACCCCCGACATGGCCGACTAGGAAAAAGATAAGGATTAAAAACAGCTAGAAGAGGCCCAAAAAGAGGTAGGAAAGTAGAACATGGACCGGGGCACCCCAAAGAACATGAGGTTTGTATCATTGTTGGTCTCTTGACTTGCTTCTGCGGTTGGATTTGGTGCCTCTAATAGCGGTTCCTATTAAGCTGGAAGATCCTTGAACCATGTATGCTTAAAGATGCATTGCCCTTTCACAACCAAGTTGGT
Source organism: Taxus wallichiana var. yunnanensis (assembly GCA_018340775.1). Taxonomy (NCBI): domain Eukaryota; kingdom Viridiplantae; phylum Streptophyta; class Pinopsida; order Cupressales; family Taxaceae; genus Taxus; species Taxus wallichiana. Next base: position 28,201,212 of record CM031236.1, on the reverse strand, counting down.
TATGTGACAAATTACATGGAAAACACCATTTTGTTTCTTGTGCCATATTATTTTTCACAGGAACTAAATCCTGACTTGAATTGGGAGGAGGAAGTGCTTGTGGAGGAGGGATTGTTGCCAATGGAAGAGGAGCACTTTGAGCCTGCCATCTATTATTCTGTTAGTTCTGTGCATATCTTTGATTAGGTTGTTGATTTCTCCATGGTTGATACCCCTAATTAGAAGGTTGCCCTTGATTTTGATAATTCTTATAGGATTGAGCTTGTTGTTTTTCTAGGGATATAACTTTATTTGTTAAATTTCTAATCAAAGCCTTCATTTCTTCATCCTCCTTTATTTAAGTAGGAGTTTGTGAGGTGGCAAGCAGCAGTTACAAATTTGGCTCAAGGATAGGTGCAATAAAAGGTTGAGCAACTTTAGGTAGTTTAGGATACAATGACATGGGTGGTCTAGGAGCTAATTTCCCAGCTTTATTAAGCTATTTTCAGCTCTGATTGCAATTACATAAGTAGTTGGTAGATTTGTTCCTCTTATAAATTGTATCATAACAGATATATAAGAGTTAAGAGCTTTTTAAAAGTAAAGAAATGCACCTTCTACTGCAAGTCTCACAAGAGCTAGAATCTTGTCCCAAGTCCTCTAGAATTTGAAATTTAAATATGCCATTTGCTCATTATGTGCTCTCTTGATTGTAGTTAACTACTCCAAAAGAGATAGGTTGTCTACTCTTTCTCCAAACTAGTCACAAAGGGTTATGCACAATTGATCCCAGTTTTGAATTGTTCCTGCCCTTAGGCTTCTGAACCATTGTAAAGCTTTTCCTTTAAGTGATGAAGCCAAAATTTTCACCGCCACGTCCATCTCAGAAATTTCATGTATAACATAGACATTTGCAATGTCTTGAATGTGATCAACTGGAGTAGTGTGATTTTCTCTAGTAAAATATGGGATATTTTAAGGCATCTACGGTATCGGTTCTCGAGCATTCAAAGTGAGCGGACTGCTGCTTGTGAAATTTACAAATGGATTCTGAGGTGGTGGCTATCATTGATGAACCATTCTAATTGGTCTAAGAACTCTTGTTGACTGCAAGAAGGGCCTACTAGGTGGAGGTGTTGAAAGAGTTCAATTTGGAGGAGATGGAGATCTTTGAATTTGTCTTCCTCTTCTGCCTCTTCCTGGGGATAGCGTAAATAATCAAATACGCCTTCTTCTCTTGTTCTCAACTATGTTTGGATCCTTCTCATGAATTAGGGACACTTAGGTCACTAGTACCACTTAAATCATTTGATATTCCAATGGAGACACCATATGTGTTGCTATAGAGCCTCCAAAGGCTAGAGCTTCACCAAGATACACATCAAAACTTGATAAAACTAGAAATATTAATTTCAAAGTCCCACCGAGCATGCCAAAACTATTGGAGCTCAAATATGCACATGTGCCTAAATCATAGACAATTCAGGATTTGAGACAACATGGGACTGTCTCTAAGTTGTGGGACTCGGACTAAGACAAACCTCTCTCGGAGAAGGACGGACTCCTTTGCTTAACCTTTGGAGAAGGACGACCTCCTCTGCTTACTCCTAATGCTAAACTACTCCTAGGAATTGAAATGCAACTATCTAGCTCTACTCTAACTTTCCAAGGGACCAGGGTGAGAAGGAGATGCATAAAACATAAACCTAAACTAGAGAAGGTGATAGCACCAAAAATAAGGGGATGAATACTTAAGCAAGAGAGAAAATGGAAGAAAATGATGATGAAGAGGGCCAAAACGAAATCCACAGATCATAGTCATATCCAAGATTCCACTTTCACGATGCACAATAGACACATATTTTGAAACAATTCATACGAAACACCCATGAATAAATGAGAGGCAAGAGAGTGCAATAAAATAATAGATAGGCCAAAATGAGCCACAAAACCAAATATTTTATTGCTTAGAGATCATGCACAGATCATCACGATACGGAGGAAGATGCAAAACATTTACAAAAACATAGCCCAAGGCATGTGACCCTTAGAACACTTATGCAACATAAAATGATGCCCTCGTATTCCCAAAGTATCCAACATTAAAACAAGGCATCACTTTATAATATATAGAAAATCATAAGGAGAGAAGAAGAAAAGAGAGGAAATTTGAATTCCCCTTTTTCCCCCAACCACCTTCATTTAATTTTGACATGAGATCATATTGTTCTGTAGTTTCACTTCCCATGCCATTTTCCTTGTTGAAGAAGGAACGACGCCCATACTGCATTTAATTCTGGTGGTTGAGTCATCCTGAGTAGACCTTTTATGTGTTTGGGGAGTTTTCCTTTACTTCGCCCACCTAAATTTATGAAATCCGATTTTTTTGCATGGAGAAGGTTAATATTTCTTCAAATAATATCAGATTTACAAAGATCAAATCATCAGATTGAAATTCATGTTCATTTTAGTAATCTACGGAAAACTATTGTTTTCCTTTGATACGTAGCTTTTTGTTTCGATTCTAAGTAGTTTTATGCTTCGCGACCTCGATGTGGCACGACTTCATGTTGACTTCCACATACTTCCTTTCCATCTCCCCGTGGATTTTCCATTTGCTTTGTTCCATGGCTTTAAGCTTTGTTCTTCACTTTACGGCACTCAATACATCCATGGACTTGTTTCTTTCACCCTACGGCTTTTTTCGACTTCCACGGCTTTACGTTCCTAGCTGCGGCTCTTGAGTTATTCAAATTTTGCAAGGTGAAAATTTGAACAAGACATCCCGATAATGAACTCCCTTCTATCAACATCATCAAAAACAATCCAACTGGCCTTTGGTATACTCGGAAATTTAACTATCTTTGAAATCCAAAATTCCTCCCAATCTATCTAGTAAAGCTAAACAATTTTTTCTTCAACGTGTTACGATGTGTCATCATAGGTTGTGTTTCGTATAAACATGGATTTGATGTTCTCTTATTAAGATGCTTGAAATCTCGTGAGTTTACTAAAGACATTTAAGAAGTCCACAACGGTATATGTGGTGGACATTTCAATGACCGCGCCGCTAAATGTGTCCTCAAATTGGGATATTACTTTGCCTACCATCAATCAAGATTATTGTGTGTATTTTAAGAAATGTGTCAAATTTCAATAACATTAGAATCTCACTCGCATCCACAAAGAAATCTTTACAAACTACTCAAGACTTATGGCCTTTCTTGCAATGGGGATTAGACCTCATTAGTACAATCTGTAACATCCCACTAATTAATCCTTTTTATTCAACATTTAATTATTCAAATAAATATGAATAATGGGAAAATGTATGTTTATTTGAATAATTAAGTATTATTTTTGGATGACGATACTTAGTCATCTAAGTACTTAATTAAAGATTAAGTACTTAGATAACTAAATACCATCTTTTATTATTATTAAATGCAGTTTGATTTTATTGCGATACTTTGTATGTCTAGTTCTGATTTTTATGTTTGGCGTTAATTCGATTAGGACGGCACCGTCCTTAATCGATATGGTCACCACACAATGTTGATGTTGTGTTGGCACCCATATGGACTAAGGGTGATGTCACTCCTAAGTCAACTTGCACATTTCGTTTCATTTTAACCAAGCTTGGAAGGTTGTGTCACGTTATGGCATTTATAGTGCGGTTACGTAAATGGTTATTGAGTTAGCATTTTATGGTAAAATCAATAAGGCTTAAAAGCCCTGGTTGAATTGCTTTGTAGCAATAAAGTTGAGTTATTATCTTAAATAATATTATTAGGGGCTATATGGCCACACCTATCAATGTTTGAACTCATGCTAATGTTGGATTGGGATAAAATTCAAAGCAAATGGTAATGAATACCATAGGGGCTTGGATAAGTTTTTAATTATTATTAAATCCACTTTGGTGGACAACCACGTATATGGGGAAGATTCTAATTATTTGTCAAGATATTCAATTTTGACTTAGAGACCCCCTCCCCACGATGGCATTAAACTTTCCATACCATCCACTTAGCGAGATGGAAGAGCTAAATCAATAGGTTTTTTAGGGATGCGTGGAGATAAATGGGGAAATGAAGTGGAGTTGGTTTTGCATGGCATTCATTTGACTTTAGTGAGCTCTAGTCATGGAGACACTATGGAAATTTTTTCTTGCATGAGCATGTATAGAATCGATTTACATGGGAAACCCTTTGTCCTTAAAGAGGAATGGAAAATGGAGGTTTGTTTTGTTTTGGAGCTTGAATTTTTGGAAATCGGGACAAATCGATTCCAAGCAAGGGTTGAGAGAGCAGTGGAAGCTAAAATGTGGGCACAAAAATGTTTCTAGGCAAGGGGTTTATCTTGTGCTTCTTTGGTTTTGATGGATAGTTAGATTGTTATCTTGTTGTGTTGATTTTCATTATTAATGGGTTTTGGAAAATAATATTTGAACTAGTTAAGAACTTGTCTTCCTTCAAAAAAATTGTATGGCTATGGTTTTATCTGTGTCCATGTTGTGATCTTCCAATTTATAAGAAATGGATGGGTTCTTTTGCTTCACCCAAACTTGTTTTGTTATTACCTTACAAATAGATCAATGCCTCTAATTTTTATAGATTATTATGAAGTCGTACGGCTGTGGGGTTGTGTATATTTTCCTGAAAATTTTTGTGGGTTTTCTAACTGGATACTTATGTGGAAACATGTGGATTTACCTTTCATTTATCCTATAAAAAAGTGTGTTGTTATGAGGGTTTGAACAAATAGCTAAACAAATCTGATATGTGGGATTTTGAACTATTATTTTGGCTATGAAATCGTATGGGTTTCCTTAATTTTATTTTCCAACCGAGTTGTTATGGTTGAATGTAATAAATGGGTATATTTGGTTCTCCCGATCTTTCTTGCTTATCCTTGCAATAAATCAATTTATCCTCTATTATTATTAGTTCATTGTGATTTGGTTTGGTTGTAGGGTTGCATAAATTACCCTGAAAAGTCTAGTGGGTATTCGGACATGTACTCACTTATTAAATCATACGAACGTTTTGACATTGGTTGTGACTTGTGGGTATTATCTTATTTTCTTGCCATACATTCATATGGCGGTTTGGGTTTTTGATAAGAGTGTAGAGTAAATTTTAGAATGGTTCTTTGAATATGTTTGAGAATTTTGAGTTCCTTCAAAAAGAGCATGGTTCTTTTTCTTCTTGCCCCAATATTCTACTACAAATTGATAGCTTATTACTCAGTGAATGGTAGCATTGAATGTTTAAAAGCCTAAAGCTACTCAAGCTAAACTTTGGTGATGGATTCAATTGTCTTCATTTGGGTGTTAAATTATTTTTCATATGAATATTGAGAGGACCTCATGTACATGATATTCATGATTGTTTATGGCTTGTTACGAAAGAGGATTTAAAACCCAAGCAAGCAAGGATCACGAGGACGGCGTGCACATCAGCAGATGTGTGAATGGTAGCGTGAAGAGATCTCGGGAGGAGTGAGCATCAACCGAATGTGCATGCAAAGATTTGAAACATGGGCGTAACTTTGTTAAGCCATAAAACTCTCCTTTATCTCATAGATATAGGAGGTGTTGAGTAACCCCCAATGACTCGAGTAATCATGACAACTCGAGTAGATAGGGGAGTTATATTCCTAGAATAGAAGTGTAACTCCCATGGGATGATGCATGAGATGACAACTAATGATGTGTAACACCAACACCCCCTTCATCGTGTTGATGCCTTTAAGAAATGTAAGAGAATCTCATAATGACCCCTAAATGACACATGGACCTACGATCTCACCTAAGTGAGATGAATCAACTAATGATGTGGAAATGTAATACACACCTAACACCCCCTTCATCATAACTTAGGATGAGGTGGCGTCTTTGAAGTCCGTCCGAAATGAGAAATGGGTCTCGGCATAAATCTTGATGAGGTACCCATGCACAAAAATGAAGTCCCAAGAAGTGAAGGAAACCCCCAGATGGGAAAAACATCCACCACAAGAGAGTGATCCAGAACACTCTCACAATCTAAGAAGATGCCAAATATGGGTCCCAACGAAGATGATGAACTCTCTGAAACATAGATGGATGCGAGCAAAAAAGGTACCCAAAAGGTACCTGTGTAGGAGAACCTATAGAGGCATCACTTAGTTGGACTCTGCGAAGAGGTAATCTCTCGAAAGAAGCGAGAAGAGGAGAGAGAGAGAGAGATGAGAGGAATGCGAGAAAAAAGATGTCATGGACATGGATCTGAACTCTGCCAAATGAGTCTCTAAGAAGTCTCCCGAGAAGAATGTCGATGACGATATCCTCTACCTCTAGGTCTACCACTTGAAACTAAGAAGAGCCACCCATAATGAACTATGTGCCTGCCCTCTTGGAAGGATAGAAATGATGTCTTTGCAAAGTCCACCCACTCCGCGAAGTTCCCTCTTCCGAAAGTGGGCGGGTGATCCTACGATGCTCAATAAAAGAGAACTCCATGATGTGGAATCAAAAGTGCAGGTGCACAAAAGTAAGTGTGACATAGGTCTAGCGTGTGAGTGCCCAAGAGGAACCCCCGAGAAGGTAATGTCACATGCGTTTAGAACTATCGAGTGAAAAAAACATGCAACTTTGAGGAACACCTACGAAAAAGGATTTCCAAGTGATGTGAAGGGAACAAAACATCCTCCACAAAGAAAAAGTGATCCACAAATGTTAGTTTGAGGGTGGATCAATGAAGGTCTCAGAAAAGTGGAAGTGGTAAGAGTCCCGGATGGGGCACTCTTAACAACGGAGATGATGAACTCCTCTAAAACACTGTAGATGGATGAACACCTGTAGAGCATCACAAGTGGACTCTGCGAAAAGATGACAAAGGTCGGTAGATACTCATCCCAGAGAGGGGCTCAACAAATTTGAGAAGAGTGATGTCAAATAGGTATGATTCATCCATATGAAGGTAGAGAAGTGAAAGGGGCCTCGCACACGGGAAAAGTGGAAAAGAGGCAAATGTGATCGGCACTGTATTTGTAGCGCAGGCTAAGTAGGAATTTCTCTCCCAACCTGCTTTTGTTTGGGATCGATATTGCTTTCCCTCCATGAGATGTGAGATGTGGTCACACTCTCTAATGGGGGCGCGGAATAGTGAGAGAAAAAGGAGAAGAGTCCTTTGTAGTACTCTGGACATTAGATTAATAATTTGGATTCTGCAAAATCCTCATCATCATCGAAGTAAGAACCAAATGAGTCTATGTTAGTGGAACTTCCATCACACGTCATTTAGAAAACCGTGGTTCCAGTTTTGAGAGAATCAAATATTCCTCAGGAGATTTGACCAACTTAACGCAATCTATTGACATTGATAGATAGATCGAGTTTTCAGTATCATTGGTAACGTGTCTCACAGCAACAATGGACAACTATGTATGTGAAGGGTCTTCATAGTGGAGATCCAAATTTTGTGAAGAATGCTCTTAGATTACATGGTGAGGTGGATCATTCGAATGCCACTTGCCAATGTTCAAACTAGAGAGAAAGACAAGAGGAAATGCCATAATCATCAAGTGACCAAAAACATGGTCGCGGTGTCCTTTGAAGTCCTCAAGATGATGATGATCGTGTGGGTGTTTTTTTCACTTGTTTGTGTTTTTCACTTGCCCATTAATAATCTTAGAAAGGTGAAAGACCCTCAAGTGAAAAATAGTAACATTCCATGGAAGCACGCATAGTCTTTTGTTTGAATAGTTCCCTCTTACCATGAGAAGTAGTGGAGGTTATTTGTAAGGTGATCTATTATTTTCAAATGATCATCGCTCAAGTCTAGAATTTTTTATCTTGAGAACTCTCCATGATGTGGAATCAAAAGTGTCAAGTTGTGCAAAAAGTCGGAAAAGTAAGATGTCGGACTCGGTGATAATGCGTTCAAATTAAGCGTGTGAGCTTAGGAGGATCCAAAACCAAAGTACTAATCAACCCCCAGGATGCGACACTTTATAAAGTAGTGTGTTTACAAAAATAATAATCCCATCATGTAGAATGCCCTCGTGATGAAAAACATTGCATACTTTGACTAAAGAAGTGCTCGGATCATGTATTCATCTAATAGTCAAAAGTTATAGTAAAAAAAGCAATTCCCCCCGCACACTAATTGATGAGAAAATGCTTATAAATATATATTGCTGAATTATGCATTAAAAATATGTGCCCTAAATGGGTGCAAAGGGGTATTATGTGGGTACCGTTATATATGTTATTCTGAAATGACATCAAATTTTAGGCATAGTTTGTTTTGCTTGTGAGGGGGGATTAGCCTCCTGCCAACCCCAGGACCTCGCCCTCCATCTTCGACATACGTAGGAAGGGCATAAACAAGCAAAATACAACCCAAAATAATTATTACAATGCCATGGAATAAATGTTTTTCACCTCAAAACATTAAAAAGGGTTATTTTAACCTCTAAATAATACTAAAAGGAAGGATATCACCCAAGCTAAGGCAGTGTTGACCGAGACAAGAAAAGCCCACGTGGTCAAGTGTAATCTGCGGCAGGTAAATGAAACCTAAGTTTTTTTTTAACGCATACACTCAGAGTTGACAGGAGTGAAGCCACGTGTGTGTGAATTGCTGCGATTATTGATAAGCTGTCAAGCCCAACCCCTAAGCCATGTGTGGATGAAAGGTGAGGCCACCTGCGCGAGAGGACTAGCGAAGCAGGATAAGCTGTAGTGTAATCGTAGTCCGGTATAGGATGACATCGTGTGTAAGGCGAGTTGGTGGTGGCATTGTAACAGGAGTTGTGTTAGGGTTGAGTTGGAGTGGGGATGCTAAGCTAGGTCCACGAGCCATGAGCCAAGATTACCACGCAATTCACATGCACGAGCAGCGATCGATGATACAACCGATGCCAAAATAATTCAGAGATGGGCATGGCTGAGGTGCAAGCATGCAGTGACGATCTCGAGTGGGAGCGATGTAGAGGCATGAGAGCTTAGCGAGGGAGTAGGGTCGGTGATCCATGTCTAACCAACAAGAAAAAAAAGTAGATCCCTCAACAACATAGGCTAAGGCAAAGGCGTTCAAACCACGAACCGAGCCAACATAGATCAGAAACCCACAAACCATGAGATAGATGAAGTAACGAGTGTCGAAGACAAAGGGAAACCCCATGACAAAAAACAAGGGGATGAGCGGTCGATCGAGCCAAAAATGAGGTTGATGTAGAATCAGGGAAAAATGTAGAGCACGAAAACTCAATGCAAAACATCCGCAAAGGTGCAAAACCCGAGCCGAGCAGGGATAGTTAGCCTGAAAACAATCCCAACGCCAACACAGATTCTAGGAGGTCGAGATCACTAGTGGCTATGCAAGACGTGTTAAACCACATAGGCAACAAATTAAAAACCAACATGGGGCAACCACGGTCAGGGTGATCCCAAAGTAGGTAGCAGAGCCGGAGTATGCAAAATAAGTGGTCAAAGATCAACAAATCGAAACCCAATGCAAACACCAATCAGTAGAGCTCAGGAAGGACTAAACTCTAAAATTTGTAACCCGTGAACTTGAAATGCATCCTACAACACACAAAAAGTGCATGCAAATCCTATAAAACTTGAAACCACGAACAACCCGAATGGAGGTATAAAGGCCACAAAATCATGCATGCACAAACACACAAACGGAATAACCATTATGACACACACAACGAGATTTGGATATCACGCCAGAAGCCAAAAACACGCACATAAATGCCAAGGAGTGCATGGATCCACAAGATCCACTCTGATACCATGAAAGAGGGTTTAAAACCTCTGGCGAGGATCATGAGGATGATGCACATCAATGATAGATGTGCGAATGATAGCGTGAAGAGATCTCGGGAGGAGTGAGCATCAACCGAATGTGCATGCAAAGATTTGAAACATAGGTAGAACCTGGTTAAGCCATAAAACTCTCCTCTATCTCATAGATCAAATGGGGTGTACATATAGGAGGTGTTGAGTAACCCTTAGTGTTGTAATCATGACAACTCGAGTAGAGAGGGGGAGTTACATTCCTAGAATAGAAGTGTAACTCCTAATGATACATATGACACACTAATGCACTAACATGCTTCTGATGATGCACTGATGCGTAAGAGAATCTCATAATGACCCCTAAATGACATATGGACCTACGATCTCACCTAAGTGAGATGACTCACCTAATGATGTGGAAAATAATACACACCAACATGTTCTTCCCAATAAAATAGTATGGCTTATTTTTATTTAGTGTTATAGCAAATATTAAGTTGTTGGTCCTTATTGCTTGGAAAGGAAATTGGATGAAATGATTGTCTTCCTATTGTAATATGAAATGATTGTGTACTAACCTGTTGCATGAAAAAGAAGAAATGGAATATGCAGTCTTTGTTTAAGTTATAGATGCAAGTAACCCTCTGCAGGGACTTTTGGTAATGTTAATATAAAAAGGTAAATGAATGTTGATGGTTCAGTTGCGTAAGTTTACTTCTTATTAATTTTAAGTTTGACCCGAGATCCTTGTGACTTGGAGGGTTGGATCATTTGATCCGTACCTTTTATTTTATTGCATTCATTTCGTTATTTGATTTAAATTAATTAAATTAGCATTACGGAAAAAATTAAAATAGAAAATACAAGGGAAAACTCTTGTAAAAAAATCCAAAATTCCATAATTAGTCATTTTTATGGATTAAAATATATGGATGACTTTTATGGCATGAAAATTATTTTGTAATATTGTATGATGCAAATAGATGTATTTTTCCTTGATTGTTAGTTCACTTAAATTTGTTGATTGGGTTGTTTTTGTGTGTGCGATGATAGTGGATCCGACACAGTTTGGGATTCTAAATCCTCTGTCCATCACATGGTTTGTGATTGAAGAAGCGGGAGGATTGTATGCGAAGTGGTCCTTCGGGAATGCTTCACATATATTCCCCACGCCTCTTCCATCGCTAGCTATGGGATTGCTAAAATATTTTAACTCCCTAACTGTTGTGGAAGTATTACCATTGCAATGTTAGAGTAGCTAAAGTAATGAAGACTAATCTATTTATTTGTCAAAAACTTAGTTAAACAAGTAGATTAACTTCTTGTCAATTCTTTAAACTGACACCCCTAAAACAAAACAATGTCGCAGGTTTAGTGACGATGAATGGACATTCTTTCACCAGCTAGTGAAGATTGACATTAGACTTGATGATGTATAACATAGATTTTGATCTAATTCTACTTGTACTTATGACTAAATATACTTGCCTTGGACAAGTAGTACTTTGTAATAGTCCATTTATGGATGAGACTTGTGATATATAAATTTGATGGTTGAATTGTATAAGTATAAATACTTTGTTGTATTATGAGTTTGGGCATCAAAATGATTTATTTGATAAAGTTAAGGTTTCACATATTTAAATATCTTATGCTTATAATAGGTACGGTTATGTTAATAAAGATGTACCTCATATCTAGTTGGCTCTCCATTGTTGTAAAGAGTTTAACATGGGTAAATGAAATGAATATCAAGTGTGATATAAAATTATAGTTTGAAGGGAAAAATGCATAAAGATATTTATAACTTCAAAATGATTCAAATCTTATTATTGGTAATAGTTTAGACCAATCTATAGTGTTGTTTAATAAACATTCTAAGAGGGCGATCTAGTCTAAGGTTAAAAAGACTAGTTCAATGATAAACATCAACTTTAAAAGGAATAAAATATGACTTTAAGGGCATGTTGGTTCAACAAAGTAAAGGGTACATATGCAATAAGTAAAGAAATGATATTAATCTATTAAAAGATCTAAGAGACTAAGTTCATTATTAGTATTAACTTTAATGGGATAAAAATCTTCCTTGATGAAATTTTGGATTAATCTAAATAGCATTATGCAACCAGTCCATAATTGATAGTAAACTAGTCCACCTTGGACATGAAGAAATATAAAAGTACGAATCTAGTAATATTAGAAACGAAGTAAGCCCGTTGGTTTACCCTAGTGGTGGGGAATGTGGGCTATATGTGGGAGGTCTTGGGGTCCATTCCCCAGGGCTAGCCACCTCTATAGCTCATCGTTACTCGGCTAGGTAGTTCCGGGTGGGTCAGCACTTCGGTGGTAGAGGTGGTCTCTCGACGTGGTGTCAAGCCGGCTCGGTGTTCAATGCGACGGGGGTCGGGGTCAAACATGAATCCTATGTTCAATGTGATAAGGCATGTCGGCATTGCGGCACGAGAGTTATCCCAAAACCACTTTTTCTGATGGGGTGGGAGTGGTGCGGTCAAGTCACATGGTTGTGTGCTTTCCCACCCAGTTTCAAATCCCCTAAGGCATGATCCTCCTTGAAGGTGGTTTCGCCGCCAGAGATGGCATCTCTGCTTGTCTTGACACCGTGATGACTCCTCACTACTGACGTTGGTGGTTTCTCCTCTCGTTGTCGATGTTGGTGGCTCCTTCTCCTCTCGCGCTGATGCGTTGGTGGCTGCTCCGCTCACTGTTGCTACTCCTCTCGTTGCGGTCGTGGCTGCTCCTCTCACTGCTGACACTTGTGGTCTGCTCAACTGCCGCGATCCTGGTGGATACTCCTCTCACTGCCGACGTTGGTGGTTGTTCTAATAGTTGTCCCACTCACTGCGGTCGTTGTCGACAGTTGCTGCATCTTCACTTTAGTTTCATGGTTGCTTCAATTGGGTTCCTAATAGTGGTCCCCTTCATTGTAACCAGGTTGTGGATCCTCTCAAAAATCCTCAAGTGTACAAGGATGTGGGTCCTTTCAAACACCCTCAATTTACCCTCAATCCAAAAAAATATTAGAAACGAAGTAATCTATAGAGAAGGAGGAAGTAAACTTGGCTTGATAACTGATTTGATACCTATAAAGAATTAAAGGTCATTTAAAAGAACTTAACTCCCTTCATAAAGAAAAAGCATTGACTTATAAGCTGAGATCATCTCTAGCCTAAATTAAGATGTGTGAATCAATCCTAAACAAGTATAGACATAGCTTGATTAAGGGATATAACAACAAGATTAGTTGTGGTAAGACTATTAAGACCTATTGGAACCTTGAATAAGGGTTTATCACACTCTTTCTATCTAAATGGTTAGAACATATGGATAGGGAAACAAAGTGATAATCACCTCATGATCTTATCTGCCTATTTGAAGTAATCGATGCATGAACTATAATTCACTAAGTAATTGGACTAAGTTTAATGAATCTAGATAATTGTGATGAGACGTTTGTGAGGTGATGGGAAGACAAGTTTAGATGTTATGTACAATCGTCTAAACTAAGCGTACATAGTATAGCTAAGAAACTTTGGCCAAAGTAATGTGCTTACTAGGTACATTGTCTAATCACTGTGATTCCTCAAATCCCGAAGTGTAGGATACAAGATGGAGTTTTACTAAATGAAACTTTAAGTAGACACTGGAGGATCACTCACGTGTTCTCACTACCGCAGTGCAGTAAAACTAAGTGAGGCTAAGTATGAACATTCAAACAAATGTAAAGGGTGATCATGGAGATCAGGGATAACTAACCCTTACATTTGTACAAGGTTTATCACTATGTTATAGGATGGATTAATTTAATAAGGCATGCTACATAAACTATCTTAACTAGATAACTAATTTAATTATGCAAAGGAATGTCTACTTGTTGTTAATTAAATATGACTTGTTGCATTAACTAGCGGTAGCTAGTTATCTGATTTATATATGCAAGAGGAATGTCTAAATGCGGGAATTAAAAATCCTACTAATTTGGGTGTCATATTTTAGGTTGTTACACAATCAACCCTCACTCATCACAACAACATCACTCTATCATCACAACCACTAAATACTTCACTAAATGGATAGAATCCACTCCCTTGACATCTACTAAAGCTAATAAAATCATCGATTTCATCTATCAACATATCATATGTCACTTTGGTATCCCTCACAAACTCGTCACTGATAATGGAAAATATTTTAAAAATAAAGACGTTAAGAAACTTTGTGACACATTTAACATCAAACTGATCTTTTCATCACCATACTATCCACAAGCAAACGGACAAGTTGAAGCTTCTAATAAAACACTTCACAACATCCTCATGAAAACCATTGATAAAGCAGGCATGAATTGGAATCTCCAAATCCTATTTTCTCTCTAGGCTTATCAAACTAGCATTCGTACTCTTATAAGTGCTACACCCTTCTCACTAGTCTATGGTTTCGAGGCGCTTACCCTTAAAATTCAAAATTCATCACGTCGTGTATCCCTCGGGGACTTCATTTCTAATGAGGACTATTGACAAGACCATCTAACACAATTAGAATTATTAGATGAAAAATGCTTAACAACTCTCGAACATCACCATGTCTACCAAGAGCGATTAAAACATGCGTATAATAAACATGTAAAATAACATGACTTTAACATAGGTTATCTCATTCTCAAAGAAAATAAAAATGTCACTACTCTGGAAAGGAGTAAACATGAAAAGTTTTCCCCTAACTAGATCGGTCCATATGTTATCACTCACAAGTATGGGTCGGGAGCTTATCATCTAGCCTCCCTTGATGGTACACCTGAAAAGGAACCTTTGAATGCCTTGCACTTGTATCCTTTATATTATTAACATATTGACAATCATGACAACAAATATCTTCTTTCACCACTAACCAACCATCTTATCATTGTAATCATTTGAAAGTATGTGGTTTCCATCACTATCCTTGAAACCTTAAAGATGAGCACCACGGTTATATTCATCACATCTTTCACATGGATAAGTTCCTTGTTAGGAAATAAGGGATAAAATATGTGGAATAATCCCTCACGAATCGTAACAAAGAGAAACTAATATGCGAAATTATTACAGATCTCAAATAAAATTGCAAAATAAAATAACACAACACAAAGAGACAGTATTTAACGTGGTTCACCCAATTTGGGCTACGTCCACCAAGAATCACTTGCTCAGATTTTATTACAAGCCACCACTCTCTTAATACAATACCCAGATCCATTTGTAGAGCTATGCTCAACAAACTCTATAGAATTCACACCGAATTCAAAGCACATCTGCAATGTTCTTCACTTGTTCATCTTTCATATGCATAAGACCATATAAATAAACAATCGCTTGCGCTTTTACAAAACCGTGGGTATCAAAACCATGGGCAAAACCCGTCCCATAAACCTATGGGTCAAAAAACTTGCCCATATGAGAAGAGCACGTTTCCCGATATGTCGGGTGCATTTTTAAGGCCAAAAAAATTTATGCCTAATTTTTTTTTTTTAGAGCTGCACCCCAAACCCCGGCGAGGATACATGAAAAGTGTACAATACTCTTAGTGTACAGTCTTCAACACTTTCACACATGAAAACATGCTCCACAACCTAACATTCCTCCTTAGAATGAACCCCACAATCATTACATTCACTTGCCTTGTATATCAACCAAAGACATGTCATGGGGCACACATGTGTAGTTTATACACACATTTCTTCCCCTCCTCGAAGTGGTCTATTAGGGTTTCCCTCAGCTAAAAAGAAATTCAAAAATATCTACATATTGTTAAAATAAATATACCGATCCCTCGAAGGATAGATATTCAAATATCAAAATCATGTTATCAAAAAGAAAAGTAGGTTGATCCCTCGAAGGATAGCTACCTGTCAAAATCATAGACTGATCCTTCGAAGGATGGCTATCCAAAAAAGAAAAAGTCAAAAAGTCAAAATTGTAGACCACTCCCTCAAAGGATGAAGACCTGTGTAAAAAGGCTTCATACATCAATCAACCTTCAAAATTCAAATATCAAAATCATCCCGAAAGCTTCTGCATCAATCAACTTTCCCAAAGCAAACTTCCTGCATCAATCAATTTGCATCAAAATAAAGTACAAAGTTAGGGCACCTCTCTATAAAACCATTGAAAGGAGAACCTAATCTCACATGCAACCTACATGTGTCACCCCTTCCCATGTCCTAGGAAGGTATACATATCATCCCCATTCCTATCCAAGATCCTACATGTGACTACCCATTGTTAGTCTTATGTTAACATTTGTTATAAAGGCCAAAAGTGTAAGTGCCTTCATCATATTTATTCCCATCATGTATGCATCAAATCTAGTATAAAAGTAATCATTCCATGTTTTATTCTTATTCAAGAGTTAAAACACATTTTGATATACATTAAGATCACATTAAAGTCCATAACACATGAACACTTAAATAACAACCACATCTATCAAACATTTTAACAACATTTGTCAAACATTTATACAATACTAACACATCAAAATAAAAACCAACATGTGAATCAAAATCAAAATCATCATCATCATATATATAATCATATCAAAATGTATTTGTACATCATTTGGAGTCTCACAAAGCTCCGTATATCAAAAACTATACATCGAATGTTAACCTAACAAAGAGCCATATACATCAAAATACATCATATATATCCAGTAAATTGGACACTCGCAAAGAAATCACTACCACGAACAATGCTCCCCGAGCACCCCCAACACCATTGTCACCACCACCATCATCTCCATCAGGCCCTCTACTAGGCCCTCCTCCATCTAGACCACAAGGTGGTTAACCCACACTCGTTGCACTAACACTAGGACCTCCTCCTCGTTGAGTTAGATGTGTTGTGTAACGGAGCATAGTAGGAAGGTTCCGCACCACTAGATCCTCATAGTAGGCCAACTCATCACATATTGACTAGTAGTTAGCTGAGCTAACCATAACAGGTGGTCCCATCTAACCACTAGCCTGAGACCGAGCTCCCACCAACTTGGCACCTATCACTAAAGTCCTTGTGATCCCGAGAGCCTTTCTCAAGGTCTCTCATTGTTTTTTAATCGGTTTGATCGGTTGTAGCTAGTCTTCAGCTCTTACTAACTAAGGTTGTCGCACTTACCCCACAACCCATCCCTCTCCACTACCAAACCATCATGCTTAGTCCTCAAATTGTCTCTCTCTCTGCAGGTCATTGTAGCCCACTCAACCTCCATTGTGGTCTTCTCGATCTCCATTCGTGTAATAGTAGTCTCGAGAGTTACTTTATCTCCCTCATCATCCCCATCACCTCCCTAGGTGCCCCCTCCACACGATCCCGCACCCATCTACCTCCTCGAGGTGGTTAGGCTCTCCACCGTGCAACATATGCCTCGGTCACATCAACATCATCCATAGGAAATGGATCTCCTTGGTCATAAATACACATATCCCCCTTGCATTAGTCATATAACAATGTAACAAATGCGCTAGTAATGGAGTCTCCACATCCCCATCATCGGGTCTATATAATATCAAGCCCCGACACATCCTTAATCAAACCAAAATGTCGCCCGACATGGTGAATCTAATAAGCTCCCACTCCCTCCTTGATGACCTCAGTATCCATAAGTCCTCTTGAGTGGCATTCACCGACTTGACTCTCTCTATCCTTCCCATATTGGTGTTTAACTAAAATTAATTAAATTAGGAGAAGTATAATAATAGTTAATCTAATCTAGGAGGACATAAACGTTGTAAATAAATGCACTAAAACAATATGAAGTAATTAAATAATTAAACTAATAGAAATGAAACCCTAATGTGCAAGAGTAAAGTGAGGAAGGAACTCAACTGATTATAGATGACAATCGTAAAGTGTCGTAGGTATGACAGAAATTCCAGAGCAGGAACAACTACACAAAGGTCTTGAAAAGAGTGCATCTAAAATATTTAACAGATTGGAGCGCCTTGAGGGTACTAGGGCACCTCGGGGCACCCTACAGGTATGCGAAATAGGCACCTTGGTATGCAGAAGTAGCACTTTGATCTCTCGAAAAAACTTGAAACTTGATTCTTTCGTGGGTCGAAGATGAACTCATGACTTTTGTTGTCTGTCGCACTAGATTTGTTGAACTCACACCAATGTATCAAATTATGGAAGATGAAATGTTGAAAAACCTACAAAAGGCAAAAGAAGTATCAAAACCCTAAAAATAAAGATGTGGAATGAATGGGTCGATCTACCTCACTTGCCATAACAATGGGCTTACTAAACTAAGTGTTGCACTACATTTCGGACCCAAATGTAGTTCCTAGTGTGTGTGCATGTTTTTCCCTGTGTCTTGTGCACCACACTATGTGAAGTAGTGAGCAATAACTAAATGTAGAAAATGTAATAACATGTGTGCATGAAATAGAATAGAATCCCTCCCCCTATGAAGTGTGTGTTGATGCAGATCTCCTAGCCTTGATGCATGGAACTATGTGGATGCAAGTGATGCAATGGATGCAACTCTAGATGGAGTGATAGTAGTAAATGACATTAGGACCCTCATTATGGTCTCATAAATTTATATTTATAGGGTTCTCTTGATCTAATTTCGTAATTAACCCCGACATGGCCGACTAGGAAAAAGATAAGGATGAAAAATGGCTAAAAGACCCAAAAAGTGGAGAAAGTAGAAAAAGGATCGGGGTGCCCTGGTGGGACCAAGGCATCCCTGTATAGGCCTGAGTGCCCAGTTTAGGCTAAAATGATGAGAAAGTGCCAAAATAGATTGGGCATGTATATAAAAATGTGCGGGAATGACAAAATAAAAGGTAAAATAAGATGGCCAAAAGATGGGATTAATTAGTACTTTCTTCACTTAAGAACCTTCTAAATAGTAGTATGAGACCGAGCTAAATAATGCCTAAAGTGCATGATTTTGTGACTACATTTTTCCCCACTTTATGTTGGTGAGCTAAATCTTGATAACATAAAGTAGATAGAGTACGTACCTAATATCCATGAGAGTAGTAGAGAAACACCAAAGGACTAGACTCAAGCGTGGAATGAAAAAAAGAAGATGGAGGAGCGTGGAATCTAAAGATGAAAAATGCACAAATAAAAAGTGATGAGAGTGAACCTAGGGTGGAACACATGTGTAGTTATTGCGGTGTGTAGTGTACCTGCATGGTTAGTAAAGCATGTGTTGTTGCGAAAATGTCATTGTTGATTGTTTTCCTCATCGTTATTGTTGTTGTTGCCCCTAATTTGACTATTTGTTTCTCATATGGTCGGACCTACAAGGAGAAAATGATCAAGTAGTCAAATATGTATGTATGTAAAAATGCTATGTAAAATACGCATGTGCATATGAAATGTGTAAAATACGTAAATGTAAAATACACTAAATGAAAATTTAAATGGAACATGTGCACCTGATCCATGTTGAGAGAAAGGGTGTAGAAGGATATCATGTACTTGCTGCTATGAGTTTTTTGGGTGATCTCACGCCACCCTGGTTGAAGAAGTGTAGGGAGGAAATGCTTTGTGTCCTCCAAGCTCTAACCACTTCTGTTGAAATGTGTGAAGAGATCTTTGTAGCATCCTAGTTTTTTGGGCGATCCGATGCCACTGGCCGAAGTAGTGTAGAGAGGCACACCCACTAACCCTAAGCCTATGTAACTACTTCCCAAAAATGCTAAGGACACCATGTCCTATAAAATCCATTGTGTATGGGGTTCATAGACTCTAAACCCACTCATTGTATGTAAACCCACAATGCCAAGGGCGGAAAGTGCACTAGTACTGAACCGGTATAGTTGCATTGTGTTAGTATGTAAACCCCAAATGATGCCCCCTCTTTGGGGGTGCATGCGACATCACTGATAGGAGAATGTGGCCCCAAAAGAGGACCAACCACACTCTAAACTATGTACCCTAGAAAGTGCTTGGTAGAAACCAAGGCATGCACAAACAAGAAGGCTAGCCAAAGACAAGTGTAAAGAAAACAATGCATGCATATAGAAAACATGTGTAAGTACATGTAGACAATGTAGTAAATGTAAACACACAAGAAAATAAGTAAGTCACACAAAGTGGGTTGTAAACATGGGACATCACTCACGATGTTGCAAGACACACAAGGCCATCATGGCCGCAAACAACAAATAAGTGTGCACACAAACATAGGTCAAAGCCCATATACTATGGCAAACAATAGCCAGACAAGTACAAAAAGAAAACAAGTAATCATGGAAACATGTAATCCTAAAACAAGTGTTGCACATGGAACACCCATTAGCATGTTAGAGTAATAACCAATATGTCAAAGCATGTATGATCAAGTAATGTAAGATGTTAAGTACAAAATGAAACAATAACACCTATATGAGATGAATGTGGATGCCCCCAAACCAATATAGGAAGGGTAGAAGGTGAGCATCCATGTCATGTGTAGGAGTCTTGTATCTATGATCACACTAAACAAAGGTGTGAACACGCATGTGTGGATGATATAGATAATGACATATAAGAAATCAATCTAACATGTGTAGTAAAGTGATCATGCAAAACACTAGTAAAACAAGAGTAAATACCCCAAGACAATGCAATATGTTGTGGATGGATGGAATGGAATGCAAAATGGAGTGATAGAGCCGCATGCCCCCCAATGGATGGAAGTGTATGTAATGAGGTTCATTTTTTTTTCCCCCTCAGTAATCAATAATGAACCATAAATGAGAGTGTGTCATCGGAAAATGGTCGAGTAGTGTTTGTGTGTCTAGTGTTGAAAGTATGTGTAGTGATGATGAATGCATAGGATGTGTAACCCTATGAAAAGTATATGTATGACTTGTTGAATGGATGTGATGATGAACCCTATAGTGAAGCGTGATATCACTAACTTGTTGAATGTATGAGTGATGATTTGGCCTAGCGTAATCATATATCACTATATGATGATGAAAGGATGAGTGATGATTTAGCCCTAAGTGTATATCACTATAAGATGAAAGGATGAGTGATGATTTAACCTAAGGTGTATACCACTACAAGATGATATAATGGAGGTGGTGATTTAGCCTAAAGTGTATACCACTACTAAGATGATATGGTGGAAGTGGTGATCTAGCCTAAAGTGTATACCACTACTAGATGAAATTAGAGTGAGTGACGATTTAGCCTAAAGCGTATGTCACTAGCCTAAGAATGTCACATAATGAAATGTCACATGATGAGTGTAAGGTCCATTTGATTGGTAAACCCTCGAATCAAGTATGGATTGAGGAACTAAAGTGTTTTATAGGGTGGTGAGTGCAATGCATAGAAAACAATGTAATATAAATGACCAAGTGATGAATAGGATATGTAAATGTGTGGTATGTTGAATGCGATGCTAAAGGTACGAGATATAATGTGTAAAATGTGATAATAGGTGTAGATAGACTAGTAATGTAGAATGTAGGAATGAAATGTAAAGCTAGACTCATAGGTAATGTAGACTAGCGTAGTATGCAGAATATAAATGATGTATAAATGTGCCATGTGAAATAGCCTAATGGTGTATGTAATATGTAAAATGACTAATATGTGCATGATGAAAATGTAATATAATGTAGAATGTAGACTAAGTGTAGAATGGATGGTGTATGATGCGCGATGTGTGTGATAAAGTGTAAATGTGTAGTGCCTATAGTGCATTGTGTGGGGTTCAGTGTAATGGTAATCCCTCAACAGTCAAGTGTGAACCAAAGCACAAGAGTGTGTCATCGGGTAATGAGGATGCTAAATGTGATGAGAATGTAGATAGAAAAATGCAAGGAATAAATGAAAGGTATGGTTGGTATGAAGGATGAGAAGGGGGTATATTAGATGTTATGCCCCCAAGTATGTAAACTAACCAATGAGAGTGAAAGATAGAGGTCCTCCACCCGATGCCTGCGAGGATGAAAGCGGAGGGCCATGATCTAAAAGTGGCGGTATGGTAGATAAACGTGGTGCTGGTGAATGAGATCTATATGCATGTGAAGGATTAATGTATGATGAAGATTAGAATGTAGCAACATGTGGTGATGATGGTCAGTGGTAGTTGTCACGGTGATAGGATTGACGACTTATTAGTAGGAAACGGTGAACCAAATTTGGTAGAGGATTGAGTTGGCAATGTCGGAGAAGGTTGAAGAGAAAGAGATGGTGAATGACGTGTGAAAGATTGTTGCTATGAGTGCTTGAGCAACACTAGCTTGAATGCTAGGAGATAAGAGAGCCCGATGGGATTTATCGTTAGTATTAGAATGTTGTGGAGCGAATGAAAGGAGGCCTAGATGTTTGAGATCTTTGATTATTCATGACAAAGCACGAAAAACATTATCATGATGTCCATTAATTTGATGATAATGGAAATATGGACGACCGTGGTATTTTTCTAGCCGAGAAGGAGGATAGTAATGAGTAGGTGGTAGAGTGATCAACTGATGATTAAGAAGTTGAATAAGAATATCATGTGTCATAGTATTATGTGCAAAATATAAGAGGCACAAGAAATGGTATGCCTTGAGGTTTGGTTAGATGGCAGGTAGTGGACATAGATTAGATATGAGATGTAGAATTAGTACAAACATGTGATTGAGAAGCATGTTTAAGTTGTTGAATTTCAACGGTAAGGGTGGTAATTGAGGATTCCATAGCTTGAAATTGATCTTGCAAAGTGTGGATTGAGTCTAATAGAAGTGTATTAGATGGATGGTTATGAGGGCCAAATCTATCAGCTAAGTGTGTGAATATAGGACTTATTTGGTGTGGTGGTGAGTTGTCATCGATAAAGGGAAGTGATGGGCAATAAAACCTTCTAAAATATCATCATGAGCATTGTCAAAATCATATTGAATGGCATGAAACTTGATAAGAAATGGTGTGTGGTTGGTCATCCAAATAATTGTGAATGTGTAAGATATACATTGTCATGGCATATTGTTCATCAGTAAAGGGAGGTAAGGGACATCCATGAGCATACCAAATAGTGAAATTGGGTGAATAGCAAAGAAAGGAGCTATTGCAAATGTGTATAATACCAAATGGCATGGAAATGCTATATCGATGTGAGCAAGGATCAAGTGTGTCACTAATATAATCTAACCAAGACTAGATTAAGAGTAAGCAGAGAAGAAGTATGATAACACGCTAGATGAACCACAAGATGAAAAACACGAAGGCCATATGCAAGTAGTGAGAATAATAGAGCCATGATACAAATTTGGATCGTATAAAGGAGAATGGAGGTCCTCAAAGGAAAAACCAAGCCAAAGGAGACCGTCATGTGAACATACGGTGGCTTTGTAGGAAGTATCGAGTGGTATATGCTCCCAATAGGAATTTTTCATGAAGAGAGTACAAGTGAATGGTGGGCACATGAAGGGGATGATATTGGTGTAGATGAGAGAGTGACGTCCGTGGACTGGAAAGGCCCCTGATATGGAATGATAGCAGTATTAGTAATAGGTGGTGAGGAGGGAAATGCGTCTATCATGTGAATGGCACCCTCAAATGGTAGCTCGTGTATAAAGGGAGGTGGTGGAGGATAGGTAAAAAAGAGAGTATTGTGGAGTAGGCCTTGTATACAATACCATAGCATTGGTAACATCAGGAGTTAGTGATGAATCGGGGGACCATATCAACCATACAAATAGTAGGGACGGATTCATGTGAAGCTTCAAGAGATTGAAGTTCAACCGCAAAAGATGGAGGAGTAGGGACAACTATTGTATTGGGAGAATCAACTATGCATAATTGAGAGAAATAACGAGTGACTGTGAATCATCTTGTGGTTCAAAAATGATGGGAGTTGCAATTATGGGATCAGGTGAAGTAGCTTGTGCCTCCTCTATGATTTGTGCTAAAATAATGGGATCAATAGTACACATATAAGTGAAAATGATGACATCAAGAGCTTTAGGATCCATATCAAAAGATGGAAGTTGAATAAATGAAGGGAAAGGTCTATAACTAGAAGGATCAACAAGGGTATCAACAAAGGCATGCCCAGAGGTATCAAATTATAGAATGAGTGGAGATTTAGAAGGATTATGTTTAGCCATGATGAGAGGTCGGGTTCACCAAAATGATTAACTAAAATTAACTAAATTAGGAGAAGTATAATGATAGTTAATCTAATCTAGAGGACATAAACATTGTAAATAAATGCACTAAAACAATATAAATAATTAAATAATTAAACTAATAGAAATGAAACCCTAATATGTAAGAGTAAAGTGAGGAAGGAACTCAAGTTGATTATAGCAGATGACCATCACAGAGTGTCGTAGGTATGACAGAAATTCCATAGAGCAGAAAACGTTGCACATAGGTCCCGAAAAGAGTGGATTTGGAAGATCTGACCAAAATGGAGTGCCCAATAGGGTACTGGGGCACCTCGAGGTGCCTTGGTATGTAGAATAGGTGCCACTGGTCTCAAAATCTGGAACTTAATTCTTTCAGGGTCGAAGAAGATGACTTGTGACCTTCGTTGTCTATCACACTAGATTTTTTGAACTATGCGAATGTATCAAATGATGGAAGATGAAATGAAGACCTGCAAAAAGAAAAGGAAGTATTTTAAAACCCTAAAAATAAAGATGCAGAATGAATGGGTCGATGACCTCACATCATCACCGCCATAACAGTGGAATTACTAAATTGAGTGTTGTACTACATTTCGGACCCAAATGTAGTTCTGGTGTGTGTGTGCATGTCATGCCCTAGGTACTCTTGTTCCAATCACACTATGTGAAGTAGCGAGCAATAAATAAATGTAGAAAATGTAATAACATGTGTGCATGGAATAGAATATAACCCCCCTATTGAAGTGTGTGTTGATGTAAATCTCATAGCCTTGATGCATGGAACTATGTGGATGCAAGTGATGCAACTCTAGATGGAGTCATATTAGTAAATAACGCTAGACCCTCATTATGGTCTCATAACTTTATATTTATAGTGTTCTCTTGATCTAATTTTGTAATTAACCTCGACATGGTTGAATAGGAAAAAGATAAGGATGAAAAATGACTAAAAAGAGCTCAAAAAGTGTTGGGAAAGTAGAAAAAGGATCAAGGGCACCCGGTGGGACCGGGGCCCCCCGGCACCCCAATACAGGCCTAGGTGCCTTGGTTTAGGCTAAGATGATGGGAAAGTGCTGAAATAGACTGGGCATGTATATAAAAATGTGCAGGAATGACGAAATAAAAGGTAAAATAAGATGGCCAAAAGATGGGATTAATTAGTACTTTCTTCACTTAAGAACCTTTTAAATAGTAGTATGAGACCAGGATAAATAATGCCTAAAGTGCATGATTTTGTAAGTAAAGCTGGAAATCCAATGTAGGGCCTCCATATCACATCTCCTATACGTAACCCTAAAAGAGTTGTCTATAATACTCCTCACTCCGTACTAATCTAGCCACCCCTACATTAGAATGCCATCACATGAAACCGGTTGATCTCCCCATCATATCAACACCTCCCCATGGAAAACCATGAGGAAAAGCCACAACAATATGCTTAAAATCCCAACACTATAGCAGAAAAGCAATATCAATCCCGAACCTCTTGTGGATCCTCCAGGCCTATAGTTACCTATAGGTATGTCTTTAGTAAAGTAGGGGCCCATGCAAAGACGGTCCTATGCTCCATCATCTCTGCCACTACACCCATCATCATCCAAGTAAATTGACCACCACCAGAGTCGGGAAAATTAAAACATGTAATCCCCATCATCATCATAGTCATGCATGCATGACCCTCTATCTCGGAAGAATATAAACTCTAATAATAAAATCCACCGTTATAAACCTTGCATCATTGACATCCTCCCCGTATAACCTCTGCATCACATCTACCCTCTCAATATCCTCAATACAATATATGCCCTCTCCATGCACAGGAAATCTAGTAATCCTATGAACATCCTCTAGGGTGATGGTCATCTCACCCGTCAATGCAACGAAAGAACAAGAACAAGTGGTAGGATCTCACATCTCCATCAATGCTAACAACAATCCTCGATGCCTATGGATGCATCTATAGTAACGCATCCCCACAAAACCCACATCCTCTAAATGTGACCAATCCTCATCTGACATATTTTCTCTCACATCCCCTAAAATCACTGGAATCCTATCTCTGATAGTCAATTTGGCCTTCACCTGCATCCAAAAACACAAAAACATGGATTAGAATAAATTTCCATCAAAATTTTATCAAATCTATACAAAAAACATCAATCGCTAGCAATTCAATCCAATCGTTGGTGATCCATCCAAATTGCTAGCGATCCATCAAAATCATCGACAATTATGGGAATTTCACAAACATGCCCTTACATGGACATTAAAAACAAAAAAATTAAAAACACACAAAATGAAAAAACAAAGGTACATACCTCTGCTTGAGTGAGCCTCCCCGCCTTCCAAATACTCCTGCAATTGCCATTTCTCAATTATCACTCTTTTCACTCAATTAAGTTGTGTAAACTCGCTAATCACAAATGAAAGATTTCTTGAGAAAATCGACTATTTATAGCCCCCATTATTCCACGTAGGAATCACTGACATTTCATGTAATCACCGATGATCCACCTTGATCGTTTGCAATTCCTATCAATCGCTAATGATCCCCCCTTTCTTGTCAAAAACATCCATTTTTCAAAATCAACAATTATTTTAACCACATTATTGCATTTTTCAACAATGTGCCTCATTTTGAGGACCCCAAAATGGTCATCCTTCACTGAGACTCATTTTACGACCTCGTTACTACGGTAGAGCCATATGTTTGTAGGCCATGAACCCTTTAGTTCCTCTATCACTTAGCTTTGTGATCTTTTAGCTATCCCTACGCATCATACATCTATAAGACACAAACCACGTGGTTCCCCTATCACTTGATTCTATGGTGATATCCATCTTGTTTCAATACCTTGTCTTGGGGAAACTTCAAATGAAATGCACATGTCAAACCTATCCAATCAACTCAATCAAACTGGTGATCCTTACACTGTGTCACAATCACCCCATTTTAAGGGGGGGTCACCCTTCCAAACACATAATAGACATATCTCACACTATTTTCGTCCACCGCCTTCGGTCATCACAAACTACTCGACAAAAAGGGGCAAATATAGACATTAGCTTTTCGTTAACCTACCTAATTCATCTTATGCGCACATTATTTAATCTAAAACCTGTCATTATACCATTATCCTAAGTCACCCTCTCTTCCTCTAGTAAAATCAATTTTTACCCCTAAGAAATTACAATTTACCCATCCCAAACTACCTCAACCTCTTTAAAACAACTTAACATCTCAAAAACCAGCTCAAACCTATTTTGTCTTAGCATCCTAACCTCCCAACTTGTCCATAACCTCTTGCAACCATTTTCCCTCATCATTTACCCAAAAACCCCCATTTAGGAAGTGGTTTCAACCATTTCCTAAATGTTTTCCCAAAAATCTCGGATCATTACCGATTTTACCTAACCGCCATCGATTATAAATAGAAGTTTTTTACTCTCGGAAGGATCTTCAAAATCTTTTGCACATTCTTGCACTCTTGTCTTCATCTAAAGAATGAAGCCCTATTACTACGAGAGATCACCAAGGACCTCGCATCACTATCAAGCCTTTGCAATACTTCATCTTGGAGCATCTTTTCATCAACCATCTTCCCAGGAAGCTCAATAATCTGCCAACAACTCCAATCAACTTTATCCAACATCTACACAAGCTATCTCGACCTATTTCAACACTGCAAGGTACTCTTTTATATTGCATTATCATCTTTATTTCATATAAACATAAAAATAAAATAAAAAATCATCATTTAAAAGCTTTGTTTATTATTTTTATCAAGTTTGTCATTATCACGATGTCGCCAACGATTGCTTAAATCACCCGCAATTCTATTTGATTGCCCGCATGATTCTCTGAATCACCAAATGATCCTCTCAATTTACATTTTTCAATCAATTTACCATTTTAGTATCAATTTTATCAATCTTTTGGATTTAACATGTCCTCTGTAAGCATGGCTTTACTTTAGATGGTAGTACCTAGTCAGTCTCATCCTATCACAAGCATCTATGACCTCCCAATAGTTCAACAACCCTTCTTTTGGGAACAATACAACATCCTTCATGAGCTTACATTATGTGCAATTTGATTTTCCACGACATAGAATACATTGAGGATCAAATCGAGTTCCTCCATGACATCCAACAGAGACCGAAGATTTTTAGTATGATTACTTTGAGTCTATTTAGATTGCATCCACCCTCGCCTGGGCCACATTTGAAGTTACGTAGGACTTCCCTTAAACCTTGAGTTCGAAAGATTCTTATCCATTATCTATCTTTGTTATTTGTATATCTTTATCATTATATTTTTCAATCTACTTGACTGTATCAAAGGGAGTTGACATCCTCCAAGGAAGTCCCTTTGGATTCCTTGAATTGGCCTTTACCAAACAACTTGTTTATCACTATCTAATATTTTCTATTTAGTTATCTTTGATCTACAGTGTTTCTTCACCAACATAAGAAGGAGGAGATTCATTACATAGCATTGACATCGATCATCGCGGGTATCGGTAAACCCCGTCATCCTCCAAGGTTAGTTTATTTTTGTTATTTCATTTTATTAAGTTAAATTTAGAAAGAAAAAAATTATTCTGGTGTAATGTTATTGAGTACTCACTCAACAACATAAATTAGGGGCAAATGTAGACACAAAATCACGCACTTGGGTACATTTCTAGGTCCTAATCACATACCACTATTCATATGATTCCTAAGCAAGAAAACTAGTAATTGACATTTATCTTTGGCCTCTTTTATGTCTTTCTAGTTTCCTCTTTGGTCTTGCACACCCCACAACCCAGTCTAATCTTTATTGTTTTATCTTTCTTGACCATGGACATTAGTGCCCAATGAGACACCAGCGCTAAGCACCTCGACCCCTCTTGTTGCCCCCGACCTCTTTGTATCTTACTTGCCTCTTTTGGGCCTCTTTTATCTTTTGGCATCTTGTTTTCTTATGGGTTGGCCTTTTAGTTGTCAATTATGAAATTCAACCAAGGGAATCATATAAATATAAAGCTATGTGACCATAATAAGGGACTAATCTCTAAGCATCTACTATCATCACCTAAGGTTGCATCCAAAAGGCATTTTAAGAGCATCAAGGCATTCATCTAGCTTCATTCAAGGGATAAGGGACTACATTTTCTACATATATGCATATGAGGGGAGGTTTATTTTCCATCCACACATTTATTTACAGTGTTACATCTAGTTATTACTTGTTCTCGGAGTGCATCTTACACAATTTTTACACACACACAAGAACTACATGGAGTCCGAGATGTGAGTGCGAATCCTCGGTCATAAGTTCACTTTATCGGGTGACCTCTGGGGTCAGTGTGACCTCCCATTTCATATTTTCTTTTTAGGATTTGATGTGTTTTGGGGTTTTACAGGTTATCTTTCTCTTTGTAGGTTACATGCAAAATTTGCGGGCATAGTGTGACGTACGTGTGACTAACAACGAAGGTTAGTGACCACCTCACGACACCGTAAGATTTAGGTTCGACCATTTTATAAAACAGGTGCCCAATAGAGGTCTCTAGTGCCTAAGTGCCCCCGACCCAATCCAAGTGCCTTGGTCTAGGCTCATTCGACACATCTAGAATTTATTGTACATGGGTGCGATAGTCTACTTTCCTATTTCTCGGTTTCTCCAGGTCTACACAATCCCAACATCGGGCATAAATCAGCTAAGGCATTCTTTCCCTCTCTTACACTTAAGGTTTCAAATTTATTAGCTTATTGGCTTGTGTCAAATATGTGCTTTACTGTTTATTTATCATATGCGACTCTGCAATATCTAGGGTTTTACAAAAAAACACTTTTTTCTTAAATCATTTCTCTTTCCAGGTTAGAAGTCACTAATGCATCTATTTTTGGGAATAGGTGCCTTAAGGGGATCATTCCGAGATAGGGGTATGGTTATTCACGTAACCATTGGGTTAGGGATGATACATGGAGAGAGAATAACTTTTGGTCCCATTTATGTTTTTATTTTGCTTTTATCCTCTTATTTTGTCTCTCATTCTTCCGACATCTAGCTTACTTATGACTCCCCATTTTTATGTCTTACATTATCTTCACCTTATATGAATCTTTACACACTCCCATTTTCACTTTCATCCCTAGGTTGACGCCATCACCCGGGTAATTGTGTCAATGTAAATTCAAAACGTGCATGCCTTCCCCATAAAGCGATGACATCGTATAAAGATCCCAACTCTCATTCAAACATTAGACAATCATATAAGATCAACAGAACTCACCATTAGCTTTGTTCTCTTGTGCCAATTTGCACCTTCTCCCTTAGCTTCTGGAGTTCTTACATCTCAACTTTTAGATTAGAGATTCTTCTTGCTTGGATTGGTTTGCTTGTACTTTTGGGTCATCTATAGTGAGCTAGAACTGGATTATTTCCCCTTCTCCACCTAAAAGTTATTCTCTTTTGGTGTATGGTCCTTTAGAGATAGATGCATCAATGACCCCCAACAGGTAAGTGCTCTAACCAATTTTGTCATTTTGTATAGAGTAGTTCCTTACATTCACTATTTACTATATGTTAGCTTAGTATTTTGTGCACATGTTAGGTTAGCATATTGTATTTCAGTTCCTTTCATGTTACATGCTTTACTTCGGTTAGCATAGATGTTACACGTTTATTTTTCTCATAATATCCCCCATAGTGTCGATTCCTCCATGGGGTTCCTTCCTCTTCTTCAACCTAGGGCCTTGAAAACCTTAGGTTGTCTTAGTGTAAGGGTTACTTCCCTTGGGGTATGCGATCATAACGGTCCATGTACCCCCTTTAATTATATTTGTTTGTGTGTTGGTCTTGGTGTGTCCCTTACTCGTTGCCTTGAATACCATGGTTAAATGAATGATAAGAGTGCACGGTGTCTAGACACATTTTTTCCTACCATACGTCCTTGGTGAACCCAACATGAATCCTTATTTTTCCCTTTTGATCGAGCATAACTCATTAAAAGTATCCAAATTCATCTTTGTTTTGTTTCAATCTTTAAAAATTCAAATAACCCTAAAAAACAATTTTCCCAGATGCCTTCGGCCCCTGTGTCAATTTTTGTGCAAGGTCAATCCTGTATGTCTTGGCCAATATTTATGAAAGACACCTTTGACCCCTCGTGAAACACTTTTACATGGCCGATTGTGTTGATAGCCCATCTTCTTAGCTTCTTCTAAGTCGATCAACACTCCATCATGGAGTATCTTGGCCTGGGGCTCTCCAACTTTGGTGAACAATCATTTTCAGAAATTAATTGTCCAAAATCCATCTTTGCTTTAAACTCAAACTATTGTATGATAAGAGCTAGTAAAAAAGTATAACACCCGCAACACTAGCATCTTAGGTGATGAAGAGGAAGAGATTTAGATTGAAGACACCTCTGATATTCCACTTGAGATTCAAAAATTCCTTGATAAGTTTCCTCGATACAAGGGGAACCCTGAGTCAACAATAAAAAAACACCTTATTGATTTTGTATCTGAGCAACTTGACAGTAGAGTGGATAGTGGGAAGTCTATTATGGTAGGTACATCTGAAAATGCCTCTAGCTTTGACCACACTAATCTCATCCTTCAGCTCGTAGACAAGATGAGTTGGCAAACTACCACCACAGCCCAACTCCTTCAAATGCAAGCCAATACAATCAAAATGGTTAATTATCCTAACCCGGCTTTGGGGTGCAATTCCCCACCTTTGCCTAATGGTCCTAATGGGGCACCTATTTCCCAATCTCTCATCAAAAACAAAGTCTTATGGGTTATACAACAAGAGCCTCTAATGCCCTACATTTCTAGCATAGATATTGGAGGCATTTCCCCTTCTATTTTATATGATGGGTCAACTAATCCTACCTTTCACTTTAAGGCCTTTTAACAACCTTTATAAAGAATGGATTAAAGTTAATTCTTACAAAGCCACTAAACTTCTAGCTAAAACTCTAACTGGAGATGCCTTGGATTGGTATCACACTTTACCCCCTAAATCCATAGTGGAATTAGAATCTCTAGTAATAACCTTAGTTAATGAGTTTCAATATCATGATTTTCCTAAAAATAACATTAATTCTTTCATTAACTACAAATAACATGAGAATGAATCGGATAGCGTGAAGTAAAAAGTATTATAATACTTGAATAGAGATAATTTCTAGTTAATGAGGAGAACTCGAGTTTCGAGAGTTGGGAGAGGATGGAATCGCGAAGGGAAGAGGGGTGAAACCCTAATGGTGATGCAAGGCATGTGATATGGAGAAACCGGACATGGGAAGGAGCTCACGGTGGTGAAGAAGAATGGGATAGACTTTGAGGATGGGAAAATTGATTTAGCAGTTGTTCATGATTTCCTTGCTCTAGATGATGAATTAAATCTTGAATACATCAAATTTATTGTTGCGAGAGGATTACCATCTCACAGTCCTAAAAACCACAACCCTAAATCCAATTGTCCCCAACGAATGCAAGCAAGGGTTTGCATTCACGCTAAGTGAGAGATAGGGATCGACTCCCAAGGCTAGAGAAGAAATTGTTCAAGGAAATCACAATGATAAAGTTGATCCCTTTAGGGTCATTGTCGAGCTAAGAAAATTTCATTTAAGGAAGTCATCTAGTTGAATAAACAGAGTCCCAATACCCTGACTATATATATATAGTTGATTTAGCTAAGGAGATGTTGATTTTGAGTTTGGATAAAACTGAAATAATGGCTCATCTCAAATCCTGTCTCAACTTGTGGTCATTGGAAGATTCAACAACATATGGTCGTCTTCTTCTGCTCTTTCACTTTGGATTACCAAAAATGGTCTAAAAACTATGAAGTTTCATTTTTCTCCAAGGGCTTCTTTGTGGTGAGGTTCAAGGAAGTAGAAGAGTATCAAAAATGCTTGTCAGATGGTCCATGGTTCTAGGGCGGGACAATATTATTCCTCATGCCTTGGTTTTCTAAGTTTGATTTTAATACCTTCTCAGTCACAAAGATGTCAGTGTGGGTTTGTCACTCGAATATCCCATTGCATTTTTGGTATGCTCTAGAGGACATCGACAATGTCCTGGGGAAATTCTTAAAAGTGGATTTAGCCAAGGAAGTGGTAGGCCTTCGAACCTATGTCAAACTTTGCGCAAAGATTGATTTAAGCAAGGGACTACCAGACAAGATACTTTTAAAATTGGGAAATCTACAGCATGTCCAAATTTTAGACTATGAGAACACAACTTTTAGGTGTCGCATATGCCGTGCTCCTGGACATTTGTAGGTTGATTGTTCATAAGGAAGGAAGAATCAACAGAGAAAGAGTCCACCGAATAATGGAGGATGGAACAAATCCCCTACAAACCAAGCTCAAAATTCTGAACATAAGGAGAATCATGGCGAGATTCACCCATCAAATTCTGGGAGTGAATCTAAGAGACATGCCAATATGGCCCCTTCGACCGAGATAGGAAACAACAAGACAATAGCAGGAAGGGTGAAAAGGGGTCATGTTTCAACAATTCGATACAAATTTGATTCAGATCTGGATCATAATCCGATCCTTCCAATAATCTTATGATGGTGGTCACTTCTGATCAAAATAATTGGCAAGAGGTCAGGAAAAAAGGGGCAAAAAGGATGGTTTTCCAATCTCCTAGAATACTACTCTTCGAATGAAGAGCGGTAAATGCTAGGATTTTTTTATCATGATCATGTTTCTCGCATGTTGGGCTTACATTGTTTATCTTTCTAATATGGTTGTATTCTAGTTCATAACTCCGGTCAAAAGCATTTACTTATTAAAAAAAGCATGAGAATGAATAAACTCAAACATTCATCAAGCATTGGAAGACCTTATCTACTAAGGCGAAACATAACATGTTGAACGATAGCCTTTTCCAACTCTTCCTTCGAGCCCTAAAACCTCACCTGCAATATAAGGTTAGGTCCTTTTCTCCTACTTCCATCGATTAATCTTTTGAACAAGCCAAACAATGAGATTATATCATGAGGGAATTTGAGAAAGTTCCTCCTAAGACCCAAATGACTAAATAGATATAAATCCTTCAAAAATCAAAGAACAAGAATGCCACGGACAACGCTGTCTCATATGCCCTTCCTCTTATGGATTTTCAGAAATAGAAATGTATTTGATATTCATCAAAAGGCTAATAATAATAAGAACTAACCTACTTAATATCATTCATTTAACCAAGGACGAGTTGTAAAAGCATATGCCTAAACCATTTAGTCAGATCCTTGATCCTTCTCGACCTATCCCATAATGGCATGATGAAAACAAATTTGTTGGTGACACACCAATTGGGGCCATTCTCATGAGAATTTTCATGCCCTTCACACGAGTGCCATCACGTTCTTTCCGTGCCCTCAATTTGACCATGAAGCCATCACTAGAGAGCATTTGACTCAAGCGTACCAAGGCTCAATACTCAAAGGAAAAAGGATTGTCATAATGTCATTAATCAAGCTAATGAAGAACTTAAAATTTTCTTTGACCTTATGCCTAACCATAGATCAATTGAAAGCTCTAAGAAACCAAAAATGCCACAACAAACGTGGTTAATCTTGACTATTCCCCTGAGAATACATTGGCTATAAATGATGTGAGGCATGTGATTACATATATAGAACCTAAGTACCCTCCATTAGTTCAACCTCAACCCAAAGGGTTATTTACCTTTCTGTATTCTAAAATCAAGCTCCCAAAACCAAAATCTCATCTTCTATAGATGCCATCAGCCCTTGTGTAAAAATTGCTATAGGGCCAAAGGCATCTGAAGTTATTTCTTCAAACACATATGACTATGTTTGGGTTGATGGTGTCGAGCATAAGAAAACAACAATATCTAAAGTGTCTCTAATCACTCCTCCTACTAAGCTTGTTTATGAGGATCCTAAAACTCTCAACCTTATGCTCAGGTTCATCCATGATAAGTGGGATCCTTTGAAGCATT
Organism: Taxus wallichiana var. yunnanensis; assembly: GCA_018340775.1. Taxonomy (NCBI): domain Eukaryota; kingdom Viridiplantae; phylum Streptophyta; class Pinopsida; order Cupressales; family Taxaceae; genus Taxus; species Taxus wallichiana. The sequence goes on along the minus strand of CM031236.1, from coordinate 28,166,320 downwards.
GTCTCTAATTCCTGGCTCGATCCTCTTTTTAGACCTCATGCACATGTCACCTCACCATCGTGAGCGTCTTATGACTACATAATTTGACATAAACATATATTTTCCTCCTATTTTGGGGTAGTCTCCTATGTTGGTTCGAGGAAATTATGTGTCATCAGTGTGAGGAAATCTCCATTTGTATAGATCGTACCACTGATGTTTAAACTTACATTCATTTTCCCGTAGTATCCATGATTCCGCACGAGCACCTACTTCAAGAAGATGATCCCTGCCTCTTTATTTTTGTACAAATTGGTCAAAGCACAGTCAAGTGTGCCCTCATTGATGAGTGTGATGACACATGTGTGGCCTCTTTAGACTTCATTAAAGCCCTTGGATACTCAATCGACAACCTCAAGACCACATGTACTACTTGTCAAGGGTATGATCATCTGCAAATGCCTTCCATGGGTTGCATTTAGATGTCTATCACTATCCCTCATAGGATAATACAAGTGAAAGTTATGCTCTTCAATTTCCCCCTATCTTACAATATTATCCTTAGTTGACCTTAGATCCACCGCATGCATGTGGTCGCCTCTTCTACATACCAATGTGTCAATTTTTCACATCAAGGGAGATCTATAAAATCCAAGGTGACCCAAATCCTTGGAATTATGATACTCTCCAACAAAAGGAACTTATAAGTTTCCCACCCTTCAAGAGCTATCTAAAATTCCATTATGTGAATATTAACGCTTTAATTAAACTATACAATATTTTCATGGTAATGTGGGTCATCAAGTATTGGTCGGAGCACACCTTCCAATCTCTTAGATTTCGATGATGTCGAGGGCGATGAGATAACCATTAGGATCAACACTTCGATCATCCGACCTTGTCATTTCACAACTCCCTCCTAACTTGACCTCGCAAAAAGGAGCCTTCTACCCTCATCACCATTTCACACACACGCAACCTACACTTGAGCAAAAGGATCAACTAGAAACTACAGTTGATTCCTACATAATAGATACAAATACTCCTAACTATGATGACAATTATGCTCTAGACAATCCCCATTTGGCTAGTTATGCCCAAATTTGGGATAAAGAAGTCTAGCATTATCAAAGCACCCTCCAAAGTGCACTCACTCGTGATGTGAAAGTCATTCTTGTCCAAGAATACTCTTCAAATTCAAATTGAGCCTCCTCATAGTAGACTCGGTGTCTAAGCCTTAGATATCTTTACTATCCTTGCCCTCTCATCATGATTCCAACATTATATCATCTGATATACCTCCTCATCTAAAGGAAGGGGAGCATATATCCAATTTTGACTACAAAGTCGATGACCTCATGGATGACGAAAGCACTAGGTGTGTCGACATCATCCATGCCGACCCATACCGGTCATTTACATCCTTCCCTACCTCTTGCCCTTATGGCTCCTCGACCTTTTGGGGTAGAGTCATATTACACATGGCATGAGGCTCTAGGGCATGATGTGTTTGATTATAGAGCCTATAGAAAACATATGAAAAAGCTTGACATCAAGGTTAGAGAGATCAATCTCGAAATGCCTCACGACCTTCTACCTCACTCCATTGTATTATTCACACCATGACTACTACTTGCATACTAATGCAAACCTGCTCAAAGTCATGTGCGGTAGGAGCTCGGTTCCCAAGTCCTCTTAAAGTGGAGATAAGTGTAGAGTCGATTCATGGAGCTTCCCACCTTCCCCTAGACCATCTAGACGATAACCTACCTATGGGCCTTCACCTTTCCCTGAGCCTCGCCCTACCCTTAATAACATTCGGTGTGGCATCCTCTCTCGGTTGGAGGACCAAATTGATGACACTTTGTTTGCGACATGATATGAAGTCCATCGACAGGTAGCTATACGTAACATGTTATTGAGGATCTCGTGACTTATGCTCGTAGTCACATTCTGAACCAAGTTGATGATATCATCACTGATACTCTACATCAATTCACCCTCTGGCTAAAGCACCTCCTTTAGAAGCACATTGATTTAATTTTTGGTCTGAGCTCTCACTTTTGCTTGGGCTCTTGGCCCCCCTTGGTTTTCACATCTTCAAGTTATCCTACTCTTACTTGGGCTATTCACCCCACTTGGGTTTATCATCACTTCTCTTTTTGCCTTGACATTTCCTATCATTGGAGTGTTGCGGTCTTCATTCCACTTCTTTTGACTTGATTCACCCCGCCTTCCCTAGTGAAACGCCATGGTCTGTGCTCATCTCGCTTAGGTCCTTGACCTTGTTTGGATTTATTTTCCTTCTTACCAACTTTTTTCTAAATATCATTATCATTCTTCCTAAAGTATCATGATTATTACTACATACATGTATGAGAAAAGAAAGGAAAATGATAAGTAGAGCATCATTTACCATAACCATCAACATAATCATCATCTACACACACACACACATATCGAATACGCTTTTCAAAAAAAAAAACAATCATGATCCATCGTGGTACATCATCAATATCTAGGTGGCTCAAGTACCATCACCCCCGTGGGGTCTCTCGATGCTTTGTCTTTGAAGGTGTTATCTTTTGGATGCTCGAGTTATGTGAGCTAGAGACTTTGCCCTAGATTGGGCTCCGAGAGGCCTCTCCCTGTGCTCTCACCAACTATGCCTCTAGCCTCGTGATCCTCTATGCAGTTGCTCCAGCATCCAAAAGGCGTGTTACTTGCTCTCATGAACCAAGGAACCATGTGCCTGTAATAGGCTCTGCAACATCACTTTTATGTTTCTCGTGTTGCTTCCTCATCTCTGGTGCCTTTGCATCTCTCTATCTCTCATGCAAAGCAGTGTCTTAAAGCCTCTCAACCAACCGAAATGATCCCATTGACTCGCCTAAATCCCATAATTAAATCGATGGCGTCGTGGGGTCCACCATGAATGAGGTATCCTGAATATCCAATATTGAATATAGGATCTTGTGGTGTACACTCTCTATTAAGGAGTGTCACTCCTCGATCCTCACTCTTTTCTGCAAAACCCAAAATTCACTAGTCAATACCAATCTTGTGATATAACCATCAAATATGATCATCTACATTCCTAAATAAAATCATCATTCATACCTCATCGCTGAATCGCTGATCAAATGCTCTCCCACCATATCTTTTCAAATGTGGCCGCCAATACCTCCTCCACCTCATCAAATTGCCAAAATCTCCACTCGACATATTGTGACCTTCTATCTCGGGGCTCGCATTACATTACAAGAATCATATCTCCTTTGGGCATGCCTAGGCCTCCTGCCTCCTCACCAATCGTAGGGCCATCTCCATCCCCAATGATGTCGTCCGCGAGTAACCATCTCTTTGACACCATACCCTATGCTTCCTCGGTATGGCCTATGGCCATGGTTGTCTCTCCTCATCTCTCGGTGCTCGGACCAGTTGTGCTCAGATATTACCCACTCCGTGGGTCCGAGCCGACGGGTCCTCCATCGATCCCTCATTTGATCTCTCCACTTTATAATAATCTAGTGGGTCATGAGCTGCCCCACCTCTCTATCTTTATCTTCACCCTATCTTCTTACGCTTTAGTACTCTCTGGGCTATATCGCAAAATTGACTTGGTACTTTATCCAAAGACACTCACAATCTCTCTCGCATGTTGTTGTCTATAGTAGCTAACAGTGGTGGTATCACATCAAGTTCGAGCCTCCCAAACTCTTCGATTTAGGTACCCCATCTATCGGATGGGTTTCTACCCAATGCAAGTAATGGCTGTCACCTCCTCATCACCTAGAGCCTCCTCTAGATCCTCTCGGTCGCACATGGCCAACTAGGCCACTAATCAACATTTCATATGTGGGAGCTCACATGATATAGCGGTCAATATGCCTAAAGTGCTCTCAGATGTCCTCTTACCCCTCACAGACTTTTCCTCGAAGTGCCTCTCGCATTCATGCCTATTGGAGCACTCTCGAGCATCTACTACTTTGACCAATGGCGTCCATATAGGCCTATACATGGGAAATCTCTCATATATCCAAGTTATTAATAAAATCACGGGACCTAACATCTGGGCTCTGTCATATCATGTATAAGTTGGCACATATGGAAAGCAACACCCATATAGTGGTCCCTAAGACCTAAATAGGACATCTTTCTCAATCACATCTTTTTTATGATGCCAAAGACATACAAAACCACCCAGAGTAAATGAGGAATGGTCCCATCTCGCCTAATGACACAAGATGCTATTCGGTTAAGATGCGTGCCACGGTAATGCCCATCACCACCTTCCAGATAGCTAGAATCTCTGCAACATGTATGATGTTGCGTCTAACATTAAACATCTCCTCATCATAGGTCTCACTGCCTATGGCCCATATGACCAAGACCCTCCTCTCTCTAATATCCACTGGTGAGATCGTAATACATGTGAGCTCTCTCTACTATTGGTAAACCCAATATCCTTTCCACGCACATCCTTGGAATATTTGGCGAAGTGGCATCGATCACCTCCACTATCTCACTCCGCCCACCATCAAATGTATCTGGCCCTAAAATCCCATGCTTTGCCAAAAAATCACTTTACGGTCAATAAATCTAGACTCAAAATTTTCAAGATCCTCCGGGCATCTGCATTATACCCCCAAATCCCCATAAAAATGTATTAACATTCTATGTTTGTCGTTTCGAATAAGGGAAACCTATTAAAGAGGAGGGACTTCTGTCCCTCGACTTTGTTACACTCTCTACATTTGTCAATCTAGAAATCATATCATTAATCCATGTTATGTCCACCACTTGCCATAAGTGGATCCTCCTAGCCCTCCTCCTACAATAAAAATAAGCAAAATCATGGCATTAGATTCATCACAAATTAGTTTAAAATCTAAAATCATAAAAATTTGCATGCTTTCTTAAAAATCCTTACACCATTGTCCCTCTCGGTATACGCCATCGACCCCTATCCAAATCTCTCCATGATCCCGACGCCGTTGACTTTGTTATTTTAGGGGGTCGATGAAACAACAGAGTTGATGACATCTAAGTTTGTACGACCATAACTTTTAAAAATCAACATGCAAAAATCCACAAAACGACAAAGTTAAAATCAAATCCCTCCCAAACGCACTTGTATATTGTCCTACTTTACATAATGACGCAAGTTTGACTTAAAATGACACCCTCATACCTTCACATTTCTAAAAAGATGACATTACCATTAATTTACCTAACGAAATTAAATGCATCGACATACCCGTGGTTGAGCACCACCACATACTCCTCATCGATCTCTTCCTCCCCAGTACTTGTGCCATATCGTCTAAAAATTTGGAATTCCAAAGCTCAATTCTCTTAATTCCAAAAATAGTAATAAGCAAATCAAAATCAAAATCACTATATAAAACTCAAATTCCTATTCAAAATCAATTGTGATCGATCAGTAACCTTTAAATTCTCTTCATTTTAGCTCCCAATCTCCAAAAATGTGTCGTCAATTGTGTTTAGATCGTTATCTTCTCTCATTCATTTTGACATATTACATGCCCTATTCTTCTCTTTGGCCAAAAATCACGTCTTTTCGACCTTATATCTCCAATTTCCGTGGCATCCATCCCATGGGCCCCTAGCTAGGTGATTTATGTCTTATTTTGCTAATGATCCTCTAGTGTTTCCTTTCAGTTTTGCTTCTCTAAGGTTCCAGCAACATGGTTTGCACCCATACATGACAACACAACCAACACTATGAGGTACACATTGGTAGGTATAATTCATTTTAGCTAGTCCTTTCTTTACTTTAGGCACATATTTTCATTTTCGGTGCTTATGTATCATTTTTTTCCTATGACTACCCCATGTTTCGCTATTGTGACATGCGGTAATCAATGACTGGGGCATATGTATACACCTAAATTTTTATGCTTTCTATTTTCATACATGTTACTAAAAATTTCTCTTTCCAAGTTAGAGGTCGCTAATGCATCTATTTTTGGGAACAGTGCCTTAAGGGGCTCGTTTCAGGATAGGGGTATGGTTATTCACGTAACCATTGGGTTAGGGATGATACATGGAGAGAGAACAACTTTTGGTCCCATTTATATATTTCTTTTTTTTTCTTTTATCCTCTTATTTTGTCTCTCATTATTCTGACATCTAGCTTGCTTATGACCCCATTTCTTATGTTTTGCATAATCTTCACCTTTCGTGAGACTTTTCATAGTCCCCTTTGTAATTTTAACCTTGGTCGACATCATCACCTGCTGGACGATTGCAAGGCGGTGTAAATTCAAAACCTAACCGACACCTTCACCCACAGTGCATGACATCGGTATAAAAACCCCAACTCTCATTTGCACATTAGGACAATCAAATCAGATCATCATAACAACATGAACTCACCATTAGCTTTTCTTTCTTGTACCAACTTGCACCTCGCTCATTAGAATAGCTTCGCCACTTCGAGGGGCAACCTCCAAACCATATAATAAGACTCAAATGCTCAAATGATAATGAAATACTACCTATAATCCCTATATATACTATTCATATGCTATGGCCATCACCAAGGCCGACCTATTAAGCATGAGAAAGTATAAATGATATAATAAAATGATATGGTAAGCCACAAGTCATTACTCATATCCTAATACAAGATAGGTTAAGGGCGTAGCATGCCCTTCCCCTTGAAACCAATGTTGTCCTCAACGTTGAATAATCTGGATGTTCTTTGCCTTCAAAAACCTTCATCCTCCCGGTGGCGTCTTCTATGCTCAGATTCTTCCACTTGATCGAGATATTCCTTAATGTCTCTAGTTCTCGACCTCTTAGTACGTGTTTGCGAGAATCTTCTCTGGCTCCAAAATGATTCTTCCTTCCTCGTCAAGTTAGTAACTCTTCTGCGGCTTCAAATTTACTGTCCAATAACCTTCTTCGGGCATGAAACATGGAATCTTTGGGTGTATGTGTGAAGATGGAGGCAACTCTAGTTTATAAGCAACACTTTTTTTGTAGAGAACGATAAGGGCCATAATATTTAGGAGCAAGTTTGTTTTCCTTTTACTTGCTTTTGCTTTAGGGACATCTTTTGGACATTGTAATTTGTAAGGTGGAGAGACGTACAAAAACCCAGTCACCAATTTCAAAATGTCTTTCACTACGGTGTTGATCTGCTTGTTGTTTCATCCTGTTTTGTGCTAATGCTAAATTCTCCTTCAAACTAGCCAAAACTTGTTGTTGATGTTGAATGTGTTCCTCACATCTCGACCTTAGTTGCACCCTCGAGGAGGAAGTGATAGAAGGTGGATGGTAACCATATAATGCTAAAAATGGGGTCATTTGAGAAGAGGTATGAAAAGATGTGTTATACCACCATTATGCAGTGGTAGCCATTTAATCCACCTTTCTTGCTTATCTGATACAAAACAACGTAAATACCCCTCTAAGCATTTGTTGACCACTTCTATTTGCCCATCAGTTTGAGGATGATAAGATGAACTGTGAGCTAGTTGAGTACCCAAACATGAAAATAATTCCGTCCAAAAATTACTTGTGAAAATAGGATCACGATCACTTACAATTATCTTTGGGGTTCCATGTAGCCTTTGAACTGTCTCCAAAAAAATAGTTGCGATTGTATTGGCTGCAAATGGATGTGATAGGGCACAAAAATGGGCATATTTTGTGAGCCTATCCACAATCACGAAAATAACATTCTTACCCTCTGAACAAGGCAATCCGGTGATGAAATCCATGGAGACCTCCTCCCATCTCTGGCTAGGAATTGGTAAGGGTTGCAACAGACCTAGTGTCTTAATTGTTTCCCCTTTGTTCTGTTGGCACACTAAACACTCTGATACAAACTTTTGTACATCCCCCTTGAGTCCTTCCCAAAAGAATTCTCTTTTTATTCTATGATATGTCTTCAAAACCCAGTGTCCTCCAATGGGTGAGGCATGTAGCTCTGCAAAGAATCTTATGCTTGACTCGAATCTTTACTCAAGTATAACCTATCCTTGTACCATAGGGCATTACCTTTCCACTCAAATTTGTTAGATGTCATAGATCCTTGCTTGATATTTTGTATTAGAGATTGTGTATCCTTATCTTGATTCCATTCCAATCTTGCTTCATCCACCCAATCGGCCATCAACATGGACATTCCACATAGTAAGGCATCTGCGGATGTATCCCTTCTAGACAATGCATCAGCTACTACATTTTCTTTACCCTTTTTGTATATGATTTCAAAATCATAACCCAACATTTTTTTACCCACTTTTGTTGTTCCTCAGATGATAACCTTTGCTCCAAAAAGTATTTGAGACTATCGTGATCAGTTTTTACCTTGAAGTGTCTACCCATGAGATAGGGCCTCCATTGCTTGACCGCATGAAGAATAGCCATCATTTCTTTCTCATAGACAGGTTTGAGCAGATCTTTTCCTTTGAATTGGTGACTCTCAAATGCAATTGGTCTTCCTTCTGCATTAGAACTGCTCCCAATCCACGATCTGACGAGAGCGTCACATTCAACAATGAAGGTTTTGAGAAGTTGGGAGTAGCCAAAGCTGGGGTCTTGCACATGGCTTCCTTGACTTGCTCAAAGGATTTAGTGGCTACGTCATCGATGGAAGGCATCCTTCTTTAGCAATGCGGTGAGTGGGGTTGTTATTCTACCATATCCCCACACAAATCTTTTGTAGTACCACTGTTAGTCCTAGGAACCCACGAAGATTTTGAGATTTTGGGCCTTGGCCATTCCACCATAGCTTTGATCTTACGAGGATCAACTTTGACGCCTTCATGGGATCTGATATGACCCAAGTACTCTACCTCTTGTACACCAAAAGAACATTTGGATGGCTTTGCATACAGAGTATGTTTCTCCAAAACTTCCAACACGTTATTTACATGTTGTAAGTGTTCTTCCCATGTCTTACTGTAAATCAATATGTCATCAAAGAAAACTAATACAAATTTCCTTAAAAACGGCCTAAAAATAGTGTTCATCAAGCTTTGAAAGGTTGAGGGCACATTTGTAAGACCAAAAGGCATTACCAAAAACTCATAATGGCCCTCATGAGTCTTGAAAGCCGTTTTATGAACATCTTCCTCTTTTATCCTAATTTGATGGTACCCCGAACGAAGATCTAATTTTGTGAAATAAACAACACCATGCAATTCATCAAGTAAATCATCAATTACTGGAATAGGAAACTTATCTTTGATGGTGTACTTGTTGAGTTCTCGGTAATCTGGACACATCCTCCATGTTTCATCCTTCTTACGTACCATGACCACTGGTGAAGAATATGCACTCTGGCTATGCACGATGATACACTGCCTTGACATTTCCTCCACCATTTTCTCGATCTCACTTTTATGGGAATATGGGTATCTATGTGTTTGATGTTAGGTGTTTGGCTCCTGGAATCAAGCTTGAATGGCATGATCATGATCCCTAACTGGTGGTAGTCCCTTTGGAATTGCATCAAAAATAGATGAGTGAGCATCCACAATCTTACGAGATCGGGTGGCATTGAAGACTACGTATTTTGTACTTCTATGGAAAATAGCTTTCTTTATAAAGCCATCCACTCCTTTTAAGAACCTTACGCATCGATGAGAGCTAATAATCTGTGGAGACTTAGCTACCATCCCATTGATTGTATTGTCCTTCCATCTGAATGAAATCGCATGAACAATTCTTGGAAATTCATCTCTATAGTACCTAAGGTTGTGAGCCATTGGACCCCAAAAACAATATCTGCCCCTCCCATAGAAATAGCAAACATAGGTGAGTCTAACATGTAGTCTCCCATGGAAAGCTTGATCTTATGGCACTTTCTGTGCACTTGATTTGTCCCACCATCCATGATCATAACTTGCATTTACGGAGTGGGTAAATAAAACAATTGAGGCGGGCTACTAACTTACTATTTATGAAGTTATGAGTACTCCCAGTCAGTCAATCACCACCGTCACCTTCTATTTTTTTGATAGCCATAACCTTGAGTGTTTGAGGAGTACTAATACTGACAATGATGCATGGCGAGAAATTGTAGGTTGGTGATCCTCTACTTCATCTTCTCTTGGTTCCTCAGCCTCTCCTATAATTTCAGCTTCCTCATCATCCTCATTACCTCCATCAATATAGAACAACTTCTTCTCAGCACATTTATGTCCCGGTCCATATTTGCTATCACAGTTAAAACATAATCCTTTTGCTCTCTTTTCTTCCATTTGTTGAGGAGTCAGTCTAATTGGCCTAGCAAATGAAGGGGAAGAGATACTACGGTCTCTGGTGTTAATGAAAGGTGGCCTCCTACTACAAAGAATTTTTTCCTCTGCACGACGTGCCATGATAATAGAATCAAACAGCTTGATTGGATTAAACATCCATACCTCATGCTCGATGTGGTCCTTAAGACCCCCAAGAAACAAGTCATTCAGATTCTCTTCTGGAATATTCTCCACCCTTAAGGATAGGTTTTGGAATTGATGCACATAATCTTTGGTGATCTATTTTTAAACTTTGCTAATTGACTAAAGTAGTTCTCGAAACACTTTGGAACTATAGTGCGATTGCAACTCCTCGGTAAAACTGTCCAGTGACACCTAGACCATTCTTACGCCTCTGAGCACATAACCAACGATACCAAACAAATTGGTGGGTTCAAGATATAGGGATGCCATGTCACCTTTTGTCTGATGGTGTTTGATGTAACTCAAAGAAGTTCTCCATTTGATTTATCGATTCGGGGATCCTTACCATCAATTTGCACATATCCACTTTTGGCATCATGTTACGTGGTTGCGAATAAGTTTGATTCTGATGGGACTGGAAAAGTGATCCAATATGGTTAGTTTGTCCATGATTTTGAACTGAAGGTCCTCCTTGGTTGATATGGGCTAGATTTGGGCCATACTGGTTACCCTTTACATGTTGCATGATATCATCCAACCGATGATTGATTTGGGCTATGTCTCCTTTAGAGGCCATCTCAGATTGTACATTTCACAACTCATACTCAAGTTGGCTCACCTTATGATCAACTGAGGTAAACCCTAGTGCTGAGGAATCTGTATTTACCCCTTCTGACTCCATCTCTTCAATCACTACCCCATCTTTATCTGGGGTTTTACCGAAATGTAACCGGATTCTTTTTGCTCTTGTGGAAGGCCCCGCCATGATGTCAAATCTTAGGGTTTAGGGTTTCGATACAATTTCGGCCGAACAGGAAAAAACACAGAGAAGATACTAATACTATTTTTTTGAGAGCTTTCCGAAAATGTAAAGAACTTGAAAATTTTCCACAATTTGCACCCTAGGGAGTGATTTTATGAAAAACCTAAATTTGTAATAACTTTTGCAAAATAAATCAAAAAAGTCTGAAATTTTCAGGGAACCTTACTTGAAATTCTTCTCAACTTTGGTAAAAATATCTCCCACCAATTCACTCTTGGTTCGCAATATGTGGTGGAAACAAAAAATTAGGGTTTTTGCCCTAATTTTGGCCCAGATCGCAGCTCTGATACCACTTGTAATGAAATTACTTGTATAATTCAGATTAAGAGCAACAATAGAACACCAAATAACACAATATTTTAGAATAATGATCTCAATATGCAATTAGAATAGCTTCGCCACTTCGAGGGGGCAACCTCCAAACCATATAATAAGACTCAAATGCTCAAATGATAATGAAATACTACCTATAATCCCCTATATATACTATTCATATGTTATGGCCATCACCAAGGCCGACCTATTAAGCATGACTTGTATTCTTCCCTATAATTTTCATTCCCTCAAAAATTCATCCAAAATGGAGCTATTTTGCCCTCCAAAACTCAAGTAGGTTTAGATAAGTGTATTTGCGCTTTTGGTGCATGACACACTGTGAGTTCTATCTCAATTTGTGAGCCCCAATTTTTTTCTCAAAATGTGTAGAAAATAAAATTTGTTTAAAATTCAGTATTCTCAAATGGGTCTAAGTAAAAATAAAAATTTAATAAATTTTATGGTGAATGTTTGAGGTGTTAAAGTAGGTGGAGCTTTCAACTATAAAAGTAGGTCAAAACTCCCTCTGCCTATATCTCTCACATATAAACTCCGTTTCAACTCTAGCTTGAAGCGTTGGAAATAAAATTTTATGAGAGACAATTTATCTTTAGGTTTAAGGGTCCCAAAGTTAATATATTTTATGACAAAACTTTGAAGTGCAAAAGTAGGTGGAACTTTCAAATGCGAAGAAGTTCAAACTTCCTGTTGGTTGTCTTTCACATACAAACTCTATTTCAAATCCCTTTATAATGAGCTTTATACATAAAACAAGTTTACCAATAATTATACCTCAACGAAATCCATCACATTAAAATTAAATAATCAACAATAATAACCATTGGAGATTATAAATATATACGTAATTGATTTTTGTTTTTCACACATTCCGTATTAACTAGGATTTCAAACCTCATCATATTTTATGAAATTATCCCCCTCATCCTTATCAAGTTCAAAGTAATTTTACGAGAATCATTGTATAATTGTGTTTATTTGTTAATGGAGAGAACTAGCTCACAACATGCACATATTTCAAGCACCACTTGTTAAATAAAACACCATGTCTATTTCTATTTTTTATTATTTTATTAAAGGCATCTTTATTATTTATTGTTTAATTGTTTTTGTATTGTGTAGTAATTTCCATGTTATGATAGGTTGAGAACTCCAAAGTTTTAATTTATAATATTAAAAATAATATTCATTTCCAACATAAGTATATTTGTCTTTGAACATATGTTTATTACTTATCATTCTAGGTTGGATATGCTTATTTAACACATCTTGAATTTGTTTCCATGACCTTCAAATCTTTATTTATTAAAAATAATAATTTCACATTGGTGATAAGTTTGGTTTGTGATAATATGTAAAGTCTAATAAGCCATAATTTTTATATGCCAATAAGATTGATGCTTTCTGAAAACAAGTAGCCCACATATTAAGATAATGATTGTTTGGGTGTGGGGATTAATATGATTGTTTGCTCCACCTTCCCCTCTTTTATTCCTCAACAATTTCCTTAATTCATTTAAAAAATTAATCCCACATTAATTTACACATTGGTTAATAGGCTTGGTCTACAACAACATATAAAACCGAATATACTATAATATTGTGCTCCTTATGCATAAAATGGTGACACTATACTCAACCTTTCCGTCTCGCCCTCCATCAATTGCCTCTAAAATAATCATGCATTTTTTCATAAAAACAATCTTATCCATGAATAAACATTGACATAAATCAATATATTCAATGATTGGTGAATGCTTATTTTTTTTGAAATTGTTTACATTAAGAGTTATTGTCGCATTTGTAGTATTTTCATATTTATATAACTAAACTTGTTTTTTACATGTTATTGCAATATTTTTGTACGCATATATGTAAAATGTGAAATTATAGAAGATATTTAAATTATTTAGCCGAATACCACAATGTATTGCAAAAAATTAACATATTAAAAAATGAATTAAATAATGACATCCCTTTCAACATACTTTCGGCTCATATGCCACCGCTATACACCATTCCAACATCACATTACTCCATTAAGCAACAGTAGAAGGAACTTACTATATAGGCAAGAGGTAATCTTCTTTGAAAATTGAAGAAAACATTTTACTTATAGAAGCGAAGTATTGAAATGTTTTAAACATGTCTAAATAGTTAATAAGAAGTTGCATGTTTAATGAGGAAATGACAAGCTAAATTTACTCTAAGTGTCCCAAATGTTATACGATTTAATAAATTCAAAATGAGACCTTATACATAGTAAATGGTGATATGTATAACAAAAAGTGTTTGATAAAAAAGGGAGGGATGTTGTCACTAAGAGGTTTATATGCTAAAATCCAATTAGGTGGAATTACTATAGAGGAATTCTAGCGAAAAGATTACAAATTAAGAGTGGTTGAGATTATCTAATTATGTGACATATGATTTTTTTTTTTTTATTGATAAACACTTTTAACCGGAGCTATGAACCGGTGGGGAAAGGGACCCCAACCCTACAACAAGAAGAGGAAGAGAGAAGAAAGAAGACGGGTGAAGAGATTGAAGTAGAAGAGAAAAAGGAGGCGAAGGGAGGAAAGGAAGGCCGAGACAAGAACAACAAACGAGCCTTGAGAAAGGTGAAGGCTCCATCCGATTAACTCAAGATGAGCCAGCCCACGAAGAAGCCGCGTGCAACAGAAAATGGAAGGCAGACAAAGCACGATCTTTGAGTTCATTCAGTTGATCCACCGCGGAATGAACAGGGAAGAGGGCCGCATCGATGTCGACCACCGGAAGGAAGCGTTGATCCAAGGTTGGGTGAAAGTTTTGGGCAAATGTCACCAGATCTCTGTATTGACCACAGAGCCAACGAATGTCTCGACCCGAACCAATGGCATGTTCGTCAACTTCCTCCACCCACAGTAGAGGATCCGGAGGAGAGAAATCGGTGAGTTGAGCATGCAAACCGACGCGGTGAACTGCATATATTTGATCTAAGGCAACCCGTTCGACGTCCGCAGTATTAGAATGTAACAGTAGGCAGAATGAGACAAAAGCGGAAGCAATGTCTGAATCAGTTCGGGCGGCGAGCATGGAATCGAAAAGAGTCTCCAAGGATTGCTTCGATAGCATCGGCCTCTTCAGGTGAGGAGAATTTGAAGATCATCGCAAGCCGACGCCTGTCAATAGCCGAGACATCAGCCAATTCGTGAAACTGTCCCCGGAGAGCCACAAAGGGGAAGCCGACGAAAGACATTGCACGAAGAAAGCGAGCAGGGGCCAAAAGGGATAATGCCTGGAGTGAAGAAATCGACATAAAAGGAGTAGTGAACGTGCGAGAAAGAGGTTGAAATGACCCCAAAAGAATTGGAGGTGACAGGAACCCACGAACGTGACCGAGAAGACCTGATCCGCGTGTGAGGGAACAACGGCAGGAAAGAAGCAGAGGAATGCCACCGAAAGAGAGAGGAGAGGACAACTCACACAAAAGAACTGCCACACGCAAGAAAGACTCCGCCAGGCTACCCGGAAGTACCATCTCGATCTTGGGAAAGAAGGAAGGGGAAACCTTGCCAATCATGAGCAGTGCTGGAGGAAATACAAGCAGAAGGATTGTCAATGGCGAAGTTAGCTAGAAAGTCCGCGACACGATTGGCTTCTCGAAAATTGTGGGAAATATTCCAATAGTGGATTTTGCCAAGCCAATGAAGGATTTGTGGGATGAAGAGATTCAGCTTCCACGAAGGGGAGGCACCTCTGGAGACTGCGAAAATTAGGATTTGGGAATCCCCTTCAATAGATAGTTTTGAACAACCAAGATAAGCCGCCATCTTGACCCCTTCAAGAAGAGCCTGGGCTTCTGCGGAATTACATGTGCCCTCTTTGAGAGGGAAGGAGCCTGCTTTGATGAGGCGACCTCGATCATCTCTGAGAATGCAGCCAGCTCTGATAAACCAGGATTACCTCTAGAAGCCCCATCGAAATTCAATTTCCAATGACCCTTAGGAGGAGGACGCCACCTGATTTTCTTCCTTTGAATCAATTTTTCAATTTGAGAGAGCCCTTTTCTAACAATTGACCCAGGTTTAGGAAGTTTGATAAGGGGCCAAAGATGAAGGATTGAGAGATCCTTAGAAGAGAAGGAGGAAAAGGTGGGACACTTGGCATTAACACACTCCGAAATGGCCACCTCGAGCTTATTGAGGAAGGTAGGAAGCTCAACGGCTTGCTCCCTAAAGAGACGGAGGTTTCGTTCCCACCAGATATGCCAGAGCAAAAAATAAGGGCTGACATGCCAAATAGAGCTAAACAGGCTTTTGGCGTTAAAGGACGGCCAAGAAGAAAGATTAGCAACAATGCTTTTGCAAGGGACCCAGGAGAGGTTTAATTTGTTAAGAAGCCAGTCCCAGCAAGTGGGAAGCAAAGGGGCAAAACAAGAAGAGGTGATCTAAGTCTTCCTCAGCAGCACCGCACAAAAGACATTTAGAGGGGCCAGAGAAACCCCACGAACGCCTTTTAGCTTGAGTAAGAACCTTCTTGTTCAAAACTAACCAACCAAAATATGCAACTTTCGGAGTGATGTTGGGGTGCCAGCAACCAAGAGAACACGGAGTCCCCTTGCCTACTTGAGAGACAAGAATGTTATAACCAGCTTTAACTGAATAGGAACCGGTGGAGTCGCCTACCCAAAGTAAGCAGTCGTCTCTGTTGAGATACGAGGCATTTCTATCCCGAATTGAATCCATGAGGAAGGCGGATTCATGAGCGGAGGCTCCAATAGATGAGAGGTCTTTCCAAAGCCAAGAAGGTGAACCATCAGGGTGTTGGCAGCCATAATTTGAGACTAAAGTACCCCAGACACTGTTTGGAAGAATTCATTACTCCGTTGAGGGTAGAAAAAGATTGAGTGGGGGAAAACCATTCCAGCTTTCATCCCAAAAGGACACAAACCGACCGTTGTTTAACTTCCAGGTGACCATCTCAGCGATGAGAGTTTTGGAGTTACACAGGAAATTCCAAATATGTGAGCCTCTCGGTAACTCGGAACAAGAAAGAAAATGATCATGCCGTTGGCCATCAAGATACTTGTGGGAAAGAACCTGGAAAGCGAGTCTACTGGCATCAGAAATGAAGTTCCACACCAATTTAGCTCCAAGGGCCTTATTTTGAAGAGCGAGATCTAAGATACCCATACCGCCCAATCTCTTTGGAAGCTTTACCAGATCCCAGTTAGCTAGGTGGAATTTGCGCACAATGTTGTGACCTTGCCATAAAAAGGTGCGCGCCACTTTTTCAATTTTGAGCAGGACAGATTTCAGAATCTGTAAAATAGATAACATGTAAATTGGAATTGACAGGAGCACCGAGTTGATGAGAAGAACGCGGCCAGCCAGAGAGAGCCATTTTCCTTTCCAAGACAGTAGTTTGGAAGAAAGAGAATTCAGGAGCCCGTTCCAGAGGTGCGCCTTTCCATTGCCATGGAAGAGTGGAATTCCCAGATAATTATGAGGGAAACTAGCCCAAAGAGAAGCCGAGAATTGCTTTAATCCTGCCTTGAAGCCGGGAGCCACGTTGAAGAAGAATATAACAAATTTGTGAAAGTTTAAAACTTGACCCGCAACAAGAGAATAGGAATCCAAAATGGAAGAAAGGCGTCTGGCTTCAGGGACAGTCCCTTGACCGAAAAGAAAGGTGTCGTCTGCGAATTGTTGATGAGAAAGAGGAGGGAGGTTGGAAGTGATGTGAAGACCTTTCAGAGAACCCTCTTGAATAGCAGACTTTATACCGCGACTGAGAGCTTCCGCCACCAAAGTGAAAAGGAAGGAGGAGAGCGGGTCTCCCTGTCTAATACCTCTACTACTCTGAAAGAAGCCTTCCGCGGAGCCGTTCACAAGAACAAAAAAATGAGGGGAGGCTATGCAATTAAAAATCCATTTACAAAAGTGATCACCAAAACCCATAGCTTGCAAAGATTTGAGGAGGAACCTCCAATTAACACGATCATAGGCCTTACTGAAGTCAAGTTTCAACAACATACCCACTCTAGAGGAATTATGAAGAGAGTGTATTAATTCGTGAGAAATAATAATACCCTCAGTGATAGACCTGCCCGGAATGAAACCACTTTGTTCCCGGCAACCAATTTGTGCAACAGGGGGCAAAGCCTATTAGCAATAGCTTTAGATATGATTTTATAAGAAGTGTTACACAAAGATATGGGTCTGAAATCATCCAACGTCTCAGCCGGGGATTTTTTAGGGAACATGCAGATGAAAGTATGATTGAGATTACCTAAAATCTTCCCTGAAATCCTGGATTCCTCGACAACGTGCCAAACGGAAGGACCAACAATATCCCAAAAATCCTGAAAGAAGGATGCTGGGAAGCCATCAGGGCCGGGGCTTTATCCCGTTTCATAGAAAAAACTAGTTTTCCGGACCTCCTCCAAAGAAAAAGGTGAAATAAGCATATCATTATCAACATCCGTGATAGAAGATGGTATCTGTGAAAGGAATTGGGACTGCACACCAACAAGGGATGCCGAATCATTCAGGAGCTTCCTAAAGAAATCCACCGCTTCTGTTTTAATCTGAGCTTGGGAAGAAGCAACGGTGGAATCTTCGAGCTTGAGAGAGGAGATATAGTTGAAATTTCTTCTTGCTTTAAGGTGAAGAAGAACTTGGTATTCTTATCCCCATCTATCAGCCAAGTTTCCTGGATTTTTGACGCCAATAAGTTTCCTCTTTCAGAAGGAGATCGCCCAGATCCTTAAGGAGAGATTTTTCTTTTTGGAAATCCTCCTGAGTCATCCCATGGTCCAGAATGGACTCATTAAGGTGTGAAGATCCTTCTCAACTCTGTGTTTTTCTTGAAAGATGTTTTTAAAATTCGAATAGTTCCAGCATTGTAATTTAGCTTTCAACAACGACAACTTTTTGGAGAGTTGGAACATCCTAGTCCCTTTGACAATAAAGGAATCCCACCAGACCTTGACCAACGGCTTAAGAGAGGAGTCATGAAGCCACATGTTCTCAAATTTGAAAGGGGATCGATGCGGAGGAAGGTCAAAATTTAGAACCAAGGAGATAGGAAAGTGGTCTGAGCCGGAGAGAGGGAGAACAGAGCTTTTTAGAAGGAAGTTATTTTGCAGCCAATGTTCAGAAACCAGGAATCTATCAAGACGCATGGCTAAGGAACTGAACCCGGACCTCCTATTATTCCATGTGAACCAGCCCTTACAGGGCTCCATGTCAACTAAATGAGAGGAAGAAACGAAGGAAGTAAAATCCACCTGAGAGCATGGCTGCCATTGTAAACCTCCACACTTATCACGATCAGAAAGAGTAGCATTAAAGTCACCTGCGACAATTATTTTGGAGACTACGTCGAATTCAAAAGCAGACTTAGGCTATTCCAGAGAGCTCTTTTCCTAATCGGAGAGGAGGGACCATAAACATTACATAAGAAGAAGAAATCCTCGGAGTGTTTAATCATAACTTTACACCAAATGAAATTAGAATCAACAAGAAGGGGCTCAATCGCGCAACTACTAGATTTCCACAAAATGCCAAGACCACCCGAGGCACCTACAGAGTTTGAGAAGCAGCCTTCCCAACCTTTCCATTTTCTGAACCATCCGCTTTTGCATCCATCTTCTGACATTTTTGTTTCCTGAATCAAGCAAATATCAACTGCAACATCCGAGGCGTAGCGTCTTAACAGACGCTGCTTGTTAGGGGCATTAAGGCCCCTAACATTCCATGAAAAGAGGATCATATTTGCTTCAGAGAGGACTCGCCTCTCCTACTCGTAGTCGGGAAGAAAGAACGCAGTTGAAGTTGCTTCCGTTCACAACTTCGTTGAGAGAGAGCTTACTTTTGTTAGGACGACCAAGAATGCTTTTCGGTCCAAAATCCACGTTGAGCAAAGGTGGAGTGGGGAGAAGCGGACCCAGCGACTGGTTATTCGGAGAAAGATTCTCGGTAGTGTCCTCTAGGTGTCCCGGTAGGTCTCCTTCTTTAGACTGAAGAAGATCATCTTTGTCAATAATCCATTTCTCTAAGGTGGATGAGCTACCTCCCATACCAATGGATATGCCTTCGTGGAAAAGGGACAGAATCCTAGTAGAGTCCTTAACAACGACAGTCGTTTCTTTAACAAGGGAGAAAGTATCGGGGTCCAGAGCAAGGGGTTCAAGAGCAGGTGGGGGAGAATGAGGGACAACGGGTAGGGACTGCGAGGGAGGAGAGTGAGGGGGGGTAGGCGGGCGAGGGCAAAGGGAAGGTGGGATACTTTCCGCCATTGCAAGGCACTGTTAAAAGGGGTTTTACAAAGTTTACGAGTGTGACCTGGCTTTTACACTTGAAACAGAGGTTGGACAATCCTTCGTACTCCACTTTCTGCTTCCAAAGACCAGAAGGGGAGTTGATATGAATGACTTCCTGAAGCTTAAGAGAGGGATTGATAGAGATGCAAATTCTGGAAAAGGAAGAGAGAGTACCGTTCAAAGAAACAGGATCGATGCGAATGACACGACCCAGGCTTGTGCAAATTTTAGTGAGAATGGGAGCAGACCAAAACTCACTGGGCAAGGAGTAAAGTCTTATCCAAACTTGGTGCCCATCTGCGTCCGCTCTGTTGCAATCAAAGAGAGGCTCCCAATCGCGGATCACAAGGCCTGAGTCGGAGAGGAGAAAATCTTTCCTGTCCATAGTGTCGTTCTTCTGAGCAGCGCTTCTAAAGAGCACTAAGAAAAACCCTTTTCAAGGAAGCGAATACTCAGGCCGCTACCCCACTGAGTTTCACACCAGTTTCGAATGCCAGAAAATGAAAGCCTTCTCCCGATAAACTTTGCAAAAATAGCTCTCGAGTAAAAACACTTAGTTTGGGCAGCAAAGGCGACGTCTTCAACCAGGGACACTGAGGGAATATCGTCCTGAAAGGCGTGCATGTCACTATCCGTCGGAATCGAATCTGACATAGAACCTAAAGGACCCAATCTTTTTTTCAGAGCTTCCGACAAGCCCTGGCCCGCCTTGGGCGCCATCGCCGCGTCCCGGGGGCGTAACCAGAGGACCGTTGTTGGGACATGGATTCAAAAAATGTGGCCATTCTGAAACATGACGGAATCTCCTTTTGCCATCGGATCCCGATTTAGAACAAGATATTCTATTTCGAAACAATAGTATATAACCGACAGGAAGAGATTGAATGAATGTAGGAAAAACTAAACTCGGTTTTAGAGCCTCATTGTGGAGCAAAGCGTAAATATGATCAATAAATTTGACGTTAGCTTATGCTAGTCAAGATGTGTTAGGTCAAATATCCATATCTTTAATGCAATAGTTAGTAATTGAACATACCACCCCGACATTTTTATCAAACATATCTATCCCTGGCATTTTTACAAATCCCAAGCTATACATTGAGAGCCTTTTCTTTAAAAGATGCATTAAGAGTTCAATGTGACATATGAATTTTAATATAACATGAGATAATTATTAAATCTTTGGATTTAATGGTATATCTTTCAAGCTCATTTTAAAAATATATACAATATGTAATTACACGAATATGCGCCATGTCAAGCGAAGGAAGGGTTCCCAAGGATGACATGGCAAAATTGATCGATAACTAAGGTAGACTTACAATGTTTCTTTGTCATTTGACACAAAGAATATTGCTCGCGTGTTTCACTTATAGATCTATGTCCTTTTCTAAAGGAAATATCGTTTTTGCACAAAAGATCGCTATAAAAGGAGAATCTTGACTATCTCGAGTCCTCTCATACTGGTAGAGAATGCTTCATAGGATATATTTTGTGCATCTCTTTGCTCGTGTAAAATATCCGACACAATCCTTGTTAACCATACGACATACACCTCTACAAGAAAATGGCTAACAAATTGAACATGAGATGTCCAACCTAATTGCCACCTTCTTATACACGATTATTAGATACGACAACCCTACAAAGTGAACAAAATGAATATATAAGAATTTTGGCGACTAAGATACCGATCCCTTGCTAAAATCCCCCTCCACTTTGATAGCTTCATTTGCCTATCTTTTCGTCGGAGATTATTATGAGGGCATGTCGGTTCGATACCATAGATCTATCGGTGCAACCAAGAAGACTCACTTTAATTCTGCTTAGGGAATTTGCTTAAATTGGTGGGACCAAACAACACAAGGACTTAGATGGAATGTTCTGTGATTGTGAGACATGGCAAGATTATGGGGATTGCGATGATTAGTGTGAACCAAAATTTGTCTTCATATTCCAGAGTTGAACAGTGAAGTTCGTTGGAGTTATAGCACAATTATAAGTTGCATTGAGTATGACAAAACCTAGAGCAAATTTAGGGTAATCCAACCATCATGAAACAACACGATTCTTCAAAACATTGTGGTGTAAGTGGCATACCAAGGGAAATGAGGTGACTATACTTATCACCAACAACCATATTATGACAGACGCCATTCCCAGTAATCGAACTCGTCCCTTCCTCCTACCTCAAGGGAATAAATCTTTCTCTTTTTCATTTGCTTCAATGATTAATTCTTTCTCCATATTTACCGATTGAATTTCTCTCCGAATTTAATAATCGGAGTCTTCCCTCCTATTCAAAATAAAGTTACATTGCACTCCCATCTAAATTTTCACCATGCTACACTAAACATTGCATTTCCATCAAACCCTTGCCTTTTAGATCTTCCCTGCACAAAACAAATTGTGTGCTTTGTGTTATCGGCGTTTCCAATACAACCTTTTAGTGTGATTGCTAGTAAATATGCAAGCTATATGAGACGGTTATTTAAAGTATTTAAAAATATTTTAAGACTAAAATCATAAAAAAGGTCTAAAATGGACGCCAATTTTAACCTTCACCGACCATCGATCACATTTGATTTCAAAATCTAAAATTAAGTCAAACATATATTGACATCCACTTTAAAGTCAAAATAAAAATGAAAACCAAAATTAATTTCTTCATTGCTCTCTTCATTGCCCTATACGCTGGAGGATTCCGATCGAGCCAGATCTGATAATGCTTTTGCCGATCCGTAGGTAACGCGATCGAATCCCATGGCGCTCAACATGAAAACCCTTACGCAGGCCCTGGCAAAAAGCAGCTGAAATACAGAAAACCGTGCAAACCACGGTACAGGACGTAACAGGGCCCAAAGCCCTGCAAGAGTACGAGCTCCTGGATCAGGTAGGTTCAGGTGGGCCGGGATTAGCATGGAGGCTTTTTATGGCTCGGCCAAGAAATAAAGGAACATCACAGGCTCAGTATCCCCAGGTTTGCGTATGGCTTTTGGACAAGAAAAGCCTTTCGGAGGCGCGGCAGAGGGCCGGCCTTTCAAAAACTGCGGAGGATGCATTTCTGGACATAATTAGGGTTGATGCGGCTAAACTTGTTAGGTTAAGGCATCCTGGCGTGGTTCATGTCGTTCAGGGTTTGGATGAGAGTAAAGGAGCCATGGCTATGGTCACCGAGCCTATTTTCGCATCAGTGGCAAATACTCTCGGACGGTTTGATAATGTTGCTAAGGTGCCCAAGGAACTCAAAGGATTGGTAAGGATTGCCGATTTTGACCTCTGCTTTGTCTATTTGAGGCTTAATTTTGATAATTTGGGAAAATGTATACTGCTTAGCAAATGCTACGGTACAATAAGACGAGTTATATGAAGTTGAGATTTTGGCGGCTGTAAACGGACAATTCAGGGGTGGCTTGTAGGAAATATGCTTTTTGACACACACACATATATGGAATCAACCATGTGTTTTGTTGATTCCTGATGTATATCATCAAAATGTTTACCTGTGGAAATCTTAAAGCGTTAAATTATGCTTTTTTCTTGTTATTGTTATTGTTAATTCGCCTCCTATTAACCATTGCGGGGCTTAGATGCCACGATCAAGGGGTATAAATTCCATCAAATTTATCCATGTCTTGCATGTAATTGCGACTGGGACTGGCCTAGTTTTGTTTCAACCGTAGTGGGGCTTGGATGCCATGATCTAGTGGTATGGATTCCATCAAATTTATACAGGTCTTGCACGGGACTGACCTAGTCTTCTTTTAACCACAGCGGGGCTTAGATTCCATGATCTAGGGGTATAGATTCCATCAAGGTCTTGCACGTAAATGCTACTGTCTGGTCTAGGATTGGTAATGATTGATGATTTTGGCTTCTGCTTTGTTTATTTAGAAAATTAGATGTTGAGGCGTATTTTTGATAACTTATTTTTTATGATGATTTGTGACAATAGATACTGCTAAGCAAATGCTTGGGCTTGGTGAGTGGAGTTTTATCAGATGGAGATTTTGATGGCTGTACGTGGACAAATCAGGGGTAGTTTGTAGGAAATTATGCTTTTCGACATTTTGTTTATCTGGAATCATCTGGATTTTGTTCATTTCGGATATATGATATCCAAATGTTTACCTGTGGAAATCTTAAAGCATTGACTTATGCTTTTTTAATTGGTAATTCACCTCCTTTTAACCATGGCGGGGCTTAGATGTTCCGATCTAGGGGTATAAATTCCATCAAATTTATACAGTTCTTGCATTTAATTGCAGCTGTGACTGGCCTAGTCTGTTGAGGTGCACTGCAACTAGAATTGGATGCAATATTTCACTCAATATGTCACTTTCTTTTGAGGATTTGATCCTAGGGTTTCACTGCGAATCCATTTTGAATTACCACCAGATATTATCACGATTTTATTTGATTATTGCCAAGATTTTGTGGTATCTATTCCATCAAATGCATCCAGTTTTTCCTTGCAGTTGTGGCTGGCCTTGTGGATTGAAGCACACAACATTTAGGATTGAATGCAGTGTATTACTCAATATAATGCTATTCATTGGGGAGTTGATCCCAATGCTTGTCTCCGAAAGCCCCATTAATTTACCACTTGAGCTTATTCCAATATAAGAATTTATTTGATCATTTCTATGATATGGGGTTATCGATTGCATGAAATTTATCCAGGTCTTGCACGTAATAGCTCCTAGCCTCATTTGTTTAAGACTTAAAGTACACCATTTGGCATTTTTAGAATTGGATGCAGTATATCACTTAACATACGAGATAAATATGTTTTTGGTGATTTGAACCCAGGGCTTTGCTATGGATGCCCTAATGATTTACCACTTCAGCTCATCCCAATTGATGATTTACTATATCATTGCATATGGCCTTGTCAGCTGAAGTATGTCACATGTACAAGTAGTCGCGATTTTGTTACTCAATACATCAGATTAACATGTCTTTTTCCCACAAATAGACAACTGACAATACACACACCAACCAATTGATATCAGAATATAATTAAATGAACTGAGATAGGAACAATAAACAAAGGAGTTTTTATATCCTCTTTACTTATCTATACGTGTTGATATTGGTACATATCGTCCAGCAAACACTTTTCCCCATTTTTCCCTGCCTATCTGTTCTACTATAACAGAGTGACATCTCGATCCTCTTAACTCCTCTAAGTGGATAACCCAAGTTGGGATATATTAAGGACACTGGGATCATTCGAGTCGTAACTATTTAATGGTTATGCTTCAACTTTCCTCAGCTCCTTCGCTTTCCTTACAAGTACGTACTTCAATTCATTTCCTGGAAGCTGGATTGCCATGTGGCCCCAATCCTCCCGATCTAATTTAGGATCATACTTGTTTCGAATGGTTTCAGGTTTCTTAGGGAGTGAAAACAGATGCTCAATCTTATGATTCTAAAACATTGTTGAAGATTCTACTATATGGCTGATGCTACACAACATCATATGAAGTGCAAGTTCATCATGATCACGTCTTTTCCCATTGGATTATCTCTAGTTTTTTTGAAAAGCTTAGAACATAAACAGAAAGTTTCACTCCCAGCATATTGGAGGAACATCATTCAGTACTATTCAATGGAAAGCATATAGATAAAAATAATATTACAAGCTGCTTAAACAATTACATTTTTATTTTAGGGGGTCACTCCTTCAATATTCTCATTTTTGCATTTGCATTTCTTTATGTAAAAGCAGTTCTTATTCAGAATCCACAACAATAGCAGTGGTCAATCACTGATAATTGGAAGATGGATTTTTGAGTCTTTGTGAAGAATGACAGTTCATTGCAGCAATTGTGCGGCAGAGGCAAAGCCAACAATTTAGGAAGTCTATTGCAGGATCAGTTATTTTATGGTTCGACGAACCCTTTTCCAATGAGCAGTCAAAAATTGTAAATTGAAAATTAATAGAGAAAGAAAAGCATGTCAGATGTAGATGTGTCCACCAGATCGGAAACATGATGAGATTGCATTCAAAAGAGAGATGAATGCACTTAATTATTCTAATGCACTAAATATTCATTAATGATTGCAAGGATATTCAATTTGGATCCTTCATGCTGGTGGCTCATTAATTTTTAACCCTATTGAACAAGATTTCAGTGCACCACTCACACGATCTAAAGTTGTAAGTTTTGTTTACTATCATATTTTTGATCTCTTGTTGTTATCATATTCCACGTATCAATATTTATTACCTAGAAATAATTGTTGGATTTGCGAGCAAGTTTTGGCTATATGCTTTTCACTTTTGCATTTGCTGGTCTCAATTTTTAAGTGTGCGAGTTCATGATTTACATGCTCCTCATCCGCTAATGGGACGACCCTTGTAGCTAGAGTGGTAAGGATGTTGTCTTTTTGAGCTAGGTGATGAGAAC
This sequence comes from Taxus wallichiana var. yunnanensis, assembly GCA_018340775.1. Classification (NCBI taxonomy): domain Eukaryota; kingdom Viridiplantae; phylum Streptophyta; class Pinopsida; order Cupressales; family Taxaceae; genus Taxus; species Taxus wallichiana. The sequence goes on along the minus strand of CM031236.1, from coordinate 28,140,031 downwards.
TTAAACATATATCTTTCTTTGCATGTCTCTTTTCTATAGAACCCACCTTGCCCAATGCCTAGGCTACTACCTTGTTTTGTCTTACGGTAGACACAATACAAATTCTTACCGAGAAATTCACTAAAATGTTGGGATTTCTAGCTAATTGACTAATAGAAAAGAGTTCTTTATTCATTATGTAAACATACCTAACATTCTTTAGTTTGAATTTTACAAAATTATTATGCCGAGAGGTGTTCCTATGATGGTAGCCAAGATAAGATAAGATAAATATATTAATGTCCAATGAATGACCACAAAAGTAGGTCAATGGGACTGCAGCCCAAACAATATACAAAGTGCGAGGGGAAAACTCAAAACGAGTTCCCAAAAACAGAAGAAAGGAAAAGAACCAAAACAAACAAGAACCCCTGAAGCCAAACCCCCACAGGCGGGGGCAATGAAACAAACGGGGGAGAAAGAAGGGTGAAGTAGAGAAGGGAATGAAGGAGGGGACGAACAAGGACTAGTAGTCTACTCGAAATGGTAGCCACATCCCTCCTAACATTCGAGGCCAACGAAAAGAAGCTCCTGATGGAATGGCAATCAAAAGGGGGTGAGGGCCCCCTCCCCTGCTGAGATCTGAGACTAAAACGACGGCTAGGAGTGATCCGGAGGACGTTTCAGAGAACAAGTGGCGAAAAATAAGATCGTGCAAAGGCGATAAGCATGGGTCAAAGTTTCAGGCCTCGGTCTTCGACTCACGATTCTTTGTCAGCGATTGCAAATTTTTGCCATGTGGTGGGTCCTCAGGCCACCACATGGCCTGCCACCATTTATCCACTAGTCAACCGAGTTATCGAATGAGTTGACTATTTAACTCGGTGAGTTATCAACTGAGCCATGCGAGAGCGAGCTATAAAGAGCTATGCCTGGCAAGCGAGTTGGAGCATGTTAGCTCGATGAGCTATTCAAACGAGTCATATAGCGAGCTGCCTTATTTACCTTGGCCGACAAAATGCACGGGAGGATGTGGCTCGATGCCATGATGGAAAAATTGGTCAAAAGGCTATTTTAGCCTTATCTTATTGGCTCACCCGATCGATATGGGATAAGCCATATCCCCTCGCCGTGGCAAAAGAATGGCCGAATGATTCGGCACTTTGCCAACACCTTGAGCTTGCAAAAGACTTCAGCTCACGACGGGGATGCAGGGTTACGTGGCATGGTGGGCTCGTGTATAGGGATGTGGCAACACCGACAGCGGTGGACACGTGGACGGGGAAGTGGTCGTGATAGCGGTAGAGGTGGTCGCGGGTCCTCGCACAACGACAACAGGGAGCTCGGTCGAGCCGCTCAACGGCAAAGAAAACAACGAGGCGGAGGAGTCGACCTCGCAAGCTCCCACGCCATATCCAAACGACCTCACCAACCCACCCAACTCGGCAAGTTGGTACGAGTTGGCCGATAGGCCATATATGCAAGAAAATCGGGTTGAGGCCCTCTATAAAAAGGCACGACCTCTCTATTCAAACACGACACTCACAAGCTCAATCCAAGAGCTCGAGGAGACATAAGAGCCAAGGGGATTTTTCTTAAGGAAGCCTATTTTAGGCATTTGTGAAGGAGAGTTAATTAGTCTTTTTAGGCTAAATTGTGAGTGTAAGACCTATTATTTTTAATAGGCATATTATTGTTATTGGGAGTTATTCAAACTACCCAATAGGCCCATAGCGCCACACAACTTGCAAGTGCGCCAGAAGGTGGAGGACGGTTCCCAACTCGTCATTAGTGTTCTTCGAAGGACTGGAGTGCTAATTAGGCAAGTTTAAAGTTCCATTAGGTTTTATTGTAAGAAACTATATTGTACTTATAAGTTTTGACTAGTGGACGACTCTAAAAGAACCCGAGACGTAGGCTATTGTTGAACTCCATAATCAACCCGTGTGCAGTGTGTTTTTAATTTTTGCGTTATTTTGAGTTGATTTGTTTGAACGGAGTGATATTTGTCGACAATCATTTATGGCCTATAAGGTCCAAGTCGGTAAAAAAATGACCAATTTTTTTGGATCAAGTTGGTATCAGAGCTAGTTTCGCAAGGTGTTGTTGAGTGTCATATATGGATCTGCACTGCTTCTTTCGGTTGTTGGTGATACTTGCCTTGTTCGGCACGATGGTTCGGGTGATGGTGACTCATCATCGGGAATAGAACCGCCAGATTGCGGAGCTGCAAATACATCTGGCCAATGTTCGAGAGCATCAACATCAACAACATCAATGCCTCGTAGAGCTTCAAAGAAGCATACATGCTCCACCTAAAGAGGTAGCTGAAGCAAGTCATCTGTGAAAACGATGCCTAGAAAAGTCCACCATCATCGGACTAGGTCGAGTGTAGCCATTGTGGCAAGGGACATGATACCGAACTTTGATGGAAGTTGCACCTTGAACAAAGGCCTCATTGGATGAAAACAAAGGGAAAGGCGATTCTGACAAAACCCGCCTCCGATCAACCATCTCAATCATTGGGACGGAGAGCACCATTGGGACGCCCAGATATCATATTGCGACACGTGAGCACCTTGAGTCGGTGGATCCTTGTAGTTTCGAGGATGGCCACCACACCGATCTTCGATTGGATGATCGAAGCAGGATATGTGACTGCAGATGTGGTGTGCAGATTGGGACTACCTACTACACCACTTCCTCATACCAAGACAGTTGGTACAGAGGATGGTACACTGCATGGGTTGGCTATGAGCTTTTGCACATTGAGCTTTATAGTTGGGAGACAATTTTCCGACACTGTCACACTCGACATCGTCCCTTTGGAGATGAACAAAGTGGCATTGGGAAATTTCTACCTTACACTCAGCAAGGCTATGTGACGGATGACAGAGCGGAGTGGAGCTTCGCATTAACCATAGCTGGATCAGTAGAGTTCGAGACGGGGCGTGTGATTCGTCTTGCACATGATGACAACAGTGAGACTTCAAGTTCATATGCACCAACGGATCATCCAAAACTTGATGCGGAGACAGACTCATATGACCCAAAGCTCACCCGAGTTCACTTGCAAAGGTCGCATATGTTCCAGCTGGATCATCCAGATCCATATGTAGATGAGAGATCGTTCGACGATCCATAGGGCACCTATTGAGGTAGCCTAGGCTGACACCGAGGATTCTACAACTGGTAAGAAATCTAAGGTGTAATAAAAGTTGATGAAAAAAATGTTGGCTTTCACCTGTTTAATCAAGTCATTACTGCTTCCGGTGATGGCAAGATCATCAACATAGACAACTAGAACCACTATGTCATCACCAACCAATTTAACATAGAGAGTAGATTCTGCATCACATCTTTTAAAACCAGACTCTCTAAGATATTTATCAATTTTGAAATACTAGGCTTGAGGAGTCTTGCTTAAGTCCATACAAGGACTTCACTAATGATTTAGTAAACTGCGTCTTCTCAATAATTAACGAGATCCCTTTTTGGCGATAATTGAATAGAAATTGACTAAGTTCCTTTTAACCAATATAATGTGCATGAAACAATCACAACTATACTGCAAATTGAGAAATAGAATGCAAAGGAGACATAAGAATTTATCTTGGAGAAACCCAAGGTGGGAAAAACTCCAATGGGTAAGCAAATTGCTTCCCTCTCACTATGTAATTCTCCAAAAATACAAAGTACTGCCAACAATTGGCCTTCAAGAAGGATTCACACTCCTAATTGTATTTTCTTGCTCACAACTTCTCAACAATGAAAAACTCACTCTCAATGAACAAAACAAGAAAGAACTCCAACTCCTCTTTGCTCACACTTGAATTCACTCAAAATCACTTGTTAGAATGAAGAATCAAACTTTTATTTATAGTTGCTCTGCCCAAGAACGGATGGAAAGATGAACCGAACCGTTTGGAAGCCCAAACATATGTAACTGTTGAGTTTCCCAAATTTTGGCATTGTTGGGGACGGGACCACCGGTGAAGACAGATTGGCGGTTACACAACCGACGGTCTCTTACCGATGGTTACGTAAGCTGTCGCGGTGGTTGCGCAACCGCCACTCTGTGAAGAGCGGCGTAACCGCCGAGGCAGTTGCGTAACCATCACCTAGAAAACTTCTCAAACAGAACAACAATGGCCTTTGATGTCATTTGAAGGTGTCTGGATCACCTCAACTCGACTAGACTATCTCCAGTAAAGAATCTGTTGAGAATCTGTACTACAAGTATCAAATATGAAGAATACATGGAATTGGGTTTTTAGATCCATTTTTGGATCAACTAACCTGCAAACTAGATGCTTTTTCCCAAGAATCTGAAATCCCTATGACTATACCATGTATACGTCCTCCTCCAAGTCTCCATCCATAAATGCACTCTTTACATCCATCTAATATACCTGCCAACCAAATTGAGCAGCAATAGCAATAACCATTTTAAATGTTACCATTTTTGTTGTAGGAGCAAATGTTTCCTCATAATCTACCCCCTCTTCTTGTGCATAACCCTTTGCAACAAGACAAGCTTTATACTTATCTAAGGAACCATTTGACTTACATTTCACTTTGTAAATCCATTTGCAACCAATGGATTTCTTACCTGGGGTAAATCTGACAACACCCAAGTTCCATTTTTCATTAGAGCATCATACTCCACCTTCATGGCAGATTCCCATTCTGGCTTACCATTAGCTTTTGCAAAAGTATTGGGCTCAAATATTTGTGAAATAGTGTAGTTAGAGCCAAATTTACTGCGCATTATTTTGTATTACTTGTTTCCCAGATCTTGTGGATCTACCTTCCAATGATTTTGGAAGCTCATCTTGTCGAACATCCTGTAGTGTGCTATAGTACCACTTTGGCCTTTTATGTTGACTAGCTGGATCATTGTTTGTTTCACTAGGTCTTGTTATGGAGCTAGACTTCGTTTGGTGTTTGCGTTTTAGTACTAGAACTTGATTCACAATCATCATTAGGAATCCAAAGATTACTAGTATTAGTAGGTGTACCATCTTTTGAGAAATACGAGATTTTCTCATCTATTGTCACATCTCTACTTATAACAACCATATTTTTAGATAAGATAAGATAAATATATCAATGTCCAACTAATGACCACAAAAGTAGGTCAAAGGGATTACATCGTACAAATGTGTCCATACAAAGCGGAAACTAAAAGGTTTCTAAAAAGAAGTACAAAGCAAGAGAAGAGGTCGAGACCAAAAGCGAAGTGAAGCGAGGAAACCCTAAGGTTTCCAAAGAAGTACAAAGCATGAGAAGGGAAGAAGAGAAGGAAGAAGACCCAGATGAAGCAATGGGGAATGTCTATCCGGGAATGGTGAATGCATCTCTCCTAACATCTGATATCGATTGGAAGAAACTCAAAATAATGTGATAATCCGTAGATGAGGAAGAGGAGTTGAGATGATGAGATCTCCCAGTCTTGTTGTGCTGTCGAAAGTAGTATGCATTAAGGGCCTAGTGGATCTATTCCGCCCTTTGTGCCGACATTTGTATAATAGTGCACAGGAGATATCGGGGGTTAAATATGGACCCCTGAACTGTACTGATTTGGAGTGTGATCTTTGGGCTAATATCGATCGGCATTTAGCGCCTCTCTCGGAGGGTAAAGCCGAAAAGAAGGAAGTGATCCTTTGGGGAGAGTCCGCTTTGTTAAGTGTCTGAATAATGTGATCCCAAAGCCCCTCTTGTATGTATAAAGCCAAACACTTCTGATCGACATATCTAAAAAAGTCAGCAAGTGCACGGGTCCCTCTAAAAGACAATGGAACCTCCCCGGTCTCGTAGTAGATGGGACAACGGAAGATGAAGCGGGCTTACATGTCTCGACCTCTTGAAGATTGCATAGGCTGGCAAGTCCAACTTGGTGATTGATTTGGTGGTCTGTCTCGAATTCGAAGCCTATGAGAACCCACTGCAATTGACCAAATGGGATGTGAAGAGCGTGCATCCAATGATGAAGGGTGGAGATGTCAAGTAATCTATATGCTTTGGATTTCTCATTATAGCCCACAAACATGTACTTTTTACTTTTAGCATCTAAACCACTCCTTTTTTTCTTTAGGAATTAATGCTAAAGCAATACAACCAAAAATATGAAAATCACTTACATCAGGCTTTCTACTTGACCATGCTTCTTCAAGAGTGATATCTTGCACAACTTTACATGGACTTCTATTCAAGATGTACACTATAGTATTTACAACTTTCTACCCAATACCGAAAAGGTACATTTTTGCTTTGCACCATACATTGTGCCATCTCCATAATAGTCTTGTTCCTCCTTTCCACTACTCCATTCTGTTGTGGAGTGTAAGGAGTGGTATATTATCGGTGTATACCTTCCTTTGTGTAGTAGTCATTGAATTGCTTGGAGACAAACTCTCCACCATTGTCTGACCTAAAGGCCTTGACCTTTTTACTTGTATGATTTTCAACCAGTGTTTTCCATGCAACAAAATTAGCAAAACACTCTGATTTCTTCTTAAGAAAATACACCCACATTTTTCGAGAGAAATCATCAACTATCAACAAGAAATAAAGGGCACTAGATACAATGTTAGTTTTCATAGGACCATGAAGATCTGCATGTACCAAATCTAACACACATTCTGCCCTCCATGCTTTACCAATAGGAAAGGGTTGTTTGACTGTTTACCCAATGACACCCTTCACAAACATTTTGATTTTCTGAATAGATGGAGTCCATGCACCATTTTATTTTTACTCAAGATGTTTAAATACTGGTAACTCAAATGACCATATCTTGCATGTCATAGAGTACTAAACTGCTCAATTGTTGCTAAAGCATATTGTTCTACTTGATTTAGGATCTACAAGTTTGTATAGACCCCTTTCCCTTATACCAACAACAACAAGCTTATCATTGAGTGTAGTGACATTACATTTGTTTCCTTCAAACTTAACTCATTAGGGAAACCGTGGGGATAAATAATAACACATTTAATTATCCACCAAAATAAATTGCTGAAGATTATAGTTTATGTTTGAACAACAAATTATGATAGATTACATCACATAATGAATTAGATATTAGATTGCATACATAAACATGAAAGTAAATGAACACAAGACACAAGATATAAGTGGGAAAACCTTTCGGTAAAAACCCACTGAAAAATCACTTATCTTTATTGAGAATAAACATTTCACCCAACACTCCCACTATTTCCAGCAGTTACACCTTCATGGAGGAATTACAAACTATCATATACATTTGCTCATGAGTACATCATTTGCATCATGTATCTTAACTCTGTTTGCATAAGTTTGTTGTTTGTTACATACAATGCTTCGCGATAACCGATCTCTAATGAGATCACCTTGATTTATATCAAGGTGGGTGGCCCTATTTTGGGTCACTCTTATATTTTAAATTTAAACATTGTGCCGACCCGATATGGAATCCGCCACACTTATATTTTAAATGCCATGATTGTTTAGTCTTTGGCGGGTTTCTTATTAAGTCAATTTCCCACTTAATATTACAACCCCAACAACTACAAATTGTTTGTTTTGGTAATTTCACTGATGGACAAAAGGTTTTTATTCATATCTGGTACATATATGACATTTAAATGTATATTTGTACTCATTGTTCAAAATGATTTGTACATCCCCACATCCCTTAATGTCATGTGTCCATCCATCACCTAAGGAAACAATTTCATTACTACTATTATCCTCAATGAAGTTTACATACCAATCTCGATGACACGTGTAGTGTCGTGAAGCTCTTGAGTCAAAGTAATCTTGTTGGCGAAATAAATTGTCGCTAAGGCAAATTAGTCAATTTTCACCGACACTCTGGGACTAGCTACCTCTGCTTGAATGGGAAGCTCCATTTATTGAAAACAAGAAAATTATATACACTATTCTATTAATTGGGGGTGGTCTTTCGACCGGGATCACATAAGGGTACTTCCCTACACACTGTGGTAAAGTGCTTGTAGAAACTACAAGGGAGGAAAAAGCTTGAAAGAAAGGTGTGAAGAGAATAACAAAGAGGGGTTTTGCACAATAAATAGTACAACAAAGTTTATTGTTTCAAAACCAAAATATTACCCATGAATTCAATGAGAAGACACCATGAGAATCAAGAAACAAAATACACAAAGCACAAAGTCTTAATGCATAACATTCAACAAGTACATTGCTCATGGAGTATAGTTGAGATGGAGAGGAAACATAAGCAAAAGAAATAGAGGAAATTTGATCACTTGTTTCTAGAGAGAGTATGAGAGCTAGTAAACAAGATTAACCATCCTTTGAAATGAGGAGGCTCTCCCAATTTATAGCTTTACAATGCAACTCTTCATATTCCCATGTGACTTTTCGACTTAAAGTGCAATCCTCAACGAAGAAAAAGAACTTTTAAGTGACTTAAGTCACTTTTTTACAACTTTCTTCTCAACAAAGAAATAGAATTCTAGAGAGAGAAAGAGAGGAGAGAGGTGAGAAACTCCAAGCTCGAATGAAGAAGGATGAAGAAGCTCCGATTGTGAAGAAGATCTGCTCCTGTGATGAACCAGTGAAATGCTCCAATGTAATGATGAACTCTGGATCCTTGAACTCTTTTGCACCACAAGAAACCTCTTTTTGAATGATCAACAATTGTAGCCCATCGGTACATTGAGTGAAGAAGTGAGAAGCACTTGATCACTAGACCACTATAGACAATGAAGGATGTCTTCACACACTTGAACAAACCATGAAAAACTACCATTCCTTCTTGACCAATCATGCATATGAATGAGAACTTGAAACAATTGCTTGTATAATGCAACCATGATGATTCTGCCACCTCGAGGACATTGATGACCAAAATTAGGAACCAATCCATATGAGTCACAATTCATCTTTCACTCCTCCGTAAACATGAATTTGTCATTACCATTCCCATGAGGAAATTCTCCAAAGAGATGGTCACCACTTAGTGACAGGTGGAGATTTATAGGAACTTCCAAAATTGGCATTTCCTCTTTGAGACACCATATGCTCACCGCATTTGTGAAGGCGGGGATTTGTTTGTAAATTGAAGATTTGACCTCCGTGAAAGCTTGAATTTTGAGACATGGAGAAGAGGAAAATATGTGATCATCTTGAGTTCATTTTGATCATTTACTATTTTTAGCATGCTTCACATGGGTACCATTCTTAGCAATTTTGCCAAATTTGTCAATTTTGTCATTCTTGAATGTTTTACACTTTGAAGGAATGTCTTGAAGTACCGGAAACCATCTTTTCCTCGGACTTACTATTTTTAGTAAGCTATGTGGTAGGGACTTACTAAAAATAGAAAGTGGTCTTCTGGGTGTCGGATCAGAACGAAACCAATTGCAGAAGTTTTTATATTTCATTTCAAGGCTTTGCTCCAATTTTTGAGAGATTCCAATCGCTGGTTTTTAGATCTAAGAAAAGGTGATTTTTTTTTGGAAACTTCATGTGGCTATAAAAATAAATGAGGGCATGAATGAGGGCATGCAAATACTCTTCTTAAAGGCGTTCTCACAAGGAATCCATGGTTAAAATTTGGTGGCAAACGGAGTTTGGGAACATGAGTTATGAGCAAAACAAGATTTGGAAGTTTAGGGCACAAAAGGGGGTTTTTGTGTTTGAATGTCATAACTAGCTTCAAAAGATGCTTTAATGGCTGCCAAGGAGGTTGATTTATGTTTTTAAGTTGTGAGTGGTGGTGAGCATGAGTGAATGTATTTATGAAGTGGGAGATGGAAGGAGGAAGCACATGGCAAGACAAAAGCACCCAGGGGTTGAGACCAGGTTACATGAGGAACTCCGGGCAAGGGCTGGACATGGGCGCATTTTGTGTCCCAAATGCCCCAAGGGATGGGACAAATGGGGCATCAAAATGCACCCTCACCTAAGAGTGACAAGTGGCGGAAGGTGGTTTGACAAGGCGGAGAGGAGAAGGGGTGAAAAATGGCTGCGGAGCCTTCTTGGGGTCATGTGGTGAACCAAGGGCTAAGATGGGCATGGGATGCATTTTGTGTCCTAACCTTTGTCCTAAGGGACGGGGCGAGGCAGGACAGAAAAGTGTGCCCTCACCTGAGCATGACAAGTGTCACTTTGTGGTTACACAACGAGGAAGGGCTAAAATGAGGTGAGAAGGGGCTTATTTTGCATCAATGGGCTTCATCGGGGTCATGTGATGGACCAAGGGGCTCAACAGGGCATGGTCACATTTTTGTGTCCCAAGGGGATAAGACATACGAGACAGAAAAGTGTGCCTTCACCTGGGAGTGCCATGTGTCCACCTTTGAAATTGATTAAGTTCCAAAGCTTACCTTGAGGAGAGCTTTGAAGATGAAGTTTCCGAGCTCCGGGTGGAGTTTTTGGCACTTCTTTATATGATTTTGTCTCCAAACAACCTTTTGAGAAGAATGGGATGGGTCCCATGATCTAATTTTGTCTACTGATCCCTAAAAATAGTCTTTTTCTCGGGACCGCAGAGTGTGCCTGCCAAAAATGAGACTATGGAAAGAAGCGCTTTGGTCTTGTGAAAAATTTGAAAGCACCATCATTTAGAGCATTGAATTAGCTTTCCAATGGTTTGACCTCTAACTCTTTACAAAGCTCCCATAATCATCTTCCGAAGCTCGAGACACTATTTTGAACTGCAAGTTCCTTCACCTTCAAAAACTCGCTTTCACTGAACTTGTCCCTAAACCTTCAAATCTTCCCTAAACTTTCCTAAATCACTTGCAATATGTTCTTAGCTCCTCAATACCACTTCCCGATGAATTTGGGCCTTGACTCGGCCCGGGGTGCACACATGTCCCAGAAAGGCTAAAAATAGCCTTTCTAGGTTCACTAAAGAATCGCCTTGAGAAGCACTTTGTATCGAAGAACTTCATGAGCTTGTTTTTATATTTCAAACATTTGGGAAAGAGTATTACAACACATATGAACATTTGGAGGATGGGGATAGGCATGACACAAAGGGAGAACTAATCCGAAGGAGTGCTTAGGAGGGTTTACAAGCAAAAATTTTGACACTAGGGTAAAGTTGTCATGTTTTCAATTTGAATTTTGCCCTTGCAAAACACTTCACAACAAGTACCAAGTGTGAGACTCACTAGATTGGTCACGTGATGTCGCAAAGACAAATTTAGTAGATGTCTATTCTTCTGCTTCTTTCGCAATATTAACATGTCTAGATTTCTTGTTTGAATTAGCCATATCATCTTTTCTCTTTCTACAATCTTTCTTAAAATGACCTGGTTGCTTGCAATAAAAACACTTCCATTTTGATTTCTTGGAATCACTTACATTGCTCTTTGAAGAATCTTTGTTTGCTGACCATTTTCCCTTGCCTTTTGTCCTTGCCATAAAAGCACTTTTTGTAGCCATTGATGTCGAGGAAGTTGCATGAGTTTGCCTTCTCTCCTTTTGCATGAGAAGTGTAGACAACTTCTCAAAATCAATCTCCTGTGTTTCCGCAATCATATGCAATGACTCAACAAATGAGTCAAATGATGCTGGCAGGTTCTGCAATACCAGAGCAATCAAATCTTGTTCATCTACAGGTTTTTCCACTACTTTCAGCTGATCACAAATGTTTTTCAATGCTTCTCTACGACACTTATCATAGTTATCAGGTTCATCAACTGAAAGTTCATCATTATTTGGTCTAGACTCTTTACCAAGTACTATTTGGTCAATATTCTGATACTCACATATTGTAAGTATCTTATGACTCCACAAACTAAAGTTTTTGCCTGTCAATTTTTGGGAATTTGGCAGCAACAAGTGTTGTAAACCAGCCATTTGACCTAGTTTTTCACGAAAAACAATCAAATCAAAAAAACTATAAAGGCTTTTACAAAATTTCCTTTTGCTCATTGATTCTACCCCAAAACTGGACAAATTGACCAATTTTCAGCTCAAAACTCTTGACAAATTGAGAGATTTTAATTTTACAATTTCCTGTAAAATTGCCAAAAAATTACGGAAAAATTAAAATCTAGAGTTTTACATGCTCGTTTGCAAAAATTCCTTTTGTGTGCAGACAAGGACTACAAGACTGACAATGTGGCAACGTTTTTAGGTTTTACACCTTACGGTTCTCGAGATAGGGAATTAATTGTGGGTTTTAGGTAATTACTAGGTAGCTAATTGACACTTAATAAAGTTTAATTTTTTTTTTTTTAAATTATCAATCTGTGACCGAAAAACTTATGAAAACTCAAACTTAGCTTAAAATATACAAGCTTTTAATAATAACCAATCACCAGACACCTGTGCAACAACAAAGTATGGCATCCAACTTCTGCATATGTTGCCTCTCTAGACGCACAATAACTGCTTCCAGAAGGATTTCAGACTGTATAATTGTTGCGCCCACCTCTTGTGATGTTTACAATCACAAAAAAAAGATAAATCTCAGAATAAATGGTGTCTGGATCTTGCAGAATAGGATGAATACAGACTGTTGCGCCCTCCTTCTGAGCTCTTCAACAGGTTTTGAAAGCAGAAATAAACTTATTACGCCTCAGTTTCAACAATTTTTGTTGAAAGATGGGTGAATATAATCATGATCCAACCCTCTTGTTGCATCCAATGCTCTGTCACAGCCTCTCCTTATCAGATAAGCAAAATAAAAAGTAAAAAAAAAAACCACAGGAAAATAGATGGTATACCGCTACAAGTGCACCTTCCTTTCCCCTCGGGACATGGAAAAGTGAACCAGCAACAAGAAAAGTTTCACGCCTTCATCCAATATGGACAATGCTTTCTCAACCTCTACCAACCCCTAGAATGTCCTTCTTCAGCAAAACAAAAACTCCAACAACTGTTACGTTTCTCCTCTCTACAGGAATACCTTACCACAAGTTGACAAGATGTTTCCAACAAGATCTTCACCGGGTACTTGTTACTTGACAAGATCTCTTCCTCCCTCGCAAGCTCTTTTCCCAGGCTCACTAAACCGTAAGCTTTAATACCATAAAGAATTATGATACACAGGAATGATACCAAGAATACATATTTTTATTCATCACAAAGATAGCCCAATATGTTGGCAATCAACAAGCTCATAGAATAAAGGAAGTTTATACAAGAAAATAACAACGGGAAGTAATAATAAACTTTGCCCGTGAAACTACAAACCAATTTGGTTACAACAATACAACCGAATACAACAATAAGCTTAAACAATTTGGGTATTCTGTTATTTGGTCCGCATTTCAGTTTGAGACAAGCCTTCTAGCCTCATGTCAATAAGGGTTATGGATCCTTAGCCCTCCTCGAGAGACAGTGCTTTCGCCACCACTTCCGGACATCTCTTCCAAAATGTCCCTCACGGACTCCCTCATCAGACCCACTATCCTTTACGGCTCTGTTGCTTGGGGGCCCTCCTTACTAGAGACTGATTGGGCTTCTGTCGAGAGAGTTCAGACACTTCTCCTTCACCGTTTTATCAGTGCAAGCAAATTATCCCTCAACACATTATTTTGGTGAGTTTGGAGCTCGTCCTTTCGATTGGAGACCATGTTTGACCTGATCTCTTTCCTACACCGCATCCGAGGCTTCGCTGACTCTGTTGAGGGGCGGGATAGGTACCCATTCTTGGCGTATTGCTCATTAGAGACTATTGCTATTTCCAATTCCCCTCGCCATGGTCGTAGTTGGTATCTTGAGGTTTTGACCTCTTGGGGACAATGGGTATTCAAATGGATCATCTTCCTCCTTTTCGGTATTCCTTGGATGCATCGGGCCACCTTCTACCTACCAGACAGGTGATGAACAAGATCATTAGAGAGGATATTTATAGGTAGTTCATCCACACCACTTGGGTGAACCCTCATGGGGGTTACGCCCTAAAATGGCCTTTTATGCTGAGCACTTTTTGGAGTTGAGTGACGGTCTCATTATCTCGTCCTTAGTATACTTTACGTCATTGGATGCATGCCCTTTGCATCCCCCTTGGTTAGCTTAGAGCAGGTTCTCACAGACTTCTGGTGTGAGACAGATCACCACCGTGATCGTTCGGATAGGATTTTCTAGTTGTGTAGTCTCCAAGAGACTTAGACGGAGACACACTTATCTTCCGCTGCTCCATTTACTACAAGATTAGAGGGAGGTTCTCTTTGCCTTTTAGGAGGGCACATGCTCTTTCTGACTTCTTCGGGTATGAGTATCGAAGTGTCGGCTTTATACTTATAGGAGGCTCGAGGGTTTCGTGAACACACTCTTTAGCCACATTCCGGACTGCATTCTCTGGCGGATCACTTTCTTCTTCATAGTGCTACCTTCAGTGAGAGGCACTAAGTGCCAAGGTGAGGCCACCTTTGTTTCTTATTCCGGATCTGTTCGGCCTAGGGACCATCCACGGTTCCCGAGCCATCTTAGAAATGCCCACACTAGGCCCCGCACCAGAGAGAATTCGATCTACTAGGCCTTCGAGATATAGTACGGTGTCCAAACAACAACATTGTAGGTGTCCTCTACACTCTACCGCCTCTTTGTCTAGTCATCATTCCATCCAGAGTTTCTTCCAGTCGGCCTTAGATGTTAGGAGAGTTGGATCTACCATTCCCTAATAGACTTTCCTCATTGCTTCTCCCTAGCCATTTTCCTTGGCCGTCTCCCCCTTCCCTCTTCTCGTTTGCATTTCCACCCCCATTTTTGGGTTCGGGGGATTGCTCTTTCCAGTTTTGCCAGCTTCTCTGGCTTTGTACTCTTCTTTCTCGGGTACCTTTTGGTTCTCCCGCTTTGTATTTGCTCACGGTGTTTTCTGCACTCCCTTTGACGTTGGACATTAATATATTTATCTTATCTAATAAAATATTCTAACAAAATATTTCAAATACAACTATTTAGAACATATTGAGTGATATAAATATTGTAATACCTGTATTTTATTTTCACATAATTTAGATAGGCGCCTTAAGAATGATATCTCTTGACATATCTTAGATAGATGTATTTAAGATAGCTATACTAGTTCAATCCCTTTCTGCATGTGGTCTTGCATCACCTAATGAAACTAAGTTAGAAAAACATGTGTTTGCAATAAATTTTACTCACCAATCCTTATGACACGTGAAATATCTGGATGAGCCGAAATCAAAGAACCAACAATTGGTAGCACTATCGTTTGAGCATGATGTTATGAGGCCATACTCTTCCTCAAAATCTCGTTTCGCTTAAACTGCTGCCACATTTTTCTGACCCTGCGGCTTTTTGTTTGTGGGAAAGAGCATACTGTCACTTTTGGCAATCCTTCTTGACATGCCCGACCTTATGATAGTAATAACATTTTACCTAATATTTGGAAGTAGGTCCTTAAGGGTACATTTCCAATTCCTAATCACTTGTCTTTGTCCGTTTCCACTCCCTTTGAAGCAAATAGGAACTGATTTGATCAAATGTTAGGGTTTGGATTTTTGCCATCAAGTGTAAAGCCTCCACAAATGATTCATAAGAGGTTAGCAAACTATTTAGAACAAGAGCAACCAAATCATCATCATCCACCATTTTGTTTATGGTAATGAACTGGTCTTAGAGATCTTTCATCCGAATATATTCTCTTAGGGACTCACCCTCATTCATCCTTGCAGAAAATAACAAATTCTTCAGGTACAAGACTCAACTTTTCTTTGAAGTTTGATACTTATTTTGAAGATTGGTCCAAAGATCACTTGCCACAGTGGCATGCCAGACTATAGGAATTAGATCATTTGAAACAAACAATTTCAACCATAAAAGAGCCTCGTCATGACATTTGTCATAATCAACAAGATCTGTATCATGTCTTAAAATTCAGTTTTGCAAATAATTTGATTGTAATCACGATATTTTGCAATCATGAGTGTTTTGTGACAGATGTTATTATTCTAGTCAACTAGTTTCTGCGCTTCTGGCAGAACCAAGCTTTGAATATTGGCCATGACTTCTGGTTTGTCGACTCAAATTGGTGGGAATCACCCCACAAAACCCTATACATGTTGTGAAAAAAATATAAGATATCGATATGGCGGAAAATAGGATAGGATACAGATACGGTCTTGGATATGCCCAGGATATGATCGGATATGTCTGCAGGCATATCCAGGGCAAAAACATGTATTTACTTTTTTCCTAATTTATTTCAACATTAAAACATAAAATAACCCTTTTTAAAAACCATTATGAAATCCTTAAAAATCAGCAGGGTTTGAATGTCCATGTGCTCATCCTATCCATTTGACTAGGATTGAACAAGCACAATCAACCCAAATACTCTTTATCTGATCACTTACAAACAAATATTCAATTCTGGACAAGGAACAATTGTGAGAGTAAATCTAAATCCCACCACAAATCTGATTTTCAGTTTTGTGCTGCTATAAAACCAGAAAATAAGATTAGTAGCTCTTGACATCAAGACATGCATCTTTTGTTTTAATGGTCACGTGAAGATTCAAACTGTGTTACATGCTCCCATATTCAAATTGAACCCCAATTTTGATGTAATAATATCATCACATTTGTGGCGTTTCATTTGGCATTGTATAAATTATTAGTAGTGTTTTGTGGTTATTTTGCTTTTTATATGCATATTATGTGGTTAATTCCTATTTATTAGGCTAGAATTTTTATATTTTTAAGTTTTTCATATATATATATTTACTATCATATCCTAAAGCCGTATCGAGGGGGAATTTGTTGTATCCACGTATCGGATTCTTCGTATTTGTACGTATATCAAAAATTGATCTGTTACTTAAAAAAATCATAGAGAAATGTGTGCAAATTTCCTTGTAGGTTGTACGTTTGTTCTTCACTACCAAACATGAATCTTGTCTGCATCTCCAAATCTAATATTTGTCTAAAATCTATGACTACAAGTTAAATATATGTTTGGAATCTCCAACTGTACTTTCCATGCCCTAACTCAATTGATAGGTTACAAGTTTGTGATTTATGACTGGACTTTCCTTCTCCATGAGAAATTACGATTGTAGAGCATCCACGATTTATACTATGCAAATTCGCCGTTCTTGTTTGGAAATTGCGGCGTTTGCTTTACTATCGTTTTCCTTTTGCTTTGTGGTCTCGTTCTGGTATGCAAAACACGTGTTTCTCATGTCCTCCTTTTGCCCACGGTTCATCTCCCTTTTGCCCATACCCTAACATGATCCTCCTAAATGTGCAAGTGCTTTACACACGTGATCACGTGAATCTTCACCTCCTCGACTATGTGAATTATCACTGCCTCTACTTTGCCATTCGTTCCCTAGCATTTTAGTAAGGGATTCCTCAAATATAATCTCTGATACCAATGTTAGTAAGAACCAGAGGGAGGAGGAAGAGAAATGGAAGGCACACAGACATATTCTTGTGGCTGTGTTTAATTAATCAATTGGAAGTTACATATTTAGTGGAGGAAGTGGATACCTATAACATACTAATACTAATAATTAACTAATTACGTCGATAGACATTCTAAAATGGCAGCCAATTGATGTTTGGTATTCTTGACATTAAATTTGACATTGTGTTTATTCTCGACATTAAATTTGACATCCATTTGACTGTCACAATGACAGCCGACTGATGTTTGATATTCAAAATATTAAAAACCTTTGACTGTTAATTGATGTTTGATTTAGCTGGATTTTTGACATTTTAAGATTGGTAATGAATATAATTAAAATAAACTTAAAATATTGAAAATATGGTAAAATGTGAAGAACAAACAAATAAATAAGTAGATAAATCAAACCTTAATAATTCATTAGCAAACTAGGCATCTTTGACAAAATGAAATAGGTTTAAAAAACAACTTGGGAAATGGAATCTATATATGGAATGAAAATTTTGTTGAGTACTTATTTAAAACATGACAGGAACATGGAATTTGAGATTCATTTATTAACACTTACTTCCAATGTAAATTGCATTGCCAAAGTAAAAAGCATATGCACATTCATTGTTTATTTTAAATTTTTCGTTCTTTTATTTGACTATTACAGGGTATTTTGACTATAAATTTGACATTTACTTGACTTTTATTTAAAAGCTTTTTCTATTTGACTTTGAGAAGTCAGTCAAAAATAGTAATATCTTGGTTATACGGTAGAATTTGGGGCCCTTTTGTTTGGGAAGTTTTTCAAATCACCAGTCTGTGAGAAATATGAAAAGAATATAATGAAATTATTAATCAATGTGATATGTGTAAAATCCAAATTAAGAGTCTTGAGATTGATATCTATTGACAATTTTCAAATAGCTGTATGAAAATATTAATTAAAAATAAATGACATCTTCACTTCTTATAATCACTAAACAAGGGAGAAATATAAGTTAAATCATATAACTAGCATACATATCTTAGATAAATCTATGTAAAAGATGCCAAATGGTATCATTTTCAAGGCGCCTATTCCATTTATGTGTCAAATCCAATATAGACACCTCGAGAATGATACCTCTTGGCGTATTTTACATAGATTTTCATAAGATAGGTATACTGGTATCTTTAATAGGTACATCAATTTTGCAATAATTGAAGCGCCCCTAGCATGCTACGACAATTGAATGACACTGAAATCAGACCTTTGCATCAATGTTACAATTTTGAATTGCACCTAGCATGCTTCAACAGAATGATCAATGTTGCAATTATTGAAGTGTCCCTAAGCATGCTATGATAATTGAATGATGCTGAGACATCTCTTTCACACACTACAATTGTTTTTCCATTGGCATTTAGAACAACTATAAGGAACAATCATACCAAATACAACAATGGAGAAAACAAAACAACTTATCATCCTTCATTGTGACGATTTCCTCGCTGGAAGCTGCTTCCCAATCTTGTGCTTTGAATGCTTGCTCTCTTGGATTACCTCTTTCAATCTTATCCCTTACTTGCCATGCAATACAAGTGTGAGTGATAAAAACTGAAATCATGTAATTATCATGCCCATACATGTAAATTCTCAAGTGGTCTTCTTGTTCCTTGTTAACCTATGATGAATCCAATGCTTCTCATACTTGATATGCAATACAACAAGTGATAAAGACATAAACATGTTACTTGCTGCCCCTACTTGCTATTTCCAAGTGGTTCCCATGCTAGTCTGTACAAGTGGTACTAGTTTCCTTTATGATTTATCAATAAATGAAAATATACAATATTGTTTTGAGTTAAATTTAAAATGCTAACCCTACTTGTTACTCCCAAGTGGATTTACTATTGCTTACTCATCTACAGTGAGTACAATGTTTCCCATGTTTTCCTGTACAAGTGAAACTAGTTTCTCTATTTTTTTATTTTGAAAGATATGTCATATAAGTACAAAAATATTTACAGAAAGCTATACAGAGAAAGGATGGATATATACAATGACAATCATAACCTCATCCTAAGGGCAACAAGTGCAGAAATAAAGTCAGAATACAACTTGGGGTCCAAGGTATGGGCATCCTTGATAAAAAAGTTCTTTTGGCAAGAAGATGATGGCGAGCCTTGCCCCTCCGCATGGAACAAAAGGTAGACAAGGTGCCGTCCTCTTGAACAAAAACATTATTGCATCTAATTTTCCAAAGAACGAATAAGGCTGGGACCCTCAGGTAGTGCCATAGCCCAACAAACACAGAATGGACCTGAGAGCAACAATCTCCAAACAAAACAGGGCACCAGTGAAGTCTGTTATGAATCAACACTGAACATTGATCCCCCAGGTATCTCCAACACTGCCTAGCAAATTGACACTCCCAAAATCATAGTCTCCGAATGGAGACAAATGGGAGCAAAGACCATAAGAAAATCCACTCTTGGCCAATCTGGCCTTGGAGGGAGTGTCCTTATAAGCAACTAACCATGCAAACAACCAAATAATGTGAAAATGACGAGTCCATATATCCTCCAGATCTGTGGAGAGCCAATGAGTACTAAGAATCGGATATAATGGCCATCTTTGATGCAACATTGAATACATTCAACGAGAGTCATACTGAAGAAACCGATGACTGAAGCACCACCTCCAATCCCTCCGAATCGGACCAGACATCCCGATATTCATTTTAAATAATTCTGATTCAGGAATAAGGTCTCTTAACTCCATGATTGAGGGATGGTCAAAAGCAAGGAGACCATACTCCTATGCAAGAGCATGCCATTCCTTCGAAGAATAGGCAGTATAATCCCACAAATCACACTGAACGAAGATGTCTTTCCTACTCAACATGCAAGCTTGAAAGTGCGGCAGTTCTGCCACATAAGAACCCCGATCCTTCCAACAACAAATAAGGTGACATGCTCAATCCCAAGCAGCTCTGCTACCCTCCAAATGCCGACAAACCAAGCTAGCCACGATTTTCCAAGAAGGCCAAATACTCCTAAAGATGAGGGAGCTCAACACTTTGAAGAGATGAGGTGTCAAGAGAATATCACATAAACCAAAAGTTCCCTGGACTTTGTTAACGTGTTGTGCATGAACCATCTGACGTTGAAACAAGATCTGTCAAGGAGCAGAACCCTCGATACACCTCATCACCCACTTGGCTGAGAGAATTATACTCTGTTTTGCAACATCAATCAACCCCAAACCTGCCTCGTCTTTAGGCATGATGCAAATGTCCCAAGGAATTAAAGGCAGGCACTGATCCCCACCAAGTTTAGACCACAAATAAGCTCTCAGAATCTGCTCAAGACGCCGAAATTGGGTCCTACTAGGCAGCCGACCATAAACATAGTAAATATGAGAGGTCTGGAGAATAGGGCTAGCAGAGACAATTTGCCAGCAAACCGGAGGTACCTTATGGTGCCAAATGCGAAGCTTACTTTGAAGCTTCCGAAGGCGCCAATCCCACATAGATACAAGAGACATGGATGCCCAAATAATGCACAAAGAACTTGGGGTGGCTATAACACTAAGCAACATGGATCCGATGTGGAAGAATATCCAAACCAACAAGCCAAAAGTTGTGGTCATTGACTACAACTCTTGAAGCAGTGCAAAAGGTGTCCAAAAGAAGAATCCTTTTCTACCCTAACTGAAAGAAGGGATTTATTAGCAAAGTGATTGTTAACCATCTTTGAATCATTAGGAAGCTGGATACCATGAATCCGTCCCCGTAACTCGGGCAACCTCAAGCAAGTACCCCAGGGTATCTATTGTCAAGATATAAAGATAGGGGTCAAGGGGCACCCTTAATAGATGGAAAGATGCAAGAGGATCCTTGGACACAAGGCGTTATTAACCGAAATAAAGGCATAAACATTAGTAAAGAGAGTGAACAACATGGCAACACAATGTGGACCAAAGCCCAAGCAAGTCAACATCTCCGAGATGAAAGACCAATCAATCTGGTCATAAGCCTTGTCAAAATCAATCTTTAGGATAAGAGATTTCTGCCCAATCTCTCTTGCCCATTCCGTAGCTTTGTAAGCAGATCTAGAATAAACCTTCCCTGCATAAAACTCATTTGTTCCTTGTGCACCACATATTTAAAGATTGAATGAATCCTTAATCCCATGGCCTTGGCTATAATTTTGTACGCAATAATAAGAAGCGTAATATGCCCCTAATCCCCAATAGAGTCCTTGGGGGCTTTCTTTGGAATGAGCTTAACCAACCCTTAATTGAGAAACTAGAAATATGCCCCAAATTAAACACCTCAAATTCTAGGGAACAAAAATCATCAACGGTGTCCACATGGCCATGTAGAACTCACAAAGAAGGCCATCCATACTTGGAGATTTGCCATTTTGCATAAACAGAATAACAAAGTGAAATTTCTCCTTCGAAATGACTATCCAATCTCTCTCTGATCCTACTAGAGACCTTGCAGGGAACCACACTACAACAAGCATCTCTAGTAGCCACCACCCCATCTGTCAGAACCAAAGGAGCAAAAATATTTTGTAAATGTAGGATGAGCAAACTTATGGTTTCTGAGGGATCCTCAACAAGGGAGCCATCAAGTGACGTAGCCTAGGAACCCTTTTGTAGAAACTTTCCTTTTGAGGAAGTCGAAGTAAAACTTGGAGCCCTCATCACCCTCACAAATCCATTGAAGATGAAAATGAATCTGAGCACCTCTATCGATATAATCTCACCTTTGTTATCCAATTTTGCCCCTCGGGCAAAATTTGATCAAACACGACCTTGCATAGGAGGAAATGGAGAGGTTGGTTCAATCATGCGAGCTCACATTTCAATTTCAAAAATTAGGTTGTAGGCAGGCTCGACAATGGAAATGCAAGGTTGACAAATGAATGGCCAAGGGAACATCGAAGGAGATCAGAGCTCAAGTGGAAGAATGGAGAAAGGCTCAAGTTTTCGGAATTCACATTTTCGGCATTTCGAGACAAGGTGGGAAAAAAATTGAAAAAGTCCAAAAGAGGAAAAAGCCCAAATCCGAAATTCAAATTTTAGACTTTCGGGTTTGGAGAAAGAGAATGGCCAGTGGAAAAAGTGAGCAAAAACCCCGAAATCCGAAATTTCGACTTTCGGGATTTCTTTGGGAGTTCCAGAGATTTTGGTGGGTACGAAGGGATGAACAGTGAAAAAAGCTCAAAATGTCGAAAGTCTGAAACCCAAAAGGTTTCGGATTTCAAAAAGTCAAACTTGGTTCAGGGTCAATGCGGTGGGGATTTTCGGACTTTCAAAGGTCTCGATTTCGGACTTTCGAGGTTCAGGGTTTGGAGTTTTGGAGGTCTCGGCAGGATCAAGTGGATGAACAATGTCAAAGGTCTAAAAGGCGCAAGGTCCGAAACCCAAGTTTGAATTTCGGACTTTGGGGTTTCGAAGGTTCAAATTCTCAAAGCGAATCGTGGCGGATGAACAAGAACCCGACTTTCAAACCAAAATGTCCGAAAGTCCGATTTCGGGATTCCGGAGGTCAGCAAACATTTCGGACTCCGAAAAGGAATATCAAGAACTCGCTTTTTTGCAGAATGACACCCCAACCTTTAGATGGCCATAAATTTTGACTGGGAGCTTGGATTTGCACAAGAAAGGACTTTTGGAAAGCTTACAGTCTCCTCTACACAACTACGACTAGTTATCTTAATTTAAGTGAGACTAAGTTATTCAAAATTAAGAAATACAGTCCTCCATTTTAAGAGGATGTTCCAGGTTTCTCACCTACCACAATAATGAAGGTATGGGTTTCCTTTCTTTCCCAACAAGGAAGAGTACATGGAGGCATGGGTTTTGCAGTGGAACCCATCATTGTTGCAAGTAAATTCAATGCATTTTAGGGTGGTTGGAGCAAGAATTCGAATTCTTCTCCTTTTCTCTCTCATTCTTCCTATATATTGTAAGGAGGGGCATTTTTCAAAAGGTTGGACAATTTGGCTTTGCACCCTCCCTTCTTCTCTTGTCTGTAATTGATCTTGTGGAGTTCAAACCTCCCATCTAAACTGTAAATGCAATCTTGCCTCTTGGCCATTATAATGTACTGTATCAAATCTTTGGAGCAATAATATAAGTCTGTGGATTAATTTCAACCCTCTCTTGTGTTCATTGTTGTCTTCGATCTCTCATTGCAATCTTAGTTATTTGTGCATGGTGGTTGTATTACATTTTTATGGTTTGTGTTTAATGGAAAAGTAGGTGTTCAACATTCCTTTGGTGCATCACCTCTGTTAGTTTAGGTTTAATTTATTGTAATCTTCTTAACCCTGTCTCCTTGGCAAGTTAGAGTAGGTTTTAATAGTAGATCCTCTACAATTTGTATGTGTGCATCAGAACCGAGGAGGAACCGACCTTCATCCGGAGAGCTTTCCCGATCGCAAAGTCCCACACTTTGGGAAAAGCTCCATGTTATGCAATCACACTGAGAGTTTCAACCCATCGAGTTGCAGACATTTAGGGGTGTTGTGATTACGCATCAACACTCACCTCAACAAACAGTCTCCTCTAACTTTGTAGCTTCTTCTTGGAGAGACGCATTATGCAGATCAACTTCAAGAGTGATGCGAGTCACCTCAAGACGATCTTGAGCCTCGTGCAATTTTCTTCTTTGTTTCCGAGCAAACATCCTTCCCAACCTCTCATAAACTTGACCATGTGGCAAATGGCAACGTTCCACCAAAGGATCCACCCTTGATCACCAACTGGATAAGGAGAAAGGTTCCAAACTTTCTCGAACAAGGATGTGAAAATCCTAGGACTCCAAATGAGAGATATTCAACTTGAAAAAAAAAGGAGGCGAGTTAGCCGAAGGACCAAAAGAGACCATCGTTTGGACTAGAAGACAATTTGAGCCCGTAGCATCCATGAGCACGTCAACAGTAACAACATTGACCAAAAAAATCCAAGTTCTCTTGAGGGCTATAGAAAGTGTTTGAATCCTGTGACCACCTTGACAATAATTGGACCAGGTGAACTTACAATGGTCCAACCCCTTTTGATTTCAATAAGGGTAAAAATTTTGGAGAGAATTCTTACATTGGTATCAGCCCAACTTTTCAATGCCTTTGACCATAGACCCCAAACGTCCATATCTATCTCCATCCCACTCCATTATGTCAAAATCCCTACTATCCACTCTTACGCAACCGTAAGAGATGAAGTCATCCACTCCCAAAACTTGTGATGCTTTGAGCTGAGATTAGGAGCATAAACAACACAAAAGCCAATCACACGATCCTGAATCAAAAGAGTGATCCAAACACATTGATCATTGGGGTTTGGACCGGAGGCAACCACAAAATTTTGCAAATAATACGAGAGGGCAATCAAAACCTCTTCACTCTCATGACTATGTTGAGAAGCCCAAAAGGGGCCATGCCAACAATAATTCATCCTATTTTAAAGCTCAACACAAGCAAACTTGACTTCTTGAAGGAAAGTGACATCCGGTCTGAAAGGCTGCAAAACACCACGCACAAACCGCTTAAAAATGGGAATCATCATCCCTCGCACATTACAAGACAAAAGGAGAGCTTCATTCCAAAGGTGGAAGAAGTCCTAAGCTATTGTAATGGTTATCCGTTATCCATCTCAAAACTTAGCACCCGACATCCGGGAGAGTGAATCATCGCATCCATGTACGACTTTGCTTGCGGTTTGGGGCTAAGATGCTCCTCACTCTTGTCCATGTGAGCTGGTGAGAAAACCATTTTCGTTTGTTCCTCTTGACTTGCCATCCAAACTCGATCTCCAACGAGTTTGTCACTCGACTTTGAGAAATCAAGAGGTCCCAACTCTAGGGAAGGGCTATTAGCCTGAGGTTGATCTATGGGCCCACGAAAGACTTCAACGAATTGGGTCTACCGAAGCAAAACCACCAAAGAATCCCGCACTAGAACCCGCACCACCAAAGTTTGAACCAATAACACTTGTACGACTTGACATGCACGCATTAGACCCGCCAAAAGTAGACCCTCTCGTAACCCGTACTATTGGAGTTTAAAGCTATAAAAGTGTCCCATGATCTAAAGATAAAATCGGTGGGCATAGTTTCCCAAAATCTCCTGGGACTGTTATAGTACGGTAGATGGCTTCGAGAGCTTTCCGGTGCCTATTGGAACGCAGCAAAACGAATATTGTAAGCCCTAGATGTAGTCTACGCAAGAACAGGTGTTTTGCGGGACAAAGCAAGATACAAGTGACGTAGTGATTGGACACGTTGGCGAAAGTAACAAACGGGTCGTCGTGACGTCATGGAGCAAAAAGAAAGTTTGTGAACCTCTGGTCTTCGACAAAATGGAAAAAGGGTTTGCAACAATGGGGTCCACTCTTGTTTCGAAGGGGGGCCCGGCCGCCGTAGAACTCCAAGTAGCTCATCGAGTTGAGGTTGAGCTGGCAACCGAGCTAGTCGGCGAGCTAAAACTGAGTTGCGAGAGCGAGCTAGGCATTGAGCTACATGGGCGAGCTCTTAGGCATTCAAATTGCGAGTTAATTATTATTAACTCAAATATCATTGTAAAAGGCTATTTTTATGCCTTAGTATTCTCGTGGGGGCTGAAGCTCAAGAGTCGAGCCGAAGGACGTTGATATAGCACTGGAGAAGCATTTTGGAGCTCGGAATCTTTCCACTGGGCATGTTGTAAAGGCCAGATATTGTAAGAAGCTCTATTGGAGGAGTTGGCAGTATTTGGAGGCCGCGGAGGAGGATCCTATTATGAAGCTTGTCGACGACACCGGATCCAACTTAGCTCTGTGTACCCAGGTCTGTTTCACCGTATCCTGTGTGTACTCAGTCAAAAAAATGTTTTTTGTTTTATATTTAAAAAGTCAAAAATAGATTTTAAAAATATACAAAAAAATCATCCTAGATGCAGTTCAACCCATGTATATATTCCAGAGTTTTTAATGAACCATAAGATGTCATTTCTTTAAAAATGAATATTTTGTTTGGCTGTTATCGATACACATACATTCTACAGCAGCGTTATTATCAATTATAGGGCTTAAAAATTACTAATCAAACCAACAACCTGTATGCTTTACCTAAAAATTAAAATTTTGGAAAAATCTCACTGCAAGCTTGCACTCTCATTCCTTGTTAGGCTGTTAGTGTTAAGGCTGCATCTGGGTTGTTATCGAAGTTTAAAATCAGACTAAAGCTATTTTGGAAGCAACCTTTGACTGTTTATTGCGAGGCTGTTTGACTAATGTTTTTTACTCCTGGTTTCAAGGTTTCAACTTTCAACACTATGTTGCTCTTGAAGATAAGCTTTGAGACCTGATTATGGGGAGATCTTTAATACTTTTTATCATTAAGTATCATACAATAGAATAACTTCTGTAACATCAATTTATCTACTGTTATATACTTGTGCTTGTGTATGCTGAAATACTGCTCACCAAATCAATGAATATCATGACATTTGGCATTAAATTACGAACATGTTTTGTGAGTATTTAATGTATTTTGTTTACTCTTTGCATATTATATGGTTATTTTTTTTTATCAGCTATATTTTTAATATTTTATATGTTTTGTATATGGACATACACAAAGCCATATCTGGGCTCCCAAAAATTGCTGTATTGGCATACTGGACCCCGAACCCATTCCAGGATCGGTTACCAAGGTAAAAAGCATTCTAGAGCAATAATAATAAATTAAAACTACATTACTGGGTATTCCCTGAAGGCCCTGGGTCCGGGTCCGGTATACCAGGGGTACACCCAAGGATGTACCCGGATGTACCCAGGTACATCTGGGCATACCCGAGTGAGCCTGCAGCAAAACAGCAGTTTTTTTTTTTTAAAAATAATCTTTTTGGTCAAAAAAGGTCGACTTTGTCATCAGATGCATGAATTGATAAGGCTGGATGCCATTCCTTATTTCAAATGAATGTGAAAATTGACGAATGATAGCAAGAGTTTTCCCAACGAATCTGCTGTAATTGAATGGTTTCTAACCTTGTAAGATATTTTTCAACCACTTTGTGGTACTTCAATGAACAAAAGGAGTTGTTTACACCATAATCAGTTTCAGTAGAGTGAAAGCAATGCACCGCTAAGAGACAAGTGTGCAGATTTCATAAGCATTCCTACGCAGTGAGTGGTGTACAACCTGCCGAGCATAAAGAGCAACTAATGCCTATATCTTCTTCCCAAGTTCAAAACTATGTTTTTACTCCTAGCAAGGATATACCCTACTATCAATGTATTTCATGAGACCACATCTCTCTCAGCCTCTGATAAATCTGCTTTCGATTATGCTTGGGAAGATGTATATACCATTTTCCAAAGCTCCTATTGGCGTAGGCAGGGTGGATTTTATATGAGAATTATTAGTATGTTTTGTGGCTATTTCACTTATTTTGTTTATTCTATGCATGTATATGGTTATTTTTGCTTATTTAGCTATATTTTTTAATATTCTTAACATTTTACATATATTTTGTAAGGCTGTACCCAACTTCTGTACCCGCCCCAAAAAAGTCGCCGTACCAGCATATTGGATCCCGGTACCCGTACCATCTACTGGCTACCTAGAATCAAAATATAATATCTAACAAAACATTCAATCAAACTGAAGGCCGTTCAACATTTATCGTGAATAATATCTACTGTTCAAAATTCTTTCATCTATTGTTACTGTTCAACATTCTCTCATCTATTATTAAGTATTTCTACGCACGTAGTAATGATGTATTTTAGAACTTCATCAAAAATACATGTTTTTCGATATAGTCAGGTGTAGTATTTTTTTCTGGAAGATGTTGCACGCAAATTTGTAGGAAGATTTTGGCTTATATATTCCTGGTTTACTTGATCTTGTGATTAACTAAAGTGTTGTCGGTTCTATGCAGGAGATGGGACAGTTAGAAATAAAACATGGTTTGCTACAACTAGCAGAATCACTGGGATTTCTTCACAATAATGCACGGATGATTCATCGTGCAATATCACCTGAGGTAGGTCAAACAGTATATATATATATTTGGCAGATTTTTCATAATTCAGTTGCTTGTTGCTTGGCAGCAGGCAGATAGTGAATTTGCATTTGTAAAAATTCAAAAATATCTGAGATGTTATCCATGTCTTGCATTATTAAGTAAAACAAAATATTATGTCATAATGTCCTAGTCAATACTGTGTCTTCCATCTTTAATGTATTTGAGATGTCCTATATGGGATGTTTAAGCTAGGCAACAAAAATCTTCTTGATTCTCCTTTGGGTTTAAGTTCCACGCATTCTAGCTCATTGGTGATTACGCCCTCTAGTATTTAAGCCTGGGTTTGGAAATTCAGGTTAGGCAGCATAAATCGTCATTGTCATCATTCAGATTGATGCATAATGTCTCCAAAGAGCAGCAGGAATTTATTCACATTTATTGAATTGTTCCTTTAGAAAACAAAGCTCTCTACAGTAATATGCTTGAAATGTCTTCAAATTTTAAGTTGTATGCAAATGACAGGGTCTGTTTATTTTGCTTTATTGTGCATCAGGTAGGACCTTAAGCAAATATGTTTTCTTTGCATGGACTTATAGCTACTTTTCATGCTGAAGTGCAGACAGTTTTTATCACTTACAGTGGAGCGTGGAAGCTTGGTGGCTTTGGCTTTGCTGTTGCTGCTGATCAGGTTTCAGGAGATCTGAATGGAGTTCAGCCTTTTCATTATCCAGTAAGAATACATATTTCATTGTCTTGGTATAACTTAATGATCTTTGCCAGTGTCATTGTCGATGGGGTGGGGGTGGCCTTTGGCAGTTATACATTGCAGAAAACTGACATGTTCAATCATCATTCTTAAATTATTTAGATGCTGTCACAAGAACTTTATGAATCATGTGACTTTACCGGGTCTCCAATTCTGTCTTTCTTTAAACTTTGTTAGAAAATGCCCATCATTATTTTTTGTGGACCATTTCATATGCAGGAATATGATGAATTTCAGAAATGTGACATGTACAATTATTGTTCTTAAATCATTGACATGCTGTATCACAAGAACTGTGTGAATCATATGACTTTACCAGGTTTTCAATTCTGTCTCTCTTTAAATTTTGTTAGAAAACATTCATCAATATTTTTGTCGACCTTTTCATTTGCAGGAATATGATGCAGAGGATGTTGTAGTGCCACTCCAGCCTTCGTTAAACTACACAGCTCCTGAGCTGGTTCGGAGTAAAATATCAAATGTTAGTTGTTCTTCAGATGTTTTTAGTCTCGGATGCATTGCATATCACTTGATCGCGCGAAGACCTCTTTTGGACTGTAACAACAATGCTCGAACGGTCTGTCCTCATAACTTGACATAGGATTTTGCATCCTGGATTAAGATAAATCCTTTTCATTTTTAAATCAGAAGTTTCAGCACTATAATCCTTAATGCTTTTATGTTCATATCCTTTTTCTAGTCAATAAATGTTCAGACACGAGTATGTTGGTTTGCTGGTTTAATCAGCTTTGAAATGAGAAGAAAATTTGCTTATCACACTGGATTTCATTATCAGATTTAAGTAGTCATTTAAGGCTAATGGCAGTTAGTCTAGAAAGCACTTGTATAAAATTTAGAGTTTTTAGCCCCAAGGAGAAATGCATTTTTAGAATGCGGTTTCCACATATTTGTTTACTATTATACTCTGTGGTCAAAGGTTGTTTGTTTCTAATATTCCTCTTAGTATCATATATGCTTTTTGGCATAACTTAGCTGTTGATTGTCCCAGAAGCTAATGTTTGGTCTTTGACTTTATCTCTGCAGTATACAAGTAAGATAACTTACTTGTCACATGAGAACTTTTCAAACATCCCTTCAGAACTCTTACAGGATATACGTCGAATGCTTAGTGCAGATGAATTGTCAAGACCGACTGCTTTGGATTTCACAGGTATCATTTGTTCTTGAAACACATGATTTTCTGTACCTTGGTTTTGTATGATATTAGAAACATGCTATTTTTTCATAGCTATTTTGTCTTCTTCTATGTAATCAATTAGAGGAAATAACTGAAAAATGATATGAACGAACTTTTCAAGAAGCATATTCTAATGTCCCTACCAACGAACTCTGTCATTAAGTGAAGTATAATGGCAGAAGACCATGAAACTAACAGCATGTATAGACATAATACAGAGATGAGTCTCACCTGCACGCCTGGGTGGTTGGATAGCACTTGCACATGCAGAAGTTAATGGAGGAATGCAATCTTCATGTGAGACTGCCCTGATTTGTATCAGATAATAGAGATTGATGATTACAAAGTGGGGTTTAGCCCCTATTTCAGCATGATGATAACTGCCACCTAATACAGAGATGAGTCACACCTGCACACCTGGGTAGTTGGATAGCACTTGCACATGCAGAAGATAACGGAGGAATGCAATCTTCATGTGAGAATGCCCTGATTTGTATTAAATAATAGAGATTGATGATTCCAAAATGGGCGTTAGTCCCTATGGCTATTACAGGATGACGATATGTGCCACCTACGCCTAAACAAACTTGGTATTGGCCTGTGGTAAACACACCCACAATCTTAATGATAAAAACTAATGCATGATATTCACTTAAGAGATCAAGAATTGGGAAAAGGAACAAAATGGGGCTCAACAACAAACACCCTACTGAATGGCTGTGGAAATAGGGTTTTCAGTGGGCAGATGGAAAGAGCACCACTTTTGCCATTCAGAATCTCTCTAGGCAGCTGCTTTCTGCTTCAGAGAAATAAGGTCTTCCATTGGGTCTCAAATAAATCCCCAACCCTCCCCCAATGAATCCTGACTCTGTTTGTGATGAATGCGTAGCTGACGAGGACCTAAAGTATGCAACATGGTTGGAGTTCTTTTAACGATTTTCAAGTAAATGAAGTGTTTCATCAATTCTTTTCTCTGCAACTCTTTTCGTGAATGACATGTTTTGTCTATATTGAGTACTCTCTTAGCTTTTCGCTTACCAAACACCTCTACTGCTGGTCGTTAAACTCGCTATTTTACCATAGCTATTTTCATTTCGTCCTTTGTATATAATGTTACATGTATCAGATGTGTTGTTGAAAACTGGTAAAATAAAGTTTCCAATCAGGTGTGTTTACATTGTGGGAAAGTATCGTTCAATTTTTGTAGTAATTGTGTGTTCCTTTTATATTTTTATGTAACGCTACCAAATAAGGATATGTATTTTATACAATTGAACATGATTGGTATATATTTCACTTCCATACAATTCATCTAGCTTCTTTTGCATTTTACTTCTGATACTTTAGTTTATGTCAAGATATGAAGTAGACATCGATGAATTAAATATAACAGAAATATCAAGATTTCGTTGAAATGGATGTTGTGATGTAATAACATCGCTTTGGCCTAAATACCATCTAAAACATTTTATATTTTATTTTTAGAGAGTAATATGTTCTGTAGTCACGCATAACCCTGGAAATATATAAAAACAGGATTTTGCCATTTTGGAAGAACCCCTTCCCCAAATGGGGAGAAAATTGCTATCATAATTTTGTACATATAATTTCTTTTACATATAACAAAATTAGAAATACAGCAATTCCAATAAAAAGAAATATCCCAAATGTTATGTAATATCCAAAAGCAATTCCAATTAAAAAATAGAAAGAAATAAATTATAGCAATTTCAATAAATGACCAAAAATTGGTCAAAGGACTCAATGAGAACATTCAGTCTTAATAGACAAGCACTAGGGTAAAGAAACCTAGATAATGAAAAAATAACTAAGTACAATATACATACATAATAGCAGGATAAACCTAAAACTAAGTACAAATAATCATGTGAGGGTAGAACTCCTCAAGGAAGGATGGAGCTAATGAAGACAAAAGTGGGAAATCATGAGAGGAACGGGAAATGTCATTTTTGGGCTGCAAGGCTTGGGCCTGAAGAGCCAAGAACATCATCATCTGTCATTGCCAAAGTGCCATGCCGGGCAATCTTAGGAGTAAGTTGGGTGCTCCCATGAGAACCTCTCCTAAAATCAATGGGCAATGAACCTTTGGTGGTAAAAAACATGGACAAAATACCTCTGATCCAAGCACTTCAAGAAAGTGGATGGAGAAGAACTTGAATCTCCATACAAACAGAGGCATATCTCTTGGATCTCATGGTAGATAGGACACTTGAGAATAAAATGATCCTTAGTCTCTACCTCTGCAGAGGTAGTAGATCTTGTCACCTTGTGGAATATGGTGGTCAGTTGGGTGCTCCCATGAGAACCCCTCCTAAAATCAATGGGAAATAGACCTTTGGTGGTAAAAAACATGGACAAAACACCTCTGATCCAAGCACTGCAAGAAAGTGGATGGAGAAGAACTCAAACCTCCACACAAACAGTGGTATATCTCTTGGATCTCATGGTAGATAGGGCACTTGAGAATAGAATGATCCTTAGTCTCTACCTCGTCAGAGGTAGTAGATCTTGTCACCTTGTGGAATATGGTGGTCAGTCTCAATTTGTAGCCGGTGAGAGTGTGCCCTCAGCCAGCCAAAGGAAAAGCCATGTGATCAACATACCTCTGCCTGTGGCCCTATTGACAGTTTAGATAGGATTTATCATAATTTAAACCAAACTTAACATAGATCTTGATGTCTATCAGTTAAACTTAATAGTGTAAGTAGTCCTATCAGTTTAATGATATATGTTAGTAACTGAATATTTATTGTAATAAGGGATTTGTTTTAAATAAAAGCATGGTGATGTACTTATTTAACTTCAATATTTATGTGTTTATAATTCTTGCAGCTCTCTTATGTTGTCAACAACATAGCTAGGGTCACCTCCTTTTAAAATTTAAATGGAACATTTTGATTGTAAATTCTGGCGCCTTTTGTATACACCATATTTTTGACGCTTGCTAACCATTTCTTTTGTGTAGGGGTTATTGATGCATTCTCCTCCTGAGCAGGTGCCTTAAGGGGCCTGTCGGAATTTAGTTACCCTATAAATGCCTCGTTTCTTCCCTTTGCCCACACATTGCACTCATTATGTCTACTTGTCCCATCATGTTCACTTGCTTCCTCTTGTTGCATACTATCATACCCTTTGGTCCCCCTAGACCTTTGTCACTCACCCCATTCACATTTTGGCCTTTGCTCATGATTTTAGCCCATGACCTTAGGGCATCCCGCAATCCGACGCCATCGCCCATGGGTGATGGTGCTTGTTTTTCCTTTTCCATAGTTGACGCGATTGCCCACGGGCGATCGCATGGCATCGCATTGGGTATATATGCCCCCATGTTTTCTTAGTAGCTTCACCAATTAACAATCATTTGCTCACACATATACTTGCTTTTGCTTGCACTATTCACACTACTTAGCACTTACTAATTGACTTTGGAGTCTTGGAGCTTACCTCTTTCGCATTTGAGTCACGATAGATAGACTGGAGATCTTCTTGTTGAGCTTTCCCCTTCTCCACCTATAGCGATTCTCTCTTGGGAGGATTATGCATGAACGGTCACACACACGCTACACGTAAGTATCTCTAACTCTCTTTTGTCTCTTATTTTGCATGTGCTTGTTGTATGTTGGTCATTCATTGCTATAGACTAGAGTAGATGTATGTTTGCTTTGGTTTATTGCTTTGTCTTATTGTTATTACGCCCCTTGGCTTTATCCACCCCTTGGTTGTAGGATACCTATCTTTATCTTGGTTGTAGGCCTTGGAAACCTATAACTATCCTAGGGCTAGGGCTATTATCCTCTAGATTTACGAATTTAGTGCTCTTTGAACACCTTTGTATTTGCATGGTGTGGCCGGTCTTAGATTGGATCCCTACATTTGAGAACCCAACTAGGAACCTCTCTTTTACCTGTCATACACTTTGGTGAACCCGACGTGAATCTTACTCTACCTCAAACTAGGTCAGATTCACTCTTTTTAATTTTCTTGAGATTCCGAACACCGTCGGCCCTTGTGCAAGCTTTCTGCATGACCGATCTTGTTATGAATTCCCTTTAATTACCTTTTCTTTCTTAGTAATCTTCACATCGGCTTCACTACATTCTCGATGAATCCAATGTGAATCTTACTCTTCCGATTGAGTCATCTTCACATTTCATTTCTTATATTCTCTGATATCCACTCTTGAATCAGATCTATCGCTTTGCTTGAGCTCTAGTTGATCTAGGATTTTAGATTTATCAATATTTCAGGTTTGTATTTAGATTTCCATCTATTGCAGACCCAAAAATCTGGTTTTCACAATTTCCCCTAGGGTCTCAAGGTCGGTCTTCCTCTTTGGGTCTCTTTCTAGGGCTCCTTTTTGGCCAAATCACCTTTCGTTTCATATCTTGCAATTAACGACTCTATTTTAAAATCCCTTGGAGGTTTTTATTTATTTTTATAAATTTAAAGAAAACCTCTTTTTGTTTGGCATAAATATTAGCACAATTTTCGGAAATTCAAAATTACCATTTTTAGTAATAAGGGCATAATTCAAAATATATTCACTTTTTGAAAAATTCCTTGGAGGTTTTTATTCCACACATTAATGTGATAAAATACCTTTTGTTATTTCGCTAAATTCTCTTTCTGCTTTCATAAATGGTCATTTTAGTAATTTGACGATTGTGGTCTTTTATTAAAACATCACTTTTTGGGCCTACCTTCATTACTAATTTTTGGGATTAATATTATCCATATCCAATAATCAATTTTGGCTATATACTCAATAATCCTATGACCTATTGATTGTTGGCCTTGCTTGATTAATATTCTACATTAATCATCTTATTTTTGTATTCACTTGCAACACCGTCGGCCCGTGTGTGAATCCCCTCACACGGCTGATCCTGCTTGTGTATTTGCTCTTCTAATATTACGTCATTGATCCTTGTGCGTCTCCGCACGACCGAGCTTGTTATAATTTGGGGCAAAATACCATGGGGCACACTTTCAACAACCTTGATCTTGCTATCAGCTCTTGTTTCTTTTATTCTCAACCGAGTTATCTGTCTTGATGCTTTTGATATACTGGATTGCGCAATTATGAGTCAGCTATACCAAGTGCGATGATGGATTCAGATTCATCATACCTTTTCT
The DNA here is from genome assembly GCA_018340775.1 of Taxus wallichiana var. yunnanensis. Taxonomy (NCBI): domain Eukaryota; kingdom Viridiplantae; phylum Streptophyta; class Pinopsida; order Cupressales; family Taxaceae; genus Taxus; species Taxus wallichiana. The sequence goes on along the minus strand of CM031236.1, from coordinate 28,104,556 downwards.
GCCATTCTATTATTTGGTCCTACTGAGTAGGTTTTAACTTTTGATTCAGTCCTACCGACCGCACCCCATTCTTATGCTTTAAATGTAGTTCAATTTTAATTTTCCAGGTGTGAAGACAGTCCTTGGTGTGGATGGTAATTGCAACTAGACTCCTAATGTCGGCTGCGATGTCCCATCATTGGTATTTAAATGGTCTGTAGTTGTTTGCCCGTCTCGTTGAATTCATGCAACGACACACTTTTCCTAATTGCTACCCTTTGCATTTGCAGCAACGCCCCTTTCTATTTACATACCCTTATATGCACAGTCCAACTTTTGGCAATGGCTAAGAATTCCTGTCCCATTCACTAAATCACTGTTTTACTAAACAGAAAAAAATGCTGCAATGCTTTGGAACACACTCTAGAAAAACACTCACACTAATGAAAAATTGAATGAATAAAACACCTACCCTAGGCTTTCTTTTATAGTTGAAGAAGAGACCCTAAAAATAGCCTGGATCCTAAAACTGGATCCATCCCAAAATTATATCAATCCTTGAAATTTTTTATCCCAAGGATTTGCGCTCTTAAATAGACAGCCAAACTTTACAAAAGCAAATTGCTAAATAACAAACTACTATTCTGAAACTGCAAAAAAACTTCATAAAAGCAACTGCTAAATCTGGACAACCAAGAATAAGACTGCCAAGAATAGGGCAGCTGCTTTCTATGACTGTACGCTCTATTGAAGTGCGCCTAGGTTCCACACCTGTGCCCTGTAGAAGTACCATAATTTAATACTCCCTCTTATTGAGGAATGTGTTCACCAATACCAGTCTCCCCAAAACATCTTGAACTTCCCCTTAGCTAGAGGCTTTGTTAGAATGTCTGCAACCGGGTAATCTGCTGGAACATAGTCCAGAGAAACTGCTCCATTGCTCTCTGGGAAAGTGATTTCTGATGTCAATGTGCTTGGAGTGGTCATGAAATACTGGATTCTCAGAGAGTTTGATACAACTTTGATTGTCACAGTAAATGACTGTAGGCTCCATTTTCTCACTTGTTAGCTCTGCAATCAACTTGCGAAGCCAAATGGCTTCATAACTAGAACTGCTGGCTGCCATATGCTCTGCCTCTACTGAACTCAATGCCACTGAAGTCTGCTTCTTGCTGAAGTAGGAATGATTCCTGAACCCAAACTGAAGCAACACCCTAAAGTGCTCTTCCTGTTACCTGCATCTCCTGCCCAGGAAAAACAATGAATCCATGCAACATCAACTCATCATCCCTTGCATATCTCAGGCCAAAATTTATTGTGCCCTTCAAGTATTAGGGTACATGCTTTGCAACAACCTAGTGAATCTACCTCAGCTCAACCATGAACTGGCTCAAAGTGTTCATTGCAAAACATATATTTGGTTTGGTATCAACCAAATACATCAAGGACAATTATTTGCCTGTACGCCGGAGGATCTACCAAATTTAAATCCAAGTTAGCATGTAACTTCATATTCGGTATCATAGGAGTGGTGATGGGTTTGCAATCCATCATTTGGAACCTCTTTAGAATATCAATTGTGTATTTTCCCTACCCAAGGAAAACCTCACCTGCTATTTGCCACACCTCTAGACCCAAGAAATAGTGCATCAGTCCAATGTCCTTCATGTCAAATTCTTTGGCCAACTCTTCCTTGCACCTTGCAATGAGCTTCTTTGAACTCCCTGTAAGTATTAGGGCATCTACATACAGGACCAAAACCAACAAATTAGATCCATCAAATAAATAATACAGATTGTGATCTGCAGCTATTTTGGTGAAGCCCAAACCTAACAATTACTCATCAATCCTGGAGTACCAAGCACAGGGTGCTTGCTTCAACCCATAAAGAGATTTCTTCAACATGTAAACACGGGTCTCTTATGCGCCTCATATCCTTTGAGCTGATTAATGTACGCACTTCTTCCTCAATCAGGCCATTCAAAAAAACTGTCTTAACATCTATTTGATGTAATTGCCAACCAATAATGGCTTCTCAAGTCAATAGTGGTCTTGATAGAATACCAGGAAACTAGGGCAAATGTCTCTGCATAGTCAACTTCCTGTCTTTGAGAGAATCCTATAGCTACAAACCAAACCTTGTACTTCTCTATGTTGCCATCAGCTGCATGCTTCACCTTGTACAACCACCTAGAATCCATCACTGATTTCCTTGTTGGTCTCTACACTATCTCCTACACATCATTCTCCATGATTATGGAAGACTTTGCATTAGAAATTTCTTCAACCTGAACTCCACCATGGCATCCTGATGTACTTCCTGACATGTTGCCTCCTCATAATCGGGAGGCTTAGCATCAATTATGGTAGACCATGTTAGGAAATAATTGATTTAGTGCTCACATTATGATTTCAAGAGTTAAATTAATATTACAATGTATGGGTGAGTGGTAAAATCTATTGTAAGTTGTTTTAACAACTTACGTAGATAGTTTGGTGGAGTATATTAGGAGTTTGGTTGAGCCAAAATCCTAAAATAAAGGAGATTCTTGACCTATTTATTTGTATGGAGACCCATTTGATTGATATGAGAAATATACAGAATATTATTGTTGTGATTTAATTCTATAACTTTGCCCTAGTTTTAGATTTTGTATCAGAGCGAGCATTTTCAGAGCAGGGTATTAGTTTGAGATGGAAAACGTGAGATTTTGATGGATGATCATGGGCAGTTCCTCCATTGTTGATTGCCCGATCCATGATTAAATTGTTCATTTGGTTGTAGTTGTTATTGTTATATAATATTCAGATATTAATGTTCAACCATTTCCAGATCTGTTAGGGACTGCTATATACTCGAATGTGTGTTGTATTTCTGTGCAAGGTTGCATCCATTCTGCGAGCTGTATGCGATACTAAAGGAAGGAGACGTCTCCTACGTTTTGATCTGGTCTATTTTGTTTGAGTGCTGGATCTAGGAGCCTTTGTTGACAGTTAGAGCCAACGCCTGGGCATTGATACGTGGCAGTTGATGTAGAGTTTCTGCGCCTTGCAGACACATTGGGATATTATAATTCTCTCCAAAGATTTGCAATTCAGACTTGAAATTCATTCCTTGCTGCATGTCTTGTGAAGTCAAGCTTGGGATCTCCACCTCTCACCTCATTGACTCTACAATCGGGTAGGAGATTCACATGCTCTTATGCCACGTATCAGGTCTAAAATCCTCGTGTCACTCAGTGGTAGATGTTAGATAGTCGATGGTTTTGCATAATACATATTATCTGATCTCTGCAATTCTCCCATTGGCTATGAGTCATTAATTTCAACGTGGCTCTATGTAAAACCTGTGTGACTATTGGTTACGTGCACCGAGATGATGAGTGTGATAGTCTTGGTGATATATGCTCATTTTTTCTGTGTATTTCACGCTTCTCGTATAGATCAAGGCGCATTGTTTGATCAAATTGGCTTGTGAGAAGTCTTATTGTTTATACAAGCTTGCCTGTATGAATCTCTATCATCACACAGAAAGTGCAGTTCACAAAGGTCCGTGATCTATCTGCAGTTGATAAGCATTTTTCAGCTGTACAGTGGCACATGTGGCCTGCTCGCATGGATCAGTCGATACACGTGGATAAAGGAAGGTGATAGTCCAAATCCTAGTTCATTTTGTTAAGTCTTTAAAAGTGTATGAGTTAATTGTGTCATGTCCTTGTTCAAATTGTCACTTTGTCACAGTAAGTCTACATTATAATTCATGTCGAGTCAATTAGTATAGTTCCGTTTAATATAATTTTATATGCCAACACAATACGTACGAGTCAAGTTTTTCAATTAAAACGTTTGATGTTAGTATTAAAGGTAGTATTGTCATGTTAGACGAAGTCGTCAATGTGTAAAAAAAAGTGTTATATTGTATCATAAAATTCAAAGTTATTGTCATTGAAAAGGTGGTCTAGTCGGTCCTTTGTAAATTCAAGTGTCATTTTGTCAAATTCGAGTCATTATCTCCTTGTCCTAGACTCAAAAATTGAAGTCGTCATTTTGAGTTAGTATGTCATCGAGTCTAAATTTTGAGTGAAAAGTGTCATTTTCAAAGTTGTGAGTTGTCAAAAGATTGTGTCATTGTAAAAAGTCAATAAAATAATTTTTTTCCTTACAAATGCATTTTCGGTGTTACCTGATGTTTGGAAAATAATCTATTTCGCATTGCGGGGGGAGTTATACAAATAAATCCAATGTGAAAATTGTTGAGCTTCATATCCAAATCAGGCTAAGCTAGCAACACATACACTAGAGGATAGAGGCACAGGAGGTTGGAGGTCGATCAACGACCTCTCGTTAGTCACCAATGACGGGGCCGCATAGCAGATGTGGTGGCATTTTGTGTTGTGAGTTTATTTTCAGTTGTGTGCAGTGTGATTCTATTTCAGAGTTCTTGTTTTGTGTTGAATAAGTGGAAAATTCACATTGAGGGGGAACATGATCTCAATGTTCCATTTTCATTTCTGCCTCCTTTTTTCAAGTTTGTATTTAGTGAGCAATATTTCCTACATAATTCCTTGAAGGAAAAACATAGTGGACAGATGAAAGCACAAGGAAAAACAAACATCATGATATTTGGGTTGTTGGTTGTCCTGTAAAACCATCCTTGCAGGTTGTTGGCTATCCTTGGAAAACCATCCTTGTTGAGGTTGTTGGCTGTCTTGAAAAACCATCTAGATAACGAGCACGCACGGGCGACAAGCTGCAAAAGAAGTGCGATTGTTTTTCTCCCATGTTCGCACTAAGGAGGGAATGTTAGGAAATAATTGATTTAGTGCTCACATTATTATTTCAAGAGTTAAATTAATATTACAATGTATGGGTGAGTGGTAAAATCTATTGTAAGTTGTTTTAACAACTTACGTAGATAGTTTGGTGGAGTATATTATGGGTTTAGTGGTTGAGCCAAACTCCTAAAATATAGGAGATACTTGGCCTATTTATTTGTATGGAGACCCATTTGATTGATATGAGAAATATACGAATATTATTACTGTGATTTAATTCTGTAACTCTGCCCAAGTTTTAAAGACCACATATAACCTGGATAAAGCTGCACCACGGTGGATTAAAGCCATTTAGAGCAATCCAGACTAGCTTATTATATCTGACTTTATCACCAATTGCACCAATCTGATCTCTAAGCTCAGCTAGCTTCATCAGATAGCTTGCCACTGTATCTGTCTTGCTCATGTGGGTAGTGTTGAGCTTGTTCCTTAGAAGCATCACCTTGGATACATTCACACTCTGGTACAAGGTTCCCAAGGCATTACATCTCCTTGGCAGTCTTCTTGGTGGCAATATGAGGGATTAGATGGTCCTTCACCAAATCCAACAGGATTTGCTTCGCCTTCATTGCCTTCTTGTTGTACTTTGCCAAATCTTTGGGATCTATGGGAGGCATAACCTTCTTCTCCACAAGGTACCATAAGTCTGTTCCAGGATGTTATGAAATCTTAATTTCCATGGCACATAGAGGATCCCTCCAACAAGAGACTTTCTCGAATATTGAGAGTTGCCATTGCTGCAACAGTTTGAACAAGCTTCAATCTATGATCACTAGATCAACTAGGGTTTCACACCCCACAACCTTTCATAGGTCCACATGCTGATTACTGACACAATTCGGCTTCGCTCGCTGAAGCTTGGACACACTACCCACTGAAATCCTCTGAAAGCTCTTTGCTCCAAACTACTAGCCTCTCCATACACGGAATTTGGAAAATAATAGAAACTATGCTCTAATGCCTTGCTAAAAATCCTTTACACCATGGTAAGCAAACTCTGATCTTAAAGAACCCTCAACTAGATAGCTCAAAACTGAAAGCCAATCAAAATTGCTGAACTTTAAATGCTAGAATCTACAATCACATACAATAGAGAAACACTAACTGAAAAATACTCAGATCTGCTCCAAATCACATCACTGTTTTATTAATCAGAAAACAGAAGCTACAATGCTTTGGAACACACTCTAGAAAAACGCACACTGAATGAAAAATCAAAAGAATAAAACACCTCCCCAGGCCTTCTTTTATAGCTGAAGAAGAGACCCTAAAAATATCCTGGATCCATCCCAAAATTAAATCAACCCTTGACCTAATTTTATCCTAGGGATTTGTGTCATTAGACAAAGTCAAACTTTACAAAAGAGAAACTGCTAAATAAAGAATTGCTATTCTAAAACTGGAAAACAAACTACATAAAAACAACTGCTAAATCTGGACAGCCAAGAATAGGAATGCCAAGAATTGGGCAGCCAAGAATAGGACTGTTGTTCTCTGTGACACTACGCTCTGATGAAGTGCACCCTGGTGCCACACGTGTTAACTGCTGGAGATGCATTCTGAAGTACCACAATCTAACAAGTTATTTATCTCATGAAAGCCAATTGATAATTCTGCAACCACACTTTACAGTAATACAAAGTGGCATATTCCCAGGAGGATATGGATCAAGCAAAGAGAGGAAAGCACAATTACGGAAGAGGACTTTGAAAAGCTACATATTCCTAGGTCTTTCTTTGGAAGCCATTGCTACATTGAGTTGGATAAAAGGTTTTAGATGAAGGGAGAAGTCCTTGAATTCCAGCTACTCCAGGAGGAATCCTTTCTCAAAAACCATTCTGTGAATGCACTGCTTTTGGTGAAGCGAAACCAAAGAAATCATCTACTGCAGAGTGCCATCTGGAGAACAGTCTATGATAGTAGAGGAAGAAAGCCCTTTGTTTCTAGCTAGAAATTACTTCTCTTGATTAATGTGAAAACTTGAGTAAAAATGACGGGATGACTACTTTCTGCAACATATATTCTATTTAGGAGTGACAGCAAAAGTGTTGTCTCAACAGCAGTATATATTTAAATAAATTTAGCAAAGTAAAATGAGTTTCCTTTTCTAATAAAAGATGCAAAGAAAATTCTTTCTGAAGCATTTCTTTTCTAGTTTTTGGGCAACAAAGTATATCCAAATTCAAAATTGAGGTATTTTTGTAGGAGATGTTTGTATATATAATGTTTTCTTACAGAGTTTGTCATATTTGTAGGTTCTTCCTTTTTCCGTGATGATACAAGGTTACGTGCTCTCCGCTTCCTCGATCATATGCTTGTATGTATTTTGCCATTCCGTTGAGTATTAATTTGGTAGGGTCATTGTCCAGACAAGAACTATAAACTATGTTCTAGACTTGGTTTATCAGAATAAGTATGGCATAAAATTGAGTGGCACAGTTTAAAAGCTGAGTGAGGAGTATCTCTAGTGACATCTGTATACAATGTTGCATTTCAGGAAAGAGATAACATGCAGAAGTCTGAGTTTTTAAAGGCATTGTCCGGGATGTGGAAAGACTTTGATTCTCGTGTGCTTCGATACAAGGTGCGTGGGATTCTTTTATTTTCCTGATTTGGCTATTCTAGGGAAGAATCTTATTGGGTTCTATAATAATAATAATATTATAAGACACACAAATGAAGCAAGTATTTTACAGAAATGCCTGGAACGGGATGGAAACAACCATGTAAGGAACAATATCATCAAACTTGCAATCTGCTATTCCTTAGTAGATCAGATACAATACAGTCTCAAAAATAAAGTGTGAAACACCACTGATTTTGTCCATGTTCAGCAACATGCTAATTGTCCTCGGTAGTCCTAAGTCAACTCACAAATTTGTTCGTAAATCCTGAAAATACTTAGAATCCATTAAGTATGCAGAAGTTAGTTACTGGTTAAAAATATGATAAGATTAATATTGTCTCTGCTGATGTCTTACAAAAGAATTCCAGTCTGTATAAAGTACTGCAGTTTTTACATAGACAACATTCCTGGCCACCAAAGTGGTGGTTATTTCAGCACACCCCGCCACCATGTTTATAGAGAACACCCTGGATTCTTAAATGCTTTAAATACATTTGAAACAGACAAACTTAAGTACAATGTATCATTGGGATTCAAACATAGATAACAAAAATATACTACGGTTGTACATGACAGAAGGGATAAACATAGCGAGACTTAGTAACAGAATTACTTAATTGAAAGGGTTATTTGTGATCAAGTGGAGTACACTTTTTGATGATAGATTACCCGACTAGCGACACACATTGAAAAGTGTTGTGTCTGCATTGATGATAACATAGATTGTGCCACCAAAGGACTATTAGGATGCCAAGGTTGAAGGTACGGTTGGGCTTCACATGGTATACCAACTAAATGAGGTTGGACTAACATATCACTACTATAAGCTAAGGCTTAGAGATTCTTTGAATTTCTTTTTCTGCCTAGTCCCACTAAGAGCTGGAGCTGTTCCTTTGCCATTTTGAACAGCCTACCTATAACTGCATTATCCATTGTTTATATCATCTTTTTACCTTATGGAAGAAGGAAAAATGAAAAAGACCTTATGTTAATGTTCTTGAATGAGTAAAGAAGGTCAACGTGACTTGAAAGTAGAAGATCTTACAATAGCAACCAGGATTGTTAAAATCTGAAAAACTAACACTAAAATAACGAGAAGGCATAACTAGAGGATAGGAAATTAAAGCCATATGATCCAGGTACAAATAACCATTTCAATGGAAGGTCCCTCCATGGATGCAGTAAACAAAACCACTCTCTTTTTGTGTGGCATTTAAATCTGGTAATGTTTGACAGGGTAAAAGCGCCCCTCTATCTCCTTTCTCACCATTCTCTCCCATTACTCTTCCCAATGCCTTCTTCCTCTTCCCTTTACCTTGCATCCTTCTTTTTTTCCAATGTGGTCCCTCCATCTTCCTATATTTCATTTTTTTGGTTCATTTTAAATTTTTATTTGTACACTTGTCTACCCCTTATTTTGAGATGTGTCCCTGGGCAGCTTGGTGTCTACTCCTTTTGGTGGACACTTGCCCTTCTATTGCCCTCATGACATATTTAGTTAAATTTTATTTATTATTATATATGCATATAAATTTAAATTATAATCGGTACTAGATTTATATATTTATTTTATAGCTTTGAAATAGCATCATTAATCCCAGATGCCCTGGGTAATGTGTAAAATAATAACAATGAAAACCGACTATTAATTTGCCCTGGAAAACAAGTTGGCCAAATCACATATTCCAATTTATAGTTTTTTTACGGCAATTTATAGAAATTAAACTTCTATATATTAAATCAATACACTTATCAAGATGCAGGTTTTAAAGCCTTGCAAAAGTTCAATATTAAATTGAGAGATTTTCAGTCTCATGCATAAATGTATGGAAAATGACAGGCTTAAAGCTCATAGCCAACAACTTTTCTAAATTCACCATCACATGTTAATTCATAATTTTCAAAATGTATAACATCCAATGGAATAAACCACTAGTTATAATTAGGTGTTGGTTCATCAGTCAAATCTAATACTCATAAGTCAGATTCACAACAATTCTAGGTCTTCGAGAAATCATAGAAAACCACCCACATACCGTATTTGCACGATCTTTGCTTTGGAAATCATATTCTTTGTGTAGTTTTCATCTTCACATCATCAATACAGGCTCCCTCCATATGGCATATTGCCATTATGTAATGTTATGTTTACGGTGTAGTTTTCTTTCCCCACTTGCCACACAACTGACTAAAAATACACAAGAGATCGCATAAGCAGGGTTATAGTTTCAAACAATATCAATCAAGCAGTTATATTGCCTCAATGCATTGGTCACAAATCTCAATTGCCCATATTTTTGTGTATACAATATTCTCAACATCAAACTAATCAGATAAACAAATGGGAGGTGTCAAAATGGGGTGTTACATACTCCACCCCTTCAAAAGACTTCCTCATGGAAGTCACTAGAAAAGCATAGGTAGAATTGCCTCATCAGGAAATGCAGAATATGAACTCAAAACTTATATGCATTGCACCAATTTCCTTTCACTTGTTTTTATATTCATTTTTATCATTACTCATAGCTTTTGGATTCATCGCACCACTTCCACCTCCCATCTATGCCTTTGACACACTCTCGTCACGCCAATTCTCATGTTCATATCATACACTTTGTTTTCTGCCTATATGGCTATAACCCACCACATAAGAAGTCTAGGCTGGACTGGGAATGCAAAATGATAACCCACCACCTATCCACGAAACATCATAACCACCACGTAATTATTTCAGTAATCATAAATTTTAATGCATCCTTCTATGACCTTCTACTTCCCACTCACCTAACACACGTCAAATCTCCGCATTCGCATCATATCGAATACATTCACCTGGCCTATATGGATATGTGCAGTATTACACCCACCATGTAAATAGTCTAGGCTCAACTGGAAACATGCAGTGTATACTCACTGCCTCTCCACAAGTTATTTCCTAATATGAAAGCAAGAAACTATTCATCTCAATCACCCACAATTTTGTCATCTTTTCTGTGCCCTTATTTCATACTCCTCCAACCTCCTTTCCTTCTACATATCCATTTGTCATGCATCTACCTTTTCCTCCCACTGCCACATGCCCCTGATTGTCATTCGTTCCATTTCATCTTTTGTTTTTCCGAAATTTATCTTTGCTTGTAATTTAATTATTCTAATTTTGTCATTTTTTTTTTATATATATATAATTTCACATGTGCAAATAATTTTGTAATATGCAAGCAAAATATGATTCATTTCAATCACCCACAATTTCGTCATGTTTTTGGCGCCCTTACTTCATACTTATCCAACCTCCTTTCCTTCTACATCTCCATTTGTCATGCATCTACCTTTTCCTCCCACTGCCACATGCCCTTGATTGTTATTCCTTCCATTTCATCTTTTGTTTTTCTGAAATTTCTCTTTGCTTGTAATTTAATTGTTTTAATTTTGTTCTTATATATATATATATATTTTTTTTTTTCTTTTTTTTCACATGTGCATATGTATTCAATACTCAGTTTTTGTTTTGGTCTACGTATGTAGAACAAAACAAAAAACTGAGTATTGAATACATATGCACATGTGATATATATATATTAGTTTTGTTCCACATGTTTTAACTCATCAAGGCACGGGGCTTGTGCAAACTTGGGGTCAGCTACCACATCAACAACCTATTCTTTTGTCCCCTTTTCACCTCCTACCTGCTAGCTTAGAATCGGTATCATTATGTAGTCAATCAACTGTCAATTTGTTCCACTTCAAAATCAAGAAACAACACATTAATTGCTAATTGACAGCATGCTTGTGGCTTCTGCACTTTGCTTAATCTGTAAAGGGTTTAGGTTTTCTCATTTTCACCATAACCATTTTTGGACGTTTTAAAATGACATGATTTGAACAATCATGATTACACGCATGCAGATAAATATGCCTTTTGTTCCGTATCACCGTTCACAACATGAGCTCAATTATCCAAAATGAATCAAAATTGCTTATCCTTGTGGTTTCTCATGCACACATGCATATTCATACACATTTAATCTTGAATGATAGAGAATATCATATTTTATAATTCACACAGTTCTAAGCGACTACAAAATAGCTTTGAAAGACAAGAGATTGAAGTAGCACATTCCCAAATGATGACAATAAACCATGTCCAAGAGTTGAACATGGCTTTGATTCCTAAATGTAAACAAACCACTCTCTTAGCACAGCCTTCAGATTTTGTTATGCATGACATGGCAAAAATGCCCCTCCATTCTTGCCGTTCTTCCCCTCTCCCCTTCCCAACTATTTGTTCCTATTCCCTTTACCTTGCGTCCTTCCTTTTCTCTACTATGTCTCCTCCATCTTCCTATATTGCAGTTTTTTTGTTCGTTCTTTTATTTTTATTTGTAGACTTATCTGCCCCTTACTTTGACGTGTCCCTGGGCTGCTTGGTGTCCACTTTATTTTGTGTTGATGCTTGTCATAGTTTTATTTTATTTATTATAATTACATATGTATATATACTTAAATGATTAATAGGTATTGGATTTATTTATTTATTTTATAGCTTTGCAAAGGCATCACTAGTTTATAAAACCAATAACCATGAACAATGACTATTAATTTGCCTGGGCAAGCACGTTGGCCAAATCATATATTGCACTTCAATAATTTATAGATTTTTATGGCATTGCCAGCTGGCTACCAGAATAGTTCATGCCTGTTAATTGAATTTAAATAGAAATAATGCACATTGATTAGATATTCCAAATCATTGAGTACCATGGAAAGAACAATCTTCAAGAAAATATGTCTAATACATTGCAATTATAAATCAACTCCCTATTAAATCAACCCACTTGTCAAGATGCAGGTTTAAAGCCTTGCAAAAGTTCGATATTAAATGGGAGCTTTTTATGCATAAATGTATGGATATTGACATGCTTAAAGCTCATAGATAACTATTTTCCTGAAATCACCATCACGTGTAAGTCCTAAATTTTAAACTTATTAGCATCCAATGCAATAAACCACAAGTTGAAATTAGGTGTTCACTCAACATTGAAATCTAGTAGTCATATGTCCGATCCACGACAATTATAGGTCTTCAAGAAATCATAGAAAACCACTCACATACCTTATTTATATGATCTTTGCATTGCATATTGTATTCTTTGCATAGTTGTCATTTTACATAGCAGTACAGGTTCCCACTGTACTGCTATCATGTAATGTCATGTTTACAGTGCAGTTTTCTTTTCTTACCTGTCACACATATGACTAAAAATACAGCAGAGGACACGTAAGCACGGTTAGAATTTCAAACAATATCAATCAAGCAATAGTATCACCTCAATGCATTGGTCGGAAACCACAATTCCCAAATTTGGTGTATACAATATTCTCAATATCAAACTAATTAGATAAACAAATGTGAGGTCAAAATGGAGCATTATAAATACAAGGAGTTGATAGTGATAAAAGTTGGAGATCAAAGTAGGCACTATTTAGCAGAAGAAGAATGAGGGGAAGGAGGAGCTGAATGTTTGGCGTAGACTCAGGGGTACAAGGTATGGAACCCCTACTGCTAGGGTGTATCTGTGTGCCGGATACAGATACGGGTATGGTGCAGCTTGGATATGGATTGGATATTGTACCCGTCTGTATCCAGATACAATCCCATAACTGGGCTGTATCAGATACAGCCGGATACAATATGTGGGTCAGCTGTAGCTGTATCTGATTTAGAAGTTTAAAAAAGATTGATTTATCTTCAAAAACCCTTTGAAAGGTTAAAATGATAATAAAAATTGCAGTGGACCTTCTAAAAGCATTTTAGCTGCAACAACTGAGGACGTGAAGGTGAATGAATGTTTTGGTTTGCTCTTTTCCTTCAAAATGTCTCATTGACTCTGCTCAATCTGCTATGATTTCATTTGATTTGTTTCCTTTGGCCTACTCTACTTCATTTCTTTCATTTCGTCTATTTTCCTTTGGCCTGTACAACCTACAATTTTTTTTAATCCACGGAATACCCAGCTTTCTACCTTTCCTGTGGGCTGGGTATATGTAATTTGTTTGTAATTTTAATCTAATGTATAGATTTGATTATAACTTAAAATTCATAATTATTATAAATATATTTCTTTCAATTTGAAATCTAGATTATTATAACATTTTAAATATAATACAGATAATGTATATATATGAGATACATACATATGCTGTATCCAATCACATCCAAATCAGGGAGTCTTTAAAATTAGTTGAATCCATTTCCGTATCTGTATCCGTATCCGTATCCGTATCCGTATCCATGCAACTTTGCTTAAGCTTCAATATGATTGGCTTTGTTGTTCTAGCTATGTTTTGTCAATTCTGGTTCTGAAATTAGGAGTTTCTAGGCTATGCTGCTTGGCTGAAGTTAGAATGATTTGATCAGATGATGCACAGGTGAACCATGCAGCTGAAATTTATTGCTCAAAATCTCCATCAATTGCTAATATTTATGTTTATCAAATTCAAAAATCTAAAGCTGTGGTTATATATTTTATACTAATCCTGGTTTCTTGATTCTCTGTGGGAGCACAATTGTTGATACAACAAATAACCATAACACCGTGTTAGTCAATTAAGCCTCCAATAACTATATTAGAAAGGGCTCACTGGAGGCCTCACTATCTAGCATCAACTGACTAAAGAAGTTCTGTTCCCTATGCAGGTTCTTCCACCCCTATGTGCGGAACTTGAAATGTGGTCATGCAACCAATGATTCTTCCCATGGTTCTTACTATTGCAGAATCTCAGGTACTGATTTGAATGCTTGGTTTGTTTATATTTAGAAAATAGGTTATCAATGAAATTGAAATTCTTGCTTCTCTCAGGGAAAGTCATTTAGTTGACATCCAATTTCACTGCTAATCTATAATGTAATTTTGGGCTGTTTATTTGTATAAAAACATCATAATATGTATTATGAACCAATACAAATCTAATGTTGCCATGAAGGTTCTTTCTTTGAAGATTGTTGATGATGAGGTCATGAAAGTGTCTCCATTTATTTTGAGCATTATGCCCACTCATAGTTTTCATGATTCTCATCTCAACAAGGAGCATGAACCAGAGACATCAGGACATCATTCTTAAGCATTTTCCAGATTTAGTAGATAGCACTAGGAAAACAAATTAACTAGGGGATCTATGAGATTTACTGGCAATTTCAGAACCTTTGATATTTGTTTGGCAGGACAAAAGTGACTTTGAGCTTTCTACATTGCCAGCTTTGGTTCCTGTGTTGTCTTCAGCAGCAGGTGAAACATTATTGCTCCTGGTGAAACATGCTGGGCTTATTATTAACAAGGTATCATAAATGGTGCTTAGTTTCTGCTAATTTGTTTCATCTTTGCATAGCTATTTATGATTAATGCGTCATAAACATTTGAATTTTTAAGCTTTCAATAGTTTGTTTGGTACTACTTTTTTATTTGGCATTTCAATTGATCTAGACTTTGCCATTGGTTTTAGTTGTTTAGACATGTTTACGTTGACCTTTGTTGACAGGAAATGGCTCTATTGGTCCTCAATTATTTCGTTGAATGATATATTTGCAATGCACATAATGATTTCTATTATGCAGCATTTTCTTTAGTTATTCTGCAAATAAAGGCAATTTTTATCAACTTTTGTAATTGCAGGCCAGTCAAGACCACTTAACAGCACATGTACTTCCATTGTTAGTTCGTGCTTATGATGACCCTGATGTCCGAATACAAGAGGAAGTTTTACTGACGGACAGTCCCTTTAGCCAAGCAACTTGATTTTCAGGTTACTGGTTTGCATACCACTGGCTCTTTCTATTCAAAGTTTGGGGATTGTTTCAATTTCATTAGAATAGTTTTATATGGGTCTCAGTAACATTCATTGCTACAGAATCCAGATCATGTCTTGTTATGTTGCATCATGAATCGATCAGAAGAGATGTAGTAGTATGACTGTTAGCATTTTGTCTGCTATTAAAGCACCCTCTCCCACCATTAGCAAATTCATTTAACATGTCATATTGTGCACTAACATGTACAGAATCGATATATTCTCTAAAACACCCAGTCTGGTAACATCTTGAGAAGCCAACTTAGATTTAAAAATTTCAAATCTGTTCCAGATGAATACTTGAATCTCCATTAAAAGTCACTTAACATTTGCATTTCCAAAGAAAGGGATGCCAACACTAATAGAGTTCTCTTCTATATTGCCGAGTGATCCATGCATTTATTTGTGGAAGGTTTCCAACAAAAAATGGCATCATTTTTTGATGAAATATAAAGTTAGAATGTTCTTGCCACCCTAAATTGCAAAAACAAAAACAAAATGAGATACAATGATTCTGTTTCTGTAGGGTTAAATTTTGATGATTAATCTTGAACAATCGGTTACCTTCAAGACATTTATAAAGTTATTATGCATATTTAATCAAGATTAGTTTCTAATTGTAATTAATTGAGGATTCTATATATAGGCAGTTATGTTCAATAGGAATGGGAACAACATTAACTTACTTTTGCTCATAATGCCACACTCCCTTTATGCAGAATTAAAGCAGAATGTTTAGGAAATCAAATGAAAGAATAGATCTGTTCTCTCTCTTCCCGACACATTTATTCTGTTTGTTCATTAGGTATAGGTTTGAATTATTGTATTGTTTAAAAATAGTATGAATGCAATTCTTTTATGAATACATCTGTTCTGTCTTTCTCACATGTCTGACTCTGTTTGTTTGTTAGTTCTAGGTTGGAATTACCGTATTGTTGAATACTATTCTGTTTTAGTTTCCTTCTGTCTATTGGATGAGAATCAGGTGTTTGGCATACTTAATATACACGACATTTCTGGTTATATAAGAGCATATGTATAAAAATTTGAAAACAAACAGCAAAAATAACGATTTTCTAGAAATTTAATTCATCTTGAAAGTGTCTTCAATAGAAAATTGAAATCATAACTAATGATCGAAGAAACAAAAAAGAAGAAAACAATTTGTCACCAGTAAAGGAGGTTGGTATGAGTATGCTAGAAGTATAGACAACTTTGAATTCACTCATCTAACAAGTGAGAGTTAGTGGGCTTTGCAGATAGTGGAGTCATTTCAATATGCCACGAAATGGCAGCAAAAATGATGAACGAACAAATGTGATTAATGCTGTGGACAACACACTGGCTACTTGTGTATTGGCAGAAGACATTGAGGACACCATTTGCTAGTTAGTTCAAATAAATTCGAGTTACATCATTCCAGGAAACAAATGATAGATTCGAAGAGAATATGTAACAGATTCAAATAGAATTTCACATATATGATCCACAGGTTATGGAGATAATCTTGAGAATAAAATCGTAAATATTAGAAAAAGAAATTGTAAGAATGTCTTCCTAAAGGTTAAATCACCAAGAATAAGGTCATCTACTTTTAGTGGAATCGACAAAGAAGATCCAGTAAATTACTGTAATATGTGTGAAACTATGTTTTGTCACCAAAAGGACCATATGATGATGACAGTGATGAATTTTGACATCCTTCAGACCAGATTGGTCTGTGGGATCTATCCAAGTGTATAGAAAATTGATTTGATTCAAGCTTTGTGGTGTAGGTCATTCTTAAAGCTTTCCTCGTGTTTGTCAACATTCTCTAAAAGAAGGCTTGCAGTTTCAACCTTGGGCCTCTTTGATTCATACTTGCAGACTTAATCAAAT
Organism: Taxus wallichiana var. yunnanensis; assembly: GCA_018340775.1. Lineage (NCBI taxonomy): Eukaryota > Viridiplantae > Streptophyta > Pinopsida > Cupressales > Taxaceae > Taxus > Taxus wallichiana. The sequence goes on along the minus strand of CM031236.1, from coordinate 28,087,393 downwards.
GAACTAATCAACACTTAATGAGCTACCACCCAAAACAGGTAAAACCCTAGACATGCCAGAAGACAATGCCATGCAGTGCAAGTACAAATAAGTTATAACCATGTGAGATGAGTGCCCAACCCCAAGGAAGATAAAGCTGATGGAGACCATGGTGGTGGTAAAAACTGATCAAGTTGATCTATATCCAATTGTGGAAATGATGAAAGACGAGGGGACATTATCTTCATCAACCACCATGAAAGGGCCAACACAAGATTTGAAAATGTCCAAAGGAGAATGGCCTGGACAAGGATGGGCAGCCCTGAGGGTGACACAGAATGTTTCTTGAAAATTTCTGTAATACCCCAAAGTAGAGAGGGAGCTGATAATGTGCGGTGTTTGGATCTTTTGGAGTGTGGACAAGAAGGCATAGCGTGTACATTATGTCATGCATCTCTTGCATAGTGTCAATTAGTGCAGGACCTTGCTATTATGAATTACCCAATACGTGGGTGAAGAAGTTTATAGCCATATAATGCCTTTAAAGAGGCCATCTAAATGTCTGATTGATCTGTAGTGTTTTGACAATATTTTTCTAAATGCACACATTCCAGCCATTTACTCAGTTTGTGTATTGTGTATATCTCAAGACACCCTTAAAAGCTTTTATTTAGCACCTCTGTTTGCACAAGTTGTTTGAGGGTGGTTGGCGGTAATAACTATAAGGACGACCCCTACAAGCTTCAATAGTTCTTGCCATAAATCTAGACTCAATCATAGGGATGAAATGAACATATTTAAGTTAATCGGTTCTACAAAAACATTGTTTGATGTTTGTGATTTTATTGTGGCAGGCCAGAAATGAAGTCATTGGATACTAGTTTTTGGGAATGGCATTTGGTTGAAGAAGAATCAGTATTGGGCTCCTTCCACTTTATTTTGCTTACAAGTGTTACACCCTATTAGAAGCCTCTCCATGTCAGCCATCATGATCTTGTAATAGTAGTTGGAGATTATTTTCTTCCAGGTTTTCTATAAATCCTACATGTCTTGCAGAGGAAGATACATGCTCATGCACAACTTCATTCTGATGAAAGGGGAGTGATTCTTGAAGTAGATAAGTGATCTTAGAATATGATGATATAATTCCTAATTGACCAAGCCTTCCCTTTCTTTCAATTGGTAATGTCTTGTGCGAGCTCGGGTATGACATGCTAACTTCCACTATATTATCTTTTTCCTTGCATATTGTCTCAACGTCAAGCTTGCAGGGAGCAATCCATTTTTGTTTCCGCTTTGTAAGTGTCCCATAAAGCATAGTATTAATAACAAACTTGCCGCAAAAGGCGAAGCTAATATATCTAAACATTTTTTTGTTGTATGTTTATGTTTTTCCCTATTATTCCTCGTCCTACTCTCAAAAGCAATATGATGATCATCTTGTCAGAGGATTACACCATGAAAAGTCAAGAAGCATCACATTCAATCAAAGGTGGCCAACATTCGAGTTGGAAAAAGATTCTCATTAAGACTTTCAAAGGTCTATACAGATTTTGTGGACCAACAAAAGGCATCCTTCTTGGTAAGGTCAGTCAAGAACTGAGCTATAGTGGGGACAATTCTGCAATAGAAGTCTACTAATCCTAAGAATCCATGGAGTTTAAGAGTCTTGGGTGCAAGCTATTTATATATTGTCTTTATCTTTGTAGAGTCCATGTGTACACCATTTTTCGAAATAACTTGGCCAAGTGACACTAGGGATGCCTTTTTAAATTCCATAGTTACCAGGAAACAGGTATGGGTACCGGTATTGGTATGAGGAGATGGGTGCGAGTATGCCATTTTTCAGAAAAATAGGAGACGAGTACTTGAAAATGGCACACAAAATTGTATGTATATATATTTAAATATGTTTGCAAATTTTAGTGAAAACAATATTATACAGCGTAAAAAAACATTAATAACTATTTAAAGTAAATATATTAGATGTTGACAAAAGTTAAAAGAAATAATATTGATATATATCTTTGATATCTAATTATCTGTTATATATATTTAAATACATATGTAAATTTTAGAGAGCCTAAGTAAAACAATAATAACTATTTGAAGTAAAGATGTTAGATGTTGACAAAAGATGAGAGTGATCATATTCATACTTATCTTTGATAGCTCATCATATCTAGTGTTAAGTACAAAATATGTTTAAAAACAAACATAAAAATGCAAGTCTCCAAGACCACTGCCAATCTCTGAGATGCATTTTTGTGGTAGGAAATGAGTCTCCGCGCAACACTGGTAACTTGATATATAGATAACTTGGCAAACGACCTCTGATTAGCTCAAATATCATGTATGATGTCCATATGTGCTAGATTTTTTACGAATGATTTATTGGGAATGAGGATACCATTAAAAAGACAAGGAAAAGTTCACAGGGGAACCAACTGAATACCCTGTTTATCAATGTATGGAATGTTGCGGGAGCATCGCAGATGCCAAAATACATCTCTTGGAACGGATGGCAGCCTGATTAGTTCTGAAAGCTGTATTCCTTGGTCTTTTAGCCAAAATTTATCTTTGCTTGGCTTTTTGTAATTTATCCAAAAAAACTGTCAAACTTTGGCATTGGGAACTGTTTTTCTGATTTATTTCTCTCGGATTGATATAAAGGTGATATGATCCTTCCTTGTAGGTCAAGATTTCTTGAGCAACACAACTACTCTAATTGGGAGTGATGTACCCTCTTTAACAACTCTCTTAAAATGTTTGAATCTCTGATTTCAGAAAGAATCCATATCTAAACTTGAACCATTATAGGATCTTTTGTAGGATCAAGCTGAATTAGATGTTCCAATCCCATGTCTAGGGGGACGTTGTCTGTATTTTTGGAAGACTACTTTATACTTGAGGAGTTAATGAATTCTTGGGTTTAGGACTTGTTGATTAGAAGAAATTAAATGCATGTAGTACAAGTGGGCCATAAAACCGAAATGCCTATACTTGTACCTTAATTTACTCTAGGGGTAAAGATTTAATTAGAATTACTCTTATAGGTGTTTCTTTTCTATGAAAAAATCCTTATAGAAGACCAAACAAATCTATGACATCCATGTAAGAACAAATTCCAACCTGTTCATTTGTTTTTAAATCCAAGGGTGAACTCGTTTTGTGCTTGGTGGGTGCAGCGCAACCACGAAATGGCGAACTCGTTCTCCTATTATAGCTGCGACTTTCCCGCTTCTCTCTACTTGCATGGTCTTCTCTTGGTGAGTTGGATCCCTTCATGACGCGTCCGACCTTACATTTTGCCCATACCTAACGCCATCAATTCTTTGGCTACCTCCATCTAGACGCTTGCGAGTCTACACAATGTTACTATGGTAGTTGGGAAAATCTACCTACTGCATTTAATCAACCATTCTTGTTAGATCCTCGTCTACCGCTCTTTGACATGTCTTGTTGACGATCAAATCACCAGGTGCACCCTTTTCCGCGCAATCTTTCGCTGCAGCTCTTTTCTTTCTCCTATGCACTCCCGGCCTCGAGCTACATTTTCCCCTCATTTCTTGCGTACTAGCGTTATGGGCATTCTTAAAACATCCGCACACCCTTCTTATTTCTACGCCATCTCTTTACTTATCCTTTCGTGCATCCTTCACAATCTCCGTCTTGCACCAAAACTCCTTCGCACTTTCTCGCGCCTCCATTCTCCTCCTATGCGCCAAAATACTTTCGTGTATCATTTCCCTTTGGGCCTCATTTTACTTTGTGTCCCACCAAACTTCCGCTCTCAATCGAGTGCCTATGCTATGCACACTTTGCTCTCCTCTATTGACTTGCGTAAAGCCACAACTTATTTCGCGCAATCGCCCCTTCACTCTATTGTGCCTTACATCTTGCGGGCACCAACACTTAGCCGAAATTGGTGCAAGATTTTCTTGAACCTTGCATCAACATGACTTGGAACACATGATGCTGCATAGACTTCTAGTGTTTAATATCTAGTTGTTATACATTAGTTAGTTTGTAACCAATGTTCAATTATAAACAACCCCAACTATATTGTAACTCCTTTGTAGCATAATAAAAATAAGACACACTAATCCCAATCTGTCTTTCCGGTTTCTCTTCATTCTTTCAAGGTGTTTACATCTTCTAACAATTTTTCGCTCCTTTTACGAGAGGTGTAAAATTGTTAGAAGATGTAAACACTTAAAGAATGAAGAGAAACTGAAAAAGACAGATTGGGATTAGATTAGTGTCTTATTTTATTATGCTATAAAGGAGTTACAATATAGTTGGGTAGTTTATAATTGAACATTGGTTACAAACTAGCTAATGTATAACGATTAGATATTAAATATATTTAACACAACCCCTTAATGACTAAAATTGGAGACAACTCAAGTTCATCCCGAAATTTTACAAACAAGATGGGACCAAGAGGTTTCATCATAAGATCTCGCAGAGCTACTCCTTAGAGGCCTAAAAGTGAAGAGATATCATAAGAATCAACCAACCGTCGAGTATAGTGGTGATGAATCTCAATGTGTTTGATGTGAGCATGATATACCAAATTCTTTTCCAACTTCAATACCCCTTGATTGTTACATAAAATAGAAAGAGTAGGTGTAGTTTGAGGAAGTTGAAAGTCAATAGAAATCCGATGTAGCCAAACTGCTTCACAATTGGCATTTACGACTTATTTGTACTCTGCTTTGGTGGAAGATATAGCTACGGTGTGTTGAAGCTTGTTCTTCCACGAAACAACTCTTGAACCAAAGGAAAAGATGTACCTGTGGTAGACCTCCGAGTATCCAATGATCCTTGCCAATTAGAGTATGTATAACTTGTCAACTGGAATGTTGTTACGAATGTTCCACGGGGATGTGTCCACTGTTATGTTGTGGAGCTGGTTTTCATGTGTGGAAGTGTTGAAGACTGTACACTAAAAATATTGTACACTCTCCACAGTTTTCTCGCCCATACCTCGGGAAAACGTTGGGTGATATTTTGACCCATAGGTTTATGGGGCTGTTTTGTACCCACAGTATTGTAAAACTGCTTAAGTAGTTGCCTATTGATGTGCTTATATATAGATGGGCATATAGTAGGGAGAGATAACATTGTAGATGTGTGAGTTCAAGTGTGAATTTAGGAGAGTTTGTTGAGCACAACTCCAAACAGATTTGGGTATTGTATTGAGAGAAAGAGTTGGCTTGTAATAAAATCTAAGCAAGTGATTCTTGGTGGACGTAGCCCAAATTGGGTGAACCACGTTAAATACTATATGTTGTGTTCTTTTATTTTCTACACTTTTATTTCAGATCTGTGATATTTTTATGCATATTAGTTTCTACTATTGCGATTATGTGTGGGATTGTTCTGCATATTTTATCCCTTATTTCCTAACAGTCCCCCTCCCCCAAAATTTGGTGTTTTTAGGGATGGGGACCTTTCGAAGACTTGGGGATGCACGGGAAATGTTCCCCACCATACCACCACGAGACCGAGGATGTCCCAAGACGCTTTGCCGAAGAGGGGGCATTTCTCTTAGAGAAGGGATCTTTGGGGACTTTGGGACGTTCTTGAAACTTCGAAGAAACTTGCCCAAGTCCCTTGACAATCTCGGAAACCTACAACTGTCCCTATGCCAAAAACGAAAAAAAAACCAATTTTTTTAAAATAAAATAATATTAAAGCTTGCTCAATGTGCCTCCAACCCTTATCCTAATTGTTTATGGTCCCTACCCACATTTTAAGTACTCAAAATAACTATAAATGAACCTCACACCCTCGCCAAATCACTATCAAAGCTTGAAAACACTAAGCAAGGTTGCGAATTGCAAGAGTGAGAGCATACAAGGTTGCAGTAAGAGAGAGGAGAGCATTAGCAAGAGGGAGAGCAAGTGCCAAGTCTTCATTGGTCAATCGTTCATTTTTAACACATTCATCAAGCCATTGACCCTCAAGCTTAGAGGTATTAGACCATTGACCAATTGTATTTGAATTTTGAATGTAATTATAATATTGAATATAAATATTAATCTATTGATATTTGTCATTTTCATTGATCAATTCAATGTGTTTAGTATTTCAAAGTTTCTTTGATATTCCTTATACATTTTTTATTGCTAATTTTTTAGGTATTGTATATATTTGCATCGCTCCTCGTCATCCCCAAACCTAGGCCCTTGGTCCCCTTGTCCCCTTGTTTTGAGACTATATGGAACTATGGTTTTACCCTATGATATAGGACGCCAAAGTCAAGAGTTCCTTTGATATATCTCAAAATTGGTTTTTCTATTGTCCAACCTATGATCTTTGGTTTAGTCAAAAATTGAGAAAGATAACTAATAGCAAAACTTAGATCCGGTTGTGTGGACGTAAGAAATATCCGACTACCCACCAACTATTTGTAAAGTGATTTATCGACCAATACTGAATCATCATGGGTTGACAACTTCAACTCGATCTCTATAGGTGTAGAAGAAGGATTGCAATCAAACATCCCAAACTTCTGCAAAAGATTTGTAGCATAATGACATGAGCTATGAAATTGGATGGTCATGTTGCTAGAATTATACACCTAAGCAATAGTGTAGGAAGTCTAGATCAGTCATGTCAAAAGTAGCACATAAATCTGATTTCATTCGTTGAATAGCAGTGGCCCCTCTACCTATGATGGCAAGGTCATCAACAGATACAATATCATAACGTCATCACCATCGATTTTGACATAAAGATTCAGATCATGAAGATTTCGTTTGCATTTAGAATCTTGTAGATCCTAATCAATTTTATATTCTAGTCTCGTGGAGCCAACTTATGTTTGTGCAAGGATTTAATGAGCCTAAAAACCAAATCGTCACGACCAAGTACTGAAAACCTTTAGATTGCACCACATAGACCTCATTCAAATTTCCTATGAAGAAGGCTCTCTTTACATTGATATGATAAACCTTCCAATCAAACTGAACTAAAATATAGAGAAGGAACCGAAAGGTGGCCATCTTCGTAGTAGGAGAAAAAGTCTCCTCATTGTCTATTCATTCTGTTGTGAAAAACCTTTTGCAACAAGACAAGCCTTGTACTTATCCAAAGTACTATCAACTTTGCATTTGACCTTGTATACCCATTTGCAACCAATGGGTTGTTTCCTTGGAGGTAATTCCATCAATGTTCAGGTTTTGTTCTTCATCAAGGCATGGTACTTTGCTTGCATGGCAATCTCCATTTAGGTTTGCCTTTTGCTTCATAATATCTGTGGTTTAGTTACTATGAAAAGATCATAATAGAGCAAAATGAACATGCTATGAATCAACAACCTTCTTACTTATCCTCAGGGGCTGTGCTTTTGATTGAGGCATTTCATCCTCCCGCATGTCTTGTATAGAGGAGTAAAACCACTGAGGCCTCCATTGTATCGAAGAGTAATGTAATGATTGAGGCTATGCTAGATTGTGAACTAATCTTGTTTGGCATCTCTTATAGACTAGTATATTAGAGATATCAGCCATGGGTAACATAGGTTGTATTGGACTTCGTGATAGAATACTAGATGAACTAGATTCCTCATCTTTCAAAGGAACCACAACACTATTAGTGATTGCTTGCTAGTTACAAACAAAAAAGGATTTTATTTCTTTCACATCAACAACTTTACTGATTTATCTTGTTAGTGGAAATATCAATAAGTCTATAGGCCTTCGATTGGTCACTATAGCCAACAAATAAATATCTTGCACTTTTAGACTCTAGTTAACTCTTCTTTCTATCAGGAACTGAAGTATATGCAACTGAACTTAAAACACGAATAACCATTACCCTTGGTTTGATTTCATACCAAGCTTCCTTAGATGTAACATCTTGCAAATCTTTGGAAGAACTCCAATTCATGATATATATCGATGTGTTTATCGCTTCTCCACAATATTTATACAAATCACCCCTACTTTACATCATGCATTGAGACATCTCCTTGATGGTTTTGTTTTTCCTCACAAGCACCTCGTTTTGTTATGTGGTATATGAGGCTGTCAACCGACAATGAATACCTTCCTTGTTATAGTAATCGTTGAATTATTTGGAAGTGAATTCACCCTCATCATTGGATCTCACTGTTTTGATCTTTCTGCTTGTGTAGTTTAACACCAACCCCTTGTACTTTTCAAAGAAGGTGAAACAATCAAATTTATTTTTCCAGAAGTAGACCCACATCTTCCAGGAGAAATCATCCATTAGCAGAAAAAAATACCTCGCACCGAGGATTGTAGTTGATTTCCAGGATGGCTCATGAAGATTTGCATGAATGAGATCTAAGAGCCCCATTGCATGCTAAACACCTTCATTAAAAAAATGGCTTCTGCTTCTACTTGCTAGCCAAACACCCTGCACACATCCTATTTTTTCCTGGATATCTGGGATACCAAGAACCATGTTGGCTTTGTTGAGTTTGGCTAAGTGTTAAAGGTTTGGACGTCCAAATATCTCATATTGAAATATACTTGGATTACCGTCCACAATTAATGTATGTAAGTTGATTTTGGCAAGTCAACAAGCCTATACGACACCTTACCCAATACCTAGGGCAACTACACTATTTTGTTTTATATCAAAAACAATACATTTCTTGCTAGAGAAGTTTATTGAGATGTTGTGATTTTCATTTAGCTGACTAATAGATAAATCATAAGAGATTCTTATTCATTTTAGGAAAATGCCGAACATTTCTTACTATGAATCTTATAGCATTATTCAGTATAATGCGGATATCTCCTATCCCTTCTTCTCCATGTGTTCTTCCATCACCTAATGAAACTGGATCAGGACTTGTATTTTCATGAAAGTTTACGTATAAATCACCTTGACACGTGAAATTTTTGGATGCGCTCGAATCAAAGAACCAACACTTGGTAACACTTTAATCCGAGCATTGATGTTGTGAGAGCATATTCTTTAGAATTCTGTTCAACTTCAACTGCTGCCACATTTGCTTATCCCTTTTTGGCGTTTTCTTTTTGTTAAGAGAGCATATCGTCACATTCGGCAATCCTTCTTAACATGCCCGACTTTATGACAGTAGTAGCACTTCACCTAGTATTTGGAAGATAAATCATGTTTCCACTTTCCCTTTGATCAAGAAGCAAATGCTCTATCTAGAACTAGACCTATACGTTTGTGTATACCTTTGTTCTTTTTGTAGCAAATAGGAACTGACGTAATAAAAGTCAGAGCCTTACTTTCAACCATCAAATATAAAGCTTCTACAAAAGATTTATGTGAGGGCATCAAACTATTCAAAACAAGAGCAACTAGGTTGTCACCATCCACCTTTTTGTTGATGGTACCAAGATGGTCTCAGTGATCTTTCATTTGAAGATGTTTTGACAAGGACCCACCCTAACACATCTTTGCTAAAAATGACAATCTGATACTTGTGCTTCATAATTGTCTAATGCACTCTTGCCTCAGTGGCATTCCGGATCTTGGGTACCAAATCATCCAACACAAAATTAACTTCAACAATAACATGATCTCCTTATGATGTTTGTTATGACTTGCAAAATGCGCAACAGTGCTCCTTCAGTGCCAAGAATGATTTCATTGCAGTCCTGAAATTCTATGATTGTTGAAATTTTGTGTCTCCAAACATTATAATTTTGATCACTCAACTTTTGCGCTTTCAAAAGAGCCAGGTTTTGAATATTGGCCATTTTTCACACAAATTTTGATCTCATAGACTATGTGAATGCTTCATGGTCTGGAGAAAAAGCTACTGGGTTTGCAATCTTGAATTGGTCTCCCGTGCCCTAGGCGACTGTTCATTGTAGATATATTTTCAACTTTTCTATTGGTTCATTTGGGATTTTGGACAATCCCTTTGCTTATGATTGCATGCCCTAGACAACCCATAACACTGTCATTTTTTCCCCAAAAGTTGACAACCACGTTGGCCATGAAACTGTGGTGAAAACTGCAATTAAAACAATTCCACCTGTACGCTCAGTTGACCACAAAATGCCTCTGTTGGCTAGTCTGCAAATCCTATCTGGTTTTTTTCATGGTCTGATTTTTTCGCGTGTAGTTTTTACTTGGAGAATAATCTCTCCAATCTATACCTTCTGTCAGCATCTTTTCTTCCATCAAAATTGTGACAATGAACAAAATTGTGATCTCTTTTTGCCATTTTAGACTGGACCAACTCGTCCCTCACGATTTTCCTCCTTCGATCTGGTCTATGCAGGTTTGCACAAATGCTTCAATCTTTTTAGACTTGACTTTGTTGTCATTACCCTACCCCAAGGGCTTTACAAGACTTTGAGCACTTCGAGCACCAATGGCTTTGATACCAATGTTAGAAGATGTATACACTGAAAGAGTGAAAAGAAACTGGAAAACACACATTGGGATTGGTTTGTTCATCTTTTATTATGCTACAAAGGAGCTGCAATATAGTTCGGTTAGTTTATAACTGAATATTTGTTAATAAGTAATTAATGTATAACAACCAGATACTAATTATATTTAATAGAGACAGAATAAAATAGAAGCATCGGCTGTTATCAATACAAAGAGTGCATTTAGTGCACAGTTCAATGACAAAGGCAAACAATACAGTGCTAGGAGTTTGTCAAACGATTCTTCCAAACGTAGTTATGCATTAAAGAGGTCAAAATGGAAATGTTTCTAATGTAAATAGCTTGGGCAATTCAAGAATATTATTGGAAGAGACAAAATTTGATGCAGTTAGAGTTAGAGGTCCAATGAAGGACTACCTTGGCCCTGCATCCCACACTTAGTTCTCTCAAAAATGGACACATACTTGGCACACGAACTTAGAATGTGCACAAAACATTACACTTTATTAATACTTCGATCCAAACTACAAAATCGACACAACCTTTCTCACTTCTTACAAGCATGAAGAAGATTCACTACAATACAATCCCTCTATGTTGCCAGGATATGGAAACGAAAACTGGTACAAAACACGGAAACGGCAATTTTAAAAAACCTTAGATATGAAACGTTACCGAAACGTCCGTATATATATATATATATATATATATATATATATATATATATATGCATAGCACTCATTTTATAATTGTAGGCCATAAGAGATAATTGATAGAGCACTCAAAATATTTGTATTCTTTGAAATTTGAACTTCTAAAGAGTCATGACTCATCCTTGAACATGGTTACAATTTCAATGATTCACATATACATGATAATAATCTAGATTCTAGAATATATCATCTAGATTTTCCTCATAATCATCTCCACGAACACCACTGACAGCTCCACTCCCACTAGCTCCACTCTCCATCCCTTGTGCAATGGATCCCGATTCTTCTTCATCAATACCAAGCAAGAGAAAAATGAGAGTGTGATTTAGAATGGACCCAAGATGTCATTATATAGCTTTTAGGAAGTGTCTTTAGCAAGTCTAGGTAGGAAGATTAGGTTTAGGTTTCATTAAATGCAGTTATTTTTAATTTTTTAATTTTTTTTGATGCTTTCAAATTTAAAAAAATGTTGGAAACGTCTGCCATGTTTCCCACGCGTTTCCCCACACTTTTCCGTTTCTGAAACGTTTTGGGGTGAAATGCCACACTTCTAGGCGTTTCCTGGCATCACAACAATCCCTCAATGAACTGGTACAACTAAACTCTCCTCTCTCACAAGCATCACATTAGTTCTTTGATCATCCCTTCACTAACGATCTTGAGAGGCAATACTTGCTGAAAATTGCTTTGTCCTATTCGAAAATGTCTTCTTCATACATTGTGGAGATGTCCTTGAATTCCCCATAGGCTTGCAGCACTAAAGATGAGAAAACCAATTATTTTCCGTTACACTATTTTTGCATATATTGTGAGTGAAACTGCCGCTTTATGTAGAACACTGATTGTGTAATATCCCTTTTAGGGCTGAAACTGAAAAACAAAGAAATAGCACCAATCCCAATTGAGAGTAATCTGATTTTTACAACAGCCAACCAAAGAATATTATAAACCCTAGCAGCGAACTGTATTTGCACTTTTAGGGCATCAAACACCCTCCAAACAAGCTGAAAATGGATGTATAAATTCTCCAAAATATTATACTCAACCAATGGAATAAACACCAAGCAAAAGTACTCCAAAATATATGCAAATTATGAAGTTCTATACAGCTGTAATTAAATTAATGACAGCAGAATTACAGCTCACAATAATGGCTGGAAATGGAGGTTACAAGCCCCCAAAAATCTCATGAAAGTGTGAAATCAGCCTCTAAAATTATGAGGAATATGGATATCAACTCCAAATGAAGAAATGTGCCCTAGATGGCACCCAACTCCTCCAAGCAAGTCGCTACCCTAGGAGAGGGCCTAAAAATGGTGTTCAAACCCTAGCAACTCTTCTCCAATCAAACCCTAGCTGAAAATCTGCAACATCAACCTTCTTGAAGCCCTTGGAAACAACAAATTGAAGAGTTTTCATTCTTCAATCAAGCAAGGAAGGGTTTTGTCCTCCTTGTTAGCCACACAAAAGGATTTTCGCCCTTAAGTGGAAGTGATTGAGCAATCAACCCAAAAACCATGCAAGTTATAATTTTTGATAAGAGATGATGCCCAAATGAGCCAAGCGAACCCTCTTTATACCTTGTGGTGGTGCCAAAATAGATTGAGAGTCTCCAAACTAGGACCGACCTCATAAGGATGCTTTTATTTTATTTTCCCTTTGGCTTTTCACCTTCCTAACCCAACCGACTTGACTTATGTAGAAAACTATAAAAGAAGAATGCAAATGCTCATGAAATAATTGAAAAATATGACAATCATTTCCTTTGTTCACTTCCTTCTTGCTCACGAGAAGTGGAATGGGCTCAAAGTCTCCAAAACAAACTAGCTTGGAAAAGGGGACATTAGAAATTGCATAACCACCATGGTAGTTAGGAAAGTACCTGCACGGTTGCAAAACAACCCCTTTATGCAGATTGTTGAAATTGCATAACCACCATGGTGGTTAGGAAAGTACCTCACCGGTTGCAAAACAACCCTTTATCCAGATTGTTGGTTGTGAAACCGCTTCAACGGATTCAAAACATGTTGCTCAAGATTGCAAAATGCCCTTGGCGGTTTGGCCATTGAATTGAACCGCGAATCTTCTAGCAGCCATAATGTTTGCTTACAAATTCGAAATCAAGTGCCATTTTAGAAAAGTGCTTTACTTTTCGAGTAGAATCTAATTATGCAATCACATTTTGGTTTTGATGTGTCCCTCATCACATTTTTGCCTCTACACAAGAATCTATCATTTTTAAGACTTCAATGGACACAATCACTTCCCAAATCATACTAATAGTTGAATAACTCAACTAACTCGCTTGAATTGATCCCATCCGATGTACTATGATGCCCTTGAAGTGTTGGAATGTTGACATTGCCTTCGGACCACCTTCTACCATGCCAAAAAGACAAAACACACAAACACTGACTCATGTTTTTGAGTGATGTGAGGTTACTCATTGATTCAGGATGCTCTTGCACTAGAATGACTTTGCAAGCGATCGAAGAGAGATCACAATATGAAAATGTCATTGAAGGAATTGAACAAGAGACAACATGCAATTTTGCATTTGTGGATTCTCAAAACTAGTCAACTAAGTTCAAAAAATTATACTTTGATTTAGGTGCATCCTGACACTATACATGTCACAAAGACCGGTATGCAAATTTCATTGAAGATAAGAGTCATAGTGAATCTGTTTCTTTGGGTGATGGTTAGACTCGCATTGTAAGAAGATGCGGAGATGTTTGTATGATATTGAACAATACTATAAGTTATACTTCTATGAATGTTTGATATGCTCTGAGTTGAACGAAAATGTATTACCTATTAGTGAGATAACTAAGAATCCACTCTTTGCATAAATCTCAAGGGACCAAATGTATGGTCATTATTCTTCGTGATAACAATGTAATTGGTGTTGGTCTTAGTGAGAAGAGTATGTATAAATTGGTTGATGTCAAAACAACAAAAACACACGTCTAGCAACATTTGAGAATACTAGTGTACTTTGGCATGAGAGGTATGGACACCTCAATTATCAATATTTTTGTATACTTAGTAAGGCAATCAAGATGGATGGTTTTCCATCTATTACGGCAAGTCATAATGTAGGTATAGGATGTCAAATCGGAAAATAGAGTCGACACCCATTGATATTTGGAAAGCACTTTGTATGCTAAAGGAGCCTTAAACCTACTATGTGCTGATCAGCATAGTCCAATGAAGACACCTCCAATGTTTGGAATATGCTAGAAAATGTGCACAAAGAAGAAGTGAATAGAAACCGGAATGCACACAATATCATTGTGTGTCCTTCATTTTACTTTGTGAGAGATAGTTACAAAATGGTTGAAGAGGTTTCAACCATTTATTAGTCAATACTTAACTAATATTAACCTAATACTAAATTTTAAGTCTTATATTTTAATACCCCCTCTTAAAACTTACACTATAGAAAGAAGCTAGAATTACAATCTTCATAAGCTTTTTTTGGAACAAGTCATGGATGAGGTAGAACTCCATCAAGTTGTTTCCCTAACCCTTGTAAAGATGTAGTTCTTGAGCTGAATTATCGATTTCTGAATTCCACCTCACCGAACTCCCAAATTACAGAATCTTCCGAATTGTTGGTCAACCCTTCATGTTGAGCTACTCCCACAATGCTCCATCAGATTGTCTTGTGACCCTCGTAAGGGTAAATTCCCGAGATCCACAGACTCCCGAACTATATGGACAACCATCCATGCCGAGATTTACTTACACTGGATCCCCTACTGTCTTCAAAACACTCACTCCTTAATGTACGTATAAATCTTCTTCTTCAAGAATAAAATCTTCAACATCTGGTGGATTGTCAACAAAGGCCACATTTACTTCTTTCGGATTATCTTTGAGTTTGCCTTTGAGAACATCATTAGCATGAATGCGACAATTCCATGTTGTATGACCTCTTTTCTTGCAATAATAACATTCAACTTGCCTGGTGTCTTTATTTGATTTTCCGTGATTATTTCTTGTGGGGAGTATAGAGCATTTTCATGTGAAGAATTATCTTCTTTATCGTCCACAATTATTCTCTTTTCTTTAGCCAAAATAATTGAATTCATATCTTCTAGGCTTTGCGAAGGCATTTGATTGAGAGTAAAAATGACATTGCTATACAAAGAAGGCAAACTATTTAACAAAATGGCTTTAGAATCTTCGTCATCTCTTGGAGCTTTAACCTCTGCTAATTGTCTAAGAAGAGATCTCAAATTATTTATATGACTGGACATAGTAACGTCACCAACCAAATCGAAAGTGTTGAAGTTTTAAAGAAAATATAACGTTCATTGCTTTTTCCCTAGACAACCTATTCAAATTATCCTAGATATTTCTGGACGATCTGTTTGAATCTATATGATGGAGTTCAGAATCAGAAAGAGCAAGCCCGATTATAGCTTTATCATCGTGGCTTTCCCACTCTAACAATTTGGCAGCATCGGTGGGTTGTGTTTCTTTTCCATTAACAATACCCCACAAATTTTTGTTCATTAATTGCATTTGTATTTTAACTTTCCAAGTGTGAAAGTTGAAGCCAAAATACTTCTTCAATGAAATTTTCATAGTAATAAAAATAATACCTCTGAGATTTATACAACAGCTGTGGCTCGATAAATGATGTAAATAATTGCACTGTTGAAGAGATTAAACAAAAAATACCAGAGAAATTCTTCAGATTCGCGATTTGCAATTTTCCCTTGCTGCAATGGCAGAAATGGTTCAGATTCGTGACTTGCAATTTTCCCTTACTACAATGGCAGAAATTGTGACTTTAAACTTGTGTTTTTATTGGCCTTTGATGGATTTTGTCTTTTAAAACATCTTGGGTGATTTTCGTGACTGTATTTATTTGCAGATTTATGCCCTTTTGCGACTGTTCACGACTGTACCTTTAGCAGAGATAAATCATGCCTTGTGCCCTAGTTCATAGGCAGAATAGCTTCTGCAACCTTATTTTCAGTCCTCATGAGTGTGTATTAATGGCGGAAATGGAGTGTAGCGAACACTTTGTAGGTGTTTATCCTCTCGACTGTGTATTGTGTATTTTCTGAAACTCGCGATTTTTTTTTAATTCTCTATTTTGCCCTTCAAAGAAGCCCTAGATGACCCTCAAAAATATTCTGAATGTTCTTCCTTTGATTTGCAGATCCCTTCGAGCACCAAGGGCTTTAATACCAATGTTAGAAAATGTGCACAAAGAAAAAATGAAGAGAAACCAAAATGCACATGATATCATTGTGTCCGTCATTTTATTATGTGAGAGATGGTTACAAAATGGTTGAAGTGGTTTCAACCGTTTATTAGTTAATACTTAACTAATATTAACCTAATACTAAATTATAAGTCTTATATTTTAGTAGAACAAAATATTTCTTGCTACTAGTTGATGAATTTCCTAGGAAAATATGTATTTATTTTCTAAATAAAAGGTAAATTGTTTGTCTAATTTTGTAGCATGAAAGCTTAGGGAGAAAAACAAGTAAACAAGTCAAAACTCTAAGATTTGATAATGGAGGCGAGTTAATCTCAAAACAGTTAAAGGAATTTTGGAAGAAAGCATTCATAGGAAGTATACTACTACATACTCTCCACATCAAAATGGAGTAGTGTAAAGGAGGAATACGACAGTTATGAAGATGGTGAGGTGCATGGTGTACATGCACCATATCAGTACGGGAAGGAGTTGTGAACACAACAATCTTCATTCTTAACAAGGGTGTCGGTAAAGCTTTGCGGATGTCACTCCCGAGGAAGCATGGCTAGGAAATAAACCTTCTATAAGTGACTTTTGTAGTTTTAGTTGTGTTAGTTTTGCACTAATGCTTGGTAAAAAGAAAAGTAATTTAGATGCAAAGAGCAACACATATATGTTTGTTGGTTATATTAAACAGATCAAAGGCATACATGTTAACTAGATGTCTCTATGAAAAAAATTGTAGTTAATAGAGATGTCATAGTTGAGAAGATACCTTCCTTTTTGGATAATTATAAAACTACACATGTTAACGTATGGGCATTTACTGCTGATAATTCTGGAACAAGTTTCGAGGTTGAAATTAAACATGGCTCAAAGTAGGGAATATTAGAGTAGTCAAGTTCTAAGGGGATC
The DNA here is from genome assembly GCA_018340775.1 of Taxus wallichiana var. yunnanensis. Taxonomy (NCBI): domain Eukaryota; kingdom Viridiplantae; phylum Streptophyta; class Pinopsida; order Cupressales; family Taxaceae; genus Taxus; species Taxus wallichiana. The sequence goes on along the minus strand of CM031236.1, from coordinate 28,070,195 downwards.
TAGTGAAGAAAAAGTGATTCTAGGTATTCACTTCCAGTTAGGAGGGCCAACAAAAGGAACCAAAGTGGTATTATACCATGATGAAGGATGTTTGGGATGGTGAATTGTCATAGGAAATGGAACATTGATATACAAGATCGGAAAAGAAAATGGTGCAAGGTGGTGAGTAGGTATATTTGGCTCTTACTTGTGCTATTTTGTAGGGTATTTGAGCCTAACACATTTGAAATGAAAAAGAACAACTTGAATGGAAAGCTTCCTTGAAGGTGGAATCACAAAAAAACAAGACATGGGTGTTGTTAGAATAACTCCAAAGAAATCCATTGTATTCCCTGATTGTGCAAGATTCAACTGTGCTGTAATAAATAGAAGTAAACCATCACTGTGCTAGTATTTTCAACCACTCATGAACATGGAGGTCGTACTTGATGAGCAAACAAGAGATCACTTTGGGGCCTCATGATAAGAAAGTCTTAAAGAAGAAGTGTGCATATGTGATGCAACTTGATCAAACCCTAACTCTAAAACGCGCAACGAACATGTAAAAGCTAAACCATACAATTATCACAACCACATCATCTATATAATGGAAATATATCACAACACACATGATTACGTAGATGAAAATCAACTCACACCGAAACTCTAGGCATAAGCATATACAAATACTAAAATTACACGAAGCATGCATACATGTATTTACTCGAGCATCGGTCACAATAACCACTCTTACACGCCATGCACTAAACAACTATAAGAATACAAAGCGCTTAATACTTGTGCGTAGAATTCATGCACCAAGCTTACAACTCAAAATGCTTCAAACTTGTTCAATTCCTTAGCTTCCACAAAGGTCCCATGTGTGTAAGATATATGGGAGTGCATGGGGGTGTTTATAACTTTCCGTGGACCCCTTGGCATTGCTAGTTGATGCACGAATATTCCAAGATCCCTTTTGGGATACCCTAGAGGATGTCTAGTTGGAATTGAACTTTCACACAATCTAGGTATCTGGAAGCTTTCTTCATATGCGTTGTCCTTATCCTCGATCCTTTGTCATTTGTGACCCCTCATTTTCTAGTGACACTTGTTCTTTTATGCGCCTTCAATTCGCACACCAACACCCTTGGGAATATGCTCCCAAGATCCCTTTATGCCCATTCTTTGCCCTAGGCATGTGTTAACCCACACACACCTCTGCTTCTTTCTTCCGTGCACACAACCAAGTCATTGGATCTTATACATCTTACATGTGCGGCAAGTGTTCTTGGACCTCTATGTGAAGGAATACGTAGTATCTTTTCCATGGTTGACACATTGGTTGTATATGGATTTATAAATTCAAGTTCAAGTTGGATGGTTTTTGGATAAGTACACAATCCATCTTGTTGTCAAAGGGTACGCATAGGAGGAAGGGTTGACTATGAAGCAGTGTTGCCTAAGACTCCAGGACAACAAGATGATGGGGCGGCTATTAAAATAATATATAAAATTATAAATATAAAAATATAGAATTTTTTTTTAATGAATAGCAGTCTGTGACAGTCCATGTGCATTTGTGCTTGAATTTTTTTATATTCATATATCACTCTTGATTCTTATTATGTCTTTGTAATACAATACAGTCAGGTTATGGTTAACCGGTAAATGTTTTGATCTATGTCTTACTACTTTTATTATCTACACAACCTTTCTCTTCATATAGAAATATACATATAGGCTGTGTAAGTTTTTTAAGTGATGGAACTTCCAAAGTGAATTTTAATTAGATTTATACATACAGACTTTTTCTCCGAATAGAGATGAGTGGCTTTCAAAAACAATCTTACACTGCAAGAATACAATTAAAAATGTCAGTTTTAAAGAGAAAAAAGTAAAACAAAGATTTTTTTCCTCTAAAATATTAGCAAAAAAACATCAGCTGTCACTGGCATCTCCAAATCAAGGGGGACGTCCGCTAATATTCATGGATGTCCTGGAGATGTCCCCAAGGTTTTTCCCTTTGTCGGAAATGTGGAGGGGTCGTTTCCCCGTCTCGCCATCCCCGGATGTTCGGGACGTCTTGGACATGCTGGTTTTGGGGCCGACACATCCCTGCATAACACTGCTATGAAGAGACATTTGCCCCTACTATAAGTTTGGAAATATTTTGACTATTTGTCTCCATTGCTGCTCATTTTGGATGGAAGGTATATCAAATGAATGTTAAAAGTTCCATCTTCACCAAAGACTTGGATGAGGAGGTCTACATGGATCAGCGACAAGGATTTTAAGTTCCTGAAAAAGAACATTTGGTTTGCAAATGGTTAAGTCCTTGTATGGACTTGAGCAGGCTCTTTGAGCCTTGTGTTTAAAAATTGATCATATCTCAAAGATTATGGGTTGAAAAAAGCTATTATGAACCCACTCTCTATGCAAAAATCATTGGTGATGACAGAGTAATCTTTGTTGTCTATGTCAATGATCTTGCCATCATTGGAAGCAGGGCCGATATAATCCAACAAGGGAAATCTAATATTTGTTCCATTTTTGAAATGACAGATCTGGGCCTGCTTCAATATTGTTTATGTGTAGATTTTTGGCAATTTTATCATAGAGGTATCAGATTAACGAGCTAAACAAAGTTTTTTTAGGCTCATAATTGCTTTTGGTTTGTGGTATCATTAGTACATAGGTTGTTATCTGCTTGTGTTTTTATTAGCATAGGTTGTTTATCCAATGTAAGCTAATTCCATGGAGATAGGAACTCATAGTTTGTTTGTGGCTATTTAATCAGCCACTTTGCTTGTAGTGTTTACAGCGTGTTCATCAATCTTTTAACCTTTCTCATGTGTTGGGAGCACTTACGACAGAATTTAAGGTTTAGGAACTAGGTCTTTAAGTTGCAATTTCTCATTATTCTCTCTTCCTGAGTTATCCCATCAAAATCATATATTTCTTTACCAAAAATCAAAATCATACACTGCACCAGAATCCATCCCTTTAATTTTAATTTTATCATTTTTGAGAGAGAATAGGTTGCAGCTGCAAATAATTACATATCCAAGTTTTGTAGAAGAAAGTCCTCAAACTTTTAGATTTGTTCAGAACTATGACAGAATATCTAATAAAACATTTATGGATTCAACTGCAAATCCAATATACCACACCAAGCAGTACAAGTGGGATGAATAGAACATCTTTCACTAAGTTTGAATGATGTTATAAAAGAATGAATATGAAAGTTGGGTTTTCTTATTGGCAGGACGTAAATTACAAACGCAAGCTATTTTTCTGGTAAACTAACTGCACCTTTCTGGCTAGAACAGGGTTTCAGATAACTTAATTTGTTTCCTTTTGTTTTCACAAATTTTGAGTTAACTTTAGTTCAGTTTCAACACAAGCTGAAAGAGCGAAACAAATGCCAGGTCTAATAGAGTTAAGTGACACGTAAGAATACTTAACCTCAAAATATTGTGTTGACTGTCATTTAATCTTTGATCGATTTATGTCTAGATAAGAGCAGGAAGCCAAAGAATGAAAGATACCAAGCTTCAAATTAGAAGAATTGTGAGTCAAGATAGGAAATTCAAAACGTTTTTGATATTTTAAAGAAAAATACTATAGATAAACGGATGCAAGAAGGATCCTCTGTATTATTTTTCTGGGTTTATTTAGCAAAATAAAGAAAGAAGAGTACATTGTTAGCTTGATAATGATCATTCTGCTCTTCTTTCTATCTTTCATTTATTGAACACAATATTCTCTGTCAAAGTCAATTTAATGCAATTGTGTTAAATATGTATTCAATATGTAAATTTATGTAAGATGAGGTTATTCAGAAAAAGAGTACTAAAAAATGATTGATCTAGGGGAGCTCCTGATGTCCCACTGCTTTTACTTTTTCCACTTGAACCGAGGAGAATGAATTGGGATTTTAAGGAAATATAAATATATAGCATGACCTTCATCGGGACTAGTGTAGGCTAGGGAAATTTGTACATGGGATTGATTTCAGTTATGCTAACCTTAATTTGTTAATATTGTATTTTGGGCCGAGCCAGTTCAATAGGACAATCACGATTGCATTTTGGATCATGGTGCTACTTTTTCTTGACAACTTTTTTCATCTTTGTAGGTCATGAAGCAATCAGTTCTTCCTCGTATTCATGGTCTGGCACTTAAAACTACAGTTGCTGCGGTAAGATTCTTGCACATTTCCTTTGTAGTTTTGAATGAAACCAAACTACTACAAAGAAGAAATTAAATATTCTTATACCTTGCATTTAAAAGATTGGATGAAAAAAACCACTATAAATAGTAAATAACTTAGAGGAATAATACTGTTCCAGAAGATTGAATCTAGCTACTCATTTGTGTTTCTTCATCAAGAATTGAAATGCACATTTCTTTTGAAAAGACAATAAACAAAACACATACACAAGAAAGAAAACATACGTCTAGCCATCTATCTCCTGAGATCTCTAATTAGAATATCATAGCTGTTATCTCTGGCAATTATATTAGTTTGAGTATCTCTCTTTCCTGTTTCGAAGGCTTAACGCCCCTCATTTTCTACTTCTCAATTTGCAGTAAGCTGTTTCTCCTGTATCTGTCTTCATTCCTTTTCTCTCTGTTTAATGATGGACATGAAACTGCCATTTCAATCCAAAAATTGGAAGGCCCTTGCCTTGTTCAAGCAAATAATTTTCACAACTACTGTGTTTTTGAGTAGTTTCAGGCTGCATGGATGAACATTACAAGTGCAGTAGGGATTTGTATTTTTTTAATGATTGTTTATGGCAGGTACGGGTGAATGCATTGTTATGTCTGGGAGATCTAGTGCAATGGCTAGATAAGCGAGCAGTTCTAGAGATATTGCAGACATTACAAAGGTGTACTGCTGTTGATCATTCTGCACCTACACTGATGTGTACCCTTGGTGTTACAAATGCAATATACAAGCAGGTAACTCCTCCATGTATCGTGTGTTTTATAGGTAACTATTTTCAATAGTCGGTTACATTTTTTTCTTCAAATGTTTTCTCATGTAATCTATGAATATCTGGTATGAAAGTGAAAGCTGAGAAATGAATTTGGAACAAACGTGTTGTTAAAGTTCTACCATTCCTATAATTCAGTAGACCTTGAACTGTTGTGAGTTTCTAATCTTTTAATTCTCGGTGATATATTATTTTCAGTATGGCTTAGAATTTGCTGCAGAGCATTTGCTTCCTCTACTTGTACCATTACTGGTTGCGCAGCAGTTGAATCTTCAACAATTTGCCAAGTACATGCTCTTTGTAAAAGAAATCCTTAGGTATTGAATTGTCTCTCACGTTTTGCTTGTTAGTATTATGACCCGGTAAAGAAATAATAACATGTACTAATAAGTCTGCAATTTCACAGAAAAATTGAAGAGAAGCGTGGTGTAACCCTCAATGACTTGAATCCGTCCACCTTGGATACGAGCTCGACATCCTTGGTTGGAATGAATGGATCTCATATTGACTCCCTGAAGACAGAGGGTGTGGTCTCAGCTTCAGGAGGAAAATCTAGGAGCTCCTGGGATTCAGAAGATTGGGGTTCAATTACTAAAGGTCCAAAAATTAGTAATAATTTTAATATGTCTACTCTTGATAGCAATTCAGCAGATAATATCTCAAAGGCAGGTTCCGTCCAAACTTCCACTCCAATAAATGGAATCCAATCTGTTCTTTCTATCCCTTCTACATCTGCCTCATCTGCCAGTTCAACATGTACACCAGTAGATATTGAGTGGCCACCTCCAGCTATTGCATCTACAGCAGCAACTGTAGCTAATGCCCAAGTTGGTCCTTCAGCATTTACAGAATTTGGAAGTTGGTCCGCAGGACTAGCTATGGCATTCAGGACCTAACAAGCAAGAAATCAGTGTCAAATGGCACAGCTAATTTTCCTCTAAATCTGAAGCCACCTGTTGATGATTTTGACCCCTTTGCTGACTGGCCTCCCGTGCTAGTAACAGTGTCAACAATAATTCAAGACAAACAATTGATAGTGCAGGTCCAACAAAAAGTTCCGTTAATGCATCTGTGAAAAATCCTTCAAGTTTATTGAGCTGGTCAACCTTAACTCCAAATATGTCGGATGGTTCCTCGGCTCTTTTAGCAAATCAACAACATTTAGATATTGGATCAATACTTTCATCTGCTAAGAGTGAGCCTGCAGCTCTGAAGATTGCTCCACCTCCACCTTCTGGAATGGGCAGAGGAAGAGGAAGAGGAAAAGTAAGAAGTCAACTGCGTTCTAGTCATTCTTCAGAGGGTAGTAATTCAAAGCCACCTGCAGATCAACCTCCGCTTCTGGATTTGCTTTGACTTCCATCTATGAGAGCTGCTACACCGGTTCAAAGTTATCTAGAGCTACAAACGTATGTGCTACAGTGAAGCTATTTTTGTAAGAGTTGTTTTATTTGCAAATCTGTTTCAGTTTGTTGTGAGAAATAAGAGGAAGAAATAGCCATAATACAATTGGCAATTTTCCAAGTTCTCTTTTTCTGACCTTTGGGCAAAGGCATAGTGTAATTTTATACCATTGTTATATAGCATGAGGTCACTATTTGGCCCCCTTGTCATTGTATTATGTCATCATATTCTTCACCAGGCTTTGGACGCATGAGAGGTGCTTCCAATTGAGGTATGTGTCAAAGGCCTGCATGTTATCAATAATTGGTAAAATTTGCAGAGTTCTGTGAAATTAATTATCATGTCTGATGAGTCTTGTAACATTAATATCAAACCACATGGATTTATTCAACAACATTTCGATTTGTTGCTCTCAGTGTCAGTTTTCCTGGAAGTTGATTAAAATATGCTTCTTTCTCTAGTTGTATTTAGTAATAATTTTTCATTATAATAATCACATCTCCCATTCAATGTTTGATGTTATCATGCACGAAATCATAAGAATCCGAGATTTTAAGGCGGTAACTACTGGATACTGTAAACCTACAATGACAAACAGGTATTTATGCCGCCTGAAAATATAAGTCCAATCCAGTATTTTAAACTAACTACATTTTGCAGTATCTCAACACAATTGTTTTTCCTAGATCCATTGGGTATAATGACAGAAGCTCTATCATATAAACTTATAAAGGTATACAAACCCACATAAAAGTATGAAGTTCAAACTAGTTGGCACTTGATATCATCTTAGCTTTATTTCTATTCTATTGCAAGTTTGGAACTAGAAAATGAAGCATGCTTTTTAGTCTGATATTCTGTTATGTGTTTCTTAGTGGAATTTTCATAAACATTTCATATACAGACACCAATTTCATGCAATAAACTAACACATATATGTTCAGCAAGCTATGTGTGGGTATGCTATTTGGTAAACTTTATAAATGGAAATGGTGATAATGGCATGCATGCTTTTACCTCGGGTGTAGTGGCAAGGTTAGGTTTACTCCTGGGCTTGGTCACGAGGTTAAAATCTAGTGGCATAAAATTGAACAATCTATAAGGCAAAATTTAAATGGACTATAAAATCCCCTGGTAGGCCTCTACCTGTACCTTTTACCTATAAATTTAAATGGACTATAAAATCCCTGGTATGCATTTATTGCTACTCTCATGTTTACTGTTGAAATCCATTAGAAGCTATAAATAGATGTTGGCTACATAGTGGATAAATGAACAGGTAGGTTAACATTGATACGATGCTATTAATAGTTTATAATCAGAATGAATCAATTGCCTGAGATTAAAGACCACATTTTATTTTATAAGGCTATATGTAACTATCCTTTTCCCCTTTATTTTGACATATTTGATGGGGCTTTTGCATTGCTGGTTCTTAAATCTATTTTCACAAAGTGTGCGTGCTGTTTGATATTATAATATTAGTTTGCATTTCAAAATTTTCACAATAGATGAAAAATACTGAATTTATTAAAGAGCGAATTTGTACAAACTCTTAGCTGTAACCCAGTAATGATCTCGCCTTACATTTTTGTTACACAGAAAATACATTGTGGGAAAGGAAAATCAGTGGCAACAGTGCAATTTAAAGATGCAGATACCTGTAACTATAAATTGTCTCAGCATTGAGATATGTCAGGTTTGGTATGTACAGACCATTGTCTTTGAAGTATGATAATTTAAAATCAAAGTTGGGTACTTCTAGGTATTTTGTAGAATTGGGAGGCGTTGAGTGAACCTACATTTCAAGATGTCATGAACATGGATGTTGTTGATCTGGTTTAGTAAAAGTACATCTAGTCAGGAAAGCATGGCACAAAGATCACTTATATGTATTAGTGATTTAGTTGTTGGTTTGCAAGGAGAATGAACATGGTAATGCCATATTAAGATTGGAAGTATTGGCAACATGCTGATTTCTGTAGCTAAACAATTTCACATGATATATTTATCATATGGAATAAACACAGTCAAGAGTAAATCTTTTTAAATATTGTTTCATGGTGGCAACGAAATGCCATGGCACTCTGCTTCTTGAGGATTAGAAAACTTCGTTGGCAATGTTAAAGCAGAGAGATGTGGTAAACTAGCTGAGAAGACATTGGAAACTGAACTCTAAGGGAAAATTTCATTGAAAGAGTTGGAAATATTGTTTCTGATTACATAGGAGATTAAAACTCCATTGGCTGAGGGATTGGCAAGAGAAAATATACACAAAAAGGCATGCATATTTTCTATATCCTTGACATGTGTAGTATTTTCTATTCAAGTTATGCGGAGGAAATTGTCACTAAAAATGTAAAAGAAGAAAATTATGATAGAGATGAAAAGCGATGTCAAGTAGGAGTTGACAAGGATGTGAATCATGTCATATTGGAAAACTTTCTAGAATCGGTACCTTAGCCAATGTTTATATCATATCTGGATTTTATTTAGCTCAGGTGTAATCGTATATGATTTGGGTGGATTCCTTCTGCATTCAAGTGTAATGATGTTTGCTTTGCTGGAGAAAAGATTATGTTTATTTCAATCATTAGAAAATCATGTGGGCATCCTTATATAATGTCTTAATTGTGTCAGTTGGACTGTGGTCCAGACTTATCTACCGAGGCGACCCAAGTTCAAATTGATTCATAGCTTGTGATAATAGTCATTTTTGAAGTCCTCATTGTACGAATATCGAATTTCCTCAGTTCAGTAGCTTTGATTTAGTTACCAAAACAGATGAAAGCAGGATTTATGTGTTGATAGATATAGAAATATTAAGAACCCAAATGTCACGTCAATCAGTATTGCAGTTGAAATCTTTAATTTTGCGAAATTGGTCATATCCATTGTATTCAGCCTTGACATAATCTTTAACTTTGACATTGGATCCAGTATTGGTAATTCCTGTAAACTTTGGAACTCCATGATATACAAATATTGAATGGGAAAGCCTTTGCTTCCACCAATCTCTTTGGTGAACTTATTGCAACTTTTATTATACTAACACCAATAGTAAATTGGGTAGTTTATCCGTACTTATCTACAATCACAATCCTGAAAATCAATGACACAATGCTTTGAAAATTAGAAAGACACTATGTTGAGACCATGATATCAAGTTCACATCCAGCTGTTATGTTTGCCTGTATTTCTCTTATGCTTTTCCAAACCTTCTAGAACCTCGAGTATCAACTTGTTACTCCCAAGAAATTGAATTGTAGTAATTTCAAATTCTCCAAATATGTAAGAAAAGGGTTTCCTTTTTTGTTCTATAATTCACCACACAGAACCAAATCAAATTTGAATTATCCAATTTGAAAATTCTCGTTTTTGAGCTATATCAATGACTGATCCAAATATTGTAGATGTTGAAGGTGCGCAATGGGTTCTAATAGCTCTTGTTGCTATGTAGAAGGAAAGAATGAATCACACCAAGTGACAACAATTTTACTTACAATTGTGTGAGAGATGTGTTTTACTTGAGATAAAAGGTGGCATATACAGCCTCTTCCATAATCGATAAATGCACAAGGGCTCCCAATGTTTTTCAGGGGAGATGTTCTGGTCTAGTATGAGTGTACAAGGATCTCTAGTGCTGCTCCTAAAGAAGAGTAGGTGCATGTTGATCTTGTTTGAGTGCTTACTAAATGGTTATAATTGTGGACATTGACAATGCTTTGATACCTTGGTTTGTGTCACCACGCCATGTGGAATCAATGTTCATGTGTGTTTGAATCTCAAAGATAAAATATCAAAAGAGGAGACACATTGCATCATGTTGAATCAAAAGTCTCATTGAGAAAGTATTGTTAGCTCTCAAACAACATAGGTTCACACCAAACATGACAATTTGTGAGCTCTTGGAATCAAGGAGGAGGGGGAGAAGGAAGGGGTTGCTACCCAAATGGTATGTATCATGATGTCCATGGTGTCGAGTCTTTGGGACAACCTTGTACTTGGAGGCATGATACGAGTTGTAGAATGCACAAAGGAAAACTATTACAAAAAGAATGTGTTGTGGTCCAACGGTGCGTATGATGGTGTAAAAGGTGTTGCCTAGCCATCCACCAAGGTTCCACTCCCAGGAGATACCAATAAATAAGGGATGAGGTTGGGATCGTGCCCTAAGGGAATTTGGCGGAATGGAACCCCCTAGTCCTTCATTGCTTAGCCTAAGAATTTTGTGCACCCAACCCATGTAATTCTTCGTAGATTCAATGAAAAAACATAGTCTAAGGGAGGAGATTTGCGAGAATCGTGCAACTTCTATTCATTGAGAGAAAAGGGAAAAATAATGTTGTACAACATTCGAGTCAAACAGAAAAGAACTCTGTGATGAAAGGGGTAGACATTTTTGAACTTATATACCAAGGTTGGAATGTGTTGCGGATGTGTATGAGAAGTACTACCTACTTGGGGCATGTTAGCATTCACTACTATTTGAGTGTTTGACCCCTTTGTCGGTTGTGATTTTTACATATATTACATACAAGAAGACAATTATAATAGATGCTAGTTTCAAAAGAGGACAAGTACAAGAATAGTTCATCTTTTTCTCAAGTGACGATTGAGCTTCTTGAAAGCGTGGTTGTTGAACTTGGTGCACGGTATGGTATGTTGACATTTGCTTGGATATGGCGTGCATGTGGAGAGTGCCACTTAGCATGCCTTATGGCACTAGGAAGTTGACACATGGATGCAAAGTTTCGAGGTCATGCACATTTGTGAGGATGATGTTGTGTGGTATGTCATGGGGAGATGTGTTGCACGCAAGTATACCATGAGGTTGTGTAGGGAACAAAGTTTAAGACATAATGTGAGGCGCCTTAGAGTTGTGTTGTAGTGCACAAGGTGTTGTGCTAATGTATAGAGGTATTCTAGTACACTTTGTGTGTGGTGTGAGACAACACGATGAAGAGTTTAAAGTCGTAAGGAAATGAGCATAAACCTACACAACGTGCACAAATCATGCACCCATTCTTAAGGAGCAATCTTTCCCATTGCATCTTCAATCAATTATGGGAATTGAACTTGAAGTTGTTGAAAGTTGTATCATTTAGCCTAAGTAGCATATTGCCTTGTCTTAACCACTCATAACAAATTATGTGTGACTTAGTGTGTGTGTGTGGTTGTGATGTCAATGATACGATCCTTCGAGATCCAAATCAAAAGGACGTTGAGTTGTTTTTGGCTCAAGAAAAGGCGGGAAGTATGGCTTAAGGAGTTCCACATTAAATATTGGATGTAGACCCAAGTATGGTGGTATTTCAAAAACAAAGATGTTTTCACTTAGCGTAATTAGCATATTGCATTGTCTTGGCCACTCGGAACAAGTCGTGTGCCTTGGTGAGCGTGCGTGGTTGAGACATCAATGATATAATCCTTGGGTGATGTGCACAAATGTTTGAGATCCAAATAAAAAGATGGTGAGTTCCTGTTGGCTCAAGCAAAGGTGAGGACTATGGCTTAAGGATTTCCTCATTAAATACTAGACATAGATCCATGTATGGTGGCGATTAAATAATGAATATGTTCACACTAGCTACACACATAATGGTGTAAAGACATTACCACATAGGTTTGATATTTCAAAGTGTGGACCTTTTAAGTGCTTTTGAAGATGCAACCAATCTTCGCTTACCTTGAACTCATGAGGTGTGCGATGCACATCATGACACACTTTGTACTCCTATCATTGGCACACCAATATTAGTTGAACCCATTGGTGAACAAATTGGATGTTTTGTACAAACTTTTGTCTTGTCCACCTATTAGTGGAGATTACCATTTGGATGGATGCTAACATATAACTATAGTAGCATTATGATACTATGACTTGCATTGTTTTTTTATTAGATAGGGTAATAAACATGGATTATGGCTCCCAGAAGCCTTACAAAGAAAGATGCATCGTGATAACACCCAAACAGGAACAAAAAAGAGAAACAAGACTAAAAAGAGAGTTAAACAGGCTTAACTCAAGAAAGACCAGGTCCACAAAACTCCAAGAAAGTACAAACAAAAAACCAACAGTCTCAACAAAAGGGCGAGACACAATTCATAAACAGTCAGCAAAAAACCTTAAACAACCAACACAAAAATTAATTGTTCTTGTGGCATTTGGAGGGGCCCCCATGGGCACCAGTGTGATCTTCCTGTAGATGGCCTTGTTCCATGTCCCTCTGAGTCTTCCTCCCACCATCCTCCTCCTCAGAGCTGCTCAGGCGAAGTACAAACTTTCGATTCCACTATAGCCAACCTCCTCTGCAACTCCTTGACCACATTTTCTAACTCTGTCATCTCCCCTCTCATCATTCTCTGGGAAATGCAGATCTTTTGGAAGCCTCAATACAGTCAATCATGCTCTCCCTCATGTTCGAGCCTGTTTCCTCCATGGATTCCACAATCATTTCCAACTGCTGAATTTTAAGGTGAATTTTTTCATTATTCTGCTCCCCTTCCACTTGTATTTATCCTTCCCCTTGGATGGGCCTTCTTTCTTGTTATCCTCTGAAACCCTAGTCCCATGACAATCCTCCCCCTCGACCTGGTTTTGGGAGTCCTTCCCTATTTGCATCTTAGCCAAACATTCTAGCCAAAGTGATGTCTTCATCAGACTCGTCCCCTGTTGAAACAACCCCCTTGGGAATGAGGGGTTTACCATTTTGAAAAAGGAGGAGAATAAGCCCTTCGTGCAGGGGAGAATCCAATTTCCCATTCTAAAAATCATTGACAGAGGCAGAGAGCGACATATACAAGAAAAAGGGTATGCTCATCATAACATGGTGTCTAAACATATTTAACAAAGAGAGATGATGTGTATATATCTTTCTAAACTTTCCCTCAAGAGTGATATAACGCATAATGTGAAGACACTTCATTCCAAATACCAGGTATACAAGACCTCACGATGCCATCAACAAGGAGATATACTTTTTCCTTACCTCTGAAAAAAGTATGAATTTCGTGGTTCCTAAAGGTTTCGGTCCTTGAAAATCTTTAAGCCCCCGTGTCCATGCCCGTTACACCTGTCAATAAACTACTCACAGACTTCCAATTCCATGCCTCGCACCACAACCCTCCCTTTATCCCATGCCTTGCCAAATTCTAGGGTGAGAGAAGGATCATGCCCTTTAAGCTTAGAGATGTATTCCTTGAAACCACCAATCCTGAGAATGTGCCACAACAAGTGGTTGTTAACAATAGCTCCATGGCTAGATGGTTCAACCCGCACCCTGCCACCACCCATTGCTTGTCCATTCACAACAAAAACTAGTCCAGAACAAAAAAATCCCCTTAAACTGGAAATGAATAAGGATCCTCAAAGAGATCTCACACCACTTAACCCCCTACCTTTAAAACCAATGATGACAATATCCCTCGTGTGAAAAATGACATCAAAATTATTGCACTGTCATGATTAATAAGATTATTTATAGAAATGGGGACTTCTTCACCTTTATCCCAAATTTTAAGATCATTACAAGTTACCCCTAAATTAGCCAAACCGTCGACTCATTTGTTTCCATTACAGGGTGTATGAAGGACACTAAAATTATCAAAGGCTTTAAGAAGTTCCTTAACATCCAATAGAATGTTTCCAAGTGTCCAATTGTGAATGTGGTTCTTTCTAAGGGCATTCACTATGAGCAAAGAATCACCTTCAATTTGAATATGCTTGACACCCCTCTCCCTAGCTAGATTAACACCCCAAAGAAACTCTCTCGCTTCCGCCACATTATTGCTTTGAGTGCCCAAGGGCCTAGTGTATGCAAAGATCCAATCTCCCTCATGATTTATGAGAATAATCCCCAACCGGCCCAAGGTTTCGCTTCAAAGCTCCGTCAAATTTCAATTTAAGGTAGTTCACCTCAGGTTTATACCATTTGATAGCAGTATGATGTACTTTAATAGAGGGGGACTTAAGGCAAATTGTTTAAGAACTATTGTCTCTGCCTTAGGACAAGGAGCTTTAATCTTGCCTTTGAAGAGTATAATATTCTCCTTAATTAACGAACACAACCGAGCATTGACCCTCTTGACATTTACTTGCTGACCCCTGAAAATACAACCATTCCTCTCCTTCTACAAACTCCATAAGAAGTGGGGAAGCGCCATCCTCTAAGCAACCACCAGGACATGATACTTGAAAGGGCACCCCCATTGCAGACATAATTCTTCCATGGAGTTTGGTAGTGTTGGATTTTTAAATGGAACTTTAACAAACCACAGTCTGGGGATAACAAGTCCCTCCTATTTAATGGGAGAGGTTCCCTTATTGAAAGCAAGCAACAAAACTTATATACAAATGTACAACTTTCAAAGTGTGGATTCCTGATACTTTGAAACGTTTTATGCCCAAAGATCATCAATACGAAAGAATGGAAGAATTAAGGAGATGAGAGAGGAAGAATATAACAATACCTTCAGAAATATAGATGGCAGAGTATAACCTTATACGTATTGAGCCAAGGAGATGCAAAGTAGAATCATTCACTTTCATAATAGATATAATTCCACAGACACAAAGTTCCAGAAATCATATAAACAAGAACACAAAGTTTCTTATCATAAAAGATGGATGATTCACAAATTTTCAGACAAGGAAAGAAGGAATAATAGAGGAAGAAAAGGGAAAAACTTATGTATTGATTACTTTGAATCTATTACCTCTACAGAGTATCGGATCCAACCCTAACAACGGCGTGGAGAAGCCATTAAATAGCTTCCAAGAACAGTTACATTCGGTTACAAAAATGATGAAACTGATTCAAGAAACTGACGTCTGAACCTCTCCAATGCCTCAGCCGTTTCCATGCCTGGTGGAAAAACTAGACGCATTGAATTGCAGTTGTTCAATCTGCCTTTGCAAACTTTGAATTTGAGCCGTCCACATGGGAGAGATTTGAACTGAAGGCATGAGGACGCCTTTTGTATTTTGTGCCTTTTAGAGAAATGGCACTTTGGAACATTTTGGCCCACCCACCCGCTTTTGATACGGGCTTGACACGTGGCTTTACTTGAGTGGCGACGGAGCCACGGGTCACTTTTATAATTTTACCTCTTTTCAATGCGGGCTCAAAAACTCAAATTGCTCCACCGACCCGCCTCCCGCTTTGAATTTTGATGCGGGCTCAACATTTGACTTTATCCCTTGGCATGAGCGGGGCCGCGGGTCACTTTATAACTTTGAGCTCTTTATGGAAACAAAGCCCAAATTCCCAAATCGCTTCGACGACCCGCTTTCCCACTTTGACTTTTCAAAGCATCAAAACACAAAAGGGCCCGCCTTTCCGCCTTCGCTTGAAACGTGACCACGTGTCCCTTTGTGGGCCAGTTCAATATTTTTGTATTTTTGACTAAGTCCCTTTTGTTTGGCGGGCCCATATGTCTGACCTTGGACATGTGGAGAGTTGGCGCTCATTTGAGTTTCCGCTTTGGATTCGCCCCTAGAAGGGCGCCGAGCTGACGCGTGGCTCCTTCCGCCGGTCTTGGACTCTCCTTTGACTCTGACCACGTGGTGAGCTGGCGCTCATTTGGAGACTGGCCCTTTGGTCTCACTTCTAAAATTGCGCCATTGAGGCATGTGGAGGCTTCCGCCGACCCTCTCATACTTAGTCGATTAAACGACCGACTCTATCCCCTTTTTAGACCTGGGACACGTGGAAAGCTGGCGCAAGTTTGGGGAACGCCTTTGGCCTCGACCCTTGAAGTTGTGCTGATGAGACACGTGGCGCCGTCCGTTGAACCTCCCATACTTAGCCGATTCGGGCTTGTTCTATCTTCATTTTGGACCTGGGACACGTGGAAAGCTTGTGCTTATTTGAGGACTGTCCCTTGGGCCCTGCCCTTGGAGTTGTGCCGTTTGGATGCGTGGAGGCTTCCGCTGCCGCTTGAAACATGGCCATGCCACATCCAATCAGAGATGTCCACGTACTACCTGTGGATGTTGGGGCAAAAATTGACAGGGAAGATACGCCCGTCGTTCACGATTGTGGAAAAATAAAAATAAAAGGGAAAACCCCACCTTTACATCGAATTTCAAATTGTTCTCCATGGAATGAAAAATTGCAAACAATACCAGCTCTATGCGATCCACAACTAAAGAGAAGGATTGACAACGACATCCGAATGAAGGAAAATATTTTCAAGCAAAAGCACAAATTACTCCATGGTACCGACTCAAAATTTTCAAAACTTGACTTCAAAAGAGGGGAATTTTGAGGGCGATAACAGTAGCAACAAACATTGAAGATTAAAAAGATCCAAAGACAAAAGAGAAAACAACCTCAAAGAAAGGCAATGGATGAAAAGATGACTAACACTCTGCTCTCTGCGTGCCACATAAAATGCATTTGCTTGGAATTAAAAACTTTGGATGGTAAACACTTTTATTATACTAGAGCTATGAACTGGAGTGGTGGAGGAGCACTTTCTCAAAGTGGGACATGTGGGTGGGCTTGGGTCCTTAATGTTTGCCGAGCGATATGCATTCGAAGTGCCTCGATATGTTCCGCTTGATCCATATGGAGAAGTTCAACCCCTACCTCAAGGTGTCCCCATGGCCACTTATTGAAAGCATCCAATGAACTCAAAGGGAATGGAACTCGGGTTGATGATTAGAAACTACTTACAACTCACCAATAACCCAAGACTTGCATTGTAACTCCCATATTGTATGCAAATTTGATAAAGGTTAGAGATACTTGATAGACCTTGTTTAGTTACTATCCTTTTATAGACTAGTCCATAAGATGATTGATATTTCAAACTAAAAAGGTTACCGCCAAATGTGATTGATGTGATGAATTACATTTATTGTATTAAAATGACTTTGATTATATGTGCTTAGTACCTTTGTGGACCTTGCTTGATAAAATATGAAGTGAATTCCATGTGAGATGGATGATTTATTTTAGTGCATGGCATTAGTTTTATTGTTAATTATCAAATTGTTTTGTGAGGATCAATGCTGCAACCTCGTGCACATCGAAAAGGGTTGCATTTCCAATGGAGATGAGAATGCCTTACGTAATTAGCAAGCTCGTGAATCACAAGGAAAATCAAGTATAGAAAAGATAACAGTGTGTTTGACATGTTCATAAATCAGAATGAAGGGGTACATAGAGGAGTGTTGTGTAACTCCTGTGCATGACAGACACATGTACACTAACCATATTGACCTATTCAACCTATGACCCATTCAACTATGACCTATTCTCACTAAGTGAGATGACTAACCAACTAGGTGGATAAGACATCAAATGACGACAAGTCTAGTCATATACACCAACACCCCCTTCATCGAAGCTGAGGTAGAGGTCATGGAAAGTTAGAACTGAAAGAGAAATCTCCTAGACAACTAAGAAAGATGTGTCAATGGGGCCCGACTACTAAGCCTGATAAGGTACCCATGTACAAACAACATCTTTTTGGAAGAAGAAGAAGAGAAGAATGGGTCCCGACAACTAGGCCTAATGAGGTACCCATGTACAAGAAACTCTAAAAAGTGGATTGAAAAGAGAAAACCTAGTGGGAACCCCCCCTAAAGGGAGAAAAAGTCACTCAAGAAGACTAGAGAAGGAGAAGAAATGGGTCTTGGAAACATCGCCCGATAAGGCACTCAAATACAATCATACTCCGAGTTGAGAGAGAAAGAAGAGAGAACACGAAGGTCCTCAAAGAAGTGTGTTGATGATGTGGTCCTCCGCGCCAAGATTGAAGAGAATCCACCTACATCAAACAATGTTCTTGCCCTTGGGAAGGACAGAAAAGGAGCACTGGAAGTCGACCCACTCCACGAACGAAGAAGAAGCCTATAGTACTCTAAAATCTGACTTTGATCTACAACTGAAAGGTGACATAGGTTTGGCAAAAGAGTGCACATGAGATAAAGGTAATGCCATAACAATGTGTGTGTCAGAGAGAGAATAAGGTGGGGGCCTAATAACCCTCAGAAAGGGATCCAAAAGAAGAGGTGGATTGTGAAGAATCTCTGAAATGGTGGAAGTGACAAGTGTCCCTAGGGAAGTACTCCCAACACGAGAGATAGATAGGTCCTCCAAGATGTGTGATGGCTCAAATAGAGCATGCAATGCAACACATGAAGTAGGAGGAGAAGATTATTGCGGAGAGTCATGTTAGAAGGCCAAGGTGAAGCAACATGGCACTCAACAAAAGAAATAAGTGTAGGGAGAGTCGTCAACTGAGCAATCAAGATGCAAGGGAGCACAAGGGGAAATGGTCACATCTATCTCAGAGAAAGGGTCTCCAATGGAACACAAGTGCGAAGAGTGAATGGAAGCATGAACATGGTCAACAATGAGCTTTGTAGTGATAACGAAGTGTGAGTGGTCTCAAAAGCAAGGTCTTGATGTGGATGGTCAACAAGGGACTCCCAGGAAGCAACAAGAACAAAGGAACACTCAATAGTGGAAGGGATGTGAGAAGGGGAGAATCCATGGTGGCACAAGAGTGGTCTAGGGAAGCATCTCTCTCAGATGGTGAAGTAGTATCACCATGTAATTGTCAGATAATGGACCAAGCAGTGAAAGGGCATTCAATGTGCTCAAACAATTGTAATGTATCCATAGAAACAGTAATACCGAGAAGGCCATAGACCTCATTATAGTGGTTAAACCACTTATCCTTCTGCGAGCTCAGGAATGAGACCATGGAGGTAGGGAAACAAACCATGCGCATTGCAGTGTTTGATGATGCCTTCCTTCCATGTCGAATAGTTCTCATAATCGAGCATAACAACAAAATGATGAAACTCCATAATGTAGATAAACCCCCAAAAAGATCCCAGATGGCACTTTATTACTCAGTGCGAAAAGTACAAGCCCAAATAAGTAATGTAATGACCCATGACAATATTATAACCCCCTGCTTTTGGAACTTTATAGTTTAGTGCATTGGATACAATCTGGTGTGAGTGTGTGTCATGAAACAATTGGTCACTCACCTTGCAATCAACATAATAATGTGCAAGATATGAGACCAAAATCAAGTTTTGTTAAACGCAACAAATTGACACCGTAAACAAGCCTTTGTAAGGTAAAAATCAAGAGAATGGGCGAAATCAAGTCATGTTGTGAGAAAAAGCGTCTCACGTCGCATCGGAAACCCCCTTGGTGCAAGACTATGGTGGACGCGCTCACTAGTCCACAAGCAATAAAAGGGTTATTACAATGCAAAAATGGGTTCAAGACAAATTCCATGGACCTCAGGATGCCGAAAACACTCTTGGAAGCCTAAATGGGGCTAGGAATGACACTCTAATTTTAATGGTGCCTTCAAATTTGGCTGTAACTAGCTAAATTTGGGTATAAAAATCCTGAACCCGCACAAGAAAAAAATTGAAAAACTACACAAACTCTAAGAAACCATATTGTTAATATGTAACAAGATTCTAAAAGATGAAAAACTTGCGAAAAGTGATAAAACCAAAAAGAAGTAATCAACGACCGATTCAAGAGAGTGCACATTTACCAAACATCCGCTTTGATACCATATCAGATTGTTCTGTGAGGATCAATCTTGGAACCTCGTGTACATCGAAGAGGGTTGCACTTCCAATGGAGATGAGAATGCTTCATGTAATTATCAAGATCATGAATCATAAGGAAAATCAAGTACAGAAAAGATAATAGTGTGTCTAACATGCTCATAAATCAGAATGAAGGGGTACATATAGGAGTGTTGTGTAACTCCTGTGCATGACACATGTACACTAACCCTATTAACCTATTCAACTATGACCTATTTTCACTAAGTGAGATGACTAACAAACTAGGTGGACAAGACGTCAAATGACAACAAGTCTAGTCATTGATTAACTAAAATCTAGGTTTTAGTAATAATCTATGAAAGTTCATCAATGTAATAACTAAATATATTGAAATATAAGAGCTAGATAATTTATTCAATATTTTAAATGAAATGAAATAAATGAGATAGGAGGAAAAGGTACTAACTTGAATTAGACTTACCTCACAGTAATTTGGGACTAGACAAGGTGATGTGTTGGTGGAACTGAGTGTTTTAACGAACCTCAAAAAATTACAGAAGTGGCAGATCTGATGTCTGGATTGGGGCGCTGAGGATGAACAAGGGCGCATATGGGTGCCACCCTGGTCTGAAATATGGGTGCCCTGGTTTGTAGAGTGACTCAGAAACTAGATTTGATATGGTCGTTAAACCTTCACAGTACTTTGCCTTTGATCAAGTTGGTGTCACACTTGGTTTATTGGTGTCATTGTAAATCTCCAATGAATAATCTCCTACAAAACCCCACACAAAAGCATCAAACCCTAAAAAAAAAAGATGAAAATGAATGGGTCGAACTGTCCTCAACTGTCCAAATGGATGGACTTATGATTGAGTGTTGCACTACATCTCATACCCGATGTAGTTCTATGTGCTTTTTGTGTGCAATGGTGTGCCTAGGGTTCCCTAATGCCAATGACGCCAAAGTAGCGAGCAATAACTAGATAAAAATGTAGAATGGTGGATGGAATAGAATAGAATCCCCTTCCTATGTAGTGTGTGATGCAAAATAGTGCCCAAATGTAGTCCCTTGCCTTATGTAGATAGCTAGCCCTTAGTAGAAGTAGTTTTCCCATAAGATAGTATGTATGTTGTGTTTATATAGGGATCTCTTTCTCAAATTTCGACACTAATGACCCGACATGCTAGTACCTAGGGGAATGGGAGGGAAAATCATAAATACCGACCTCAAACATCTAAATGAGAACCAAGTGTGACTAGGACCAAGGTGCCTAGAAATGAGGGCCGGGCACCCGGGCACCCTAATCCCTTCCTAGGCCCTAGTCAGAGACCAGAGATGACAACTGAGTGAATAACGACAATTAAGAATCCTTGAGAGATGACCAGAACTATGCAAGTAAGTGATGATATGTGTGAGACAACCAATGAATGAATGACTAATAACTGAATGACGATGGACTAGGGGATGGGTCATTAGTGAATACTTTTCTTACGCAAGATCCATATATAAAACAACATACTTGGCGGTATAATTATAGTAGTAAGTGCATGATTTTGTGACTACATTTTCCCCCACTTTATGTTGGTGAGCGAAAGCTTGGTAACATAAAGTAGATAGAGATGCATACTTGAGAGAAATACGGAGAAGCCCATGTAGTAGTAGAATGCACAAATGTGGTAGAAAAGCGTGCCAAATGAACCATATAGCATGTCGAACCATGGATCAACGTGTTGATCCATGTAACATAGTGAGAAATGTAATGTCGTGATGAAGTGTATTGAATGAAAGTGATGATTGTGATATTGGATGATTGATGATTTCACATGTTGTATGATGATGATGAGATGGGGTAGGGAGTGATCAATTCCCAACCCGATTATGTGAATACAAAACCAACTGGAGGATTTGGGCATCCTACCACCAGAGGAAGAGTGTAGGGAGAAAAGTGTGTTATTCTCCAACCTTTAACTACATCCTCAAGATCTAGCCACTATAGATGGAAAATCAGATCAAACATTTTGTGGTTTTGGATCCAAATAATTTTGATCAAATAGTTGACCCATATAGGAGTGGTATAGGAAAGGCACTCTTGCCCCCACTCCACGGGTGTCATCGTAATATGTGATGGCTTCCAAGTTAGGTCATTTGGAAGCAAACACAAAATGTATGATGACTTCCAAGTTAGGTCATCTAGAAGAAAACACCAAATATAGAATAACTTCCCAAGTTAGGTCATCTGGGAAAGTAAGAATGTAACTCCCAAGTTAGGTCATATGGGAGGCCACATGTGTTGTGGTATGATTTCGATTGTTAGAGACTTGAATGCATTGATGGATGGATTGATTGATTGATTTGATTACTTACTCTGAGAGATTTTTACGAGTTTCCCCCAGGTTAGGTCATTAGGGGGAATGTATAGAAATTGATGAATGATCGCATGGAAATATTTTAACGCTTGTTTCCCCCTAGGTTAGGTCATTAGGGGAAGTGATGACAATTGATGAAATATCACATAGAGAAATTTTACGTTTGTTGCCCCCAGTTAGGTCATTAGGGGAATCGATGAAATGTCACATGGTGCATTAGTAAATGTTTGAAAATGATGGATTGATAGTATTGAATGATCACTTAATGGTGTGCAGGGGAATTATAGGATGACCCCAATTGTATGCCCCCCTTTCGGCGAAAGGGGAAGTGATGATAAGAAGAACGAATGATAAGCCAAAAGTAAGCACAAATAGATAGTGTATGATGAATATCACCAAAATGTGTATAATGGAGTAAAAGACAATTTCAAGGAGAAATAACATGTGTCTCATGTGCATGATGATAATGGCGGGAAAAATTATGAAAAGAATGCCACAAAAGGGGTGTAAATTGGAGTAAAAATGCTCAAGATATGGAAAAAATTGTGTGGTGTGTATTAATCGAGGAAATGATCACGAAATAATGACTATAGTAAAATGGGTAGGTAAAAGTAACTATAAATAGGGAGGTGAAAAAGTGATTAGTCACTTCATTTGTCTTTTTCATGAGTGAGATTGAGCTCTGAGTGTGGAAATATGCTGCAAGTGAGAGCAACACATCCTAGCTGATTTGAGATGGTAGTGACCGCCGTAGCATCACGTATGACGATGAAGTTGGTAAGTGTGTTGTTTTTTTTTTCAAAAATGTGTGTATGGTAGTCATTTTTGTTGAATTTTTACAAAATTGTCATTTTGACTTTTCTCGACATTTTAGACCTAGACAAGAGCGGTGAAGGCACTAATGGCCTTGGGATAAGAGCGCCCAGACCTAGGTACTTGTGTCCTACTCTCGGGTGCCCCAATACTACTTTTAGGTGCCCCAGTCCAGAGAGGGTGTATTTAGTCTAGAATGGTGTAAATGTGATTTTGGATGTGTAGTAATGTGTAAATGAGTGTTTTGGATTCATATAGTGTTCTAACATTGCATTTGTGTCGTTTTTGTGTTGTGTAGAGGGATATCCACTTGAGGGAGTTCCGCGGGGGTCGTCATTTGAGTACTTTTCTTGGGCTAGGTTTGTTAGATGATGATTGGGAGGTTATGGACCATGTCGGCTTGTGACACATAACACAGATGGGGGATGTGCCCCATAATATGCCTATGTTGACAACCTTATGTGAGAGGTGGTGTGTGGATATACTTGTACATTTTGTTTCTATTGGTGAGATGACAGTCACATTGGAGGATGTGTATCACATACTGCATTACTAGTTGTTGGGAGAGAGTACAAGTCATGCCTTTGGAGGATATGGAGAGACAAATGTGAGCTACTAGACGGTATTTTGTGGGGACTCGAGTACCTACCGAGGCCCATATTAGTTTGGATGCTATTTTGAGGTCAGGGGTTTCACGCTTGCAGAAGTTTATAGCATGGTCATTGCTTCATCTATTACAGTAGAGGGGGAGGTGTGGGCATCTTGTATAAGATGCATGACATATGTCATTGGATAGAGGAGGAGAGTACCAGATATGCGTGGGCACGGTGTGTGTTGGCCCACCTATATAGAGACCTATATAGATTCACACAAGAGGAACATGGAGGTGGGATAGGTGCTACTATGCTTATTGCATGTATGGGCCTATGAGCACATAACAATGTTGAGGCCAGTTGGAGGTCCACGAGCAGAGTGGGCTAGACCAAATATATATGTGAGGAGATGGGTTGGTGTGCATGGGTGTAAGATGGAAATTGATACTTATAGAGCACTGATAGATAGGATGGGGCATGAGGTAGTGATATGGAGGCCATACCGAGACTATGGAGGATGGCCAAAGGATGCTTATAGAGCTACGGTGCATACGAGGACTATGTGGTTGGAGGATCGATTCCTAGGTGTGGTCGAGTTATTTCAGGTAGAGAGGGTATATATGACAATTTGGTATGGTTCAGGATGTGCCCCCAGAGTTATATATGGTTGAGATCTATTAGAGCACTTAGGAGGGTCGAAAGCTAGACTAGGGCCCACAGAGAGCAACTAGTACCTCATGGGCCGATGAGGTTGATGGCGATAGAGTCATAGACTCGAGATGATGTAGGGTGTAAAAGGAGTACCATGCATGGTGGAAACACATCGATGGGTATTCTTATTTCCATTGTTTGTAGATGCAATGGGGTTACCACAGGGAGGAGAGGGAGAGGGGAAGCACATGCCCCACAAAATGTGGCAGTGACGATAGTGGAGCATGAGTATCTATATATAGTTGCATTGTGTGATTTGTTACTTTCCTATGTGATAGTGATGGTTATCTAATGCATTGTTATATTGTGTTGTAGGTGATACATATTGGTCCTTGATAGTAGACACCTCCATTCACACATTGACATGTGAATGTGCCCAAGAGACATATTTGTAGGTATAATAGTGGGATACTAGAGCGTGTGGATGACATTGCGGGAGCATGCCCATTTATTTGAGTCAGTTTTATAACAAAAACAACGTGTATAGTTCTACTGAGTGAGAGGGATGAGGCACATGAGGAGACACTGATAGTAAGAGAGGCGTGGGTGGTGGTCCATTAACACATGATGTGTTTGCACAATTTATTGCATTACAAAGTTACTTTGTTGAGAAGTCTACAAAGAATACCCTATTACGTAGGCAAGTGGAGAGATATCAAGGTCGCGACCAATGACATAGAGTTAGTGGTGAGGCATCGAGTTCTAGGGATCTTGCAGTACAGAGAGTGATAGTGATGATGAGATTTGATTTGTATTATTGTATATGATGTAGGGGTTTCCCCTAGTGATGAGATGTTTTGTAATGATGATTGTACTTGATATATATAGATAGATTTTATGATATGATGATTATTTCATGTGTATATGTGATTTCATGTGATTGATGATGATTTTAGTATTATATTGTCGTAATGTATGTAATATGTGTTGGATATCGTTCATGTTTATTGATGTAGACTTGTACTATGATGTTGATAATGATAGAAAAAATGCGTAGTGTGAATGATGATAGATAACATATGTAATTTTGATTTGCTAGATATGATGCTTGATGAGGTGAGCGATGTGTGTATTTTTTTAATGGAATTTGTGATGCGTAGTTAGTGTAATAATGAGAGTGGAATGTATGTAAAAATAGATAATGTATGATTTCTAAACTAACGTGTCATGATGAATGCATGTTGACATGATAATGTAATGTGATCATAATATGTTAGTGTGATGAAATGGGGGGAAGATTAGTGCCCCCAACATATGGATGATTAGGTTCATTTAATTAAGACCCACTAATCAAGAATGAACCATGTAAAACAAGAGTGTGTCATCGGGAAATGATTGAGTGTGCTAGATGAATCGATGAAGCACGTGATGAAAGGTTCTTATAGAAAAAACCTCAACACATGTAAGAAACCATAAGAACACAAGTGTGTCATTAGGGGGTAAGGTGATATTAATCACCTACCAAAGACCAAGGTGACACGAAGCAGTGGAAGCATGTGGCATGAAAGCAAGGTGAGCATATGAACCAAAATATCATGTGGAGGACCGATGGGATGGGCAAATGCGGAGGGTTGTGGTAGTTGATGTGAAGCAATAACATGATGTGGTGGATGAGATGGATGAAGTGGATGTGGTGGATGCGATGGTGCAATGATGGATGGATGCGGTGGAGAGAATGCATGAGTGATAACATGTGGCGGTGGATGTATAATAACCTTAACATTAGATGGAGGAGACAACTCAACCCGAGTAGAAACGTGCCAATGAGGCAGAGGAGAGATGGACCGCTCACATGAGCGAGAGCCAAAGGAAATGATTCCCTTATCCTCTAATTTTTGCAATCTATCGTGAAGGGAAAATCAATCATTGTCCCTATGGCCATTGATGTGATGATAATTACAATAGGGTTGATCATGCTTGATGATGTAGATGATGTTGTGGATGATGTTGATTAGAGGGCAAGTGAATTAGACGCTCATTAAGTAAAACACGCAACACATCATGTGGTCGAGCGTGATGAGAGAAGTGCAATGGCTCACGTGAAACATATGGAGTAGATGGCGAAGTAGGTTGGCGCATGGAGAGGAGGATAAAGATACTTTTGTGATGTAGTAGGTTGAGTCTTGCTTACTAGGGAGAGATGGAGATTGTGTGGGTTGCTCAACTAGTGGCAATGAGAAGAACTAGATGATATGACAATAGTAGTAGGAAGTGGAGGATCTATAATATGTGTTTGAGAGAAGATCCTGTTCTAGATCGATAAATTTATAACACAAGAGTATGAATGAATCACATGTATCATATTGCAATCGTTGCTTGAGAGTGGGAATTAAACCACAACAAAAGATGAATTGATTCTCAAGATCAATAGGTTGGAATACTAATTGGTGCATATAAGCATTGAATCGTAAGATGTAATCCTTGATAGGTTTAGATGCACCCTGATGTAAAGTAGGTATATGATCATAAGTAACTCTAGGGCCATTGTTGATGATAAAACTGATGGAGGAAAGCATCCTCCATATCATAGTAAGTACTAATAGACCCAAATGGAAGATGAGTGTACCATTGTAATGCATCATCAATAAGACTATGTTAAAATGCCTTAAGCAATAATCTATCATTAGAATAGGGAGCCATAACCATGCGGTAATGTTGGAGATGTAAGTGAGGGTCACCAGTACCATCAAATCATGTGAATGTAGGCATGATAAAGTCCTTAGGAAATGTGGAGTTATGAATTTTCTTAGGAATAGGGTTACCATGTAATGAATTGTTATCAATTGAAGCATAATAGGCCCTAATTTTTAAGGTGAGTGACTGAACTTGAGATTGTAATTGACCTACAACATGCATGAGAGACAAAATGTCCTATGAAGGAATAGTAGGAGATGGAAATAATGTATTAAGTGGTTGTAACTTTCCATTGTGAGTAATCATAGGTACCTCAAGAGAAGATAAAGGATATTTTGATGCTAAAGGCACACTAGGGGTAGGTGCCGAGAAAGTGATAGTAGATGAAGAAGATGGAACATCCATAATAGTGGTAGGACTAGCATCGGAAACATCCCTAGAAGGTAAAACAACCGATGGAGATACCTCAATAGGAGAAGATGAACTAATAGATGTAGGTGAAGTGTTAAGAGGAGATGAGATGGTAGGAGAAGAAGAACTAATAGATGGAGGTGACTCATGCACGATGATAGATATAACCTTAGGAGAAAGTGGAGTAGGAGATTTAGACTCAACAAGTATGAAAAGTAGTAGAATCATGACTATCAATTGTATCATCGACATCAAATAAAGACTCATATATGAAAATGTCATTAAACATACTATCAATAGGATCATCAACATAATATGAGAGAGTATGTGAACTAGTATGTGATGGATTAGGAGAAGCAATATCAGAAATAGGAGAGTCATGAGATGTAGCCATAATAGTGGTCTGATTAGGAGGAGAATCAATATGAGAGATATTGTCAAGACCTAACATGTAATCAATAAGAGAATCATCTAGAATTTCCTTAGAAAGATCAACAGGAGGATCACTAACAATTGTATAACATGGTGTACAATGAGTGAAGGCTATCGGATCCGAAATGATACTAATTCCAATGGGGAATTTTCAAAACTAGTAGGTACATATTGTTGACCATATAAGAGTTGTTGTTGAATATGGTCTAGTATAGTAACATTACTATAGAGAGTCATGAGTTCAAGTGATAACAACCTCATCATAGATTGGATTGACACTAAAGTGTGACATGATGGGATGAGAAGGAGAAGAGCTATCCTTATCCATTAGGGTTTGAAGTGGATCCTAGGGAAAAATTTTTTGAAGTACGGGTTCACCAAAATGATTAACTAAAATATGTGTTTTAGTAATAATCTAAAAAGTACAACAATGTAATAACTGAAATATAAATGCTAGATAATTTATTCAATATATTTTAAATGAAATGAAATAAATGAGATAGGAGGGAAAAGGTACTAACTTGAATTAGAATTACCTCGCAGTAATTTGGGACTAGACAGGGTGATGTGTGCTTGGTGGGAACTAATTGTTATATCGAACCTTAAAAAATTACAAAAGTGGTATATTTGGCCATATTGGGGCATGCGGGGATGAACAGGGGCACCTGTGGGCACCTGTCTGGTTTGAAATACTGGATGACTCTTGGATCTGATATGGTCACTACTTCAAAAATTTTCCTTTGATCAAGTGGTGTCACACTTGGTTTGCTTAGTGTCACTTAAAAATATTTAATTAATAATATCCTACAAAACCCCACACAAAAGCATCAAACCCTAAAAATAAAGATGTAAATGAATGGGTCAGACTATCCTCAGCTACCAAATGGATGGACTTATGATTGAGTGTTGCACTACATCTCAGACCCGATGTAGTTCTATGTGCTTTGTGTTTGCAATGGCGTGCCTAGTTTTCCCTAACGCAAATGACCCAAAAGTAGTGGGAAATAGCTAGATAAAAATGTAGAATGGTGGATGAAATATAATAGACTCCCTTCCCATGCACTGTGTGATGTGAAAATAGTGCCCAATGCAGTCCCTTTTTTTAAGTAGAT
The DNA here is from genome assembly GCA_018340775.1 of Taxus wallichiana var. yunnanensis. Classification (NCBI taxonomy): domain Eukaryota; kingdom Viridiplantae; phylum Streptophyta; class Pinopsida; order Cupressales; family Taxaceae; genus Taxus; species Taxus wallichiana. Next base: position 28,041,176 of record CM031236.1, on the reverse strand, counting down.
AGCTAGCCCTTATTAGAAGTGTTCCTCCCATAAGATAATATGTATGTTGTGTTTATATAGGGATCTCTTGCTCAAATTTTGACACTAATGACCCGACATGCTGACTAGTACCTAGGGGAATGAGAGGGAAAATCATAAAGACCGACCTCAAACATCTAAATGAGAACCAAGTGTGACCAGGACTAGGGTGCCTAGAATGAGGGCCGAGGTGCTTGGGGTGCCCTAGCCTAATCCCTTCCTAGGCTCTTTAAGTAGATACCAAAGATGACAAAAGTGAATAATGAAAACTAAGACTCCCGAGATATGATTAGAACTATGCAAGTAAGTGACGATTGTGCGAGAGACAACCAATGACGATGACTAACCGAATCGACGACATGACTAGGGGATGGGTCATTAGTGAATAATTTTATTACGTGAGATCCATATATAAAACAACATACTTGGCGGTATAATTATAGTAGTAAGTGCGTGATTTTGTGACTACAATCATATACACAAACATTAATTAGCTTTTGGGGTGCCACTTTATTTCCAAATTGATCTTTGCAAAAAAATTAATAGTTGAGTTACCTAGGTGGTATATTATTGAGAAGTGAGGGGAACTTATAGGACCTATCTATAAATGTTTACATTAACATTTAGGTTTTTATGAAAATTGGTTTTGTAATGATCATGATTTTTGATAGCCTTCAAGAAAACCTTATCTTGAAAGGAAACATGTACACTCGTTACACCTTGCATGGATTTTTGTAAGTTGTGATATACAAATTTTAAGTTATTGCTATATACTTGACCTTGTATGACTGTTAGACTCCTTTTGGAGTTAACAACCTTGGATTGAGGGACCATGTTTTTGTAAGACAATTAATGATATAGTCGGTACCAAAAATTATTTGTTTTAGTCTTGCTTGGCACTTGTAGAAGTGATCATCACTACTATGTAAACAAGTAGATTTTATGTATGCATGGAGTTGAACTATTAGTATGAACCATCTAATTACCATCTAACTATTGAAAAATTACTACTCTAAGTCATGAATCATAGGTGCATGACATTCAATTCAAATGGAATATTACGGCTGCAATATGGGTTTTGACTAAAGTAATAACAAGCTAATATTACTTATTTGAAGTGTTGATAGACTTATGGATAATCTAAAGAGCACATGGTGCTATATGAAGTTGATTAACTATATCTATAACCTAAATCTATATTAAGGTTTTTATTTGCACCTAATCTAACTCATATTAACAATGACACTACTTACCTTAATCATCAACTATGTTTTATATTCAAATATGTTTTCAAATTATAAACACTAACACTATAATGTTATATAGACATGGGAACTCCGAACCAATTATAAGATCAAGGGTCACGAACTTGAAAATATTGTTAATTATTTTGAAAATAATTAAAGTTCGGATAAATGAGTGCTGATTCCTTGTCAAAGGTTCTAAAGTTGCATGATTGCTTAGGCTTGTTGATACTCTACTTTGAGGGTTGAACGAGAATTGCATATGTTTTTCGAAGCCATTATTTTGGGCACTCGAATTTTAAGTGCATATTGATCTACCATAGTTATATCACTATTGGCATGGGCATAGATATAGTTGTTTGAAGACCTAATAATAAAGGATCCACCATTATTGCATGCTTTGAATATAAGCTTAAAGTAAGAGGGTGTGAATTGGGAAGTTATAAATTTGAAAATCCATTCAGGAGAACACAATTATAATGCCTAGAAGCATGAAAGTTCTAGAGTAAACATTTCAAGAGCTAGGGATGACCTACATTGCAAGCTTCCTCGGTTACATGTATGCTCCTTCCTTTCCTTTCTTTTAGAAATGCTAAGAACTTATACACTCTTTCTCCGAAAACCATGAATGAATGATTATTGGATGATGTGATTTTATTTGATTAAATGACATTTTGACAAAGAAGTATAATATGCATGCATAACTTGTATACACCTAATTTTTCACTTTACTAACTTTTTTTTATTAACAAGCATCATTGACGCATTACGTTCCACAAAGTGGTGTTGTTAGGGAGATTTCCAACAACAAGAAGTAACTAAAAATGGTTATGTACATCCTTCACAAGTTACATTGGGCTGGTCAATATAGGTACTTATGCGAGAGATTTGACATGTATCTTGATTGTATCACGTTTTCACATGTTTACACACCCCTAAAGTCATATTTTACAACCTCCTTGTAATATCACCTTGTCATCCTCTTATAGTCACCCCATACCAACTTTCATCACACACAAATCTTTGTCAATTTTCCCTCTCAACATCTCCGAGTTCCCTCCATCCACTTTGACTTGGTTCCATGGCCTCAACTTTCATGCATTTCTCTCTTCCATGGAATGAACATGGTCAATGCTATCAAGTGGAAATATTTCCTTAAACAACGACTATTGGGAAATGAGATAGTGCATACTACACAAGCCCAACTAGAAACATGAAAGATGAAAGAAAATCATGAATATTAAAACAACACAATAGAAAAAAAGCACAATACATAGACATAAATTTATATCGGAAAATGCTATTGGGTAAAAACCCAACGATATATATTTTTATTGCACTTAATGTGACCCAACAATACAACAAGCTCTAAACAAGATTTCACTCATAATACTTGTTGTGCGTCTAGTTTATCGATAAATCTTCCTACACGTGCATGAACACTTCACATAATGGAACACATCAATTAAGAATCACCACCCGCATTTCCTATCACACTAAGAAAGATCCTATCAAGTTTTTTTAGTGTAGACACAAAATCACACACTTTGGGTAACTATTTAGTCTCGATCTTATACTACTACTCATATGGTTCTTAAGTGAAAAAGAGTACTAATCAACCCATGTCTTTAGCCATCTTGCATTTTTTTCTATTACTACTTTCTATCTTGCACCCATACTTACCCAGTCTGTACTTTCATACTTTGTGTTTTCCCTATTTTTGACTGGGGTGCCCAGACAGGACTAGGGCCTCCTAGGTGCCCTGGTCCCCTCCGGGCATCTTGATCCTCTTTGCACTTTCCTCTTACTTTTTGGGCACTTTCTATCCGTTTGAGCTTCTTATATTTTTGGTGGTCAACCTTTTTGGGGTTAATTACGAAATTAAAGCAAGATAACCATATAAATATAAAGTTATGTGACCATAATGAAGGACCAAGCACTAAGAATCTACTATCACCACCTAAGAGTGCATCCATCCAAGGCATTTATAGCTCCATTTACATCCATCTAGCTCCATCACAAGGGAAAAAGGCTAGTTTTCTAGCATCACACTTCATAGGAGGGGAGTTTATTCTATTCCATGCACACATTATCTACATTCTACATTTAGTTATTTCTCACTACTCACAAAGTGTGACACACACAAGAGAATCTAGGGCACAATTCCACACACACACACCTAGAACTACATTGGGTCTGAGATGTAGTGCAATGCTCAGTGATAAGTCCATCCATTTGGAAGTTGAGGACAATCCAACCCCTTCATATGCATATTTATTTTTATGGTTTGATGCTTTGTTTGAGGTTTTGTAGGTGATTCTTCATTGCAGGTCTACAATGACATTGATGATCATACAACGACATACATGCGACCGTGTACTTAGAATCTAAACCGGGGTGCCCATGAGCGCCCCTATCCCTCTCTAGGTGCCCCAATCTAATAAGATAGATCAAATCTACAATTTCTCGTGCACTGTGTGAAGGTTTCCTCATCCCATTCATCTGGGGCTCCATCGACACACGCCTCGAGGCATCATCGAATCTGCTAATGCATTCTTAACCCTCTTTGCATATTAAGATTTTAAATTTCATTGCTTATATTTCTTGGGTTATATTTACATATTTTATTAATTCATTTATTCAACTATTTACTGCTCCTATAACACTTGGGTGGCATGACATCCATACTCCCCCCTAACATCGCGCAATGCCTTATTCTTCATACTTACACACACATCTTCTACCGCACACATGCTAACATCAATCATTACTCGATGCCACACTTTGTTGTGCTTCAGCTAACACTTGAATCTTGAGGGAATCCTATACACATGAACCCCACACACTGCACTATAGGTTATACACATTGCACGTCTTCATACATCATACACTTTAGATCCTACATCTTACACTTTTTCCTATATACATCATACACATTATCTACATGTCTTGTACCTTACATCACATTTTGGACATTACACATTACACACCTTACATATCACACTACGTCTACTCCACATATTACACATTCTACTAATCTACTTCTATGCGCTCCACTCATTTCCCAAAGATGAACTCTAATCTCACGATCTATAATGGAATGTTGAGGCTATATATTAAAAATGGACCACATCACACTCACACATTCCACCACTCCCACTCTTTCTTATGCGACGCGTTGTGAATATTAGTGATATACGCTTTGGGATACAAGGTCACTTATTTTATCATCACTTAGTGATATACAATGCATGCTAAATAATCACTCTTTCCATCATTTAATCGTGGCATACGCTTTAGGATAAATGATCTCACATTCACATACCTCATATCTATGTAACATTTCATCACTACACACAACACATAGTTTGACCATTTACCGATGACACACTCCTCTTTATGGTTCATTCTTGATTATTGAGGGGGCATAATAAATGAACCTCACTGCATACAAATCCATTCACTCTGGGGGCACATGGCTCTTATCATTCACACTGCATTCCATTCCATCCATCCACAACATACTGCATTTTATGGTTGCACTTACTCTTTCTTACTCATGATTTTACATGTACGCTTTATTACACATGCTAGATAGATATCTTGTATGTCATTACTTTTACCATACACACATGCACGTTCACTTGATTTTCTAGTTGTGATCGCAGACTATACATATCTATTACATACAACATGGATGCCTAGACCTAGTACCAGTCCCACAATGACTCTTGGGGGCATCCACATTAGTACACTACAGGTGCTATTGTTTTATTTTTTTCATAACACACTACTTTATTGGTTTACACATGCTTTGACATACATTTTATCTTTCTAACATGCTAATGGGTGTTTCATGTGTAACATTTTTCATGCAAGGATATTTTCTTCCATACTTGTTTGTTACATATGTTATTGTTTTCTCTTGTTTGTGGGCTTTGCCCTTTGTCTTATGTGTACACTTGTTTGTTTGTGGCCACTACAACCTTGAGTGTCTTGTGACACCATGATTGGTGTCCCATGTTTTCCCCATGTTTTTGTCCTACATTGTCTTCTTGCATGTTTTCTTACATTCTATCTTCTACTTTGTCTTCATAGCTTACAATTTGTCTTATACATGCATGCTTGTTTGTACTAACACTTGTTTCCTAGTGTGCTCATGTATAATTAACTAAGCTATAAATTGAAACTAATATCTACATAGCTTCAAAAGAAAATGCTAATTAAACAATGAACCATCAAGATAAGAGCTTAAAGGAAATGCTTCTTCAATGCATAAATGAAATTACATGCTAAGCTATTTCCTACTCTCTATGATTGCTAACTTAAACTATGAACCTATGAAGAACATAATAAATCAAAGTGGATTGTTACTTGATCTCAAAGATTGAGAATGGAATCTCACCAAGAATGGATACAAGTCCATTTTGGATCTTCCCATATTACTCAATTTTGAGTGAAAGGATGGAAGATGGAGAAACTATTTCCAACAATGGAGAATGGCTCAAGATCAAAATGATTATATTTTTCACTATTCAAAGCATGATGCAAGAAGAAAGGTAAGAAGGAGGGCTATTTATATAGCTTGCATGAAGAGGCAAGGCTAACAAATTGATGAATGTGGGATAAAGGTAAAACAATATTAGGAATGGATAAGGTTGCTTTATAAAAGGAAATCTTGATTTAGAAGAGTTTAATTTGTCACTAGTAAGTCATGGGAGTTGGGGGATGTTTTAATTAATTAAAGGTGATTAATTAATTGGTAGAGGTAAGCTTATAGAAGCTAATTAGAGGAAAATTAGTATGATTTGCGGGATGTAAGAGAGGAATTTGATCCAATAAATGGTAATTTATTGATTTACAATTCATGAGCATAATTAATTAATAATAATTAATTAACCCAAGTAGAAGTAGATATTAATTAACGAAAGGTTGTAATCGACATCCTTAATGACAAGAAGGATAATTAATTAACAAAAGGTCATTAATTAACGAATCAAAAGGAATGTTAGCTAATTAGCAAAAAAATTCTAATTATTACGGAAATGATGAGAAAGAGGATAATTAGTGCAATCTTAGCATTAAAGCTCGTAAATTTTTTTAGGTGTCTACATTTCCCCCTCTTTGGGGTGGCGTAACTAACGCCACTTCAAATATAGTAGACAAGTACAATTTTTTTTTGAAGAGATAGAATAAAAAATTAATAGAATGAAGGATGCCCCCTCGAGTGTCGATGGGGTGATGAAAGATGGCGATTGATGATCAAAAAGATGAAAGAACAAAATAGAAGAAGTAGAAGAATTGATCTATATTGCCCCAAGTTGATTTTAAAGAAAAGTGTTGATAGAAGGAGAGTGATATGGAAAAAAATGAAGATGAAAAGAAATGGATATAGCTATCATCTTTCCGATGTAAAAACCAACTTTATTTGATCATTTTGCTTTTGATCGACATCATCGGTCCTTATTAAAAAGAATGAACAGAAGTGTAGTATGACATGAAAATCCATATACGATCAAATATCCATAGCTAAAAACACCAACTCCATGAAACATATATAATGCAATGCAATATGAGAAAGTAAACAAGCTAACTCGACCGAGAAACATAATGCATTTTTTTAATCAAGATTTGATTCCGACATGTGTGAATAAACGACAAGGGTAAAAAGATGGTGCCCCAAGAAAGGATACATGCAAGGGGAATAATGGAGGACACTTGGGTCCTATGAAAAGTAGTGCACTATGAAATAATACCAAGTAACTCATTGTGCCCCAGAGTACAAACATAGTAAGCAAACCAAATTTGTTAATGGAGGTAGATCAAGATGATCCGTGAGTCACGCACAAGAACAAGTGAGAACCAAAGAGTGACATTTTGTAGGATGATTTTTATTATTTTTGATTTTTTAGAAACATATTTAAATGTTTTTTGAAACTATGTACAAGAAGACAAAGAAGCATGGATTCCCCCAGCGATAGATGGGATGTACAAGGGAAAAATTCCACGCGTATGTGCAAGAAAGTGAAGATGTGAAAATGCCCCAAAAATTAGGTGGGAGTATTCAAAGGAAAACTATTCATGCGCTGAAGGGGGATCAAGGCCAATATAAAATAGATTCAATCATGAGGGAGAAATGATGCCCCCAACGTAAGCTGGAGAAGAAAAACATGAGAGAAAGGAAGTAGAAAATTATCTTATTAAAAGGGGACAAAAGTGTTTGCAAACATGACAAAGAGGACATCCTATACACATGGATGTTCTAAATGATTTTCGAAGAACAGAGGATGCTATGAAAATATTTAGAAGGCAGTCGATGAAGAAGTGATTAGTCCAAGGCACAAATCATTAGACAAGAAATGCAATAAAGCAAGAGTTTGAACAAGATCCAAAAAGTAACACTTGGTAACATACTAATCCTATTTACTCATCAAGATCTTGTGTGTGCACGTGGAAAAAAATTACTTCTTGAAGGAAAGAGTTGATAGACAACAAGTGTAGACACTAGCCAATGTGTAGGAATCATTTAGTTTGAAAGGTGATTTGTGAATGGATTGTGGAAGGAGATCCGTACATTTCTCGATGCCAACCAAGCACCCATAACCCCAATGGAGATGCATTTGATTCTAATCACAACATTGTTTTACTTCCAGCTAGGTGTCCATATCCCGATATAGATTATTGGAAATACCCCAAGAGAGAGTTAGATATCAATTTGATTTTGCTTTTAGTTTTTTTTTTTGATTGATTGATTTTGATTCTTTTTCTTTCTCGAAAACTTATTTCAGCTCTCTTGTTTGACAAGGGTTAAGAACCATTGATGGATGGATGGAAGGATGCAAAAGTGGTTGTGATGACGACATTGGCTAGTGTCATCAAATACGCCCAAAAATTCTTCCTAACAAGTTTATTATATGTAGATAGTGATATGATCTCTAAGAGGTCAATCTTTCTTTAATTTACCAAGGTCCTGAAAGACTAAGGTCAAACAAATACCATAGAGATAAATGTCATAAAATGTGTAAGAAATAAGCTAACCAAAGTATCATTGAAGGGATGAAAATGGTGGATGACTTGTAGAGGAATATGAAAGAAACAAAAGAAAGAACATCCATGCATATGTAATGCCTAATTGCCTTGTTTGATCTTTGTACCGATGATTTTTAGTTTTTTTCTCATTTTTTTATATTTTTATATTTTTAAAAATCTTTTATAGAAATTTTTAGTGTTTTGGGAGATTGGGACCAACCATGTCACTCTACGTGATAGGATCCAACAATGATGTTCATGATTTCCTTGATAAGGGAGACTAAGCACATTTGTTTATCAAGAGTGATATTATCCTTGATCTCGATGATCATGGTGAGTTCACACTCAACAAATGACTATGATTTGTTTTGAAACATGGGTTTTATATGTGGAAGCTTGAGTTCCATATCCATAGGTTTTTGCACTTTGCACCATACTTGATGGGTATGTTGGTGTGCATTCTGGAATCACGTTTGATTTTGAATTTTATAATCATTTGAGTTGTTGGGAGCTTTAGAGCTCTTTGGAGTTTTAATTTTAGCTTGATAAAGAACTTGTCTGGTTTTTATGAGCTAATGCTTGAATTGTCTAATCCTAAGAAGTGGGAGAAGAACGTGAATGTTTAGAATTGATGAGAGGAATGATGGTGGGCTTTACACAATATTTGGCGTAAGAATAATGTGATGGATGGAAAGGATATGGTCCAAGAATCAAGAAGATGGGATACCAAGAGGTGAGCCACCGAAAGAAGATGAAGGGCTAATAGGATGTGGCCCTAGAGTAGAAAGAGAAGGGATGTCTTTGGGTGTGAACCATAAATGGAAGATGATGGGATAATAGGATGTGGCCCAAGAATAGAAGATGATGGACTACCCGGGGTGACCCATACATAGAAGACAAGGGGCTAGTTGGACATGCCCCAAGAATAGAAGATAGTGGAATACTAAAAATGTACCACAAATAGCAGAGGGAGGGCTACTAGAAGGTGGCCCACACTTAGATGAAGATGAAGGGCTACTTGATGTTAACCCCATAAGAGATTATGATTGAGGAATTGTGATAGAAAAAAGTGATTAGGTGATGATAAGATATGACATAGATCAATGCAAGACCTAGGAGTTTCATCACGTAATGGAGAATGTGAAGATGGAAGAATATGAGGAGAATCAAGTTGCATGATCCGAGGATCTTCCTCTGTTTCTCTATAAAAGGAATCAACCTTTTCCTCAAAATACGCAGAAGCATCTAAGCCTAAAGAGAATCCTTGCTTATATTTTTTTAGAGGGATATCTTCATGTGCCCCTATAAATGCCATGATCACTCCTTTGTTCTAAAAGAAATCAATTGGTATGGGTTGTTGATCGACCACAGGGGTTTGATTGGAAGAAAAAGGTCCAATTGGTGTGGAAGAATTAGAAGATGTTTGATGATGATTGATAGAAGAAGATGACTCAAGAGATGAAGTAGAATTAAGGATAGATGTCTCATGAGTAGAAGAAGATGTGGATTTAGAATATGAGGAAAGAATAGGAGGATTTTGTATCTAAAATTTCATAGATTGCGCGACGTAGGATTCGACTTAACCGATTGACTAGAAGTACTTTGAGTCACATGAATCTTCAAAAGAGGAAGAGTTCGTTGAGGTGACTGATAAAAGAGGTCCTGCGAAGAAGGGGAGGACCGTGATTGAAGAATCACATTAGATGTTTTATAAAGAAGGTCCTGTGAAGAAGGGGAGGACTGCGACTCAAGAATCACATTAGATGAATGATAAAGAAGGTCCTATGAAGGAGGGGAGGACCACGATTGTTTCACCATTTTCTTTATGGATTTAGACAAAATAGATAAGGGTATGGGCCAAGGAGGAATACATGTTGTGATGGTCGGTTGGAGGTTGTTGCACATTCTGACTTCTTGATCCAATGCTGATTGTGAGATCTTCCTTTTGGCTAGGAGGAACTACCTGAAATAAAAAACAAGACCACATAAAAGATTTAAACAATATATGTCAGTGGGCTGCCTAGCATGTACTAGATCCAGGAAGTGTAATACTTCCTTGGTGGCAGTCAACCCATTGTTTTATACAACTTAATATAAGAAATGACATAAATAAATAATGCCCTACTATATTTGATATGATTTAGGTATCCCATCCAAATAAAATAAGAAAATATAACATAACAAAGGCTAGGCTATAATCAGATTTGAAAGTAGGGTAGTTGGTCAAGGTGCTAGAATAGGTCGGCTTCGGGTTCTAGGTCACTTGGGTCGCTTGATATAGGTTCTTAGGCTATGATATTAGCGGGATGGCCAAATAAAGAGGATGATGTTGGTTAGGTATGACCGATGATAGTTTAGAGGGAACCGATGACGGTCATGGGTAATCGACGTCGGTGTGGGTGGGATGATAGAAACTCAATAAAATATGGTTTTGGAGGTTTGTCTGAGGTTACACAGAGATGGTAAGGGAAATGGTTAGGTTTGTAGAGGTGTTGGGAATACTTAGAGATATCCAAGGATCGGGTATAGGTGATTTAAATTGTTGTGGGTGGTGGAATGGTTGGGTTCATAGGAAGGTAATAGTGGTGGGATGAAAATGTAAATAGAGACTGCTAACAAAGGTGAATAAACCTTTTAGACTGAATAGAGATGAAACGATGCGGGTTATAAACACACATACTATTGTGTAGGTTCAATGGTGGGTGTTGATGATGGTTGATCTGTAGAATGGTGGTTAGTGCCATGGCAGTGCCTCCCAAAATGCTACCATGAACACAAATACCTTTTGATCGGGTGTAGTCTTTGGCTATGACTATCCGGATGTGCGAAAGGGCTCTGGTTCTTGCTTGCATACAAATATCCTTTGCTCCAAAACTTGAGAATGTGGCCAACCTCTCAAACAAGGTTACCAAACTAGTTATATGGTAACCGAAGATGGTTTAGGGTGACCAGCGTTGGTTTCGGGTTGACATGTGTTGGTTAAGGCGGAAATCCTAGGTTGCCAAAATAGAAGATTTTGGCCATATTTTTCCAAATTTGCTCATTGGTGCCGGGTATAAGTGGAGTGTTTCACTTAGATAAGTGGGAATATGGTTAGAGGAAGAATATGCATGTAATTTTAGGGTTATACTAAGTCTTAGCTCATTAAGGTAGGTAGGGACAAGTATTAGTTAGCTATGGAAACATGCTATGAATAGGTGTCTGGGTGAGGTGTCTAGGTGAGGCGTGCATCCATTTAATTAAAGTAATTAAATTAATAAATGGGGTGATGATGGGTATTAATTTAATTATAGATGATTAAATTAATATTAAGGTGGGGTAAAAGGGGCCATGGTTAGGTGAATATATGTAGGTTAGTTATTCAAAAGAGGACCAATGGGAGTGTGACCCAATTTTGGTGTCTACATTTTGCCCCTTTTTTTCACGTGGCTTGTATTGGTAAGTGACGCTGACAAAAATAGGAAATGGTTGTGTCGAGTATAAGTGAGGGTGGTGTTTCCCCAAGCATGGGTGAAGATAACCCCCCTCAAACTAAGAGCCGATGAGGTGAAAGATGAAAGTGGTGAGTGGTTTGATAAAATGAGGAGGTGGGAAAATGAAGGTCAATGGGTGCATTGGGTAAAGGTTAAAGGTAAAATCAGGTAAACAGGTAAATGGGCCAGGGTCAAAGGTAGTGGCAATTGAACGCACACACATGTTGGAAACTGTGACATGATATCAGGTTGAAAATATTTCAAACTCTATGTCATCTAAGGTCGATAGGTCTATCCAAACAGGGTTGAAGTGATTCCGTATCCAAGGTATAGGATATGGTGTAGAAACACAACAGAGGTTAGGTGTAGGAACGTTTAGGTATGTTTTGGTACACCAAAGGTTAGGTCAGGATAAACAACACGATAATAGGCAATGTAAGGTCGGTAGGTAGAACAACATGGGTAATAACGTCGTAAGGTACAATGAGCAAAAAGGGTCAAAGGTCACAAAAATTGGTTCAAGTCAAGGTATATAGGTAACGACATAGGTAAGGCCAAGGTGTGGGTAAAATAACAAGTCCCTAAACACAATTAAGGACAAGTATAGGGTATGTGGGCTTGTAGGTAGGTGGTCATAAGTGTAGGTAAGGGAAAAAGGTGCTTGACAATGGGGAGTGAGGGTCAAAAATGGGTAAAATGAGGTAAAAATGAGAATGGTAGGTAACCGATGTTGGTTGAAGGATGACCGACATCAATATAGTAGGGCACAACTTGACCGATGTCGATATAGTAGGACACGACTTGACCGACATCGGTCAAGTCGATTGGGGCTAAAAAGGAAAATTCCACTTTTTACGAAATCATTTGTCATTTTCCATTTGTAGAAAAAGTCCAAAGAGCATGTGAGAGCTGCGAAAATGACAAGGTGAGACCGAGAGCTGAGTGAGTAGATCTCGTAGCGGGTGATTGGCATGTGGTTGGCGGGTCCACGAGATCGGTCAGTGGATTTGATTGGTTGGAGGTGAGGAGGTGATTTGGGTCATGGCGGAGGCAGGAGAAGGTTCGGGTGGGCCACTAGTACAAGCAACCAAACATACCACCACATCGTCGGCAATGAGATGAGGTAGGATCTGATCCAAGTTTACTTTTGTGGATTGAAAGAAATTGGGGTGGGTAAAAATGGTTTTGGGTAGGAATTAAATTGTCATTTGGAAATAAAATGAATGAAATCAAGCGGGGGAAGGTCCCAGGTAAGTGAAATGAGAGTGGGGATGAGGGTAGGTGAGGGTTGGGTAGGGTAAGGTAGGTTATTAGGTTATTTTTTTGTCAATGCTTGAAAAAAATGGGGGTTTGGGGTTTGGGCGGCGTGGCCCACCGGGAGCTACCAAGGGTTAGCTAACACTAGTTGGTCCCTGTTTGTCATCAGTTAAGATCGGTGACCGATGCGGTCAAGGGTAACCAATACCGATCAATAGTGACCAATGCCAGTCAACCGTGACCGATGTCAGTTAGGTGGAAGAGGAAATGGGTCCATAAGAGAGATAGGGTGGTAGGAAAAGGTAGGCCATGAAGGGTAAGGGCAGGTCTATGGACAATAGGTAGGGTAAAAAGGTATATAGGTGAGAGGTTTGATAGGTGCAAGACTAGTATAGGGAAAAAGGGGTAATATTTAGAGTTTGGGTTGTGGATGGGATATTGGGTACAGGGTTTTGTGAGAGGTGTGGTCGAGGTTTTAATAAGTTTGTGGTTTTTGGATGCAGGTTGTTGACCAACTGTGTATGCACAATAGGGTGCCACCGCTACTACTAGAGGTATGAGGGAGTGTGAATGCGGTGGTGAGATGTTACCAGTGGCACCGAATGAGAGTGGAGGAGGAGGAGATAAATGAGATGGGGATGGACATCATATGGGGAGATGACTAAGCCCCCTGTGCACCATAATTTTTTATTTTTGTGATATATATACCGGCCTGCATGCCGTAGATGCGAGGATGTATATGAGATATTTTGAGTTTTTGTATATTATATCGGCCTGCGTGCTAAATATTTTGAGACATTTGTATATGAGGGACATGTATTGTCGTTGTACCTATGCCCATATATATGGACACATAGATTTTGAGGATTTATATATTTATGGATGATGGTTATATTTATGATATGATGTTATACGATGGTTGTGATTTCTATTGTTATTGTGTATGTGATGGAAACTAGGTGGATTAGGCATGATGGAGTCAGGTCATAGGCATGGTTGAGTTAGGTATGTTTAGGCATGGTGGATTCATGTTATGTTTAGGCATGATGGAGTTAGGTCATAAGCATGGTTGAGTTAGGTATGTTTAGGCATGGTGGAGTCAGGTCATGTTTAGGCATGATGGAGTCAGGTCATAGGCATGATGGAGTTAGGTCAATTTAGGCATGATGGAGTTAGGTCAATTTAGGCATGGTGGAGTTAGTTATAGGCATGGTGGAGTTAGGTATAGGCATGTGATGTTTGAAATTTCCAAATAGTTTCTATTATGGAAATATGAAATAATAAATGAATGATTTGGTGATGTTGTTAAAAATGGTAGGTAGGTGTATGTGTATGTTAATTGATATTTGTTTTAGTTTAATTTCCAATTGTTGATAGAAAATGGAAACTATGGTAGAATGTGAATAGGAAAAATGGGGGAAATGGGTTAGGGAAAAGAGTGACCGAACTAACCTCCAAGGGCCCCATTCCCTCGGAGTGCTGCCTACATAGTCCCGGTGAAAAGGGACCTCAGGTCGATGTAGTTCTCCCATAAGCTAGGGAAGAAGAAGACGGGGTCCAGGAATGGGTTGGTAGGTTCTAGGCATGATTGAATGTAGGTCATAGGCATGATTGAGTCTTAGGTGAAAGGTGTGGTTGGGTGGTAAACATGTAGGTTTTGAGGGTATGGTCCTGTATAGGATAATCAATAAGTAACGAGGAAGGTTAATGGTAAGAGGTAGTAAAAGAGCCACTTAATTGATAAGAACCCTAATGAGTCTACCATACCTCAAACATGATTATGAACATAAGGCCCTAAAGGCATTTCATAATGGACTATTCTATGGGTGAAGAAAGTCACATAATAACTAAAATGTCACGATTCATGAAGAGTCCCTTGAGCAGAGAGAAAATTAGGGTGAAAAAATGAATGAGGTGAAAGTGGGTGGGTTAGCGTAACTTAGTGTACGACAATATGTTTACCTAGCAAGAAACCCAGGATAAAAAATAGGCAAGTCCATGACGAAAAATTTATCATTTTCTTCATTTTTTTCATTTTTAATAAACTGATCGATGCGGGAAGTCTATATGGGATGAGTATATTGTCTCCTTGAGGTCTTCACGAAGCTGATTGATGCGGGAAGCTTATGAACATTTTATTGTATTTTTGCAATGACTTTATATAGTTGTCCTTCAAGGGAGAATTCTATTTATAGCAGCGAGATAGAGAGAAGAGATGTCCCTTTTTGAGGGATTCATATTTTGCTGGAAGTTTGACTCAGGAGTTGAATCCCAATTTTTTTGGACATTTTAAGTCATGGAAAAGACTATAGAGGAAGCTCATGTTCTTGTTTAGAAGACAAAACCATAGTACACAAAGGTTAACTATGAAAGAGGTGGTTTCGAGTGATGAACAACCATGGGATTCCATCTTTAAAAAGATGAAAAGTATCCATACGAATCATGCTATGAGTAAAGCTATGGTACTCATATTGAAGATAAGGCTTAAAGGTGACGGGTAATCACATGATTCTTGTTTAGTCTTTGATCCTCAAAAACAAGTAATATGGAAGGTGAACAATGCTCAACGGATGAGTGGTCAATTGATAGAAAGTGATATAGGACTTGATGTCAACAATAAAATGGTCGAAGATGCAAGGAATTGAGTGGCTTAGGTTCGAGTTTACCTTTGAGTGAAGAAAAATGATAAGCACCCAATCCATAGGCATGGGTAATGATATAGGGTCCAATCCAATTAGGAGAAAATTTACCCCGTTTACTTTTATCTTCTTTAGTTACATGTTGATTTTCCTTTAGGACAAGGTCACCGAGATGAAAGGTTTGTTTGTGGACACATTTTTTGTAGGAGCGTTTGATACGTTTTGGTATATTTGGAGATGATTAGAGCACTAAGAGAACGTTCATCTAATAAATCAAGTTTTACTAAATGGTCCCGATGAAAATCATCATCGTTGAGCATGTCTTATAGTGAGATGCGGAGAAATGGAATCTAGACTTCGAGAGGCAAGACAACCTTGGTACCATAGACCAGAGAAAAAGGTGTGGCAGTAGTCAAAGTGTGAATACTAGTGCGATAAGCCCACAAGGTGAAAGGAATGTGTGAATGCCAATCCTTGCCAATATCGTCAACTACTTTCATAAGAATTTTTTTCAAGGTTTTATTGGTTGATTTTTCTTGGCCATTGGTTTGTGGGTAATAAGGTGACAAGAAACTAAGCCGAATGCCAAAAGCGTCGCAAAAATTACATAGGGTTTTGTTTTTGAATTGCTTTTCATTATCAGTGATGAGACGGTGAGGAACACCAAAGCAACAAATGATGTGATGGTTGATGAATTCACACATTTTCTCATATTTTGTATAAATGAGGGGAAAGGCTTCTACCCATTTAGTGTAATATTCAGTAGTGATAATAATCCATTGATGGCATTGTGAAGAATGGGGATTGATCTCTCCAACAAGATCCAAGCCCCATTGAGAGAAAGGCCACATGTCTCGTGTGACCTATAAGGCATGACTAGGTGTGTGATGAAGATTAGCATGTTACTGGAATTTCACACAACATTTGACATAGTCACAACAGTCACGGTTTAGGGTTGGCCAATAATAGCTAAGGTGAAGAATGCGTTTAGCGACAACTAAACCACTGAAGTGACCTCCACAAATTCCATTGTGGACTTCCTTGATGGTGTAGGGAATTTAAGAACTTTTAAGGCATCGTAAGAGAATACCCTTGAAGCCGCGCTTATAAAGGAGACCACCCATGATGACATAATGAGAAACACTTTTAAGAAAGGCACGCGGTCCATTATAGGTGAGATCAGAAGGTAGAATGGAAAGGGAAATATAGTCTGCAAACTCCTTATACCAAAGGTCACATGGGTCAGGAGCAACAATTTCGATAGAGTAGACCTCATGAGGTAAATAAGAGGGATTGTAACCTTTGTATTGTGAGAAAAGATTTTAGATTCGAAGGTGAAGTGTGTATCTGAGAAGCCAAGTAGGCCATGGTATCCACAAACTTATTGGTAGAACGTGGGGTGGTTTGAAGTTCATAACGGTCAAAGGTAGTCAAAAGTATGTCTACATGAATTTTGTACTTTTGTAGTATTTCATTATGGCACTGGTATATACCATTGAATTGGTTTACAACTAATTGGGAATTACCAAAGATATTGATTGACTTAACATCTAAGGCATAAGCATCCTACAGAACCAATGCAAGTGCTTCGTATTCAACGATATTGTCTGTAAATCAAAATCTAGTTTGAAAGATAAAGGCATAGGTTCACCATCAAGAGGAATGAGGATAACACCAGCCCCACCCCCATGCTCACACTTGGAGCCATAAAAAAAGAGTGTCATTTGGTAAGTAGTCCCATCCAAGGAGAGGGTAGCTATGGATTCTTTTGGGAAATTGAAGTTAGAGGGTTGATTCTCGGAAAGAGGTGCGTCTGCTAGTTGATCAAAAATGGTTTGGCCTTTGATGGATTTTTTATGAATGAATTCGAGGTCGAGGTCCTGCAAGAAGTATGAGATAACGCACAACGCGATGATGTTGATAGGGTTTGGTGTACATCTAATGTAAGGGGTCGGTATTGGTGACACCGAAAGGTTTTGTGGTTAAGTAGGTGATGGAGAAGTTTAGTGGTGACAAAAACTAAGGATAAGAAGAGTTTTTCGGCATGGGTGTATTTAGTTTCATAGTCCAAAAGGGTACAATTATGAAATAAACCTCTTGCTCTCTATGTTGTTATCTGCGATGAGTGAGAATAGAACCTAAAGAATGGTCGAGTGGAGGAGATGTATAGGTAAAAGGGTTTGCCATCCTTAGGAGGAAAAAACACCGGTGGTTGAAGAAGGTATTGTTTTAAGGCGTCAAAGGCTTTATGATATTTATCATCTCGTTTGAATGAGACATCCTTATGGAGGAGATGATGTAATGGTTGAGTGGTCGGAAATCTGCGAGATAAAATGACTAATTGATTACAACTTACCTTGAAATATTCAAATTTGTTTGAGATTAGTAGGCAAAGGCATTTTTAGAATATTCTTTACTTTAGCAGGATTGACTTCTCTACCAAGTAAAGAAACGATGAAACCAAGGAGTTTTCTTGAAAGTACCACAAAGGTGCACTTCTTCGGTTGAAGGTGAACACAATACTTGATGAGGCGGTCAAAGATGACCTTAAAGAATGTCGTGTTCATCTCGATGTTTTAAACGTAATCTTCCAATATGCAATGCATGATGTCATGGAAGATATAAGTCATGGCTTGCTGATATGTAGCACCAACATTTTTAAGGTCAAAAGGCATGACTCGATAACAAAAGGTTCCCCAAGGAGTGGTGAAGGGAGTTTTGTGTTGATCTCTAGAGCAAGTAATATTTGATTATAACTCGAGAAACCATCCATGAGTGATAAAATTTCATGGCCGTGGTGAGATCAACTAGTTGGTCAATGCCTGGTAGGGGAAAATCATCTTTGGGGAAAGATAGGTTAAGATCATGGAATTTTGTACAAATGCGAAGTCTCGATTGTTGCTTTTGCGACATGAACGATGTTATAAATCCATTGGGGATAGTCAATGGGTGGGATGAAGGAAACCGAGAGAAGGTGTTGAAGTTATTCTTTGACAAGAAGAGCAATGCAAGGATGCATTTTCCATAACTTTTTTTTATGGGTTTGGCATTAGGAATGGTTATGATATTGTGGACCACAATTTTTGGGTCAATACCAAGTATATTGGCATAAGACCAAGAAAAAGCATTGCTATGGTCCCAAAGGAAAGAGGTAAAAGCTTCTTGTTCAAAAACATCTAAAGACTGGCCTATCTTTAGAATGTGCGGGTCGTCCTGAGTATTAATGTTGATTTTGATAGTCGATTCATTCAACATGGTTTGTATCTCAGAGAGTAATGACCGGTGAATATAAGAATATTCCACACCAAGGTAGGTGAGAATGGATCCATCATCCCGACATTGAATGACATTAATAGAAGGTGTATCATCATTGATCATGTTAGGATACAGGAAGGGAATAGAAGAGGGAGCCTCACCATCACGTTGATAGGTTAGAGGTCCCAGGAAATTGTGTTTATGAAAAAAAAAAGTTAGGAGGGATAGATTTGGGATCTATGGAATCCATGGGTGAAGATGGTGACATTGGTGAATGGGGTGGAGAAGGTTTGTCTTCCTCAATGAGGTTGACGTGGGCCTTCTTGGAAGGTGGTGTGGTAAAGCCAATGCCACTACAATTATTGTGTTTACAGGTGGTAGAGGAAATGAAAGTATGGCGGCCTTGTTCGTAAAAACCAAATCCAAATCCTTTCCATGCGCAATGTGAAGGAAAGTGTGGGCAAGCAATGGTTAGTAAGGGATTGGAGGTTAGATGAAAACAATCATGTTTGGGATGGAGGTTCGGGTGAATAAGTGGCAGTATCAAGTCCCCATATGTTAGGTTAGTGTGAAGGTGGGGAGGACCATAAGGAAAACCTCACTTATGTGGTAGTCATAACGAGGGTGTTGACATAGGTTTCCATACTCTTGCGGAGTGAGGAATGTGTTGATATTGTATAGGTGGTACTCCCCTAGAGTGAGGCATTGAAAAATACCTTCTAAGGGATCGGTAGTAGATATGTGGGTAGTGGAGATAGATGAATCACTAGATGATTGGACAGGAGGGGTATCGATTGGTTGGGAAGTAGATGGGTCAGTTGTAGAAGTTATGTGGTAGGAATAGAAGAATTAGATATGGGAGAGGTGGCGGCAACATTGGTGGATGGGCTTGTGGGTGAAGGAGAAGTGGGAGTAGTGGCAGATGCCTTGACTGGTACAAGTACATCGTTGGGTCGGTACAACATGTTACAAGTTTTGAATGGTGATGGGTTAGCGGGGATGGTGTAGTTATGTCCTTCATGCTCAAATTTTACACAATGGTGTAAATTTGAAGGAACACAACCCATGATGTGAATCCAGGGTCTTTTGAGCAATAGGTTATACTAGAACTCCCCTAAGATGTAGAATAGTTCTAGGATAGTGCGAGGGCCTACGTGAACGTGAAGGATAATGGTGCCAAGGGTGGAGGTGATGGTGTTGTTAAAGGAGCACAACATAATTGGGTTATTATGCATATAGTTAGAAGGGATACACATTTGATTATATGCGTGGGAGGAGATGATGTTAATGCTAGCACCACCATCAATCATGATGTGTTGTACGTGTATGTTATCGATATAGATGGAAATGAATAGGATGAGTCATGTATAATCTCCTCATTAGAGAAGCTAAGGGTGGTGACTTGAGGAGTGGGCATGGGGAAGAAGAAGGAGATGATTTGGTTAGTGAGGCCACATGGTGATGGGTGATAATTGAGGCCACTGGTGTGGGGTCATTTGGTAGAACTTCAATGGATTGTAAAACCTCGATAAGGGCTTGTCATGAGATTCGAAGTTTGGATGAGATCATACAAAGACATCTTTAGAGGAGACTGATGTAATTGTTTTATCATTACGCGATGGGTGACCCCATCAGAGATAGGGTATGTAGGTCCGTGGATGGTGATTTTGGGTGCGGGTGTAGATGGTATATTGGGTACATGGTTGGTTGATGGGATAGTTTATTTTTCTTTTCCTTGTCTTTCTGAGTGTAGGTAGCAATGTGAACCATGTTAATATGAGGGGAGGTGGATGGAGATGGTGTGTCATGAAAGGTATAATGGCATGAGGGGAAAAATCCTAGCAGTGGATAAGAGCCTTATGAAATGAGTAGGGCACATTGACATTTGGGTGGTTATTTGGCCAACTCTCTAATACGGACCATGTTGATCTCAAATTTTGGAGGTGGGAAAAATGGTTGTGGGGTGGAGATATTGACAGTGAATGGGTAAAGGAAAATGATGTGTGGTGATAGGTGAAGGTGGAACATGGTCCTCATCAAGAAGGTCATCATCATCAAAGTTTTGTTTAGGAGGAAAAAGTTTGAGAAGAACGGTCTTTAGAGCCTTACAATTTTCTATATTATGTCTTGACACACGATGATAAGAAAAAATCTTGGTTTGAGAGGATCGTAAGGTCAAAGGGGTGGTAATGTGATGATGGAAGTCTCTAAGAGATTAGTTAAAATATTGGCATAGGACCCCGCTAATGGATCACAATGGGAAGTGAGTGTGGGTTTGGGTAGAGGTGTGGATGATTGTGAGGGAAAAGGATTTATAGGAGGGGGAATGGGTTGGTCTACTGGTTTGATAAGTGGTATGGTCTTATGTTTTACTGGCATTTCTTGGGTAAAGGTGGGGTAGAAGAGCTGGCGATGGAAGGTTTGTTAGTTTGATTACCTTATTGGAGGGTAGTGGGTTCTTATCTTTGGGTTGATCCTTCTTGGGTAAAGGTGACATGGAAGTACGGGATGTAGAAGGGAAAGCAGATGGTGGAAGAGGATGGGTTACCCATGGGGAAACCAAGTTGTGGTGGAAGTGGTTGGTAGAGGTTGGGTAGATGGTATGGGTTGAAGTCATATAGGCAAGGTTGGGGTTATAGTAACTGGTGGAGGTATATGTGGCAAGAAATGTATGGGTGAGGGTGAGGAGTTTAGTTTTTGGGTGAATGAGGTGTAACAAAGGCTCATGATGCAAAGTAGGTTTTTAGCTTTTAATTGGCCTAGGGTAGGAGACTTTTGATCAATGTTGATGGATGAGGCCCTTTGATGGATGAAAGGGGAAAGGTGAGAAAGGTGTGGTAGGTGAGATTGTGTATGCAACCTAGAATGTTGGGTTTTCCTTTTAGGGGGAGGGATAATGTTGGTGCAGTTTTGAGATGGTGTTGCTAAGTCCAATTTGATAGGTGGGTGAGTAAGGCTTGATGTCGACATGACACCCAAGGTAGTGATGGGTCTAGATATGGGTGAGGAGATAGGTGTGGGTAGGTTTTGAGGTTTGGGAATGGTTTTAGTTGTGGGTAGAGGTTTGGATGTAGGTAGGGATGATGATGAAGAAGAAGCTTTTTCAATAGGCATGGTCAATGTTGATTTGGTTGCTGAAAATATATTTGGGTAGATAGTGGAAGTATCTTCAGAAACATTTACATTTGAGTCGAAAAGGGGAGCTGAAGACATCCCCGAGCATGGAATGATCAACGTAATCTAGGTGATCGACCAGTCATTAAAACAAGATTATTTAAGAAGAATATGGAGTTGGTTTGGAGGCAATCCCTGTGAAATATGTCTGCGAGATAGGGAATTGGCTAGCCTTAGACTCTATAGGTAGAAGAGCCGAGATCATGTCAATGGGGTTCTGGGGGATGTTGAGGGGAACTACCCCCAAGGTAGTGGCATGTCTGATGAGTCTCCCATGGGTAGGAGAGATAATAGAAGGGGTGATGTGGACTTCTCCCTTAGTGGAGAAGAAGGCAATGACAATTCTCCTATGATGGGAGAATAAAAAGTGTTGACTGTTTGGTAGGTTGTGAGCTAGACAGTGAAATGATATCGGTAGAAGGTGTGGGTTCCTCTATGAGAGTTGGGGGAGATGAAGGGGACTCCTTTGTGGGTGAAGGAGTAAAAGGGGTATGCTCCTCTATGGGTAGAGGGGCTCGTGCTGCAGAATTTTATCAATAGATGAAATAGGTGGTATTTGAGGAATGGTTGGTATGATATCAAAAACCATGTGGAATTCATGGACATTGTTGTCGTTGGATGAAGGTTCACTATTTTGATTAGATGATGGTTTATGATTAGGGAATGAATTTTTAAAGATGTGAAAATTTTGATTTGCTGGCACATTCAAGTTTTCCATGATAAGGTCTCCATTATCTATCATCTCTTGGACAATGTTCTTAAAAGTTATGCAATTACCATCACTATGGCCTTTAACACGATGGTAATTACAATAGTCATGTTCTTTATACCATGCAAGCATAGGACGAGTAGGATCGAAACCTGTATGAGGTTTTATGGGAGGAAGTGTAATGGCTCCAACTTTAAGAAGCTTTTCCAAGACTAAAGAATAGGGCTCTCTAATCGAAGTGTACTTCCGCTGCTCCACCAGAGTTGAAAGGCCTAGACGGGAGAAAGATTGGAAGAAGGTTGGGATTGATTAGAAGGATGAGGTGGTCCTACCTTGAGGATTACCACGTTGGCAGATCCTTTGGGCTTTGAATAGTTACTTTGGGGTTTTGAAGATGAAGAAGAGTTGTTTGATTTGAACAAGGCGTTCTTGTTTCGTAATTAGATTTTCTTTTCTTCAATGGCATGAATTTCTAGCTTTTCGTGCCATGATTAACGCTTCATCAAAGGTTTGGAAGGTTTGTTCTTATAGAGTTCAGAGTTGGTGACATGTGTTTGGCACAAGCTCTAGTGAACAACTCAATAAGTTCAGTCTGAGGTAGCTAGAATGTCAATTGGTTAATAAGACTCCACCAATGGGCAACAAAATCTATGATAGATTCGTCTTCATATTGTCGAGTTGAATAGAGATCGGTCATGGTGAATTTATTGGTAACATTGATTGAAAAATGGTCTAAGAAATCTTGGGCTACTTGATTAAAAGAATAAATGGAATGTTGAGGTAGTCCACTATACCAATCCAATGTTGGTCTTGTTAAGGACATTGGGAAAGTTCGTAGGAGAAAAGCATCATCGTGGGTGATTAGGTAGCACCCATGTTTGAACGATCGCAAGTGTTGTTGGGTCTTCTTTACTATTGAAGTGATTGAATTTAGGCATTTCCCAATGCATGGGATGGGGGAAAATGGGAATAAATGGATGGATAGGCTCATTATTACATATTTCATCATAAGTTAAAGAATTATGGGAGACATAAACAAATGATTCTAAGGTTTGTATCTTTTCCATCATCATTTTAATGAGGCCGTTAGTAGCTTGGGATGAAGGGTGCCCCTGTAGAAAAAGGGGTTGAAGTTGAATGTATGAGGTGGGTGGTATGCTAGTGTATGGTGGTGTTGAGTATGAGAACTACGTAGGAGGAATAGATGTAGGTGGCACATAGCCAGAATAAAAATAGATATGGTCAGGGGTTGTTGGTAGTATGTGTAAGTGGGTGGGCTAGTCGTAACAACTCTAGTGGTGATTGGGGGTAAGGACTATGGGATAGAAAGGACGAGGTTTTGGAAAGGGGTGTAAGTTGACACCGGAGGTGGTTACGATGTAATAGGTATATGTGAGGTAGCGGGTGCAGATGGGGCTATAATTAAAGTGGCTATTGGAGGGAAAATTGATGTCATGGGTGTGATAGATGATGTAGATGCTACAGTTATAGCGGTGTGGGATCTAGCTGAGACACCACAGGTTGTAAAGTGGATGACGGTAGCGTCGAGCTGGTGCTAGCGACATAGAGGTGGGGCGAGAGCAGGGAGGGATAGATACGGGCATGTCGTATATTAACTGTCTTGAGGAATCCTGGGTGGAAGAATGAGAAAGGTAGTACTGGAGGGTAGTGAGATTCTGGTCAAGGAGTCTCGTGAACTCCTCGTCACCGGTAGTGATGGGGATGAGTTGAGTTAGATCCATAGGTGACAGGATGGATGTCGGTGATGGAATAGGTGGGAGTGGTTGATGGCTTGCATGAAATATAAGGGCGTTAGTTTGGTTGTGAGTCAACACCATGTGAATCAACATATATCAGGTGAACTATACTCTATAAATGACATAGGGAACAACAAAGATAGGAAAAAACAATTCTGAGAGGGAAAGTTGGCAAATGTTTTGACTAAAATAAAAAGTGTAGTGACCGACACCATTGTTCTAACCGATGACAATTAAGGGGTGACCGATGATGGTTACAGGAACCGATACTGATTACTGTGAGAAAACAACAATTTCAGCAAATGAGGCAGAAATTGATGACTGTCAGACATGAAAGTTGTATTTGATGACTGTTATCAGAGTACAGAGAGTACAATGATACACAAAGACTCTAAACAAAAGAGAAGATGAGATAAGTGTCCTTTGGGTAAACTAACCAAAAGAACAAGGAACCAACACTGGTTAGGTAAATCGATGACATCAGATGTAAACCGATGACAGTCACTGGATCGATGTTGTTATTGTGAAATCTGAAGAATGAAGAAAAATATATTTTTGTGAATTTAGATTGGATGAATAATCAATGCGAAGTCTAGGATGATAAGATAAGGTCCTACACACTTAGAGAAAGTCATAGAATACTCCAACCGTGATGGCGGAGTGTGAAAGGAAAAAATAAAAATGAAGAATCGTATCCTCACACCTCAAAATGCAAATCAAGAACAAAGCTAAGAAAAATACATAGTCCTAAAAGTGAATTTTATGTTGGTTTTAGCTTATGCTATTTAAGACTGACATGTGAATTTAGAACAAAGTTTTTGTTGGGAAGGCTTCCTATGAAGAAGGAAATTCTAAAGGTGAGGTTTCAGTTATGTTTTGGCGGGGTGGGCCGTTCTCTGATGGGGTAATGGACAAAGATAACTAGTTGGGTGCCCACTATCAATCCTCTGATCGTGTGATCATTGACAACTTCTTCCGGGTGGGATTTTGTTTAAGAAGATGTATATATTCCAATTTGTGTAGTTTGGAAAAGAGAGAGAAAGAATGTGCTTTCTACGATTCAGTTATGTCAACCATCAGCTTGGGCATGACTTCCAGCGTATAGGTTGCCCTCATTTTTAATGTGAGCTATAATGCAACAAATTAGAATGCTATGCAAGTGTTTTAAACCCAAATTGAAATGTGATATTCGATGTAGCAAGTAATGAATAGGAAGAGGAATGCTCTTTCACTAATGCAATACTAATGAAAGAAAAGAAGTATTCTTTTTATAGCACCAAAAACATGATTGATTTTAGACAATAGAAAGAGAGGAAGATTCTAGAGAAGAAAGTTAATGTGGAATCTTTTCAAAAGGGAAACAAACACACAAATGTTCGCCTAGGAATGAATAAAATGCAAGGAACCCTGGATGGGTCCCACCGGCATGCCAAAATGTTTCACCATTTTCTTTATGGATTTAGACGAAATAGATAAGGGTATGGGCCAAGGAGGAATACCTGTTGTGATGGTCACTTGGAGGTTGTTGCGTGTTTTGAGTTCTTGATCCAATGTTGACTGTGAGAGACTCCTTTTTGCTAGGAGGAAATACCTAAAATACAAAACAAGACCACAAGAAACAGTTAAACAATATATGTCAATGGGCTACCTAGCATGTGCTAGATCCAGGAAGTGTGATACTTCCTTGCTGGTAGTCAACCCACTATTTAATACAATTTAATTTAAGAAATGACGTAAATAAATAATATCCTACTGTAGTTGATATGATTTAGGTATCTCATCCAAATACAATAAGAAAATCTAACATAACAGCTAGGCTATAATCAGATATGAAAATAGGGTAGTTGGTCAAGGTGTTAGAACAGGTCAGGGTCAGGTTTTGGGTCACTTGGGTCACTTGGATGAAGGCTCTTAGGCTATGTTATTAGTAGGATTTCCAAATACAGAGGCCGATGTCGGCGGTGTATGACCGATGATGGTTTAGAGGGAATCAATGACGGTCATGGATAACTGAGTCGCGTGTGGGTAGAATTATAGAAAAACTCAATAAAATATGGTTTTGGAGGTTTTTCGAGGTTACACAGAGATGGTAAGGGAAATAGTTATTTTTGTAGAGGTGTTTGGAATACTTAGAGATATCCGGATTAGGTATATGTGATTTAATTGGTTGTGGGTGGTGGAATGGTTGGGTTCACAGGAAGGTAATAGTGGTGGGATGAAAATGTATATAAAGATCTAATAATAGAGGTGAATAAACCTTTTAGATTGAATAAAGATGAAATGATGCAAGTTATAAACACAATTAATATTGTGCAGGTTCAATGATGGCTGGGTGTTGATGATGGTTAATCTATAGAATGGTGGTCGATCTGTGAAAGTGCCTCTGGAATGCTACCATGAACGCAAATACCTTATGATCAAGTACAATGCTTGGATATGGTTATTTGGATGTGCGAAAGGGCTCTGGTTCTTACTTGCATGCAGATCTCCTTTGCTCCAAAACTTGATAATGTGGCCAACCTCTCAAACAAGGTTACCAAACTAGTTATATGGTAACCGACGATAGTTTAGGGTGATTGGCATCAGTTTTGGGTTGACATGTGTCGGTTAATGGGAAATCCTAGGTTTCCAAAACATAAGATTCTTGCCATCTTTTTCTAGCTTTGCTTGTTGGTGCAGTATAAGTGGAGTGTTTCACTTAGATAAGTGGGAATATTTTTAGAGGAATAATAGGTATGTGCTTTTAGGGTTATACTAAGTCTTATCTCATTAAGGTAGGTAGGCCTAAGTCTTCATTAGTTATAAAAACATGCTATAAATAGGTCTATGGTGAGGTGTCCGGGTGAGGTGTCTAGGTGAGGTGTGTAACCATTTAATTAAAATAATTAAATTAATAAATGGGGTGAGGATGGGTATTAATTTAATTATAGATAGTTAAATTAATATTAAGGTGGGGTAAAAAGGGACATGGTTAGGTGAATATATGTAGGGTAATTATTCAAAAGGGGACCAAGGGGAGTATGACCCAATTTTGGTGTCTACAATGACTTAGGATTTGAATTGGATGAATGATAAAGGAAGTCCTATGAAGAAAGGGGGAATCAAAAATTACAGTAGAAATATGATGAAGGAGGTCCTAAGAAGAAGGGGAGGATCGCAACTTAGGAGTCATATGAGATGAATCGAATATTAGCTTGATCCGAATCATCCAAATAATCATAGGAAATATTTGATTGGAATCCTTAGAAGAAGAGGAAATGTTTGGATTAGAATAAGAAGAAGAGTGGGGGGAACCCAAATAATAATTTGGATCAGAAGTTTCCAAACCATACCACCGACTATGAGATGAAGGTGGGGAACGGGTTACCCGAATGGGTTCTCTAGCATGAAGAACCAAATGAGGTTTGGTCATGATGGGCGTATTTTGATGTGAACACTGAAAATTTGATTCCTTATTGTCATATGTATAAGGGACCTTGCGATAATTAGTCATTTTTGGTGTGTGTTGGGTTCAAAGGTCTAGACCTAGATTACATGATCAAACTTCTTCAAAGTGAAAAAAGTTTCATGTTGATTTGGGCAGCATAACGATAACCAACTAGACATTTCGTAAAGATGGGGATGTTTGTGTGATTTTTGAAAAGGAAGCTAAGGAAAACATACATCGTGATGAATCAATATTGGGAATCCGATCGATGAAAGTTATAGTTTATGTTCTTCAGAGTTAAGATTCAAAAATTAAGTCATTATAAAATTATGAAAAATAAAAAAATTACCTTACGAGATGCATTTTTAGGTGGAATCCAATATTTATTTAAAGCATGATTTAAAGCTTCATGGTCACATTTTGATGAGGTAGCAGTGTCATTCAATGGAGGTTGGAGGTAACAAAGGAAGGAGATCAATCAATGATCTCTTGTTAGTCACCAACGATGAGAGTGCATATCGATGTGGTGGCATTGATATATTCCAGTATATTCTTTACAATGTGGTTTTAAGTTTTTTTAGTGTAATTCAGTTTGTTGTGTCAATGTTACTTTATGTGGTGTTTGGTGGATACTGGAAAAGAGTTGTGTTGGAGTGTAGATGACTGTCAGTAATCCTTTGACTGAGGTGATCCTCTGACTTTCATAATTCATTGGAAGATGGTCCGCTTGTGAATATGTTCACTTGTAATGGTGACCATGTGCAGTAAGATCTAACTAGCAAGATCCATTCAGTAGTATGTACTTTGATATAGTTTTCTTCTCAATGTTCATGTGTGGAAATTTCACATTGTGGGGAGGAACATGTAACCAATGTTCCATTTCCATTACAGATACCTTAAACGATTAAAGTCAAAGGAAGATTCCATTGCATCGACAGCTTCCTATGCTATCCGAGATTGAGTGGTAGTGATCGATAAAGAGGTCAGTAATTAAGAACATTGTGATTCTTATAGGAAGTAATGTTAAATCTCTTTCCTATTCTATTGTTCGGTTTGTAATAAGAAATTTGTGATTCTTATATACTTCCCGATGTACAAGCATAGTGGCAAATAAAAGAACCAGAGTAAGTCAGTTCATGGATCTTGAAATTGTTTGTGGGAGGATCCGAAAAATACGAGGTGGAAAATTGATGGGGCATATTCACGTCAAGGTTTTTGATAAGCCTATTTAAAACCATGGAAGGAGATATCCTTTCTTTTGATCAAGATCATGAGTCACATAGTAGGACATGTTTCACAGGGGTGATCATCTTTGTAGTTGAGTGGGTGGACTAAGGGGGAATGTTAGGAATTATTTGTTTAGCACTCACATTAGAAATTAGTTATGGGATATATTATGTAAGTTTTCGTGAGTTGTTTTTTGTTAAAACAACTCAAAGAATAATAGAGTAGTTTCTTATTTTATAGGAAACTCTCTTAGTCTATATTTGTATGTATTTCATTGAATAATTAAGAGAAAAATAATTATTTTGTGTTAGACTATTGCCCCACTTTAAATGTGCTCATGCTCAGAACACATCTTCTCAAGACATCGTCTCTCCCCATTCTATATAGATCTCCTCCAATGAGATTATTTGGCACTAATATATTATCAAGTTATTTCTTTTCCAATGTCTTCATTCCTTATGGTGCAAGTCTAGTGCACAAAAATATTCCTATATATTCCAAATCTGTGACACGTGATTCAATCTAAAAACTATACATCCATTATAGTGTCTTCAATGATCTACATGTCCTCTCCGGTTTAATAATAGAGAAGTGGTCAGATCTAAAGTTACTCTTACTAGGCTTCACTATGACTGTGAAGTCAAATTCTTGGAAAAGAAGTATCCAACGGTGATCGTCCCTCAGTAAACCGGTTTTTGACCAAGTACTTCAATGCCATATGATCTATATAAAATATGAACAATGTGGCCAATAAATAATTTCTAAACTTACAGAGTGAGTAGAATGTGAATAAGGCATCAAACTACGTAGTATAGTTCTTCTTTGCTTTGGTGTCGCTTCCCTACATGCAAAAATATGGTGATCATCATTTCCTTCTCTTGGTTGCGCCAAGATTGCTCCAATTGCTATATCAAAGACATAAACATGTATATGGAATGGCTTGTTATAGGAAGGAAAGTGAAAAATGGGTGCAATAGTGAGTTTTTCCTTCAAGGTTTCAAAATAATACTACATGCATCACTCCAATACAGTTTTGATTTCACCTTTAGCAGCTCTTCTATGGGCATGCCAATTTTTGCATACCCTTTGATAAAATTTCTATGAATCTTTGTGCCCCAAGAAAATAGGCACTTTACTTTGATTATTTTGTTCTTCCACCCTCCGAATCATTGAAATATTAGTTGAATCTACCAAAATCCATCCTCATAAATGATGTGCCCAAGTAAAATGCTAAAGATGTTAGATTTAGTAGGGGATAAATAATCCACATTACATGATCCACCATTAAAGTCGAAGACTATAGATTATGGCATGTAGTTGATTAAGACAAAGAAATAACTTGAAATAGATAGAGAATAATATATCTAAATGAACAAGAGATGAAAGAAAATAATGAACAAGAGTAGAGATAGATAACACCAAATTTAAGTGGAGAAACCTGAAGGAAAAAATCCATTGTAAAAGCATTGTCTGTATTAAGAATTTACACAAGTTTTAACCCAACACTTCCACTTCACTCCTCAGTCTTTCACAACACTACAGAGCTATGTCTCTTGATCAGTTAATACAATACTCATGACCATCTAGCTCATCTTGTATTCTGCTAGTGTCTTACATAGTATGCTCTACTAGCATATCTTACAGTCTGATCTTTTGTCTTTAATATTGGACTATAAAAATCTAAATGTTGCTAAAGCCAATCCCGAGAGGGATCACCCACATCAATGTGGGTTGGTGAATCGGTTAGGTCACTTCACTCTTAGCTATGAAAGACTTGTTTAATATTGTGTTTAATGAAAAGCTGCAAAAGCCATGGACATGGGGTAAGAATCTCTAAAGAAACCTCAAAGGCTCTTAAAAACTAGTCAGTGGACCATCATATAAGAAATAAACAAGGATTCATCATTTTGCATACATTGAACTTGAAATAAACAAGAAAACTAACATATTTATTAATCCTCTACTCTTGAAAGCTTTAAAAATGAACCTAATAAGGATTCTAAGCAATCAATTTGTGATTATGAGAATGGGAGCTCACCATTAATGGCTTTAAGGCCAATGGTTATTCCCATTTAATCAGTTCTTGGTGTGTGTGGTGAAATGGAAAAGCAATATCTCAATAAAAGAAATGAAATAAGCTCTAAACCCTAAGAAAAATGCTATAGTTTATGTTAGGAAGAAGGAGAGTTCTTAGAAATGAGAGGGGGTAGTGGGCTATTTATAGTTTTCCATTTGGGAAAGTGGGGAATTTTGGTGCATGTGGGACTAAAGGATAAGCCAAAAAGTTAATTAGGGAGTCAAAGTAAGATTTGACTAGGTTTAGAAGAGGTTAATCATGGTTAGGACTAGTTAAACTAGGTTAGACTAGTTAATCATGTTTAGAGAGGAATTAGGGTTTTGAGAGAGTTTTGAGAGGTCTAATCAATCCAATGAAATGGATTGATAGTCTAGAAAGCTAGTAGAAGTAGTCTAGAAGGGAATGAGAAGATGGTTTAGTCAATAAGGGACTATATTAACTTGTTTAATTGGTTTATAAGAGGAATACAACCAAAAGAGTGTCGTAAGAGAGGAGTTAGATAGGTCTAACTGACGATATGTCGTCAATTTTCAAGAAGGAGAATAGTTAGTGCAATATTAGGAATAATAGTGCTTTGATAAAACTACAGATGTCTACATTTGCCCCTCTTTGGGGTGATGTAAGCTACGTCACTTCAAAGAAAGTAGAAAAACATAAGCAAATGAAAAATTTTGAAGGGGTAGAAGAAAAATTAGTTAGCTAAAGGGATGCCCCCTCGAGTGTCGATGGGGTGATGGAAGAACTTGATCGACAATCAAAAGAGAACAAAAGAAAGAAAAGTGTAAAGAGAAGATTAGAGAACAACAAGAAAAAGGGATATTGAGCTATCCAAAACTAGTGCAAATAATTTTTAATAATCATTTTTCTTAGCATCCTCATCATTGGTCCTTATTAAAGTGTAAGAATACGACGGAAGTATACAAATGACATGAAAAGACAAGATACAAATAATGTTCCTTGATAAAACAACTCCATGAAACATACAAACATGCAATGCAATACGAGAAGTAAACAAACTCATCTAATAGGGAAATAAGTACAATCACACACACTCAAACCAACAACGTTCAAGATAGTTGCACAAATAATTTGTTATCGAGATGTAATCCCAAATGTTTTGATAAACGACAAGGGTTTAAAATGATGCCCCAAGAAATTTGTATATGCAAGGGAAAGGATGGAGGACACTTGGGTCTAATGGAAAAGCAATGTGCATGACAAAAATAATACCAGGCAACTGATAGTGCCCTAGAGTACAGACGAAGTAAGCAACGTAGCTTTTGTAAATGATTGTAGAGTTGGGTGATCCGCAAGTCATTGTTTCAAAACATGTGAAAATGTTAGCAAGATACAAGATGAGTGCTATGTGAGAGACACAAATTTCATTTGTAAATGAGATTTTACCAATTTTAGTCTATTTTCAAAGTTTTACAATGTTTTAGGAAATTTTGAATGGTTTTATAATTTTTAAATTTTTGACCAGTCAAAGCAATTTAGGAAATGGAAGATCACCTAAAATCACACGAAAATGCCCCAAGGCAAAGAGAACAGGAATCGGGTGGAAATAAAATGCCTCGTCAAGAAGAAAAATAGGACAACATTAATTATTTAAAAATAATCACGGCATTAAATAAAAATAGAAGATAAGAAACACTTGGAAATATTAAAAAAGGCCCCAAGGTGAAGAGATAAGCACTACGTGGTAAATAGTTCCCGAGGGTGATTGATATGATACAACATGTTTTGTACATGAGGTATTTTGGTAGATGCTAGCCTTTGGGATGATATTAGATGATATTGGTGTGGGGGGATATATTTGTGATCATGCACAACCCCTCTTGCCCCCATTGATGACACAATATGTGATGATTAGCTTAGTATACATGCATGATGTAAAACTTAGTATTTTTTGTATATATGATGTATCAGATGATGCTATATGTGATGAATGATGGATGATAGATGTGATAACAAACAAATGTGCAAAGTAAACAAACACACAATCAAAATCCAACAAAACTAAACAAATATACAACCAAAACTATACAAACTGACAACTAAAAGAAATTTAATTACTACCTTGTTTTTGCGGGACATCATTGATATATTTTCTAATGTTTTGGGTTATCTTGAAGGATACGTTTTCCAAGCTACTATTTACATTGTCTTCGAGGTTTACCTAAGACAATGTTATGAAGGTGGTGCAACTTCGTTCTAAGGGGGATTTTATGAATGTTTATATTTTTGTGTATCTTTTTCTGAATGTTTTTGTATTTTCTAAGGTCATGTTCTGAAAGAAATGTACAAGGAAAAAGAAGCGTGGATGCCCCCAGCGTGATGTGGGAATATAAAAAGGGTAGAATTCCATGTGAATATGTATGAGAAAGTGGAATGTGAAGGTTCCCTCTATTAGCATCCAAATTTGTTCTCCCTTTCAAGCCGAGCAACAACACAAATTGGACATGGAGCTTAGAGGAAGATAGATCATAGTGTGTGTCATTTTGTAGCCGGGGATGAGATCTAACTAGCCCTTTGTTACTCAGATTTGTGGAGAGATGGATAACACCTTTAAGAGGATTTGACTTGTCCTCACTACTTTAGGTCGTGCCTCTTCACCAGGGGTGAGAGGACCCTTAGTGTAACCTCTGTTATTGAAGGAGATACATATACCTTTCTTTTACACAAATTTTATAAAGAAAACCTTGGGAAAATATGATCAACACACCAAATATGACTCTCACAAGTTGTCACTTCTAGAATATGGAGATATTTTCAACACAAGGCTAAGGTTACTAAAGACATTATGGAATCTTGATTGTTCTGCATATTTTTACAAGTATATTTTGTTCCTTTGTTGATACATAGGGCAAACAAGGGTGGTTCAGGTGCATTTATGGTTTTGAATGATTTTGGTGGGAGATGAAGCAGATAAAGTTGATTATACCAGATCTTCGAAGGGACTTCACAACAATGAACAACTCAACAACAAAATACTTTAGAACAGTTAAGACGTTCCTTCAACCAGAAGGTGTGCTTCAGTGGAGGCCCAGATTAACACATTTTCACATAATATTTGAGACTCTAACACGAAGGCTCGAATTGAAAGACTCAATTAAACACCAAAGTCTTTGATCAATCACGCCTAAGGTACACCCGAAGACTTACAAACAATCTTTATCAACAAATGATAGTGAATTGATTTTAAATTTGTTTATCTCATCCAAGATGAAGGATCTTCTTGAAATGAAATTGCAAATACCATTAAACTATCATAGGGACAAGATCCTGTGTGATTTCACAAAGATTTCAATGTAAGATTGCAATAGGAATGAAAGAAACTATTTATAGACATTCTGAAACAAAGAAAACACAAATTGCTAGAGATTGGACACAAATTAATTTCAAAATTGCTTAAATTCATTAGCAGGGAAAGCTTCCAGAGAAATATTAGTGCTCATCAATGGCTATACATCTCTAACCAACTTGACATGATAGAAAATCTAACACAAAGGAAATTAACCAGGTATCTCAGACAGGCTTCTCAGAATAAGGATTTCTCAAATTTTCTCTTAGGAATTCAAACTCTCGACCATTTGCAAGAGTAATCTCATTGCATTTATACCTTTCATTCACCCCAAATTTTGTCCCAAAAAGAAGAATATTTGAGGGACCTTTTCTTGCTACTAATTTGTTACAGAAAGTGACGTTTAACAAATTCACACCCACATCTGCCAGGTGGACAAATCATGAATTGATCACATTTCTTAGACCCTCGACTAATGACTAGGATGCCATGCCACAACTGTTTTGACACTCCTTTTAATCATTTTGATTTTTGTCATGTGAGAAATTCCCCTTTTAATCATTTTCCTGGGCTAGGCTCTGCATGTTGCATCCAGTAATCTTTTTCATTCTTGAGGCAACACTTTTTTCCCTTTTGCGCCTGCAACCTCATCATTTCATCCTTTTTCCCTTTGAAATTTTACTCTGCAACTTCTGGATCTGGAATTTTGTGTTTTTTGCATGAGCCCAAGCAAAAATCCACTTCAAAAGTACCTTAGATTTACAAATTGAGCTCCCAAATTGATTCAATTTAACTTTCACACTTACACAAAATGACAAAAATTTGATGAAGAATGATGCAAAAATGCATCTCCAAACATCCTGGAGCTTCAATGGCGGAAAAATCAAATGAAATGCACAGCTACCATTGATCTTTCCTTTCAAATTTTAATCTGAGCCTTCCACATGGAAAATGTGATTGGAAATGGGCCAGGAGCACTTTTTGACATCTTATAACTTTTGGAAAAAAGTAAAATTTTGACATTTTCTCTACCCTCTGCCCTTAGAAAATGGGCTTGACACGTGTCCCAATGTGGGTCCCAAAGGAACCATGGCTCGATTATACTATTTTACCTCATTTTTGGAAAAAGGAAAATTTTCCAAATTTTCCCCACAGCTCCGCCCTTCCACCTTTAGCTTCTAATGTGGGTTCTAGCGGACCTGCGCTTCATTTTTTCACTTTATACTTATTTTCCAAAAAGGAAAAAATTCCACATTTTCCTTGCATGGGCCCACACCTCCGTTTTTGACTATTCAATGCTGGTATTACTTTCCTGTTGGGCCACACTTCAACTTATAATTTTATCCCCTTTTATAAAAGGAAAAAAAACCTTAAATAACCCTCGAAGCTCCGTTTCTCCATCTCCCCGCCTGCCACGTGTCTTGATGGTGCATTTTGAGATGGTCCCCAAAAGTAGAGACCCCAAACATGTGCGGTCCCTCCATGTGTCCCAGGCCCTTTAGGAAGTTGCTTGAAAAGTTTAAGTACAAAGTGGAGCCGGTGGAAACCTCCACCTGTCCCCTGTCGTAATTGTTAAGGTGGGACCCTGAGGCGGATCCTCAAATGAGCGCTAGCCCACCATGTGTCCATGGCCCGCCAAAAAATGTACCGGCTGCATGAAAAATTTGTCTAAGTCTGGGAAAAGTAGCAGAATCCTCCATGTGTCCCCCCAACGCAACTCCAAGGCCAAAACAAAAGGTGAATTGTCAAACAAGTGTCGTTTTCCTCCACATGGAAAAATTTTGGGTTGAGGTGAGCCACGAGTTTTTAGAGTGCCATGCACCGAGTTGCATCCAACCAAAAAGGGCCACGTTTCCACTGATGCAGAGATGTAAATTTGACGGGAAAAACACACCCATCAAACCAAAATGCGGAAAATCACCATTTGAGCCCGAAATGAATCTTTCTTTAAGGACAAGAACTTGGAAATGTTATAAGGCTTCAAATATGATCCTTCGAGCTATATCCAATCACGTTTCCATAGGTATTTTGAAAAAAATGACAGGGACAACAATACGTGATTGTAGAAAATGGAAGGAACAACCTAAGTTTTACGCCTAATTTATAGACTCCTTCAGATGGACAGAGAAATGAAAAACAAATTCTGGACCTTTAAGTGATCTTCGACCAAGGAAGGGATTGATCATGGCAACCAAATGGAGGACAGAGTCTTCAAGCACCAACTCGGGGAGATAGAAAACATGATAGAGGCCGCAAACTAAGGAATTTCAATGACAAACAAGGCAAGACTAATTTGAGCACCAACATCGGCTCCGACTCGGGGATGGGCACTCCCTGTGAGTGCCACAAGAACAAATAATAGACCAAGTGCCAAAAACATACCATTGGGCAACGAAGTCAAAGAATAAGCTTGCAGAGCAGAACAACCATAACCATCCTCCAAAAAACGAACCGAGAAACCAACAAAACCAGGTCACCAAGGACCAAAACGAACAAAAACACAAAAGCAGAATGAAAACAAAGAACTATACACTATACAATGGTGAGCAACCTGATTCAAAGAAAAAAATCAAGGAAAATATTCAAGTGCCTGCCATTCTGGATATGACCATGCTAAGCGTTCTGATATGTCTTTAACAACTGGTCATATGATTGTCTCTCTTTTCCATCCAAGTCGCTATCTGACCACATTTTTTTAGGCTTACCCTCATGCCTGGGCCAAGTTTTTTAACATCCTTCAAGGCTGCATCAAACATCAAAGTCCCAGGAAAATCATCCTACTCATGATACATGCATTGATCAATTTCATATCCCTAAAAGCAACATAGCTCACAGAGTTATCAATATCAATATCTACATGTAATACTTCATAAGAAACATTGTTGGGGTCCTCAACAAGATATAACATTTTCTTTTCACCAGGTAACTTCACAAGGCTGCCCTCAATTGGTATGGTGGCATAAGATATGTCCATTTGAACATTTCCACCAACACTTGTAGCCACCTTTCTTGATAACAACATGCCCCATTTGGTAGGGAAATCAACAACAACAACATCAAGTTTCAAGTTCTTACCCGATAAGCTACAAGTTGTACCACTAAACATTTTACACATCCTACAACTGACACCTCTCTAGAATCCATTGTAGTACACTTGCCATAAGCTGTTGTCACTTTAATGTTCAATTCATTCATAACCTCCAGAGGCATAACATTGCATGATGCTCCAGAATCAAAAATAGAATTGTGCAAAGAGTCATCCTTAATAATCAACGTTATAAAAAATGGATCAACATTTAATTGAGAATCAACCAAAGATGTTTCCAAGTAAACTTCGGTGGTTCATCTAGCTCCTCTACTACTTGGGGTTTTTTAAATCTGAAATGGTAGGAGTCTCAACATTTCTACCTTGGGTGACCTTTTCTTCTCTAAACCCTAGATATTTGAATGCTCTGCTCCTATGCTTAGGGATTCTAAGCAATTCAACAATAGGAACAAAAATCTTGATCTGACTCAAGATTTGGGCTATGTCACAAGGAACATATTTGGGTAATGCAGTGTTAGGAGGAAGGTTTACAAATTCATCTGATGGCATAAGATTTTTTACAGTCTAAGCATGGGGAGGGACACAAGTTCTACTTGAGACAACAAGGCCTTTGCCAGATGCATCTTTCCTTGGAGTTTCTTTTGGGATATTGGTAAGCACTGGAATTTTTGTTTGGCTTGAGGCCTTGCCCCTTTGGCAACCTTACTCCTAGTATTATATTCTTTTTCATGGCCAACCAAAACATTCATTAACAACTACCTATCCTCCTCATAAGGGATCCCTCCATCATACTTCTCAATCATTAGAGCTCTTAGGTACTCAAAATCATTATTAGGAAGTTCAAAATCTTGCAGCATATAAATTTCAGAAGTATGAGTGGGAGGAAGAGGTAATACCCAGTGAATGAAATCCCAGAAACTTTAACATTCGCACTCATTAGCTCAATTGAGGTTTCTCCTGCTTTGTGAAATCGTAGAGGAAATCATCATGCATGCATCATCATCAGTGTTGTCATCATCATCATCAGCTTCTTCAACTTGCTGATCTATTTCACATGGCGGGTGGGGTAAGAAGCATTTGTCACACTAATTCATTTGATTTGTCTCTTCAACAACAACAACTCTAACATTTAGAGTATCAGGCACCACTCTATTTTCCCTAGCTTGGGGTTGTCTAACTCCCATGGGTCCTTTACCTCTATCATCAGATATCTGATCATTTCTTGGATCATTTGCAAATCTGTCTTGTCCTTGTTACGTATGCTAACCTTGAGAACCTTTTCCAATTCCTTTCTTTGCCCTGGCTAGCTTGTAAGAGATTTCTTTGACAAACTTGACCAAAGTCTTTACAACTTCCTCAAGATCCACAACCTTACTTGATTGAGGATTCTCTGGGTTGATCAGTTTAACACCCTCCCTCTTAGGAGGTTTTCCAACTACTTTAATGTTGTTCTCAATTTGCAAAGCCATGGTAAAGGCCTGTCTTAAAGTTCCAGGGTTCTTATCCCTCAAATAGTAAGAAAATTTCTTATCAAATGCATCTTAATACTTTATCAGACATGATTCATCACATGGCCTCAAATTAATAGGCAGTCTTCTCAATGTTTTGTTAAATCTAGTATTGAAATCATGCACTGATTCATTAGGATTCTTTTTTATATTTTCAAACTCTGATAAAAGAAACCTAGGGTCTGTCTTATCACCATATTGCATTCTAAAAGCATTTTTCATCTCTTTCCAGGAGTCAATGGAATTATCTGGCAAATATTTATACCAGTCCCTTGCATCTTCTTCTAGACTATGGATAAACAAATTAATGTACACATCCTCAAATTCTATTTCAAAGTCCTCCATCATATTGAAAAAGAGCTTTAAGTGCTGATCACCAGTGATTACATTATTTCCTTGAAACTTAGGTAATCTATTTCTTACATCCTGTGGCACAACATTTGGATAGCCAACCATACCTCTAAAACTGATGAGACCAAAAGTTTTAATGAGAAATGAAGGTCTAGGTGGAGGATGAGCCATATTATTTTGAGGAGGTAATCTTATAGGAGAAGAAAAATGATGAGGAGTGAAGGGTCTATGTGGTACAGGGGATACAATCTTCAAATGACTACCCTCCAAAGTCTCTTTTCACGACATAAACTATTAGCTTTGGAAAATACAGGGGTAGAATGAGATGCAAATCTTTCAAATACAAAAGAAGGCCCCTCTCTAGATGGAGAATTCAGATTTACAAAGAGACTACCTGATTCAGAAGTAGTTGAGGAAGTATTGCAATCTTCAATCATGTGCCGATCAGTTTCACCAATGGATATCTCTTTTCTTGATGTTTGATCTCCAACAACCTTCAAAATTCTTCCTCCTTCTGAATTAGACTTTCCAAACTCTAGAAACAACATTCTACTAGGGTCTGTGGCAAAGAAATATCTTATTCCTTCCAGCTTTGTAGAGATTAATGAAAAATATTACTTGATATATGTTAAGACACTGGTATTTATTAAGAATTTAAACAACACGGAGTCGCCACTAAGGATTTTCACCTTAGTTTGTGCAAATGCACTATGAAATACCTATCAAATGTCTGTTAATACTATAATTATGCAAAGATTACAAGATCTACTCTTCTTCTACCCAAATTTATCAATGATGATACAAAATTTAGTGCAATAACTATATAATCTAGAAATATTGTACTCAAAACTTACAACTTTGTTCAATATTTATAGATCTGATCAGAGAATAACTTTTACAAAATGTATTTGCATATAGAACTATAAGAAACATTACCAGGGTTTGGAAAAAATTAAATTCTTCCAAGAATCCCTAGAAATAGTGCCACGAGTGTTGTTGACGGACCAAATGGATGTGAACTGGAAACAAATCAACAAATCATCCTTTGCAACACAAATTAGTTCCCGACAATGCAAATCAGGTTCTTGACAACAAAAATCAGGTCCTTGACAATGGCGCCACTAGTGTTGGTATCCAAATTTGTTCTCCCTTTCAAGCCTAGAATAAATACAGATTGGATGTGGAGCTTAGAGGTAGATAGATCATAATGTGTGTCATTTTGTAGTCGGGGATGAGATCTAATTGGCCCTTTTTACTCATATTTGTGGAGAGATGGATAACACCTTTAAGAGGATTTGACCTATCCTCACTACTTTAGGTCGTGCCTCTTTGACTAGGGTGAGAGGACCCTTAGTGTAACCTCTATTATTGAAGGAGACACATATACCTTTCTTTTGCACAAATTTTATAAAGAAAACCTTGGGAAAATATGATCAACACACCAAATCTGACTCTCACGAGTTGTCACTTCCAGAATATGGAGATATTTTCAACACAAGGCTAAGGTTACTAAAGACATTATGGAATCTTGATTGTTCTACATATTTTTGCAAGTAGATTTTGTTCCTTTGTTGATACATAGGGAAAACAGGGGTGGTTCAGGGTGGATTCATGGTTTTGAATGATTTTGGTGGGAGATGAAGCAGGATAAAGTTGATTATACCAGATCTTCGAAGGGACTTCACAATAATGAACAACTCAACAACAGAATACTTCAGAATAGTTAAGACGTTCCTTCAACTAGAAGGTGTGCTTCAATGGAGGCCTAGATCAACACGTTTTCAAATAATATTTGAGACTCTAACATGAAGGCTCGAATTGAAATACTCAATTAAACACCAAAGTCTCTAATCAATCAATCCTAAGGTACACCCGAAGACATAATCACTTCCTCATCCTCAACACCTTATCACCTACCTCCTGCACCCCACACATTTTAATTTAATTACTTTAATTAAATTAATGCCATTTACCTCCATACATATTAATTTAATTATTTTAATTAAGTTAATAACCTTTTACCCACACACATATTAATTTAATTATTTACATTAAATTAATTCACTACCCTCACACACCTATTTAATATAATTTCCTTTATTAAATGCACCTCACCTAACCACCCCCATCATTTGACCCATTAACCTAAACCCTAAACCAATGTCCTAAATAAAACCTAACATTAGACCCATCCCCTCACCTCACATTTAAAAGCCTCCTAAGGTTGGTTTTCACCCCGAGGAAAAAAGAGACCCTTATCAAATGGTGGAACAACTTCCTAGGAAACTTTTGAACAACCTGAGATATCTCACCCAAACCGATGTCGGTTCACCTAAACCGACACCGGTTATGCCAAAAATGGACCAAATGGCCTATTTAGACCCATTTACAACTTTGTAATATGGGTTGTTGTTGGAAAAAATTCTGATCTCGAGTTCGATCTCTTTAGATGCGCGACAATAGAATGAAGATTGATTTGTGATCAACAAAGGCAACCAAATACACTGGCACAACAGTGAAACTTTCTTCCCAGCATCCTCCAACGTAGAAACTTCTTCATTATTCTTTAGACCTGTACCTCACAGAAGAGTAAGTATCCTCCTTCCATCTATTTCATTTTCTTATCATCATCTGTAGTATTTGTGGTAAA
Organism: Taxus wallichiana var. yunnanensis; assembly: GCA_018340775.1. Lineage (NCBI taxonomy): Eukaryota > Viridiplantae > Streptophyta > Pinopsida > Cupressales > Taxaceae > Taxus > Taxus wallichiana. Next base: position 27,999,031 of record CM031236.1, on the reverse strand, counting down.
GGAACCTAGTCTTTTACCCTCTGTCCATTCCCTCTCTCCAGTTGCAGCCACCTTCCATACCCAATCATCTTAATACTTGGCCCAATTTCCTATTTGACCTCCTCAGTAGTCTCAGACCTTCACAACATATCTACACCCCCTCTGTGATCAATCCCCACCTTTTATCCACTCCACTTTTGCCCCAAAACTCCAAAACCCGGACTATGTGATTCCACCAACCCCGACTTAACCATCGTCGGTTCTCTCTAACCATCACCGATTTACAATAAAACCATCATCGGTTTTATAAAACCATGGCGGTCTCTGTGTCACCTAATCTCTACTAGAATAACAACCTGTTTTTGACATATACCTACTTGAACACCTATTTGACCTTCAGATCTGTATCTAACCTAGCCTGTTAGCTCAGATTCACCTATAACCAACCTACTTGACCTCTAGATCTCCTTCTAGCCTAGCCTGTTAGATTAGATCTAGCCTATTGTGTTTTGTATGAGATGCCTAAATCATATTAAACTACAGTAGGACAATATTTACTTTATTTCAGCATTGAATTGTTTTAAATAGTGGATTGACAACCATCTAGGAAGTATCGCACTTCCAGGATCTAGCATATGCTAGGCAGTCCACTGCATATATTGTTTAACTCTCTTTGGTGGTCTTGTTTTGGTTCTTATACAGGTAGTTCCTCCTAGCCAAAAGGAAGGTCTCACAATCACTTTGATTCAGAATTCAGATACGCGCGCATATAACCTTCAACCATCCCAAATCAGGTATTCCTCTTACCACCTTTACCTTATCTGTTTTGTCAAGTACTTCTCAGAAAACTAAGAAATCAGGTGAAACATTTTGGCACACCTGGTGGGACCCATTCGGGGTTCCTTGCATCTTTCTTCATTCCTAGGTGAAAAATTGTGTGTGTTTGTTTCCCTTCTAGTAGCATTCACATTAAACTTTCTCCTTGGTAACATTCTCTTCTTTCTACTTGCTCTGAAAGACACATTTCTTTTGGTGTATTTAAAAAGAACCTTCTTATTCTTGTTTTTTGCATTTTAGTGAAAGAGCATCCCTCTTCCTGTTCATCTATTTTGTCATCGAATATCATACTTTCGATTTGGGTTTAAAACAAGTGCATTGCATTCTGATTTAGCTCATTAGCTCACATTAATTGAGGGCAACCTATACGCTGGAAGTCATGACCAGCTGATGGTTGACAAATGAATCATAGAAAAGCACTTCTATCCTTTTCTCTTTCTCTGAGTCTTACCAAACCACACAAAAATTCAAAATACATACATTCTTAAACAACATCCTACCTGGAAGAAGTTGTAGGTGATCACACGATCACGGTACAGTGGGCACCTAGCTCGCTGCTCTATCGAGTCATACTTCAGAGTGAAGCCCGCCCCCACCATAACATTCCTGAAACCTCACCCTTTAGAATTCTTTCTTTGTAGGAAGCCTTCCTCACCAAGAAATTCTATTGTTCTGTTCATAACATTCAGTCCATACAAATAACATAAGTTGAACAAACGTAATAGAATAGGCACTCTAGGAACGTTCTTTCTTAGTGTTCTGCTTGATTTGCGTTTTGAGGTGAGAGCTTTTGATCATTATTTTTGTCTTTCCTTGCACACTCCCAATCATAGTCGGTGTATTCTAACTTTGCTGAGTGTGCCTGGACCACATCTACATCATTCTCAGACTTCTGGGTTTGATTCAACACTAGATTTTTAAATCACAACCATCTTTCTTATTCTCTGTTTCAATTTCACAGTAACCTACGGTTATCTTTAATCATCCCCGGTTACATTCCAACAGCATCGGTTTAACCCAACCGCGTTGGTCTAAAGTCTTTTGGATACCTATCCAAAAGACACCTATTTCACTTTCTGAGCTGTAAAAGGCTCCTATCACCTTTCATATTGTCATTACTTCAATCACAGTCACCTTACGTCTCATCCTATGTGAAAATTGTCAGTCTGGGACCATCATTTAACAAACTATTGGTTTTTCACAGTAACCAGCACCGGTTAAGCCTAAGCCTAGCATCGGTTTACCCAAATTAGCTTCAATCACCTGTGCTATTTTACAGCTCACCAGCCGACCTAATTCACTCACCATTGACTATTTTCCTAGTTTTGTTGTGTTATGTGCCATTCAGACATAATACAGTCTCACCAAATCAGTTCCTATCCACATGGTGCTGACCCGTAGTCAGGAAAGCACCCTCATATTTCATGCTAGTCAACTACCACTCCCACCTAGCCCTTCATCACCTAGTCCTTCACCACCTTCCATCTCATCATCCATGGATCCCAATCAACCTATCACCATTCCTACAGGTGACACGGAGTTTGCACGACTCTTGGATCAGAATCCCACTTACTTTGAGCCACTACCTCACCCATGCCTCCACTCGAGATGCCTCGGGTCAATTGATCTATGGCATGCCCGTATCCTTATCTCCATCCCTAATGATCACTTCCACCTCGGCTCCACCTCCTACCATGGTGACCTCACCCATTTTATCCCCAGTTGTGTCACAACTAGGTCCCACACCAGCTTTGACCACCACATCCGCTACCTCTATAGCACCCGCAGTCTCCACCATACCTTCATCCACCACCCAAAACATAGCATCATCCGCACCTATTTGTCTCATATATACCAGTCACAATGCTACCACCCTTGGTGTCGGTAACCTCTACCCCATTTCAAAATGTTGTCCTTTCTATTCCCCAATCTCTACCTCCCATCTCTACTAGGGTCACTACGAGTGTCCCACCCTCACATACCTACTACCATCCACCTCCTCTTGTTTCATCGGTCATTCAATCCGGTATATACCCTCTATGTTTGTCTCTCAATTCCCACCTCCTTATTTGACACCACCATACTCTGGAATGTCGTATTCTTCATATGTCCAACAACAACCTCCTTTCACTCCGGGGGTACCCAATCTTCACAACCTAACAATGACTTTATCAAGTTAATGATGGACAAGATGCAGACATTAGAAGCATCTGTTTCCAGGCTCCCACAATTCTCTCACCTATGATGAGATTTGTAATGAGCCTATTCACCCATCCATTCCCATTCACCCATATCCCGTACACTAGGAGATGCCTAAGTTTAACCACTTTAATAGTAAGGAAGACCCACAGCAACATTTGTGATCTTTCAAACATGGGTGTTACTTAATTGCCCATGATGATGCTTTGCTTTTGTGAACCTTTCCCATGTCCCTAACTGGTCCAACATTGGACTGGTATAGTGGATTACCTAGACATTCCATCTTCTCATTCAACCAAATAGCCCAAGCCTTCTTGGATCATTTTTCGATTAACGTCATCAAGAAGGTTACCATGACCGATCTTTATTCTACGTCAATATGACGATGAATCTATCACATATTTTTGTCACTCATTGGCGTAGCCTAATCAACCAACTCACTTTCCAATTACCACAAAATAAACTCATAGAGCTCTTCACACGAGCCTATGCTAGACATATTTCACCTACCTTACAGGTGCAAACCTTCCAAACATTCGATGAGGCTTTCACCATGGCACGTAAGCTCAAAATTGTGCCATCGAAGAGAAGAAGATACAATTACGAAACAAGAACTCCTCGTTTAAATCACATGATACTTCCTCTTCCTCAAAACCTCAGATGAGTTATTCCAAAGCCAAGGGAACTGCCAATGTAGTGGTACTTAAGGCTGGCCCTACTCATCCATCCAATCATGCTAAACCTTCATCCAATCTATCACCGGTCCAAACCTTCCAATTCAAACATGAACAAAAGAAATATACCTCAATTGGGAACCATATTCATCTATTTTAGAAAATCTTATTAAAGATAATGCCATCACCCTTCCTCCTATCAAACCACATACTAGGTTTTGACCCCTCTCGCCCCATACTAGGTTGGTATAAGGAAAATGACTATTGTAACTATCACCGGTAAATGGTCATAGTGACAACAATTGTATCACCTTTAAAAACATTGTTCAGGGAATGCTCGAGAGCGGTGAGTTAGTCCTGGATAACCCTAATGCACCTACCAATCAAGACCTTCATATATTCAAGAAACCATTCCCTAACCATTCCCCATCTAATGATCAAACTGGTGATGCCTCACACAATGAAAGTAATACACGTGAGGTACATGTTATCTTTACTGACTTACCACTTGATTCCCAAATATCTCCTATCCCCTCCATCGAGGAAATCCTAGCCCAAAATCCTCTACCCACAGGAACCTACTTTATCCATTCCTCTACCCATAGAGGAAAGCCCTTCACCTCCCCGTACACCTGTGGAGGAGTCTCTCATTAGCACCAATATCATTTCCCCTTCAGCTTCCCTACCCAGTGAGCCACTACCAATTGTACCTCCTCCACCCACAAAGGAGTACCCATCATCTTCTCCACCTATTCAGGATCCAATAGATTTTTCGTTACCACTCGGTGACCATTCTCCATCAGCTACCCAAGATCCTGTGGACCTACTTTCAGCTCTCTTACCTATAGAGGCCAAAGCCAGTGAATTCCCTATTTCTCAGACACATTTTACGGGAATCACCACTCACTCCACATCTACCTCATCTACCACAGTGTCCATTCTCACGTTTGGCCGACCACCTAGACTATGTTGATAGGTCTTCACTTTGGGGGTGTCTCTTACTCCCGGTCTCGACCCAAATGCAATCATCTTCCACTGACACTTCTACCATTTATCTGAAGAAGTTTCAACAACCCAAACCACACATGAACATAACTCTTGATACATCTTCTATTGCATCATCCTCATCTATACCCGCCTCTCTACCTACTAGCCGACGTGTTCCAACACCATCTCTTGTATCTAAACCCACTAGTGTTCTAGGGGTCACACCCACATCAAACCTTGCACATCCTCCTATCAGGATACACTTGACCACATCTTCCCATATACCTATTGAACCAATCCCTCAACCTAAATGAAAAACCCAACCTTCTAATCCGCATGCACCACCTCACCAACTACACCTTTATCACCTTCACCCCTACCATCCATCTTGGGACCTCACCCCTCTACCTTAACAAAATCTACTCTCTCTAGGGGTAAACCTAAAATTCCCTTGACCCCTTCACCATAGCCTGCTAGCTCTACCTAGGTGAACCTTGCATCCTTCATCACCATCTATAACTTCTTTTCCTCCTATACCACCATTACCTTCTATACCTCCTTCACTACCTATGACATTTTCTTCCACCTCACTTGTACCTCCCTCTCGACCTCACCAACACCTACCACACACCTCAGTTGTCCCCTTGGGTCACTCATCCTCTCCCACCATCTGCCTTGCCATCTACATCACGTGCTCCCCTACACCTCTACCTAAGAAAAAGCACCAAAAATAAAAAAAACCATTAATTTCCAAAGAGGTGGTTAAACTTACCCCTCTTTCTATTGCTTTACACCTACACCAAAGAAAGTACAACCCAAATCCAAGACTACATCACCTCAACTACCACCACAACTACCCAATCTTCCAACCAAACCTACTTTTACTTCACATTGTGATCCACTGGTGGGATCATATGCCACCATCTTGGCTAACCTCTGGAAAGCTCTGTTATCACCCTCCCTCCTCTTAGACCTTATGACCCTCTTAAACCTAAACCAAAAGGGTTTGATGATACTAAAATTTGCACTTACCATCATGTGCTAGGACATGATGTTGAGAACTATAAGGGTCTAAAGGCTTCCCTCATTCAATTATGTCCTTCTGACCCCAATTTTGATGATGATGACCTCCTGGATGATGAACCTATTTCACCCTCACCACCTTCTTCACACCTTCCTCCTACACCTATACCACAACCTCCATCTTCACCGCCACGACCTTTCTTTCCATCTCGAAATTTGAAATCAACATGGTCCGCATCCAAGAGATTGCTCAACCTTCTCCTAAATGCCGTGTTGGACACTCATCGCAGAAGGCTCTTATCCACCTCTTGGTAAATGTCCCTCCTGCTGGTATACCTTTCATGATAACCCCTTCTCCCTTTTCCAACTCCCTCAAATCAATATGATTCACGTCATTACCCGAGGTCGTGTGAGAAAAGGGAAAGATAAAATAGCCGATCCCACCAACCAATCCATACCCAACATACCATCACACCTGCATACCTAAAATCACTATCCGTGGTCCTACATATCCTATTTCTGATGGGGTTACACACCACACCATGCTCAAACAATTACACCAATCTCCTCTCAAAATGTCCTTATACGATCTCATCCAAACCTCGAGTCACATCGTCAAGCCCTCATGGAGGTCCTTCAATCTATTGAGGTTTTACCTAATGACCCCACACCTGTAGCATCTATTATCACACCTCATCATGTCACCTCACTCACCAAATTTCCATCTACCTCATCACCTCCACCTGTTCACCAAGTTGCTATCCTTAGTTTCTCGGATGATGAAATTGTCCCCCACCAAACCAATGACCCAGATCCTGCACTTTTCATCTCCATCCATATCGATAATATACGCATCTGACGTGTTATGATCGATGGGGGTGCTAGCATTAACATCATCTCCTCTCACGCATTCAAACAAATGCGCATACCCAAAAACTACATGCATAAACATCCAGTCATGTTGCATTCATTCAATGATGCTATCACCTCTACACTTGGCACTATCATCCTCCACATTTGTGTGGGTCCCCATACTATTCCCAAGCTGTTCTATGTTTTGGAAGGGGAGTTTCAATACAATTTTTTGCTTAGACCCTGGATTCATGCCATGGGTTGTGTTCCTTCTACTTTGCACCGATGTGTAAAGTTCAACATGAAGGACGTTCCTATACCATTCCAACTTGACCCATCACCTTTCAAAACCTACAACATGCTTTACCAGCCCAATGATGTCCTTGTACCTGTTAAGGCATCTACCTCCCTACCTACATCTTCTTCACACATGACCCCATCCACCAGTGCCGTTGCAACCTCACCTTCGCCCAAATCTTCTATTCCCACCATTGTTGTCACTTCTACCAGTCACACATCAGCTTCCCAACTAACCGACACCTCTGTTCCGATCTAACTTCTAATGCTTCCTCCATTCCAGCCACCAATATATCAACCACTGATCCCTTGGAAGGTGTTTTTCAATGCCTCACTATGGGGGAGTATCACCTGTACAATGTCAATACATTCCTTACTCCACAAGAGTATGGAAACCTTCACCAACATCCTCACTATGATCACCACATAGGTGAGCATCTCCTTTATGGTCCTCCCCACCTCCGTACCCATCTTACCTATGGGGGACTTGATATTTCCACTTACACACCCGAACCACCATCACAAACCCGACCTTTTTTGGCTGACCTTCAGTCACTTACCAACCACCGCTTCGCTCACACTTTCCTACACCACTTTGTGCTGGAAGGGTTTCAGCTTTGGCCTTTATGAGCAAGGTCATCACACCATTATTTCATGTACCACACGTAAACACAATGATCGTAGTGGAATTAGTTTTACCAAACTACCTGCCAAAAAGCCCCGTATTGAACTCATTGAAGACATTGACCCCTCTCCACCTTCTTCACCTACCCCACCTTCACCACCTTCACCAACGGAGTCGATGGATCCTAAATCTATCCCTCCTACCTTTTTTTTTCATAAATACCATTTCCTTGGGGCCTCTGACCTATCACCATGATGGCGAGGCTCCTTCCTCTCTTCCTTTCTTGTATCCTGACATGATAGGGGACGATACTCCTTCTATTAATGTCGTTCAATGTCAGGATGATGAGTCCATACTCACCTACCTTGGTGTTGAAGACTCTTATATTCACCAGTCGTTACCTTCTGAGATGCAAACAATGTTGAATGAATCGACTATCAAGTCAACATCCACACTCAGGATGACCCCACATTCTCAAGATTGGCCAATCTCTGGATGTTGCTGAACAGGAAGCCCTCACTTCTTTTCTTAAAAATCATAGCCATGCTTTCACTTGGTCCTATGCTTGACATGCCTAGCATTGATCCCACTATCATGGTCCACAATATTGTAACCATTCCCAATGCCAAACCCGTAAAACAAAAGTTGAGGAAAATGCACCCTCGCATTGCTCTTCTTGTCAAAGAAGAACTTCAACACCTTCTCTCAGTTTCCTTCATCTTACCCATCGATTACCCCCAATGGATTTATAACATCATCCCTATCACTAAGGTGATAGGGGACTTCACATTTACACCGATTTCCATGATCTCAACCTTGCTTTCCCAAAAGATGATTTTCCTCTGCCTAGTATTGACCAGTTGGTTGACCTTACCACTGGCCATGAGATGCTATCACTTATGGATGGTTTCTCGGGTTATAACCAAATCTTGCTTGCTCTAGAGGATCAACACAAAACCACATTCATTACCCCTTGGGGACCTTCTGCTATCGAGTCATGCCTTTCGGCCTTAAAAATGTTGGTGCCACCTATATCGTGGGCTATGACCTACATTTTCCATGACATTATGCACCGTATATTAGAAGATTATGTAGATGATCTTCTCACCAAATCTAAACGTCACGCCGAGAACCTCACCGTCCTCAAAACCATCTTTGACCACCTCATTAAATATTGCATCCGCCTTTAGCCTAAAAAGTGCATCTTTGCGTTCTCTCAGGAAAGCTCCTGGGATTTATTGTTTCCTTACGTGGTATAGAGGTTGACCCTACTAAAGTCAAGGCCATTCTCAATATGCCTCCACCCACTAACCTTCACCAGCTTCGTAGTTTGCAGGGCAAGTTACAATCTATTCATCGATTTATTTCCCAACTCTCTTGACCATTGTCAACCATTTCATCACCTTCTCAAAAAGGATGTCTCTTTCAAATGGGATGACAACTACCACAAAGATTTTGAGGCCTTAAAACAATACCTTCTCCAACCACCCATACTTGTTCCACCTAAAGATGACCAACCCTTCTATCTATACATCTCTACTACCGATCACTCTTTAGGGGCCATGCTTGCTCATCATGATGATCAACATAGGGAGCAGGTAGTTTATTACATAAGCCATACCCTTCTAGACTATGAAACCCGATACACTCACCCTGAAAAACTTTGCTTAGCCTTAGTTTTTGTTGCCACCAAACTTTGCCATTACCTACTCAACCACAAAACCTATGTTGTGACCAACACTGACCCCTTACACTTCATGTATGCTAAACCTTACCAAAATCAACATGCCACACATTGGCTCATGCTTCTTGCTTGACCTAGACCTCGAATTCATCCACCAAAAATCTATCAAGGGCCAGGCCATTGCTGACCAGCTCATGATGCACCTCTTTCTGGGAATCAATCTTTGAACTTTGATTTCCCTGACGAATCCATTGCTAACCTCTCTTTGGATGATGACCCTTACCAAATGACCTTATTCTTCGATGGTTCCAAATGTCAGCATGGGGGTGGTGCAGGCATTATCCTCATTCCTCTTGATGGTGAACCCATGCCCTTATCATTCAAACTTGACTTCAATGCACTAACAATATCACCGAATACGAAGCACTCGTATTGGGTCTCATGACTGCCTATGCCTTAGATGTTAGATCCATTAATATCTTTGGTGATTCTCAACTGGTAGTAAACCAAGTCAATGGTGTTTATCAGTGTCATAATGAAATACTTCAAGAGTACAAATGTTATGTTGGCATCATGTTGACTACCTTTGACCGCTATAAAATTCAAACCGTTCACGATCCACCAATAAATTCACGGATACCATGGCCTGCCTCGCTTCCCAAATACCCACTTCACCTGACAATTCAGACATCTTTGTTACCATAAAATGCATACCGAGACCTTCTTATAAATCTTGTTGTGTTAATCATCAACTGCCTCACTAAACACACAAGACCTTTGGTATAAGTAGCTTGCGGACTACCTTTCCCTTTCTATATTGCCTCTTGATCTCACACGTAATGGAAAACACCTTTCTCAAAAAGGCCTCTCATTATGTCATCATGGGTGGCCTCCTCTATAAACACGGATTTGATGGTATCCTCTTACGATGCCTTACCAGCTCTGAAATCCCCTATACCATTAAAGAAGTTCACGATGGCATATGCGGAGGTCACTTCAGTGGCTTTCTGTTTGCTAAACACATTCTTCACCTAGGCTATTATTGGCCAACCCTCAATCATGATTGTTGTGACTATGTTAAGCATTGTGTAAAATTCCAACAACATGCCAATCTTCATCATACACCTAGTCATGCCTTACAGTCGCACTCGTGACCTTTGGCCCTTCTCTCAATGGGGTTTGGATCTTTATCGGAGAGATCAATCCCCATTCTTCCTAAGACATCAATGGATCATCACCGCTATCGAATATTACACCAAATGGGTTGAAGCCATACCCCTCATCTCTACTAAATCTGAGAAAATATGTGAGTTCATCAATCATCACATTATTTTTCGCTTCGGTGTTCCACATCGCCTTATCACTGATAATGGAAAACAATTCAAAAACAAAACTCTACAGAAACTTTGTGATGCCTTCGACATATCCAACTAAGCTTCTCCTCACCATATTACCCACAAACCAATGGCCAAGCCAATCCACCAACAAAACCCTAAACAAAATTCTCATGAAAGTGGTTAACGATATTGGGAAGGACTAACATACGCATATTCCTTTTGCTCTTTGGGCATACCGTACTAGTATTCGCACCTCCACTGCTGCTACTCCCTTTTCTCTGGTCTACGGTACCGAGGCTATTTTTTCTCTCAAGTCTAGATCCCATCTCTCTCGTATCTCTCTTCAAGATATGCTTACTTGATGATGACTTTCACCAAGACCATTTAACACAACTTGAGTTATTAGATGAACGCCATCTTCATGCTCTCGACCATCTCCAAGTCTACCAAAATGCATCAAGCATGCCTATGAAAAACATGTCCATGAATGCACCTTCAAGGTCGGTGATCTTGTCCTCAAGGAAAATCAACACGTAACCAAAGTAGAAAAAAAGCAAACGGGAAAGTTTTCTCCTAATTGGCTTGGACCATACATCGTGACCCATGACTATGGATCAGGTGCTTATCACTTGTCTTCACTTGATGGTAAGCCCAAACCTGAGCCCCTCAATGCCTTGCATCTTCGACCATTCTACTGTTGACTTCTAGTCCTACATCACTATTTATCTATTTCATGCTCGTCCCTTGAGTGCCATTCACCTTTCTCTTTTCCACACCTCATCCCCAATGACTAAACAAGAATCATGTGATTACCCATCACCCTTTTTCCTTATCTTAAATATGTGCACCACGGCTCTGCACATGGCATGATTCTCATGGATAATTTTCATCTTCTTTTAGATGAGATCCCATGGTCATTCACCCTTGCCTTCTCAACAAGAACCAAATGCTTCGTTATAGTCTCGTCCATGACTTAAAAGCCAAAAAAATTATTTCCAAAAATAAGGGATTAACTCCTTGAGTCAAACTTCCAATATAAAAGATGAATCCCTCAAAAGGACATCTTCTACCTTCAATTGTTCACTATAAGTAGATTGCTCCCTTGAAGGAAAGCTATAAAAAGCTCACAACTCTCTACATAGTCTTTCCAAAAAGAGACTACTATTTTCTCAAAAATCAAAATTCAGAAGCTTCCCGCATCGATCAGCTTCACGAAGACCTCAAGGAGACATATATTCATCCCATATAGACTTCCCGCATCGATCAGTCTATCTAACAAAGTCAAAAAAGAAAAAAAAAAGAAAAGTAAACTTTTTCGTCATGGACTTGTCTATTGTGATCTTGGATTCCTTGCCCAAGGCATTTTGCTTCATAACATATGACCTGATTACCTTCACCTCCTTACCCATTGTCTTTTCACTTCATACCTCAAGGGACCTGCTGAACCAATGACATTTGGTGATCATGTGACTATTCATCACTCTTAGAATTATCAATCATGCAATGTCTTTAGGGTCTTACGTTCACTAGCCTATCTGTAGATGTGTTTCATACATTTTGATCCTTGCTAATTCGGGTGGCTTTCTTGCCCCCTCTTATCTTTTCTCTTCTTCATTACCTTTTGATCCTCCTATATAGGACTAGACCCTCGATGCCTATCTTTTGGGATTTTCTTCTCCCACCTCAATCAACCTAAAATCACCTTTACCTATCTACCTATACTCTACCCAAACTTAATTGACCTTGACCTAATCATCCCTATGACCTGGACTCAACCCTACCTATCAACCTACCTACCTCTTCTTCTATCTTCTCTTCTATCTTCTCATATTCTTCCCTAGCCTATGGGAGAACTACATCGGTCTGAGGTCCCTTTTCACCGGGACTATGTAGGCAGCACTTCCAGGGCATGGGGCCCTGGAAGGTTAGCTCAACCACTCTTTACCCTAACCATTTTCCCCACCTTTACCTGATTTCCTGTTCATATCAAAAACCCAAAAATCTATCCCATATCCACATCATTTGACCTACATACACTCCTCATGTTTCACATACTCTTTTACCACTACCATTATTTCCCATATTCATCTATAACCCATATTTAAACATTGTACACCATTACATTCATTTGCATTAACATGTATTACCAAAATACCAAAATGAACATCCATGCCTAAACCAACCGATCCATGCCTAAACCAACCTGACTCGATCCATGCCTAAAATTAACTCATCCATGCCTAAACTCCTATCGATCCATGCCTAAAAATTAACCCGACTCGATCCATGCCTAAAAAACCTTAACTCCATGCCTCAATCCATGCCTAAACCAACCTGACTCAATCCATTCCTAAACCAACATGACTCCACCATGCCTAAATTACCCTGACTTAATCCATGCCTATACCAACCTGACTCGATCCATGCCTAAACCGACCTGACTCCGTCATGCCTAACTCACCTAATCCATCCATATCATCATAAAGTAAATAAAATACACATCACAACACATAATCAAATGAACCTCATATATCTCCTCATATACATCTCAGTGTATCAATAATGTACACTCATCTCAAAAATACATGTGTCTCTCGGACATCATCATATCATCAGAGGCTCTCAATACAAAATATCTTTTGGCTCATGGCATGTATCATGTACAAAAAAATATAATACATATAAAATCTCTTCGGCACGCAGTCGGTCTCATATATAATACATATAAAATGACTCGGCACGTAGGCCGGTCCATAACAAGTCAATCATCTCCCCATCTGATATCGGGAATGCTCCTGTGACTGTGTCTCTCCCGACCCCTCTCCGCCACACCTGTCTAGTTCCCGGCACCTGCCTCACCTCCTGCTGATGGCCCCTCACCTAGGGCTAGCCTCTCTGCACACTAGTGGCCTCACCACAACCCTATCCCTAGGCTCACCGGCCCCCTATACTCTCCACACTATGAGTGCGGGATCTAGTCCTCTCACTGGAGGCCTGTGTGCTGCTCTGTACTCGGCATAAGAGGGCACATCTAGCCCGATAGCTAACAAATGATCCTGATAGTATCATGCCTCTACTAGGGCATCCCTAAATCAGACCATGGTCACTGTATCTGTGGGGGTGCCATGGGTCTCACTACCTACGTAGGTACCTATACATGGGACCCTGTCCCTAAACCTGCACTGAGCCCTGTGCTGGTACTAGAGCCTGAGTCGGCCCTGGAATCTGTGCCTGTGCCTGTATCTGGGCCTGTAGGGTAGTAATCTGTGCTTGTTTTGCTATCAGATGGCCTTGGACTCGTAACCTTGCCCTCAAGGCTGTGGCCAATCGGCCTTGTAAATCCAGTACATATGCACTGTAGGGGTGGCTATCTGCTCTCCATCTCCACCTACCTCCTCTCCATCTCCATCTCCCCTTGCCTCCACCTGTAGGTCCCTGTCCCTACCCTACTTGAGCTTGTAGTGTTGCTATACGGGCCTATAATGTGGCAAACCTATGCCTCTCGTGCACTGTGCGCTACCCTACATGATCCCAGCTACGTCACCAAAGTAACCACTTGCCCCTGTAGGGCATCTCTCTGAACTGTGATGGTGGTTAAGTCCAACTACCTTGGCCTGGGTGGTATGGCTCTCAACTGTGCTGCCCACCACTACCTGTATCCATCTACAACCCCAGCATCATCAATCAATCTGGTGTCTCTCATGCTGCTCTCATATCTATTCGGCACTTTGGGTCATGGTGGAGACATAGGTCTCTCCACGTCATCTCTCATGTACTACGGAACAGAGGTGGGTGGTACACCCTGGACTAATCCAAACTGGCACCTAACCCACTCTATGGGTATCCACTCATGCTCTCCCGCTCTCCTCCCCTCTATCCACATATATAGTTGTAGCCCATCTAGCTTCGTGGCCATCTGTCTATGTATGCGGGAAGCCCACATATGACCTCCAAATGATGTCCACCCCAGATAACCCCTCCAACAACCTCCTATAGTAAGCTACATCATGAGTAGCTCTGGCACCTCGGGCCTCTCCATGGCCGGTACCACCGCCTGTACCCCACTCTCAAAATCTCTATTGGGAATGCATCTGCCCGAGGCATCCCCACTGGTCAAACACAAACAATGTGCTCGTAAGCCCAATAATGTAGTAGTATGATGTAGCAAATGTTGAACCTCTGCAGTCACCCGTAGGCCCATAGCTCTCTATATACCTGTCATCAGCAATGCAGGTGCCCATGCAAACCGTGTCGATGTATCATCATGTCATGAAGGACTCCCATCAGTGACCTCAGGAATCTCCCACCCTCTGCATCTAGTAGTGTGAAGCAACACACTTTGCCTCCATCAAGAGTACCACTAACCTCATCTCCTCTGGATGAGCTCTATACATCGCTCCATAGCTCATGCTAGCACTATGGAACGTCAGGTCTGCTACACCCTCACCAAAAATGGGTGCTAGTAGCTCCTCAGACGCCTCTGAAGAGATAGAATAAACCTAGGCCCCCAATATGGGAAACCGTAGGATCTTGTAGACGTCCTCTAGGGTGATCGTCATCTCACCCATTGGCAAATGGAAGGTGTTGGTCACCGAGTCCCATCTATCGATGAGGGCAACCATCGACTCGCCTCCCGGACTACATGACGATAATGCCACACCCCTATCAACCCTACCTCTCAAACATGCTGCAACTCCTCTTACGTCATGCTCACCCGTCATCATCATAATAAGGGTGGCACCTGAGCCCTCATCCGCAACTCATCTCGGGCCTACATCCCATAAGAACAATGTATTAGTACACCTTCCCAACTTACCCTATTTCACCCCACATCTCGACCTAATCTCTTTCCCCACCCCATCCTGTTGGCCTTGTCGCTAATCCAACCTACCCAAACCCACCTACCCAAACCTATCTACCCTAAACCTACCCAAACCCATCTACCCTACCTATCTCCCCTAACCCTCACCCAAACCTACCCAAACTCACCCACCTGAAACTATCTACCCTACCCCTCACCCAAGCCTCCCTTACCCTTTTCCATCTCACCTAATCCTTTCCCACCTACTCTACTTTCTCACCCTAAACCCTTCCCCTCTCACCTAACCCTTCCCCACCTAACTAACTTTTGGTCCCAACTTACCCTTAGGTTAACCGACGCCGGTCATCATCGACTGACCCCGGTTATCCCCTGACCGACCATGGTCTCCACTTGACCGGCATCGGTCACCGTTCTTGTGACCAATACCGGTCTCTACCCACCGACGTCGGCCACAAGTTGACCGACATCGGTCACTGTCATGCTGCCCCCCCCCGACTTCCCAACCCTCCTTTTTCCCCTCCTACTCCTTCTACCCACCAAAATCCCTCTTTTCACCTCTACTTATTCCTCTCTCTCCTTTTAACCTACCCCCTACCCTTCACTATCCCCATTTCCCTCTCTTTTTCACTTATTTTCATTTCTTCCCCCAACCCCCATTTTAAAACATTTTTTATATTTTAACCAAATTAACTCCAAAATCAATAACACAGGTTCAAATCCTACCGATCCTCGCTACCACCATCATGGTGGAACCTCCGGCCTCCACACCACTCCTCCCGATCCCTCTCCAGCCTCCGCCATCCTCAAATGACCTCCAACTCTCTCCACCAATCACCTCACTCGATCCGATCTCATGGCCCACCTCTCGCCCAATCAATCTTGCCTATGTGGCTCACCAACTCAGCTCCCTGACGCTCTCTTTTGTCCTCTTCCTCTTTTCTCTCTTCTTGTCCTTTTCTCCTTTTCCAAATGCACAAATGAATTTTCAAAACATGGGTTTTTCACTTTTTATAACCTACCCGACTCAACCGACGTCGGTTAACCCTTGACCGATGTTGGTCTTCTGCCCTAGCCAACCACCGTTGGTTCTTCTCCACCATCCTCGGTTCCTCCCGACCAATGTCGGTTACCCTACATACTCATTATCCTCACATTGACCTCGTTTTCCTTACCTCCCCTTTCTTTTGCCTCCCCTACACCTCCCTGGACCACCTTCCCCTCTAGCCCTCCACCTTCTTCAACCTTACCTCGTTAGCCATTGACGCCTCCTTATTTTACCCCCACCTCAGCCTTACCCGTGTTGTGACTTATATACCTAGACCTAGAAAACTATTTGTGACCTTTGAACCAATGTGCTCACTATACCTTGTGACACTGTTACCTGTGTTGATTGACCTAATGACCTTACCTAGCCTATTGCCGTGATGTTTATCCTGACCCTACCTTTGGTGTACCGAAACATACCTAAATGTTCCTGAACCTAACTTACGTTGTGTTTCTGACCATATCCTATACCTTGGATACCGGAATCACTTCAACCTTGTTTGGATAACCCTATCGACCTTAGATGATGTAGAGTTTGCAAGCTCTTCAACCTGGTACCGTGTCACAGTTTATACGTGTGCATGCGTTCAACTGCCCCTACCTTTGACCTTGGCCCATTTACATGTTTACCTATATGCCCGATTTTCCCTTACCCCATTCCTCATTTCTCATCATTCTACTTTGCATCCACTTTTATCAAACCACTCGCCGATGTGCTCTGCCACCTCATCAGTTCCTGGTTTGAGGGGGATCACCCTCATTCCCACTTGGGGCAACCACATCTTATTTTTTTGCGTCGCTTACCAATACAAGCTACACAACAAAAAGGGGAAAATGTAGACACCAAATCGTGTCATAATCACCTTGGTCCCCTAGCACAGCCCTATAATCACTTCCTCATCCTCAACACCTTATCACCTACCTCCTGCACCCCACACATTTTAATTTAATTACTTTAATTAAATTAATGCCATTTACCTCCATACATATTAATTTAATTATTTTAATTAAGTTAATAACCTTTTACCCACACATATTAATTTAATTATTTACATTAAATTCATTCACTACCCTCACACACCTATTTAATATAATTGCCTTTATTAAATGCACCTCACCTAACCACCCCCATCATTTGACCCATTAACCTAAACCCTAAACCAATGGCCTAAATAAAACCTAACATTAGACCCATCCCCTCACCTCACATTTAAAAGCCTCCTAAGGTCAGTTTTCACACCGAGGAAAAGAAGAGACCCTTATCAAATGGCGGAACAACTTCCCAGAAACTTTTGAACAACCCGAGATATCTCACCCAAACCGATGTCGGTTCACCCTAAACCGATGTCGGTTCACCTAAACCAACGCCGGTTATACCGGAATGGACCAAATGGCCTATTTAGACCCATTTACAACTTTGTAATATGGGTTTTTGTTGGAAAAAACTTCTGATCTTGAGTTCAATCTCTTTAGACGCGATAGTAGAATGAAGATTGATTTGTGATCAACAAAGGCAACCAAATACACTGGCACAACAGTGAAACTTTCTTCCCAACATCCTCCAACGTAGTAACTTCTTCATTATTCTTTAGACTTGTACCTCACAAAAGAGTAAGTATCCTCCTCCCATCTATTTCATTTTCTTATCATCATCTTGTAGTATTTGTGGTAAAGAACCTAGTATTTTACCCTCGGTCCATTCCCTCTCTCTAGTTGCAGCCACCTTCCATACCCAATCATCTTAAGACTTGGCCCAATTTCCTATTTGACCTCCTTAGCAGTCTCAGACCTTCGCAACATATCTACACCCCCTATGTGATCAATCCCCACCTTCTATCCACTCCACTTTTGCCCCAAAACTCCAAAACCTGACTGTGTGATTCCACCAACCCCGACTTAACCATCGTCGGTTCTCTCTAACCATCATCAGTCATTTTATAAAACCGTGGTTGGGTCTCTGTGTTACCTGATCTCTACCAGAATAACAACCTATTTCTAACATATACCTACTTGAACACCTATTTGACCTTCAGATCTGTATCTAACCTAGCTTGTTAGCTCAGATTCACCTATAACCAACCTACTTGACCTCTAGATCTCCTTCTAGCCTAGCTTGTTAGATTAGATATAGCCTATTGTGTTTTGTATGAGATGCCTAAATCGTATTATACTACAAGTAGGAAAAAAATTTACTTTATTTCAGCATTGAAATTGTCTTAAACAGTGGATTGAAAGCCATCTAGGAAGTATCGCACTTCCGGGATCTAGCATATGCTAGGCAGTCCACTGCATATATTGTTTAACTCTCTTTTGTGGTCTTGTTTTGGTTCTTATATAGGTAGTTCCTCCTAGCCAAAAGGAAGGTCTCACAATCAATTTGATTCAGAATTCAAATACGCACGCATACAACCTTCAACCATCCCAAACCAGGTATTCCTCTTACCACCTTTACCTTATCTATTTCATCAAGTACTTCTCAGAAAACTAAGAAATCGGGTGAAACACCCTCCACTAATGACTAGGATGCCATGCCACCCTAATTTCTCTCATGTGAGAAATTCTTTTAATCTGTGGATTTGACAGTAATCATTCTAATTTCTCTCATGTGAGAAATTCCCCTTTTAATCATTTTCAGAGGCTCTTTTTTGGATATGACAGTAATCTTTTCGTTCTTGATCATCACATTTTTCACCTTTTGCACTTCAGAACCTCATCATTTCATCCTTTTTCCTCCGAAAATTTACATTCTGAACTTCTGGATTTGGCATTTTGTGTTTTTTCACAAGCTCGAGTAAATATCTACTTCAAAAGTACCTCAGATTTACAAATTGAGCTCCCAAATTGATTCAATTGAACTTTGCAGACCAAAACGACATAAATTTGCCAAAAATTGATGAAGAATGATGTAAAAATGCATCTCCAAACATCCTAGAGCTTCAATGGTGGAAAAATCAAATGAAATGCACAACTACCGTTGATCTTGCCTTTCAAATTTTAATCTGAGCCTTCCACATGGCAAAATGTGATTGGAAATGGGCCTGGGAGCACTTTTTGACATTTTATAACTTTTGGAAAAAGTAAAATTTTGACATTTTTCTCTCGCCCCTCCGCCCTTAGAAAAAGGCTTGACACGTGTCCCAATGTGGGTCCTAGAGGAACCGTGGCTCGATTATGCTATTTTACCTCATTTTTGGAAAAAGGAAAATTTTCCAAATTTCCCCAGCTCCGCCCTTCTACCTTTAGCTTTTGATGTGGGTTCCAGTGGACTTGCGCTTCATTTTTTCACTTTATACTTATTTTCCAAAAAGGAAAAAATTCCACATTTTCCCCATGGGCCTGCACCTCCATTTTTGACTATTCAACGCTGGCATTACTTTCTGTCAGGGGTCGCACTTCAACTTATAATTTTATCCCCTTTTACAAAAGGAAAAAAACCTTAAATAACCCCGAAGCTCCATTTCTCCATCTCCCGCCTGCCACGTGTCTCGATGGCACATTTTGAGATGGTCCCCAAAAGTAGAGACCCCAAACATGCATGGTCCCTCCATGTGTCCTAGGCCCTTTAGGAAGTTGCTTGAAAATTTTAAGTACAAAGCGGAGGCAATGGAAACCTCCACCTGTCCCCCTATCACAATTGTTAAGGTGGGACCTTGAGGCAGATCCTCAAATGAGTGCCAACCCACCACGTGTCCATGGCTTGCCAAAAAATGTACCGGCTGCATGAAAATGTTGTCTAAGTCTCTGGGAAGCATCGAAATCCTCCATGTGTCCCCCCGACGTAACTCCAAGGTCAAACCAAAAGGTGAATTTTCAAACGAGCACCGTTCCTCTCCACATGGACAAATTTTGGGTTGAGGTGAGCCACAAAGTTTTTAGTGTGCCCCACCAAGCCCCATCTAACCAAAAAGGGCCACATTTCCACTGATGCAGAGATGTAAATTTGATGGGATAAACACACCCATCAAACCGTAAAATGTAGGAAAATCACCATTTGAGCCTAGAAATGAATCTTTCTTCAAGGAAAAAGAACTTGGAAATGTTATAAGGATTCAAATATGATCCTTCGAGATACATCCAATCACGTTTCCACAGGTATTTAGGACAAAAAGTATAGGGACAACAATACGTGATTTTGAAAATGAAAGGAAAGGAACAAACCAAGTTTTATGCCCAATTTACAGACTCCTTAAGATGGACAGAGAAACAAATTTTTTTGGACCTTTAAGTGATCTTCGACCAAGGAAGGGACTGATCATGACAACCAAATGGAGGATAGAGTCTACAAGCACCAACTCGGGAGATAGAAACATGACAGAGGCCGTAAACCGGGAATTTCAAGGACAAATGGGGTTCGACTAATTTGAGCACCAACACCCTCAATGTTAGATGGGAATATAAAAAGGCACATCCTTATTGCAGATATAAGAGTAAATAAGCTAGATCATGGCTTGTCAAAGATGGATTCAATAGGGTTCCTAGACCTAGCAAAGGAAGTTATTCCTGAAAGCGTGAGAAATACCCGTCTCGATGAAAGAGTAACTTATGATGGCGAATCCTCCTTGAGTGTTGGAAACTGGTTTTCACCCAAAGACCTACCCATTGTGCCATAATTGTGTGGTTTTCACATGTGGACAACCTATTTTTTCTTTACTATTTTCTCAAATTTTCCATGTTTTGTTTATTTATTTATTTTTCTACTTTTTAGTTATTATCTTATATTCGCGCCATACTTAAGCTTAGAAACATTTGATATGCATGTTTTTCATATGTTCTAGAAGTTCTTCACCATCTAAATATGAAAGTTTCTAAGCTTCTAACCCATATTTAAAAATCACCACATAAGGCCCAAGCCACTGGCCTCAAACATATCTTTATTTTCTGTCTTTGACGATGTTCTTTTGATTTTCTTTCAGCACTAGATCACCTACATCAAATTCACGATGAATGATCCATTTTTTATATCCTCTTGATACTCTTTTCTGATTATACCTTGAGGTGATTAAGCACTCTTATCCAATTTTCATCCAATAGCTCTAGCTCTCTGCTTAGCCTAGAAAATCTGTAGTCTTTGTCCTTATTAAGATAATCCCAGAGATATATTCTTAGGGAAGGAAGCTCCACTTCCAAGGGTATGATGGATTCAATGCCATAAACTAGGGAATATGGGGTCATACCAGTAGGAGTGCGGATGGATGTTCAATAGGTCCAGAGGGCGGGATGTATCTGTAAGTGCCAATTATGGCCAATCTTACTTTGTTGTTGCAGACTCACAAAGACCCCCGGATGCGGATCGGAGCTTCTAGGTTGATGTTCAGGCATCCAGTGTGATTGCACAACATGGAATCCTTTCTCCAAGTGTGGGACTTGTAAAGATGAGAAGGATTCTCTAGAGAAGGCTGGTTCCTATTCCTCTGTTCAGATGCACACAAAAATGTAGAGGGTTTACTAAAACCTAATCTAACTTGTCAAGGAGACAGGGTGAGAAAATGCATAGAATAAAACCTAAACTACAGAGGTGATGCACCAAGGAATGTTAGACACTCGTTTTGCAAATCTAACACAGACCACATAGATGCAATACAAACACTATGCACAGGTAACCAAACTGCAATAAGAGATCAAAATAATAGCAATGAATACATGAGAGGGTTGAGAATCAATCACAAACATATATATATTGCTTAGGAGTCGATACAGTACATCACAATGGCCAAGAGGAAAAAAGCGCATTACGATCTCGTATGGGAGGTTTGAAAGCTCCACAAATTCTCTCGCAAGGGGAAGAAGGGGGATGCAAAACAACAAAATGTCTCGCCCTCTAAAAGAGCTCCTCTTTACAATATATATGAAGAAATGAGAGGGGAGAGAGAGGAAATCCAGAATCTACTCCAACCACTTCTTGGTAGCATTTAAAATCATCTCATTATGATCCAAGCGGTGGATCCTGGAAAAACGGTGGGCTGTCTAACAGGAGCGGCGAGCTGTCTGCTGCATTAAAGTTGGTTGTTGAAGCATTACACGCGTCAGAGACATTTCCTTAATTTTCTCCCTCCAAACTGCACCAAAATGCAAGATTGACCCTAGAATCATGTAGAGAATTTCACAAGCTTTCCGTTGATATAAAGAACGTGCCAATCTGAGTTCTGGATCAAAAGATATGGAGATCTGAAGATCTAGGGCACAAAACAGGCGAAAACGGATTTTTAAATTTCTTCCCACGCTCTGCCACCTGGATGACACGTGGCATGCATTGATTGGTCACGTGATTCTCTCTCCTTTGCTTACCCGTGGGTTTTTCTTGAATTTTGACCTTTTTGATGATTTTGGGACTTTTTCCACTTTTTCCCGCGCTCCCGCCACTTGGACGACACGTGGCATGATCTTGTTGGAGGACAGGGCGCGGGGTCTTACTTCACTTTTACCCCTTTTTGGCGAACTCGGCCAAATTCTCTAACTTCTCCCCGAGCTCGCACTTCTCTGCTTCATTGGACATGTGTCCAATTCCTATTGGCTCGGGCTGCCCCTTCAAAACTCACCTTTTGAGTTTTGGACTTTTCTCGTGACACGTGTCATCTCCCGTTGGTCCGCGGTCCCCGGCTCTTTTCGCGTCCCACTGCGTCTTTTTGTCCCGGATGTCCCACTTTTCCTTGTGCTTGAAGTTTTTTTTTCGGCCGAACTGCCAGCTCTCATCCATTTGTCCCTAATGTCCCAGTGCTTCACGGGACAAATTCTTCCGGTTCGCCCGATCCGGCCGATTCGCATCTTTACGGCCCAAATGTCCCAAATTTTTGGTGCAAAAGTTCTCCTTTTCGGCCGATCCGGTGGTTCGCGTACTCACGGCCCGAATGTCCCAAACTGTTAGTCGATTTTCTTCTCTTTCGGCTGAACCGGCTTTCCGCGTCCCACGCGTCCTTCTGGTCCGACTGTCCCGGTGCTACAATTCCCGTTTCAGCCGAACCGGCCGGTTTCAGCATCCTTTGCGTACTCTTGTCCCACTTGTCCCTTTCTCGTTTGGGCCGCTGTAGGCTTTTGGCCGATCCGCGCCTTGACGTCCCAAATGTCTCGAGGACTAGGACTTAGCCGATTTTCATAAATTTTCTGGCCCAAGCTTATTTTCTGTAACTTTCTCGCATTTTCTCAGAGCTTGTTCTTTTTGACCTAGACAGGGAAGTTAGAAAAATTTCTGAAGGGACCTTAGAAACATGATTTTTACCCTGGATTAATCAATTTGCCTGGGACTTGAGAATTCTGATGTATGCTATCAATTCAACCCTGAGGGGGTGAAATTGGATAACAATTTGGCGGCTCAACGGGGTCATCTGCCTGCTAGATGAAAAGACCAGCTTTCCTTTTTGCGATCCATTGGGCATTGAGTCATAAACAATGACCAAATGAGCCCGATCATCCGCAACTTCCTCCATGAGAGCACGCTGAATAAAACTCAAACTAGGAGCGACAAAACCTATGCCAAAGCACTTAGGGAAACTGAAACCTAACTACAACAAGACAATGTGCATACACACTTAGAGGAATTGAAATCTAGACTAATATTTACAAGGGTGAACCTTTTATTTTCAGTAGCAATGTTTGAGATAGATTCCATTTACTGGAATCTGCAGTTCTTCACCGTCCAATGAGGCCAATTGGAAAGCATTGCTGCTCTTGCACTTTGTGACCATGTATGGGCCACTCCAAATAGCATCAAATTTTGAATGCCTTCCCGGTTTTGCTCTGTCCGCATCCCATTTCAACACTAGATCTCCAACTTGAAAAGATCTATCCTTGGCCTTTCTATCGAAGGTTTTCTTGATCAAAGCTTGATCCTTTTCCATTGCTTGGGATGCCTGATTTCTGATCTCTTGCAGCTCCATCAACTCTGCATATCTCACCTCCATGGGCTCAAATTCAAGTAACTCCAGCTGCTTCATGAGTTCCAATGTTGGCAACTCAAGTGACATGGGCAAGATTGCCTCTCTTCCATAGACAAGCCTGAATGGAGAGTTACCTGTGGATCTTTTGGGAGTGATCCTATCAGCCCATAAGGCTGATTTCAACTTGGTATGCCAAGACCTCTGATTCTCATCAAGAGTTCTCCTAATGATCCTCAACAAGTTTTTGTTTGTTGAAGTGCTTAGTAAATACCGTTCTTGACAACCCACTACGGTCACCTTAGATCCAATAAATGCCAATGCATTATCGAGAGATTATTGTAGCGGTACACCAAATTTGGTTGTTATCTCCTCATAGAAGTCTAAGATGTTAGACTCATTCACCTCTTTGAGTGCTACTAATTTGGTGAAGTAGTCCGTGGCCGTCAAAATCCATTTGTGCCCTTGGCTTGAATTGGGATTAATGACTCCAATGAAGTCCAAACCCCATTGCATGAATGGCTGGTCAACTGAGATTGGATGCAATGGAAGGGCAGCAAGTCTTTCTTTTCCTATGAAGAATGCACAATTCTTACACCTCTTGATCCATGCATAGCAATCACTGAAAATTTTAGGCCAATAATAACCAGCCTTCATGATTTTTAGAGCTGTCACTCTTGGTGCAAAATGGCCACCAGCTGGTCCACCATGAAACTCTTCCAACACCCTTTGAATCTGATCTATGCTAATGCATCTCAAAGAAAGCACTCCATTCATGTCTTTCTTGAACACAAACTCCATCAACAATGGCATACGGAATAGCACCGCAACCTCAAGTGTCTCCTTTGGGTCTTGTTCATCTCTAGGGGGCACTGGCCTGTACCTAGGAAGTGCATAATATCTTGGGTCCAGCAAGGAGTGGGGGAAGCATCATCTTCTTCTTGATTGCCACTTGGCTCATGATTGTCCTGGACTGTCAAAACAGCCTCTTCTTCATTGCATACTTCCTTTTGCTTCCCCAAAACCAGCTGCTCACACAGTCCTTTCCCTCTTACCAGCTTGGTGATCTTGATATCAATGTCATACTCCATGACACGGGTGATCCAACCTACCCTTTTCTCATTCAAATCCTTGTTGAGGAGGAAGTCTTTAACTCCAGCATGTGAGACCAGCAACTGGACCTTGTTGTTTGAGACTAAATGCTTGAATTTCTTCAAGCTTCTGATTACTGCAAGTACATGCTTTTCAATAAAAGAGTACCTCACCTCGCAGTCATCTAGGCTCTGGCTGAAGAAGGCAACCGGCTGCTCATCATTATCTTTGTTCTTCTGTACTAGAATGGCGGAAATAGTGTCATCACCTCCAAATGCATAGAGGATGAAATCCTTGGAGAAGTCTGGGTTGATGAGAGTTGGTGCCTGAGAGATAGCTTCTTTGATTGCTTCAAAACTCTCCTTGCCTTCTGCTGTCCACTTAAAATCCATGCTCTTCTTTAACATTTTGGTGATGGGCTTGACAAGGGCTACAAAATCTAGGATAAACCCGGACAAAATTGATCCTTCCCAAGAAACTTTGAAGAGCCTTCTTGTGACTTGGCAATGGTAGTGCTCTTATGGCTTCAACCCTCTCTGGATCAATTGCCAGTCCCTTTTTCGAGACAATATGGCCGAGGAGCTTTCCTTCATGTGCGAGAAAGATGCACTTCTTGGGGTTCAAAGACACTCCGAACTTTCTACACCTCTGAAACACTTGCCTGAGGTGAAAGAGATGGTCTGCTGCATTCTTTGAGAAGACAGTGATATCATCTAGATATATCAGCACTATCTTGTTGATCAAGCCTTTGAATGCCATGTCCATTGCCCTTTGAAAGGTAGCACCAGCGTTGGACAGCCCAAATGGCATCTTCTTGTAGGCATAGGTCCCCCATTTGGTGGTGAAAGCCGTCTTGAACTGGTCATCTTCTTTCACCATCACCTGATTATACCCTGAGTAGCCATCTAGGAGAGAGAATCTCTCTGAACCGGATACTACTTGCAATATTTGCTCCATGGAAGGGAGTGGATAATGATCCTTGAGAGATGCCCTATTGAGGTCTCGGAAGTCCACACACAACCTGATTTCTCCGCTCTTCTTCCTGACCGGAACCAAGTTAGCAACCCAGCTTGAGTGCTTGATCGGGAATATAATGCTTGCCTCTATTAGCTTATTTAGCTCTTTCTTCATCAGAGGCTCAATGTGAGGGTTGACTGGTCTCTGCTTCTACCTGATGGGCTTAGCATCTGGATCCAATTCTATGGTATGTTGTGCCAAATTTGGATTGAATCCTCTCAAGTCTTCATAGCTCCAAGTGAAGACATCTGGAAATTCCTGGCAAAGCTGAACAAAATCAGATTTCTCTTGTGAGGTACTTACTTTGCCAATCTGCAATGCTTTGCCTTCTTCCACTAAAATAGGCTCTGAATCCTCACCCTTTACTTGAATGTTTGCCTTCTCCTTCCGGAACTGATCATTCGGGTTGAAGATTGACTCCAAGGTTATGAGGCCTTTTGGTAATTTGTTAGTTCTCAACTGCACCACTTGGTCACCATACTGCTGATGCAACTTGTCTTGATTCCTGGCAGAGAACTCAGCTTCTTCTTGTAGGAAATTGATGATTTGCTGGTCATTCTCAAACACTTGCTAAACTAACATTGTTATCCAAAGATCAAGGCCTCACAATCACGTGGATGTTTGGTTGTACCTTGTCTTGTTGAATGCTTTTCATAATGTCAAAGGCTGCCCCTACTGCTGCAAGCCTGTCAGCAGCTTGATTCTCTTTCCTAGGAATGGATTCGATGCCAAAACCTTCAAAATATTCCATGAGGTCCCACACCCTGTTCTTGTAGCACTTGAGTAGATCATTCTTGGCAGCATGCCATCCCTTGACCTGATTTACAATCAATTCACTGTCCCCAAAGACTTGCAGATTCTTTATCTTTCTCTTGATTGCCCAATGCATCCCTTGCACCAAGGCTTCATATTCAGCAGTGTTATTGGAGCATGCAAATTGAAATCTAAAAGCTGAATAGTACTTTATTCCTTGAGGTGAAACAAGCATGGCTCCACCTCCTGCACCTTGCCTACTCCTCGATCCATCAAAAAACAGCTGCCATACCTCATTGTCATCGTTATGGCTTGGCTTGGTGATGCTAGGAACAGGTTGATTTTCTTCATGTATACAATAGACTCCTCACTCGTATTCTTCTACTTATTGATAGGGATCAAAAGCATGTATCTTGTTTGCCATTCATCAAGAGTTAGGTCCGGATACTTCCAACCTTTGTGTCACCTCATCAAGATTAGGATGATCTTCTTGATCAAATGCTGAGCAATTGGCATTAAGCTGACTTGAGGTGTAAGGCTCAATATGGAAGTTTGCAATGGGTTCGAGATCTAATTGTGGCCTTAGTTCCATACCTTGTTCTAAACAACATGTGAGACCAATCAGCAGACAAATACCCCCCAATCTTGGCTGTGAAGTCCCTTGACAAGCAAAGGGCAAAGAGTGGTGGAAGGTCTATGATTGATATATCTTGTAAGACAACAACATTTGGACATGCATGCAAGGTAAGACTCAAGTTTTTAATCACTCCAACTGTTGCTATTGCTGTCCCATCCAATTGCACTACCCCTTTAGATATTACTTCATATTGGAGACCCAACTGATCAGCTATTTGCTTGGGCATCACTGAGCTACTTGCCCCGAATCAATCATGCAATTGTGTACTAGTTTATCCCCAATGATTAATGAAACATAGAAAGGAGGGGGCTTCAACATTTTACCTTGTTGTCCTCCATGGTTTCCTTCAGGCTGGGCAGCATTTGTAAGCACTTTGTCTTGCATCTGAACCCGCTGATTCGAAGTTGACCAGTCCTTCATGGCAGCTTGCAGCAGATCTCTTTGGCCTGGGATAGATAGGGATTCCCACATTGATATGTTAACATTTGTCTTCTTCATCTGATCAATGATACTGAATGGTGATGAAGAATCTCTCTGTTGTCCTTTGGTTTGCACGTTTACTCCTCGCACGTGGCAAGCAACAACCGCATTTGAGGTGGCCTAGGGCTGTTCTTGCTGCCCTTGTGTATTTGAAACTGGACTCGCTTGCAATCATTTGTGGAGCCATGGAAGGTTGTGGATTGGTGGGGCTAATGGCTGTTCTTCACCCATTCCTCCTTTTGACCTTGTGTTGGCTGCAACACCTTGAGAAACGCGCCTTCGATTCATGCCACGTAAATCTTCGCTTGCGCGCCACCAATGTAGTGTCATTTGGGGCTGATTGGCTTTGTTGGAATGTTTCTTGTTGTTGATCGCTTCTTGACTACCCTCGCCCTCCACACCAGTAGTTGTCACCATCAGTGCTTGATTGAGAGCACCATTGAAACACATGGATTGGTTATGAGGCTCGTTGCATGGAAAACACCAATCATATTCTTGGGCCATGTTATTCTGTGTTGGCACTAATGCCTTAGAGGCAGATATGGCATTTGGATTATAGGGCTGGAATGGTCTATTGGGGAGGCCTTACTTGGCTTTGATTTTGATTCATATTTGCAGTTGGATTAGGTGGTCTTTGTGGTTGGTATGGCTGCCTATTAGGCTGAGCTTGGGGTTGATAGGAAGGTCTGAAACCTTGGGCTTGTTGCCTTTTAATAGTAACCAGCTCATTTCCCAAATTTTGCAACTGTTTCATGACCTCTTGGAGTTCATTTGAAGCAAGAGGAGATGAAGTGGAAGCTTCATTTGAACTCTGATTTCTAGGAGTGGGAACAGGAGCCAAAGTGGGTGCTTGACTAGTGCTTGGATTTTCTAAGTTTGGATACAAGGGCATGGGAGGCCTAGGAGCCAGTTTACCAGCTTGAATAAGACAGTTTTCAGCCCTAATGGCAATGCTATAAGCCATAGGGATTGTTGTGCCTCCCATGGACTGAATTAACATAGAAATATCAGAATTCAAAGCTTTAAGGTAATATAGAAAAGCACCTCCTGCTGTTGGCCTGACTGCCACTGGAATCCTATCCCAAGACCTTTGAAATCTAAAGTTGAAGTCAGTCAGCTGCTCGTTGGGGGCTCTCTTGATAGTTGTCAACTGCTCCAAAAGAGACAAGTTGTCTCCCTTCTCTCCAAATTGCTCATGAAGTGCAATGCACAGCTGATTCCAGTTTGTAATAGAACCAGCCCCAAGGCTCCTAAACCATTGCAATGCTTTACCCTTGAATGAAGATGCCAGTAATTTGACAGCCACTTGCATTTCATCGATTTCATGGATTGCACAAAGGTTAGCAATATCTTTAACATGATCACCTGGAGTAGTCGATTTTCTCCAAAGAAATAGGGAATGTTCTTCAAGGCTGCAATAGGAACTGGATGTTGTGCATTGAGAGCAAGTGGGCTGCTGCCTGTGAAATTGACGTAGGGGTTGTTCTGAGCCATTCTGATTGGTCTTAAAACCCTTGTATATTGAAAGAAAGGCCTGTCAGGTGGAGGAGTTGAGAGAGTTCTGTTTGGTGGAGATGGAGACTCGTGAATCCTTCTTCCTCTTTGCCTTCTTCTCGAGAGATAACCGCAGTATTCAAACAACACTTCTTCTTCTCCGACTCTTGACCTTGTGGTGATTCTTCTCATGAGTTTTTAGGCCTGCACTGTTGAAACTAGTTGATTCTTCCCCTTGGAGTCGCTAGATATGCAAATAATAGCTCTTATAAGCAAGAAAACTGCAGCAGATGCATATCAACTTTGCTGCAATAAAAGTGAGACCTCTAGTGTCCCACCGGCATGCCAAAACTGCGTTGTTGCAGACTCACAACACCCCTGGATGTGGATCAGGCTTCTAGGTTGATGTTCAGGCATCCAAAGGTGATTGCACAACATGGAATCCTTTCTCCAAGTGTGGGACTTGTAAAGATGAGAAGTATTCTCCGAGAAGGTCAGCACCTATTCCTCTGTTCGATGCACACACAAAAATGCAGAGGGTTTACTAAAACCTAATCTAACTTGTCAAGGAGACAGGGTGAGAAAATGCATAGAATAAAACCTAAACTACAGAGGTGATGCACCAAGGAATGTTAGACACTCGTTTTGCAAATCTAACACAGACCACATAGATGTAATACAAACACTATGCACAGGTAACCAAACTGCAATAAGAGATCAAAATAACAACAATGAATACATGAGAGGGTTGAGAATCAATCACAAACATATATATATATATATATATATATTGCTCAAGAGTCGATACAGTACATTGCAGTGGCCAAGAGGCAAAAACTAGCATTACAATCCGTATGGGAGGTTTGAAAGCTCCACAAATTCTCTTGCAAGCAAGGGAAGAAGGGGGATGCAAAACAACAAAATGTCCGCCCTCTAAAAGAGCTCCTCTTTACAATATATATGAAGAAATGAGAGGGGAGAGAGAGGAAATCTAGAATCTGCTCCAACCACTTCTTGGTAGCATTTAAAATCATCTCATTATGATCCAAGCGGCGGATCCTGGAAAAACGGCAGTCGTTTAACAGAGCGCGAGCCGCTCGCCGCATTAAAGTTGGTTGTTGAAGCATTACACGCGTCAGAAACATTTCCTTAATTTTATCCCTCCAAAATGTACCAAAATGCAAGATTGACCCCAGAATCATGTAGAGAATTTCACAAGCTTTCCGTTGATATAAAGAACATGCCAATCGAGTTCGATCAAAAGATATGAGATCTCAAGATCTAGGGCACAAAATAGACGAAAACGGATTTTTAAATTTCTTCCCGCGCTCTGCCACCTGGATGACACGTGGCATGCATTGATTGGTCGCGTGATTCTCTCTCCTTTTCTCACCCGTGGGTTTTTCTTGAATTTTGACCTTTTTGATGATTTTGGGTCTTTTTCCACTTTTTCCCGCTTTCCCGCCACTTGGACGACACGTGGCATGATCTTGTTGGAGGATAGGGCGCGGGGTCTTACTTCACTTTTATTCCTTTTTAGTGAACTCAGCCAAATTCTCTAACTTCTCCCCGAGCTCCACACTTCTCTGCTTCATTGGACATGTGTCCAATTCCTATTGCTTTGGCATCCCTTCAAAACCCCTTTTGAGTTTTGGACTTTTCCTTATGACACGTGTCATCTCCTGGTTGGTCCGCGGGTCTGCCGGCTCTTTCGTGTCCACCACGTCTTTCTATCTCGGATGTCCCACTTTTCCTTGTGTTGAAGTTTCTTGTTTGAGCCGAACCGGCCGTTCTAAATCCATTTGTCCCTAATGTCCCAGTGCTTCGCGGGACAAATTCTTCCGGTTCACCCGATCCGACCGATTCGCGTCTTTACGGCCCAAATGTCCCAAATTTTTGGTGCAAAAGTTCTCCTTTTCGGCCGATCCGGGCGGTTCGCGTACTCACACCCGAATGTCCCAAACTGTTAGTTGATTTTCTTCTCTTTACCGAACCGCTTTCCGCGTCCCACGCGTCCTTCTCCGTCCGACTGTCCCGTGCTACACTTCCCTTTGGCCGAACCGGCCGGTTCACATCCTTCGCATACTCTTGTCCCACTTGTCCCTTTGCTGTTTGGGCCGCCTGTAGGCTTTTCAGCCGATCCGTGCCTTGACGTCCCAAATGTCCCGACTGTCCCGGGGACTAGGACTTAGCCGATTTTCACAATTTTTTTGGCCCAAGCTTATTTTCTGCAACTTTCTCACATTTTCTCAGAGCTTGTTCTTTTCGACCTAGACAGGGGAGTTAGAAAATTTTCTGAAGGGACCTTAGAAACATGATTTTTGCCCTGGATTAATCAATTTGCCTGGGACTTGAGAATTCTGATGTATGTTATCAATTCAACCCTGAGGGGGTGAAATTGGATAACACTTACTTACCATTTTCTGCATGATTTGTACAAGGGTTTTATTAGTAGCTTTAGATTTTCCATTAACTTAGGGGTAATAGGGGGTAGACCACTTGAGTTGAATATGGAATCATTGGCACAATGTCTTAACCATTTTTTTCTTGAAGGATTTACCATTATCAGTGATAATGGTGGAAGGGATACCATAATGACAGATGAGATGGTTCATGATGAATTTGGAAATTTTGCACTAGTGACATAAGTAAGAGGCACAACCTCTACCCATTTAGTAAAATACTCGATGGAAATTATAATGTGGGTATCACCTTCTAAAGAAGAAGGATGGAGCTTCCTTATGAGATCCAGGCCCCATTTAGAAAATGGACAAGGTGTTGCGATATGTTACAAAGCCTATGCTGGTGCATGTATCAAGTTCCCATAATTTTGGCATAGCTCACATTTCTTGACGAAATTATAATAGTCTACTTCCATGGTGGGCCAATAATAACCTACCCTTAAGAGATTCGTATCCGTAACCATGTCGCTAGTATGTGCTCCAAAACACTACAAAGTGTACTTCTTTAATAGTGTGGACCGAGTCAATAACATCCAAACAACGAAGAAGATTCCCATCATAGCCACGATGATAAAGGGTGCCTCCTAGGAGGGTATAACGGGCTATACGGTGGATGAGTTTTCTTCTCGAATGGTTAATTTCTGGGAAATATGCTAGCTTGTAGGTATCTAAACATAGGGTCATACCAAGGGGAGGATGGACCAACAATTTCACATGCCAAACAAGATTCTGGACATGTCGTATGTGGGTATTTGTAAATGCTCTACAAAGAATATCATTTTTCTCTCCTAAGGTGGAATGTGTAAGAGAGATCCAATTGTAGCCATAATGTTGATATATTATGGGACCTTGGTCTTTGCTCAAAGACAATCTGTGTAAAATACTCCTTCAAGGTTTCAACCAATTTCTTGTATGGAACAAGTTTCTCATCTTTAACCTTATACTCATCATTAACTTGTTTAATAATGAGTTGGGAGTCCCCAATGACTCGTAGCTGTCTGATATTCCAAGTGATAGCCAACTTGAGACTAGAAATGAGTGCCTCATACTCTACAATGTTATTAGTGCAAGGGAATCCCAAACGAAATGCTCTTGGGATAACCTCACATGTGGGAGTGATGAGCACTACTCCTGCCCTTGATCCGTGGAAGGTGAATGATCCATCAAAATGGAATTGCCATTCTACAGACTCTTCAACATACATCATGGATGCATCTGGCAGGTCCAGACACAAAGGTTCCATTCCTGGTAGAGGAGCTTCTGCTAACTGATCCGCCAATACTTGTCCTTCAAGGATTTATGATTTACAAACTCAATATAAAATTCACTTAGGAGAATGATCCAATTAGCCATTCATCCCATAAGGGTAGGTTTGGATAAAAGGTATTTGAGAGGGTCAACTTTGGATATTAGCTTGGTTTTGTTGTTAAGGAGATAGTGGAAAAGTTTTTGAAAGGTGAAGACAACTACTAAGCATGCCTTTTCAATCTACGGGTAATTCAACTTGTAGGAAATCAAGGTGTGACTAAGATAATAAAATTCCCTTTCTCTGTGGTCTAGGTCATATTGGGAAAGTAGTGCACCAATAAAAACTGGGTAGCTGAGATGTATAAGAGGAGAGGTTCACTTAGGGTAGGTGGCATGAGTACAGGTGGGTTGACAAGGTATTGTTTAAGTAGTGAAAATGCCTTTTGATAGTCTGGTCCCCAGTTGAATGCAACATCCTTCTTGAGGAGATGTGTAAATGGGTGGCACTTATCCGCAAGCTGTGAAATAAAACAACGGATTTCTTGAATCTTCCCTTGTAAACTTCTCAGTTGTTTGAGAGTTGTAGGTGGAGGAATTTCTGTGATGATAGCTGTAACCTTGGCAAGATCCACCTCTATGCCTCTTTGTGAGACAATGAAACCTAGGAGATTTCTTGATAAAACACCAAAGACACACTTTTTAGGGTTCAAGCATACCTTGTAATCTCGAGACGCTGAAAAATACATCTCAACACTTTAGGGTACTCTCCTCTACTTTTGGATTTTGCCAAGATATCATCAACATAATCCTCCATGATGTCATTCATCATGTCATGGAAGATGATTGTCATTGCGCACTGATAGGTGGCCCCAAAATTCTTGAGTCTAAAAGGCATGACCTTGTAATAAAATGTTCCCCAAGGGGTGATGAAAGTTGTTTTATGTTGATCCTCCTCTGTAATCTTGATTTGGTTATAACATGAAAAACCATCCATTAAGGAAAACATTTCATAACCAGCGGTGGAATCAACAATCATGTCAATATTAGGAAAGGGAAGTCATATTTGGGACATGCCTTATTGATGTCGTAGAAATTAGTGCAGATCCTTATGCCAACAAGTTTCTTCTGAATATGGACTATGTTAGATATCCAATCTAAATAGTCAATGGGCTTAATGAAATCAATAGCTAATAACTTTTCAAGTTCTTCTTTGACAAGGAGTGCAATTTTAGGGTGCATCTTTCTCAATTTATGCTTGATGGGTTTGGCGTCTAGGTGCACAATGAGGTTGTGCATGACCAAGTATGGGTCCAAACCAAGCATATCAGCGTATGACCATGTAAATATATCTGCATATTCTCTTAACAACTCTACAAAAACCTTATGTTCTTGAGAGCCAACTTTATCATTCTAGGTTCCTCTTCGAGCCAAAGTCGACATCGATGGTTTCTTCCACAAGAATTTTAGAGCTATCTTCCATTCGCATAGATCGGGGGAAGAGTAAGATCAACCTCCTAGGTAGCTCATCATCATCCTTGAACGAATAGATCATTTTTTCCATAGGTTATTTGTTCTATTTATGTACGAGTGCCTTAAAGAGTCTGCATCACTATGAGATTTGTGTTTATCCTTTCCGTAAGGATTTTTTTGAAGTGTCTTAACTCTTTCTCTCGAACTTCTTACTCAAGCATCCGCACATCTCTTCTTCTTCTCCAAAGTATGCACATATGTCTGGTTAAATTGAAAATCCTTTCTTATGATCCCCAACTGGAATATAATCCCTGAGTCCCGTGAATTATGTAAATGCCTATTTGTTCTCAAAGAAATAAATTTGTACATGAAATTTTTGATCCCAATCTACAAGTTTGGGATATACAAGGGTTACTTGGCAATTGGTTTGAGGATTGGATCTAGATAAGGTAAGGACAACTGAATCAGGGAATAGGTTAGTGGAGGCAAGATCCTCGTAGAGGCTACATTGGGAATCCATGTCGCTATCTAAACAAGATGAGTCATCCTCACATTTGGAAGAGGTGGCATCAATCTCAAAGGGTGGATCATCATGAGGTCTTATTCCAAGACCATGCTTGTTTGATTTGAAGTGAGGGATAGGAATGGGTTCTAATCTCCCTTACACATTGATTCCACATCTAAACCCATTATAACCCATGATGTACATCATACAATGGCCTTTGACATATAGCGGGGCCTGATGGCATGAAGCCATGGTACCTTCAGGTACTCTGTTGGTGGAATCTTCTAACATCTTTTCCTTGGATAAGAAACCACTAGGAATGAACTTCTCCAATGGTTTAGGGCATTGATCCCGAGTGATTTTGAACTAAAAATAGGGTTTTCCATATGTCCTGGGTGACACTGATAAATCTGATATTAATAAAGCTTGTTCAAGAGTGAATGGCTCACCTGGGCCATATTTTTCTGATGTTTCCTCCCATGATGTGAAAGGGTTGACCAATAAAGGAAATTCTTGATTGTAAGGAGTGAGTGAATTTGGATCCACACGTTCCTTGATAGCCTCTATTTTTAAAGGAACAACAATGTCTATAGAAGGGCATTCATAAGCTACATGAGAAAAACGTGTAAGGCTCTGCAATGTGTAAATGGTTCTGGATCACCTTGAATGGTGATTATCTGTCCTTTATGGCACATTTTGATACACTGATGGAAAGTTGAAGGAATGGCTTGCATGGCATGGATCCATGGGCATCCTAAGAGCATGTTGTATGGTAGATCCAAGTCAAGGACATGGAATGTTGTATCATGACAAGTCGGCCCTACTTCCATTGGAACTACTATAGTGCTGTTGACTCTCACTCCTCATTATCATAGGCTATGATTGTAATAGTTTTGGCCCCTAGATCCATTTTTGAGTGGCCTATCTGCTTAACCATCTTCAAAGTAAAAATGTTTAGACTAGATCCATCATCCACAAGTACTCTCTTGATCTTGCGGTGGGTAACAACTACTTCTAGATATAAGGGTAAGTTGTGTTTTGGGTCATTATGCGGGATTGGAGTGCAAGCAAAAGTGATACAATCATTGAGTCAAAGTTTGCAATCATGGATTAGAGGTGTGCGAGATATACATTGGTCGAGACTCCCAAATTTTGTAGTGTTTTATAAAGTATGTTTTTATGGGCAGTAGAGATTTTGAGGAGATCTAAAATTGATATCCTAGCAGGTGTTTTCTCTAATTGGTCTATCAAATTGTACTAACCTTCTTGAGGGATAGGTAGGGGTTATGGTATGATTAAACGAGCACGTATCGTCCCTAATGCACAAATATTTTCTAAGATCTTGATAGTATTGACCTATTCATCAGATGAATAGATACATCCTATGAGGGAATCGAAGGGACTATCATTAGTGGGATAAATATAAGTGGCAGTCCTATAGTCATTGGAAGTTTGTCTGTGATCTAGATTCCTTTTATTTTTATCTGCATGGTTAGGAAACACTCTTTAAAGATACCCATTTTCTCATTTAGACCTTGTCCTGAGTCAGGGGGAGAATCTACAACGATTTTACCCTCTTCAATGAGGTCTTGTATGTAATGGTGTAGTCTCAAGAATCTATCTGTCTTGTGCCCTTTAACATGGTGGAAGTCACAATACTCATGCTCTTTGAACCAAATGGGTTTTGGAGCATTTTCTGGGTATGGTACCATCATGGTTGGGTACTCCACCATGTTTACGTTATCTAATTGTTTTAGTATGGCAGATAGGGATTTTGTTAACAACGTGAACTCACGTTTGGTGGGTGCCTTGGGATGAGGTCCTTGTGAGAGCTTTAAAAGTGGACTAGTCTGCATGGCTTGGACTCTCTTGGAGTCCGTAATTCCATCTCCAATGACATGTTTGTTTTTGTTGAAGAACTTTGGTTTATCTAAGGATTTTGCTTCATGTTTGTCTTTGACAACTAGTTTAAGTGTTCCCTTTGCGATGAGGGCCTTTTTGATTTGACTTGCCCTTCTCTATAACTTCTTTGAAGTTAGAGCCACAGTGCATTTGTAAATGGAAGGCTATCTTTGGGTTCAAGTTAGGCACAAATATGCTTACTAGCTATTTTTGGCAAGGCACAAGGGAAATGACTTGCCAACCCTTGCCATCATTGTAAAAATATTGCAAAGGTTTCATTGGGCTTTTGCTTTGCATTGCAGAGGTCGTTCATTGTGATATCATTTTCCATGTTGTAGGAATAATGCCATACAAATTTTTCTACTAATGTGGGCCACATTGTAATGGATCCCTTGGGTATGCTATAGAACCATTCCAATCCTAGTGCCCCTAGGCTGTGAGGGAAGAGTCATATTAAGAAGTTATCGTTGTATGCGACCTCTTGGAAAGCCATATAAAAGTATTTGATGTGATCACGAGGATCACTTTTTATTTTATATTTATCAAATTTAGGAATGGTAAAATGCTTTGGGAAGGGTTTCCTAACATGTCCTTATCGAAGGGGTAAGGGCATAGTTCTTCATACAAATATTTCCTACTATGTCCTACATTTCCCTCTTGTAGCATAGTAAGTGTGTCTTTCATTGATTGTAATTCTCGTTTAATGAGTTGTTCTTTGGTAGGTGACATTGGTCTTTGTGCCTTAGCCACTTTAAAATTTGTGTCATTATATGGATCAAAGTGGAACTCACTAGATTTCATTTTGAGTTTGTCTTTGTATACGTTCCTACTTGAAGATCCTAAGTTTACTAATTTTTGGCTCAGTTTTAGGATCTATTTTTAAAGGATCTCTTCTTCAATTAAAGGATCCTCTTCCTCATCGAACTTGGGAGGTGGTGAGGCTTTGCACTCAATCTTCACTTTACGTGAAGCTTTGTAATAAGGTCATCGTGGATCACCAAGTGGCTTGGATGGGTCTCCTTCAGTGGTGTTGTGATGTTTCCCGAAGTAGAAGCATACCCTACATCAAAGGGGTTATCCATGTCTAAGAGGGACCTTCATTCTTCTGTTTTATGATTAATGACCTTGGTTTCTACTTCACGTTCTTGTGGAAGCTTGGCTCCTAACTCTAAGAATCTTGTGAGTACTTGATCTCTGTTATAATAAAGAAGCTCATCAAACCAACCTAGGTCTAATTGATGTTGTTCTTCAGAAGAATCAAATTCTTCTCCGCTATGATCAATCAACAGCTCTGTGTCCTTGACCTATGAAAAGAGAGGTGCTAAGTTGTTTCCACTAAATGGGAATGATTCAAAATGATTTTCTCCTAAGTCGTGCTCATTTGGTTTGGATACCATTTTCATGATTCTAGGCATCACTAGTCAAAGTTATATGAGGTTTCATCTATATGTCTTCAAATTTTGCGTGAAACCTAGGTGTATGTTTGTGTAAGTCACTTGATGTGATGTTGAAATAACCTAGTGTGTTCTAGAAGTAACATTATGCAGTTATTTTTATGATTCAAAGAACACTCATATGAATACTTAAATGCAATGATCACTCAAATTGTCATTCTACCAAGCTTATACCCTAACTATGATTCTGGTGAAGGGTTCAAAGCGGACAATGATAATATCATATCAACATGTAGGTTAATTATAATTCTAATAAGGCCTAAATATTAAAGTGGTACTGATGCAATCTCTCAAGGTATATTAAAACTAGTTCGAATGTCGATGAAAGCTAAGTTTTCTGAAAATTGGAAGTTGCGAGTATGTATAGCATAACAACACTATTCGATACATTAACCGAGCAAGAAAGGTGTTAGTATCAAGATGACGTTATTTTAGTATATATAAGGAAATATCGACACCCTAAAAAGACTTAGATGACGTTGGAATTGAAACAAAGTATGAGTATAACAAGAATTTGTTAGTTGCGTGAGCAACGTAACCACATAATAAAGGGACTTATATCAAGTTCTCAAGAAATTGAAAACACGACGTAAGTACCAAAATTGTGTGACTAGAATGCGAGAAAAAATATCAACCTAAGGAGAGATAAATGATGAGCCTAAATTGCATTAGTGAAGATGATCCTAAAATCAAAATCAAGGAACTATCAAAGACATGAAAATGTACCTGGGCACTTTGGACATTTAACAACCTAGCCATAAACATGGATGGGCGTAAACAAAAAAAAGTGGTGAGTACTATATTTGATAAAATGCACGAGGTATGCTTCCTTCTCACTCCAAATGGGAAATGAGAACGCAAGGGTATAGATCAAAAGAGTGAAAATAAACTAAGTGCCACTTGTGCAGAGTTTCACCTCGTCCAAAGGTTAGAAAGAAACTGAGCTAAGTGAAACGTCATTTAATTCTGTGATGAAAGGAACTTAGTTCTAACTTACATGGGATCTTTGCCTTTTTCGAAAAATAAGGTTCAGAATCCAAGTGAGTTGTCACTTTGTAATGGCTTGACACGACAAATGACTAGCAAAGTGGGCTCTAAGATAAAATGCCCTCCCAATAAGATCTCTCAACTAGGTGTCACAGGGTTGTCTAGGAGCGAGATTGATTTTTCCAAAGTTTCGCATTGATTGATTTGGGAGTATCTCAGCTTTACTTTACTCCCTTCAAATATGATTAGAAACTAGTGCGTTCAAAAGTATTATCACTAGGGTTGCGATATGAACAACTTTGACTCTAACTTACAGTGTAAAATCCAAATCAACTAGGTAAGCGAGCACATCC
This sequence comes from Taxus wallichiana var. yunnanensis, assembly GCA_018340775.1. Classification (NCBI taxonomy): domain Eukaryota; kingdom Viridiplantae; phylum Streptophyta; class Pinopsida; order Cupressales; family Taxaceae; genus Taxus; species Taxus wallichiana. Next base: position 27,958,949 of record CM031236.1, on the reverse strand, counting down.
TATTTCATCCACGAGGTTACTCAATGGTGGATTACTTTAGGGTTTCGAGAACCACCCCCATTGTTGTAGCTTAAGGCATTATGTTCTGTTCTAGTTGAGTGGATAATGGCATACCCTTTTCTGAAACTTGCAATACAACGTGAAGTGAAATGGTGTGTTTTTATCTTGCTTAACTTAATGTGGTTTTAAGTAGCACACCATTTGACAACCTGCATGAAAACACGTGTATTAGAAGTTTTTGTTTTGTCTTGACTTATTCTTTCTTTGACAAGCATTAGGCCCTACATGCAAGGAGTTAGTAATTTTCCATCAAATAAGAAAGAGAGTTTGCACGTTGTTTTTGATTCCTAAGATCACCAAAAAGTGCGAAGGAAGAGCATACACAATGCGGAAAAATCAACTAGAAAAAGTTTATGGAAAATAATACTTTAATTTTTTTGCAAAAGGAAACTCGTTTTAGCCAAATTTGAACTTTAATCCACTTTAAAGCTTAAATTGAAGTATTTTGAAGAAAAATAGAAGGTTTTTTGAAATGTTTTGATTCCCAAGATCACCTAGAAGGCACGAGGGAAGAGCATACACGTTTCAAAGGACCCCTACAAATGAAAAATGTGAACACTTAACTAAGTTAGCATAAAAATATGAAGGAAAAGAAACCTATAAACCACTGTCAGAACCCTGTGAGAAAGTTAGAAAACCAAGAATATTAGAAAATTCCATAAATCTATTTTTAGTAGTTTTTCAATGGTTTTTAGTATTTTGCATTTTTGGAGGTCTCTAGGGAACTTTGGGAGTTTTGTGATAGAAGTAATGATACCAAAGGTATATTACTTTTGGAACTTCCCTCGCAAAGTTCACTTCATTCTTTTTCCGACTATTCAAACTCTAAAAAGTCAACAGGTCAAAAGATATGACCAAAACTAGGAGCACCAAAAATTATGTGAACAAATATGGATCAAACAGATATACCTACACCCCCTCAGGGTGTGTATGTGCCATTTTGGGTATGTGCACATGAGTTTGGGTGCCTACACCCCTCTATGTAAATCTATAGGATCTACGGGGTTCTTGCGCTACCCGAGAAATGCCTACGCTAGCATAAGTGTGCCTGCGCGCGAGAATAGGTACCCGCGCTAGGGTTGTGAAAAATGGTAAAAACTATGATAGTGCGTGTGTGATGGAAGAGGGGTTCTTACACCAGAAAAATGGTGTATGTGCCATGGTTTGGGTGTGTGCACGCCTAGTAAATTTTTTTGACAGAGGGCCGATAATACACAGGGTGCTTGCGTGTGGGTTTGGGTGCCTGTACACCTAGTGAAAAAAATAGGTTACAGGTGTCTGCATACTGTAGAAGAAGGGTGTGTGCTTGCTTTCAGGTACCTACGTGTGGTTTTGGGTGCCTGTTCCCCTTTGCTAAAAATGACAGTATGAATGCACTTGCATTGGCAGAAAGGTGTATGCGCCCCTGCCTAAAAAACCACCAAAAACATGGAAAATAAAATTTTAAAAGTGTCAACAAGTTAGAAATTAGCCATTAAATGTAGTTTCTAGCATAAACTTAACAAAGAAGCATGAAAATGAGGGTTAACTACATAAAACCTAGCTAAAAAGCTCAAGGAAAAATATTTAACCCTACAAAACATGTAAAAAGTTAGAAACTGAAATAAAAGCTTCAAAATGACCCCATTAATGGAGGATGGACTAAGTGTCCCACATCGGGCGTGCCAAATGTGTTCAATGAAAAGTTGCAAAATCCATGGACATGGGGTAAGAATCTCTAAAGAAACCCCAAAGGCTCTTAAAAACTAGTCAATGGACCATCAGATAAGAAATAAACAAGGATTCATCACTTTACATACATTAAAATTGAAAGAAACAAGCAAACTAACATATTTAGTAATCCTCTACTCTTGAAAGCTTTAAAAATGAACCTAATAAGGATTCTAAGCAATCAGTTTGTGATTATGAGAATGGGATCTCACCATTAATGGCTTCAAGGCCAATGGTTCTTCCCATTTACTCAATGCTTGGTGTGTGTGGTGTAATAGCAAAGTAATAACTCAATAAAAGAAATGAAATAAGCTCTAAACCCTAAGAAAAATGCTATAGTTTATGTTAGGAAGAAGGAGAGTTCTCGAAATGAGACGGGTATAATGGGCTATTTATAGTTTTCCATTTAAGAAAGTGGGGAATTTTGGTGCATGTGGGACTAAAGGATAAGCCTAATAGTTAATTAGATTGTTAAAGTAAGATTTGACTAGGTTTAGAAGAGGTTAATCATGGTTATGACTAATTAAACTAGTTTAGACTAGTTAATCATGCTTAGAGAAGAATTAGGGTTTTGAGAGAGTTTTGAGAGGTCTAATCAATCCAATGAAATGGATTGATAGTCTAGAAAGCTAGTAGAAGTAGTCTAGAAGGGAATGAGAATATGGGCTAGTCAATAAGGGACTATATTAACTTGTTTAATTGGTTTATAAGAGGAATACGAAAAAAGAGTGTCGTAAGAGAGGAGTTAGATAGGTCTAACTGATGGTATGTCATCAATTTTCAAGAAGGAGAATAATTAGTGCAATATTATAAATAATAGTGCTTTGATATCACTACAAATGTCTACAAATACAGCTTTGATTACATAGACTTTAATAATGTTGGGGCGTAGTGAAGTGGCTGATCCCATTTGACATTATCACCCCAACACTTCCCCTTAATGTTAAGTGGGAGGAAAAATAGTCATGCCTATTTTACTAGATCTAGGCTAGCATGCAAACAAGGGAAATCTACAGATCTTCCCATACAAAAATTATTAAGACCAATGCTTTACATATGAAGACTTACATCAGATTATGGAGCCTTTTATAAAATAAGGCATACCCATAACTAAAGCTTCATTGGATTTACAAGTAACTTCACATAGAGTGATACATTTACTTATTACAAAGTGGAGGAAGTATTGGAAGTTTACAATGAATTGCCTTATGCATTTTCTCATGAGACTTACAGTTCACATACAATGTTACAACCATGTGTAACCAATCCCTAAAGGATCACTTTGTTACATACAAAGTGGGTGGTCATGATCCACTCTTAAAATCTGACCCGAGTCTTTTATAATAATCCATCAAGAGTTGGCATTGCCATACACACTCCCCCTCAAGGGAAAATCTGATAGGATGAACAAGGCACAAAACTTGCAAGACTTCACAACATGTAATGGCCTTCACATAATCTCTGATGTTTGAATTGAATTCTTTATCAAGAGCAATTTGGCCTTCACATAGAGGAGGAATACTTCCTTTAGCTCCTATGTGTATCACTACCAGTAGCCTCTTTAGCCACATGGATCTTTGCTACTTCAAGTGATGGCACCTGCATCAAAACTTGAACATAAATCTAGTTGTATATCCAACACAACATCAACATGGTTAGAGTCATGATAGACAACATAATAGGCATAACTATAATAACCATGTTATATTACAAATATGTTGAAATATTTCAACATATTATACTAATAAAACATTAATTAGATGCAATCAGTATTGGACGTCTCCAATACAAACACAAAGGCATCCCCAAGTGTCATTGATATGCATATAATAATATTTTAGTAATCAATTAAGATGATTTAACAACATATGTATATCTTCATATTCTAAGTCTTTACATAATGAGATAAGACTTGGTAGATAACACATCTGAACAAATAATCAAATAATTCAAGAATAATCAAAGTATTCATAGAAGAAAATGACCATGTAAGAAAAATTTAAGCTTAGACATGTCATATATGATCAGATTTTTATGCCAAAAACATGATTTAATAGTAAAAAACATTGTCTTACTTCTCTTGTTTCCAAGAATTATATTCTTGTTTCTACTAAGAGATCATGACTATTTTGACAAAAGAATCATTATCAAAAATAGTTAGAGAGAACATGCTCATGAAATCACCTGACATAGGAATCCTAGTCAGAGTTAAGGGTTGAAATATCTCCCTCAATGCATAGATATGTTATATCAAAACCAACTTTAAAGAACAATTTAAGTTTTAGGTTATACAAAGGAGGGCAGAGAGGTATATTTACAAAAAGTTTCTCAAGAACATGCACATGTTCTTTGTAACCTTCTAGGTACATCTTTCATGATTTATAAATGCACTTGATGCATTACAATATGATATATTCTGCCTCAACTACATTTTCTTTCTTTTGCTTCTGATTTTTCTTGTAAATACTAGGCTTGTTATTTTTAGCATTCTTGACTACTTTATTAGTTTTTACTCTACAATCAACTTCTTTGTGTCCAAATTTTCCACATTTATTACAAGTTCCATTAAATTTGAATTTGAATGGTTGATTGATTTTAACAGTGTTAGTCTTAGGATTAGATTTAAATATGAAATTAATACTAGAATTCTGATTTGGATTAAAAATATAGTATGAGAAGGCTTATGATTTTGAGAGAAAAGAGCTTGAGAAGCAGTCTCTTTTGAATCAAATTTCTCCATGACTCTCTCTTCTTGAATCAACAAAGAGGATAAAGTGTCTAAATCAGGCAGATCATTCTCATTTTGATACTTGGAATTGAGAATGGAGATAAAATTTCTAAAATTTTCATGTATATTGATCTGTATAATGAAGTATAACAACTTATCTTGAAATAGATCACAGTTACAACCATCTAATTTAGCTTTTATGTTCTTAATTTTAGCTAAATAGTCCACAATTTTCTCATCCCCTTTCATGGGAGTTGTGAACAACTCTAAACCAGTTTAATTATCTTAGACAACCTACCACCTTCATGCATGGCTTCTAATTGCTTCCATGCAGCTGAAGGTGAGTCTAAATGACCTATATGCATCAAGAACTCATCTCTAATGCTTTGCAATAGGATGGACAGAGCTTCTTGAGACCTCTGAGAAAAGGAGATAAGATTTTCAGGGGTAGCTTGTCTCCCTATGGGATGGTTTTCAACACCAATCACAAGATCCCAAAGATTTCTAGCCATAAAACAAGATTTCAAATGCACTTTCCAGATGTTATAGTTAGTTGAATTCAAGAGCTGAGATTTATCCATTGAAAAAACAACAAAACTAGCCATTTTAGATGCTCAGATGGTAAATAAAGATAGATATAGCTAGAAAATGACTCAAAGAAGCTAAATAAAGACAAAGAACTAGCTACAGATCTTTTAAGTTGTTATATGACAATAAACAACCCAAATTTGATCAAAAATAGCTTGAATTGGTCAAGTTCTGGATCAATTTAATAGAGCTAGGTCGTGTTTCAGCTATAGACCATTTTAATAGGAAAATTAGCTAATTAATTAATTAATTAGTTAATTATGAGCTTAAAAAACATATAGCACAGTTACCAAATCTTCAAAAATAGCTAGATTTGGTCTAAAATTAGCTTGAATTGGTTGATTTAAGATGAAATTGACAAAACAAAGTCGGGGTCGAGTTACAAGAGCTTGAAAGAGTTCTTTAGGAGCTTAGCTCAGTGATCTATAAGATGAGCTACTTAAAAAATCAAGAATTCGTGGGACAAAGAAACTTTGGAAGCCGCGATACAAAGACAAATTAGAAAACCCACAAGACAAAGAAAGCTTGACGAGTTATTTAGCAACTTGACGGGGTGAGCTAAAAAAATGAGCTACTTTAACAAATAAAATAAGTTAAATAACAGCTCATACGAGGGGTTGACATGTGGCATAGATCAACAATACCAAAAAGGCACGTGTCGATTTAAAAGCGAGATCCTCGGGCGAACACAACGCTTTAAAAATTAAAGTTAAAGCCCTTCGGTTCGAAATTGATTCAAAAACTGCAACAAATGATAAACAAACACACTTCAATATGTGAAGCTTTAAAATAAAGCAAATACATGTGTTGCTTTTCAATTAGCTCACATTTCGTAAATGCAGCTAATAAGATATATTGACAATTAATTAAAAGACAAAACCATATACACGTGTCTTTAATTAATTGGATCACATTTCACACTCTGACACAATGCGACAATAAAGTCTAATTCAAACAAGCCACTTGTCGAAAAATTAATGGCTTTAAAAATTTATAAACCAAACTTGAAATAAATTTTGGGTCCGGAAAAAATAAGACAGTGTCGCAATTTAAATTGTAAAAATAAAGTAAAGACTCACACCCCAACACTTGTGATGACACACAATTAGAATACGTGTCAAAAAAAATTGGATTGTGTTTTACAAGTCTAAAAAGTGTGAAAAGAAAGGCTACGTGTCGATTTTTAATTAGCTTAAACTTCACAGTTCACAGACTTAAAAAAATCCGTGGAATGAATAATTTTTTTAGAAGCCGCGGTTCAAAGAAAAAAATAATAAACCCACAAAACAAAGGAATTTTGAAACTCCGTGTGGAACAAATGGCTAAAAAATTGACACCATGAAAAAACTAAGACAAGTGTCACTTTTCTATTAGCTCACACTCGCCAAAATCGAAATATATATATATATATATATATATATATATATATATATATATATATATATATATATATATATATATATGTCCAAATGTTATTAGATCGCACTTCGTAGTGCACCCAAAAAGATTAAAGAAAACTGAAGACATGTGGATCCTTTTAAATGGATCGTTTTTTTGCAAGACTGACAAATGTGAAAAGGTGGAAAATTTTAATTAGATGACGATTGCCACAAATAAAAGACTGACAAGTGCGAAATGTGGAGCAATTCTATTGGCTCGATTTCACAAATCTGAAAAATGCGATAGAAAAGATACTTGGAGCTATTTTATTGGTCTACCCTTCACAACTATCAGAAACAAGTTAAAAGAAGACTGACAAAGCAGAATATAGAGCCACTTGGAGCAATATTATTGGCTCAAGTTTTGTAAATGTTAGAAATAGCTAATCTAATTCTGACAACGCAAAGACATGTGTAAAGCCCTTATTGGCTCACAAATTTTAATTGACAATTAGATAAACAATATTCGATAACACAAAGTAAGATGGAGAAATTTGATTGGCTCGGGCTTCGTAAAAATTGACAAATGCGATGCTAGATGGAGCAATATGATTGGCTCAAGCTTCACAGTCAAAAGAAGTCAAATAAGTTTGTCGTATGGTTAGATGGTACAATAATATTGGCCCAAGCTTCACACGATATAGAAATATGTCAGATCAAAGCCACTTGGCACTCTAAGAGTGGGTGTGGCTTCACAAACATGAAAAGAACAATAGGAAGCTATGTGGAGAAATATTATTGGTCCAAACTTTCGTAAAAATGAAAATACGAAGCCAAATGGCACAAAACGATTGGCCAAAGCTTCGTAAAGACAAAAATGGTGAAAAATAAAGATTTTATAGCCAAGATGGACTTCAAAGTCCCAAATAAACTGGATCTAACTAAATATTTTAGATCCACATTCAAAAATGATCCAAATGGCTATTTACAAAGGGGGAAAACTAGAAAAATAGCTCACAGACGATGGATTCAAGCCATAAATGGATAAAATGAAATTAGAAGCAAATATTTAAGCATACAAAAGCTTAAATATGATCTAAGTAGCCATTTAGCCCTTTTTTAATCAATATTTCAAGCAATATTAGGCAAAAATTGGAATTTTAAACTGGTTAGCTTGAACACGACTGTGGAACTTTTGGGTCTCGTAGATCCATCAATAAACTTAAATTTTCTTCGCTCTTTCAATTCAAAATAATTCTAGATCGATCCTACACACACATTAACCTTTCTCTGATACCATGTTAGATTTAGTAGGGGATAAATAATCCATAGATTATAGATCCACCATTAAAGTCAAGACTATATATTATGGCATACAATTGATTAAGACAAAGACATAACTTGAAATAGATAGCGAATAACAAAGCTAAATGAATAAGAGCTGAAAGAAAATAATGAACAAGAGTAGAGATAGATAACACCAAATTTAAGTGGAGAAACCCGAAGGAAAAACTCCACTATAAAAACACTTTCGTTTGTATTAAGAATTTACACAAGTTTTAAACCAGAAATTCCACTTCACTCCCTAGTCTTTCACAACACAATAGAGCTATGTATCTTGATCAGGCTTAATACAATTCTCACAACCATTAAGCTCATCTTGTATTTTTCAAGTGTCTTACATAGTATGCTCTACTAGTGTATCTTACAGACGATCTTTTATCTTTAATACTGGACTGTACAAATCTAAACATTGCTAAAGCCAATCCTGAGAGGGATCACCCACATCAATGTGGGTTGGTGAATCGGTCAGATGCTTCACTCTTAGCTTTGAAAGAAATGTTTAATAAAATTTGATTAAACAAGATTTAATAATGTTAGAGCGTAGTGAATTGGCCGGTGCCACTTGACATTACCGCCCCAACAAAAGAGGGTGAAAAAAATGCATTTCTTAATGTTGAGAGATATGTTTACCCGCCTGCATCTTTCAAACACTAGCCTCAAATTATCACAGTCATCTTTTTCCAATCCATAAACAACCCAATCATCTAAATAAACCTTCAAAACTTATGAATAAAGTCCTAAAATTCCCGAACCACAATGCACAAGAACACTATTGGCATATTCTTCAACCCAAAAGGAATGACACTATATGTAAATTTTTTTCATTCAATGGTGAAGGTGGTATTTTCATGATCTTCGGGAACAATGTGCACCTTTTGGTACCCTAAAATTCCATCAAGAAATGAATATATTTTGCACCCTGAAACTCCTTCAAGGATATCCTATGTGAATAGCATAGAAAAGGATCTATAACACATGAAGCGTTGAGTACCTTATATTCAACATAGATCCTAGTTCGACCATCTTTCTTTATTCTCGATCACCATTGGGATGATACACTCATATTCCCGTATTAGTTCAATTTTTCTTGACTTAAGCATTTTTTCAAACTCTTTCTTCACCTTCACGCACAGGTTTAGTTTCATCTTATAAGGCCTCTTCCTAACTAGACAAGTGCAATCTTTCATCTTAATGTTCATTTCTCCCAATTAGGGATGCACACCATTCAAATCATGATAACCCCAAGAAAATAAGTCCTATAAGTCACACAATAGCTTAATGATCTTTCGCGACCTCTGGTTTTGACAAATAGTCTCCAATAATAGCCTTCTTAGTCATATCCTCAGTCCCAATATTAACCTTTTTAGTCTTTATAGGAACATGGTATGTACATGATTTGTCATATGCAAAATCCATGACTTTACGCATACCCTCTATATGGTTAATATCTAGATTTTCCACTTCTTCATCATCAATGTGGTAGACTAGTTTCCCTTTTACATTCTCTTTCCAGTGTGTGGCCCAAGAGTGTCTCTTCTATTTCCAACACATCCTCACGTGCCTCGGTATCAGGTTCTCCTAATAAATAAACCATGAGTTCTTCTACCTTTGTGCTATATCATAACATGATGTGTTTCATAATCTGCAAGGACTCATGTACTAGTGGCTTAGTGGAAAAATAATCAAAGGTGTGAGAAATAAATTCATTCATGTCGTGCCAACTTGCAATTTCTTGTTTTAACTTGGCATGTACATAACAAGGTCACGTGCATCCACACGAGTAGAGTAGGACTTATGCATCCAAAGGAATGGTGGTATAGCTTCATGTCCATGTGCCCATTGTCTCTCACAATTAGGGATATGCACTAGAGCAGAAGTATTTCCATCATACACATGTATAAGAGAAGGTACATTATTCGAAGTGAACCTTGTTAAAAAGACTACCCTTACCTCGCAAAGAACCAAACAGTTGTCTTTGTGTGTCACTTGCTAGCGTGATACTATTTCAAACAATCTATAAACCATCATATTCTATCTATCTCCATCATTCTTCCAATGGTCCTCCATGGGGCATAAGAACGATCACATTTTCCCTCTCCAAAGATACTTGGGTAATCGGGTTGTGCCTAAGTGCCAAATCATGTGCGGCCTAATCATCCAGGTGACTCTTCCCTTAAACTCATGACCTATTCTATCATATATGCCATGAGCCCAATTTTCATAAGAAATACTAGTATTGTCACTATTGGATTGCACATCTTCCAAATGAAGTATGTCTTCCTTAGATGGTTCCACATTCTCAGGGTCACACAATGTTTTTTGCATAAATTTGATTAAGTTCCATTTCACTCATAGGCTCAATGTATGGTGCAACCTTCACATCATCCAGGGGTATGATAACATGCTCCTCCTTTTATCAAAAATAATATATATATATTTAAGCGCAAGTCCACATTTTTTCATAACACCAAGGACGCCCAAGCAGTCTTTGGGAAATTATTTGCGTTAGCGCCTCAATACTTCAAAGTCACCTATAAATTTTTCTCCTTAAATAGTGATTGAAGCATCCTTGAGTACACCAATGGGCATGGCCCTTGTTTTATTTTCCATATATAATACATTAGAAGATGGCTGCAATTTTGGCCTTCCCATTTGATTATAGGCATCCAAAGTTAGAACATTGAACTCTGCACCTATGTCAATTAGAATATTACTCACTAGCTAATTGTCTATCATTGCATCCAATGTAATTTCCTTGTCATACTTGTGGCTCTATGGTTGTAAATTTACATGAGGTATCTAATGCTCTCACTCAATTCTAACGTGTGGTACCTTCTCACACATCCATTCTCCTAGCGGGGGATGATGTTATCCTACCACAACATCCCGCACACTTCCTTCAAATCATCTACATCCCTTTGTGGAAGATCAATGTTATTTACGCATTCCCTTTCGTGCGCATGTTCCTTTAGGAACTGAATCTCACCCTCAAAATCCATGATGACTCCCATGGTCTCTTGGTAGATATATTTATGATGAACCACATATGGATACTTAAAATCAATAACCCCTCCCTCCCTCCCGATAAGTGGTTATACTTTTAGAGGTTCACTCATGTTGCTTTTGCATGCATAGTGACCAACACAGGATGGAGCTCGGATCAACCATCTTTTTAGGTGGCCAACACAAATGATAAGTGTCCAATGTATCACAACAACCGGGACACAAGGAAGTTTATCTATTGGACCAAAACTCGTGATGGGAGGATCGAACAACCACCACATGGAGGAAATCCGGAGGAGGGTCGGGTTCTAGATATGGTCCCAATCTAGGACATGATCCTCAACAACCACAACAATATCCATCATAACCACTACCCCACCAAACACAACAATAAACACCCCAAGTTTTATTTAAGATGTCTCTTCACTTGTGAGAGTATCGAGGTGTGGAAGAATCAGTGAGTATGTACACAAGTGTGAATTTTATTTGATCTTGGACCCATTGTTAATATTCAAACCTCACTATGTGAGAGTTACCGTAATAGTTATATATTTTGCCTTAACGACATATGTAATTTATGATTTTAATAAAGAGATGATTACCTTGTATGAAAGAATATCTTAATATGAGTAAATGATAAATATTAGAAGTGAGAAATCTTACTTATCATAAATTGTTATATTTATTTATTTGATATTTGTCAATGTATGAAGCCAATAATTGGGCAATTATTGTAACAATCAATTGTCTTTAATTTCTAAATTAAATAAGCTATTTAGTGGCATAGCTAATCAAAGGAATAATTAAATATACATGTTTTAATATATATATATAATTTGGCCTTTCGATAAACTTGGTATTAATATGATAAGATTGTAAATCCTGTTGTATAGAGAATGGAAGAGTATCATTGTAAAAGGTAATTTAAGGTTAAAAACCAAGCATTAGGAAAAGAGAGACTAAATGGGATGGTAAATAGATGAAAAAATCCATTAGACTTATCTCATGATGATCCTAGTTGGCCTTTGGTATTTATCTCAATATAAACCCTTACAAGATAGGTTAAATTAGAAATAAAGTAAATACAAACTATAAGATCTAGATAACTGTGAAAGGGATAGTTGTGAGGTGGTGGAAGACTTAAACTCATAAGACTAGTGTGCTTGTCTTGAGTTTAGTGTAACCTGCATGGTGGAAAAATTTGGCCAAAGTAATGCATCGATGGTTGTGCATTGTCTGATCACCTAGTCCTCCAATTAAATTAAAATTGCCAGTAACCTGATCATGGGAAGTTGAACACTGAACATGAGGTAGGAAATGGTCAGATAATGGAATATGAAGTCAGAAAACTAGCTTCTTGGTAGACCCAAGGACTTTCACATGGTTCCCATGACCTAAAAAAGGTTGAGCCAAAATGCTAATAAGAATTGTCACTCGAAGTAGTGGCAAAGGGAGATTGTGGAGATTTGGATTCACCCTTCTCAGCCACACATGGCTTACATGGATGTTATCAGATAGATCAAAAGAAAAAATTTGATTTTAAGAATTTGATTAAATAAATCTATGCGATTGCAGCTGTGTAATCTATTTTTATGTATGTTTAAAAAAAATATCCTCATTTTCCAATTCTAGTAAATTTTGAGCATTATAGAGATAACACAAAGGTGGAAGAAATCATCGTTTATTTTTAGGATAACTTGATACCAAGGTGTGGGAGGATGTGTTAGAAATAAAAGAGACTCTTGGGCCATGCCTGAAAGAGAAGGAAAAACCGAAACCGGTATACCTCATTGATGATGAAGAAGTGGAAAATGGATATTAACTATACAAAGCGTATGATCGAGGTGGTGTATTTTTAGATGAAAAAACATGCACATATCATGTTCATATGAATAATAAAAAGCTTAATATTGGGAGTCTGAGGATGTACCTAAAGATGCTATCATTGGAGACTATTGGTCGAAATAGAGGTTGCGAAGATCATTGAGATATTACGTGAATTCAAGGACCTATTTATAAGGAGTTATAACGAGTTAAAGAGTGTTCATCCCTCGTTGGGAGAAATGGAGATTAAGTTGAAAGATGACACACATCTAGTTTGGAAGAGGCCTTATAGGATGAACCTAAACTTGTGCATGAAGGTCAAGGAAGAGATTGAAAAAATTCTTAAGTCGGGAATCATTAAACCAATTAAGGAATCTGAATGGATCAACCCAATGGTTATCAATATCAAGAAGTATGGTACGATTAGGATCTATGTTGATTACAGGTGGTACTCAATGCTGAAAGAGGGTTTAAAACCCACAAGTGAGGATCATGAGGGATGACGTGCACATCAACGGACGTGCGAACGATAGTGTGAAGAGATCTCGGGAGGAGCGAGCATCAACCGAATGTGCATGCAAAGATTTGAAACATGGGAAAAACTTGGTTAAGCCATAAAACTCTCCTCTATCTCATAGATCAAATGGGGTGTACATATAGGAGGTGTTGAGTAACCCCCAGTGCTGCAATCATGACAAATCGAGTAGAGAGGGGGAGTTACATTCCCAAAATAGAAGTGTAACTCCCAATGACGCATATGATGCACTCGATGCAATGACGCACGCGTTACCGACGTCTTGTGTGTACCGACGCACTAATGCACAAGAGAATATCATAATGACCCCTAAATGATACATGGATGGATCTCACCTAAGTGATGATCTCACCTAATGATGTGGAAAATAATACACACCAACACCCCCCCTTCATCGTAACTTAGGATGAGGTGGTAAGTTAGAAACAAGAAATGGGTCCCGACACAAAGCCTGATGAGGTACCCATGCATAAAAAGAAGTCCCAAGTAGTGAAGGAAAACCTAGTGGGAAAAACATCCACCACAAGAGAACAAAACACTCTCTAATATAAGAAATATGCCAAAGATGGGTCCCAGCTATAGACGAGCCTAAAAGGTACCCATGTACAAAGAGGAAATCTCTTGGAAAGAAGAAGAAGAGAGAAGAAGAGGGAGACGAGAGGAATGCAAAAGATGCCATGGACGGATCTAAACTCTGCAGCTCTAGGAGGTCTCCCAAAAGAATGTCGATGATGAGATCCTCTACCTCTAGACTGAAGAAGAGCCACCCACACCGAACTATGTGCCTACCCTTAGGAAGGAAAGAAATGACGTGAGTGAGTGCCAAAGAATCCGAAGGTAATGTCGCGTGCATAGAACTCGCCGAGTGAAAAGAGGAACACCCATAGAAAGGATGTCCAAGTGATGTGAAGGGAACAAAACATCCTCCATAATAGAAAAGGGATCCATAGCTGAGGGTGGATCAATGAAGGTCTCTGGAAATGTGGAAGTGACATGATTCCCGGAAGGGGCACTCCTAACAATAGAGATGATGAAATCCTCTAAAACACCTGTAGATGGATGAGGGACCTGTAGTGCATCACAAGTAGACTCTGCGAAAAGATGACTAAGGTCAGGTAGATACTCATCCCAATGAGGGGGCTCAACAAACAGAAGAGCAATGTCAGATAGGTATGAGTCATCCAATGAAGGTAGAGGAGTGAAGTGGGCCTCGTACACTGGAAGTGGAAAGGAGGTTGGTGTAATGACGGTGTGAGACTGAGTATGAGACTGCTTGATATATGATGAGATGTGGGATGTGTCAACACTCTCTGGAATAGTGAGAGAAAGAGGAGAAGAGTCCTATGTAGTACTCTTAACATCACAATCGGGTGCATAATCCTTGTCGCGAAGTAGAATGAAACAAGTCTATGTCGGTGGAACCGTCATCACATGAAGAAATGGAGGAGACGATCAATCAAGCAGGCAACACCGACATCGGTATGTGAAGGGTCTTATACGATGGAAAAGTGACATTCAAGCATGAGAATCTACAAGTACCTCTTCCTTGTACCGACCTCCGAGGGCGTGTCAAGACAACCGGTGAATTTTGAATGTGAATAGATCCAAAAAAACTAATTGGGTAATCTTATATCCTCAATACGCAACAATGGAATCTGTGAATCTAAGGTGAAGAAGGCCCTCCTAACCCGAATTGGTGTAATGGTTTGTTCGAGATATAATGGCTGCTTGGAGGCTCCAATCAATGTCAATCTCTTATGAGATCCTATTTCTTGGTTGTTGGATACGTGGGAAGTGACCTGTGGGAGCTTTGTATATATCTCTAGATAAGGTCATAAAATGGTGATGGGTGATTTAGTGGGTCTGTAGTTAACTATGGGTGGTTTTTTGGTCTAGCCCAAAAAATATCGATTGATTGGCTTCTATGCTTAATACGGAGAATTGTTCTATAATATCTGGCGGGAGTGGTGAGGATTTAAATACCAGCATTCATAAGCCAGTGTCAATAATTAACTGATTTGTAGGCCCGTTGGGTTGTGGGACTTGGGGATCACAACCGTGAGTTCGTGGTTGTTGTGGACTGTTATGGTCATGTGAAGAATCAATCCCTTCTCCCAACTATCTAGTAATCGTATGCCTTTTCAACCTCTATGTTTAGAACTAGAAGTTGCATGATTTTCTCGAGTACCTAACAGGTGTTCTGGAAACTTGAATATGTAAGCTAGTGTCTATGTTGATGAGGAGGTCTCCGCGTTAGGCTATGGAACCAAAGGATTGTAACCAAAGGTTTTCTCTCATTTGAATCCTTGCACAGTCATTCAGATGTTTTATCAAGGCAATCTATAGTTCGGATGGTTTGACCAAAATGTGTAAGCTTTATTGTCTTTGATGTTTAATCCTCTTAGTTGCTCATTAATTGCTTGTAAGTTTGCTTTTGCTTGAAAGACCAGATCTTGAGGTCCCGATCTATATCGCCTAATGTTGTGGGTAGATTTGGCCGAGGCACTATGGGTTCAAATATATACTCTCTAGGCTCTCTAGGTCCTATGATTGTCATAAAAATGATTCAAATTTTAACTAAACTTAATAAACTGATTACTTAAAGAGGTATTTACAATATGCAAGCATTCTTCTATTTTTAATGAAATAATTCACTACTCTATTTGATATGTTGTAACTAGAACTTTGATCGCTCAAACCTGGCATTTACGAACGGTGGTAAATCTAGTTGTGTGTGATTTCATACCCTCGATGTGATCTCCTCGTTCCTTCGTGTCCTCATGAATCTAGAAAGTATGTATATGATATTATCAATAGAAGATGGTATTCAAAAATGGCAGATTTGGATATAGACCGAATACAATGTGAGTAGGAGAGAGATAACGCAAGTGAATAGAGATTGACTATGCAATTCCTAGCAGGATTTATTATGGGAATACAACACAAGTGTACCGAGAGTTTCAAAAACTATTCTTGTGACAAAACAAAACCTGTAACATTAATGGATTCTATCTAGAAATGAATCTATTCTATGTTAAACTAATTGTATGAAGCAGTAATGGAACAATACTGAAACAAGAAGATCATATGACCTCTAAAATACCAACAATGGAAGAAAAACATGAAATCGCGATGAATTCTAAGCAAGAAATTGAAAGACCGAATCAAATAATTGAGAAGGTGAGGGCCATTTGTTTGAAAACAAGTTTGGTTATTTATAGCAAAAGCATTTACCGAGAGGTTAACTCCTAATTGAACTCTTTTTACCGTAAACAAAGGAAAACACTATTACCAGGGGACCAAAAACATTAATGCAAGCCAAAGTGGTTGAAGAAAGCGTGTAAAACTCAAGATTTACGTTTGATGCGATCGTCAGAAGAATCTGGAAAATTCGCACAGACCACCGCCTGTCTTGGGCGGCGGTCACGGGACCGCCACTCACGCAGGGGAGGCGGTTTTGTCATAAAAAGAAAAAAAGCAAGAAGAAAGGGGAAAAGGGAAAAACAAAGCATGCGGAGGTTGAGCGGGGTATGCGGGATATAAGCGTATACTTGGCGAGCCTTTCTGGATTCTGAACACCTTACAAGGAGACCTGTATCATCATTGGGGCATGTGTAACATCGTCTAAGCAGCGGTGCGACCCTATAATTTTGGGTATGTACAAGTCTCCATAGAAGGATTGAAGAATGCACCAGGACACGGTGAGGTGGGTTTGAGTCTACCACGTGAAACCGGAGAGATCGAGAGACATGCATCATAATGTGACCAAAAACATGTTCGCAAGTGTCGAGAAAATCCTCTAGATGACGATGATCGGTGGGTGCAAGAACTGCCCAAACAAGAAGGGTAAAAGAACCTCGTGGGTGAAGTAACGTTCCATGGAAGCACGCCAAACCGAATAGTTCCTCTAGATTTATTGTTTTTAGACCTAAAATGTGGAAATGATGAAATCTTTCTCTTGGGGGGTCATTTTTGAAAATGTTAGTTTTAAATGTGTCTCTAGGGGCGCCCATAGGGTAGGCTTCTTTTTTTGTTAAAATGGTGTTTTTGTTTGTTTTAAAGCATTTTTTAGGGTATACGACCCGTTCGACTTTGCGGGATAGGACCGCCACCCTGTGTAGGGTGGTGGTTATGGGACCGCCTCCTTAAGGCAACAGTGATTATGAAACCGCCACTCGCACAGGTGGCGGTCAACAGAGGACCAAAACAATACAAAACTTAGCTTATTTTTGCATGTTCAACATTTTTACATGTTTTTAATAGTTTTTCCAACTAGATTTCAGTACTAACTTACTCCTTTTTTTGTTTTTGGGTGTATGTAGAAGGAGGAGGAGTATATTAGATGGAGTGGCAGGGAGTGTGATTGGCTCTCAGCAGTGTTAGAGGCACTCTCCCAGCAGAGCGGGATACTCTCCAGAGGGCTGGTATTTGGAGGATTACCTAGGTCCCTCACGTTGCACCTACTAGTCACATATTGTGTGACTTATTTTCATATTGGGATGTAGATTGGAACACCTTCTGATTTGCAGGAGTTAGGGGTGAGTGGTCCATCACCCTGGAGGATGTTTACCATATACTGGGGGTTTTGATCCTTGGGTGGTGGCTATCTCTTAAGACAACAGTATCTAGATCACAGGTGGTTCAATGGGCCACCTACATGGGAGATGCAGTTGTATCAATGCGATCGAAGAAGGGAGTGAGGATATTCTCTATCATTGAGTTAGACATTCCCTTGCTCTGTAAGGCCATCATGGGCATCCTTGCATCCAAATTGATTAGGGATAAGGGAGGGGACACCCTCTTATATTGTTGGGCCCCCATTATTGCACGAGATAGAGGGAAATCGATGTGTATACACACTTGGGAGTACATATCCTCGGGACTACTGTCATGATTTATATAGGTAGTCTAATTACGGGGACATCCACCGAGCCACCCGACTCTTGTCATAAGTTGGGTGTATGAGCATATCACCCCATATAGGAGAGGTCTAGAGGTGGAGGATCCCGGGGACGTCGAGTAGAAAGGTGGATGGGGATGCTAACTCTTAGAGCACCCCACCAGCTAATGGCCTCTCTGACCACTATAGACATGGAGGCCACTCCTTATCAGGCCATGGAAGGGGTATGGGGAGAGGAGACAATTACATTGATTTCTGCCCGGACTACCGGCTAGTTGATGAGACGGGGCGGGAAGTTGGAGATACACCCATTAGCTAGAGTACCACAAAGTGTTCACCTCCCTTATAGTGACATGATTCCTTCGGTGGTGCCAATGTATAGATATATCTATGAGGCTTGGGAGGTCCTAGAGGCCGTGGTTGGACTATTGTTACTCCCGATGTTCCTATTGCGGCCAGGAGGGTGGTATGTGCATGAGGGATAGCTTGGTGCTCCTCGGTACCCTTACATCAGATTACCACCGGTCCCATCCATAGCAGCGATGAGCCCATTGTTGTGGACTCCAAGTTTGAGGATTTCACTAGGGAGAGGCGAGGATGAGACAGGAGGAGATGGAGATCAGTGAGATGGGTGGGGGGATGATAGTGATCCTGAGTGGCATGATACCCAGGAGATCCTATAGGCCGAGAGGGCGGAGTGGAGCACAGAGAGGGTGACTCTAGTTTCAGAGGAGTTACTCTCTCGGGACCTAGGTGGAGATGGCGAGTCTGTTGTAGGCCATCACATTGCCCCAGACATGGGAGAGGGACACCAGTCGGTGGCAGGCGTAGATCCTAGAGATCCTTCTTGGAGACCTAGAGATCTGAGTGAGTTGTCACTCTTCTCTCGACATTGGTTTTAGTTATAATTGTCTTATTTTGTTATTTCTTTTTGTTTCATTTACTCTTGGTTTTATCGTTGATTGTTTTCTAACTTGTTTTCTCCTTTTTTGCAGTGACTGCTGATGAGTGGTGAGACTTGATTAGCTGAGTATGCACTAATGCCTTGCTTCTCCCCTTAGAGAAGACTTGGGCTGCACTTTCCGTGGACACAGGAGCCCTCGGTGGCCAGTAGGCATACCGATGTTTTTGCTTTCGCCAGCATGTGGTGAAGATCATGAATTCTCTCCACACTGAGGTAGCTGGATATAGGATGGCCGAGTGCTTGATGAGGAGGAGTCATTTTCACAATGAGACAACAACTACTCGGTCGAGACCGCGAGCCCTCGGTGCATTCGGAGCGCCGGCATAGCCGAGTCCTAGGTGTGGTCGTGCACCCTCTGAGGGATCCCATAGGGATTGAGAGACTATTTTTGTAGCATTTTGTATGAGTGTTTTTGTACTTTTCGTGCTCATTGAGCATTTTGACCATGCCTTGTGCATGATGGCATTATACATGAAACTTGATTTATATATATATATATATATCTATCTCTTTTTGGATCCAGAATATTGGTGCCTATAATTTTGTGACTCGTTTCCACATGTGTACTTAGATGTTTTTAGAATATTTGTTTTCATGTTTTCAGAGTGTATGCAATGGATAAAAAATGATAGTAAACAAAATGTTTTACTTTTATGCTTTTATAATGCTGATATGAGATGATACTAACATATCGTAGTATTGAACTTTTTAACTCTTTGGGAAATGTTTGTAATTTCTTCTTATGTTGGCAAAAATGTGATGAATGCATAGTGATAAAGAGATGAACTTGCCCCAATCCCAAATCCATGCAACTAGTAAGATGCGAGGGCTTAACACCAAGAGTTAGGAAGGGCACAAGTTGTATGAGCTTGATTGAATGGAATGATGAGAGACAGACAAACCAGTAACAACAACCAAATTTGGACCTACACACCTACCCTACTCAGAACTACTACCATGCTTAGAAGGCCACTTACTTTATAGTTTATCTAGACTTAGATTCATAAATGGCAACTTGGTTGACAAAATCTGGTTTTGAGGATTTGATCTCTTTGGAATTTGGATATTTGGATATTTTCTTTCTCTTAATAGAATTTGATTTGTGTTTTTTTATCATACCAAGATTTGTTCATTTGTGTGACTAGACCCCCCACACCCTACCTCACACCACTAGTAAGAAGCATGGGTTTGTCACCAAAGGCAAGATATAGGCGAGTAAGGGCACTTCTTTCCTTTCCCAAACTCACACCACCAGTAAGAGATGTGGGCTTATCACCAAAGGTTGATGGGGCAAAGAAGTGTGTAAAATAAAATATTTTGTTTGGTTGGTGCTTTGAATTTCATTTGATTTTGACATTTCCAATCTATGACTTTGGGATATCCTTTCATTCAAAGAGATTTAAGATGGATAGATGTGACACCAAGAAGCTTCTAGAATAGACCGTAGGCAAGGACAACTTCACTTAGTAGAAAGAAAGAGAAAAGCCAAGTATGTAGGCCTTGGTATGGTTTTCATCAACGC
The DNA here is from genome assembly GCA_018340775.1 of Taxus wallichiana var. yunnanensis. Lineage (NCBI taxonomy): Eukaryota > Viridiplantae > Streptophyta > Pinopsida > Cupressales > Taxaceae > Taxus > Taxus wallichiana. Next base: position 27,938,392 of record CM031236.1, on the reverse strand, counting down.
TTGTCATCAAGTCGATGAGAATATTTGAAAATACTTGATGATGTTTGAAGAGATGTGTTTTGAATGCTTTTGCCAATACGTTCAGAAATTTGTAACAGATTGTTTAAGTGTAAGTTCCTGGACTACCACTTTTATGAAATGGATAGAATAAAGCAGCTAAAAGACTAATGCAATGTAGGTAACTAAAATGTACAAGTGGCGATCTTGATGTTTTATGCGTAAAACCGTTTAAGATGCAAGGAATTGATAGTTTCACCAAATTCCTCACCTTCTAGTGTGCATAAGAGATACACACTATTTCGTAGTCCATGACTCGGTATGGGCCCAACCACTTGGGCCAAAACTTTCTTCCTTTTTCGGTTTTCTTATGGATCCGGCTATCTAGTCTTAGAACTAGATCTCCTTCATATATTTCTCTCTCATAAATTTTTTTGTTGTATTGCCGGCACATCCAAATGGCATAGGCTCGTGCCTTTGTTCAATGTTTAGCTTGACCTCATCAAGGCTTTCTAGTTGAGAGAGACGTGCCTCCCTATAAGCTTTTTTTTCGAATCCTTGTAATGAGATGCGGAGATTGGGTATTTCAATCTCTAGCGAAAGAACTCGCTTCTACTCCCGAATACCAACAAGAAAGGATTTTCTCCTATTGGTGCTATTATCGAGGTTCGATGGGCCCACAAGGCCAGATATAGTTTTAAATTCCAATCTCGCTTGTTCTCCTTGACCGTTTTGAGGAGAATAGCTTTTAACATTTTGTTTGTCGCTTGGCCTGCCCATTGGCTTGAGGATAGTAAAGAGAGGTTGTGTGATGGTTTATCTTGAACTTGCTACATAACTCACAGAATTCATCATTTTTAAAGGACGTGCCATTATCTAAGATAATGACTTATGGGACACCATACCTGCAGATAATTTGGTTTAGAATGAATTTGGCAATTACCGAACCTAGTATGATGGTGAGAGGCATGGCCTCCACCCATTTGGTAAAATATTATGTGGCTGTAATTATAAAATTATGGCCATTGGTTGATGAGGGAGAGAACTTCCCTATCAAGTCTAGACCCCACATAGAGAAGGGCCACGGAGTCGCTATTGGTTGCAAGGATTGTGCTAGCATGTGAATCTCGTGAGAGAATTCTTGGCATTTGTGGCACTTACGTACAAATTCCACTGCATCATGCTCGAGAGTGGGCCAAAAATAGCCCATCTGATGTATTTTGCAAGTGGTGGCGTGACCACCGAAGTGGCCTCCACATATCCCACTGTGGGATTCATGAAGAATCTTCTTGGATTCTTCCATATCGACGCATCTTAGAAGCATGTTGTCGAAGGCTTTACGATAGAGTACCTATTCTAAGACAACATATTTAGCGAAATAATGCGCAACCGCCTTCTTTGTTGTGATGTGGCACCTTTTGGGTATGTGTGGTCTATGATGAAATTGATGATATCAGTATACTAGGGACATGTAGAGATGGGAGGCCTGGTTTTGATGAAGTATACACACTCATCAGGAAAGTCCAGATTTACCAGATTGCCTTCATCTAGTGGATACCAATCTACAATGATTTGTCCCTTAATAGATTTTTGGTTTACAAACATCAATTTGAATTCACCCATTAAGGTTATGAAACGTCCAACCTTTTTAGATAAAGACCCTTGCGTAAGGAATGTTCGTAAATGATCTATTTTTACAATGACCCTTGTTTCCTGGTTTAACATGTAATGTCTTAAACATTTTGTTGCAAAGAATATGGCAAGGCATTCTCTCTCTACTTGTGTATAGTGTGTTTCATAATCGAGCAATGTTCGGCTGATGAAATAGACCGCACGTTCCCATTTATCATTGTCTTCTTGAGCCAACATGTAGGCCAACTGAGACATGAGTGGCTCGTGAGTATAGGATCAAAGGACAGTCTGGTTTGGGAGGCATTAGCATGGGTAGAGACAACAAGAAGCGTTTAATTGCTTTGAAGGCCTCGTTACATTCTTCACCCAATCAATGCTATAATATATTTTTAATAGATTGTTGATTAGATGAATGGAAAAACTTAGATCTGGGATGAACCTGCAGATTGCACCGAGTTTCCCAAGAAATGACCTAATTCCAGATTCATCCACCGGTGGGATCATTTCAAGAATACCCCGTATTTTGGCTAGATCAACATCAATCCTCGTGAAGATATAATGTATCCCATAAGTTTGCCTCCTGTCACACCAAAAACGCACTTCTCTAGATTTAATGTGATGCCATATTCAATTAATCGTGAGAGGATGATACAGAGCACTCCTGGATAATCACAACATTTCTTGGCCTTGGCCAACAAGTCATCCACATATGATTCCAAAATTTTATGGATAAGATCGTGAAATATATATGTCATTTCCTACTGATACGTAGCGCCGACGTTCTTAAGACCAAATGGCATGACAACGTAGCAATAAGTTCCTAGGGAGTTATGAATGTAGTTTTGGCTTGATCTTGTTCAGATATTTTAATCTAATTATACCCTAAGAACCCATCCATGAGGGACAACAGTTCAAATCTAGCTGTTGCATCAACGATAATGTCAATGGATGGTAATGGGAAGTCATCCTTGGGACAATATTTGTTAATATCTTGAAAATCTATGCAAATGTGTATCTTCCCATTCTTTTTGAGGACATGGATGATATTAGATACCCATTGTGAATAGTCAATAGGCTTGATGAATCCTACTTGGAGAAGTTTTATTACTTCCTCTTTTACCATGAGGGCCACTTTTGGCTTCATTGGTCTTGACTTCTACTTAATTGGCTTCGTATATGGTTTAATTAAAAGATTATGTACCGCGACTTGTGGTGCAATGCCCGTCATTTTTTATAATTAAATGCAAAAGCATTTTGATGTTATTTGAGGATTTTGGTGTGTATTTCTATCTCCTCTGGAGTTAACAAGGATCCTAACTTTAAAATTTTTTGTTCTTCCTCCATTCCAATGTTTATTTCAATGGTTTCTTCTATTAAAGAAGCATTACCTTCTTCAAATTTAGGTGGGGCTGGAGGTAGTTCCAAACTTTCTCCATCTTCTATCTCGTAGATATTGAGATCCTTCTATGGAGGAGACTCTATTATGGGATTTCCAAAATAGGAAGAGGAATGTGGTATTAAGGAAAGATCAATTATACGGTGAGCAAGGTGTAGCTCAGCATAGGCGTTTAGATAATCGAGAGTGACTATATCATTGTCAAAGCGATCCATGATAGAAAAATCATCCTCAACCTCTCCATGAGTTAGGAGTGATTTTGTTGGTACTTTGCGCACTAATGGCTCGGTACGAAGTGATACCATGAAATTTGTATCCTCCAACTCACTGTTTGGAGTGAAACAGGAAGTTGAGGTTGCTATCGAGTCTGCGAGAAGGTTCTGCTCTCGTGGGATTGCTTCAATTGATATGAAGTCAAAATCCCTTACTTAGATCTAATACTACCATTTTATAGAGTTGTAAGTGCTCAGATCTAGTTTCATATACCTCAGAGACTTAGTTTGTAACCAATTTCTAGTCTCCTACTACTCTAATGTTGTCTACACCCATTCTTTTAGCTAGAATGAGGCCAAGGAGGAGAGCTTCATACTCTTCCCCATTGTTTGTGCATTCAAAGTTTAATTTAAAGGCGAAAGGTAGGATCTTTCCATCAGGTGAAGTAAAGATCACTCCTGCTCCATCTCCAAAGAGACATCTAGCTCCATTGAAGTGGAGAGTCCAATACTCATTTGGAAAAATGGATGTTAGGATATTTTTGTATCTATTTCTTTTTGCTTCTACATTTTCTACCATAAAAACTTCATCTGATGGAAGAGAAGCAATTCCCAGGGTGTGTCCCATACCCATGGAATCAAATGGTAGGAGAATAGGTAAGTCTTTCTCCAGCAATTCGACAATTTTGGTGGTAGTCCCTAGTGACACCGTTTTTATAACATTGGTCTCATTTTTGAGTGCTGGAATGTCCTCGGCTGGATTTGTAATCTCCAACTCTGTGGTGGGTATCAACTCTTATTTTGGTTTTGAATTAATTGGTTTGATGAGTTGATTTTTGGGAGTTCAAACTCAAGTGAATGCCCGGTATTTTCTTCAAATCAGCTAGATGTATATCAAAGGGTTTTGGGTCACCTTGTGCCATGAATATTTTCCCTAAGTGTAGAAATATTATTTCTTGGAATAGCGTGGAAGGGATTGCCTTCATGTGGTGTATCCATGGCTGACCAAGGATCATATTATAATTGGTTTCCCGATCTATAATATAAAACTTGGTGAGGACCGTCTTGGGCCCTAAAGTGACTGGTAAAACTATGGTTCCAATCGAAGTGGCTTTGAGGCTATCATAACCTCTTAGCGTATTTCGCATTGTGGAATAGTTCATCTCTCCATATCCTAAATTTTGAAGAAACAAAAAGGGGACTATATTAACTATCGCCCCATCACAACCATTGCATGTTTAACATAATTATTGTAGACCCAAACTTCTAAATGTAAAGTCAATCACCTCTTCGTGCAATTTCAGCGTCATTGGAATTTTGCTTATATCGAATATAAATTCTATATCCCTATCTGCTGCCCCGAAGGATAAACGTCAAAGTCTACATGGTTTACTTGTGTTTCTGGAGTAGGAGTGATGTTTATTAAATGACCAAGGCCTAACACTTATAAGAGGGCAGCCCTATGGGTGGGAGAGTTCTTGAACAAATCCAAAAAGGAGATGTGCGAGAAGGTTTTAGTTAAATCATTAATTAAATCATAGGCACCTATGGGTTTTACCAGTGTTTGTTGACTATTGTCTAGCTCCAATGGAAAGATTGGAGTAGGTTGGGATGAATAATCCTGTGTTCTTGTTATGGTTTCTATGGGTAGCTCGGTGTCTAACTCCACTAAACCAACTATCTTAGTTTGAGGTCGAGTTCCTAATTGGGGTGCGACTGGTGGATTTAATGAAGTTAAACCTTCATGATCATTATTTCCTGTCATGACACCCTTGTTTGTTCCATTAGGATCTAGCCTGTTATTGTTGGGGCGGTTTGGGAGTGGATCATTAAAGATCTTGAGGGGTGCATTTTGAGGGGAAACTACCCCTGCATAAGCGTTTGGTGTGGGTACTATAGAATTTGCTAAAAACATGTCTATAAAGAGTTTATTTTGATCTTCTCGCAAACGCTTGCATGAATCTATTGTATTCACAACGAGTCCTAGTATCATGGCCTTGAATCTTGTGGAAGCCACAATATAGATTGGGATTATAATTTCGAGGTTGTTGATTTAAAACCCGTTGTGGTAAATTTTTTTGATAAAGTTGTTGGTTGTTAGAGTTAAAATTTTGAGGCTGTTGCCTTTGGTTTTGACTCTGATACCTACCTGAGTTCTGATTTGGACTTTGTGTTTGGATTTGTCTTCGCCATCGTGGTTGTTGTTGTTGTTACCGTGGTGGATGATTAAAATCCACCACGTTGATTGCTGAAGTAAAAGTGTTATTTTGTTGATTATTAACAGGTGGTGAAATGTTTACAATGTTTTCCCTTTTAACTTGGTCAGTGACTCCATCTGTTGTAACTCCACGGTTCTTGTTAAGGATCTTACGTCCTTGATTAGTGTTCATTGTATTAGAATAGGCCACAATGTTTTGATTGGGAGTGGTTGATTTCCCATTTGTCCCATTTATCTTACGACCACTATCTATCACTTCTTGGTCGATTCGGAGAGCACTCTTGAGTACTTCATCATAAGTTCTTAGTGGGAACTTCTGGACTTCTTCCTTTATCTCTCTATTAAGAGAATTAAGGAATAAATTACATAGTTCCATTTGATCCATGTTTGGAGCACTCGCTAATGAGTAGAGAACCATACGCCACCATTGAATAACATGAGTAGTGGATTCATTATGTTCTTGTTTAATATGTAAGAATTCCCTGATTCCCGTTCTTAACAATTTGTTCATGTTGAAAGCTTTGATGAATTCGACACGAGTTGTTTAAATGAGTGTATTGAGGCTTCAAGTATTCTCTAATACCAATCAAGGGCAATACCTTCTAAGGTTTTAGGGAATATTTTAACAACAACGCCGTCCCCAAGGAGTAACTCCCATATGGCTGTGGTATAGACCTTAATGTGTGCGTTTGGGTCCCCTTCCCTTTATATTTGGGTAAATCGGGAAGAGGTCTTGGAAGCATAACACTTTGTATCGTAAATTCTAGGAGATCTTTTAAATATTATGAATAAGTCCCTACCACATAGGCCTCGACCATCAACGGGGCTTCTTTGAGGGGGCCGAGGTGGAATGGGTTGTTGATATGGCATAACATATGCGTTTGTAGGGACATATGGGAATCCCCGTGGTTGACGAACATCTTGGGAGAAGAGAACATGTCTCCTTGTGGTGACTTTGAATAAATGTTTAAGGAGGAACATTGTTCCAAGTATAGGTTATTTGGTGCCAAGTCGGGGGGTGTCATGTTTTCAATTTAACCGGAACGTCATTTGAAAATGCGCCTACGGTTGGTGTTTGTTGTGGGTAACTATAAGGATTTTGAGGAGGCATGCCTAATGTGCATGTTCCTGTAAGGAGGTCAACCTGACTGGGATGATGCAGAGGGTTGGGGATTCCTGCTTGCCCAAAATATGAATTTTGGTTTGCTTGAGCAAGTTCCAGCCCTCTAACCTTTTCAACTAAGGCTGAAATGACCTCCATTGGCGAAGACATAGTGCTTTGTCTTAGGGGTGTTTGTTGTATAGCTTGAGGTTGTAAGGGGGTGTGATACCTTGCTATGAATTGATCGTTACCCTACCAAGCTTCACCGAGGGTATTTCCCATAGGTGGAGGAATGGGGGTGTTTTCCTGGAATAGGGTATCAGACTATATTTGCAAACTTCCTATTGGTGGATACATGTTTTGGAAACATTGTTCACTTTTAGTGAAGTGTGCTAAGTATTCCTCATCAAAAAAGGGGAGTGGGTCTGATTGTCTACTGATCTATGGTCTGAACAAGACCCGAGGAGATGAAGCGATTCCCTAGTAAACATCATATTATTAGAGCCTGATGGCTCTAGCTATTGTGTTTGTGCAAATTGATCAAACTCCTTAATTCAGAACGAAGAACTTGAGCTAGTTCTTTGAGGGGGAGTTTGTGACAACAAGTAATTACTTGAATAGTTATCAACCCACGTAGAAAGTGAGGGTGATGGTTGTCTATTTGTTTGACTATAGTTTGTTTCAAGACCTGAGAGAGGTCTACCATATGCATCGTATCCCGACATATTCGGGGGGTATATGAATACCCGCAGAATAATGGGAAAGAGCGAAGGTGGATGAGAGAAATGAAAATAATAAAAGAAAGAACTATTTGTTCATGTTGGGTTCATCGAATTTGTATGATGGAAAAGTGACATGCGAGAATGGGAATCTACAAGTACCTCTTCCTCGTACCCGACCTCCCGAGGTCTTATCGAGACAACCAGTGAATGTTGAATGTGAATAGATATAGACAAGCTAATCGGGTAATCTTATATCCTCAATACACAATAATGGAATATGTGAATCTAAGGTGAAGAAGGCCCTCCTAACCTGAATTAGTGTAATGGTTCATTCGGATATAATGGCTGCTTATAGGCTTCAATCAATGTCGAGCTCTGTCAAGATCCTGTTTCTTGGTTGTTGGATACGTGGGAAGTGACCTGTGGGAGCTTCGTATATATCTCCAGACAAGGTCATAAAATGGTGATGGGTGATTTAGTGGGTTCGCAGTTAACTATGGGTGGTTTTTTGGTCTAGCCCAGAAAATATTAGATTGATTGGCTTTTATGTTTAATACGGAGAATTGTACTATAATATCTGGTGGGAGTGGTGAGGATCTAAATACCAGCGTTCGTAAGCCGGTGTCAATACTTAACTGATTTGTAGGCCCGTTGGGTTGTGGGACTTGGGGATCACAACCGTGAGTTCATGGTTGTTGTGGACCTATTATGGTCATGTGAAGAATCAATCCCTTCTCCCAACTATCTAGTAATCGTATGCCTTTTTAGCCTCTATGTTTAGAACTAGAAGTTGTATGATTTTCTCAGAGTACCTAATAGGTGTTCTGAAACTTGAATACGTAAGCTAGTGTCTATGTTGACGAGGAGGTCTCCCACGTTAGGCTATGGAACCAAAGGATCGCAACCAAATGTTTGCTCTTGTTCGAATCCTTGCACATTCATTTAGATGTTTTATCAAGGCAATCTATAGTTTGGATGGTTTGACCAGAATGTGTAAGCTTTATCATCTTCGATGTTTAATCCTCTTAGTTTCTCACTAATTACTTGTAAGTTTTTGTTGCTCGAAAGACCTGTATCTTGAGGTCCTGATATATATCAGCTAATGTTGTGGGTAGATTTGGCTGAGGCACTATGGGTTCAAATATATACTCTCTAGGCTCTCTAGGTCCTGTGATTGTCATACAAAATGATTCAAATTTTAACTAAAATTAATAAATTGATTACGAAAGAGGTATTTACACTATGCAAGAATTCTTCTATTTTTGTATTTTTCAATAACGTATTTCAATGAAATTAAAGAGCAACTATTCTAGTATATTTAGAAAATAAACAACTAATCTAGTAACAGAATAAAAAAAAACAAAGTAGCCTGGTATGGCTATTTTCTTGTGCAGTTGTGATTTTATCCTAAGTATCTAAGCAACTATTTATTTTGAATTTGAAAGACTCTCAATCCTACCTCATAAGTGAGGAATGAATCATAGTTTCTCAGAAACTATCAATCCCCACAGCTTCCCTGGCGATATCGAGAGCAAAATTTTAACTGAAATGAAATAATTCACTACTCTATTTGATATGTTGTAACTAGAACTTTGATAGCTCAAACCTGGCATTTACAAAACAGTGGTAAATCTAGTTGTGTGTGATTTCATCCCCTCAGTGTGATCTCCTCATTCCTTCGTGTCCTCGTGAATCTAGAAAGTATGTATATGATAGTATCAACAGAAGATGGTATTCGAACAATGGTAGCTTTGGATATAGACCGAATACAATGCGAGTAGGAGAGAGATAACGCAAGTGAATAGAGCTTGACTATGTAATTCCTAGCGGGATTTATTGCATGGAATACAACACAAGTGTACCGAGAGTTTCAAAACTATCCTTGTGACAAAACAAAACCAGAACTTTAATGGATTCTAGTCTAGAAATGAAGCTATTCTATGTTAAATTGATTGTATGAAGCAACAATGGAACAAGACTGAAACAAGAAGATCATATGACCTCTAAAATACCAACAATGGAAGAAAAACATGAAACCGAAGTGAATTCTAAGCAAGAAATTGAAAGACCGAATTAGAGAATTGAGAAGGTGAGGGGCCATTTGTTTGAAAACAAGCTGGCTATTTATAGCAAAAGCATTTACTAGAGGGTAACTCCCAATTGAAATCTTTTACTATAAACAAAGGGAAAAAACTATTACCAGGGGACCAAAAACATTAATGCAAGCCAAAGTGGTTGAAGAAAGTGTGTAAAACTCAAGATTTATGTTTACGGTGATCATCGAAGAATCTAGAAAATGCACATAAGACCACCACCCCGGGGCGGTGGTTACGGGACCACCGCCCTATCTTGGGTGGCGGTCACGAGACCAGCGCCCAGCAGGTGGCGGTTTCACATCAAGACAAAAAGCAAGAAGAAAGGGGGAAGAGGGAAAAACAAAGCATGCAAAGGCCGAGCGGGTATGTGGGGTATAAGCGTATACTTGGTGAGCCTTTCTGGATTTCGAACACCTTACAAGGAGACCTCGTATCATCATTGGGGCATGTGTAACATTATTCCTGGTGCGCAAGACTCCTACAAATTCAGTACGTACATGTGTCTCCATAGAAGGACTGAAGAATGCTCCAGACATGGTGAGGTGGATCTGAGTCTACCACATGAAACCAGAGAGATTGAGAGATATGCATCATCATGTGACCAAAAACATGGTTGCAAGTGTCGAGAAAATCCTTTAGATGGTGATGATCGGTGGGTGCGGGAATTGGCCCAAGCAAGAAGAGTTAAAGATCCTCACAGCGCGAAGTAACGTTCCATGGAGGCACACCAAACTGAATAGTTCCCTCTCCGGTGAGAAGTGGCGGAGGATGTAAAGCAATCCTACGATGCTCAAGTCTAGAAAGAACACTCCATGATGAAAATGCAAGATGCACAAAATCTAGACATCGGACTAGACCAATAATGCGTCTGCGTGTGTTTGTCCACTCAAAATTCCCTGCTCTTAAAGAAGTGAATTTCCAAAATTTTGAGTTCAAGTGGCTTCTCTGTTGTGCTGAAATTGTTAAAGGTCGTGAAATTGAAAAAATCTGCAGTTTTGGGTCATTTTGTATGTTTTTCGGGCCTGTCGGACATTTTTGTCCCGCATGTCCCAGGTTCAAAAGTGCATTCTGTTCCCCGATCGGCCAATTTCCCGAAGTTCCATTTTCGGTCCGTTCTGGAAATTTTGTCCCAAATGTCCCAAGTCAAATCGGGCAAGTTGTTCCATTTTCGGCCGAAACACCCGAACCGCGTACTTCGCACTTTCATGTCCCAAATGTCCCAAGTCAAATTGTGCAAGTTGTTCCATTTTCAATTTGAAACACCCAAATTGCGTACTTCGCACTTTCATGTCCCAAATGTCCCAAGTCAAATTGCGCAAGTTGTTCCATTTTCGGCCAACCCGAACCGCATACTTCACACTTTTTCATCCCGCGTGTCCCAAAAGGCATTTGTGCGTCTTTTCCCCGCTTCGCCCGAATCGGCCGAGCCGCGTGTTTCACGCATTCGCATCTCACATGTCCCTAATGAACCAAGTGCCATTCGTGCTAGTTTTTGCCACTCTACCCGAATATCTCGGCTTATTTAAATTGGTGGGTATGTATTAAATGCACATTCATGGCCTTTCTCTCTCCTAAACGGCTATATAACGAGCAAACCCCCTTTGCATTTTTCACATTGTTTCCATGCTATCCTTGCTCGAACCCTTGCAATCTAATTCCCTGCGCGTGTATCCCTTTTCTCTGTAATTCCTCCTCGAGTTTAGGTTGCAGCTCATTACTATCAATATGAAGATCAAATTCCAGGGACAGGAACAAATTTCGCCACTAGAATCTGCCGTTCCCAATATTGGGGACAGTGAAGCTCGACATCTTGACTTCGGGGATTTTTGGGCGAGGGTGGCAGATGCAAACCCTACACCAATGGCACAAATGATTCACGATAGCGGTTTGGATTTTGCTGGAGGTTTCCCGATCTCAGGATACAGTGCGCTGATACTGTGCTTTCGTGCGGAGCTCACTTCGACCCTGATTCGAGTGAATTAACCAATATACACGGGGAACTCATCGCCAAGCTGGACGCTGCCGCCATTAGTACCGCACTGAGAATCCCAGAGATGGATAATGCCATAGTCGTTTCTCGGGATCAAGCACAGGCTCTGTTCAATCAAGACAATGACAAATACAAGGCACGGGTGGTGAAGTCCTGGCTGAAGAACCCTAAGAAGGGAGCCTCTCGCCTGTCCAAAACTCTTTTCCGGGCAGATTTTAATGAAGAATTGTCTGACTTTATAATTCTACTGGCTCGGGTTATGGGTTTTCCCTCTACCAATGAATTTCACTTCTAGATGTGCCCGCTCATCAGCATGGTGTGCGAGGGAACGCAAAATATCAACTGGGCAGAGATCATCAACATGAATTTGGCAGAGCAGCTGTCCAATGTACAACAAACAAAGAAGTTCTACATGACTTCTTACCTGATGTATACCCTGGCAGCGTCACGGAAATGGTTTGGTTTTTCCTACATTGACGCTCACAAAGATGATCCAGTATATGCCTACTACCCAGCAGTTCACCCTGAGACCAATAATCGTAATTTCAGAAGGGTCAATGACGCTTTCACCATGTACGTGGTCAGGCTGCTCGAAGGTGATACTGCCAGGAGATTTTCTGATGAAGCCATGAATCTGATATCACGCTACGGTGCTTATTTCATACAATTCAGAAAATTCTCCTATATCAGGCTTGCCGGCTATGAAAGCACCCCTCTGAGGCTTCCCATGTTCTGCAATGATAAGATGGATTTGATTGAAGTATGCAGGAAATTAGACAAATTACACAGAACCTGCAGAGACAAGAAGATTTCTGGTTTGCACTTTCCCATCTCTTTGGGAAATTACACTTGTAAAACAGCCCTGGACGCACAGAACATAGAGAGAGCCCTGGTCCCTATCACCGTTCATTTCTTTAAGCCAAGAACTTGCTTCGACTTGAAGAAGTTCATTGAGCAGAACATCAAGATAATATATCATCATAGGGCAGATACAGAAGACTACTGGGCCGACTGTGCAGATGATTTTGAAGCTAGAAGGAGGCACTGTGGCAGGTTCTCCCTACAATTGATTCAAGAACTCGGCTTGTACCAAGTTCCTGAAGGACTCCAGGATGACAATTCTGATCTATACTCATATGAGTATGACAAAGTGTAATCAAGCATACCCCTCGAGGACTTGGATTGGAACAAAAAGAAAAAGATGATTTGGCTGAGATCCTTGCTCCAGTCTTAGTCAGGACTAAGGTCTGGTTTGACAGGAAAGTTCGAGAGCTCAGAAGGCACTCAGGAGAATCCTCTTCCAAAGATGTTTCAACACCAAGGAGAGAGGCATCGATTCCCGTGTCGAAACACCAAACTGCAAACCCCTCCCGTCTCATCAACACAAGGACTGCAGCTTCCACTCCTTCTTCATCCACTCAAGTGTACCAAGAAACTCAAGGAGGTTAAGAAGGAGCCAGGAAAATGATCCTCAAAGAAAGCAGTAGAAGTACCTATGGGACCGAGAACATCATTGTTCTCGGTGAAAGTGAAGAGAGTGAAGTGCCACTTCGTAAATGCTCCCGAGGATCCAGCAGATAAAGATAAGGAAGTCCAGAGCACTTTGAAATTTCAAGTGTTATTGATTCTTCACCTGCAATTGTATCCAAATACTCCTACTCACATCTCAACTTGAGACCACAACAGGCAAACCTTGAGCGTCATGAGCTCTATGTCTCTTGGCCCTCTTGCCCCTCGCTGCTGCTTCCTCTTCCTCCTTTGCATGGGTTTAACCTCTTGTCGATAGTAGAAAGAGGAAATCTTCCTCTCAGAGCTCGGGGCCAAATTTTGATGCTGTCGCAGCCTTGTTGGGCACTATTCCTTCTCGTGCCAAGAAAGCCAGAACCACCTCCAGAATAGTGTCTGATGCTCAAGGTCAGCAATTCCTAGAGATTGCTAAGCCTACGGTGGACAAATCAGAGCAGGACTTGCAGACAGCTGATCTTGAACTCTCAAGAATTCCAATGGGAGAGTCTACCCCTGAAGGAGAGATACATAATCTCCAAGAAACAGTCACAAGAGTCATTGGGAGGGTAGAGAAAGGGCAGCAAACTATTGAACAGTTGGAAGAACAGGCCCAAATTCTCACAGGTTTCATCAAGTCTCTTTTGTCTAAGGACAAAGTTTTGGACCCTACTCCGTTGACCACTCTTCCACCACCTGTAATTTTGAGCCAAGATGAAGTACAAAGTATCAAAGACATGCACAAGTATTCCATCTATGGCAGAGCTATGGAAGCCATGGTGGATGATATGCTTGTTGCAGGGTTGAACTTCATCGATGAAGCTTTCAAACTCCATGGAAAAGTGAACAATTTGCAACAGAAGCTCTCCTCTACTATTGGGATCATGGATAAAGAACTCAAACTCTGGAGCAGTTGCATAGTAGACCTCCACCTTATGGGACAGACAGATGAGAACATCTTACTGGCGAATAAGGTTTTTGATGATGCAAAGGATAATCTGTCAAAATCCTGGGTTTACAGCGTGGAGTGGAAGATCAAAGTCTTGGAGGAGGCTTTGGGAGAACTGAAGAACAGCTGGCAGAAGGGTGAAGCTTTCAAGACACTGGTGGTCTCTACTTTCAAAGACATACATTGTCATCTTCAGGATGAAACTTCTGGTGTTCCCCTTTCCTTGCAAGAAATCAAAGCTCAATTCAGAGCTTTTGTCAAAGATAATTTGTTCAAGGAAAGCTCCATCTCCAAAGAGAAAATGAAGGAGATCTGCTCTCTTCAATCTGCCATTGAAGAAGCAAATAAAGATTATCATACTCATGTCGAGTTTGATAAAGAGATGGAGAAGTGTCTTGGATTTTGGACTCAGTCTACGACCAACACGTCAGTCCCTCGTGGCAGAGACATAGCTGAGGCGTTGAAGAAATTCAGGCAGCAGATTTTGAAGTCAGTGGGTCCCTCCCAGTAACTGACCACCTGTCTTCCTCTCCTTATTCTTTTCTCTTCTTCCCTTTCTTTTTCCGTTTTCTTTGTAAAAGTTGAGGTATTGCGGTTGGCAGTCCTTAACTATTCTTGGTTAAAAGAAGCGGTTACGAAGAGTAACTGATTTGTAAGTTATATAATGGCCTCTCTACACCATTCTGGAGGAGGAAGAACTTGGCTTATTGGCCGAAAGTGTAAATAGATTATAAAGAAATCAATACAGAAGGACTTTCCATTCTTTGTCTATCTAATCTCCGTTATCTCTGAGCTTTCGTTTAATTTTTGTGAAGATCATTTGTTTCTAGTTTGTTAGTCTCGCTGATTGCATACTCTTCAACTTTGCAATACATGGTGATCTTGTATAACCAAGAAGGAACTTTGTGTCCTTGATTAATGAATCTGTGTTACGTTAAGAAACTTTGTGTTTTGACAGATGCTATTTACAAAACTTTGTGTCTTTAAATTCCATCTTATTTATACGATATGAATGATCTTGTTTTCAATTCACTGTAACTTCGCACACATAAAGAATTACTCTGTCATCTATAATTATGCATGTTGCCTTTATGCTCATTTTCGCACTCTCATTCCTCCGTCCTTTTGTAATTGATGATCTTTATAAAAGACACTTTCGTAATATCCAAGTTTAACCAGAAAATCATATTTTGTATATTTGTAAATAAGTTTGTTTCTGAATAAGGGAACCTCTCCCATTAAAGAGGAGGGACTTCTTGTCCCCATTACATTGCTCTTCGAAGTCCTATTTGACGACCAACAAAGGTGAAAGCCCAAGAGTATAGTCAACCCCCCAGAATGTGGCACTTTATAAAGTAGTGCATTTACAAAACTGACAATGTCATCATGTAATGTGTGAGAAATCATGCAACTTTGACTAAAGAAGCGCTAAAAATGAGCTGCGAGTCAAAATTTATGGCATTAAAACGATTCCCACAACTGATGGAAAATGCCACTAAACGCTGCAAACGCATTAAAAAAGTGCTCGAAATGAGTGCAAAGGGTATCATGTGACTACTCATTGGAAACGACATGGAATTTTAGATAGGGTTTGTTTTGCTTGCGAGGGGGGATTAGCCTCCTGCCAACCCCGGACCTCGCCCTCCGTCTTCGACACTCGAAGGATGGATATTAAAACAAGAAAAATACCCAAAAATTTACAATGCTGATTACAATGAATTTTTTTTTGACACCTTAAAACATTAAAAATAAGGTGGAAGCCCCGTTTGGAAGAGCTGTTGTCAAACCATGCAATGACCGAGTCTCCCAAGTTGTTGAGAGGTAGATGCCACGTGGATCTGCAGAGGGACATGGAAGGTTTGATGAGCAGCGAGCCAAATTACACAGTCATCCACGTTGGGGTGAGAGAAAACACGCCAAGGAGGGCTTTGTGCCATGTGTGGAGGATGGCGAGTCATTGATCAGACCCCAAAAATGCCAAAAACGTCAAAAAAATTCCAAAATAGCCGAGCATAGTTGTTGGAGTAGAAAATAGTCATTGCAGAGGATATTTTTTGAGTTGTTGGAGTTAGAGATGATCACAAGTAGGTTGAGGTTGAACCAAACCATGGTGGAGCTGGGAATGCATGCAATGTCGGAGACAAAATAATGTTTTCTTACCTAGTAGAGGCAACCAAAAAAATGTTGCAGAGTTCTTTGTGCATGCTTGAGCGTGGAGAAGGTGGTGTAGGGTCCGAGGCTCCGTGTAATGGTTGGAACAGATGCATGGATGCACGATGCTAAAGCACGAATAGACAATCGAAAGAAGCAACCACAAATGAGGCATAACACATTCCAATCCAAGTTTGAACCAAAGATGATGGCACAACAGAGCTCGAGGTAGTAGGAGGTGATGGATAGCCAAAGCCGAACAAAGAAGACACCAATGCAAGCACGATGAGAATTAAACCAGGAGCGAGGTTTGAGTTGGAGCTAATGCCGA
Source organism: Taxus wallichiana var. yunnanensis (assembly GCA_018340775.1). Lineage (NCBI taxonomy): Eukaryota > Viridiplantae > Streptophyta > Pinopsida > Cupressales > Taxaceae > Taxus > Taxus wallichiana. Next base: position 27,922,093 of record CM031236.1, on the reverse strand, counting down.
ACAAACCAAACTTGAGCTGTTATGGTGAACACTGACATGACGAGATGTTTACAAGGGAAATGTAATGATTTGCAACCGAGTTGGGGCAGCTCGGTTCTGAGCTAAACTCTTCCAACTCTTGGAACAAAAACTTGAACCAATATAACACCTAAAATCTCCTCTAGAATACACGTGCAAGGTAAAAACCCACGAACACAAACCAACACCCAAAAACTAAAAATCACCATAAACTCTAATAGGAGATAGAAACCCACAAACAACCCGAATGGAGGTATAAAAACCCGAATCAATGCAAGAAGCGCACAACTGGAATATCCATTATGACACATGCTGAATGAGATCCGAATATCACGTTGGAAGCTAGAAAACATGCACAGAAATGCCAATGAGTGCATGGATCCACAAGATCCACTCTGATACCATGAAAGAGGGTTTAAAATCCACAAGCGAGGATCACGAGGGACAACGTGCACATCAATAGACGTGCGAACGATAGTGTGAAGAGATCTCGGGAGGAGCGAGCATCAACCAAATGTGCATGCAAAGATTTGAAACATGGGCAGAACCTGGTTAAGCCATAAAACTCTCCTCTATCTCATAGATCAAATGGGGTGTACATATAGGAGGTGTTGAGTAACCCCCAATGCTGCAATCATGACAACTCAAGTAGAGAGGGGGAGTTACATTCCCGAATAGAAGTGTAACTCCCAATGACGCATGACGACTTGATGCACCGACGACGACGCGTGACACACCGATGCATAAGAGAATCTCATAATGACCCCTAAATGACATATGGACCTACAATCTCACCTAAGTGAGATGACTCACCTAATGATGTGGAAAATAATACACACCAACAAATGCTTCATGTGTTACATATCCTTTTCCTACACCATTCACAGAGGAAATCCTTGAAGGCTTTGCAAGGCACAAAATTTATTCATTTATTGATGGATTTTTCGAGATACCAATAGGTGTGCATTGGACATGAGGATCAGGAAAATACCACCTTCACCATTGAATGAGGAAGTTTTTCATATAGTGTCACGCCTTTTGGGTTGAAGAATTTGCAAATAGTGTTCTTGTGCATCGTTGTTCAAGAATTTCAAGACTTTATTCATAAGGTTTTATAGGTATATTTGGATGATTGGACTATTTATGAATTGGTAAAAGATAACCGTGATAAAATGAGATTCATGATTAAAAGATGTAGGCAACTAAACATCTCTCTCAACATTAAGAAGTGCATCTTTGCCATACCCTTTGACACTCTACTTGGGCATATCATTTTAAGGATGGTTTACTCGTAGATCAAGCTAATTTTGTAGTGATTTTAGGGCTGGAAAACTAACAAATCAAAGAGAAGTATGTGGTTTCTTGGGGCATACTATCTACTAAAGAAAGTTTATGAAGGGATATGCCAAAATTACCGCACCCTTGGAAGTGTTGCTCAAGGATAAAGGGATATTCTATTGGGGTGATGCACAACAACAAGATTTTGAAACCTTGAAGGAAATATTGACTATTACACCAATTTTGCATTTTCCTTCTTGGAATAAGCCCTTCCATGTACATGTTGATGCCTCTGGTCTAGCAATTGGAGTAGTCTTGGTGCAACCAGGAGAAAGAAATGTTGATCACCCTATTTTTTTTGCTAGTAGGAAGCTGATATTGAGAGAGAAATAGTATACAACTATGGAGTGTAAGACATTATCCATGATCTATCCACTCCATAAGTTCGTATAGTACTTATTTCCCACACCGCTCATATTTTATACTGGATCATATGGCATTAAAGTACTTGGTTAACATACCGGTTTCACAGGACACATTTGTCGTGACGATACTTATTTTCCAAGAATTTGACTTCTCGATCATAATGAAGCCTCGGTAAGGGAAAATTGGGATCTAACCACTTATATAGGATTAATTGTAGAGAGGATGTGCAGAGAATTGAAGACACCATACCAAATGTATAGCTATTGAGATTGAATTACATACCAAAAAATTTGGAAGATATAACAATATTTTTACACACTCGGATTGTGCCATAAGGAATGAAGACATTATAAAATAAATAAATTGCTATTAGATCATTGCCATATAAGCTCATTAGAGGAGACTTATATAGAATGGGGAGAGATGATGTCTTGCGCATATGTGTTCGGAGCATGAATGTAAAACTATCATAGAGGAAGCGCATGGAGGAATTTCTCGGAGGACACTATGCAAATGTAGACACTAAATCACACACTTTGGGTATATTTCTAGGTCTTATTTACATAATACTATTCATATGATTCCTAAGTGATAAAACTAGCAATTGACATCTATCTTTGGCCTTTTGTCTGTGTTCCATGCCTTCTTTCTAGCCTTTTACACCCTACAACCCAATTTGATATTCATCACGCTTTATATTTCTTGACTCGGACACCGGCGCTCAGCCAGGAAGTTAGCGCCTAGGCACCCTCGTCCCCTTTAGGAGTCCCCGATATCTTTTTGCTTTAATCTCTCATTTTGGGCATCTTATTTTCTTATGGATAAACCTTCCAGCTTGTTAATTACAAAATTCAACCAAGGGAATCATATAAATATACAGTTATGTGACCAAAATAAAGGACCAAGCTCTAAGCATCTACTACTATCACCTAAGGTTGGATCCAAGGGAATTCTAAGAACATCAAAACATCCATCTAGTACTCACTCAAGGGATAAGGGATTGCATTTTTTGCATACAGGAATAGGAGGGGAAGTTCATTTTTCCATCCACACATCTACTTATATTGTTACATCTAGATATTGATCTCTATTAGGAACGGTTCTTACACACACACACACACAAGAAATACATGGAGTCTGAAATGTAGTGCAACACTTAGTTGTAAGCTCACTCACGGGAGACCGCCGTCGAGGTTAGCCCAACTCCCCATTTACATATTTTTATTTTTAGGATTTGATGTGTTTTGGGGTTTCCCGGAAGATCATTTGTTTTACAGTTATAGGAAAAAGTTGTGATCATCAAACATCATAAAAGTGACAAACAACAAAGGTTACCGACATTGATGTGACATAAGAAAAATATTTTTCGAGAGGTTCACGTGCGAGACACGAGCACCCGAACTAGCCTCTAGCACCCAAGCACCTTTGACCCAGTGTTGGCTCCTGCTCCAACTCATTCTAGTGGTTCCAAATTTTTTTATGTGCGTTTACAACAATTTCCTCCTCCAGTTCATCATTCTTCCAGTCCTAGCATACTTCGGGATTAATTACAAAATCAGCTATGTCTTTTACCCCCTCTCTTGTATCTAGAGTTTCAATTTACATTTGATTATTTCTTGTGTCAAATATGTACCTTGACGCTTTATTTATCGGTTGTGACTCGTAATTAGGGTTTTAAAATTTCTACATTTGTTAAATAAGAAGGGGATGGGATTGTGCGTAAGATCCTATTAGCCATTTTATAGTGGGAGACATTATATAAGGATGTCAAGGATTTTTCCAAAGCATGTGATCATTGTCAAAGAATTAGAAAGCTTGGAAATAGAGATGAGATGCCATTAAGGCCTATAACAAGTGCAAAGCCTTTTGAAAAATGGGCAATTGATTTTGTAGGACCTATTGCAACACCTTCGTGCATGATTGGAGCGCACTTCATCATCACATGTACTAACTATTTGATAAGGTGGGTAGAGGCTGCACCTCTAAAATATTTCACAGAAGTAACAACATCAAGGTTCCTTTGGGAAAATATTATCACCAGTATGGATGTTGATTGAGTCTAACAAGTGATAGAGGGACCTATTTCTTGAATGAGACCATTAGAATTTTATTGGCAAATTTTATCAGCTGTACTATGGGCATAAATAACAACCTATTAATGAATAAGGCCACACCATTTCAATTTTTGTTCGACAAAGAGGTTGTATTACCCATGGATTTTATGTTACCCTCCCTATGTATTGCACATGGAGGTGGATTGATGATGAATAATCCATGAATGATCACATTGATAAATTGATAGAAATGGATGAGTGACACACCATTGTGTATTGGAGTCGAAGATAAAAATGAATGATAGAAGGCTTGGCATGAAAGGTATATCAAGAAAAAATATCTTGGAGTTGGAAATATGGTACTTCTGTATGACTCCAAGTTTTCATGCCATCTAGGGAAGTTGAAAGTGCATTGGTTGGGACCCTTTTTAGTAACCAATATACAAGAATCACACACATGTTAATTTCAAGCGATGGATGACACCATGTTTCCCGATTACTTCAATGGGAGTAGGATGAAGCCCTACTATAAATAAGCTTCATTTGTGTTTGTAATAAAGAAGTATTGCCACTTAGTTTAGATTTCCTTTCATGTTTTGTTTTGTTTATTTTTTATAATAATCACGTTCGCGCATAGGATCCGATCACTACTTATTGAGTTAATGCACCAATGATCAGGCATACTTTTAGTGCAAAGTGACATATGTGAACTTTGTGGAAAAAAGAAATTATGTGATACTATTATTTGTATTGGAGTTATTTAACGGGTGCATGTGACAATAGGAAAAAATAGTACTTAATGGATAAGAACTGTGTATACGTGAAAGAAAAAGGAAAGTGTCATGGGTGTTTAGGAATGAGGGTTCTTGAAAGAAATTTCTCGAAATTGGAAACCACCGAGAGGTCCTTGTAGTGTAACCCAAGGGAGATAGTAACATGATGGAAACCTTGGCATATGGTGAAGAGGAATATGGGTTACGGTGCATGGAAGTGTGTACAAGGATGTCTCTGTAATCTTGGAAGAAGTGGCATGCCGAAAGGTTATGACTTCCGCATATAGAAGAAAGTAGAAAAAAATTCAAGAAAAAGTAAAAAGAAAATTTAATGTTTTGGATCAATGGTAGGTGAGGAGTAATTAATGCACCAAAAATTTGGAAACATATAAAAGGACATGGGTGAAGTTTATTATTACCTTAACTATTTGAATAAATTTTGCATTTCGCTTGATTAAGCGCAAAATTGAGTACGAAGAGCTTGTGTGAAAGAGATTTAAGATGAACTAGAGCATATTACACATGGCCTAAGTTAGGATATCCTTTGATAGAAGTAAGAGTATGGGAAGACGACATGGAGGTAGGAAATACACGAGGATTGGGGTTTGTGGGTTTGAGTATGCAAAGCTAGGGTTTTGAGCAAAAGTGGAATCACATAACATAGTTTCAAGTGGGGCATGGGATTGCAGACATACGGTCAAATTACAAGGCATACAAGAGCAAGGACCTAATAATTAATGCCCACAAGAAGCACAAAAATTGAGTAAGTTATCAAACATATAGGACACTTTCTAGAAGTTTGAAGTATGAAGAAATTGTGAAATCAAGACAATGACACAAAAGAAAGCACTCACCGCATATAAATATAGGTAATGTGTCTTTGTTGAGTCTAGTTCTACAATTTTATTATTTGGGAGAGTCCATTCAGTGTAAGGTTTTGAGTATTCTTGAAGTAAACTAGTTCTCGAGTCGGTATGAGAGTGCGTATATTCAACATATTGATGTAATAACTTGTAATGTATTCATCTCCTATGATATATGATGGATTATGTTTGTAATGAAAGCACCATAAAATTTATAAAGAAAATTGCACGACTAAACAAGGAAGGATAACACCATTTCCATCCATCTAGCCAAGGTTCTAAGTCTAGGAATGTAACATTAAGATAGAAACTTAAAAGAAAGCTTAACCAAGATGAAAACAATACAAAATCTAACTAAACATGCCTACTAATATGCTTGAATTATGGTTTCTTTTTGATCTTTCCTTCTTTCTTTTGGATCTTTGTACGTTTAGATCCTTTTTTCACTTATATTGTAATATTTGGCTGTTGAGCCTTTCTTGGTTGACTGTTTTTCCCTTCTCTGGGCTGTTTCTCTCATCTTTACTATCTGGCTTTTGAGCCCTTTTGTATACAGGGTATAGTCCCTTCAAAACTATTTGCCCTTAATAAAAAAAAATATGCTTGAATTATCTAACATGGGCCTAAATAGACCTAAGAGGGAAATCAAATGGTTATGGTTGCTACTCCAAACAAGGTGAAATTTCCTCTCCAAATGACTACTTGGTCATTTTAGATATCCATCTATTAACCCCATTGAAGGCTTTAAGCAAAGATTGAACTTGGATATATATCATATTTATTATATGAGATGCAAATCAAAGCATGGTGTAAAGCATAAAGGAATGAGGTGCACTCTTTTTATAGTTTTAATTTTGGGAGAAACTTGTATTTTTGTGCATGTGGGAATAAAAGCCCCAAATTAGATTAGAATTACTAATCATGATTAGGCCTTGCTAATCACAATTAGTGAATTACCAAGTGATTAAGAGGTGTGGAGCCTTAATCAACCGCTTAGGGTCAACTAGGAGGCTAGGATAAGATTTTGAAGCTTGTTGAGATGTTGTAGAGGTGAATGGGGTGATTTTGAGTGGTTGGAAGAGGGGTTTGAGTCAATATTAGGGTATATTGAGGAAATCAAGGGTAAAATAAGATTAATTAGCCTATAATCACTAATTGTCTGTTTTGAAGAGGAATTTGGCTTATGATTCACCCTAAACTGGCATCCTGAATGGAAAATAGGTTTGGTGATCAACGAAGTGCTTGTTAACCGACCAAAGTGGCAAGAAACCTTAGTTAATTAGTTAAGAGCCCTAATTATAATGGAATTGGGAAGAATAAGAGTGATTTTTGTGTGTTTTGGAAATAAGATTGCAAAAGCAAAATTTAGGTGTCTACAGATTGTAAGGATCATCGTGTATGAACATGGGTTAATTAGTATTCAGATATTGTTAGTCATTGTGTATGAATGATTTCCTTATTATATATTTTACCATCTTTTCATCATATGATGTATCTTCCTGTTGTTATGGTTATTAAATATGCATGCTAACATCTTGTGAAGAAAACAAAGGAGGGGATTGATAGTTGCGCGTGCTTCGGTGAGCTTCCAAAATTGTTTGGATGAAGTTCCAATGTGAATAGTTAGTGTTGGGTAATAAATTTAGTCTTTTATTACCCAAATTATCTATGTACATCGACAACTCATCCAAACATGTCCGGAAGCTCACCTGCATGCACAACCACCGAGTCCCTCCTTTGTTTGCTTATTAATATGTTAGCATGTATATTTAATAACCATAACAACCAAGAAGATACATCATAACATGAATTCAACAACACATATAATAATAAAATCATTCACGTATAATGACTAACAAGATCTTAATACCAATTAACCCATGTGCGTATTAATGATCTTTGCAGCTCACAAGAAATTGTTCATCAAAAACATAATCCATCATATAACATAGGGGCTGAATACATTATAATCCATTACATCAATGCGGTGAACTTGAGCGCTCTCATACTAAATCAAAATCAGTTTACATCAAGAATACTCAAAACCCTACACTCACTTTGGACTCTCCCAAACACAATAACTATAGAACTCATGGACTAAACATAACAAAGAAACATCACCCTTATTCACCTCATACATGTACCTTCTTAATAATAGGCATGCTTACAATAGCTTGCATGCTTATTACACTTGTGCTGATATAAGCTAAATATACATTAGATCTTATATACTTTAATCCTATTATTAGATTGATAGATGCGTTACCTTCTTCCTTGCTCTACATGTGCTTTATTATCCTTTACTTGACCAATAAGTCACCTTTCTTTTATCTAATTCTAGACCTTGGCTTGAGCAACACTCCATCTTCTACTTTTCTATTTTTAGCCCTACCTTGGAAAATTGACTAAGTCCTCAATGTTGCCTATATACGCGCAACTCTACACGATGATTTTTTCCTTCATGGTGTAAGTACCTATGTGCACTTCCTTTTCTTACTTTCTTTCCTTTCACGTGTGACCTTGCGTGAAAATCCTATTTCCCATGCATGGATAATACTTAGCCATTTCCACATACCAACATTATGCCACACTAAGCATATTATCTCTGTCTTCAACAATAATTGCATCAAAAGAATGCTCTATAAAGAATAATAAAGAATTAAGAATAAAGGATCGAAGACCAAAGAATGGTGGGGCATAAACAAATGAATCAAACAATAACAACCTTCTCATTGTGCATATTCAAATTTATTCATGGGGTGGCTAGAGTAGTTCTGGGAAATCTATATTCAGGATATTCTCTAGCTCTTCCCACCCTATAAGCTCTTTGGTAGCTGCATCGCACTAATCGACAATATCCGAAACTTTCGAGGGGTCAATTATTTAACATTCTATTTCAATTCCTTGAACACTCCACCAAGGCTTGATGTCATTCCCTCCAATGCATCCATCTTACACGTAACCAATGAGCCAAGTTCTTTGAGTCTTGTCTCAAAGGTATCTCTCACAACCTTAAGAAAGTCTCACTAACATGCTACTTCAGCCATGATTTCCTCCCACTTGACCTTGTTATCTTTCTTTTTAGCCTGCAATTTCTTAAATCCAGCCTCCTCTTAAGTGGTATGCGCCTAAGGATGGGATCAAGGTCAACCAAGAAGATACATCATATCATTATAATTTAGCAACACATATAATAAGGAAATCATTCATACACAATGAATAACAAGATCTGAATACCAATCAACCCATGTTCGAGACACGATGATCCTTGTTATCTATATGCAATTATCCATTACAAACATAATCCATCAAATATCATAGGAGATGAATACATTACAATCCATTACATCAATGCACCGAACTCCGCACGCTCTCATACCGAATTAGAACCAATTTACATCAAAAATACTTAAAACCTTGTAGTCACTGGAATCTCCCAAACATTAGAACTATAGAATTAGTGGAATTCATCTACAAAGAAACATTGCACACACACACACACACACACACACACACACACACACACACACACACACACACACACACACACACACGGTGGGACATTTTTCTTCATCGCCTACATGCACCTTCCTAATAATAGCATTCCTGATTTTTACACTTGTGCTAATAATAGATTATTCTATACATCAAATCTTAATGCTTTAATCAGACCTTATCCATGATTTTTACACTTGTGCTAATAATAGATTAAGCTAAATATACATCAAATCTTACATGCTTTAATCATATTATTACCTTGATCCATGTGTTACTTTCTTCCTTTCTCTCGAATGTGCTTTCTTATCCTTTTCTTGGCTACTAAGTCACCTTAATTTTATCTAATTCTAGATCTTGGCTTGAGCGACACTCCATCTTCTACTTTTCTAATTTTAGCCCTACCTTGGAAAATTGGCTAAGTCCTCAATGTTGCCTGTATGTGCACAACCATGCATGTTAAACTATTCCTTTATGCTGCATATAGCTTTGTGCACTTTCTTGTCCTTACTTTATTTCCTTGCGTGCAACTTCTAGTTCCCATGCATTGATAATACTTAGCCATTTGCACAAAACCAACAACAAAAACATATTAAAATACAAATGCATTTCATTCAAAATTTGATTTAAGATGTTGTTGTTCACTCGTAGTTTGTATCTACAAATGATCGATTGCAAACATCTTATTTGGCATCTCCTTGTTATTTCGAGTTACAAAGAAATCTTGGAGTGAATGAAGTTTTCCTTGGGGGATTCAATATGAAGTCCTTTCTTCCTTTTCTCTTTTCTTGTTTGTAATGGGTACCTTATTTGGCATAGTATCTAAGACCCTTGCTTATTCTTTTATCCATAGCATTCACTTATGAGAGGTTTTTTTGTAAACATGTTCACACCAAGTCCATGTGAACTAGTTATTTTAATTACACCTAATAAGCTCATGTGGAGCATATATTATTTTTCATTTTTAAAATAATGGTTTTGGGAGATTTTGTTTTCTCCCATACTTTATTGGAGCTTGTTGAGAGATTCTCTCCACTCCTTGATTTATGGAGATAATCTCATCTCCTAAATTAATTAATCTCACCTATTATTTGGGCAAGGATATGTTTTATTTGTACCTATTTAATTTGGTTATTGCTAGATGTGGAACATAGATTGGTGTGTAATAATATTATCATTTTTTTTTCATTTATCTCTGTAACTCACATTTGCTAAGTTACTTATGGTTGTGTGCTTGATTTACCTTCTTAGATTTGGTTATCAACACTTTCATTGCATGACATCATATGAAACCAATGTTAGTACATAATTATTGATGGATATATTGAAGGGCTCTACCAGTATTGTCGACATTAAAATTTTCCCCGTAGTTTCTATTTTATTATGTATGTATTAGGAATAGGATGTTGTTAAGTATGATTAGTAGTGGCGTCGATGAGAGATAACGACACCACAAGATCGGTGCCACCAATAAAGTAGAGTACGGTAACATTCAAAGTACAATAGGAATGTTGTGGTAAAAAGTGAATATTTGTCGTAAGTGGTTCGGTAATGTTAAAATGTCAAAGTTGGGGCAAGTAGAAAAGTAGGGTCTACATGATTAGGAATTATAAATATTATATTTGTAATAAGGACAAAGAGTGATGTCATAAATATTTTTTGTATTTTATTTGTGGAAAAGTCTAAAAAGGTGGAACCCATGTGAGATGATAAGGTTTATCTTATCTTAGAAGATAAGCCTACATGTAAAGGAAAGAGTTTAGGCATGGAATATGATTGGCCGGAAGAGATTTCCTATCCTATCTTAGAGATAAGGTGGATAAGCCTGAATTCCTATAAATAAAGAGGCCACCCCCCTCATTTGGCATAGAGGGAAGTAGTGAGAGATATTGTATGAGTAAGTGTGTAAAGGAAGTCATCATTTAGAAGGTGTGTTAAAGAATCCATTGTGAAGTTTCTCCCATAGTTATTGTTAGAAGGCAAGTGAAGTCCATAACACTTAAAGTACCTCGTGGGTGAGATTCTTGTGTTATGTTTGTTGTTGTGTTTCCAGATTACATCCACCAAACTAAAGGCTATGCATTAGTAAATAATCATAGCACGAGGAGTTCCTGGTGGAGAATTATCATAGTGCCGGATTGGTGATGACAGGATACTCCCGAGCCTTCTATTTACAAATTCAACACAACAAGATTAAACTGTTTATGTTTTATCTATTTCATGATTAAAGCCTTTACGACATCTACAATGTCACTTTAATGGGGTTTTATAATTTTTGGCACAATCTAAGGCCAAGCCAAACTTTAGCAACTCTCATTTGGATCTAAGGACGATACCAACCTCTTCTCTCTAAGTCCCTCTCTTTGGGAAATATCAACATGCTTTAGCTATGGCCAAAAACAAAAATCCTCAAAAAACCCTAACAACCTTCGAATCAATGGCTAATATTCCATTTATAGCTGTACGTGCCAAAATTTTCTCACTTCTCTCTTGCTAGCTCCTCCATTTCTCTCACTTAGAATTCAAATTTAAATTTGTCTTCTTTAATAACCTTATCCAAGTGATTTGATCTTGTCTAATCACTTACGCCACATCACCTAGTGGTTGGATTATCCTTATTGGCCACTCCATCATCTAGTCACTATCAACCACGTGATCATTAAGACCCATCACTATCTTTCCTTTCTACCAGATTGTCTCCACGTCTTATTATAGCTTCATACTTCATGCCTTCTCTTCTCCCTTTTTGTTGCTTCAACTTCTCAAGATATTTACACGCCTTCCTCATTTCCTTTATACATCCTCCTATCTATATCTCTTCACACGTATTTTCCCTTGGTTGTCACTCTAGAAACTGTTCCTCCACGCACCACCTACTTTACACTTTGTAAACCTTTTCCGTACACCTTTCGTCTCATAAAGTTTTCGTTTCCATATTCTTCTCTTCTCTTGTGTACCTCCATCCTTGTGTTATTATACTAATTCCTTTACTTTTGGACGTGTTCTATCTTTTTCATGCATCTCTCCTTATTCTTCAAGTACCTCTACTCACTTGTGCTTTCTTATGCACCTCATCCTTCCTATTCTTTCTCCTACACCTCTTCCCTTTTTGTAGTGAACATCTGCTCCTCTACACACCATAACTTTCTTTGGGGCATTCTTCCACTTATTTTCACACCTTTTCTTTTCGATCTCTTCCTCATGCCCATTTTCCTTCTCTTTAGTGTAGTAAACCCAATGCACCTTATTTATTCTATTTGCACATTTATTTCATGCATTATTCTTTTCATGACTTTAGACCACTCTTATTTCTCCCTTGTTTTCACTTCATTCTATGATCCTCCTTATCTTTATCTTTAGTAACTTCTCATTCTTCCATGCATCATACTTGCACATTTTCCTAATTTTTACTCCCATCTTCCTTGAGTGAAAGATTTCATTTATTCATAGGATGCCCATGCATCATACATCTAGGTTCTTTTAAACTTTAGGTCTTCCTCAAGAAGATCTCGGTGAGTGATAGGATCACCCTTTGGACTACACAAGTAGATAGTCCTAAATCCTTTATCGGATGAGCCTTCCTTCTCCTCATATGTTTCTTCTAGTTCCTCTTCCAATCCTTAGCCACTTCTTGGTGAATCTTCCATATTATCCCATTTAACCTCATTCATTCTTGTTTCCCATAAATTATTCCACAGATTGGGTCCTTCCTCTCTATCCTTAGAAATATTTTGTATGCTATTCCTCTATGTAAGTTTTTGCTTGTTTCAAACCATCATTCCTTGGTTCCTCCACCGAGATTTCTTTTGTGAGAGCTCATGATTTCCTTTAGTTGTTTCCTATGTGAGTCTTCCTTGCTCATATTTGAATATCCACCATTTTCCTTTAACCAAATTTATAAGGCTTCTCCAATGAGCTTTTTGTCATATGAATCTGCACTCAACTCCAACTCTCTCGCGTGAGTCTGTACTCACCCTTTTCCTCTCCTACTATCCACTCTTTGCCATTGGAATTATTCTTTTTGTGTATTTTCATCATGTTCACTTATTTATTTATATACTTCTCTTCTTTCTCGTGTATTCTTAACCATTCTTTATTCCTTCTCTTCTCACCTTTTCGTTGCGACTCTCCTTCTTTTTTTCCCTTACATATCTATATCTTTACGTTTATTCTTGATGTGATTCTCCTATGCCACCTCTTATCCCTTTCCCGCACCCTTCTTAATGGATTATTATCTCCATAACTTCTTGAGCCCTATTATAATGCACTTCGATAATGACATCTACATTATTTTCCCTCTTTTTGTGGAAATTTATCTTTTCCACATTCCTTATCCACCCTTTTTTCTCATGTTCCTCCTACATTGCACAAGACTTTTGAAGTCTCTTAACAATGTTCCCCTTTGATATCTCTATTGAAATTTTATCCATTTAGTGTGTTCCCTTATTTGTGTATGCTAGAAAATACTCTCCTTAGTTTATCTGAATTTGTTGCCTTAGAGGTAACCTCCTATAGGTTGAATTTTCTTAGAATCTCTCAATCCTAACTTCCTCCTCTGTATTATAATACGGTTTCTTTGAATTTCCATCACACTCCTCTCGGATCGTGTGCTCCTCTTTTTTACGCACTACTCTACACACCTCTTCTCGATATCATCATGGATCTCCTTACAGAGTATTCTCTGTTTCACATACATTTTCAAAATATTCTCATATTTCTCAACTTCTCTTCGCAATGGTACTAACATTTCCACACACATATTTTCTTTTTGCTCCTCGAATCCTGTGCTTGGAGTTTCTCCCCCAAACATCTCTCTATGCCATGTCTTCTTGTTGGGTTTTCTCTCTTGCACATTCTATAGTACACCCCATCATTTCCTTCGAGATGTCATATTGCGCATATCCTATGTATTATATTTGCACATTTGTTTTCATGGACCCCCTTCATTCCATTTTACCACCTTCACCACGACCTCTTCCTATAGTTTGGTTCATTTCTTCATGCACCCATGGTCTCCAATGACTTGTTAGAACAATAATATTAAGTAGGTTTTACCCCTTATTAAGTTCTGAGAAGATTATATTAAATATAACTATAAATTTTACTTTAAAGTTAATAAATAAAAATATGAATATATTTTTATTTATTAAATATAAACTAAAGTTTATATTAATTGATTTAAAATCAAGTAAAAGTGAAAGGGTGTTTTTCGAGAATTCATAACCCCATCACCCTAATTTAAATAGGGCACATGGGGCCCGAGAAATAGTGTGTGAGGGAGAGGAGGTGAGGTAAAAAAGTTGAATGTTATTGCAATATAAATTGTAGTTTCTCATTGATGGAATTATATGTGTTTAGTGGGATTTTTACCTCATAAGAGGTTTCCCACGTTAAATTTGTGTAGTATATTTATTATTTTATATGATTATGTTTAAAGTTTATTTTAACTTTATTTAATTCTCTAACTGTTCCTCTCACATGACCATATCCTCCTTTGGTGGTGCTCCCACACTGGTTCTTTCCTCCTCTATGTGTCGATCTCAAACAAATTTTGGTTGTGCTTCCACACATCTCCCTTTAGTGCTCTTATGACATTTCACATGTGATATATTTTCCACACCTTCGAATCTTTGTCGAGTCCTTCACCTCCTCACCATCTCGTGTGAAACAACTGAAATAAAAGCAAAGGAGTTGGTTTTTGATAATAATACTAAGATAGCTAGCATCAACCATGTACAATAATAAAATATTATAGTAAAATAAAAAAGAAATCGAAATAATCTATCCAAAAATATAAAGAAGGGTTAGAGTACTCACCAAGATTACCTATAGGGTGGTTGTTGATGCATCTATCTCTCTTTGAGAAGAAACACACACATAAAGAATACCTATTAGGTGGAGTATGGGAAGACCATTTTTGTCCTTGATTCACTATATGTTGACCTAATAGTGCAAGAAATCATCTAAGAGAAGAGTGTCCAAATCAATCCAAGTAATATGCAAGATAAACCAATAGCAAAGTGAGAAGAGGAAATGACAATTCAGATGTCTTAGTTTCCTCATTTTATTATTGAATGTAAAAATATGTGAGGTAGATATAGGATTGCATCACCCATGGGTGGTGGCATAGCTCATGGGAAAATATTACATTGAAAAAATCTCCCATGGGAAATTATGTCACCAAGGGTGTAAAAATGAAGTGAAGTGTCATGAAAATAAAAAGAAACGTGTCATGGGTCATGAAAGATGATTGACAAGGTGAAAAATTATGAAATGCAAGAAAGAAGTCATGAATATGATATACACGTGTTTCACCAAAAAAATTTACACTTTCTAGGATGAAACAAATAGAAGGTAAATGGTTAAGGAGGAATATCTGTGAGGCGAAGGTGGAAGGTAGAATGCGCGCGCTATTGACATTATCCAAGATGATCGTAGAGAACTCCTTTTTGTCTGGGAAGGACCACCTGTAGATGCAAAGCAAGACCACAAAAGAGTATTAAATATAATATGACAAAGGGAATCCCTAGCGTATGCTAGATCCAGAAGCATGGTGCTTCATAGAGAGGATGTCAATCCATTGTTTGATAAAAATTTAATTTGAATAAGAAACTAAAATAAATAGGTTCTATTACAATGTAATGATTTAGGTTTCTCATACACACAATACACTATATTTTATGCTAGATATCAAAATAACACTAAATCTAATTAGAACCGGGGTTTGTTCAGGTTAGGCAGGTCTGTCAAAGGTCTAGTAAGGGTTTGGGGTTGATTGGTTGAGGTCTAGGTTGGTTTTGGGTGAGTGGAAAGCTTACTTGGTCTAAGCATATAAATTGACATAGAGACTGGTATCGGTCACGGTGACCAATTCAGGTATGAGGACAAAACCGAAAATGGTAGGGAACCAACGTCAGTAAAGGAAATAGGTAGTAAACTATAAAAAATAATTTTTAGGCTCTCTATGATTGCTCAAAGAGTGAGGGTAGTGTGGTTTGGGTTGTAATAAACTTGAGAAGACTCGGGAATACTAAGAAAGAGGTTTAGAGGGGTGAAAAGGCTTGGGGTAGTTGAATAGTGGGTTAATGGAGAGAAGGTGATGTATTTGTAATAAAAGAAATAAAATACTGAAAGAAATAAGAGATCTACAATGGGATAAACACAAATGATTAAAATCACAAGTACTTACTTGGTATTTTGTAGATCATGTGAATTGAGATGGTTGATGGTTGATCGGAGAAGAGGTGTTTGAGTCTAATGCCGGGGAAGTACAAAATATGTGCTTCTTTGAGTATTCCAATGCTCTGGAAGGAGAATCGACTACTTGTCTTGCATTATGGTTATGGGTGTTCATTGTCTAGATGCAGGAGGGATTTGAAGATTCGAGCTTGAATGTAATAAGGATCCAATAACTAAATGACCAACCCCTGTAAAGAGTTGTAAAATTTTATATAAAGGAGGCAATGGCGGTTTAAGTGAACGATGTCGGTGAGGATAAACCGGCGTTGGTTAGGGTGAATTATTCAAAGTTACCAAAAATAAATTGATCTTTACTATGTTTGGTGTGATTTGATTTCTAATTCGAGTACCAAGTGAGGGTTAGCACTTAGATAAGTGGGAGTGTTGTTGGAGAAGGAATAGGACTTTAATTTTAGGGTTTGAAAGACCCCCAATTGTTTAAGATAAGTAGAGACTAAATCTTAGTTAATTAATAGGCTAGGAATAGGTCCATGGTGAGGTGTCTAAGTGATGTGGCTAGGTGAGGTTTAAATTAACTTAATTAAAGTAATTAAGTTAATTAATAATGTGAGGATGAACATTAATTCAATTTTAAGTAATTAAATTAATATGAATATGGGGTAAGGGGTCATGGTTAGGTGAATACATTATGTTAATTAATTAAAGGGGAATAAGGGGAGTGTGACCCAAATTTGGTGTCTATAGCATGAGACCTAGGAGGACAAGGATACCTAGATTCAGGGAAAACTAAGGCCAATAACAAATAGTGACACTTTCTCTGTGTATATTCTCAGTAGCCCATAATGGTTATGTGAATAACCTTTCCCCAATCTGACATGCCCCTTAAAGAACCCGCTCAAAAATAGATGCATCGGTGACTCTTATCTCGCACAAAATAAATTGTTAGTAACATGTATGAAAGATGAAAAGTGAAAAATTGAAAATTAGGTGTATATAGAATATTTACAAACCTTACGAAATAAGTAGTATAATGCATTTATGTTTTGTTTATGTATGCAAGTTGTAATTAATGGATATAAGCCAAATTAGTAATCATCAAGCATCTAATTACCATATTTAGGTCTATATAATTGCTCCCCCTTTAGTATAGTAAAAACATTTATGAGTCAGTAATTTTCCACCCGAGTGTGTTAAAATACCTTGTCTTTGCTCAATTTTCTCAATTGCTTGAGTTTTTGAGATGTTGCAAGATGATTGCAACAATGAAACCTCTGATAAAATTATATTCAATGTCCATAATGAAAAATTAATCATTAACTTTGAATAATATTGACATTTCTATTTGTAAAATTAGAGAGGTGATTGAATGAAATTAAATCTAATATAAGGACACTTTTTATTAAATGGATATAATAGTATTCAAGAAAGATCAAACAAAGGAAATACAAGAAAGAGTGATAGATAGGGTTTGGAGAATTAATCAACTTGTATCTACATGTCTGATCCGATTACTGTACTAATGACTAGGTTGGAAAGGTAGATTTTAGACTCGTATTAGCTCTATGTCTGATTGTAGAAAGTGATGATCTCAATGATAGGACCACCTAAAAGGGGACATGGTTGCTCAATTACTAGTGTGTCGTGGAAGTTCTTAGGATCTTGTTCTTTCGATGTCACTTAGTATCACTCCTTAATCGTTATGTGTTGCATCCGATTCATTGTGTTACACATGTATCTTCAAAATAAACCCACATGGAGTTCATTAGCTAGGCAATAACCTAGCAAGTGAGTTCATATTGAGGTTATTTAAAATTAATAAAAGTAAATTCAATATACCGGTAGACATGAGGGGTGAAAATGTATAATTTATAAATATTTTGAATTAGGTATTGGAGGTAGGTTAGAGAGGTGGGAAAAAGGAAATGGATGTTCCATTTTTATATAAAACTAAAACATTTGAACTTTTGTTTTTAAAACTAAATACCTTAAAATTGTAATTTAAGGAGTGTGGTCATAAAGCTAAATTATGTTCTCTTTTTGAATAAATAAATCTCAATTAAGATATTCTTAACTAAGAAACAATAAGATGGTAGAAAAATAGGATTGAGTATTTTTTTCAACACAAGTGATATTAATTCACCATCTTAACTATTTGAAGAACTATTGATAAATGATTAAATATCAATATTTATAAAGTAATTGGTAATAGGTCTTGAATGGCTTCCAACTATCTTTCGAGAGAAAACTCGCTTATTAAAAAAAATTGAGTGAGAAATATGATATATTTTCTATTTAATATATTAGGGTAGAAATAAAAAGGGGTAAATAAAATTGTCATGGAAAAATGGGTAAGGTACATGGAAAAAATAGAGGGTATTTTCATTCTAATAATATAACGGGAGGGGGTATTATCAGTTGAATAATTAGAGGTAAAAACTATAATTAAGGATATTATTTAATACCCTTTGATTGAATGTGTTATACCATAATTTTACTTAGTAAACCCCCCGTGAATAAACCATATATACCTTTACATTACTCGAGACACATATTAGATGAATAAAAATGCATATGCTTGAGTCGAATGACCTTGTCAATCGCCTCTAATGTGATTATCACCGAATTTTCTGTTAAATTGTCATTGATTTCAAGATGATGTTTTTGTCATTGATATTAAAATCTTGGTATGTATGAGGTCATTTGTGATGTGTCATTGATGTCAAAACTTGTGAAGGATAATTGACAATATAGACAATGTGAAGACAAAGGTTATTGTGAAGATTTTCTTAAGAAGGTAGGTCATTTTAACTTGGTGAAATAAGTGGATACAAGTATGTAGAGGTTTTTTGAGCATGAATACATGGTTTAGAGTTCATGAAAAAGATATGACATCGAGTTTCTAATGCACGAAGACTAAATAAGGTAAAGAAAGCATAACCTAATGAAGTAGGTTGATAATTTTTAGAGTAAGAATGCAAATATGATAATGGGAAGAGTGTTTCCATGTTGTTTCAAATGTTTGGACAAAGTTTTAGGTCCTAGTTTGAAGAATTAAGCAAGATATTACAATTTTAGTCCTACCGAGTTCTTAAAAATGGAGAATCCCACTTAAGGTGAATTTTTACTTCTCATTAGCACATATAAATCTGCATGGGATTTTGATATCTTTAGGATGGATGGGGAAGGGTTCTATCTAAGAACTCCTGACATAATTTTGGAGTTTAAGGTCTTATCCTTTATGAACAATTGTTAACACCAAAACAGGTCAAAAACCCTTCTTAAACCCTAGCATGAACTTGATAGGAGAGAGATGGATCAAAATGGATTATAATTGATGTTTTGATCAAGATTGATGATTGAAAAATTTAGAGGAATCTTCCATCTATCTCTAGGTGGCAGTATGTGATCAGGTAAGTGTGTGGACCCTACAAGAAAAGACTATTTTCTGAAGAAATTGATGTATCTCTCAAATGTTGCATAGGAAAAAGACTCCAAATTTATGGTGGATGGATTTTGGGACTTATAATTCATATCCATGAAATATCATAGAAAATTTCCAGGGCTTAAGTGCTTCAAATTGGTGTTCCAAGTTAGCTAGTCACTAGTAGTCCAAATGGAGAAAACCAGGCAGTCTTGAGAAGATGGATGTGTGAGTGTTTTCATGATAGAATGATGAAACAAGTACATGGATTTGTTTTTCATGACCTTTATGTCATGTCAATTATTGATAGAGGATTTGGAAGTGGTCTTATAGGTGTTGGAAGTCAAGTTCTTCTTGACTGGTTTTTAGGTGCATTGGTAGTTTTGGTGACCAAAGTTTCACCATTTTCGTAAGGATTTAGACGAAACAAATAAGGGTATGGGCCAAGGGGAATACCTATTCTCAAGGTTGGTGTAAAGGTTTTTGTGCATGTTCGACTTCTTGATCTAATGTTGGTTGTGAGAGCTTCCTTTTGGCTAGGAAGAACTACCTAGAATACAAAACAAGACCGCACAAGAGAGTTAAATAGTATATGATAGTGGATTGCCTAGCGTATGCTAGATCTAGGAAGTGTGATACTTCTTAGAAGACCGTCAATCCACTGTTTATAAATCAAATTAAAATAACTTAAACATGTAAATAAAAAAATCTAGTGCTAGCGTTATGATTTGGGTGCCTCATATTACTATCAGCGTCAATCCGATTAAATACTAAATTGTTATGTAGATAAATGTTTTGAGTTGGGTTACGGGTAGCGCAAGTGGTATGTAGGTCACAAACAGAGTCTTGGTAAGGTTGGGTGAGATTTTGGGTTGTTTTGGGTGAGGTAATTAAGTTGCTGGTCTAGAACAATATTATCAGACACAGAGACTGACGTTGGTCAGGGTGACCGATGTCGGTTTAGGTATGACCGATACCGGTTGTTGTGAAATGTGGCAGGGAGTTAGGTGGAGGGTGTTTGGAATCTCTTCTATCTTGGAACAAGAGATTTGGAAGGGTCTCTGTAGGGGAGGGTGAGGTGACATGTCCAAAATAGGTGTGGTAAGGTTTTGAGTGAGGTTTGGGGTAGGCTAAGGGTTGGGTTGTTAGGTTGGGTTGGCGAGTGAGTGATCAATATCGATTAAGTAGACTGATTTTGGTATAAGGCAACCGACCATGTTAGGGTTAACCAGTGTCGGTGACTATGGAGAACTGGGGAATGTTGTAGAACAAGTTTTGGGTCCTCTTTGTGATTGCATAAAGGGTTTAGAGGGTGTTTGTGAGGTATACGTGAGGGAGATGGTTTCAGAGAGGTTTTGTGAAGTTTAGGTGGGGTGTGATGGGGTAGTTGATAGAGAGAAAGCCGAGGATATATCTAAGTAAGAACAATGAATAAATGAAGGAAAATAAAGAATATAAATGCAAGTAACAAAGGAAAACCCAACTTACTTGGAGTTCGGAAGTTTTCTAAATGCCCGTAGTGGTTGGAGATACTAGTGATGTTTGATATGTGGAATGGTGCTTGGTACTACAGTAGTGCTTCCTGGAATGCTATCGTGAATGAAAATACCTTCGATCAGTCTTGGTGCTGGCTATAGTTATCTAGACGTGCGAAAGGGATCTGGTTCTTTCTTGCATGTAGATCTCCTTCATTCCAAATCTCGAGCATGTGGCCAAACTCTCAAAAAAGGTTACCAAAAATCAATATAAGGTAATTGAAGATGGTTTAGGGTGACCAATGTCGGTTTAGGGTTGATCGACGTCGGTTAAGGTGGGAAATCCTAGGTTTACTAAAAATGCTAGATCTTGGCAATCTTTTTGGGCCAACTCAGTCTATCTCACGGATCAAAATGGAATGTTACATTTTAATGAGTGGGAATGTGGTTAGAGGGAGAATAGGCATATGATTTTAGGGTTGCACTAAGTCTTAGTTCATTAAGGTAGGTATGAATAAGCCTTAGCTAGTTATGGTGAGTGAATGTTTTTTTTATTATTAGTAAATAGTTTTGAAGGGACTATACCCTATTACAATAAGGGCTCAACAACCAAATAGAGATATAGAGGGACAAAAAAATAGGATCAAAATCTAGATAAAACATTATGCCCAGTAGTAACCAAAACATAGTTACTAGTAGAAAGAAAAACATAACAAAAACTGCAACAAGACAACAAAATAATAGTAGAAAAACAACAAAAAGACCGAAATATAGTAGTGTCTAGAACGCAAGCCCTCCACTGAGGGATATTATTTCTTGGAAGCTCTGTCAATCCTAAATTTGATTAATTGTAGAAAAGTGAACAACGCCAAAGTGGTGATGTGCGTGGGGTCACTTGCATTAAAATTCGATATGGTCTAACTTCTCTCCTTGTTAGTCCCTAGATAGTTTTAGGGACCCCACTAAGCATGAAAATGCTATGAACATGCTGTTCTAAAAAGTCACTAATGGCATTGAAGATAGCCATGTTATGATTGTGTTTGTCTTTGGCTCTCCCCAATCTGTTGTCCAAAGAGTTCAATTTATTGTAGATGTCTGCAATCTAATCATTCCCATTATCAGTTTCATCATCAGCCTTTCTTTTTCCCTTCTGTTTGGCAATGTGCTGTAGGTCCTTCTTTAACTTCACCATCTCATTTTCCAAAGAATCCAACCTATGAGGAATATTATTCCCCTCCTGTTGCAAGGCCGTATCCTAGCCAACATTACTAATATGCAATAGATTATGTGCAACTTCCAGCTCTTTAGTGCTTCTAAGAACCCAGGCAGAGTGAGGGATGTCAATTTTGGGAAGTTTTGGGTTCTTAGTCTTGGGTTTGGAAGAGGTGTTTAGGATGGAAGTGGGAGCAGTGATGGTAGGGATGTGCAGATTGTTGGGAGAGGGTGGGAAGCCGGGGAACTTAGAGACACGAGCTTATGAAGTAGAAAAATAAGGCCTTGGTGAAGAGGAATGACATGAGAGTGCTTCTGGAATTCTAAAATGGAGCGTTGAAGGGAATTTAGCAAGTAATGTGGGAAGTAGACTGCAAATTGTCTTCTAAAGTGGTTAAGAAAGACCAGGTGCTTGACAAGGACTATTTTGTAGTGTCCTTCTAAAGAAATGTACCTAACCATCATTTTTGTAACCTCATCAAAAGGCTTGGGGATAGAGCTTACCCTAACACCCGCAGTTACAAATTCGATCTCCTCACCATCGTCAGATAATTTCTTTGCCTCAGCAGTCCTATTGATCCTTTTGTTGAAAAAATGATATCCCTCCAACTTGAGGCCTGTTGCCTCAGCTATCAATTCTTCATTTATAATTACTCGATGACCACCATACTCCACCTTTCTGTCCTTCCAGTCCATTGCGAAATGAACCAAAATATTTTGGTCGTGCCCCTGAATGCGCTCTATGAAGTTGGAAATGCCTCCCTTTTGAAGGAGGTTCCATAGCTCCTCATTGTTCTTCCAAGATAGATCACTGCAAGGCTCCAGTTGGCATGGGGCACCTCCCATCTCCTTCTCCCTGCTACTCTTGCAATTTTTCTGCTCGAAACCCTCATTTGAATCATTAATTTCCTTATGTCTTTCCGATTTTTAAGAACCCAATTTTGTTTGAGAATCATGGGAGTTATTATGGCCGTAGTTAGGATGATATTTCTCACATGTGTGATCTTTCACACCTACTAAAGCCCACACCATCTCATTATAATTCCTACTCCATGCATGATTGCCCATATTTATCCGCATTAATGCTATTATGAACCTCCTTAGGGATGTAATTTTCATTATCCCAAATGGTTAGATTATTATTAATGCCAAAATTGGCCAAGGTATCTGCTACCTTATTCCCCTCCCTATAAGTATGCCTAATGTTGATATTCTTGAAATTTTGACAAATATTTATGGATTCCATAATGAAGTCCTTAATAGTCCAACTAGGAGGAGAAAGCTGATTAAGGTGATTGATAATGTTTAGTGAATCTCCTTCCAGAATGATGTTCTGTATGTTATAATACTTAGCAACTCATAGCTCCCATAGAGCAGCTAGGGCTTCTGCATAATGATTTTTCTGAATCCCCATTTTTCCAGTATAGGCAGCAACTAAGCAGCCTTTATGATCGTAAATTACACCTCCCCCTGCAACAATCCCAGGGTTACCCTTAGAGGCACCATCAAAGTTTAGTTTGTGCCAGTTAATATCATGAGGGTTTTAATGAATCGAAGACCTATCAATGTTTGAAGTATTCCTATTCTACAGATTTGTAACTCCAATCTTCCAGTTGGAAATAATATATTCTTCATTCTCAGGATATTTCTTATTCTTGGGAGGTTTGAATCTCTCAATATTTTATTTAATACCATGAGAAATCTTAACAAATCTAATCTTGAAATGTTGTTTATTGTTTCTGAAAATGATGTCATTTCTATCTTTGTAGATCCTCTAGATAATATGGGGCATGACTAGTTTCTAGAGTCTTCTCTCAACACAGTGCTTAAAAGGAGGATTCCATTGGGTCCAAAACTAGATGAAATCCTTTGGCACATCCAAAAAAATTGAATTTAGAAAATGCATAACTCCAGATCATTGAAACAAACTCACATTGGACAAAAAGATGCTTAATATCCTCGAATATTTTTTGCAAAGGTGACATCTATTTGGCATTATGAATCCTTTCTTCATCAGGTTGTTATTAGTAAGAATTAAACATCGAGAATAAGCAAAATAAAAAAATAATTTTAGGGGTTAGTTCAGTCATCCAAATCTTGCTTCAATTAAACTCACTCTGGATATTTTCAAAGTAAGAGTTATAACTAGATTTGACCGTGTAATCTCCATCTCTAGAATTGTGCTAGACAATTTCATCCTTTACTTCCAATAGATTCAAGGAATGAGGTCCAATTGTTCTTGTAAAGAGGACATCATGAAGTTTAGTTCATTCCTATCGACCGAGAGCTATTTCCATATCTTCTTGTTACCATCAATTTCCATGTTATCAATGACCTTAGTACCATACTTATGTTCAATTTCAGTTCATGGTGAGTGAATGTCGAGTCATAGTAAAGGAGAAATATGCTAAAAATAGGTTTGTGGTGAGGTGTCTAGGTGAGGTGGGAATTAGTTTAATTAGGGTAATTAAATAGTGAATATTGTGAGCATGGGTATTACTTTAATTATAAATAATTAAACTAATATTAATGTGGGGTAAAAGGGTCATGGTTAGGTGAATATGTTTAAGTTGGTTATTTGAAAAGGGACTAAGGGGAGTGTGACCCAATTTTGGTGTCTACAACTAAGTTACAAATTTGTTCTCAAGACCTTATACTTTGTTTCATGGATTTACAAACATGTTGTGATGTTGATGAGTTCATGTTGTAGTTATATATATATTTATTTTTCATGGGTAAGTTGATCAAGTTTCTTCAAGTTTCATCTTATAAGACAAACTTTTGAGGTGTATTTATATCTAATACGATAGTTTCATGTCTAATGAAGAGTCATGGCATATATATTTTTGTAGAGATATTGAAGCATGGAATAATTATGTAGAGGTCCTTAAAAATCATATGATATGTTCTTTTATATTGGTTAAGGATTTTTGAGGCCAATATTCTCAATTTGGTTCACTGGAGCATACCTAATTGATTTAGGCCTTCTTGAGACCTAATGGAGGTTTGGGTCTATCTTGAAGACATGAATGAATAAGTAATGGTGGATTCATGTTTATTTCATGTTATTATAGTGTTTTATAATCTTTCATGGCCAACCTATGGTGTTTGAGTGCTTGTGAATAGTATATATGCAAAGCCAATTAGGCCTATTTGAGCTAGTAGAATATAGATAAAAGAGCGAGCTAAGTGTTGAATGCTTGGATGGAATAAGGTCTTATAGACCACATGAGGAGTGTAATTAGTTTTTTTATCATCCTACAATATTTTTTCATGAGTAGGTAAATTCCTATGTGACCTAAGTGAAGGTGAATAAGCATGATAAACGAGTAAGCAAATAAAACAATGTTATGAGTCTAAAAAAGTAGTACATCAGATGTATGGATGTTTGAGGATTATAGTATGTTAAAATAATCTTGAAAGCACGATGATACATAAAATAGAGAGCATACCAAGAATAAGAGAGCATACTTGAGTGAAGAAGAACAAATAAGTCCATAATTTGTTGAGATATCAATAAGAACAAGGTGGAAAACGTTCATAGGTGGCTAAGTTGGTGTTAAATATTCCTTGTAAGTTAGTTCTTGATAAAACATTAGGGGTTAGCACTCCTTGTGGAGTTAGTTCTTGAATAAATCACGGGGTTGTATCCTCCTTGCAAGTGGGTGTTTACTAAAGTCTCGTTGATGCTAGATAAATTAGGGGTTGGTGTTCTTTGTGGAGTTGGCGCTTCACTAAATCTTGATTTTTGTTATAAATATATATGCAAAGATTAGTGGGTTTTATTCCCTTGAGGTTTTCCCACCAAAATGATGTGTTCATGTGTTCTCTATTGTTTCATGTTCATGTGATGGTTGTTATATTCCTTTTATGTTTTTCTTAACTAAATTAACATTCCTTAATAATGGCGGCATGATGAATGGTTGAAGTAAAAGCTGTAAAATTTTATAAAGAAATTGATTCACCCTCCCCAATGGTTGTATTTTTAACATGTTGCACTAAATTTTAGACTCTATGTATGTAGTTCTTGTGTGTGTGTGTGTGTGTGTGTGTGTGTGTGTGTGTGTGTGTGTGTGTGTGTGAAAAACATGTCCCTTGAATCTAGGTTTCCCTTATGCCAAACAAATGTGTGGTATGGATTTCATAATATAGCCTCCTATGCGGAAGTATGCAATCCAAAATGTAGTCTTCAATATAGTAGATAGAAAATAATAGCTCCTTGTAGTAATATGTTCCTCTTGAATTCTTGTCCCTCTAATGAGGTAAAATAAGACATGTATACTGAAGAGAAATATATGTGTATCAATTCATCTATTTTTTTGACATATTTAAATGATTGTATTCTCCCTAAAATTAAGGAATGTTGTTCTAACAACATTCTCTAAAATACTATAATATTGGTGTTATCAAAACCACATTATATTCCTCTAATAAACAAATAATAACCATATTAAACATAAGGTAACATATTCATAGTAGTAAATATTATTTACTCACACATAAATAAACTTGTAAACAAGTAAGTTTCCTAACATTCCCCTCTTGTTGTTTACACGGTAAGAAAGCACATCTTAAGAATTGGAAACAAAATCACATCCCTCCACATAATTTTAGGTCTACATACTACCATTTGGATCTTGCCTCACATGACCATCTTCTTCACCATGATGAATTCATCACCGGATGAAACAAATTCTACCATCCAATTGACTAAGAAGTCCAATAGTCGGGGAATCTCAACAAAATCGGAGGATCCACTCAACTACCTCATATACAATTGTTCTCAGCATCCACAATGCACATTCTTCTCGTTTCAGCCTTTAGCATGGATTAAATACTTTTTTTTCATTTCTACACACACCGCTCAAAGAAAACATCTAAAAATATTATAAAATGTGCCACCAGTGCTATATGCAACCCTATCGTTGGTGATCGATTTGAGAGATATTGATCACCCTCCATCATCCACTTTGCCTTTGACGTCCAATACTAAAATGAAGTTATTTGATACAGAAAGTCTTCATGACTAGGGTAGTGAATATCCTCACCCATGGAATACTCTTCCTAGTCAATGTCTTATTCAATAAGATGAGCCTTTTGATCAATCTTGTCATCAAGGAGATCTTGTGCCCTCTTTTACAATTCAAAATTACATGTCCTACTTATTTACAATATTAACATTTGATTTTTTATTTTGTAGGAGTGTTTTGAATTATACTTTCTTGATTTTGAATATGTAATTTTTTTTACGTACATATAAAAACTCGCTTTTGGTTCAAAATGTTCATTTTGATTGAGAAGAGTATAAAATACACTTTCTAAACCAATGTTTAGCTTGCTCAAAGTGAAAACCATATTAAAGTCAGATTCTTAGCAATATTATTAAAATTATTTCTTTTGCATCATTGTCTTTTACCTTCTCATTAATTCCCGTGACTGATTTAGTAGGGAGTGGAACTTTCTTATATGATTTGTCATCTTTGCACCTTCGTCCATCTTCAAGCCATATAAACACTACTTGAATGTTGTCTTTGCACTTTCTATTTTAGAGTTGAATACCTTATTTAGTGAATCCCAAATTTATTTTGCTCATTTTGTGAAGTCCACATGATGCAAATAATAATTTGATAGACCTAGACCAATAGTTCCCAAAAATGATTTGGTGAGCTCGTTTGAATCTATCAATTTGACTGCATTAGGCTTAACAATATCCCAAAGGTCCTTTTCAATCAAATTCAACGCATCTATATCTGCGAGGTATTAAAATCTTACCCTTCAAAACTTTCGATCGGACATAATTTTTCCATTTATAAGACACTATTGATGTAAAAACACACTTTGAATCTATTTTTCGTGATCAAGATTGACATTTTTACAACTTAAAATGATATATTTTTCACAAAAACTATGATGACATAATATGAAGACTTTTGACTATAGACAAGGTCAAATATTAATAAAATGGACTTTGGTAAAGACATTATCAATAAGATACACATACGACACTTGAAAAACTAATGGATAAACATCGACATTAAAAAATAAAGACACTTTACAAAAATAAAACTCCTAATATTCACCTATATTGCATGTGTCTTCACTGTTATATTTATGCACCTTTCATATGCAAAAACGTGGATAAAGGCAAACATACAACTAGAATTTGCATAGGAGTTGCAAATTTCACCGAATATAGAGTAGAAATTCATTTTAGTGAAGATGTTATATAGAGTAGACGTTGTTTAACAATGAATCACCTTGTTGAATTGCTTTATACCTAATATGGTGTTCTCAATGCCATACATTCTTAAGGGGTTTCATAAGTGAAGTGGTGATATGGCCATGAAACATATATTTTACTTACTAATTATGTAGACTTAATATGTAAAGGTTTTCATCATTTCTATTGATTGGTTTTGACTTTAAATGATTATATGGATAAATCCCCAAAATATTATAAACATATATTTTTGGATGTATTCCATGTCAAGTTTAGTTTCATTTAAATACTTGATTACTACACCAAGTCAAATATAATATCCATTCATGTTTTTGTATATATCCAATATTTAGTTTAATTACTTCTATATTCAAATTCTCTCCCACTTTAAAAATTCTCAATTCTCATTCATTTAAACAAAATAGTGGTTGTCCCACTAACATAAAAAATAAAAATATAATACCATAATTGAAATTAAAAATAATAATATATTTTTAATATTGAAAACATTAAAATTTATTTAAATTAAATTAATATTACGTCACTTTTTAAAATAACAACTTATATTCTTTCCTACATTTTATTATATTATAGAATACGTATAAAAAATACTCATTTATTAAACATAGCAAAACTCTATAGATATCAAATTTGCAATTACCATAACTTTTTAAAATATATATAATTAAAATATGGTACAAAGCCCAACATGAAATCCCAAACAAATTTCGCATAGTGATGTAAATATATAATGCATGTAACAACTATTTACATTGGAGTTTGTGTGATCAAACTTGACCGCCTAAACGGACATGTAAAACAAACCAATACGGTGGTGACTGGTGAATGAAAAATTTAAATACCGCGAAAGATTGTCACTTGCTTGAAATCATAGTCACAAAATATTTCCCTGAATTAGATGGTGGTGTCCATGGAAGAAGGATGTAGCAAGTGAAGATTTGGAAAAGTGTGACAAAAAATATAGAATGTTTATAAAAATTGAAATCAGTGTTATAAGTGTCTAAACAATTATTGCGGAGATAGTGCATTTAAACTCTTTTTTTGTCGAGATTCATCTTTGATAAAATAAGATTTTTTAAAACATTTTGCATTGGCACTCATTGTGGAAGCCCCACCTCTCCTTACCTCTCAATCTTCAACGTTACACACATTACCAATAATTTCTCTCTCATTAATGGTTCATTTGAAATAGGTTCACACATTAATGAGCCCGCAATCAAAACCCACTTAATGGAGCTTAATAATGTGTAAATTGTTCATTTCTATATTTATTGTCTTGATAAACAAAGAACATTTCAAGAAAAATGGTTTCTTTTTAAAATCGATGGACTCCCACTTTTATTTTCGTAATTAGACACTATTATTACAGGTTCCTTGAAAGAGCAGGGGATCAAAAACGCAATCTTCATCTAGGCAATGGATCCCCGGATCTAATCATGAAATTGTTGACGAAAGTGAGATAGAAGCGAATCCAAATCTATGGAGGAAGATCTTCCTTCACCCACGACCTTCCACCCGTAGTCCATTAAAAATACCTAAGTCGACTTGTGAAATAAATTCTTGATCCAGGGCACCCAATTCCTCACAATGAAACCCGATCTTCTATGCGCCTCTCATACCCTTCCAAAAAAAACTTGCATATCCAATCGGACAACATTTTTTTGGAAAAATTAACACCTTCGTAACATGGCCGAATTAAAGGTCGAGTGCCCTAGGCAATAATTTGAGTGGGCACCCTCCTCAAAAATTTATTTAATATTTTTTTCCATAAAGTAAATAAATAAAATATGTCTATATTTTTGTATTTTTAAATTTACATCATGGTCATAATAAAATAATAATAAAAATATATTATTAAATTATCACAAAAGGATGAAAAATATTCCGTGGATGGAAAACATTAGTCGTAGGAGATGCTTAGAATGCAAAAAATACAATATTTTATACAAGGCTTCTTACAAGTTTGATTTAGCCATATCAAGTAGGTGACAAGAACTCTATCCTGAAAGAAAGCACCATTGTTTTACAAAGAAACAAAAATGTTTATGTAGCTCCCATGGTTTTGTGAAGAGTTGTATTTGGACCAGGCCTACGGATTCCTCCATAACAAAATAATAGAAAATTTACCCAAAAATTAAGAATAGAAAATCAAATACTTTTTTCCTTTAATTATACTCACCTCTACTAGATACACTAGCAACATTATAAAAATACATTAACCTTTTCTAGAACAAATTACACACCTACATAATCTGGAGCTACATCAGAATGGGTAACAATAGCAAAAAAATCATATGTGCTTATAAATATGTGATATTTTCTTTTACTTGCAAAAATATTACAATTTTTTTATGTGTATGTGTGAAATTTATGTTACTATACAATAATATCTATGAATGGGTTAATCAATATTAAGTCTTCAGATAAATTATTTTAAAGTTAAGTTCTAAAATCAACCAACAAAAAGAAATTTTTAGATTCAAGCACTTACGATTGCTAGCGCCCGAGCAATTGCCTAGTTTTCCTAAGGCTTAATCTCCATCTGCTTGAAATCCTGAGCACCCATCGATGAAAGATGAATAAGATGGTGTTGTGTAGCTATATGCGAAGCATATTTTTAAAGCAGTTAATGATGCAATTGTTACATCTACTACAAGTAATGGCAACATCAACATGGGAGCTTACCTATTTATGGCGCAGCCATCGTGAGAGAGGAGGATGCAAGGACAAATAAATGTCGTGATAGGTGAAATAGTGAGTTGTATTGTTGATGGAGTAGACAATGCAGTAGCTAGGCAACTGGAAAGAGAAATCTAGGAGAAGGCTGCTAGAATTTGACACTTTACAAACAGGCTTCTTCAAAGGTGGACGCCTTAAGGTGAATTAGAAATTACATTTGATGAGACGCAGATGAAAATGATAATTGTTTACATAGAAAAGGTGTAGATCGATTATGATGCACACATGAATAGAGAAGTGAATGCAACATGGATGGTGGGTGCCAGTGAAGCTTGAACGCCAAAATCTCAATATGGAGGATCATGAAAGAATACATGTACCTAATACTAAATCAACAAAATAGTGATCGGTAAGATCAAATTGGAACATGGATGCTAGACAACTTGCAAAGAGTCCAATGGTGTAACTTCCACCAAGATCTTGTTGTGGATCAAATAATCAATGTCATTTTTTTGTATGATGTCGCCATGGTTTGAAACCGAATTGCAAGTGATATATATTACGAGAAGATGATCAACAATAGAAAATAATGTTACATATCTATTCCCATTTAGATTTTCATAATTCAACATTATGATTGGGCCTTCTCGATAAATCGATTTCCGATCTTTGACAAGGAAACAATTCATCAAATTTTGATTCTAATATGGTATGAATGCATCGATATAACACTTTTCAACAGAAAATGATGCTTGAATAATAAACTCGCCATTGTATAAGTATCACACATACAACGTGGGAGAAAGATTGCTAAATATGAATAACAATGGACTCAAAAAACAACCATTATAGGAATAAGACCAATATCTCTTTGATACCAAATGAAGAATAATCTCTGTATATTAATTCATCCAAAACTAGTGACATATTTATAGGATCGTAGTCTCCTAAAAATAAGGAATGTTGTTTTAACAACATTCTCCAAAATATTATAATACGGGTGTTATCAAAACCACCCTATATGCCTCCAACAAACAAATAAGAACCATATTAAACATATGGTAAAAATTATTAGCAAATATTATTTACTCACATGTAAATAAACTTGTAAACACTAGATTTCCTAACACATACATACATACATACATACATATACATATACATACACACACACACACACACACACACACACACACACACACACACACACACACACACACACACACACACACACAGGTGTATATACATATATGTATGTATATATGTATACATACATACATATGTGTGTATATATATATATATATATATATATATATATATATATATATTTCTTAAGTTTCGTTATTAACAAGTAAAAGGCCAACCAAGAGTGATAAAAGAATAAAAGAAAGAAGTAACATTAAAATGATAAAAAAAAAAGGTAAAGAGGACAAAGGCACTCAAAGGGGACAATAACACCTAGGTGTTCATGTACCTAATAGACGGTCTTGTACAGGGGTGTTCAAAAGGTCAAATAGTGAAATCGAGTTGACTAAGATGTCGTCTAGTGTGCAAAATTGTATGTTTTCAATTAGAAATAACAAAAATAAAGATGAAAAGGATAAAAACAATGTCAAAGAAAATTAAAGAGGTATTAATGAGCAATTATATTATTTAGGAATCATCCATATAAATGAAGCATATAGAGGCTACATGTACATGGTAAGTGTGTAATTTATCGACTACATTTTTTCCCACTTTATATTGGTGAATAAGGATTCAGTAGCATGAAGTAGAACATAAAAGTGCACCTTAGAGAGTCAAATGAACATTATACCCAATATCATGCCGAATAACTTGTAGTGTGCCAAATAGAATAGTGCAAGATGTGTCTTGTGAAATTATGATGAGAAGGAAGGATAAGGATACTAGGGGCGACCTTGACATTTGTGGAGTGATAATGATGGGTGTGTGTAGTCCTATGGGATGTCATATTTGTCGATCATTCTTGAGAGTTTATTCATGGTTTTTGTGTGGTTTTCCTTCGTTGGGATAAGATAGGACTTGTAAAAGAAAAAAAGTGTAGTTAATGCTCTAGGTAAATGCAATTGAAATTTAACTTGAAAAATATGTAAAAATGGAAATGCTTATTGGAAAATCTAAACTAAGGGGTTAGAGTACACCTGGAGTGTTGAAAGAGAAAGGGATAAAATTTTGTTCCTACTTATAGACCCGATTCTTAGGAGATGGTTGGAATAATACAAAGGATTTGGGTGTCCTATCACCAAACTAAGGATTTGAGTGTCCTGGTGTTATACTTCATATTTATCCATCCTGTCTCCACTATGAGAAAGTATATTGGGAGAACGTGTTTGATGATATTTCCGCACTTCGTGTTTCAGATTAGTGAAAACCAAATGAGAAAGAAAGAAACCTCAAACTATGGGATGGTTCAAGTGACCTCCTAATGTGGATGAGATGAAGATGGTAAGGTGATGCATCCTAGAATTTACAAGATAACCCTCTAGACGCGCTGGCACATCACTCAGCCAAAACTGAGTGCTCACCCGAAGTGTGCAAAGGTACCAGGGACCGTCTTTAGGGTTGCTTTAGTAAGATGTTAGCATGATGAAGGAAGAAACACATAGATTCATAACTATTCTATCATTCTACATTGTATGCTACATTCGGATCTATAATAGAACAAGCGTTAAAAAATAATCACGATTGAATCAATAACATACACTACTCGATTGCATACATGAATGACACTTAGATTCAGCCAATATCTTCCATCTATTAATAACATAGAAGCTCCTTACAATAATGTAAAATGATACCAATGCACGTATGGACATGCTATAGTAATTCAATCATATACGTTATCTCTATATCTTCATACATCCATCACACTCTTATATATAGGGTGGGAATTTCCCTTCACCACTTATCTATTCCGAAATAGGTCGCATATTATTAATAGCCATGTGCCATTCATAGGCATTGCCATACATGCAAGTGTGCTATCTATAGGCCTCTTCTAGATAACTGAAGTGTCAATCTTATTATTAGCTCATCTCCATGCAAAACACTTTGATCTGATCCTCCAAAAATAGAAAATGCATGGCACGCACGTCTCTACATCGTTGGTGTGTTCTCGCATGCCATCTTCTAAAAATAGGTCATCATGCTCAAAATTGGCTAAGTCATGAATGCTTAACTTGCCTTCCACGTGTGGGTCCTTCCCGTCCTTCATGTCCTTCCCCGTCTTTACTGTACCCTTGATCCTAGACTTCTCTCCTATGCGGACTCCTTGTGTGTTCTCTAACAAGTATTCTCTGATCAACATTACCCCACACTAATCTCATTATCGTCATGACAATGGGTATTCCTCCCAAAATTGAAGGAATAGAATAATGGAAAGAATAAGAATGAAAGAATGTTTACAAATAAAGAATTTTTATGAGATAGCCTCCTTTATATCACTTTACAGTATCAATTCTTGATACTCCTTTATTTTAGCCTCCAAAACCCACAATTCAGTGAGTGCTTGTTCATATTTTTCTAGGATGTCCACAACAATGGATTCCAACTCATCCTCATAATCTCTCCCTTTTCATTCTACAAAACCAAAAAAATGTTGGACATTGATGTCATTCTTCCTTCTAAAAGATCCATCTTCTACACAATTAGCTTCCCAAGCTCTTCCAACTGAGTCTTGTGCAGCTCTTGTGCTACTGCGCTGTGGCCTCGTGCTTCGTTTAACCATTGAAAATATTTTTGTGTGGCCCAATGTCTCATCCTTCATTGCTTTCTGGACCTCATTGTTTTCCTCTAGGGTATTTATATTGATAAGAACCTCTAGAGCTGTGCAAATATTCAATGCTTGGTTTGATTTCTTCAATACTTCTTAACGCTTGCAACAACCCTTCATAAGATGCAATCTTTCACATCACTGATGCTTTCTCCGTTCTACATCTTTCTCTGACTTCCTTGGTGTTGTCATGTGCAGAGGTTCATCTTCAAGTACCAAGTTCACCAACTTTCCCACATAATGTATCGTTGAAGGAAACATATGTGGTACCTTGGCCTCCAAGTGTGGCCTTGCTTTAATGACATTGTCCCCAATCTCCTCTGCGATGCTGATAAATACTTCATTCTTCTTCTACGTGAAGTCCCTCTCTTGTGTTATGTGCGCTATCTCCACATCCTTTATCTTTAGCTCCTCGTGAAATATTCTGATTGTTGTATCTTTTTCCATGTTTCTTCTAGCCACTTCAATAGAAACCTTCACCAATGCATTGCTTACCTGCTCATCTGACATGATAGTAGGATTTATTGTCATGTGTCTAGCTTGGGGTGCCTTCTTTAGCCATCTCAAAATGCATGAATCTTCATATACATCGAAGTCATGCTCATCCATGAGGGTGTGCATTGAACATGACAATTTCTTTTGAGTGTGCACAATTACCATATCCTCATCCATTAGCCCCCAGCTGAATAAATCCTTATGTGCTATCATGCTTTGGAAGCGGGAGTGAAAAATTTTACCTACGTCCTCTACATACCCCATGGCTGGTGGAATGTTCTCCCCACTTTTTCTTCTAGACCGTTGATGCTTAGGGACTTTAACTTCCAAATTTGGCACTTGTGTCTCCATGTCCTAAATATTCTCTCTGAGATGTCTCCTCTGGTCTCTTATCATCCTCTTCTCTTCCCTTTGATTCCTCACCCTATTCTTCTATGTTCTCTGGGAGTGTAGGAGAATTAGGCATGCTTTCCTCTGACTCTTCCTCATCCTTATCTAACTTTAGTTTACTTCTTCTTTGCATGGTTTCCTCCTTCTGTGGAGAGAGTCTGGTGATCTGTGCATCGTGGTTAGAGTAGCACCTTGGGTCCTTGTTCTCCTAAACACCTTTTTAAATCTATGTTCCCCTTGGAATGCATTCAAGTCCTCATCATCCCCCTCTTGTGGCTGAGGCGGTGTAATGGCGCGCTCTGCTTCACCCTTATTTGTAGGATGTATCCTACCTCTATGCTCCAAACCACCACTATCTTCACACTCTTCCTCCTCATCCTCCACTTCAATTGGCTCTGTGGGCTTAGGTGCTAGGATGTTCTCCATTGTATGCTTTCCCTTTGGTGGTCTTGGAAGTGCAAACTCACCTTCCACATATTTTTTATTCTCCATATTTGGATTTAGCTGGAGATACACCAATGATGCCCCTACATCTACTACAACCATACTTATTGGCTTAGTATTCAACACCTCTAAAATGATCCTCTTGGTGAAGGCACTTCTTCCAGGATACACATACTTATTTCTCAACGTGTGGTAGTCACATTCTACCTTATCTGCATTGAATACCAGTTGGTGCGTGTCTGTAAATCTGTGAATAGGTGCTTGGAAATACTTTACAGGAATGCATAAGGAAATTTAAACCAAGGGCTCCAGGACTCCATCTTTCATTGGGAAACATGTAATACGAAATGCTGATATATATAAAAAACAAACTTATGTCCCTACTACTAATGGTAGGTCCTTTGGGATGTGCCACTCTTCTCCAAATGCCACGTGGAGCTTGTCATACCATTTATCCTCCCTTTGCTTTTACATCGTCTATCATGGCCCCTTTACATAGATACTTATCAAGATTTTAGCTAGTGACTTATTCTCCATGGGGTATTCCCATACTTTTTCCTTCGGCCCATCTGGTACTCCAATTTCCATGAATACTAGTGATAGTAGAATAGTCCCAAAGCTGATCTTCCCTCTTGTGTGTGATTCCTCAACTATTTGTTCTGTAATATAGTCTGCAATATTGTAAATTGCTCCTTCTGACATCTTACGTGTAACATGTAACCTCATAGTATTTACCTGTGACCACCGCTCCTGATCATTCAACTTTGTAACAAGGTGTGTTGTTGCTTGCACAACCAAACAATTCTTTAATTTGTCTATATCAATACCACGCGGACCCTTTAGGTATCCCAGCTCTTGTCTAGTCTTCAAGATCATGGATTTATCTGTGAGATCATTCTTTATGTCCTCTCCTATGGCCTTCAAACTTGTAATTGATGAAATAAGCACATATAAGATTCTAACTCTATGTCCTACAAAGTAGAAGAAGTCCTCATACACTCTACTCATGATAAACTCGATACAAGGGCTCATACTTCTCGAAATATGGGAGCTCATACAAATGGCAGACCCCAATTCTCTTTATAAGCTTCTCACATGTATCATCAAAAACGGCATGTCATCTATTGTACGCTTGTTCATCCTAGCAGTGAGTAAGGAATCGAGCTCCTTCTTGTTCTCCACGGTCCTGTGATTGTATTCACTCAATTTAATCTTTCTGATGGGTGAATCCCACTTCTGGCCAATGATGACTCTTTTTGGATATTGCATTTCTAAAAATGGATTTTGGGTGCCATCTCTTCTTCCTTAATGACCACCTTCTTCTTTCCTTTTTCTGCTATTGCAAATGCCTTCTTGGGTGCCATTTTTTTCCCTTTACAAACATCTCCTCTTTAACTCTGCAACTTTGCGAATCAAACCCTAGCTCAATTCAATTGTGCCCTAGGTGGAAACTTCATGCCCTAACTCCTCTTTTCCTCCTTTCTTCACTCAAACCCTTCACCACCAGGGATGTAAGCTTATTTTCACACAGATCTATTTATCATGCTTGGTTTCACACCCTTCACACCTTAACCCGATCACTCGGCTCTTTCCTCAAATTCTCTTAGTTGCAATGGTAAAAATGAATCTACATCCCATCCTTATATTAATTTTTCAAATTTTCAATTTTTGATGAATTTATTGCTCCTTCACCTATCAAATATCCCCTCATTTATCGACCAAATTCATTCTTTCCATGCAAGTACATCTTCACACCCCAGCTATAACCTTCTAGCGTGTGCCCTTGCACCCTAAGTACCTCATCACTGTACCTTCTCTTGGTAGTTATCATGGCCTCCACTTGCCTCATGTTATATTGTCCTTTCATTCATCTCCATCCTTGGTCACTTGTGAGAAGCAATCTTCTTTTGACTTAAAGCACACCCATAGTAGCTTATTCCTTTCACCTTTCAATTCCCACGGTCTTTTACTTGGATAACTACAACCATCCCACACTAAAGGTATGTGCAATCCTCTGTGTATAAAAATTCTTCACATAGTAATGAGCTTCATGCACATAAGTGCACTTTACACAAGAACAACAACTAAATTGACAAAGCATAGCGACAATGAAGGAAATACATTAAGGAAATACAAAAGGGAAACCTAATCTAAATGGCAATACTACCTTATTACAAACACCAAGAAGTCTTATTTATAGTAGGGCTTTAGCCTACTCCCATTAAAGTAACCGGGTAGCCGTGTTCCATCAAGTGCTTCTAACTAGAAAGCACCTGTTTCAAGTATGTGAGTGATGACATACGGCCCCAACCAATGTACTTTGAGCTTTCCTGGATGGTGCAAGAACTTAGAGTCATAAAGAAGTACCATTTTTCCAATCTCAAACTTCTTATCCCTTATGTTTCTGTCATGCCATGCCTTCTGTCTTGCCTTTTCTTGCTTCTGACTCCATCATGCTATGGCTCATCGCTCATCCATTTGAATAATCTTCTTGATACTCTCTTCTAAAACTTGTTCATCAACTAGATCTCCAAAGGTGTGTGTGATGCACAAAAAGGTAACATAAATTCTATAGGGAGAATGGCTTCCGTGCTAAACACCGGTTGAAATGGTGTGGCTTTGTTCAATCACTTATAAGTTGTTCTATATACCCAAATAATAGCTAACACTTTATCATCCCAATCCTTTCTTCCAAAATCACAATTTTTGGTCAAAGTCCTGCTCAAAATCTTGTTGAAATCCTCGGTAGTTCCATTTTCCTAACGATGATAGGGTGTAGTTTTATGGTATGCAACCATAAAATCATCTAATAGGATCCTGATTGTCTCATTCAAAAAGTGTGTATCCTATCAC
Organism: Taxus wallichiana var. yunnanensis; assembly: GCA_018340775.1. Classification (NCBI taxonomy): domain Eukaryota; kingdom Viridiplantae; phylum Streptophyta; class Pinopsida; order Cupressales; family Taxaceae; genus Taxus; species Taxus wallichiana. The sequence goes on along the minus strand of CM031236.1, from coordinate 27,882,983 downwards.
TTGTCAAGCTTAAAGGACATCCATATCTTGTAAGGATATTCTCCCATAGAAACCTAGCCATTGTAGCTACTATAAAATCCTTTATAGGTGCTACTTCTACCCACCGTGTGAGATAATCTATGCAAGTAATGATATAGTGTGATCCAGTCCTGTGCACAGATGGTGAAATAGGTCCTACAAAGTCAATGGACCATTTATCAAATGGTTCTACACTAGTAATTGGTCTCAAAGGCATCTCATCTCTTTGCCCTGGTTTTCCTAAGTGCTGACAATGATCACACGCCTAACAATATTATTTCAAGTCTTTATACAATGTCTCCCACCATAATCCAATAATTAGGATCTTCTAGCAAATTGTCATTACTTGCATAATGGCCTCTTGCAATACCACCATGAGATTCTTCCATAATATCCTTGCACTCATGCTCTAATACACAACGGCATAATACTTCATCTCTTCCTAACTTGTAGAGGTCACCACTGATTAACATAAATGATGTCGCGCGTATAATAAGCTATTTCTTTTCTAATGTCTTCATTCCTTCTAGTGCTTATACCAGGTCCATGCGAGAAAGACAACAATGTCTTCTAATTCTAATGGCGTGCGTTGTAACCTATATAATTATGCATCTGGCATGGTTTCTTCAATTGTCTATGCTTCCTCTCTTGAGTTGATTCTAGATAGATGGTATAGTCCATAATTGCTTTTCCCTGGCTTCACCACAACTGTGAAGTCAAACTCTTGAAATAGGAGCACCCATCTACATATGTGCCCTTGTAAGATGGGCTTGTTTACCAAGTAATTCAATGCCATATGATATGTATAAAACACAAATGGTGTTGCTAACAAGTACTATTGAAACTTGTGCAATGCATAAATCATGGACAAAGCTTTGCGGTATGTAGTTGTATAATTTTATTCAGCAGGAGTCAGCTTCCTACTAGCAAAACAAATTGGATGATTGATAATACCTTCTCTAGGTTGAGCTAACATAGTGCCAATGTCCATGCTAGAGGCATCCCCATGCAAATGAAATGGTTTATCCCATGAGGGAAAGCGTAGAATGGGTGCGGTAGTAAGTTTCTCTTTTAATATCTCAAACATGCGCTGTTGCGGTTCTCCCAATAAAATGTACCTTTCCCCTTCAGTAATTCTTCCAAGGGTGCAACAATTTTGGCATATCCTTTGATGAATTTGCTATAATATCCTGTATGACCTAAAAATCCCACGCACCTCACTTTGACTGGTAGGCGCTTCCAGGCCTAAAATGGCTACAACCTTAGCTGGATCAACGAGAAAACCAAAAGGCATCACAAGTATAGGAAAAAATATGCACGAGAATACAACATGCACATTTTTCAATCCAAAAGGCATCACAGTATAGGAAAAACTACCCCATTCAGTAGTAAATGTTGTCTTTTCTTGATCCTCCTGAGCAATCCTAACCTGATGATACCTGGAAAAACCATCTGTAAAGGAGTATATCTCGTGCCCTGTAATGCCTTCTAGTATTTCCTTAGTGAATGGTGTCGGGAATGGATCGGTGATGCATGCAACATTCAACTCCTGTAGGCTACACATATTCTAATTTTTCCATCCTTCTTGATACTGATCACCATTGGGCTAACCCATTATGACTCATTGAGGGTTTGATAATTCTAGATTTCAACATTTTATCAATTTCTTCTTTTACCTTTTCGCACAAATTAGGATTCATTATGTAAGGACTCTTTCTAATTAGGTGTGCACCATATTTAAGATTTATATTCATTTCCCCAAGTGATTTAAGCACACCTTTAAGTTCATGATATAATTGTGGGAATAAGTCACGATAATCCTGAGTAACTCAATGATCCTTGCTACCTTCGAGTCGACCAATAGTCTCTAATTATGGCCTCCTTAGGCTCAGCCTTCGAACCTATATTCATCTTCTTTGTCTTCATGGATTCATGATAGGCACGGGTATCCTTATATGCAATTTCCAAGACCTCGCACACCCCTAATGAATGTTCAATATCTAGGTTTTCAAATTCCTCATCATCCACGATGTAAACCATCTTTCCCTTATTTTTCTCAAGGAAAGCACGTTCAAGTAGTATGAAGTCCATTTCTTCTTCCTTCTCAAAATGTGCTTCAGACTCTATCTCACCAAATAATTCTTGAATATGCTCTTTTGCTTTTGCACTATCTCCCATGGTTAAGCACTTGATAAATTTTAATGCCTCTTCTATTGGAGGTTGAGAAGAAAACTATTCAAATGTCTGGATCATCTCTGCAGTCAAATTTTACCATTTTCCAGTCTCTCGATGTAGTTCTACATATACATACCAGGCACGTGTGCATCCTTGTAGCGTAGAGTACAATCTATGCACCCAGAGTGAAAGTGGTAATGCTTCTGTCCTACTGTCTAGAGTCTCTCACACTTTGCTGAAAGTTATGTTTAACAGGTTGATCACCATGATAAGTACATATATGCATAGGTGCATTGTTCCTTACAAACCTAATAGATAGGGTGATTCCAATATTTTCCCATTCTATAAGATTATCTCTGTGGACTACCCACCAACGCGCTTTGTTGTCCCGCGTAAGGTATATACAAACATAGCTCTTCTCTTAATTTTTTCTGTCCACTGTGTTTCCACATGACCTTTAAAAATGTAGGAAGATATTCTCGCCCTTGTATACCAAGGTGCTTCATGCTACCTATCCATTGGATCGAACGAAGTCCATTCTTGCATACGACCACACGCTTTTAATTCATGCCCTACTATTTCATATGTACTATGAGCCCAATTTTCACAAGAAATACTCATAGTATCACTAATGGAGTGAGAATCCTCCCACAGTAGGATGCCTTATTTTGATGGCTCATTGACCTCTGGGTCTTGAACAATGTGTACATAAATTCGGTTTAAGTCCTCCTCACTTAGAGGTTCAACATAAGGTGTAGACTTCCCATCTGTTAATGGTATCACAACCCTTTCATCCTTATTCTCAAAGTTGATATACCCCTTATTGAATCTCAAGTCAGCATTATTCGCATAACACCAAGGGCACCCAAGCAAGGATGGAAAATTTTCCACTTCTGTAAGTGCTAATACCTCAAAATCCCTAGTGAACTTGGCCCATTGTATGGTTATAGATGCATCCTTCAAAACTCCTATGGGAGTAGCCTTAGTCTAGTTTGTCATAAACAACACATTAAATGATGGTTGGAATGGAGGCCTCCCCATTTGTACCCATGCATCTAATGTAAGAACATTTAATTTTACACCCGTATCAATCAATATGTTGCTTAATAACCACCCATCCATAACAACATTCAGAGTAATTTCCTTGTCATAGTCAATGCTATCAAGGGGAATATTTACATGTAGGATCTGTTGTCTAGTTTTAAAACTTACGCGCAGAGTGTTCCCCTTTAACCAACTTCCTAATAGTGGTATAATGTTCTCTTGGAGCAACATTATGCACACTACTCACACATCATTGATATTAGTTTGGACTATCTCTCGATGCTTTCTTCTATTCCTTTAAGTATTTTATTTCACCACAAGATTCCTTAGCACTTCCATGGTATCCTAGTAAACCTCCTTTTGATGAGCGAGATCCGGGTACCTTACATGAAAACTCCTCCTCGGTGATTATAGGCTCACAGTGCAATGCTTCTCTTGCGTGTGCCTCTTCGGTGCATGTAGTAATCTTCACTTTTAATGCCTCGAGTCCTTATGTTATCTTGGGCATCCACCGATCTTCTACGTACCAATCGGATTCTAACCATCCCGACACCTTTGTTTTCTTACTTATGCTTTACTCAGATGCTCATATAATTCTGGGCACTCTTCATAGCTATGGTTCTTCTCGCAGAAAGAACATGCAATATTCTGAGAACATTCACACCTATAGTGGTTAGGATATCTACACGTATAACATGTTCCATGAGGGAACTCACCTCTTCCTCCACCACAACCTCATCCTCCATATCCACCATGATATCCATGTCCCCTTCCACGTCCTCCTTCAAAACACCCCTCATTCATGTCATAGCGTGTTGGATTATGATCTTGATCATGGTGCTCATTCTTACCCTTAGAATTATCTGTTACACTTGCCTCGTCATGTACCTAATGTCTATAACATCTTGGATCTCTCCAATCAACCGAAAATCCTCAATATCATGGGTTGTGGACCTACAAATCTTGCAAAAGCAAGATACATTCTTCCTTATTGCACACTGTAACAAAGGAAAATAACTAGCATCATGATTCAAATGAAATATCTCACAATCCAACAATAATGAGCATATAGATCTATGAGGGAAACTATCCTTGGTGTGACCTTCCACTTCACAATTTGTAAACCAAATTCCTGAGCACATTTCATGGGCTGAATTTACTGATAACTTCTCTAACTACTTTACCATAGCTACAATCTATGCCTCTAAGAATGGAATAATGCCAGTGTCAATACATCTAACTACCTTAGCACGTAAAGATGCTTCCGTTGGTGCTTCATGCGGATCAGTGTATGTCTTATGTGACATCACCCTTCTAAATGGTGTAATCAATCCTCCAACGAACCATTGTGCATGCTAGCTAGCGTGAATATCATAAGATAGCTTAGATAGAATTGTCTTAAATTTAGCATCATACTCACGTACACTCTCAGTAGTGCCTTGCTTGATATACTTGAGCGCACTAATACGCTTATGCTCAAACTCAGGGATATGGAACTCTTTCAAGAAAACATCTTTCAATGCTACATAATCCACGCAAGTTTGATCAGGGTCAAAATTCCTATACTAGTTGTGCACACGTCCTTGTAATGTAGTAGCAAATTGACTTGCCTTATGCTCAGCAGCCATGATCCCCTTAGTGCGCCACAAGATTTCACATATATGCACATGTTCGGCAACATCCTCTATACCTCTATATTATGGGAGATGAAGAGACATCTCTGTTAAAATATTTTGTGGTTGCTGCGGACCTTGACCACCTGATCTAGAACCTCCTGTGTTCCCTCTCCCTCTAGAACCACCAGGAACTAGAACCACCTATACCTCATGATCCTCCACCTGTAGTGGGAATATGACCTGTAGATGTAATCCCCTATGCTCCGAAAATAGTACTATACTAAACCCCTACCATCTGTGAGGTAGTTCCACTTCCAAAGGTGAATCCAACATTCTGTGTGCTCACATTCTGTGTGGATGATGCACTTAAGGATGTTACTCCAAATATCATTGAGGTCGTCTATCCTACCATTGATGTACTTGCTCCCTGACTTACTCCTACTCTCCTGCTTCCCAAATTAGCTTTCTGGTTTCTTGTCGTACTAGATACTAGAAAACCAAGCACAAGGGCTAGGTCACCAGGTGGATTAAGATGCACGCTTGTGGTCTAGGTAGTCTCTACTTTGGTGCACTTCGTGTGAAGCCAAGGGGTGATATCTATCATGCTTTTCAAGATGGGGGAGTTCCTGATGCTTTGGCTCCACGTCTTCTACACGAGTTGTAAATCCTTCATGATCCATCTCTCTCCTTAATGCCATACTTTCTGCAACATAACGCTTTGCTTCTCTATCTCCCTCTCACGTGCCTCATTAAACTTAAGCCACCTTTCCTCTCTCTACCTCTCTACCACTAGGTCTTCCATCTTTCACCAAACCTGTTCTTGCCCTCACACGTGGTGAAGTTTAGTTAGCCATCGGTTTACTCTCCAGTTCAAAGTTACCATCAAGATCTTGATCGCCAGTGGGATACCTCGCAAATATACTCCTCTTGGATACCGCAAAAACTAGAATTTAGCTACCTCTCGGGAAAGAGTACATCGAAATTGAATATTCCATAATATAACTATTTAGAACACCATGAAACCACAAATCCATAACACGATTCCAGATCAAATCAATATCATAAAGGGCATGAAATTCTTCCTATGTCCAGACAAGTGCACGATACCTCCAATTCCATTGAGATGCATAAGTAGTAAGCCACTCGTATAATTCTACTAGAAAGATGGTGAAAAAGATCTCATATAAGCTATCATATAGATTCTATTCTACCCAAGTGCATGCATTAAACTCAAATCCACTACTGAACCATCATGCATATTCTTCCTCCAGATCATGTATCCATTCCTCAATACTTGCTAGAGTTAACTGGTACGTCTTCATCACGAACCATCCTAAAAATAACTAAAAAATAGGTCCGGGAACAGAAACCAATGATGCATCCTAGAATTTACCAGATAACTCCCTAGACACGCTGACACATCACTCATCCCAGACTAAGCACTCACCCAAAGCATGCAAAGGTACCAAGTCCCTCTTTAGGGTTACTGTAGTAGGATGTTAGTGTGATGAAGGAAGAAACACATAGATTCATAACTAATCTATCATTCTACATTATATGCTACATTCAGATCTATGATAGAACAAGCATTAAATAGTAATCATGATTGAATCAATAACATACACTACTTGATTACACACAGAATGACACTTAGATTCAACCAATATCTTCCATCTATTAATAACACAGAAGCTCCTTACAATAATGTCAAATGATACCAATGCGCGTATGGACCTGCTATAGTAATTCAGTCATATGTGTATATCTCTATATCTTCATACATCCATCACACTCTTATATATAGGGTGGGGACTTGCCCTTCACTACTTATCTATTCCAGAAATAGGCCGCATGCTATTAATAGCCATGCATCATTCACATGCATAGCCATACATGTAAGTGTGCTATCTATAGGCCTCTTACAGCTTAATCGATGTGTAATCCTATTCTTATCTCGTCTCCATGTAGAACACTTTGATCTAATCCTGCAAAAATAGACAATGCATGGCGCGCATGTCTCTGCATCGTTGGTGTGTTCCATATGTCATCTTTTAAAAATAGGTCTTCATGCTCAAAATCGGCTAAGTCCTGAATGTTGAACTTGCCTTCCGTACATGGGTCTTTCATGTCCTTCCTGTCCTTCTATGCTCTTGATCCTAGCCTTCTCTCCCACATAGACTCCTTGTGTGTTCTCTAACAAGTATTCTCTAATCAACATAAGGGCACAAAGAAATATTTCCTCTGTTGTGTGAGATTTGATGACCTGCACAACAAAGAAAACTAAAACACGACAAAAAATTAGTAATAAAGATGAAGGGCCTCTCGGCGAGGTCGGTCCCGAGAAGTGAAAACTTCCTAGGATAGATGTCAGCCCTCTTTTGATAAAAAAACTTGATAAATGATAATGGATAAAAATATACAGATGACAAATCTAAAACAAAGATCCAATATGAGATAAAGATGTTGAAACAAGATCTGATAATGAAAAAATAATGATATATAAAATGAACCTAAGCGAGTTGATGAGGACTTGGGTCTAACTAATATGGTCTATGGCGATCGGGCGGGATGACCCAAAATCTACAAAGAAATTTTGGGATTGGTTTTAGGATGAAGATAAGGGGAGTAGGATGCTACGGATGGCTGATTTTATGAGTATGGGAGATGGGTCGATGACGACCAGGCTTAGTCGAAGGAGACTGGAATAGGGTAAAATAACTTGAAAGAATGATAAGATAGAAATATGTATCCAGGAACGATCAGGGATGGCTGAAAAACTAGGTAAAGTTGAGGGGCAACCTGCAAAATATACACAAAAATGCACGAATGAAATTGCCAAGTAATTTTCAAGGTGCACTATGATCAAAGAACAACATGCAAGGGGGTAATAAGGTGATCCAAATGATAGTAGAAAATTGAAGGATGATGTAGGAAATAATAATCATGAAAAAGTATCATGAACATAAAAATTCTAGCCTTGAGAAAGGTGGGGTGAAGGTGATGATATAGGGTTGACGGAGACTCGGGTCGATCACCGAACGCAATGAGATAGGGGAGTTATGGAGAAGATGCAAATTTCGGTGTAAAAGAGGTTAAAAAGGGATAGGAGGGTGAAGTTTGACCATTTTGAGGCATGTTAAAGAGGCATGAAGGGTGGAATGATGAGGCTAGTGGGGAAACCTAGGAGGGCTTTAAATGAGGGTAGAATGATGAAAGGTAGTGGGGATAAATGAGGGTTATTAAATGAGGGATTTAGGATAAAATTAGGATAAGTGATAGGATTATGGATAAATGAAATGGGTTTAGGGAATATGGGTGGTAATAGGGAATATTTCATTAATAATAAGGGTTAATATGTGGAGAAGGGGGAATTATGGGGAATGAGTGGGATGGTAGATATTAAAAAGTGGGAGGGTAGGATGAGCATGCTAGGTGATGATGAGGGGAAAATGTAGGAGGAGGGTATGAGGGGTTCTAAAAATAGGTGTCTACATTTCCCCCTATTTGTTGATTGGTTTGCGCTAAAGCAAACTACAAGACAAAAACTAGAAGGGAAGAATGATGATGGTTGAGGTGCTCCCCTTCAAACTTGTGATTGATGGCACAAACGGAATCAATCACAAGTTTGAAAGAGATAGATGGATAAGGGTAGGGTAAGGAGAAAGGGTGGAAAAAAAGAAAGATGTCCCAAGCAAAGGGGGTTGACCGTTGATAGGATTAGACGTAAAACAAAAAGGTAAAAGTATGATAATGAGCTTGGAAACACATCGGTAGGGACATGACACAACTTGCGATGGAGGTGATGTGAATGTCCTATGGACCCTATGAGTTAGCAAATATCACTGTGAGATGGAGGGATTCCAATGGGACACCACTCATATGGATGTGCGGAGGTTCTAGGGCCAATAGGTCGAGGTCAACATCAAATTATGTGTAAAGAAATGTGAGGATGGTTAAATAATGGCCAGTAATAAAGTGAGGATGTTGGCATATTACATTGTAAATGGTGTCTTTTGACTGTCCATCTTCCATGATCATCTAACTGCCTTATCTATTAGGCTTCCATACCTCCTTTGATGTATATAAATAATCATGTATGTTTTGTATTAAACATCAATAAAAGCTTAATATTTTTGTATTAGTGGTAACAAAGCCCGATGTGGCGTTTTGGAGTAGCTATTTGAATATGTTTCTTGGAGCGATCTATGTGGCAATGAAAGTAGTTGAGGAAAATGTGTTTAATCAGTTTTTATTGTCTTATAAAATGTGGAGATCCCTGTTGGTAGATGATTGGTTTGTGATTGCGTGGAAAATTAATTTCACATTTTGTCATTTTAAATGTTGTGTTAAAATCATAAGCGATATGTCTTATTGGAAATGTGGGACATTTTTTTGTTCTGTTTGTTGGACATTTTGTTTACTACAATGATCTCGGGAGAGGAAATGTGGCTAGAGATTTGATGAAGCTTTGGAGTTTTCAGCTACTTTTTAGGATGTCAAAAGTTAGAGCTTGAAACCTGTCACTTGATTTGAACCTATTTTTGGATATTACGTAGTACCACGAGTAGTTTTTTCTTTGACCAATAACTTATTCCTTTCATTGACGCAACATGTATGAAAATTTAACCTATTTGGCGTGGTGTATCTGCTTTGAAACATGGTGGATTGGTGCAGATTTTTGGAGACCTCGTGATCTATGCTTAGACGTTTTTAGGAGCATCCTTTGTTATCTTAGGAGTGTATGGTGAAATTAAAGGCACGTTCCAAGAATCAATATTAGAGGCTCGTGGGAGATCATAGATATAACATGGGTTTTTCATGCATCGTTTTAATTTTGGTAGAATGTTTATTTTATTTATGTTCTTATTTGCAAATGGAAGTTATAGAGAAATATTCTAGTTTAAAATTTCATACATGGAAGGTTAAAATACAAATGTAATTGATGCATAAAAATTTGTGGGGCATCATAAATGGGGATGAGAAACCACCCATGGATGCAAGAAAGTTATTGGAGTGGAAAACAAGAGATGACAAAGTGAAATATATTATTTGCCTTGCACTTTCATATTTTGAGCTACATCACGTGGATTTAGAAAAATCATCTAGGAAATTTGGGAAATGCTTAACAAATTGTTTTGGTGCAAAATCAGTATATGCTCAAATCTACAACCTTCCACACCTCTCGGATGTACTTGTAATTTCTTTCTCTCAAGCTTCTCCTTCTTCTCCAAGAATTCTCTCTCTCACAATTATTCTCACAATAATAATTAAATATCTCAATCCTTTCTTCTAAACCCTAGATTTCATGCTTATATATACATATACAAACTTAGGGAACTTAGCCATATAATTAAAATCAATATATCTACTTTAATGCTAAAATTATATCTAATTCCCATGAGTTAAATAAAACACCCACACACAGGTAACCAACGCTGATTACCCTTAACTAATGTTGGTTCCTCCATAGTCGATGTCGATTCTTGTGATTTCCTTAAGTAATTGAGCTCCACAACTCAAAAATATCCCACATGGAGATAAATTACTACACTATACCTTTACAACGTCATTCCCGGATCCTTTCCTTAGCTTTTTTCTTCCTCTTCAAGTCTCAAACTCTAAGACCAACAAAACTAGAGTGTAACTCCAACTTATCTTTTGCTAATGGATTCATTAGCATATCCATGAGGTTTTCACTTGTATGAATCTTCTCCAGTTTCAACTTCCCATCCTCCAATACCTTTCATATGAAGTGATACCTCAACTGAATGTGTTTCATTCTAGAATGAAACGTTGAGTCCTTTGCCAAATGAATTGTACTTTAACATCACCGAACAATTTGCAATCATCTTACTCCTTCCCTAAATCTTCCATGAACCTACTCATCCATATCATCTCTTTGATATCCTATGTAACTACAACATAATCTTCCTCTCTAGTAAATAAAGCCACAAACTTCTACAATCTCAAAATCTAGCTAATTTTTGCCCCACCTATTGTGAAAATATATCCAGTAGTTCTCCTTCTACCATCTAGATCTTCAGCTATATCTGAATCAACATAACCACATAAAGAAATATTTGAACCTCCATAGCATAACTGCATGCTAGATGTCCCTCTCAAATACCCAAGAATCCATTGGACTTATTTCTAATGCTCTTTACCTGGATAAGCCATAAATATACTCACAACTCCCACTTCCTGTGCAATGTATGGTCTCATACAAACCATAACATACATGAGACTCATGAATACTGAAGCATATGATAATCGTGTCATGTATTTGACCTCCTTATGTGATGAAGGAAACGATCTTTTCTCAATTTTAAGTGTCCAACCATAGGTGTATTCACCGGTTTTGAATCTTGCATGTTAAACATTTCCAACACCTTATTAATATAAGCCTCCCGAGACAAATACAATTTATTGTTCTTCCTCTCTCTGTGTATTTTCATGCCAAGGATTATTTTTGTAGCTCGTAAATCATTCATAGAAAATGTGTGATCTAGATTTCCCTAAGCTCACCAATGTCCTTCATATTAGATCCTCCAAAAAGCATATCATCCACATACAATAAAAATAATATTACTCTCATTTTCAAGCTTCTTGAAATAAACACAATGATCGATTCACATCTTAAGTAACCATACTCATGCATGAAACTATCAAACCTCATGTACCATTTTCATGGAGCTTGCTTGAGCCCATATAGAATCTTTCTCAACCTACACATTAATTTCTCCTTACCCTTGAATTCATACTCAAGTGGTCTGCATATATAAATATCTTCATCCAAATCACCATGAAGGAAAGCCATCTTCACATCTAGTTGCTCTAAATGAAAATCATGTACTACAACTATAATCAATACAATATGTATGGAAGTCATTTTAACAATAGGAGAAAATATTTCACCAAAGTCAATACCTACTTTATGTGCAAATCCCTTTACTACAAGCCTTGCCTTGTACCTTTTACTCGTCCACTCTCTTTTCCTTGATCCCGTAAACCCACTTTTTTTCAATATCCTCTTTCCTACTTTGGAAACTTAACCAAATCCAAAGTCTGGTTTTGTTCTAAGGAGTCCATCTCCTTATCCATGTCATGCTCCCACTTTGAACATGGGCCTCATCCAACATTGATTCTTCAAAACTTTCTCGGTTCACCATTATCACCAATAATAAATAAGATAGAGAAGGTGTAAATATTTTTAGAGGATTACTTACCCTTTATGACATTCTCATAGAAGTTTGGGGTACCAGAGAGGGTCATTCTGACCTCCTGGACATTTTTTTCCAATTCGACGGTGATCAATGCTAGTCACTTGAATCGATGCCATTTCGCTAACTGATGCCGGCCAAGGGTCAACCGACACTATTACTATGTAGCCCTGTTGGTATTAATTTTAAATCCAAGAGTTCATTTTCATTTAAAAAATTCTCAATCGGTTCATCGTTGGGTACCAAAATTTGATCCTTGTACATTCTCTTTTCATTCCATTTAATGTCACGGATCCTAATAATTTTAGAATTCTCTAAATCCCAAAAATGGAATCCAAAATCACTAGATCCATAACTAATGAAAGTGCATCTCTTGGATTTTGCATCCAACTTTTCCTATTCTCTTTATCAATATGCACAAAATCTTCTAAACCAAAAAAATTAAGAAAAGAAAGATCTACCTCTTTTCCTGTCCAAGCTTCCTTTGGTATTCCTCCATCTATTGAACTTGAAGGCCCACAGTTAATCAAATAAGCCACTATATCAACTACTTCCCAAAACTGCAAGGGCAATCCAACATATATCCTCACACTTCTAGCACTTTCCATGATTATCCTGTTCATTCTTTCTACAACACCATTCTCTTGTGGTGTTCTTAGAACCATCCTTTCTATACATATTCCATTTACTAAACAATAATAATTGAAAGTCTTACTACAATATTCACCACCATTATTAGATCTAAGGAAATTTAAGTTTGAATTTGATTAATTCTCTACGAGATCTTTCCATATTTTAAAAGTATGAAAAACATTAGATTTATGTTTAATACAATAAACCCATACCTTTCTTATAGCATCATCAATGAAAGTAACATAATATTGGGATCCTCCATGAGAAGATACTTGGGCTGGTCCCCATACATCTGAGTGTACAAGCTCCAATTTATGATCCTTCTTAGTTGCCCACACTTTGAGAAATCTCACTCTCTTTTACTTTCCAAAGATACAATGCTCTCACAAAATCAATATCTAAATCTTATAAATCTGATAACTTACACTTAGCCTTTAAGATTTGCATTCCTTTTTTACTCATATGGCCCAACCGATTATGCTACATGCATGCCTACAAATCTAAAGTAGATAACACAGAAAATGAATCAATAACATAGGTAGATAAAAAAAATGTTCCTAACTTCTTACCTCTTAACAACAAAAGCACCCTTGGTGACTTTCCAAGAGTCTCTTTGTGAATGTATCCATGCAACCAAATTCACCTAGTTTCCTTGTAGAAATAATATTCTTCTTGAGGCTTGACACATGAATCACATCTTTCAATACCCATGTATTTCCATTCTGTAATTTTAGATGAACTTCCCCTTTACTAGAAATACTGCAAGGTTCATCATCACCCAAATAAACATGTCCAAAATTACCTGGACATAATGTCCGAAATAACCCTTATTAGGGGTTGCATGGAAAGAAGCTCCTGAATCTAAAACCTATGATTCTATTCTATTATCTAAAGAAAGAATAAGACCATCTTGCATTACCTTTCTTTGTAACATTTGTCTCTTTATTTGACTCTTTACCTTTGTCCGGTGTTTGGTTCTCTTTATCCTTTGACCAACAATATTTCTTTACATGTCATTTCTTTCCACATTTCCAACAGGTAATTACCTAACCTCTGGATTTAGATTTTCCATCCATTTATTTCCCATTATTCTTACTCTTGGATCTCTCCTTCTTCTTGCCTCTACTTTCTATATTCAAAACATTCCCAGGATGATGATTTCTCTCCGTACTTTTCATGTGAATTTATTCATTCAAGATTATACTAACCACATCATCAAACTTCAAAATATTATTAGCAGATGTTTTATTACTAACAACCATTACCAAGTTATCCCAATTATCAGGAAAAGAACATAAAAATAAAATTGCTTTCACTTCATCATCAAACATAATATCAACCGATTTTAACTAATTTACAATAGATCAAAAATCATTCAAATGACTAGATATAGATCCACCTTCATGCATCTTAAAACTAAATAATTTCTTCATCAAATAAAATTTATTTGAAGCACTAGGTTTTTCATATAAATTAGCAAGAGATTTCATTAACTCTACCGTAGAAGTTTCTTTTGTAATATTGGAAGCCACGATGCTTTGTCAGGCTTAATCTTGCAGATCCCAAATCCAATCTGTCAAGAATCTTCCATTCTTCATCACCATCTTCGTAGGTCTAGAATTTTCATCCAACAATAAGTACAAATCTCTTTGATACGAGATAATCCTCAATCTGGATCTTCCATAATTGAAAATTTAAATTTTGTCAAACTTCTCTACCTTATATTTATTTTCTTCTTCCATTGTTGTAACTCCCACTCAATCGAAAACCTTCTATGAGTAAATTTGTCAACACATAAAAACCTCAAACAAATCTATGATACCAGTTATTGGGGTTAGCACAAGGTTGTATAGATAATATATCAGATCTAAGCATACATGCAATAAAAATGGATATTATACCAAAAGAAATATAAAAAACAAGAGTTATAAATCAACACTAGATTTAACATGGTTCACCCAGTGTGGGATACATCCACCAAGAAACAAGCCAATCTATTATCTAAAGATTTTAGAAGATATACAATTGAATATCTACAACCTTCCACACCTCTCAGATGTACAGTACTTTCTTTCTCTTAAGCTTCTCCTTCTTCTCCAAGAATTCTCTCTCTCACAATTATTCTCATAATAATAATTAACTCTCTCAATCCTTTCTTCTAAACCCTAGCTTCCATGCTTATTTAGGCATATATAAACTTAGGGCACTTAGCCATGCAATTAAAATCAATAGATCTTCTTTAATGCTAAAATTAGATCTAATTCCCATGAGTTAAATAAAACACCCACGCATAGGTAATCGACATTGGTTAGCCCTAACTAATGTCGGTTCCTCCATAATCAATGTTGGTTACCATGCTTTCCTACAAGTTTAATATAGCATGCTAATCTGAAGTAATTAAGCTCCACAACTCAACAAATAGTCTGTCATACAAATATAACAATATTGTATTTACTCTTAGCCAAATACCATCACAATATCTCAATGATATGATTGCAACACTACTAGTAAAAGATAAAAGGATTCCTGTAAAAGATGAGGGTATTTCGCAAAATGAGAGTGCACTTTATTCTCAAAAATTTCATAAAAAATCCAATATTGACAAAAAGGAAATAATATGCTACTATTGCAAGAAGAAGAAAGGTCATACAACATGGGACCTGTCTTATTTGAGTGAAATATGTTCTTAAAGGAAAATTCAAGTCCAGTGAAGCTAAAGTTGCTCAAGTAGAAGATCCATCTGATACTAGATGAAAGTGAAGAATCAGTTGATGAGGATCTTGTGTTGTGAAGTATGTAGTAGCAACTTATTGGAGGTTGGAGGATACACAGAGGTTTGAGGAAAATTGGAAGCCTCTTGTCAGTCACCTACGATGGGGTCACACTATTTCTCTGGTGAAAATTTTGTTTGTGTTTGTAGATTGTTGTCCGTGATGTGGTTTTGGTTTGTGTTGTGTGTGTTATTCAATAAAGGTTCACATCATGTTCCAGTTTGGTACCTCTTGAATGAAGGAAATTGTGAGGAGAAAAATCACTAAAGTAGTGCTTGGTTCTTGTGTAAAGGGTTTTTGGAAATTTGAGAAACCACCGAAGTTTACAGTTGATTCATCAGGTAATCTCCAGGCTCGTGGTGAGCCTGCAATCAAAAAACCATATGGGTTCATGGTAATCCAGGGAAACTGAAACCACCAAGGTGTTCTCAAGGTTGGATGTGCTCAGGTCACTTCCAGGTTTTTGGTAATCCTGTGGGG
Source organism: Taxus wallichiana var. yunnanensis (assembly GCA_018340775.1). NCBI lineage: Eukaryota > Viridiplantae > Streptophyta > Pinopsida > Cupressales > Taxaceae > Taxus > Taxus wallichiana. The sequence continues at coordinate 27,867,026 of CM031236.1, read as the reverse complement.
AAAAACCAAGGTGTCACCAAGACCAAGAAGCTAGATGTTGGCATGCCACCTCAAAGGTGAGCATGCTATATGGAGAGTGTAATAAACTTTTTACTGTGTTTAAAATATGAGGGGTCCATTATCTTGAAATATGATGTTTGTAAAATCAATGTAATAAGGGGGAAAATGTTGGCACATTACATTGTAACTAGTGTATTTTGACTATCCATATTCCATGACTATCCAACTACCATGTCTATTGGGCTTGCATACCTCCTATGATGTATATAAATAAACATGTATGTTTCGTATTAAACATCAATAAAATATTAATATTTTGTATCAAAGGAAAAATATATGCATTGTCCTCTAGGTATGAGGAAGTAGGAAAATATTCATCCCGTGGGACAAAGATGAGAGATGGTATCCCAAGAGGGAACATGAGGAGGGCCATGGAGTGAGCTTCTAGATAAGCTAAGCTAGGTGAGGAAGAGTGTCCTATGGGTAACACACAAACCAAAAGTGGATGAAGATATAATTTTATGGAGAGGTTGGGTGAAACAAAGTAAAATATGCTAAGGAGGGTAGTTTTGATGGTGACTATGATAGGTCAACGATGACCGGTCAAATCAACGGTGACTAAGGAAAGTCGATAGTGATCGGGGTCGGTGGCTATATAAGTGTCGGGATCGACTAAAAGGTTCATTTGGATGGTGTGAATTGTGAAAATTGAGAGCTCTAAGAGAGAGGAGATCTGATATTTGAGAGCAATGGAGGCTAGAGGAGCAACAAGGAAGTGCCAGAGGACTCAAAGGATGGTGAGTAATGAAACCCTAGCTTTGTTTGAGGTTTTAATTGATTTTTGTTTAAAATTTTTAGGCATTTTTATAGATTTTGATAGGCACCTGGGGGGTGGTCAGGGGCACCTGTGCATGGTCTCCATTGATAAGGACATGGAAGTGTCAACCCAACTAGGAAATTTCAACTAGGGAGAAATAGGTGATAGAAGATTGGAATGGATAAAAAAGATGAGAAATTTTGTTTGATTGACACTAATGGATGATTTTTGGTTGGGTTTTACAGGCCATGGATACACTATACCTCGAGAGATAGAGTCTTGATTTTATATGATCATATCAGGGTGGATGTGACTAACACGGAGTGGGATCACTTGGCCGTAGTGAGGTTTGGTGGATCACGACACTATCAGAGGATACCGAGAGATGTGGGGTTGATGATTGCATTGATTGACAAATGGGATGTGTGGACTAACACATTCTCGGTTCGGACTCCCAGGGAGATGATGGTCACTCTAGAGGATGTGTACCACATATTGATGTTATCGATACAGGGGGATCCTATAGATCCAATTACAACAGATAGGAGGATGGATGCACTGAGGTGATTGTTTAGTAATAAGGCTCGGTAGATGGATTTTAGTTTAGAGGAATTCCATATATAGGCCTTATATGATATGGGGACACTTAGGAGTAGATTGATATGCTTGATCATGATGGCCATCTCATGCTACACTCTACCAGATTCAGGGGAGCTATATTCCCATGGAAACTAGCAGGTGTTTTGGTAGATGTGGTAGAGCACATGACAATATTTTCATTTTGGGATTCCTAATTGGGCCAGGTTTATCATGAGCTCTGGATGTATGTGATAGAGTGGAGATCAAGATTAGATATGGGATTCCTATTACATTGTTGGGTATATGAGCACATATCGGTGATTTAGGCCACTAGGCCTTACATGGGTCACAAGAGATCATATAGAGTGGCAGGTCATATTTTTGAGATGGTGAGATGTTGAGGCTCATGGGGACAAGGATGCACGGGATGAGATTTGGTTCATGGATATATTAAGAATATTAGATGTGGATGATGTGAGTTAGAGGCCATACCGAGACTTCCCAACATGGATTGGTTCCGATATAGAGCTATATGGTATGAGGATGATTCGATGGGTACAGGTTGGAGGAAAAATATGGTGGAGGTCATGTCTAGTTTCCATGAGTTATGAGGTAGTTTAGATTGATTCGGTTTATGGCGGGGTACCCATATCATATATGTGGGAGGATAAGGAGAGGTATCTATATATTCTAGTGATGGAAAACCCACTAGAGGAGGAAATGGTTCCATGGGATGAAAATGATGATGTGGGAGTAGGACACGGAGTTTGTAGAGTGGTGGGAGGTGGTGTTGGCGGTCCAGTGGTGAGAAGGGAAAACATGAAGGGTTTGATGCAAAGGTTCGGCCATATGGGAGGAAATAGCACATGTGGGAGAGGAGGCTGGTCCTACAGGTGAGGGAGATGGGGATTCAACATTAGTGGAGGAAACCGATATAGCTTACCTATGGGAAAAATTATATGTGATGAGGTGGAGCGAGATACTACACAAAAGGAGATGGATCTCATTATAAAACAATGAGATAGGTACCATAGATAGAGGGAGGCCCTACAAGAAAAATATGGAGGGGTGGGAGTACATCAGAGCCATAGGGGTGATCCTACATAGGGAAACACACAAGGAGCAAGACATATTGCTCCACCTAACACCCCGTTGTTAGAGCGTGATCGAGCACTAGGAGTGGAGACGAAATACTACAAATGTATTGTGACTTTGAAATTAATTGAGGTACCTGTATGCACCCAAAATTAAACATGTTACCTTGTTAGAATAGTAAAAATCTGCAATGATGATAAATTTATTTCCGAATAAATGATGAATCCAGTTCCATTTCTTTGCTTTTTGCTTGCCTATGTGACTTAGTATTCTTTGCTTCTTAGTTTCCTAGCTTTGCATGATTTTGTAAATATTATTCACCCCCTTTTCCTTAGTATTTTCCTTTAAGTTACATACAATCCATGGAATTTGCATAACCGTGAGTCTACATAGACTCGATGGTTTTGTGTGCTTTAATTCAAGAGTTAACACTTCAAGTTTTGTACTTGTGTTGTAATTTTCCCATTATTTTCCTCACACATTTCTCAGCTAATTCTCTTAATTCTAAGATTTTTAGATGCGTATGATCTTATCCTTCTTTACTTACTATTCTTAGTAAGTTAACTTCCCCCTTTTGGATGATTTGGCACTTCTTGGTGGCCAAACATGTGTTGACCATTTCCCATCAACTTTCTACAAAAACCAAACTTTTCTATCACATATTACAATTTCGGTGTATGTTATCGAAGCATAAGTCATTAAGCGGTGAATGATTTACAAAGGTCGGGTAATGAGACATTATTGCGTAAATGCTGAGTATACTGATTACTGTAAGCATGTGTACCTTGAAAATGATATACACACTTATGCGTAGTTGTATGCACAACCATGCCACAATGCTTTTTGCCAAGTGTTTGTGAATCACTTGACACTTATGAATTACTCTTGTTTTTCTTTGATGATTGTATATACATAATTTGTTGAGTATGATGACTTTCATGGATCGGATAATTCATTGATTTTTGTACATGTCATTATTATTATTAGTTTACCCATTTTGATGAAAGAAATGACTTACAAAGGATCTGAATTGATACATTACTGCAATCTATCATTCATTTACAATTGTATAATATGAGGAATCTCTACATGGTTGTAAAAGTATAATTATAGTATGGAGACATAGTTTGACTATATAATTCTAACCTCCTTTTTTTTTTTCATGACTATCACAAAGACCGTGAAGCACAATAATGGTCCGTGACAAGGGTTAGGTAAAAGTCTAAGCTTGTTTCATTAAGGTAAAAAGCTTGAAGTTGGCTTAATGATATGTTTTTGGTCCGTGAAGTTCCTTGGTGAATGTAATGAGTCTTATGATGTGTCATAAAGTGATTATGTGTTTAATAATCAAGTATTAAGCATAAATATGTGTCCATGATGTGTGTATAGCTATGAAGTGTCTTAATGCATTCATTTTTCTCAAAGGTATAGTATTGTCATCATAAGTAGTCTGGGAATGAGTCTTGGTTTGTGTGTATCATTGAATCATAGGTCATGAGTTTCAAAAGATATAAATGGATTCCTGGATGTATTTTAAGATTCCCATGTGACATCGTGTATGATGATTTGTTCAAATAATCACGTAGGTGAAGTTTTGTGCAAGTGTATAAGGTAAAATCAAGAAGAATTTTAGTAAGTTGATGAAATATTTTGTTTTCAAAACATGGAAAATTGTGCTTAGGGTGTTGGAGGATGTATCTATAGTGTTTATGGTCTAATATGAGAACATGAGAATGAAATTATGCATTTTTGTGATCTCTCTGTCTTAACTAGCTTGTTATAGTGCTCTAAAAGCGGTATAGATGAAAAATGAGGTTTGAAGGTCCAAATGATGGAATCTAGGTCTAAATTTTTGATAAATTCATCTATAAATTAAGGGAAAGTGGTTTTAGGTCCTAAGAATGTCTACATTCATAATAATTCTTGACAATATAGTAAGATTGGCGGTGTGGATAAAGAAGACCTAATTGTAAATAAATGATATGTAAGTTGGGTAAGTTCTTCTCAGGAACAAAACTCAAGGCTTAAGGAAGTGTGTATATGCTCTAATGGGTATTCAAATCAGGTTTGATATCTTCATGAAGGTATGTGCATCAAAATTTATGAGTGATTCTCATTATTGTATGGGTTTGTGGACTGTGATTGTGCATTTTGTATGGAACATAAATACATATGATTTTTTTTGTTGATTCCTAAAGCATTTTCTATGACATGAAGAAGTGAATGAAACCTATGAATTATGATAGATGGTCCATCTCAATAATTAAGGATTTAGTGTGATACTAATTCATGTCTTGAGCCAAAAATGGTTCCCTACATGTACATGTTATTCTTAGAGGCAAAGCATGTTGTTTCTTCAGGTATGAACATTGAATTTTTTGTATTTTTTATAAGTCTGAGACCTTATGAAAGATGATATATATATACACACCCCCACACACACATACATTTACAATGAAGTGATGTGAAGCCTTGAAGTCATGCAAAAAGGTTGTTTTTGTATTTTTGGGTTGCTCTATGAGTGAGAATGTTAAGGTATAGGTACAAAAGGTAGAATATGAAATTGTCTATAGGTAAAATGTGTATGTCAAGATTATATATGGGTTAATTGAATGGATTCAAAGAAGGAAACAAGGTCCATACAATGTTTATTCTTCAATATGCAAGTATGTGTCTTGTGATTTGTTCTCTTACTTGAAAAGGTCAACTTTTCTCAAATAAGTGCACTCTACAAGCATGTAGGTTCCCAATGAGGTATGTTGGTAGTATAATTGATGAGTTTCAGTTCCTTCTCTGCTCCTTAAGAGTAAAATAAAGAAATGGAAGTGTGTATCTTGGCACTTTTAAGTCAAATAAATGATTCCGGACCCTAATTACATTTATCACATGTCTTCTGAAGTGGCTCAACAAGTTGTTTCTACAGGAGAATATAATGTGCATGGTCTCTTCATGACAAGGGGAGCATGAGTTTTTACTTCTAGGAGATGGTATTTGTGTTTTCAAGACATTGGAGGTTTTTGGTGGATGTCATCACAGTGTTCTGATTTTGGAATGCATCTTGTTATCCAATTATGATTGTTAAGGACTGAAATGGAGCTTTAGGGCTCAAAAAAGTGTCTAAAGTGATTTCTTGTCGAGAATGCAAGGTTAAAAATTTAATTTTGAGATTTTCTACTAGAGATGGTGGCCTTAAGTTCAAGGGGAGTGCTAATTTGTTGAGTTAAGCTTGGGAGTGCATCAAAATTGGTCCTAAATACATTGAGAAGTGTGATTAGGGACATGTGTCCTCGAGATCAATAGAGAGCAAAAATTGCATTGAAAAGCTAGTTATATGCCTAGACATAATGGTATAATCTCAAGAAAGAAGGTATTATGGTTTGTATGCTCATTTTTGACATTGTTGGCATGATCTCAGAGTGTATGGTTCAAATTGTACTTTGTTATAGTTGATTCATGAAGGATAAAACAGGTTAGGGAGAAAATAGCTAGCTTGTGCATGCATATAAGGTGAAATATGATGCTTTTGATCCATTTAAGGTAAGATAATGTTTATCCATGCTTTATTAATGTACTAAGATGGTGTAAATGCTTAGCCCAGGGAGAGCATGGCGGTCACATGTTTGCGAAAGAAGGACAATTAGGTATTTGTGTAAAAGATCAAGGTTCTTAAGCTTGTATGAGATCTTTGGTTGATGTTTCTAACCAAAGCATGATGCTATGAAGTGAGCAAGATGAATATTCTGCAAGTGTAGAAAATGAATCAAGTTGTAGATGCATTGAGTAGGCGTGTGACTTTTTTTACCACTATGGAAAATGAGGTGGTGGGTTTTGAAGCAATAAAGGGTTTGTATTCTTCTGATTCTGATTTCAAGGATATTGTTGAAAGGTTAATTCGTCTATTGTTAGACAATGCAGAGATATCTAGGATGAGTACATTTTACGGGATGGCTACTTATTCAAGGGATGCCAACTATGTATTCCAGGTTGGAGTCATGAGAGAGAATATAGTGAAAGAGTTGCATAACAGAGGATTGGCTAGGCATTTTGGTAAATATAAGACTATAGCCTTGGTAGCGAGAAAATACTATTGGCCAAAGATGAAAAGAGATGTGGTAAGATATGTGGAGAGGTGTTGAATTTTCCAACTCGTGAAAGGCCATGCACAAAATACATGGTTTTCTATGTTGTTTCATGTTCCTAAAGGGTCATGGATAGATCTAAGTATGGATTTTGTTTTAGGATTACCAAAACAAAACAAGGTAATGAATCAATTTTTGTGGTTGTTGATAGGTTATCTCCATTTTAAATTATGTATGGGAGTAATACAAATGGGGTGTTAGATTTGGTGCAACTACCAGTTGATGGCAGAGTCAGTGATGATGCAGAAGCATTCACTGAACATATACAACAATTGTAGGAAGAAGTGCGGAAGAAGCTGGAGAATAGTAATGATAAGTATAAGGAAATAATAGATGTGCACAAATAGAGAAAGGTATTTACAGTTGGTGAGTTGGTTATGGTATACCTACGGAAGGAAAGGTTTCCAAAAGGAACCTATAACAAGTTGAAGTACAAGAAGATTGATCCCTGCAAAATTGTGAGAAAAATAAATGATAATTCTTATGAGGTAGAATTTCTAGGGAATTTTGATATTTCTCCAGTGTTTAATGTTTTATATTTGTATTATTTTCATGGGGATGGTGCAGAAGGGGATGTTATTGATGAAGTATTATATTGAAGGTAACAGTTTAGGTGAAGAAGAAAGAAGAAGTGAATCGATTCTAGATAAGAAAACAATGGACACACGACATGGGAAATACAACAAATATTTGGTACATTATAAAGGAATGGAACAAGAGGAAAATACTTGTCATAAAGTGGGAGATTAAGAAGTTGGATACAGATAAATGGAAGAATTTTGAAGAAGACAACTTGCAGGAGTTGCATTATTTTCAAGTAGGGGAGAATGATGCACCAAAATTAGAAGGAACTTGACAAGGTCATAACTTGAGCTCCGAGTGTCCGTTTGAGTCATTTTTTTAAACCACATGTTTTGATGATATGAACGCACAAGTTAACCATCCCTACCGGTTGGAGCAAGTTTTAGCACATTTTCAAGCCCTAAATCCGCCATCTTGAGGCCAAAAATTAAGATTTAAGTTATAGTTCGGTATTTTCCTATTTTTGGGCATTAGTTAATTTTAGTCTATTAGTTGCATTATGAGTTAGAAATTTGTAAATTCCTGTAATTTAGGAATGTAGAAGGTGCATGGAAATTTCTGTTCCGTATGAATAAGCATGCGAACTTACTAAGAATAACAGTTCTAGTAAACTACTAAAAATAGTAATTTCTACCACCTAGAGTAGATTTAGTCAAAGTTAGTTAGAGTTTTCTTGGAAAATCGAGTTGGGAGTTGTTTTCCTATTTAGGAAACATTGTAATTCATGATTCAATAATGAAGAAGGATATCTATTTTCTTTTGGAGTTCATATTATTTGCAGTATATTGAGTTTGTTTAGAATTTGGCTACATTATTTTCCATCAATGACAAAGGGGGAGATTATTGGCATGTGGTCCTATAGGTGTTTTCATTGATGCAAAACCACATTAATGAAAAAGTGGATGATGGAGTAGGGTTAGATGATGTTGTGGATGGTGTTGACATGATGGTTTAGGTGAGTTCATGATGATACATGGAGATTTAGTGAGGATTGATTGCTCTTGCAAGCCCATTCAGGTGCCTAGGTGATGTTGCATGGTGGTATGAGATTATTGGTGACTTAAGAATCATGTTGGTAGGTTATATAACATTTTTGAGAATGTTTGCGAACTCACATCAGCCAGTGCAGGGTGCAAATACAGGTGATTGATTATGTTTCAGGTGCTCATTTGGAGAAGGTATGTATGTTAGGGGTATGAGGATGAGTTTTAGAGATATATGAGCTCATTGATGTATTTATGTAGGTGTATCATGGTTTACCAAGTATGTTTGGATAATTTTGAGTACTTTCATGATGAGTTATAATGTTTTTCCAGTTGACCCTAGCTTCTACAAAGGTGCAAAAAGAGGTGGCTATGTAATTATTAGTTTTGGAGAGTTTGAGAGGTGGTGGGGACTTTATGATGTTTTGAGAAGTTATTATGATGTGTCATGGTGCTTTGATAAAATTTTTAGGGTGTTAGGATGTGAATTTTGCAAGTTATGTCAATTTTGGTGAGACATGGTTAAGAACAAGGCCATTTCCAGCTTGAATTGGAACTTCTGATGCTCACCCTAAATTGTGTACTTTACATGGTACCTCATGGCTTTCAATAATGTTTCTACATTGAGTCTATAAGGTTTCAAAAAAATAATTAGGTCTGTTCATTGTCACATTTTTATGAACAAATGTTAAAAAGGTAAACAACAATTTATGAGTTTAAAACCCTAACTTGAAAGTGGTAAGCAAGAAATTATTCCTAATTGGAAAGAATTGATTCATAGTGTATGGATGATGATTTTAAATTGTATAATAATCCTTCATATTTCCAGAAATGTATCGTAGTGCTCATGGTGATGAGTAGGCCCCACTCAAACCTGTTAGTTTTGAAGAAGAGTGTTTTAGGACAAGGTTGTCCAAAGGAGTTGCAAGCTAAATTGGCATTGTATGATGTATGTGAGGTTTTATTGATGTAAAAATAGGTTTCAAGACATGTTGATACAATTTAATGGTCAATGAGCTTCATATAGGTGGACAGTGAAAGGGTAGTTTTGAGACGATAAAAAGAATCTTTAGTAAAGTGTACTTTACAAGAGCTACAAGTGGAGTCGAAGGTGATTCAAGTTTTGATGGAAATATGATTCAAATATATTTTCAGTGATATAAGGTTTGTATCATGATGATTATTTTTATATGGTTTCCAAATCATTTTTGGTCATAAATATTTTTGTCAATGCTCCTTGTAGGGTTGGTGCTCCTTATAGGGTTGTAGCTTTACTAAAATAGGGATTAGTGCTCCTTGTAGGGTTGTAGATCTACTAAAATAGAGGTTGGTGCCTCACTAAATTTGAAACATATCAATATAAGGATTGTTTTTCAGTGGGTTTTCTTCCTTTTAGGGTTTCCCACTTATATCTTTTGTATTGTGTTGATCATGTTTCTTATGGTATCTTACACATGTGATAATTTTTTATATGTACACATTAATGGATGGTTGAATGTTTGTGAGTTTTGAATAATAAAATCTGAAATATGAATTAAAATTTTAGTAAGGAATTATTGAACCCCCTTAGTCCATTGTGCTTTTGACGTCATTTTTGATTTTCACTTCTCCACCCTCTGGATTCCTTCTCGGTCTTTAACAATGACTATGACTCTTCGATGATGATCATATCACGAGTGTTCTCCTTCTCCTTTGGTCGATCCCCAGATCCTTCTACTTCTCCCTCTTCACATGCTTTGGAGTCTTTTGATTTTGATAATGCTTATGATGAAGACTTTTCCTTTCTCACTCAAGTGAAGAATCTACAAATTTTGAGCTTGACTCTCCTCCTAGTCCTCATTGGGATAGGAAGACTTTGTAAAATACTAGAGAATGGATTGGGGATCCATCGGATGAGAGAAAAACTTGTTTAAAGTTAATTGGACCCCACTCCTTCTTCACCTCCACTTCTGACCCTTAGTATTTTTGGGAGGCTTCTGGGATTCCTGAGTGGAATTATTCCATGGATGAGGAGTATTCCTCACTCATGAAGAATGATACTTGGTATCTCACCCCTCTTCCAAAAGGAAAAAAAATGTTTGGTGTAAGTGGGATTACCAAAAACTATGGTGTCAATGGAGATGTCAAAATTTTTAAAGTGCAACTTGTATCTTCTGGGCCCCTAGAATATTAACTAGGTACAAAAGGCGCGTAGGACAAAGTGCATAAGGTAGGGTTTTAGAAAAGGGTTTAAGGAAGCCCATGGCATGCGCGATGCGTGCATACAAAACCAAGGGTTAGGGAATTAGAAAAATTGGACATTTGGAGCGAAACACATGAAAAGCATGACCCAATTGCATGTGGATAAGGTGCTAGCTTTGTGCATGGTTGGCCCATGAAGGAGCATGCCTACGGTAGAATCTTCTAGAAACACATCATGGGATAAAGTGGGAAGCTCAGGCCTGGAGGAGCATGCTCATGGAGGACCACATTTAGACACTTGGTATCAGATCTGAGGGTGCTGGAGGATGAGTTAGTAGTCTAGAAAAGATATAGATACAAGCACCTGCAGAGTAAAAAGAGAGACGGAGAGTGTGGGTAGAGCTCTGCAAAAATACTACAAGGACTCTATTAATGGATAATTGCATTCGGGAGAGGATGTATTAGGCATGGGGATTGTAATTTTATTTTTGGTAGCTTAGTTACATAAGTCCAGTTCATAATGCATGATTGCGGTCTACTTCTCTGTGACACTCTGTAGTGGTTCAATGGAGGTAATGAGGTTACCTATTGTATATATACACGAATATCAACGATTCTCGATGCATACTTCTCTCTCATGAGTTTTCTTTCTTTTCATTCTAAGTATGGATGCTTGTATGCTTCTTTTTTAAATGATACACATTATAGATTCTATTAAGTACTCTACCTAAAATGAATGCAAGGATCTAGAGGCCGTTAAGCCCTATGGTTCTTGTATGTCCTGAACCCATTTGAAGGTCTTTTAAAAACAAATCATAGATGATGTTTCCCACTAAACTCACATAAAGAGAGACTCAGCACCCACGTGTGCCTCGCGTGAGCACCCAGGGCTTTACTGGGTGATAGGTCAGCGTGCATGGGGTTCCTTTCTTTTGTGTTAAGGGTAAAAATGACTACATCTTGGTTCCGTTTCCGGGACCTCTTTTCAAAGTTGTAGTGGGAAATAACATGCATCATGATCTGTGTAGTGAGTAATGACAGAGCAGTTAACTTTGGAAATTATTGAATCATGGTTTAAGAGCATGGAGGATGAATTCACTTAGAGATTCAACACTAGACCTGAGTTTAATGCATGTAGATGGGTAGAAGAGAATCTCTACCACGATCTGTATGAGACCTTTTTTTTGCTGCTTCCCAGTGGAACTATATGAATGGCTCACAACCTATGCATCTAGATCAAATTAGAGTTATGGATCACATGTGTGGACCCAAGAAGAATACCATAGGCTATAGGATGCAAATTTGACGTGGACCCGCACTATGGATCATTGGTGCGAAAGGATTATTGGCTAGCTACACTCTGAGTACGCCATTTCCACATATTCCTGTCTGAAGGTTGATGAGTTTGAGTTTCTGTGAGCACCTAGAGGATCATTTCTACATGCTATCCCTCTGGCTATGAAGATCTTGATGATTACCATGAGTTTAGAGGCATTCCCAATGGCCGACTAAACCATTCTGAGCCTGGGTGAGGAAGCTAGGGTGGAGAAAGATGGAAAATGTTGCGATGGAGAAGGATAGAGAGGAAAGACAACTCAAGTATGGTGAAGTATGTGAGAGGGAGATTACTAGATAGTGTGAGGTTATATGTGTGATGGATGTATGGTGGCAGATGTTGTGGGAAGGATTTGAGGTTCACGCAGAGGACGCGAAACTGAGTATTCTATGCGACCCCATCTTGGCAAGCACGTGAGAGAGACCCCTTCGGCTTCTGATGAGATTTTGTCACACGGAGAAAGAAGAATCATTAGCATGCATCTAAGACCCCTAGTGACCAGGACCTTGCGCTTGGTTTTCGAGATCACGGGAAAATATTGCCAGTCTAGTTGGTTACATTGAAGTGATCGGTCTACACCCAGAGGTATAATTTCTCATTTGGGCCTTCTATGGCTGCAAACACCAACCTAGTGTTAGGAATTTTCAGGAAAGGTATAGACACACAAGATTTTGGTCTCACATCTGGGAGTGGCGTGGGGTATACTATTCGAAATGGGACATTGTCGTAGACCATAGGTGTGAAACTCAGTGGAACTATGGGGACCCTTGGCATGACCACTTTAGGACCTAGTGGGTCTAGTGGATCTAGTGGTTCAGACCTAGTGGACCTGGTGGGTCTGGTGGTTCAGGAGGAATAGAGCCGGTGGGTCTCGTGGTTCGGGAGGAAAAGGAGTTGGTGGGTCCGGTGGTTCAGGAGGAATAGGAGTTGGTGGGTGGGTGGTGGTTCGGGAGGAATATGAGCTGGTGGGTCTCGTGGATCTAGTGGTTCAGGACCTAGTGGGCTTGGTAGATTTGGTGGTTCAAAACCTGGTGGACCTGGTGGATCGAATGGAGGAAACATAGGTGGAAACCAAGGCTCTGGATCAAGAGGATTTGGGCCCCAACCACCCCCACAATTTTTCTTTGAAATGTCTCTACATTTTCCCGATTACATAGGTATTAAGGATGTTGCGTAACATGTTCACAAGTGTGAATTGCTATGGCATACAAAGGGTATAAAACCCCATAACATAAGTATAGTCGATTTCAACCACATTGCAAGGGCGTACGCATAGCTGGTATAGGAAGTATGACCCTCACCAGACAGTAGTGGACTATACTTGCTTTAAAGAATGCATTCTTGGTAGAATTCCACATTCTTGAGTTTGAGTAGAAGAGCATCAACGCTTTGAAGGAGATTCAGCAAGGAATGGCAGAGAGTGTGTGGGAGTATGATGCACGCTTTAAAACTCTCTTGTCTAAATTATCATATGATATTCACCCTTCACAACATGCTCAATGGTTTGTTGGAGGGTTGATCACTCCTTTTAGAAGGGCCTTATCTCATAAAACTTTTACAAACCCACGTGAGGTATTGGAAGTTGCTCTGCACGCCGAGGCTATTGGTAGTGTTGATACGACATTAGCCCATTCCTGAGAGGCTCAGCTTGCTATTATGGCCAAGCAGTTGGAAAATTTGTCCACGAACTCAGCCTATGAGAGTCGCAGTGGTTTGTGGTGCATATATTGTGAAGTAGAGGGGCACGTTAAGGATAATTTCCCCAGAGGATAGTACGCACCATGGAAGTAGATTGTGAAATTTGTCATGGGGACCATGATGTGAGTAGGTGCCCCTTGCTGCAGCAAGCACAATCCGAAGAATGTATCTTGTTACTTGTAATATTTACACCTCTACAACCCATGATAGTAAGGACCGTAGGCTCATCAATCATATCCATGAGTCCATTGATCATGGGGTGCGCTAGACCAACGTTGTTAGTAGTTCTAAGGGTGATGATTGCCATCATGAGGAGCATGCAGATGAAGGTGTGCACGGAAGAGGTTTTCGCAGAGAGATTCTATGGTCATGGTAACCATGGAGGAGGAAGGACTGAGTTCCCTCATGGAACTGTTTCAACTATGGATCTACAGATCATTACAAGCGTGAATGCTTGGACTTGTTGTAGTGCTCGTGGTGTAGAAAGAAGCACAAGTATGAGGCGTGCCTAGAATTGTTTGAGTACATGAACCAGCAACACCGAAAAGACAAGGGAACTACAATTATCATTATTAAGAAGGTAGAAACCCAGTGGATTCCTCGGGTAACACCTGGATGCAAGTTTGGAGCCTATCTTGGTAACAACAAGTGTGCAAGCCACGCACACAAGAGAGATACCAAGGCGTAAGAACCTGGTCTCAAGGGAAGAAGTAGTTCATGCAAAAGTATCCAAACCCCATGAATTAGAAGGAGGTATATCAAGACACTATGGATGTCATTTGGAGCTTACAAGGGGAAATCCAGTGTCTAAAGGAGAAATCCAGGAGGGAGGAACAAGGAAGGAGAGTCGAGGCACCAAAGGATGACCTAGATGAGGTCAAGGAGGTGTGTAAAATGCTAAGGCAAGAGAATATCATTCCCTTGCTAGGATCATGGTTGAGAGAGAAGGTACCACACGCTGGAGGAGAGCGTGAGAGGTAGGTCTTGCATGTAAACCTTCCCCCTCATAGCCTTGACTATGACAAGGAGATCACGTTGAATGCAATTGTAGATGGATGGCTCCTCAACAATATCCTCATTGACACTAGCGCGAAGGTTAATGTTATAACTTTGGATGCATGGCATCAGATGGGAAGACCTACGTTACAACCATCTTCAAATGTGTTGTATATGGAAAAAAAGACTAAGGTGATGCCCATCGGCGTCTTAAAGGATGCAACTATTACTATCTAGGGAGCTAAGTTTACTGGGGACTTCGAAGTCTTGGCACTCACCGAGGCAGACAATTTCCCAGTGCTACTTGGGCACCCATGGTGTTACAAGAACAATGCGGACCTTCGGTTCAACAAAGGGTACATCAGCTTTGAAAACAAGGAGGAGTGGGTCGTTATACCCTTGGCTGATGGGAAGTTGACACCCTATATTGAACCTTTAGGGGAAGAAGTTCTAGACAGGATATACATGCGCTCAATCAGGGACCCAGAGATAATACATCCTACTAACGGAGTTATCCAATTTGAGGATGCTCAGTCAGTAAGTGATACCACTAGTCTAGCATGTGACAATTGGGTGAATGGGACTTATGAATTGATGGGATGACAGTTGAGAGGGTCAGTGACCAAGGTAATAAAGGCACACACAGCTTCGACACCCGGGAGGAAAATAGCTGCCCAAGTATTCGGGAGGAGCCTTTCCGATATCTTTCTACAAAAGGTGGAAGCTCGGTGGAGGGATGAGAAGGAATGGAGAAGAATGCTAAGTTATGTCTTGCTCGGCACAATGGCATGGTGGTGGGCTACACATCAGGATAGCCTTTGGGAGTGGTGAGAGGTAAGAATTGCTCTCTCTCCGTCCGATTCTTTAGGAGAAACATTCCCACCACCATCAAGGACTACCATATCCAGGAGTGTGAATGGAACCGGAGAGAAGGCATGGAAGCTTCACCACCATACCTATGGGTGCACAAGTTGTATTCTACACTACAGGGTTACGTGTGTGCATGGTACATTCATTCGGAGATGCACCGCTAGACAGGGAATTGAAAGATCTTGCGGCTGACCTTATTCAAACCTTTGAGTATCGGAGTACCAAGCCATCAGTTGATAAGGCCTTATAGGGTATCAAGCATCTACCATGGGGGATAGTGCCATGATGGAGGATAGGCTATTGGAATTACTAGGTGAACCAGGATTGGAGGTGCGCTTTGAAGAAGAAGTAGAGGAAACAGAAGAGTTACAGCTTGAGTGCGCGTGTTTGAAAAAGGAGAAAGGAAAGTTGGTGTATGTGATTGATGGAGAGGAATCGAAAGCTTGGATGTTAGCCATTCTGTAGGGACGTGCAAGGTAGTGGATGGTGTTGATACTAAGACGTTCCTACCATGAACCCCGAAAGACAAAAAGGTTAACATCGGTTCGGAAGAAGAACCTAAGGAAGCTACTATTAGGGATTACCGGTCGAGTAGGGAAGTTTCTACGATTATTGATCTGTTGTGTGAATTTGAGGATTTATTCCCGCATGCGGGTACCATGAGCTCAAAGGTGTTTACCATTCCTTGGGGGATATGAAGATAAAGTCAAGGATGGTGCACACCCAAATCAGAAGAGGCCCTACCGGATGAATCCCAATTTACGTATGAAGGTTAAGGAGGAGATAGACAAGATGATAGCTTCTGGGATCATTAAGGTAGTGGAGGAATTAGAGTGGATAAGTCTGATGGTAATCAACATCAAGAAGGATGGGCGGATTAGGATCTATGTGGATTACAGGGAGCTGAACATAGTTTGTGTCATTGATCCCTTTCTCGACCCCCTTCACTGAAGAAATTTTGGAAGGAGTCACTAGGCGTGAAATCTATTCCTTTACGGATGGATTTTCGGGTACCACCAAGTCTGAATTGCAAAGGAGGACCAGGAGAAGACAACTTTCACCACTGAGTGGGGAAGTTTTGTATACACGGTCATGCCCTTTGGGTTGAAGAATGCGCCTGCTATTTTCTCACGCATAATAGTGCAAGCGTTGCAAGATTTCATCCATAAGTTTCTTTAGGTCTATTTGGACGATTGGACAGTGTATGGTCTAGTTAAAGATCATTGTGACAATTTAAGGTTAATGTTGAGAGGTGTAGTTGACGATATCCCTCAACATTAAGAAGTGTGTGTTTGCTACACCCTTTGGGACTTTATTTGGGCATATCATATGTAAGGAGGGCTTGCTAGTAGATCCTGCTAAAGTTACAATTATTGTGGGGTTAGGGAGCTTACTAACCAGAGTGCAGTGCGTGGATTCTTTGGGCATATGGGTTATTATAGGAAATTCATCAAGGGGTATGCCAAGATTGCCATGCCTTTAGAGGAACTACTTAGACATAAAAGTGCCTTCCATTAGGGAGAGGTGCAATAGAGGGTGTTTGATACATTAAAATATAGGCTTGTCACCGCACCTATATTACGTTTTCCCTCTTGGGACAAGCCCTTTCATGTCCATGTAGATGCCTCAGGGACCGCTATTGGAGTAGTGCTTACACATCCAGTGAAGGGATTGTTGATCATCCTCTATGTTTTCGAGTAGGAAGCTGACACCAGCAGAGTAGAACTACACCACAACTGAGTGTGAGGCATTGTGAATGATCTACGTGCTTTTCAAGTTTAGAAAATATCTTTTGAAACACCCTTTATGTTTTACACCGACCACATGGCATTAAAGTATTTGGTGAACAAGCCTATTCTACAAGGGTGCATATGTCGGTGGGTGTTGTTGTTTCAAGAGTTTGAATTCACCATCATAGTGAAGCCTGGGAAAAGAAATTGTGGACTTGATCATCTGTCAAGAATTGATTCGGGGAGGACGCGCAGAGTATTGAGGAGATAATGCCGATGTGCAATGCTTTTAGGTTATGGCACAAGCCCTCAGATTTGGAAGAGATTGCAGTATTTTTAGAGGAAGGTGTGGCGCCATAAGGAATGAAGACATTAGAGAAAAAGCAGTTGGCCATATGTGTTGTGACCTACATGTTAATCAGTGGAGACTTATACAAGTTGGGACCTATGAAGTTTTGTGGAGGTGATTAGTAGAGCATGAGCACATGGTGATCATGGAGGAAGCACATGGAGGAAGTGTGGGTGGGCATTATGTAGGTGATGCCACCGTGCGTAAAATATTAATGGCAGGTTTGTGGTGGGAAACCCTATACAAGGATTGTAAAGACTATTGTAAAGCGTGTGACCATTGTCAGTGCATTGGCAAACCAGGAAGGAGAGATGAAATGCCTTTGCACCCTATCCCTAGCGCGAGCCTTTTGAAAAGTGGGAAATAGAATTTGTAGGCCCTATTGCACCAGTGACGCGTAGGACTGGGTCACGCTATGTCATCACTTACATGGATTATTTGACCAGGTGGGCAGAGGCAGCCCCAACTAAAGATTGCATAATAGCCACATCAGCAAGGTTCTTATGGGAGAACATTATCACGAGGTATGGATGTCCATTGAATTTGACTAGTGATAGGGTACGCATTTCTTGAATAAGACCATGAGGATCCTGTTAGCAGAGTTCATGGTGGCTCATCACAAGACTACACCCTATCACCCACAATAAAATGGAACCGTGAAAGCATTCAACAAAATACTGAGTCATACCCTGACCAAAATTTGTGATGTCAGAAGACAAGATTGGGATGACAAAGTATCGGTAATATTGTGGGCTTATAGGACAACGTATAAAAGGCTGAACAAAGCCACACCGTTTCAGTTGGTGTTTGGCATGGAAGCTATTCTACTGGTTGAATTCATGTTACCTTATTTGTGACTAGCGTGCACAAGAGGGTTGGTAGATAAATAAGTCTTGGAAGAAAGAATTGAGGAGTTAATGAAATTGGATGAAAGATGATCACTTGCCGTGGAGCCAAAGAATAGAGAAAGAAAAGTAGAAACATTGGCATAATCGCCACACTATATGATTATAAGTTCTTGCGCCATCCTGGGAAGTTGAAAGTCCATTGGTTGGGTCCTTACACAATCTCATACATCATTAATTTGGGTGCATGCCAGTTACAAGCGCTGGATGGAATGAAGTTTCTTGGACACTTCAATGGGAGTAGGCTGAAGCCCTACTATAAATAAGTCTTCTTGGTGTTTGTAAATAAGGCATATTTTCCAGTTAGTTTAGACATTTTTCCTTTATGCATTTCTTTCCCTATGTTTCCCTTTCGCATTGTGGTTTTTTTTGAGCCTTGGGCGCCGTAACCTTATTACTAATTTTGGAGAATTTGTGAGTGCGTAGAGGACCACACATCGTTTTAAGTGTGGGGTGAAGTAATGTGAAGGAGCGCATGGTTAGAATGCCAAGGAAGTTTATGTTAAAAATCCTTGTTGAATGGCCCAATTGAAAGAGGTGTATGGAGAGAAAAGAGAGAAAAAGGATGATTGGTGCCAAGATAAAGCTACTTTTAGATCCCATGTACAAAGGAGGAGAAAGCACTTTAAGCAACATGAGGTAGGAGAGAGAAAAAATCAGGACAAAAGAAGTGCCTTCGGTGCTGGTTTTGCGGTCGTAAGAGTCTCCCGTTGGGTAGGATTGGTTGTGCGCCCGAAGGTTGGAGGATTTTTCATGCAGTTGGGCACGTGAGGGAAAGTGCTTAGGTTAGGATTCGTTTGAAAAAGCCGCATTAAATGAAGAAAGTATGGTGGTAGGTGAAGTATCATTCAATGCTCAAAAAGGGAAAAACTATAAATAAGCGGGTTGGGACACTTCATTTTTCACTTTGCGTATAAGAGAACGAAGTGATTTTTGTACCTTTGCAAACTAGGGCTTCAAAAAAATGGATTAGTGTGAAGAAAAATTTGGAGAAATTGAAGCGTAAGTAGTTAGTTCAGATTTACAAACCAGGAGGAAGGGATTTCACAGGTGTGGGAGAAAGTGTGGGAAGACGTTGTCTTGTGAAAGGAGTATCCTAGTTAGGGTTTGAAGAACTAGGGCACGGGATTAAGTAAATTTATTCACAAGTTCGAGATCCGTATTTGGTGAGAGTGGAAGAGAAAATTAGCAGGTATTTTGAAGTGGGTAGAAGACCTAGAAATGACACCCAAAAAGGGCAAGGGAAAACAACAAGAAATTGAGGCAAGCATGAATGAGGAATGGTATGCGAAATGTAGTATCCAGATGGAGTTTTGTTGGGGATGGAGTAGAGTCCCATCTTAGTGATATGTCCGTAAATGATTATAATCATCGAACAAGTACAATTGAAAAGGATTTGGTACTAGATTTAGTGCACCCAACAAACAAGAGGATGCTAGAAGGTTTGCCCATATATAATGATGACGTGAAAGTCAAGTTGGAGAAGGCAGGGTTACTACAACTCTTTGAGTTGCCCTACTTGAAACTCCGAGCAACCTACATGCCGATGGCTGATGTCGCGCATGCACGAGGACTATTTCCACTTCGTGGGGTGCAAGATGTGCATAACTCCTCATCTCATTTCACAATTCATAGGACTCATCTGTGAAGGAGACGAGTTGGAAGATGATTTGACAGACAAGGAAGCGATTAAGGAAACTATCGCCACTCTTTCTTGCAAAAAGGGGTCAAGATATTATGATGTCGCAGACATCAAGGATCCAGTAATGAAGATGGCTGCACACTTGGTGTCAAATCTAAATGGCCAGAAAGATGGACTCAAGTTAGTAAGCCATGGTTAAATGTTTGTAGAAAAAATTTAGATGGCACCATCTATAACTTGTCCGCATTCATCACAGATGAAATCATCAACTGTGTGAAGGAAGGTGACAGGATCCTTTTTGGAAATGTGTTGCTGACCATCGTGTTCTTAGAGATCAAGGTACCAAACGCATCAGATAAATTCATATGGGAGTACCCTAATGAAGACTCCTCACCGCCAAAAGATTTGAGAAGTATGCTTGTGAAACTATGACAATAGTGCACATGGTGCACTTGGAAAAGTGGTACACGCACCTGAGGAATGCGTCAGGGGAAAAATGGAGAATTTTCAAACAATTGCCGTGACGCCATAGGGAGAGGCAGAATTTTTGGTGTACAAACATTACACGCTAGGCAAATTCAAGTTAATAGATGACTCATGGAGCCCTTGGTGCAAGCTCCCTTTTCCTTCATAGCTCAATACTTCCAAGTGGGAGTAAACAGATTCAAGGAGTCCAAAAAGTTTAAGTTGGACCTTGGTAGTTTGGAAAAGACCATAGGGAATTGCGCAAAGGGTTGGTCTACCCTGCAAGCATGCGTACATAGAGTGGTACGTGTCTCATGAAGTGAAAATGACAAGGCCCATGACTCTACCCATTACAGGAGGATCCACGGCGTGCGTTTACATTCACATAAGGCCCAAGTCAGAGAAGGGCACATACCTAGAGAACGAGGTATCTATACCTCAGGATCCAACTGGGAGGAAAAGGCCCGTGCTTAAACAGGAGGAAAAAGAACTAGAAAAGAAAATCCCAAGTGTGGTGGGGACACAGGAAATAGGTTCCCCGGACAAGTGCCGTAACCAACATGTATGCACGTAAGAAAAGGACGTAATCGGAGAAAAGACTCCCAACCGTGAGGAACCATTAGATAAGGAGTCTTCAGAAGAAGAAACAAAGTCACCTACACCGGAATATCTGGTTAGGAAAAAGCAGAGGGTAGAAGAGGGGACCACCTCGGAAGAAGCAGGAGTATAGATAAGTACATGGGAGAGAAGGATGGTAGTGAGGAAGGAGTAAGTGGGGAAGAGGACCCCAAGAAAGATCAAGGGCCACCTGTTTTCAATATACATGATTTGGAGGAGGAAGGTGGAGAAGAAGAACAAGGGTTTCTTTTTGTGCGGCGCAAGGATAGCCAGCAGGAGGAAGTGCCCAGGACATGGGAAAAGATGAAGAGGCTAGCGCGCAGAAACAAGAGGTGCCAAGCTCGGCACAAGAACAAATGGCCAAGGTGGCAGAAGAAGAAGAGACAAGAGACATTGAGAACCTGTTGGAGGACAAGGTGGAGCGCAGTGTGGAGCTAGTTTTAAACAAGGAGAAGGAGAGCATAGAAGAGGAACACGACAAAGACTAGAGGTCCGGTTTTGACTGTAAAGTATTCCCAAGGGTATGCGTACTAGAAGAAGGCACGCAGAGGGAGGGAGGCCAGAGATGGGTTATATTGATGACCCCAAGAAGGTGTTTCGCACATGGTTCCAGAGTACACTTCCGGTGGAGGAGCTTGTATGCATGTCATCTTTCGACAAGGAGGCTGCCTACCCGCGGACAAGGAAGATGATCTCTTGGGAAATTGAGTCCCACCTTGATGAACTAGAGTTTGAGGTAAGCCAAGGGGCAATAGTAACATTACCAGACCTAGGAGAGAAGATAACCCAATGGTGGATACCCAGTAGCTCTCGGATGAACAACTGAGCAACGCACTTAACAAAGTCTCCATTGAGATAGAAGCTAGACTCTTCGGGTGGAATGATAGGATCAGGGATCTGGAAGGGGAGCTGAAGGAGAAGGAAAAAGAGCTAGCTACATTAACCAAGGAGCTGAGCCAAGAAAATTTAATCGCCCAGTGGTAGTGGGAATTGAAAGATGAAAAGGCCAAGGTGAGTGCTATGTAAAAGAAGGGAGAATCCATCAACGGGGCCATACTATCAAGCATTTGGACCTGACATCGCCCGCACAGAAGTATGGATCTGCCTTGGGATGCCTGGAGGATTTGACAAGAGTGCTCACCATGGAAGACGGGCACCACCTTGGAATCTATAGAGGAAGTGGCCGTCACTTAGAGAGGGAAGATAAGTTGAAAATCGTAGCACTCGTCACAGAGTACAACAAAGTGCTTGTTGATGTAAGGGCGCTTCCCGGACTGCTGAGGCCGCGTACGACAATTGCGCAGATAGAGACAAAGTGGCAGGCACCCTGGTTGCCACTCATGAGGTAGAACTCAAGGAGTTCCAAGAGAAAAACAAGGGGAATAGGGCGGAAAGAGACAAAATCCTTTCCGAGGTTGAGAAGAAATCAGAGGCCATTGAAACCTTAAGGGTTTCAATCAAAAACCGGTTAAAGGAGCTATATCCGCGTATCACACGAAGAATGGATGTGTTGGAGGATATATGCAAAGAGTTGGAGAAAATCACAAATATTATGAGCGCACAAGGGGATGGACTAAATTTTGAGAAGGTAAGCACCCTGGTTGGTGACCTTTGTCAAAGAGCATAGGATGAAGTCGATGCTTGGAATAAATTGGAGGCCAACTTGCAAAAGGATTTTCCTTTTCCCAAACTGTTGCAATGATTCTTTCACTCTTCCATTCTTTCTTCTTTCCCATTATTTCATCCTCTTATTATTTTCTTAGGCGTAAGCCTATTTTTATTCTTCCTCTCATAAGGGAAGTGTTCCCGCAGACGGAGAACATGTGTAGTGTGGGGTGATGTTAGGCCCCTAGAACATTAACTAGGTACAAAAGGCACGTAGGACAAAGCACACAAGGAAGGGTTTTAGAAAAGGGTTTAAGGAAGCCTATGGCGTGCGTGATGCATGCATATAGAACAAAGGGTTAGGGACTTAGACAAATTGGACGTTTGGAGTAGAACACATGAAAAGCATGACCCAACTGTGTGTGGATAAGGTGCCAGCCGGGCAATAGGTTGGCCCAGGAAGGAGCATGCCTGTGGTAGAATCTTCTAGAAACACATCTTGGGATAAAGTGGGAAGCTCAGTGCGGAGGAGCATGCTCGCATGGAGGACCACATTCGTGCACTTGGCATTGGATCCGAGGGCACTTTGGAGGATGAGTTGATAGTCCATAAAAGATATAAATACAAGCACTGCTGAGTAAAAAGAGAGACATAGAGTGTGGGCGAGCTCAGTAGAAATACTGCAAGGAGTCTTTAATGGATAACTACATTCGGGAGAGGATGTATTAGGCATGGGGATTGTAATTTTATTTTTGGTAGCATAATTACATAAGTCCAATTGCAATGCATGACCGCTGATCTGCTTCTCTGTGACACTCTATAATGGTTCAATGGATGTAATGAGGTTATCTGTTGTATATATATACATGAATATCAATTATTCTAATGCATACTTCTCTCTCATGAGTTCTCTTTCTTTTCATGCTAAGTATGGATGCTTGTATGCTTCTTTTTGAAATGATACACGTTATAGATTCTATTAAGTACTTTACCTAAAATGAATGCAAGGATCTAGCGGCCGTTATGAGCCCTATGGTTCTTGTATATCCCGAACCCATTTAAAGGTCTTTTCAATAACAAATCATAGATAGTTTTTCCCACTAAACTCACATAAAGAGAGAATCGCACCCACGCGCGTGCCTCGAGTGAGCACCCGGATTTCACTGGGTGATAGGCCAAACGCATGGGGTTCCTTTCTTTTGTGTTAAGGGTAAAAGTGACTACATAGCTAAGGGTTTCTCCCGTGGTAGCCGTGGTTGATTATTTAGAAACCTTTTCTCCCATTATGAAGATGATGTCCATTTAATTGACTCGCCATCACTACCGTGATTGGATGGAAAGTCCACCAGATGGACGTTAATATTTCCTTCCTTCATGGGGACTTAGAAAAATAGATCTATATGGAATAAACCCCAGGATATGTCCATGATTCCACCCTCATTTTCAAGTTAAATAATTCTCTATATGGCCTTAAATAAGCCTCTCGGGGTGGTATGCCAAGATGGACTCTTTTAGACTTACATTAAGGTTCACTTGGCATCACTATGACCCTAATGTTTATATTCTCGCGGTAAGATGACTCCATATTAATCCTTGTTTTTTATGTTGATGACTTGTTGATTACGGGAAACTCTTCCTCAATCATCAATTTTGTGAAGATTTATTTAGCCAACAAGTTCTCCATATCCGACTTGGGTGTTCTTCATTAATTTCTTGGGATACATATTTCATAATATGACTTAGGAATTGTAATTTCATAACCTAAGTATGCCCTTGATTTGCAAGCCATATTTCACATGACTGATTATAAGCCTTCTCCTATACTCCCATAGTTGATGGTACCCTTTATCGCCATTGGTGTGTTTCTTGGTATATCTAACTCACACTCCACCGATCTTTCGTATGTTATTGGGATTGTATCCAAATTTATACAGAGCCTCATGAGTTGCATTAGAAAGCAAAAAGTGGATCCTTCACTATGTTTGTGGCATTCACACCGATGGTATTCACTACTTAGGAGGGACATGGATTTTTCATGTTGGTTTTACCAAATATAATTGGGTCGGTGATCTTGATCATCAAAAGTTTACCTCGGGTTAAAGTTTTTCTCTTAGTTCGGGTCCTGTCAGTTGGTCGAGAAAGAAGTAGAATGTGATTATGATATCTTCTACAGAGGAAAAATACATTGGAACAATCAATGTTGCCATGGAATTTGTTTGGTTGTAAGGGATTCTGATAGAGTTTGCTATTCACTTTCGATGACCTACCATCATTTACTGTGACAACATGAGAAACATCTCAATTTTTTGAATTTTATTTCAACATTAACGTATGAAGCACATTGAGATCCACATGCGCTTCATACGGAGATGATTCATAGAGACATCATCGACTTGCAATATTGTCAGAATTCGATCAAGTTTCAAACATATTCACCAATCACTTCACCGAAGCCAAGTTCCGTCACTTACGCTCTCTTCGGGGCTAGGTCTTCAACAACCATTCATCTTCTTTGGGATTTCTAGTCATCTTTTCTTCTTCTTCTTTTCTAGAAAGATTTTGATTTGTTCATGGGTACCTTATTAGGAATTTAGTTTCCAAGACCCATTTCACGCATCTATCTTAGTTATCTAGGGAGTTCTTTTTCTTTTATAACTTACCATGACCTCTACCTCGATTCGATGAAGGGGGTGTTGGAGTGTAACCTCTTCAATGTGCATGTGGTTCCATCTAAATCCTCGTAAACAAATCTCATGGGAATCAAATCTACCCAAGAAATGATCCTATGCATATCCATTTGACTCTCCATGATAGATATTGAGAGGGATTTGTACCTTAGTGGGTGGTGTAAAAACCATCATATCCTCACTATTGGACTACAACTCTTTCAATAAATAAGTTATTTTTGAAAGTTAATGCCTATAATTTGTATTATTATCCTTTAAAGGTTAAGATTGGGCGATCGATTGTAAAATATACAATATAAAAAATAGGAAAGTGCATTAGCACATATCAAAAAATAATAAGAAAGAAAATAAAAATGAGAAAATGGAAAGTAAGTAAGAGTCCAACATAATAGAATAAAATATTAAAAAAATAGGGCAACTAGGTGTAGTGGTGGAGTAAAAATTGTTGACCTTAAATTTGACCATCATAAAACAAATTGTCATGAACTTCATGCCAATATGGGTGATGTGATAATGGAGGGTGGCTTCTTACTATTATAATGGTTGATTCTTTATGGGATGTCGGATGAATATGTTTATTTGCTTGGTCTTCTTGTCTCTTCCTTTGTGGAATCATAACCCTCAATAAATATCATGTACAATTAGTTGTAAATATATGTTATATTACCACAAGTTAATTATACATCTTCAATATATCTTGCAATTACTATTACGACTCTAAAAAATCCTCATTGAAAATGATTATAGATATACACACAAAAATCATAATATCTTAAACATACAATTAAATTAGGGAAAAATTTCCAAACCAAATAATTATACAACTAAATTGAAACTATTTAAAACCACTTTATATCTACACACGCGCACACGCACACGCACACGCACACGCACATGCACATGCGCACGCGCACGCTGCACACACACGCGCGCGCACACACACATTAATAACTATAAAACCCTTCAATAAATAATCTAAAAGACCAAGTCCAACATAGACACTTCAAATCAGTATGCATGTATTTTATTTTGTTTAAATGTGTCTTTAATATTTTAAAACTAGTATAGTGCGCCCAACTGATATTGGTGTCCAAATCACTTCCTATTTATATCATATTTCAAGTCGAGCAAATCCAAATCACTTCCTATTCAGATCATATTTCAAGTCAAGCAAATTCTTTCCATTTTTAGTACTGTTTATAATTAGTGACAAGTTGGTCACCTATGAGCGATTATTCTGGCTTTGGAAATTCTTAGAAAACAATATATAGTTTTATGGTAATTGAGGTTGGTTGTTTCTTCTAGTGGAAATATGCACATAATTCTTTGTGGGGGTCGACGAAGAAAAGGTCCAAATTATGTTATGTGTCGCCATTTGTCATCATTGTATAAAGCCAAATATTGGGACATGCAGAGGAAGAATCAAATTCAAATTAAAACTTTCTTGATTATGATTTGCTTCTAATGTTTGCTTGGCTCCATCTTATTTATAATGTTAAATGGTCCAAATCTTTGGGGTACGTTGGGAAAGGCATGTGTAACAATATTATACGAGGATTTTAAAGTTGGAGAAATAATTTTAAGACCAATAAATCAGGTATTTGACCTTAAAGAAGTTTATTCTAAAGATATTTTAGATCATAAATAAACAAGTGTCAAGTACTATTATGAAATTTATTGATTGATTATGACTAAGATTTAGTGATTCTTGAATAGTGTACAGAAATATTTGAGCAATTGTTTAGATGTATTTTTAGATAAGAAATGAGTAGTCAATATTTCATTTAATTTTTAAAGTTTAATATTAGTATTAAATTAAGTAATTGTTGTAGCATTAGTGTATTTATTAATTATTGATATATGGTTAGGTACTTATTATGATATTATAGTATTAATATATTTGTGTATGTATTAGTTGATTATGAATTTCTTAATGAGATTGTTTTTTCTGATTTTTGTGACAAATGTTAATTTGAGATGGTACAACCACTTTTAGATTGTAATCTGCAAGTGAGAGTAATTTATACAATAAAAAATATTTTCCAATCAAAATATTAAATGTTATAGAATATAACATTATATATATATATATATATATATATATATATATATATATATATATATATATATATATATATATATATATAATTAATTTATAAGAGTTAATTATAACTTTGTTGATTTATAATTTATAATAGGAAAATTAAGTTGAGAATAGACCCATATAAAAATAAGTTCGGAATAGACTGATTTATAATTAATTTATATTTCTGGTAATTTTTCTTCACCAACCGTTGTTTGTTGCAATTTGTGTTTCAACACATTGCCTTTCTCATTGATGCACACTTCTGCAAGCTTGCAGCATTTTGGCTTAGCATCCTTCCACAATTTCAAAAGCCTTTTTTTTTTTTTTGGTAAGGATGGAGCATTAGGAAGTAATCTTCTATTGATCTTAGAAACATTAATTATTTGAGCTTCCGCATAGCTATTCGAATAGATAATTTACATGTCTGTGTAACAATTGCATCTAAATGTGGAAAGTCTTCTTATCTTTGAAATCCTTCATAAAATTATTTATAAATGCTTCCTTAGTAGATCAGCTCTCATATAGTTGTTAAAAGTATTTACAGAAAGCTCAAATTTAATTGCAGCTGAAAAAAACTTAAATAATAAATCGCATCTTTACATTGGAGCAGATAAAATCATCTTCATGATATTTGACAAAATCATTTAAATATTAGATTTTCCCGTGGGTTACAAGTTTAATAAATATTATAGTTCAATCAAGTGTTTTTTTCTCTCTCGCCCTGGGAAAAAAAAATCCAAGTTATAATCATTTGCATTATTTATAAGGATTGTTAAATCTTAAAACTTGAAGTATATGATGTCATTCAAAGTTTCATGTCCACGGTTGTCAAGTAGTTTTGAAAAGCAAATATATTGATATATTTGGTTAATTAACTGTAAACGTAAATTCACATAAAAACATTAAACTGAGGTGTTTAGTATGAAAGATTGGGAGATAAGTTGTTTAAAAGCGTTTCATAAAATAATGAAAAATGAATGGAATTGTTGTTTGTGTTTTGTTATCATAAACTTGAACTAGATTCCTGAAAAATTTATGAGGGAGAAGATATGGTCCAATAATGCAAAACCAACTAACTAGGATTCATATAGACTATTTGTATCTCAACAAGTGAGACACTGAGGATTGTATTGTTTAGATATGTAAATTTGGTTTGGGGTAGCTTTCATGTTGGAAAAAAATAAGGGGGTTTAGGGTTCTAAACTCTTTGTTGGACTAATCTATGCAACCCACTTCCATATGTAATATTTATTATAATTGTTTGTGTTTGATTCCCAATTAAAATAGAAAAATTAAAGATGGTAAAAGAGTATTAAAAGGAGTTTCAAATAAAATGAATCAAAAGATTTTTTTCCCTTTTCGAACAATAGCCACTTGAATTATCATTTGGAAGTCTTCTAAGTGCTAGTCAACTAGTGAAGACATTTTAAGGTTTTATTGTAGCCTTTGTTTCAAGTGAAGGTTTGAGCTTGTTTCACACACACGTTTCATTTCTCAATGGAATTTGAAATCAAATATTTTTTTCTAAATATAAATTCACACAAAAATATATACATATACTTAAATCTCCCATCCATTTTCAAAACCCACTAATTAAATATTTAGAATTTAAAACTTATTTATCAAAGTGTCTTTACAACAACTATTAGTTAACTATGAGTGTGGGACTAGTTAATTATTATGTTATTGATTTATTTGTATTTTTATATTATGGAGTTTTGACATGATAAACAAAATATTTGTAAAAAAAGATAATTATGCTAGTTGATGTAATGGATGCAACACATAATAAAGATAAAGATGTTCCTTGATGTGATGGATTCACATATAATAATAATAATAAAGATAAAATGTTGTATGTGTAGGAATAAATGAATAAGACTTCCCCTTTTTATAATTGTTTTGTATGGTTATGCGGTTGTAACCGCTAACTAGTTTTGTAACCATCTTTGCATAATAAATACCCTGGACACACAACCCATTTGAATAGTGTGTATTCCGGTTTTCTCTTCAATCATTCTTTACACATTTATTTGTTTTATTCTCTCTCTCTCTAAATTCTAACAATGGTATCGTAGCATGGGGCAAGCAAAGAGGGGGAGGAAGAAAGATATTTTCATGAGTCCCATTAGGGCACGCGTTATGCGATCGCGAATCGGAAGAATACAAATGACGAAAAATCACGTTGTACTCACGTTTTTGAAAAAATCACGTTGTCCTCGCGTTTTTCTAACAAAAAAAAAGGTCACGAAAATACATGCGAATGGCATGTTTTTCAGGAAATTAACAGTATTTTCGAGCACCGAAAATACATCATGCGAATGGCACGTTTTTAGAAAATAACAACATTTTTGAGCACAAATAGTCATATTTTAATAGCCATGAAAAATCGTGATTTTAGAAATTTTTACAAATCATCGCGATTTGCGCTAATATGGTGCATTATTACGATCACGAATTGCTAGGGGCACAAACATTTTTCACAGCATAAAAGGTGGAAAGACGCAGAAAAAAAGACAACTGCGCTACGGCACGGAATCTATGCAACTCGTATTTTATTTTATTTTATTTATTCATTGCCAAAATACGCGGCCATTGTATTTATTCTATTTTATTAAAATGGAAATGCCCATAGAAAAATATTCTGGCCTAAATTTTCATACATGGAGAGTGAAACTACAAATGCAACTTATGAATAAAAATTTGTGGGGCATTGTAAGCTAGAAAGAGACAACACCTACCGATGCATCGAAATTGTTAGAATGGCAAAGCAGAGATGATAGAGCGAGAGCTATTATTGGCCTTGCTCTCTCCGACTCGAACTTCATCATGTAGACCTAGACAAATCATCAAGGACATTTGGAATACTCTAAATAAATTATTTGGAGCAAAAGCATCAATGCCAAATTTTCCCCAAACTTCAGCTTATATAGGTTCAAAATGGATGATGGAGTCTCTATGTCAAGCCACATCAATAATCTAAGGTCCTTGATTAGACAACTAGCGAAGTGAAAGTCAGTAATTGAGGATGAAGATGCCAAAGCTATCCTATTAAATAGTCCTGTCTTCAAAATATAGCAATGTAATTTTTACTCTCAACAAATTCAATCTCAATCTCTGGATGATATGATAGTAGCTCTTCTAGGCGAGGAAAAAGCGAACTACGAGAGATGCGAAGGTCATTCCCAAGAAGAAAGTGCATTCTATTCTAGAACCGGAAAATATCATTGAAGATCGATAAGTCGGAGATTGAATGTCATTATTGTAGGAAAAGAGGCCACACAAAGCATGGGATTGTCGTGTTCGAGCCAATGATGTGCTCAAGGGTAAATTCATATCAAATACACCAATATAGCCATGGTTGAAGACCCACCGGATGCGAGAAGTAGTGAGGACAGTGGACGAATGTGCTATAAAGATGCTCTAAACTTTGAAGGCAAGAAAGGATACATGGTAGATGAAGCTCGGTATGGATGGTTGTTCGTATAGTTTGGGAGACTGTGGATCTTGGGAATTATGCCCTCACGAGGGTCATGAGACAACTTGATGGAGCTTTTGGATGGCTTAGTATGGATGGTTGTCCAATAATTTGGGATATCTCGTGATTCGGGAGTTCGGGAGGTGGAATCCAGAACTCGGGAATTTAGCTCTGGGAACTACACCTTTACGAAGGTTACTGAAGCACTTGATGGAGCTCTACCTTATCATAGCATTGCTTTCAAAGTGAAAGTGTTTGAAGATTGCGTAATTTTGTTTTGTTAGATTGTTTGTTTTTGAGTTATGTAGAGTAAGTCTTAAGAGGGAGTGTAGGAATAAATGAATACGACTTCCCTTTTTATAATTGTTTTGTATGGTTATGCGGTTGTAAATTCGCTAACTAGTTTTGTAAATCTTTGCATAATAAATACCCGCACACACAACCCATTTTGAACAGTGTGTATTCCGGTTTTCTCTTGAATCATTCTTTACACATTTATTCGCTTTTATTCTCTCTCTCTGCAAAATCTAACAGTATGTGACTAGTTAATCATTATAGTTATTTTTTTGTGTTTGTTCTAAAACTTTTTGACATGATAAATGGAATAAGACTCTCGGGAAATTTCTATTTTCTTCTAATGTCAAACTTTGGAGTTACTAAGACATGTATAGCATATTATTGATTTAAAACTTGAAATTATTGCTTGAATAAATTCTATATACAAGGCAATTAAAGGTCGGGAGTGCCTAGAAATAGTTTGAGTGGGCACCCTCCTCAAAAATTTATTTAATATTTTTTCCATAAAGTAAATAAATAAAATATGTCTATATTTTGTATTTTTAAATTTACATCATGGTCATAATAAAATAATAATAATAAAATATTATTAAATTATCACGGAAGGATGAAAAATATACTTGTGGATGGAAAAATTTAATCGTAGGAGATGCTCAGAATGCAAAAAATACAATATTTTATACAAGGCTTCTTACAAGTCTAATTTAGCTTTATCAAGTAGGTGACATGAACTCTATCCTAAAATAAAGCACCATTTTTTCCAAAGAAACAAAAACATTTATGTAGCTCTGTGGTTTTGTGAAGAGTCATATTTAGACTAGGCCTTTGGATTCCTCCATAACAAATAATAGAAATTTTCCCCACCAAATTAAGAATAGAAAATTAAATACTTTTTCCCTTTAATTATACTCACCTCTACTAGATACACCAACAACATTATAAAAATACATTAACCTTTTTCTAGAACAAATTACACACCTACATAACTGAGCTACATCAGAGAATGGGTAACAATACCAAAAATATCATATGTGCTTATAAATATGTGATATTTTCTTTTACTTGGAAAAATATTACAAAACTTTTTTATGTGTATGCGTGAAATTTATGTTACTATACAATAATATCTATAAATGGGTTGATCAATATTAAGTCTTTAGATAAATTATTTTAAAGTTAAGTTCTAAAATTAACCGACAAAATGAATTTTTTTAGATTCAAGCGCCTTTTGACGATCGGCACACCTAGGCAATCGCCTGTTTGCCTAAGGCTTAATCCTCCGATCAAGTGGACAAAGAATTTGATCGAGAATTCTTGAAAATTTCTTTTCCTAGAAGCCTATGTATGTGAGGACAAGCAATAAGAACATGATGAAATCATCGAGCTCAAGGGACATGTTATAATCAACTATAAAACCATGAACGTCACCCTTGGTGCATTAAATAATATACAAGTGAATTAGGAATATTTTCTTCTCGACATAAGGAGCAAAGATGAAATATTTGCGAAGGAAAACTCATGGTCTCATAGAAAAAGGTGTGGGTGATGGATTGGTTGTTAAATGGGAGTAAATTTTGGAGGAATTGAAGAAAAAGTTCCAAGAGTCCTTGGAGTAAAGATTATATTAATTTATTGATTGGTATTCTTATGATTATTTGTGATTGATTTGCAAAAACACAATTCTTTATTTTTCTATTGAGTTGGAGCACATAACTTTGTTTGAGGAAGAACAAGAAATTTACTATGAGGAGAAGTTGATTGGTTGTTTTGGGGAAGAAACACAAGTGATTAGTAGATTTTGGTTTTGAGTGAGTCATGGGTGTGAGTCTACTAGAATCCCTAAAAACATACTAAAGGGAACATGAAAACATAGGATGTAAGGTTTTGCGAGATGATATGGGATCACACATGTTGAAGAAGTGTTGTCCAACCGGATGACATCTGGACTCCACCAAGGAATGAATATCAACAAGAATATATTGGGGGTCAAATGTTATACATAAAGGGATGAGTTTGAATTTTAAGATGACATTTGAGGAGAAAGACATGACCATAGTTAAGGAGATAGACGTGCAAGTTCAAAGGGGTCATGATGGTCGAAGGATTTGGTCTCAAGTGAAAGGAAAGAGACAGAGAAAGAAACCCGAGTACGATGATGATATGTAGGATCATGGTTGTGTGAAACTTTGTAATTTAAAGTAATCAATGACATTGTACATGATTTGGGTAGAATCCATACTTATAATGAAATTTGGTACGTGTAATTGTATATAATATCTATAATGTGAAATACAAATGATTATGATGATTTATGGTGTTTTATTAAGCATTCATGAATGGAAAATGATTTTTTTTTTTTTTTTATAAATAGAACCCTATAGATGACATTATAACTTCACAATTCTCTTGTATATGAGTCCTTGTGACAAATATGATTGTGCTTTACATGAGACCTTCAAGTGTAAGCTTGATTGAATATGCCAACATAAGAAGATTACTAATTGGATCACAAAAGACTAAACCTTGCATGAAATAGGTACCATCAATTCCTATAGCTTCTATCCAATAACCTAGATGTTGATGGTGCCTAGAACTACTTTCTACCCACACAAACATGTAAGGAAAGAAAAACATTGAGAATCACATACCTAAATATGATACTAAATCCTATTTCAATATCCAAGTTGATGATATTGGCACTCATCTTTAAGATTTAAAAATTATCTCTCCAATACTAAAATGATGTATTCGGGATTAAGGATCCAACTAAGGCATGTCTTAGACTATGCAACTCTCATCGAAAAAAATTTGAACACAACCTATAAGAAATAATAAATATTTTTCTATTAATATTGTGAGGAAAATATTATGAACTCATCAACAAATATTACCCACATAATTTCCATAGTGTTATGAAAGACTTTGTAGAAATTCCCTAAGAATTTCAATCATGGGTCTATCCAAGTATGCTTGTTACATGCATGTCTTAGACACTTAAACAAAAGAAAAATATGAATATAAAAACAAAACAAAAGGTAGATAGGAGAAAAACCTAGACATTAGCAAAGAATAGTGAAAACAGTACAAGAAGTAGCGAAAAGAAGAGGTATGAGTTTGTAGATATTATTTTTCATTATTCTAATCGTCATGTTTACCTATTTTTTAATCGTCATGTTGCATGGGCATATGATAAGTATCATAACAGATTTATGTTTGAAGAGGATAGACTCTCCAGTTAAAAAAATAGATAAATACATTTTTTTAATATTTCCAATCAATTCATATATTCATTTTATAATAAGGTAAGACGTCTAATGTTTATCTAAGATAGGGTTTCCGGTATAATTATAATTATAACTATACAACTTTTTATGCTATTTAAATTATTATTATGAATACTTTTGTGTATTATATATATATATATATATATATATATCAAAAACAGGAAAGAGCCTCTCAAACTAAATGAATAAAATAAATTATTTGGGTGGTTATATTCTCTATCTGAATTACATTTTAAAATGCATTTCATTAAAAAGTATATTTCACCAAAACCTTTCCAACTTATAATCACTTTATAATCGTGTAA
Organism: Taxus wallichiana var. yunnanensis; assembly: GCA_018340775.1. Lineage (NCBI taxonomy): Eukaryota > Viridiplantae > Streptophyta > Pinopsida > Cupressales > Taxaceae > Taxus > Taxus wallichiana. Next base: position 27,832,299 of record CM031236.1, on the reverse strand, counting down.
TCATACACAATTAGTTTTTAATTGTATTTATAGGTGAAAATGACTTTATAATAATCCTTTGATATTAATCATATATATTTTATAATTTCTTCTTGGTATTATTTATAAAAATTATATTTGTTTTATTTATATATTTAGTTTTTTTTTTTGAATTTTAAAACGAAGAGTAGTAGAAAGATTATACTTTCAATGATATTGAAGACAACAAATCAATAAATGACACAAAAATAAATATAGTTTCAAAATGAGATTGAGAGAGAAAGATGTGCTAAATATAGGACATAAATGTTAATTGAAGAACTCAAAGCGTAAATGAGACAACATGCAAATGAAATGGTGACATATTGTGCTCATCTCAAGTTGATCAACATAGATTAAGAAGAAGATTGCAAAAAAAAAAAAAAAAAACATTTGAATACATTCACTAACACTAAACGACAAAAAAATGTAATTGTGGGAATTGATTGACATATTGCATCAAATTGAATTGCCTCCCATTTTCTTGATGCGAGTGCAATGATATGTATTGACATGATCTACATTCATTAATGCTAAGTATGACACTATATAATCCACAAAAAACCTAAAATGAGTAAAGATAGAATATTATTTATTATTCTCATATAGTGGCATACTACATGCCCCTATGACATACTTTTTATTGAAAGGATATATTATGAAAAGGAATGAAAGTTAAATATCATGGATCTAGATATGAATGACAACATAAAGGTAATCTATGTGTTTTGTTATTTTTTCAATATAACTAATATAATCTAAAGTATATGAATTAGAAATACACAAATAATAAAGTTTGACTCTTTTCAAAGCTACAATTGATATATAACAAAATGAAAAATGAGGTTAACATTTTTTTGTCCTGTGTTTTTGCAAGGGAAAAATTCAACTTGAAAACATGACAACTATACCCCAGTGTTAAAAAATTTCGTGGTAAACCTTCCCAAACACCCTTCCGTGTCACCCACCCCCTGTGCCGGTATATCCTCATCCTTGTAATGTTTATGTTTGTGGTCCCAACATTTCCCATGTGTTGAAAAGAGGAAAACAAATTCACATGATTCTTTTGAGACTCTTTCAAGGTAGATCTTTCAGGAGTGCTCGGAATGACTATATTTAGCCTTTCTAAGGTTGGTGTATATTCTCCGAAGTTGAATTCAAGTCCTAAATTCACCAAGAAACTATAGGAATGAGCCAAGATCATTATGCAAGTGATTTTGGAAGATTTAGGGAATATTTGAAGATTCAAGAGCAAGTTCAAAGCGGTGGTTTTGAGGCCAAAGGAGTTTGCACCGTGATAAGGCACCTAAGCTTCGAGAGATGATTTCGGGAGCTATGGAATGAGTTGGAGGTCAAACAAAATATCAATGAAAATCTGATTCAATTCCCTATATGGTGGTAATCTCATATTTTTCACAACACCCATGTATTTATTTCCATAACTCATTCTTCATGAGACATAACTAGGCATCCCGATAAAAGGGTCATGTTTGATAATGTTTAAAGATGAATCATACCTTTAGACCCATCTAATTATTCTCAAAATGTATTTTTTAGTCTAAATCATATAATTCAGTGCCCAAAAAGTCCTCCAAGATCTTCGGAAATGTCACTTTCAAGCTTCTGTCCAAGGTATAAGCTCGGTCCTTAGCCAAAATTTTAAGTGCCACGTGGAAGCATAAGGTTGAGTCACACTTTTATGTCCCCTTCGTCCCTTCCAAGGGGACAAGGGGGACATAAAAATGTGCCCCCACCTTAAGCCTCATGAACCACTATAAGAGTGGGTATTTACCTTAGCTCGTGTTCATGTAGGTACTTTATATACCTTTATTGTATTTATCCTCACCCACTTATGTGTGTGGATATTTCTTTTTTATTTATTTAGATATTAGGGGGATATTATCTAGTTGTTAGGTATAGTTCTTTCCTTGATCTATGGTATTGAATAGATCCTTGATGTCTAGTTCTTTGTTAAATCTATGGTCTTGACTAGTTCTTTCCTTGATTTATGGTTTGATCTACGACATTGACTAGTTCTTAGATTGTTATTCCTTGCCTATATAAGCAAGGCCCATTCTCATTATATTTCATTGAGTTCCATAATAATATATGATATTGTTGCTCATTTGTTTGCAAAGGTTTATGTAAAGTTATTATGGAAAATTGTTTTCATCTTATTGATCGTGGTGTTTGATTAGCATCTGAGTTCTTGGCTTGGTATGATCTTCGGTTATTGTTCCTTTTATGGTATCGAGTAGGAGATTGCTATTTACATCCATATCTAAGTTTTATTTTGTAAATAATTTTTCTCGTATATTCATATATTCGGATTTGTTCGTATTTTCTTGGTGCGTGCATTTCTATGCAAAATAGAGCCTTCCATTGATTCTGTGAGGTGGTAAAATCCCAAGATTGACTATTAACTCAACCATTTCTAGAGCCAATTGATTTTCATGTTATTTTGTTGGTAGAGAGATATAGACTAGTTCATATTGGATTCTCAGTGTCAATCCTAGAAAATCAATTTTTGGGTTTTTCTAGGGTTTTCGAGATCTCGAACTGGGTTTTTTTCTCAGTTCGATGACCCATTAAAAATCTGTAGTCCTTGGTCATATGGTATGGTCATATGGCTTAAAGCTTTCTTCCTACTAGGTAGACTCAAGCATTTTAGTTTGTTTTTTTATTTGTGCGGTGAAAACAAGAGCATTTTATTTTGTTTTAGTGGCAACTAAAATAAATAACATAACATAAACTTGTAAAGCTTGTATCTTTTGATCAACTTGGATTTGAGTGTCATTTTTGTAAAAGTACTTTTTTTTCGTGCTCTTTCCATTGGAAATATTTATTTTGAGAATCACACTATAATTATAAAGTTCCATATTGTAACATGCACTCATTATAAAGTGCCAAAATTTGGGGGGGCTCTTGTTGCATTGCTTGGTTCTTGCATTTATTTTGGTGATTTTTTTAGAATGGTGTCTACTTCTGCATTAGATCATGTTGAGCCATTAACAACACATAATTACCACACATGGAAACCAAAAATGGAAACAATAATTAAGCGGGAAGGATTATGGGATTTAACTTCTTTAGAATAACTAGTGTTCACTAGAGAATATGAAAAATTTAAGTACCAATGCAAATTTTATGAGTGTATGGTGTTGGGCCCCTAATTTTAGCTTCCAAATCTTAAGGGCATGTAGGCACGCACGGCAGGAGAAAGTGCGCAAGTATAGGCGCACAAGGCAGAGTTCAAAAGGCTTCTTGAAGAACCTAGGACGTGCACACCGCACAAAGAACAATTCGAGGACTTAGCCATTTTGGCCTTTGGGACATAACACATGAAGAACGTGTTCCATTCGGATAAGGTTCCAGCCTGGCGACAGGGTGTCCTAGAAGGAATATACCTTATGATAGAAAGATCCAAAAATTTAATCATGACACGGAGAGGCATGCGCTGAGGTGACCCACACCTTGACACTTGGGGCCAGATATGAGGTTGCAGAGGAGTTTGTTAGAGCTCAGAGGCCTATTTATACGTGCGCCCTTGGCAAAGAAAGGGAGATAAAAACAAGGTAGCGGAGCTCTACAGATTACTGCGAGAACTATGGGATGAAAATGGGTACAAAATTCAAGTAAGGATGTAATGGGGAAATGGGGAATGAATTTTTTTGACTTGTGAGAATACATGTATGGATCCACATATGGCGCATGACTACGGTCTGCCTCCTATAATATTTTATAAGTAAACACTATGAATGAATGTGATAAGGTTTCCGTGACAAATGTATCAAGACTCTTTCTCTGTATTATCTGCATATTACTATTGCACTTCTGTTCTTAGATAATCGTGAATCTTGCTTAAATGGTTAAGTATAGTAGTAGATGTACAACTCTTAGTTCTATTATTTTTGTTGCGCGCTTTGGTTCTATTATGACTGAAGGGGTGTAGAAGTCGTCCTGAGCTCTATAGCCCTTCATGTCTGTTAAATCACTAAGTCAGAATCATGAGCTATGCCTTCCACTAGACTCACATAAAAGAGAGACTCGGCTCCCTCTCGCACACCTCGGGTGAGCGCCCAGTGCCCGCTGGGTGATAGGCCGGCACGCATGAGGTTCCCTTGTTTTTAGTGGGTGCAAAAGTGACTACATCTTGGTTCCTGTTGCTGGGACCTCTTTTCAAGTTGTAGTGGAACATGGCATATATCATGATCTCTGTAAAAAGTGATGACGAAATGCTTAACACTTGAAGGTGTTGAAGATTGGTTTAAAATCACGAGGATGAATTTTCTCAGAGATTTAGTACCGAATTGGGTTGATACGTGAAGATGGGTGGAAGACACTCTTTACCATGAGTTGTACAAAACCTTCTTCTACTATTTCCCAGTAGAGTTATTTGAATGGCTCTCGGCTTATACATCTAGATCGGGTGGCATTATAGATCATACCCTTGGACCCAAGAAACATATCAGAACCTACAAGATGCTTGATCTAAAGTGGACCCATGCTATAGACCATTGGTGGAAGGGAATACTAACTAGCTACACTCTGGAATACACCATTTCCACGTATTCCTGTCCAGAAGTTGCTGAGTTTGAGTTCTTGCGAGAGCCCAGGGGATCATTTTTGCATGCTATTCCCCTTGCAATCAAAATCTTGATGGTAACCATGGGCTTAGAGGCATTCCCTATGGCTGGCTAAACCACCTTGAGTGCTAGGCAAGGAAGCCAGGTTGGGAAGGATGGCTGATCTGACGACTGAATAGGAAAGGGAGGAGAGGCAGGCTCAAGTATAACGAAGCACGTGAAAAGGAGATCGATAGACAATGTGGGGTTACAAGTGGGTTATGGAGCCAGACATGGTGGAAAGGAGTTGAGGTTCACGCGGAGGATGTGGAACCCGAATAGTCTGTGGTACCCCATCTTGGTAAGCACGGAAGAGAAAACCTTGCGGCTTCTGATGAGAGTCTCACGTAGAGAGAGAAGATTCGTTGGCACACATTTGACCCCACCTAGCGACCGGACCTTGGCGCTTGGTTTGTTTCGAATGAGGGAAGAGTATAGTTGATCCATTTGATATCGGTGGAAGTAACCTATCGGCACCTAGAACATACAATTTCTCATTTGGGACTTCTATGGCTTCACACACTATTCCGGTATTTGGTGGAATGTTTGGACAAGGCACATATATGGCTAGTTTTGGAAGTGCATTGGGAAGTGGTGGAGGAACTACGACTGGGAGTGGTACTAGTTCACAAACTATCGATGCACAATTTAGTGGGATGATGGGAGCACTCAACATGATAAACACAGGCCCTATACCTAACACAGGAGGATCTGGAGATGGAAGTGGTGGAGTTGGTGGCTCAGGATCCAGTGGAGGAGGAAACCAAGGGACTAGGATTGGGAGGGCAATGGCCTCAGCCACCTCCTCAAGTCTTTTTCAAGATGTCTCTACACTTTCTAGATTACAGTGGAATAGAAGATGCCACGAGCATGTGCATAAGTGCGAGCTGCTATGGTGCGCAAAGGGAATCACGACCCAGGATCGAAAGGCCAGTCAATTTGTGATGACCTTGCAAGGACACGTGCATAGTTGGTATAGAAAGTATGATCCTCATCAGACTATTGTGGATTATACCATGCTAAGAAATGCATTCTTGGTGAAATTCCACATACCTAAGTTTGAACAGAAGAGCATTAGCTCTCTCAAAGAAATCCAGCAGGGAATGGTAGAGAGCGTGCGGGAATACGATGTGCGCTTTAAAACTCTTTTGTCTAAGTTGTCTTATGATATCCACCCTTCACAACATGCTCAGTGGTTTTTCAGAGGATTGATCACACCCTTTAGGAGGGCCTTATCTCATAAAACATTCACGGACCCACGTGAAGCATTGGAAGTTGCTTTATGCGCTGAAGCAGTTGGTAGTGTTGACACTGGTGTTAGCCCATTTCTGAGGCTCAGATTACTGCCATGGCTAAGCAATTGGAGAAATTGTTTGCCAACATATTTCCAGAGATTCACGAGGAATGTGGTGCATGGATTGTAATGTGGAAGGACACACAAAGGATAATGGTGGGATATGTACTCGGAAGGTGGTACGCGCCATGGTAGTAAACTGTGAGATATGTCACGAGGACCATGATGCAAGTAGGTGCCCCTATCAGCGTACGATCCACAAAAATGTATCTTGTTATTGTAAAATATGTACCTCAACCACTCATGACACCAAGGATTGTAGATTGATTGACCAGATTCATGAGGTAATTGATCTTGGTGTGCACCAAACTGGCATTGCCATTCCAAAGGAGATGAACGTCGGTATGAGGAGTGCAGAGATGGAGATGTGCATGGAAGAGGGTTTCATGGAGGATTTCGTGGTCGTGGTAACCACGGAGGAAGAAGTGAGTTCCCGTGTGGGACGTGTTTTAATTGTGGAGCCACAGACCATTATAAGCGTGAATGTCTAGATCTTCTACAATGCTCTTGGTGTGGAAAGAAACATAAGTACAAAGAATGCCCAGAGTTGTATGAACATATGAGTCAGCAGCATGCAAGGATAAGGGCACTGCCATGGTGAGTATTAAGAAGGCTGACGCGCAGTGGCTTCTACGAGTAATACGTGAATCAGAACTAGAGCCTGTTATGGTAACAACGAGGGTGGAATCCACGTGTGTAAAAGAAGCACCTAGGTAGAGACCTCTGGTTTCGAGAGAAGAAGTAGTACATGGGAAGTATCCAAACCTGGCTCACCAGAAAGAAGTCTACTAGGAAACCATGGATGTAATTTGAAGTTTACAAGGGAGATCCAATGCTTAAAACAACAGACTAGAAAATATGAGCAAAGGAGGCCAGTGGAAGCACCAAGGGATGACTTGGATGAGGTTAAGGAGGTGTGTAAACTACTAAGGCAGGAGAATATTATTCCCCTACTAGGGGCATGGTTGAGAGAAAAGGTGCCACGCACCGGGGAAGAACACGAAAGGTAGATCCTGCATGCAAACCTTCCACCTCACAAACTTGATTATGAAAAAGAGATTACCTTGAATGCAATAGTGGATGGATGGTTGCTTAGCAACATCCTCATTGACACGGCGTGAGAGGTTAATGTTCTCACTCTGGATGCCTGGCATCAAATGGGAAGGCCTGCATTGCAGCCATCTTCAAATGTGTTGTATATGGAAAATAAGACAAAGGTGATGCCCATAGGTGTCTTGAAGGATGCAACCATTACTATTCAGGGGACTAGGTTCACTAGGGATTTTGAAGTCTTGGCGCTTGCCGAGGTAGATAATTTCCCAGCTCTACTTGGGCACCCGTGGTGTTATAAGAATAATGCAGATCTCCGGTTTAACAAGGGGTACATAAGCTTTGAAAACAAGGAAGAGCGGGTAGTTATACCACTGGTTGATGGGAATTCCACCCCTATACTGAACCCCTTGGGAGGAAGCCCTAAACATAATATATGTGTGCTCCATAAGAGATCCAGAGACCATCCACCTTATAGAAGGAGTCATCCAATTTGATGATGTAAAATTTGTCGTGATACTACCAAGATAACATGCAATAATTAGGTGTGTGGGACTTATGAATTGATTGGGTGACATCTGAAAGGATCAGTAACCAAGGTAACAATGGCGCATACAATTTGGTGCCTAGGAGGGAAGACAATAACAAAGTATTCTGGGATGCATACCTGAGGTCTTTTTGAGAGAGATGGAAGCTCGCTGGAGGGAGGATGAGCGATGAAGTATGCTAGGTTATGTTTTGATAGGCACAACAGCAAGGTGGTGGGCCGCACATAGTGAGAACTTGTTGGAATGGCACGAAGTTTGAATTGTGCTCACTATCTGATTCTCAAAAAGCAACGTACCCACCGCTATTAAGGATTACAATGGTAATGGACTGCCTCTTCCCACATCTAGGCATGTGAGAGGGTCTGGGGAGAAGGAACGTGTATTTACCACCTTCTCTTTGGGTGCATAAGCTGTATTCGACACTACAAGGTTGTGCGCGTGTGGTATATCCATTCTGAAACACACTGCCAAATGGGAAGTTGGCAGGAATTAATGACTGACTTGGTCCACACATTTGAGTACTGAAGTACCAAGCAACCAGTTGATGAGGTGTTGCAGACTATCAAGTGCCTCACTCTGGGGGATTGTGCCATGGTGGAAGATAGGTTAGTAAACTTACTCGATGGACCTAGTTTAGAAGCGCGAGTTCAAGAAGAAGAACCAGAAGACATACAATTCAAGCGCATGTGTTTGAAAGGGAGAAAGGAAAGATGGTATACCTTGTTGATGGAGAAGAGATAGAGAGCCTGAATGTTGACCATTCGGTTGGGGCACATGAAGTAGTTGATAGTGTGGATGCATGTGCACACGCATATCATGAACCACTCAAAACCAAGAAAGTTAACATTGGCTCGGAAGAGGAACCCAAGGAGGCTATCATTGGGGACTATTGGTCGACAAGGAAGTATCAAAGATCATCGATCTCTTATGTAAATTTGAGGATTTATTCCCGCGCGGATACCATGAGTTGAAAGGCATCCACCATTCATTGGGGAAATGAGGATAAGGTTGAAAGATGGTGCGCACCCGGTCAGGAAGAGGCCTTACAGGATGAATCCCAACATGTGCGTAAGGGTTAAAGAAGAACTAGACAAGATGATAGCATCTAGGTATCATTGAGGCTATGGAGGAATCAGAGTGGATAAGTCCAATGGTGATTAGCATAAAGAAGGATGGGCGGATTAGGATATGTGTGGATTACAGGGAATTAAACACTATTTGTATCATAGATCCTTTTCCCACCCCCTTTACTGAAGATATTTTGGAAGGAGTTGTTGGGCGCGAGGTCTATTCCTTTACGGATGGATTCTCGGGATATCACCAAGTAAGGATTGCCAAGGAAGACCAAGATAAGACAAATTTCACCACCGAGTGGGGAATTTTGCATATACGGTCATGCCCTTTGGGCTGAAGAATGCGCCGCTTTGTATTCTCACGCATAGTGGTACAAGCATTTAAGGACTTCATCCACAAGTTCCTTCAAGTATATTTGGATGATTGATAGTGTATGGATTGGTCAGGGACCATTGTGATAACTTAAAGTTGATGTTTGAAAGATTTTGGTAGTTGAGGATCTCCCTTAAGCATTAAGAAATGTATCTTTGCAACTCCTTTTGGAATGCTTTTGGGGCATATCATATGTAAAGAGGGCTTACTGGTAGATCCCATGCGAAGGTTGTTGTTATTGTGGGATTAGGGGAGCCTACCAGCCAAAGCACCATGTGTAGATTTCTTGGACACACTGGGTACTACAGAAAGTTCATTAAGGGATATGCCAAGATCGCCACGCCTTTGGAAATATTTCTCAGACACAAGAGTGCCTTTCAGTGGGGAGAGGCGCAGCAGAGGGCATTTGACACTCTAAAAGAAAGGCTTATCACCGCACCTATTCTATGATTCCCATCATGGGATAAACCTTTCCATGTCCACGTGGATGCCTCTGGTACAACAATAGGATCCATTCTTGCTCAACCAAGAGAGGGGATTGTTGATCATCCTTTGTGTTTTACAAGTAGGAAGTTGACACCAGCAGAACAGAATTATACAACGACCGAGGCGTGAGGCATTGTCAATGATCTACGTGCTCCACAAATTTAGGAAATATCTGCTGGAAACTCCTTTCATATTCTACACTAACCATATGGCCTTGAAGTATCTGGTAAACAAAGCAGTGTTGCAAGGGTGCATATGCCATTGGGTTCTTCTATTTCAGGAATTTGAATTCAAAGTGGTGGTAAAACCGGAAAGAACAATTATGGGCCAGATCATTTATCAAGGATTGATTTAGGAGAGGACACACAAAGTATCGAGGAAACCATGTCGGATGCACAACTATTCATGATTGCGCGCACACCCTCAGAACTAGAAGACATTTCTATCTTTCTCAAGGAAGGTGTGGTGCCCAAAGGGATGAATGCTCTGAAAGGAAAAGGTTAGCCATATGCACAACGCCCTTCATGTTGATCAATGGGGATTTGTATAAAATGGGCTGCGATGAGGTTTTGCGCTGGTGTGTACTAGAACATGAACGCATAGCTATAATAGAAGAATCCCATGGTGGGATTTTGGAGGAAATTATGTAGGGAATGCAACTGCATGCAAGATCCTAGTCACTAGACTATGGTGGGAAATGATTCACCAGGATTGTATTGAGTTTTACAAGGCTTGTGACCACTGCCAGTGCCTTGGAAAACCTAGAAAAAGGGACGAGATGCCCTTGCGCCCCATCGCCAGCGTGGAACCTTTTGAAAAATGGGCAATAGATTTCATCGGACCAATCTCGCCAGCTGTGCGAAAGGACTAACTCACGGTATATTATTACCTGTACTAATTATCTGACAAGGTGGGCAGAGGCCGCACCCACTAGGGATTGCACCATAGCCACGGCTGCTAGATTTTTGTGGGAGAACATTATCAATAGGTATGGGTGCCCATTAAGTTTAACAAGTGATAGGGGCACTCACTTCTTAAATGAAACAATCAGGATCCTATTGGCAGAATTCATGGTAGCCCATCACAAGACTACCCCTTATCACCCTTAGGAAAATGGGACTGCAGAGGCATTCAACAAAATCCTTAGTCACACATTGACTAAGATATGTGATGTAGGAAGGAAGGATTGGGATGACAAGGTGTCAATAGTCCTTTGGGCATACAAAACAACGTATAAAAGGTTAAACAAGGCCACACCATTTCAACTGGTGTTTGTAGAGGCTGTTTTACCGATTGAATTTATGCTACCATCGTTGTGTATAGCGCGCGTAGGAGGGTTGGATGATGAACAAGCACTGGAAGAGAGAATTGATGAGTTAATAAAGTTGGATGAAAGGTACTCACTAGCAAGATGGAGCCAAACAACTAAAAAAGCTAAACAAAAGGCATGGCACGACCGCCACATTAAAAACAAATAGTTTGAGGTTGGCCAGATGGTATTGTTATATGATTCTAAATTTCTATGCCATCCTGGAAAGTTGAAGGTGCATTGGTTGGGTCCTTATGTAATTTCATACATCCTTGATTCGGGCGCGTGCCAGCTACAAGTGCTGGATGGAAAAAAATTACCTGGACACTTCAATGGGAGTAGGCTGAAGCCCTACTATAAATAATGCTTCTTGGTGTTTGTAAATAAGGTAGTTCTACTAGTTAGTTTAGAGTTTCCTTTTATGCTTTTCCTTTCTTGTTTTTCCCTTTCACGTTGTTGTCTTGTTTTGCACCTTGGGTGCCGGTAACCTTATTACTTTTTAAACTTATGATTGCGCAGAGGACCGCACATAGATTTAGTGTGGGGTGAGGTGATGAAGAGAGGCATGAAGTTATTCTGCAGGAAGATTGAGTTGGTAGACCGTTCAAACTGGCCCTATTGAAAAGATGCATTAGGAAGGTAGATGGATGAAAAAATAGAGTTCCATTGGAAATCCACGTACAAAGGAGAAAAAATGCAAAAACACGAGGTAGGCGAAAGCAAGAATCATGAGGATGGAAGAGGTGCCTTTGGCGCTGGTAACACACGCGCAAAAGTCTTCTCAAGAGATGGATTGTCTGCACGCTAGAAGGTTGAAAAATATTTCGTGCAAGGATTGGGCATGGGTGAAAAATGTTTCACGCAAGGAAAAGCATTGAATTCAGTTTGTTTGAAAACGCCGCATTAAATATTGTCGTATGGTGGTAGGTAGCCTAGCCTTTAATGCGTAAAAGCAGGAAAAACTATAAATACAAGGATGGTAAGTTCATTATTTTACTTTGCAAAAACAAGGAGAACAATTTTATTTCAAGAGCTAGGGTTCGAGAGCTAACTCAGTGTGAAGGAGAATCTCAAAAACTCATGCGCAATCAGTCCGGTTGATCTACAAACTAGAGCGAAAGTGATTTATGGGTGTGAGGAAAGTTGTGAAAGAATGTCGTGATCGAAAGAGGGAAATCAGAAATTAGGGTTTGTACCCTAGGGCACGGGCGCACAAAGAAAACTCTCAGACAACTCGAAGGCAACCAAGGAATGAAAGCAAAGGGTAAAATGACAGCCACAAAACTAGTTGATAAGCCTACAGTACAATCCAAGAAAGGAAAGGGGAAGGGAAAAGGAAAGAAGAGAGAAGATGAAATCCCCTTGGATACTAATGAGGAATGGTACTCAGAGATGTAATACCTAGATGGGGTTTTTCTAGGGCAAGAGTGGGAGTCCCACATCAGACAGATGACCATAATCGATTACAATCATCGGTCGAGTATAATTGTGAAGGAAATGGCGCTGGAGCTAGTGTGCCCCACAAACAAATGAACACTTGATGAGATGCCGATTTACAATGATGTAGTCAAGGTGAAAATGGAGAAGGCAGGGGCTTCTCCGCATTTACGAGTCACCCTACTTCAAAATCCTTTGAGCGCTGTACCAATGGCTAATGATGCGCGTGTACGAAGATTTCTTCGCTTCACAGGTGCAAGATGTGCATAACCCCACCGTAGACACCAAATTTGTGTCTTACGACACCCTATGCCCCGCATCTCATTTTGCAACCTAACCTCACCACCTAAACCTTGCACAATTATTTATTAATTACCTTATAATTAATAAATCCACATCTCCAAACTTGCCACCTCATTTCACCACCTCATCATGACCTAGCCCTAACCCTAAACTAACCTAATTAAGACCTATAACTTGGTCTACATCCACACCCATGACTAATTACTCCTCACCCGCACCAAAACCAACCTAATAATGACTTGACCAAGCCCACAACTAATCCCTCGAGAGAAAAGGAGGGAAAGTTGGCTATTTTACTAAAAATAGCCCACTTTGACTTAACCGACATCGGTTCCTACTCGACCGCCGCCACGATTCACGTAACCGCCACTCGGTTCCTCAGAAATGACCTCCCCAACCAAAAACAAAGGATCCGAATTCATTTGAAGAAATCCGAATTCACTTGGCAGAGTAGAGACAAGTGAAGAAAAGAGAAGAGTTTGCAGAGAAGGACATCGAGCCCAAGACTGCAACTGAGTAACCAGAGCCCAGTGACACTCATCTAAGCATTGGGAGAGAAGATAGCTCACTTTTGATTGTCGATCATCCCACCTGAGCCCTGCCTTCGTCATCACAAATTGGACTGTATCTTCATCAAGAACTAGTAAGTAGTGTCTTGTACATTTTTAAATAACATTTCTTGAACTTTTGAATCACAAAATTACAAGTTCACTGGATCTACTACCCAAGAGTCCCTCGCATCTAACCTGCATTCCTCTACCCTTACATTGCCCCAAGAACAGCCCCCACACTCTTAAGTCTTATCCATCACCCCATTGCCTATCCTTAATCATTTGCCACCTTATAAACACCATAGTACGCCTTTATAGCCAACCTTTTATTAAAAGCCCTAAATCACTCGCCCTACCGATATCGGGTTATCGATGAATCGAGACTGGTTATACAAAGGATCGCATCGGTCACTGTGACTCAAACCAAAACCAACCTTTCTTCTATTACTTTTTAACAAGGTAATTAAAGTGTAATTTTGCAATAGCCTATTTGCTATCATTTGTGTTAATTCATATTAAAAGGGGAACTGACCACCTTCGAAAGGAAGTCTAATATTTCCTGGGCCTAAGGTAGTTCCCTCATTTATTGTCTAACTAAAATCTGGTGGTCTTGTATTCTTACTTGCAGGTAGTCCTTCCTAGACAAAAAGGAGTTCTTCACAATCAATCTGATCTCTCTCTATGGTACGCGCACACCCTCTCAACATTCAACAGGTATTCCTCCTAGCCCTAACCCTTATTTGTTTCTCAAGAGAATGAAAGGATAGAAGCAACTCTATTCTAGGAACGAAAACATTTTCTGTGCGAAACATTTTGGCAATGACCAGGTGGGACCCATTTCAGTTTCTTTCTTTCCGCTTGCTTTCATATAGGGAGCACACTTGTTATTTTCTTCTTCTAAATATTGACAAGATATTTTTGTCATTTTGGTAAAAGAATTTTTCTTTCTTCCTCATCGTTGCATTAGTGAAAGTCATCTTCTTTGCTTCATTGAATATCATTTTCGATTTGGGTTTAAAACACGTGCATCACATTCTTGCTTGCTGTTTTCAATTCTAGTGAACATAGATTAACAGTCGTACACGTGGGGTGATATCCATGGTATTGACAAGAAATTAATCTTACTTTCACTACACAACACATACCAAATCACATCATAATCAACACAATGACCAAACATTTCCCCTTTTTCCGCGGTATTCTCTACCCGATTGAGGTAACCTTATAAGCCAATGTAACATCCCCAATTTAAAACACCGTAACAAGGGAAATTTTTTTTTTTTTAAAATAACGTTCTCTGTTATGAATTATAAAATTCAAACACACGTTCGAGATTTAGTAATTGTTCTCTGCCCAAACCACACAGTTTGGATCATACAATTTCTTTCAAAAACGAATGTTCCCTGTTCACATATTTACAATATGGAACACACATTCAATGCCATTCAATCTCATAACAGATTCTATATGCTGCTGTAAATGACTCGATGAACTGCCGATCTTCCATTTTCATGGCTCGGAGTTTCAACGATCCTTCATTTCATGACTCGGCAACAACCGATCCTTCATGTACATGACTCGGCAACAACCGATCCTTCATGTCTGTTTATGCATAGTATATTTTATATACTTGTTCTCATAACCTTCCCCGGTTATCGAAGTGATCCATTTAAGAAGCCTATCTGAATATCTGTTACTGATATTCATCTGACATCCTGCATCTTAAATTAAGTGATAAGGACAACGCAACCAGCAATTGCGATACTTTGGCCAAAGATTTTCACATGCTTTGCATGATCATATTCCTGAATGTGATACACATCTACGGAATACGTCCTTCACTTCACTTCACCTGTTATCTAGAATGGTCTTTCCTGGTTCCTACCAGTCCTCATTGTTTAAGTTCCGTTTTAAACTTTCGATACCAGCCAGTAATATGAGCGGGTATAGGAAGGCACTCCTGGTAACTAAAGATACGCAGACATACGGTGTCGTTACCCCACGACTCCGTGTGTCTGATTACCTTTAGTATTCCGGAGTCACTCCGTATACCAGATCATACCCTATCCCCACCCCAGCTAAGATCTACACATTCAGCCTATGTATTCTAAATGTTTTAATTCGGGAGGGCATTGCTATATGTCAGCTGCAACAATGTGTCGTCATGAAGACCCCGTCTTCATGAAGACACCTTGGTCAGTAGCCGGCGATACCAATGTCCCGCAATTCTCCCAACGAGAATACACATCCCGCCCAAGTGACTTAGCCACGAGTTAATATTTTAAGCAATTTTCAGCATCCACGCCGATCCCTTGATCAAGTTTCCGTTGCAAAGCCAGTATATAACTAAGAAGGACTAACTGTCCTTTAGTTCGTTATGTATCGTCTCCTTCGTACCGAAGGGTTACATTTCCTTACTTGGTCCATTTCTTAATCATTAGATTAAGCATTCCGTACCGACGGACATAATAAGTTTACCTACTAAACTTAACCAAGATGTTTCCAACTGCAACTTATTTCATAATATTAACTTATTAGACGTCATTCAAACGAGGTCTAATCCTTGAGAAATGAATTCATTTATTTCCCTTCAACGTTACATAGTTAAGGATCATTAGTTATGAACATATGCATCCAATAACCTTTATTCCGAATTTTATCAAACGGGATCATTAATGAGGTTTGAAAACGAAGTTCAAATACTCCCAGTTTAAATTGATATTCCTTAGCTCCTAAGCTAATCCTGAATACCCTCTGATTATAAAATCATATTCCTTTTAATTTCTTTTTTTTTTTTCTTTTTAATGTCAATTCAAAATTCATTTTTACCCAAGTATGAATTAATTGCATTATTCAACTTAAAGGTTGTATTTAAGTAACAATAAATATCAGTTTCATTTCAACATCCATCCGAGGATTACGAAACAATTCCAAATTGAGAAGTAACATTTTATTCCCAATTTATATAACAATATCAAACTGATATAATTATTGAAAATATCACACTTGTAACTGTATTCAATATTTCAAGTCATAATTTGTACATTTGCCAATCCAACTGATTGGGTATAGTTTTTACAAAGTATTTATACAATTCATGGACAGAAGAATATATTTTCTTCTTTCACAATTCCTCAAAGAGGAATAAAAGCAACAGTTACAATTTAATTTACACCAAATCAAGAGGCATCAGAAGACAGCCAAGTCTTCATTCTAATCAAATTTCATCTGCAAAATGAATTGCACGGGTCAGTTCAATGAACTGAGCACATTAAGCACTTATCCTTAAAATAAGATGCTTCAACTAACTGTTTCAATAAAAGAACCCTGCTTT
This sequence comes from Taxus wallichiana var. yunnanensis, assembly GCA_018340775.1. Taxonomy (NCBI): domain Eukaryota; kingdom Viridiplantae; phylum Streptophyta; class Pinopsida; order Cupressales; family Taxaceae; genus Taxus; species Taxus wallichiana. Next base: position 27,815,838 of record CM031236.1, on the reverse strand, counting down.
TATGAAACAACAGCAAAACATCAATCTCGAAAAGCACAAAAGAGAGATCAGCATACCCACTAATTCATCAAAATATCATCACAACCAGCCAAGGGACTGCTGTCCCGTTTTCACATAATCATTGCAAGTATCAATTTACAGTATTTGCAAAGTTAGGAATACAAGTAGCTTGCTGCCTACATAGCATACAGTTATCTTTTCCACGCCTTTCATTAATAACAATTGCAAGGAATGAAACTAACTGAAAATAAATCCATTACTTTCCTTTCCGTTCATGAAGCATGTTAATTTTAAGGCATTCAAGTACAACAAGAAAGCGAACAGCAATGCATATAGTAGCTCTCATCTTAAGCACTATAATTTTCTTCATTCACGAATTCCAGGTTCCTAACCAGGACGAAAGAAGAAAGATCATTTTCCTAAAACATTAATTCATATCTCTATTTCTTTCCACATGACCGTCCTAACAGTGGAATCCAAACGAAGGACAAATCAAAATAACAGTTCAGAGTGAAACTTACAAAATCCACTCGGAATTCACTTTCTGGCAGCAAGAATAATTTCATTTATTTCCAGTTCATATGAATGCCAAACAGGTTAGTAAGACATTATATTTATCGTGGAGCAAACCATATCAATATATATATTAGGTATTTGCTATACTAGAAGATTCCCTACTTCTTACACTGTATAGCTAACCAACAACAATTTTGCAACCACATGAGTATGTATATTCATATAATCTTTTATACCTCTGAACACATATAGTTCTTAACGACAAGTTGTACATTGCTGTTACCTACAGCAAGATCGAGGCATATGCACAGTAAACTCCGATGTTACTTTCAGAGTTCCAAATATCAAAAAAAAGAAGAATTCATTCTCTATTATTTCATTAAGAACAATCATTGTCTTCGGAATGAAGTAAAAACATTCCATCACGTTTTTCTAAGCAAGACAACTCAATTCAGACAGATAACAGCGAAAACGTTCTCATTGATAAGCAAGGAAAATGAACAGCCAAACGTGTCATCCTTTCTTTTCCCAAGACCATTCGTGTGCTTATAAAGAAAACAATATCGTATTCATAATAATCAACACAACAGAGAGAGAAAAGAAATTATTTTCTTTTCAAAAGAAGTTTCAGTATAACACGACCTTAAACTTCTCATACATCCTGTACCATCATAACACGAAGGACCATATGACAAGAGCATTATCACAGTGGTGAAAACAACCATACAGTCTACCGGTTCGGATATAAAACTCTAAACAGTGAATACCCATTCCATGAAGCTCAAAAGAAATGATATTCTTTTTAATTCCAAACAGCATACAGCAACAAAAGATCTCATTTCCGTCAATGAAACTTCAGTACAGAAACAAGTCAAGCCGTTCACACTGCCTTCAACATTTTATCTCAAAAATTCATGTGACAAAGACAATCACACAACAATAAAACAATTCGCACTGCCTGTACTGTTCTTATAAAACATCTATTTCATACACCATACTGTCAACAAACCCGCACGTCGAAGAAGTGTTTCCAACCAATCAATTACAAGGACGGATTAACCACAACAGCAAAGGGGACGACTGTACCCCGTTATTTCCAAAAATGACAGCAAGAAAGGAAGGAAACCCAAATCATAGCAATAAAACACGACTGTAATTCCATTTTTCTTTTCACAGGTAATAGCAGTTCCAAGCACAACATCAAGTAGGACGATTACACTATAAGGAATAGTTTATACAGCCTGTCCATTTCATACCACATGTACAGAAGAAGAAAATGTTTATTTCTTTCTACAACACGGTCAGCGACCACAACGGTAATTCCTATTCCAAACAAATTGAAGCAACCACAATTCAGGCCGAGCAACCAAGCCATTTCATATCATTTTCCAAGAAAAAGAAGGCAAGAATCAACAAATCCATTTCCAAATCAACAAAAAAATCAAGCAATCCCAACCCAAGAGCAGGGTTGTTTTAATGAAACATTTAAATCAAGCAAAGATTTTAAAGAGAAGGGCTTAACGTGTCTCGAGATATCTTTTTCGAGCTCAAGAAAAACGTTGTTTGCACGCGTTTTTCTTCCACAACGGCTACACAATATTCCCAAAGACTTTCCTTCTTCCGGCTTATCCACACCCAAAACTTCCAAGAAAATGCCAAATGCAAGAGCGGGTTCGGCTAAACCAAACCAAGAAACCAAATGCAGAGCAATTTTGCAAAAAGCTCGAATCAACAAAAATGAGAATCAAAATTTCCTCACGCTGCTTCCAAGGCAAGCTGGTCGCGAGGACCAAAACCTTTAATGCAATAAAGGCTTGCCTTTCTCCTTATTTTCCACGCCACCGCCACTTGGGTTGGCAAGTCTCCAATTTTAAATTTTTCCATGCAAATGAGCTTAGCCAAGCTTCCAAATGGATACCTCTATCTCCTACCTGTCCCGCCAAAACTGGCGCCGTCCCCGAAGGGACAGTTCATAAATGCCAATGAATGCCTCCTACCCATCCTTATCCTTTTCTTCCCAAGGGTCTGCGTACCCCTTTAACTTAGGATTAGTTTTAGGTTACATAGTTCATTCGACCTAGGTCTTAGTTAGACCTTAGGTTTTAGGATTTAGATTTATTTTTCCCCCTTTTTTTTTTTTTTATAATTTAAAAATCCACTAGGATAGTAGTGTAGGATGTATGTTAGGTTTTAGGGTTAGTTTAGGTTTAATTCACACTAACCACTAACACTAACAACTTCCTTCCAGCCCCTTGCTAACATCCATGCTAACGCAGAGCAGGACGTTCCGTCCTTCCGATTACATGCCAAGGCCACCCGTGTCCAGGCATTTCTCGCCCCACGAGGTCCCGACTCGGCAAGATCAGGTTCAAGAATCGAACCCCTGTCGTTGACATTTTCGTGCTAGCTGTTCACGTCTGTAATCAGGCGCTGCACTCTTATAATAATCCTAGTCCAGTTCAAGTGTGAATTAACATAGAAAACACAAGAGGACCTCAGCTTACTTGAATCAATGGAATTGATTCTGGGTATGCTGTCAATCAGCACAAGAGCAAGCAATTATACGACAATCTGTCGCCACATCAGCAAGCACACAAGTACAGTGTTCGCTGTCCCATGCAATAAATCACAGTATGCAAGAATCCAAATTTAGCAACACATTCTCTTAAGATCAAAACATATCTTAACATATTTGCTTTCATTCCAAAAGCTATAACAGTATGTAAAACATTCACCAAGTTAACATACAAAATCAGAGTATTACAAACAAAACAAACTTGACATTTCCCTAGGTCTTTTGTTTATGATTGACATCATCTTACGTCTAAGGCATAAGCCCACAATAATTAAAACTAATCCTAGGGTTAGTCTCTTGATTTGCTTGTGCATCTTGCTTGTTTTTAGTTCTGTTTCTCTGTCATACACTATTTCAGTAATCACTTCAGAACAATTTGGTAGGTATACTAAGCATCGTTAACCCCAAATCAAGTAACTTCTTACAGCTTCTTACACCGGTCCTATTCTACCGACATTGGTTAACTTACCGATGCTACCATACCGATCGACATCGGTTATCGACCGACCGATATCGCCATCGTCTTTCACAGTTCCCAAAAAACCAGCAACCTACCAATTCCAACATTTTGTGGCTGTTTCTGTCCCTGATAGATTACATCCCTAATGCACTCTTGTCCATGGTTGTTATCACTTGGAAACAAGCTACGCAGCCATGGTTTCACATGCCTGCTCCATGCCTTTTCCTGAATCACCCCCTTCACATCCTATGGGGAATCCTACGGACACCAGTGAGGTTCCCAAAATCCCTGTAGGAGATAAGGAATTTACAAAAATTTTGGACGCTAATCCTAGTGTTGTACAGTACTATTTGTCTCATGCCCCTGACCGTACACCCGACGGTCAACTCCTTGTTGGTATGCCTATTAGTATAGCTGCTCACTTAGCTCCTTCCCCACCTGATAACTCTGCCTTGCCTTCTTCATCCTTAGCCCCGTCTCCCAACTCAGCGGCTTCAGGGGTTCATACGGCACAGATTGGCTTTCCTTTGGTTAACCTGGGGCCCCACATATCATTACCGCTGACTGCTCCTACCTCGTCTCTCTCGCAGACTGCTCCTTTCATAACTTGCTCTCTACCACCTATCCACACAAGCTTTCCTTCTCAAGCTCCGCCCACCTTTTCATTTCCACACACGTATCCGGTGGCTTCAACATCTTATATAGGACATCCCTATTCAGCCGCCTCAACATATTCATCATCAATACCTTATCAACATTTAACCCCACCATTGTCTAGTAGTGGCTCTTGGCCCAATCCGCCTCCGTTTACAACAACCGCACCATCATCTCATCCAACCACTAATTTAATCAAACAAATGATGGACAAGATGCAAAATATGGAGGCTTCTGCTATTTCAGAAGCCATAGCACCTCGACATATACCAAGTTTGTCGAGTCTATTCATCCTTCTGTCCCCCTTCATTCATATCCTCCTTAATGGGAATTACCAAAATTTACTTGTTTTAATAGTAAGGAGGATCCTCAACAACACTTGTGATCATTTAGACATGCCTGCTATCTGATTGCTCATGACGATGCCTTACTACTCCGCACCTTTCCCATGTCCTCATCAGGGACCCACCTTGGAGTGGTACAGTGCTTTAACCCAAAGACTCAATCTTCTCTTTTAACCAATTAGCCCAATCTTTCTTGGATCATTTCTCCATTAACATTGCCAAGAAAGTATCTATCACCGACCTCTATGCCATTCGACACCAAGACGAATCTATCGTAGATTTTGTTGGACGATGGTGGGGCCTCATCAACCAACTTACTTATGCCTTGCCTCGTGCCAAACTTATCGAACTCTTTACGTGGGCCTCGTGCTAAGCACATTTCTCCTACCCTCCAAATTCAAACTTTCGCACCTTTGATGAGGCCTTTACTATGGCTAGAAACTAGAGATTTGAGCCTTAGAGGACAGAAATTGCGGTTGCGCAAAAAAACCCTAATTTCCGAACCCAAGACTCCACCAACAAACCCAACACCACCAATTCTCACGCATCGATCGCTTCAAATCAAAAGGAGTGTACACGCGGTGATGGTCGAATCCAAGCACCATCCAATACCCCACCTAAAACCACCTATAAGTATAAAGTGAGCCCATCAATTACACTCCTTGGGAGAAAATTATGGTGTCATTTGGAAAAATTGTTCAAAGTGGGAACTATTACCTTACCTCATGTTAAACCTCACTCCGGGTTTGATTCCACCCGCGCTATACCTTCTTGGTACAAAGAAAATGACTTCAGAATCTTCCACCGCGTGAAGGGACACAGTACGAAAACTACAAAGATGTTGAAAAACATAGTGCAAGAAATGGTTGATGCAGGGGGATATAACCTCGATAATCCTAATGCCCTCGCTAACCAAAATTTGAAAATCTTCAACAAACCATTCCCAAACACTCATCTAATAAGAACATAAACCAAGATATCTTAGCCGAGGAGAGTGTTCATGAAATCCATGTAGTTTTCAACTCCCAACCAAAAGCTTCTATCGAGGAAATTCTGAATCAAACCTCTTTACTAACGCAGGGATCCAAACCCCCTCCACCCCCATCAAGACAAAACGATAACCTTACCATTCCTTTACCCATAAAGGAATTAACCACCCAGAGTTCTCTTCTCACAGATGAGCCTTCTTACACCACATCCCTGCAAGACTGTGAGCGGATGTTATCTAACTTATCTATTTCCCAAACATCTCCTTCTACCACTCTTGTTGTACAAGAGGAAGGCTCGTCACTTTTTCTGTCATCCTTAGAAGAGACACCTCTCGAACCAACATCACCAAATTCTTTAATCATGACGGATCCTCTCAAACATGCCCTCCTACCTATTAGTTCTTCATCACCTAAATCTTTTCAGCGACCGGTTGACCTCTTAACGCCCATTGATACAATGCCTCATTTACCCCCTGTATCACACCCACAATGGACCGGAATCACAACCCACCTCTCTTCCATACAAAATTTCCTATTCACACGTGAAGATTGTCATCCCTCAGAAGATAGACGAGTCCTATGGGAGCATTTGAGTACACCATGCTCTACTCAAATGCAGATGACCGATCCAGACATCTCTACCATATACCCGAGGTGTTTACAAAAGCTCAAAATGCCTATGTCCTCATCTTCACCCCCCTCATCTCTACCAAATACCTCATCCACCTCTATTAACCTAACCAAACCTTCCCCTACGCTTGGGACTTCACTAATACCCAGCTTGACACACCCACCTAAACGGTTAGATTTATCCAAAAATAAAGCCGTCCATCCACCTAGGAGATAGACCCAATCTCCTCAACTCCAATCTATGCCTCATCACAACTAAAACCATCACCATCACACCTACCTTCTATATTGGGACCTCATCCCTCCACCTTGCCTCAATACATCATACCTCCTGCGTTTTCTTTAAAACGACCTACACCTTCTACACCCATACAGAGATCCATGGGTGTATCAACACCGTCACCCCAAGTATCCTGTCCACCTATCAATCCTAAACAAACTCCATCATCAAAAGATTTGTTTGCTTGTCACTCCTCTTTCTCCGTGGTTTTTACTACCACATCATCGACCAACTAAACATAACTTCAAGCCAAGAAGCCACGTTTAGTTAAATCTAATTATCAAAACCCTTGTCTAAGCCACCACCCGTTTAACCAACCATACCCAAACATTACCAAAACCCACCCAATCAATAGCCTCATCTTCCTCTCGACTTTGACGCGCCTCAAAGGATCTTACGCCAAGATCCTTGATATGTTGGTGGAGAATGCGACCATTTCCCTACCCCCACTTAGACCCTATGATCCATCTAAACCTCGACCTATAGGTTATGATGAGTCTAAAATCTGTGCTTACCATCGCACACTAGGACATGATGTAGAGGGATGCAAAGTTTTGAAAGCCATCCTTCGTCGACACCTCTCTCGGATAGAAAGGTTAAGAAAGACAACTTACAAAGGGAGAAACCTTTAGCTTCAATTCCTTCTCCTATACCACCTATCCCCGCCTCACCAAAATCTATCATCATTGCAACCCCACCTCTCGAAAATAATGACTTATCCCTGCCATCTTCCTCCTCTCGTATCCATGAGATCAACATGATTAACATTGCTACTCGAGGTCATAAAAACAATGGGAAAGCTAAAGAAAGCACACTGCGGCCTCTCTTTCTCCGTCCGCCATCCCGATCGCACCACCACCTAAAGTGGTTATTCGTGGACCTACCTACCCCATCTCTGATGGAGTTGCCCACCATACCATGATCAAACAACTTCACCAATCACCTGTAAAAATGACACTATATGATCTCATTCAAACCTCTGAATCTCATCGACAAGCTCTCATTGAGATCCTTCAAGGTATAGAGGTCTTACCTAATGAAACCTTTCCCGTTGCCTCCATCTTAACACCCAACCACGTTGCTTCTCTCACCAAACAAACTACCACTTCCGTCCCTATATAGCAAGCCGCTGCTGTCAGTTTCTCCGAAGACAAAATTGTTGACTTTGGTGCAGAAGATCCTGACCCCGCTCTTTTCATCTCGACTTACGTCTGGGACATCCGAGTACGTCGTGTTATGATCGATGGGGGTGCTAGCTTAAACATCATCTCTTCTAAAGCCTTCCAACAAATGAATATCCCTTCTAGCTACATGTGTGCCAACCCCACCATGTTGCATTCATTCAACGATGTTATTACTTCTACCTTAGGCACCGTGATCCTTAACATTCGTGTAGGGCCACGTACTTTACCCAAACTCTTCTATGTCCTTGAGGGAGAATTCCAATACAACATGTTGTTAGGCCGCCCTTAGATCCGGGCTATGGGATGCGTTCCCTCCACCTTACATAGATGCATAAAATTCGAGTATGAGGGGATGTCCTACACTGTAAAAGATGACCCTCCCCTTCAAAACCTGCAATATGTTATATCGCCTAATGATGTGCTTGTACCAGTCAAGACACCCATTCATTTTGACCACCATCCTCCACACACCTCACCATCCACCTCAACCGCACCTACACCTTCAACCAATGAAACCGCCGCCGCAAATACCACTTCCTTTCCCGCTGACAACATCCCCACCTCAGATCCCTTAGTAGATGTTTTTCAACACCTTACACCGGGGAGTATCGCCTATATAATGTTAGCACTTTCCATACCCCACAGGAGTACGGATGGACAGCTACATGCGCATCCTACCTACGAATGTCGTGTGGGGAATTAATCTCCTACGAACCACCTAATTTCCGCACCAACCTAACATATGGGGGTGTCGATACATCCTTTGTCACCCCTGAACCTCCCCTTGGTGTGGTTCCCTTCCAATCTGATTTTCAATATCTAACTAATCGTCGCTTCGCCCTCACCTTCTTAACGCTACCGTGCTTGAAAGGTTTTGGTTTTGGTCTTTATGAACAAGGCCGACATACAATCATTCCTGTGACTACACGCAAACACAAAGATCGTAGTGGTCTTGGATTTTCTCAAACACTTACACCAAAGAAACCTCGTATCCATTTGTATCCAAGAAGACAACGACATCACTCCTTCCGAACCATCATCACCCATTTTACCATCGTCACCCACAAAGTCGATAGACCACTCGAATCCATCCCTCCTAACTTTTTTTTTATAAAACTATCTTCCCCAGGGTCCTCTCACTTATCAACGCACTAATGAAGACCCATCTTCTCTTCCCCTCTCATATCCGGACATGATCAAGAGGACTCACCTTCAATTAATGTTGTTGAGTGCCGATGACGAATGCATCCTCACCACCTTGGTGCGGACGGCTCTTATATTCAACGCACCTTACCATCCGAAACTCAAACCATGTTGAATGAGTCGACTATAGAAATCAACATCCATACGAGGGACGATCCTCACATTGTGAAGACTCGAAAATCTCTTAAAGCATCGTGACAAATTGCCTTCACTACCTTCCTTCATGCCCGCAACCAAGCTTTTACGCTTGTCCTACGCCGACATGCCGAATGATCCCGACATTGCTGTCCATAACATTACCATCTAAACCCGATTCCAAACCAGTTAAATAAATTTGAGAAAATGCATCCACGCATTACTCTCTTGGTCAAAGAAGAGCTTCAACGACTCCTTTCTGTTTCCTTCATCTTACCTATTGACTATCCTCAATGGTTTCTAACATCGTACTTTTCTAAATCAATGGGGGACTTCGATATGTACGGATTTTTTCGGGACCTTAACCTCGCTTGCCCAAAGGATGACTTCCCCCTACCCAAGTATTGATCAACTTGTTGATCTCACAGTTGATTTCTCTCATGGATGGCTTCTCGAGATACAATCAAATTTTGGTATCCCTTTCTCAACATAAAACTTGCCTTCGTAACTCCTTGGGAACCTTCGCTATAAATCGTGTCATGCCGTTTGGCCTCCTCCTGCTTCAATGCTACCTATCAGCGCGGCTATGACTTACATTTTTCATGACATTAGGCACACTATCCTTGAGGATTATGTCGATGATCTTCTTGGCAAATCTAAACATCGCAGGCTGAACATCTCGATGTTTTATCCCGTTGTGTTAATCGAGAACAAGCCATTTATTACATCACCAAAGTCGTACTCTAGTGGATTACGAGATTAGGTATACACATGCATAAAAGTTGTGCCTAGCCCTATCATTCGTGGCCTCCAAACTCGACACTACCTCCTGAATCACAAAACTTTTGTCATCACCAACGTGGACCCCATTCATTATATGTATACCAAACCTCATCTAAACCAACGCATCACCCGATGGCTTATGCTCCTCGCTGTTCCTCGACCTTGAGTTTGCACACCAAAATCAATCAAAGGACAAACTATCGCAGACCAACTCGCGGAAGCCCCTTTACCCTCAAAGCAGCTTTCTCACAAATTTACTTTCCCAAGAAAACTCATCGCCACTCTTTCACTCGGTGAGGATTCGTATCTAATGACCCTCTTCTTCATGGATCCAAATTCCACGTTCAATGAGAAATTGGCGTTGTTCTCATTCCTCTTTGGACGCCGAACCTATGCCTCTTTCATTCCACTCGATTTCCCTTGCACTAATAATACAAATGAATACGAGGCCCTTGTTTGGGTCTCCGTGTTGCGTATACACTTAGGTGTAAAATCTATTAACATTTTCGGTGACTCTCAATCTGGTTTGTCACAATCAAGTTATGGGAATATACCAATGTAAAATGAGGAACTTCAAAAGTACAAACATTACATGGATTCACTTTTGACCTTATTTACTCATTATTCTATCCAAACCATTCCCCAAACTCTACTAATAAATTTCAAAATTTGGATACTATGGCTTGCTTAGCCTCATTAATTCACTCCTCACCAACCGATCGACATATTTGTCTTGGTCTAACAACTCTTTGCCCCATCTTACTCAAACCCCGGATGTTTGTATGATAAATAATGTATCTCTACTGTTGAATTTGTGTTATACCTAGTATCACCAATTTCACGACTACCTTACAACCTCTGTTCTCCCACCTCAATTTACTAGTAACGGAAAATGTGCTTTTTTAAAAGTGTTTCTCGTTATGTCATCATGGGGGACTCCTCTATAAACGTGGCTTTGATGGCATCCTCCTTCGATGTCTAACCGGCGTGGAGATTACCTATACCATCCAACAAGTCCATGATACATTTGTGGTGGAAATTTTAGTGGCCTTGTCGTGGCCAAACGGATCCTTTGCCAAACGGAGGCTATTATTGGCTACTCTTAATAAAGACTCTGCTACGAATATGTTAAGCATTGTGTTATGTGTCAACAACATGCCAATCTTCAACATACTCCCATACATCCGCTACGGGTCACACGAGATCTTTGGCCTTTCTCCCAATGGGGTTTAGACATTAGTGGTGAGATTCACCCGCCCTCTTCGCAACGTCACCGTTGGATAATCACAAAGAACCAATATTACACTAAATGGGTGGAGGCCATTCCACTCATTTCAACCAAAAAAAAAAAAATCGTAGAATTCATTAACCATCACATTATCTCTGCTTTTAGGTGTTCCTCATCGCACGATAATCACCTATAATGGAAAATCTTTCAAAAATAAGTTGTTACAAGACCTTTGTGACAACTTTGGTATCAAACTTAGCTTCTCATCACCTTACTATCCACAAGCAATGGTCAAGTTGAATCTTCTAACAAAACCCTAACCAAAATTCTCATGAAAGTCATTACGATTCTAGAAAAATTGGCCTCGATCACATCCCCTTTGCCCTTTGGGCTTATCGTAACAACATTCGTACCTCACTAATGCCACCCCATTTTCTTTGGTATATGGTACCAGGCTCTCTTGCCTCTCAAATACAAATACCTCCCCAAGAATATCTCTTCAGGATATTCTCACCAATATCATGATTTCCAACCAGTGGTTAGCCCAATTGAGCTTCTTGATGAGCGTCGAATTATAGCTCTTGACCACCTTCAAATCTATCAAATCGCATCAAGCGTGCTTATGATAAGAAACTTCATGAGCATACCTTTAAGGTTGGTGATCTTGTCCTCAAAGAGAATCAACATGTAACCAAACTAAAAAGAGCAAACGTGGAAAATTTGCTCCTAATTGGATTGGGCCTTACATTATCACTCACACTTACGGATCGTGCACTTATCGTTTAGCTTTGCTTAATGGTAAACCTAAACTCGAACCCCTTAATGCCTTATCTTCATCCATTCTATTTAGTTGAATTTAGTGTTATATCACTTCTTATCTACCTTACTCGTCCTTATGAGCTTGTTTACCACCTCATAAACTTTGTTCCATGCATCTCAAAATAGAATCAAGCTCACGTGGTTTGGTCCTCACCTCCTCTTAAAGATGCCTTCCCTTTTGTCCTCCCATGACTTAAAAGTATCAAAATAACATATTCTCAATTATACACTTATGGGATATTCTTGAGTCGACTTCCTACAAAACTAGATGCTTCATGCCAAACAGCTAACATCTAGACCTCTAAGTTATACATAGACTCACTCCTTGAAGGACTAAACTATGTGCAAAGCCACTTTTGCTCTTATAAATAGATGCTCCTGAAGGACAACTATACACAAAACCGCATCTCCTACTACTATAAATAGACTGCTCCCTCAAGGACAACTATACAAACTCAACCTTTATCGAAGCTTCTCTCATTGATCAGCTTCGTGAAGACCTCAAGAACAACAAAATACACATCCCATGTAGACTTCCCGCATCGATCGGTTATATCCAAAAAATAAAATTGTCGCCGTATTCAAAAGCACTTTTGAGTCACGGACTTGTCTATTTAGGTTTTTTTCTTTTGTCACACCCTAATCACCTTTTAACAAATCCTCTGCCCCCGGGGTCTACTGCAGCCACCTCACCTCACCATTCCATCAAAGCAACAAAACTCAAGGGATGTGATGTATATCTCGATATATTATGATTATACAAACTCTATTTACCAATCCACTTCTCGCATATGCAAAAGTACCTAGGATTCAAGTTCATCCTACATTAATATGTGGTTTGTTTAGCTCTTTTCAACTACGGGACACTTTTGCCTCTTTTACTCGAATCTAGGATTATGTGTTGACCTTAATTAGGACATGGTTCCCTACTAATTGGGTAAGTGAACTTTCGCTTCACCTATACCTACACCAACATCGCCAATACCTTACCAACACCAACAACATTACCCTACCAATATCAATATTTTTTACCAACCGAAAAATTGCCTAACCACAACCAAATTTCCAACCAAATTCACTCTCTCCCCCCAAGGTCCTAAGGGAGAACTACATCGGTCCGAGGCCCCTCCTTACTTTGTGCAATGGGCTATGTAGGCAGCACTTAGGAGACATGGGGTCTCCCAAGGTTAGCTCGACCATCCCCTACCATAACCTATCATGTGTTGTGTTTTTCCTTAAAAATATAAGTATCTTCACGTATTTATATTGATAACACTCACCTCTCAACCAACCATTTGGCCCGACCCAAGGCCGCAACCAACCATTTGGCCCGACCCACGGCCACAACCAACCATTTGGCCCGACCCACGGCCGCAACCAACCATTTGGCCCGCCCCAAGGTCGCAACCAACCATTAGGCCCGACCTAAGGCCGCAACCACCCAATCAGGCCCGACCTAAGGCCGCAACCACCCAATCTGACCCGACCCAAGGCCCTCACTCATCAATTGGCCCGACCCAAGGCCGCACCAATTAAGTACCTCACCCAAAACCCACAAATTACAATTTTATCCACCCATCATGTAACTTTTTGTTCAATCCGGCTCACCTATTCGTGTTTTAGCATGATTAGGATACTTGACTTGATCAGTCGACCAACTTTTCCTAGACCGAGACCGTGACATTTATCTCAACCAAACCAACCATTTGGACTTTGCCGAACATGCCTAAACGTTCTTGTACCTTACCCGTTATATCCTGGAGCTACTTCCTATGCCTTGGATACCGGATTATATCAACCTTGTTTGGATAAACTATCGACCTTTGCCTATGTATTGCGTGTTTGTTCTTCAAATCGTACCCGGTCGCACTACTACATTTCAATGTTCATCCACTTCCTTGCACTTACCCCACCATCTTACCATCATCTCAACACCATTCACCCTTTATCAACCCTATCCCTGATTTCACATCACCTCAATCTGTGATAGATTTGAGGGGGATTACCTATACCCTTAACTGGGGCAATCACTTCTTATTAATTGTCAGTGCAACTTTATAAGACAAGCTACATGACAACAAGGGGCTAATGTAGACACCAAATTTGTGTCTTACGACACCCTGTGCCCCGCATCTCATTTCGCAACCTAACCTCACCACCTAAACCTTGCACAATTATTTATTAATTACCTTATAATTAATAAATCCACATCTCCAAACCTGCCACCTCATTTCGCCACCTCATCATGACCTAGCCCTAACCCTAAACTAACCTAATTAAGACCTATAACTTGGTCTACATCCACACCCATGACTAATTACTCCTCACCCGCACCAAAACCAACCTAATAATGACTTGACCAAGCCCATAACTAATCCCTCGGGAGAAAAGGAGGGAAATTTGGCTATTTTACTAAAAATAGCCCACTTTGACTTAACCGACATCGGTTCCTACTGACCGCCATCGGTTACGTAACCGCCATTGGTTCCCTGTAAATGACTTCCCCAACCAAAAACAAAGGATCCGAATTCATTTGAAGAAATCTGGAATTCACTTGGTAGAGCAGAGACAAGTGAAGAAAAGAGAAGAGTTTGCAGAGAAGGACATCAAGCCCAAGACTGTAATTGAGTAACCAGAGCCCAGTGACACTCATCTAAGCATTGGGAGAGAAGATAGCTCACTTTTGATTGTCGGATCATCCCACCTGAGCCCTGCTTTGTCATCACAGTCCTTGGACCTATATCTTCATCAGAACTAGTAAGTAGTGTCTTGTAGGTTTTTAAATAACATTTCTTGAACTTTTGAATCACGTAGAATTACAAGTTCACTCTTGGATCTACTACCCAAGAGCCCCCACATCTAACTATCATTCCTCTACCCTTACATTGCCCCAAGAATAGCCCCCACACTCTCTCGAGTCTTATTCATCACCCCATTGCCTATCCCTAATCATTTGCCACCTTATAAACACCATAGTCACCTTATAGCCAACCTTTTATTAAAATCCCTAAATCACCGCCCCTACCGATATCGGTTATCAAGAATCGGTACCGCATATACATACGATGACTGACATCGATCCCATATGACTCAAACCAAAACCACCTTTCTTCTATTGCTTTTTAACAAGGTAATTAAAGTGTAATTTTGCAATAGCCTATTTGCTATCATTTGTGTTAATTCATATTAAAAGGGGAACTGACCACCTTCGAAAGGAAGTCTAATATTTCCTGGACCCAAGGCAGCCTTCCTCATTTATTGTCTAACTAAAATCTGGTGGTCTTGTATTCTTACTTGCAGTAGTCCTTCCTAGACAAAAAAGGAGTTCTTCACAATCAATCTGATCTCTCTCTACGGTACATGCACACCCTCTCAACATTCAATGTTATTCCTCCTAGCCCTAACCCTTATCTATTTCTCAAGAGAATGAAAGGATAAAAGCAACTCTATTCTAGAACGAAAAATTTTCTCGTGCGAAACACCCACAACTAATCTCACACTTTATAGGCCAAAGTCAGAAAGGAGACATGATCTAGATGACCTCCAGGATGAGGAGGCAATAAAGGAAATGATCACATCCTAGGATTATAAGAAGGGATCGAGATACTATGACGTCATAGATATCAGCAATTCGGTGATGAAAATGGTCAGCACACCTCGTTTCCAAGCTAAATGGACAAGAGAGGTGGACCCAAGTGAGTAAGCCCTGGTTGAATGTCTCGTAGAAAGGTCATAAAAGGCACCATGTACAATATCTCCCAGTACATAGTAGATGAGATTATAAGCAGCGCGGAGGACAGGAGAAAGATATTGTTTGGGAACATTCTAATAACCATTTTGTTCTCAAAATTAGGTACCGGAGATGCATCCGATAAGTTCGTATGGGAGTGAGTCAATGACAGGGGTGCACAAGGCGTTCTTGGATAAATGGTATATGTGCCTTAGGAACGCATTCGGGTAGAATGGCGGATCCCAGAGCAACTCCCCATGATGACTGAAGGAGAAGCAGAGTTCACGGTGTACCAACACTTCTGCATTGGTAGATTTATCTTGGTGGATGGCAGTTGGAGTCCCTAGTGCAAACTCCCCTTCTCATTTACTAGCCTAATTCTTCCAAGCAGGGGTAAATAGATATAAGGAGTCAAAGAAGTTAAGACTCGACCTATCCACCCTCGACAGTGAACACAAAGAGATGAGGAAGAAGCTGGTCTATCCAGAAAGTGCATATACGTTGAAAGGTATGTGTCGCATCGTAAGGCCGATGACCTTACCGATTGTTGAGAGCACTTTGCTGCTAGAATTTACCTATGCATAAGGCCAAAGTTTGAGAAGGGCGCGTACGTAGAAAATGAAATATCCATCCCAGATGACCCCATGGGAAGGAAGAAGCCAGCACTAAAGTGCAAGGAGAAAGAAGAAGAAGAGGAAGAACAAGGGGTGGTGGGGAGGCAGGATGTAGGTACCATGGGGCCGAGTACCTATGTCCTGGAAGAAGAGAAGAACAGTGGTCAAGGAAAATACCCCAGAGCCTGTGAAGCCACCATCCCCTAAAGAACCTTTAGATGAAGAAAAGACAACATCCCCCACTCCAGAATTTTCACTAGAGAAGAAGAACAAGGAACAGAGGAACAAGGGTCTAAAGATATGAACGACCTGAACGCCTATGTAGGTGAAAGGGATGACGATGAAGGGGAGGAGCTAGAGGTGGATCAAGAGCCAATTAATATCCATGACTCAAAAGGAGAGGAGGCTAAGAATGCAAATGATGCCTTCATTTTTGTAAGGAGGAAATAGATGTGCCCAAGCTCACTCAGGAGGAGGTGGATGAGAAGGCAACAAGAGAGGCAGAAAAGATAATTGATGCCTTGTCAATGAAGATTTGGGGTACAAGTAGACCTTGTGCTTGGTGAGTTCAAGAAGGAATAGAGGGAGAAGAGTGGAAGTAGCACGAAAGGACCAACTCTCTTGGTAACTATTCCCAAGGGCGTGCGCACGGGAAGTAAATGTGTGGAAGGGGGAAGGACAATGATGAGTTACATTGATGACCCCAACAAATTTTTATGCATGTGTTTCCAAAGTACCGTGCCCACCAAGGAGCTCACCACCATGGAGTCCTTTGACCCTGAGGGAGGATACCCGTGAATGAGGAAAATGCTATCTTGGGCATTCGACTCCCACCTCGATGAGCCTGAATTTGAAATTAACCAGGAGTGGTATTGAAGCTGTCAAGGAAAGGGGGACAACCCCATTGTAAACATGTAGCAACTATCAGACGAGCAAGTGTGTAATGCGTTGAACAAAGTCTCAGTGGAAATTGAGGCTAGGCTCTTCGGTAGAAATGACAGGGTTAGAGCCTTGGAGGACCAGTTGGAGAAAAGGAAGGAAGAAGTGGTGAAGCTGACGAAGGATCTCAACCTGGAGAAATTAATCAGTGCGCAACTACAGAGGGAGCTTTAGGAGGAAAAGGCTAGGGTGCGTGAAGTTTCCAAGAAGGTGGAGCTCATCTCCCAATCAATTATCACAAAGCACCTGGACCTTAACCCTCTTGTGTAAAAGTATAGATCCTCCCAGAGTGCTTAGAGGACTTGACTCGGATCCTCACCATGGAGAGGCATCCCTTGAATTTAGAGTCGCAGTAAGAGGTAGCAGAAATCACTTCAAGAAAGAAGACAAGTTGAAGGTCATCATGCTCATGGCTGAATACAACAAGGTGCTCGCCGACATAAGAACAACCACACAAACCTGTGGGGTCACTTACGACCACTGCGTAGATCAAGACAAAGTGACAAGCATACTTTGCCACAAATACGAGGCCAAATTGAAGGAATTTAGAGAAAAGAATAAGGGCAATAGAGCTGAGTGGGAAAGGATCATGGCTAAGGTAGAGAAGAAATCTGAAACCATTGAGAACCGGCGAGTCTCAATCAAAACCCGGCTAAAAGAGCTCTACAAGGTCATTACAAGGAAGATGGATGCCCTGGAGGACCACGCTAAAGAACTAGAGACATGGTAGAAACCATTACCACACAAGGGGAGGGGCTAACTTACAATGAGGTGAGCACCTTGGTTGGTGACATCTACACTAAAGCGCAGAAGGAAGTCAGTGCTTGGAGTACACTGGAGGCCGACCTCTAGCAAAACTTTCCTCCTTCTTTAGGAAAATTTCCCCTATTCTTTCTCTTCCCCTTTCTTTATTCTTTCCCCATTCTTTTCCAAGGCAAGGCCTTGCATTCTTTTATACTGCATTCTTTGAGAAGGTTCCTGAGGGCGGAGAACAGGTGAAGTGTGGGGTAATGTTGGGCCCCAATTTTAGCTTCCAAATCTTAAGGGTGCATAGGCGCGCATGGCAAGAGAAAGCGCGCAAGTATAGGCGCGTAAGGCAGAGTTCAAAAGGCTTCTTGAAGAACCTAGGATGTGCGTGCTCCATGTGAAGAACAATTCAGACTTAGCCATTTTTGGCCTTTGGGATAAAACACATGAAGAACATGTTCCATTTGGATAAGGTTCCAGCCTGGCGATAGGGTGTCCTGGAAGGAATATACCTTGCGATAGAAAGATCTAAAAAGTTAATCATGACACGGAGAGGCATGTGCCTGGGGTGACCCACACCTTGACACTTGGGGCCAGATCTGAGGCTGACAGAGGAGTTTGTTAGAGCTCAGAGGCCTATTTATATGTGCACCCTTAGCAAAGAAAGGGGGAAAAACAAGGTAGCAATGAGCTCAAGGTTACTTACGCTTAACTATGGGATGAAAATGGGTACAAAATTCAAGTAAGGATGTAATGGGGAAATGGGGAATGAATTTTTTTGACTTGTGAGAATACATGTATGGATCCACATATGGCGCATGCATGACTACAGTCTACCTCTTGTAATATTTTATAAGTAAACACTATGAATGAATGTGATAAGGTTGCATTGTGATAAATGTATCAAGACTCTTTCTCTGTATTATCTGCATATTACTATTGCACTTTGTTCTTATATAATCATGAATCTTGCTTAAATGGTTAAGTATAGTAGTAGATTTACAACTCTTAGTTCTATTATTTATATTGCGTGCTTTGGTTCTATTATGACTGAAGGGGTATAGAAGCCGTCCTGAGCTCTATAGCCCTTCATGTCTGTTAAATCACTAAGTCAGAATCATGAGCTATGCCTTCCACTAGACTCACATAAAAGAGAGACTCGGCTCCCTCTCGTGCACCTCGGGTGAGCGCCCAGCACCCGCTGGGTGATAGGCCAATGCGCATGAGGTTCCCTTGTTTTTAGTGGGTGTAAAAGTGACTACATATGGGTTTGATAGGAACTTATGTAAGTAATAAAGCTTTAGTTTCATTTGGAAAATATGACTCTCCTTTCAAAAATGGAAGAAATTAGAAGATTTATTTGGTAAGGTGGGTCATATGAGAGAAATGCAAATTGAAATTGAGATCACCTCTTAAACCTCAAGATTTTCCAACAATTATAGACTATCCGACCAAGTTCAAGCATTTGTTGACACAATTGAAGGGGAGTGGAAGAGACAAGAAAGATGAAGAGTGTGTTTACTTGTTTCTATCTAAGTTGAGAGGACCATTCCAATTTTTTTCTTCCATCTTTTTCTCTAGCATGGATGCCTTAGGTGAAACATTCAAAATTCTCAACTTAGAAACATTTTGTGAAAGACTGACTAGGAAGAATCCAAATTGTCTCACCTTTATTCTTCCACCTCTCAAAAGGTATTAGTTGCATCTAATCCTAAGGGCAAGGGAAAACCAAAAAGTAAAACCAAATCCACCCCTTCTCCATCTCAAAGTGCTCCTAAACCCAAAGAAAACAACTCTAAACCCAAGGAGTCTTCTAAATCCAAGAATAAGTCTAGCCTTTCATGCTCTTTTTGTGGGGATATTGGTCATGAAGAACATAGGTGTTATAAGAGAATGCAAGCCTTAAAGGATGTAGTCAAGAAACACAAAATTTCTATCTCCACCCCACCTCATTCTAATCAACATGGAAAGGAACTTAATGTTGTTGGGATATCTCAATCACCACTTGCAGACAGTTGGGTTATTGATTCTAGTACTTCTCATCACATGAATTCTTCCAAGGAGTCTTTTGTTTCTCTAGGTTTGAGTTCTACTTCCAAAATTGAGGTTGAAGATTCTTGCTCTCTTTCGTTAAAGGAAAAGGTGATATACAACTTGATGGTGGTAGTATCCAAGATGCAATATATGTTCCTAACATCACAACAAATTTTTCATAATCGTTTAAGGAAAAATAATGACTTTTACACCACATGGGGCGAAGTACAAACTTTTTTAGAGTGTTATTCACTTGATGCTCAAGGTATTGTTGATCATAGTTCTAGACTATATAACTTTTAGGATTTTGATGACACTTCCTCTATAGGGACAAGATTGGTTTCTCATGTAGATTCGAGAGTAAGATTTGGCATGAAATATTTGGACATCTCAATCATAGATATTTGAAGGAGTTGAGCACTCATGGTATGGTAGATGGTCTTCTAGAGTTTCTTGTCTTGAAGGATTTTTTCATGGATGTGCATTAGGAAATAACACCAAGATCTTTTTCCTAATAATTTGTCTAAGAGAGCTTCTTCACCACTTGAGCTTGTGCATAGTGACTTGATGGTTTTTCCTACCCATCCTCTTTCAATGGAGCTAAGTATGCACTTACCTTTATTAATTAATTCTCAAGGCGTACTTGGGTTTATTTTCTCAAATACAAAAGTTATGTTTTTTCACATTTCAAAGTATACAAGGCTTTTGTCAAGAAACAATCTTCTAGTTGCATAAAGAACCTTCATACTAATAATGGGGGGAGTACTTCAGCAATGAGTTTTCTAACTTTTTGGAAACTCAAGGCATTATTCACTAGCATTTTGTTCCTCATACTCCACAACATAATGGCTTAGTAGAATGAAAGAATAGAACTTTGAAGGAAATGGCTAACTATATGATGCATTCTAGATATTTACCTCCTATCTACTAGGCATAAGTAGTTAATTGTGCTAACTATATTCAGAATCAAACACCATATAGAGCACTTGAGTATTTGACTCCAGAGTAAGCTTGGTCCAACACTAAGCCAAATGTCTCATTTTATTGAGTATTTGGGAGCCATGCTTGGGCCTTTGTGCTAAAGAAGAAAAGGAAAGCTTTGGATAATAAGATAAAACCCTTCATCTTTGTAGGGTATTGTGAGGACGTGAGAGCTTATCAAATTTTAGATCCTGATACTCATGACATTATTTTTCAAACACATGTTCAGCCTTTGATGAGTGCTTCACTCATGATTCTTCATCTTCTTCCATACCTCCTTCTTCATATCATCTTAAGGATCATTTATTTGAAGAGGTTGATGAGGAGGTTATAGATCTTGTTGAGGATCCTATTCCCACTAATTTTGTCTCTATCCCTAAGTGGTATCGTACTATAGTTTCTGAGGCAACACCTTTCATATAGGATCTTCCACCCAATATGAACCATCACACACATTTAACAGGTTTTGGAATTTTGTGTCGTAGGTAGTTTCTGAGGATGCACAGTCCTTTTTAAAGTCTCATGGGATACATGAGTGGGATGTCATGCGATGACAGTTGAGTATTCTTCTTTGATGAAGAATCATACTTGGGATTTGGTATCTCTTCCTAAAGGAAGAAATATGGTTAGGTGTAAGTGGGTATATCGAACCAAATACATAGATGATGGGTCCATTGATAATTATAAGGCTTGTCTTCTTGAAAGGGTTTTTCACAAGTTGAAGGTATTGATTACTTTGAGACTTTTACACCCAAGCCAAGATGGATTTTATACACCTTGTACTTTTATTGCTGCATCATAGGGTGGCCCATATACTAGATGGACATGAAGAGTTTCTTTTTACATGGAGATGTACAAGAGGAAATATACATGGAGCAATCGGTTGTATTTGTTTAGGATTGTTCTCTTGTTTATAGGCTTTGAAGGTCTCTCTAGTGTCTCAAACAAGACCCTTGGGTTTTGTATGAAAAGATGGATTCTTTTCTTCTATCTATTGGTTTTGTTCATTGCCACTCCGATCATATAATGTATCTCCATGTTGGTGAGGATATTGTGATACTTGTCTTACATGTTGATGATCTGTTACTTACTAGTAGCTTGTCTTACCACATTCAAACTATTCAGAGGGCTCTTTCTACATAGTTTGACATGATAGATCTTGGGTTATTGCATTATTTCCTTGATTGCATATTTCTCGACAGATTCGGGATTCACTTGAGTTAACAAATTACACCATTATCTTCTTCAAGACTTTGATATGGCTGATTGCAAGCTAAGTTCATCTCCTTTTTAATCTGGGGTTACTCTTACTTTCACATCTACCACACCACTTTTTGATCCTACATTATATAGGTAGTTGGTTGGGATTCTCGTGTACTTGACCCATACTCACCCTTATATTTCATTTGGAGTAGGGATTATATCTCGGTTTGCACATTCTCCTCATAGTAGTCAGTGACAAGTTGATAAAAGGATTTTGCACTATTTATAGGGAACTTCCCACTTTGGCCTACAAAGACACTATGGATTCTACTTAGTTGGTTGGATATACATATTCAGATTGGGCAGGTTCTATTGATGACAAATGTGCAGCAATTCGCTATCTTTTTGTCTTGGTTCTTCTCCAGTTGCTTGGGCGTGCAAAAAGCAATAGGCTATTGCACTTTCATCTTTAGAGGCAGAGTATAGGGAAGCCGATTCTGATGAGTCAAGATTCTTTCACTTTGAAAGTTATTGACAAAGTTTGGATTCCCACAAGATTCACTGAGTGTACTTTGGTGTGACAACCAAAGTGTAATTCACATTTCTCACAACCCTTTTGAGCACTAGCAGATGAAGCATATTGAGATACACATACACTTCATTCACAAAGACATTCAGATGTAGTTCTTTTCTTGGAGTACATTCCGACTCAACAAGGTTTTGGACATCTTTACAGATCCTTTTGTACTACCTCGCTACCTTGAGTGGAGTGGAATTCTTGGGGTTTGAAGGTTATTCTTGGGGTTGTTCGTGAGAACACCTTCCTTCTTCTTCTTATTTCTCTTTCCTTCTATCGTGATTATTTCCTTATTTTGGTTCACGATTTATTCATGGATATATTGTACATGAGTACCTCATTAGGCCTAGTTGTTGGGAATCATATTGTGGACATGTCGCTTCTATTTTGGCCCATAGCTTCACTTAAGGGGAGGTGTTAGAGTAGGTATTTACCTTAGCTCATGTTCACCTAGGTACTTTATTTACCTTTATTGTATTTATCCTCACCCACTTATGTGTGTGGATATTTATTTTTATTTATTTAGATCTTATGGGGATATTATCTACTTTGTTAGGTATAGTTCTTTCCTCGATCCATGGTATTGACTAGTTCTTTCCTTGATCTATGGTATTGACTAGATCCTTGATGTCTAGTTCTTTCCTAAATATATATGGTCTTGACTAGTTCTTTGATGACTAGTTCTTTCCTTGATTTATGACTTGATCTATGACCTTGACTGGTTCTTAGATTGTTATTCCTCTGCCTATATAAGCAAGTCCCACTCTTATTATATTTCATTGAATTACATAATAATATATGATATTGTTTCTCATTTATTTGCAAAGGTTTATGTAAATTTATTTTGGTGAATTGATTTCATCTCATTGATCACGGTGTTTAATTAACATCCGAGTTCTTGTCTTGGTACGATCTTGTTATCGTTCCTTTTACCCACCACATGACCCTTGGAGGCTCCGATAAGCACTTTTTCCATTTTTCTAGCCCCGCTCTAAGCCACACATGTTGGACACTTGCCACCTAGGGGTGGAGGTGCAATTTTGTGTCCACTTCATTCCATCTAAGGGGAAAATAAGGATATAAAAATGAACCCCAACCTTTATCTCGCTAGGTTCCTCATGTGACTAAAGACAATCTCTCGGTGGTTAAAGTGAGCTCTCTTCGCTAACCCCTCAACATGTGCATGAATGCCACTCATCACCTAAGGGTGGAGAATTATTTTTTTCCCTTCATCCCTTCTAAGAGGATAATGGGTAAAAAATGTGCCCCTCCTCATGCTTATAAAACCGGAGTTAGTCATTTTTCACTCCCCCACTTTTTCTTTGTTTCTACCCGAAACTCGTGATTTTTTTCCAAAATCTTCTTCATCCATTTTTCCTCTTGCATTCATCCTTCCATTTCTCCATGATCACATCAAAATAATCTCTCACAAAAATTACAAATTTTTAAATCTCCGTGCTCATATTTTCCAGATTGAATTTGTGTCCTGCGAAGGAAAAATCTTTGTATCTTGCAAATTGGTGCACAGATTGAAGTGAGGTTTTTGTTCTTCACAATTTCCAAGCGCCTTGAAGACCCAAGTGATATTACTTATATGCATGGCCCAATTTTTTTATGGAAAAAAATCCCCAACTTTGTAGCCCCATTTTGTAAAATTTTATTTGTTGTTCCAGTGATCGGTTTGAGCTACAAATTTATATGTCAGATAAAGAGAAAAACACATCTCAAAAAATTTGGTTCCATCAAAATCATAGGTCAAGAAATCCACTTTCCAAAAATAGTAAATCTCTACATGAGAACTTACTATAAATAGTAAATCCTCATAGTGGGCAAATTCTTTAAAAGCAATGTGTACAGAGAACATCCAAGAAATGGG
Source organism: Taxus wallichiana var. yunnanensis (assembly GCA_018340775.1). NCBI lineage: Eukaryota > Viridiplantae > Streptophyta > Pinopsida > Cupressales > Taxaceae > Taxus > Taxus wallichiana. The sequence continues at coordinate 27,791,337 of CM031236.1, read as the reverse complement.
TGAAGTGGAAAAGGGTGAAAAAGATAATTTTCTAAAAATAGTAAACTTGCATTCCTAGTACAAAAATCATAAGTTGCAACCATGAAATTCAAATTTACAGAATCAACCCAGCCTAGACTCTCTCTTCGAGTACTCAACCTCGGGGGCACAGGTGATGTCACCCACATGGACCTTGAAGATTGTTGATCAGCGAATACTTGTTAGAGAACATACAAAGAGTCTGCATGGGAGAGAAGGCCAGATCAAGGGCGGGCGAAGGACCCACACGCGAAGGCAAGTTCAACATTTAGGACTTAGCTAATTTTGAGCATGATGAACTATTTTTAGAAGATGACGGATGGAACACACCAACAATGTAGAGACATGCGCGCCATGCATTATCTATTTAAGGAGAATTGGATCAAAGAGTTTTGCATGGAGACAAGCTAAGAATAGGATTGACACTTTAGTTAATCAAGAGGCCTATAGATAGCACACTTGCATGTGTGATATTAATAGCATGCAACCTATTTCTGGAATAGATAAGTGGTGAAGGGAAAGTCCCCACCCTATATATATAATGTGAGGTACATAAGTAGAAGTGTGTGTGTGTGTGTGTGTGTTTGATGGATGTATGAAGGTATAGAGATATACACATATGACTAAAATACCATAAGCAGTCCATATGCACATTAGTATCATTTGACATTATTGTAAGAAGCTTTTGTGTTATTAATAGATGGAAGATATTGGATGAATCTAAGTGTCATTCACTGTGTGTAATCGAGTAGTGTATGTTATTGATTCAATCATGATTACTATTTAATGTTTGTTCTGTCATAGATATGAATGTAGCATACAATGTAGAATGATAGATTAGTTATGAATCTATGTGTTTCTTCCTTCATCATGCTAACATCATGTTAAAACAACCCTAAAGAGGGACCCGGTACCTTTGAATGCTTTGGGTGAGCACTTAGTCCGGGAGTGATGTGCCAGGTGGCCCAGGAGTTATCTAGTATATTCTAGGTTACATCATTGGTTCCATTTCCAGACCTATTTTTCAGTTGTTTTTAGGATGGTTCATGATGAAGACATACCGGTTAACTCTAGCAAGTATTGAGGAATGGATACACGATCTGGAGGAAGAATATGCATGGCGGTTCAGCAAAGTGAATCTAAGTTTAATGCACATACTTGGGTGGAACATAATCTATCTTATATGAGAGATTTTTTGCCATCTTTCCAAAGAGAATTATATGAGTGGCTTACTACCTATACATCTTAGTGGAATTGGAGGTATCACGCACTTTTTTGGACGCGGGAAGAATTTTAGGCCCTTTATGATGTTGATTTGATCTGACTTGTCTTTGTGGATACATGGTTTCATGGTGTTCTAAATAGTTATATTCTGGAATATTCAATTTCAACATACTCTTTCTCGAAGGTAGTTGAATTCTAGTTTTTGTGGTATCCAAGAGGAGTATATTTGCGAGGTATCCACTTAAGGCGATCAAGATATTGATGGTAAATTTGAACATGGAGAGTAAACCGATGGATAACTAAACTTCACCATGTGCGAGGGTAGGAACAGTTTGGTAAAGATGGAAGACCTAGCGAAGAGAGGAAGAAGAGGAAAGGTGACTTAATTTTAATGAGGCACACAAGATGGTGATAGAGAAGTAGCATTACATTGCATAAAGTATGACATTGAGGAGAGAGATGGCTCGTGAAGGATTTATAGGTCACATAGAAGATGTGGAGCTAGAGCATCGTGAATTCCCCATCTCGTAAAAACATGACAGAGATCCCCCTCGGCCTCATGTAGAAGTGTGCCAAAGATAGACTACCTAGACCATGAGCGCGCATCTTAATCCACTCCGGTGACATAGCCCTTGTGCTTGGTTTTCCAAAGTATCTAGTACAACAAGAAACCATAAAGCTAATTTGGGAAGTAGGAGATCAAGAGTAAGTCGGGAGTAAGTACATCAATGGCAGGATAGATGAATTCAATGATATTTGGAGGAACATCCTTAGGTGCATCATCTACATAGAATGTGAGTGCACATGATGTTGGATTCACCTCTAGAAGTGGAACTACCTCACAGATGGTAGGGGTTTAGTATAGTACTACCATTGGAGCATAGGGGAGTACATCTACATTTCATATTCCCACTACAAAGTGGAGGATCAAGAGGTATAGGTTTTCTAGTTATGGTGGTTCGGAGGCAGAGGGAACACAGGAGGTTTTGGATCAGGTGGTCAAGGTCCGCAGCAACCACATAATATTTATATGGAGATATCTCTTCATCTCCTAGAGTATAGAGGTATAGGGGATGCTACCAATGAAATCTAGTGGTGCGCTAAGGGGATCATGGCTACTGAGCGTAAGGCAATTCAATTTTCTATTACATTATAGGGACATGCACACAATTGGTATAGGAATTTTGACCCTGATCAAACTTGTGTGGATTATGCAGCATTGAAAGATGCTTTCTTGAAAGAGTTCTATACCCTAAGTTTGAGAAAAAGAGTATTAGTGCGCTCAAGGATATAAAACAAGGCACTACTGGAGTGTATGTGAGTATGATGCTCATTTAAGACACTTCTATCTAATTTATCTTATGATATTCATGCTAGCCAGCATGCACAATGGTTCGTTGGAGGATTGATTACACCATTTAGAAGGGCGTTGTCACATAAGACATACAATGATCCACGCAAGCATCGAAGTAGCTTTGCATGTTGAGGAAGTTGAGAGCATTAAAACTAGAATTAGTCCATTCTTAGAGGCACAAATTATAGCTATGGAAAAGCAGCTAGAGAAGCTATTAAAAATTTAGCCCATGAAATGCGCTTAGGAATTTGGTGTGCAAATTGTGAAGTGGAAGGTCAAATCCAAGGATAGTTACCATCACAGATCTATACACTCATTACTATTGGATTGTGAGATTTTTCATTTGAATCATGATGCTAGTCATTGTCCTTTGTGAGGACACGTGATAAGGAAGAATGTATCTTGATTTTGCAAGATTTACAGGTCCACGACCCATGATATACTAAGGATTTCAGCATTGATTGGTCGATCCGTAATGCTATAGACATTGGGGTATGACAGGACAAGTGTAATCAGATAATTCTAAGGGTAAGAATGAGCACTAGGATCGGGATCATAATCAAACGTGCTATGATAGGAATGAGGGGCATTTTGAAGGAGGATGTGGAAGGGGACGTGATATCATGGTGGATATGGAGGACAAGGCCGTGGTGGAGGAAGAGGTGAGTTCCCTTGTGGAACATGTTATACATGAAGATCTCTTGACCACTATAGGTGTGAATGTCCTTAGAATATTGCATGTTCTTTTTGTGGGAAGAACCATATCTATGAAGAGTGTCGAACTTATATGAGTATCTGAGTAAGAAGCATAAGAAAGAAAACAAAGGCACTGGGATGGTTAAAATCCACTGTATGGTAGAAGATCAGTGGATGCCCAAGATAGTAGAAGGACTTGAAGCATTGATAGTGAAGATTACTACACGCTGACCGAAGTAGCATGCGCAATGTAATCATTACACCGAAGCCTACGATCACCAAGGAGGAGGTTTTGCATGCAAGGTACCCAGATCCCACTCATTAGAAGGAGGTTTACTAGGATAACATGGAAGTACTAAGGAATCTTTAGGGTGAGATACAACACTTAAAGGAGCAGAAGAAAGCATCAGAGACACTCCAAAATGATATCGATGATCTATGAGAAGTGTGCAAAATATTGTGCTAGGAGAACAATATCCCACTATTAGGAAGTTGGTTAAAGGGTAACACTCATGCGTAATTCTTAAAACTCGACAACAGATCCTCGCATGTAAATATTCCCTTGATAGCATTGACTATGACAAGGAAACTACTCTAAATGCTATTGTGGATGGGTGGCTGTTGAGAACACATTAATTGGTACAAAAAGTGCGGAGTAATGTGCTTACATTAGATTCATGGGTACAAATGGAGAGGAATCCATCAGTAACCATCATCTAATGTGTTATTTATGGTGAATGGACTAAGGATACTCCCATAGGTGTTTTAAGGATGCATCTATAACTATACAAGAAGCCAAGTTCACTTGAGATTTTAAGGTATTAGCACTTGCAAAAGTAGACAATTTTCTAGCCTTTCTTGACACCCTTGGTGTAATGCGAATAATTTTGACTTGAGATTTAATAAGTGGTATATCAGCTTTGAGAACAAGGAGGAAAGGGTTGTGATACCATTGACAAATGGGAAGTCTACACCATATGTTGAGTCTCTAAGTGAGGAGGACTTAAACCGAATTTATGTATGCATTGTTCGGACCCAGAGGTCAATGATCCATCAAAAGAAGGCATCCTATAGTGGGAGGATTCTCATTCCATTAGTGATACTACGAGTATTGTTTGGGATAATTGGGATCATGGTATATATGAATTAGTAGGGCACAAATTAAAAAGTTTGGTTGCATGCAAGAATGAAATTCATTCTATTTAACCCGATTCTTAGATTTCTTTGAATATTGATGAAATAGATAGGTTAACAGGCATATGAGGAATACCTATTGAAATGTTGGTTGATAGGTTATTATGTGCATGTTGATTCCTTGATCCACAACCGATCGTGAGAGATTCCTTTTGGCTGGGAGGAACTACATGTAATGGAATGAAATACCACCAAATAAAAGTTAAACATTATGTGCAAGAACTCGCCTAACGTGTGCTAGTTCCGGGAAGTGTGATACTTCCTAGATGGTTATTAGTCCACTATTAAAAAAATTTAATGTTGGTAGTGAAGTAAATCCTATTGTAATTAAAATGATTTAGGTATCTCATTTAAAACACAATAAGAAAGATCTAATCTAATAGGCTAAGTTAAAATAAGATCCGAAGGTCAAGTAACTAGTTCTAGGTCTCTACAGGTCTAACAGAGGTCTTAGGTAGGTCACAGGTGATTAAGGGTGATGCAGGGATAGGTGGGTAGGTCACTGTTCTGGGCTGTATTGGTAAATATAGAGACCGATGTCGGTTAAGGGTGACCAACACCGGTTGGGAGAACCAATGCTGGTTATTGTGAAAACTGGGAATGCCACAGAATGAGCTTTGGATCTCCCTTATGATTGCACAAAGGACTAGGCTGGTCGAAATGAGGTATTAAGTTGTTTGGATGGGATTTGGTGAGGTTTTAATGGGGATATGGAGGGGTGAGTATTAAAGGAGGTCAATGGGTGGCTAGGAGAACAAAGGATGAAGATACAATAATTAAATGAATGAACTAGAGGAGTAAACTATTCTACTTACTTGAAATATGGTTCTGGGTACCTGTGAGTGATGAATGAAGGTGTTGGTAAGAGGTTGAATGCTATTGAGGATCACCAAACATTGGAAAGCTCTTACATGGGCTGCATGTGCATTCCTTTTTTCTTGGTTGGATCAAATATGTGCTTTGCAGGTGGTTGTTGATGAATGCCGGATGTTTTGCAAGAAGAGAAAATGCTCGATCTCCTTCCTCGTATGTGTGTTCTAGTAGAAAACTTGTTCTCAAAAGATGTGTTATCTCTCAAGAATCCACCAACCTTTTTCCAACCTCAAAAATAAGGTTGTTTTGGGGATTAAAAGGTGACCGACGGTGGTTCCAGATTAACCAACGGCGGTTAAGGGTAACCGGTGTCAGTTAAGGTGGGATTTCCTAAGTTTACTAAACTAGGTAGATCCCCTTGATTTTCTAGTATCTCGTGTCATTAACCCACAAATTAGACTGGAAGATTCTTGTTAAGTATATGGGAATGTGGTTAGAGGGAATGTAGGCATTGAGTTTTAGGGTTTGGGTAAGACTTAATTAGTTATAAAGAACTTACTAAGAATAGGTATTAGGGTGAGGTGGATTAATGAGGTGTCTAGGTGAGGTGTATGTGTGGGAATTATCTAAATTAATATATTTAAATAATAAATATGGTGAGTATAATGAATTAATTTAATTAAATTAATATTAGTAGGGTGAATGGGGCCATGGTTAAGTGAATGTGATGAAGGTGTTTATTTGTCAAGGGACCAAAAGGGAGTGTGACCTAATTTTAGTGTCTACATTTTGCCCCTTTTTGTTGCGTAGCTTGTATTAGTAAGTGATGCTAACAAAAATAAGATGTGGTTACCCCATGTGTGGGTGAAGGTGATCCCCCTCAAACCAGAAACTGACGAGGTAGAAGGCAGAATCGGTGAGTGGTTTGATAAAAAGGTGAATGTGAGAAAGGGAAAGATGGGGAAAGGGGAAAAAGGAAAAGGTCTACTCGGGAAATCTAGGTAATGGGTTAGGGTCAAAGGTAGTAACAGTCAAATGCACGAACACGTATAAACTGCAACACACTACTAGGTTGAAGAGCAGGCAAACTCTACATCGTCTAAGGTCGATAGGTTTATCCAAACAAGGTTGAGGTGATTCCGGTATCCAAGGTATAGGATATGGTCAAGAAACATGATGTAGGTTAGGTGCAGGAACGTTTAGGTAGATGCTAGTATACCAAATGTAGGGTCGTGGATAAATGGTCACAACAAGAGGCAAGGTAAGGTCATTAGGTCAATCAAAAATGTAACATTGCTGCAAAGCATAGCGAACACATGAGGTCAAAGGTCACTAGTGATGGTCTAGGTCTAAATATCTACGCTCACGATGTGGGTAAGGCCAAGGTATGGGTAAAATAACGAGTCCCCAAAGGAGGATGAGTTTAGGCAATAAATGGTTTGGGTAAAGGTTGGGTGTGGAAAAAAGAGAGACGAGAAGGGTAATAGGGTAAAATGTAGGGCAAGGTGCAAGAGAGGGTGACCGATCAGAGACACCAAAATTAGGTCTCACTCCCTTTGGTCCCACGACAAAAAAATACCTTCATCACATTCACCCACTCATCACCCCCCCTTTACCCCACTAATATTAATTTAATTAATTTAATTTAATTAATTCATTATCCACACCATATTTATTATTTAAATATCTTAATTTAGATAATGCCCACACTTACACCTCACCTGACATCTCACCAAGCCAACTCACCCTAAGACCTATTCTTAGTAAGTTTCCATAACTAACTAAGACTTACCCAAAACCTAAAAATCAATGCCTACATTCCTCTAACCACATTCTCCGCATGCTTACAGAAGCTTCTCGTCCTAATCCGTGGGTTAGCAATATGAGATCTTAGAAAATCAAGGGGATCTCGCCTAGTTTACTAAAACTAGGAAATCCCGCCTTGACCGATGTTGTTACCCCTAACCATCTCCTGGTTAAGCCGAATAGTCGCTTGGTCACCTTTTAATCCCCAAAAAACCTTATTTTCAAGGTTGGAAAAAATGTTGGCATATCCCTGAGAGATAAAACATCTTTTGAGAACCAGTTTCTGTGAGAACACACATGCAAGGAAAGAGATCAAGCATTTTCTCTAGCCCAGACATCCAACATTCACCCAGTAACCATCCAACAATCACCCAACACATATCTGATTCAACCAGGAAAAATGGAATGCACATGCAAGAGGTTTCCAATGTTTGGTGATCCTCAAAGCAGCATTCAACCTCTTACCAACACCTTCATCCATCACTCACAAGCACCCAGAACCATATTTCAAGTAAGTAGAACAATTTACTCCTCTGGTTCATTCATTTAATCATTCTATCTTCATCCTTTGTTCTCCTAGCCACCCATTGAACTCCTTCAATACTCACCCCTCCATATCCCCATTAAAACCTCGCCAAATTCCATCCAAACAGCCTAATATCTCACTCACGACCAGCCTAGTCCCTTGTGCAATCATAAGGAAGATCTAAAGCTCATTCGTGGCATTCCCGAGCTTTCCATAATAGCCGGAACTAGTTCTCCCAACTAGCATCGGTCACCCTTAACAAGGCGTCGATCTCGTATTTACCAATACACCCCGCAATAAAGAACCTACCCTCCTATTCTCAAATCACCCTTAATCACCTTGTGATGTGTGTGAGACCTTTGTCGACCTACAAAGAACCAAAACCAGCTACTTGACCTTCGGATCTTATTTTAACCTACCATGTTAGATTAGATATTTCTTATTGTGTTTTTAATGAGATACCTAAATCATTTCAATTACAATAGGATTTAATTCATTACAAGCATTAACTTGTTTTAAATAGTGGACTGACATCCGTCTAGGAAGTATCACACTTCTTGATCTCGGCACACACGCTAGAAAGTTCACTGCACATATTGTTTAACTTTATCTAGTGGTCTTGTGTTCCATTTTAGGTAGTTCCTCCTAGCCAAAAGGAAGCTCTCATGATCAGCTGTGGATTCAGAAGTCATACGCGTGCAACAACCCAATAACCAACATTTCAATAGGTATTCCTCCTACACCCATTACCCTATCTGTTTTGTCACTTTCAAAGAAATGTCTAAAAATCAGGTGAAACATTTTGGCACACCCTGGTGGGACCCATTCGGGGTTCCTTGCATTTTATTCATTCCTAGGAAAAGTTGTGTGTTTGTTTCCCTTTTGAAAAGCATACACATTAATTTTCTTCCTTGGTAACCTCTTTTTCTTTCTATTTTCTCTAAAAGAAACCTTTCTTTTGGTGTACTTAAAAGAATCATTTCTTCTTGTTTTCTACATTTTAGTGAAAGAGCATCCCTCTTCCTATTCATCCATTTGTGTCATCGAACTTCATATTTCAATTTGGGCTTAAAAATCATTGCATTTCATTCTGATTTATCACATTAGCTCACATTAATTAAGGGCAACCTATACGCTGAAGTCATTCCCAACTGATGTTTGACAAACGAATCATAGAAAGCACATCTCTCTCTCTTTGAGTCTTGCCAAATTGTAGAAATTCAAAACAAATACATATTCTTAAACAACATCTTTCCCTGGGAATGCTCACAACGATCACACCGATCTAAGGATCGGCGGTACTCCCCAACTCATTGCTCTGTTGAGTCATACTTCGAGAAAAGTCCACCCCACCATAACATACCCGAAACCTCACCTTTTAGATCTCCTTCTTTGTAGGAAGCTATCCTCACCAAAAAACTCTATTTTACAGTTCATGTGTTAGTCCTTAAATAGCATAAGCTAAACAAACATAATTGAAAAATCACTCTTAGGATCACATTTTTCTTAGTGTTTCTGCTTGGCTTGAATTTTGAGGTGAGAGGTCATGTTCTTCATTCTTCTTATTTCTCCTTACGCTCCTCATTATAGTTGGTGTATTCTGAATTCTTCTAGTGTGCCTGGACCACATTCTTAGAATTTTGGGTTTGATTCTACATCATATTTTAATTCACAACCATTTTTATTTCATCACTGTTTCAATTTCACAGTAATTGATGTCGGTCCAGCGACCATCATCGATTATCCCCTACCCGTCATCGATTATACCAAACCGGTGTCAGTTCACTTTCATTTTGGTTAACCTACCCAAAAGGAAATTTATTCACCTTCTTCAACTTTTCAGAGTCCCTGTCACTACTATCATTCCCATTGACCTTGTAAAACTCATCAGGTTTGGCATACCTATCAGATTTGACCTTATACCTTGTTTTTGACTCACTATCCATTTCCCATAGTGAACAAGGCAAAGTGGTTACCCCTAACCGGCGTCGATTTACCCCGACCGACATCGGTTATCCTATGCCACTTTCCAGCCAACATTTGGTACCTAATCCACTTTTACCGCTGTTTCACTTGTTCCTGCTTTTTTTTCTGTGTCATTTACAGAGAAACGACCTAACTCGATCGATCTTGGTTCACATGGTGCTAACCCAAAGACAAGCAAGCGCACTCGTATTCCATGCCAATTGTCAACCACTCCCACCTAGTCCTTCACCACCTTCCATTTTATCACCTACCATGGATCCTATCCAACCTATCACTATCGATACCAGAGATGAAGAGTTCACACGACTCCTTGACCAAAACCCTCTTTGCGCCTCAGAGTTTATCTTTCCCACTCATCCACCCAAGATGCCTTGGGTCGGTAGATATTCGGCATGCCCGTATCTATTCCTTCTGACTCTCCTCCCACTCCTACATTAGCCCCATTTGGCTCCATACTACCCGCATCTACTTTACCCCCGAGTCGTTTCGTAGTTAGGTCCTATACCCACTATGAATTTGGCATCTGCTACATCCATTGCACCCACCATATCCACCATAAATTCAAAACCACCCAAAACGCAACCTCATCTTCCCCTATTGTCTCGCATATACCCATAGCTACACTACCACCTTTGGTGTTGGTGACCCCTACCCCTTTTCAAAACATGGTCCTTTCCATTCCACAGTCGTTAGCCCCCATTACCACTAGGGTTATCGACCCTTCCACCTCCATATACGTACATCAACAACCTCCCGTTTCATCTATTATTCACTCTGGTACATACCCCTATTTCACTACCTTCTTCTCAATCAACCTCCATGGAAACACCATATACCGGAATGCCACCCCCATTATATGCCCAAACACACCCACTCATACTACAGGAGAGACACCCAATCATCGCAACCTACCAACGACCTAATCAAATTGATGATGGACAAGATGCAAACATTAGAGGCATCGGTTTCTGGCTCCCATAATACTCTCACCTATGATAAGATTTGTAATGAGCCTATCCACCCATCCATTCCTATCTGTCCATATCCCATGCATTAGGAGATGCCTAAATTCAACCATTTCAATAGCAAGGAAGACCCACAACAGCATTTGTGGTCGTTCAAACATGGGTGCTACCTAATCACCCATAATGATGTTTTGCTCTTAAGGACCTTTCCCATGTCTCTGACTAGACCTGCATTAGATTGGTATAGTGGGTTACCTAGACACTCTATATTTTCATTTAATCAGGTAGCCCAAGCCTTCTTGGATCACTTCTCCATCAATATTGTCAAGAAGGTTACCATGATTGACCTATACTCCACGTGTCATTAGTATGAGGATGAATCTATCGCAGATTTTGTCGCTCGTTGGCGTAGCTTGATTAATCAACTCACCTTCCAACTACCACAAATAGAACTCATCGAGATCTTCACATGGGCTTGTGCTAGACATATCTCACCAACCCTATAGGTCCAAACCTTCTAAACATTCGATGAAGCATTCACCATGGCATGAAAGCTAGAGATTCGGGCCATTGAAGAGAATAAAATCCAATTACACAGTAAGAATTTGGCATTCAAGTCGAATGATACCTCTTATTCTTCAAAACCGCATGAAATAATTATTCATCCAAGCCGCAGAATAATTATTCAAAGGCCAAGGGCACCGCTAATGCAATGGTACTCAAAGCTGGCCCACTCATCCATCAAATCAAGCTACCCCCTCATCTAATCTCTCACCCATCCAGACTTTTCACTTCAGATGAGAACAACGGAAATACACCCCAATTAGGGAGCCTTACTCTTCTATCTTAGAAAATATTATCAAAGTCAGCCATATCCCTTCCACCTATAAAACCACACACTGGTTTTGACCTGCCTCCCATGCCCACATGGTATAAAGAGCACAACTTATGTAACTATCATCGAGTAAAGGGTCATAGTGACGGAAATTGCATCAATTTCAAAAATATTTCCAAGAAATGCTCGAGAAAGGTGAGTTAACTATGGATAACCCTAATGCCCCTACTAATCAAAACCTACACATCTTCAAGAAACCCGCTTCTAATCATGCCCCTTTGTCCGATCAAATCGGTGATACCTCAAATCATGATAGCCATACCCGTGAGGTCCACGCTATTTTCAGCGACGCCCTGTTGCTTCCCAATTACCCCATATTCCTTCCATAGAGGAGATTCTAGCTCAAAACCCTCCTTCTGCATTGGAACCTACCTCACCTATTCCTCCACCCATAGAGGAACACCTTTCACCTCCTTCCTCACCTGTGGAGGAGCCTTTCGCTAATATCAAGACCATTTCACCTTTGGCTTCTCCACCTAGAGAACTATCACCTACAGTACTTCTTCAGTCCATGGAGGATACTTGTTTATCTCCTCTACCCATAGAGGAGTACCTATCATCTCCTTCACCCACAGAGGAGTACCTACCATCTCCTCCACCCATAGAGGAGCACCCGTCATCTCCTCCACCTATCCAAGAGCCAAGTAGAGATACCTTTGCCTCTAGCGAACATTCTCCATCGTATACCCAAGATCCTGTAGACGACTTTTGGCTCTCTTACCCACGAAAGCTGAAGCTAACAAATTTCTCGTCTCTAAGACACATTTTATGGGAATAGCCATTGGGTCCTCATCAACATCACCTACAGACATGTCATTCTCATGTTTTGCCGATCACCTAGATTATGTGGACAGAGCCTTATTATGGGGGTGTCTTCTACTTCCTGTTTCAACACAAATGCAGATGTCGCTTTCTGATACTTCCACTATCTACCCAAAAATATTCCGACCAGTTGAACCGAGCACAACCACCTCTATCACTACTTCTTCCATAACCCTCCACACTGCTCAACATACTCCCTTACCCATAACCCAACATACATCTAAATCCAAACCCGCACCTTCATCATCTTCCTCGACTAAACCTATTACTACCTTAGGGGTCACCCCAGCCACCAACCTTACTCATCCACCTATCAAACTGGATTTAGCTACATCCTCCAAAGTCAACACCACACCTACTTCGGCACCCAAAACCATGGCTCAACCCACTCCCCTCCCGTAAAGACTGCTTCCTCAATAATCAGCCGCACCTACACCCAAACCCACTTTCACTTCCCATTGTGATCCACTAGCGGGGTCCTATGCCAAAATATTAACCAACCTCCTTGAGACTTCCGTTATCACATTACCGCCACTCAGACCTTATGACTCCCTCAAACCCAAGCCAAAAGGGTTTGATGAAACTAAAATTTGTGCCTACCATCGTGTGTTAGGGAATGATGTGGAGAATTGTAAGGCTTTAAAACCTTCCTTATCCAAACAGTGTCCTCCGGAATCCAAATTTGATAATGAAGACCTTCTCGATGAGGACACTACTTCACCGACACCCATTCCCATAGTCCTTCCCTCACTACCCACTCAACAACCACGACCTCCACCACCACAACTCCTAGAACCACCTCTAAGATTTGAAATTAACATGGTTCACATTAGAGAACTTGCCACACCATCACCCAAATGTCATTGCGCCCAGCTCACTTCACAAGGATTTTCTCCCCTAGTAGGTTTTTGTCCGTCATGTTGTTATACCACTCACCCTACACCTTCTCCATTTTCCAACTCCCCTCAGATCAACATGATCCACATTACAACCTCGTAATCATTCCACCTAAAGAGGATCAACTTCCTACCTATACATCTCAGCTACCGATCACTATTTGGGGGCAACACTTGCTCATCGTGATGAACAACACAGGAGTAGGTGGTTTATTACATAAGTTGTACTCTTTTGGACTATGAAACCCGATACACCCATCCCAAAAACTTTGCTTAGCCTTAGTTTTCTTTGCCACCAAACTCCACCATTACCTACTCAACCACAAAACCTATGTTGTGACCAACATTGACCCCTTACACTTAATGTATGCCAAGCCTTATCAAAATCAGCATGCCATGGGATGGTTTATGCTTTTAGCTGACCTCAACCTCAAATTCATTCATCAAAAGTCCATCAAGGGCCAAGCTATCACTGACCAATTGGCTGACGCACCTATTTTCGAGGATCAACCCTCTAATTTTGACTTTCCAAATGAGTCCATTGCTACCCTTTCCCTAGATGAACCCCCTTACCAAATGACACTCTTCTTTGATGGTTCCAAGTGTCAACGTAGGGGTGGGGCTGGTGTTATCCTCATTCTACTTGATGGTGAACCCATGCCTTTGTCTTTCAAACTATATTTTGATTGTACAAACAACATTGTCAAATATGAAGCACTCGTATTAGGTCTCCAAGCCGCCTATGCCCTAGATGTCAAATCAATCAACATCTTTGGTGATTCTCAATTGGTCATAAACCAAGTCAATGGTATATACCAATGTCATAACAAGATACTTCAAAAGTATAAACATCATGTAGACATACTTTTGACCACCTTTGACCATTATGCCTTGTAAACTGTTCCTCATTCAACCAACAAATTTATAGATACCATGGCCTACTTGGCTTCTCAAATACCCGCTTCACCTATCGATTCTAAAATCTTTGTCACCATACAACGACTCCAATCACCTTCTTATTTACCTCATGAAGTTTACTCTATCGGAACCATTACCCCGACCCGAGTGACCTTTGGTATAAATAATACTCCGACTATCTTTCTCTCTCCATTTTACCCCCTAATCTCACCTATAATGGACAACGCGCCTTCCTTAAAAAGGTCTCTCGTTATGTCATCATGGGGGGCCTCCTCTATAAGCGTGGCTTTGATGGTATTCTCTTACAATGCCTCACAAGTTCTAAAATTCCTTATACCATTAAGGAAGTTCATGATGGCATATGTGGAGGTCACTTCAGTGGCCTTACTTGTTGCTAAGTGTATTCTTTGTCTAGGCTATTACTAGCCGACCCTTAACCATGATTGTTGCGACTATGTCAAGTGTTGTGTAAAATTCCAACAACATGCCAACCTTCATCATATACCCAATCATGCCTTACAAGTCACCCGTGACCTTTGTCCCTTCTCTCAATGGGGTTTAGATCTTGTCGGAGAGATCAACCCCCATTCTTCCCAAAGCACCATCAATGGATCATCACTGCTACCGAATACTACACAAAATGGGTGGAATCCATACCACTCATCTCCATGAAAGCTGAGAAAATATGTGAGTTCATTAATCATCACATCATTTGTCACTTTGGTGTTCCTCATCGCCTCATCACTAACAACGGAAAACAATTCAAAAACAAAACACTACGGAAACTTTACAATGCCTTCGACATTCAGCTAAGTTTCTCATCACCTTATTACCCACAAACCAATGGCCAAGCTAATTCCACTAATAAAACCCTAAACAAAATTCTCATGAAAGTGGTTAACGATACGAGGAAGGATTGGCATACACACATTCCTTTTACCCTGTGGGCATACCGCACTAGTATTCACACTTCCACCGCCAACTAGACCTTTTTCTTTGGTCTATGGTACAAAGGCTGTTCTACCTCTCGAAGTCTAGATTCCCTCGCTCCACATTTCTCTCCATGACATGCTCAATGATGATGAATTTCGCCAGGACTATTTAGCATAACTGGAGTTATTAGATGAATGTTGACTTAACGCTCTTGACCACCTTCAAGTTTACCAAAAATGTATCAAACGTGCCTATGAAAAACGTGTCCATGAATGAACCTTCCAAGTCGGTGACCTTGTCCTGAAAGAAAATCAACATGTAACCAAAGTAGAAAAAAATTAAATGGGGAAAATTTTCTCCTAATTGGCTTGACCATATATCGTGACTCATACTTATGGATCAAGTGCTTATCATTTATCTTCACTCGATGGTAAACCCAAACCTAAACCCCTTAACACCTTGCATATTCGACCATTCTATTATTGAATTTTAGTCCTACCTCACCTTTTTCTTCTTTCCATGCTCGTCCCTTGAGCACTATCCACTTCATACACCTCACCAATGATTAAAAAATAATCATGTGAGTACCCGTCACTTGTCATCTTCTCTTGAATATGTGTACCATGGTGTTGCACATAGCATGATTCTCATGGATACTTTTCGTCCACCTTTAGATGAGATCCCATGGTTGTTTCACCCTAATTTTTGAACAAGAGTCCTATTCTTCACCTTGGTCTTGTCCATGACTTCAAATCCCTCACATGGGACCCAACTCCTTGAGTCAAACTTCTAATAAAAAGATGACTCCCTCAAAAGGACATCTTCCTCTCAACAATTGTTGTTGTAAATAGACTTGCTCCTCGAAGGACAACTATGTAAAGCTCTTAAAAAAAGTGGAAGCTTCCCACATCGATCAACTTCACAAAGACCTCAAGGAGTTAAATTCCTCATCCCATATAGACTTCCCACATCGATCAGTCTATCTCAAATATAAGTCAAAATAGAAAACTTTCTAAGTCATGGACTTGCCCATTGTGACCTCGGCTCTCTTGCCCAAAAATCATACTACCTCATACCATATAAATTTAACCACCTTTCACTTTTCTCACCATTCCCACTCCCATTTCCTACCGCCTCAAGGGACCTCTTGGAAACCAAGACATTTGGTGATCATGTGACTACTTTTCACCTTAGAACAATCAATCATGCAATGTCTTTAGGGTCTTACGTTCATCACCTCCTCCAAGGTATGATCTACTCGGTATGATCCTAACCAATCAAGTGGCTTTATTGCCTCCTCTTATCTTTTAAACGTCGTTATTTATGTTTTGATTACCTTATATAGGACTTGGTCCTTAACGCTTACCTTTGGGGTAATCTTCTTCTTTTGCCACAATCAACATCACCTATACCAATTTTCCTATAACCCACACACACCTAACATACCTAAACCCACAACATGCCTAAAACCTACCAACTCATTTTCATACCCCCTCATATTCTTCCCTAGCTTATGGGAGAACTACATCGGCCTGAGGTCCCTTTTGTTAGGACTATGTAGGCAGCACTCCGAGGGCATGGGGCCCTTGGAGGTTAGCTCGATCCACTCTCTACCCTAACCAATCCATCTTTCATCTTCCTAAAATACATTCTACCCCACTTAGTTTCCTCTTTATATCAACAATTGAAAATCAAACCAAACAGAAAACAAGTTGCTTAACATTTTTATCATCATCACAACATACATTTCTTATGACTACTATTTCTCTACCATCATCATACATATATTATAAAGCATCTTAACAATAGCCCATAATATCATCCACCACCCTCTCTTACACAAAACCCAACATTTTACCCTATTACCCTACCTATCCCTCCTTTTTTCCACACCTACCCTTTACCCTAACCATTTACCTCACCCAACCTTTACCCTGACTATTTACCTCACCCTCCTGACCTCATCATTTACTACCTACCCTTTTCCTCCTTTGGGGACTCATTATTTTACCCATACCCTAGCCTTACCCATGCCATGACCTAGATATTTAGACCTGGACCATCGCTAGTGACCCTTGACCTCATGTGTTCGCTATAACTTATGGCACTGTTACCTATGTTGATTGACCTAATGACCTTACCTTGCCTCTTGTCGTGACCGTTTATCCTGACCCTACCTTGGGTGTACCGGAACATACCTAAACGTTCCTGCACCTAACCTACATTGTGCTTCTTAACCATATCCTATACCTTGGATACCGAATCACTTCGACCTTGTTTGGATGAACCTATCGACCTTAGACAATGTAGAGTTTGTCTGCTCTTCAAATTGGTATTGTGCTACAGTTTATACATGTGCGTGCATTTAACTATTACTACCTTTGACCCTGACCCATTACCTAGATTACCCAAGTAGACATGGCTCCTTTTTCCCCTGTTACCCACCTTCCTTTTCATCACATTTACCTTTTATCAAACCACTCACCGATTCTGCCTTCTACCTCATCAGTTCCTAGTTTGAGGGGGATCACCTTCACCCACACATGGGGCAACCACATATTATTTTTTTAGCTTCACTTATCAATACAAGCTATGCAACAAAAAGGGGCAAAATGTAGACACCAAAATTAGGTCACACTCCCCTTTGGTCCCTTGACAAATAAATACCTTCATCACATTCACCCAGTCATGCCCCCTTCACCCCACTAATATTAATTTAATTAAATTAATTCATTATCCTCATCATATTTATTATTTAAATATCTTAATTTAGATAATTCCCACACTTACACCTCACCTAGATACCCTCACCAAGCCAACTCACCCTAATACCTATTCTTAGTAAGTTGCCATAACTAACTAAGACTTACCCAAACCCTAAAAATCAATGCCTACATTCCCTCTAACCACATTCCCACATGCTTACAGGAAGATTCCATCCTAATCTGTGGGTTAGTGACATGAAATCCTAGAAAATCAAGGGGATCTAGCCTAGTTTAGTAAACCTAGGAAATCCCACCTTGACCAACGCCGGTTACCCCTAACCATCACTAGTTAAGCTAGAACCACCATCGGTCACCTTTTAATCCCCAAAACAACCTTATTTTTGAGGTTGGAAAAAACTTTGCACATCCCTAAGAGATAACACATCTTTTGAGAACCAATTTCCGTGAGAACATACATGCAAGGAAAGAGATCAAGCATTTTCTCTAGGCCCAGACATCTAGCATTCACTCCGACAACCATCCAATGAATCACCCAACACATAGATTTGATTCAACTAGGAAAAAGGAATGCACATGCAACCCATGCAGGAGCTTTCCAACATTTGGTGATCCTCAATAGCATTCAACCTCTTACCAACACCTTCATCCATCACTCACAAGCACCCAAAACCAGATTTCAAGTAAGTAGAACAATTTACTCCTCTGGTTCATTCATTTAATCATTGTATCTTCATCCTTTGTTCTCCTAGTCACCCATTGACCTCCTTTAGTACTCACCCCTCCATATCCCCATTAAAACCTCACCAAACCCCATCCAAACAGCCTAATACCTCACTCCGACTAGCCTAGTCCCTTGTGCAATCATAAGGGAGATCCAAAGCTCATTCTGTGGCATTCCTAGTTTTCCACAGTAACCGGCACCGGTTCTCCCCAACCAGCGTCGGTCACCCTTAACCGGTGTCGGTCTCTATATTTACCAATATAGCCTAGAACAGTAACCTACCCCACCTATTCTCACATCACCCTTAATCACCTGTGACCTACCTGAGACCTCTGTCAGACCTGCAGAGAACCAAAACCAGCTACTTGACCTTCGGATCTTATTTTAACCTAGCATGTTAGATTAGATCTTTCTTATTGTGTTTTTAATGAGATACCTAAATCATTTCAATTACAATAGGATTTACTTCATTACCAGCATTAAATTGTTTTAAACAGTGGACTAACAGCCATCTAGGAAGTATCACACTTCCCGGATCTAGCACACGCTAGGGCAGTTCACTGCACATATTGTTTAACTTTATTTGGTGGTCTTGTGTTCCATTTCAGGTAGTTCCTCCCAACCAAAAGGAAGCTCTCATGATTAGCTATGGATTCGAAGTCATAAGCACGCAACAACCCAATAACCAACATTTCAACAGGTATTCCTCCTATGCCCATTACCCTATCTATTTCATCACTTTCAAAGAAGTGTCTAAGAATCAAGTGAAACAATGATACTTGGTCAAGGGTAATCGATGCTAGTAGATGGAACCAATCAAGGTAAGGTAGGGCATGTGATCGATGCGGTGAAGGTAAAATTGTATCAATTAGTTCGGGTTTGTTATAGAAAACAAAAATCTATGTTTTTTTTATTCATTTGCCATTTAGCAAAAGGGAAAATAACAAAGGAGAGAGAGAAAAAAAGGAAAAGTGTTTGGATGAAACAAAGTGGTGCATTGGTACTTTGAGTAGTGGGTGATTGGTTGTTGAGAGGTGGGTCCACATGATCGGTGGGCATGATTCGATTGGTTGGAGATGCGGGTAGAGATTTTGTGATGGCGAGGCCGAGAGAGGATCGGGTGGGCCACCAAAGTCAGGTGGCAGTGGCCAAGCATGCCACCATGATGACGAAACATGATGAGGTAAGCATCCAACTCTTGTATTTTGTTAGATAGATTAGGTGATTTGTGAATTGGGTTTTTTTTTGTATTGTGGGTGGGGAAAAATAAAATTGGGAAGATGGGAGGGTAAATTAGGTCGAATAGGAGGAGAGAGAGATAAGTAGGAGAAGAGGGGAAGGAATGAGATGTAGGGGGAGGTGTAGGTCATTTTAGGTGGGAGAAGTGTCAGGGGAGGAATTTTTTTAAGAAGGGAGGGTTTAGGGGTCACGGGTTTTTACCGCGATAGTGACCGGTGTCGGTCGGGTTGAACCGATATCGGTCACAAAACAGGTGACCAATGCCGGTTTAGGGGTGATCGGGGTTGGTTAGAGAGAACCGACACTAGTCGGGTTTTGGAGAGTAAGGGGCCAAAAGTGCCACAGGTTGGGTGGTTGAGATGGGTAGAGGTAAAATAGGGTGTAGAAAAATGATAGTGGGTGAGTATGGGTATGAGAAATGTAGATTAATTTGTTTTGTATTGGATGTAGGGGAGAGATCATTTATGCATGCGGGACAAGGTTTCACCCCTACTCATGATAGTTCACGGCGTATCGACCCTCCAAGAGCTACAACATGTGGAGGTGGTGGGCTTGAGTGGGGGTCCGACGCTATCGACATGTAATCTCCCTGGTAGCCTAGTTTGATAGTCATGCTCAGATGGGATTCTGTGACCAACACATTCCACCTACCGATGGGTGAGATCACTGTCACCCTGGAGGACGTGTTTTGGATTTTATGGCTACCCATATTGGGTACATAGGTCTATTTGATCTCCTCCAGGCCTTAGAGGAGTTGATGCTGACGGTTTTTGGAGAGGGGATGGTTGAGCTGACATTCCATAGTGCCAAAATTTGCTATGGAGAGATGTACCTAGCCCATCCGGAGGAGATGAGGCTAGTAGTTATATTGATGGAGGTAGTGTGCTACTTTTCACTTCCGGATGTAGAGGGAGGTAGATTTCCCCACTCGTTAATGTGGGTATTCCATGACATGATGATAGATCAGACCGATTTACCTAGGTGCCAACATTCCTTGTGCAGCTATACAGGGAGTTATGGTTATATGGGTGGATGCGTAGGTTCAGCTTTGTGTTGTACCTTTTTACTTCATTTCTGGGCTTATGAGCACATATTTTGTGTGGCTAGTAGGGATGCCCCAAGTAGATGCATTTCCACCGAGATTGTTCTTGTGCGATGGGGTATATGCGATGGGTGCTTACTATTGGAGAGTGGAGATTAGACAGGACCACACATGATGTGGTATATTTCTAGTGTTTATTGGAGGGGTTGTCTAGAGTGGACATCATATGGAGGTTGTATGTGGAATTCCCATCATATAGGCATATGCATGAGGAGCTAGCTAAGCTCTAGCTATTGAGATGGATACAGGGTGTCGTAGTGTGTCGGGAGCACGAGATGATCCTGGTTGATAGAGTTAGGTAGTTTGGGTTGTTATAGGACATACCCATGCCTTTCCCACAATACAAGAGAGATGACATGGAGAGGCCCTTACCTCTACCACAACCGAAAATTCCCACAGGGTAGGAGGAGCAGTGGAAGTGGACCGTGATTAATGATGTCAGGTCACAGACAGATATAGATAGTGGTGGGTGGCTTATTTACGAGCCATACCACCCAGGCTGGGGTAGCCAATCTAGCCACCATCGTGGTGTAGAGGGATGCCCTACAGGGTTAGGTGGTGAATCGATTACCCAGTTGGGTATGGCACGAACACTGACTTACGAGCTTAGAGGCGGAGGTAGTGGAGTTACATGCTCAGGTGGCCAGTCTTCAGCCTTGATGGTGGGGTGGGGATGGAGATGGAGATGGGGATGATGGTTAGGTGGATGCCTTATAGGGATAGGTGTGAGGTTGTAGGGCCGATTTTCCACAACTCGAGGCACATATTGGGGCCTTACAAGCCTAGATACATGCATAGGGGTAGAGGGCACCACCACAGGCACTAGGACAGGTCCCAGTTCATAGGAAGGAGCGAGACAAGGTCTTGCAGGATAGGTATAGGGGCCAAGGCCTATGGGGCCACCATATACCATGCCTATAGCTAGGTTACGGGATGCCTCTAGTGAGAGGCCGATACTACCAGATCAGGTGATGATAGTTGGGATAGACTTTATATCTTATGGAGAGTACCGTGCATAGCAGGCCTCGAGTGAGAGGACTAGATCTCATACTCACAGTGTAGAGAGCACAGGGGGCCATCGAGATCTGATGCTAGATCATGGAGAGGACACTAGCTCATAGAGACCAGCTCTAGGTGAGGTGTCAAATTAGGGGACCCAACCACCACCCATGATGGGTGGGGAGATGTTAGCAGGTCACCAGACTAGGGCCGAGGAGGCAGAGGGTACAGGTGACATAGATATGGAGGATGTGTGCTGAGATATATGATATATGGCTCCTGATTATTGATGTATTGTAGTCATTTTTTGATATATATACCGGCCTTGTGTGTAGAAGATAGTGAGGATGTACGAGAGTTTTTTGTATATTTTGAGCATATATTGCTAGCCTACACGTTGAAGAGATTTTATATTGGTTATTATTTTATGTTTATGAGACTAGCCTACAAGCCGAGAGATTATCATATTTTTTATCACATATCGGCTTGTACAAAAAAGAAATTTTGTATTGTTTTATTATTCTATTGTATATGAGACCAACTGCGTGCGAGGACATTTTCTATGAGTATCGGTCTGCATGCCGTGCGATGATGTG
This sequence comes from Taxus wallichiana var. yunnanensis, assembly GCA_018340775.1. Classification (NCBI taxonomy): domain Eukaryota; kingdom Viridiplantae; phylum Streptophyta; class Pinopsida; order Cupressales; family Taxaceae; genus Taxus; species Taxus wallichiana. Next base: position 27,768,908 of record CM031236.1, on the reverse strand, counting down.
TTTGAGATAGACATGATGGGATATCCCTGTATATTATATTGAGACACACATATTTATTTATATGATGAGATGGATGAGATTCTTTATTTTGTCAGTGTTTTATGAGACTTTTAATTTTTTGTTGTGATATGGACAAACATTACGTGAGATCGAGTCGAGTTTGGTTAGGCATGGTCGAGTCAGGTTGGTTTAGGCATGGATTGAGTTAGGTTGGTTTAGGCATGGATCAAGAGGTCTTAGGCATTTGAGTTAGGTTTTGTTAGGCATGGTTGAGTTAGGTCGGTTTAGGCATGGTTGAGTCGGTTTTTGGTGCAGGCGTGATTGATTTGAAATTGGTTGAAGTTGTGATTCATTAATTTATATAATGAATGATAATATGGGCTATTTTTAAGATGCTTTATAATATATGGATGATGATGGTAGTCATAATAAATGTATGTTGTGGTGATGATAAAAATGTTAAGCAACTTGTTATTTGTTTGGTTTAATTTCCAAGTTTTAGATATAAAAAGGAAACTAAGTAGGGTAGAATGTAATGTGAGGAAAATGAAAGATGAATTGGTTAGGGTAGAGAGTGTCTGAGCTAACCTCTAAGGGCCCCATGCCTTCGGTGTGCTGCCTACATAGTCCTAGCGAAAAGGGACCTTGGGCGATGTAGTTCTCCCATGAGCTAGGGAAGAATATGAGGAGGTAGGAAAATGAGTTGGTAGGTTTTAGGCATGATTTGGGTTTAGGTTTGTTAGGTGTGGGTGGGTTATAGGAAAATTGGTATAGGCGATGTTGATTGTGGAAAAAGAAGAAGATTACCCCAAAGGTAAGCATCGAGGACCAAGTCCTGTATAAGGTAATCAAGATGTAAATAAAGACAGTTAAAAGATAAGAAGGGGCAATAAAGCCACCTGATTGGTTAGGATCATACCGAGTAGATCATACCTTGGAGGAGGTGATGAATGTAAGACCCTAAAGACATTGCATGATTGAGTGTTCTAAGGTGAAAATTAGTCACATGATCACCAAATGTCTTGGTTTCCAAGAGGTCCCTTGAGGTGGTAGGAAAATGGGGGTGCAAATGGTGAGAGGGGTGAAAGGTGGGTAATTTTATATGATATGAGGTGGCATGCTCTTTGGGCAAGAGATCCGAGGTCACAATGGGCAAGTCCATGACTAAAAAGTTGTCTATTTTGACTTGTATTTGAGATAGACTGATTGATGTGGGAATTCTATATGGGATGAGGAAATGAACTCCTTGAGGTCTTCGTGAAGCTGATCGATGCGGGAAGCTTCAGTCTCTCTCATTTTTTTTTTAAAGAGCTTTACATAGCTGTCCTTTGAGGGAGCAATCTATTTATAGTAGTGATTGCAGAGAGGAAGATGTCCTTTTAAGGGAGTCATCTTTTTATTAGAAGTTTGACTCAAGGAGTTGGATCCCATGTGAGGGATTTGAAGTCATGGACAAGACCAAGGTGAAGAATAGGATTCTTGTTCAAATAGCAGGGTGAAACGACCATGGGATCTCATCTATAGGTAGATGAAAAGTATCCATGAGAATCATGCTATGTGCAAAAGACCATGTGGTACACATATTCAAGAGAAGATAACAAGTGATGGGTGCTCACGTGATTCTTGTTTAATCATTGGTGAGGTGTAAGAAGTGGAGAGTGCTCAAGGGATGAGCATGGAAGGAGGTAAAAAGTGATGTAGGACTAAAAGTCAACAATAGAATGGTTGAAGATGCAAGGTGTTAAGGGGCTCAGGTTCAGGTTTACCATCGAGGGAAGATAAACGATAGGAACCTGATTCATAAGTATGGGTCACGATGTATGGTCCAAGCCAATTAGGAGCAAATTTTCCCGTTTTATTTTTTTCTGCTTTGGTTACATGTTGATTTTCTTCTAGGACAAGGTCACCGAATTGAAAGGTTCATTCATGGACACGTTTGATACATTTTGGTAAACTTGAAGGTGATCAAGAGCGTTAAGATGACGTTCGTCTAATAACTCAAGTTGTGCTAAATAATGATCCTTATGAAATTCATCATCATTGAGCATGTCATGGAGAGAAATTCAAGTGAGGGAATCTTGACTTCGAGAGGTAGAACAACCTTGGTACCATAGACTAGAGAAAATAGTGTGGCCATAGTGGAAGCGCGGATACTAGTGTGGTATGCCCATAGGGAAAAAAGGAATGTGCATATTCCAATCCTTCCCAGTATTGTTAACCACTTTCATGAGAATTTTGTTTAAGGTTTTATTAGTGGATTCAAATTAGTCGTTGGTTTGTGGTAATAAGGTGATGAGAAACTTAACTAATGCCAAAGTCATCGCAAAGTTTTTGTAATGTTTTGTTTTTGAATTGTTTTCCATTATCATTGATGAGGTGATGAGGAACACCAAAGCGACAAATGATGTGAGGATTGATGAAATCACATATTTTCTCAACTTTCATGGGAGATGAGTGGTATGGCCTCAACCCATTTTGTGTAGTATTTGGTATGGGTGATGATCCATTGATGTCGTTGGGAAGAATGGGGGTTAATATCTTTGACAAGATCCAAACCCCATTAAGAGAAGGGCCAAAGGTCACAGGTGACCTATAAGGCATGACTGGGTGTATGATGAAGGTTAGTGTGTTGTTGGAATTTTACATAACATTTGACATAATCATAGCAATCATGTTTGAGGGTCATCCATTAATAGCCGAGGTGAAGAATACGCTTAGCCATATCAAGGCCACCGAAGTGACCTCCACATATGACATCATGAACTTCCTTAATGATATAAGGAATTTCAAAACTCGTGAGGCATCGTAAGAGAATACCATCAAAGCCACACTTATAGATAAGGCCCCCATAATGACGTAATGAGATACCTTTTTAAGGAAGGCATGTTGTCCATTACAGTGAGATCGGGAGATAAGATAAAGAGAGAAAGAAAATCAAAGTATTGTTTATACCAAAGGTCACTCGGATTAGGGGTAGCTATTCGATAGAGTAAGCTTCATTAGGTAAATAAGAGGGTGATTGATTCGTTGTATGGTGACAAATATTTTAGAATTAGCAGTGAAGTGGGTATTTGAGAAGCCAAGCAAGCCATGGTATCTAAATTTTTGGTTGAACGTGGGATGGTTTGCGGGCATAATGGTCAAAGGTGGTCAAAAGTATGTCTACATGATGTTTATACTTTTGAATTATCTCATTACGACATTGGTATATACTATTGACTTGGTTTACTATTGACCAATTCGGAATCACCAAAGATGTTGATTGATTTGACATCTAGGGCGTAGGTGGCTTGAGACCTAATAAGAGCGCTTCGTATTCGAAATGTTGTTTGTATAATCAAAATATAGTTTGAAAGACAAAGGAATGGGTTCACCATCAAGCGGAATGAGGATAATACCAACCCCACTCCCACATTGACACTTGGAACCATCGAAGAAGAGTGTCTTTTGATAAAGCAGTTCGTCCAGGAGGAAGGGTAGCATTTGACTCATCCGGAAAGTCAAGATTAGAGGGTTGATCCCTAGATATAGGTACGTTGGCCAATTTTTCAGCGATAGCTTGGCCCTTGATGGACTTTTAATGAATGAATTTGAGGTCAAGGTTAGCTAAGAGCATAAGCCATCATGTGACACCTTGATTTTGATAAGGTTTGGAATACATGAAGTGTAAGGGGTTGGTGTTGGTCATGAAATAGGTTTTGTGGTTGATTAGGTAATGACATAGTTTTGTGGTAACAAAAACTAAGGCTAAGTAAATTTTTTCAGGATGGGTGTATCAGGTTTCATATTCCAAAAGAGTATGGCTTATATAATAAACCGCTTGCTCCCTGTGTTGTTCATCACAATGAGTGAGCATGGCTCCCAAGGAATGATCGGTAGCTGAGATGTATAGGTAGAAAGGTTGATCGTCTTTAGGTGGAATGAGTATGGGTGGTTGGAGAAAGAATTTTTAAGGCCTTAAAAGCTTTGTGGCAGTCATCATCCCATTTAAAGGAGATATCCTTTTTGAGTAGATGATGAAATGGTTGACACCGATCAGATAATTGTGAAATGAAATGGTGAATAGACTACAACTTACCTTGCAGGCTACGAGTTGTCTAAGGTTAGTGGGTGGAGGCATTTCCGAGAATGGCCTTGACTTTAGGCTCAACTTCTATACCACATAGGGAAATGATAAAGCCCAGAGTTTTCCTAAGAGGACCATGAAGACGCACATCTTAGGTGAAGGCGAAACACAATATTTATTGAGGCAATCAAAAATGGTTTTTAGGATGGCAAGGTGCTCGGAGTGACATTTAGATTTGGCCAGGAGATCGTCCACTTAATCATCCAATATACGATGCATGATATCATGGAAGATATAAGTCATAGCCCATTGATATGTGGCACCAACATTTTTAAGTCCAAAAGGCATGACTCGATAGCAGAAGGTCCCCTAAGGGGTGATGAATGCGGTTTTGTGTTCATCCTTCGAGGAAAGTAAGATTTGTTTATAGCCCGAGAATCCATCCATGAGTGATAGCATCTCGTGACCAGTGGTAAGGTCAACTAGTTGGTCAATACTAGGTAGAGGGAAATCATCCTTTTGGTAGGCAAGGTTGAGGTCATGAAGTCTATGAAAATGTGGAGTCCCCTGTTGCACCCTTAGTGATAGGGACAATGTTAGAGATCCAACGAGGATAATCAATGGGTAATATGAAGGAAATAGACAAAATATGCTGAAGTTCTTTTTGATGATAAGGGCAATGCGAGGGTGCATTTTCCTCAATTTTTGTTTGATGGGTTTGCCATCGAGAATGGTTACGATATTGTGGACCACTATGGTGGGGTCAATACTAGGCATGTTTATGTAAGACCAAGTGAAGGCGTGGTTATGATCTTTGAGAAAAGAAGTGATGGCTTCTTGTTCAAAGAACATCTAAAGATTAACCGATCTTTAGGATGTGTGGGTCATCCTAGTATGGATGTTGATCTCGATAGTCGATTCATTCAACATGGTTTGCATCTCAGAAGGTAACAATCGATGAATATATGAATCTTCTACACCAAGGTAGGTGAGTATAGATTCATCATCTTGACATTGAACGATGTTAATGGAAGGTGTATCATCATCGATCATTTTAGGGTATAGGAAGGGAAGAGAGGAAGGGGCCTCACCCTCATGTTGATAAGTCAAAGGCCCCAAGGAAACAGTGTTTATGAAAAAAAAGTTAGGAGGGATAGATTTTGGATCCATCGACTCCGTCGGTGAAGGTGGCGATGAAGGTGGAGTGGGTGAAGAAGGTGGAGAAGGGTTGATGTTCTCGATGGGTTCAATGTGGGCTTTCTTAGTAGGTGGTTCAGGAAAGCTGATACCACTACGGTCGTTATGTTTATGAGTGGTACATGGGATGATAGTATGGTGGCCTTATTTGTAAAATCCAAAACCAAAACCCTTCCATGCACATCGGTGTAGGAAGGTGTGGGTGAAACAATGATTAGTGAGAGACTGGAAGTCAACGGAAAATGGGCGGGTTTGTGATGGTGGTTCGGTGTGTAAGTGGTAGTATCAAGTCCCCCATAGGTGAGACTGGTACGAGATGAGAGGATGATAAAGGAGGTGTTCTCCTATGTGGTGATCATAGCGAGGATGTTGGTGAAGACTTCCATACTCTTGTGGAGTAAAGAATGTGTTGACACTATATAAGAGATATCCTCCCAGAGTGAGGCGTTGAAAAATTCCTTCTAAGGGATCGGTGGTTGGTATGTGGTTAGCTAGAATAGATTATGTTTTGGAGGTCGATACAAGGTGGAGTTAATGGATTGAGAGGCCATGGGTCAGGACGTGGAGGTTGTGGTAATAGTAGGAATGGAGGAGGCATATGCGGTTGAGGTAGCGATTGTACTGGTAAGTGGGGGTGTGGGTGTAGTGGTAGTGGTCAAGGAGGTAGACACCTTAATGGGTATGAGCACATCATTGGGTCGGTAGAGCATGTTGCATGTTTTAAAAGGTGATGGATCAGTTGGGATAGTATAGGTGTGTCCTTCATGTTCAAACTTTACACAGTGATGCAAAGTGGAAGGAACACAACCCATGACATGAATCCAGGGTCTTCCAAGCAACAGTTATATTGAAATTCCCCCTCCAAGACATAGAATAGCTCTAGAATAGTGTGGGGCCCACGCAAACATGGAGAATGATAGTGCCTAGTGTAGAGGTGATAGCGTCATTGAATGAATGCAACATGATAGGATGTTTATGCATGTAATTGTTGGGTATGCATTTGAGTGAATGCATGGGATGAAATGATGTTAATGCTAGCGCCCCCATCAATCATTACATGTCATACACGTATATCATCGATGTGGATAGAGATGAAGAGGGTTGGGTCTGGGTCATTTTTTGTGCGGTGTGATCTCTTCCTCTAAGAAGCTAAGGGAGGCTACTTGGTGAGTAGGGTGAGGTGTGGATAAAGGTGGAAATTTGGTGAGAGAGGCTACATGATGGGGTGTGATAATGGAGGCTATGGGTGTAGGGTCATTGGGTAAAACCTCAATAGATTGAAGAACCTCCATGAGATCTTGATGATGGGATTCTAAGGTTTGGATGAGGTCATATAGGGACATTTTGAGGGGAGATTGGTGTAATTGTTTGAGCATGGTGCGATGTGTGACCCCATTAGAAATAGGGTATGTGGGTCTACGGATAGTAATATTAGGTGTGGGTGTAGATGGTATGTTGGGTATAGGATTGGTTGGTGGGTTAGTTGCCTTTTCCTTACCTTTATCCTTCTGAGCATGGGTAGTAATGTGGATCATGTTGATCTGAGGGGAGTTGGAAAACGGAGAAGGTGTAGGGTGAGTGGTATAATGACGACATGATGGACAAAAACCTACCAGGGAAAAGCCTTGTGAAGTGAGTTGGGCGCAATGACATTTAGGTAATGGTGTAGCAAGTTCTCTAATGTGAACCATGTTAATTTCAAATCTTAGAGGTGGCTCTAGGAGCTGTGGGGGTGGAGGTCATGGTTGTTGAGTGGGAAGTGAGGGAAGGACTATGGGAATGGGTGTCGGTGAAGTAGGGTCCTCATCGAGAAGGTCATCATCATCAAAGTTGGCTTCCAGAGGACACAACTAGATAAGGATGGTTTTCAAAGCCTTGTAGTTCTCCACATCATGCCCTGGCACATGATGGTAGGCACAAATTTTAGTGTCATCAAACCCTTTTGGCTTGGGTTTGAGGGGGTCATAAGGTCTGAGTAGTGGTAATGTGATAATAGAAGTCTCAAGGAGGTTGGTTAATATTTTGGCATAGGACCCCGCTAGTGGATCACAATGGGAAGTGAAAGTGGGTTTGGGTGTAGGTGCGGCTGATTATTGAGGAATGGTCCTTATAGGAGGGGGAGTGGGTTGAGCCATGGTTTTGGGTGCTGGAGTGGTCTTGGGTGTTGGTCATGTTTGTTTGGGTAGGGGTATGGTAGATGAATGGGCAGGAGGGTGTATGGTTGCTTTGACTACCTTATTGGAGGGTAGCGGATTTTTTTTTTGGGTTGCACCTTCTTGGGTAAAGGTGATATGGGTGTACGAGATCTAGAGGGAAAAGTAGATGGGGGAAGAGGGTGAGTTACCCATGGGGATAACGAGAGGTGCTATGAAGGTAGATGATGCGGGTCGAGCAGGGGGTGTGAGAGACAAAGACTAAAGTGTAGTGGGTAATGAAGAAGTTGCTTGAGGGTATTGGAGGTATGGGTGGTAAAGATGTTGTAGGTGTGGGTGTAAGCCATGTCGGGTGCTTGGGTATGTTAGAGGTTTGTGAGGAAGGAGTGGGCTGTTGTGTTTTTGGTTTACCAAAGAGCTGAAGTTTCTTAACCGTCTTTGGGAGGTTGGGTCCTAAGATGGATGGAAAGTGTGAAGGTGATGCAGGTGTGATTGGCGCCGCTGGGGTATGAGTTATATGGGTTTGGTTCTTCTGTTTGGGTGCTTAGAGTAGGTTTGGTGTTGACTTTGGAGGATGTGGCTAAATCTAGTTTGATAGGTGGATGAGTAAGGTTGGTGGTTGGGGTGACCCCTAAGGTAGTAATAGGTTTAGTCGAGGAAGATGTTGTAGGTGTGGGTTTGGATTTAGATGTATGTTGGGTTATGGGTAAGGGTGTATGTTGAGCGGTGCAGAGGGTTATGGAAGAAGTAGTGATAGAGGTGGTTGTGCTCGGTTCAACTGGCCGGAATATTTTTGGGTAGATAGTGGAAGTATCAACAAGCGACATCTAGCATTTGTGTTGAAACAGAAGTAGAAGACACCCCCACAATAAGGCTCTATCCACATAATCTAGGCGATCGGCCAAACGTGAGAACGACATGTCTAGTAGGTGATGTTGATGAGGACCCAATGGCTATTCCCATAAAATGTGTCTTAGAGATGGGAATTGGCTAGCTTCGGCTTCCGTGGGTAAGAGAGCCGAAAGTAGGTCTATAGGATCTTGGGTAGCTGATGGAGAATGTTCACCTAGAGGAAAAGGCATCTCTATTGGATCTTTGATAGGTGGAGGAGAAAATGGGTGCTCCTCTGTAGGTGGAGAAGATGATGGGTGCTCCTCTATGTGGGTGGAGGTGATGATGGGTGCTCCTCTTTGGGTGGAGGAGATAAACAAGTATCTTCCATGGACTGAAGAAGTACTATGGGTGACAGTTCCCTAGGTGGAGAAGTAAAAGGTGAAATGGTATCAATATTAGCAAAGGGCTCCTCCACGGGTGAGGAAGGAGGTGAAAGGTGTTCCTCTATGGGTGGAGGAATAGGTGAGGTAGGTTCCAATGCAGAAGGAGGATTTTGAGCTAGAATTTCCTCTATGGAAGGAATATGGGTAATTGGGAAGCAACGGGTGCATCACTAAAAATAACATGGACCTCGTGGGTATGGCTATCATGAGTTGAGGTCTCACCGGTTTGATCAGACAAAGGGGCATGATTGGGAAAGGGTTTCTTGAAGATATGTAGGTTTTGATTGGTAGGTGTGTTAGGATTATCCATGGTTAACTTGCCTTTCTCGAGCATTTCTTAGACAATGTTTTTGAAAGTGATGCAATTTCCGTCACTATGACCCTTTACTCGATGATAGTTACAAAATTCATGTTCTTTATACCATGCGGGTGTGGGGTGAGCAGGGTCAAAACCAGTGTGTGGTTTTATAGGCGGAAGGGTGATGGCCCCAACTTTGATGAGATTTTCTAAGATAGAAGAGTAAGGCTCCCCAATTGGGGTGTATTTCCATTGTTCTCATCTGAATTGAAAAGTTTAGATGGGTGAGAGATTAGATGAGGGGCTAGCCTAATTTGACGGATGAGCTGGACCAGATTTGAGTACCACTATGTTAGCGGTGCCCTTAGATTTTGAATAATTTCTCTGTGGTTTGGAAGAAGAAGAGGTATCATTCGACTTGAATGCCAAATTCTTATTGCGTAATTAGATTCTTCTTCTCTTCGATGGCCCGAATCTCTAACTTTCATGCCATGGTGAATGCTTCATCAAATGTTCAGAAAGTTTGAACTTGTAGGGTCGGTGAGATGTGTCTAGCACAATCCTACATGAAGAGCTCGATGAGTTTAGTTTGCGGTAGTTGGAAGGTGAGTTGATTAATCAGGCTATGCTAGTGAGCGACAAAATCTGCGATAGATTTTTCATCATACTGACACGTGGAGTATAGGTCAGTCATGGTAACCTTCTTGACGATATTGATGGAGAAGTGATCCAAGAAGGCTTGGGCTACCTGATTAAATGAAAATATAGAGTGTCTAGGTAACCCACTATACCAATCTAATGCGTAGGTCTAGTCAGAGACATGGGAAAGGTCCTTAAGAGCAAAGCATCATCATGGGTGATTAGGTAGCACCCATGTTTGAACGACTGCAAATGTTGTTATGGGTCTTCCTTGCTATTGAAACAGTTGAATTTAGGCATTTCCCAATGCATGGGGTATGGGTGAATAGGAATGGATGGGTGGATAGGCTCGTTGCAAATTTCATCGTAGGTGAGGGTATTATTGGGAGCTGAAAACCAATGCCTTCAATGTCTACATCTTGTCCATCATCAATTTGATTAGGTCATTGGTAGGTTACAATGATTGGGTGCCTCTTATAGTGTAAGAGGTTTAGTGTTGGGTGTGTAACTTGGGTGACATTCTAGTATATGGTGCTACCTTGTAGGTTGATTGAGAAAGAGAAGCGTGAAATAGGGGTACATACCTAGAGTGAATAATAGATGAAATAGGAGGCTACTTATAGTACGTATATGGAGGTGGAAGGGTCGTGGTGACCCTAGTGGCAATGGGAGTTAACAATTGGGGAATAGAAAGTACCACCTTTTGAAAGGTGGTGAGGGTCACCAACACAAGAGGTGGTTGTGTAGGTAGCTATGGGTATATGAGAGACAATAGAGGTGGATGAAGTTGTGTTTTGAGGTGGAACTCAAGGTATGGTGGATGTGGCAGGTGCGATGGATGTAGCGTGCTAGATGTATATCATAATGGTATAGGACCTAACTATGAAACAACTAGGGGTAAAGTAGATAAGTAATACCAATCATGGGGCTGGCGTTGGAGCGAGAGTTAGAGGGATGATACGGTTTGCATATTGTATATCAAGCATCCTAAGGCATTGTTGTTGGATAACAGACTACAAAGACATCCTGGATGCAATCGGCTTCCGAGGTTGATGTTCGAGGCATCCAGTGGATGCACAACATGGAATCCTTTCTCCAAGTGTGGGACTCTAAGATGAGAAAATATTCTCCAGAGAAGGCCAGTTCCTATTCCTCTGTTCTCGATGCACATTCCAAAAAATGTAGAGGTTTGCTAAAACCTAATCTAACTTGCGAGGAGACAGGAGGTAAGAAAATGCATAGAATAAAACCTAAACTACAAAGGTGATGCACCGAGAATGTTAGACACTCATTTTGAAAATTTAACTACGAGGACACATAGATGCAATACAAACACCATGCATAATAAATAACAAACTACTTGTAAGAGATCAAAATGACAATGCAATGAATACATGAGAGGGTGAGAGTCAATCACAACACATGTATTATTTATTGCTCAAGAGTCATCTTAGATATCATTGAGTGGCCAAGGGCAAAAAACCGGCATTTACACCCATATGGGAGGTTTGAAAGCTCCACAATTTCTTCTTGGCGAGGGAAGAAGGGAGGATTTGCAAAACAAAAATGTCCGATCCTTAAAGGAGCTCCTCTTTAAATTCATATATCCGAAAAGAGAGGAAGAGAGGGAAAATCCTAGAAATCTATCCCAACTTCTTGTAGCCATTTAAAATCATCTCATTATGGAAAGTGGATCCTAGCTTGGAAAAGTGGTGGGAGATATCTAACAAAGCGAGCGAGCGTATCTGCTGCATTAAAGTTGGTTGTTGAAGCATTACTTTTGTCTATCACCATGCGTCGAGAGATGTTTTCTTAATTTTCTCCTCCAAACTTAACCAAAATGTGAGATTGATCCCGAGAATCATGTAGAGAATTTCAACAGCTTTCCGTTGATATGCAAGAAAGTTATGGCCGTGAATGTGAGCTCTGATCGAAAGATACGAAAGGTTTGAAGATTTGAGCAAAAGAGCAAAATAGTTTTAAAATCTTTTCCCGCATCTACCCATCGAAAATAAGACACGTTTTTGTCAAGGAGTCGTTGAGAATTTTCTCTCTCCACCTTTTCACGGGCTTTTCTTGTAGGCCCCTTAAACTTGACACGTGGCACTATTTCATTGGTTCATCGGTGCTCTTCACCCCTTTGACTTTTGGACCTTTTTCCTTGGGGTACACATGTCATGCCGTGATTTGTCATTACGGGCTGCTCATTTGTGATTTTCTCATCCATCGGTCCTTTTGTCCCGTAATGTCCCAAAGGTTGCTTGGAGGCAACGAATCCTCCGATCCGCCTGAAATGGGCTTCCATGTCCCTTTTCTGCATTGTGACACGTGGTGTGATTCGATCCTTTCGGCTCCTTCGGCTATCCACGAAGGAGCGTCCCTTTGTCCCACTTGTCCTTGTCTTTTGTTTCCTATTTGGCCGATACCGAGCTGGTTCGGTCCTTCACGTACTCTTGTCCCGCTTGCTCCCAAAAGGACTTGGACAAATTTTCTTTCTTCCAGCCGATTCGGGCATTTGCGTCCATTTGTCCCATTTGATGTCCCTTGAAAAGGTTAGGGATTTCCCTTGTAGGCTTTTCGGCGTAGTCCGCACCTTTTCGTCCCAAATGTCCCGAGACCATTTGGACTGGACTTAGCCAATTTTCACAATTTTTGGCCCAAGCTTATTTTATGTAAACTTTCTTTGCATTTTCTCGAGTAGTCTTGTTCTTTTCATACCTAACAGAGAAGTTAGAAAAAATTTTCGCCTGAAGGTAATATAATTGCTTGCATAGAAACATAATTTTGCCCTGGATCAATCAATTTGCAGGGATTTGAGAATCTGATGTATGTATCAATTCAACCTTGGGGTGTAATCAATAACAAGCATCTTAGGTGGATGAGTGGAAAGATAAAACGCAAGGTGGCAGGGTTTTGGTCAAGGAGTCATGTGAACTCCTCATCTCCGGTAGTGATAGTGATAGGTTGGATAGGATCCATGGTGGGTGATAAAATGGAAGGTGGTGAAGGGCTAGGTGGGAGCGGTTGACAACTAGCGTGGAATATGAGGGCCTTTGCTTGTCTTGAGTCAACACTATGTGAATAGGTACTATCGAGGTAAGATTACTTTACAGAAATGACATAGGAATAGGAAGAACATACGGTAATAAATGGATCAGTGTACCAAATGAATTGGGGGCTGGAAATGTAGCAGAAAATGACATAACCGAATCGATGCTGGTTAGGAAGGCGATGCATTCGTCATAGGTAACCGTTGTTGGTCACTATGGAAAATGGACAATTGGTCAAAAACAAGGTATAAGGCCAAATCGCAGTATGCCGAATATCGACAAGATTTACAAGGTCAATGGGAATGATAGTAGTGACAGGGACTCTAAATAGTTGAAGAAGGTGAATAAATTTCCTTTTGGGTGGGTTAACCAAAATGACAGTGAACCGACGCTGGTTGGGTATAACCGATGATGGTCAGGGGGTAACCGATGATGGTCATTGGACCAACACCGGTCACTATGAAATTGAAATAATGATGAAAGAAAAGTGGTTGTGAATTAAAATCTGATGTGGAATCAAACCCATAATTCTGAGAATGATGAGAATGTGGTCCAGGCACACTCAGAAGAATCTGAATACACCAACTATGATGAGGAGCATGCAAGGAGAAATAAGAAGAATGAAGAACGTGACCTCTCACCTCAAAATGCAAGCCAAGCAGAAACACTAAGAAAAATGTGATCCTAAGAGTGTCCTTTTCTATTATGTTTGTTTAGCTTATGCTATTTAAGGACTGACTCATGAATTGTAGAATAGAATTTTTGGTGAGGATGGCTTCCTACAAAGAAGGAGATCTAAAAGGTGAGGTTTCAGGTATGTTATGGTGGGGGTGGGCTTCACTTTGAAGTATGACTTGACATAGCAGTGAGCTAGGGAGTACCGCCAATCCTCAGATCAATGTGATAATTGTGAGCATTCCCAGGAAAGATGTTGTTTAAGAATATGTATTTTTTTAATTTGTGCAATTTGGCAAGACTCGAGAGAGAGAGATGATGTGTTTCTATGATTTGTTTGTCAACCATCAGCTTGACATGACTTCCAGTGTATAGGTTTCCCTCAATTAATGTGAGATAATGTAGAAAATCATAGAATGAAATGCAATGATTTTTAAGCCCAAATTAAAATATGAAGTTCGATGACACAAATAGATGAAGAGGAAGAGGGATGCTCTTTCACTAAAATGCAGAAAACAAGAAGAAATGGTTCTTTTTAAGTACACCAAAAGAAAGGTTTCTTTTAGAGCAAATAGAAAGAAAAATAAGGTTACCAAGGAAGAAAATTAATGTGTATGCTTTTCAGAAGGGAAAAAAACACACAACTTTTCCTAGGAATGAATAAAAATGCAAGGAACCCTAAATGGGTCCCATCGAGCATGCCAAAATGTTTCACCTGATTCTTAGACGTTTCTTTGAATATTGATGAAACAGATAGGGTAATGGGTATAGGAGGAATACCTGTTGAAATGTTGGTTGATAGGTTGTTACACGCGTGTTGACTCCTTGATCCACAGCTAATCATGAGAGCTTCCTTTTGGCTGGGAGGAACTACCTATAATGGAAAGCAAGACCACCAAATAAAAGTTAAACAATGTGTGTAATGAACTGCTTAGCGTGTGCTAGATTCGAGAAATGTGATACTTCCCAGATGGTTGTCAATCCACTGTTTAAAAAAATTTAATGTTGGTAATGAAGTAAATCCTATTGTAATTAAAATGATTTAGGTATCTCATTTAAAACACAATAAGAAAGATCTAATCTAACAAGCTAAGTTAAAATAAGATCCAAAGGTCAAGTAACTAGTTTTGGGTCTCTGCAGGTCTGACAGAGGTCTTAGGTAGGTCACAGGTGATTAAGGGTGATGGAGGGATAGGTGGGTAGGTCATTGTTCTGGGCTATATGGGTAAATACAGAGGCCAATGCTAGTTAAGGGTGACCAATGCCGGTTGGGGAGAACTAGCTGCCGGTTCTTATGGGATACGGGAATGCCACGAGAATGAGCTTTGGATATCCCTTTTGATTGCACAAAGGACTATGCTAGTCGAAATGAGGTATTAAGTTGTTTGGATGGGATTTGGAAAGGTTTTAATGGGGATATGGAGGGGTGAGTATTAAAATGAGGTCAATGGGTGGCTAGGAGAACAAAGGATGAAGATACATAATTAAATGAATGAACCAGAGGAGTAAACAATTCTACTTACTTGAAATCTGGTTCTGGGCGCCTGTGAGTGATGACTGAAGGTGCTGGTAAGAGGTTGAATGGTGTTGAGGATCACCAAACATTGAAAGCTCTTGTATGGGTTGCATGTGCATTCATTTTCTTGGTTAGATAAAATATGTGTTGGGTGGTTCTTTGGATGGTTGATGGGTGAATGCTCGATGTGCATGCAAGAGAAAATACTTGATCTCCTTCCTTGCATACGTGTTCAAGCGGAAATGTGTTCTCAAAAGATGTGTTATCTCTCGGAATCCACCAACCTTTTTCTAACCTCGAAAAAGGTTATTTTGGGATTAAAGGTGACCGACAACGGTTCCTTAGGCTTAACAGTGGCGATTAAGGGTAACCATCGTCGAATTAAGGGATTTCCTAGGTTTACTAAACTAGGTAGATCCCCTTGATTTTCTGGGATCTCGTGTCATTAACCCACAAATTAGACTGAAAGCTTCTTGTAAGTATGTGGGAATGTGGTTATATGGAATGTAGGCATTGATTTTCAAGGTTTGGGTAAGACTTAGTTAGTTATGAACTTACTAAGAATAGGTTTTAGGGTGAGGTGGCTTCATGAGGTGTCTAGGTGAGGTGTATGTGTGGGCATTATCTAAATTAAGATATTTAAACAATAAATATGGTGAGGATAATGAATTAATTTAATTAAATTAATATTAGTGGGTGAATGGGGCCATGGTTAAGTGAATGTGATGAAGGTGTTTATTTGTTAAGGAACCAAAAGGGAGTGTGACTTAATTTTAGTGTCTACACATTAGGTCCGATGGATAGGTAGCACAATACCTTGGTATACATGGGTAGAAGATCTTCCTGCATTTTTGAAAGCCATGGAAACACAATGGATAGATCAAATTAAGAGAACAACTATGTTAGTATATACCTTGTTGGGACAAAGAATGTGCCGGTGGGTAGTCCATAGAGATAATCTTATAGAATGGGAAAAATTTGAAAAACCTATCTATTAGGTTTGTAAGAACAATGCACCTACACAGATCTACACTTATCATGGTGATCAACCTGTTTAGCATCACATTCAGTAGTGTGAGAGACTCTGGACAGTAGGACAAGAAGCATTACCACTTTCACTTTGGGTGCATAGATTGTACTCTACGCTACAAGGATGTGCACGCACTGGTATGTATATGAAAAACTACATCGAGAGACTGGAAACTAGAAAAATTTGACTGTAGGGATGACCTAGACCTTTGACTATTTTTCTTCTCAACCTCTAATAGAAGAGGCATTAAAAGTTATCAAGTGTTTAACCATGGGAGATAGTGCAAAAGCATTAGAGCATATTAAGGAATTATTTGGCGAGACAGAGTCCAAACCACATTTTGAGAAGGAATAAGAATTAGACTCCATACTACTTGAAAGCACTTTCCTTGAGAAAGAGAAGGGAAATATGGTTTACATCATAGATGATGAGGAAGTTGAGAACCTAGATATTGAACATTCATAAGGGGGTGCGCGAGGTCTTGGATAACGCAAACAAGGATACACATGCTTATCACAAACCCATAAATACAAAGAAGGTGAATATAGGTTCGGAGGTTGAGCCTAAGGAGGCCATAATTGGAGACTCACCGGGTCAAACTCGGAGGTATCAAAGATCATTGAGTTAGGGATTATCGGACTTATTCCCATGAGGATATCATGAACTTAAAGACATGCACAAATCACTTGGAGAAATGAAGATAAAGATTAAAGATGGTGCATGCCCGAGTTAGAAGGAGGCCTTATAAAATGAATCCTAATTTGAGTGAAAAGGTAAAAGAAGAATTTGATAAAATGTTGAAATCTGGAATCATCAAACCCTCGATGAGTCGAATTGGTTAGCCCAATGGTGATTAGTATCAAAAAGGATGGACGAATTAGAATATGTGTAGACTATAGGAGTTTAATGCTACATGCATCACCGATCCATTCTCGATGCCATTCACCGAGGAAATACTTGGAAGGTGTTGTAGGGCAAGAGATATACTCTTTTATAGATGGGTTTTCTAGGTATCATCAAGTTAGGATTTCTCAGGAGGATCAAGAAAAGACAACATTTACTACTTGAATGGGGCAATTTTTCCTATACTTTGTGATTCCTTTTAGATTGAAAAATGTTCCTACTATACTCTCACGCATAGTTGTTCGTGCATTCAAATATTTTATTTACAACTTCTTACAGGCTTACCTAGATGATTAGACAATATATGGGCTTGTGAAAGATCATTGTGACAATTTGTGCTTAATGTTTGAACGGTGCAGACAGTTGAGTATCTCTTTGAACATCAAGAAGTGCATATTTTCCACACCATTTGGAATATTGTTAGGACATATAATCTGCAAGGAAGGTTTGCTCGTTGATCTAGCTAAGGTTGTAGTCATTTTAGGCCTAGAAGTGCCTACTAGTCAAAGCGAGGTGCGCAGATTTTTAGGTCATACAAGATATTATAGAAAATTCATCAAAGGGTATGCCAAAATTTCTGCCCCCTTGGAAGAGTTACTAAAGGGGAAAGGTACATTTTATTGGGGAGAACCACAACAGTGCGCATTTGAGATATTAAAAGAGAGACTTACTACCGCGCCCATTCTATGCTTTCCCTCATGGGATAAACCATTTCATGTGCATGTGGATGCCTCTGGCATGGCCATTGGCGTTGTGTTAGCTCAGCTTGAGAAGGTATTGTCGATCATTCAATTTTTTTGCTAGTAGGAAGCTGACTAATGTTGAACAAAATTATACAACTATAGAGCACAAAGCTTTGTCTATGATTTATGCATTGCACAAGTTTTGACAATACTTGTTAGAAACACCATTTGTGTTTTATATAGATCACATGGAATTTAAGTACTTGGTAAACAAGCCCATCTTACAGGGGCACATATGTAGATGGGTACTCTTATTTCAAGAGTTTGATTTCACAAAGTGTATGTAATGGAAAGTTGAAAAAGCTATGGAATGAAGCTAAAGAACCTCAAAGCTTTGCTTTACTCATCCATGCACCATGAGATAAGAGCTAAACAAGATACTATCTATGCATATATAAATTTGAAACAAATATTCAAACCCTCGCATATATACTAATATCTACTCCATAAATGCTTAATGAAAGTGAACCTAGTTATATCTAAGCAATCAAATTGTGTGTTGTTTACTCCCAAAAATAATGAAGAGATCTCTCAAGTTGGCTACATGGCCAAGCTTTAGATCTTCCCCTACTAACTATATTTGGAATGGATGGATGCAATATGGAGGAGCTCTCAACAATGGAGTATGGCCAAGATCAAAATTTTTTATAGCTTAAAGCTATCACAAATGATTTCTAATGCCAAGATCTCCAAATATGAGAGATATTTTGTTATGTAAACAAGGTGTAAGGTTGAGAGTGAGAGGTGACCCTTTTATTTACAGTTTCCAAATGGAAAAGTTTAGAATTTGGGGTGCATGTGGGACTAAAATTTTAGATTAGATTAGGATAAACATGCTTTAGGCTTTATTAAGCTTGGTTTAGGCTAGTTAACTAGGGTTTAAGATAGTTAAACTTGATTAGCGAGTGATTAGAGACTCATTGAGAGTTGGGAGGGGTATGGATAACCAATTGTGATAGATAGATAACCTACGAAGCCAATAGAAGTGGTCTAGAGAGAACTAGGGAGGTTCTAAATGGTCGAAAGGAGGAATATTTAGCTAATAAGAGAGATATTAACCAAACAAGCTGATTGTAGGAGGAATACGACTGAAAGAGTGTCGTGTATGGGCATACGAGAATGAAGTGAAGAAGGGTTGATCAACGAAGTGTCATTAATTAGTTGAATTAGATGAAATGCTAAGTGTAAGCATACATTAGGTTTCTACACACAGTTGTGGTGAAGCCAGGGAAAAGCAATTCTGGACCAAACCATCTATCTAGAATCAACTCAGGAGAGGAAGCACAAACAATTGAAGAAACCATGCCAGATGCACAATTATATAGGTTACAACGCACGCCATCAGAATTAGAAGACATTTCTATCTTTCTATGGACTAGTATAGCACCAAAAGGAATGAAGGCATTAGAAAAGAAACAACTTGCTATACACGCGACACCATTTATGTTAATCAGTGGTGACCTCTACAAGTTAGGTAGAGATGAATTATTACATTGTTGTGTATTAGAGCATGAGCGCAAGGATATTATGGAAGAAGCTTATGGTGATATTGCGAAGAGGACATTATGCGGGATGCGTGTTTCACACAGAATGTTTCAGATTCTTGGAATAGAGTTGCTTCTATCCTTTTATTCTCTTGAGAAACAGATAAGGGTTAGGGCTAGGAGGAATACCTGTTGAATGTTGGGAGGGTGTGCGCATACCGTAGAGAGAGATCAGATCGACTGCGAAGAACTCCTTTTTGTCTTGGAAGGACTACCTGCAAGTAAGAATACAAGACCACCAGATTTTAATTAGACAATAACTGAGGGAACTGCCTTGGGCCCAGGAAATATAAAACTTCCTTTCGAAGGTGGTCAGTTCCCCTACTAATATGAATTAACACAAATGATTGTAAAATCACAATTTAATTGCCTCGTTAAAACAATAGAAGAAAGGCTGGTTTTTGGTTTTGAATCACAGTGACCGATCTTTGTCAACTGTCATCCCATCACTTGTACTGATTCTTAATAACCGATATCGGTAGGGGCAATGTTTTAGGGGCTTTTGGTGAAGGTTGGTTGTAGGGTGGTTGTGTTGTTTATAAGGCTGGTAAATGAGTGGGGTTAGGTAACGGGGTGATGAAAAGGACTCAGAGAGTACGGGGAGGGTGTTCTTGGGGTAACGTAAGGGTAGAGGAATGACAGTTAGATGTAGTGTGTTACCGGGTAGTAGATCTAGGAATAGACTTATAATGGCTGTGATTCAGAAGTTCAAGAAATGTTATTAAAAGGACATACAAGATACTACTTACTGGTTATTGATGAGGATGTAGGTCCAAGGACTGTGATGACAAAGGCAGAACTCAGGTAGGATGATCTGACAATCAGAAGATGAGTTATCTTCCCTCCCAATGTTTGGATGAGTGTCACAGGGCTCAGGTTACTCAGTTGCAGTCTTGGGCTTAATGTCCTCCTCTGCCAACTCTTCTTGTTTCTTCACTTGTCTCTGCTCGTCCAAATGAATTCCTGATCTTCCCCAAATGAATTTTCGGATCCTTTGTTTTTGGTTGGGGGAGGTCATTTACAGGGAACCGATGGCGGTTACATAACCGACGGCGGTCGAGTAGAAACCGGTATCGGTTCAGTCAAAGTGGGCTATTTTTAGTAAAATAGCCAACTTTCCCTCCTTTTCTCTCGAGGGATTAGTTGTGGGCTTGGTCAAGTCATTATGAGGTCGGTTTTGGGTGCGAGTGAGGAGTCATTAGTCATGGGTGTGGATGTAGACCAAGTTATAGGTCTTAATTAGGTTAGTTTAGGGTTAGGACTAGGTCATGATGAGGTGGCGAAATGAGGTGGCAGGTTTGGAGATGTGGATTTATTAATTGTAAGGTAATTAATAAATAATTGTGTACGGTTTAGGTGATGAGGTTAGGTTGCGAAATGAGATGCATGGTACGGGAGGTCGTAAGACACAAATTTGGTGTCTACATTAGCCCCTTGTTGTCGTGTAGCTTGTCTTGTAAAGCTGCACTGACAATAATAAGAAGTGGTTATTCCTGTTAAGGGTATAGGTAATCCCCCTCAAATCTATCATAGATTAAGGTAACATGAAATCAGGGAAAGGGTTGATAAAGGGTAAACGGTGTTGAGATAATGGTAAGATGGTGGGGTAGGTTCAAGGAAGCAGACGCACATTGAAATGCAGTAGTGTGACCAGGGTACATGATTTGAAGAGCAAACAAGCAATTCGTAGGCAAAGGTCGATAGTTTATCCAAACAAGGATGATATAATCCTGGTATCCAAGGCATAGGAAGTAGCTCCAGGGGATATAATGGGTAAGGTATAGGAATGTTTAGGCATGTTCGGCAGTACCAAATGGTTGGTTTGGTTGAGATAAACGTCACGGTCTTGGTCTAGGCAAAGTTGGTCGACTGATCAAGTCAAGTACCCTAATCATGCTAAAACACGAACAGGTGAGCTTGATTGAACAAAAAGCTACATGATGGGTGGATAAAATTGTAATTTGTTGGTTTTGGGTGAAGTATTTAATTGGTGCGGCCTTGGGTCAGGCCTGATTTGTTGGTGGCGGCCTTGGGTCGGGCCAATGGTTGGTACTGACCTTGCACGGGCCAAATGGTTGGGTGTGGCCTTGGGTCGGCCAAATGGTTGGTTCGCGCCTTGGGTTAGGCCAAAGGTTGTTGGTTGCGTCCTTGGGTTGGCCCAAATGGTTGGTTGTGGCCTTAGGTCGGGCCAAATGGTTGGTTGCGCCTTGGGTCGGGCCAAAGGGTTGGTTGCGAGCCTTTTAAGAAAAGTCGGGCCAAATGGTTGGTTAGTGGCCTTGGAGTCGGGCCAAAGGGTTGGTCAGCGGCCATAAAGTGGGCCAATGAAGTCAAAAAGGGCTATTTAGCAAGGGTGGGCGGAGTGATAGGCGATGTGGGAAAAAGTAGTAGAGTGGTGGATAATGGCGGGAGTTGGGGTGAAATAGGTATTAAACCGATATCGGCTATAGATGACCAGTATCGCTTAGGTGACCGATACCGAGTTCATTAGGGCACAACATAACCGATATCGGTTATAGGTCAAAAAACCTATAAAAAGAAAAATACGGCCTATCATTGTCATATTGTCAATTTGAAAACCAATTTTAGTTGTCTGAGGTGTATTAGTGAGATTGTTGAATTTGTCGGCTGAGGTGGCACTATTTGAGTGGAGAAGTGAGTGGTTGGTAGGCCCTAGCGAGTAGGAGGCAGCATTTGATTGGTGGAGGACCCAACAGAGGAGATTTATAGCCATGGCACTCCTCAGAGGAGAGTGGGTGAGTTTTGGACCGTAAAATAGACCACCACCACCTATCCCACCACGATGACGTGTAGTCGTACCGGTAGGTTCGAAACCTCTCATTATGTGAATTTAATGTTTTTAAGCTAGATTTGGGTTTTGGGTAGGAATCCAAGTTTTAAATAAAAGAATGAATAAATTGAAGTTGTTTGAAAAATGGAGAGGGTAGGTGGGTTAGTGAGGTTAAAACGGTAGGGTGGGTAGGTTTTTAGGGTTTTTCATTGGGTAAAAAGGGAGTAATAGGGAAAAAAATGAGTTTGGGGGTCGCGTTGGGTTCGGCTCCACCGTGCCATTAGTTACGGAAAGGTAAAGGTAGAAAGGGTGATCGTCCTGAGGTGGGATAAGCACGGGTGGCTGCAAGAGATAGGCTTTAAGAGCCTCAAAGGCTTGGTGACATTCCTCGCTCCATTGAAAGACAATATCCTTTTTAAGGAGATGATGGAAAGGTTGACATCGATCCGAGAGTTGTGAGATGAAACGCTAGATAGATTGGAGTTTGCCCTACAAACTACGCAATTGTTTGAGGTTAGTGGGTGGGGGCATTTCTAGGATAGCTTTGACTTTAGCTGGATCGACCTCGATGCCACGCAAAGAGACAATAAAACCAAGGAGTTTTCCCGAAAGAACACCAAAGACACATTTCTTTGGTTGAAGACGAACACAATATTGTAACAGGCGATCGAAAATAATGGCTAAAACATCGAGATGTTCACTGCGATGTTTAGATTTTCCAAGAAGATCATCGACATAATCTTCAAGGATAGTGTGCATAATGTCATGAAAAATGTAAGTCATAGCCCGCTGATAGGTCGCACCAGCATTCTTAAGGCCAAACGGCATGACACAATAATAGAAGGTTCCCCAAGGAGTTATGAAGGTAGTTTTATGTTGATCGGCCGGGGCTACCAAAATTTGATTGTATCTGAGAAGCCATCCATGAGAGAAAGCATCTCATGACCGGCAGTGAGATCAACAAGTTGATCAATACTTGGTAGGGGGAAGTCATCCTTTGGGCAAGTGAGATTAAGGTCCCGGAAATCCGTACATATCCGAAGTCCCCCCGTTGCTTTAGTGATAGGTACGATGTTAGAAATCCATTGAGGATAGTCAATAGGTAAAATGAAGGAAACAGAAAGGAGTCATTGAAGTTCTTCTTTGACCAAGAGGGCAATGCGTGGATGCATTTTTCTCAGTTTCTATTTAACTGGTTTGGAATCGGGTTTCAGGGTAATGTTATGGACAGCAATGTCAGGATCGATTCCTGGCATGTCAGCGTAGGACCAAGCGAAAGCTTGGTTGCGGCACGGAGGAAGGTAGTGAAGGCAGTTTGTTCTGATGCGGTAAGAGATTGTCCGATCTTCACAATGTGAGGATCGTCCTTGGTGTGGATGTTGATTTCTATAGTCGACTCATTCAACATGGTTTGAGTATCAGATGGCAAGGTGCATTGAATATAAGAGTCATTCGCGCCAAGGTAAGTGAGGATGGAGTCATCATCCTGGCACTCAACGACATTAATTGAAGGCGAGTCCTCTTCAATCATGTCTGGATACAGGAGGGGAAGAGAAGATGGGTCTTCATTATCACGTTGATAAGTGAGAGGACCCAGGAAGATAGCATTTATGAAAAAAAAAAGTTAGGAGGGATAGATTCAGGGTCTATCGGCTCTGTGGGTGACGATGGAAAAATGGGTGATAATGGTTCGAAGGGGTGACTTCGTTGTCTTCCTGGATACAACGGATAGGCGGTGTTTTCGGTGTAGGTGGTTCAGAGAAGCCAAGACCACAACGATCCTTGTGTTTGCGTGTGGTAATGGGGATGATCGTATGTCGGCCTTGTTCATAAAGACCGAAACCGAAGCCCTTCCAAGCACAGCGCGTCAGGAAGGTGAGAGCGAAACGATGATTAGTTAAATATTGAAAATCAGATTGGAAAGGAACCACGCCAAGAGGAGGTTCAGGGGTAACAGAAGATGTATCGACACCCCCATACGTTAAGTTAGTGTGGCAATTAGGTGGTCCGTAGGGGATTACTTCCCCCACACGACGGTCATAGGTAGGATGCGCATGTAACTGTCCGTACTCCTGTGGGGTATGGAAAGTGCTAACGTTATATAGGCGATACTCCCCCAGCGTAAGGCGTTGAAAAACATCTACTAAGGGGTCTGAGGTTGGGATGTTGTCTGTGGAAAAGGAAGTGGTATTTGCGACGGTGGTTTCATTGGTTGAAGGTGTAGGTATGGTTGAGGTGGATGGTAGAGGTGCGGTTGAAGTGGATGGTTGGGTTGGATGAATGGGTGTCTTGACTGGTACAAGCACATCATTAGGGCGATATAACATATTACAGGTTTTGAAGGGGGGAGGATCAGCTTTTACGGTGTAGGACTTCCCCTCGTACTCAAATTTTATGCATCTATGTAAGGTGGAGGGAATGCATCCCATAGCCCGGATCCAAGGGCGGCCTAACAACATATTGTATTGGAACTCTCCCTCAAGGACATAGAAGAGTTCGGGTAAAGTACGTGGTCCTACACAAATGTTAAGGATCACGGTGCCTAAGGTAGAAGTAATAGCATCATTGAATGACCGCAACATGATGGGGTTGGCACACATGCAGCTAGAAGGGATATTCATTTGTTGGAAGGCTTTTGAAGAGATGATGTTTAGGCTAGCGCCCCATCAATCATAACATGACGTACTCGGATGTCCCGGACGTAAGCTGAGATGAAAAGAGCAGGGTCAGGATCTTCTGCACCAAAGTCAACAATTTCATCTTCGGAGAAACTGACAGCAGCGGCTTGTTGTACAGAGACAGAAGTGGTTGGGGTGGTAGGTTGTTTGGTGAGGGAAGCAACATGATTGGGTGTTAAAATGGAGGCAACGGGAAAGGTTTCATTGGGTAGGACCTCTATCCCTTGAAGGATCTCAATGAGAGCGTGTCGATGAGATTCAGAAGTTTGAATGAGATCGTACAGTGTCATTTTTACAGGTGATTGGTGAAGCTGTTTGATCATGGTACGGTGGGCAACTCCATCAGAGACGGGGTAGGCAGGTCCACGAATAACCACTTTAGGTGGTGGTGCGATCGGGATGGCGGACGGAGAAAGAGAGGCCGCAGGTGTGCTTCCTTTAGCTTTCTCATTGTTTTTCTGCCCTCGAGTAGCAACACTGATCATGTTGATCTCGTGAACACGAGAGGAGGAAGATGGTAGGGATAAATCATGGGCTTCGAGAGGTGGGGTTGTAATAATGATAGATCTTGGTGAAGCGGGGACAGGTGGTATAGGAGAGGAGATTGAAGCTAAAGGTTTCTCCCTTCGTAAGTTGTCTTTTTTAACCTTTCTATCAGAGCGAGGTGACTGACGAAGGATGGCTCTCAAAGCTTTGCATCCCTCTACATCATGCCCTGGTGTGCGGTGATAAGCACAGATTTTAGACTCATCATAACCTATAGGTCGAGGTTTAGATGGATCATAGGGTCTAAGTGGGGGTAGGGAAATGGTCGCATTCTCCACCAACACATCAAGGATCTTGGCGTAAGATCCTTTGAGTGGGTCAAAGTCAGAGGAAGATGAGGGTATTGATTGGGTGGGTTTTGGTAATGTTTGGGTATGGTTGGTTCGTACGGGTGGTGGTTGAGACAAGGGGTATTGATGAGTGGTTTTAACTAAACGTGGCTTCTTCGGCGCAGAAGTCAAGTTTAGCTGGTTAGATGGTGAGGCTCCAAATAACGTGGTGGCGGGGAACAACCATGGAGAAAGTGGGCGACCGCAAACAAATCCTTTGATGATGGAGTTTGTTTAGGGTTGATAGGTGGACAGGATCTCTGTATGGGTGTAGAAAGTGTAGGTTGTTTTAGAGAAAATGCAGGAGGTGTGATGTATTGAGGCAAGGTGGAGGGGTGAGGTCCCAATATGGAAGGTAGGTATGATGGTGAGGGTTTTAGTGGTGACAAAGGCAGGGATTGGATTTGAGGAGATTGGATTTGTCTCCTAGGTGGATGGATGGATTTATTTTTGGATAAATCTAACCGTTTAGGTGGGTGTGTTAAACTGGGTATCGGTGGAGTCCCAAGCGTAGGGGAAGGTTTGGTTAGGTTAGTAGATGTGGATGAGGTATTCGGTAGAGATGAGGGGGGTGAAGATGAGGACACAGGCATTTTGAGCTTTTGTAAACATCTTGGGTATATGGTAGAGGTGTCGAGATCAGTCATCTGCATTTGAGTAGAGCATGGTGTACTCAAACGTTCCCATAAAACCCGTCTATCTTCTGGGGAATGACAATCTTCAGGTGTGAATTGGAACTTTGATATGGAAGAGAGGTGTGTTGTGATCCCGGTCCACTGTGGGTGTGATACAGGGGGTAAATGAGGCACTGCATCGATGGGTGTTAAGAGGTCAACCGGTCGCTGAAAAGATTTAGGCGATGAAGAACTAATAGGTAGAAGGGCATGTTTGAGGGGATCCGTCATGATTAAAGAATGTGGTGATGTTGATTCGAGAGGTTTCTCTCCTAAGGATGACAGAAACAGGGGCGAGTCTTCTTCTTTTATAGCAAGAGTGATGGAAGGAGATGTTTGGGAAATAGATAAGTTAGATAACATCCGCTCACAGTCTTGCAGGGATGTGGTGTAAGAAGGCTCATCTGTGAGAAGAGAACTCTGGACGGTTGATTCCTTTATGGGTAAAGGAATGGTAAGGCTATTGTCTTGTCTTGATGGTGGTGAAGGGGATTCGGGTCCCTGCGTTAGTGAAGAGGTTTGATTCAGAATTTCCTCAATAGAGGCTTTTGGTTGAGAGTCGAAAACTACATGGATTTCATGAACACTCTCCTCGGCTAAGATATCTTGGTTTACATTACTGTTAGATGAGTGGTTCGGGAATGGTTTGTTGAAGATTTTCAAATTTCGGTTAGCAGGGGCATTAGGATTATCGAGGGTTATATCCCCTGCATCAACCATTTCCTGCACTATGTTTTTCAACATCTTGCAGTTTTCGTGACTGTGTCCCTTTACGCGGTGAAAGTTACAGAAGTCATTTTCTTTGTACCAAGAAGGTATAGCGCGGGTGGAGTCAAACCCGAGTGAGGTTTAACAAGAGGCAAGGTGATAGCTCCGGCTTTGAGAAATTTTTCCAAGATGACACCATAAGTTTCTCCCAAGGGAGTGTAATTGATGGGCTCCGCTTTATACTTATAGGTGGTTTTTGGTGGGGTATTAGACGGTGCTTGAGATTTGACCATCACCGCGTGTACAGCTCCTTTTGATTTCGAAGCAGTCGATGTGTGAGAATTGGTGGTGTTGGGTTTGTTGGTGGGGTCTTGGGTCCGGAAATTAGGGTTTTTGTTGCGCAACCGCAATTTCTCTTCCTCTAAGGCTCGAATCTCTAGTTTTCGAGCCATAGTAAAGGCCTCATCAAAGGTGCGGAAAGTTTGAATTTGGAGGGTAGGAGAAATGTGCTTAGTGCAGGCCCGCGTAAAGAGTTCGATAAGTTTAGCCTGAGGCAAGGCATAAGTAAGTTGGTTGATGAGGCCCCGCCATCGTCCAACAAAATCTACGATAGATTCATCTTCAAATTGTCGGATGGCATAGAGGTCGGTGATAGATACTTTCTTAGCAATATTAATGGAGAAATGATCCAAGAAAGATTGGGCTAGTTGGTTAAAAGAGAAGATCGAGTGCTGGGTTAAAGCACTGTACCATTCCAAGGCGGGTCCTGATAAGGACATGGGAAAGGTGCGGAGTAGCAAGGCATCGTCATGAGCAATCAAATAGCAAGCATGTCTAAATGATCGCAAGTGTTGTTGAGGATCCTCTTTACTATTAAAATGAGTGAATTTTGGTAATTCCCATTGAGGAGGATATGAATGAAGAGGGACAGAAGGGTGGATAGGCTCCCGACAAACTTGCTCGTATGTCAGGGCGCTACGACTTCCTGAAACAGAAGCCTCCAGATTTTGCATTTTGTCCATCATTTGTTTGATGAAATCCGTGGTTGGATGAGATGCTGGTGCGGTTGTTGTAAAAGGTGGAGGATTGGGCCAAGGGCCTCCACTAGACAATGGTGGGGTTAAATGTTGATAAGGTATTGAGGATGAATATGTTGAGGAGACCGAATAGGGATGTCCTATATAAGGTGTCGAAGCCACCGGATAAGTGTGTGGAAATGAAAAGGTGGGCGGAGCTTGAGAAGGAAAGCTCGTGTGGATAGGTGGCAGAGAGCAAGTTATGAAAGGGGCAGTCGACGAGAGAGACGAGGTAGGAGCAGTTGGTGGTAATGATATGTGGGCCCCAGATTAACCAAAGGAAAACCAATCTGTGTCGTATGAACCTCTGAAGCCACTGAGTTGGGAGACGGGGCCAAGGATGAAGAAGGTAAGGTGGAGTTATTAGGTGGAGAAGGAGCTAAATGAGCAGCTATACTGATAGGCATACCTACGAGAAGCTGACCGTCGGGTGTACGGTCAGGGGTATGAGACAAATAGTACTGTACAGTGCTAGGATTAGCATCTAAAAATTTGGCAAATTCCTTATCTCCTACAGGGATTTTGGGAACCTCACTGGTGTCCGTAGGGTTCCCCATAGAATGTGAAGGGGGCGATTCAGGAAAAGGCACAGAGCAGGCATGTGAAACCATGGCGGCGGCTTGCTTCCGAGTGATAACAACCATGGACAAGAGTACACAGTAGGGTTTCAATCTATCAGGAACAGAAACAACCCCAGAATGTTGAAATTGGTAGGTTGCTGGTTTGTCGAGGATCAGAAAAGACAATAACAATATCGGTCTCTAAAACCGATGTCGGTTATATCAGAATATTGCAAGCGTCGGTCAATTAACCGATGTCGGTATAATAGGACTGGTATAAGAAACTGTAAGAAGCTGCTGATTTGAGTTTTTAACAATGCTTAGTACATCTATCAAACTATTCTGAAGTGATCACTGATAGTATAGGACAGAGAAACAAAGCTAAAAACAAGCAAGATGCACACGCAAATCCAGAGACTAACCCTAGGATTAGTTTTAATTATTGTGGGCTTATGCCTTAGACGCAAGGTGATGTCAATCCTAGACAAAAGACTTAGGGGAAATGTCAAGTTTGTTTTGGCTTATAAGGTTACCTCAATCGGGCGGAGGAATACCGCGGAAAAGGGGGGATGTTTGAGCTGTTGTGTTGATTATGTCGTGATTCGGTATGTGTTGTGCAGTGAAAGTAAGATTAATTTCTTGTCAATACCGTGGATATCACCCCCACGTGTACGACCTGTTACTTAATCTATGTTCACTAGAATTGAAAGCAGCAAGCAAGAATGTGATGCACGTGTTTTAAACCCAAATCGAAAATGATATTCGATGAAGCAAAAGAGATGACTTTCACTAATGCAAAGATGTGAAAGCAAAGCAAATTCTTTTACCAAAATAACAAAATACCTTGTGAATATCTAGGAGAAGAAAATAGCAAGTATGCTCCCTATATGAAAGCAAGCAAGGATCAAAGAAACCCGAAATGGGTCCCACCGGGCATGCCAAAATGTTTCACACAGAATGTTTCAGTTCTTGGAATAGAGTTGCTTCTATCCTTTTATTCTCTTGAGAAACAGATAAGGGTTAGGGCTAGGAGGAATACCTATTGAATGTTGGGAGGGTGTGCACATACCGTAGAGAGAGATCAGATCGACTGCGAAGAACTCCTTTTTGTCTTGGAAGGACTACCTGCAAGTAAGAATACAAGACCACTAGATTTTAATTAGACAATAACTGAGGGAACTTGCCTTGGGCCCAGGAAATATAAAACTTCCTTTCGAAGGTGGTCAGTTCCCCTACTAATATGAATTAACACAAATGATTGTAAAATCACAATTTAATTGCCTCATTAAAACAATAGAAGAAAGGCTGGTTTTTGGTTTTGAATCACAGTGACCGATGCCGGTCACTGTCACCGGTACCGGTTGCTGATAACCGATATCGGTAGGGGCAATGTTTTAGGGGCTTTTGGTGAAGATTGGTTGTAGGGTGGTTGTGTTGTTTATAAGGCTGGTAAATGAGTGGGGTTAGGTAACGGGTGATGAAAAGGACTCGAGAGAGTACGGGGAGGGTGTTCTTGGGGTAACGTAAGGGTAGAGGAATGATAGTTAGATGTAGTGTGTTACCGGG
Organism: Taxus wallichiana var. yunnanensis; assembly: GCA_018340775.1. Taxonomy (NCBI): domain Eukaryota; kingdom Viridiplantae; phylum Streptophyta; class Pinopsida; order Cupressales; family Taxaceae; genus Taxus; species Taxus wallichiana. The sequence continues at coordinate 27,738,892 of CM031236.1, read as the reverse complement.
TAGTAGATCTAGGAATAGACTTATGATGGTTGTGATTCAGAAGTTCAAGAAATGTTATTAAAAGGACATACAAGATACTACTTACTGGTTATTGATGAGGATGCAGGTCCAAGGACTGTGATGACAAAGGCAGAACTCAGGTAGGATGACCTGACAATCAAAAGATGAGATATCTTCCCTCCCGATGTTCGGATGAGTGTCGCAGGGCTCTGGTTACTCAGTGGCAGCCTCCGGCTTGATGTCCTCCTCTGCCAACTCTTCTTGTTTCTTCACTTGTCTCTACTCATCCAAATGAATTTGCGATCTTCCCCAAATGAATTTTCAGATCCTTTGTTTTTGGTTGGGAGGTCATTTACAGGGAACCGATGGCGGTTACGTAACCACCGATGACAATTGAGTATAAACCGGTATCGGTTACTCATCAAAGTGGGCTATTTTTAGTAAAATAGCCAACTTTCCCTCCTTTTCTCCCGAGGGATTAGTTGTGGGCTTGGTCAAGTCATTATGAGGTCGGTTTTGGGTGCGAGTGAGGAGTCATTAGTCATGGGTGTGGATGTAGACCAAGTTATAGGTCTTAATTAGGTTAGTTTAGGGTTAGGACTAGGTCATGATGAGGTGGCAAAATGAGGTGGCAGGTTTGGAGATGTGGATTTATTAATTGTAAGGTAATTAATAAATAATTGTTTATGGTTTAGGTGATGAGGTTAGGTTGTGAAATGAGATGCATGGTACAGATGTCGTAAGACACAAATTTGGTGTCTACAATGCGACTTCCCTAAGATCCTACTTCTTTGGATTATGGTGGCAAACATTATATAAAGATTGTAAAGAATATTGTAAGGTGTGTGATCATTGTCGCCTTAGGAAAACTAGGGCAAAGAGATGAGATGCCTTTGAGACCAATTACTAGTACAAAACCATTTGAGAAATGTCCATTGACTTTGTAGGACCTATTTCACCAACCACACATAGGACTGGATTGCACTATATCATTACTTACACAGATTATCTCGCATGGTGAGTAGAAGCAACACCTAAAAATGACTATACAACAGTGTACAATGGCTAGGTTTCTATGGGAGAATGTTCTTACAAGATATAGATGTCCTTTGATCTTAAAAAGTGATAGGGTTACACAATTTTTGAATGAGACAATCAGATCCTATTAGATGAGTTTATGGTTGCACACCATAAAACTACACCCTACCATCCTCAAGAAAATGGAAGTGTTGAGGCTTTCACCAAGATTTTGAGCCAGAATTTGACAAAAATTTGTGATTTTGGAAGAAAGGATTAGGATGACAAAGTGTCAGTTGTTTTTTGGGCATATAGAACAACTTATAAGCGATTGAACAAAGCCACACCATTTCAGCTGGTGTTTGGCATGGAAGCCATTCTCCCTATAGAATTTATGTTACCTTCTTTGCACATTGCATGTGCTGGAGGTCTAGCTAATGAAAATTCTTTAGAAGAGATTATAAAGAAGATGATTTAACTGGATGAGCGACGAGCCATAGCACGATGGAGTCAGAAGTAAGAAAAGGCCAGGCAGAAGGCATGGCATGACAAAAACATAAGGGATAAGAATTTTGATATTGGACAAATGGTACTTCTTTCTAACTCTAAGTTCTTGCACCATCTAGGCAAGCTCAAAGTACATTGGTTGGGGTTGTATGTCATCAGCACATACTTGAAATAGGTGCTTTCCGAGTTAGAAGAACTTGATGGAACACTGCTACCCAGCTTAATTTAATGGGAGTAGGTTGAAGCCCTACTATAAATAAGACTTCTTGGTGTTTGTAATAAGGCAATATTGGCATTAAAATTAGGTTTCCTTCTGTATTTCCTCTATTGTCACTATGCTTTGTCAATCTAGTTGTTGTTCTTGTGAAAAGTGTGCTTGGCGCATGAAGCTCATTACTATGTGAAGAATGTTTATGCGTATAAGACTGCACATACCGTTAGTGTGGGGTGGTTGTATTTATCCAAGTAAAAGACCATGGGAATTAAAAGGTGAAAGGAATAAGCTGTTATAGGTGCGCTTTAAGTCAAAAGAAGATTGCTTCTCACAAGTGACCAAGGATGGAGATGAATGAAAGTACAATTATATAATGTGAGGCAAGTGACGCCATGATAACTACCAGGGAAAGGTACAATGACGAGGTACTTGGGTGCAAGGACACGCGTTGAAGATAAGTTTGTGACCGAGGGTAGGAAGGCATGCTAGAAGGTTATAATTGGGGCATGAATATGTACCACGTGGAAAGAATAAATTTGGTTAGTAAATAAGAGGATATTTGGTAGGTGAAGGAGCAATGAATGCATCAAAAATTGAAAATTTTAAAAATATATTTAAGGATGGGATGCGATTCATTTTTACCATCACACTAAGAGAATTTGAGAAATAGCCAATTTTGAAGAGTTGAGTGATCGGTCAAAGGGTACGAAACCAAGTGTGATAAACAAATCTATGTGAAAAGAAGCTTGGTCCCCGATGTTGAAGGGTTTGAGTGAAGCAAGGAGGTAGAGAGGAGTTAGGGCACAAAGTTTCCACCTAGGGCATGATTGAACCGAGCTAGGGTTTGATTTGCAAAGTTGCATAGTTAAAGAGGATACATTTGCAAAGGGAAAAAAATGGCAACCAAGAAGGCATCTACAATAGCAAGAAAAAAGGAAAGAAGAAGGTGGTCGTTGAGAAGAAGAGATGGAACCCAAAATCCATTTTTTAAAATGTAATATCTAGAAAGAGTCATCGTTGTCCAGAGTGGGATTCTCCCATCGAGAAAGAGAAAAGTGAGTGAATACAATCACAGGACCGCATAGAACAAGAAGGAGCTCGATTACTTACTCACTTCTTTAGGACAAACAAGCATACGGCGGATGACATGTCGGTTTTTAGTGATGTAGATGAGAAGCTTCAAGAGAATTAGGGTCTACCAATTATATTAGCTCCCATATTTTAGGAAGTATGAGGACTTCTTCTACTTTGCAAGATGTAGAGTTAGAATCTCATTTGCACTTATCTCATCAGTTATAGGTTTGAAGGCTGCATGAGAGGACATAAAGAATGATCTCACAGATAAAGCCATGATCTTGAAGACCAGACAAGAGTTGGGATACCTGAAGGGTCCGCAGTATGGATATAGAAAAATTGAAGAAATGTTCGGTTGTCAAGCAAAGATCACACCTTGTTAAAAATTTGAATGATCAGGAGCGGTGGTCACAGGTAAATAATATGTGGTTACATGTTGTGTGTAAGATGTCAGAAGGAGAAATCCACAATATTGCAAGCTATATTGTAGAACAAATAGTCGAGGAAGCACACACAAGAGGGAAGATCAACTTTGGGGCTGTTCTTCTATCACTAGTATTTATGGAAATTGGAGTACCCGATGGGTCAAGGAAAAAGTATGGAAATACCCCATGGATAATAAGTCACCAACCGAAAGGTTTAGTATCTATGTAAAGGGGTCATGACAGATGACGTAAAGAAAAGGGTAGAGAAATGGTATGACAGGCTCGTGTGGCGTTTGGAGAAGAGTGGTGCATCCCAAAGGACCTACCATCGATCTTCCCAGAGACACAAGTCCAATTTGTTGTATATCAAAATTTCTATATCACACGATTTCCAATGAAAGATGGAGCTGGAGCCCTTAGTGTAAATTCACTTATGCATTCACCGTAAGGTATTTCCAAGCATCATTCTCATGATTTACATACACACACCAACCGATATTCAATACGAGATAAGGTAGAATGTGAGTACCACACATTGAGAAAGAAGTATGTGTATCCTAAGAAGTGCCTTCACCGAGAGGATAATTTTAGAGGAGTTGAATATTAAGCCATTAAGTCTAGATGTAGAAGATGTAGGGGCAACATATGGTGTATCTCCATCTAAAGCTAAAGATGGAGAATAAAAAATATGTGGAAGGCAAGTTCACACTTCCAGCACCACTAAAGGGAAAGCATATAATGGAGAACATCCTAGCGCCTAAGCCCATAGAGCCAATTGAAGTGGAGGATGAGGAGGAGGAGTGTGAAGATAGTGGTGGTTTGGAGCATAAAGGTAGGATAAATCCTACAAATAAGGGTGAAGTAGAGTGCACCATTACACCGCCTCACCACGAGAGGGGATTATGAGGACATGAATACATTCTAAGGGGAGCACAAATTTAAAAAGCTGTTTAGGAGAACAAGGACCTAACGTACTACTCCAACCACGGTACCGAGATCACCTAGACTCTCTCCAAAGAAGGAGGAAACCGTGCAAAGAAGAAGGAAACTGAAGTTAGATAAGGAGGCAAAAGAGTTAGAGGAAAGTGTGCCTAATTCTCCTACACTCCTAGAGAACATAGAAGAATAGGGTGAGGAATCAAAGGGAAGAGAAGAGGATGAGAAGAGACCAGAGGAGATAGCTGCAGAGGAAGTTCAAGACATGGAGACACAAGTGCCAAATTTGGAAGCTAAAGTCCCTAAGTAACAACGGTCTAGAAGAACAAGTGGGGAGCACATTCCACTAGCCATGGGGTATGCAGAGGACACAGGTAAATTTTTTGTGCCCACTTCCAGAGCACAATAGCACAAAAGGATTTATTTGGCTAGGAGCTAATGGATGAGGATATGGTGACTGTGTGCACTCGAAAGTAACTGTCATGGTCAATACACACCCACATGGATGAGCTTGACTTTGATGTATGTGAAGAGTCATGTGTTTTGAGATGGCTAAAGAAGGCACCCCAAGCTAGACACATGACAGTAAAGCCTACTGTCATGTCAGATGAGTAGGTAAGCAACGCATTGGTGAAGGTTTCGTTGAAGTGGCTAGAAGAAACATGGACAAAGCTGCAATAATTAGAGCACCTTGTGCAAGGAGTCAAGACAAAGGATGTGGAGATAGCACACATAAAACAAGAGAGGTAATTCACGTAGAAGAAGAACCAAGTATTTATCAACATCGCAGAGGAGATCGAGGACAATTTCATCAGAGAAAGGCCACACTTGGAGGCCAAGGTACCATAGATGTTTCCTTCAGCGATACATTATGTGGGAAAGTTTGTGAACTTGGTACTTGAAGATGAACCTTTGCGCATGACAGTGCCAAGGAAGTTAGAGCAAGATGTAGAATGAGAGAAAGTTTCAGTGATGCAAAAGATTACATCTTATGAATGGTGGCTGCAAGAATTACAAGAAGTATTGAAGAAAGCAAACCAAGCCTCAAATATTTGCATAACTCCAGAGGTGCTTATCAATATAAAGACCCTAGAGGAAAACAATGAGGTCCAGAAAGTAATGAAGGATGAGACATTGGGCCACGTAGAAAGATTGTCAATGGTTAAGCAGAAGCATGAGGCCCTAATAGTAGTAAAGAGCCACACAAGACTCGGTTGGAAGATCTTGGGAAGCTAATTACATAGAAGATGGATCTTTTAAAAGGAAGAATGACATAAATTTCTAGCATTGTGTTGGTTCTACAAAATGAAAAGGAGAGATTACAAGGATGAGTTGGAATCCATTCTTTGTGGACATCCCGAGAAAAAGTAAAAGAAGCACTCACCGAATGGAAAGTTTTGGAGGAGGAAATAAAGTAGAAGTATCTAGAATTAATACTATAAAGTGATACAGAGAGGAGGTTGTCTCATAAAAATTCTTCATTTGTAAACATTCTTTCATTATTATTCTTTCCATTATTTTATTCCTTCAAATTTTGGAGGAATACCCATTGTCAGGATGACAAAGTGAGATTAGTGTGGGGTAATGTTGATCGAGAATACTTGTTAGAGAACACAAAAGAAGTCCGCTTGGGAGAGAAGGAAAGGATCAAGGGCGCAAAAGGACATGAAGGACCCACACGTGGAAGGAAAGTTTAGCATTCATGACTTAGCTGATTTTGAGTATGACGACCTATTTTTAGAAGATGGCATGCGGAACACACCAACGATGTAGAGATATGCGCGCCATGCATTGTCTATTTTGGAGGATTGGATCAAAGATTTTTGCATGGAAATGAGATAAGAATAGTATTTACACTTCGATTAACCAGTAAGAGGCCTATAGATAGCACACTTGCATGTGTGGCTATGCTTGTGAATGACACGTGGCTATTAACAAGATACGGCCTATTTCTCGAATAGATAAGAAATGAAGGGAAAGTCCCCACCCTATATATATAATGTGAGGTACATAAATAGAAGTGTGTGTGTGTGTGTGTGTGTGTGTGTGTGTGATGTATGAAGGTATAGAGATATACGCATATGACCAATTACTATAAGAGTCCATACACGCATTAGTATCATTTGACATTATTATAAGGAGCTTCTATCTTATTAATAAAAGGAAGATATTGGCTGAATCTAAGTGTCATTCCCGTGTTTAATCGAGTAGTGTATTTTATTAATTCAATCATGATTATTGTTTAGCGCTTGTTTTGTCATAGATCCGAATGTAGCATATAATGTAGAATGATATATTAGTTATGAATCTATGTGTTTCTTCCTTAATCATGCTAACATCCTATTACGTAAAACCCTAAAGAGGGACTTGGTGCCTTTGCGCACTTTGGGTGAGTGCTTAGTCCTGGGCCGAGTGATGTGTCGGGCGCATCTAGGGAGTTATCTGGTAAATTCTAGGCTACATCAAAGATCTCAAATATTTAATACTTGGAGGACCGAGGGGGTCAAATGGGAAAAAAATTCATGAGAGGGTTACATGTGATAAGTGGTCACACAATGTCGGTCTGAAAGTATCAAATTAGTGTTGGCATTCTCTTATCACTATGAAACATAAACCGAACCATTCAAGAAAATGATGGCTCATCCTTGGTAGTGATTGCTCCCAAATCCATCTCTCATTCAATACAAATTCGAACTTATAAGTATACATGTACATCATCTCAAAAGATGTTTTAGTGAACTATTGGACCAAAATAGATTTTTACCCGCAAGGTATCACATTGGGATCATGGTTGAAGCAAGGAAGAAATACTTCATGCATGTTAAAGTCTCTCTCATGGAATGAGTTTTAGTAAAGCTACTCAAACACGATCACCCTTCTTATTCAGGTGATGGGAGATGAAAACACGAGGGAATTTCAAGATTGGATGTCACTATTTATGCTCATGATCATTGAAGGAAGGAATAAAATTGATTGAGGGCAGATCATCTATGATAACTCGTATCATCGCTTGCTCTGGGTATCGGTCTCGAGGAAGTTCTCAATGACTTTGTGTTTGGTGTATGATTTTGTGAGCTTGAGACCATTTAAGGGGTTGGAACTTGCACAAAACATCTCTCCAAAGGCCCCATCATTTGAAATATATCCACAATTTGTCTTGAAGGAGATAAATCAACATTTCACAAGGGTGAATGATTCCTTCACCATGTTTGTCATCAGGACACTGGAGGGGAATCCTCACTCAAGGTTGTCATCACAAGTAACTTATTTGATCAAGAAGTATGGGTCATATTTCACACAATTTTCCACTTTCTCCTACATCCGAGTTTCTAGTTATGATATTTCTCCTCGGTAAGGATACCTCGGTATATCGCTGATAAGATCATTTTATTCTAGCTATGTAGACAACTTTCCCATCTTCACAAAGTAGCTCAAGAACCATAAAAGGAATAATGTCTCTTTTCCCATCTCACTTAGAATATTCACCTACAAGTGTGTTAGTGATGCATCACACCTGGAAGCCACCCTCAAACCCTTGATATTTTATTCATATACTCTGAGGGAAGACTTTGACATCTGAGGTGATCTAGACACTTTCCATCTTTCAGATTCATATCATTCCTATAGATCAAATATTATTGTGTTAATTGCATAGATGAATTTGATTATAAGGAAAGAGACCATATATAGATGACAGTTGGAAAAATGAAGAGATTCAAGTTTGAGTGATATGAATATGGAATTAAAGATGATGGGAAAGAGTTGTATGATATTGAATATCAAGTAGTGAAGGCTTCACCTCTACCACAAGTACTATGGAGTGTCTGTGAGTTAAGAGACATAAGTGAGCAGACCGAGGTTGTAATATGAAGATCAAAGGAATGGTACAAGGAGAAGAAGGACACCTCCATTAGCATCAAGAATTTTCCCACCCTTTAGAGATAAACATCACACTAATCTTCATAGATGTTCGTGGAGAATACTTAGGGATCAGTTCATTCTGGAGAGAGTTCGAAACACAAAGTAGTGGAGTTAGAATCCTCTACTACAAGAGATTTCATAAGAAATTAAGAACAATAGAGAATATTTTTGTAGAATCAGAACTTGAGGAGAATGATTCAATCCATATTTTAGTCCTAGAGTAGCCCCAAAGTTTTTCACTTTCTACCGCAACTCCCGATCCTCTCGAACAAGATGGACCTCCTCCCGCAAGTAGGGTATAATGGTCGAGTCAGTTTTGATTTCAAAAAGATGAGATATTTCTCTAAATGAATGAAATGATCAAAAAGAGGCTTGCATGTCCCATTAGGGGCTGTCCCTAATTTTTCACCGATATCCTCACTAGTAAAGGGGAAGAAGAAAACATTCTCTCAAGCAACATCTCATTTTTTTAGTGGTGCCATGGGAAATTAGTATGTAGAAGTGGTTAGGCCAAAGGTAATCAATTCCTATTGAATAAATGACACCAGATGACTATGATATGAACACCATTCCCTTAGGACCAACCACCCATGAGGGAGATGCACATATGCTCCAAGAGTCTTCCACTTTCCTCCTCATGAGGAACTAGGAATATAAAGAAAACATCAATTAGTTGGAAGACCATGTGCAAACACTCACCTCATATGTGCAACATTTAATGGACTCTGAATGCTTCACCATCATTCCCAATTGCGCAGAGGTTACTCCAATCAATAGCTTCAACTTGGAATCCATCTCGAAAGATGTAGGAATTTACCATGCAAGGATGAGAAAATGAAAAATGTGAAACCAAGATCATAGATAAAGGGAAATCATTACTTCCAAAGGTAATCTCATTGTAAAATTACATGTGAGCAACTTCCGAAAAATCCTAAATGATAAGGGAAGTATTGGAAAAGGAAAAAGATCATTGGGACCAAATTTATCCACTGGTGATGGAAATGGGAGATGTTCATTCTCGGTATTAATAAACAAGAAAGTGTTCAATGCTCCATCTGAGGACTTTTCGTGTGTGTTGGTGAGAAATATTGCCTCTAGATATGAAATGTTGAACTAGGATATTGATGAATTGGACTCGGATGAGGAGTTTTAATTCAAGACGCAAGAAAATGTCAATATCAAAATACAAAATCTTGGAGTGCCACTTATTGATGAGAACACTTTCACGAGATAAATTGTTGAGGCCATTTGAGAATTTTTTATCTCATTTTAGTGATTTCAGCTAAAATTGATATGACCATAGGAAAATTTTGGAAAAATCTCTTAAATTTCCCCTTTGGAGGAGATTTTCGGGGTTTCGGTTTTCAGTGCATGAAAGCATGTTTCTTGCTTGTTACATGTCCCATGTTTCCTGAAACCCGAAACCCGAATGACTAAATCCTTTGTGTCGGGTTTTCAGAGGTTTAAAGCATCGGAACATGCTTTGTCTATCACATGTTTCATGTTCCATGTTCCCTGAAACCCGTAACCCAAAACGAAGCCAATCTGTCAGGTTTTCAGAACTCGAAGCATCTCAACATCTCATGCTTCATGCCTCATGTTTCCCAAAACCTGAAACCCGAAATGAACCAAATTCTTTGTGTCGTATTTGGGAGTCTCGAGTATGATGACATGTCATAAATGCCCAGTTGTCTGGTAGTTGGCACATGTGTCAAGCTTTGTGTAATAAATTTTAGGGTTTTATAAATAGTCGGTTTTACACATCATTTTTACCTTGTACGATTTTGACGCGTTGGATTGATGTGCATGCTTCTACCTCCTCCGAACCCGATTGAGCTTCTTGATTGATTTTGTGATCCGTCTTTGATTATTTTTCAAATTTATTGAAGGTATTTCTCTCCTCTTTCTGCTTTTATGCTTTTTGGGGTTATTTTTGAGGTGTTCATGATGGAGTTTGCATTTCTTTTCTCTTCCTTCTTGGTTTAGGGTTTTGGGTTGCTTATTCTTTGTTTTTATTACATTCCCATTGAACCTCTTGTTTGGAATTCACCCTTAGGGTATTTTTTTATTTTCCCATAGATGGTACCCTATAGTTTTCAAAAGGGTTAAAAAATTCCTAACTAGTAACATGGCGGGGATTTTTCATGTCCTGACATCGTAGAAATCTGATTGTGTCTGCATTTCGGGTTTTACAGGGTGTCTGACATCATTCAAGTTCTGCCTTTGTTTTAGGATTATCCAGGTGCTTGAAATCCCTCAAGTTCCACCTTTGTATCGGGTTTTGCAGTGTGCCTGACATCCTCTGAACTCCACCAATGTTTCAGGTCTTGACCGGTGTTAGACACTCTTCCAGTTCCATAGTGTGTCAAAGATTATCACCTACTTGACATCATCCGAATTCCACCAGTCCTTTAGGTTTTTCAAGGTGTTTGACATGGTCTATTTCCGACACACACAATCTAGTCTGTCAGGTTTTCGAGGCTACTTTTCAAGTTTCAAACCCAAATAGTAGGGGGTGGGTCTATTCACTTGTTCAACAAACATCCAGACCCAATTGCTCTTCCAGTCATTTTCAAGACTCCTCATGTCAGACCCTAGCCCTTCTAAGTCTAGAAAGATGAAGTACAAATATCAGAAGACAAATTCTTCTTCTTATATAAGTTGCAATTATGACATTCGAGACACAAAGCTCAGAAATATAGACATGGAAGACTTCTAGAAAAGGATCGAGGATTCTTCTCAGAATTCATGGATGAAGCCAATAGTGGCGAGAGGTCTCCCACTCACAAAGCGGGTTTCCCAAAGATCGTCAGGTCAATACCACGAATTCATTCTGGCATGTGCTTCTCACTATGACTTAGCCTCCCGCTCAGTGAGAAATCAAGCAGGAGAGTCTATAGTAAAATTAGATGGAGATTACTTCGATCAACTCCTAAAGTTTCCCAACTTTACGGAATATGTTGATTTAGATCTTAAGTCAAAGACAAACGAAATCCTAGGATAGAGTGCATCAAGCACGTGAACAAGAAATTCTTGATCAAGGCTAAGCCATTGTTTCTAGGTTTCCTAAGACGGTCCCTAGAAGTGATTTTATACTTGAAATCAGTGATATCATCACCCTACTGAGCCGATTATTTGGGCTCCCAGAGTCAAGAGAATTCCAAGGGTGGATGTATCAGTTCATGGTCGTCATAAAGAATAATGACCAAGGGATTGATTAGGGCACCTTAATAAGTGATGAGATAGACTCACGAATGAAAACGGTCTTGTCTACTAGAAATTTCTACATGATGTCGTACGTCACTTATGCAGCAAAAAGTATGAGAAACTACCTAGGGTTGGATGTAAAGGGGAACCGAACAACTAAGCACATATATCGGTACTTCCCTCAGCTAATAATAAAAGGATCTCGAAGATCAATTTAGAAGAGTGAATGATGCCTTCTTTTATGAAAACATTTACAAGATGGACCCTGAGCTGAGAAAGAGAAGAGTTTCTGATGAGGCATGGGTGGAGGTGTCAAAGTGGGGTTGCATATTTTTGTAATTCAAGAAGTTCACCTACCTTCGGGTGGTAAAATTCTAGGGTAACCCTTTCCATTTTCCCAGGTTTCCAGGTGACAAACTCATCCTTATGGAGTTGGTCAGACAACTGTTGGATTTCCACAAGTTCCAACAAAGCAGACACAAGGCCATTGTCTCCTTCCCAATTTCCATTGGAAGGTACACATGTTCTATAGTGGTGAAGGCCAAGAATGTGGTGCACAAACTTCAGGAAAACTGAAAAGCATATGAAGTTCAGAGAGGGATTCAATATTCGAGGAGTCCTTAAGTCCTATGGAACCTTGTATCTGCATGTGCCCCATGTAGAGGACATCTGGGTTGATCTTCGAGATGAGGTTGCCATTCGAAGAAAAGACAATAACAGACTGACTCTTGAAGAAGTTTAGATGTTAGATCTGGCTGATATCCCTGAAGGCACCACAGACAATGAAAGTGTCTTGGAACCTAGGTATGAATAGTTAGATGGAGATCAACTTGGATTCCCAGCCATTGATTGGTCCGTTGCTAAAAAGGCTTCTATTGCTTGAGAGAGCTTCTCAAACCCTTGTCCACACTAAGGCATGGTTCATTTCTTGGGAATGAGTTATAAAGAAAATATTTTTCAAAGATAGCTACTCAAGAAGTGGGACCCTCCAAGGGAGAAAAGGAAAAGGATAAAAGCCCTACTAAAAGGTAGATAAAGTTTAAGTTTTTCAGAAGAGGAGAAAAGTAGGGGCATGAATCATCTACTCCCACACAAACAATTGAGGTATTGGATTCTCCTCCTCCACCAGAACAACAAGAAATTATTTTAGAAATCAAGGTTAGTCAACCTCTTATATCCCCTTTTTTTGATTGCTCATTAGAGGAAGCCTTTCTCTTGCTTCTCAAGATTTGACTTTAGAGCCTTTACCCCCTCTCCCCCGATTGTTCCTCACCAAATATTTCAACACCAATCTCATCAGCCATGGCCAACATTTTCTCTGGTATTTCACCTCCCTCTGCTAGACCTACGTTGGCTATAGAAATTCCTCCTTCCACACCTTCATTCCCTCAGTCTATTCCCACATTCACTACACTTACAGTCATCATGACTCTGCAAGAAAATCTTCCTCCACCCATAGATACAACCATGACACCTCTAATAGGAGCAACTTCTTCCATTGTACCTCAATGGTTGGTCGACTAGACTCTGAGAAAGAGGAAGGTGGTAGTTCCCCTACTATCCTTCAACTTCAATTCACTCAACACCTCTCTTGCCAAATCTTCCAGAAACCTAAAACAATTTCAAGGGTTTCAGTAGATGCCTCAGGACATAAGTTTACAGAGATTGCCACTCCTGTGGCTGACAAAACCAAGGAGAACATAGCAGCTTCTGATTATCAAATTATAAGGATGGATCTAGGAAAGGTAACAATAGAAGGGGCACAACAAGATGCACAAGATGTCATGAATGTGCTATGCCAAAAGTTGAAGGAAACGAAGGTGAGCGGGATGAGCTAAAAGAGAAAGTGGAATAGTTGATAGAAGTATTGCTTAAGCTCTCAAAGCCCTCTCAGTCAACCCCATCATCTTCTACTCCCACTCCTATCAAGTTCGACTTCTCATCAGTTCCTATTATTGAGAAGATCAATGAGAAGGGGAGAACAGTGGATGAATGGATTCAAAGGTTACTCCTTTAAGGAAGGAAAGTCATTGATGATATAGTAGAGGTATATAAATCCTTGGAGGAAATGAAAAAGGATGGTGACAAGATGAATGATGAATTTTCACAGGAGGCTAGAAACCTCAAACTAACTTTGGAGGCCCTCAATGCACTGAAGAAAATTCCATCTTGGGTCTTAGTGGAAGAAGGAGTCATTCCACATGGGGATAAACACTTCCAGCTAACCAAGGCTATTAGGTTCAAGATAAAGATTCTCAGTGAAGCTTGCAGCAAGTTGAGAGAATCTAGAGATCAGTTGATTGATGCCACCAGTGATATCAAAGAAGAGTTGTTCAAGATCTTTCCCAAAGTATTGGATGAAGGCTCAACCATTCTACCTACTGATGGTTTCTATAAACAATAAATTGAGTAAGAACTAGCTTCCGTCTTTGATCTAAGCGTCATTGATAAATTTATAAAGATCGAGAATGTTTTGGAATCTCTGAGAAAACTTAATAAGAGATTGAAGAAACTTCCTGGCAACACAAGTGACACACAGGAAACTTGTGAGGTTCTAAGTGATTATTCTAGTGCGCCAGATGAAGCTGAAATGCAAGGCATAATCTGAAAGTTTCAAGAGTTTCGAGACAAGCAGGTGTCGCTGGAAGAAGACAAGGATGAGGAAACAAAATAAGCAATGATGTTACATGTCATTTCCTTCCAGAAATTGACATGTCTTTTTCATTTCTATTTTGTCACATAGGAAGCAAATTTTGACTTGTTCTCTTACGTGAGAGTCAAGAAAAATAGGACTCTTATTAAATGGCTATTTTCTAGGATTTTATCCTATTTTCTCTCTGCCCTTTTTATTATAAATAATGGATGCTTGTGCATTCCAAGGGAGAATTTTTGAATATTAAGAGCTATTGTGAAGAAGAAGAAAACTTTGTATTTTCTTTTTAATCATTGAAGAATAGAAACATGTGTTATTTTACAAACTTTGTGTTGTGGGATTCATCTATCTTGAGAGATTTTTCTTACATCCAAAATCTTGAGCTATCCTTGGTTTAGTATTCTTAATCATTTTAATTGTTTCAAGATATTACACTCATGATCTAAAAACTCATATAAGTATTTCTTGATCTGTGTTTGCTTGAAAGAAAATATGTTCCTCTCATTTCCATTCCATTTTGTTTCATCTATAATAAGTTCCCTTTCTAATCCATTACATTCCTAAAGTTGTAACATCTCCATTTCGTGTTGATATGGATTTTGGGATTATATCCCAACCCCAATGGTTAGAATAGTGTGGATATTGTATATATTATTTCTGTTGTGTTTTAGATTAGTAATAAACAGTAGCCTCACCTGTCTTTGAGGAGGGATTTGATCCCATGCACTATGGTTGAACCTCATATTTTGGTCTGACAAAATATCCAACCAACAGATTATATCTAGAAAAGGTCGAGAATCACTTTTCTTTCAACAAAGATACACTGGAGTCTCTATATGAGATGAAAGCCACAATTTCACACATTGTAGATAAAAACTAGTTGTGGTTTGCTAAAATAAATAACATCAATGATGTCTTGGATGGCTAGATAGATTTTTTTAAGTTGTGGACACATTTAGCAAGTGGATAAAGTTCCACCTATGGCAACCAAATATAGTAAAGAGTTCGGGAGTGGAAATTTTTCCATTGGAGCTTGACATGGATCAATCAGGTGGTGAGGAGGAATCAATAGAGGCAACATATTCACCGGCATGTAGGAGCTCAAAATTACACCCATCCTAAATTACAAGAATCTATGTCTTTGAGGCAACATGGGACTGTCTCCAAGTTGTGGGACTCAACCGAGACAGGACCTCTCCGAGAAGGTCGACTTCCTCTACTTACTTCTACTTCGCTAAACCACTCCTAGGAATTGAAATGCAACTATCTAACTATAATCTAACTTTCCAAGGGACCAAGGTGAGAAGGAGATGCATAAAAAAAAATTTTAAGTAGAGAGGCAATAAAACCAAGAATAAGGGGAAAGATACTTTAGCAAGAGAGAAAATGAGAGAAAACGATGATGAAGAAGGTGAAAAAAATAGCCACAATTCAAGATAGGTTTAAATTCCCATTTTTATGATGCATAGTAGACATAGACTCGGAACAACACACACAACATACCCACAAATGAATGAAAATGAAAATAAACACAATAAAACACCGGATAAGGAAGATACGAGTCACAAAACCAGTAATATGATTTCTTGAAGATTATGTATAGATTATTATAATGAAGGAGGAGGTGAAAATGCATTACATAGTTGCACAATACAATGCATGCAACCCCTAGAACACTTGTGTAGCATTAAAATGATGCCCCCGCATTCCCAAAGTATCAAACATTACATCTAAGCATCATTTTACAATATATAAAAAAGGGAGAAGAAGAAAAAAATAGAGGGAAATTTGAATTCCTCCTTCCATCCACCAACCACTTTCATTAAATTCTTTGAAATATTCTAAGTACCTTTGAAAATTCATTTCCCCATGCCTTTGGACTTATTGGAGATGAAATGTGCACCCATACTTGATTAAATTTTGGTGGTTGCACCACTTGAATTGTACCTTTACGTGTTGGAGACATTTTCCTTTGTTTTTCCCAGCTACCTCCATTTGAATTGAGAAATATAGATTTCATTTCCTATATAAGGTTGAGAATTTCCAATGATATAAAATTTTCAAAGATTAGATATTTGGATTGAAATTTATATCCATATTTATCTTTGCGCACAAAATTGCTATTTTCCTTTGTTGCACGAATTTCTTATTTAGTTTTACACGGCTTTCACATTCCATTTGTTTCAACCTATGAATTCACTCGATGTGCCATGGATTTTGAATTATCATCTTTGGACCCTTTTAATCAACCCATGGCTTTATTCAAGTACCCCACAACTTTGGATTTACATGCATCATGGCTTGCTTTCAACCTCCACGGTATGTTTAAATCCTTCTCGTGGTTAACAACATACTTCGACATATTTTCTCTTTTCTGCGGCTCATTTAAACCTCTCCATGGCTTGTTATTTTCTTTCATGGATCTCGTACCTCAGCCCATGGTTATTCAAGTTGTTCAAGTGTTGCAGTAGGTTGTAAAAATGGAGAACACAACCTAGTTATCTCTCCTTTTATCTCTCTTTCCTCTCCCCCTCTATCATGTTCTATTTTTTCATTGGGTGTTTTACTTTTTCATTTTTTCCTATTCCTACTTTGTCTTATTAATTTAAATGTGACTATATTTTGTAATGTAATAAGTCACCCTTAACTAATAAATCAAAAAATCCCACCTTCCTTCCTTTTTCCACTCCCTTTTCCCACCTTCTCAACAAATTCCTCCCTTGTAAGGAATCACAAGATTTTTCCGTAGGTTAAATGGAGTTTTTCTTTGAATCCCAAACCTCTAGGCCACCCACAAATTTCATTTTCATTCATGCATAATAAATGGATCTACACCATTCAAGTAGAGGGATCTAGAGTCTCAAAGCGTTGGCATATACCCACCAATTTATCTTCTGAAAAAAATTTCTCGTCAACAATTTTTGGTGCCCATGTAAATGGCAGACTTGAAAAAATATGCCCCCAAAATACAAATGACAAAAATAATAAAAAAATTCAAATATACCAAAAATTTAAAAACTTGGAATTTGAAGATTCACAGAGCCTTATGTCCCATTCTAGACTATTCCTGATAACCCTCTTTCCAGAGATTCAATTACTTTTCCATATCCAACAAGATATCATATCCACTTAAGGAAGTTGTATGACATAATAGAGGAAATTTTGCACACCATTTCATAGCCAAGGGTGTTAGATACTAAAGAGAAACATGTTGAATAACTAGAAATAATGAGACAAGCCTAAGTGCAATACATAAGACCTTAAGTCCATCTCAAGTCTACAAGCTCGTTGATCATGTATATACTAGGTCACAGATGCAAGGAGAAAATCTTGACCCAATATTTGAAAAGCTCTAGAGAAGGCAATTTTAATCGAAACTCAAAGCACTCCCTTCATCCCGAAACTTCTCTCACTAGTGGTCCAAGTGGTGTTAACCCATTAAACATAAAATTTCTAAATATCCGTGAATATTTTGAAAATTTAACTAAAGTATAAAAGCTGAAGAAGAGTCTAAAGAAAAAGTAGAAAGCAAGCAAGATCCAAAGTAGAAATAATAGCAAAAATTGAATCGAGAAGACAAAGCTAGAGTGAGAGAAGAGGAAATAGCCACAACTAGAGTAAAATCAAGAGGAAGGGCCAAAGAGGAAGCCAAAGCCATAAAGGGTGATGAAGAGAGACCTCAATCCGATCATGTCATGCGGCATGAACAAAATCATACTTAAATTCCCATAGCCTCTTCATGAACTACCACGAGGTTTAAGAAAAATCTTTCCAAATTTCATGGGAGATGGTTCATAAATCTTAGAAGAACATGTGGTAACATTCATCACCACCTATGGTGTGCTAGGAGTTGAACATGAAGATGTGTCTATTAGATTGTTTTTGGAATCCCTACAAGACAAGGTAGCCAAATGGTTCTACCTCCTACCCACCTAGATCGGTCACCTATTGGGATGATATAAAAACTTCCTTCAAACAAAAATTCAAGTCCACTATATTTTGTGAAGACCTCTTGATGTAATTAGTGCATATGAATAAATAATCTAATGAAATCATGAGGGATTTTTTAGCTAGATACACTAGAATAATTCAAAGGATACCTATCAAATTTATGCCCTCGAGATAATATCAAAATATTCTTCACGGATGCTTAGTGGCCCGAGGTTTGGTTTATTCTTAGTAGGTATCATCCTCAAACTCTTAAGGAAGCCCAAGACTACGCCATTGAGAAATAGGATGATCTAATTATGTTCATCAAGGTGAAGAATCCCAATGGCGAGAAAAATTGTCAAATTTCTAGCTCCGTTACCATAGATCCCATGATTCAAAAGTTGGAAAATGATATGATTTCTCTCAAGAAACAACTCACTCAAAGGACCATGAGAAATGTGACAAAGAAGACAAATATCCCAAATAGGCGGAGGATTGCTCCAACTCCATGCATGTTTTATTTTGAGGCATCACCGATCAATGCAACCTATGATGCAAAAAAAGAAGAAGAAGAAGATGAGATGAGAAGAAGAAGAAGAAGAAGGGGGAGGATCCGAAGAAGAAGAAAATAAAGATGGAAATGTTCTCAAGATTGAAAAGGTTGAAAATGATACTCAAAATGGTCTCATTAAATACCACTCGGGGGTGAGGACAATGATGATGAAGAGGAAATGATATTCTCATGTGTCATATTCACTTGCTCCCAGTCTCAAAATGTGGCTTCATCCTCAAAGAACTTCTACAAAGAAGAAACAAAGGATGATCCTCGAAATAGTCCTACGAAAAAAAAGATAATCAACAATGGATCTCCACTTCGCCATCAATGGATTTAGAAAGGAGAAATTGTACCCAATAGAAAACAAGAAGATACTTTTTGTGATAACTAAGTCCTCTCGTGTTCCCCCAATCTCTACACAAAGCTAATCCTTATCCCAAAGCTAGTCCCGCAAAGTCTCTTGATACTCAACTAAAGTTAACCACTCCTTCCAAACTCAAGCTACCTCATGCACTAAAAGTGCTCGATATTCCAAGGTGGCACCACCTCCATAATTCAAACCTTCCACTATCCCTTGTAAATTAAGCTCACCAACCTCATATCCATTCGATTACATCAAACATGCAAACAAGACCAAAGTTGATATTTCCAAAACTAAATTTTTGCAAACACACTTGGAATAATTCGAGAAGGTTTTTCAATGTTATCAAGGGTGGTAGCCCAAAATCCAACATTGAAAACCCCAAGCCAAAAGGTCTACCGCCAATACCACCTAAGCCTCCGACACAAAAATTCTTACACCGAGTGCATCTAAAACTAATAAGGTGGAACCCTTCTACCTATCCCTCTTAGTCAAAGGCCACTAGTAAAATAATTACATCATATACTCAAGAGCCTCTGATAATGTCATGCCCATCAAATTTTCCAATGCCTTAGGACTTAATTTGACATGAGTAAATGGTTCTTGTTACTCTATGGAGTCTAAGGAAGTTTCATTGGTGGGAAGGATCAAAGATGCACAAGTAGCCTTGGCATACTTCTCGAAAATAAGGTGTTGCTCATGATCTTGGTGGCGAGATATCCCCGCATTTGGTATGTTGTTGAGTAGGTTATTTTACGAGAGACATGGGTGGTGACATACAAATGGATTGGTCCTTTGAGACCATTTCCAAAGAAGGTGGAAATGAATAATTTTCTCCCTCTACGAAAAATGAAGTACATAGTTTAAAATTCGGAGGACCTAAGAGAAAATATGTTGTTCTAAGATAGTAGTATGGAGAAATATTTCCTCATGTCCGAAAGAGATGAAAAATTTCCTCTCCTCACCAAAGATGAAGAAGATCAGTTGTGGACCATGGAATTTGATGGAATTCATTCAAGTACATGATCCAGAGATAAATTTTTCCTAACCTCTCCTCTCATATGAACTCTTCACATTTGTATGCAATCTGCAATTTGAAAACACCAACAACACTATAGAATATAAGGCTCTTCTCCTTAGAATGGATGCCACAAAATCCATGGGTATAAAAATATCAAATGTCTTGGAGATGCTAAAGTAATCATCAAGCAAGTGAGCGACCAATATCAAGTCAAAAACCCAAGACTCGGCACTATAGGAAAAAAAGTTTGGGGCCGTATTGAATCTTTCGATGCTTTCTCCATTCAATCCATTCCTCATGAAAATAACAAAAAGGGCGAATCTCTTATAGTCTCATCTTATTTTTAACCCCCACCCATCCTTTGATAAGGAAAATGTGATTGTCAAAATGGTTTCGAGATCAAGTGTGTTGAATAATGAAAATCATTGGAAAGTCTTCAATAATAACAATCAAATCCTCACTTTTTTGGAGCAAAGATAAAACTTTAGTATTCTTTTCTACGAGGAAGTGAAAATCCACATCGAGAGTTAGTGGCAGAAGAGGAAAATAAAGGAATAGATGGAGTTGAATCAAAGGGGGTAATCAAACTCAAAGGGAACAAAATCCCAAAAGTTCTTGTGTCATTGGAGGATTTGTTTGACAAACATGGTAAGTTCATCAAAGAAAGAACAAAAGATTCATCACTATGCACAGCTTGATTTTGAAAAGAAAAATATAAGAACCCTAGAGCAAGGTGGGAGATGGTGAATATTGGAAAGTGTTGCTCTCCTAAAGAAAAAATAAGGTTCATATCATTATTGAGGAAGTAATATGATGTCTTGTCATATTCTTATGATGAGCTCAAATCTTTTCAGCCTAAGGAAATGCACCACTCTATTCCGCTAAAGTCGGAAGCCAAATTTTTAGGAAAAAGCAATGACCATACAATCCAAATATCACAAATACCATCAAGGAAGAAGTCCTGAAGATGTTAAATGCAAGGATCATCTTTCCTATCCACCACTCCATGTGGGTAGTGAACATTTTCCAGATGTGAAAGAAAAATGGGGAGATAAGGATTTGTGTGGACTTTTGTAACTTGAATCAGGCCTCTTTGAAAGACAACTACCCACTTCCAATCATGGACCATATCCTACAAGTAGTCATAGGGTAATAAATGCTTTCATTTCCTAATGGCTTCTCTAGCTATAATCAGATTGAGGTGGTAGGGGAATGCAGACCCAAGATAGCTTTCATGACACCTTGGGGCACTTTTACATACAACATAATGTCATTTAGTTTGATCAATGCAGGAGCGACCTTTCAAAGAGTAATGGACCTAAATTCAAGGACCTCAATAATTACATCATAATCTATCTAGATGACCCCAATGTCTTCTCAAAGAAGCAATGAGACCACAAAAACATATTAAACAATTTCTCATCATATACCGACAGTACGGAATATCCCTAAACCCCAAGAAGTGCATCTTTGGGGTCACTAAAGGAAAAATCCTTGGGCACATTGTGAAAAATAAGGGGAAAAGAAAGATCTAGAAAGAATAAAATCCATTCAAAATTTTTTGTTTCCAACAAGCAAAAAGGGATTTTATTCCTTCTTTGGAAAGTCAACTTTCTTCATTGCTTTTTCCTAGACTTCAAGGAGTTGACAAATCATATAGCCATTATGATGAAACCTCAAGCTATCTTCAAATGGAATAAGGAGGGGAAAATTGAATTTGAGGTAATAAAATATGTGATAACTAAGGATCATATATTGGTGAGCCCTAATTTTGACAAAGAGTTCATCTTATATTGTTATGCTTCAAAGCACATGATACTGGCCATCATAGTCTAGAAGAATGAAGAAGTGCTAGAGGCCCCCATAGCTTTCATGAGATATCCTCTAAATAACCATGAGCCAAAGAATAATCAACTAGAGAAGCATGCTTACGCCAAGGTCAAGGCAATAAATAACTTTCGGTTCTATATTCTCAACTCCCACATGGTGGTAATGGTCCCAAGTTGGGTTATCAAGTCAATCCACACCCAAAAAATCCAAGAAGAAAGAGAGGAAATTGGGTGGCGAGAAATCAAGAATATGACTTGGATATCAAACGTTCAAACCTCGTCAGAGGAAATGGAATGTGCATGTTGATTGTAGAAGATGAAGCATTTTTGACAAAGAATGATACATGGGAATGCTTGTGTTATGAGTGTATCAGCAAGGACTTGCCTCAAGTCCTTTTCATGAACACCAAAAATGAGTGGTATGTAGACATTGCCTACTTCCTGACCTATGGTGAGTGCCCTCCTCATCTTGATAAAATGAAAATAATAATCCTTAAGCTAATTTCAAGTAAGTCGTCATATGGAATCATGTGCTCTCTGAGAGGGATTTGATAGATGCTTCTTGAAGTTCATAGAAAAAGAACAACAAGAACACTTTCTAAAAATGTACTAGGATCAAGCATGCGGTGGAGATTTTTCTACGATGGTGACTTCCCAAAAATCCCAAGTGGTCGATCTTACTACTAGCCTACCTTGTTCGTAGATGCCCAAGAATGGGTCTCCAAATATGAAGCATGTCAATGTTCTTCGGAGAACACAACTTGTTGTGCTTCCCCATAGGATAGTGGTGATTGAAGAAACCTTCCAACAATGGGGAATGAATTTCATTGGAGTTCTAAACCCTCACTCAAGCATAAGTCATAACCATGTCCTCAAAGTGACCAACTATTTCACAAAGTGGGTAGAATTCATCCAAACCAAGAAGGTAAATATCGAAACAATGTGTAATTTCATCAAAGAAAACATCATTGTTCATTTCAATATCCCCTAAAGATTGTGGTAGACAATGCCACATATTTTTCCTCCAGGAGTTGATTGAATTTTATACAATTATAGAATTTATCTATCACACGCATAAGAATATTTCTTGTAAGATAATGATCAAGCGTAATCAAGAATAAAAACATTAAGACCATAGTCTGCAAGCTAGTGGATGAAAATAAAAGGAATTGTCAATAAAAGCTCTATGATGCATTCTGGGAAGATAGAATAACTCTGAAAAAATAAATTGGTATGTCACCGTTCCAATTTCTCTATGGGATTGAGGAAGATATTTTGGTCACTTTGTAGATATGCGAACACTCAAATTGATCCAAGTGGTGGAAGATGGGAAATATCACGATTCTATTAATAAAAAAAAATTATTTCTTGAAAATCTTGAGGAAGATAGGTTCAATGTGGTGGAATGTATTAAAGTGCATCAATTGAAGGTCAAAAATTTGTTTGACAAGAAATTCAAAGCTAGAGACTTTAAATTTGGAGACCTTGTTCTACTCTGGGAAAAGAAAAGAAAACCCAACGGAATCCACAAGAAATTTGACTCTTTTTGGATCGGTCCATTCCTAATTCGTGAAGTAGAAAAATTCCTTCTATAGGACATATCTGGATCGAACATAGTTAGAGTTGCCCCATATTGGGAAATACTTGTAATTGTACAAGAAGTGAAAGTAGGTTGTCCCCTGCATTATACCATATTTTATTTAAGTGTGTGTTTCCTTCCCGTTGTGTGTGTTTTTCCTTTTGTGTGTGTGTAGTCCTTTACGGATATCTGTTTCTTTTAATGAATCTCTTAAGCCTCGATGGATAAGGAACTATTTTGATTTGTAAAATAATTTTCTAGATTTCCTTCTCATCTTGTACTCACTTTTTCAATATATAATGATTCCCCAATTGAGATCCAATTGTTGTCATTTGTTTTTGTAAGAGAAAAATTCAACTTGAAAACAAGACAAATATTCCCTAGTGTTAAATTTTTTTCATTATAAACATTCCTAAACACTCCTCCAAGTAATTCCACCCCTATGTCAGGCATATACCCATCCTTTTAATGTCTATGTCTATGGTCCTAACCTTTCCCATGTTTTGAAAAGAGGAAAAAACTTCACAAGATTATTTGAGACAATGTCTTTCAAGACGGATCTTTCGATAGGCTCAAGAATGGAAATTTTAGTCTTTCTATGGTTGGTGTATATTCTATGGAGCTAAATTCTAGTCCTAAATTCACCAATAAACTTTATTCATGAGCCAATATCATTGTGCAATTAATTTAGGAAGATTTAGGGAAGATTTGGATACTTAGGAGAAAGTTAAGCAAAAGTGGGTTTTTGAGGTCAAAGGAGCTTGCACTTTGAAAAGACACCTAGTGTTTGGGAGATTATTCTAGGAGCACTAAAATGATCTTACATAGTGGTAATATCATATTTTTCACAACACCCATGCATTTATTTCCATAATTCATTCTTCGCAGCACAACTAGCGATCTTGATAAATAGGGTCATTTTTGAGAAGGTTGAAAGATGAATCGGACCTTAATTCCCATCCCATTCTTTTCAAAATGTGTTTTTAGTTAACATCATATAATGAAGTTCCCAAAATTCCTATGGGAGCTCCAATAACATCACTTTTAAGCTTCTCTCCAAGTACAAGCTCCGTCCTTAGCCAAAAATTTGAGTGCACATGGCAACATGATATTGAGGTGTAATTTTATGTCCCCTTCATCCCTTCCAAGGGGAAAAGGGGATATAAAAATTTTCCCCACCACCTGAATTCTCATGGATGCACCACATGACCCAGGTAGGATCCGATAAGCACTTTTTCCATATTTCTAGCCCCTACTCCAAGCTATGTATGTTGGACACTTCTAACCTAGGGGTGGAGACACACTTTTGTGTCCCCTTAATCCCTTATAATGGGATAAGGGGAAATAAAAATTCACCCACCCCCACCTTGCTCTGTCAGTTCCTCATGCAACCAAAAACTAGTTCCTAGGTGCGTAATGTGAGCTCTCTTTTCACTAACCCCTAAACCTATGCATGTATGTGATTAAGCAAAAATGTAAATACACAATCCTAATATGATGATATAGTAGTAATAAATAAATGATGCAATGAAATAAAAAAATACCAAAGTGAACTAAAAAAATAATAATGAAACCCTAATGTGCAAAGAAGGGTAAGATGCTTTAGCAGATTCACAATGTTGTCGAAGGTGTATAGGATCGGAAACTAGAAAAGGTTGAAGCACTTTGAACGTCACACTAGAGATTAGAAAAATATAGATCTGGACATATAAGAAATATTGGGGTGCTTGGAGAGGGATAGGGGCATCTGTGAGCACTTAGGTACTAATTTTTGGCACTTGGGTGCATAAATGCTTAGAAACTTGAATTCTTAGAGTTGCAAGATATTTGTTGATGCTCACCTTTTATCACTATGGATTTTCACAATGATCGTTGGAGTCGTAATAAACATACAATGAAAAATAGACCTACAAAACCTCAAATAGACATCAAATACCGAACAATAAAGATGCGAGAATGAGTGGTTGGAATGTTCTCAACCGTCACAATGGTGGACTTATAACTAAGCATTGTACTAAATATTAGACCCAATGTAGTTTTATGTGTTTGGAATTGTGCCGTGACGTTGCTCTTTTTCCAATCACACATGGATAGCGATCAAGTATCTAGGTTTAGAATATAATAAATGTGTGCATGGAATATAATGAACGTCCCTCATATGAAGTGTAATGCGAAAACAAGTATTTTCCCTTGTGATGGAGCTAGATGGATGCGATGGAGCTCTTAAATGCCTTGATGGATGTAGCCTTAGGTGGAGATAGTAGATGCTTAATTATTGGCCCTTTATTATGATCACATAAATTTATGTTTATATGATTCCCTTGCTTGAACTTCGTAACTAACCTTGAAAATGTCGAGTACAAAAAAATATAATATGTTCAAACAACTAGATAGGACCCAAAAAGTGTGAATAAAGTAAAACAAGGACAGGGCGCTCAACCGGACTAGGGCATATGGCGTTGGCCTCTGGTTTGGGAGCTGGTTTCTAGGATGAAAAATTCCAAAGACTGAAAAGGTAGACTGAGAAAGTAAGGGTGTAAGACTGAAAGTAACAACAGAAATCAAAGAAAGGTGGCCAAAGACATGGGTTAATTAGTATTGTTCTTACTTAGGAATCATATGAATAGTAGTATGTAATCAAGACTAGATAATTACCCAAAGTGCATGATTTTGTGTCTCTGAGAATTCTACTTGTCACCTTGGGCTGGAGGTGCATGTTTTTTCCCACTTTATCCCTTCCAGGGGGACAAGGGGGTACAAAAATGTGCCCCCTTCCTCCTAACTTATAAAACCGAGTTAGCCATTTTTCATTCCCCCCCACTTTTTCTATTCCTACCCGAAACTCGATGATTTTTTTCCAAAATCCTCTTCATTCATTTTCCCTCTTACATTCATCCCCCATTTCTCCATGTTCACAGTAGAAAAATATCTCACAAAAATTACAAATTTTTAAAGCTCCAAACTCATATTTTTCTAGATTGACTTTGTGACCCATGAAGGAAAAATATTTGTATCTTGCAAAACTAACACATGGATTGAAGTGAGGTTTTTTACGTTCTTCACCATTTCCAGTAATTTTAAGACCCAAGTGATAACACTTACATCCAAAGCTTGGATTGTTTACAAATAAAAAACCCTGACTTCATGCCCCCATTTTGTAAAATTTTATTTTCCACTATTCCAGTGATCGGTTTAAGCTAAAAATTTGTATGTGAGATAAAGATAAAAACCCATCTCAAAAATTTGGTTCCATCAAAATCCAAGGTCGAGAAATCCACCTTCTAAAACTAGTAACTCTCTACATGATAACTTAATATAAATAGTAATTTCTCACAGTGGGAAAATTATTCAAAGGCAGTGTATACAAAGAACATCTAGAAGAACAAACAAGGTAATCAAAGTTGAAAAGGGTGAAAAAATCATTTTCTAAAAATAGTAATTTCTCACATTTGGGTATAGAGACATGCCGGTGTCAACCATGAAATTCAAATTTGCAAGCCTCAAACCCATCTCAACTTTCTCTTGAGTATTTAGCTATAAGGGGCAGTGATGTCACCCACATGGACCTTGAAGATCTCAAAAATCAAATGCTTGGAGGACCAATGGGGGCGGTGGAGGAAAAATTTTTCATGAGTGGGTTGTACGCATGTGTTCACCAGTGTCGGTCAAATTATCGAGTTAGTGTTATCATGCTCTCATCAATATGAACTAGAAACCAAAACCATTTGAGAAGAAAATGGCTCGGCCCTGATAGTGATGTCTCCTAAATCCATCTCTCATTCGATGTAGATTCCAACTTGAAGTAACATGTCCGTCAACTCAAAATATGTTGCAGTAAATAAATGTACCAAAACTAATTAATACTTGCAAGGTATCACATTGGGATCATGGTTAAAGCAAGGAAGAAAATCCTTCTTGCGTGCAAAGTCTCTCTCACAGAGTGAGTTTCACGAAGGCTACTCGGACACGATCACCCTTCTCAGTTGGGTGATGGGAGAAGAAACCACAAGGGACTTTCAAGATTAGATGACCATATTCATTCTCATGATCATTGAAGGAAGGAAGAGAATTGATTGGGGGTAGATCATTAGTGATAACATGCACCATCAGTTACTCCGGGTACCATTCTTGAGGAAGTTCTCAATGACTTCATACTTCGTGTATGCTCTTGCAAACTCAAGACCATTCAAGGGGTTACCACTTGCATATAAAATCTCTCTAAGGCCCCAACATTTGAAATATATCCATGGTTGGTCTTGAAGGAGAGAAATCCACATTTCACAAGGATGAATGATGTCTTCACCTTGTGTTTTCATCAGGACACTAAAGGGGAATCATCACTCAAGGTTGGTGGCACAAGCAATTTATTTGATCAAGAAGTACATTTCATATTTCACATAACTTTCCACTTTCCCCTACACCCAATTTTGTGGTTATGATCTTTCTCCGCTAAGTCTACCTTGGTATCTCAATGACAAGATCGTATTGTTTGAGCTATGTAGAAAATTTTCCCATGTTCACAGTAAGCTCAAGAACTGAAAAAGGAAGAATGTCTCTTTTCCCATCTCACTTGGAATCTTCACCTATAAGAGTGTCAGTGATGCATCCACCTAGAATCTTCCTTCGCATCCTTGAGCTTGTATTCATATACTCTGAGGGAATACTTTGACATCTGAGGTGATCTAGACACTTTCCATCTTCCAGAGTCATATCATGTCCCATGATCAAAGATTATTGGGTGAATTACATAGATGAATTTGATGTCAAGGAAATATACCATATGCGAGAAGATAGTTGGAAAAATTAAGAGATTCAAGTTTGGTGGTACGAAGAGGGAATTCAATATGATGGCACAGAGTTGTATGATTATGAACATCAAGAAGTGAAGACTTCACCTCTACCACAGGAAACATGGAGAGTCCGTGATTCGGGATAAATAAGTGAGTGGACCGAGGTTGTAATCATAAGATCAAAGGAATGGTACAAGAAGAAGAATTATGCCTCCTTCATATCAAGAAGTTTCCCCACCCTTCAGAGATAAGCATTGCACCACTCTTCGTCAAAGGTAGTGGAGAAGAATTCGGGATTAGTTTATTTTGAAGAGAGTTTGAAGCGCAAATCAGTGGAGTTGGAAGCCCCTACTACAAGAGATTGCAAAAGAAAGTAAAAATAACAGAGGATCCTTTTGTAGAAGCGAGAACTTGAGGATAATGATTTAGTCCATATTTCAGTTCTTGAGTAGCTTAAAAAATTCCACCTTCCACCACCACTCTTACTCCTCTTGTACAAGATACACCTCCTCCCCCGAGTAGGAAACAATGGTTTCATTAGTTACCGAGAACGAAAATAGA
Organism: Taxus wallichiana var. yunnanensis; assembly: GCA_018340775.1. Classification (NCBI taxonomy): domain Eukaryota; kingdom Viridiplantae; phylum Streptophyta; class Pinopsida; order Cupressales; family Taxaceae; genus Taxus; species Taxus wallichiana. The sequence goes on along the minus strand of CM031236.1, from coordinate 27,710,311 downwards.
TGAGATGTTTCCCTTGATGAAAGAAATGATCACAAAAGAGGCTTGCACAGTCTAACAGGTGACAATCCTTGATTTTTCAGTGATATCATCATTGGTCAAAGGGAAGAAGAAAAATATTTCTCAAGCAGCTTCTCATTTTTTCAGTGGTGCCATGGGAAATCAATATGTAGAAGTGGTCAGGCTGAAGGTAATCAATCCTATTAAATAAATGAAATTGACCGTATATGAGATGAGAAACATTCCCTTAAGATCAGCCACCCACAAGAGGAGATGCACATATGGTCCAAGAGTATTCCACTTGCCTCCTCACAAGGAACTAAGAATACAAAGAAAAGATCGATCAAGTAGGAATACCATGTGCAAACACTCACCTCATATGTGCAACATTTCATGGAACCTAATGATTCATCATCGCTCCCAATTGAAGAGGTTACTCCCATCAATAGCTTTGACTCGGAGTCCATCCGAAAGACACGAGTGATTCACCATGCAAGGATGAGAAAATGATAAATTGACAAGAAAGATCATACACAAAGGTAAAACATTACTTCCAGAGGTAATCTCATTGTACAAGTACATGTGTGCAACTACCGACAAAGCCCATATGACAAGGGAAGGATTGGAAAAGGGAAAATAACATTAGGACCAAGTTCATCCATTGATGATGGAAATGGGAGATGCTCATTCCGGGTATAATTGGTAAGGAGGAAAGTGTTTAATGATCCATCTAAGGACTTTTCACATGTGTGGGTGATAACTCTTGCCTCTAAATATGTGATGTTGAGCTAAGTTATTGATGAGTTAGACTCAAACGAGGATCATGCCTTCAAGATACAAGACAACGTCAATATCATAATGCAGAACCTTGGAGTGCATGTTATTGATAAGAACACTTTCGTAGATGATTTGTTGAGCCCATTTGAGGAGTACGTCCAAAAAAAAGGCTGGGGCTCCTTTTCTTTCAACAAAGATATAGTAGAGTCTCTATCTCGAGATCGAGCCATAATTTCACACATTACAGAGAAACACCAATCGTGGTTCACTAAAATAATGAACATCAATGATGTCTTGGATGGTTGGCTAGAGTCCCTGAGTTGTGTACACATCCCTCAAGTAGAAAAAGTTAAACATGTAGTGGCTCGGTATAGTCAAGAGTTCAAGGGAGTGGAACTTTTCCATTGGAGCTTGACATGGATTAATCGAGGCGCGAGGTGGAATCAACAAAGGTAGCATCTTCACCGACCTAGTTATCTCTCTCTCTCTCTCTCTCTCTCTCTCTCTCTCTCTCTCTCTCTCCTTCTATTTCTTTGTTGGGGTTGTACTTTTTCATTTTGTCCTATTCCTATTTTGTCTTATTCATTTAAATGTGATCATTAGTTTGTAATGTAATAAGTCACCCTTAATTAATAAAAGGGGACTTAATTCTTTCCCAGTATACGAAAAGTCACATGTTGTAGGGGACAAATGAAAATTCATGTGCGGGGTAGGTGAAGAGTCTTTCTCATGCCTATAAGCTATAATGGCACCCTCATTCTTAAGGGTTGTCAATTTTGTATGCTCAGGAGTAGATAACTACTTGTGAAAAGCAAAAGAGATAGCAAATTTCCTCTATTCTTCCTCTCATATGTTCTTCCATTCCTCACTATGTACAACTTTGCCAAAATATCAATGAAGAAGAAAGGATTTTCTTGCTTTTCTTGATGAGAGAATTACTGAGACTTTGTGTTCATAATTCTACCTTGTCTTGGTGTTAGTAACAAAGTTGTTTTATTTCTAAATTTGTGTGATGATATGTTCTGATTAGTGTTTGTAGGCATCTGATTTTCTACCTGCAATATTAATCCCCCTTCCTTTTTCCCACTCCCTTTTCCCACCTTCTCAGCAAATTCCTCCCTTGCAATAAATTGCAAGCTTTTTCCACAGGTTCAGTGGAGTGTTCCTGTTGGATCCCTGACCTCTAGGCCACCCACAAATTTCATTTTCATTCACACATAATAAATGGAGCTGCACCATTCAAGTAGAGGGACCTAAAGTCTCGAGCTTTGGTAGATACTCACCAATTAGTCCACTGATGAATTTTCTCGCCAACACATTTGTGGCTATCTCGCATATATAGTCATTAGATCTTGGACTAATCATATTACTATCATTTACATATGGTGGCTATGAAAAAAAAAAAAGTTTTTTCCCAAATAGAAGGTTGAGGAAGAGAGAGTAGATTCCATAGAAGATAAATAATGTCATTGCTTTTTACAAATTCCATATTTTTATGTGATTAACATGTCGCATTTTGATTATTATTAAATAATTTTTTATATCTTATATCTTGCACATTTGTATCATTTCAAATACTTCTCTAGCTATTATGAAATGTTTCATATCATGTGCTAAAGGAAAATGTAATACTTGTGATGTTATTAGCATACCTATATTTGATAAATCTATATAAAAAATGTTGAGAGGCATCATTCTTAAGGCTCTTATTCCACTTAATCTCAAATTTAATATAAGCACCTTGAAAATGATAACTCTCAACATATTTTACATAAATTTATTTAAGATAAATATATTAATTTTATAACTTTTATACTTTATATATTAATAGCTATATATCCTATTACAACCATTTCAATATTTCAAAATAGGTTAATATTCTAAAAATGAAAATCAAATTGAAGTTTTCTTTTTTCAATTTTCCATCACAATTCCTTTTAGTTAAATTTTTTTTTAAAAATATTTAAGTTTTGATTGGATAATGTATTCCTCATTTGTTCTATGTCCAAAAAGATTCAAAGTATTTGATACCTAAATTGCATGCTTAGTATTGCATGAGATGGTGAATAGTACTTTGGTACGTTAAAATATATTTATATACCAAATCGTGCATCACATGGTTTGTGGTTTCTTTCATGTGTCCTAAATTAGGAAAGCTTTTGCATGAAGTTTACGTAGAATTTAAGTCGTTATTATAATTTGTAGTAATATTCTGTCATTGTTTTAAACCTTAAATGTTATATTTAAATTAAATAAACATCCAACAAGCCATACGAGCCCAACACAATCCAAAGCTACAATTTATTAGAACTCCAATAAAATAAATGTCGAATTTTTATGATATTGTGTGCTTATAATTTGAGGTTTTAAGAGGTTTGTATTTTGTAAATGATGTATAAATGAATTTATTTTTAATGAAGTATTTATAAATTTAGGAAAACATCAGAAATAATGGCCAAATAATTATTTAGTATGATTGAGTTTGTCACTCTGTAATTGATTTAAATGGGTATTGTTATCATAATTTTTCAATATATATGTATTCATAAATTTTTATTTATTTTTCCTCATTTTAGATTGTCTTCAATGTATATGTCAAATTAAACAATTTTAAGTGATAGAAAGCGATTTTAGAGATTGATATTAAACGGTGAATAGTATAATTGTCTTTTGATTTGTCTACCCCTTAAAGGCTAGGAACTCTTATATATTTTATATCAAATTGTATAAAATTCTAGATAAATGCTAGCTTGAAAAATAATTTAAATAAATGTAATAATTGTGTGATTTGAATAAAATCCCAATTGATGTGTGAAAATGACAAATACCAGTTTAAAAAAACTATTTTAATTGTGTGATCTTTTTTACAATACTTATATAACCGTTTAATTAAATATCATATATAAATATTTTTATGTCAAATAATTCAAATATTTATGTATTTATATGTGATATTTGAATTCAAGTTAAACATTGCTAACATTCATGCTAGCTTCTAAGTGTAAGTTCACAAATATTAAATGAAATATTATAATAAGAATTATAAGAAATGCTATTTGTGAAGTTGAATGCCTAAAATGATATATTATATGATGTTTTTAATTATAAATATATTTTACTAGATAAAATTAAATTAACATCTAAAAAGTTTAAAATCGATATACATAAACATAATTATTTTACTTATATATTTTATTATATTGATATGTATGAATTATAATAATAATTTTAGAAATATTAGAAAATTGTTATCAAACCCAACACTAAAATGAAATTAAATTGAAGTCATTTAACACCAATAAATAAACTATATAATAAAACACATCAATAAATAAATTAATCCATATTTTTCAAATAAATATATTTAAAATATCTATACCAACATACTATCATCTGCAATTATCAAACACCATTCACTTATATTAAAATCTAAATGTCAATTTTAAGTAAAGCAAGTTTCTTTCGGTTTTTAATATTATGTATAGTTTGTTATTGATGAGTGATTATTTTGGCTTTGAATATATTTTATGATATCATATCATTTTTGGTAATTGAAGTAGGTTGTCTCTTTTAGTGGAAATAAGGAGAATTTTTCTTTAATGAAGGGGCCACCTAGGAAGAAATGTGAGTGGGGGCCTTGTCATGATTTGTCATCGTTGTATATATAGCCAAATATTGGGACAAGCCAAAGTAAAACAAACTTGACAATTGAAGATTCTAGACTTTCACGTAATTTTAATTTTTCTTTTTCTTCCCAAAAATGAAAATTGAGTACATATTTTTATTGACATTTCAAATTATCCTATAATTTAAAATAAATATGTGTAAAGAAATTGTCTCCTCTGTGGTTAGATATTTCTACTCCCCATAATGAAGAAGAAGAAGATCAGCACGAACAGGATGGATGGGACCTCATTCTCAATATGGCTTATCCCTCCAACATTAATGGCCAGGGGAACAAAAAGGATAGTCATCTATTTTCGATGGGTTTTATGTTTTAGTGTCTTAAATGTCGGTATTTTTGGATTTAAAATCACATTTTTATTACAGTTTTGAATGACCATCTTTATTATTGAATTTTTGAGGTGAGCTAGTCACTTTCTCAAGTCTTGTTTAGCTCACTTTGACATTTCGGAGTGTGATCTTTTCCACCCAATTTTTGTACGATTAGCATTATATTTTATATTTTTCTATTAATAAAAGTTTGTCTTTCAATCAAAAAAATATCTATAAATAATAGACAAGCCTAGATGAGTTAGTAATGTAGCTCATAACAAGAACATTCAAAGCTCTCCACCCAAGTTCAAACCTCGTTGTATCCACACAAGATATAGTGGCTCGCCTCTAATAAACATATTGAAGCACCCACCCTCTAATTGGTAGGTATAGGAATTCACAAACACATGTAGCAAATATACTTTAAAAAATTATAATATTAGAAGAAAATATTTATTATTACATTAATAAATAATGTAACTAATTAATTTGTGGATTTGTTTTAGTTGAATGTAGCATTCTTGTTAGAGGATAGTTGCGATGGAGGAAGCGGCGATGGAGGAAGTGTCGAGTGTTGTTTTACAGTTGTACTAGCTACGAGAATGTTTTTGTTACACCTATCATTGTTGTGAAAGGAATGCTTTCTGATTTAAATCAAACGGTTGAAAAGCCGGCAACCGAGAAATCTTTCACACTGGATCAACACCTTTAGCTTTGGAATAAGATTAAACCCCACTAGAAATGTGGGTCCGCATTCTCCGAAAAGGTGCGATTCACGTGGGAGAAGGACAAGGAAGGGGTTACCTGTCTCAAGGTGCCAGATGGTTGCTTGCATAGGGATTTGGACAAAGTGAATCTTTCTCTTGTTGGTAAGTTTCTAGGCTCCAGACCTAACATTGATGTTATTAGAAAATGGGCTTTTAGAAAGTGGAAACCAAAAGGAGATCTGAGCATTACCATTATGTCAAGGGTTTTTTTTGGCAAAATTTAATCAATAGACTGATTTGGAATCGGTGCTTCTGGGAGGCCCATGGTGCCTAGGTAATATGGGCCTCTTCTTAAAAAGATGGTATCCAGGGTTTGATCCAAACATCGAGAATATAAACACCATTCCAGTCTGGTGTAGATTCCCAGACTACCTCTCCAATTTTGGGATGATGAGATCCTGTTAAATATTGCTAAATCCCTCGGTGCTCCGATTGGGCTTGATGGACCTACGAGAAATAGATCCAGACTAGCTTTTGCTAGATTCTATATTTCTTCTGAAATGGAGCAGGAGTTACCAATATATTAATTTGCAATCTAAGTATGGCATTTGGCTTCAAAAGATCGAATATGAAACCTTTCATCTGATGTAATAAATGCCATCGTATAGGACATTTCACCAGAAAATGCCCTAATAAGGAGATCTCCCAAGAGGATTCAAAAAGCAAGAATGAAAATCTTGAAGGAGTTTCAGCTCAGGAGCAGGAAGCTAGGGTGATAGAAGCGGAACCTGATCATAGCCAAAGGGAAGAAAAATCACTCAACCATCCTGAGTGGAACTATAAGAAGAAAGGAAAAAGGGGTTCAAAACTCCAATCAGAAAACCTCGGGTCTGTAGGAAGCTCTGGCGCCCGAAAACTCCAGCAAACTTCACTAGGAGTACCCACAACCTCCAAAGAAGATTTAGATATGCAAAACCCAGTAAAGGTGGTTTTGGAGGTTGATGAACAAAAGGGTACAATGAAAGTGAATATTCTCTCTAAAGAGCCAGCTTAGTTTGTGGAAACTCAGACTGAAACTAAAGGAGCTGAGATAGATCAACTGAATCCTCTATTCAGTATTAAGGAAATCTTGGATGAGGAAAAAGAAAACATGGAACCGAAGATTCAATACGAAAAGTTCTAAAAGTGAGAACCCCATATCCAACATCAAATCAGCAAATTACAACCTTTGTCATTAAGTAGGGAGAGAAAGAGGAGGGGGAAGTAACGCCACTCAGAGAAAACATCCTCTATGAGGAAGGCCTGGAACTAAATTCTGGATTCAGAGGTCATTTCTAAGAAAAAGAAGAGAATGAAAGGATTTGAAAAGATCCCAGATTCGCTCTATCATGAAAAAAAGAAGAAACTGGACAACTAGGAAACTTCAACATCTAGAACCACTAGATCATCTACTAGAAGAATAGTAGACTTTGGAAGCATCTCTAAAAGAGGAAGACCCTCAAAAAAGGCTCTCAGATCCAAGAGAACAGAGGAAGACATTGCAGATGGCACTCAACGACAATTGAACCATCAGGAAATCCCAACACCTAAATCTTATAAATGAAGATCATCTCATGGAACATCAGAGGGCTGAATGGAAACTCCAAACAAAGAATAATCAAGGAGTTACGAGAGTCTAGTAGGCCTAGTATTTTTCTTCTGCAGGAAACTAAGATGAACGCTAAGGTTCTTGAAATTAGTAAACAAAATTTCTGGGAAAACTCTGACATGGCTACGGTGGATTCTTAGGGTGCTTTAGGAGGCCTAGCTACATTTTGGGATAAAAGACAATATACTGGTATGATTCTTGCTGAAACCAATAACCATCTTGCTATTAATTTTCATGTTATTGAGAATAATTGTGATTGGATCCTTTCTAATATCTATGCCCCTAATACGGTTATTGGGAGGTGAAAACTTTGGACTGATCTTAAGATTTTTAGAAGTCTACATAATACTACCAACTAGCTTATTATGGGAGACTTCAATTCTCCCCTAAACCCAGGAGAAAAACAAGGTGGAAACTTAAGTTTTTCCACAGGTATGGATGAATTTGTTGATTTTGTTGGCTGACCTTAATCTTATGGATGTGGATCTTCATGGCAATCAGTTCACCTGGACTAACAAAAGGTTGGGGAAAGACTTAATTCAAGTAAGACTAGATAGAGCTCTTTTCTCTGCTAGCTGGATTCTTAGTCAGGACTTCCATCTCACTTCTCTTCCCAGAATTGGGTGGACCACAATCCGATTGCTTTAAAACTCTTCAATTGGACTAAGCCCATCAGGAGTTCCTTCAAATTTGAAAAGATGTGGATGGAACATGATGATATCCATGACAGGATAAAGGAATGGTGGATTTGGGATGGTGAGGGCACTGCTTAATTTAGGCTTATTCAGAAACTTAAAAATGTCAAAAAACAGGTTAAAATATGGAACAAAGAGGTTTTGGGAATGTGTTTGAAAAAAAAAAAAGGAATTAAAACAAAAGCTCCAAGATTTAGAAATCAAGATGAATTCACGGGGAGATCTCTTGAAGATCAATTAGTGGAAAAGAATATTCTTTCAGAGCTACATACGGTATGTAGCAGAGAAGAATCCCTTTGGAGACTTAAATCAAGGGCTATTTGGCTGAAAGAAGGAGATAGAAATACAAAATTCTTCCATATGACCACCCTGAAGCATAGAGCCTGCAATAGGATAATGGAAGTTGCTAAAGGAAATGGCACTGTTATAAAAGACCCAAGGAGCATCAAAGAGGAGGCTCTCAAATTTTATGAAAAATTGCTTAATGAGAAAAATACCATTAATGATGAGGTAGTCTCTTTCATGTTGGAGGCTATCCCCCAAGATAAAATTGAAGAGAAGAGATTTAAAGACATCACTAAAGTTGTCACAGTAGAAGAACTTCAAAAAGCTGTGTTCACTCTTGAAGGGGATAAGGCACCGGGCCGGATGGTTTCTCTGTCAACTTTTTTCAGAAGTTTTGGGAAATTTGTTCGGATGATCTTCTCAGGGTGGTGAATGAATTCTATAGAACTGGGGATCTTTTGAAAGAGTTGAACAACACCCACATTGTGCTTGCTCCAAAAAAATGGACTGCTAAGGATTTCAAAGACTTCAGACCCATTAGTCTGGTGAATGTTATTTATAGAATTTTTACCAAGATCATTGCTACTAGACTCCAATCTATTATGAATGATTTAATATCAAAACAATAGAGTGGTTTCATTAAAGGTAGGATTATTCAGGATGGAGTGATTATGGTCCATGAGACTATCCACTCTATGGATAATAACAAAAAAGCAAACATGGTCCTTAAACTTGATATGAATAAAGCCTTTGATAAAGTCTCCTAGGCCTTTCTAGGACAAGGTTCTGACAAAATTTGGTTTTCTAACTAAATTCAAAAAAATTATTAAGGCATGCATCACTACGGCTAGATTCTCAGTGGTGGTAAATGGAGAGCCGGTGGGATTTTTTACTAGCAGTAGAGGGCTAAGGCAAGGGGATCCCATATCCCCTTTGCTTTTCATTCATTCTTATGGTAGATAGTCTTAGTAGAACAATTGATAAAGCAGTCATAGATGGTCTTCTGAAAGGATCTAAGCCCACTTCCACTAACCAAGTAGCTTCTCATCAGCAATTCATGGATGATACAATCCTTCTGTTAATGGCTTCAATCCTTGAAGCTAAGGCAACAAAGTCTATTATGAAATTATATGAATCTGCTTCTGGGCAAGAGATTAATTTTGATAAAATCTCAATCTTCTTTTTTAACACCCCTGAGGAAAGACAACTTAAAATTGCTAAAATTTTAGGATGTAAAATCAGTTCACTCCCCACTACTTATTTGGGGCTCCCCCTTGGTATGAAAAAAGTATCAACAAAGTTTGGAATGACCTGTTGGAAATATTTCAAAAGAAAATGGCTGGTTGGAAAGGAGCCATTCTTTCAAGTGCTGGTAAGTGCTCTGCTCATAAAAAGCACTCTTCAAATCTCCTATATATATCATGTCACTTTATAATATCCCTTCTACTTTCAGAGAAAAAATTGAGAGGATTCAGAGGCACTTTCTATGGCAGGGAATGGAGGATAAATTCAAATATCACTTGGTTGCTTGGGACCAAGTATGTACTCCCAAAAAAATTGGGGGCCTAGGTATAAAAGACATCAAAAAAATGAATGAGGCTCTAATTGCAAAAATGGGCTGGAGAATGCTCTCGGAGAACCAACCCTGGATTGAACTAATTAAGGCCAAATACCTTAATCAACAAGCAACCATCTCTTTTCTTCAGGAAGAGAACCTTCCTTATGGATCCATTTTTTGGAATAATTTAGTTCAGATCAGGAATTTCATCAAACATGGAAGCAAATGGAAAGTGGGGAATGGTAGAGATATAAATTTTTGGGGGATAAATGGACTAACTGTAGTCTTATTGACAGATTTGGAGCACTCAGAGACAGCCTTGAGTGTAAGTATGGTACTAGAATCATGGATTACATTGACAGGGATGGCAACAAGAAGAAATGGAAAAAACTCTCTGTAGACAGGGATGATCTGAACCACATGATGTCCTCTTTGCAAGAGCATTTGGACCTTATCCCCTTAAGTCAACTGGATGTCAAGGATGAATTGGTCTAGAACAACTCTATTGATGGAGATTACTCTGTTAAATCTGGATATAATTCTTTCTTTGAAACTGTTCAGAGCGAGTTCAATTGGAGCAGGATTTGGATGGCTGAGCTCACACCAAAATCAATTTTTCTTTTGGCTTGCTCTCAGGGGTAGAATTCTTACCAATGACAACCTGATAAGAAAAGGTTTCATAATGCCAAATAGATGCCATCTCTACAAAAAAGTAATATGAGGATATCAGACACCTGTTAGTACATTGTGAGTATGCCACTAAAATCTAGAGTGTTGCCTTTTCTAATTTCAAAGTTTCTGGGCTGTGCCAAGGACTTCATCCAGTTTTGGACCCAATGGAATCCTCCTTTTAAACACTGTGTTGTGAGAAGACTCTGGAAACTGGTAATGCCCCATATTATTTGGAGGATATGGAAAGATAGAAATGATGTCATTTTCAGAAACATTAAGCAGCAGTGCAAGTTCAACTTTGTAAAGATTACTAATGTTGTCAAAGAGAACATTATAAGATTCAAACCTCCCAAGAACAAGAATTATCCTGAGAATGAAGAGCATATTTTGTCCAACTAGAAAATTGGAGTTGATAATATTCAAAATAGCATACGCTCCAACATTGACAGGTCTTTGATACATTGGAACCCTCCTGATCTCAACTGGCACAAATTGAACTTTGATGGGGCTTCCAAGGGTAATCTTGGGATTCTGTAGGGGGAGGAGTGATTCGAGATCATAGAGGCAATCTGATTGCTTGCCTATGCTGGTAAAATGGGGGTTCAAACTAACCATTATGTTGAAGCCTTGGCTGCTCTATGGGGGCTTAGAATTGCTCAGACACATAACATACAAAATATTATTCTGGAAGGAGACTCACTAAATATCATTAATCATCTAAATCAATCTTCGCCTCCAAGCTGGAATATCAAGGATTTCATCATGGAATCTATAAGCATTTGTCAAACCTTCAAAAATATCCGAATCAAGCACACATACCGAGAAGGAAATAAGGTTGTTGATGAATTGGCCAATTATGGCATAAATAATAATTTAATTATTTGGAATAATGTTAATCACATCCCTGAGAAGGTACAAAGCAACATTCAAGTGGAAATTTATGGGCACTCAAGTATGGAGTAAGGATAATGATTATTTGGAGTGGGCTTTAGAGGAGCTAAAAGATCACCCATGCGGGAAATATCAAATAATCTACGGCCGCATTTACTCTCATCACTCCCAACATGTGTGTGGGATTCTTAATATTCGGGACAGGTAGAAAGACAACTTGCATTTCATACAATAGAGTTTAACAAGGGTTTAGAGGCAAGAAGGGCAAGCATTTCAGAGAGGAAAAAATGGGAGGAGCCCCATGCCAGATTGAACCTAGCAGTGATCCGGAATGGAAGGGAAACAAGGAGCTGTGGAACCTCCTCAAGTAGGGTGGAATTACAAATTTCATTGATCGTATTCAAGGGCATGATCAGAGCATTTCAATCCAATTTACTATGGATTGGAAGGATCACAAGTGGAGTATGGAGGGCATAAAATACCCGTTAATGAAGAACTAATTGCCAAAGCTACTGGCTTGGAGATGGAAGGCCTCCATTTCTTCAGCAAGAGGGTCGACAAAAAGGATGAGGAGAAGAAGTTTGCTTGCTGATAACGAGGAGTTGGTTTTGTTACTTGCGGGATTGGGGTAAGTTCTATCCCACCACCCTTTGATGAAATCACCCGTATGATGGTCCGGTACATATCTTTGGAAGGGAGATATGTCACAGTCCCTACTAAACATCTAGTTTTCCTTAACCATTTCCACAGGAAAATCACTTGTCTACTTCCCACATTATCTTTTGAATTCCCTCGAATGCTCCATCTGGGAGTTCCAGAAGCATACCCGGCTACCCCCTTGCATCAAGGACTTATTTTCTTGTTGCACAAGCTCTGTGTCACCAAATACCCTAGTCTCCCATCCTCCCCCAACATGGCTCCTCTCCTTCCCACCACCACTACCCCCACCCCCATTCCTTCCACCACGACCCCCACCCCCATCCCTTCCACCACGTCCAAGCCTAAAACTAGAAACCAGAAGAAGCTCAAATGGACACCCTGTTTTCAGGTAGAGTCCTTCGCAGCATAGTAAGGAAATGGAAGTTGTCCAAAACCTACTGCACATCAGTAGTGCAGGCCATGAAGAGGCCTCTCAAAAAAAAGAAGGAAACAACACTCCCCAAAGGTTGGATGACTTGGAGAATGAAATGATGAAACTGAATGAAGAAGTGCAGCATTTGGCCAAGCAAAAAGTAAAAGGAAGATGGAAGAGGATACTGAGATGGACAATAAGCAAGTGGAGGACATCTATAAAAATCTTAACTCCTTGGACAATCGGATGGGAAGAGCTAAGGATCGCCATGAACACAACATGGCAATTTTTAATGCTATCAGTGATTTTCTTGAACAACATGTTCGCAGCATCTCTGTGCTTAGTGGGATACCAGACACTTTGTGGGGAACGGACAAGGAGAGCAGCCAAACCATGGCTAAGTTTGGATGCTAAGGACCCCACACATATGACAACGGTGGCTCTCTTTACCTCACTACAAACCATTAAAGCCAGAATTACCAGAGCTGCTAAGAAGTAAAGGAGGTTTTCATTGTAGATGTCCGTCTTCATCGTTCATTTTGTTGTTCTTTTGTTGTTTTTTGGCTGCATGGTTGCAATGCTTTTGCCTTTTTGCTTTTTGTTTTTGCCTTTTGTTGTAAATTTTTGGTTACGGTTGGATTTAAAGCCTATTCTGGATGTTGATCCTTTTTTTGTGGAACTTTTTATTATTGTTTCTATATCGGCTTTTAGGCCCTATATGTAAATTAAAGGTATAGTCCCTTCAAAACTATATTTACCATTAATAAAAAAATGTTATTTTTGTGATATTCAATTTTTACAAATTAAGATAATTGAAATTGTGGGTTAGATAAAAAAATTAATTAGACTTGGTAGCTAGTTGATTTTCTTGATAGTGTTATTTTACAATTTGATGCTTTGTTGTGATCTCTTAGGTAGCCCAAATATGTAATACAAGAGGAGCTTTGAATGGGTGGGGAAAGTGTACTTTTATATTTGACTATTGTAAAAGCTTTTCCCATTTAATTGACATTAAGACAATTACGTTGAAGTGCGCATTTGAACAAGTGATGTTTAAGTGAGTAGAGGAGAAAAAAATTCAACCTTAGGACAAAATTATTGGTTGGTTTTTTTCCTTCATAGAAATAGTGTCATATGAAGGTGTAATTATATTCTAGTAATATTAGCTAAGGCGGCCATATGTCTAAAGATGTGTTCTACATTTAGCAAATATTTTTGATGGGTCAATATTGAATAGGAAGAGTGATCTAATGTCTAATGAATGCTAAAATGAGAGAGATTTGTTTAGAAATTGGTCATTTAAGTACACAATAGGAAATGCGTTGAGATAAATTCTAAATTCCATTGGTTCAATTTTAGGGAACTACATTAGTAATGAGTTTCCATCACAACCACCTTGGCATCCTCAATGTGGATTGAGTTATTAAGTAGTTTTCCTAAGTGATTAGCCAATGATGACTTCTCTTTTCTCTCAAATCAAATATTTGTAGCATGTTGTTTGATCCTAGCCCTAATGGATTTCCTTATTTCTATAAACTATAAAGCCCGACATAAAATTTTAATTTTATAAACTTCATTCTAAGACTCAGGTTGCAAATCATCTTTTGTCAATTTTATATTAGCATTATTAAGCTTTGTTTTTGTTATGAAAGTGTTTTCAAAGTTGCATCACCCGAAAGGTTTTAGTTATCTTAATTTATATAGCTTGAATATAAGGTCACAATGATACTAAATTTTATGATTTTGTGGTGCATGTTTGGCCATTCTTTGGATTGTTGAAAATCGCTTGAAGGGTAATTGCATGGAAATGGGGGACCAAAAGGGGTCAAAAGTGGCCACTTTTTTCTTGGAATCATAAAAATGAACTTCACCTAATAATTTGGCATACATATGCTCAAAATTTGACAATGTGATAACAATAATAATAATTGTAGTGCTTGGAATATAGTTTTTAAACTACTAATTATTATTGAAAATGGTGGAGATTAAGAATTTCAAATATGGTGTGCATACTTTTGTGTCAAAATAATAATATAATTTTGTGTGTGTGCATCCCCCATTATTTTAGTTTAAGTAAACTATTTTACAAATCCCTTTAAAAGAAAGCTAGCTAAGACCATGTATAAGGTGCCACTAATTTTTCATATTTTTTAGATGAATATATAATTTCTTACTAATTTTCAAAGTGAACACATCCTGAAAATGAAATATTTGTGTGTACACCCCATATTTTTGAGAAAAAACAGTCAAAAATCAATTTTTTGAGTGTGTATAGAATGGAGTTTTGATCAAGCATTTTTGTAAATTTGGATGAGAAAATCATAAATTATATATAAAAATGTATACATGTGTTTTGGCAAGAAAATAAGGCACAAATAAAATAAATTAAGGATGAGAGTCCTAAACTAATTAGATTTTAGAAAGAAATATATTGTCACAAATGTAAAACAAAGCTTGACGTCGTAGTCATGTTTTTTGGAATATTGTTTTATAACACATGAAAAATCGGGAGTACACTAGAGATGGTTATATTTTCTACAAAACACAGATTTATTCATGGATTACATAGTCCAAACCTTAGGATTAGATATCCAAGCTAAAGGGTGGGTGGTTTCAAAGATAAAGAATAGAACGCGCTAGCGTTTTATTCTTTTCTTCATGAAAATTCAAATTTACATAGTAAAAGTGCACTCACATTATACACGTCATAACGTGAACGTGTTATGACTTGGAAGTTCCAAGCCATAGTGTGAGTGCATTATAACACACTCATTTTATTACATGGTCGCATTATAGCACAATTGAACCATAACGCGCTCGCGTTATGTGTAAAATGTCCAAAAATGGATTTTGGTCACTTTTGGTCCCCCATCTCCATGCACATACCCTGTAAATTTTTTCTCTACATAACCATTCTTCTAAAAGTTTGCTTTTAAAAGCAAATTTTTTCTTCTTTAAGTTCCCATCATCCTAAAATTTGATATTTTTTTGTAACCAACATCTTCAAAACACCTGCTTTTTATTGTGATTGATAGTGGGAGGATATATACATGTGTGTAAATTTGCATAAGTACCTTTCTTGAAAACCTGATGAGAAATTTACCCATCAATCTTATGGATGAGGAGGACATCATATAAGGGTAAGCTCCCTCCTCTATCTCTTTAATAAAATTAATTATTTCCACTAAATTTTCAATGTGGGAGTGATACTCTTCAACTTTTATCTACCATGTTGGGAACATAGGTTGGTGTCATCACCATACATCTTACTCGTTCAAGTTTTAGTGGAGAGGAATATAAATCCCTATCTTCAAAATGTTCCATGAAAATACTATCCACCATTGAATATGGTGGTGGCCCCATCGTCATTCCTTCTTATTTCTCATAAATGACCCTTTGAAGGAGAAGGAAATGGATCTCAAATAAGAGGAAATAAAACTAGCAATATCTTTATTAGTGAGAGGTGTGACCAACTACACTAAATAATCAATAGGAAATTTAATGTAAAGGAGAAAAAAACAAAAAATAATAAGTAACTCACTATCCTCAACCTTTTTTTCTTTTATAAAGTCTATAAAATGTGTCTAGTCATGAATAAAAATTTTCTAGATCTGACCTTCAAATATCAGGTCATAACTTACTCATACCTTATTAAAAACAAGTTTGATATATCATTAGAAATATCTCTAAACCAAGATCACAACACAATTTAAATCAAGTCCTAACTCCACTTATAGCTCTTGTAATTCAATTTTTACCACAGACTACTCCAAACTGCCCCAAAAACCAGTCCTCGTAAATAGGGAAAAAAATCCATTTATGACTTCAACCATGATTTAAAACTATCATTTACACCTAGAAAAACTCCCAGGCCAAAAATAATGTCAATTTATTTCTTACATTCTTTAAGAAACTTTTCCACAAACTGAATTTCTTCATAAACAAGAATTTTCAGGTGGGGCCCACATATAGTCACATGCTATAATTTACCTTTCTAGAAATGTGGAGGAGTCCTCTACAACATAAAATCATTACTTTTACAAAACCAATCAAAATAGACTCAATATACTCCTTTTTCTCTAAGTCACTTTTAGCTAGGGTTTAGCTAGGGTTTCAAAGCAACTTATCTTCTTAACAATCATTCATAAAAATGTGATGATCAATATACCTCATTATTTTTATAAATAATTCTTATTTCCATGTAAAAAAACCCTTAAAGTATCTAGGTCCCATACAAAACATAAAATCTACAACAAGAATCAGAAGGTCAACTTTTACCTCAAATTCACACTCCAAAATACCCGGTTTTACCAAAAAATGAAATATGTTGCAAAACATTCTTCAGAATGACCTGAAACTTGTTATGAAGCATCACGAAAACATCCTATAACTTTCCATACTCACGACATAGCTCAAATATTCTTTAAAATCTCTATCCATTGATACTTACCTATGTCGAACATGCCTTGTGTTCACCTGCTTGCTTCCCAAGGACCTAAAACATGCACCTTTGTACCTCACGAGTACTAATTTTAAACTCATCATTAAACTACTATATCATGTCACAAAAATTTCCCATTCTTGTATGGGGATGATCAGCTCCAAAACTCAAGTCACCATACCATTATGCAAGCTCTAAGACTAGTAATAGTCTTGGAAAGACTACTTCACACCTTGACATCACATGAGCTGACCTTGTTGACCACATAAAAACTCATGAATACCCTTGAAACATCATATGGACCATTCTTTACCTCATGATAACCATTAAACACCTTGGGAGGACTTATACTATGACCATGCAAGATAAATCATGCTCCAGGACCTCATAAAACATCACCAAACTCGGTCACTACCAATCAACATTCATGTTAGATACTAAATATCACATTATGGAGACTCACATGACCTCATGAAACCATTTTCCATCAATTCACTTGACATCAATGATAACACTAACACATAATGGATAATTGTTTTAATCTTAGTTTATAGACTAATGTGACCATTATGTGAATAAATGAGTTATGTCTGTACAAACAAGAATGAAAGGGATATAACTAGGGATATCTTGATTGACCAATTTGGACAAGTGTGGACTATTGCAAAGGTGTTGTAAAATTTGTATTGTTGTAATACATGAATTACTAAAATGAGTGTCTACATTTGCACGCCCCTTTAAGTATGGAATTGAAAATTATGTGCTTAAACGAAAGGTTAACAATGTGTGTAGACACACTTTTTGTTCACTCATATTGCCTTATGATTGTGTTAGGAATTTTTATGTTTTCCAGTTGTGTTTGTTTTTCCAAGATAAGTACCTCCAAAGAAAAGAGTGTAGTCAAATTCCATAGTTTATGAGATTGAACTTTTTCTTGAAACTTTTGAACTTGATGTGAAAATAATAATATATAAATTGAAAATCAAAACAAAGGAAAGTGTACACCTAAATGGTATGTGAGAGAGGGGAAGAGATTACTCCTTCTACCATTTACATCGATATTTTCTAAACTTTGCATTGGATTCGGTTGGAAGGACTAGGGAGTGAGCATTCCGTAAGTGGAATGTGTCAAGAAGAATAGAAATAAGTACATATATACCCCACATGGTGAAGAGAAATGTATACAAAGCATTCCATTTTCTCCACATCCCTTCACAAGAAATGAGTAATGAGAAGTCTAACCTACAAGGATAAAAATACCTCGATACTTCTTAAGACCCATAGATAAGTGCCACTACAAACGAACATAAAAAGTTAATTGATTTGCAAATGATGACACAATGTACCAAGGTAGTGTTATCTTGCACATACCCTTGGTGTCACCATAATATGACTTGTACCATGAATTTTGTGATTTAACCTAAGTAAAAATCATGTACATGTTATTCTTGAAAAATTGTACCAACTGAGAAAATTATTGAATCTTCCACGTAATCAAAATCCCATCCATAGCGTCCATATCCTATGGTCCTTACTTTGTATGATATGGTCCCTATGTATTTCCTGAATCAATTAGATTTTTGAGTCATTTTACGAGCCTCTAACTTGTCTGATTTTGTACTTGTTATTTTTTTCCTAGTTCTAAGTTATTTTGAGGATGATCATATGACGGTTTCTCCTTTTGTTTGGGGTATGTGTGTTAGAAAAATGTGAATGTGGCCAAAACAATAGGACATGTAGCTGATGTGTACATGTGTTGTAGGATTCTTGCAAGGAAAAATGGGAGTGTGTATGGTGTATACCATGGTGCATACATAATAGTAAAAATATAAAAGACGGAATGTGTTAGTGACAAACAATAGAAAAAAACACAATAGATGTAAGAAAAAGCATGCAAAGACACACAAGTAGAAAACATGGAAAATAATATGCCACATATATGGGACACCACTCAGGATGTCACAAGAAAATCAAGGCACTCATGGAAAATAATTAACAAGAAAGTAATGTAGGGAATTTCCTAAACAAGTGAAAGCATAGATCAAGCATGTAAAACAAGAAACAAGCCGAGATAAAAATGATCTAGTTTGGAAGTTACCTACAAAATAGATACTACACATGAAGTACCCATTAGGAAGTTAGAGTAGTGAAGAGTATGAAAAATTTTGTATATTGAGTAAACAAGATAAGAGGAAGTGAATTAGTAGATATTGGAATGACAACACATGTGTGTAAGAAAGTGTAAAGTGGATGCCCTAATTTGGTGTAAAACAACTGGTAAGGAGAAGTGTAAAGCATCATACATTATGTACCAATCTATGTGTATCTTGCATTCAACTCAATGTACCATGTGAATACATGTGTATAGAAAAAGGATATAACATATTATGTATCAATATAACATGATAAGTAAAGTGTAACATGAAAACTATAAGTGTACAATAGAAACAACCAAGCAAGAGTAATTCAATTGTTTCTAAATTTTTTACATATATTAAATGTTTTTAGATTTTAGGCCACCTGAGGGCATAGATGAAAACATAGTCTTCAAAGAGAAGGAATGGTGATCCAAGAATTCTCCCAAGGAGGGGAATATTTAGATTTTTAGTTCTTTTGATGAATTATAAAGTGTTTAAGTAGAGGTGGGAAAACAAGTTTTCCCCCTAATTTCATTGTGCAAAGTGAGGTTCGGGTGTGTAACTGATCCCCTAATAGTCAAGTTGAACCTATAAATAGTATGTTTCATCAAGAAATGAGGGGGGAAGTAGATTTCCCTAGTGTGAGTATCATCATAACTAGACAATGAGTATATTGGGAGAGGGTCCACTATCTACCATTGCATTTGAAGGAATCATATGATCATGAATCAAGGGACGCATGTCATGTGTTTAGGGAATTAATTTTCTAAGGAAATGTGTTGTGTATGAGGTGAAACATACTTGTTAGAATACTTTGAGAAGTGCGGTGTGTATTATGAACCTTGTGTGACAAAGCATAGTCCTATGTGATAGACTATGAGACCTAGAGATATGTTGATAGTGGGTTATGTGAGTTTAAGGTCAAGGATACCTATGCAGCATAGTATATAGTGGTGAAAATGTGGGAATATCATTAGGTATGTGAAAAAATAGTAACAATATCATTACTAATTATAGGAGTAACTGTGATATCACGTGGACTAGGAGTAATGCTAATTGGAGTGAGAGGTGCACTAGTGATAGAAACCTATGAAGCTTTGAGAGATAATAAGAAATGGGGTACAAAGTGAGATACCATGAATAGTGATGAATTAACACTCATGTATGAATTTGAGACATTTATGTATAATAGATGGAATATCCGTAGTAGCCTTGATCCAAGGAATAACTAAGATCATGTCACAATTCTTGATTTTGAATGCTACAACAAATGATAAGCAACTAATAAGAGGCCCATTTATGATGTGAAGAGTGATACACCCATAAGAATTATAAGCCTCATTCTTGATTTGAGATAATGGAAATCTAATAGCATGTAAGAGGGGAAGTAAACATGTATTATGTTTGAAAGTAGGATTGATCATGACATTATTGAGACCTTGATTGTCGGTGTATATAACAATGTGAATCCTAAAAGACGTGAAAGAAGAATGGAACTCCACATCAATAAAAGCAATGGCTAGTGGTAGAGTAATAGTAGTACCGACAAGAAAGTATAGAGTATTATTCGTAGATTGAGATGGTGAAACGCACGATAATCATGAATAGTAATTTCTTCAAACGTGTAGACAAAAAATCATGCACATTAGGCGTTATTTAGCCTTGTCTTATATTACTATTTAAAGGGTTCTCAAGTGAAGAAATTA
This sequence comes from Taxus wallichiana var. yunnanensis, assembly GCA_018340775.1. Taxonomy (NCBI): domain Eukaryota; kingdom Viridiplantae; phylum Streptophyta; class Pinopsida; order Cupressales; family Taxaceae; genus Taxus; species Taxus wallichiana. The sequence continues at coordinate 27,689,728 of CM031236.1, read as the reverse complement.
CTAATTAATCCCACCTTTTGGCCATATTATTTTACCGTTTATTTTGTCATTTACACATATTTTCCTATGTATTTCCACCTATTTCGTAATTGTCCCATCATTTTATCCTAAACTGGGGAGCCCAGGACACAGTATTGGGGTGCCCCGAGGCACCCTGGTCTCACAGGGCGCCCCGATCCATGTTCTACTTTCCTGCCTCTTTTTGGGCCTCTTCTAGTCATTTTCATCCTTATATTTTTTTCTAGTTGGCCATGTCGGGGTTAATTACGAAATTATAACAAGAGAACCCTATAAATATAAAGTTATGAGACAATAATGAGGGTCCTAGCGTCACATACTACTATGACTCCTTTTTGAGTTGCATCCATTGCATCACTTGCATCCACATAGTATCATGCATCAAGGCTAGGATATATGCATCAACAAACATAACGTAGGGAGAGGATTCAATTTTATTTCATTCACACATGCTATTACATTTTCTATAGTTATTATTGCTCGCTACTTCACAAAGTGTGAATAAAACAAGAAAACCTAGGGCATGACATGTACACACACACACACACACACGAACTAGATTTGGGTTTGAAATGTAGTGTAATGCTCGGTTTAGTAATCACACTATTGTGGCGGTGAGGCTGAGGTCGATCCGACCCATTCATTTTGCATCTTTTAGTTTTAGGGTCTTGATACTTCTTTGTCTTTTGTAGGTCATTCCTTCATCTTGCATTATCTCACATAGCCGACACAGTTCAATAGGTCCAGTGTGATAGACAAAATTTTGGGACATCTTACGACACTTTGCCAAAACTAGATTCTAAGAATTTTTAGAGACTAGGGCACCTATTAGACTAGGGTGCCCTAGTACCTTCCTTGGTGCTACAATCCCCTTATATCTTCTAGATCTTACCTTTGTGGGACCCCTGTGTGATTGTTTCTACTTCCAAGATCTATAGTCAGACCTACGACAACCTGCGACGCTTTCTAGTAATCAGCTAAGTCCTTTTCTTGTACATCTTTACATAGTTAGGGTTTTATTTCATTGAAATAACTATTTAAATCATTTCATATTGTTTTAGCATATTTTACAACATTTTAGTCCTCCTATATTAGATTAACTAGTTTTCTATACTTCACATAGTTTAGATCAGTTTTAGTTAATCATTTTGGTGAACCCCATGTTTTAACACCTCATTTGCACCATGTCCTCTCCTTATCATGTTATGTCCTAATATTCGTGTCCTACCTATACACCTACTAAGGTCACTAATATAGTTACTACCATTGCTGATTTTATGCGTGTACGCACTCAACACCCTCCTCACTTTGTCACACCTCCATCTGATCCATCTATCAATGTAGTTACTACTCGTCACACTCACCTTAATCCATCAACCACTCCACCCATTTCTCTTCCACCACCCATTACACCCGCAACCCCATTAGCCACTTCTAAGGGCTATGACATTATTGACCAACTCAAAAATACACCGGCTAAGATCTATCTCTATGACTTACTTTGCAGAAATGCGTGATTCTTGAACCACACTAGAGGTTTCCCCCATGCTATTTACATTGAACATGATCATTTCATCAAGGATTTCACACATCTCATTCAATATCTTTGTAATTTACCACGTTCTATCTCTTTTACGATGATGATATATCCTCCTTTGTTAAAAGTAACCCATGTGCTTTGTTTCTCATTACGCCATTGTTAAAACTACTTGTATCAAGCATGTTATCATTGATAATGGATCCACTATTAAACTTTGTGCCCACTCTCTCTTACAGAAATTAGGTATAAACAATAGTCTCATCTCTCATAATTCCACTCTCATTTTGGTTATGACTCTTCCACTCACACATGCTTAGGAACTATCTCCTTACATATTTGGGTTGGACCGAAAAATTGTTCTCACTGAATTCTATGTCCTCGATGCTTCTTTTCAATTCAATATCCTCTTAGGTAGGCCTTGTCTTCATGAAACGTAATTTGTACCATGCATTGTACATAAATGTGTCAAATTACTCCATGACAGCTATGAACACACTATTACTGCTGATCCAGAACCATTCAAATACTTTTGCATTGATCTTGTTACCTCTATGCCCATTCCACCTCCACAATGTATTCCATATGCTAGTATTGATAAATATGATGTTGGTCAATCTAGTGCATCTTCCTCCACCACTCCTATAATTTCTTTACTATATCTACTCACACTTTGGCTATCATTTCACCTATGGTATTTGTCCCTACTAGTACTCCACCTTTGTTGTCCACTACTTCTTCTACCCCTCCCACTTCAACATCACCTACCAATGTCCTAGATAGTACCACCCAAACCGATGATGCACACACTGATACTTCAAAGATTCTGATGATGAGGTTGATGTAATAGAACTCATAGATGAGTCATTACGACAACTTGATTTTACTCCTCTCGGCATAGACAATTCTTATTTTGAAGAAACCTTTGTAGGCTGACATTCCACGTGAATACCGGTTCAAAAATATCCATCCACTAAGGTTATGGTCTGATATAAGGGATATGTTCATAGTGTTGACGCCATTTCATCTTCTTCTCTACCAGAGGTTGCTTTGTGACCCCCTTTGCATGCACATTATATATGAATAGGTCATTTTGGGAACACATTCCTATTGATATCACTAGTTTAGATACTATATGTACACATGAATACTTGCCTAGGTTCGGTATGACACTCAATGACATCTTACCACCCCTTCATTCACCTCATCTTTATCATGGATACTTCCACATCACAACGGCTTATGGCTTATAGGTTTTTCATTTGACAATATTTTTTGCACGTACCCATCGTGATTCTCCATTTACACTAGGACAATCTTGGCTCGATTATATTGGTGGTACAATAGATCCTCTCCACTCTTCACTCTCATTCCCCATGCCCTTTGGCACTATCTCCATTACTAATGATTCCTCTCCCACCTATGTTCCTAATATTTCACGTTGGCATGCTCATGGTTTTCCACCGATCACTTTTACGGATGAGGAATACGTAATGAATGTCTATACACTCCATCGTAATGGGTCCCTATATGACCCTCCCCATTCTATAGCTTACCAAGTTTCTGATGTGGCTCTAGCTGGTTTTGATCATGACAATGATGATCTACTTGATGGCGTCTCCTAGCTCCCTATATCCCATACCTTTGAGAGGGAGGGGACATAACAATCACATATCCCCTTTGCAGTATAGCTACATAATCTCACCTTTCATATTTCTCATTCATGGTTATTTCCTATCATCATATCATATCACACATCATAGCATTGTCATTACCCAATGATGCACTCTTGTGCTTCGATTCACACTTGATTGTTGAGGGATTACCATTACACTAAACCCCACACACTACACCCTAGGCATTATACATTGCATTCCACTATACATTGTGTGTCATACACCATCCATTCTATGATTATTCTACATTATACTAGTCCTCATCTATGCATTACATTCATTATGATATCTATGCACTTTGTCACATTATACATTGCATATTTTCATATCATACATACTACACTAGTCATCATTACTTATAAGTCTAGTTTTACATTATACTATCCCTTACCCTACACACCACATACATTATTAGGATATCCTAACATAACCTATACATATTTATACTATGCATTTCCACATATAATTTACATACTAAACTAGGTTCCATTATATACATGGGTCTAGCTTTATATTTTATCACTATATATTCTATTTCTATCTACACCTATCACCACATCTTGCATATTTCATATTCTACACACCCTACACATCCTATATTGCATTGCCCACACCGCGCATTTACATACCATATTCATCACTTGGTCATTTATACTACGTTGTCTTCTTCGGTGTCATCACCACCCATGATGCACCCTAGTTCATCGGTCCACACTTGATCGCCGATGGTTTACGAATCAAATGGACCTTAAATTCACCATGAAAAATTTCCTCATGCGACATTTCCAGCATTAGTGACATACACCTTAGGTTAAATTGTCACCCATTCTATCATTTTGTAGTGGTATACACCTTAGGTTACATCACCACTCCCTCCTTTCATCTTATAGTGATATATGCTTAGGGATAAACCATCACTCATCCATTCATCAAGTCATGATATACACTTCGGCTATAGTTTTCACAAACATCTCTCCACATGTTGCATTTCATCACATTACAATTACACACTCATCACAACGTCTTAGAAACAACCACCACTACTTGACCATTTCCCGATGACACACTCTTGTTTACGGTTCATTATTGACTGTTGAGAAGGAAAAACAAAATTAACCTCATTGCATACACTTCCATCCACCCGGGGGCATGTTTCTCATTCCATCATTCCATCTTGGATTCCATTCCATCCATCTATAACATACTTGCATTTTCTTGGGGGCATTTACTCTTGTTTACTAGTGTTTTACATGATCACTTTACTACACATGTTAGAATTCTTTCTTATATGTCATTATATATATCATACATACATGCATGTTCACACCTCTTGTTTAGTGTGATCACGGATACAGATACCACATGTGGCATGGATGCTCACCTTCTACCCTTCCTATACCGGTCACTAGGGGCATCCACATTCGTCTTATCTAGGTGTTATTGTTTCATTTTGTCCTTAGAATCTTATATTACTTTCTCATACACACTTTGACATATTGGTTATCACTCTAACATGCTATTGGGTTTTCCATGTGCAACACTTGTTTTGTAGGATTATACGTCTCCATGACTACTTGTTGGTTTGTTTTTACTTGTTTTCCATTGTTTGCTATTGTATGTGGGATTTTCCATTTGCTTGTGTGCACACTTGTTTGTTGTTTGTTGCCATGATGGCCTTGAGTGTCTTGTGACATCATGAGTGATGTCCCATGTTTGCAACCCGCTTTGTGAAACCTAATTGTTTTCTTTCCTATTTACACTACTTTGTTTGGTAGTTACTACATTTTCTGCATATTTTACACTTGTCTTATTTCATGCATGTGTTTTTGGACTAACACTTGTTTTGGCTAGCCATCCCCTTTTGTGCACACCTTTGTTTCTACCAAGTACTTTCCCTTTCCCCATACAGGGTAGATTTCTATAGGTCAAAGTGTGGTAGGTCCTCTTTTGGGGCCGCATTCTCCTTTTAGCAATGTCGCATGCACCCCTAAAGAGGGGGTGCATCATTGAGGGTTTCTACTAACATAATATATTTACACCGGTTCATTACAATGCACTTTTTTCCCTTGGCATTATGGGTTTACATACAACGAGTGAGTTTAGACCAATCTACGAACTCCATACACAACAACCTCTATAGGACATGGTGTCTTTTGGCATTTCTGCGAAGCGATTCATGAGGCTTGGAGGTTACATTGGGTGTGCAACTCTACACTACTTTGTCTAGTGGTGTTGGATCACCCAAAAAACCATGACAGTATAGAGATCTCTTCACAAATTTCGAAGAAGCTATTAAAGGTTATAGGATGCGAGCATTTCCTCCTATACTTCTTCACCAGGATGGCGTGAGATTTCCCAAAAAAACTCATGAAAGTATAGGATATCCTTCTACATCCTTTCTCTCGACATGGATCAGGTGCACATGTTCCATTTATACTTTTATTTTCATGTATTTTACACTTGCTTATTTTACACATTTCTATACACATGCATATTTTACATGGTGTTTTTACATACACATATATTTGACTACTTGATCATTTTCTCCTTGTAGGTCCGATTGTATGAGAAAAAAGTAGTCAAATTAGGGAAACAACAACAACGATGATGACAAAGACAACAATGAAAATAGACCACGATTGCACTTCCATTTACTAACCATGTAGGTACACTAAACAACGCAACAACTACATATATGTTTCTCCCTAGGCTCACTCTCATCACCTTTTTACGTGCATTTTTCATCTTTAGAATCCATGCTCCTCCACATTTTTCTTTTTTCATTCCATACTTGAGTCTAGTCCATCGACACATCTTCTACTACACTCTATATGGATATCAGGTATGTATCTCTATCTACTTTATGTTATTGAGCGTTCCGCTCTCCAACATAAAGTAGGGGAAAATTTCAGACACAAAATCATGCACATTAGGCACTTATTTAGCCCGGTCTTATCTTATACTACTATTTAGAGGGTTCTCAAGTGAAGAAAGTAATAATTAATCCCACCTTTTGGCCATCTTATTTTACCTTTAATTTGTAATTTCCACGTATTTTCCCATGTATGTCCACCTATTTCATAATTGTACCATCATTTTATCCTAAACCGAGGTGCCCATGCGATCTGGGCACTGGTCCCACCCGGGGCGCCCTAGTCAATGTTCTACTTTACCACCTCGTTTTTGGCCTCTTCTAGCCATTTTTCATCCTTATCTTTTTCCTAGTCAGCCATGTCAGGGTTAATTACGAAATTAGAAAAAGATAACCCTATAAAGATAAAGCTATGAGAACATAATGATGGTCTTAGTTTCACATACTACCATCACTCCCTATAGAGTTTCATCCATTGCATCACTTGCATCCACATAGTGCCATGCATCAAGGCTAGGATATTTGCATCAACACACACAACATAGGGGGAGGATTCTATTCTATTTCATGCACACATGCTATTACATTTTCTATAGTTATTATTGCTCACTACTTCACAAAGTGTGATTGACACAAGAGCACCTAGGGAACGACATGCACACACACACATAAAAACTATATTTGGGTCTAAAATGTAGTGTAACACTCATTTTAGTAAGCCCATTGTTGTGGCAGCTGAGGTCAATCCAACCCATTCATTTTGCATATTTTATTTTTAGGGTTTTGATACTTCTTTATATTTTGCAATTCATTCCTTCATCTTTCATCATCTCACACACCCAACACAATTCAACAGATTCAATGCGATAAATAGAGGTAATTTCAGACATCTTGTGACACTACCGAAAACCAAATTCTCGAGCATTTACAAAGACCATGGCACCCCAAAGGCACCCCTCGTACCTTCCTAGGTGTTGTAGCCCCCTTATATCTTCTAGATATGACCTTTTCAAAACCCCCGAGTGATTGTTTCTACTTACGGATCTACAATGACTATGAAAACTGTGACAATCTTCAACAATCAACTAAGTCCTTTTCTTTTACATCTTTGCATAGTTAGGGTTTTATTTCATTAGACATAATTATTTAAATCATTTTATACTATTTTAGCATAGTTTATAGTGTTTTAGTCCTATATTAGATTAACTAGTTTGTTATACTTCTCATAGTTTAGTTCAATTTTAGTTAATCAAGATGTACCCTTTTGTTCTTAAGAATTGGATCATTGAATATATTAACATTATCATTATTGTTTGTACATTTGGATATGGGAGGTTCATCCCATTCAATTACATATTAAATAATTAATCCTTGGATAAAAAATTTAAGCTTGAAGCATCAATCGGTGGAGTGTTTATTGTTGTAGTGATAATCACAATATGCTTTTTCATCAAGTTTTTTCCTTGAGGATGACTATAATCCAACTTGAGTGGGGAAGGAAGAGAGATAAGGTTACTATGAAGGAGATATTGCAACACTTCTCAAGGTGGGATTGAAAATTTAGTAAAATGTCATCAAGGAGGTTGGATTTGGAGCTTCATTGGTTAGGACACTACATTAACAATGGTTTTAGCCTTATCTCGAGGCTCGGTGGGTTTGCACTTGAAGGTATATTTACTTGGAAATTTGGCATTATATTTACTAGAAGCATGATCATTATATTTGAGTTTTCCCATGGAAATTATCTTTCCTTCATGGTCTTTGAGGATATGACATAAGTGATCAAAGGAAAAAAAAGGTGTTGAAGATAACCAAGTCTTGGATATGAGGAAAAGGACTATGTAGAAATAGATCCTATAATTCAGAATCAAATAGGATATTTTTCATTTTAATAGGATCATTCTTAAAATGTATCACTAAGGTGCTCATTGGGTCCTTGTTTCATTTTATCCATTTGTATATAAGATATTTTAGTTCCAATATTAATAGAAAATGTGCTAAAATTTGATTTACTAATAGCATAAAAGATCATATAGAGTGAATAGGAAAAGCATTGCAATGCATAATCTTGTAAACTTCTAGGAAACAATTTTGTTAATAATGTATCATCAAAATCATAATCTAAGCAAACAACATGAAATGATCTAAGATGCTCTTGTGGATCTTATTTACTAGTGAAAACAAGAATATTAGGTGAAAAAAATTTAGGAAGAGGATAAGAGGAAATTGTTTTCCAAACCCATCTTGGTTATTTTGAAAACTTAAATCCTCATTATAACTCGAAGCTTCAACATTTCAGGTTGCATGCACTCTGGCGGTTCCCCTAGCAAAATTTTCTTGGTACGCTTCTTCCACGTGCCCCCCATCCTCGCTTCTTCCCTATGCTTCCTTTTTCCTCTGTTTCTTCCCCGAGCTTGCTTCGCGTGATCCTTTCCTTTATTATTATTATCTCCTTCAATTTCCCTTTATGCCTTCCTTATGTGCACCCATTTTCATTCCCAGTATGTCGTTCACTCCTTACGTGCTTATCTATAGACTTACCTTCAAATTTCACTAAGTACCCAACATGATTTTCCTTGTGCATTCCCTTCCTCATGATTTTCATGTCCCTCACACATGCCTCCCTTGACCACATTTTTCCTTATGCATCATCTCTTTTCACTTCCATGCTATGTGTTGCCTTCCTTCTTGGTTTGTTCGTGGACCCTTTCCTTCTAACGTTTCACATCGTTCATCTTGATGTTGTGCCCCACTTGCATACTTATCTTCTATAGATATACATCCTTTTCTTCCATGCGCTTTACCTTCGTATGCATGAATTTTATATCCTCTTTTGCATGTCTTCCTTCCATATGTACCTTGCGCATTCTTCTCGCACTAGTCACCGTGCCCTATGGAAACCTTTCATACTTGAGTGCGTAACACGTAACCTATCAAAGTGTGTCACCAGTGCATCGAATCCTTGCGACAAACTATTGCGCAACACGTGGTATAAATGAAAAAAATAAATGAATAGTCAACTGATCCTTAAGCTAATTAGCATGTGCCATGTGTCATTGCATGTTCAATTTTCACCGTAGACTTTTTTTTGGGTTAGCACACTGGTTATATATATAATATATTAGATCTAAGCATACATGCAAATAAAAGCGAGATATTCTACCGGAAGAAATATATAAAAAGGAGATATAAATCAACACCAAATTTAACGTGGTTCACCCAAAGTGTGGGCCACGTTCACCAAGAAACAAGCCATTCTATTATCCAAAGATTTGACAAGATATACAATGAAGATTTAAATCTTCCACACCTCTCGATGTACATGTACTTTCTTTCTCTCGGCTTTTTCTTCTTCTCCAAGAATTCTCTCTCTCACAATTATTCTCACAATAATCATCAACTTTTGCAAGTTCTTCTTAATTCTTACTTCTAAACCCTATATTTCATGTTTATATAGGTGTATACAAACTTAGGGCACTTAGCCATGCAATTACAATCAATAGATCTAATTCCAGTGAGTTAATTAAAACACCCACACACAGGTAACCAATGTCGGTTAGCCCTAACCAATGTCAGTTCCTCCTTGCCTAACGATGTCGGTCCCTCCATAACTGATGTCATTTACTGTGTTTTCTAGCAAGTTTCATATTGTATGCTAATCCAAAGTAATTGAGCTCCAAAACGAAACCCCTTCAAATCACCATAACTTTTTCTATAGGGCTCACTAATTCACATCTGGTATCATTTGGAAGTTGCTTTGACGTGGGATACATGTTTGGACTTTTCAAAATCAGAATTTGGTAGGATTTAGTAGGAAACATCACTTAGATCATTAATGCAAACATATAATCGACTCAACCACCAGATTTTCTTCAGATCTTGCCTCCTTCCTTCCTCTACAAGCCAAATAGACATGGGGAGGTGCATCTGACAAAATTACAAGTGGATTTACATGCATTAATTGTTGTTTGTTGGTGGTTAGAGGTTTGAATCTAAGTTTTCCTCTTCTTTCTCCACCCTTTCTCTCCTTCTTCCGCTATAAATATCGACGTCTGCTCATTAAAACAAATCCCTCTTTTTGTAATGACACCATGCCAAAATGGTGGTCGACTTCCCATGAGTTTCAGACCTTGAACTTGGTCTCTGTAATGTATTCTCAGCTCCTTCCATAAATGTAATCGACCATGCATCCTTAAGAAATAAAATCAGGTTTTGTGGCACTTCTGTCTTCCCTTTTCTCATTTATATTTTCCTTTCCTATCTATTCATGTTTAGCATGTTTTGTACATTTCCCACTTGCATGTTCTATTTTTATATGTTATCCATGTGCAAGAAATTTGGGTCTTCATGGGTCTAGTCTATTACACGATTGTCCACCCTTTCTCCCATGTTTTATCTCTCCTTCCCCTTGTGGAGAGTGATCACCCTCTTTCTAGTGTTATCACCGCCCTTTTAGCTTAGGATTTCCCTTATGCATCTCCTTCTAACCCTGGTCCCTTGGAATGTTAGTTTAGGATTAGATAGCTTCATTTCCAACATTAGGAGTAGTTTTAGCAATAGAAATAGGTAGAGGAATCCATCCTTCTCCGGAGGTCTGTCTCAAGCACGTAAGGTCCCACAACTTGGAGACAGTCCCATGTTGCCTCAAAAGTCCAATTCATCCTGATCTAGGATGGGTGCAATTTTGGCACTCCTTGTGGGACAATTTTGAAGAGCTATATATCTTCATCTTAGAAAGTTTGATGTATTATTATTGAGATCTAGACTTTAGAGGCATGCTTCATTACATCTAGTGACTCCCAAGATCTAGATCTATTGTTTTGTAGTTCATGTGCCCTATCAACAAAGAAGAGAAAACATTAAAGCATGAAAACACATGTGTAAAGTATTGGAATTAGGTGCACAAGGAAAACATTAATGGATGCATGCACGCATCAAAAGGTATAATCTAAGGTGAAGCTTTAACATGCACAAAGTTGAGCAATAATTAGCGTGCAACCTAGTAACACGCAGGGGAGGGTGCCTTGTTTTCTCATTTACCAAGTTGGTGTGTTCTTGGTAGACATCTAGCCTTTAGAGGCTATTCTAAGCAGACTTGGTGACTCTAGTGATCCAAAACCCATTATCTCATTTGCAAACCTTTCCCTTCATTCTTTCATCCATTTCCTTTCTTTCCATCTTTCCATTTTCCTCTTTCATGAAGTTCTCAATCATAAATTTATTCACTCATTAGGATTCTCATTTGTAGTAGAAAAATCCATCCCCTCCATCCCCATACTTTCAAAATATTCCTCTAAATCAGTATTAAGAGCCCCATTGTGAATAATATGCATATAACCCACCCCCACTGACCCATATCGTTATTCATCTAACCAAAATGTTTTTGAAGAACAAGGTTATACAAATAAGGGTGGAAAATCCATGGCTAATGTTGATTTTTAGAGGAAAATTCAAGAGATGGAGATGAACATGATGCAAATCAAGATTACATGTTCAATGAAGGCACGTAAAGTTGGTTTTAGGGTCCCTTATCCATGGGTCATCCCTATACCAAACTCGTTTAATTGTTGAGATGTTTCCCCAAATTACAAAGTAGGCTAAGTTAATGGAGGCTCATGAATCTAGTGTTAGGTAAACCTATCAGTGGGGCAACCCTACACTACCATCCTACAACCCTTCCATTCCTTCTCCCCAACCTACACCATTTCATCTTGTTGTCCATGTTCATAGCTTTCTTCACGCTGCCCTTATTGAGAATTCCATTTCTTCATCTACTTCCCTTACATCTCACCTTCTCGTTCCCTGATATCACTCCTTCAACACGTGTTCCCTTCGTGTCTATCCTTCCATCTTCATCCGAGTCACCTTTTTCTAACTATGTTGTAAACAAACAACCCCTTACATATGTATCATCTCCACCAATATCATCATTTTGACGAATGTAGAAATATTGAAGAATGATATGACTTTGAGTGGGAAGATGAGGTTGTGTAGAGCAAGTAAAAAAGGGAACCTGTCTTCTTTAGAAATTTAGATAGACTTAGAGGGAACAATTTTGGAGTATAAAAAGTTTTTTTTTCGAGGTAGAACTACACGCGACCCAACCTATAAACACTCACCTTCAAGAATATTTTTTCATGATAATCCCACCTATGATATTGAGCTTCAAGAAAATGGGGAAAAAGTGAGGATAAGGTGGTGCCCAATCGATATCTGATAGTCTAGAGCCAAACATAAAGTTTTCATCGGTCATGCTCATTTCAAAACATGAGGTTGAACTTCAACACACCAAAGGTAAACAACAATGCCTCCTAAATCCAAATGCATAATAACTAAAGGAGGTATTTGTTTTGATTTTTGCTGATACTTTGAGGAGGGTGGAAAACTAGTTCCAAGCCGCTTTTCCACTGCGGTTAAATACCATGTTCGACACCAAATCAATTATATGGTTCCACTTTATGAGGAAATGCAGCTACTTCTCCTCGCTTATTGCAAGTTTTGTTTGAGCCTCCTTTGCCTCTAGTTAGTATAGTTTAGTTTAGATTTTCTTTTAGAAAAACAAGTGTTTGCACACACTCTACATGTTTCCTCTTGGAACATGTATGCTTTTCAGCTATTGTACATACTTTTGCTTGTTGTGCTCCCTTTGGTGTTATTTCCTTTCTGTTACGCTCTTTGTGTGTCCCCTTTTGTTGCTTCCTGGAATGGAAGTTCATTTTTTACAAATATGTAGTTCTAATAGTCCACATATAGTTCCCCACTCTCAAATTCAAGTCATAACATCTTCACATAAGAGTAGCATTAGTTCATACAGTGATTTAAGTGACTTCAGTGGGTGTTCTTCAAGATTCTGATTAGATCTTCATGTTTCTAGGTAGACTCCATGCCCAATGGATGTTTATAAGGCTCTGGTCTCCTTTATCTAGTAGGAAGATGGCCCCAAACTCACCAAAATTTTATCCAAAATAACCCCCTTGTTTATTTTCACAACTTACATACTCATTCTCGACTCTAAAGATTCAACATTTCAGGTTGTGTGTACTCTAGCAATTCCTTGGCATAATTTGCATGGTTACGCTTCTTCCATACGCCCTCACATGCCCATTTTTCTACTTCCCTATGCTTCGCTTTTTCTTCTATTTCTTCCCGAGCTTGCTTCACATGATCCTTTCCCCTTATTCTTCCTATTTCCTTCCATTTCCCTTTACACCTTCCTTCTACACACCTCGCTTTCATTCCTAGTTAGTTGTGCACTCCTTGCGCACACATCTGCGGACTTACCTTCCAATTTGACTAAGTCCCGCACCTTCTTTTCCACATGCATGCCCTTCCTCATGAGTTTTGTTCCCCTTTTGCATGCCTCCCTTCCTTGACCACATTATCCCCTTGTGCATCATCTCTTCCCACTTACATGATGCATGCTACCTTCCTTTTTGCCTTGGTCCACACTCCCTTTCCTTCTTCTCGTTGCACATCGTTCATTTTGATGTTGCACCCTCGCTTGAATAATTATTATCTATAGATATGCATCCTTTTATTCCACGTGCTTTACCTTCACGCACTTGTCTTTTCTATCCTCTTTCGCACCTCTTCCTTCCACACACACCTTACACATTCTTCCTCACCAATCATTATGCCACATGGAAACTCCTCATACTTGGAGTTTGCTACACGCAACCTATCAAAGTGCTCTAACTGGTGCCGAATCCTTGTGAAAGTTTTTTACATGAGACATGGTAGAAATGAAAAAACAATGAACAAATGACGATCCTTCGCCTAATTAGTGCGCTCCATGTGTCATTATGTGTTTAGTTTTCATTACGGACCTTTAGATTTCCATAAATTTTTCTACAAGGCTCTCACACGCGCTTGGTCTCATTTGGAAGCTACGACGTGGCTACATGTTAGACTTTTCAAATCAGATTTTGGTGGGATTTGGTAGGCATAAAATAGGGAAACGTCACTCAAATCATTAATGCAGACATCTAATTGACTCAACAACCATATTTTCTTCATATCTTTCTTCCTTCCTTTTTCTACAAGCCAAAAATACATGGGGAGGCATATCTAACAACATTGTAGGTAAATTTGTAGGCATTCATTGTTGATTGTTGGTGGTTAGAAATTTGAATCCGAGTTTCCCTCATTTTTATCCTCCCTTTCTCTCTTCTTATTCTATAAATAACATGGCTATGCTCATTGAAACATATCCCTTTGTTGTAACAACACCATGCCAAAATGGTGGCCAACTTCCCATGAGTTTCATACCTTGAACTTGGTCTCGAAATATATTCTCACCGTATCCATGAATGTAATCGATTGTGCATCCTTAAGCAATAAAATCAGGTTTTTGGCACTCATGTCTTCCCTTTTCTCATTTATATTGTCCCTTGCCTCTCTATTCATGTTTTTTCATGTTGTGTGCATTTCCTTCTTACAAGTTCCATTTTCATGTGTTGTTAATGTGCGGGAAAGTTGGGTCTACATAGTTTTGGTCTGCGTGGCGCGCATGTCCTCCCTCTATCTCATGTTTTCTCTCTTTCCTTCCCCTTTTGGAGAGTGATCACCCTCTTTATAGTGCTATCATCATCCTTTTAGCTTAGGATTTCCTTTATGTATCTCCTTATAACCCTAGTCCCTTGGAGTGTTAGTATAGGATTAGATAACTTCATTTCTAGTATTAGGAGTAGTTTTATAAATAGAAATAAGTAGAGGAAGTCGACCTTCTCCGGAGGTCTTTCTCAAGTGTCAAGGTCCCACAAATTGGAGATAGTACCAGGTTGCCTCAAATTCCGAGTTCATCCTAATCTAGAATGGGTGCAATTTTAAGCTCCAATAGAAACCTCAGGTACAAGAGGATTTTGTAGAAGAAGTGAAGAATCTGTAGAAGAATAGTTAATAGTGGTACCTTGTTATAATTGAAGAACTTAGGATTGTAGGTTGCACACTAAGGATTATAAAGTGTGGGTTTTAGAAGAAGAAATAGGTTGAGTATGAGAGATAAGAGGAGAATAAAAATATGTCATAGACATAGGAATGGAAACATTGAGACTTGATGTCCCCATGGATGTGTGGGGAGAAGCAACATGAATGGAGGATGTAGGAGCCATGGAGGTGACAAGATTAGAAACAAGAGTATTAGAATCGTAGAGTCATTATGATTCCTCACGAGAGGGATATAAGAAGAGATCTAAATTTTAAAGTTCTACATGTATGTATTCATTTAGATCATTTAAATGCTTATTAGTAAATGTTTCAAGAGGATATTCAACTACGATGTGAAAGAATGAAGAATCGTGAAGAATTCTAGGGCTTGAAAATGTAGCAGAATAACTCAAGCGAGTGAAAGATAGATTGGGTTCAACAAATGATTCAACCTCAATTGGGTTAATATCTTATAGGGGTAGTAAATGATGGTAGATTATCCTAATCAATTAGTTTGCAAAGCTAATTACAACACTATCGGGAATAATTATTAAGAAATTATAAACAATAATAATCGACAATAAATAAATCACTTGAATGAGAGAGCAGATGAATTATATGATTTCCCGCTCTGTGTGTGACAATATGGGTTGGTATGTGGTGAAACCAGATGGAAATTACCTAGAAGAGCCTCGCTTTTGAAATTATGTCATGAACTGATGCACAGACCAAAGCATACCCCTCCATTTCCCTTTCCAAATGCTCATGTGTCTTTAGCTTCTCTTCTCCTAATATTTTTTATCTTTTTATTGTCTCTTGATTTGTTCCTATCTAGAATATAGACCTCCAAAATTATGTGGTGATCATTTTCTAACCGATTGATCCTTAAAACCATATATATCCAAGAATTCAATGAAAAAAAACATTAGGTGGGTTGTGGGCACCCCCATGCACCATCGATGTCTCCACTACTCAATAGGACTCATAATGAATTCAATAGATCATATTACACAAACAATAGTTCTATGATTTATTGTGAAAACATGGTGCTAATAAATAGGCTTGAACATATTTTTAATAGGATTCAAGCGTTATAAAAGTGGAATCGATATTATTGTTATGTGAGTTGTTATAAGTCACAAAACAAAACACTAACAAAATAAATGCATATTAACAATATAATATCTTGCTCACCCATGTGAGTAATAATAAGAATATTTGTAAAATTCCCCCTTAGCACAAACATGTGAGAAATCACAATCTTCAACTAAGAAACATGTCACTCTATAGCATGTAATGGTATCAATCATCACCTTAACTATGGGAACTACATCATCCATGAATAAGGGCCCTTCAACCTATTTAGGTGAATACATGAATTGGGACCCATCAAGTAATTCACATCAACCATCTAGTCACTCTGATCAATAACACTTCCTACAATAATATTAATGGTACAAATATCTACATCATCATCTTAATAGGGAAAACATAGAAACTTTATTGCATACAGGAACAAGGACACTCTTGTGCTCTTATTCATCACATAAAAAATAAACTGAAAGGTGCCACTAAATCAAAATGTGGCCTGTGAGGTAGTGATGAACTCAAGGGTGTTTGTAACACCTACTTTTCAATTCGTCATAATTACGAGATTTTTTTTAACTTGCCAAAACTAACATATGCCTTCAATTATTTAAGCATATGATCTAACATTTAAATCCAACAACTTAAAATTATAACTCTTCAGATAACAAATCAATAAGCATGTGCATAGTCATGGGTCAAATGGATTTAATGATCCTCCATAAACTACTCTTTCGAGTCTGTATACAATGTATACCCTTTAGTGCCCTTCTCAAATTTGATTTTACAAGTGTTTCTCTAAGTTTCTACCTAGAATTCATTGAATCGAATCCCATTCGACATCTCACACTTTAGTAAGATCTAGGTGATCTTGACAGTGTAATGACTTAAACTACTTCCGGAAAATTTTATGGGTCATGTGTTGCATGCTTTGTTTCTATAATACTCATTTATCTATGAAACATGTCCCTTCACCACATCACTTAGTTCAGTTATCAGAATTGAATCCGTTAGTTGAGTTAGATTAATTTCAAGTAACACACAAGATACAAAACTTGTTCATCATGTGCGACGAGTTACCTATGGGAGATAAAGTGCTTATGTAATGACTCACATCTTAACGTGACAAATTCCTACCCCATAACCAACATAATTTGGTATAGAGGTGACTAGACCAAACAAAACAAACAACCTTCACATCTTAGCATAACTCAATTCCTTATTGATTACGACATGTGTAATAAACGGAGCTCGAGGGAAAACTTAGGATAACTTCTATATGGCAGTATTCATTGAATTAATTGCGTCATTTGATGAACACTGCACAAAAACAACCATCCGAAGTTGGCCTCCTAAGACCCATGCATTAGGAGTGTCGTAAACCCAAACTTAAAACATTACATTGAATTAGTTTTATGAAAAGTTTAATTTCATTACACAACGATACATTATCATTTATGAATTCAATCCTAAGGTCCATATATTCGTTTCGGTAACTTTTTGTAATCACTTCCATAAGTTTATTCATGTATATTTAATTAAGCATCATTATATAATTTATGACAACATACTTCATTATTGACACGTCCATGATTTATTAATATTATGAAAAAATGTCGTTTATTTCTTAAGTACATATTCATTTGATCTCATAAACTGACTAGTGTACGACCATACTTATTAGTATCAATCCATTCTTAAGACTTTATATTAAATAGTCCTCAACAATTAACATACTAGAATGAGTTTGTGCATGTAGCTAGAGAGAATAACAATCCGTATTCACATAATAAATAGCTCATAACTCATAATCCTTTATATAGTTTTAATTTACCTAATTGTTTTAAAGATAATTTTCATAAGTATACCATTTTGTAAATATACCATGATCAATTATATGATTTTACACATCTCTTAAAATCAAATTGTTTAAGAAAATAACAATATAATTCATTGTTGATTCAAGGGACTTTAATAGTCCAAAAGATCATACACAAACTTTATTACAACAATAATCAAAAGAAAATGATACAAAATTTAGTATTTCATTTTCAAAATTTATACCATAACTTGAGATGCCATGGTGTCTTACAAAAATATTACACAATGAAGTGTAACCTCGCTTTCACGATCAAATAAGTAATAAATACTTCTTTCAATCATATTCACAATGAATCAACAAGCCATTTTAATATCATCTCGCGACAAGACTTAAATTTTTCCATCTATAAAAATGTTAGGCAACTGTCGATTTGAAAGAATTGGCATGAAAAATTCATCCGTCTTATTTTATATATATATAATCTTAAAATATTTCAATGATCGTAATCCATTTAACAATAATATTCTTAAATCCATAAAAGATAACAACCAATCTATTTCCATTTTTGTTCTTTATCCTTTCTTTCATTTAACCATTAAAAATGAACTTATGATTTATCAATCACAAAAATCATTTAAAGAATAATTCAAAATAATAACGAGATCAACATATGAAATTCCGAAACATATCTAACTATATTTTCTAACCACATCAGTTATAAAATATCAATGTATTAAGTATTCACAAAAAATCATGTTTCCATTATCATGGGGTATTACAATACGTAATCAAAATGTCAATCGATCAAACACCTTAACTAAAGGGTGAAACACTTATTTAGGAAGAGAAGAATAATATCACTCCAACCCATACTCATGACAAGAGACAATATCTGGTAATGTTATTAAATATGTTATTCAATCCCAATATCTTAATATTAACGAACTTCCTTAAACAATCCGAAAAACACTTATTCCTTCTCAGCTTTGAAAGTACAAGCATTGTTTACATGACAAAGGCACTATTTACATGACAATGCTTTACTTTAAAGCAAGTACCTTAATAATATATAATATCCTTAACTTATCCAAATCACCTCAAACATTTAAACGAAACCCCAAAAGAATGTAACCCAACCGTATTTCCGTCGAAATTTGTCATCGAATAGAGATTCGGATAGAGATTAGACTAACAATAATATGTGGAGCATAGACCAGTGAGTGTTGTCATTTCAAATAAGAAACCAAACCAGTTATAACAAAGTAACAGTCCTAAATGTCATTTGTCAAAAGGATGAGAATGTTCAATCATAATGTGACACAAATATTCATCACTAGAAACCCATACGGGTTTGTTTAAATAATAACTATATTTCCATATCTTAATACATCTTCCCAATCGATATATCAACCATTCAAACGTAGTTATATATAACACCCATGGTTCATACCCAAACCTAGTTGAAGAAATAATAAATTAGATACAAACGAGTATAAACAACACCCATTAATCGATACCTCCCTCAAATTAGATATTCAAGAGGAAATACTCAAACTCGGTATTAAATATTAATCTCCACTTAACTCCGAGATGGGTGGTATTGTTTCCATAAATCACCACTAATACCTATTTCTAACAAACTTGTAATAACAACATTATGATATACAAGATGTGGGCTCGAATCCATTTTACACATAGCCACATTTTCACAAACCAAGCCAAGAATGACGGTTGTGGGTAAATCCCAACCACTCACAACCGAGATAACATACATGGAGGAAAAATATGCAGACCAGGGTTTCCACAACCGATATACATGGTCTCATAAATCATGGCCAAAATAAAAATAAATAATGTCAACCTAAATGGACAACTCTACCATACCCATTTAAAGATATACTCATACCAACACATATACAAACCAAATATTCACACCAAGGTATGCAATCACTCGAAGCTAATCAACTTAGTATATTCAAAGTCCATTATTGGATATCGAATCACCAAAGATGAAAACAAAATCACATAAGATTGATTTCCTTCTTGTAGCCATTAAAAGTATTTAAATGATATAAATGATAGAGATGAACAGGAGAACGATTTCATGCCAAGAGATATTTGTAGAGATTCTCCTTATCACCTCCTTCACAAATCGACCCAAATCGACTCCTCCTTCACGAAATCTCCCCAAATCTCACAAGAAGAAAACACGAGAAGAGTATGTATTTGAATCAACTTAGAAAGCTTCCAAAACCGATTACTTTAGTATAAAATAATTCCTCCAAAAAATCACAGGTGAATTAAAATACATGTAGAGTCCAGAAAAATATTTTCACAAAAATAGCCATGCCAAAATTTTGCATGCAAAAGCTCGCGAGGGCGAGGAAAAAAACCAACAAGAAACAATGAACCAAAAATAATGTTATGTTTGGGTGGTAGCTTTCTCGAGAATCTTCCCGCATCTCCCAAGGATACATAGTAAAATTAAATTCCATTAATGATGTCCGTAAAGTCTCGCTCTATTTTCCATTCCAACTCCCGCTTAACTTTTGATCGCCATCTTTGGTGAAACCTCTATCCTACCACCCAATCTCCACCCTACATTTGGGTGGTTATCTGTCATCCAACGCTTGAGGACCATTTCAACTTAACCTCCACTAGCTTCTTTGTCAGATCACTATCTCGAGGAGAAAATTTCGTTTAAACATGACTTGAGTGGTCCCAAAGATAGCTCCCTTGAATCGAGCTCGGGTGGGGCTCGGCCAAGCCATTGAGCATAACAATAACTTCAACCTTATTAACGTCTAATGTAGTTTAAAATCTATTTCCATTGCATATGTGTGCATGTGTGTGTGTGTGTGTATAAATACATACATACACACATGCGTGAATATATATATCCGACATTACTAGATTTATTCATACCTCCCGAACCTAACAATCATGAGTTTGAAAAGTCATTATATGGTTTATATCCTAGTTATTTAATAACTCGGGTCTATGAACCTATTCTATTCATTACCATTGTTTGAAAACAAAGGTCTTTGCACCAATCAAATGACTAGGATCATATAACCATATGCCCGCACATCATGGTAGAAGTAAAATAAGAACAAAAGTGTAAGGTTGATAAGTGAAGCCAACCAACAGAGTAAATCAAACCATTATTATCAACTTTACGGATAATTAAATCAACATGGCTATATCAATAGTTATAATGTTTTTGCAATAAATCCATCAAGCTAAGTATGATAACCTTCACAATATCACCTACGGTGAAAAAAATTATGCATTCATTAAAGGTGGACTAGCGGGGTATGACATAACTCCCCTCTTAAGTATCATTGTCCTTGATGATTAATTCCAAATGTTCACATAATTTAAGCCATTTAAGATAAGAATTATACTTACTAAATATCACAACTCAAAATAACATAATCAAAACTTACAATCATTCGGTTTCCAAATCATAAAACAATAATTTCACTTCAGTAACATTCTAAATTCGCCAAGTTTTTCCTAAAACAACAAAATTTTATGGCATTTTCCAGTCATCCAAACAATATTTTAGTCAAAAGTAAAATAACATATAACAAATATTTATGTTTATCAAAAAAATAGGTTCTAAAAGCAATTTTCATTTTATTTTCCCTGATGTTAGGAATTTATTATTAGTGCTCACATTTTGGAGACTTATATTTGTATGGGATAATTAAATGATTTATGAGGTTATTATAAACAACCTACGTATATAGCTTATACGTGAATGGGATAGTGGTTGAATAGTTGAACCAACCAACCTATTTTGGAGGATGGGTTGTTGAGACTCCATAAAAATAGGAGATCACATAATCGTTATAAATATGTAAGTTTTCGTATGAATATTATAGAAAATTTTATTATTTTGTAGAATACAAATTATTATTACTTTTGCACAAATATGTTGTGATGTTTTTAGTCATTATATGGCTTATATCCTAGTTATTTAATAACTGGGTCTATGGCCCTACTATATTCATTACCATTGTTTGAAAACAAAGGTCTTTGCACCAATCAAACCACTAGGATCATAAAACCATATGCCCGCACATCATGACAAGTAAAATCAACACAAAATTGTAAGGTTGATCGCTGAATTCAACCAACAAAGTAAATCAAACAATTATTATCAACTTTACAAATAATTAAATCAACATGGTTATATCAACATTTATACTGTTTTTGCAATAAATCCATTAAGCTAAGTATAATAACCTTCACAATATCACCTACAACCAAAAAACATTATTCATTCATTAAAGGTGGACTAGTGGGGTATGACATACCTCCCCTCTTAAGTATCATTGTCCTTGATGATTAATTCCAAATGTTCACGAAATTTAAAGCATTTAAGATAAGAATCAAACTTACTAAATATCACAACTCAAAATAACATAACCGAAACTTACAATCATTTAGTTTCCAGATCTGTAAAACGGTAATTTCACTGGATGTAACATCCTAAATTCACCAAGTTTTGGCTAAAACAACAAAAATTTATGACGTTTTCCAGTCATCCAAACAATATTTTAGTCAAAAGTATAATAACAGATAACAAATATTTTTTTATCAAAAAAATAGGTGCGGAAAAGCAATTTTAATTTCATCCATATTCTCCCAAGTGGCACTTTCTTTAGAAAATTGGTCCCACTAGACCTTACACTGACTTATTTCTCTATTTCGCAAGTGTAGCTTGTGATTTTCTAGCACCCTTATGGGTTCAACTACGATGACACCTTAACTCAAACGTAAAGAGTTTCGAGATAAGTACATGCTATAAAATTTGATATATACTTTTTTAAGAAAAGAGATATGAAAAACATCATGCATCTTAGACAATGTGGGAGGAAACGCTAGCCGATATGCTATAGGGTTGATTACTTCAATAATCTCAAAGGGTCTAACATAGCGAGGTGACAGTTTGGTTACTTTGCTAAACAAAATTGAACTTTTCTTAGGCTTAACTCATAAGAAAAATTTATCTCCTTGTTCAAATTTTTTGTCAACTCTCTTTAAATCAACGTAGATTTTCTATCTATTACAACCTCTTTTAATCGCTCACAAATGAGTTTAACTTGTTGTTCCATTTCAATCAACATTTCAGTCCTATAACTTCTTTGTCTTCCACACTGTCCCAACTGACAGTGTTCTACACTTACATCCATACAAGGCCTCAAAAGGATCCATTTTCAGCGAGGAGTGATAAGTGTTATTATAGGAAAACTCAACCAATGGAAGGTATTCTTCCCATTTGTATTGTTGATCCATGCAATACATTCTGAGCATGTCTTCCATCACTTGATTTACCCTTTCATCTGTCCATCTATTTTCTGGATGGTATGTAGAACTGAAATTCAACTTTGTCCCTAAAGTGGTATTCAAGGTTTGCCAAAAATGAGAATTCATCCTAGGATCTCTATCTGAAATTATCAATTCGGTATGCCGTGCACTATAAAAATATCATGCACGAACATTTTTTTGCAAGCACGGGTGAATCATCTTTTAGATTCCCTAGTATGAAATGAGCCACTTTTTAAAAAAATTTAACTACAACAAGAATTACATCATGTTTATTCCTTGACATAGGCAATCCTTGCATGAAATCCATATTGATTACCTGCCATTTATAGTGCGGAATGCTATGAGGGTACAACAATCTGCCGGATGCAAATTTTCATCCTTAACTCACTAGACATTCCAAGCAATGTGATACATAGTTCACTATATCCTTCTTCATCCCTTTCCAAAAATACTATTATTTTACATCAACAAGCATCTTAGTCACTCCAGGATGTCCAAAATAAGGAGCATCATGAAATTCCTTTATCACTTTCGTCCTTAGTTCATTTTCTAAAGGTACGTAAACTCAATTTTTAAATCTTAGGACTCCTTCATTGTCAAATATGAATCCTTTATATCTCTTATCATTAGGATTTGTAGTAAGCACTGCTTTAACTTGCTGATAATAAGAATCAACCAACATTGCTTTCTTTACATCATCCTTGAATTGGGTTCTCAAAGTGACAAGGGCGAAATATGCTTCCTATGACTTAATGCATCTGCCACTCTATTTTCCTTACCTTTTATATAGCTGATATCAAATTCATACTGTGATAAAAATTCTAACCATCTTCATTGCCTTGTATTTAAGTTTGGTTGTGTAAAGATGTATTTCAGCCTGAGATGATCTCGTTTTCAGTTCAAAGGGATTTCCCAAAAGGTAATGTCTCCAAACTATAAAGCATGCACAATGGCAGCAAGCTCTAAGTCATGGGGAGCATAATTCAACTCATGCACCTTGAGATTTTTACTTTCATAAGTGATTACATGATCATTTTGTAGCAAAATATTGCCTAAGCCTTCACCAGAGGCATCTTTTACTATTATAAAGTTCCCATTAGGATCTAAAAATTTTAATACAGGTGCTAAAGTTAATTTTTCTTTCAAAAAATTGAAAGTGTTTTCACACTTTTCAGACCACACAAATTTCTTTTCTTTTTTTTCAACACACTAATTGGAGCTAAAACTCTTGAGAAATCCTTTACAAATTTTATATAATATCTAGCCAATCCCATGAAGCTTCTTACTTCATGTACATTTTTAGGTGTTGGCCATTCAATTGTTGCAGAGTAATTTTTTATGGATCTACATAAATTCCATCCTTATTTATGATATGTCCAAGATATTGCACTTTGTTTTGATAAAACAAACACTTCGAAATTTTACCATACAATTTTCTCTTCCTTAGCACATCTAAGACAATTCTAAGATGTTCATTATGCTCTTCAATGATTTTTGAATAAATGAGAATATCATCCAAGAATACTAGTACAAACTTGTCCAAGTATGCTTGAAAGATATTATTCATTAGATTCATAAAATTTGCTAGAGAATTGGTAAGACCGAAAGGTAACACGATGAATTCATAGTGTCCATACCTTTTCCTAAAGGTATTCTTATGAATATCTTCTTCTTTTATTCTCAGCTAATGGTATCCTGATTGAAGATCAATCTTAGACTAAACTGATGCTCCACGCATCTGATCAAAGAGATCATCAACTATTGGAAGACGATACCTATTTTTGATTGTGGATTTGTTAAGCATCGATAATCAATGCATAGCCTAAGTATTCCATCCTTCTTTTTACAAAGAATGGTGCTCCCCAAGGAGAGACACTTAGTCTGATCAAACCTTTCGATAAATTTCATGAAGTTGTGATTTCAGCTCAAAAATATCTATTGTTTTCATTCTATAGGGAGCCTTAGAAATTGGTTCGGTTCTAGTTTGATATCTATTGTGAAATCAAACTCTCTTTTAGGGGGAAGACCAAGTAGTTTTTAGAAAAGAGATCGATGTACTTGCGTAGAAAAAGTTTTCTTCCTTAAAATTCTTACCTTTATCACCCAAATCTATAAATTTCACAAAGATATAGAGTGCATCCTTTGTTCTTAGCCTTCTTGAGATGCATTGTTGTGATTTTCCTAAGCGTAAACGTCTTTTTACTCCATGAATTTATGTTATTTTTGAAAGTCATCAAGGCACTTAATTCACTTTTCTAGGAATTCTACAGTTGCCTTATGTTGAGCTAACCAATTTATACCTATGACTATGTCATATGAGCCTAGAGGAGCTAAGTATAGGTCTACTTCAATGGTAAAGCTTGGCAGTTCAAGTGTTGCGCCAAACAAGAATTGTTTAACAATGTGGAAAACATTTTTCCCATACTAAACAGACCATGTATTTTTCATAAAACCAACTTTTCTTTTAAGTTTAGATGTAAATTTTGTTGAAACAAAACATTCAGTAGCACCAATATCAAATAAAATGGTTATAGGTAATCCATACAACTTACCTACGACTTCGATAGTGTAGCCTACTTTTCAGCTTGTTTGTCAGTCACTACAACATGAATATGCTTTGTCGTTGGTTTCCATATTTATTCTGTAAGGTTAGTTATTATCATAATGATCTAGACTGCAGATATAACAGCCCCCAAATGGTCCTTTCCTTTGATTTATTTTCATTGTTGGCTGTATTTTTTAGCCCATTCTTTTTGTTATTTGTAGCAGTCTTAACTATTGTATTTTTCTTTCCATTTCCATTATTATTTATGTTTTTACTATTAAAATTCTTCCAAGAAACCTTTTTAGGTGCCAAAGGATGGTGCATTAACAAATTTCTTTTTATTTTCCTCTATGTGTAGAAATAACATGTAGTTTTTGTTCTTGTCTGATTTCCTTCTCAAAGAAAACTTCCATAGTTGATGGCCCATGGACATCAACTTCACCTCCTATCACCGGGTTTAACCCCATGATAAATTTCCTAATACAAAAATTTTCATACGTTTGATACTGAAGCACATACTTGAGAATTTTCATAAACTTCTCCCAATACTTAGTCACTATCATTTTCCCTTATTTTAGTTTCTAAAATTCAAAATATTCTCGATCATAATAAGTTGGGGTAACCAATCCAATCTGAAGTATGCCTTAAACTAATCTTAAGTCAAATTTCCTCATCCACATCCAACTACACCTTCCTTCTATACACTGCTTTCATTCCTAGTTAGTTGTGCACTCCTTGCGCACACATCTGCGGACTTACCTTCCAATTTGACTAAGTCCCCGACCTACTTTTCCACATGCATGCCCTTCCTCATGAGTTTTGTTCCCCTTGTGCATGCCTCCTTCCTTGACCACATTATCCCCTTGTGCATCATCTCTTCCCACTTACATGATGCATGCTACCTTCCTTTTGCCTTGGTCCACACTCCCTTTCCTTCTTCTCGTTGCACATCATTCATTTTGATGTTGCACCACCTTGAATACTTATTATCTATAGATATGCATCCTTTTATTCCACATGCTTTACCTTCATGCACTTGTCTTTTCTATCCTCTTTCGCACCTCTTCCTTCCACACACACCTTACACATTCTTCCTCACCAATCATTATGCCACATGGAAACCTGTCATACTTGAGTTTGCTACACGCAACCTATCAAAGTGCTCTAACTTGGTGCCAATCCTTGTGAAAGTTTTTACATGAGACATGGTAGAAATGAAAAAACAATGAACAGCTGACTGATCCTTCAGCTAATTAGTGCGCTCCATGTGTCATTATGTGTTTAGTTTTCATTACGGACCTTTAGATTTCCATAAATTTTTCTACAAGGCTCTCACACATGCGCGCTTGGTCTCATTTGGAAGCTACTTGACGTGGGCTACATGTTAGACTTTTCAAAATCAGATTTTGGTGGGATTTGGTAGGCATAAAATAGGGAAACGTCACTCAAATCATTAATGCAGACATCTAATTGACTCAACAACCATATTTTCTTCATATCTTTCTTGCTTCCTTTTCTACAAGCCAAAAATACATGGGGAGGCATATCTAACAACATTGTAGGTAAATTTGTAGGCATTCATTGTTGATTGTTGGTGGTTAGAAATTTGAATCCGAATTTCCCTCATTTTTCTCCTCCCTTTCTCTCCTTCTTATTCTATAAATAACATGGCTATGCTCATTGAAACATATCCCTCTTTGTTGTAACAGCACCATGCCAAAATGGTGGCCAACTTCCCATGAGTTTCATACCTTGAACTTGGTCTCTGAAATATATTCTCACCTGTATCCATGAATGTAATCGATTGTGCATCCTTAAGCAATAAAATCAGGTTTTTTGGCACTCATGTCTTCCCTTTTCTCATTTATATTGTCCCTTGCCTCTCTATTCATGTTTTTTCATGTTGTGTGCATTTCCTTCTTACATGTTCCATTTTCATGTGTTGTTAATGTGTAGGAAAGTTGGGTCTACATAGTTTTGGTGCACGTGGCGCGCATGTCCTCCCTCTATCTCATGTTTTCTCTCTTTCCTTCCCCTTTTGAGAGTGATCACCCTCTTTCTAGTGCTATCATCATCCTTTTAGCTTAGGATTTCCTTTATGTATCTCCTTATAACCCTAGTCCCTTGGAGTGTTAGTATAGGATTAGATAACTTCATTTCTAGTATTAGGAGTAGTTTTATAAATAGAAATAAGTAGAGGAAGTCGACCTTCTCCGGGAGGTCTTTCTCAAGTGTCAAGGTCCCAAAATTGGAGATAGTACCGGTTGCCTCAAAATCCCGAGTTCATCCTAATCTAGAATGGGTGCAATTTTAAGCTCCAATAGAAACCTCGAGTACAAGAGGATTTTGTAGAAGAAGTGAAGAATCTGTAGAAGAATAGTTAATAGTGGTACCTTGTTATAATTGAAGAACTTAGGATTGTAGGTTGCACACTAAGGATTATAAAGTGTGGGTTTTAGAAGAAGAAATAGGTTGAGTATGAGAGATAAGAGGAGAATAAAAATATGTCATAGACATAGGAATGGAAACATTAAGACTTGATGTCCCAATGGATGTGTGGGGAGAAGCAACATGAATGGAGGATGTAGGAGCCATGGAGGTGACAAGATTAGAAACAAGAGTATTAGAATCGTAGAGTCATTATGATTCCTCACGAGAGGGATATAAGAAGAGATCCAAATTTTAAAGTTCTACATGTATGTATTCATTTAGATCATTTAAATGCTTATTAGTAAATGTTTCAAGAGGATAATCAACTACGATGTGAAAGAATGAAGAATCGTGAAGAATTCTAGGGCTTGAAAATGTAGCGAGAATAACTCAAGTGAGTGAAAGATAGATTGGGTTCAACAAATGATTCAACCTTAATTGGGTTAATATCTTATAGGGGTAGTAAATGAAGGTAGATTATCCT
This sequence comes from Taxus wallichiana var. yunnanensis, assembly GCA_018340775.1. NCBI lineage: Eukaryota > Viridiplantae > Streptophyta > Pinopsida > Cupressales > Taxaceae > Taxus > Taxus wallichiana. The sequence goes on along the minus strand of CM031236.1, from coordinate 27,660,993 downwards.
AATCAATTAGTTTGCAAAGCTAATTACAAAGCACTATCGGGAATAATTATTAAGAAATTATAAACAATAATAATTGACAATAGATAAATCACTTGCAATGAGAGAGAGCAGATGAATTATATGATTTCCTGCTCTCCGTGTGACGATATGGGTTGGTATGTGGTGAAACTAGATGGAAATTACCTAGAAGAGCCTCGCTTTTGAAATTATGTCGAGAACTCGATGCACTGAGACCAAAGCATACCCTCCATTTCCCTTTCCAAATGCTCATGTGTCTTTAGCTTCTCTTCTCCTAATTTTTTTATCTTTTATTGTCTCTTGATTTGTTCTATCTAGAATATAGACCTCCAAAATTATGTGGTGATCATTTTCTAACCGATTGATCCTTAAAACCATATATATCCAAGAAGTCAATGAAAAAAACATTAGGTGGGTTGTGAGCACCCCCATGCACCATCGATGTCTCCACTACTCTGAATAGGACTCATAATGAATTCAATAGATCATATTACACAAACAATAATTCTATGATTTATTGTGAAAACATGGTGCTAATAAATAGGCTTGAACATATTTTTAATAGGATTCAAGCGTTATAAAAGTGGAACGATATTATTGTTATGTGAGTTGTTATAAGTCACAAAAAAAACACTAACAAAATAAATGCATATTAACAATATAATATATTGCTCACCCATGTGAGTAATAATAAGAATATTTGTAAAATTCCCCTTAGCACAAACATGTGAGAAATCACAATCTTCAACTAAGAAACATGTCACTCTATAGCATGTAATGGTATCAATCATCACCTTAACTATGGGAAATACATCATCCATGAATAAGGGCCCTTGACCTATTTAGGTGAATACATGAATTGGGACCCATCAAGTAATTCACATCAACCATCTAGTCACTCTGATCAATAACACTTCCTACAATAATATTAATGGTACAAATATCTACATCATCATCTTAATAGGGAAAACATAGAAACTTTATTGCATACAGAACAAGGACACTCTTGTGCTCTTATTCATCACATAAAAATAAACCGAAAGGTGCCACTAAAGCAAAATGTGGCTGTGAGGTAGTGATGAACTCAAGGGTGTTTGTAACACCTACTTTTCAATTCATCATAATTACGAGATTTTTTTAACTTGCCAAAACTAACATATGCCTTGATTATTTAAGCATACGATCTAACATTTAAATCCAACATCTTAAAATTATAATTCATCAGATAACAAATCAATTAAACATGTGCATAGTTATGGGTCAACTGGATTTAATGATCCCCCATAAGTTACTCTTTCGAGTCTCAGATACTGATGTATACCCTTTAGTGCCCTTCTCAGATTTGATTTTACAAGTGTTTCTCTAAGTTTCTACCTAGAATTCATTCAATCGAATCCCATCCGACATCTCACACTTTAGTAAGATCTAGGTGGTCTTGACAATGTAATGACTTAAACTACTTCCGGCAATTTTTATGGGTCATGTGTTACATGCTTTGTTTCTATAATACTCATTTATCTATGAAACATGGACCCCTTCACCACATCACTTAGTTCGGTTATCGGAATTGAATCCCATAGTTGAGTTAGATTAATTTCAAGTAACACACAAGATACAAAAGTTGTTCATCTGTGTGACGAGTTACCTATGGGAGATAAAGTGCTTATGTAATGACTCACATCTTAACGTGACAAATTCCTACCCCATAACCAACATAATTTGGTATAGATGTGACTAGACCAAACAAAACAAACAACTTTCACCTCTTCGCATAACTCAATTCCTTATTGATTACGACATGTGTGATAAACGGAGCTCGAGGGACAACTTAGGATAACTTCTATATGGTAGTATTCATTGAATTAATTGTGTTATTTGATGAACACCGCACAAAAACAACCATCCGAAGTTGGCCTCCTAAGACCCATGCATTAGGAGTGTCGTAAACCCAAACTTAAAACATTACATTGAATTAGTTTTATGAAAATTTAAATTCATTACACAACAATACATTATCGTTTATGAATTCAATCCTAAGGTCCATATATTCGTTTCGATAAATTTTTGTAATCACTTCCATAAGTTTATTCATGTATATTTAATTAAGCATCATTATATAATTTATGACAACATACTTCATTATTGACACAGTCCATGATTTATTAATATTATGAAAAAATGTCGTTTATTTCTTAAGTACATAGTCATTTGATCTCATAAACTGACTAGTGTATGACCATACTTATTAGTATCAATCCATTCTTAAGACTTTATATTAAATAGTCATCAAGAATTAACATAATAGAATGAGTTCATGCATGTAACTAGAAAATAACAATCCGTATTCACATAATAAATAGCTCATAACTCATAATCCTTTATATAGTTTTAATTTACCTAATTGTTTTAAAGATAATTTTCATAATTATACCATTTTGTAAATATACCATGATCAACTATATGATTTTACACATCTCTTAAAATCAAATTGTTTAAGAAAATAACAATATAATTCATTGTTGATTCAAGGGACTTTAATAGTCCAAAAGATCATACACAAACTTTATTACAAAAATAATCAAAAGAAAATGATACAAAATTTAGTATTTCATTTTCAAAATTTATACCATAACTTGAGATGCCATGGTGTCTTACAAAAATATTACACAATGAAGTGTAAGCTCGCTTTATGATCAAATAAGAAATAAATACTTCTTTCAATCATATTCACAATGAATCAACAAGCCATTTTAATATCATTTACAGGACAAGACTTAAATTTTTCCATCTATAAAAATGTTAAGCAATGGTCGAGTTTGAAAGAATTGTCATGAAAAATTCATCCGTCTTATTTTTTATATTTATAGTACTGAAATATTTCAATGAGCATAATCCATTTAACAATAATATTCTGAAATCCATAAAAGATAACAACCAATCTATTTCCATTTTTGTTCTTTATCCTTTCTTTCATTTAACCATTAAAAATGAACTTATGATTTATCAATCACAAAATCATTTAAAGAATAATTTAAAATAATAACAGATCAACATATGAAATTCCAGAAACATATCTAGCTATATTTTCTAACCACATCAGTTATAAAATATCAATGTATTAAGTATTCACAAAAAATCATGTTTCCATTATCATGGGGTATTACAATACGTAATCAAAATGTCAATCGATCAAACACCTTAACTAAAGGGTGAAACACTTATTTAGGAAGAGAAGAATAATATCACTCCAACCCATACTCATGACAAGAGACAATATCTGGTAATGTTATTAAATATGTTATTCAATCCCAATATCTTAATATTAACGAACTTCCTTAAACAATCTGAAAAACACTTATTCCTTCTCACAGTTTTGAAAGTACAAGCATTGTTTACATGACAGTGCACTATTTACATGACAATGCTTTACTTTAAATCAAGTACCTTAATAATATATAATATCCTTGACTTATCCAAAGCACCTCAAACATATAAACAAAAACCCCAAAAGAATGTAACCCAACCGTATTTCCATCGAAATTTGTCATCGAATAGAGAGATTCAGATAGAGATTAGACTAACAATAATATGTGGAGCATAAACCAGAGTGTTGTCATTTCAAATAAGAAACCAAACTAGTTATAACAAAGTAACAGTCCTAAATGTCGACTGTCAAAAGGATGAGAATGTTCAATCATAATGTGACACAAATATTCATCACTAGAAACCCATACAGGTTTGTTTAAATAATAACTATATTTCCATATCTTAATAGATCTTCCCAATCGATATATCAAACATTAAAACGTAGTTATATATAACACCCATGGTTCATACCCATACCTAGTTGAAGAAATAATAAATTAGATACAAACGAGTATAAACAACACCCATTAATCGATACCTCCCTCAAATTAGATATTCAAGAGGAAATACTGAAACTCAATATTAAATATTGATCTCCACTTAACCTGAGATGGGTGGTATTGTTTCCATAAATCACCACTAATACCTAGTTCTAACAAACTTGTAATAACAACATTATGATATACAAGATGTGGGCTCGAATCCATTTTACACATAGCCACATTTTCACAAACCAAGTCAAGAATGACGGTTGTGGGTAAATCCCAACCACTCACAACTGAGATAACATACATGGAGGAAAAATATGCAGACCGGGTTTCCACAACCGATATACATGGTCTCATAAATCATGGCCAAAATAAAAATAAATAATGTCAACCTAAATGGACAACTCTACCATACCCATTTAAAGATATACTCATACCAACACATATACAAACCAAATATTCACACCAAGGTATGCAATCACTCGAAGCTAATCAACTTAGTATATTCAAAGTCCATTATTGGATATCGAATCACCAAAGATGAAAACAAAATCACATAAGATTGATTTCCTTCTTGTAGTCATTAAAAGTATTTAAATGATATAAATGATAGAGATGAACAGGAGAACGATTTCATGCCAAGAGATATTTGTAGAGATTCTCCTTATCACCTCCTTCACAATCGACCCAAATCGACTCCTCCTTCACGAAATCTCCCCAAATCTCACAAGAAGAAAACAAGAGAAGATTATGTATTTGAATCAACTTAGAAAGCTTCCAAAACCGATTACCTTAGTATAAAATAATTCCTCCAAAAATCACGGGTGAATTAAAATACATGTAGAGTCCAGAAAAATATTTTCACAAAAATAGCCATGCCAAAATTTTACATGCAGAGCTAGCAAGGGAGAGGAAAAAGACCAAACAATAAACAATGAACCAAAAATAACACTATGTTTGGGTGGTAACTTCCTCGAGAAGCTTCATGCATCTCCCGAGGCTACATAGTAAAATTTAATTCCATTAATGATGTCCGTAAAGTCTCGCTCTATTTTCCATTCCAACTCCCGATTAACTTTTGAGATTGCCATCTTTGGCGAAACCTCTATCCTACCACCCAATCTCCACCCTACATTTGGCTGGTTATCTGTCATCCAACGCTTGAGGACCATTTCAACTTAACCTCCACTAGCTTCTTTGTCAAATCACTATCTAAGGAGAAAATTTCATTTAAACATGACTTGAGTGGTCCCAAAGATAGCTCCTTGAATCGAGCTCGGGTGGGGCTCGGCCAAGCCATTGAGCATAACAATAACTTCGACCTTATTAATGTCTAATGTAGTTTAAAATCTATTTCCATTGCATATGTGTGCGTGCGTGCGTGTGTGTGTGTGTGTGTATAAATACATACATACACACATGCATAAATATATATATCCGACATTACTAGATTTATTCATACCTCCCGAACCTAACAATCATGAGTTTGAAAAGTCATTATATGGTTTATATCCTAGTTATTTAATAACTCGGGTCTATGAACCTATTCTATTCATTACCATTGTTTGAAAACAAAGGTCTTTGCACCAATCAAATGACTAGGATCATATAACCATATGCCCGCACATCATGGTAGAAGTAAAATAAGAACAAAAGTGTAAGGTTGATAAGTGAAGCCAACCAATGAGAGTAAATCAAACCATTATTATCAACTTTACGAGATAATTAAATCAACATGGCTATATCAATAGTTATAATTTTTTTGCAATAAATCCATCAAGCTAAGTATGATAACCAACACAATATCACCTACATATAAAAAAATTATGCATTCATTAAAGGTGGACTAGCGGGGTATGACATACCTCCCTCTTAAGTATCATTGTCCTTGATGATTAATTCCAAATGTTCACATAATTTAAGCCATTTAAGATAAGAATTATACTTACTAAATATCACAACTCAGAATAACATAATCAAAACTTACAATCATTCGGTTTCCAAATCAGAAAAACAATAATTTCACTTGTCAGTAACATTCTAAATTCGCCAAGTTTTTCCTAAAACAACAAAATTTTATGGCATTTTCCAGTCATCCAAACAATATTTTAGTCAAAAGTATAATAACATATAACAAATATTTATGTTTATCAAAAAAGCAGTTCCTTAAAGCAATTTTCATTTTATTTTCCCGATGTTAGGAATTTATTATTAGTGCTCACGTTTGGGAGACTTATATTTGTATGGGATAATTAAATGATTTATGAGGTTATTATAAACAACCTACGTATATAGTTTGTATGTGAATGGGATAGTGGTTGAATAGTTGAACCAACCAACCTATTTCGGAGGATGAGTTGTTGAGACTCCATAAAAATAGGAGCTCATATAACTCTTATAAATATGTAAGTTTTCGTATGAATAATATAGAAAATTTTATTATTTTGTAGAATACAAATTATTATTACTACACAAATATGTTGTGATGTTTTTAGTCATTATATGGCTTATATCCTAGTTATTTAATAACCTCGGGTCTATGGCCCTACTATATTCATTACCGTTGTTTGAAAACAAAGGTCTTTGCACCAATCAAACCACTAGGATCATAAAACCATATGCCTGCACATCATGACAAGTAAAATCAACACAAAAGTGTAAGGTTGATCGGTGAAGTCAACCAACAAAGTAAATCAAACAATTATTATCAACTTTACAAATAATTAAATCAACATGGTTATGCCAACATTTATCTTGTTTTTGCATAAATCCATTAAGCTAAGTATAATAACCTTCACAATATCACCTACAACCAAAAACATTATTCATTCATTAAAGGTGGACTAGTGGGGTATGACATACCTCCCCTCTTAAGTATCATTGTCCTTGATGATTAATTCCAAATGTTCACGAAATTTAAAGCATTTAAGATAAGAATCAAACTTACTAAATATCACAACTCAAAATAACATAACCGAAACTCACAATCATTTAGTTTCCGGATCTGTAAAATGGTAATTTCAATTTGGATGTAACATCCTAAATTCACCAAGTTTTGGCTAAAACAACAAAAATTTATGACGTTTTCAGTCATCCAAACAATATTTTAGTCAAAAGTATAATAATAGATAACAAATATTTTTTTATCAAAAAAATAGGTTCGGAAAAGCAATTTTAATTTCATCCATATTCTCCCAAGTTGTACCTTCTTTAGAAAATTGGTCCCACTAGAACTTACACTCGACTTATTCCTCTATTTCGCAAGTGTAGCTTGTGATTTTCTAGTACCCTTATGGGTTCAACTACGATAACACCTTATCATCGAAACTGTAAAGAGTTTCGATTAAGTACATGCTATAAATTTGATATATACTTTTTTAAGAAAGGAGATATGAAAAACATCATCCATCTTAGACAATGTGGGAGGTAACGTTAGCTGATATACTATAGGGTCGATTACTTCAATAGTCTCAAAGGGTCTAACATAGCTAGGTGATAGTTTGGTTACTTTGCTAAACAAAATAGAACTTTTCTCAAGCTTAACTCATAAGTAAAATTTATCTCCTTTTTCATACTTTCTCGTTAACTCTCTTCAAATCAACGTACATTTTCTATCTATTGACAACCTCTTTTAATCGCTCACAAATGAGTTTAACTTGTTATTCCATTTCAATCAACATTTTAGGTCATATAACTTCTTTATCTTCCACACTTGTCCCAACTGACATGTGTTCTAAACTTCCATCCATACAAGGCCTAAAAAGGATCCATTTTCAGTGAGGAGTGGTAAGTGTTATTATAGGAAAACTCAACCAATGGAAGGTATTCTTCCCATTTGTATTGTTGATCCATGCAATACATTCTGAGCATGTCTTCCATCACTTGATTAACCATTTTAGTCTGTCCATCTATTTTCTAGATGGTATGTAGAACTGAAATTCAACTTTTTCCCTAAAGTGGTATTCAAGGTTTGCCAAAAATGAGAATTCATCCTAGGATATCTATCTGAAATTATCAATTCAGGTACACCGTGCAATATAAAAATATCATGCACGAACCTTTTTGCAAGCACAAGTGAATCATCTTTTAGATTCCCTAGTATGAAATGAGCCACTTTTTTTAATTTTTCAACTACAACTAGAATTACATCATGTTTATTCTTTAACATAGGAAATCCTTTCACGAAAAATCATATTGATTACCTACCATTTATAGTGCGGAATGCTATGAGGGTACAACAATCTGCTTTGGATGCAAATTTTCATCCTTAACTCACTGACATTCCAAGAAATGTGATACATAGTTCACTATATCCTTCTTCATCCCTTTCCAAAAATACTATTATTTTACATCAACAAGCATCTTAGTCACTTCAGGATGTCCAAAATAAGAGCATCATGAAATTCCTTTATCAATTTCATCCTTAGTTCATTTTCTAAAGGTACGTAAACTCAATTTTCAAATCTTAGGACTCCTTCATTGTCAAATATGAATCCTTTATATCTCTTATCATTAGGATTTGTAGTAAGCACTGCTTTAACTTGCTGATAATAAGAATCAACCAACATTGCTTTCTTTACGTCATCCTTGAATTGGGTTCTCAAAGTGACAAGGGCAGAAATATGCTTCCTACGACTTAATGCATCTACCACTCTATTTTCCTTACCTTTTATATAGCTGATATCAAAATCATACTGTGATAAAAACTCCAACCATCTTCGTTGCCTTGTATTCAAGTTTAGTTTGTGTAAATATGTACTTCAACCCGACATGATCTGTTTTCAATTCAAAGGGATTTCCCAAAGGTAATGTCTCCAAACGTAAAGGATGTACAATGGCAGCAAGCTCTAAGTCATGGGGAGCATAATTCATCTCATGCACTTTGAGATTTTTACTTTCATAAGTGATTACATGATCATTTTGTAGCAAAATATTGCTTAAGCCTTCACCAGAGGCATCTCATTACTATTATAAAGTTTCTATTAGGATCCATAAATTTTAAAACATGTAATAAAGTTAATTTTTCTTTCAGAAAATTGATAATGTTTCCACACTTTTCAGACCACACAATTTTTTTATTTTTTTTTCAAGTGCACTAATTGAGCTACAACTCTTGAGAAATCCTTTACAAATTTTCTATAATATCTAGCCAATCCCATGAAGCTTCTCACTTCATGTACATTTTTAGGTGTTGGCCATTCTGTTATTGTAGTAATTTTTTATGGATCTACAGAAATTCCATCCTTATTTATGATATGTCCAAGATATTGCACTTTGTTTTGATAAAACAAACACTTAGAAATTTTACCATACAATTTTCTCTTCCTTAACACATCTAAGACAATTCTAAGATGTTCATTATGCTCTTCAATGATTTTTGAATAAATGAGAATATCATCCAAGAATACTAGTACAAACTTGTCCAAGTATGCTTGAAAGATATTATTCATTAGATTCATAAAATTTGCTAGAGCATTGGTAAGCCCGAAAGGTAACACGATGAATTCATAGTGTCCATACCTTTTCCTAAAGGTAGTCTTATGAATATCTTCTTCTTTTATTCTCAACTGATGGTATCCTGATTGAAGATCAATCTTAGAATAAACTGATGCTCCACGCATCTGATCAAAGAGATCATCAATTATTGGAATAGGATACCTATTTTTGATTGTGGATTTGTTAAGCATCTGATAATCAATGCATAGCCTAAGTATTCCATCCTTCTTTTTTACAAAGAATGGTGCTCCACAAGGAGAGACACTTAGTCTGATCAAACCTTTCAATAAATTTCATGAAGTTGGGATTTCAACTCAAAATATCTCTTGTTTTCATTCTATAGGAGCCTTAGAAATTGGTTCGGTTCCCGGTTTGATATCTATGGTGAAATCAAACTCTCTTTTGGGGGAAGACCAAGTAGTTCTTTAGGAAAGACATCGCTGTACTCACGTAGCAAAAGTGTTCTTCCTCAAAATTCTTACCTTTTTCACCCAAATCTATAATTTTTACAACATATAGCATGCATCCTTTGTTCTTAGCCTTCTTAAGTTGCATTGTTGTGATTTTTCTAACTAAAACCTCTTTTTACTCCCTGAATTTATGTTATTTTTTTGCAAGTCATCAAGGCACTTAATCCACTTTTCTAGAAATTCTACAGTTTCCTTGTGTTGAGCTAACTAATTTATACCTATGACTATGTCATATGAGCCTAGAGGAGCTAAGTATAGGTCTACTTCAATGGTAAAGCTTGGCAGTTCAAGTGTTGCGCCAAACAAGAATTGTTTAACAATGTGGACAACATTGTTCCCATACTGAACAGACCATGTATTTTTCATAAAACCAACTTTTCTTTTAAGTTTAGATGTAAATTTTATTGAAACAAAACATTTAGTAGCACCAGTATCAAATAAAATGGTTATAGGTAATCCATACAACTTACCTGCAACTTTGATTGGTGTAGCCTACTTTTCAGCTTGTTTGTCTGTCACTGTACAACATGAATATGATGTTGTTGGTTTCCATATTTATTCCTTTGAGGGTAGTTATTAGCATAATGATCTAGACTGCAGATATAACAACCCCCAAATGGTCCTTTCCTTTCAGATTTATTTTCATTGTTGGTTGTATTTTTTAGCCCATTCTTTTTGTTATTTGTAGCGGTCTTAACTATTGTATTTTTCTTTCCATTTTAATTATTATTTATGTTTTTTCGTATTAAAATTCTTCCAATAAACCTTTTAAGGTGCCAAAGGATGGTGCATTAACTGATTTCTTTTTCTTTTCCTCTATGTGAAGAAATAACATGTAGTTTTTTGTTCTTGTCTCATTACCTTCTCGAAGAAAAATTCCATAGTTGATGGTTCATGGAAATCAACTTCACCTCCTATCATTGGGTTTAATCCAATGATAAATTTCCTAATACAAAATTTTTCATACGTTTGATACTGAAGACATACTTGAGAAGTTTCATAAACTTCTCCCAATACTTAGTCACTATCATTTTTCCTTGTGTTAGTGTCTAAAATTCAGACATCTTCTGATCATAATAAGTTGGGGTAACCAATCCAATCTGAAGTATGCCTTAAACTAATCCCAAGTCAAATTTCCTCATCCACATCCAACTATACCTTCTGGTTATCCCACCATGAGGATGCCTCACTGAGAGCTGATAGGCTCCCTAAACTGCATTGGTTTCCTCCGAGAAGTTTCTAATGGTGAAATACTTCTCCATTTCGTTGAGCCAGTTATTAGCTCCATCACCAAAGGTTGTACCATTGAAATTTTTTGGGATGATACTATTGATATTATTTGATAGTCTAGCTGCCAAACATGCCCTCTTGTTCTCAGGTGGGTTTATCTCGTTAACATCCAGGTTTGCGTTATTATTTACATTTACGTTAACATTTGCAACATCATTATTTACCGCATTTTGATCTATAATATTGATGTTCATAGAGTTAGGTTGTTCCCGAGATGATTCACTACCATCACTATCATTACCGTTGTCATTACCCATGACTTATTGTTCCAGAACAACAATACAATTTCGTGTATCATGTATGGCAGTAAGGATCTCATCCAACTTATGCATTGTGGCTGCCTTGCCAACTGCAAGTTAGTTATTTGTAATGTTTCCCCTTATTTTAACCATGTTCTTTGTTAGAAAATAATTTAATTTTTGTTACTGTGAGGAGTCAATAGGTCCAAGAGCTACAACCTTTAGCTCTGATACCAAAATGTAATACCTAATTTTCAATTCATCATAATTATGATATTTTTTTAACTTCCAAAACTAACATATGCCTTCAATGATTTAAATGTACAATCTAACATTTAAATCCAAAGAACTTAAAATTACAATTCTTCAGATAACAAATCAATAAGCATGTGCATAGTTATGGGTCAACTGGATTCAATGATCCCCCATAAGTTACTCTTTTGATTTTGTATATAATGTATACCCTTTAGTTCCCTTCTTGGCTTTGATTTTACAAGTGTTTCTCTAAGTGTCTACCTAGAATTCAGTCAATCGAATCCCATCCAAAATCTCACACTTTAGTTAGAACTAGGTGATCTTGACAGTGTAATGACTTACACTACTTCGACCAAATTTTATGATTCATGTGTTGCATGCTTTGTTTCTAGATGATGCATTTGTCTATGAAACGTGTCCCTTCACCATGTCACTTGGTTTAATTATTAGAATTGAGTCCGTTAGTTGAGTTAGATTAATTCAAAGTAATGCACAAGATACAAAACTTTTTCAACCCTTGCGATGAAACACAATTGTGCCAACTTAGGTTCCCTATGGAAGAGAAAGTTCTCACGTAAAAAATTGTGTTGTCACGTAACCAATTTCTACCCCATGTAGACAACATAATTTGGTACATAGGTGACTAGACCAAACAAAACAAATAGCCTTTGCATTTTCAAATAACTCTATTCCTTATTGATTACAACAGCATAATAAATGGAGCTCGAGGGATAACTTAGGATAACTTCTGTATGGCAATATTCATTGAATGACTTGTGTCATTTGATGAACACTGCACCACAACAACCATATGAAGTTGGCCTCGTTGAGACCCATGCATTAGGAGTGTCGTAAACCCAAACTTAAACATTACATTGAATTAGTTTTATGATAGGTTTAATTTCATTACGCAGCGATACATTATCACTTATGAATTTGATCCTAAGGTCCATATCTTAGTTTCAAGAATTGTTCGTAATCACTTCCATAAGTTTATTCATGTATATTTAACTAAGCATCATTATATAATTTAGGACATCACATTGCATTATTGACGTAGTCCATGATTTATTAATATGATGACAACATCGTTTATTTCTTAAGTACATATTCATTTGAACTCATAAATTGACTAGTGTACCATCATAGTTATTAGTATCACCATTCTTAATACTTTATATTAAATAGTCCTCAATAATTACCATACTAGAATGAGTTCATGCATGTAGCTAGAGAATAACAATCCACATTCCCATAATAAATAGCTCATAACTCATAATCTTTTATATATCTTTAATTTACCTAATTGATGTAAAGGTAATTTTCATAAGTATACCATTTTGTAAATGTACCATGATCAACTATTTAATTTTACACATTTCATAAAATCAAATTGTTTAAGAAAATAACAATATAATTCATTGTCGATTCAAGTGAAATTTAATAGTCCAAAAGATCATACATGAACTTTATTACAACAATAATACAAAGAAAATGATACAAAATTTTATATTTCATTTCCAAAATTTATACAATAAATTTAGAGGCCATGGTGCCTTCTAAAAATATTAAACAACGAAGCGTAAGCTTGCTTTACAACAGATAAGCAATAAATACTTCTTTCGATCATATTCACAATGAATCAACAAGCCATTTCAATATCATCCACCAGACAAGACTTAAATTCTGCCATCTATAAAAATGTTAGGCAATGGTCAGTTTGAAAGAACTGGCATGAAAAATTCATCCATCTTATCTTTACAATTTATAGCATTGAAATATTTCAATGAACATAATCCATCTAACCATAATATTCTGAAATCCATAAAAGAGAACAACCAATCTATTTCCCTTTTTATTCTTTATCCTTTCTTTCATTAACCATTAAAAAGAAATTTATGATTTATCAATCACAAAATCATTTAAAGAATAATTCAGAATAATAACATATCAACACATGAAATTATAGAAACATATCTAACTATGTTTTCTAACCACATAGGTTATAAAATATCAGTGTATTAAGTATTCACAAATCATCATGTTTCCACTATCATGGGGTATTACAATACCTAATCAAAATTTCAATCGATCAAACACCTTGAATAAAGGTTCAAACACTTGTTTAGGAAGAGAAGGATAATATTGCTCCAACCCATACTAATGACACGAGACTATATCTCGTAATGATATTAAATATATTATTCAACCCTAATATATTAATATTAACAAACTTCCTTAAACAATCTGAAAAAATTATTTTTTCTCATAGTTGTGAAAGTACAAGCACTTTTTACATGACAGTGATTTACTTGAAATCAAGTACCTTAATAATATCTAATATCCTTAACTTATCCAAAGAACCTAAAACATTTAAACGAAACGCCAAAAGACTATATCCCAACCGTATTGCCATCGTGATTATCATCAAATAGAGAGATTTAGACAAATATTGGACTAATAATAATATTTTGAGCATAGACCCCAAAGGTGGTCGTTTCAAATAAGAACCCAAACCATGATTATAACAAAGTAACAATGCTAAACATCGAAATGGGTTTAGCCATTTGGCTCTTGTTTAATCTAGTATCCATAATCAAAAGGATGAGAATGTTCAAGCATAACGTGACACTAATATTCATCACGGAAAACCCCAACACGTTTGTTTAAAGAATGACTATATTTTCAGATCTTCCGAGTCGATATATCAACCAACCATATCAACCATTCAAATGTAGTTATATATAACTAGCAATTGCAAATGAGTTGCAAGTTACACCGGAGAGGGCTTCAATTTTATGTGTATAATTTTACTCAAAGACCAATTCCGATTGTACGATAAAGAAGGGAAAGGTGTAGAGAGTCGGTTCTTACGCCGGCCAGCCTATGGCTGCCAGTAAAGTAAAATAAAAAACAGAACCATGAGTTAACACCGCGGTCACTCATGATGTTCTTAGGCCGACCACTCCCAAAAGCAAGGGCACCAAAGAATGGTTATTGCCAAGTCTAAAATGTCATTTAAAGGATGTGGAGTCAAAGAATAGTAAATATCTATGACTTACAAAAATATCTAAAATCCGGCAACCTGTAAAGTTAAGCCACCGAAATTTGACACTTTCCAACAATGCCTTCTTCAAAGTAAACGCCTCAAGTGAACAACCATATTTCATACTCAAATCCAATTAAAGAAATAACAAATTAGATACATGTAATTATAAACAACACCCATTAATCGATACCTCCCTCGGATTAGCTATTCGAGAGGTAAGACCCAAACTCGGATTAAATCTTAATCTCCACTTAACCTAAGATGGGTGGTATTGTTTCCATGATCACCACTAATACACAGCTTCTAACGAACTAGTAATAACAACTTTATGATATACAAGCTATGGGCTCAAATTTGTTTTATGCATAGTCACCTTTTCACACGAGACCAAGTTAGGAATGATGGTTGTGGGTAATACCCAACCACTCACAACTAAGATAACATACATGGAATAAAAATACATAGATCAGGTTTCCACAACCAATATACACGGTCTCATAAATCATGGCTAAAATATAAATAAATCAAGTCAACCTAAATAGACAACTCTACCATACTCATTTAAAGATATACTCATACCAGCACATATACAGACCAAATATTCACACCATGGTATGCAATCACTCGAAGCTAATCGACTTAGTATATGCAAAGCGCATTATCAAATCACCAAAGATGAAAACAAAAGCATAGAAGACCGATTTCCTTCTTACAACCATTAAAATTATTTAAATGCTATAAATGATAAAGATGATCGGAGAATGATTCCATGCCTTTAGATATTTTTAGAGATTCTCCTTATCACCTCCTTCACAGTCGACCCAACTCGACTCTTCCTTCACGAAATATCCCCAAATCTCACAAGAAGAAAACTAGAGAAGATTATGTATTCGAATCAAATCGGAAAGATTCCAAAACCCATTGCCTCAATCTTAGATACTTCCCCAAATTTTCACAAGTGAATAAAAATATATTTAGATTCCGAAACAAATTTGCACAAAAATAGCCATGCCAAAATTTTACATGCCGAGCTCTCGAGGGCTTGGAAAAGATCAACAAGAAATAATGAATGAAAATTAACACTATGTTTGGGCGCTAACTTCCTCAAGAAGCTTCATGCATCTAAGGGTACAGACTAAAATTTAATTCCATTAATGTTTCCAAGATTCTCTCCCTCTATTTTCCTTTTTAACTCCCATTTAACTGTCGACTTCCATCTTTAGCGAAACCTCTATCCTACCACCCAATCTCCACCCTATGTTTGGGTGGTTATCCACCATCCAACAATCGAGGACCGTTTAACTTAACCTCCAATATCTACTTTTCTAGCTCATTGGCCAAGGAGACATTTTTCATTTAAACATGACTCGGGTGGTCCCAAAGACAACTCGTTCGACTCAAGCTCGGGTGGGGCTCGTCCAAGCCGTCGACCCTCACCCTTCAATAATAACATTGAGCATAACAATAGCTTCGACCTTATTATATGTATGTATGTATGTTTATCATATCCAACATTACCGTTTTATTCATACCTCCCGAACCTAACAATCATGGGTTTGAAAAGTCATTATATGGCTTATATCCTAGTTATTTAATAACTTGGGTCTATGACCCTATTATATTCATTACCATTGTTTGACAACAAAGGTCTTTGCAAAAATCAAACCACTAGGATCATACAATCATATGCCTACACATCATGCCGAAGTAAAATCGAACAAAGTGTAAGGTTGATCGGTGAAACTAACCAACAGAGTAAATCAAACCATTATTATCAACTTTACAGATAATGAAATCAACACGGTTATATCAATAGTTATATTGTTTTTGCAATAAATCCATCAAGCTAAGTATGATAACCTTCACAATATCACCTACGGCCGAGAAAGTATGCATTCATTAAAGGTGGACTGGCAAGGTATGACAATGTTGACAACCCTTCGCCTCTGTTTCCTCTATTGTTTGATATATTACTACTCAATAAGATGAAATACGAAGCTCAAATTTACACCGTTTTCTATCGACGTGACTTCTCCACCAATTTTTACTTTAGCTCTAAAATTCTAAAGACAGGGTTTGGGGATGACAACCTCCAAAGAGGGTCAAGGGAAATTCCAGTAGGGTCTTAGGGTAGTGCCCAGGTGTGCTACCTATCGATGTATAGGGATGGGTCCACGAGTGGAACCCCAAAGCTAGGAACTATTTCCTTCTTTGCATTCTTATAAAATATCATCAAAAATGTAATATTCTTCATTTTATCCTTTCAAGTTTTAGATGTCGATTCCATTGATAATGCATGTGTGAGGAATTACTTATATGTTTCCACACTTTTCACAATGACAACACTTCTATACATACAAAAATTTAACAATCACCGACTTTTTACGACACACCAACAATAATGATGATATTTGACTTTCAATTTTTTTAATTAAGTTTCATACTATCACTATGGACTTTTGAAAACTATAACTTAGACCATGAATCCACAAATCTAGTGTAGCTTCTTTACAAGACAAATGATGACTAACCTATTTTAGGACAAAAATTATGACCTAAAGGATTTAAATGACACAATTTTGATTCATGGTGACTTTTAAAATACTCATAATACAATTAGTGGTATTATCACTTCTTTTATATAATATCCACTATACACTTTACCTTGACTTTAATATTCACTTGGTTGACACAAAGCTTCTAAGTATATGCACTAATTTGATATAAATTCACAGCCTAGGTAATTAAAAAACCACACCTTTTCAATATTGAAACCGCAAAGATTGAAAGTAACACTGTGCATTGGCTAGAGAGTCGGTGTTAATGGGGCGAGGGGAGATTGTTGAATGTCAATTCCTTCCACACCACAGTCGGTTAATAATAGAATTCTTGTGCTCCTGCAACCAAGCTGAGACTGTATAGAAAACGCAATGTGAAACATGAAGATGCCGACAAGATGATCAAGGAGTGAGGAAATGATTTGTCCTTATCGAATATTTGACATTGAAATGAATTCCAGATTACAGGTCCAACTGAAGTCTATAGGCATCTAAAGAGAAGATATAAAAACACAGATCCATATTGTAGCATACGGTGATTCCCTTTTAATGCAAAAAGGTCTGAGAAATATAATAAAACACTCCTAATTAAGCAATTGATGTGTCCAAACGAAGATGAATTATGAGCCACCTGTATATGGATAAGGGACCATGCAGGGTTGAGCGCAGAAGCATTTTGATAGAAGAAAACATGTAAAGTATGCCATGGACTTGACAAGTGACAGATAAGAAGAATATGTATTGCACATAAATGTCAATTGTAGTGGATGCTTAGGAAAAATTGAAGAGTAGTTGGGAATCTATTTGTATGGAAAGCGTGGATACTAAAACGTGCTCTCCAAATATATGTCTGTAACAAATATTATCCAGACTCTCATAGAAAAAACTTCAAGACATCATATGGGGACAAAATTTAATCTCAAAACTCCATTACGGGAAATGGATCAAAAATAGCTATGTTACCAAATGAGGTCGATAGATTATATTATAAAAATAATAATTCTCTGATTGTGAAAACACTGCGCTGATAAATAGGCTTGAACTTCTCCTTAATAGAAGCAATCAAGTGCTACAAAATTGGAACTGATATAACAACACATTAACAAAAATAATACGGATTAATAATATAACAACTCACTCACCCATGTGAGTAATAATAAGAATATTTCTAACAAAAACCTTACATTGTTCCTGCTTAGCATGTGATCTCTAGAATGTATGTAACTAAATAGATAACCATAATCTTGCAACAAATAGATTGTACTTACACCTTTTCCATAGCTTCACTTGGAATGATGGTATATTCCTTGCATTTGCAGATATGTGTGGATGACTTCCCTAGAATGCATATGCGAAGTATATGGAGCTCAAAGGATTCTTGGAATGGCTTTGCTTGTGATTTCTCTTAGTGTATGCTCATTATGATTTTTGGGTGTCAAGTGTGCATGATCTCCTCCTTGATAATGGATGAATAACTAGCTTATATATGTATGTTCTAGATATGGAAAACTCAGATAAGGATGACTAGAAGTGTCCTAAAGGAATTTGAATTAAGAAAAGTGACATTGGAGGGAAAGGGATAAAAGTGAATGGGAAGGGCCATAACGTCTGACGTTATGTTCCTTTCTAGGAACTTTGGTCTAGGATGTATGTGTGAATGATTTAAAAATTGGGATTGTATTGTGCAAGGGTTTAGCTTGATTTTATGGACTAATAAGACCATCACATGAATAAATGAGTTTTGTATAACAAAGAATGAATGGGACATATCTAGGGATAACATGATTGAACATGTTGGACAAGTGCAGACTAGTGCAAAGGCATTGTACAATTTGTGTTGTTGCAAGACATGCATTACTAATATGAGTGTCTACATTATACGTTGTATTTTACCTAACATATAAATTACATATATATTTATTCATAGTATTGGAGTATTGGAACCTAGATTTATTACATGTAAAGGATGGAAGAAATTTAAAGAAAACATTTTTAATACATTTTAATTGTGATTGTTTTAATTGAAGGATTGTACACGATATTACTAGGGAATAAAATGATTGATGATAACCTACACACTCATATAGTAGGAAAACTCTTTGAAATTATAGGCAATATTTATTAATGGGATGTATATGATGTAGAAAGTTAATTTCGGTATGGGACTATTTAATTCATTCTATGTTAGTGTAATTTTATGCTTATATATTATTATTTTAACTTAGGTGTTATTTGCACATGTTTTTGTGTCATTCAATAATTTATGTGTTTTCTTGTGTTACGTACGATGTTTTACATTTTTAGTTTAATATCATCTCGACTCCATTTTCTTTATTTTCTTTCCTCATTTACTTTAATTTATCTCTCTTATGATGCAATTGTGTTTAGGGGTCTTAATTAAGATACCCCTTATACTATGTATCCCAAAAAGTACATAACAAACTCGTGTAATGAAATGCGACTCAACAAAATTTAAATGATGCACACAAACACTAAAATATTTATTTTATTTTATTCAAGAAGATAAGAGGAATGTGAATAAATTAATCTATCACAATAAGATGTTTTACAACCACTTAGATCAATAGATATCTTTTTGGTAACTCATAAAACCTTAATGCATAGATTTCACACAATTAGACTACTTGAAATCAAACTAAACCGAATTCTCTAAATTTTACTCATACAAAAATCATCCCTTAACATATGTAGTAGCATGATTATATAAATGTAATACCAACATACTTACATAAATACATAGAAACTACAAGTGACCCATATGATAGGGTATGCATCCCAATCCTATATTTAAAATAGGGTCAATTGTTCATAATACAAATCAATGCAATTGAGTCGAACAACAATTACTATTATGAATGATGTGAAATAATATCAACAATTATTAGAATTCTTTTTTATTTGAAACTCTAAAAATTAATTGTATGCAATTATTTTTACACACAAGAATAGTCTCAAAAATCAACTTGTAATTTTAATAGGAAAAGACTCCTTTTCACAATCCTTTATTTGTTCTATACTAACACTAACCGAGACCCAACAAATAACTCTTACACAATACATCACAAACTTATTCGGGATAAGAAAACATTTTCATGTGTCAATAGATTACATAGAACATTACAACACAAGAAAACATAAGTAGGCAAAAAAAAAAACACAATATTACGCTCTCAATTGGTGCAAAACTAGAAAAATGATTTTGTGCGAGAACAAGAATTACATAAAATAAACTTACAATAAAAATGATAATAGCAATTAACACTTGTAATCGCTAGAATTATCCTATTTTTAAACAATTATATTTTTGGTTAATGTAGGATAACAAGGAAACCCAAATATGTCTACATCATTCTCTCATGTAACAAAGAAAACATAAACATCTAGTTACATGATTTTGTTGATGGTGTTCCATGTTTTACAAATTTAAATGCACTAACCCATATCACATCTTAAATATATTGTTCCTTAAACTTGACCAATTTTTTTAATATTCCTTTTAGCATGACCTCTTGTTGACCCTTATGTCAATTACTATTTCCACATCTTCACATTCCTTCTCTAACATCTATGTTCTCCAATCTATTTATGAATATGAATTACTATGTTTCTTCCTTCTTTATTATGAGCTCCATTATAAGTATCTAAATATACCATATTAAAAATAGGTGAAATGTATATCCATTTAGGTATCTCAATTTCATATTCATTCTTTAGGTTTTTTTTTTTCAAGAATTTGCACAATCCAATATTCTTGAATTTCAACTTATTATATGTTCCCTTCAAAAATATCTCCTCCTCCAATGAGCTAAGACCATGTCTCCAATGTGATATTCTACTTTCTTTTTCATGTCTATGCACCACTTGTAATTTCCTTATATATTTTTCCAACATTTTGTGCACTTATTTCATATGCTCAGAAATATTTTGCATCCACACTTTACCTTATATCACTTTTGATGTCATACAATTTTGTGACTCATCTTGAACTTGGCCCATACACTTCATCTAAAATGGTGTCCTTCTTATACTTTAGTTAACTAATTTTTAATAAGAAAACTAAGCTTATGCCATGTTATTGTCTACCAAATATAAAACATCTCAAAAAAATATGTAAACTCATTTTAACTACCTTTATCTATCCATTTGTCTTAGGATGATATGTTAAGGTGAAAAGCTTGGTGAAATCAATTTATTCCTTAATGTCTCTAGAGATGTCCTATAAATTTTCTATATCTTTTTCATCAAATACTATGCGATATACCGTATAACTTTACAATCTCCTTGAAATATTAATTTGTAATGTTAATTACATCACTCACAAGGAAAATTTTAAGAGCCCTTACCAAAATACCCCTTGGATTTTTAGGTGATTATGTGAAAATGTGTTTTGAATTCACGAAAAATAGAAGGAAAATCCATATAACAAGGCGTGAAAATCAAAATTGTGAACCACAAAATGGAAGAGCAATCAAACTCATGTTTTTACAAAGGAAAACACCTATCTTCACTAAAAACATTTGTATGCAATGAAGAAACATGTATGCACTACAAACACATGTCTGCATTGCATACTTTTGTGTCATGTCTTGTGGAGGCCATAAATTTTGATCCGAGTCGAAACAACTCTATTTTTTATGAAAGATCTCAGAAATTTCTATGTTGTGGTAAGAGGGCATTTAATGTAATCTAAAAAGGAGAGAATAAGAAAGATTACTTGAGTTTTTATCTCCAAATTTAAATCTTTCCCTATTCGATATGGTATTTGTAGTTCTTCCTCTTCATGTTTTCATTGTAAACATTTGTCTACACCACATACATAAATATGGGAATCAAAGTTGACAGGGTCCCGGTCATCATCACTGCTAGTGGATGATGTCTTGTCATCACGGATCGTCCAGGCTCTAGATTCCTTTCCAACTGTTCGAGCCAGACCCTTGATGTAGAAGCGGAGCCGTCATTATCAGGGCGCAAGTGAGGTCTTGTCGGGTACAGGTAGTGATCAGATATTCTGAGATCTTGTCCCGGAGAAGGAGGATGGATCGCCATCGTGTGGTGTAGCAAGATTCTTCTCCACAAGGTTGCATTAGGTCTTTGATTAACAGGCCTGCCAGGATTAATCTTCACATAATAATGGACTTTAACGAACCATGGGATTTTACACTGTATCAAAATATTTCTAGCAGTACTAGGATCAACATTCAACAGTGGTGAATCAGAAATTTTTGTAGGTAAATATTTTAACAGAAAGTATTTAAAATGCTTGAAATATACTTCCTGTTACCCATGGATGGTTCCATGTTCCAGAGATCATAATGGAGCGGATGCTCCTCAGTCCACATTCTTGAATATTCAAATCTCCAGATGGTGTTATGCCTGGGGATGAGCTGGCGAAGCCGCAGAGCCTTCAACTGGAAGTGGATCATGATGTTCCAGTAGGTACAAAGATCTCCATTGCCAATTAAGGCAACACTTGACCATCGGATCCTGCAATGTATGAAACTGTTGCCAGGAATATCAGGGTCGAAGAATCGACATTCATTCATTTCGACATCCGATATTCAAAGCTATCAAATGATTCCTCTGGAAACTAACAGTTCTTGTGCTTCTCTCGACATCCTGTTATTATTTGGGATGAGAGAATTTATCTGATCTTGAGCATTCTGTAGTCCCATACTGAACCATGTGGCTCGTGCATTACTTGAGTGACATTGACTATTTTGGTGCTGTTCATCTCTCTACTGGCAAAGTCTGCCAAAGCATTAGCTTTACTAGCTATATGTTCGACTGTGAATTCGAAATTATCGAACCACAATCCCCACCTTTGCAGCCTATTCCAGGCTGACTTATTTGCAGGGTCACCTCCATTTAACCTCTTCTTGAAGTCCTTCAGATCTGACCTTAGATGAAGGCTTCATTTTGCACAAAAACAAGAAAGCCTTGATTGCTTTCTTAGCAGCAAGTAACTCTTTGTGAGATGAATGATAATTTAACTCTGATCCTTGAAAGGCTCCTGAGGCAAATCTCGAATCTTTTCTTTGTTATTCTCACACTTTTCTTTCAAGATCGCTCCCAAGACCGATCACTCGCGTCACATTCTATTATCTTTTACCCCTGGTCCTGGTAAAGACATTGGCGGAAGATTAGTGACTTGCTTCTTGATCCTGCGAACAGCTTCTGTCATCTCTTGACTCCAGGCAGGTGCATTTTTCTTGAGTCTTTTATTTAATAAGACTCTATCATCGCAAGCAATAATTTCGATAAAACCCAAAGAATGTAATTTACACATCCCAAAAAAGCTACTGGAGCTGCTGCTTCTCACTTATCTCATCAGGAAAGTTCTGTATTTTACTTACAACATGTTGCTGCATTTCTATGCAACCAGAACTTATCCTTATACCAAGAAAATCTATGTCTTCTTTGAATACTTCAATTTTGGTTAAAGACAGACATAGACCATTATCATAAACAACCTTATAAAATTGTTCTAGATGACTTATGTGCTCTTTGGGAGATTTTGAAAAGATTAATATGTCATCTATATAAACAATAAGAAAGTCTGAGAGCTCACCAAAGATTTTATCCATTATCTTCTGAAAGATAGATGGTGCTGTTTTGAGGCCGAAAGGCAGAACTCTCCACTCGTACTGTCCTCCTGGGACGATGAAGGCCGTTTTATACATGTCCTCTTGCTTCAGAAATATTTGCCAAAAACCGCTTTTGAGATCAAATTTGCTATATACCTTTAGAACCTTTAATTCTACTCAAAAGATCGTCCTTAGCAGGAATTGGATGTTGGACTGAAGCAATGTATTTGTTGAGTGGCTTATAATCTACCACCAACCTTTTCTTATTACGGATCTGCTCACTGCGTTTGTTGACGTAGAATGCCGCACATGACCATGGTGAATTGGATTCCTGGATGAAACCACCTTTCAGTAGTTTCTGTATCTCTTCGTGACATTCTTTACGCTCAGCTGGAGGCATACCCCTATGATGGGCTTTGAATTTGGAATTACTTCTTTTCCTTCAGAATCTTTAATAAGCTGCAGATCAAGGGAACAGAAATGCTTTTTCCTATGTATGTAAGCATGAGGATTATCGCTACATACATTCTTTTTTATCTTGGATACTATTTCTTCTATACTGACTTGACAATTGGCAATAGACTTATGTATCCAAAGATTATTTACAACCTTGCATTTCTCAGGAATAGGAACAATGGACTGAAAACTGTACCTCTCCGGTTATCTTCTTTGGGAGGATCAAACAACACAATGTGATCAGGGGTTATGCTGAATGTATGACTGGCTTTCAAGAAATCTACCCCTAATAGACAATCATAATTTTCCATATTGTGTTGGAAGAAATCTATTTCTAGAGAGATTCCTTCAATATCTATTTTTACTTTGGCCATATATTTACAGACTACTTCTCTTTTATCAAATCTGATTTTTGTGTGGGTTGAACCCAGCAGTCTGATGGTATGGCATATTGTCTGAGCAGACTAATTTCTGCTCCAGTATCAATCATTGCATCAAGCATGTATGGCTTTATATGAGGAATGCATATGACTATAGCTATGAACGGATTTTGAGTGCAGCTAATAGTACATACCTCTTTTGTTTCTTTTTCATCTGATGCAATATGATGATATGTACCATCCGGATCTTCTTCTGGATTATTCTTTTCTTTTTCTTCTTCTTCCAGCAGCTTAGAGTATTCTTCGCTGCTTTAGCAATTACTTTTTCAAGTAATTCTATCCTGGCTTTTCTCCATTCTCTGTAAACTTTTTGAAGATCCGATGTCCGAGATGATCTGCCGAGCTCATAAGTCTCGTGGCTTTGGAAGTTTCTTCCACCGCGACCTCTCCATGCTCCCCTTCCTCCTCTGGTCGGGATCTGTCTCTGTCTTATCCTCTGCTGGAATGGAGGTCGGATCGGAACTGTCTCAAATTCTTCATCAGGCTGTGATTCTTCATGTTCCTGAAGTCTGGCTTGTTCAGCTTCACTTGTCCTGATGTATTTGTCATTCAATTCTCTAAGCTCTTTGCTTAGAGCCATTTTCTAGCAGTGTCCCATGGGGGACAACTGTCATAGACTGATTGAAGGCACTCTAATTGCTTTCTTAGATACTCTGCACTTGGAGGTATCATCGGATGTGCAAAGTTAGTATTCATATTAACACAGAAGTTATCAAAAGAGGGAACAAACTATACCCACTATCTGTGCTATCATCCTCTTCTTCTGATACTTGTTGTATCAGATTGCAGTTACCTTCATCAAGAGATGCATATGAAATGTCTGACGAAAAGCTATCAGAATCTGAAATGAATGCATACTCTTCTTCATTAATACCTTTCATGGATAGGGCATTAACTTTTGCCTTGCCTCTATCAGTATCTTTCTTCGGGCATTTGTTTGCATAATGAGGCCCTTTACAAATATAGCAGTTGGCTTGAACTTCTGATGTTTGCCAACATACCTGAGTTTCTGAACTTATATTTCTTCTTCGGCTTCTTGAATGGGAACTCTTTGAATCTGGATTTGTATTTATGCTTTTTTCTTCTGTAGTAGCTCCTCACATCCTCCCCTTTGAAAAAGTGCAATCCTTGCAAGAGGATTTGCGGCGAGGATTGATCTCCAGATCTGGGCAGCCGAAAGGCTCAAGTGCATACTGCTCACAGAAAACATTACCCAGGGCTTTCTGGTGCTTGAGCGCTTGTTTGCGCTCCCACTTGTCCTTACAGAGCTTGGCGTTGGTCTGATCTATGATCTGATTTAGTGCACCGAAGCTCAGTTCTGCAGTGCGCATGCCGTGCATCGCCTTTTTGTATTGAGTGGCGAAATAGGGCGGAAATGACTCAATATATCGGAGACGCATGGTCTCGTCATTTATATTGCCGAAAGCTATAATATAGCTTCTGCATGAAGCATTGGTATTCCTTTATGCGAGTCATATCACAAAGGCAGCACG
This sequence comes from Taxus wallichiana var. yunnanensis, assembly GCA_018340775.1. Classification (NCBI taxonomy): domain Eukaryota; kingdom Viridiplantae; phylum Streptophyta; class Pinopsida; order Cupressales; family Taxaceae; genus Taxus; species Taxus wallichiana. The sequence goes on along the minus strand of CM031236.1, from coordinate 27,634,770 downwards.
CAGAAACATGGCAGTATTCATCATCTTATCATCGTCAATATTACCGATGAATTCTTTGATGATGGCGGCAGTGAGGCCAGAATATCCTGCCTGCAAAATCATTTCTTTATTTGGGAGCAAGTCCCACCATTCTTTTAGTATGCCAACAAATCCGTTGGCTATTGTTGCAGCAATATTCCTTGGAGATCTATTATAAGTCTCAAACTGGGTATTACCCCAGCCTATCATGGAATGAACAATTTCCTTTATCTCCGGAATAGATTTGCATTCTAACTTATAGAAGTTAGGTTGTAAAGTTTGTACCTTTGGAGGTGGCATATCAATAGCTTGATGAGTGACTCCAGATGTCTCTCCCATTTGTTCATCGAACACTGGCTGTTCATAAGCTGGATCTACTTGTACTGGTTCTTGATGTGGTCCCTGTATACTCAACATGTTAACATTTTTATCTTTAAAAAATAGGGGCTTATATTCTTCTAGAACCTCTTTATAAGATTTCTTTGTTGATGGGCTAGCCAATTGTGTAACATCTGACCAAGATACAGCTTTTGACCAATCTCCTTCTGGAGGAGCAGATACCTTTCTGTTTACTTCTTGTATTTTTGGCAGTATCTTTGGGAGTTCACTTGTAAGACACTTTTGAATCTCATCAATTCTTTGATGAGTCTTTCATTTTCATCCTGCAGAGTAGACAAACTGTTTTCTATCAATTCATTAGTCTGAACTTGTCTATTAATAATAATACTTTTTAACCCGATGGTATGATCCACTAAGGGTTGGACAAGATCATTGACTTTCTGAGAAATGACCTCTGGAAGGTCTGCAGACACAACTCTATGTGTCTCTTGAACTTGTGTTTCTATTCTGCTGACAGTTTTCTGCAAGTTATCTACCTTATCATTCAAAAGTTTTAGTGCTGATGCACTGTCACCCTTTTTCCTCATTTCAATAGCTTTTAGAACCTTTTCCATGGATGCTAATTTTTCTCTTATGATTGACAACTTCTTCATGGACTGATTTAATAGCTTTGTTTGTCCAATTTAGCATCTTAGAACTTTCAGAAGGTTCTACTTCTTTACTAACAGTCCTCTGGTACCAAAACACAGCTCTTTGTGTTTGGTCAGGAGATATTAACTCATGAGCTTCGCTTCAGAAGGAAGAAGAACTGAACTTATCAAGCCATATTTATAACAGGTCCATTAGCTGGAGCATATTTTTGACTGACAAGTTTCTCGCAGTCTGAACACCACAAGAAATCTGTACTTGGGTCATGAACTAATGACTTGTGGCTACAGAGAAATAATTTTTCTTTTTCTTTCTCTGGTTCCTCTGTTTTGTATTGGAACTCTCTCCTACAGTGAAGTAGGATGAAGTACTATTGACTGAGGTACTTCTAGACAGAGGTTTCTTGGACAAATCCTTTCCAGTGCTATGTCTGAAACTTAATGTGACTTTGTTTTTCTCCTCATTTACGGCCGTAGCATTTTCTAGCTTAGGCTTTGAAGACTGAATAAATTTCTTTGATAAGGTCCATTCTTTGGGGACCTTTATGTCAGACCAAGAGATTAGTTCTGGCTCAATTTTTGGGTCTCTAAATTTGTATGCGTCACCACGCTGCTGCCTTTGGTGACTCCATGCTTAACAGCAGGATACATAGTGTTAACTAATCTATAGATGACCTTATAATGTATTGCCAAGGGGCAAGAACCAGACCTCATGTGTAAACCAGTAGTGGCCAAATGCAATTTTAAAACATCTTGTAATAAGTCATCCTTAGTTAGTGAAACAGGATAATTCGGAAATACTTCAAAAGAAATGGGTCCATTATGTAACCCAGTCTGAACTGCTGCTAATAAAGAATCTTTAAAATTGTCAAACCTTAAATCCATTAAGCAACATAAAATAGAAGCATTCAACCCCTTCTAAATAAAGGAGTGATTCCTATCTGTACACACCCAACATGAGCAAACTTGTATGTAGACTGTTTCTTCAAACTTTTAATATCTGATTTATCTATTAGTGGGATATTATATTCCCCATTACTAGTCTGTGATACTTGAATCACAGATTCCCTTGTCTTAAAGACTGTGGATGCAATCAAATGAAACCTATTGATCTTTGCATAAACTTCAGAATAAGATTTCTTTGGCAACTTCCATTCAGGAATGGGATTTGATTCATCAATGATATCAACATCAGTGTTTACTTCAAAAACATCAGAAAGATTAATAAGATCCTGATCTTCTGATTCTGCTAGACTGACTCTGCTATGTTCTTCAGCCATTGTTACTTTGCAAGCAAGGAAGCAAGGTTAAACAAACGTCGGATCTACCCTATGACTGCGCCTGACACACGGCGTCTTACTTGGCGGGGATCTCACCAATTAACCTTTTACATGGCTTTATATTAACTTGCTTTCACAATTTAACTTAAAACGAACTTTATCAACCCAAAAATCTTTCAATCAATTTCTTATTCTCTTCTTTCAAAATTTGAACTCAACACTTAGTTTTCTTTAAACCTTATTTCTCGAAGCCTTTTACTATAAGTCCTCAAATCTTTACTATAAGGAAAAATGCCACAATTTGCTTGAAGATGCAAAAGGCCGACTATTATTTGCAAGATCTACCTTCAAACGAAATGTGACTACTTACATGTGTGGTGTGGTTCTATGTAGACGAATGTCTATTATATGTATGAGATCTACCTCTATCCTCGAAATCTTGGGAGTCTTATATGGTAATATGTTCGCGATTGTGCCCGGTTTGAATTTCGAGGTAATGGTGATATACATTCATAACTATGGAATTTATTTTAAAGTGTAGGTGAGCCAACCCATAAAATTAGCTTTGTATCCCGATAATTTAGGTGAAATGGTCCTTGATCTTTTCATAAAATTTTCCAAATACCAATTTGTAAAAATAGAATATTCATGAATTAATGAAAATTTTCCTAGATCACTCATCTTCTTACAAGAAATAAAATGTGTTTTCTTAAAAAAAAATTAAACCAAAAATAATAAATCATTTTATTTGTGTATCTTAGAAATGTGCATATTGATATCTTGCCATAGTCTCTTCGGTATAGGAATTGGTTGATCAACCCCACATTATGAATTCTTCCTTTTCTAGCTAACAAACTCTACTGATCTTAAACACATTTGCACACATTTGAATTCACATGTATCCAAAAGTACTTTTCCATAAATTGTGTATATAATTTACTTTACTCGATGTTGTACACATCATAATATTTATTTTTTCATGAATTTTGTATCGTGTTATTATCAAGACCCCCATGAATTTCATTGAAAAGATACAAGATGAATTCGAAAGTATCTTTGTGGTATCAATAATATGGTATTGCATACACAATCCATGAAGCATGACCTTAAGCATTTTGTTACACTTCCGGAGGAATACCAAAGAATTGCGCTCTTGCTGAACCATTAGTTGTAGGCTATTCAAATAGTGATTGGGAAGGGGATCTAGATGATTGCAAGTCAACTACATGTTATATCTATCATCTTGGGGAAGGTTATGTGACTTGGTATTGTAAAAATCAAACCACCATTTCTTTTTCTATTATGGAGGCAAAGTATAGTCGATTTATTGCTAAAAGATGTGATCTAGTGTTAATATGATGCATGTTTTGAGAGTTTAGATTTTCACATTCCCAACCCACAACACTTTGGTTCAATAATCAAAGTGTCATTTACATCTCTCACAACCCAATGGAACACCACCATACAAAGCGCATAGATACAAATGTATTATATTCGTCATCCGATCCAAGAAAAGGTTGTTGACTTTAAGGTTTTCCAAATAGAAAAATTAGGTTGCGAGATATTTTCACAAAGACCTTGCTTGAGGGCTGATTTCTTCATCATAGGAAACTCTTCGGAGTGAAGGAAGGTGTCGTCAAGGGGGATAGTTTAGTGTTCCTCCATCCTTCCCTTCATCAAAGTACATCTTAAGGGGGATTTTAGTGTATTTAATTAATTGTACACTATTGTACATGATTAATATGTACTTGTAATATTAATTGTAATTAAATATATGAATAAGTCAACCCATTGGTGCAAACTTATCCAAATCTATTAATAGAGAATAACTTATCAACCAAGTTATTGACTTGATTGACTTCCACTCTTAATAAATTAAAGACAACTTGTCTTGAAAGAAACTACTCTCCGACCCTAATAATAGCCTCTACTTTCTTTTATAAAAAACATATAGAGCTAGTGTTATTGGATCATATTGTGGAAGAAAATTATTCTTACTTTGGAAAATTCAAGCCAAAGCTTCTTTATAAAATTCTGTACCTAGTCATGTTACCCTTGATAAATCTATGTTATGTCTTTACTTTAAGCTTTCAATGATTTATTATATATGTTTACTTTTGGGTGTTTGTCCTATGGTTGTTTATATCAATTCTAAAGGACTTACAACATACTTTAATAAGCAACAACGATTAGGGGGCATCAAATCCACCTAGGGACAATCCTAGGCCTATTCATTTGACTCTTCATGATATATATCGAGAAGTATTTGTCTATTAGTGGATGGTGTAACAAATCAACATATTCTCGTCATTGGACTCAACTCTTTTGATAAATAAGTTATTTTTGAAAGTTAATGCCTATAATTTATATTAATATCCTTTAAAGGTTAAGATTGTTCGATGGGATTGTAAAGATACAATATAAAAAATAGTAAAGTGCATTAGCACATCTCAAAAAAATTCTAAATGAGAAAATGGAAAGAAAGTAAGAGTCCAACATAATAGAATAAAATATCAAAAAAGAGGGCAACTAGGAGTAGAGGTGGAGCACAAATCATGACCATAAATTTGACCGTCATAAAGGAAATTTTCATTATCTTTATGCCAATCGGGATGATGCCGCAATGGAGGGGGCCTTCTTACTAACATAATGTTTGATTCTTTGTTGGATGAATATGTTTCCTTGCTTGACCTTCCACTCTCTTCCTTTGTGGAGTCATGATCCCACAAAAATATCATGTACAATTACTTCTAAATATTTACGTTATTATCACAAGTTTTATATACCACTTCAATTACAAATCTAAAAAATTCTCATTGGAAAAACTCATTTTATTTAAAGAAAGATATCTAAATAGATCGGAATATCTTAAACATTCCTAACCACATAATTATAAATTATTAAAAACCGCTTACTTTATATAAATTCGTTCATAATTATAAAACACTTCAATTAAAAATAATCGAGAAGAGACAATCTAGCACATACACTCCAAATTAATAGTGCGCCCGACTTATATGGGTGTCCAAATCTTAAGGTTTCACTTTCTATACCGATCATATTTCAAGTCGAGCAAAATCTTTTGATTTTTAGCACTGTTTATTTTATGGTGACCGATTATTCTCGGTTTGAATTTTCTTAGATAAGATTATGGTAATTGTGGTAGGTTGTCTCTTCTAGTGGAAATATGCACAAAATTCTTTGTTGGGGCCGAGGAAGAAAAGGCGAATGGATGGGATTAAGTTAGGTGGCGCCATTTGTATAAAGCCAAATATTGGGAGGAATCAAATTCAAACTAAAACTTGCTTGATTATGATTTGCTTTGGAGTGTTTCGTTGGGTCCATCTTATTTATAATGTTAAATGGTCCAAATCTTTGGGGACGTTGGAAGGACAGGTGTAACAATATTATATGAGGATTTTAAAGTTGGAGCAATAATTTTAAGATCTATAATTATTTTTTGATTGAAAAGTGCACTTTTATATTAATAGAATAATGTATATAACAAAAATGGGTGGAAAAGTCACATCCTAGAATGCCAAAAGTCATATCGAGATATAAAAGTCTCGAGAGAGGCAAGTCATAACACCAAAACAACTACATAAACAGTGTGAAGTTCAACAAAAAAAACGAAACTAAGCGGCAACCGCGAACATGGAGGTAGGTGGCGGCGGCGGGGGGCTGTCAGGGGTTGTCTCCCAACCCGAACCAGAGGGGTGAGCCTCATCAATAATAGGATCCCACCCATCCCATCCATTATCTTGCTTATCACCAAAGTCATCAGCAGGCCGAGTGGGAGAAATGGCCAACGAAAGCCGAGGAAACTTGCCTAGAGCAAAAGAAAACCAACTAGAGCCACCCGCTGAAGGAGGCACAAGCGAAAGAGGCCAGAGCGAGAGATCTCCTCCGAGGAGAAAGAGTCCTTGAGCGATGATGAGGTCACCCCACCCGCACCGGGAGGCAAAAAGCGGCAAGGTGGATGTTGCGAACAACGGCCTAAGGGCGTATCTGGGGGAAACCCGATTGACAACACAAGGGCCGAACCCCAATGATCAAGGAGGCACTGGAGATGCTCCACCTTGAGCCTAACCTTCTCGGCTTGATTTTGAATATGAAGCATGACATTAGAGATCACAACCACTTTATTAGTATAGAGAAATCATAATCAAGTGTAGCATTATTAAAAACTACATTATTTCTATCTTTCCGTAACACACATAAAATTTCAGCTATGAAGATGTGCCAAAATTTGTTGTAAATTGTAGGTAGCATGGTTGAGTCCCCCAGAAGAGCCATTTTCTAGGAGAAAAATCTAGAGAAAAGGGTTGGAAAAGGGTATGAATCCATCTCTCGTTTTTGCGCGAGGGCAAAACCAAAAATGTGCTTTATAGATTCCAACTACTAAAGCAACACAAACATGCTTTGGATTGAATCCTAGATGCAATGAGCCGAGTGCCAGCCGAAAGGCCTTGATGAAGGATGCACCATAAAAATGGGGCCTTTTTGGGCTCGACATGAGTAAACCAAACCCTCTGGAAATGACGAGACCAAACAGAGGCCGAAGAGGAAAGACACCAACGTCATTTGTTAAGAGTGGCAAAATCAATCGCTTTATGAGTCATTCTTGAATAACCAAGGGAGGGTTTATAACGGCGAGAAGTCATAGCAGTAGGCTAATTCCAGTCACGCCACCAAGGAACACCAAAGGTAAGCCCAATTTTATGCAAATACGTTGTAGGAATACCTTCATCAAATGTCGGATAGGAGCTGCATGATTAGGGAGTAGCTGAAATTTTAAAGCAAGAGAATCCCAAGAAAGCCGTCTCTAAAATGATTGCAGAATAAATCCCCAATGAACTGAATCCCTTTTTTAAACAATCTGAATGCTTTCGATCGGGGGGCTAAGCTAGGGGTTTTTCTTGAAAACAAAACACAAGGGACCACCAAAGAGACAAGGAATTAATAGAAAGACCAGATCTAAAACCATCACCCACCCAAAGCAGATTAGGTTTGAGTAACTCCCAGGCCTTCCAAATACTCTGCAATATAAACAAACCTTTAACCTTAACAGAAACTAGACAAAGAAACAAAGATTGGAAATTAAGGCCTTTCCAAGCGAGCCTACCCAAGGGGACCCCTGACAAATTTTGAGACGAATAAGTGGCTTCCATGCTTCATTACCCTTTAAACTGTGCAAGATCTACTTAACAAAAAGAGATTTTCCTAGAGTTTGATGTCAATCATACCTAATCCCCAACTTCTTTAGGCATACAACATATGTCCCAAGCTACCCTATGGAAACCCTTGTGCCCTGCAGTGTTGGCCCAAAAAAATTCTTGTAGAAGCTTCTCAAGTTTGGCATAAACAACATTAGACAGAATCCCAACAAGAAGAATAATAAACATGTGTGGCAGCTAGCACTTAGGAACGTATTTAGAACTTTCCTGCCAAAGAGAGAGGCTTAGAAATCCAATAAGAAATTTTGCACTCAACTCTCTGAACAACATATGCCCAAAGTTGAGCAGATGTGACCTGGAAGGCGAAAGGGATCCCAAGGAATTTAAACTACACACTAGGCTCAATCCAGCTCCACTTCATCTCTGCAAGCCAATTAGGCATGGGAAGTTGAGATTCTGCCTGTAGCATTGGGTTTTCTCCCATTGAATAGCAAACCCTGAAGCAAGAAAAAAATTCTAAACAATTCAGATCTTGACACACTAATTGTTCTTCCTCCAAGAGAGTGAGAAAAGAGTCATCAACAAAATGACCATTGATAATCAACTAAGAAGTTGAAGGTAACGAGATACCTTTAACAAGTCCTTGAGAAGCTTTGTGGGAAAAAAGATAATTCAAACCTTCTGCGATCAACACATAGAGTGAGGGAGCTAGAGGCTAGCCTTGGTAGATAGACCCGGAAAGACCAAACCTAGAAGGTTGTGCCCCATTAGTAGTAATACAAGCCCCAACACTCTAAAAAAAACATTTGAACAGACTACACAAACCTAGGGCCAAATCCAAGAACTTGTAGGATAGCTAAAATGAAATACCACTCAATCTGTCATAAGCTTTAACAAAATCTATCTTAATAGATAAATCTTGTTACAATGATTGCGACCCCATTCCATACCTTCCCAAACAACAATGATATTATCAAGAATAAACATGTTCTTAATGAAACCAATTTGCTCACTTCTAACAATTAAAGGCAAGAGATTAGCAATCCTGTTGGCTAAAGCTTTAGCAATAATCTTATAAGAAACATTAAGCAAGGTGATGGGTCTCTAGTTAGTGATGATTTCAGGATCCCCAACTTTGGGTATGAACTTGATGTTTCCTTGATTAATGAGGTCCCAGGAATTGGAATGAAGAGCTTCTAAATAAACATGGTGGAGGTCTGGACCAACCATGTCCCAAAGGGTTTGGTAAAATTCCACTGGAAAACCATCAATGTCAGGGGCCTTGTCCGCTTTCCATTTGAAAAACATCTTCCTTCAATCAAAGAGTGAAAGAAGGCGATCACAAGCAGTCCTCTGAGAGTGTGAGACTTTGTAGGGAACCACCTGAAGAAATTTCAAAAGAGCTTCCTCTCTAGAATGAGTGGTTGGTTGAGCAAAAAAACTTCATGATAGTGTTAGACAAAGTCCTGAAGGATATCAAGTAAGGCAGTTACCCTTACAGTATCATGCAAAATGGATTTTATCCTATCTGAAGAGTGCTTGGACCACAACATGGCGAAGAATTCTTTGGAAGCTCTATCACCAATCTTAAGCCAATGCAATCTAGCACACAACTGAGCTCCCCAGGCATTGTAAGCTTCATGAATCTTAAGATTATGCCTCCAAATAACAACTGTAAATTTTTGTTGAAGGGAGAAGCCTCAAGTTTGTGTGAAATTATTTCAAATTCATGATAAGTAGTTGCATGATCATTTTTCTTGAAAATGGAAGCTTGTTTGCCATAAGTGCACAAAAAAATACTGGTGCGTTTGATGGCATCATTCCACCACTTAATCTAGCTAAAGGAATTTGAGGGTCGAGGGACCAGGTTCCAAATGCGTTGTATGTGAGACACAGTCTGAGCATGTTTGAGATGAGCAGTATTGAGATAAAATTGAGAAATTCCCTTCTATTTCTTAACAGGTTGATTCCAAGTAATGTTGAAGAAGATGGGCGAGTGATCTGAAAGCAAAGCAGTGTTGGCCATAGCCACGGGTCGGCCTGAGATAGGAGCAAAGTAGAAAAAGTCTTGAGAGGGAATAAGAGCACGGTCAAGCCTTTTAACAACACGATCCTTCCCATCCCAAAAATTGGACCAAGTAAACCAAGGAGCTGAAGAAGGATGACAATAAGGGAAATTAGGGTCGAAAAGGCCCAACTTATGCCTGAAGTGAAACTAGGCTTCCCTCTCTCCCACACACCACCTCATTAGAAATCTACCCTGTTTTTCTTGTTGGGTTCTCTATCATGTTAAAGTCACCACACACCACCCACAAAGCATCCGATAGAGAATCTGCAAGCCAATGCCAAAAAAGAGCCCTTTCCCCCACATCATTAGAGGCATATATGTTAGCAAGACCAAAAGATGACCGTCAAAATCAAACAGAGACCACACCACACGATGTGTGGGGTCTGAACCCCATGAGATCACATGTTGGGAAATGTCAGGAGAAATCAAAGTCATAACCCCACTACGGCCCTGCTCATGACTCGAGGTGTGACATATGGCTTGCGGCCAAATAGTACGAGCTACAAAATGTAACAAAAAGCCAGAAAGCTTAACTTCTTGTAGACATAAAATTTTCATATGGCTAAAGTGCTGACAACTGTCCCTGACTAGATAACATTGGGTTGGTTCAGTAAGCCCTCGAATATTCCAAGAGTACACAATCATTGAGAAAGATCTAAATTCATATTTCCCTCATTGTCTAACGCAGAGGGCTTCATATTGATTGGGAGAAAATAGGTTTGGTTGAGAACCGGACTCAAATTCTTTCCAAAAGTCCAAGGTCTTCACTTTTCTTACACATATTCACCATCCTCCATAGGGGAAGGGCTACGAGAATGCGTTTTTCTATCATGGCGAGGTAGTACAAAACCCCAACAAAGGGGTTGTCTGGAAGGGAAACCGGGAAATAACGATTGTGGCCATAGGCTAGTGGGAAATAGGCGGTTCGGTCATAGTAGGATCCGGTTGGTTTGTCGGAGGAATGGTGGAAGCACTATCACCATTGTTGGCAATAGGATGATAAACAGAAGTTTGCGGTTTTGTAGGGCCCTTTGAAGCAACCCTTTTATTAGCCACAATTGTCCATCCGTCAAATGAATTTTTAGGTTTGACAAAAAAAAATTTTGTAGGAGTAGGACATGAGTCGACCACGAGAGGACATTCATGAAAATATGCTCGGATGACTTGGTAGCGAAAGTAGGTGTTCAGAAGATTGATATAAAGAACCCTTTGAGTAAATTTGGTTTCGCCGACCTAGATATCAATCGATTCTTTAAGATCCTTTGAAAGATCCACTTCAACGCACACACGACATTGAGGGTGAGCATTAAAAAAATTGGGTTTCTTATTGCAAATGAGCCATCCCAAGGGTTTGACAAGATCCCCTATAAAGGATCTTAGAGGCAAAGGTAACCCTGGAAACTCAATCCAGACAGGGACCTTGAGTTTCACCTGTTCCGAGACTTGAAAGTCTTGAGTCCAGTGAGAGAAAACAACCAATGAGTTGTGGATAAACGAAGGACCATGGTTAACAATGTCCTTGCAGGTGTTTAGGGTCTTGAAGCTTCACACCACGATTCACCCCATGGTTGTGAACCCATTTCTTTAAAAGGATCTTAGGGGGAATCGACCAACAAAATAAGCCACCAATGTGTAATTTTCAAACCAATTACATGCATTATAAAAAGTAGGTAAATCAAGAACAACATCAAGAATAGGAGTATCAGACTCATTACCTTGTTGAATACTTTTGGGATGAATTTCCAAGCTTTCTTGAGCCGTGGTTGGAAGCCACACCATTAACGAGCCCTACATCAATAGATGGGGGTGTCGACATGGAGGCCATTAAAAGGGGCAAATGCCACCCAAAGGGCGGAGTAAAGTCCCACACAATCAAAATTAATGAGTGAAAAAACTAAAAATCCTGCAAGTTTCCCTAAGGACTCTGGTATGACAGGTGTACGGACGGCGACAGACATGAACAAAAGCTAGAACCTAAACCCTAGTAGATCCCTTCCTCTCTCCAACTCAATCGGACCTATAAATTAAGCATAAATATTTTTAAGGACGTTAATTGTAAAGATATTTTAAACCATAGATAAATAAGTGTCATCTAGTGATTTATTAGTGTCAAAGTTGAAATTAAATATATTTAATTTATTCCATAAAATCTTATTTAATTTATTACATAAACACTTAATATTGGTACTTGTATTAGTGTATTTAATAATTATTGGTGTTGGACTAGTTAATTACTATGTTATTGGTTTATTTGAATAATTATATTATAAAATTTTGACATAATAAATGAAATATTTATAATAAAGATAAACATGTTAGATGATATGATGAATATAACATATAATAAAGATAAAAATGTTCCTCGATGTAATGGATCTACATATAGTGATAATATTAAATATAAAGATGTTAGTAGATCCAACATATAATAATAAGGATAAAGATGATGGTAGAGACTACTTAATCACTATAGTATTAATTTATTTGTGTGTTTATTATACAAAGTTTTATCATGATAAATGGAATATTCGGGAACAACATTGTTTCATTTTCTTTTCATTTCAAACTTTGGAATTACTAAGAGATATAAAAATATTAACATATTTATTTACAACTTGAAATTATTGCATTCAATGAATTTTATATATACCTCCCTTGAACAAGATTAAAAAGATAAAATAAAGATAAAAATGCATTCATCTCGAACCAATCAACATTGTATCCATATATCATGATCTTTTTTTGGAGATGAGAATTATTCCGTAATATTTTAAAAATAAGGATATGATTACACCCTAAAATTAATAACATGATAATTACTAACCTAGGATATATTATTAGATGAACATACAAATAATTATATTGAATGTAAATCTATTTACAAAATTATAAACTAGGGTTTGCAAGCACAAACATCCAATAAATAAGTAGCGGTGCAATTATGGCTAGAGAGATCACTTAGGTGCTTCAAGAGATAATCTAGAGGTTTCGTAAGCTGATCTAAGTAGTATGCATGTCTAAGAAGGTGTTCAAAATGTCATTATAGCTTTGTGTGCCTCAAGATCAAACCATCAAACATGGACAAAAATATTTGACAATTCTATAGATAACTGGTAATTTCATACATGTTGTTAGTGCCAAGCAGTTTTTTATGGGTTGCGTCACCTTTCTTTGCATAACCGATCGATATCTTTAGCTTTCTAGTGATGCTTTTATTTGTATTTATATCTCAGAAAAACCATAGCTTCCTTCAACCATAATTAATCAAATATTAGATACAAAAAACAAATTAAGTGTTTGAGTTAGAATGATCTTAATGTTCAACCCTAATTGATTCTCACCAATTTTTTTACTACATTTCAAACTCCATGTAGCTCTCCTCGTGCACGTTGCATTATGTTCGAAAATATTCCCTTATCCTATGCATTTTTCCTCATTCCTCAACACCGATAACAAGCTAACAACTAGAATAAGTTCCAACATAAACCCTTTTATGCTAAATTCATATGTTTGAAAACTAATAATTACCCATTTGTGATACATGTTCATGAGATTTGCCAAGATAGTTCCTTGTTCTTGCTTTAGATGATCTTTGGGTAGTGTATACACCTCAATTTTAATGCTTCTTAACTATTTATTTTATGCAGGGGATGTTGATACATTTTCCTCCTTGGCGGGTGTCTCAAGGGTGTTGGGATTGGTGTGTGATTAGACTTGGTCACATGGACTAGACCACATCATTTTAGAGATGATGTTATCATGTTGTAATTCCCTTATCATTTCCTTGTTTCTCTTGTTTGTTTACTCATTACACCCATTATGCCTACTTACTTCATTATGTTCACTTGTTTATGCTTTTTGAATTTTATTATCCCTATTTTTGGTCATCTTGGAACTTCTTATCTTCCTCTATTTGCTTTCTAGTTTTAGCTTCACATTTTTCCACCCTTTAACTTTAGAGTTTCCTCAAGGCCGATGTCATTTCTCATGTGCGATGGTGTTGGGTTTTAATTTCCTCCATATGATGTTGTTGCCTACTAATGATGGCATTGGGTATATATACCCCACTAATTTTGTTCACTATCTATTATCCCAAATTTACACCTGCTCCAAGTTTGGATAACTCATGAAGAGGGACTTAGCGATTTTTCTCTAACAAAACCATGGGAGACTCATTTAGTTTACCACGAAGTCTAGAAAATTAGTGTTCCACGAGTTCTCCTTGTGAACATACTAAATTAACTAAGCTATATCAAAAGAAACTAACACCAAGTAGTCTCTAAAAAAAATTAATTTACTAAGTACATCATGATTAAAGCTTAAAACACTTATTTCACTAAATCTGGACTTATTTTAGTCCAAGTAGCTAAAAAATATAGCCACTATTGGAATCCAATATTACTATTTTTGGATTCCAAAATGTTAAATATTGGAATTATCTGCACTCCAAAATCGCACATATTGGATTCCAATATCACATATATTAGAATCCAGAATCACATATATTGGAATCCAAAATCACCTATATTGGAATTAATCAGTGTACTCCAAAATCACATATTCGGAATCCAAAAATCAAAATATTGGAAGCCGTTAATTCTCCTTCCAAGTCCAATATATCGATTCATGAATTAAATTAATGAATCTATGAAAAAAATCGTTTAAAGATTTCAAGGAATCCAACATTGATTTGAGAAATAATTTGTGATGGCCGCTTAGCCCATATAAAATGAGATACATGTATTTTTATAAGGGCTAGCGACCCGCTAAACTTAATCTTTCCTTTGGAGTAATGTTATTATCGGTTTAAGATGTTTTTAATATTAAACTATGTAAATTTAAATATTTAAATTTCCATTAGCCAAGTGGCCACTAGGCTAATGGAATTCACGAGATGTGAGATACTTCCAAATTCAATTACTATGGTTCGATTGAACCTTGGGAAACCAGAGAATTTCTAAAGATGTTATGAAGAAACTTAAAGAGGGTGATGATTCAATTTAGGAGAATGTGATTAACTATTAAACCATTCAAGATGTATTTTCATATTTAAATTTAGATATCAAATTAACTTCATTTATTATGGTGTGATTGAACCTTGAGCATAACCAGATAATTTCAAGATGTTATGAAGAAATTAGCGAGAGGCTTACAATCCAATGTAGGATAATGTAATTAATGTAAAACTATACCAGATATATTTTCATATTTAAATTTAGATATAAAATCAATTGTAAGAGACATGGCATAAAAATTTTCATATTCAAATATGGATATGAACTTATTTAAAATTAACTGAAAAACTATCTCATATATATTTTAGTATTTAAATATAGCTATGAAATAAATTGAAATTTCTTTACTAAAGGTATAATTATAGTTAAAAATTTGAAGAATAATTTGAATTTATAATGTATCACTATTCCCAAGGATGGGCTTCCAAATCAACAATACAAAACATAGTAAAGCTCGATAAAAACTCCCTATAATTGTTTTTGTGATCTAATATAATCACAAACATCTTTGACGTCCTTGATGGTTTTTTTGGATTGAGGGTAATTTGAGGGTGTTGAAAGGACCCACATCCTTGTACATATGAGGATTTTAGAGAGGATCCACAACCTGGTTACAATGAAAGGGGACCACATATTAGGAACCCAATTGAAGCGACCATGGAACCGAAGTGAAGATGCAGCGACCGTCAACACGACCGCAGCGAGTGGGACAATTTAGAACAGCTACCAGCATCGGCAGCGAGAGGAGCAGCCACCAGTATCAGCAGCAAGCGGAGCAGCCACAAGTGTCAGCAGCGAGAGGAGCAGCCACGACCGCAGCGAGAGGAGCAGCAACCGTGAGCGGAGCAGCCACCAGCGTCAGCAGCGAGAGGAGAAGGAGCCACCAGCGTCGACAACGAGAGGAGCAGCCACCAGCGTCAGCAGTGAGAGTAAACACCAGTGTCAGCACGAGCAGAGATGCCGCCTCTAGCGGCGAAACCACCTCCGAGGAGGATCGTGCCTCGGGGGGATTTGAAACCGGGTGGGCAAGCACACAACCATGTGACTTGACCGCACCACTCCCACCCCATCGGCGACGTCCTTCAATGGTTGAAACAAAGGCCACACCACATATAAAAGTATTTTTCTTTTGACATAAAATCTATATTAAATGTTTCAGCAATTATGTAGTTCGTAACATCAATGAACTTGTTTTTCTCTAAAGATTCATCTACAAGCACTTGTATTTTTACAATTGTATGATGCATTAAACCATGACCAAACAAAGTTAAGATTCTTGAGATATAATTTGGGATTCCTAGAACCTTCATAATCAGATCATTTGGTATTGACGCAATCTTCCTATGTAAATATGAACTCGAAGCTTGCAACCTCCAAGCCAATGTTTTGAAGGAATGAAGGAATCATATCATCAACATTTGAATTTCTCGTTGATGTTCATATTGTTATTTTGAAATGTTTTTGCACAGCTTGTAATAAAAATTTCACATTAGGTCTAAGAAAATAGATTATTTTTGAGCTCGATGTAGCCAAACTTTTTTAATTATTTAAATGTCAAATCAGCCTTGTGGAGGGTGTGTGCCAAAACACACGATTTATATCAAATATGATCAATTAGGTCTGCCATCTTCCTCCACCGTAGCTTCCTCACCCAATACTCAAGTAAAGCTTAGCCATCCATAGGGAATGCTTCCAAACTTAGTGTAATGAGAAAGATCTTTATGGCTAAAGGGATAACACACAAAAATGATCCTCTAGGTTCCTTTAAGAACTCAAACTCAGTAACCTCAGGACATGAATATGTAGATATAGCATATTCCATGGTATAACTGGTCAACACTCTCTTCCACCAATGATCAACAACATGCGTCTAAGTCAAATCAACATCATGCAGCCTCTGATATTCCTCTTGGGTCCAAACGCGAGATCTATAGTACCATCTTGATCTAGATGCATACAAAAAAATCCATTCATACAACTCTATTGGAAAGTAACAAAAGAAGGTCTCATATAGCTTATGATACATGTTTTCTTATACCCATCTACGTGCATCAACCTTAGGTTCAAGTACTAAATATCTGAGAAAAATCATCCTCCGTGCTCTTAAACCATGCTTTGACACTGTCCAAGGTCAAGCACTCTGTCATCACACATCATTTTCACAACAACTTTGAAAAGAGGTCCCGGCAATGGAACCAAGATGTAGTCATTTTTACCCATCTACTAACTTCTAACCCCATTCACACCGGCCTATCACCCGGTGGGTGGTGGTCACTTACCCAAGGCACGCACGAGCACCGAGCCCCTCCTTTATGTGATAATTGTGAGAATATCTTTCCATTGTTAGAGGATTAGTTGCAGAGAAGTGAATATTCATGTAAAAGCACAACATGAGCTATCATATCCTTATACCCAAGCATTTAATAACAAGAGAAACATCATGGCATGAAATACAAAGAAAAAATCTATCATAAAATATAAGGAAATAACACTAGGGTTTGCACCCCTAAACCAGATATTCAAAATAGAGCCATATATTTATATTGATCATAGTCTCAACAACCACATTACATTCAAAAGGGTCGTATCAGACCAAATGTATCAAGATAGGGATCTAACCCATATATTAGAGGTCCTAGCTATGCTTTCTTTATTACAAAATTTTTACAGACACATCCCTTAGACATGATAACATTCCTATAGTCCTCTAATGAGAACCCCAACTCCTAGGGCCTCCTAGTATTCTCTGCAGAGCTTCACTCTTCCCATGCTATATTTCTTGGTATCTCTCTTCATGCCTTCATGTCTTTCTATTATTCTACCCAAGCATCTCTTATTATAGGATCAACACCCACCGTCATGTCTTTATTCAGGAGCAGATCGGATGCCAAGTGTTAATGTAGTCCTCCAATGGTGCATGTTTATTCAGTTACAAGCTCTCCAATTTCTATAATGATGTCTTCCTAGGAAAATTCCATACATGGAATATTATTTCCTTGACCACCAAGTCTCTAGGATGGCACCTTATCCACTCGGCATGCCTAGTCGGGTCACATTTTTCTCAAGTGCCTCCAGAACATTGAATATGGTTAAGTCCTTAGACTCTGTGCATTTCCTTGTGCATGATCCCTAGTTTCTCTTAAACCATTCTTAAACACTTATCCTGTGCACTTCTCCTCGCGTGCACTTTTTCCTATTGGTCACATGCACTTATGCACCCTTTGATACTTAGCCAATATTTTGAGGCCCAACATATCTCCACCAAAAATGCACGATCCTAAGAACTGTAGTCTACACCTAAATAAAACTATATGCATGTCTTACTCTTAATTCCCATGTCCTTATCCGGGATCTAAATATCTCCATCTCCAATTCTGTTGAACTTTGCATGTGTTGTACCTTGGATCAACTAGTTTCAAGGTGTATCGATCTTATCTACCTTGACTCGAGCTCCACATCTTGCTACAGTCATTCAATATTGAATTTTCTTTTATCTTCATATCCATTTTTCTTGCATGCCATTTGGCCATTCATTCCAAGCCACATGTCTCTCGGATGTTTACATCTCAAATATAAGAATAACATATAAGGTATATTATTGTTGTGTTTAAATCAATTAATGTATGGTTTTACAAGATCAATCATCGATTGTTGTGTTCATGCCTCGACTACCAAGTTTGGGATAGTCCACCAAGTTTTCCAGATTTAATTTGTTTTGCAATGACTGATAACTTTCTCCACGTCAACATGTAAGTTTTCCAAGTGTCATGCCACAACGCCAATAAGTAATGCTTTGACCGTTGTAAAGATTGAGATAAATAAGGAAGAAAATTTGCATTTTTGTTATAAAAGTTAAGTCAATAGTCTCCGAATTTGTTGTTTATTACTTTTTAGTCTCACGTGTTATTAAAAGTTGTCTTGTGTTTTATAGGTCAAGTCTATATAGAAATATTTTTGTAGGTTTAGATGTCTATTTTCATTGTTATAGTTTTTGGTTTTTTTGTATGTTGTGTGGATGTATAAATTCCTCTCATTCTTATCAAAATCTTGGTTATTGTAAAATATATATCATTTTAATAGTCAATAATAGTTTTATTTTTCCAAGAATGTCAATATAGTTGGAATATTTTTATTATTCTCTTTCGTCAAATTGTTTTGATCATCATATCAATTTATAGTCATAATTGTGAAAGGGGTCATTATTGTCATCGTCAAAGTCATTTTTATTTTAAAAGTGATCTCATTTTATTATTTATTTTTAATTTTTAGTTGAGTCCTATTATCGATTCAAAAGTGCCATTTTCAAATTTTTGAGTTGTCATCAAAATATTGTGTCATTGTAAAAAGTACGTAAAATAAATAAAATATTTCCTTATGGACACATTTTCAGTGTTACACGACGTCCGGAAAATAAACTATTTCACATTGTGGGGAGGAAGTTATAAAAATAAACCCAATGTGAAAATTGTTGAGCTTCATACCCAATAGGATGAGCTAGAACATGACACTTTGACGATATAGGAATAGGAGGTTGGAATTAAATCAAGGAACTCTTGTCAATCACCAACAATGGGGCTGCGTGAAGGCTGTGGTGGCATTTTGTGGTGTGAGTTTTCTTTCGATTATGAGCTTCTTTTTTCGAGTATTCATATTACAAGTGTGTTCTTGTTTCCATTTTCCAGGTTGTTTTTGTGATATGTTTGAATTATATTCCTATTCGTATATGTATTCAATGAGCAGTGTTTCCTACATAATTCCTTGAAGTAAAAACATAGTGAAAATTATGAAAACACAGAGAAAAAGTGAAATCATGATATTTGGGTTGTTGGTTGTATTGTAAAATAATGTGTATGTTTTTGGTTATTGGTTGTCCTGTAAAACCATCTATATTTTTGGGTTGTTGTTTTTCCTATAAAACCATCCTTGTAGATTGTTGGATATCCTTGAAAAACCATCCTTTTTGGGGTTATTGGCTATCTGAAAAACCTTCCTTAAAGGTTGTTGGCTCTCTTGTAAAACCATCCAGATTATAAGCACATATAGGTGGAAAGTTACGAAGGAAGTGTGATTGTTTTTCCCATAGACACACTAAAGGGGGAATGTTAGGATTATATAAATTAGTGCTTCACATATAATTTGTTAAGTTGTTGTATGGTTGGGTAGC
This sequence comes from Taxus wallichiana var. yunnanensis, assembly GCA_018340775.1. Lineage (NCBI taxonomy): Eukaryota > Viridiplantae > Streptophyta > Pinopsida > Cupressales > Taxaceae > Taxus > Taxus wallichiana. The sequence goes on along the minus strand of CM031236.1, from coordinate 27,615,062 downwards.
CGTAGAGTTATATTGGGTTGTATATGTCAAGTTGATTGGGTGTTATAACAACTCACATAATTTTCATATATCCATCCTATTATTTAGGAGATAAATATCCTCTATTATTTTATAATGGTCTGAATAATATTATTTAGTGTGATTTTATTGTGTAAACTTTGTATAATAATATGGTCTTAAGGTAGTTTTGGGGTAGTTCCTGAGGAGCAGCCAAATATTGACTGGTTGAATTCCTTCCACCTAGATTTGGAAGGAAATGTAAGATGTTATAGAAAGAGGATTTAGAGGGATTTCCAGTGTTATAATGTTTTTCTCATGATTATGAGTTTTGATAGGTCAACCAACTCAATTTGTGAAGAAGAAGGTTGTTTGTTTTCCAAGATAGGATTGTTCAAGCTAGCGGATGGAGGTAGAAGTATCTTCGTTTGAATTTTTGATTATTTTTATCAGTTGGAGAGTGAATAGGGATGAATTTTGTTCCTATTTAAGGTATTTGGAGGTCTTGAAAGTGACAAAAAGGGTGCAAACCAATTGAGTTCCTAAACATGCTTTTTGGGTAGCTCAATTTGGTGTAGAAAACTTGATTGGTATGGTTTGCATGTATGGATATTTCATGAGCTATAACAATAATGTATGTGATATAAAAGTCAAGGGGATTATAATGAGTGGTTATATGTCATATTTTATGTGTTTTGGTGTGTTCGTAAGACCCATAAGTGAAAACTGATTCTTAGAAGCAATTATTTTGAGAAGCATATGAGCCTTCTTGAGTTAGTTATGAATAATTTGATTGGTGAAAGATAATGTACAACCATGTATGATGTTAGTATGTCATATTTGACATGTGTTATGAATTTTGAGCTTTACTAATTATTTTTATAGCATTTGTGGTTGTTGGTCATCTAGGTGATGGGGTTTTGAGTTGTTTTTGAGCTTGTTGAGTGCATCCGGGCATGTCTGACCTACATGGTTCCATTATGAATTTTGTTATGAATTTATTGTTATATTTTAAATTTTTTTGGTCAAAATTATGATGTAGGACCTACCTATGTTTCATTTTTAATAAGATAAGTATATAAAAGTGATGTTTGAGTTCATTTTTGAACTAGTGGAGAGAGAGGGAAAAAGTGTGACCCACATATCAGTGTGGAACAAGTATAAAGGCATAATTTTAGAGCTTAGGAATTTTTGTAAGGATAAATAATGTTATATATCTTGTGTGCAATGGTTTGAGATCAAAACAAGTCATGTTTGTCCAATTTTGAGCGAGCTAGAAGGAGGTGTGTTTGAAGTAGGGTTTGAAGGAGGTTGGATCTAAATCTTATGATCACCATCAAATTATTTGTTCCAGAATATATTAAATGATATTCTTATCAAAATATTATGTGATGAGTACTATTCATGCAAGTCTCTTGTTGTGATTAATATCAACCAGGGGTTTAGAGGTCGGTGTTCCCTATGGGGTTGGTGCCTCACTAAATAAATATCTTGTGATGTGTAATATTCACTTGAGTCTTTATTGTGTGTAATATCAACAAATTTTTCAGTGGGTTTTCTTCCCTTTTAGGGTTTCCTACTTATATCTTGTGTTCTTGTGTACTCCTTCATGTTTATGTTCTTGTGGATGGTTGTTGCTTATTATTGAGATCTCATTATTGCATTATTGAATGTTAATGGTGCATAAAACTCAAATTGAAATTGGTTAATATTTTTAAAGGATTAATTCAGCCCCCCCCTCTCAGTCCATTGTTCTTCTAATAATTTTAATTAGAGTAAGTCATTTTGGATAAGTTTAATCACTTAAAAAGAGATCCTTGAAGCACAAAAATGGCAAGTCAACAGAGTGGTTCTTCTACTAGCAATGCACCATTGTTTGATGGAGTGAACTATTATTTTTGGAGTCTGAGGATGAGGACTCATATCATGTTCCTAGGATTTGATATTTTACAATTTGTGGAAGATGTTTATATTGTTCCAGCTACTCCTCTAATAGGTAATGCAAATAAGAAGTTGTGTAGTGATGATTCAAAGGATATGAATGATATCATGTGTGGTTTAGGTGAATCTGAGCTTGTGAAGGTGATTATTGTAAATCAAAAAAAATAATGTGGGAGAAAATCTAGGTCTTGTATGAAGGATATTCTAAGGTAAGGATATATAAGCTTCAAAATTTTAGAAATCAGTTTGAAGGGTTGAAAATGAGTGATGATGAGCCTAATAATTTCTTAGGGTTGACAAGGTTTTCAACACCATGAAAGGTCTAGGTGAAGAAGTGAAGGAAGAGGTTATAGTTCAAAAGGTTTTGAGATCTCTAACACCTAGGTTTGATTCCAAAGTTTCTTCCATTGAAGAAGCCAAGGATTTGACTCTCTTGAAAATGGATGAGTTACATGGAACCCTAACTCGTATATGAGATGAGAATTCAAAATGATAAACTTGTCAAGAAGGAGATAGATTTCAATGTTGAAAATAAGACAAAGAACGATAAGACAAAAAAAGATGATATTTCTCATGAGATGGATGATGATGAGTTGTTTACCATGGTTACTTAAGAGATTGAATGTTGTTTCTGGGAAATACAAAGGTAAGCTTCCTTATAAATGTTTTAATTGTGGTAAAGTAGGTCATTTTTCTATCAAGTGTCCTCATAAGCAAAATCGGGAGATCATGATGAACATGATCATGATGGAGATCATGACAAGAAGTATCACAAGTATGATAAAGGCAAGAAGAGATTTAAGAATTTTGACAACAAGAAGAAGAGATTTTATACAAAGGAAGAGGCTTGCTTATTTGATGCTAGTATTGTGTTTTAGATTATGTTTCGAATCTGATCATGAAGATGTTGGAGATGAGGTGTTTTCATGACTAAATATTCCATGAGATCTACTAGTGGTGGTTCTTCATTATTAGGTGATTTCATATCAGGTTCTTGCAAAGATTCTAAGGAAGAAGAAGATGATGTTGAAGATGATCTTGTGTGTATCCAAACTGAGTTAAGGCATGCTGAAAAGAAGAACAAGAAGCTAAGATATCAATTCAAAGGATTTGAAGATAAGATTCATGATCTAGAAGATAAGAATTGGTCTAAAACAAGCAAGCTAAATGAGACAGTTAGAATGCTAGAAGAAAAGGTAAAGTTTCTAGTCACTAGTTTTCAAGACAAAGAGAGTAAATGCATGAAATTTGAAGAGGATATAAGTTCTAAGGGCAATGTTATCACCAACTTACAACACCCTATGAATTTCGTACTTGTGATTTTACTGGGCAATCAGTGTAATTGGGTAACATGGAATTATCTCAAGGTGTGGGTGGGACCTTGCAGTTGAGAGAATTCTTCAGAGTACATTGGTTCCTCTTCCTAATCTAATACTAGAATTACCCCTAATGCTGGAAATACACTTATCTAATTCTATTATATGATTCTAAGGGACCATAGAGAGAGAGAGAGAGAGAGAGAGAGAAATGCATGAAAAATGGGAAATCCTACACTAAGGAGGTGATAACAACAAGAAAAGGGAGTGAGATACACTTCTGATGGAGAAAATTGAAGAGAAATGCAACTAAGAGAGGCCAAGATAGCTTTGACACAGTCCTAAAATAACATTTAACACCAAATCCCCATGAAACACAACAACACAAGCCTGAAAATAATAGAAACATGCACATAATAGAATAGAAATAACAAAGAGGTAAGGAAAGACAAGAAAATAAATGCAAGGGTTGAGAGAACACCACAAACACATATTTTATTGCTTCAAACGATCACACAGTCCATTATATCTACAAAATAGAGGAAAAATACATCCTACAGGCCCATGTGAAGGATTACAACTCAATGAAATTGAGAAACAAAAATGCAAGAGTTTCCCTAAGTCCCATAATATCTCCCCTTCAAAATGAGAAGAGTTTACAATATATAGAAGTGAATGAGAGAAGAGAGAAAAGTGAAACTTGGATTTCTACTCCCACCCACCAAAAAAATTCATTAAATGGTCTAAAAATGCATGGGCATCCTTACAAATCATTCCCCCCATGTACTTTATCCTGTGGAAGAAGAAAAGGGTGTCATACTTCATTAATTGTAGTGGTTGGGCCTGAAACTATACATTTTCGTGCTTTGTGGTTTGTGTATATCTAACCTAAATAAAATTTATAAATTCAATCCCTAATATATTGCATATAGGACGTTGAGACCTTTTCAAGGATATTAAGTTTGCAAAAACGGAGTAACAAGTCAAAAGTTATGGCCATTTTAAGTTTGCTCGAAAAAATTCGTTTTCCTTTATTGCACGGCATTTTCCTTTGTTGCGTGGATTTTTCTCACAATTTTCCCTTTGTTGCATGGATTTTTTCATGGACTTTTTATTTTTTGCACGGATTTTTCTACGGATTTTCCCTTTGTTGCACAGCTTTTTCCCACGACATTTTCTTTTTTGCTGCACAATTTTTCCCACAAATTTTTCCTTTATGACATTTTCTCTAATTTTTTAACTAACTCCTTAGAATTTTATTGGATTGGGGAGTTAGGAGAAATTAAGTAGCGTGCCTCAAAGCCCATTTTTCTCAATTTTACTCAATTTTGCTCAAATTTGGCTAAGAATTGAACTCCTTTTCCTTTAGAAGAAGGGAAATGCACCAATGACCCCAAGTGCTCCCAAATCAACTGCAAGTGTTTTGAAACATGGGAATTTACCTGACATCTCTAGATTCTCCATTAAAGTCTTGATTAACTTCCCAAGTCCAATTTCCTCCCAGGTTGTCCATTTTTTACTCGGGGTAAAAATGGATAATGATTTGGCAAATCACGGGGACATTTGCCTGTTAAATGGACTAACCAGGTGGCCTCAAGCATCCATTAGGCATGGAGTCATCCTAATAAACACAAATCTGATCTGAAACTCTAAAATCTGGTCCTTGAGCCACTTGAAACACTGCTGAAACTGGAGCTGATCTAAAGCCCAAATTTTCCATCTCATTATAATAATTTTCTGAATTTGGTTTTATGAGACTAGAAAATTGTTTTGAACCTAAATTTCACTTCTCCCTTTCCTCTACAAATATGATTTGTTGGGACTAAAAATGAAGATACAAACCTGCCCCAAGATCTGAATCCTTCCAAGTATGAAGCACAATTGAACTGATGATTTCTTGGCAAGGATGAAACACTGAAAAGTCTAGAAACACTTGTTGATTTGGCTACACTTTGAAATGCCTTACAAGATCTGATTTCCCCAAGCGTTTCCTCTAATGGACTATGAGTGGGAAACAAAACACCACAACACACTATGTACAAAAGAGGAAGATCATACACACCCCAAGTGGAACATGCAGAGTGTGCACAAGCACTTCTTCTACTAAAAGCAACCTACTCCTACCAAAAAAACATTGTGCTAAAAACACTTAGAGGAATGAGAATTCTAAACTAATATGTACAAGGGTGAGAATTCACTTTAGTAACAATGCTTGAGATAGATTCCATTGACTGGAATCTACAATTCTTCACCATCCAACTTAGCCAGTCGAAAGCATTGCTACTCTTACATTCCATGATCATGTAGGGACCACTCCATATTGCATCAAACTTGGAATGCTTTCCCATTTTTTCCCTATCAACATCCCACTTCAGCACCAAATCTCCTTCTTGGAATTTTATTTCTTTGGCCTTCTTGTCAAAGCTCCTCTTTATCAATGTTTTATCTTTCTCTATGGTTTTCACTTGCATGCTCTCTTGTTTCTTCCAACTCCATGAGTTCCGCATACCTAGATTCCATGGGTCCAAACTCAACTAACTCCATGTACTTAAGAATCTCCAATGTTGAAAACTCGAGTGATATAGGTAACCTTTCCTCTCTTCTATAGACTATCTTGTATGGATAACTGCTGCATTGACCTCTTTGGTGTAATTATATCAGCCCACAATGTTGATTTGAGCTTTACGTGCTAGGTTATCTAATTTTCATCTAGTGTCCTTATTATTCTCAAAGAAGTGTTTATTCATGGAATCAGCTTTCCCATTACCCTGGGGTAATAATTATATGAAGTGATAAGATATACTCCATTTCTAACAGCCCATTCAGTGATCCTTGTGCAAAGAAATTCCAAAGAATTTTCTAATATGATTGTGGCAAGTACACCAAACCTTATGACTATACCTTCATAGAAGTCCATTATTTTAGACAAATTTACTTCCTTGAGTGTTATCGCTTCGGTCCACTTGGTGAAATAATCTGTTGTTAGTATCCACTTGTGGCCTTGGCTTGACTTGGGATTAATGACCCCAATGAATTCTAATCCCCATTGCATGAAAGGATGATCTAATGAGATTGGATGAAGGGAAAGTGCTGCTAGCTTTTCTTTCCCAGTGAAGAATGCACATTTCTTACACTTTTTAATCCATGCATAGAAGTCATTAAACAGTGTAGGCCAATAATAACCAACCTTCATGATCTTGAGGTTATTACTCGTGGAGCAAAGTGGCCTCCCGCTTCTCCATCATGGAATTCATGTAGCACCTTCTCAATCTGATTTTTTCCAATGCACCTTAAGAGAAATCCATTCATATCTTTCTTGAAAAAAAACGCCATCTACAAGAACATATGGGATGGATTAGAGCTTGAAATACACTTTTTTTGGTTTTCTTAACTCTAGAGGGCATAGGCATATTTGAAGGAAATTAATAATATCTTGAGTCCAACAAAGAGTGGGCATACCATATGTGGCTTGTTCTTGGTTATCTTGGAGCACTAGGATAGCTCCTCCATCTTTTGACTCAACATGCCGATTAGAAGCTAGTTACTCACACAAACCTTTATCATGGACCAATTTGGTTACCTTGATCTCTATATCATAATCCATGATGCGAGTGATCCAACCTACCCTTTTCTCATTCAAATCCTTTTTCAGGAGAAAATATTTGACCCTGACATGAGACACTAACAACTTGAATCTTATTGTTGGAAACCAAGTGTCTAAATTTCTTCAGATCCTAATGATAGCTAAGACATGCTTTTCAATAAGAGTACCTCATCTCATAGTCTTCCAATATCTGGATGAAGAATGCTACAGAATACTCAATCCTTCTTTATTTAGTTGTACCAAGATGGTTAAGATTGTATCCAAATTGCCAAAGTCATAGAGAATGAATTCCTCTGAAAAATATAGATTAATGAGATTTGGGGCTTAAGATATGGATTGTTTGATGCCCTCAAAACTATCTTTACCCTCGATTTCCATTTTAATGCAAGGTTTTCTTTAACATCATCGTTAGTTGCACGACAAGAGTGGAAACATCAGGCACAAATCTATGAACAAAATTAATTCTCCCCAAGAAACTTTGGAGAGCCTTCTTGTGACTTAGAAATGGTAGAGCACGGATATCTTCAACTCTTTCAAGATCAATGGTTAGCCCTTCCTTGAAACAATGTGGCCCAAGAGCTTTCCTTCATGAGCCAATAATACACATTTTTTGGGATTCAAAGACACCTGAATCTCCTACATATTTAGAAAACTTTCCTGAGGTGAAAGAGGTGGTCTATTGCATTTTTTTAGAACACGATGATATCATCAAGATAGAAAAACACTATCTTATTAATCAACCCTTTAAAGGCCATATCCATAGCTCTTTGGAAATTAGCTACGACATTTGATAGTCTAAAAGGCATTTTCCTATAAGCATATGTCCCCCATTTTGTAGTGAAGGTTGTTTTGAACTAATCATCTTCTTTCACCATGATCTGATTATAGCTGAATAGCCATCCAACAATGAGAATCTCTCTGAACCAACTAATACTTGTAAGATTTTATCCATGGAAGGGAGTGGGTAGTGGTCTTTGAGTGAAGCTCTATTCAAATCACGAAGTCCACGCATAACCTAATTTCTCCATTTCTCTTTCTCACTGGTACCAAGTTTGCAACCCAACTTGAGTGCTTGATTGGAAAAATGATATTATCCTCTATCAGTTTATTCAATTCTTTTCTCATGAGGGGTTCAATATGAGGATTCACCGACCTTTGCTTCTTCCTGATGGGCTTAGATTATGGATCCAATTCAATAGTATGTTGTGCCAATTTTGGATTGAAACCTCTCAAATATTTATAATTCCAGAAAATATATCCGGAAATTCTTGGCAAAGTTGGATAAAATCATATTTTTCTTATTGAGTACTTACCTTGCCAATTTGTAGCACCTTACCTTCACCTACTAAAATAGATTCTGAATCTTCACCCTTGACTGAATATTAGATTTCTCCTTCCGAAATTGGTCATTAGGATTGAAGATAGACTCCAAAGTCACTAAACCTTTAGGGATTTTTTTCTCAGCTAAACCACTTGGTCACCATATTGTTTCTCCACTTTTGCCTAATTTATAACGGAGAATTAAAGTTATTCTTGAAGAAAATTTATGATTTGTTGATCACTTTAAAATACTTTCAAGCTAGTATTGTTTTTAGGGACAATTGGTCTTACTACCACTTTGATATGGGGCTGAGTTTGGTCTTTCTTTATACTTTCCACAACGTCAAACATTACCCCAATAGTTGCAAGTCTATCCGCATGCCTCATTCTTCTTCCTTGGTATGGCCCCAATGTTGAATGCTTCAAAGTATTCAATGAGATCCCATACCATATGCTTATATATTTTTATAAGATCATTCTTAGCAGTGTTGATTCCTTTAACTTAGTTTAGAACCAACTCACTATCCCCAAACACTTGCAATTTCTCAATACCTTTCTTTCTTTCCCAATGCAATCCTTGGATCAATGCTTCATACTCAGTTGTGTTGTTTGAACAAGTAAACTGAAAACAAAAATTTGAGTAGTATTTTATACCTTTAGGTGACACAAGCATTTCTCCTCCTTCGGCACCTTGTCTACTCCTTAATCCGTAAAAGAACACTTTCCATACTTTGTTGTCATGTTTACCATCTAGTTTGGTGATTCTAGGGAGAGTTGAATTTTCTTCGTGAAAGTAATAAATTCCCAACTCATCTTCCTCCATTTCCTTGTAAGGATAAAATTCATACCTTTTTTTCCCACTCATCAAGAGTTAAGTCTGGAATGCCTCCAACTTTGGTATTTGTCTCTGAAGTGCTTGGGAAATCTTCTTGGTCAAAAGCTGAGCAATTTGCATTGATTGGACTTGGTACATGAGGCTCAATATGGAAGTTTGCAATAGGTTTAGATCGGATTGTATCCTTAGCTCCATACCTCATTCTGAATAGCATATGTGACCAATCAATAGACAAGTAGCCTCCAATTTTAGCGGTGAAGTCTTGAGACAAGCATAGAGAAAAGAGTGGTGGAAAGTCAATAACTGACACATCTTGCAATACTATGACATTTGGGCATGCATGTAGTGTAAGGATCAAACCTTTGATCACACCAATAATTTTCATTATTGTTCCATCTAATTGCACTACACCTCTAGAAATGACTTCATACTGAAGGCCCAATTGATCAGCTATTTACTTGGGCATTGCATAATCTGTTTGGTCAAGAATCAATCTGTAATTGTGTACAACATTTCGCTAATATATAGAATGGTGGAGGCTTCATATTTTTACCTTATTGACCTCCTTAACTGCCTTCTTGTGGAGCTTGATTAGTGAGCACATTTTCTTGATTCTTGGGTGGCTCATTTGATGTTAACCAATTTTTCATGGTTGCTTGCAATAGATCTCTTTGGCACGGATTGCTAATGACTCCCACATTGAGATGTTGACATTTGTTTTCTTCATTTTCTCTATGATATTGAAAGGAGAAGAGATATCTTTATGCTTTACTTTGCTTTTTACAACCTTCTCATGTACATGAGTTGCTACAACTAGTACATGAGCTGGTCTAGAAGGTGGCTTGGGCTGATTATGTACATTTGGAGCTGCACTTGGATTGCTAACTCCTTGTAGAGTGATAAAGGGTTGAGTATCACTTGGATTAGATGACTTCCCTTCCTATAAATTCCTCTTTTTAGACCTTTTGTTCATTTCCACACCTTAAGAAGGAGCTTGATTTATGCCACAAAAATCCTCAACTTGCTAATTCACAAGTGTAGTTTCACTTGGAGGTGCTTCTTGGGTAGCTTACTCTCATCGAATTTTTTCTTGAGGCACACTAACCATTGTCATCATCAAATTTTGGTCCATAGAACCATTGAAACATGTTGATTGATTGTGAGGTTGATTGCATGGGAAACACCATTCATACTTCTTGTATATAAGAAAAACTTGGAAAACTATGTAAACTAGACTAACACCTAGTATTCTAAAGCTTAACCAAATCAATCAATAACCATCATGATAAGAGATAAGCAAATTAACTTCAAAATCATGCATTATAAATGAAACAAGTAACATGTTAATTTTATTCTACTCTTTAGAAATCTTAATGAAAGTGAACCTAGTTTATATTCTAAGCAATCAAATTATGTGTTGTTTGCTCCCAAAAATAGTGAAGAGATCTCTCCAAGTTGGCTACAAGTCCAAGCTTTGATCTTCCCTTACTAACTAGATTTGGAGTGGATGGATGCAATATGGAGGAGTTCTAAAAATGGAGTATGGCCAAGTTCAATTTGTTTTATAGCTTAAATCTATCACAAATGATGTCTGATGCCTTTCTAAAGTGCTTGAGAGATTTTGTTATATAAATAAGGTGTAAAGATAAGAGGGAGGGGTGACCCTTCTATTTATAGATTTTGGTTTGGAAAAGAATGAAATCCTAGTACATGTGGGACAAATAGTAAAGTCCAAAAATCACTTTATGGATTAGAAGAGGTTAAACATGCCTTAGGAAATTTAATCTAGGTTTAGGCTAATTAATCATAATTAGTGAGGAATTAGGAGTCTGAGAGAGTTGTGAGAGGTCTACTCAATCCAATGAAATGGATTGATAACCTAGGAAGCTAGTAGAAGGGGATTATAAGAGGGTTCAACTAACAAGAGGAGCTATATTATACTGATTAGTCATTTATAGGAGGAATACAAGAAAAAGGATGTTATAAAAGGAGAGTTAGATAGGCCTAATTTCCAAGGTGTTTTTAATTTGTCGGGAGTAGAATAGTTAGGGCAATATTAAGAATAATATTGCTTTGATCAAACTATAGGTGTCTAGATTTTCCCCTCTTTGGGGTGGCATAAGCTACGCCACTTCAAAGAAAGTAGAAAAACACAAGCGGTTACAATTTTTTTGGAAGGAGTAGGAGAAAAATTAGTAGAGTGAAGGATGTGCCCTTGAGTGTCGATAGGGTGACGAAGGAGGTAGATCAACGATAAAAAAGAAGAGTAAAAAAATATATAAGAATGAGGAGGAACATGATGATTTTATGTGAAAAATATAAGAATCATGAAGAAATAAGAAAATAATAAGGAAGTGATATTGAGTTATCAACTATTTTGCATTGCATAAGACAATATTTATTACATCAATCAATAACCATGTAAACTAGACTAACACCTAGTAGTCTAAAGCTTAACCAAATCAATCAATAACCATCATGATAAGAGATAAGAAAATTAACTTCAAAAGCATGCATTATAAATGAAACAAACAAACATGCTAAGTTTATTTTACTCTTTAGAAATATTAATGAAAGTGAACCTAGTTTAGATTCTAAGCAATCAAATTGTGTGTTGTTTGCTCCCAAAAATAGTGAAGAGATCTCTCCAAGTTGGCTACAAGGCCAAGCTTGGATCTTCCCTTACTAACTAGATTTGGAGTGGATGGATGCAATATGGAGGAGCTCTTAACAATGGAGTATGGCCAAGATCAAGTTGTTTTATAGCTTAAAGCTATCAAAAATGATGTATAATTCCTTTCCAAAGTTCTTGAGAGATTTTTTATTTAAACAAGGTGTAAGGATAAAAGGGAGGGGTGACCCTTCTATTTATATATTTTGGTTTGGAAGAGAATGAAATCCTAGTGCATGTGGGACAAATGAGAAGTCCATAAAGTACTTTATGGATTAGAAGAGGTTAAACATGCCTTAGGCTAGTTAATCTAGGTTTAGGCTAATTAATCATGATTAGTGAGGAATTAGAGTTTGAGAGAGTTGTGAGAGGTCTACTCAATCTAATGAAATGGATTGATAACCTAGGAAGCTAGTAGAAGTGGTTTAGAATGGGATTAGAAGAGGTTTCAACTAACAAGAGACTATATTATCCTAATTAGTTAGTTATAGGAGGAATACGAGAAAAGGATGTCGTAAAAGGAGAGTTAGATAGGCCTAATTGATGAGGTGTCATTAATTTGCAAGGAGTAGAATAGTTAGTGCAATATTAAGAATAAGATTTCTTTGATCAAACTATAGGTGTCTACATTTTCCCCTCTTTGGGGTGGCATAAATACGCCATTTCAAAGAAATTATACAAGCATAAACAAGTAAATATTTTGAAAGGGATAGAATAAAAATGAGTATAATGAAGGATTCCCCCTCGATTGTCTATGGGGTGATGGAAGAACTCGATCAATGATTAAAAAATATGAAAGAAAGAGAACAGGAGAAAGAATAGTGTGAAGAAGAAGAAAAGAAAGGGGATATAGAAGAAAAGGAGTATGAGGAAGGGGGATGAGCTAACATCCATCCAAGGGCATTTAAAAAAAATTATTTTTCATCATATTTCTAGTCATCTTCATCATCGGTCCTTATTAATAATGAACAAAAGTGTAGTATGAAATGAAAATCCATATACGAACAAATGTCCATTGCTAAAAACACCAACTCCATTCAACATACAAAATGTAATGCAATACGAGAAAGTAAAAATTTTAACCTAACAGAGAAACAAATAAAAACACACACATTTAAACCAACAACATCTAAGATATTTGTACCAATGTGTTATTATCGAGCTTCAATTTCATCCTATTCATGTGAAATGACAATGGCTAAAAATGGTGCCCCAAGCAAGGATACATGCAAGGGGAATAACGAAGGACACTTGGGTCCAATGATAAAGCATTGTGCACTACTGAAACAAAGATTAGGAAACTTTTTGACCCAAAGTATAGATGAAACATATAGACTAGCTTATTATAGAGGCGAGATGGATGAAGGGGAAGCGCAAAGACAATGGCATAGAACGGTCATTTTTTTCAAAATTCAAAATGTGCAACGGTCGGTCGGCCTCCCCCAAAGTTTCAAACAAAGTGTTGGATGCAAGCCATAGTTTGTCGATTCTTACGCTACGAAATGTCTTGGGCCTAGAATAACAGAGGATCTTCACGTTCCCAATGGTAACCCCTTGAGTGATTTGCCTTGTCAAGATTCTCTTCAGACAGATTTTGTCTTCGTCTCTCTGGTGGATTCGACCGACTTGGCTGCCCAACTCACCCTTCTCGGTGACAGAGCTATTTTTGCTAAATTCATGGGCCACCATCTCTTGGTTGAAGGTATCCATTACTTGTGGTAGTGGTCTCCACATTTTTTTCCTCGAAAAGGGTTTTTTTCTCATTATCTTTCAAAGTTCAGCACAGAGGGATGATACCTTGGAGAGGAAAGGCTCTCTTTTCTCTGAATTGGGTTTGCATATTCATGAGTGGTCTACTCACTTTGATCTAGTTTAAGTGGAGATGGATGGCCTTCACATTTGGATTAGATTGTATTCTCTACCTTGTGAATTTTGGTCCTCCTCCATTCTCACTAAATTATGCTCCAGCTTAGGCCGTGTTGTGCACATTGACCCTGTTACTTTGGAAGGTACTCTCTCTTCCTTTGTCAGGATATGCATCTCTATTGATCCCTCCATTAAATTAAAGGAATTCATAGTCATATCCACCCCCACAGATTATTGGGTCCATAAAGTGGACTATGAGGCCATTCCGAGACAATGCTTTCAAATGCAAACAGCCTAGGCATTTGCATAAATTCTGTAAAAATCCTCCCATTTCCAGCGCTGTCGCCTGGAGGAAAAATATTTCTCCATCTTCGGCCTCCCTCTCTGTTGGTCCTCTTTCTTCCGGGCCTGATCCTTCTAAGGTTGTTGACCCCCCTGTCCCACTCCTATGTTTGAGCCTCTCATGCTTGATCCGAGCACTATCTCCTTGGTCAAAGAAACAACATCAGTAGTTCAAGATTCTACTAGAATATTGTCTCTTTTCTAGGAAGGTATTGCGTTGGGCCTTGGTGCTGATGCTACCTCCCTAGAAAAATGGGTAAATGAGAAGGATGAAGTGCTTCTTTCACTCAATGGTTCTTCTGAGGATCTCTCTTCTAGCTCAGACAATGCTCTCATTGATCCCTCTCTAGCTAACTTGCAGTAAATTTCTATCCTACCGACTCTAGCCATTCTAAACATGGATAGGGGGCCGAAAGCTCATCCTAGTCGACCCTCTAGAAATACCCTTTCTCTCAAAGACATCGTAGTAGGTAAGCAGCTCCAGCTTCATTCCTTTTTCCATCCTCAAGTAGGAGAGGCGGGTCCTCTCTGAAGATCCAATGATCCTTTTCTCTTGGAATGTTAGGGGTTTGAACGCCCCTAACAAACAACGTCTGTTGAGACGTTATGCTCTTGATACTAAAGATTTCTTATGTCTTATTCAAGAAACTAAGATGTCCTCCAAGGATTGTAAGTCCGGCTGGTTTCGTAAGTGGAAAGGTTGGGAAGGTTGCTTCTCGGACTCTCTTGGTGCCTCTGGCGGCCTGGGAGTTCTCTGGAATTCCAATTTTTGTCATCTTGAGCCTTTATTGGTTGACCCCAATTTCATTTGGTGTAAAGTTTTCATCAAACATTCTGATGTGTCCTTTTCTTTGTAATATCTATGGTCCTAACACTCCATTAAAAAAGGGAGCTTTGGTCAAAGATTCAGACAATTCTTGATCCTGTTCAGAATTTCAAGACTATTGTGGCCAGGGATTTCAATGCTACCCTCTCCGACAAAGATAAAAGAGGTGGCATTAACTGGCAGCCTCGTTCTCAATTGGACTTCACCTCCTTTGTTTCTACTGCCAAGTTAATCGATTTGGAACCCAGCTCTAGGTGGTTTACTTGGAATAATCGGCGTATTGGGTTTAGCTCTATGGCGGTTCATTTGGATTGCTTCTGGTCTCTGAAGATTGGCTTCAACAAAACTTTCTCATCAAATGCTTTGTTCTTCCTCTCTCTGGATCTCGATCACTTTCCAGTCTCCCTCAACATTTCTTTTGACATCCCCGCGTCGCTCCCCTTTCAAATTTGAGTCCATGTGGTTGCAGGACCCTTCTCTTAGGCCTCTTATTCACTCTTGGTGGGATTCCTTCGAGGTGGAAGGGACGTGGATGTTCAAACTCTCTAAGAAGCTTTCTCTATTAAAAGACAAATTGTAGGAATGGAATTTTTCCTATTTCAAAACATTTTTCAAGAAAAATAGAGGGTTGAGAAAGCTTTGCGCCTTCTTAATGAATCGGTCTTCTCTAGAGGTATGTTTCAGGAAGATTTCATCAACGAAAAATCTCTTCTTAGCGAGCTTGGTGATCTTCTGCTTAAAGAAGAAATTCATTGGAGATAGAAATCACGTGAAATCTAGCTGGCCGATGGAGACAAGAACACCAAATTCTTCCACGCTTCTGTCAAAGCTAGAAGAAATGTCAATTACATTTCCTCACTGAAGTTAGCTGATGATTCAGTGTTGTCCTCTCAATCTTTGATTAAATCAGAGACGGTCACATTTTTTCAAAATCTTTTGAATGGTGATGAGGCCTCTCCTTTGGTAGAACAACATTCTTTCCTTGATCAGATTCCGAGCTTAGTTGATGACAGTGATAACAACAAACTTCTCTCCCCTTTTTCAATGGATGAAGTTTGCAGGATCATTTTCTCTATGCAAAGGGATAAAGCACCTAGTCCGGATGGTTTTCCTACCTCGTTTTTCCAAGACTTTTGGGACGTCATTAAGGACACCGTGTGGCAATCATGGAGGAATCCAGATGTTTAGGCAAGCTCCTTGGTGCTCTCAATCACACCTTTATTTGCATGTTCCCTAAAAAGGCACAAGTTGTCTCTCTTGATGATTTCAGGCCGATCTCCCTTTGCAATACTTCCTATAAAATTATTTCAAAGGCTATAGCATCTAGGTTGAGTGTTCTTCTGCATAAGCTCGTAGTGCAGAACAAAGCGGTTTCATTCCAGGAAGATCTATTGTTGATGGTATAATCATTTCCCATGAAATGATTCACACTCTTCACTCCTCCAACCGCTCTGGTATGATGATCAAATTGGATTTCAGCAAAGCCTATGATCGTATTAATTGGAGATTCCTTTGTAAATCCCTTCAAGCTATGGGCTTTGGCAATCACTTTTGTAATTGGATTTTCAACTGTATTTCTTCTCCATGGTTTTTAGTTCTGGTTAATGGTTTTGCTGAAGGCTTCTTCAGTAGTAGCAGAGGTATTAGGCAAGGTGATCCACTTTCCTCCTTCCTTTTCATCCTGGTCGCAGAGGCTCTTAGTCGAAGTATTAAAGCAACTCTCCAAGTCGGAGAGCTCAAGGGTTTTAGGCTGACCACCAACCTTCCCCCCCTTTCACACCAACATTTCGTCGACAATACCTTCCTTTTTGGTCAAGTGTCCATTCCGGAAGCACGTTGCCTTTCCTCTTACTGGACTCCTATTCGATGGCCTCTGGTCAGGTAATAAACTATCAAAAATCTGTTATTTTTTTCTTCAATGTCACTCCCAGGCTGCAGGGTAGGATTAAGGCAATTTTAGGCTTTGCGGTGGGTTCCCTCCCCCATAAATATTTGGGGATCCCTCTTTTTCTAGTAATGGTAAAGTGAATCTTTGGGACGGGCTTCTCAACTCTTTGTCGGCTAGATTGCTTTCATGGAAAGGAAAATGGTTGTCCTTGGCTGGTCATGCACTCCTGATCAACTCTGTCCTCCTGCCCTTCCGATTTATATGTTGTCGGTCTTGTTGATTCCAAAGATTGTTTTGCACAAAATTGAGAAATTAGTCAGAACCTTCCTTTGGCAAGGGAATAATGAAGAGAGAAAATTTCATTTGGTGAAGTGGGAGACTGTCAAGCTCCCCAAATCTCTTGGCGGCCTGGGCATTCTTGATTTGGCTCTTCAGAATCAGGCCCTCGGTGCCAAACTTGTTTGGAATTTTATCACCGATTCTAAACGGCTGGCTTTTCAGTTCTTTCACATAAATATCTCGAGGCGGGTCATCCTGAGCTCCTACTCTCCAGCATTGAGCTTCCCAAAGGCTCTCATATTTGGAACTTTTTATGCAAGTGCAAATCCGTGATCGCAGACTCGGTCTCTGGAAAATCAACAATGGTCAATTAGTCACCTTTTGGGAGGATAGCTGGAATGGGTCTCACCCACTTAACCTTATTTCCAATCTTAACAGAGTCATGAATGTTACCAGTGTCACTTGGGGCACTAAAGTAGCTGATTTTGGTCGTCAACATCCGAATGGCTCTCCATCATGGGAATGGAAAAATCTTTCGACCATCGGGGCTTCCCTTCAAGAATCTAATACTCTTTCTGAAGCCCTTCAGGCTAGGCATGTTCATTTCAACATAGGTGAGGATAATCTGATTTGGCTCGGTGATAATTCAGGAAATTATAAGGTGAAAGCCGGTTATGCTCACCTCATTTCTCAGTCAAGTTTGGGTTCTCCCAGCCCCTTGGGTTGTTGGCACCCCAATATTTTTCCCAAGGTGGCCATCTTTGGTTGGTTGGTTCTTAAAAAGAAATTTCTTACTCAGGTGAGGAGAAGAAATTGGGGCTATGTTGGTCCCTCTAAATGTGTGCTCTGTGGTGAAGCCGAGGAAGATCAGGACCATTTGTTCCTCTTTTGTTCTTTCACCTCCAACTGTTGGCACTGGCTTCTTTCCAAATTGAATCTTGTCTGGGCTCCTTGTAATAATATTGTTGATACGCTCCTCTCCTGGCCCAGGTGTGGTAAAGACAGTTCTCTCAGCTCCATTTGGCTCATAGCTCCTTCTTCCTCATTTGGCATATTTGGTGGGAGTGAAATCTTCATTTTTTTAGAGAGCAGTCTGTTGAGCTCCCTACTTTTCTAAATAAACTGGAAGTAGCCATCTCTGAGAATGTCAGCAAAAATAGTCTCTCGAACCCCACTTTCTCTTCTAGTGATGCGACTATCAGAAATTCTTGGCCTCTCATCAAACTCCCCAGTCCTGGTTCAATCATCAAGAAAGGTCTTTCCCAAGTTGAGAAATTAATCAGAAGAAAAAGGGTCAAATGGCGCCCTCCCCTATGGGCATGTGGAAACTGAACTTTGATGGGGCTTCTAGGGGTAACCCAGGTAAATCGTAAGGGTTGCATTATCAGGAGTGATTCAAGCACTCTCATCTCCGTTGGTTCCTTCCCTATCCTGGACTATTCCTACAATTTAGCCGAAGCTCAAGCTCTTTTAGAAGGTGTCAAATTGGCTGTCAATCTAGGGTGTGAAACTCTTTTCATTGAAGGTGATTCCCAAATCATTATTCACGCAATCTCTCGTGGGTCTTCCCCCTCTTGGAAATTAAATCCCTTCATCTCCAACATTCTTTTTTGGCTTGGCAAATTACGCACATGGCACATCAATCACATTTTTCATGAAGCTAACCAAGCAGCTGGATCTTCTCGCCAATTATGCCATTGATTACCCTACCGCCACCATCATTTCGAGACACGCAGAAGCCTAGCTAGGCCTCTCCTTCATCTTGTCACACGAACTGCAGGGTACTCGGTCTCATCTTGGATTTACTCTTCCGCATATGTAAAACCTTTTTTAAGCGCAGGTGCAGGATGGTGGTGGTTTATCATCCCACTCTTTGTCTTATCACATTTCTGTTAGTTTTATTTCTTTGGTTATGGCATTTTTAGGTTTTCCATTTGTTTTTATGAGGGATCCATTCCAAATGAAGCTTCTACCCTTGATATAGATAGGGACCGTCTCTCAAAAATCTTTCGCTACTCCTCTCATGAGGAAGCTGAAGCAATTGAAACTATCTTGGGTGATGCATACCTTTTCAATTATAGGTGCACCCTCTCTAACACGGAAATTTCTTTAACCTTTGTTTCTTTCTGCATGTTGTTGCATAGGGACACTGTTTTGGTTGAGTTCATGGCGAATGAAGAGATCTATCCTGTATACAGCATTGGTCTACATGACGAACTGACAGATTTCACCCTCCATGATCCCCTCCTGTGGGTTGATGAAATGGATGAGCTAGCTATAGGTTCTGGATGCAACATTCAATGGCTCTGCAGTCAATATCGAGACCTCCTCCGCTATGCTCAACATGCATAGTCACTATTTTTGGCGGGTCGTCTCGACCATAGGCTCCTCCCCGAAGTGCATATTGATGAAGCTCAGTATCTTGTTCAAGCCACGATTGAAAAATGGTGGGAACTTAAGTTTAGGGCCATTGGCGCTTTCCACCCCCTTCTGCGGGAGGCCAATAGGTGTGCGGGTACACAGATTGATTGATTGCTCTACTTTGGCCTTGTTTCCTGGTTCACAGTGTTTGCCTCTGTTCTTGTATTTGGTCCTTCCTTTCTCCTCTTCCTCTTGTTTCTTTCTTTGTTTCTCCTCTTCCTCTTCCCCCTCTCTTCTTCTTCTACTCCCCATTTACTTTCCCTTCTTTGTCTAGTTAGGGCCTAACCCCCCGGTTCATAGCTCCGGTCAACAGCTTTTATTAATAAAAACATATAGACTAGCTTTGTTAACAAAGGTAGATCAAAATGATTCGTGTGTTATTTATGATGAGAACAAGCAAGAACCAAAGAGTGACATTTTGTAGGATGATTGTTTGGTTTTTAGAAGTTTTCTTAAATATATTTGAATGTTTTTATTTTGAAATTTTTCTCAAGCTATGTACAGAAGACAAAGAAACGTGGATGCCCTAACGATAGATTGGATTTACAAGGGCGTAATACCACACACATGCGCAAGGAAGTGAAGATTCTAAAATTTCCCAGTGTTAGGTGGGAGTATTCAAAGGAAAACTCTTCACTTGCAAGATTTGGATCACAACCAATATGGATAGGTTCAATCGTGATGATGAACGTAAACCAACGATGTGTTAGGAGGGAACAAGGATGCCCCCAACATAAGATGGTCAAGAAGTCATACGTTAGATAGAAGTGGAAGATTGTTTTTGTGAAAGGGAAATAAAGGTGTCTCGCAAACATGGATGTTCGAGTGCCATAGAATAACAATGTGAATGATATAAATATAGATTAGAAGCCTTGTGATGAAGAAGTGATTAGCCAAAGGCACAAATCATGAGACAAGATATGGACTAAAGTAAGAGTCTGAATAAGGTCCAAAAAATACACTTGGTAACATAATAATCCTATTTGCTCATAGAGATCCAATGTGTGCACATGGAATTTAATTACCTCTTGAATTGAAGATTTGATAGAAAAAAGTGAAAAAACCCCAGCCAATGTATAGGAATGATTGATTTTGATAGGTGATTTATGAATGGAGGGTGGAGGGAGAGTCGTACATTACACCGCCACCAAATTAGACGTCTATAGCCTCAAGAGAGATGCATTTGATTATAATCACAACATTTCTCTACTACCAGTCACACATCCATTGCCATGGTAGAGATTATCGAAATACCCTAAGAGAGAGTTATATATCAATTTTCTTTTGCTTATAGCTTTGGATTTTGATTTTGATTGATTTTGATTCTTTTGTTTTCTCAAAACTTATTTCAGCTTTCTTGCTTGTTTTGACAAGGGATTAAGAACCACCGAAGGCTTGATGGAAGGATGTGGAAGTGATTGCGATGATAACATGGGATAGTGTTAATAAATATATCTAAAATTTCTTCACAACAATTTTATTAGATGTCTACAAGGATAGGATCTCTATGAGGTCAATCATTCTTTAATTTACCAAGGTGATGAAAGACCAAGGTCAAACAGATACCATAGAGATAACTGTCATAAAATGTGTGTAAATAGTCTAACCAAAATATCACCATAGGGATGAAAATGACGGATTCCTTGCAAATGAATAAAAACAAGGGAAAGAAAGAACATCCATGTGTATGTAATACCTAATTGTAATGTTTGATCTTTGTTCCTTTGATTTTTTTATGTTTTCTCATTATTATTATTTTGTAATGTTTTGAATTGTTTTGATGATTTTTTTATTTTTGATAATTTTTGGAAGATTGGAAATAACAAGTCACTTTGTGTGATAGGATCCAACAACGATGTTTGTGACTTCCTTTATAAGGGAAATTAGGTTTTTTTGCTTATCAAGAGTTATGGTATCCCTAATCTCAATGATCGAGGTGAGTTCATAATATACAAATGATTGTGACTTATCCCGAAACATGAATTTCATATGCAGGAGTTTGAGTTCCCTATCCTTAGGTTTATGCACTTTGTGCCATACTTGATGGTTGCATTTGTGTGCATTATTGAATTGTCTTTGATTTTGAACCCTATGGTTGTTTGAATTGTTGGGAGATTTAGAGCTCTTGGAATTTTTGACAAGATTTTTATGAAGAAACTATTTGGGATTCTTATAAGCTAATGCATGACTTTTCCGATCCCAAAACTGGGAGAAAAAAGTGAACGTTTAGGATTGGTGATAGGAAAAGTAGGGATGATGGTGGGCTTTCCCCGGTCATTGATAGAAGAAGAACGTGATAGGTGAAAAGGATACGGTCCAAGAATTGAAGAGGATGGAATACCAAGATTTGAGCCACTGATAGAAGATGAGAAAGGGCTGCTAGGATATGACCATAAGATGGAAGAAATTGAGATATGAGGACATGTACCAAGAATATAAGATTATGGGCTACCCAAAGGTTTCCTATAGAAGAGAATATAATAGGTTACCCCAAGGTGACTCATAAATGAAAGATAATGGAGGGATACTAGGACGTGGCCCCAAAATGGAAGAAGATAATGAGGGACTACTAGGGGGTGACCCACAAGTAGAAAATGGAGGACTACCAGATGGCGGCCCAAGGATAGAAGATAAAGGGCTACATGGAGAAGACCCACTAATAGACGATAGAGGGCTACTAGGATGTGGCCCAAGAGAAGATGAGGATGGGCTACTAGGATGCGACCCACACATGGAAGATGGTGAAGGGCTACCAGATGGTGACCCATGATGTGATTGTGATTGAGGAATCATGATAGATAAAGAATGATTGGGTAACAAAAATAAGGGCCATGGATCAATGCTAGACCCCGAAATCTCATCATGCTCAGAGGAAGATGAATATGGGATTATAGAAGAAGAACCAAGTTCCATGGCCTTAGGCTCTTCCTCTACATTTTGACAAAAGGAATCAACAATTTCCTCCCCATACATGAGCGTAGAAATATTCCTTGTTTGTAATCCTCTAGAGGGATATATTCATGTAGTCTGATGGTTCCTTCATTCTAAGAGAAATTAATTAGTAGAGGTTGTTGTTCTTTGACCATAGGAGGTTGAATAGAAGAAATGAGTTCAACAAACATGGAAGTTTTAGAATATGTGTGATGATGCAAACGAGGGGAAGACTGGCCCTATTGTGTCCATAAAGGAAATTGATAGTGTGTCGAAAATATATCTTAGCGCATCATTTCTTATAAATTTTTATGTGTGGATGTAGGTATTGATCTTTAGAAGATGGGTGAGAAGATGGTATGATATGGTTGAAAGGGCTCAAGGGCCAAAGAGGGATTGGATTTTGATTGATAGAAGAAGATGACTCAGGAGATGAAGAAGATGAAATGGATTTACCTATATGATGATATAGTGTCGGTAAACTAGTAGGATTGAGTCTATTATGCATAATGTGACGTATGAGTTGATCGGGATGACTAACTAGAAGGATTTTGAGTCACACAAATCTCTAAAGAAGGGATATTTCGTTGAGATGACTGATGAAAGAGGTCCTACGAAGAAAGGGAGGACCGTGACTTAGGAGTCATATTAGATGATTTATTGGAAGAATTAGGAGTCACACGATCTTCAAATGAGGAAGACGTTGCTTTGAGGCCATTGATAAATGAGGTCCTACGAAGGAAGGGAGGACCACGACTTAGGAGTCAATTTAGAGGAATCTGAATAGTAGTTTGGATCAGACTCATCGAATATGGAGAGGAGTCTAAAGAATAGTTTGGATCTGAATCAAAAGAAGAGTGGGGGAATCTGAATAATAATTTGGATCAAAAGTGTCCAAACCATACCACCAACTATGAGATGAAGGTGGGGAACTAGGTACCCGAATAGGCCCTCTAGTGCGAAGAACCAAATGAGGCTTAGTCGTAATGGGCATCTTTTGATGTGAATGCCTAAACCTAGGTTTTGTATTGTTGTAAGTGTGAGGAACCATGTGATATTCAATCATTGTTGGCATCATTTAGGTACAAATTCCTAGACCTAGATAGTGTGATGGAACTCCTTCAAAGGGAAGGAAGTGACATGTCAATTCAAGGAAGCATAATGACATCCAACTAGACATTTGGTAGATATGTGATTTCTCTAAAGAATATCTAAGGAAAACATACATCATAATGACACAATTTCGATAATCCAACAAGATTGTCCTAGAATAAGTCTATGAGTTTGTTAACACTCAAGGAATAATCATGCAAGTATAGGTAACCAAATCAATTGATCAAAGTGTTTACCTTTCACTTTCAATAATAGTTTTGATGCTAGATAGTCAACTCTATGTCAATAATTATGTCAAGTTAAAAAATGAACAAGGCATAAATATTAAAAAAGAGTAAGGGCGGCTCCCAATCAAAGGATACCGTGATGAGTTCAACAACCAATAAGGCCTAAATGTCGAAGGGTGAGGTTTACAAATGTAAGCCACGTAACCACACCAATTGGACACATCTATCAAGCTTCATGGAGAATTTAGATATTAGTGTAAAATTAGGATCAAAATGATGTAAAAAAGTAAGCGACACCCGTCAAGATTTGGGACAATGTTTGTAATCAAATTAAGTCAAAGTATACTAAGGATGTGCTAAAATGTGGGCAGCGTAACACCACAATGTAGACACTTAGATCATGTTTACAAGAAACATGACATAAGTATCTTAATTGTGTTGAGGCAATGCAAACAAGGTAACACATCTAAGGGGATCAAATGAACCAATCCTAGCTACAATGATGATCTATAAATCAAGACCAAGTGGATACCAAGATGTAAAAATGTAACAACACACTTTAAACATTTAATAACCCAGCTGCAAACATGGATGAGCATAAATGGATATAAAAGTGGTGAACACAATATATTGATAACACTCACAAAACATGTCTTCCCTTGTCCCAAATGGGAAACAAGAATGCAAAGGAGTAGACCAAGTGGTAGTGAAACAAGCTAGCATAACTTTGGCATAGTTTCACCTTACCTTAGAGAAAGTGAAGAACTAAGCAAAAGTGATATGTTAGCAAGTTTTGTGATGAATATCACTAGACCCTAACTTCGATGGACTCTCCCCTTGTTTGTCTAATAAGGTTTTGACTCCAAAGAAGTTAGTGTTTCATGATGGCTTCTTAAATTGATGATTTGGACTTAGGGAAAATTTTAAGGGTCCCTCTAAAAAAATCCTTAGAAAATATTTGGTAAATCTAGGAAAATTAGCTTTCGCATGAATGGTGAATATCAAGACATCATGACATCACTATTAAATTCTACCAAATGGTAGCTTTTTATATGTTACCGATCAACAACATAAAGTATGTTGTCAAGCCAAATGGTACATAGAAAATGCTATCGGCTGAAAAAAAAAAAAATTTATGCTACCGACCAACTATATGTTGTCAGCCGATAGCATAAAAATTTTGTTGGCCAAGAATAACATTTTCTATGCTACCACTAGTAATGCGTACTTTATGTTGTCATTGGTAGCATAAAAATATGCTACCAACTGACTATATTCAAGAGAATTTTATGAATTTATATTTTGCAGAATGGCGAATTGACCCCTAAAATTAACTTGTACCCAAAAATTTTGGCGAACTAGTCCTAACTTGTACCCTAAAAATTTTCCAATTTCAAATTTCAAAAAACTAAATATTCATGAATTAACAAATATTCACCACTAAAATTTTCCCTATTTAGACTAGCATAAGTTGGCCTCTTGAAGAAATGGCTTTCCTATTAGATCTCTCAACTAGGTGCTACCAACACACAATGCGAGCTTGATTTTCCAAGGAGTTACCCTTGGAGTATCTTGGATTTACTTTACCCCATTCAAATATAATGAGCATAAACATGTTCTTTTTTATCCTCACGGGGTCACAATATATTGTATGTTTTAGCTCTAACTCACAAAATGATTTCTAGTGAAGTGGGTAAAGCGGGCGCTTCCGTTTATCCATGAGGTTACTCAGTGGTGGACTAATTTGGGGTTCCTAGAACCACCCCCATTGTTGTAGCTTAAGGCATTATGCCAAAGGGGTTATGTTCAAGTTAAGAGGATAGGGACATACCCTTTTCCGAACCTACATATATAGTATTTTTAATATGGTGTGTTTTGTATCTTTTTAGACTTAGTGAGGTTTTACACACCATTGGAAACCTATATCAAACACGTTAGTATTGTTTTAGCCTCCAATTATTTGACACATGATTTTCGTTCTACACACCAAGATTAGTAATTTTCCAATAACATCATATAAAGAGGATAAGATGTTGCTTTTGATTTCCCAGATCATCCTAAGACATAAGGAAAGAGCATACACAATAAGATATCCCACTCAAACATGGAAAGAAATGGAAAATACTTAAGTAATTTATGAAAAAAAAACTCCTTTTAGCCAAATTTGAAAGTTAATCCTTTACAAAACTTAAATTGAAGTGTTTGGAAATAAAAAGAATGTTTTCGAAGCATTTTTATTCCCAATATCACCTAGAAGGTGCGAGGGAAGAGCATACACATTTAAAAAGACCCTTACAAATGAAAAAATGCAAACACTTAACGAAGTCTAAAAATAACATCAAAAAACCTGCAAACCACCATTAGAAAACTACAAAATAT
This sequence comes from Taxus wallichiana var. yunnanensis, assembly GCA_018340775.1. NCBI lineage: Eukaryota > Viridiplantae > Streptophyta > Pinopsida > Cupressales > Taxaceae > Taxus > Taxus wallichiana. The sequence goes on along the minus strand of CM031236.1, from coordinate 27,589,106 downwards.
TAGAAAAATCCAAAAGATCTAATTCTATAACCTGCACCAAAGTTAATTTTTTCTCGGTGACATGTGTGCACATTAGCAAATGGGTACACATATTAGCAAATCGTTGTGTGCGTTAGCAAATGGTTATGCGCATAGAATGATGGGTGTGCACATTAGCAAATAGGTGCATGCACATAATGTTGGGTGCACATGTTAGAAAATAGGTGCACACAAAGAATGATGGGTGTGCATTGGTTCAATATGCCTGTTTGTGGCCCCCGAAAAACCATAAAAATAATGGAAATCTAAAATTACTAACAAGTTATATTTTCACTATTTAAAACAATTTCTAACTTGAACCCAATAAATATTCATGCAAAAGGAAGATTTATCCCACTTAAATTTAGAAAAGGGTTTGAGAACCAAGCTATTTGACCCTAAAAAGCATGATAATGGTTAGAAATGGAAATGAAAAGATTAAAAATGACTTCTAAAGGACTATGGATTAGGTCCCACTGGGTGTGCCAAATGTGTTCATGAATAAATTAGATATGCTATGGAAATGAAGCTAAAACATAGAACCTCAAAGCATGAACCTAATCTACACTAAACCATCATGATAAGAGCTAAACAAGAGCTACTTCTATCATTGCATAAACTTAGATTAAATCCAAACTAACATGATAAATCTACTCTCTACTCTTTAGATCACTAATTAAGTATTGAACCTAAGAAGATCAACTTAGTAATCAAAGGGGTGATTAGTTGTTTATGGTTCCCAAGATTTCAAGAATGGAGTCTCACCATTAATGGCTACAAGGCCATATGGTTCTCTCCATATTACTTAAACTTGGATTATGGATGTAAATGGAGGTGTTAGCTCAAGATCAATGGAGGAGGTAAGCTTAAGATCAAATGTCTAATTAGCTTAAAGCTAATACAAATGAGATCCCAAAGCTAAGTGTTCTTAGTGTTAATAAGATATCCTAAGTGTGAAGGTGTTAGGTTGAATGGGTAGGCTTAGCCTTCTATTTATAGATTTCCAAATGGGATAGTTTGGAACTTTGGTGCATGTGGGACTAAAGGCAAGCCAAAATCACTTTATGATTAAGAGTGGTAAACATGCTTTAGGATAGTTAAGCTAGGTTTAGGCTAGTTAAACTTGATTAGCAAGTGATTAGAGACTCATTGAGAGTTGAGGGGAGTCTGATTAACCAGATGTGATTGATATATAGCCTAGGAAGCTAGTAGAAGTGGTTTAGAAGGAGATAAGAAGATGGTTTAGCTAATAAGAGGGTATATTAGCCTAATTAGTCATTTATAGGAGGAATACGACTAAGAAGGTGTCGTAAATGGGCATCCGAGAATGGAGTGAAGAGTAGCTAATTAACAAAGTGTTGTCAATCAACCAAATCAGAGGAGATGATAGGTGTGAGAAGACTTTAGGTGTCTACATTCTTGTGCCATGTTATTTTGAGTTGGAACCAAGGCTCTAGATGTAGAAGTAACATTAGGATTGTAAGGTTGAAATGGTCTACTAGCGGGAGGTTGTCCTTGGTTCTGATTTGCAGCTAGGGTAGGTGGACTATTTGGATAATATAGAGGTCTATTGCGTTAAGTTTGAGGCTGAAATGATCTGAAATTTTGAATTTGCTACCTCTTAATTGTCACCAATTCATTTCCTAAGTTCTACAACTACTTCATGACTTCTTAAAGCTCATTTGAGGTGCTAGGAGAAGAGGTAAAAACTTCATTAGAATTTGATTTTTGTGGTAGGAATGGGAGCTAATATAGGTGCTTGACTAGAACTTGGATTCCCCATTTCTAGATAAAGAGGCATAGGTGGCCTAGGTGCAAGTTTACTGAATTGGATCAAATAATTTTTAGCTCTAATAGCAATGTTATAGGCTACGAGAAAATTTGTACCTCCTATAGATTGTATCATCATGGCTATATTAGAATTTAAAGATTTTAAGAAATAGAGAAAAGCACCTTTAGTTGTCGGTCTTATGGAAATTGGAATCCTATCCCATGTCCTTTGAAATCAAATTTGAAATCAGCCATTTGCTCATTTGGTGCCCTTTTGATTGTAGTTAATTTCTCCAACAAAGATAAGTTGTCTTCTTTTTCTCCAAATTGGCCACAAAGAGCTGTGCACAATTGATCCCAATTATTAATTGATCCTACTCCTAGGCTCTTGAACCACTGTAAAGCCTTGCCTTTGAAAGAAGAGGCCAATAATTTAACTACCACATCCATCTCATTGACCTCATGAATAGCACAAACATTTGCAATGTCTTGAATGTGGTTAATTGGAGTTGTGTGATTTTCCCCAATGAAGTATGGGATATTCTTCAATGCTACAACAGAATTGGGTTTTTTGCATTGAGAACAAGCAGGTTGTTTCCTGTAAAATTGAAAAAAGGATTTAGTGGTGGTTGATGATCCCTTCTAATTGGTCTAATAACTCTAGTTGATTGAATAAATGGCCTACCAGGTGGAGGCGTTGACAATGTTCCTGTTTACTAGAGATGGAGACCTTTGAGATCTTCTTTCGCTCCTTCCTCTTCTTGGTGAGAGTTGTAAGTGTTCAAAAATACCTTTCTCTCTTGCTCTTGATCGGGTTTGAATTATTCTCATGAACTTGAAAAACTTTGGCTGCTAAAATCACTTGAATTCTTCCCTTTGGAGTCGTCAGATGTGTTGCTACAAATCCTCCTAAAGGCTGAAATTTACATAAAGAGCACACCAATCTTGCTGCAATAAAATGAAGACTTATTATGTCCCACCGTGTGTGCAAAAACTGTTATCACCAAATTACAACACCCTTTGAATTTTTTTCTTGTGAGTTTATTGGGAAATCAGTGTAATTAGATAACATGTAATTATCTCAAGGTGTGGGACCTTGCAGTTGAGATAATTCACCAAAGTAGGCCGGTTCCTCTTCCTAATCTAATACTAAAATTACCCCTAATGTTATAAATACACTTATCTAATTCTATTCTATGATTCCAAGGGACCAGGGAGAGAGGAAAATTCATGAAAAATGGGAAATCCTACACTAAGGAGGTGATAGCACCAAGAAAAGGGAGTGAGATACACTGTTGAGGGAGAAAATTGAAGAGAAATGCAATTGAGAGAGGCTAGGATAGCTTTGACATAGTCCTAAAATAGCATTTAACACCAAATCCCCATGAAACACAAAAACACAAGCCTGAAAATAATAGAAACATGCACATAATAGAACAGAAATAACAGAGAGGCAAGGAAAGACAAGAAAATAAATGCAAGGGTTGAGAGAACACCACAAACACATATTTTATTGCTTCAAATGGTCGCACAATCCATTATATATGTAAAATAGAGGCACAAATACATCCTATAGGCCCATGGGAAGGATTATAGCTCAATGGAATTGAGAAACCAAAATGCAAGAGTTTCCCTAAGTCCCATAATATCTCCCCCTCAAAATGAGAAGATTTTACAATATATAAAAGTGAATGAGAGAAGAGACAAAAGTGAAACTCACATTATTGCTCCCACCCACCAAAAAAATCATTAAATGGTCTTAAAAAGGCATGGGTATCCTTAGAAATCATTCCTCCCACGTACATTAGTTTCTATAATAAGAAAAGGGATGACATACTTCATTAATTGTGGTGGTTGGGCCTGGAACTCTACATTTTCATGCTGGAGACGTTTTCTAAAAAATATCATATCTAAACTCAATAAAATTGATAAATTCAATCTGACTTACATAGAGGATGTTGATACCTTTCCAACAATATAAAGTTTGCAAAAAACGAAGCAACAAGTCAAACATTATGGCCATTTTAAGTTCACGCGAAAAAGCCGCTTTCCTTTGTTATATGGCTTTTTGCATGACTTTTCTCGTGGCTTTTTCCTTTGTTGCACGAATTTTTCCGTAGATTTTCCCTTTGTTGCATGGATTTTTCCTTTGTTGCATGGATTTTTCCACATCTTTTCCCATGGATTTTCCTTTGTTGCATGGCTTTTCCCGTGACTTTTCCTTTGTGACATTTTCTCCAATTTTTTCAATAACTCCTTAGAATTTTCATGGATTGGGGAGTTACGAAAAATGAAGTAGAGTGCCCCACAGCAAGTTTTTCTCAATTTTACTCATTTTTTCTCAAATTTGGCTAATAATTAAACTCCTTTTCCTATAGAAAAAGGGAAATGTACCAATGAACCCAAGTGCTCCAAAATCAATTGCAAGTGTTTTGAAACATGGGAATTTACCCGACATCTCTAGATTCTCCATTGAAGTCCCGATCTACTTTGCCCGAGTCCAATATCCTCCCAGTTGTCCCTTTTTTCTTGGGGTTAAAAATGTGGGCAAAATTGGATAACATACATATCTATTAGATGGTGGTAAGAAGGATAAATCCTTTCCGAAATTTGAGAAAAGATCTAAGGATCTTGATGATCTTCTTGGAAAATAGATATCAGCAGGTGATAGAGAAGGTTTGGGGTTTATTGATGACCTCAAGTGTAAAGAAAAGACACAAGATGATAGTTTTCTAAGCAATAAGGATGAAGAACCAAGAAAGAAGGATGGAAAGAATGAGAACTCCACCAAATACAATGTGAAGACAAAGCCCATTAGGTAACCTAATGCCTTAAGGTATGAAATATCTTTTAATGGTTATTATTTCACATGTAATGGTTTTGGGCATAGATATAAGGAGTGTAGAAGGTTTGATAGAGATGATCACCCATGGAGGGATAATAGGAGTGAGAAAGATAAGAATGTAGTATGTTATAATTGTCATGAGAGAGGTCATTCTGCTAGATATTTTTAGATGAACCATCAAGTCAAAATTGGAGTAATGAAGGCTACAAGGGAAGGAGTAGAGTTGTGTGTTTCAATTTCAATAGGTTTAGACATGTTGTTAGGGATTGTTATGGATATATAAGGGAATTAAGTATCTTTCAAGGTCCTAATACTCATGCTAGAAGGCAAAACAAGTCATGGGAACCAAGAGAAATCAATCTAGGTACATCAAGAACTGATATGAATGTAATTCAAGGTGTGTCTCGAGTACTAATCATAAACAAGATGGAAAAGGTGAGGTTCATGTATCTAAGAATGCATAGGACCTCTTTAGGTCTCTTATATATTGATCATGAAAGGACATGCCTCTATTAGGATTCCGAGAGGTATATTGATCCATACGAAGTATTGAGAAGAGCTGGAGCTAGTTGATTGAAGTATGCTACCGTAGAGGTCTTTGCATGATGACAAGGTAGGTCAAGGTGTGTCATCAAGTTGTCAAGGTATGTTGTATAAATGTCAAAGTATGTTTTGTGGTCTTCTTTGGTTGATTCAAGTAGTGAAAATTGTATGGTTATTGTCAAAAGGTATTTGATTTTGTACAATCATGTCTTCAAGTCTATGTTGCCACTATTGAAGTTTGTAGGTTGAGTTCTTAAGTAGTACAATAGTGTATCAATTACTAAAGGTATGGTCATGATCTATATTGAGTTGATCTTAATCCAAGTATGAGTCATGATATGAAAACTATGAGTTAAGATGTTGGTTGATATATCAAGGTGCCAATATAAGTTTTTGCATGATGATCAAGGTTTGTAAAGCATATCAAAGTCTAAGTATGAAAATAGTGACACAAGAAAGTAGTAGTCCTAAGTTTTCATGTCATGGAGTCAAGTTTTTGTGTCATATATAGAGAACAGAGTAACATGTAAAAACATTTTCTCTTGGTCAAGACGCATCAAGAGAAGTTTGTCATGAGTGTAACTATTCAAGCATGTCAATTGTGTGTACTTCAAGAGATGTTGCATGAATATATGAAAGACATGTATCGATGCAAAATGAATTGTATATACCAAGTATGTTCATATGTCAAGTTTGTTTATGATCATTTGAGGTCAAAGGAATATTTGCAATAGCATTTCAAGGATTGAGAATTATGTATATGCATAATTAAGTTTAGAGAAAAGCACAAGTTTGATTAGGACTGTCAAAGTGGAAGGTAAGTACATTGGTTAGTAAAAATTAGTTTTTCATAAGAGTATATGTTGTTAGAATCCTGTGTATGGGTCATGAGTATTTTTTTGTTATATGGGTCTATTTTCTAGTGTTATTAGCACAAAACCAGCCCAAAAAAACAAAGTACAGTCCAAGTGTAGCTTAAAACCAAACAAAATATTGAATCAGAACAGAGTGGATGATGCATCTTATCAATGCACTATAGCATGTTTTTGTTTTGTAAGAGTTATCTATATGTATATTAAATTTGGGGGAATTCATTTAAGCATTAAGTATATGTCTTTAGTGTTAAATGGAATTTGAAGGGTGGATTGAATTTGATATGTACATGTACATTAACAAAGCTTGTGTAAAGACAAGGTGAATCTAGGAGAGTATCAGTCTGCGTAGTTTTTCAAGCTGCGGTGATAGGGTACAATGACTTTGAAGAGAGAGAATAGTGTGCTACATGACTGTGGAATATTTTAGAGCGGGGAGCTTGTAATGACCCTCAAATAAGTGATTTAGGTGTCAAGAAGGCATGAAATAAAAATTAATGGATGTTTGCAAGTATAGTATAAAGGAGAGTAAGTCATATGATCAAGATGACCTCATTAGCTTAGAAAGAAGGTTAAAAATAGTAAAAAGGTGTTTCAGGATAGTGATGATATGTTTGAGCCATCTCCATGGCATGAAAGCAAGGTATGTGAGCTAGTTTTTACATTTTCAATTAGATAGAGATGACAAGAACCAAGGGGGGCTATAAGGAGTTGTTTTATCTTGTTTATGCACTTCTTTAGCTATTAGAAGTTTGGTATTTTTGTTTGAAGAAGTTGTTAAGGGATCTCAGCCCTAAAAAAATTGCAGCTAGTGCATTCTAGAATTAAGGCTTACTCGAGTATCATCACCGAGATGGATCAAGGAAGAGGTGAAAATGATGTTTTAGGTGTTTTCATGCTCGAGTGATTAATGGCATGTGTAAGAGTTATATTCAAGATCTCACATTGCTGTGACTTCAATGCTTTGAAAGAGTTCATAGAATAGAGTAAATTCCTAGAATGGTATTAGATGAAAGAGATGAAGATAATTGGAGGATATTGTAAATTGGACAAGGGCGGAAGCCTGATAAACTTTATTAATATCAAATCAACCAAAGATACAATGGAGTGCTGCAATTCTTATAGGAATTGTACAGTAGATGAATACAAATATAATTGTTACAATAGCTTCCAAAATACATCCGGGAAGCAATAACCAACTAAATACAAACAAATATAGTTGCAACAATAATGCAACAAATAAACAATACAAAAGGTTATAAATAAATATAACCAAATAATAATAAATAAATAATCTAACTATGCAATGCATAATTAATTAAAATAATAATGTATTTATCCTAACATTCCCCCCCTTAATTTTGCATTGTCTCAAGGGATGAGGAGAGGAACTCTTTGAACAACTCGAACTTTTCACGTGCAAGTGACTTCATGAAGATATCTTCTCTTTGTTCAGTTGTTGGACATAACTAAATATGTATATTGTGCTTCAACACATGATTGTGTATGAAATGAACTTGTACCTCAATGTGTTTTTTTCTTTCATGAAAAACTGGATTGCAAACAAGTTTGATAACACCTTTTTTTTCAACATACATGGTGGTCGGTTTGTCTGTGGTATTCCAAGTACTTCAAATATGTGACTTATCCAAATCGATTCATGACAACTTCTCCTAGAGAACGATACTCATCTTTTGTGGAAGAACAAGAAACAAATTTGTGTTTCTTGCTTCCCCATGATATTGGTCCGAGATCCCATAAAGAATACAAATCCTGAAGTTGATTTTCTATCATCAATATTTCCTGTATGATCTAAATCCAAATATCCCGACAAGAAGAAGTTGTCATTCTTCTTGTATTCTAAAAAAGATCCATTGATCCTTTGAGATATCACAAGATGCACCTTGTTGCTTTCCAATGACACACTTTGGGTTCTGCATGAACTCGGATAGATATCTTCTTTGTAAAGATGATATCTGGTCTAGTGTAGGTCAGGTAAATGAGACTCCCAATCAACTACCGATAGAGAGTGGAATTTACCTCAAGAGATGGATCTGAACGAGATAACTACAATCTGTTCTCCATAGGTGTAGAAATTGGTGTGCAATCCATCATCCTAAATTTCTTGAGTGTTTTCTTGGTATATTTCATCTGAGAAAAAAATATGTGATTCTCTTTCTTCCATACTTCCAATCCAAGATAATAGTGCATTAGCCCGAGATCTGTCATGTCGAACGATCAATTAAGATCTTTCTTCATTGCATTAATCATCCTCACTGAACTACCAGTGATGACTAGATCATTGACATAGACAACGAAAATCACAATCTCCCCCTTAATTTTTGAGGTAGAGATTGGGGTCGTATGGATTTCTAACAAATCCATGTTGTACGAGATGCTCATCAATTTTGATGTACCATGCCCGGGGTGCCTATTTGAGGCCATATAAATATTTCCTGAGTCTAAATACCTTTGCTTCTTGACCAGGTACTACATATCCCTCAGGTTGAGTCATATAGACTTCTTCTTATAAATATTCATTCAGGAAGGCACTTTTTACATCCATCTAATGGAATTTCCAACCAAACTGTGTAGCTAGAGCAAAGATCATCCTGATCATATCTTAGTTGTGGGAGAAAATGTCTCCTCATATTCAATGCCTTATTTTTTTGCATACCCCTTTACTACAAGTCTTGCTTCATACTTTTCCACATTGTCCCATATTCTTTGTACTTTTTTTTAATATCCATCTCGCATCTAATAGGTTTCTTCCTGGTGGAATATCGACAAGATGCCAAGTGTTATTTTTATTACTAATTGATATTTAGATTCCATGGCATATTTCCAATATTCGACTATAGGGCTTCTTGGGTGTAGAGGGCTCATCAGACTCGATAACTCTACTCATCAAAGCAAAGTTAACTTCTTCTCTTTCTTTACTACAATTCTTTGGTCCAAAGGTGGATGTATTCAATGGAGCATCCATTCTTGCATCTTGTAATGTGATAGTACACCACTTGGGCATACGTTGAACTGTTCCCATGGGTTGTGATTCTATTAGATCAAAACCATCATCACTTTCATCATCTGTGGGAACATCAACATCAATTTTTATAACTGGTGAAGAATCTAATTTAGGTGATTCTGGAGGATGAGACTCTACTTCCTTATTCTCAAAAAAACTCAACATCTCTGTTGTTGAAGACTTTTCTGGTCTTTGGATCCATCAATCTGTACCCAAGAGTCTCTTCACTATACCCAATGAAGACGAGTTTCTATGACTTCATGTCCAATTTATTTCTGTTCTACTTGGGTATGTGCATACTTGCTTTGCACCCAAATAATTTAAGGTGTGCAATAGATGGTTTCCGCTTTGACCATGCTTCTTGTGGTGTTACTCCGTCAAGAGCAATTATGGGAACTCTATTCAACAAATACATTGTTTTCTTTGTTTCTTCCGCCCGAATGTCTTTGCAAGTCCAGAGACATCGATCATACATCACACCATTTCCATGATAGTATGATTTCTTCTCTCAACAAAACCATTCTATTGCGGTGTGTGTGGAGGATGCATTTGTTGACGAATCCCATGAGCTTGTAGGTAGTCTTTGAACTCATTACTAGTGAATTCCCCCTAAGCAGAGAGTTATGATGTGATGACCAGTTTTGTTCTCAACAACTACTTTGAAATTCTTGAAGGTTTCAAAAGCTTCACTTTTCTTGCGAAGACAAAAAATCCACATTTTTCTCGAATATTCGTCAACACAAAGCATGAAGTACTGAAATCTAGAATGACGTTTTTGCATCAAAGTGCAAAGATTGGTATGAACAAGGTCAAGCTTACCATCACTTGATATGTAATCTTTGGAATGAATCTCTTTATTTTTTTCCTAGTAGGTAGTGAGGACACTTTTCTCGTATCCTTCTAAAGATATGGTAGCCCATGTACCATATTGAGCCAACGTAGTGTATCGAGATACTTAAAACTAACATGAACAAGTCTCCAATGCCACAATTGTGCTGAGGTAGAGTTCTTAGCCACAAGTTCTTGATCATCTCTATGGAAAAAATCAAGCTGGAACGTGCATCCCACATTGAAGGATTTTGAAAATATTTTTGAGCCTCATGATTTGTCTCGAATCAAACACGTTTTCTTGCCGGAATGAATATAAAAGTCAATTTTTAAGTTTTTATCTAGGAGTTGGCTTCTTCAAAGCAGATTCTTTGTCAACCCAAGGACATATAAGACATCTGATAGTCTGCAGTCAGTGAACCAAGGGGTAGAGAAATGTTCCCAATCCCCTGAACTATATATGAAGAATCATCACCCAATGAAACATGGTTTTTCGAAGGTGTGTCCCTCATTGAGGTAAACCAATATTTATGGTCGTTCATGTGTTGAGTGGATCCCGAATCAACATACTAGACATCACTAGATGATGTGGATGGTTCACTTGATCAAGTAGTGTATAAGAACTATTCATTATCTGAATGTTCTTCTTGCTTAGCAATGTTTCCTTGTTGATGGGCTCTTCTTTTCCAGTTCCCCTTTTTCTGCCCTTGATTATAGTTAGAATGTCCCTTGTGATATTTTTGTTGTGGAGGTCCAGAGTTACTTGATGAACCTTTCTTGTATGTGTTATACCAACAATATTTCAATTCATGTCCTCTTTTGCAAATTGGACATTGCTTCTTCTATTGTTTATCCCCTTGATGTTGATATTGATTCTGATGTTGGTAATTTTGATAGGAATTAGGTTTTCCTTTACCTTTTCCTTTCCATTTTTGATGTGAAGAAAGTGTCTTCTCCTCTTCATCATCCTTATTGTACATGGATTCCTCTTGTTGCAGTAGGTTTACCAGCTTGTCAAAACTAATTATCATATCTGACACATTTAGTGTTGTTACAAAAATGTGGTAAGAAGAAGGGAGTGCTCTCAGAAACAATGGGAATGAGAGCATCATCTGTGACCACTTCTCCTAGGGCTAGAAGTGAAGCCCTCAACTCTACAACTCTTCTTAAGAAAGCTTCAATTTTATCATTCTGCTTGAACTTCAGTGTGTGTAACTGACTCTACAAATTTAGTATGACATTATTGTTTTTGGCCTCATATACTGTGCTCAATTTATCCCACGCTTCTTTGGTTGTTTTGGAATCTCAAATGTGGGGTTGCACATCATCGACACTCCAAACAAGATGATGAGTTTGTCCTTCTGATCTACTTTATCAAACTGACATTGTTGTGTTGTATCAATTATTGATCTAGTTAGAGTATCAATCACAACAGGCTAGATCTCTTCAAACTCAAGTTGTGTCTTTATTTTTGTCTTTCATGTAGCATAGTTGATTCCTTTGAGTAGTTGTGAATCTAAAAGAAAACATTTGGGGGCATTGGTGCCCATTTTACGTGAAATCGCCGATAGGGTTTGGCTCTTATCACTTCATGTATAATGTATCCTAATCTATATATCGTCAAACCGATATACCGAACCTTTCTATATACACGTCCTTCCGATATACTCATTGGTACATGGAAGAAGCTTGCCCTTTCGATATACCTGGTGGTACATCAAAGAGGCATTAACGTTATGTGAAATAGTTCGATATATGGTAAAAAGACATTATTGATAGGGGTTTGTGTGATTATTGACATCGGCTCAAAGAAATATCCTCATATGCGTGTGTAAATTTTCTATATACTCGAATAATTTCTCAGTCCAGATTTATGTTGTGTAATCATTCACAGACGAATGGGATGGCTCATAGTGTGTGCACTGTGACCTTATTACTCCCTGTCGATTTAAAGGGTCGATGCCCGAAGACGTTGTTACAACTATATTAGGAGTTAAGTGCAGTAGTAGTCATGACAACTTTACCCGTAAGCACTTCCCAGAGGCATTGTATATACCGAACGCTACGAATGAGATCTAGGATATCGTGAGTGTTCTTGAACCAATTTTTACCGTTTTTTTATTACAAATCTCTACCAATTTCGAGAAGTTACAATATTTACGGTTGATTATGGCAACTGAAAATTAGTACAATATACTAAAGCATATGATCACATTCTAAAATTTTGAAAAATTGAATGGCGGGCAAAAACAATTATTTTTCAGCCCTAGTGGCCTCGTGGAGCCCAAAATGATTCACAATGCCAAAAATTACAAAAACTTGAAAAAAGTAATTTTGGGGTGTAACCCTTTAGCAAATGTTTCTTGGAATGAAAAAAACGAGGCTTATTAGGAGAATTTTTCTTGCCCTATATTAGATTTTTCCTCACTAAATTTTTTAGAAGCCTATTTAGAGATTACTAAGTTGTTTAGTCAAGGTTTTCCACTAAATTTAGGCTCTATAGTTGGCGATTTTCCAAAATCACCACTAAATTTTAATATGTTTTTAAAAAGTGAATTGGGGTGGGGGTCGAACCCCTTACCTCACTTCCCCAAGACTATCACACTTTGACCTCCAAGGATAATTTTAGTGGTGAATATTCGTAATATGGCGAATATTCCATTTTTTAAAAATTTGAAAAGGTGAATTTTTCTGGCACGGGTCAGTGACCTGTTCGCCTAAAAATTACAATTTAATTTTTTTTAGGTGTCGGCTTTGCCTACCCTTGAAAATATCCCCTATATAATCCTAAATTATTCACTAGGTAGAACACTACTAGATCACTCATACCACCTAGGGGCATATGTATTATCAAGTACAGATGAACGTGCGGCAGGCGAGGGCAAAGGCTACAAACGCATGACAGAGGAGGACGAAGGCTACATACGCATGACATGGAGAGTTTGTTGATGTGTGAAAGGAGTGTGGAGGAAGTAGGCGTGTGATAAAGAGTTTTTTTATGCACTGACATGGAGATTTTGTTGTCATGTGACCAGAGGGAGGAGGCTACAGACGTGAGACAGGAGATTTGTTGTCTCGCATCTGCAACCTTTTGTCACACCACTTAAAAATCAAGTGAAAATTTTTCTTTCGGACCCCAAAAAATTCACCTTCCCACGAAACCGGTTCTGAGGATATTCACTAGGTATTTTCCACCTCTGATTTCTAAGAGGTCTCTTAAAATGAACCTTGATAATTTCCTTAGTCGAAAGTGTGCTTTTGGTTATAAATTGAAGCAAATTAAATTTTATAATGATGAAATTAAACTCACCTTTGAAAAAGGTGATTTGGCTAATTGGAGCTCCATATGGTCTCAATGAATGGAGGAGTTGATTTAGGGTTTTACTTATGCTAAAAAACTAGATTTGTTGCTTGATTATAGAACACCACCTCTTCTCCTTTTCATTTTTTAATAATCGCCTTCCATTGATCTCGAATTATTAATTACCTATGATATTTTGCTTGTGCAGGTTCATTTTGGTTAAGAGGTTGATAGAGCTTGGGTGCATTGTGTGAATGGCAGGAATGCTTTCCAAATTCTCCATTATTTTGTATTATAATTTCCACCATTTGATCATAGCAGGGGTCACTGCATGGAGATGAATAGGGACGTCGTTGGAGGAAGGGTCATTTTTTTGTATAGGAGGCTCGGTGAATGGAGTTTCTCATGGAACAGTTTGGTTTCAATGTTTAACATGCCTTTGTAATGGCATGGTCGATCTACACACTAATGCAATGCAAAAATCGGATGTCTAATCTCACAATATAACGTTCTCGACTCGATTTGTGTGAACTGCATAATGCAAAATAGGGTACCCGCCTAGGTTTTTCAACTCATTTGCTTGTAGATGAGTGTAACTCTCAAACCACATACGATCACCTTTGCAATGAGAAAGGTATCTTGGTGGGGGTGCAAACACTTCCAATATAACTCGTCACCAAAGAAAGTAACTAGCTCAAGTAGGAGCTCTTCAAACAACTCGTTTTTATAATGAGAAAGGAAGCTCTATTGAGATCTCGATCCCTCCAAACCTACCGGACCTCAAAAATTTTGATAATGCGATAATATTATCTCAGAACTAATCAATTTAGTGACAAAACCCTTGATGGGGAAATTCCTTTTTTTTTTTAATAGCATCCAGGGAGAAAAAAATTCCTGGTGCAAGAGGCACCAAGGCAAAAAAATTCCTTACAAACACCTAGAGAATGGTAGGAGGTTGTGGAGATGCAGAGCATTTTGGGAAGTTGCTGGAGGCAACACAGATCTCTTAGAGTGTAGAATCTCCTCCAAAATTGTATGCTTCCTCTCTCCAACCTTCTTCACGCTTCACAGTCCAGATCTAGCTCACGTACCAAATGTAAAGGCGAATAATAGGGGCGGAAGCTTTGATAAATTTTATTAATATCAAATCAACCAAAGATACAATGGAGTGCTGAAATTATTATAGGAATTGTACAATAGATGAATACAAATATAATTGTTACAAAAACTTCCAAAATACATCCGGGAAGCAATAACCAACTAAATACAAACAAATATAGTTGCAACAATAATGCAACAAATAAACAATACAACAGGTTATAAATAAATATAACCAAATAACAATAAATAAATAATCTAACTATGCAATGCATAATTAATTAAAATAATAATGTATTTATCCTAACAAATATTAGATCGGGGGATATTTTTGGATGATCATATCAAGTCCATGGATTAGTTTTTTTGTTGATATCGAAAAATAGAAAGTATAGTCTAAGGGGGATTCATTGAGTTAAGTAAGTTTGTCATTTTTGCATTTTTTCATTGTTTCATATTGTGTGTTGTAATTTTCCATGTTGATTCAACATAGAATCCTTTTTTATAGATGTAAAAGGGGGATATTTACATCAGAAACATGGAAATGAGGTCTTGTAGTTGTACTTTGGTCTTGTTGGTTTCCATCAATGTTTCTGAAGGTGGTTGCTAACAATGAAAAATGGGGATATTGTTATCCATTGTATCTTAGTGTTGTCATTGTTTTCAATTCAATTTATGGAAAAGGGTGTCATGGTGTTGTGTGAGTCTCCATGAGGTTTTAGTCAAAGGTCAAACATGAAGGTTGATTGGTAGTGTCCAAGTCTGGTGAGTTGTTATAGTATTTTGAAGCATGGTCTAGTAGGCATGATCACAATTTGAGTTGAGTAGAGGTTGTCATGAGGTCTATCATGGTTATTATGGTGTATAATAGGTGTATCAATATCTGTAATATGGAATACATGTTACTTCATAGTTTTCTTGAATGCTTCGAGTTATTCTAAAGTCAGTTCTATTTGATTAGAAGTCTAAACTAATTGCTTGAGTATGAACTTCTTTCTTTGGAGTATGAATTGAATTCTTCAAAGTTTGAATAAATTTTATGTTAGTTATATTGTGACATGTGGTGAAGGTCATGAATATGCGGAGTGAGGTAAAGGAGCAGTACATGTTTGAGCATGATTTGCAGGTGTTCATCTAGACCTAATCTAGATGCTTGAAGGCTAAATGGTGCATGAGAATGAGGTGCAGATGTATATGAGCTCATGGAAGCATGAAAATTGTGAGACATGTTTTCTCAGGTGTGTTAGGTACTTTTGGAGTGCTTGGAAGTAAATTCATGTGGTTGTTCTACTTTTTCATGGTGCAAACTAGGTCTAATCCTAGTGTTTGGAGGCCTAATTAGGCATGATAGTCACTTGTAGGTATGTGTGATCTCTTGATATCATTCATGAAGGTATGTTATTTTTTCATATCATGTAGAGATAGTTTGCAAAGGTTTCATGTGTAGTTTTAGTGTTGGTTTAGTTTATTATGGCCTAGAACATGCAAATCCCCAAGGCCTAGTCATGTAAATGAGATGGGACATGAAGATGCAGATATAGTCATGACTTAGTGAGAATTGTTTATGATATTAGATTTTATCAGGATGTTATGGGAAAAATTTCAGGTTTCCATGTTGATAAAATTGTAAGATATGATGTTTTTGGTGAAACAGGGTGCTTGAGAGTGTTATTTTCCAAATAAATATGAAATAATTGTTAATGGTTGGAACGTGAAAAATATTCATGGGAATTTTATCATTTCATGGATGTTTGGTCATGGAATTGATAAAATATCGAGTTTGAATGAGGTCAAATGAGGCCCAAACTTTTATGAATGAATTGTAAGAAGTGAAACTGCTTATTAAGAGTTTGAAACCCTAGGTTGAGAGAGATGGAGGAAAACTTCTTGGTAAATGACCATAAATTATTGTTTGAGATAGTATTATTATTGGATGTTATAAAGGACTCCTCCACATTTCCAGAAATGTAAGATAGAGCATGTGGTGATGATTGGACCCCACTCAAAGAAGCAAGTTTCTGAAGAAGTTTAGTTTGGGATAAAGTTGTCCAAAGGAGTTGTGAAATAAATTGAAGTTGTTTTTGGTATGGTATTTTTACTTTTTTTTGGTTATTTCAGATCATGTTTTTTTCTTCTAAATGGAAAAGTGTGCCTTATTTAGGAAGACCGATCTTAAGGAAATTTTGGGGCGCTTCTAGAGCCGTTTCGAGAGATGGACTTGGTTGAATTCCTTCCACTTAAAGTTGGAAGTAAATGTAAGATGTTGTGGAAAGAGGATTCAGATTTATTTCCATTGGTATAAGGTTTGTATCATGATGATGATTTTTTATAGGTCAACTAGCTCAGTTTGTGAATGATAAGGTTTTGTTTTCCAAGACAGATTGTTCGGCTAGAAGATGGAAGTAGAAGTATCTTGTTTTGAATTATTTAATGTTTGCTATTAGTTTGAGAGTGAACAAGGATTAATTTTATTCCTATTTAATTACTTTTGAGGTCTTAAAAGTGACATCAATGGTGTAAACTAGTTGAGTTCATAAAACTACTTTCTCGGGAAGTTCGGTTTGGTATAGAGTCAAGTTTGTATGGTTTGCATGTATGGATGTTTCATGAGTTATAGAAAACATGGAATGTATATAAAATTCAAGGTTATTCCAATGAGTTGTTACATGCCATAGTTGATGTGTGCTAGTGTGTTCTTGAGGCCCATAGGTGAATACTGGTTCATGGAAGCAATTGTTTTGAGAAGGATATGAGCCTTCTTGAGTTAGTTATGAATAATTTGATTGGTGAAAGCTAATGTAAGACTATGTATGATGTTTTTATGTCATATTTGACATTTTTTATAAAATTTTGTGCTTTAATAATAATGGTTATGGTGTTTTTTTTTCTTAGTCATCTAAGGGATGGGGTTTTGAGTTATTTTTGAGCTTATTTAGTGCATCTGGGCATGGATGACCTACATGGGTCCATTGTGAATGTTTTTATGAATTTGTTTGGATATTGTAAAGTTTTTTTGGTTGGAATTATGATTTATTACTGACCTATTTTGCATTTGTAATAAGATAAGTATATAAAAGTGATGTTTGAGTTCATTTTTGAACTAGTGGAGAGAGAGAGAGGGAAAAGGTGTAACCCAAGTGTGAGTGCGGAACATGTATGAAGGAATAATTTCAGATATGAGGAATTTTTGGAAGGTTGAAGAATGTTCAAGATCTTGTGTGCAATCGTTTGAGATCAAAACAAGTCATGTCTTTTCAAATTTGAGCGAGCAAGAAGCGGTGTGTTGGATGTAGGCATTGAAGGAGTTTAGAGTTGAATATTGTGATCACCATATACTGAGTTGTTGTAGCATATCTTAATGATATATCCAAAATTTAAAGGAAGTGAGTGGGAATGAAACATGTGAACATCATAGAGCTCTTTATGTGAATGGCTCTCTAGATCATTCAAAGGAAGTGAGTAATGAAAAATGTGAACATCATTACATATATTACGAGAGATACTTTAATAGACTTAAAGAACTAGAATCAAAACATAAAGGAAAATGCATAGGAATTCATATTCATCTTATAAACATACATGAAAAGGAACTATGAAGAATCATGTATGAATCCGAACCAAGAAGGATCATATTCAATTAACTTGGTAACCTCATTACATTCATTAGACTTACTACAAAACCACATTATGGAAGACCGAAGTCATGCATCATAACTAGATCCATATCATTTAGCTCTCAAAAAAAATTTTATAACCCCAAGCCCTTGATACATCCTTCTCCTATATTTCATCTACCCAACCCAATATGACTCCTTGTAGCATTTCTACAGCTCTCTCTCTCTCTCTCTCTCTCTCTCTCTCTCTTTTTTTTCTCTCTATGGGGCTTGTATATATAGGCATCCCAAAGTGCCAACTCATCCTTCTGGCCTCAGATCCATGCACCAAGTGTCCAATGTGGTCCTCCATGGGAGCATGCTCCTCCAGGCCTGAGCTCTCCACTTTTTTCCATGATGGTCTTCTAGAAACTTCCATCGTAGGCATATTCCTTCCTAGGCCAACCTATCACCAGGTTGGCACCTTATCCACTCCACATGCACAGTCGGGTCACACTTTTCTCATGTCCTACCCGATACACCAAATATGGCTAAGTCCCAAGACCTTGTCTTCCAACGCAACAACACGGCCCTTCTAAAACCCTCCTAGAACCCTGCCTTGCACCTTTCTTCCTTGCACGCCCATCCTTAACTTAGGCCTTGCGCACCCATGCACCTTTGTGTACTTAGCAATATTTTAGGGGCCCAACATCACCCCACACTACGCCTGTTCTCCACCCATGGGAACACTTCTCCAATGAATAAAGAATCACAATAGACTTAACGTCTTGGGAAAATAATAAGGGGATGAAGAATTTGGGAAAGAAGAAAGAATGGGGAAGTGATGGCATTATTACAACAAGCTAGGAAAATATTTTTGCAAGTCAGCCTCCAACTTGTTCCAGCATCAACTTCATTTTTGCACTCTCTAAGAGGTCACCGACTAGGGCTTACCTCCCCAAAACTCAGTCCATCTCCTTGAGCATTCATAGTGTCAACAATTTTTTCCAACTCCTTGCCCACGTCCTCAAGTGCATCCATCCTTCTAGTAATCTGTGGGTATAGCTCCTTTAGCTAGGTTCTTGATTGTACCCTTAGGGCCTCAATAGCTTCTAACTTCTTTTCAACCTCGGCCAGATTCTATCCCACTCTACTATTCCCTTTGTTCTTTTCTTAGAACTCTTTAAGCTCTACTTCATAGTTGGTGACCAGAATACTCACCACTTTATCTCTATCTCGCATAGTTGTCATATGCGGCCTCAGCGGTATGGGCAAACAATCTTTACATCAACAAGGACTTTTTTGTATTCAGCCATGATTTCTACTACCTTTAATTTATCCTCCTTCTCCAGGCATGCGTACTACTTCTTCCATGGATTCTAAGGCTAGAGGTTTCCTCTCCATGGTGAGGATGCACGTTAAGTCTTCAAGGCACTCAAGGGAAGATCCATACTTTTGTGCATGGTGGCGTTAAGTCTGGATGCTTCAAAACAATGGCATCTGTGATGGATTCTACCTTCTTATGTACTTCACACCCTTTCCTTTTCTTCCCTAAGTTCACGCTTTAGCTGAGCACTAATTAACTCCTCCTACTTTAAATCCTTGGCCTTCTCTTCTAGCTCTTCCTCCTTTTTTCTAGTTCTTCCTCCTTTTTTCTAGTTCTGCTTCTAGAAATATTATCCTGTCATTCCATCCAAAGAGCCTAGCTTCAACCTCAACTGAGACCTTGTTGAGCATGTTGCATAACTGCTCATCTGAAAGCTTGTTGAGCATTTACCAAGGGGTTGTCTCCTTTTGACTCAGCATTTTCATTAGTGCCCCCTGGCTTACCTCAAACTCTGCTCATCGATGTGGGACTCAATTTCCCAAGAGAGCATCTTCCTCATCCGAGGGTATGCACCTTCTTCATCAAATGACTTCATTTCCATGAGTTGATCTATTGGGATGGTGCTTTGAAGCACACGCAACAACACCTTGCTGGGATCATTAATGTAGCTCATTCCTTGCCTCTGGATCTCCATGCACTTTCCCCCTATGTGTGTGTGCCTTAGGAATAATTACCGATAGACTGGGGCCTCCCACGCTGCCATGATCTTTCCCTACGCTTTCTTCCTTATCTCTTCCATCACTATATCAACATTGTGCTCCAATTCTTGTTCTACCAAGGCTTCATGATTTTTGTTGCTTCTTTTCTACCACCTCATTTATTTTCTCCTTCATGAGGCTTGGAGTTTTCTGATCCTACACACCAACCTCTTCACTTCTTCCCATGTCCTGGGTGCCTTCCTCCTCCTGGCTACCCTCTGCACCACATGAAAAGGAACTCATGTTCTTCTTCTCTACCCTCTTCTTCTGAATCATGCATGCTGAAAACAAGTGGCTCTTGGTCCCCTTCAGGATCATCTTCTTCATCATCATCCCTCTCACCTATGTATTTCTCCAAGCTCTCTGTCTCCTCCGAGTCAGCTTCCTCCATCACCTTCTATTTCTTCCTAACTAGGGATTCCAGTATAGGAGATTCTACTTTCTCTTCCTCCTCCGTGATTTCTCCTCTACGATAAGCTTTTCCTATTCTGGCACCTCCTCTTTTTTGACTCGGACCTCTCTTCCTACGTGTGTAAGTACTTGTTCTAGCACTTGTTCCCGGGGTGCACCTATTATGCTATGTATCTTGGGCACTTGGTGCCTTCTTCTTTATTTCTTCCATCTCCTTTTTCTTGGGTGCATGTGGTTCTTCCTACCTATTTAGGTCCTCAGGTATAGCTATCTCATTTTCAAGATAAGCACCCTTCTCAAACTTGGGCCTTATCCAAGGTATACACGCACCATGGACCTTCCCTGCAATAGTCAGAGTCAGGGTTTTACCATTTGGACTTCATGCGACACATACTTTTCCACGTACGCACACTTGTTGGGGTAGACCAACGTCCTGCGCATCTCCCTATGGTCCCGGTCCAAACTTCCAAGGTCAAGCTTTAACTTTTTGGACTCCTTGAATCTGTTAACTCCCACCTGAAGTATTGAGCTGTGAAGGTGAATGGGAGCTTGCACCATGGGCTCATGTTTTCATCAGTCAACTTGAACCTACCAATACAAAAGTGTTGGTATATAATGAAACTCAACTTCTCCTACTATAAGCGCTGGTGCAGTTGTTCCGGTATTCTCCATTCTACCCCAACACATTCCTTAAGCACGTATATACCATTTTTCAAGATGCACCTTGTGAATGGGTCATGCTATCACAAGTGTATTTCTCAAATATTTTTGTAGGTGAGGGGTCTTCCTCTGGGTACTCCCAAATGAACTTATCTGACTGCATCTAGTACTCCGATCTCTGAGAACACAATGGTTAAGAGGACATTACCAAAGAGAATCTTGTCTCCTTCCTATGCGCTGGTGATAATTTCATCTGTAATGTATGTGGATAGATTGTAGATGGTGCCCTCTGATATTCTTCTACAAACATTCAACCAGGACTTGTTTACCTACATCCATCTTTCTTACGCATTGAGTTTTGTTACTAGTGCACGCACGGCCATTCTCATCACTGGGTCTTGGATATCCCCGATATCAAAATACCTTGACCCCTTCTTATGCATACATGGCCACTATTTCCTTAATTGCTTCCTTGTCACACAGGTCATCCTCTAAACTTTCTCCCTCATAGATAAGGCCTGTGAATCTTGAAATTAGCTGAGGGGTTATGCGCATCTTGCACCCCGTGAAGTGAAAGTGGTCTTCATGTATGCGTGACATTAGCCACTGATAGAGGTGCTCTCTAGCTTTCCAAAGTAGGGAAACTCATAGAGTTGTAATAATCCCACCTTCTCTAACTTCACCTTGACTTTGTCACTATAAATTGGTAACCCCTCAGGTGTTCTCTGGTTAGTCAGGCACACTAACTCCAACTCCATTTCCTTTTCAATCACATTCATGTGATGATTGTAGTCACTTACTTATCATTTTTCTCAAGTGGGATTCCCATTCCATCCCGAGTAAAACCCCATCTGGGTACTACATTTCTACATACCATTCCTCATTGGTACTTGTGGTAGTTTCTTGTTGTTTTCCCTTTCCCTTTCCCTTTTTAGGTGTTACTACTGGTTTCTTGGGTGCCATTGTGTAGGTTTTCACTTCAACTTCTCTTCCTAGCTCTACTCTTCTATCTTTTCCAAGTTCAAATCTCTAACTCTGAAGAATACTCTTTTCCAACCCATGCCCTAGCTGCCAAACCCTAACTGGAATATCTTTTCACAAGACGACGCTTCTCCACAACTCTCCCCACACCCGTGAATTACTTCCCCCCGGTTTAGATCCAAACTAGTCACTCATGGTTAAAATATTCCAATTTTTCTTCACACGGATCAACTCTAAACCCTAGTTCACAAAATCTCTTCCTTCTTCATATTCACAAAGTAAATAATGAAGTGCCCAACCTTCTATTTATAGTTTTTCCCACTTTTTAACATTAAATGCTACTTACCTACCACCATACTTTAACACTTAATGCAGATTTTTCAAACAAAGTCCGACTTTAGCACTTTAACTCACGCGCCCAACCTTGCATGGACAATTCCCCAACCTTCTAGGCACACAACCAATCCATCTTGACAGAGACTCTCTTTGTGCACACATGCAAACCAAGCCAAAGGCACTTCTTCTCATCATGATTTTTTCTCTCACCTACCTCATGTTGCATTTTTGCTTCTTCCTCTCTTGTACGTGGATCCCCAATGTAGCCTTACCCTGACACCAACCATCCTTTTTCACCTTTCCTTGCATGTACTTCCTTCACAGGGCCATTCAACCGGCTTTCCAATGCAATCCTTCCTGGTGCTTCACACTTCAATTTCTTCCACCTTACTCCACCCCACACTAAAATGATGTGTGGTCCTCTACATAGTTACAACCTTCAAAAAGTAATGAGATTACCAATGCCAAGGCACAACACAAAACAACAACGAGAAAGGGAAACACAAGAAAAGAAAATGCATTAAAGGAAATCCTAAACTAACTAGCAATACTACCTTATTTACAAACACCAAGAAGACTTATTTATAGTAGGGCTTCAACCTACTCCCATTGAAGTGTCCTAGAAATCTCATCCCATCCAATGCTTGTAATTGGCACGCACCCAAATCAAGGATGTACGAGATGATGTAGGGACCCAACCAATGGACTTTTAACTTCCCAGATGGCACAAAACTTTGAATCATATAGTAAGACCATCTACCCAACCTCAAACTTCTTGTTCTTAATGTGATGATCATGCCATGCCTTTTGTTTTTCTTTTTCCATCTTCTGGCTCCACCGGCGAGTGATCATCTTTCATCCAATTGCATTAACTTGTCAATTCTTTCTTCCAATGCTTGTTCATCATCCAATCCTCCTACGCACGCTATACGCAGAGAAGGTAACATGAATTCAACTAGTAGGACAACCTCCACGCCAAACACCAATTGAAATGGTGTGGCCTTATTCAACCTCTTGTAGGTTGTCCTATATGCCCAAAGAATGGCTGATACTTTTCATCCCAATCCTGTCTACCAACATCACAAATTTTAGTCAATGTGTGGCTAAGTATTTTGTTAAATGCCTCAGTAGTTCCATTTTCCTGAGGGTGATAGGGAGTAGTTTTGTGATGGGCCACCATGAATTCTATAAAAAATCCTGACCATTTCATTGAGGAAGTGCGTACCTCTATCACTTGTCAAACTCAATGGGCATCCATACCTACTGATTATGTTTTCCCATAAAAATCTAAAGCAAGACAGTAGCTATACCGTATAATCCTTTGTAGGTGCTGCCTTCCTCTACCCACCTTGTCAAATAATCAGTGCAAGTGAGGATATACCATGAACCAGTTCTTTCACACCATTGGTGAGATTGGTCCAAAAATTTGATAGCCCATTTCTCAAATGGTTCCATGCTAGCTATTGGTCACAAGGGAATTTCATCCCTTTTTCCAGTTTTCCAAGGCACTGAAATGGTCACAGGCCTTGCAAAACTCAATGCAATCTTGATAAATGGTCTCCCACCAAAGCCCTATGAGTAGAATCTTCCACATGGTTGCATTTCCCGCATAGTGTCCTCCTGCAATCCCACCATGTGCTTCTTCCATAATTGCAATGCACTCATGTTCTAGTACACAACACAAAACCTCATCACGACCCATTTTGTATAGATCTCCACTAATTAACATGTAGGGCATGGCACATGTATGGCCAACTTCTTCTTCTCCAAGGCCTTCATTCCATCTGGCACCACACCTATTTTAAGAAATACCGCAATGTCCTCCAAATCTAGGGCACACGCCACAACCTAAATAGTTGCAGCATCCGCATAGTAGTCTCTTCAATACTCTATGCATCCTCCCCTGAATCAATCCTAGACAAATGATCAGGTCCGAATTACTTTTTCCTAGTTTGACAACCACCATGAACTCAAATTCTTGAACAATAGTACCCACCGACATATGCACCCTTGTAGAATGGGCTTGTTCACCAAGTATTTCAATGCCATATGGTCAGTGTAAAATATAAAAGGGGTTTCCAACAAATACTTGTCTAAATTTATGAAGCACGTAGATCATTGATAATGCCTCGCACTCAGTCAGTAGTGTAATTCTACTCTGCTGGTGTCAATTTCCTACTTGCAAAGCACAAAGGATGATCAACAATCCCTTCACTAGGTTGTGCAAGTACTACTCCAATGGCTGGTCCCTGAGGCATCCACATGAACATGGAAAGGCTTATCCCAAGAAGGGAAATGTAGGATGGGCGCGGTGACAAGCCTATCCTTCAAAGTGTCAAATGCCTTCTATGTGCCTCTCCCCAATGAAAGGCACTTTTATGTCTAAGTAACTCTTCTAAAGGCATGGTGATCTTGGCATATCCCTTGATGAACTTCCTGTAGTACCCCGTATGCCCAAGAAATCCACACACTGCACTTTGACTAGTAGGCTCCCTCAATCCCACAATTACTACAACTTTTGTGGGATCTACTAGTAGGCCCTCCTTACATATGATGTGCCCCAATAATGTTCCAAATGGGGTAAAAAGACACATTTCTTAATGTTAAGGGATATCCTCAACTACCGACACCTTTCAAACATCAGCCTTAAGTTGTCACAATGGTCCTTCACTAACCCATATACTGTCCAATCATCCAGGTAGACTTGAAGGAATTTATGGATGAAGTCCTGAAAGCTTGTACCACAATGCGCGAGAACACAACAGGTGCATTCTTCAACCCAAATGACATGACCATATAGGAAAAACTCCCCACTCAATGGGAAATTCATCTTCCTTTGGTCCTCCTTTTGCAATCCTTACCTGGTGATAGCCCGAGAATCCATCTGTGAAAGAATAGACCTCGCACCCTACCACTCCTCTAAGATTTCTTCAATAAATGGGGTTGGGAAAGGATCAATGATACATACTACATTCAGGTCCCTATAATCAACACATATCCTTATCCTTCCATCCTTCTTGATGCTAATTACCATTGACTTATCCATTCTACTCTTCAACAACTTCAATAATGCCCGATGCTATCATCTTATCTATTTCTTCCTTAACCTTCACACGCACAGTTAGGATTCATTCAGTATGGTCTCTTCCAGACTCGGGCACACACCTCCTTCAACTTAATTCTCATTTCCCCCAAGGAATGGTGAATGCCTTTAAGCTTCATGATACCCACGTGGGAATAAATCCTCAAACTCACGTAAAAGATCAATGATCTTAGAGACTTCCTTCTCTGACCAATAGTCTCTCGATGATAGCCTCTTTAGGCTCTTCTTCTGAGCCGATGTTAACCTTCTTTGTCTTTAAAGGCTCATGATAGGCACACCCATTCATCAACACTGTCTATGACTTCACGTGTCCCTACAAAATGGTCAACATCCAAGTTTTCTA
The DNA here is from genome assembly GCA_018340775.1 of Taxus wallichiana var. yunnanensis. Taxonomy (NCBI): domain Eukaryota; kingdom Viridiplantae; phylum Streptophyta; class Pinopsida; order Cupressales; family Taxaceae; genus Taxus; species Taxus wallichiana. Next base: position 27,563,294 of record CM031236.1, on the reverse strand, counting down.
CTTCTTCTCCATCAATAACATACACCATCTTCCTTTTTTTTTTTCAAACACACACGCTCAAGTTGTATCTCTTTGTTTCTTCTTCTCAAAGTGCACCTCCAGGCCAGGTTCACCTAAAGCAACTCTAGTAGCCTATCTTCTGCCATGGCACTATCCCCAATGGTAAGGCACTTGACAACCTACAATGCCTTATCCACCAAGGGTTTTGTACTCCGATACTCAAATGTTTGAATGAGATCAGCCACTAACTCTTGCCAATTCCCTATCTAGCGGCATGTCTCAGAATGAATGTACCATGCACACACACAACCTTGTAGGGTGGAATACAACTTGTGAACCCATAATGAAGGTGGCAATGCTTCTGCTTCCCATCCAGGTCAGTCTCACATGCTTGGATATGGAAGGAAGTGGTCTCTTTACCATGGTAATATTTTATAGCCATGGGCACGTTAGCTCCTACAAAACCTTACAGAATGCAATTCTCACCTCACACCATTCCAAGAGATTATCCCGATGTGTTTCCCACCAACGCACAAGTAGTTCCTTCGAGTAGGACGTAACTTAACATCCCCTTCATTCATTTTCCTCCTTCCACTGAGCTTCCATCTCCTACAAAAAGACCTCAGGAAGGCTCCTCCTGAGTACTTAGGTAGCTCTCTTTTCCTCCTAGGTGTTGGACCATACACGCCTTTTTCACCTTTGTTACCGATCCTCTCAAATGTCATCTCGATTAACTCATAGGTTCCATGCACCCAATTATCACACACTATACTGGTGGTGTCACTTAGGGACTAAGCATCCTCAAACTGATAACTCCTTCTGTGGGATGAATTATCTCTGGATCCCTGATTGAGCACACATATATTCTATCCAGGACCTCTTCTCCCAAAGGTTCAATATAGGGTGTTGATTTCCCATCAGCCAGGGGTATGATGACCCATTCCTCCTCATTTTCAAAGCTTATGTATCCCTTGTTGAACCAAAGATCCACATTGTTCTTATAGCACCATGGGCACCCAAGTAGTGCTGGGAAATTGTCTACCTCAGTGAGCAGCCAAGACTTCGAAGTCCCCAATAAACTTAGCTCCCTGAATGGTGATGGTTGCATCCTTTAAGACACCGATGGGCATTTCCTTCATTTTTTTTCACCATATACAACACATTCAAGATGGTGTAATGCAGTCTTCCCATCTGATGCCATGCATCCAAGGTGAGAACATTGACCTCTCGCACCTGTGTCAATGAGGATATTACTAAGGAGCCATCCATCCACGACCACATTTAACGTGATCTCCCTATCATAGTCAAGGCTGTGAGGGGGAAGGTTTGCATGCAAGACCTACCTCTCACACTCTTCTCCATGTGCATGGTACCTTCTCTCTCAACCATGCTCCTAGCAAGGGAATAATATTCTCTTGCCTTAGCATTTTACATACTTCCTTGACCTCATCCAGTCATCTTTTGCACCTCGACCTTCCTTCTTTTCTCTCCTCCTCCTGACTACTCCTTTAGACACTAGATTTCTCCTTGTAAACTCCAATGACATCCATGGTTTCTTGATATACCTCCTTTTGATGCACAGGTCTAGGTACTTCCCATGTACCACTTCTTCCCTTGAAACTAGGTTCTTCTACCTTGGTATTTCCTTTACGCGTGGTCTACTCTTGTTGTTACCATAATAGGTTCCAAGCCTACATCACGTGTCACCCATGGCATCCATTGTGTGTCATCCTTCTTAATGCTTACCATTGTAGTGCCCTTGTCTTTCTCGGTGCTACTGATTCATATGCTCAAACAACTCAGGGCACTCCTCATACTTGTGCTTCTTCCCACACCATGAGCACTACAATAAGTCTGGGCACTCACACTTGTAGTGGTCTATAGACCCACAATTAAAATAGGTTCCACATGGGAACTCACTTCTTCCTCCTCCATGGTTACCACAACCACATAATCCTCCGTGAAATCCCCTTCCACGCACGCCTCCATCTACGCGCTCCTCATAATGGTGATCATCATTCTTAGAACTACTAGCAATGCTAGTTTGGCACACACCAAGATGATCAATGGCCTCATGGATCTGATCAATAAGCCTACAATCCTTAGTATCATGGGTCATAGAGGTGTAGATCTTATAGTAGAAAGACACATTCTTCCAAATTACATGCTATAACAAGGGACATCTACTCACATCATGGTCCCCATGACAAATCTCACAGTCTACTACTACATGGCGCATACTTGTCTTCTGGGGGAAACTATCCTTGACATGCCCCTCTACTTCACAATCTATACACCACATTCCACTACAAGTCTCATGAGCTGAGTTCATAGATAAATTTTCTAGCTTGCTTAGCCATAGCAGTGATTTGAGCTTCCAAAATGGGCTAACACCAATATCAACACTTCCAACAGCTTTAGCAGTAGGGCAAGCTTCTAACGCCTCACATGGGTCTATGAAAGTTTTATGAGATAAAGCTCTTCTAAAAGGAGTTATCAACCCCCCAAAACCATTGAGCATGTTGTGAAGGGTGAATGTCATATGATAATTTTGACAGAGAGTCTTAAACCATGCATCATACTCCCACACACTCTCTGCCATTCCCTGGTTAAATCTCCTTCAAGGGCGTTGATGCTCTTCTGTTCAAACTCAGGGATGTGGAATTCTACCAAGAAGGCATTCTTTAAAGTAGTATAATCCACCACCATTTGATGAGGGTCATATTTCCTATACCAGCTATGTGTGCATGTGCCCTTGCAATGTCATTGCAAACTGGCTTGCCTTCCACTCTCCGGGCTAGTGATCCCTTTCACACCATAAAGAACTCACACTTGTGAACATGTTCTACAACATCTTCAATACCTCTATAATCTGAAAATGTAAAGACATCTCAAAGAAAACTTGAGGAGGTGGTTAGGGCCCTTGTCCTCTTGAGCCAGAGCCTTGGTTTCCTCCAGTGTTTCCCCCACCACCGGATCCACTAGATCCACTAGGTCCTATGCCTCCTGACCCACCACCCACTAGATCCACCAGGTCCTGTTCCTCCTAACCCACCAGATCCACCACCAGGTCACTAGTCCCTGTCCTCCCGACCCACCGATCCACCAGGTCCACTAGGTCCTGTAGTGGTCATGCAAGGGTCCCCAAAGTTCCACAACTATGTGCCGCCAACGGTCTGAGTGATAATGCCCCACTACCAATAGTGTACCCCGCGCCACTCCCAGATGTGAGACCAAAGGCTTGTGTACTTTCTCCTTGTCCAAAAATTCCTCCAATACTGGAATAGTATGCGTAGCCATAGAAGTGGGAAATGAGAAATTATATCTCCTGGGCATAAATCTGTCACTTCCACTAGATACCAACTAGGTCAATGATACTCCTTCCTTGATCTAGAAAACCAAGCACCAAGGGTTTGGTCACTAGGTGGGTTTAGATGTGCATCAATGACTCTTCTCTCTCCACGTGATGAAATCTCATCAAAAGCCAAGGGGTCTCTCTTACGCACTTTCCAAGATGGGGTAGCACATAGATCGCTCAGGTTCCACATCCTCTGCGTGAACCTCAAATCCTTCCCACAACATGTCTACCTCCATATATCCATCACACTTGTAACCTCACATTTTCTAGAAATCCCTTTCACGCTTCACTATACTTGAGTCATCTCTCCTCCCTTTCTTTCTCCATCACAATATCTTCCATCTTCCTCCACCCTAGCTTCCTCACCCAACACTGCTCAAATGGTTTAGCTAGCCATCGGAAATGCCTCTAAACTCAAGGTAACAATCAAGATCTTCATTTCCAGAGGGATAACACATAGAAATGATCCTCTGGGATCCCAAAAAAACTCAAACTCAACAACTTCCGACAAGAATATGTAGAAATAGTGTACTCCAGAGTGTAGCTAGCCAATACTCCTTTCCACCAATGATCCACAACACGAGTCCACATCAGATCTACATCTTATAGCCTCTGGTATTCTTCTTGGGTCCACATGCATGATCTATAATACCAAGCTTGATCTAGACGCATATGCCGAGAGCCATTCATACAGCTTCTACTGGGAAGCAAAAAAAAAAATTTCATACAAATCATGGTAGAGGTTCTCTTCTACCCATCTACGTGCATCAAACTCAGGTCCAATGTGTTGAATCTCTAAGAAAATTCATCCTCCGTGCTCTTGAACCATGATTCAACACTTTCCAAAGTTAAACATTCTGTCATCACTCATTACATAGATCATGATGTATGCCATTTCCCACTACAACTTCAAAAGAGGTCCCAAAACATAACCAAGATGTAGTCATTTTTACACCCACCAAAGAACAAGGGAATCCCATGCATGCACCTCGCCTATCACCCAATGGGCACTGGGCACTCACCCGAGGCACGCATGGGCACCGAGTCTCTCTTTTATGTGAGTTGAGTGGGAAAACATCATCTATGATCCAAAATTTAAAGGAAGTGAGTGGGAATGAAACATGTGAACATCATAGAGCTCAAAACGGCTCTAGATCATTGTAGTCATTACAAATAGAGATACTTTAATAGACTTAAAGAACTGAATCAAAACAGAAAAGGAAAATGCATAGAATTCATATTCATCTTATAAACATACATGAAAAGGAACTATGAAGAATCATGTATGAATCCAAACCAAGAAGGATCATATTCAATTAACTTGGTAACCTCATTACATTCATTAGACTTACTACAAATCACCACATTATGGTAGACCAAAGTCATGCATCATAACTGGATCCATATCATTTAGCTCTCAAAAAGAAATTTAAACCCCAAGCCCTTGATACATCCTTCTCCTATATTTCATCTACCCAACCCAATATGACTCCTTGCAGCATTTTTGCAGAGCTCCACTCTCTATTGATCTCTCTTTTATCCCTATCTTTTCTTCTACGGGCTCTTGTATATATAGGCATCCCGAAGTGCCAACTCATCCTTCTACGTGGCCTCGATCCGATGCGCAAGTGTCTCGAATGTGGTCCTCCATGGGAGCATGCTCCCATTTCTTAACTTCGCCTTGTGCATCTCGTGCATCATAGCGCCTTTTGTACTTAGCAAATATTTTAGGGGCCTAACACACTTTGTTAATTTACTAGTATTTCTCTTCAACTGATGCCAATTAATGACACTTCGTTAGTTATAATCCTCTTTTAATTAACTATCATTAGTTAATTAAGCCTTTTTAATCCTCTATTTAATCAATAAACCCTCTTATTGGTTAAATACCTTTTCAAATTCTCTAAATGTTATCAATTTCCTTCTAAATCACCTCCAAATGGATTTCTAATCTTATCTTGGCCTATTAATTAATCATAGTTGATTAATTAAATCATCTCCAACTCCCATGAGTTGTTAATTACTAATTAATCCCTTCTAATCATGCTTATCTATTCTAATTCAACTTTATATTTGTCCCACATTCACTAGGTTTATAGCTTCTCCCAAATTGGAAAGCTATATAAAGAATGTAGTACCTCCCTTCACACCTTACACCACACTTTTACTAGTGATATTACATGCACATGATAAGAGCATTCTCCACCATTGAAGAAGCTTATTGATCTTGCACCCATTTATCCTCTCTTTGCAAAGAGTAGTAAAGGAAGATCCATACATGGCCATTAAGCCATATTGGTGAGATACTTTCCTCTTTCTGGAGACGGCCATCCTTTGATCTCATTCTAATCATATGAGTAACTGAAATATGGAAATCATATCTAAATTAGAAAGGAATGGCTTAATGTTTTCAAGTTTAATTTGGAGGAATTAATTAGATTTTATCCATGCATAACTTTATCATGATGTTTATGTTAGATTATATTTTTATTGGAACTACTTGGTGTTAGTTTCTATTAATTAGTTTATCTTATTTATCATGCATACAATATCGACAAGGGTTTAGGGGTTGGTTCTCATCTTGGGGTTGGTGCCTCACAAAAAAATCTCTTTTGATGTGTAATATTCACTTGAGTCTTTGTTGTGTGTAATATCAAAAAAAATTGAGGGTTTTCTTCCCTTGAGGGTTTCCCACTTATATCTTGTGTTCTTGTGTACTCCTTCATGTTTATGTTCTTGTGGATGGTTGTTTCTTATTGTTGAGATCTCATTAATGCATGGTTGAATGTTAATGGTGTATAAAAGTTAATTTGAAATTGGTTAAGCTTTTGAAGTACTAATTCACGCCCCCTCTCATTTCATTGTGCCTCCAACAAAAGAATGCATAAAACTCAAAACAGAGATGGAGTTTCTAAAAATGAACTAGATCGGACATCAAGCAAATGAAAAATTGTTACACTAGTGTTGTTGTTTACGCGTTAGTGTTAAACCCCGTGTACTAGCATTGTTATGTATTTTCCTTCTCTTTCTTCATAGAGAACCTTATACGTCAAGCATTAACCCCGCTGTTGTGCTATCATTATCCCTCATGTGTTAATGTTGATACACATGCACTAGTGTCGCATGCATTTTCTTCTTTATCTACACCGATAACTCCTTTATGTTATTGTTAAAACCCCGAGCTAGTATTAAAACTCGTGCACTAGAATTTTTTCCTATGTGCTATCTTGTTAAAACTCATGCACTAGCGTTCTATGTAAAATTTTGGCTCAGATTTCAAGAAATTCCATAATCTAATTTTTGGTGTTTGATGTTATTTTATAGGTTTTCCTAACTTCTATTTCAAGGTTTTGATTTGAATTAATTTTATAACATGTCTAAATGCTTTAATGAATGTTGTATTTCCATGTTTTTCTTAAGTTAGGCTAAATTTTTGTATACTCTTCTCTTGCACCTTTTGGTGATCTTGAGAATCAAAAACAACTTTGGTCTTCTTTTCTAACATTTGGATTAACTTGGAAATTTCATCATTTATTTTTCTTAAGAGAATGAATCTTGTACAAATCATTTTTTAAATTTATTTGATTTAAATTTTTATTTCTATCTATTGGATCAATCGTTGTGTATGCTTTTCTATTACATCTTTTGAAAATCTTGAGAATAAAAATTAACCTTGGTTCTCTTTATTTGGGAAACTACTAAGTCTTTTGTGCACAGGACTTAACGCTTGCCAAATAATTAATCAAAATAAATACTAAGTACAATTATATTGTAGGTTTCAATGGTGTTTTAAACCACATTTCTAATCAAAGATAAAAAAAAATCACCACTTTATTCAAAACACTGTATTTGTAGGTTCAAATAAGGGTTAAAACCCATCCACTTTAAATTTTTGAAAGTATTTTGGCATAATCCATAAAAATCATTATGAGGATTACCACAGGAACCCCAAAGTAGTCCACACCTTGAGGGAAATGGTGGATGAAACGGGAAGTGCCCTACTACCTATTTGACTAGACATATCAGTGAGGAATGCTTCGAGTTGTCCGTATGAGGCCCCGTTCAATAATTTAATTTTAAGGTAATGTTCATTTGCCTAGGATTTATATAGTGAAGATTATCACTCTTAGGAAAGTATTGATGAGTATTGAGAACAAAATCCTAGTAACCATTTGGAATTGGCGCTAATTTATCCTTATCCAATCGTATTCTAAAAAATATCTCACAAAGAAAAATCTTCTTCGATTCAAAACCTTGTAGGTCTAATAAGGGAGAGTTCATTTAAGTTTACGCCACATGTTATTCATCACGAAACTTACAAACGTGAAACTTTGTCTCGAGTTTCTACCTTGTTGTAAAACAAGGAAAAATTCTACTACAAATTGAGCCAAGTATTTTTCATCACCACTTGTTCTATCTCCTTTGTTTTCTTGTTGATTTTTTTGGTCAAAAGAGAGAAACCTCGAGGTATTTCCAAAATAATCATGTCCACCACTTTTGTATTCACTTACATATCCATGTTGTGGTAGGGATGATAAGTGTTGAAAGTGTGTTGGTACATCCTCATGTTTTAGTAAACCTTTTCTTGATACCCATATCGAGATATCTCATTGTAGTTAGGTGATCCTACCTTGATTTACCCTTTGCATCGTTACGCTACTTGCATTATAGCAATACATTTGTGATATTTACATATTTTTTCCCAAACTTGATACAAGTGTTTGATTGTCTTGCTATGTTGCTCACATTGTATTGATTCATTGATATACTTGGACCTAGTTTTTGATTCAAACATTGCCTTAAGTCTTGGAAGGTGTTGTCGCTATGTTTTTGCATTGTGTCAATCCTATTTTGATACTAACATCTTGTTTTTCCTAAAAACTTGATTAAAATTATCCAAGTAGTATTGTTACGCTGCCCACATTTGTAACCTTCATTTCCAACACTTAGACTTTGTTTATATTAAACTAAGTTTAGAGTATATACTTTACTTTGTTATGTTGGTCAAATCACCTCAGCTCCTTTTTAGTATTTAAACCTGTTTATCCAAAACTTGATTTAAATACTTAAATTTTGTTGTCATCTTGTCAAAATAGTTATCTTTGAGATAATGTTTTAGACATAGGGAGTAGTTTCTTGTCTGATCAATTCCTTTATTCCGAACTTGCTAGATTTTCCTTAGTACCTTTTCATCTCCTTGGAAAATTATTTGATTATTTACACCATTCAAATCTTACCTTGATTTTTTTTTTTGAATCTTTGGAATTCTTTGTGATAATTACAGTTGTCACACTATTTGATTTTTCCTAGGTTCATTATTGTACTTGTACACATTTGTCAAAACTTATTGAAACCTTTCCTATTATGCAAATTCTTATAATAATGGGACATAGAAGATTAGGGGAAAACCTTTCGTTAATTCAAATTTAGACCCCTTACTTGAAGAAGAAACCATGGTTGACCATAGTGGTGATGAGGGGAACTCTCCTCGAGATAACTTCAAATTTGACCCCACCCATATGGATAACTTTCTCTTCCAAAATAGAGATGAAGTCTTGGTATGAGTTGTAGAATTAGGGGCTAAACTACCACCTAAATTTGACCATACTCTCCTTACGAACATGGTTCACAGAGAAGAACAATTAGAACATCCCCTTCGATCTATGGATGGCATACTAAATCCGAGACATGCTTCTACTTCTAGTCAACAAAATGAAGAAGACGTGCCTTCTAATAGTATCGGTAGTTATCACATACCCACTATTTGAATTAACTATGATGGTAATGTAGAAAATGAAGATCATGAACAACCACCCCAATGTGAAACTCACAAAGAAACCCAAAACAATGAGGTCACTATTGAACAACAAATACAAGTCCTTAGTCGTCAATCACTGAGTTTGGCTTCCCATGTCCACAAAAACCCAAGAAAAAATTTGCATAAGGAGAAACCTAAGGATACATAACATTATCTTAACACTGAAAACCATTGGGGTGAGACATCATAATTTAGCTACATGAATATACCAGCCTCACCTTCACGTGGCTAAATATTTGACCAAGAGTGGTAGTCAATGAAAAATTCCCTCACAAGTCTACAAGAAAATAACGTTAGACATGGTAAGAAATATCAATTTAAATAATTGTTTCCTTATCCTTTTAATAGGGCCATTTTACGTATGCCCTTTCCTCCTCACTTTGACTACCCTAAATTTGACAAATATAGGGGAAAAGATGATCCACACAATCAATTTAAAGACCTCTTAATGGCTTACCATGAAGTTACATACAATGACAACTACGTTATTCACCTATTCCTATGGATTCTTGGGGTCAAGAACTTGAATGGTTCCTCTATATACCTAAAGGTTCTATATTCATGTTCATTGAATTGGCCAAAAATTTGTGCACCATTTTTCATTAAATATGGAAAGTGACATTGCCATGTTAGATTTATATAATGCCAAAAATGAAACAATGAAAACTTTGTTGGCTTCATACAAAGATGGTGAGGGCTAGCTATTCACTTCCCTTGCTCCATTCTGGAGAAACAACTTGTTAGCATTTTTGTGCCAAACTTACATCCCAAAATTTCTTTTCACTTGAAAATGCATTGTGTAAGAACTTTTGAAGAGGTCATAGAGAAAGGAAGCCAAATCAAGAAGGATTTATTGGCTAAAGGGACATTAAAACCCTTTTCAAGAGAAAATCATGAGTCCAAACCTATAGACAAACCTAAATTCTTTAACAAAAACAAAAACGTTGTAGGTGATGGAATAATAGATTCAAAACGTGTGCATGCGAGTCTAGAATAGTGCTCCTTGAAACTTTCCAAAGTACCGATTGCACCTGAAGTCAAATGTCGAGTGTTTCATCCTCTTACAAATTATTTGTTATCAATAATAAAATAATTAGATGTAGTGAACATGTTTATCTTCCTAAAAATATTCTCAGTATACAAATGATACACCCAAACCATCATAGAACAAAGACCATGAATACTGTGAATATCATTGTGTTAAGGGCCATATCACTGACAAATGTTTGAAGTTGAAACACTTCATTCAAGACCTCATAGATAGCAGAGAGGTTGAAATGGATTCTCCTACACCCAATAAAAATTCTAACCAACAATTGGGAATTTACAAAGATCCATTCCCAAAGCATAAATAGGTGGATAAAAATTCGATCAAGGTCAGTCATCCTAGAATAAAAGTGTCAATCATGTCATCATTGATCCATTTGATTCCCTCATTGGTTGTGTTCATCCTCTTGTTGAGCATATAAATACAATTAAGATTAAGACATAAGAGTGTGTCATGGAAACATGATGTGCTCATCTTGTTATTTTAGAACCTCCTCTGCCTACCCCTCAGGATAGTCATTATGATATTCTAGAACAGCTTGAGAAGACTACTGCTAATATTTCCATCTTAGATCTTCTTAAAATATCCAACGTTCATAAAGATATCCTTTACAAAAAGGAGATTCAATTGATATTAAAACTTCATGCTTCCAATCCTTGGTTGCATAGATTGATCCTTCTGAACACATCACCTTCAGCCATCATGATATTCCAATGGATGATCATGTGCACAATCTACCCTTGTACATAGAAGTTACCGTGACTCATAAAAAGATAAAAAAGGTTCTTGTGGACAATGGGTCAAGTTTGAATATTTATACCTTGAAACTAATTAGACAAATGGGATGCACTGATACTAGATTGGAGCCTAATGTGATCACCATTAAGGATTATGATAATGTGGAGTGAAAATCAGTTGGTACAATAACTTTTCCCATGGAAGTTGGGCCTACTATTCATGATACCTGGTTCCATGTCTTAGAATTGGAACTACCCTACAATATGCTTCTTGTTCACCCATAAATTCATGCCATAAAGGCTATGCCTTCCACTTTCCATCAATGTATTAAATTATACCATGAGGGACAAAATATTACTATTCTTGGAGATCCCCAACCCTTTTCCCATTGTAGAGAATTTTTGGGTTATTTCCCCATTACATATGAATGTCCTTCAATTGAAATAGTTGTACAGATTCAATCTGAGGCTCTCACCTCCCACATTGATCCGGATACATTTTGCTCTTGTAATAATGGTGCTTCTACATCTCTCTCTTCCTTTTATTCATGGGAGATGAAGTTCCTTTCAACTGGATGCGGAGAATACAACCTTCAATAGGATATCCTAGTTTCTAATCTCCCTCTATCACCCAAGATGCATGGTAGGCCCAGGTAATAAATATCAATGGTCCCAAGAACATTGTAACATTGACACTTTCCTTCCTGGTGGCCTTTTGGTAGACAAAAAACTACTCGACACTTCTATATCCCAATATCTTGATGATGAGATGGTTTCATGCTACCAAGCTCCTAAATATGTCATCCTTAACAATATGATGCATGCAATGGGATATCAAGGATATAGATGTGGAGTAGATGACAAGTGTGTGTGTGAACCTCTTCTGACACCACATCATAAGGTATAAAATATGGAATTGGTATTCAGCCATATGGGTCCCATCCTCTAAAGGTCAAAGTCAGATCTTCAAAACATGATGATACCTCTTCTAATTATGACAAAGAAACAAATTCATGTTATAGCCTATATGAGGACCTTTACTCCACGAACCTATTTCCTAATTCAAATTTTTACCATATCCCCTTCCACTCCCCGAATTGAATCTTATCCACCCATCCTTGGAAAACTAGGACCAACAAAAAAAGGTACTAATTTATTTCTTTGAGAATGATGAAACAATTGTAAAATTTATGGGCCTTCATGATGACATTCCCGTTAGTGATCACAAAAAGGGATTCTCTATCAACATTGAAGCATATGCTTACTTCGGGTGTTGTAAACTTGGACACTCAAAGGGGGGTGAATTGGTGTCTTCTTAAATTTATTTTCTTAAGTTAGTTGTGATTGACACATAAAACCACACACAAGAAATCAAAAATAAGTACACACAGAGACACTAATTTTAATGTAGGAAACCTAAACTAGGAAAAACCCCACTAAACCAAGAACTCTACTTAGAACCAAAATGTCCTAGTCTGTTACATTGATTTCAAGTTGAGTTGCAAATCAAATTTTTGAGGTAATAACCCCAAGGTAATTCATTTAGCAACTATTTCCCTTCTGCAAGTTGCAACTTGCAAGGAAGCAACAACTCCCTAGAATTTAACTAACTGCAACTGATCTTCTGTAAGCCACTACTTACACGGAGGATGCAACCCCCTGTATGTTAAGCTGCTACTTAGACTTGTTCTTGAGGTTTGGTAACACTTTGTTTGTAGCCTTTAACAACCTATAATGACCCTATATTTGCACACTTTTGCTTCTCAACACTACTTCTCAACTAAAATCTGATCTTTCTCTGTCCATACATTCATAAAACTTATCGCTTTCTAGTTTTTAAAGCTTCTTTATATCTAATTTTAGCTTCTATATCTCTATGGTAAAGTCTTTTATGTATCTATTTTTGCAATTCACATTCTTCTTCACTGTGTTTGGTTATGACTCACCCTTTAATCACCTTCACCTTATATGTGTTTCAAGAGAATCATTATTTGCAAGCTTTTAGTATTTTATGTCTCACCTTTTATATCACTATTTGCAAGCTTCTAGTCCTTAGTACCTCATTTCTTTTATCTCACCAATGAATGCAATTGACTTTATCTTGAATATGCCACTCAATATTTAGTATATTTTCTTTTCAAAATGATCATAAGATTAAATATCATATTATACAATTAGCTCTCTATAACTTCCTTTACTGTCTCGTAAATAGACTTTTCTCTTTCACTTTTTCTTCTCAAACTTCACTATTTTTGTTCATTTGCATGTCTCACATATTAGTCTCATCAAAAATCCATTCATCAATGCATTACACTTGCAGTCATTTTCTCTAGCAAGTATTTCAGTCTACACTTCACATTTTCTTTCTCTAGTCTTTCACATAGTCTCAGAGCCTTCACTATATGGCTTTCATTCATCAAAATATATTTCACACACTCACACTTATCTTGTACCTAGTTGTCATGCTTTCATACCTCGAGACATTTCTTTTTAACTTCCACTACATTTATCAAAAACCACCTTATACTATTTCATTATTTTTCCATCTCTTCGAAAAAAAAATTCCAACGTTTAGTAGCACCTACTCGAACTCCCGACCCTTCATATCCTCTTTAGAGTTCAATAAACTTTGACAAGGTAAGAAAAGACAAAAAAATTGTTTAGATTCCATTTGAGATTGGATACAAAACAAGAAATGAGTGACGGTTTTGTGTCTTTTCAAATTCCACTTTGAGTTGAACAAGAAAATATTATTAGTTCTAAGATCCAATTTGCAATATTTAAGAATCCCTCAATGTTTGTGTCTTTTAGCTAGATACCTTAACCATTGGAAATGAACATAACAGATGACTATGTTTAGAGATGGTTGTGGCTTGATCATTTTACATGGATACAAACATGTTTAGTATATGTATAACATCTTCATACATTTATTCAACCTTTTTCAACTTGGTTCGACATTCATAGTCTTCATTTTGTAAGAAACTTCATGAAACTTGAAGAAACCCTCTTTTCATAGTCAAACTCGACTATATGAGTGGATTGTCACTCAATTCTATGCCTTTGGAGATTATTCAAACTCTTAAGCTTTCCTCGGATTTTTATTCACCTTTCTAGCACCTTGATTTACCCATTTACAAACTTTAATTTTCAATAATTTTGTGAAATTTGAATAAGGGAAGTTTTTTTACAATCATACACATTTTCCATGAGGGACTATCATGAAATTCTATAGATACACCTGATGAAGTTCAATGAATTTTTTTTCAAATATGTCATCTAATGTCTTTATACCTATGTTTGAATTGTTTTTAAAATGGTTTGCTAAATATTTTTATTCGAGCAAAATCTATCTCAAAACCCCTATGGTAGAGAAATGAGACTATGAACGCCGAGAGCATTGAAAAATTGATATCTCCTTCCATAATGGATGAAATTGAAAAATTATTTCTTCTAAAGCTTCATGGGATCATCCTACATATTCTCCAAACAACATTCAAGCTTGAAACATCTCTATATACTCCCAAAGAAGTCAAAATAAAGCATATAGACTGGTAAAATGCAATAATTCTTAATTGTATGAACAACTTAGTTTGATTTTTCACCTCTTGAGTCTTGTAGATGACTTTTAAAAATGTCACCACCTTCCATGATTTTCTAAATCACCTAATACCATGTGAAAAATATTTAAACAACCAATTTCAATTAATTGACATGCTTGAGCTATGAGCTTACCTTCAAGAACCTTGACAACCAAGAAAAACATCAACACCTTTATTATTTTGCCCAAAATATCGATATATGTAATGTAAATAGATTTTTTTGCATCTATATGTGATTTTAATGATGATAAAAAGAAATCAATTGAAGAAGGACACCTCATGACAGTGACTCCATGAAGGAAAATGACAAGATTTCTTGGCTTCACTCTTCGTAACAAAGATAAAGAGTATGCCTTCACACCTTGACCTACACCAAAACCACCTTAAATGATCAAGCACCTTGAAAATGACATGTAAAGAAGGTTTGGTCCCTTTTTGCAACCATTTTACCACTTTTGGGTTCTTGTGCAAGACTCATACTAGTCAAACTTCAAAGAGAACAACCTTGCCATTCCATGACCACTGAAGGATTTACCTAAGAGTATAACTCTTGACACCTTGTCCCTATCATCATTAGGGAATTAAAATATTCTTATAGGTTCCTAGTAGTTTTCAGAACTCAAAATATTGATTAAAGGAAAAAACAACTCAACTTGACCTTGAAGACTCAAGACACATGTCGGAAGGGAAAGAAGCCTGTCTGAAAAATGCTCACAACTTTCTTAAAACATGTCCAATTTTCCTTAAATGTTTTACACTATCTCAATCCTTAATTCCTATAAAATAAATTAATTTTATTATTTATTAGAAGGATGCACTACATTTTTCTTGAGTACTAAGAATCCAGCAGCTTTTGTATTCAATTTCTAAAAATCTTGTTTTAAAAAAACTAACATAACTTCCACATACCTTCTCAAAATCTAATGAAATGTTTCCTGGAACACCACAACTCGTCTTACTACATGTTCCAAAATCCCATTTTCCATAGGTATGAATTAATTATTCTATTCCATCTCATTTACCTCTACTTACATTGTCAGTTCTCAAAGCCATCTTCTGAGCAATTTTGAAATTTGACTCCTAGTAGTAAGTTGAGCCTTGTTTTTACTAACACATACTATAGATACTATTCCAAGGCTTATTTCATGCTCCTATGATCATTTCATGAACTGCACTAACTCTTCACACTTCATTAGGTACCAAAAACATGCCTAAATGGCCCAATTAGAACTACAACTTCTTCCAAATGACCCGATACACCTTGTGAGACCTCTTGTTATGATTTAAAAACTATTGCTGACTTGTATACCATCTGAAATAATTAATCCAACCTTTACTTTGCCTTCGATACCAACCACCTGCCAAAATGAGCTTGTAGCACCTCTAAACCATCCCGTGACATGCCTGAAGCTACCTGAGATCAACTTGAACCACTGAGCACCATTGAAGACCACCTGATATGCATGATATTGCACTCTCAATTTTCTATAAATGTCAAGTGATATTAATGACAAAAACTACTAATGCAAAAGGGTACAACAATCTCTCCCTTTGTCATTAATGACAACAAGTGAAACTTTGTTGTTAAACCGATATGTTGACATTTTCAGACCATGAACTCAAGTTTCCAATACACTCTCTCCCCCTTTGACATCTATGAAAAAGGTGTACAAACAAAACAAACTGATTATCTTGAAAAATCAACACTAAAACAAAGTATGTTCATACCTTAAGGCACTCCCCTAGAAATATGCTTCTCTCTTGCATGAAGTAACTCAAATTTGTTTTTATTCTTCTTCTATTTAACACCTGCAACACTCCCCTGTGATAAAAAAATCAGCCTTCACCTTTATCCATTGTCTTTACTATACCTCTTGATTTTTGCCTCGGATTTGAAAACCAACTCCCCCTGAAAGCAAGCAGTCTTCTTTTGAAGACAATTTACATGTCTCACAACCTTACCATGCATGGTTACCTATTTTTTTGATAATATTCACTTGATCTCAATAGAATGGAGCTTCCCCTAATGTATCTTTTCAGTGCATATTTGAAAAAACAAATTATGTTCTAGAGTTCCATATTCCTAATGAAATCTCTTCTTTTCACTCCCCCTAGGCTTATACAATCAAACTTTAATTGAGCATGCAACTATTAAATATCTTTCCTTGTTTACTTTCTTGTGACAAAAATTATCCCCTTCAATTGTATTCATGCTTTAGAGAATACTTCCAATATACAATCAACCATTCCTTTGTTCCAAAAAGATGCACAAACAATAATTTCCACTCAAGGATCAATGAATATATAAGTACAACTAGCAACTACTCACTCAAGAACTTCATTATTCTTGGTCTCGTGATGCAACATCTCAATACACATGTTGGGAAACATTTACCATGATTAGAACAACTCAATACATCACTTCTTGATCTCTTAAGTTACCTTTGTAACCCTTTTATACTCTCTGGAATTTCAACCTTACTCACCTCCTCCTTAGCAATTTTTCTTCTCCATATATGATTAAGTGTGAATTTCTCCATGATTGTACTATTAGCATGTGCAAAAAATTCTTGTATGCATGAGAAGATTAGCTATTTTAATAAACAAGAAACTAACCAAGTAACTCCATGATCTAACTAAACCTATCATAAACATCAAGATGAGTGCTAAATAAGATCATTTCTACAATAATGAATTAAACTAAAACACTATCATTTTATCTCTAACTACTCTATGATTACTTAAACATAAATTGAACCTAGTTAAACCTATGAGTAATCAAATTCACTTTGTTGTTTGCTTTAATGGAAGTGAAGAGGTCTCTAAAATGGCTACAAGGCCAAGTTAGATACCCTCCTACTAACCTACTATGAAGTAATGGATGCAAGATGGGGATAGCCAAGATCAAATGCCTATTAGCTTGGCTAATGCAAATGAGGTATAATGCCAATATCTCCAAACATGAGAGAGGTTTTTTTATGTACACAAGGTGTGTGGTTGAGAGGGAGGGGTGACCCTTCTATTTATAGTTTTCCAAATGGAAGAGTTTGAAATTTGGGTGCATGTGGGACTAAAGCTCAAAAATCACTTTTATATTAGATTAGGATAAACATGCTTTAGGCTTAGTTAAGCTTGGTTTAGGCTAGTTAAATAGGGTTTAGGATAGTTAAACTTGATTAGCAAGTGATTAGAGACTCGTTGAGAGCCGGGAGGGGTCCGGAAAATCAATTGTGACTGATTGATAGTTTACAAAGCCAATAGAAGTGGTCCGGAGAGAACTAGGGAGGTTCTCAATGGTCGAAAGGAGGAATTTTTAGCTAATAAGAGAGATATTAGCCAAATAAGTTGATTATAGGAGGAATACGAATGAAAGATTGTCGTGAATGGGCATCCAAGAATGGATCGAAGAATCGGGAATTAACAAAGTGTCGCCAATTGGTTGAATTGGATGAAATGCTAAGTGTAAGCATGTTTTAGGTGTCTACAATTTTGATCAATAATATCTCTAATTTTTTACACATATTTCTGATTTTCTCACGTCATTATGCAATGATCTCCTGACTATACTAATGTTTCTAACTTGTAGATGACCTCAATGGCTCCACTTTCAATTATTTGAGATTCTTCATTAATATGTGTTCTATTCTGGTTTGTTCTGATCTATAGATAATAATAGTAATTTTTGTACAATTCTCACATGTTCCAAGGCTAGAGACTTTGCTTGTAGAATCAACATACATGGTGGATAACCTTTGATGACTAAGAATACTAGATTTTACTTAGGCTTGACCAAAACTATATGCATTCATCTTCAAACTTTATTGTGACCTTCTGCTCACTCACTATATCCTCAGAATTGGATAAAATTTACACTATGATGGCTCTAACATATTTAATAGACTTTGAACACAACATACATAATAATACACAAAGTGAAGACTCAACTTACTTCAAGAAGAAATCATGACATATATTGTTTACAAATAGTAACATATTTTGACAGTTAATTATCTCCTTCAGGAACTGACAAAGGGCCACACATGTTCCCATAGGCCATTACATACCTTAGAATTTCTGAAATTCTCTCTATAAACTAAGAAGGACAATACTAGCATGACTTACTATGACACCATTTAGCTGATTTTGTTTATATTTTTTCTTATTTACTTGAATTGTCTATCAAAACTTAACTTGACATGTATGAAGAACTCAATACTTCATGGATTAGGACACCGACTCAAAATTCTCATGCCATATCATCCGAAAAGGACAATATTAACTAGGACCAATCACATAGGAATATGAAAACAATAAACCTTCATTTAACTAACCAAAAGACACATATGAAGACTATTTCAATTGATTTTCCAAATACACACATTCTTACAAGTAGTTCACATAAGTATTGAATGCTCAAGACTCATATAAGAAAGTAAACAACCATACCTTCTACTACTCATTCAATTTTCAACATGGAGGGTTCGCCATCAACACCTACTAATAATTATTCTTCTCGTGTTCACATCTATGCTTCTTTCAAAGAGATTAGGCATTTTAGAAATCTAGAGAAGGAACTCTATTCTTGATAGACTCTTTCAAAATAAAAGGAAGTCAGCAAAAAGGTTTGATGATTCACTCTTTCCTTTTCTTTTCTTTGAATCATTTTCTATCTTCTTTGATGCGTTGTTATATGTTCTTCCTTGATTTCTTGAGTCGTCCCTTCCTATAATTGAGTGTTCTTCATTACGCTTCCTTGTCTTTATTTCACTCTTCTTGGCTTGATCATCAACTCTTATCATCTTACATGATCTTGCATCATTTTCCCAAAAAAATTCCTTGTCCTTTTTTTTCCGTGACTATTGGGTTTGCTTACTCAACCCGGTATATCCATTTAGTTTTCTTCTTTTCAAGAGTTATTTTAATCATGGATGTCTTAGTCTCATTTCTAGGACTGATTTTCATATTATATGCCTTCATACCTTGACCTCTGAAGGTATAGTTCCTGTTGTTGTACTTAGATTTCTCATGATAATAGCATTGCTTTGCAAAATGCCCAAATTTGTGACAAGTATAACACATGACACTACTTCTTCCTCTTGCTTGATGTGAATTATCATACCTATCATAATTTTCATCCTGAACTCATGACACCTTTTGGCATAGTGTCCAAATTTGTTACAGTTGTAGCACACTAACATATTCATGCCTCTTAACTACTCTTTATCCCAAAACTCACCCTCGAATGCAGTCTTCTAAATAGTTCCCCGACAATGTTCCCTTTTACTTGATAGTTGAAACACACTATATTATTTTCATAATCAGTTTTACAGCTTCTCCATGGGTGTTCTCTGTCAAAATTCTTCATGCATTCTCTAGCTCTATGTCCAAAACCATAACATGAATAACAATATCCATTAAAATTTCTTTCATACTTGAAAGAATTAGGTTTCCTAATAGGTTTGGGCCTTCTTGAATTTTTCCACTTAGTATTCTTCATGTTTGGTTGTCCACTTGAACCAACAGTGTTATCTTCACTCTTCTTTGTAGTCTCTTTAATGAAACCCAATCCAGTTTTGTCATCTGCTGCCTTTTTCTTATCCAACATTTCATTTAGAGATTCGAGATCTTTTCTAACTTTCTATACATCTTAAGTCTCTTTGTTGCTTCCTCTAATTCATCCCTTAAGGATATCATCTCTTATTCATATCTCATGTAGGTATATTATTTGGCATGTAAAGCTTTTGTCACTATTTCAACTTGATATTTCAGCTCTGTACTAATTTTGAGATGCTCTTTTTCTATCTCCGAGAGATGCTAAAACAAACTCCAATTGTGCCTTACGGTATTTTCCTCCTTCTTCATCTTTCTTCTTTTACCTCTCCTCAAGAAGCTTGATCTTCTATTCACACTCTTTCAACTTGGTCTTCAATTTCTTGTTCTTTTTCCTTTGATATTTTAGTTCATCCAAAGCAATTATTAGTTCTACTTTAATATTTACCTCTGCTTCCTCTCCATCTGAGATTTCATCCTTACTAACATATTTGTCTCTATAACTACTACTTGGAATTACTTCAATAACCATAATTTTGATTTAGGAAGGACCTACTCCAAGTTGTTAGACTTGATTCTAGAGTACCAGGATCTGATACCAATTATTGGAAACTTGGAAAGCAAGAGAGGGGTGAATCGTTGTCTTCTCAAATTTACTTTCTTACGTTAGTTTTTTGAAACATAAAAATACACACAAGCAATCAAAAATAATTACACAGAGAGATGCCTATTTTAATGTGGGAAAAAATCCACCTAAACCTAGAAATCTGCTTAGAACCAAAATTTTCCATCTGTTACATTGATTTCAAGTTGAGCTGCAACTCAACATTTTGAGGAAATATCCCCAAGGTAAATTATTCAAAACTATCGACCTTCTGCAAGCTGCAACTTGCAAGGAAGAAACAACTCCCTAGAATTTAACCAACTGCAACTGATATTTTGTAAGCCACTACTTACATGAATGATGCAACCCGTTGTATGTTAAGCTTCTACTTAAACTTGTTCTTGAGGTTTTGTCATACATTGTTTGTTTTCTTGTACAAATGATAATGACCCAATATTTTCACTTTTTTGTTCAACATTGCTTCTCAATCTGAACTCTAATCTAGCTTTGTCCAAACATTCATAAAGCTTCTCAATCTCTTGTTTTTAAAGATTCTCTATCTCGATTTTAGCTAATATATCTTTTTGGTAAAGTCTTCTATGTCTTTTCATTTATTTGATTAAAATCATCTCATAACATAAATCATACTAACAATTCCTCTAAAAGCTTCTATAAGCTTGCACACCTATTAATTAATCACTTTGGTTAATTAATAAATCCCCTCAAACCCCATGAGTCACTAAAGGAAAAAATAAACTCTCCTAAGGTTGACTCAACCCTTTCTAAACCTCCCTTATCCACAACTAACCCAACCTCTTTATTATCCCACATGTAAAGGGATGTAGAGATTATTTTATCTATTGGGCTATATAAAGAGCCCTCCTCCCACTTTTCTTCTTACACCTAAATGAGCATAGAGCCTAAGCTATAGCCATTTTATCATCTTTGAGCATTATTCTCACTCCCATGTCTCCATGGAAAAATAGAGATCTTCAAGATCCCACTCAATTTTAAAATGGCACATGAAAGTAGAAGCCGGATCGGGTATAGTACTTCTCAACTAAAACACTAGGATATTCAGGTTTTGAGCCTTTTGAATTGAACAGTTAATTGGAATGAAAAATACATAACCCAAGATTTAAAGAGTAAATTTTGTAAGGGTACTTACAAACAAGTAAGTACGTGGGAGATGATAAGGCTAAAATATGTCTCGTTAATGCACAATTAATGATCTTATTTTACTCTCCTTTTTATCAAGTTTGACTACATTTTGTGACTTTTTTTTGATCTAATGTAAGTTAGGATGTAATTGTCCATATTTTGTTGAATATTAGTTATAAAGTTTAAAAGCTCTGTAATTCCTAACAAAGTGTGTGGAAATTCAGTTTTTGTAATAAAACAGTCATAATCAGTCAGAGAACGGAGTATGAAGCGATCAACATGTTTTTGGGAGCCTTGGCTTCAATACGGATTAGTTTCGAACCTCCAAACTTAGTTCTGAAACTCTATCACATAGTTTATGAGCTCTATCTCTTGGTTCGGAACTTTGTAATGAGTTCCGTAACCCCAACACTTAGTTCCAAAACTCCTGTGTTTAGCTCTAGAACTTTCACAGTTAGATCAAGAACAATCCCCTTTAGTTCCGGAACTTCTCCAAAGTTCCAGAACTAATGGGAATCTATTATTTTGACAACATCCAATGATAGAGCAATCAATGAATCCTTTAAATCGGATCGATCAAAAGATTTTCAATTCTTCATACTTAAAGATCTAGGGATAGCTTATCGATACCTATACGTCCAAAGAAGATTCCAAATTCAACATCTGTTTTGGGCATAATTTGGTTTCATCTCAATCAAGAGAACAAATATGGTTGTAAATGCATATTTGAAAGAAATACATATATAGAGACTTGTAGATAGATTAAAGATATAAAACATACATATAGAGATAGAGAGATAGAAAGATTCAGTACGTTTTTGTAAGATAGAATATTTCAGCAATAAAATAGCCACTTCGTTTTGAGAGAATATTACCTTGTCAAATCCTGATTCAAGGTGGAGCAAGGGCCCACTCCTCTAAGAACCAGGATTCTCATTTCATTGGTATTTATATTTCTAAAGCAAATAGTGTAGATCTGTTAATTTTGTAAATGTCTTTGATTCTTTAAATTACACTCTATTTTATACTTGTCCCTACAGGTGTTATAGACTAGATTTTCATTTCCTTGCAAGCTTTTCACAACATTTTTAACTGTGTGTTTATTTCCAAGAAAAGTGTGTTTATTTCGCATTGTGTGTTTATTTCTAGCAATCTATTTATTCCTGTACGTGTGTTTATTTCCAAAGAATGAGTTTTTATTTCGTAAAGTTTCTTACAAAGATAGAGATAATAAGGCTTTGGCCATGGAATTCTAAATACACTGCAAAACCCCCCAAAAATAAAATAACAAATACCTATAGTCAATTACTAGATTACTAAGATTTCTTGTTGCATATAGCTTCAAAACCCCTTGGTTTGAATATGACATCAACAAAGAGTTGATTAAATGAAGGGAATAATGACACCCATCAATGAGGAAATTCAAGATATGCCAAAGAAGGATTTGAATCAAAGAACAAAGCAGAAGGTGAGAATGAAGCCTAGATTGAAAAATTCGGGAGGAGAAAGTGTTTTTAAACACTACTGGCACCCAAAGCCTCGAGGAGGAACAATTACAAAGTGAGAAAGATGTTTTTACAGAGTGCAATGATCCTCATTGCTCTGCTTGTCTAGAACTTGCTACACTTTTGGCGGAAGAGAAACAGGAGATAGAGGATGAAGAGACCCAAGGAATGTCAGTGGCCATCAAAGTGGAAATAGAGTTGTTTGAAGAGGCACAAGAAAGCATGGATCAGCCTACAAACAACCATATTCAGGAAGAAGGTCTGCATGAGAGCCCTAGTTGTGGGGATGAGCAACAAATGAGTGGGAAAATCACAAGAATCAGGCCTTTCCCAATCAAATACCTAGCTTCATTAGAGTAGGGGCTATAGTTTCCATCAGTCATGCTCACTTCAGAGCATGAGGATGATTTTCAATGCACCAAGGGTCAACAACAACACCTCCAACTAAATACAGATCATCCGAGAGGAGGTATTTTCTTTGTTTTTGATACCTTGGCCGGATGGGTGGAGGATTTCCCCTATGTCATTCTTTCATCCATGACCATGCCCATTGTCAAATCGTTATGTGGTCTATAATGTTGAGGAAAGGAAACTACTTTTCCTTGCCAGTGTCAGGGTTCATGTGAAGTTTCCCATTCCTCCAATTAGAATAGAGTAGGTAGGATTGCTTTCAACAGAAGAAGTGTGTATGCACACTCTACATGTTCCACTTGGGGCATGTATGATCTTTGTCTTTATATATTTTTTGCGTGGTTGTTGCTCTTGCACAGTACATCATATTGTTGGGGTGAAATGTGTCATAGTAAAGGGTTCAAAGTGACAAGAAATAGTTACAGTCTTCAAGTAAGTCCAAATGCAGAAAACTAAATCATATTGAGGGATAGTTTCCAATGTTTTCATCTCTATGTCTCTCTAGGTCAGTCACAATTGAGCTCTTATGCCTCTATTTGCATCAGAAATCAATTGCAGGGGCATTTATATCTTTGGCATTTTGTCTAGGGTGTGTTCATGATCAGCTAAAACATGAGGTCCCAAGTACTTCCCAGATCAAATTGTAGAAGAAAGAGAATTCCAGGTTCAAGACAATTTTCCACTCTCACAAAACCTTAATTCAGATAATTTTGTAAATGAGAGGGAAAATTTGAGTAGTGGCAGGCAGTTCTAAGTTCAAGCATCAATGTTTTAATGGCTCAAGGGTAGAATTCATATTTTAGGATCACTTTACAGGTGTACCAATACTGACTCCATGCCCAATGGACACTTCAGGAAACTGGTCACACATCTAGCAAGCAGATGTCCCCAAGAGGTCGCTAAATTGTTATCTATTTTTACCCCCTGGTAAAATAGACAACTTGGGAGGATGGTTTTGAGCACTGGAAAATGATTCATATAGCAATCTAGAATAATACAACTAAGATTTCAATTTTGGGAATAATTGCAAGTGATTTAGGTAAGTTTCGAGGTCTTGTGGTCATCCATCAAAGTAGGATTTTGGGCCTTAAGGAGTGTGCAACGCATGAAAGAGGACCTGAGCTTCAATGAAAGATTTTGATAGCCATGTGAGTAATTATAAGTCTAACAAAGTGCCTATGGAATTCATTTTCCATGCCCTACATGGTGGAAAATATGAGACATCTTGAAGCATCATACACTTCCTAAGGTAATTCATTCTTCTTGCACGGAAATCCTAAGAAATAAGGAGCCATTTCGAGGTGATAAAGTAAAAATTGGATCTTGATACCACCACCATTGGATTCATTGGGTTTTTTTCATATGAAATCATATAAAATTTCACCCCAAAACTCATCCAAGAGCTCAAGATATCACCTTTGGAAGTTGGCCTTCTGGGGTTGGTTGCACGGTTAGGCGCTTGGGTTAGTCAACTGGGTTGGGCGACGTTGGTTGGTCAGCTAGGTTGGACACCGGGTTGGTTGTCTAGGTTGGTCAGCTAGGTTGGTTGGCTGGGTTGGTTAGTTGGGTTGGCTGGCCGGGTTGGTTTGCTTGGTTGGACTCTGGATTGGATGCTTGGGTTGGTCGGGTCACATTTTTCGATGCGTATGGATATTTTTAGATGCCCGTCACACCCCTCACATTTTCACGACACACAAGTTGGTCAAATCACCAAGTTGGTCATCCCAATAGTCATACAAACATCAAGTTGGATATAGGTCACTAGGTTGGATGGGTGCCAAGGTTGGTCGGCCCAGCAGATGGACGACCATCAGGTTGGTCAGTAGCTCATTATACGGACATAAATAGATGTTTATCCAACCCCCTTAGGTTGGACAACCCATGATGTAGAGATGGTGATCTGGGGTTGGTTGGTGACCATAGTAATGTATGGCCCACATTTTTAGATGACATCCAACCCCTCAAGGTTAGACTGTCAAAGTCAGGTGACGCATGGATGGACGGGTCGCATGGTTGGGCGGCTCACAAGTCCCAGGAGAGGCACAAGTAGGTGAGATAATGATAGCTAAAAACCTGGTATTAATGCAGTATGATGCCCATGTATTTTCTAACAAAAGTACCCTCGGGAAGTGAAATTGTATGGGTGCACATACCTCTTTAATGAGGGTGGGTGAAAATTGGCTATAAAATAACTTGAACCCCTCATTTTTAGGAGACATTTTAGGAGTTAGGGAAACTCTTACAAAATTTTCCCTCAACTTCATTTGAGTTGTAAGCCTTCTCTTGCACCTGGAAAGCATATTTATGCCTCTGAGCATCAATGTAATGGTTTGTGCACCTTATAGAGCAATAAAATCACATTTTGTGGTGTTTTCAACCCTTTCTCATGATTTGTTGTTTCTTTGTGCCTCTCCATTTTGTGTTTGTTTCCTATGCATGTATTTTACATTTACAGTGTAAGATGTTGTGTTTCATGGAGTGTAGATGGCAGATGGAACTTGGGTCTATGTCACTACTATTCTAACCTCACCCAGCTCTATTTTTCCTCTTCTTCCTCCCTCACAGAGTATCTCGCCCCCTCTTTCAGTGCTATCACCCCGTTAGTGTAGGATTTCCCATTTCATGCACTTTTTCTCTCCCTATCTCCTTGGGTTTTTTAGGATAGGTGTAGTTAGGCGTCTTTTCTGCATTAGTATTAGTTTAGCATTAGGATTAGGTAGAGGAATTTGGCCTTCTCTGAGGTCCATCTCAGGTTTGCAAGTCCCAAAACTTGAGAGATGGACCCATGTTATGCATATTACACTAAATCCCCATTCAAAATTAGGCCATTCGGGGTGCAGTAACTTTGTATTAACAGTTCCATAACATACTCAATACATAACTGGAAAATAGATACTAACTATTATGAACCATACTGCAGATTACCAACATCAACTAACTACTAAATTGTTCTTCAAGGAGATGTCTATATAGACATAGTCGGTTACACATCATGCCAAAATTGTAGGCACTGATTTCTTCCACTAACAACCCTATTAAAGTTCATTAAATCCTAGGAACTTGCTAAAAACAAGATCCATGTTTATAGGTTGTCAATGGAAAAATTCTTCCATGACTGCATAACGGCTCTAGACTCGACTCCTTGATTACAATTCCCAGCATTGGCAGTAAATGTCCACTATTATCCTACACATGTCACCACATTTCACTCATAGAGGCGATTAGTGGGAGGTTCTACGAAACAAGTTGCATGAAACAAAACAAGAGAAATGCATTGAACTTACTAGGATATAACTATATAAAGCATCCCCATGCACTAATTAATCATGTTTAATGACAAATCAATAAGCACATAGATGATATAAACAAGTCAAATAATGCACTCATCATGCATGATTCACTCAACCTTTTAGACCAGCTGCAAAACATATTTGAATCACTCATAGGATTTTTGAGGCCACGGATGAGTTTTGGGAGGCCTATTTCAAGTTTTACGCCTTAGAGTTGACTTTGCATGGTTCGATATGAAGCCTAATAATAATAATTAAGCTTTGAAGTTGAATCTAAAGATCTGACTGATTCAAAAAAATCTAACTCGAATCCATTTCTGATGTAGAGGAGGACAAACCTAATTATATTTCTGACTTCTTTAGAGAAGACTTCAGTGACCATGAGAATTTAGATTATCCTGAAGACATTGATTTTACTGAAGAGGAATCATCTGAAAACTTTGACACATCTTTGGACTCTGACTTTTGAGCCATATCTTAATATTTTATCATCCATTATATATCTTTGTAATAAAATTTGAATTTTTTAGAACATTATTATCCATTATATCATGTCTTATTTTCAAAACCACTTGATTGTGTAAATAACAGGTTGACATCCTTGTAAGGAAGTCCTGTGGCTTCCAGGGACTAGCCTTTTCTAGGTTTCATGCTTATCATTTTTACTAATAAACATTTTGTGTACTATTTTTTACTACAAAGTGTCACTTGCTAAATAGAGCAAATCCATTTGATACACGGAGCGCAACAATCAAATGTCTTCCATCCACATCCATGGGTACCTCTAAACCCCACCATTTTGAGGTTTGGTAAGTTTTATCATATTTCTTATTATGTTAAGTTGAAGAGGTAGAATTTGTTCGAAACAAAAAAAAATTAGAAGCTGAGGATGAATATTTTGCAATTTATGTAAGTATTTCCAAAACTGGGTTTTTCAAAATATACAAATTAAGCACCAAACTTCTTAGCAGTCAAGAAAAATTGTGTAGCCTCCTTCGGATAAGTAATAAGAGAAAAAATGGATTAAATTGGGATAAAATTATGGTGAAAAATATATTTTGGTGATTGGTTGATTATTTTATAAGTTCTATCTATTTTTGTGAACATGTTTGTAGCCCTCCAAACCCCAATTTGGACCAGTTTTGGAAAATTGAGTTAGATAGGTGTCTTAACTCAAATTTTTTACTTGGAAACATATTTTAACATGAAGAGGACTCCTCAAGGCACATTTTCATGTTATTTTTAGTTCATGATGCATGGTGGGCCCCACTGAAAATATGTATTTTGTGAAGATTTCAGTGTACAGGAGAAACTTACAAAGGAACCCATGCTCAAATTTGAGGTGGATGATATCGGTAATTTTTTATTAAATTCATGAGGTCACTTTGGTTACTCTTTTGGATAAAATTGGAGTAATTTTTAAATATTTGGGTATACCTAAAAAAAGACACTTGTTTTGAGAAGCTAGTGAAGAAGAATGAAGGTAACCATGTTGAATTGCATTTAATTGATGATGTTTATTTCCTTGATCCATATTTTCATGTGTCATATGATTTTTTAAGTTTTTGGTTCAGTTTTCATAAGTCATTTCTTGTTTAAAGGTGATTGAGCCAAAATTGCTCTTTTAGGCCTATTTGAGAAGCATGTTTGAATGGGTATGAAGATGAGACTCTCTCCATTTGACCTATGGTTCTGAATGTCTGAACATGTTTTATACATATAAATTGAAGTTTTGGAGGTGATAGGGAGATCTGAAAATTTTATTTGAAGGTGTTTGACCACATTGTATGGAAGACTAGTTTTTATGTTTTCAGGACCAGCCAAACCAATTGCAAAGATCCAAGTTTTTGGAAGCCTTATGCCATGAATTGGAGTAGTATGAGAAGTTTTGAGATATTATATTTCATGATATTTCCATTGGTATGCTACTTACCTCATGATGAAGAAATTCAAGTCATGTATTAGCTTAATTCTTGAAGACCAAATTCAGAGATGCTGAAACCAGTCAAGCAAGTCTTGCAAAATGGTGTTTCTTGATGAGTTAAGCATTGAGTTGGATTTTTCTGTTAAATTTTAATTAAATTATACATCATAAGATTCATTTTTATATATTACTTGGGTCATGAAGATGAGTGTAAGTGGTCTATTTAGATGGTTTTTCAGGATTGTGTTTGTATAAGTTGGTTTAAGCATACCTATGAGTCCAAATAAGTGTCTTGCATAATGTGGCAAGTTTATAAGAATAAAAGAGAATTATTTTACTTTTTGGTACCATGTACCATGTGAATACAAATCTTTAATACTTTTGGACAAGTTTGAGAGCAAGAAGACAAAAGAGGAGCTCATTTTGAGAAGACTAGGAAGCTTAAGAGTTGAGAGGAAATTAAAGTGTAAGAGTCATTCTCATGAAGGATTTGTTCTTTAAAAGTGTGTTTCACATTTATGTGGATTGAATTTTTATAAACCCCTTTCTCTTATTTTGAATAAAACCCTTTACATCAAATCAAAACCCCTAGAAGTCTCTTCTAGGTTAGTAGTTGGTTGGAGTCTCATGAGGAGGATGTGAGTGAAGAAAAATTGGTGAAGTCTTTGTTGGTTGTAATCTGATTTGAAGAGTTGTAATATGATTTGAATTCCAATAAATAAGTTTTCTGAGTACATATTATGTTCTTGATATGTATGTATTTCTTGATGAACTTTATCTAATTGTGATCTAGCATTAATGCATGTAATTTATGAGGGTGTATATTTTATGTTTGAAATATAAAAGTGAAAATTTTATTATAGGACTGATTCACCCCCTCTCATTCCTTTGTCATTTCTAACAATTGGTATCAGAGAAGGCCCTTGGAAGCAACTTTAACAAGCTATAGGGAGATCTTTGGTGACAAGGATGGGAGATATTTATCACTTAAAGTGGGGAGTAGAGTTTTGTAAAGAGAATTTGGACAAATTGATTAAATCACAAGCAGAAATTCTCAATTGTGTACATATTCAACTCAAGGAATCCCTAGTTGAGAAATAATAACTAAAGAAAGAGAATGAAGAACTGAATAAATAGCTAAGCATCATGACAAGTAAGGTATCATATTTTCAAGAGAGCTTAGAAAAACTAAATAAGATGTTAGGAAAACAAAATGTATATGGTGATAGAAAAGGTCTAGGTTTCATAGAAAATTCATGTAGTATAGAGGAAAGTGAAGGTGAATCAATTCAAGGATAAAATGGGAAAATGCAGCCAAGAAATGGAAATAGTTTAAAGCTTACATCTCATGGAATATCATCTGTTAGGCAGCCAAATACTTTTAGGCATGTTTCATTTCATGGTAATTGCTACAAGTGTGGTGCTTATGGACACATGGCTAGTATGTGTAATCCTAATGTGGAAAATAAAGGAGATTCTAAAGAAGAAACTCAAGAACATCACTTTGAAGGGAAGAAGGAAGAGAAAAAAATGTACAAAGATATGGAGCTGAGTGTTATCATTGTCATGAGAAATGACATCTTGCAAAGTATTGCAAAAATGAGTCATCAAACACAAGGTATGTAAGAAAATTTAATGGATATTGTTATGCTTGTGATGAATTTGGACACAGGGATTTTGAGTGCAAAGGAAGGCAAGTGGAATGATTTAGGTGCCACAAGGTAGGGCACATTGCAAGGTTTTGTGATGCAGGTCAGTTGAAGAAAGAGATTCAAAGACCCAAGAAACAAGCTCAAAAATACAAGAAGAAGGGAGAATCTAATCAAAATGCTAAAGAGGATTCCAAGAATGTGACTGAGAAAAAGAAGTTTTTGCTATGAAAAATTAAGAGTCATAAAATAATGAACCAGTCAAGAAACCAAAAGAAATTTTGAGACCTTCTTAGGTCTCTCATCAAGCTCCTCCATGGTATATAGGTGCCAATGAATTTTTGGAGTGAGGAGGAGTTGTCTTAGTCTATATGAGTTTTTTTAATGGTGTTGATTTCATTAAAATGTTCATAAGATCATGAGAGCAACATTTAAATAGTGTCTACAACATGTATGAGCAAAAATTAGGCTCATCTTAGTCCTAGGAGTCAAATTTCAAAGTTATACAGAAGTTGATCTTGATAGCTATCAGTGCAAGAAGAGGTAAATGAGATGGAATAGGATATTTAAAGAATATATATGGAAAATGGACTTGTGTATTATGTAGTAGGGTGAGTTTTGAAGCTCGGGTCAAATTTCATCAAATTCTGAGAAGGAATGTGGAAGTTGTGTTAGTTTTACTAAAATAGGCTTTTTGAAAATTGAATAAAAAGCATACTGGATTCTTAACGCTCAAGAAAAATATATAGTGCATTCTTCGGATAGATCATACATTAAATTTTTATAGAGGACTGTAAGATTGCAATAGTGCAAAAATTATCAAGTGATTTGAACAAGTTTTAAGAAATATATGAGCATTCTTTTGGCTGGTTATTTCTCTTCTCGTGTCTATGTCTAGAAGTTTTGAATTGAAATAAGTCATTTTTAGTTCTCTCGTCGGAGTTTTGAAGTGATGGATGTGTTTAGATCTCATTCTCCATAGCAGTTGTAAGCATGATCATTCTAGAGGATCCATCTTGTTTCTTGCAAGGATATTCAGGTTTAATCATGTGAATAGGAAGGTACAAATCAAGGTATTGTTCAAAGGTGGAATTGTGATTGAAAGTATAGTAGGAAACATTTAAGTCGGATGGTGACACATTTGAACTTTAGGGATAACTGATTCGTACCGAGTGTGCTTTTGGTGTGTAAAATGTAGATCTTTTTGTTCAAAATTCTAGACTACAAATGTTCTCACTACGGTGGAAGTTTGTGTTCATCTCCTGCTCACATGTTGATAAGATTAGCATTATGTCCTCTATTGTTGTGATATTTGATATGAAGGAGCTTGGAAAGTAAGCTTTGTTTTGCAAAAAAATTGAAGGTAAAGACTATACTTTGTGGGTTCAAGGAATAATTCACACTTTGTTAAATTTTGCTTGCTCAAGTTAGAGTTTTCTCCGACACCTTATGAGTAATAGAGGTAACATGCTTGGAAAGGATCATCAAATGTTCTAAAAAGAGGAGCACTAGAACTAATTCTTCTTCTCTTGACAACGGATTATGTTATACCTAACGATTAAATATGACTGTGGAATATAATAGGTATGTGTTCAATATCCTTTGGTATTCATAAACTAGGATCTACATAACATTAAGTATGAGATTTGAAACTGCATCGGGAGGCTTAAATGGAATTATTTCTTAAGTATAAAGGCTTGTCATGTAAGAAGAAAATTTTTGTGATCTCTCAAATGAGACTGTCACTTTATAAAGTTTGGGGTTTGTCTTGCCCCATGCAGCCAAGAATGATCGTGTTCTTTCCCATGGTATGAAATATCTTCTTCATAAGTGCATAGGAAAGTTTAAAAGGCTTAATAGATTCCACGGTGAAGACTTAATCCTTATGACCCGACATAAATAGGAAGAATAATGTGTTAAAATATTGCAAAAAATAACTAGGGTTTGGTATCCAAAATGCTAAACGTGCATAGATTCAAAAACAAGAAAGTATTGTTTTCTTAGCATGAATCAAGAAGTGAATGGATTTGTAAGATAAAAGATGAATTTATTGTAACATAAAACTTGGCTTTGAGAATCACATGGATCTATGTCTCCTTTTATTTTTTCTTCACATGCTTGTGGTAGTGTGTAAATTGTAGCAATGATTTCTACATAACAGTGGTTCTTTAGCCTTTTCTTCATCTATGCATCTATGCATCTATGAATCCGCTTCATCTATGCATCTCTCAAAGGCTTTAAATTCAATAACATAGTAATTGCAATGGCTATGATCCATAGAAAACTTTCTTATTTCTCAAATTTTTTCAGGACTCATTCAAGAGACATACAAAGGTGCTTGTGGTAACCTATCTAGTAGATTACACATTGTTGCATTTATCTTCCCACACCTAGAGATGGACTATTTTAAGTTTCAATGTGTAAATTACTAAGATGAGAATATGAAACAATAATGTTCAAGATAGAAAAAAAAATTGTAGCGTATTAAGTTAACTTTAATGACTGTCAGGATGGCTCATCACGAGTTAAGAGGAGTTATAAACTCAAAATATGATCTCAAAGTTAGATTCTTTAGAACAAATTACTTAATGTGAATAGTCATTGGTTCCAAACAATGTAAGAATAATTTCAAAAGATAATTATCTTCCTACTCATATAAAACCAAATTATTTTGAGCTTTAAATGGAATTTGAAGAGCATGTACCTTGAACAAAGTATTTAAGCCCTTGAAGGGGATTCCAAGAGTTAGTGAAAATTGAAAAAGAAGTTGAAAATTATTGTGCATCCAAAAATTAATTTGTGAAAAAAAAAACTGGATGCTTTTGCAAGAATAAACAGTGAATGTTGAGGGTGTAAACAAAATACAATTATGTGAATATAGAGAAATCTTTGATTTCCATGTCTATAACTGTCACATGGTGTATAAGTCAAGGTCTAAGATGTATCCGAGACATTTGAATTCTGAGATTCTTTGATTGGGTGAATTTACTATGTGCAGAAGATATTGAATTCATAAATGCTTCCCAGAATATGGTCAGATTATTTGCAAAAGGATTTAGGCATTTTTAACAATATTTCTTCATAACAATGTTTTCCTTTTAGTAATTTTCAATAAATTTTAAGAATATGTGCTTGAATCTTTAGCATACTTCTTCATTCCACACAAGAGAGTGAATGTATCTTATTGTGGATTCACTCCTTAGATAGCTCAAACAGTCATAAAGTTTTAACAAAGTGTGAATTAGAAAAGATAAAAGCCTCAAATAGGTTGTTAGCATTTGGTGTCCAAAACCCAACTATGAAAGACAAGAAACTAAGAAAACATTGGTAATTGTGAAGTGTTGAAGATCATTCAAGAACAGCTATGAGTGTTGGAGGTTTCTTCTAGGATGACAGAGATGCTAGTAGGATGTAAACACTTGAAGAATGATCAAAACAATAGCAAGAAATAAAATTTCATTTTCTCTCGGGCACATGGATATTGTCAAACCCTGAACCTAGGGTTTCAAAGTAGAAAATTCTTTAAACTCATTATTACTCCAGTGAAAAATCATAAAATTTTGAAGATACCTTTGTGGATCGGTCACAAATCCTTGCAAACAAAATCAGACCATCTCAATATGAATCCAGGAGTTCTTGATATCATTTTCATACATAATCATGGTGACAGTTCATATCATTCATTTCTTTCCATTTCAAACGTTACTCTTACAAATGGTGCTGAGTTTTTGTTGCAAACAAATTCAAAGGGATTGAATGATGGAGGAAGATATTTTGTAGTGAATCTCTTAAAGTAAATTGTATTCATATCTCAAAATAAGGAGAGAGTGTCTTTTGTATGATAATATTGAGATGAAATGCTCAAATAGTGGGTTTACCTATACATTGCAAGGTTGAAGACAGTTCATACTTTGTGACCAAACTCGAATAGAAATTTGACAATAAAGGTCTTTTGAGTTCTCAAGAAGGTCATGAAGAGCCAAAAGTTTGATAGGTCTTAAAACTGGAGATGAAAGGTTGTTTCTTGACTCAAGGTCAAATGAAACATGATGAACTCTAAGAGAAATGGGCTTGAACCACTTGAAGGAATTTGAAGAGTCATTCAAATAGAGAAAAATGAAGATGAGAAAATAGTTTTAGATGTGAAAAATAAGGTGAGTGTTAAATTGGTGGTTCGAATTCCTAAAAAGAGTAGTGTATACAAAAGAGAGAATAGTGATATCGAATTGAAGAATGAGAAATAAAGATGTAAAAGATACATACTTGAGTAAACACCTAAATAAAGTGAAAACTTAGAAATCTCTTTTGCAAAGTGTTATATATCCCGGAAATAACGTCAGTGCAGTGTTATCTATCCTAAAAATGGACTCATATAGGTATATGGTACATGTATACATTTTTGAACAAGGTTGAGGAGTACAATGATATGAGGTAAGGGAAGTTAATGAAATAGAATAGTATTGACATGATCATGATATGATTGATATTTACAGGTATAGGGGTTGAAATGTAAATGCAAAAGCATTGTATTGTGTCAAGATGATATGGAAGTTGGAGAAGCATGAATGGGTAGAAAAATATTTTATAGGGTTTTGAAAGATTGCAAAGATAGGGAGAGTTAGTCATTGCTCTCTATGACTCCAAACTGGTGTATCTTCATTCTAAAATGCATGTGTCATGATTGTACTATATTGACAGTATGTTGAAATATGTGCCTTGAAGTCATATATGTTATGTGAATGCTTCTTATTGGAGTATGAAGGTTACATTTTGATTAGAGACTAAGATGTATGCTTTCATCATGTAAATATGGTCAGATATTAAGCTACATACCTAAAATTGTGTGATGAAGGTTTGAGAATGATCATCAAGGCAAGGAGTGCTTGGTTGAGTCTTCAAGAAGGCTAAAATTGTGAAGTATAGGTTAGCTTGGTCTAGTTAAAGAAATTGGAGGATGAATGTTTTAAGATAGTCTTGAAACAGGTGAAAAACTCAACATTTCCTGAATGATTAATAGTGATCATGTCTACTCAAAGGAGAAGTAAATGTATGGATAGGAAAACCCTATATCATACAAAGAATCAAATAGATCTATTGTTATATAAACTCATAAAGAAGACAAGATGTGGTTATCCACCTACATGGCACTAGTCCAAGGGAAGTAACAAGGGGATTTTAAGGAAGACACAGGAGCTTAGGAAAGAGAAACATCATCCAAGGGGGAATTGATTTCTCAAGTAAGTTAATTGATCATACTTTTTTGTTTTTGTTTGGTCTTGTTTGTCATTGTAAATCATGTCAAGTCCATACATATCTTCGTCATAGATGTCAAAGGGGGAGAAGTCATGGATTCCATAAATTTTTCTAGGAAGTTTTCCATCAATGAAAAAGGGGGATTTTTTGGAAGTGTGTGTCTCTTGTGTTGTCATTGATGTCACAATCTAAGTGATATATGTATGTTGGCTAGGTGATCTAGGGGTCTCTTAAGATGCATTTGTGTGGATTGAGTCTCTCAAAGGTGGTATGAAGTTCAAACAAGGCCCATGAGGTAATTGATATGTGTTAATGATTTTGTAACTTTTCCACATGGTCCAATCATGAAGTGTATGAGTCAAGTCAAGTCTTTCTAGGTCTTGGCCTAGTGCAAATACATGGTGTAAATCAAGAAAACATGAGAATTCACTCAAAAAAATCAAGGAAAGAAATTTTTCAGAACTATGATGTGGCACAGAAGGTGTAGAA
The DNA here is from genome assembly GCA_018340775.1 of Taxus wallichiana var. yunnanensis. Classification (NCBI taxonomy): domain Eukaryota; kingdom Viridiplantae; phylum Streptophyta; class Pinopsida; order Cupressales; family Taxaceae; genus Taxus; species Taxus wallichiana. The sequence continues at coordinate 27,526,895 of CM031236.1, read as the reverse complement.
ATAGATACAAGAGACAAACCAGGTTCATGAGACTGAAATAGGTTAGTATGGAGCTTTCTTAAGCCAATCCACAAGCAAGCAAGGTGTGAAATGTTGACCCAAGGTGTGATGATTAAAAAAAACATGGTGTGAGCATGGGATGATGATATATGGTGTTTAAAATTCTTCTCAAGTAGATTTTGAGGTGTTTTAGTCACTTCAGTAAGCATAGTTCAACAATTGGGAATCGAGACCAAAGGGCACATAAATGAGATGGGATGGAAAGATGAAGGAATAACAATAGAAAAATATATATTGGAGGTGTTATAAGGATGTTTCCTTAAGGTTTGAGAAAAAAATTGGAAACTGAGGATGAATATTTTGCAATTTATACAAGTATTTCCAAAACCGGGTTTTTCAAAGTATGCAAATTGAGCACCAAACTTCTTAGTAGTCAAGAGAAATTTTGGAGCCTCCTTTAGATAAGTCATAAGAGAAAAAATGGATTAAATTGGGATAAAATTATGGTTCAAAATTTATTTTTATAATTGGTTGATTATTTTATAAGTTCTATCTATTTTTTAGAACATGTTTATAGCCCTCCAAACCCCAGTTTGGACTAGTTTTAGAAAATTAAGTTGGATATGTTTCTTAACTGAAATATTTTTCTTGGAAATATATTTTAATATGAATATAACTTATTAGGGCACATTTTCATGTTATTTTGAGTTCATGATGCATGGTGGGCCCCACTGAAAAATAAATATTTTGTAAAGATTTCAATGTAATTGAGAAACTTACAAAGGAACCCCTTATCAAATTTTAGTTGGATGATTTTGGTAATTTTTATTCAAATTAATGAAGTCACTTGGGTTACTATTTTGGAGAAAATTTGAGTAATGGTTGCATATTTGGGCATATCGACAAAAGAAGCTTGTTTTGAGAAGCTAGTGAAGAAGAATGAAGGTAACCATGTTGAATTGCATTGAATTGATGTTGTTTATTTCCTTGATCCATATTTTCATGTTTCATATGATGTGTGGAAGTGCTTGGTTTATTTTTCATAAGTCATTTCTTGCTTAAAGGTGATTGAGCCAAAATTGCTCTTTTAGGCCTATTTGAGAAGCATGTTTGAATGGGTATGAAGATGAGATTCTCTCCATTTTACCTATGAGTGCGAATGTCTAAACTTGTTTTATATATCCTAATTTAAGTTTTCAAGGTGATATGGAGATCTTAAAATTTCTTTGAAGGTGTTTTATCACATTGTATGGAAGACTAGTTTTTGTGTTTTCAGGACCAAACAGGCTAGTTGTAAAGATCCGAGTTTTTTGGAAGCTTTATGCTATGAATTGGAGTAGTATGAGAATTATATGATATATTATAGTTCATTATATTTCCATTGGTAGGTTAATTTCCTCGTGATGAAGATATTTGAGGCATGTCTCAGCTCAATTCTTGAAGACCAAATTCAGAGATGTTGAAACCAATCGGGTAAGTCTTACAAAATGGTGTTTCTTGATGAGTTAATCCTTGAGTTGGATTTTTATTGTAAATTTTAATGAAATTAGACATCATAATTTTCATATTTATATATTACTAGGTTCATGAAGATAAGTTGGAGTGGTCTAGCTAGATTATTTTTCAAGATTGTGTTTATATAAGCTGATTTAAGCATACCTAAGAGTCCAAATAAGTGTATAGGATAATGTGGTGAGTTTATAAGAATAAAAGAGAATTATTTTAATATGTATGATCATGTACCACATGAATAAAAATATGGAATACTTTTGGAAAAATTTTAGAGCAAGAAGACAAAAGAGGAGCTCATTTTGAGAAGTCTAGGAAGTGAAGAGTCAAGTGGAAATTGAAGTGCAAGAGTCATTCTCATGAAGGATTTTTTCTTTAAAAGGGTGTTTCAAATTTAGTGGATTTAATTTTTAGAAACCCCTTTCTCTTATTTTGAATAAAACCCTTTTCTGCAAAGTAAAACCCTCGGAAGTCTCTTCTAGGTCAATAGTTGGTTGGAGTTTCATGAGGAGGATGTGAGTGTAGAAAATTTGGTGAAGTCTTTGTTGGTTGTAATCTAGTTTGAAGAGTTGTAATATGATTTGAATTCCAATAAATAAGGTTTCTGAGTACATCTTTTTTTCTTTATATGTATGCATTTCTTGATGAACTTTATCTAATTGTGATCCAATGCATGTAATTTATGAGAGTGTATATTTTATGTTTGAAATAGAAAAGTGAAAAATTGATTACATGACTGATTCACCCCCTCTCAATCCTTTGTTAATTCTAACACACTCTACCTTCATAGACTGACCACCTACCAAAATGAGCTTGTAACACCTTATAACCATCATGTCACATGCCTAAAGTTACCCGAGATTAACCTAAACCACTAAGCATCAATGAAGACCACATGATATGCATGCACTTGAACTCTCCCGTTGCCATCAATGCCAAGTGACATCAATGAAAATAACCACCAATGCTACAAGGTGCAAAATGGGGAAGAGGTGAGTTGTGTGGTCAGCAAAATAAGAAAGAAAATGAGGTCAAGATATCTTCCAAAAAGCCTCAACAAAATAAAAATTCCAAGTCCCATAGTGAAAACCTCTTCAAGGCACTAGCGAGAAAAACAAATGGAAAATAAATGAACATAAATAGTGACCAATCTAAGGGTGAAAATATATTTTATACACCCTTAGAAGAAGATATCAATCTCTCCCCTGATCCTACACATATGAAAGATGAATCCAAATTGTTGGTGGAGGAGACCATTGATGTTACTTTTGGAATAGAAGAGGAACTTAGAATGGTTAAGTCGGAGATTCCTTCTCATCACAAGAGCAGAAAATTTTTGTCACAATTCTTCGGGAATTCTTCGATATATTGGCTTGGTCCTATGTAGACATGCCAAGCTTATATCCTTCATTATTAGTGCATAACATATTTGTTCATGAATCAACAATTTTGATCAAGCAAAAAATTCATAAGGTGCATCCTCATATAGCTCTGTTGGTCAAATAAGATCTTGAAAAATTATTGGTAGTAAGATTCATTAGGCCTATTGACTACTTGTAGTGATTTCTAATATATTTCTTGTGTGAAAAAATCCTATTGGTATCACAATTTGCACATATTTCGTGGATATTAATAAATCGTGTCCAAAACATGATTATCCTCTTCTAAACACTGACATGATTGTCGATTAAACTGCCGGTATGAAAAACTATTCCTCATGGATGGATTTTTAGGTTATAACCAGATCAAAATTGTAGAAGAGGGCCAACATAAAATGACATTCTCTACCTCTTGGGGGATGTTCTATTATCAAGTCATGCCTTTCGGCCTCAAGAATGTAGGTGCAACTTATCAAAGGGCCATGACTATCATCTTCCATGACATGTTGAATGATATAATGGAAGACTATGTTGATGACATCTTGGGAAAATCTAGGACTAGAGAAGAACATCATGAAATCATACGGCACATCTTTCAATGTCTCAAAGAGTATAAGGTTAGAATTGACCCAAATAAGTGTGTCTTTGGTTTGCTCTCGGAAAATTACAATGCTTCATTGTTTCAATGAGAGGCGTTAAAGTGGACCCAAAAGGTCACATCTATCACGAAATTCCTCCTCCCAAGACCCTCAATTACCTATGCAGCTTGCAAGGTAAGATCCAAGCTATACATGATTTATATCCCAACTTGTTGATAAATGTCATTCCTTCACACATATTCTTTAAAAATATGTTGATTTCCATAGGGTCATGAACAACAATAAGTGTTTTCCTTACTCAAGGAGTATATGGCCAAACCGCCTATTTTTATGCCATCTACCCCATGCAAACCCCGGTTGCTATATATCTCACTATCCAGTTATTTATATGTTCACTTCTAGATCAAGATGACTTGAATCAAAAAGATAAATTTGTCTATTACCTCATCTGCAATTTAATATCTTATGAGCTTAACTATCCACAAATTGAAAAGCTTTCTTGGCCATTATTTTTGCATTCCAAAAACTCTATCACTATATATTGAACAACAAGACAAAGCTTATATCCAGAGTTGACCCGCTTAAGTACCTACTATCTAAACCTATGTTTACCGGGGTGGTTAATTGGATCATCTTACTCAAAGTGAGTTTTATATTAAACACTTTAGGGAAAAATTAGTCAAAGGGAAAGTACTTACAAATAAACTAGTTGAAGCCTCTTTGCTAGGAGATGAAACATTGAGTCTGGAGCTTCCAGATGCTTTTATGATGTACATTGAGGAATCCATCACATGGAAAATGTAATTTCATGGATCATTTACCTTTCATGGTTCAGAGCGGGATTTATTCTTATCACTCCAACAGTGATTTGATTCCTCAAGCTTTTAGACTTGGCTTCCCATGCACAAATAATATAGTTGAGTATGAAGCCCTCATTGCAGGATTGAAAATTGTTATATAGTGGGATATTATACAAGTTAATTTTATTGGTGATTCCCAATTTATCATCAATCAAATAAATGATGAATATAATGTCAAGGATGAGAAGATCATCTCTTAAAATAAATTAGTTGATACTTTAAAATAATTCTTTGTGCAAATCACCTTCCATCAAATACCCAGAGGACAGAATCGCTTGGTAGATACCATGGCCACAATTGGATCTTTTTTATGCATTCCACTAGGTAACAATGACATGCCATTCTTTGTGGAACATTTGACAATACCTACATATGACATGTCAGAATCTTGCTTGGTATGTGAAGTTGTTGGTCCCTTATCCCCTTAGTATCTTGATATTTTTAATTACCTACATGATGGAACCTTTCCTCCCAACATTACCCATTCTAAAAATATAACCTTATCCAACGTATAGCCCGTTATACCCTACTTGGGGGAACTCTCTATCATCAAGGCTATGATGGGAATCTGTTACGTTATCTTAACTTGGAAGAATCTATCTTAGTGGTCAAAGAGGTGCATGAAGGAATTTGTGGGGCCCATACAAGTGGAATGGTTCTTGCTAAGAAGATATTGAGAGTAGGATATTACTTGCCTACTTTGATTTCCATTAATATGTCAAAAATGCTTACTATGTCAAAAATATGGCAACCTAATACATGCTCCAATGTAATCTCTACAACCCATCACAACACTATGGCCATTCTCAAAGTGGGGACTTGATATCATTGGGAAACTTACCCCCAATTCCTCTTATATCCATAACCACATCGTAAGTGCCACTAATTATTTCAAAAATAGGTAGAGGTTATTCCTATTACTTATGTCACAAGTGCACAAATTTCCAAGTTTAGAATGAATCACATTATTTTCCCTTATGACATTCCTTCCGCCATTATATCCGATAATGGTAATTCTTTTAAGAATAAACAAGTAAATGCATTATACCAAAGCTTCCAAATCTAACAAAAATGGTCAACCCCTATTACCCTTAAGGTAATGGACAGGCAGAATCCTCAAACAAGACTCTTGTTTGCATCATGGATAAGATGGTTAATAAAACTAGTAACAACTAGCACCTTCAAATCCATCCTACCCTCTAGGCTTATAGAACATCCATCTGCACCCCTACTAGTGCAACTCCATATTCACTTGTTTTTGGCATAGAGGTTATCTTGCCCCTTGAGATTGAGCTTCCCTCTTTGCGCATATCTTTGAGAGATTATCTAGACAAAGAGGAGGACTATAGGGTGGCTCAGTTGGAAAAATTGGAACTACTAGATGAAAAGTTCCTCCACGCACTAGATCACCTTAAAGTGTATCAAAATCAAGTGCACTAGAGCTATAATGAACGTATCATACCTTTCCATTTGGAGGTAGGAGACCTTTTCTTAAAATAAAGTTAGTTCAACACCATGAAGGAGAAAGAGAAGAAAGGAAAGTTTGAACCTAATTGGTTAGGGACAAATGTTGTGGTCATTAATTTTGACTCGGAGTTCATATAAACTTACCTACCATGATGGTGATGAACTTAAACAACTAATGATTGTCATGCATCTCAATAATTTCTATGCATAAGCATGGGGGTCCTTCAAAAATCAAAAAGTATAAAAATTAGAAAAAGAAACAAAAATTAAAGAGAAATAAATTCTTCCAAGTTTGAAAACCACGCAATTGTGGCATTTTGGACAAGTCTTTTGGTGAAAAATAGTTTCAAGCGGCATAAGAGGGTTTGTTTTTCACAATTATCTCACACTTGGGGGCATGATCGCTTCTTTCTAATCCAGTTCTTTACCTATCTTTGAGATACTTTATAGACTATCCTCTCGTGGCCTTGATCTAGTTGATCCTACTCTTATATGTATGCAAATATTTTGCCCTTGAACATTCCCATCTATCACTTGGGTAATCCACACATCTTCATTGTCTTGTACATAGCTTCAAACTCTTATAAACATTCAAATAGGTGTCACTAGAAAACAAACCAAAACAATATAACATTATCCCACAAAAATACAAAAACAACGCAAAACGTCTCGAAAATGTTCCACAAAAACTTAGTGTTTCCTTACTTGTTTGTTTATTTTTGCATGTAGTGTGTTGTATTGCATGCTTTCTAGATTGGCATTTTATTTACTTGATTAGATTTATTTCTTGCTTTAGATTTTTGTTTTGTTCGGTGTATTTATAATTTTTTTGTTATTGCTCATTGTACTTGTGTTCTTTACTTGTACATTGTGTGTTTTCATCTCATCATTCACATTCATATCATCACATCTATAACATCATCACATATCAATAAAATTCTAAGCTACATCATCATAAAAATAAATCAAACATGTATGCTAAGCTAACATCATATAATATCATCAATGGGGCAATAGGGATTATTTTTATCCCCCTCATCATAAATCATAATAAAAACAATGGGCTAACATGTTACCTCATAAAAAAACATGTGATAATCATCAATGTCTATCATCATCATATATACATGTCAAAAACATCAATGCCCATTTATAAAAGTGTCTCGATATACATCAAATACAAAATAAGCCATCATGGGCATGGATCAAAAATGTGCCTTCATCTTGAGGCATAACCAAAAACATACATATACATCCAATCAAAAATGTGTCTTCATCATGAGGAATATACCAAAAATAAATACATGAGTACAAAAAGGAGTCAACCCTGACTCTCGCCAACACTAGGACTTCTGTCTTATGGCCCTATGGAAGCATATGGCTAGGTGGAGGCATCTACACTAATCTAGTAGACCTAGATGGTATGTGTGATCTAGACCTCGATTAGTTTCATGCAATCTGACTATAAGGAACTACCCTTTATGCCTCTAAAACTACAACATGATAGAGATCCCTATAATATCTAGCCTCACATGTAGCTAATGCAAAATCATATACTAAATCATCGGATCCCACTGCTCTTTCAAGTTGCATGGTGAAGCGCATATTGATCTGCTATAATCCAATCTACATCTACCTACATTTGAGTCCTCTCAAATGCCCACTATGTCCTCTCAGATATTCACGAGCTAATCTCATACGGTTGTCCCCTAATCTCTATCTATCATGGCCTACTGTATGTGATACCTAAGGGTATCCTTATCTCGTAGATCCATGGTCAACCCGTCACTACAGGGTCTAAATTGTAATAAAGGCCACATCACCCTACATCATCACCATATCTCTCTGCATCTATAGCTTTTCTATTGATGGCCCACCTATTATGGGAATCACTCTAAAAATAGGCATGGTTATTTATAACAATGTCCCATATGAAATATCTACTCCATCTCGATCACCCCCACCTACTATAATATGTGGATAAGATATTCTGGGGAGGTGATAGTGGAAACTATATATTTGCCTACTTGTAACTCACTGTTGAAAACCTTGTAAAGATACCTACTATAATGATGGCCCATTTGCCACTTGTACATGAACTTATTGAATCACAAGCACCTGCATATGTGGTTGTTCATGTGGTTGTATTTTTGGCCCCCGCTTGCACTAGGGGGCACCCGAGAAGGTTGTTATACTTGTTTTTATCCTTGTCCATGTGTTGGCGGCACTTGTGCCTCGATGGCCTCAGCCTCATCCTGGAAAAACATGTCCCTATCTTGTAATTCATAACCCTCATACCTACTATATTTTCTTCTATAATGGCCACTATGGATGTCTATGGAACGGTGATATTTCGTAGCATCATAGTAGTGCACCATGTTACATAATTGGTTGTAGTCTCATGATCCACTATCTGCGCTCATCCATCCCATCCCTGGGGATGACTCCATGAAAAATATCTAGTGCTCTCCATGGTCTAATGTGCAGCTCAAAGTTGAATGCCTCATGCACTACATGTGCATACCATCTCTCATCCCCAAGGATAGCCCGAATGACATCAAGTTGTCGTTGTACTTTTTCCACTCGTACCACTCTAAAATGTGTCTCAGAGATCCCTATTATAATGTTCTTAAGCTATGTAATACTTAGCTCAACTACATCCTCACACTAATGATATAATTGGTGTGGTCACCAGGTCACCATCCATAAATATAAGTCATCAAAGGCCTATCTATAGAGTGCGGTATCTCCCGTGAAATCTAATGTTAGCTCCTATTATCTCCCATCCCATGTAGGATGGCTCATCTAGTGTTGTGACTCATAGCACACCAAGTGGGAATCTAATCGCAATGTGATCCCATACCCAAATTTGTAGTAAGGTCGAGGGACTCGAGATCATCATTTCCATATAAGCTATCGAGTGTAAATATCTATACAAATAGGCTAGTTTGTACTGACCCCAGGAAAATACCTCTACTTCCATTAGGCAATGTACAAATACTATAATGCCAAACTTTAAATGTGTGTTAGTCTTATCGAGGCAACAAGTAGTCACCGATAAGAGCCATGAGGTATATCAAAATTCGTGTAATCCCCCTAGTCTCGAAAGATATATAAAGGTGCAATGCCATACCTTTTTGGGGTATATCCTCTTGTTGAAATAGATCTCAGATGTGCCCTATAATATTTTCATGATGCCCATCATACACAACCAGACTACCATGTATCGATACTCATAAAATTTGATACACGTCCTCAAGGGTCACAATCATCTCTCCTTTAAGAAATTGAATCGTCTAGATCTCAATGTGCCACCTCTCTCTGCTAAGGCATTCGAAGGTCATGATCTAGTCTAATAGAAGGAAGTTGTGTAATATATCACAATCTTGTAGCCTAGAGCACATAAATCAACCCTCATTGCTCACATCATGTAAAATTTGTCTCATATGCCCGTACCCATCCATGGCACTCCCATGCACCCAACATCCATGGTCTTACTTGTAGAACACCTAAAAATCATCTACAAAAGTATTCTACTCACTCCTACATTCCTCTAATCACTTCGCAGAAGCTCTTAGATTCTCCCAAGCCTTTCTCAAAGGCTAGACTCTACTACTAGCACATACCTTTCTGCACTAGTGCATCTCTATTCACATTAGTGCATATATTTTCATGTTAGTGCACCCATTTCTATGCTAGCACACTCATTTCTATGCTAGCGCATGTGTTTGCACACTAGCATGCCCCTTTTCATGGTAACACTCCTAGTTTCACGCTAGCGCGTGAGCTACCCTAATCCTAAATTAGTTTAATGCTAATGCTCATGTTTTAATGCTAATGCATGGCCTTTATGCTAACACATCAGGTGCAATGCTATCACACCCAAAGACGTGCTTGCGCGCTAGCATTAATATGTAATCTTATAATGCCACTAATGAGCAATAAATGCACTAAAATTAAATTTACTTATTGGAGCACCATATTTTGGATGCCTCTCGTCTTTGTCAAACTTGGTCGGTATGATTTGTGTGGTCTTGCATTCATGTCATCTCTATCACAAACTAGAGAAAAATCTCTCAAAAAGTGATAGGGTCAAATAGCACAAATGGGTCGCAATGGATTTTACCCTCCCACCCTGCTATTTATACCCTCCCAAAGTTCTAATTCTTCATTTTTCTTACCTCCCGAGGGCAAGCTTACTAAATTTTTCATATATTTTCTTCCGCTACATATTGGCATTCAAAGTGGTGATGATTATTTTAATTAAATGGTCATTTTTACTAACGTTTTCACCTTGTTGGGGCATATTTTTGCTTCCTGGTGACCTTTTCTTCTCCCTAGGGCATATTTTTGCTTCTCGGTGATTTTTTGGTGTACCACACACATCTTCATTCTTCTATATCACATTCTTCCCAAAATTTCAAAAAAATAAAAACTCACAAAAAAATTAGTAAAAATTTGGGAAAAAAATAGAAATTAGTAAAAAAATTCAAACATCTGAATTATTCATAAGACACAATGTCTTCAAACATGTTAGATTTAGTAGGGGAAATGCAATCCACATATCACATATCCACCATTAACGTTGAAGATTATAGATTATGATATGCAGTCAATTAGACATAGAAATAACTTAAAATAAATAGTGAATAATAGAGCTTAATGAGAAAGAGCTGAAAGTAAATAAAAACAAGAACATAGACAGATGACACCAGATTTAAGTGGAGAAACCCGAAGGAAAAACTCCACTAGTAAAGCACTATCTGTATTAAGAATTCAATAGCTCTTTTTACTCGACACTTCCACTTCGTTCATTGGTATTTTACAATGTCTATAGAGCTATATCTCTTAATCATTCAAATACAATGATCATCTAGCATGCCTTACATTATACTAGAATATCTTACATTCTAATATCAGTCTTTAATAAAGGACTGTATATAAAATGTAAATATTTAATTCTAATTTCAGTATTTAATTATGATCTCGAGTATGATCTCAAGCCACTTCACTCTTTAATGTGAAGTACTTTCACAATAAATTTTGATTAGAAAAACTTTAATAATATTGGGGTATACTGCATAGTAGATCCCATTGAATTTATCACCCAAACACTCCCCCTTAATGTTAATTGGGAAAAAAATCAAACATGCCAAATTTACCTTTTTATACAAAAGTATTTACAGATCCTTGAATCAGCAACAATGATTCAGGATAGCATGCAAACAAGGGAAATCCACAGATCTTCCCATACATAAATTCTTAAAACCATTGTTTTACATATGAAAAATTACATCAGACTATGGAGCCTTTTATAAACTAAGGCATACCCATAACTAAGGCTTCAGGATTTACAAGTAACTTCACATAATGTGACACATTTACTTATTACAAACTAGAGGAAGTATTGGAAGTTTTCAACATGCCGTTAAGAGGTGACATTGTCATACATGCTCCCCCTCAAGGGAAACTCTGATAGGCCCAACAGGGCACGAAATTTGCATAAATTTATATAACACAACGGTTTTTGAAGATATATGCAACTTGATCATCATTTGAACAGAACTTGAGATCAATATCACCATTTAGGAATTTCTCTCTAATGAAGTGCATATGAACTTCAATATGTTTGGTCATTTGATGCTGAATTGGATTCTTTGCAAGATCAATGCAACTCTGACTGTCACATAGAAGAGTAGTACTCCCTTTGACACCCATGTATAACTCATCCAACAAGTATTTTCAGCCACATAGCTTCTTTGGAAGCTTCCATAACACTTCTATACTTTTCCTTAGTAGAAGATATAGACAATGCTGGTTGCTTCTTGCTATTCCAAGTGATGGGACCTACACCCAACTTGAAAAGATATCCGTATATATTTTCTATCTCTGAAGATCACCATCATGATTAGAAAGATGGTAACCAAATAATTGTGCATCATTACAAGAAGAATAAAAAAAGACCATAATTGATTGTTCCTTTAATATATTTCAAAATCCTTGTTGTCATTTTCCAATGATCCTCATAAGGTTCTTGCATAAATCTTGAAACTAATCCTACTGCATAATAAATATCAGGTCTATTAATAGCCAAATAAATTAGACTACTAACTAGCTTCCTATACAGAGTAGGATCAAATTTAGCACAAATTGGTTTAGGGTCTAACTTAACACCAACTTCAATAGGAATGGAAATAGACTTACAATCAATCATGTTAAATATTATAATAAATTTCATAGCATACTGAGATTGAGATGCAACAATAGACTTATGATCTTGAAATATAATCATGCCAAGAAAATGATTTAATAAACCTAAATCAGTCATTTCAAAATGTTTTTTAACCTTTCTTTGATTCTAACAATTAAATTTCTATCACTGCTAGTAATCAAAATATCATCAACATACAAGACAATAATGATAATATGATTTTTTCAACTTTAACAAATAAATCATTATCAGAAAAGTAGTTAGAAAAACCAAGATCTTGAAAGAAACTGTTAATTTTAGCATACCAAGCTCTAGGAGCTTGCTTAAGACCATACAAAGACTTTTTAAGCTTACATACATAAATTTCCTTACTAGGTACTTAAAACCTTTAGGATGACTCATATATATTTCTTCTTTTAATTCACCATTTAAAAAATCATTTTTAACATCCATTTGGTGAATCTCCCAACCATATTGGGCAGCTAATGCAAGAAGAACTCTTATAGTGTTCATCTTGCAACAGAGAAAAAGTATCAACATAGTCAATAACTAGTGTCTGAGTGAAACCACGAGCTACTAGCCTTGCCTTGAACTTTTCAATCTCTCCTAGAGAGTTATATTTAATTTTTAACAACCACTTAGATCCTACAATGCTTCTCTTGGAAGGAGGAGGGACTAATTCCCAAGTGTCATTTTTAATTAAATCATTGTATTCATCCTTCATATCTTGAAGCCATATATCATCATGAGATGCTTCTTCAAAGGATTGTGGTTCTACCTCATAGAGGGTCATCAAGGCATGATAAGTATGTTGACTTCTAGTTAGCTTTCTAAGATTATCAGGCTAAGAGTTTTGAACAAGATTTTAGCCCATTTAGGAATCTTAGGTTGCAAGACATTTTGGGATGAATCCCCCTCAATCTCCATCATATCTAGATTAGGATAATCAGCCTCTTGAACTTCTATTTCCATAATGTCAGTAGAAGGATTATCAGGATCTATCTCTAGAGCAGTAGAGGAGGGTTCATGAGAAACATTAGAGAAGGTTTTCTCTAAGACTTGAACATTTATGTTTTCAACAATGTCATGCTTGAATGGATCATAAACTCTCAATCCTTTAGTTATACATCCATATTAAAAAATAAAAATAAAAATAGGTTAGATCAAGCTTCTTCCTTTTTTTATTTTGGAATGAAGATAGAAGCAGGACTACCAAATATTCTTAAGTGAGAAATATCTGGTTTTTGCTTTGTCCATACCTCATGAGGAGTAGTTTGGCGAAGATATTTAGTAGGTACTCTATTAATAATATAGACATCAGTGTTCATAGCTTCATCCCATAATAACTTAGGCACATTAGATGCATGAATCATAGTCCTAGCCATTTCTAAGACAGTCCTATTCTTTCTTTCTGCAATGCCATTTTGTTGAGGGGAATAGGGAGTGGTCAATTCTCTTTGAATCCCACATGACACACAAAACTCATCAAACTTTTTTTTGACATATTCACCTCCATTATCAGTCCTAATTCTCTTAATTTTCAGATTAGAAGAATTTTCAACTAGAGCTTTAAATTCCTGAAATTTAGAAGACATCAGAACTTTTTCTTGATAAAATAAGACCAAGTCATTCTAGAGTAATCATCAATAAAAAAATAGCATACAAAGAACCACTGAGAGAAGGAACCTCAAGTGGACCTCTCACATCACTATGAATCAGTTCTAATAACTGAGAAGAATTTAGATCATGATGTTTGTGAAATGGTTGAGCATGTTGCTTACCACGTAGGCAACTTTCACAAGTTTCATGTTTTTTTAATCTTAGGAAGACCGATCACAAGATTTAGTCTAGACATATAAAACAAGGTTTTGAAATGTACATGATCAATTCTTTCATGCCAAATTTGAATATCATTCCTAGAAGAGGAAGAAAAACAAGACTCAGACACAAAACCATCAAAGATATACAAGCCATTTTCTAAATGCCAGAAGCAATAACATTTTTAAACTTATCTTTTACATACCACTTATCTTGCAAAAAAATAACTTTATAGTTTTATTTGGTTAGCTGAGAGCAAGACAAAAGATTTTTTTCAATTGAGGAACATACAAGACATTCCTAATTACACCATTTGATAGCTTAACATTTCCACAACCTTCAAATCTAATGATTGAGTTATCTCCTAGATAGATATTATCTTCACATTTAACTACATTTGAGAGGATACCAAGAGTACAATTCATGTGCCTAGAGGCACCACTGTCAAGAATCCATTCATTGTCATTTGAAGCTAAAAGGGTAGTATACAAAGCAATAGACTTCTCAGCCACATTTTCTTGATTTTGCTTTTGATTTTTCTTATGAGTATTAGGCTTGTTGTTTTTAGCATTCTTAGCTAATTTGTTAATCTTTACTCTACAATCAAACTCTTTATGCCCAAATTTTCCACACTTATTACAAGTTCCATTAAATTTGACTTTAAAGTTTTGATTGTTCTTAGGAACATTAGTCTTAGGGCTTGATTTAAATCTATATCTTATATAAGTCTTCTAATTTGAATTGACATTAATCCTATTATGAGTAGACTTATGATTCTATGATAACATAGCTTGAGAAGCAACTCTTTTTTGAATCAAATTTCTCCATGACTCTCTCTCTTGAATCAACAAAGAAGACAAAGTGTCCAGATCAGGCAGATCATTCTCATTCTGATATTTAGAATTAAGAATTGAGATGTAATGTCTGAATTTTTCATGAATATTGATTTGTATAATGAAATATAGTAGCTTATCTTGAAACAATTCACAATTACAGCCATCTAATTGAGCTTTAATGTTCTTAATTTTAGCTAAATAATTCACAATTTTCTCATCCCCCTTCATGGGTGTTTTAAACATCTCTAAAACCAATTTAATTATCTTAGACAACCTACTTCCTTCATGAATAGTTTCTAATTGTTTCCATGCATCTGCATGCGAGTCTATATAGCCTATATGCATCAAAACTTCATCTCTAATGCTTTGCAATAGGATGGAAAAAGCTTCCTGAGATCTCTGAGAAAAAGAACTAAGGTTTTTAGGGGTAGCTTATCTCCCTGTGGGATAATTTTTGACACCAGCCACAAGATCCCATAGCTTTCTAGCCATAAAGAAAGCTTTTACTTAGACTCTCCATATGCTATAATTTGTTCCATTCAAAATTTGAGACTTATCCATCAAAAAAATAACAAAACTAGCCATTTTAATGCTCAGACAACAATGGAGACAAATACGGCTAAAAATGAATCAAGGAAGCCAAAAAGAGAAAAAAAATAGCTATAGATCTTTTAATTTTCTATAAGAATGCGGACAACTCTAAATTGATCAAAAAATAGCTTGATTTGGTTGAATTAAAGATCAATTTGACATATCTTAGTCGAGGTCGAGTTACATGCGAGCTAATCAAGCTCGGGATCGAGTCGGGATAGAGTAGATCGACTAGTTATTTAGCAACTCAAAGGGGTGAGCTCCAAAATGAGCTACTTAATAGATAAAAACAAGTTTAAAAATAGCCAAGGTGGGAGACGATATGTGGCATAGATCAACAATAATGTGGCACGCTTTATAAACCTTAAAAAATGCCTTAGGTGGACTTAAGGTCCCCGAAATGAACCAAACTTAAAATAAAGTTCAGGTCCGAAAGAGGTACAAGATAGGTGTCACAATTTAAGTGGCTAAGCCAAAGCAAATATTGACACCCTGACACTTGTGAAGGCTGACACAATTAAAATACGTGTCAAAATAAATTGATTCGCACTTCACAAATATGACAAAGACAAGTCAAAAGAAGATATGTGGAGCCTTTTAAATGGCTCACACTTTGCAAATGACAGAAACTAAAAATATGAAAAATAGATGTACGTGTCCAAATACTATTGGTTCACACTTCACAGTGTAACCAAAATGACTAAAGAAAATTGAGGACACGTGGAGCCTTTTAAATGGCTCACTT
This sequence comes from Taxus wallichiana var. yunnanensis, assembly GCA_018340775.1. Classification (NCBI taxonomy): domain Eukaryota; kingdom Viridiplantae; phylum Streptophyta; class Pinopsida; order Cupressales; family Taxaceae; genus Taxus; species Taxus wallichiana. The sequence goes on along the minus strand of CM031236.1, from coordinate 27,510,880 downwards.
TTCGCAAGACTGAAAAACATTGAAAAATGTAAAAAGGTGGCAAATTTTAATTGGATAACAACTACCACAAATGAAATATTGACAAATGTGAAATGTGGAGCAATTCTATTGGCTCAGTTGCGTAAATTTGACAAAGTGTGAAAGAAAATATACTTGGAAAAAATTTATTGGTTTTTCCTTTGCATATGTCAGAAGAAATTTAAAATAAGACTGACAATGTGAAATACAGAGCTACTTGGAGCAATCCTATTAGCTCAAATTTTGTAGATGACAGAGGACAGCTAATCCAAGTCTGAAAATGCAAAAACACATGTAAGGCCATTATTGGCTCGCGTTTTGCAATTGACAATCAAGTATATAATATTACTGACACCACAAAGCAAGATGAAGCCTTCTTATTGGTTTGGGATTTACACAAACAAAAAGATGTCGATTGAAGCCACTTGCACTCTAATAGTGGGTACGGCTTTGTAAATACAAAAGAAAAATAGTGAAGCTACGTGGAGCAATATTATTGGCTCATACTTTGCAAAATCGGAAAAAAAGGAAAGCAAAGATATTTGGAGTAATATTACTATTCCAAGCTTTGCAAAACCAATAGGATCTTAAGAAAGATTGGAAATGTGAAGCCAAATGGCACAAAATGATTGGATCGGGCTTCATGAAAAGTAGAACTAGCGAAAAAACAATAAAAGATCGATAATGTGAAGCCAAGTCACACAAAATGATTGGCCCAAGATTTGCAAAGAAAACTAGCAAAAATAAAGATTTTACCACTAGAATGGACTTAAAAGCCCCGAACAAACTAGATCAAAATAAATATTTCAAATCCAAATTCAAAAATGACTCTAATGGCTATAAACAACATAAAAACTTTTAAAAATATCACAAATGATGGATTTAAACCGTAAACAACTGAAACTAGATGCAGAAGAAAATATCTAAGCATAAAAAAGCTTCAAACATGATCTAAACAGCCATTTAGCCCATATTTCACCAATATTTCAAAAATATTTAGGCAGGAATTGGAAATTTAAACCTGGTTTGCTTGAAGATGACTACGAAAATTTTAAGGTTTCGTAGATCCGTAGATAAACTTCAAGCTTCTTCACTCTAGCAAATTAAAATCTCCAAATCAACCCTACACATGCATAATCACCAAGCTCTGATACCATGTTAGATTTAGCAAGGGAAATATAATCAACAGATTACATATCCACCATTAAAACACCGAAGATTATAGATTATGATATGCAGTCGATTAGACATAGAAATAGCTTAAAATAGATAGTGAATAATAGAGCTTAATGAGCAAGAGAAGAAATCAAATAACAAACAAGAACTTGAGACAGATGACACCAGATTTAAGTGGACAAACTCCGAAAAGAAAGAACTCCACCGGTAAAGCACTGTCTCAGTATTAAGAATTCAATAGCCCATTTTTTACCCATCACTTCCACTTTGATCCTTGGTATTTTACAATGTATGCAAAGCTATATCTCCCGATCATTCAAATACAATGATCATCTAGCATGTCTTACATTACACTAGTGTATTGTTATCCAATTTTGCACACCTGGCAAGATTGGACAACGGGGTCCTATCACGTTCAAAATAAAATAATAGTCCCAGGAACCCACCTTCGGTTATTATCGAAATGCAATAATTAAAAATAATTCCTAAATTGCATATGAAGAGATCACCTAGCATCGAAAGGCACCCAGTTGATCTCGACTCAGTGAAGAGTTCGGGGTCGAGTTGATAGAGAACCCGGTGTCAAATTGATAGTCATCTCGGAAATCATCTCAGTAGAGACTCTCAATTGTAAGAGCTCGACGATGGCCTTGTTAATGCAAAATATAGCTCGTTGAAAATTGACGAATGAAAGGAACTGTACAAGGATCCCGGTGGAGATCGATGCAAAAATATCTGAAGGCCGAGTCAAGGAAAGCTAAGTTAACATGAGGCCAGGTTTAATCCACTAAGACAGTGCTCGACCAATCACTTGGGAAAATTATCTTGTTTGACCAAGATGATATGAGATTATGCAGATATGACGATGAGGTCATCTGGTAGTGTTTGAACAAAAAAAAAAAATGCTTGCAACCAAGCAACCAAATACATCTCAATTAAAATCTCGTAGCACTCTATGGAGAGGGTCGCTTGAAGGAGGCAGTACACGTTCTTCTTACAACACATAATCCATCTCTAAATTCTTTAACATATCTTCATCTACTACAGTCTTGCATTACTAAGAAAGCCCTTGCGGAGGCCAAGCAAATCCACTCTCACATCAATAATAGGGGACACACATTTGGAAGACTCACGCTATTACCAAATAAACTTATCTACATGTATGACAAGTGTGAAAGTTTGATGGATGCTCGTAAAGTCTTCAACTGCATGACTGATCCAGATCTCTTCTCATGGAATATGGTAATTGTAGCTTACAGAAGGCATGGACATCCTATACATGCATTCAAACTATTTCATGAAATGCAACGAACACCTGACCACCCCGATCACCTGAACATTCGTGTATAGCCTGGCCAATGGAAAAGAATCGATCAGTTGAGGATGGAGCTCAGACGTGGTAGCATTGGCTCACTCAGTCGAGCCTGACAAGGTCGTGAGCATCCAGAGTTTTGTTTGGTTCGATTGTAAGTCGAGAAGGAAAAGTTGGGGTTCGAATCCGTGCTAAGGCATTGGCTTGGGAGAATTTCATCCCTTTTGTCGGGTTGGACTTTGATGATGGCAAGCCATTGTAAGATTCCCACATGGGAAATATTTCAGTATATTGCCAAGGTCATAAATTTGATGATGGCAGGCCAAATCAGTATTTCCCCACATAGGATATCTTCATCCCGATTTCCATGGTGGAAAATTTGCAGCGGACAGCCAACACCAGGTTTTCACGTAAAGGGGGTCCCGAGTTTCATCTTGCCAAGGACGTGGGAAATAATGCAAGCAATGCCAATGGGAAATTTTGGGATGGAAAGCCATGGTCAGACTTCCGTGGAGTGGAGAAATCGGGTCAAATTGCCGAGTTTGCGCGGCAAAGCTGAGGCCGGGGCCCGTGGATTGGTGTGGCCAAGCCGTTATGCGGAGATTCGGGCGACCAGTGCCAATGGGAAATAAGTAGATGGCATTCCAAGCTGTTCACTCCGCGCGGGGGAGGTTCGGAACAGCACCGCCAAGTGGAAACTTTGCAATGACAAGCCGTCGTGAGTTTTCCACGTAGAGAAGAATTCTAGTTTATTTCCGGAATACCAGGCGAGTCATCAAGTGGGTCAAAACACGTTGGAATGGTAAACGAGAACGTGCTCATGAAGATAGATGGATTATCGGCTAAGCCATCTGGTGCATGTGTAAGGACTCAACAAGTAAAGCTCAGTCAAGGACCGAGTAAATAGGCAAATTGGTTGGGGAAGATCAATGTAACGAAGACCCGTTCAATGTGGAGGTGAATAATGAGCAGTCGAAAGGTTCAGAACTCAGTCATATTACCACTTCTGAGGATGCTTACAGTGGTTCATTGTCATTTCCCACGCTGCAATGCAATGCCAGTGCCAATACCATCCACTTTCAATCTCAATCTCACAGCGTTATGTACAGAAGGTTGTTTGAAGGAGGCTCTGCACATTCTGCGTACCACACACAACACCCCTATAAATTCATATAGATATCTTAAACTATTGCAGACCTGCATTTCCAGGAATACGCTTTCACAAGCAAACAGATGTCGACCTGTTCAGTTCGCCTTTGCCAGCATGCTTCTCCTCATCCTCTGTACAGTTCTGAACATTCGATGGTCGCGAGAAACTCTCACGCACAGCAAAGAAAGGCGCAATACAAAAGGCCATTTTCAGCCGCTACCAAAGGCAAAGACGATTCTGAAAACAAACATTCACTGCCGTGTATGATAGATTGGAGTCACGACATTCAAAGCTTCATAACATTTGCCTGAGTCAGGAGATGAAGGTTTATTACGTGCAGAATGAAACGATTCATATTGCTCAGCATTGTTTTCTCCTAGAAACGAATTGAATGTGAAGGTCAACTCTGAAAATACCCGGTCGGCTGTTTTGCATGCTATATCCTTGTTACTCGTAAATGGTCTCTTCGAGAAAATCCGAGAGCAGAGGCAATATTTATACCCTTCCATTATGTGCGTCCAATCAGACAATAAAAATATTCTTTTACCAGGTTCAGAGAAGCTTGTTTTTAAACAATGGACGATCATACTGCAGTTTCAAGCTAGTTTTATCTAGCTTTATTTCTATTAGCTTTGATCCACGACTAAGGAAGAATTCATATGGTTGTTACCTGTACATTTTTCCAAGGTCCTCTTGGCTGCCCCAGTTGTTCAATGTATTTTTTGAAGGGCTTCTGTTATGTGTTGCAAATTGTAACATGAAGGATCTTTTTAGTTTCTGGAAAAATGAGTATATTGTGTAGCTCACGGCTACCTATGCCATAATCCCAATAGTGGCATAATTATTGATTGGAGCCGAGATTGCAGAATGCACTGCCAAAATACCGAAGGGCTCTTTGGCCAAAATTCAGTCTCAAGGATGTCTATCGACATGTTATGGGCATGAGCCTGTGTCATCATCATGGCAGCATTAGGTCTTTATTGGTAATGGCATTTTCTCATTGTTTGGAGGGTACAATTGCGCTTATTATGGCAAAGCTAAACATTCTTACTACAAGTGTTATATGATAAGGAAGAACCGTGAGCATTGTGGTAAAACCATTCTTAGAGGCGTGAAAATGTGAACATGATCGAACAAATCTTAATATTTCCCGCAGATACAAAGCCAGGTCGAATCAGCTGAAGAGCTCGTGGTGTTGTTTCATGGAGTTTGAACGTGGAATGCATGTGAATATGTGGTCCAAAACAAGAAGAAATAACTCTATCTGTCAAACTAGAGTTATCACAGAGAAATCAATCGATTGAGTGTTGACAGGGCCACGTAACGTGATCCCTAACAATTTTCATAGCTTGAAAATCATTTCTAAATGGCGCAACATGCAGGAGTGAAATAATTTAAATTCATTAAATTGTTTAACCTCTGTGAGTACAAGCAATGTATCATGGGTCAAATCCACTAAGTATGATTTAGAGTCAAACTTTTCATATTGTGGAAACGTTGGTACCAGGTCAAGATAAAGAATAAGCTCACGGGTGTCGAAGTTTAATGTATTTGTAGAGGCTTTCAATTTCGAGCTTAAAGCTTCATGTTCACGATGCATATAGGTGGCTTGGTAATTCAGAATGGCCTCGAGTTAACAGAGGAAAATGATAAGAATCGAGTTTGATAGCTCACCATTCGAAGGACTCAATGCAAAAGAGCCCGATTGCCAAGACAAGGAAAGAGTTGGTGTGGGGTTCAAAATCAATTGCAACACCGAGTTAGAGGATTCGAAGCTCATCGAATTTGGCTATGTGCAGATTCTATCCACATGGACCCCCCTCCTCTTCAAGTCAAACGGGTCAACGGGGGGGTCCCAACATTATGTTAATTAAATTAATATTTTTATTTAAATATTTTAATAATAATATTTATTATTATTATTTAAATATTTTATTTAAATATTATTTTAATTAATTGAGAAGACTAGGTCATCAGGGAATTAATGACCCATGATGGAACCTTCTCAGGTAGTTCAACTAACTGCAATAAATACATCATGGGCCTTCATTTTAGGAATGTAATTATGACCATTTCCTCTTCTTTCTCACATATTTTTCTATAAATGTAAGTTGGAAGCTCATTTCAAAGGGTTCCAACAGCCTGCATAAGTCGACAGCTTAGATATCTCGTGCAAGAGTGTATACTTTTCAAGGGTCCTCTCTCTTACGCAAGTTGTTCTCAGTGTTTGAGAGAACTTTCAAGCCTCCTCTTCAAGACTGTAATGGCAACTATTGCCTCTTCTGAATGTATGATGCATTGTGCATGTTATTGAAGCAATAAAAGTGTGTGTTTTGTGACTAATCTCGGTCCTTTCATCCTTCTATGCTTCTTTGTGCCTTTCTCATACTTGCAGTACACCGTGCAAGTTTAAGTTTCTATTGCGAGTTCTTGGAGTTCTCGTGCTTATCGAGTGGTGAAGTATTGCATGCGCTTGAGTTGTGGTGTCTGCTCACCCTTCTTGAGTTCATCCTTCTTCACTGGGAAACTGGTATATTTCTCGGTCTGATAAAGTTTAACAAAAGGAACGCGTGTCTCTTAGCCTGTGGTATCCTGTACCCTCTCTAAGTTGCAGTAGGTGAAGTTGACCTGTGGTGCACACACCCTCTTCAAATTAACCCTTCCTAAATCTGAAGACACCCTTTATTCGGTGCATCACCATCCCTAGTATAGTTTCATTTCTGTAAAACTCTTTCCCTAAAACCCCATGAAAATGTTAGCATAGGACTAGATAATCGTTTTTGTTACACTAGGAGTAGTACAACACTTAGTTTAGGAAGAGGAAGCCGGCCTTCTCCGGAGGTTCACCTCGAGCCCAAGTCCCACAGCTTGAGAGGTGATCCCATGTGTCCCAATCACACCGAACGTCCTATTCACATCCTGGCCATTCGGAGGGTGCAGTGATTTGGCGACAACATGTATCTTACATTCTAATCTTAGTCTTTAATAATGGATTGTACAAAATTTAAACGTTTAATTATGATCTAAGTCTTTAATTCTGATCTCAATCTGATCCTGAGCCGTTTCAATCTTTAATGTGAAAGACCTTCACAAAAAAAAATTATTAAACAAACTTTAATAATATTGGGGTGTCTGCAGTGGTAGATCCCAAATGACATTATCACCCCAACAATACCTCATAGAATGTACGTATGTAAATGTCTTGACATTTAGGAAGCATCATTGATGATATGCCTACAATATTGATCATTTGAGGTGTAATAGACACATAAGGATGCATCATTGCAAGTGTCTAAGATTGTTGTGGTTTTGTTTCGACAACAATACTATAGATTTATGCGTATTTGAGCCAAAATGGAAAGAATAGTATCAATCTCAATGGTGCTTGATGATGGACCCTCTTCTGTATTTTATACAATTATATCAATGTTTGAAAGGGATTCTTGAATATCTGGTGTATTGGAGCACTCAAATTCCTTTCCAAAATGAGCAGAGGCATCAAGGTTTATATCAAATCCTTGCATGTGGTCCGATAAGGGAATAATGTCCTAAGTCCCGAGAAAATCTTGGATTGTCTCCTCATTCTAAAAGAGGTCCATGGAGAGGGGACATTGTTGATCTTGATGTATGAGGGATGGATAGACAATGTCAAGGATTAGAGAGGAATCTTGAAACAAGTTCAAGCTCTCGTTTGATGTTAGAAAGTTATTGATGAAATAGGTTCAAACAATCTTGAGAAGAAATAGATTGGTTTGAATGGAGAGATACTTGACATTTGTTTTGATCTCATTGAATGTTAGTATGTATAAAAGTGGGGACAACATTCAACTCTTCATTTGAAGTTGTAGAAGTTGACGTGTCATTGGTTGTGACATATTTGTCATTGATCTCTATGGAAATGGTTCCATTGTCAATTAATTATTGAAAATAATGATGAAGAGGTGTACAATTATCAGTAGAATGACCTTCCATGCAGTGGTATTCACAATATTTTGATGCATTATATGACGTAGGATTGGGTTCCCCATTATAAAAGGGTCTTGTAGGTGGATATTCGATCATGTTAGCCTTTACTAATTATTGAAAGGCACTAGATAGAATCTCTCCAAGAGGTGTAAATTGACATTCAATGGTGCATGGATTAGTGTCTTTGATACATGATATGATGGATTTATAATCAACATTGTTCAAGGATTCACCATGTTCGTGATACTTTCTCTTCTATCATGGTTAGGAAATGGATTAGAAAACACCTTTAGATTATCATTGGGTTTTTTGGTAGATGGTAGGTCTTCAGCCACTATGTCTTCATTGTCAATGAGGTCTTGGATGTAATTGCAAATTTGTTTGCATTTTTCCATTTGATGACCATCTATGCAATGAAAATCACAATATGTGTTAGGTCTATACCAACCTGGCTTAGGTTCTCCTTTAGGGAAGGGTTATGTGATAGGGTAAGTGACCATATTGGAACTTTCTAGTTGTTTCAAGACACTAGAAAGAGATTCCTCCAAAGACATATATTTTCATCATGTGTAGTCACGAGGAGGAAAAATTTCTCTTTTTTAAAATTGTGTCAAGTGGTTTAGATTTGATCTATTTTGATTGGTTCTTCTCGTAAGCTATGCATGTTGTGATTATCCATGACACCATCATTAACAACATTATGGTTATGGTTGATGTATTTTGGTTTATCGTGAGAAGTGTTAAGTTTTTTGTTGTTATTGTGGTGATTATGACCATTGTCTTTATAGTGAGGCTTGATTAAGCCTTTAGAAAGGAGATATTTTTCAATTTGAGTTCCCTTTTCGATAAATTCCTCAAAACTATTGAGGCAGTGCATCTACATGTGAAATGACAACTCATCGTTAAGGTTTTGGATGAAGATGCTAACCATATATTTCTCAGGGATTAAACATGGGAACCGACTTGCGATTCATCACCATCGTTGTATTTAACTTTTGAAAGCTCTCATTTTCTCATTGTTTGGCGTTGCACAAATCCATCATTTTGACCTCATATTCAAGGTTTAATGATTTTTTTAATGAACTCCTCAAGAGGTCCACAAAGGTAGAGATAGATCCCTTTTATTTGTCAAATTTGGGCATCTCAAAAGAGTATACGTAAGATGTCCATGTCAAAAGGGTATGGACACAATTCATCAAAATTGAATTATTTACATTTTTTTATACCCGAAATTGTGTCCTTCATCATTTTCCACTCTTGAGAAAATGGTGAATTGGTTTGTGGGATAAATGGTGATTTATCATTCTTATGATTATTGTTCTCGTTATTAGTCTCAAAAAGAAGTTTTGAATGTGTCGTCACTTTTCTTTGTGTGTTCGATACCTTTGGTATCATCGTTAAATCTGTAGAGGATAGGAGAGCCAATTGTTTCACCATTTCATTGACTTGATCAAGTAATGATTTGTTGGGATTATACGACAAGCATTAGATTTTCCTTTATGATCAGCATTTGTTTTACTTGGTCATGCATTTTCATGTTTGTTTGACTCGAGTTGTGGACCCCTAGGGAATTTAGGTTGTCCTTTTAAAGATTTTGATTCATCCTCATCAAATTCCAAGGGAAATATTTCTCCCATTGCGAGGAGATGAAGAAGGAATTGGTATTTTTTACACTAAGTTTCATCTATGGAAAGTTTTTTAAGTTGGTCTTCATCCTCTTCATCCGAGCTGATATGGAAAGGATTTATTTCCTCCCATCGAAAGGGACTATAATCGTGATGTTGTGTTCCCACCATTTTTGAAATAGGGGAGGAACAAGAAGAGGTGCGATAGAAAACTCAACCCTTAGCAAAGTGAATGCTAATATGGAAGAGGGAAATTAGAAAAATGAATTCTAAGAGGGAAGAGACGAAAAGGGTTAGTTGATTTCCTTCTCTTAACAAAATGAGAGTTAAGAGAAAAGGGACTAAAAGGGGTTAGATATTCTCCAATTTATAAGATAAGAGAGACATGACCAAATCTTAATGAAATGGGTGATAAGAGTGATGAAGAGATGTGAAAAGGTTAACTCTTAACAAAATGAGTGTTAAGAGGAATGAAAAAGGGGAACTTCGCAACACTTAACAAATTGAAAATAAAGTGGAAGAGACTTAACAAAGTGAACATGATCAAATCTTAACAAAATGAGCGGTAAGAGTGATGAAAAGAGGGTGTGAAAGATTAACTTTTAACAAGATGAGTGTTAAGAGGAATGAAAAGGGGGACTTCACAACACTTTAAAAAATGAGTGATGCTAAGGTGGAAGGGGGATCGAAATGTTAGTTTAGAAGAATCTTAGAAAAATGAGTGCTCATAAATATGGAGGAGTTTGAAATATTTCAAGACCCTTTACAAATTGAATGTAAAGAGGGAAGAAATGAAAGAGGATAATTTTCTCAACTTGCAACAAAATGAGTATGACAAGAGGAGACTTAAAACACAATGGAAGATGCTCAACTCTTAACAAAAATGTGTTAAGGGAAGAGACTTAGGAAATATGATGATTTTTCTCAAATTTTAACAAGATGGATGTTTAAAAGAGGAGACTTAGGAAGATGATGAAGGATGCCAACTCTTAACAAAAGTGTGTTAAAGTGGGAGGTAACAACAAAGAAATGTGAACACTAAAAGAATGAAAAATTGAATGTTGTCACAAGTAGTGAAGTCGTGAAGATGAAAAGGTCTCGAATCTCATGAAAGTGAAGATAAAATACAAATAAAATGTGATTTATTAAGGATATAAAATTAAAGCAAAGTGAATGCTTTAAAGAGAGTTCGGTGAAGAAAGGATTAGGATGTCGACAATGCAACAAAGTGATTACAAAGTGTGATGACATAAGATGATGGAAGAGAGATATAGAAGATGTTGTCAATTTGTTGGGCTGATGAAATACACCTAAGTATCAAGGTGCATAAGGGCGCACATGACATATGGCATGTAGGTATGCGTGGAAGTATAGTGTAATAGGGCATGCCTGGGAAATCATGAAGTCGGGACTTAGTTGTTTTTAGTATGAGGCTAAATATAGATGTGTGTGGAGCAAGTTTTGTAGAAGAGTTGGAAAACATGCAAAGGTTGTTTCAGACGAGTGGAATATCAAGCGACATGCATAGTTATAGGGCTATTAATATGATTATAACTACAGCTTATTATTAGATAATATATTATTAGTGATCTTGCATGCTTTTGTAATTACCTTATAGTGGTGCATGGTTATTTTTAGCATGTAGAATTTTTTTGAGGATGCATAAAGGTGAAGGGAAAGTCCCCACCCTTGTGTGTGTGTGTACATGGTTTAGGTATCATCCATGTTTTGTAAGAGTTATGCTACTAGTTTATGGGTGTGCATGAATTATGGTGACACTACTATGTACGTATGCAGCTTATGTGTTTTATGAATTAATACAATGGATATTTGTGGTGGATATTGGTTGTTGACATATCTATGACTGGTTTTTGTATGGTAAACCTAATCTTGATTCTTGTATGATTTATTCTTAGTATATGGTTATGATCTAGATTTGTTTATGGTTTATTACTACATTGTTATTATGGATCTAGAATATATCTATGTGTGTGCTTATCATGCTAACTCCTTGACAAAGCTTCCATAAAAGAGGGACCTGGTACCCTTGCGTGCTTCAGGTGAGTGCTCAGTTTTGGCTGAGTGATGTGTCAGCATGCCTTGGGCTATTTGGTAAAATAAAATACTACATTTTGGTTCCGTTTCTGGGACCTATTTTCAAGATATTTGCAAGGATGTTGCATGATGAAGACATATCAGTTGACTTTGGCCAACATTGAGGATTGGTTAGAGAATTTAGAGGAAGAGTATGCTCATAGATTTAACACTGGACCTGAATTTGATGCACGCGCGTGGGTTGAACAGAATCTGTATCATGAACTTTATGAGATGTTATTTTCTTATTTTCCTATAGAGTTGTACAAGTGGTTGGTAGCATACACATCAAAGAGAAATTGGAATTATAGAGCACTTTTTTGACATGAGAAGAATTCCAAGATCTACATGATGTTGATCTAACTTCGACATACACTTTAGATCATTAGTGGAATGGTGTTTTAAATGGCTAAATTTTAGATTATGTAGTTTCTACTTATTCTTTTCTATAGGTTATTGAGTTTTAATTCCTATGCGAACCCATAGGATCTTATCTACGCGCTATCCATTTAGCGATTAAGATTTTGATCATAACCCTAGATTTGGAACAACATCTTTGGCTAGCCAAACCCCACCACGCATGGGGGTAGGAGTAGGTGCGGTGAAAGATGGTGGACCTAGTTGTAGAATGGTAGAGAGAAGAGAGGAGGCTTAATTTTAATGAGGCGCGTGAGATGGATTTGGAAAAGTAGCATCAAGCTTTGGAACAGATGGCGTTGTGGAGAGAGATCGATCATGAAGGATTTGGAGATCATATAGAGGACATGGAGCCGAGCATCCGAACTCCCCATTTTAGTAAGCATGGAATATAACTCTCTTTGACCTCAAATGAGATTGCACCAATGGAAACCGCAAGGATTACGGATGTGCATTTGATCCTTCTCACCTACCTATCCTCTTGCATTTAATTTTCCAGCTTTCTACGATAGTCATTAGTAAGAAAGCTAGTGTGGGCAGTAGATAGTAGCGGCATATAGTTAATTTTCAATCAATTTTGGGATTTAATCAGATAGATTATTCATCTATGGTGGTGCAATTGTCATCTATGTTATTTGGAGGTCCAGTTGGAGGTATATTTTATGGTGCGTCATCGATGCAAAAACGTGGCACGTAGAATGTTGGTATTACGTTTGGAAGTAGTACTACTTCATAGACAATGGGATTTAAGTTTAGCATAACTATTGGAACACAAGGTAGTGCATCCTCTGGTTTGTTTCCTACTACAGGAGGAGGATCAGGAGATTCGTGGTTTGGGATCTAGTGGATCTGTTAGTTCGGAGGAGGAGGGAACATAGGAGGTAATACAGTTTTGATCCGGTGGGTATGGTCCGCACCAACCCCAACAATTATATTTTGAGATGTCTCTTAATCTCCCATAATATAGAGGAATTGAATATGTAGCTGAGCACATGCATATGTGTGAGATATTATGGTACGCTAAGGGGATTACAACTCCAGAGCGTAAGGTAAGTCAGTTTTGCACTACTTTGCAAAGGTACATGCATAGTTGTTATGTAGATATATGATCCGAACCAGACTTGTGTAGACTATACCACGATGCATGATGCTTTCTTAACAGAGTTTCATATACCTAAGTTTGAGTAGAAGAGTGTTAGCACGCTAATGTACATTAAGAAGGGCATGGCTGAAAGTGTAAGAGAGTATGATGACCATTTTAGAACTTTATTATCAAAGTTGTCTTACGACATTCACTCAAGCTAGCATGCTCAATGGTTCATTGGGGTTTTTATCATGCCTTTAAGAAGGGTACTCTCACACAAGACTTACATAGACCCATGTGAGGTGCTTGAGGTAGCTCTCGCACACCGAGGCAATTTGGAGCGTAAACACTAGAGTCACCCCATTTTTGGAGGCTCGATCACACGCCTATGGTAAAATGTTTAGAGAAATTTTCAGCTAATTCAGCTCATGAGATGCGTAGTGGTATTTAGTGCACGGAATATGAAGTATAAGGACATACTAAGGATAGTTTCCCTCATAAATCGGTGTGCACCATGTTTTTGGACTATGAGATCTGTCACTTGGATCATGATTCAAGTAGGTTCCCACTATTATAATGCGTGATAAGGAAGAACATGTCCTATTACTGTAATATTTGTAGGTCTACCACTCATGATATAGATAATTACAGGTTGATTGATCAGATTCATGATCTCATTTATATTAGTGTATGTCAAACTAGTATTACAAACAATTCCAAGGAGCAAGGTGAGCATCATGATCATAGTTACAATGAAGGGCACTGATGGAGGTGGTAGAGGTAGAGGTAGAAGCTATTGTGGAGGATTCATAGGCCAATGGTGCAATGGTGAAAGAAGTGATTTCCCCATGGAAAATGTTATGCATGTGGATCCCCTATTCATTATAAGCATAAATGCCCTCGTAATGCTATTTTCTCCTTTTGCGAAAAACCACAGCTTATGAAGAATGCCCGAATTTGTATGAACACCTGAGCAAGAAGCATAAGAAGGATAAGGGCATGGGAATGGTTAGAGTACAATGTTCAGTGGAAGATCATTGGCTACCAAGGGTAGCACCTAATCCGTAAATGTTGTCTCAGATTGGTCACTACACATGCCGACGTTGCACACGCTAGGGAAATTCCAAAATAGAATCATATTATTACAAAAGAGGAGGTATTGCATGCAAAGTATATATAACCTAATCATCATAAGGAAGCTTATGAAGAAACCATGGAAGTTATTAGAAACTTGCAGGGTGAGATATAATGTTTAAAAGACCAATCACGGAAGCTAGAGCAGTAAAAAGCAATTGAACTTCCTCATAAGGATGTTGATGATTCAAGGAGGTTTATAGATGATGAAACAAGAAAACATCATTCCTTTATTAGGGGAATGGTTAAGGGGAAGATGTCGCATCGCTGGAGTTGAGCGTGAGAGATAGATTTTACATGCTAACTTACCTCCTCACAGTATGGATTATAATAAAGAGATCACTCTGAATACACTCGCTTGATGGATGATCACGAGTAAAATTTTGATTCATAGATGTGCAAAAGTGAATGTGCTCAATTTGGACATGTGTAATCAGATGGGGAGGCCAACATTACATCCATCTTCAAATGTGTTGTTTATGGAAAATAGGACTAAATCCACACCCATTGGAGTCTTGAAGGATGCTACTATTACTATACAAGGGGCCAAGTTTATTGGGGACTTTGAGGTCTTGGCCCTTGTAGAGGTAGACATTTTCCCAACATTTCTTGGGCACCCTAGGTGTTATGAGAATAATGTTGATATGCACTTTAATAAAGGATATATCAGTTTTGAGAACAAGTAAGAGCACATCATCATTCCTTTGATAGATAGAAAATCTACACCTTATGTGGAACCTTTGAGTGAAGAGGATTTGAACATAATTTATGTGCGCACCATTAGAGATCCTGAAGTGTTTGAGCCATCAAAAGAAGGATTTATTCAATGGGATGATGCATAGTCTATGAGTGATATAACCAGTGTTTCTTGTGATAATTGGGAACATGGGATTTATGAAATGATTGGCCGTGAGATGAAGAGTGTAGCTAAGTGCGTAAGTTGCGCTTTGTTAGGTGTTTGGGTAGTAACCGTGTACCTAGGTACATTGGTGAAGGTAATCCTGAAGTATTTTTGTATGTTATAGAGGCCTAGTGGACATATCAAGTGGAAAGGAGGAATATGCTAGTATATACCTTATGTGGAATGGAGGCGCGCTAGTGGATGGTACACATAGATGGTATTTTAGAGTGGTGAGAAGTGAGAATCACCTTCTCTGCTAGATTTCTTCGGAGCAATGTGCCTACCAAGACATGTGAATTTCATGGGAGGGATTCTGTTTCGCACCATGTACAGTAGTTTGAGAGACTTTGGACAAAGGGGCAGGAGGCCTTACCACCTTCACTAAGGGTACACAAGTTCTAATTCACCTTGTGAGGTTATGCGCATTCATGGTATGTTTATTCGGAGTTGAATAGAAAACTAGGGAATTGGCAAGAACTGACTGCAGGTATGATTCAGGCCTTTTACTATTTTTCTACTAAACCTCTAGTGAATGAGGCATTACAGGTTATGAAGTGCTTGACTATGGGATATATTTTAAAGGCTATGGAACTTATTCAGCATTACTAGGTGAGTCGATCTAGGGTGCGTCTTGAATAAGAAGAGACGGATGAGGAACAGTTTGGGTGTGCATGCTTAGAAAAGGGAAAAGGTAAAATGGTCTACATGATTGAAGATGAAGAAGTGTAAAATTTGGATGTTAATCATATTGTGGGTATGTGTGAGGTCTTATACAAAGGTAAAATGAGAAGGCGTGTGCATACCATGATCCCATGATAATGAAGAAGGTCAACATTGGGGACATATGTTGAACCTAAGAAGGCCATTATTGGCGATTATTGGTCCGACTCCAGGTCAAGAAAGATAATTGATTTTTTTCGTGACTTTCGTGACCTATTTCCAAGAGGCTATCATGAGATAAAAGGATTACATCACTCTTTGGGCCGATGGGGATTAATCTAAAGGAATGGGTGCACCTGGTTAGAAGAGGCCTTATGGGACGAATCCTAATTGCACGTCAAGGTAAAGGAAAAGATTAATAAGATGTTGAAATATGGGATCATTAAGCCCATTGAGGAGTTTGAGTGGGTTATCCCTATGGTGCTAAGTATAAAGAAGGATGGTAGGATAAGAATTTGTGTGGATTATAGGGAGTTTAATGTTACATGTGTAATAGATCTCTTCCCACACCGCTTTACAAAGGAGATTTTGGATCGCATTGCAAGGCACGAGATTTACTCCTTTACCGATGGATTTTTGGATATCATCAAAAAGTGGATTGTTAAAAAGATTAGGGAAATACAAATTTCACCACTAAGTGGGGAAATTTTGTATACACAATTATTATTTTTAAATTGAAGAATGTGCTTCATTATTTTCACCCATTGTTGTTCAAGCATTCCAGACTTCATTCATAAGTTTTGTAGGTTTACTTGGATGATTAGACAAAGGTGTATGGGCTAGTGAAAGATCACCGTGACAACTTAAGACTTATGTTTGAGAGGTTCCAAGATTTTGAGCATATCTCTTAACATTAAGAAGTTTGGTTTTTCTACACCCTTTGGGACTTTTTTGGGGCATATTATCTATAAAGAAGGCTTGTTGGTAGACCATGCTAAGGTTGTTGTTATTTTGGGCTTAGAGGAACCTACTAACCAGAGCAAGGTACGTAGATTCTTGGGATGCACAAGTTATTACAGGAATTTTATCAAAGGTTATGCTAGGATTATAGTGCCCTTGGAGGAATTATTGAAGAGTAAGGGAAAGTTTCATTGGGGTGAAGCACAACAACACATGTTTGATAAATTAAAGGAAAGGCTTACTACAACGCCTATTCTGTGCTTTCCTTCATGGACCAATATTTTCATGTGCATGTGGACGCCTTTAGCATGGCCATTGGTGTAGTATTAGCCCATCCTGGAGAAGGTATTGTTGATCATCTTATTTGTTTTACAAGCAGGAAGTTGACCCCAACTAAGAAAAATTATACAACTACATAGCGTGAGGCCTTTTCTATGATTTATGTGTTGCATAAGTTTCAACAATACTTGTTGGCAACACCTTTTATTTTCTATGCAGATCACATGGTACTTAAGTACTTGGTGAACAAGCCCATTTTATAGGGGTGCATATGTCATTGGATTATGTTGTTTCTGGAATTTGACTTTACAGTGGTGGTTAAGCCAGGAAAGAACAATTCTAGACTAGATGATCTATTAAGGATTAATTCATGTGAGGATGCACAGAGTGTTAAGGATACAATGTCGGATGCACAACTTTTCAAATTAAACCGCATGCCCTCTAACTTGAATATATTCTTTTATTTTTGCATACTAGTGTGGCACCTGATGGGATGAAGAGTTTAGAGAAGAAACATCTTTCCATACGCATCGTGCCTTATATGCTTATTAGTGGAGACTTATACAAACTAGGCTAGGATGAATTTTTACATTGGTGTGTGCTTGAGCACAAGCGCGAAGCTATTATGGAGGAAGATCATGGTGGGATTTTTGGTGGACATTATTCAGGAGATTATACCATGTGTAAGATTTTATTATATGTCCTATGGTGGGAAACAATATACAAGGTTTGTAAAGAATATGCCAAGGCATGTGATCATTTCCAGTGCCTTGGAAAGCCTGGGCATAGGGATGAAATTCCTTTGAGGCCTATTACAAGTGCAGAACCTTTTCAAAAATGGGAAATTGAATTTTGGGTCCTATTTCCCCACCCATGCATAGGATTAGATTGCACTGACCGTGTTATAACTTATACAGATTATCTTACAAGGTGGGTGGAAGCAATGCCTACAAAATATTACACAATAGCTACAAAGAGCAAGTTTTTTATGGGAGAACATTATCAGCAGGTATGGATGCCCATTGATTTTTACAAGTGATAGAGGCACTCATTTTCTTAATGAGACCATCAGATACTATTGGCATAATTTATGGTGGCACACCATAAAATAACATCCTATCACCCACAGGAAAATGGCACTACTAAGGCTTTCAACAAGATATTGGGACATACATTGACTAAGATTTTTGATGTTGGAAGGAAAGATTGGGATGATAAAGTCTTTGTTGTACTTTGGGCATACAAGACAACTTATAAATGATCAACAAAGCCTAATCCTTTCAGGTTGGTGTTTGCACGGAGATTGTTTTACTAGTGGAATTCATGTTACCTTCTTTTTGTATTACATGCGCAAGAGGCTTGTCCGATGAGAAATCACTTGAAGAGAATATCAATAAACTCGATGCGCTTGGATGAAAGGTGTGCCATTGCTTGTTGAGTCAAGATAGAAAAGGCTAGGCGAAGTAAGCTTGGCATGATAGGTATATTAAGGATAAAAAGATTGAAGTTGTAAAAATGGTTCTTCTTTATAATTCTAAGTTTTTTTGCCACCCTGTAAAGCTCAAAGTGCGTTGGTTGGGACCGTATGTTGTGACGTATATACTTGATTCAGCGGTTTGTCGCCATAAGTGTTGATGGGACATGGTTGCCCAGCTTACTTAAACGGGAGTAGGTTGAATTCATTTTTATCACCGAATCACAACACCCTTATGTTTACACAAGTGCATGTACTTGATCTCACGGTGTGATTGGATAACATGGGTACTATCTCCAAGTCAGGGACTTGCTACTTGAGATAGACCTCTAGAGAAATTTGGTTCTTTCTCCTAAACTACCCGCCACAATCTACTCTAATGCAGTGCAAAACTAATTGTCCTAATATAACTTTCTAACGGACCAAAGAGAGAGAATGCATAAAAAAATGAAAGCCTACAAGACAAATGGTGATACACCATAAAAGGAGGGGGTGAGGGTAGTCTTCCAATGTGTGAGATACAAAAGCAAAGTGCACACTAGAAGGGGTGATAACAGTTTTCCACAATCTAACAAAATGCATTCACAACAATATTTCATACATGCAAAATAATAATGAGTCCTTGCAAGAGCATAAAAATAGACACAATATTCTTGTAATGAATGTTGAAAGGGTAAGAGGATTGTAAACAAACATAGCAAGGGAAGATGCATCCACAAACTTGTATTTTATTGCTTCATTAATATGCATACCAATCTCTTACAAAATAAGGGCCTGGATCACCATCCAAGGATTCCACTACAAGGGCCTGCAGGACATTGGCTACATAAAGCAATTTTGACAGAGCTTTGCTACAACAAAACTCCCTACCCTTTACAATGAGCCTAACACTCCAATTTATAAAAGAATAAGAAGAGAGAGAGAAGGGGAAAATGGAAATCCTAAAATATGTCCTTCAACCACTTGTAAGAGGAATTAAATGGAGTGAAATTATTGTATGTTACTTGCAAAATTATTCCCATACTATCCTGTGTGCCGCAGCAGAGGAAGAAATGATGATCATGCCTCTTAATTGCACTCCCAACTACCAAATAAAACACTGTCATGAACTCCAATACTTTTTATGAAAAATATACATCAATTTTTTCATTAAATCCAAAATTTGTTGATTTTTTTGGGTTGGGATCGAAACACGATTCCAACGGTATTAATTCCATGTGATTTCACCGAGAAATGCAAAATTTATGGCCTTCTCGAGCGAAAGCAAATATTTTGGGTCTACTGTGCATTTTCTGTCATTTTCGACAAGAATGAGTGTTAATTGACTGAGCTGAATATTTTTATTTTATTTTAATATATTTACCCATTTTTTTGATGCATAGGACATCGTGCTCATTCTAGAAAGTCCAATTTTATGAAAATTGGAGCTCGGAGTCAAAAGTTATGGCCGTTTGAAGTTCGGGAGGTCAAACATTGACTTTTCTCTTCATCAGCAGCTATTTCAAGAAAATCGGGTCCGCTTGTCCTGGCTGTCCTGCAAAAATTCTCCGCATCACCCGATTTGAGCTTCCTTGTCCCCAAGTGTCCACCATTGAAAGGGCCATGAGGGCCGTTGACCTCCACATTCTTCGCAACGTATGGTTCTTTTTGCGGCTTTTTTGCCTTTGCGCGTCCCACGCGTAATTTTGTCCCAACCGTCCTGCATACACATTTCTTCACGCCATCCACAATATACTGAATTGTGGAAAAATCAGCTTTGCACGTCTCACGTATACCTATGTCCCATGTCCCGCGAATCGCTCAGACAAAAAGTTCCACTTTTTCTGATTTTCTTTACCTACGGCGATTTCGGCAATGCGCGCCCCACATGTCCCTGTTGAACTTGTGCGGTCTAGGACATAGAAAGCTGATTTAGCCAATTCCTTTGTATTTCAGCTCCAAACCTGGTACGATGAACCTTGGTACGATCCGCACTGGTACGATCCGTAGCCTCTAGACCCGCAATGCATTAAAACAAGCCTGCGACTTCAATTTTTGGATTTTTTCAATTTTTTCTAACTTGTTGGATTTTTCCCTTGGATGGGGAGTTAGAGAGAAGCCAAAGGGACCCCAAAACATGATTTTGGGCCTTGAATCAATTCTACTTGCTCGGACCAAGAATTTGATGTATGTTATCAAAATTACCTCGAGGGGTGAATTTTGGATAACAATTCTATAAATAAGTCTTCTTGGTATTTGTAATAAGGCAATATTGTCATTAGATTAGATTTATTTTAACACATTCCCTTATATGTGTTTCCTTTTATTGTTGTTATGCTTTTTCAATTTAGTTCGGTGTTTTGTGCAATAAGCACGCTTACGCACTTAAGCTAATTACTATCTATCAATTCATGCTACAGATGGCCACGTATACTTTTAGTATAAGGTGGAGTAAGAAGGATTGATTGGTACCTTGTTTTAAATTACAGTGCATGGTAAAAATAAACTTACATGTGCTCAAAGAAAATATAGATTTGAGAAGAAATTTCAAAGGAAATTACTCGGATTGATCAATACCACGCGTAGGAAAATGGACACTCAAGATAATGCAATGTAGGCCGTAGAATGGAAACTACTTGGGATGAGACACATTGATAGGTACTTCAGTTGTAGGAAACCACACATAAGGAAATATGTAGCTAAGACGTAGTGGGTGCACCAGAAGGTTATGATTGAGGCTTGAAAAATTTAGGTGCGGAAAGACATGGCGCAATGTTTGGAAAAGCATGAAGGTGGAATTAATGTCCCATACTATGGTTGTTGGGAGCAATTAATGTGAATAATTTTGAAATGGGCTATGAAATTGTTGAGTGTAACGTTATTATTACCTTGCATACTTTGAGCTATCGAATTGTGAAGTGTGATAAAGAGAATAATGCGACGAGCGATCCGTGGAGCAAAGAACTAGGCAAAGTTTGAGACACATTGTTAATAGCATTCTCGTGCGTATGTTATTGAGTTGGTTGTGCGTGTGTTCAAAGGTGAGTTCGTGTAACTAAGGTTTCATGAAGATAAACTCACAACTAGGGAAAACTAGGGTTTCACAGGATCAAAGAGTTTGGTTTGAATTTGAGGTGTGCAAGGTAAGAAGGTGACAGAACATGCATGTAATTCAAGAAGGGAAAATGGCACCAAGGTGAGCCCTAGTTGTTGAAAAGGAGGTCGACTTAAGTGGCGTAAGAATGGCTAGTAGAAATGTAGTATCCAGGGGGTGATCGAAGGAGACCACGGGCATCGAAGATAACAACGTGCAAAATTAGCGATTTCAATCACATGATTGAGAAGACCATTAAGGATGTCACTCGCAGAGACCGCCTAGAAGACAAACAAGAGGACGGCAAATGGAACTAGGGTCTTGGATGATTAAGTGAAGAATTTGTTAGAGAGTGTTAGGTTCATGCCACTCCTTGAGTTTCCATATTTTGGGAATTCGACTAGTTATACCATCGGCCGATGTTATGCATACATGAATATTTCTTCTATTTCACGGGTAGGAGGATGCAGATTACCACCAAATTAGTTGGAAAGGTCACATGGTTACACGACTCAGGTTTAGAGATTATGGGTGATCTATCAAATGATGAGGGAGTTGATGTGATGGCCATTGTGTTCAAGTACAAAAAGGGAGGACGATCATTCAAGGTTACAAACATAGAGAATCTAGCTACAAGGTTTGTAGTGAGGTTCACAGTTGTCAGATATTTGGCGCCTGAGAGATGGACAGAGGTCAATCAACGTTGGCTACATATAGCACATAACATGGATAGAAATACCTACTATAACATTACAGGATATATTACGGAGATCCTAAGTAACGGAGGCATTCATCCAAGCTAACAAATGTTAGAAAATAACCTAGGGTGCTATTTTAATTTTGATAGTATTTATTGAAATCGGCGTGCCCAATGGGCCAAGGGAGAAAGTTTGGGAGTATCCCATAGAAAATAAATCACTCGCGCAAAATTTTTTGAAGTATACATGTCATGGTTCCATTTCAAGAACTTATAAGGAGCATCAGGAGAAATTTTTAGAAGGATGCCATGAGCATTCAAGGAGAGTGACGCATACCACATGAGCTTCCTATAGTATTATATGGACGATCAAAGTTCACAGTGTACCACCACTTTAACCTAGGGAGGTTTTTCATGAAAACGGGTGAAAAGAGCCTTTGGTGTAAGTTACCCTTCACTTTCATCGCACGTTATTCTAAAGATTTAGTGAACATATTGCACAATGCGTGGAAGCTATAGTTTGATGCTAACAAAGTAGATGCGGATATACATATCTTTCTTAATACTTATGTATGACCAAACAAGGAGGTGTATGTGGAGACAATGGAGATGGATAACATTGACATAACTCCGTGAGATATACATATCTTTCTTAATACTTATTTTACCTATACCTTGGCCTTACACGTGCCATGATCTCTGCTTTTCCGAACTTGATCTACTTAGTGTGACCATTAACCTTATGTACTCACTATACATTGTGATGTCGTTACCTATGTCGCTTTTAGCCTAACAACCTTACCTTGCCTATTTTCGTGTCGCTTATCCCAACCAAACCTTTGGTGTTCTGAGCATACCTAAACATTCCTACACCCGACCTACATTTTGTTTCTTGAGCATATCTTATGCCTTAGATATCCGAATCACTTCACCCTTGTTTAGATAAGCCTATCAACCTTAGACGATGTAGAGTTGGCAAGCTCTTCAACCTGGTACTGTGTTGCACCTACCCATGTGCGTGTGTTTGATTGTCATTACCCATGACCCGATTTTGACCATGACCTATTACCTATTACCCGAGTTGACCGTCACCCTTTCCCTCAATACTCAAACCTTTCCCCACCTATCTTCACCACCTACACCTTTATCAAACCACTCATTGATTCCGTCTTACACCTCATCAGTGCCCGGTTTGAGGGGGATCACCTTCACCCACACATGGGGCATTCACTTCCTATTTTTGTTAGCGTCGCTTACCAATACAAGCTACACAACAAAAAGGGGCAAAATGTAGACACCAAAATTGGGTCACACTCCCCTTGGTCCCCTTTCGAATAACCAACTTAAACACATTCACCTAACCATGACCCTTATACCCCACATTAATATTAATTTAATTATTTACAATTAAATTAATACTCATCCTCACTTCATTCATTATTTAATTACCTCAATTAAAACCAATTTCCACCTCACCTAGACACCTCACCATAGACCTATTCATAACATGCTTCCATAACTAACTAAGACTTAGCCCTACTTACCTTAATGAACTAAGACTTAGTACAACCCTAAAAGCACATGCCTATTCTCCCTCTAACCACTTTCCCACATAGCTAAGTGCAATGTTTCATTTAGACCTAACACAAACGAGCAAAAGTTGGAAGAAGATAGCCAAGATCTATTATTTTAGGTAACCTAGGATATCCGACCTTAACAAATGCCAGTCAACCTAAAACTCGACGCCGATAACCCTAAACCATCGTCGGTTACCATATAACCATTTTGGTAACCTTGTTTGAGAGGTTAGACACATTCTCGATTTTTGAGCAAAGGATATCTGCATGTAAGAAAGAATCAGATCTCTTTCGCACATCCAGGTAGCCATAACCAACACAACCATTGATCAGAAGGTTTTGCATTAACGTAAGCACTCGAGAAGCACTACCACGATACTCGATCGCTATTTCACTGATCAACCATCACCACCACCCAACCATTGAACATGCACAATGGTAAGTGTGTCTCTAACCTGCACCACTTCATTTTTAGTCAGTTTATAAATTTCTTCACCTTTGTTTATCAATCATCAGTTATATTTTCACCCCACCACTATTTCCTTCTTGTGAACCCGACCATTCCCATCACTCATAACCCTTTTAATCACCTTTGTCTACTCCCTGAGCACCTCTGAATATTCCCAACATCTCCCTAGACCTAAACCAACTCCTCACCATCGTTGATCCAATCTCAGACAAATCCCCAAAACCATGAACTATTGAGTTATTACCACTCGCAAAGAACTCATTGTCGGCCTACTAAACCATCATCACCATACCAGCATCAAGTCATCAGATTTGGCAGTCTTGCTAATATCGATCCCAATAACCCTTTTTAAGTGATTCAAGTGACCCAGAATCTAACCCTGACCTATTCCAACACCTTAGTTGTTTACCTTATTTCCAGATCTGATCATAGCCTAGCTTGTTATGTTAGATTTTCTTATTATATTTGGATGAGATACCTAAATCATATCAACTATAGTAGGATTCTATTTATTTACGTTATTTCCTACATTAAATTGTATTAAACAGTGGGTTGACTGCCACCAAGGAAGTATCAAACTTCCTGGATCTAGCACACACTAGGCATCCCACTGACATATATTATTTAATCTTCTTTTCGTGGTCTTGTTGTGTATTTCAAGTAGTTCCTCCTAGCCAAAAGAAATCTCTCACAACAAGATTGGATCAAGAAGTCGAACGCATGCAACGACCTTCAAACCGATCATGTCACTACATGTATTTCTCCTCGCCCACGCCCTTATTTGTTTTGTCAAAACTTAAAAGAAAATGGTGGAACAAGGGGTCAGGTAATAGAACCCTATTAGGCCCATTTGGAAAAGGAGGGGGTGTGGTGCTCCAAGAGCCCATCAGGGTGATTGACTAATTGATCCATGTTTCCTTGCATTTGAAGGAATTGAGCCATAGTAGCGGATTTTTATTGGGTCATCTTATCAATAAGCTGGAGAATGAGGTTAGTAGGGTCAGAATTGGAGGTGTTCTCTGATGAACCTACTTCGGGACCTTTCCTTTTTGTACTATTGTCAAGTTGTTCAAAGACAAATTCATGGAGACGTTTTCCAAACATTTCTTCTTATTCATCCTTGTATTAAGGAAATTGAGAGAGGAACTTCTTAATCTCAAGAGGATGATCAAAGGTAAATTATTGTTATTTTGATTTTCTTCTTCATCTTCAGTGGGCTATCATGGCGAGTAAAAGGCTTCTTTCTAGGTGCCCCCGCAACATAATAGTCCATGCAAAATGGAAATTCAACTTCTAGATGAAAGGCTTTAGGAAATGTTTGTATAACATAATCGGGAGACCTCAGTGCCTAGATACTCCATGATGGATTTTTAATCTGGCTAAGAACAAGTCCTAAGAAGGAGCTCGTAGACACAATCGACCATGTGGAAAATTTTACACAGGGGCCGCTGGCATCTAGAAATAAATTTGAAGGAACATAAAGGATCGACCGTGCAAAAGCAGGTTTACATAGGGGTTAATGGTGTTAGGAAATAAGTGTGTTGAAACACACAAGATCACCCTTACCGATGGTGTCTGTGCATGTAAACCGATTTTTGATATTTTTCTCGTTTTTGGAGATTTGAAATGAGATCAAGTTTGGAGATGGATGCTTTTAACGAGTTGTGCTCAATCAGGAGGTCTATAGGATTCACGTCAGGTTCACCAGATTTGTATGGAGGGCCAAGAATGTGTCTCAATGGTTTGCAGTCCTAAGTCTTCCATTCTATAAGGATATTGGGGTAATGAATATGAGACACACATGAACCAACATATAGTGGGTTGATTTAAAGGCGCTACCGTGAGTGCTAAAGTCACATATTAAGAGGATAGTTATCCCTACACTAGGTCAACCTAGGGTTTCCAAGGCTAGCAGTTAAGATAGAGGAGAGTACCCTCCTAGGATATCAGTAAATGGGTGAGAAGAGGTATAGAATGATAATGGATAAGACAAGATGTATAATATAACCGAAATGTAAATAAAAGGGAGCTAAGGAGATAACCAAATAAGAGCACTTCGCTAACTAGTATCGGTGTGCATATAAACACTAAGCAAACATAGAGCAATGGGGAAGGGAAATGAACTAATCTATGCAAAATAACAAAGAGAGTTAGAGCACTTACCTTTAGGGTGGTCGTTGATGCATCTATCTCTCTGAGAAGCAAAGACAACAAGAGAGAATCACTATTAGGTGGAGAAGGGGAATATTTTTCATGTCCTAGACCGACTATAGATGATCAAATAGTGTAAGTAATCCAAACAAAAAGAAGAGTGTCCAATCCAATCCAAGTCAAGTGCAAGATGAACCAAGGGTGAAAGAGCGGATGTGAAGTTGGCACAAAAGAGAAGAGCAGATGATAGTTCCTATGATTGTGGCTTCCTTATGAAATGTCGAAGTGTGGTGTGTGTATATACGACGCCATCACCCATGGGCGATGGCATCCGCTAGGGAAAAACCTAACACCGACACCATTGCCCATAGATGATGGCATCGGCCAAGGATGTTAAGTGTCATGTAGAGTGAAAAAGATGTGTCATGATCAAGCATATGGATGAACAAGGTGCTAAATGGTGAAATGTTAGTAAGGTGTTGGGCATGTAATGTGTATGAGACAAAGGGACAAGGATAACTAATGCAAGGAAAACTAAGGCTTGGGACCACATAGCGATACTCTTTGTGTATTGTCCCTAACCCATAATGATTATGTGAATAATAATACCCCATTCCCCTGGCCGGCCCCTTAAGGCACGTGCTCAAGAAATAGATGCATCAAATTGACCCTTATCTACACGAAGGAAATTGTCAATAACCGTAATGAAAGATGAAAAGTGATAAATTAAGTGTATACAATAACAATTGACTTAGCTTTGGTGGGCAAACAACCCCATAGCATATAAAGAGAAAGGTATGATTCCTCTACATATTTAAATGTTAGGGTTTCCAATTACCTATCTTTCAAATTATCTACAAGATAAGCAAGTAATGTTATCCTCTACACATTTTGTTTAAGATTGAAATGACTAATTCTAAGCAAAATAAGGAGGCCTAATCACTTCGCTTTCCAATTAATTTTAATTGACTATATCACATTACTACCTTACCCTAGCTAATTTTAAGCCAAATAAAGGGTTAATCAATTCGCCCTCCAATTTTAGGGAGCTATATTATTGGATGGTATTCATATTTTACATTAATTCATAACACTTGGCTTGGGAACTATATATGTAATTTTTTTACATGCGAGGGCCAAAATAGAACCTCTCAATTTACCGATCAAAAACAAACTTGGCTTGGGAAATTATATTGTTGGAAGGTTTTTATATCTTACATTAATTAAATATACTTAGCTTCACTTTGGGAGACACTCGATGAGAGCACATTTTCTCAATTTAAGAACAACCATTAATTAATAAGATGGCTCTTTAATTAATTTATAGTTAATAATCACATGATTTTCTTACCTTTTATTAAACTAGGAGAGTTATGTTTTATATTGTTTTATAGAGTGCATTAATAAATAATGTTGGCTTCACTTTATTGTTATGTTAGGTTGAATGGTACTTCCAAATTAATATTGACCACTCACAAAAGAAAACACCTCTTTCTTGAATAACCTAAATAAAATTTAACTAATTGTAAGTCAAATATAAGAACCTTAATAAGTAGTCTTTCCAACAAATGTCTAGTTAGTTATATATTGTTGGATGGTATTTATATCTTACATTAACTAATAGCACTTGGCTTTACTTTGTAGGACACTCTAGAGAGCACGCTTTCTTGAGATAAGAACCACCTTAATTAATAATATGACCATCCAATTAAATTATACATCAAATGTTGGGAATAGATATGAACTAATTGTAAGTCAAATGTGGGAACCAATAGTAAGTCAAATATGGGAACCTTAATCAATAGGCCTTCCAATTAATTTCTAGCTAGTTATCACTACCTTACCTTTTATAATTGTTGGGAACTATATTATTAGATTGTTTTTAATTTGTGCATTCCCTAACTAATTCTAAATCAAAAAGTGGGCTTCAACAATTGGCCCTTCAATTAATTCTTAATTGATTATCACATTATCATCTTACCTTTTATTACTATTAGGGTATTATATGGTTGGGTTGGTTTTAGGTCATATCTTACATTAGTCCATAACACACCTTGGGAACTATATTGTTAGATGGTTTGTATATCTTGCATTAATTAATAACACGTGGCTTCGCTTTAGGTGACACTCTACCGAGAGCACACATTCTCGGAACTATGATTAATTAATAAGATGGCCCTTCATTGAGTTTTAGTTAATAATCCCATAATTATCTTAACTTTCATTAAAATCTGGAAGTTATACTTTTAGATTGTTTTTATTTTATCGTCATCTTCACTAGATGAAAATAATTTTGAATGACCTCTATCTCACTTAATCTTATTATATAAAGAGCAAAGACACACTTAAAAGTTATATGTATAAAGAGTAGGGAACTTTATCCTCTACACATTAACTTCAAAATTAGTATCTATCAATACAAATATAAGGACCTTAATCAAGAGGCCTTCCAATTAATGTCTAGTTAGTCATCACTATCTTAACTTTTAGTGTCCATGGGAAACTATATTATTAGGTTGTTTTTAGGTCATGCATTAAATAATAAGTAGACTTCACTTTGGTGGGCATAGAACCATAAAGTATAATCTTATGTAAGTGTAGGGTTTCTAGTGAACCTATCTCTCACTCATCTATATAAAAAGAAAGTTATCCTCTCCACATCTAAATGTTAGGGTTTCCAATGACCTATCTCTCAAGTTATCTATAGAAAATTATATTTTTCTTATTATGTTGAATAACACTTCTAAATTAGCATTGTCACACAAAAGAAAACCCCTCTCTTTTGGAGAAAGTTAAAAAGATAAGAACAACTACTTGTCCCTTAAAATAGCTAAAATACAGAGGTTGATGGCTCCTAAATTAACCTAAATAGAAATGGACTAATTCTAAGCACTCCAATTAATTTCTATTCAATATCATATTTTAGTTTGCCTTTTATTATTACCAATGAGGAACAATAATGTTAGATTGTTTCTATGTGCATTAATTATTAACAAGTGGGCACCCAAGCCCATATCATATAAAGAACATGTTGTGTTTTCATTACTTTTTATTATTACCAATGAGGAATCATAATGTTAGATTGTTTCTATGTGCATTAATTACTAAAAGTGGACATCAAAACTTTTAAACTAAACAAGAGACCCTAATCAACAAATCCTTGATTTAAGACCAATGAAAGTCCAACACTTTATTGTTAAATAATTTTTATATCTTATATCAATTAATAACACTTGACTTCACTACATTCCACTGAAATCACACTTTCTCAAGATTCACTTTGGTGAGCATCCCACGTATAACACACTTTCAAAAGATGAGAACTATTAGCATAGGTTTGCAAGACCAATCTCTCACATTATTTATAATTGTTTTTAGAAACACTAGTCTTTTAAAAGTATCTAATAAGTCTAATACTAGGGGGTATTTCTTAAGTTTTTTAAAAATAGATTTGCATTTTAATGAATAGTGTACGTTGTGGCGAATACATTATAATCATCTCAACACGTAAAATCTAATCATTTTATTTTAATAAAATACTATAATCAAAAACAATAAATAACAAGTTTAATATTGTAAAATAAAAAATTATTAAATAAAAATAAATTTAAAAAACAACATTAAATTTAAAGAAAAAAAAGTACAAATCAAATCTTTCAAAAAAATCATAATAATAATAAACTATATGTATATATAATTTTAAAATATAGGTAAATTAGGTATTAAATGAATTATAACATCTATTAAGAAGGTCACTGATATTGTACTGATCCCTATCAACATAAGAACAACATATTAAAATTTATATATCATTGCAAACCAATAAATGAAGAGTTAAAGAGGGGCAATGATTAGTTAAAATACATAACTATTAAAATTTGTAAGGACCATGAAAATTCTGGAGAGCATTTATATATAGAATACACTTAGGCCGTTAGCCGTCCCATAGACTTTTGGGATTGGGAAATTTTTGACCAGAAAAAGTGTGCTTGGTAAACCACCACCGACTCCTCCTCCTACACAACCTTTAATAGCCGATTTCATCCCATCAAATCTTGGAATACACTCCAATGCAGGAATACCGTTCAAACAGATCAGCATCATGCTTCATTTTTTTAGCTACCATACAGAAACCATGAACAAATTATGCTGCCTTTTATCTAACTATAGCGAGAAATCATGGTCAAAAAGAAAAAGAGAAAAAACAGATGGATGTTCATGAATCACCCACCCTTTCGCGTTTCCTCGAACAATTGTCGAATATTGCTATGAATGCACCTGCTGACAGACAGGCAGGCCGTATTGTTATTTAATTTATGGATTTTTTCCTTTGCATCTCCGTGTGAGCTTACCAACTTCTTACACCTGGCTGGTTTATGTGACTGCAGCCATTAAATCTATCGTCATGCGCATTAAACTGCTGCTGACAGATACTTACTTATTCATTGCAATCGTTTCAGGCCCATGATCACGATTCACACCGTAAACACCGTCTAACCAGGTGCAGTTAAACCAGCCACATCAATGGCGCGTATTTCCTCCACACTTGTAGGAGATCATCTGCACCGTCGATGTGACTGTATAAACTCATAACGCAGAAGCGGGCCCTGCTGTGTATACTGCACTGCATCCAAAATTCCCCACACCAGCTTCTGGGTCCCATTCCATTTCTTCCAATGCCCCATACCCAATTCTAGGTTTTGGGCCCACTGCCTATACTGCAAGATATGTCCCATCCTCGCCCAATTTCAGTCTCCCAATTGCTTTTTATGTTTCCAATTGCTCATACATTCAACCAGTTAGTCGGACCGATTGATGCTGAAATAGGTTCGACATCATTATATCACTGGTTGAAATTGATGCCTTCATTAGCTTTTACAGGCAATCTTCCTCTCCATACAAAGTTTATTGATGATGAATTCACAGAGTGTCATCTGAACATCAATCAAAAATTCTCCTTAGTTTTTTCCAGACACATTTTACCCTTCAAAATGAATTTCTTCAACTCCCTAACTGTGTTTACTGCATTTCTTCCAATATTTTACCATATACCCAATTCTATGATTTGGGTCCCACTGCTTATACTGCAACACATAGCCTAACCTTGCCCCATTCCATTCTCACCGTTGCTTCTTCTGTTCCAATTCTGCATCCATTCAATCAGTTAGTCGGACCCATTCTCTGCTGCTGAAATACGTTCCACATCTATCAATGGATAGATTTGATACCTTCGTCAGCTTTTCACATGCCATCTTCCAGTCCCCACAGTGTATACTGCACTTCTTCCAATTCTAACCCAATTCTAGATTTTGCGCCCCACTAACTGTACTGCAGCACATGGCCCAACCTCGCCCAATTTCAGTGCCACCATTATGTTCCAATTCTCCATCCACTAAACTAGTTAGTCAGACCCATTCTCTGATGCTGAAATAGGCTCAACATCATTCTATCGATGGATAGCAGCTTTCATATGACATCTTCATTTTCACAGAAGATTTGTTGATAAAGAATCATGGAATATGATCCGAATGTCAATAAATAATTCTCCACATCTTTTTTCAGAAACTCTCACCCTTCAAACTGTGTTTCTCCCACTCCCCAGTGTATACCTGCATTTCTTCCAATACCCCCATACCCAATTTAGGTTTTGGGCCCCACCACGTATACTGCAACATATGGCTTATCCTCACCCAATTTCAGTTTCACCATTTGCTGTTTATGTTCAGATTAGCCAATCCATTCAACCAGTTACTCAGGCCCATTGTCTGATGCTGAAATAGGTTCAGCAACATTCTATCAATGGATATATTTGATTTCTTCAGCTTTCACAGGCCAACTTCCTTTCCATAAAAGACTTCCTATGATAGATCGCAGAGTGTAATCCTAAATGTTGATCAGTCAGAAATTCTGCACATTTTTTTCCAGAAGCTCTTTCCTCTTTTAAGATTTTACCCTTCAAATAAAACACATATTTTTCACGCACCATTTTCCTAAGAAATGATCTGAATGATCAGGAATACTGTACTAAAAAGCATACAAATTTAACACAAAAAAAGCTGGCGTACAAGTTAATAGTAATCCTTTCATAATTTTTAAATACTTTTTTAAGCCATGGCATTAATATTTTATCATACAGGTAACCCTACTTCAAGTGCAATGACAGGTTAAAATCCAAAATCCTTCACTGTTAGTGTAGGGAAAAACCACCTCATTCAATTGTGGAACTATCTAGGAGAAGAATTATGCTATGCCGGTGGTGCATGCTTTACTTCAAAATGTTGAAATGTATCGGCAATGTTAACATTGTGCAACTTTCCTCTGAAAAGGCAGTACCTGGCTATGTTTGCCCTGACAAGCATAAGCATATATATCCTTCACACACACACAAAAGAGGCCCTACCATTCAGATTTGATTCTAACAGAAGGAAAATAGGAAGTTTCACAATGTAGATAATTGCTCCTTCTATGTGGACAGAACACACCCAGAAAACAACTACTGATTAAGCACCCATTTATTATTAAACCTGTCAAATAGCATTCGGTCCCATTCTAACTGCTAAACTAATTTTATCTGCAAAATGTTACAGCCTGTCTTACAGAATGTTATCTCCAAAACTTACAAGCACTTGACACCACTCCCTTCCAATCAATTGAAAGAAGATCCATTAGCTGAAAAGAATGCAAGAACATTGCTCATATACTGGACGGCCTGAACACGTTGCAGAGCTTTGAAATACAATAGAGAGATCAAAAACATTGAGAATTTGAATTAAATTACGACTTCCGATATGTCATATTGAAGTATATACAATAACCAATTCCTAGCTAAGCCTTCTATCTGATCTAATGTCACTCGCTCTCCCTATACATTACATATAATTGTTGAAGTGCAACAGGAACCCATACCACAATTTAGAATTTTTTTGTGAGAGTAACCAAACAGAATGTATTGCCAAAGTGATTAGAACTGATAGCCAATGTGGAATATGTATAAAAATACTCGAATTGAAAATGCACTTGGTTGAAATATTCTTCCTCCTAGGATCATCTGCTTTCAATAATCACCATCAGGGCTAAACAGAAACATAAATAGGGAAAATTCGGCCTCAGAAGCAGAAAGATTTCAAGGAAAATAAAATGAGCCCGCAAAGAATCTGAGAAAAATCCAAGAATTACTCTTCCTATATGGATAAAATCCACTTTATTTGTATGCAGGTATGTCAGAAGTGAATGAGTGAATGCGATGGAAAAGGCTGTAGATAAGACTGCATCTTCCTAGATGTAATATTTCACCGAACTCTCCAGAACTTGCTGGCTTGGGCAAAGAATTTCTTTTACTTTGACACCATTCTTGTAAATCTTGAATGTCGGTACAAAACTTATGCTCTCTAACTTTGCCAATGTCTGATTTTCTTCAATATCCACCTTCAACAGTTACACAAAGATATATGTTACAGAACGAAAAATGCAATGAACTTAATAAACCCCAAACATTCAATGCTTAATTACGTATTTCCTGTAGTTTCAATGGGATTCAGAAGGAAGAAGGGGTTTTACCTAGCAGCCTCACCTAACTAGCTATTTTTCATTGATAAATTAAGGTTCATATTATAGTTTTAGGAAGGTTTACCTTAAGAAAGTTAACAGATGGGTATCTTCCGCATAGCTGATCAATAAAGGGTGAAATCTTCTTGCTTTGCTCATTTGATCCAGTTTTGAAGAGAACTACTGCCAGACCTGTAAAGGCAGATGTAAAGAAAAAGGCATACAGTCATTGTGCTATTATTTACGCAGAGAAAGTAAACAAATGCCACAAACAAGCACAGTAACTTCAGTTATTGGATAGACCGTAGTGCTAACCAGGTGAGCTGATGGCTTCTTTGTATTGATCATTATTGTAAACAACCTCAACTTCCCCTCCAAACTTCATATTGTATATCTCCTCGCCCGAGACTTCTTCAAAGCCACTTGAACATAAAAGAGAGACTGGGCTACTTCTTTATCTTCTGGCACCTCCTCCTCAAAAATTCATAATCCCTTAGAGCTTCCTCCCATCGCTCAAGCTGATAGTCATATAAGAATGTAAAGCCGGAAAAAATGGAGAGAGAGAGAGAGAGAGAGAGAGACAAAACAAGTTCCATATGTCAATTAAGCTACATAGAAACATTAATGCTGATGGAAATATTTAGAATTATGTACCTTTGTATTTGATGCAGCCCGTCTAAGAAGAGCCTTGGTATAGTTTGGTTGAATGCTCAAAGCCAGGTTACAATCTTCAACTGACTTCTCCCATTGACCAAGCTTTGATCTGCAGGCTGCCCGGTTAGAAAGCAAACCGCATTCATGGGATCAAGTTCAAGACCTTCCCCATATGCTGCAGATGCTTCCAAATAACTGCCACTTTTGAAGAGCTCATTTCCAATCAATCGGGCATTTGCAACAGCTTTGGCCCTTCTGAGTAATGAAGAAACCTCATGGTTGCATGAATCTATTCGAGCTGCTTTCTCTGCAGACGGAACTGCGTTATCAAACCTGGCATAGAAGATTGTTTTTTTATCAGCCATTTCATAATTTATTCATCCATATCCACTTCAAAGTTTGTTATACAGTTCCCATAGATTTCTTTTGTAATAGTCCATTCCTCAATTGATAGCTGATTAATCAAATGTGAATTACCTTCCTAAGGCCATGTCCACCTCAACTCGTACTCAAAAGCAGATAAGCATCACCTACAATACCATGGAACCGAGTGGATTGACTAACACTTGCAGCCTTATCTGAACTTGTTAGAACTGCATCTGCCTCATCTAATCTATGAAGCTTCAACAATGCTTCGGCTTTAGATGCAAATACCTGCAATCAAAGCGAGGGAAGAAAACAAGGTATTACAGATGAGTATTTTTAGAACAATTACACAAATGTCTGAACGGAAGAATTTTAACAGCATGGATCACACAATTACAAAAATGTCTGAACCAAGTTCAGCACATGGGAAAATGCTACAGCTAAGTCAATAGTTTGGAATTGAGTAAGTGTGACAACGATAGAAACCAAAGGCAAGGAGCTCCAGTTCCACACAGGTCAGACATGAATCACTCGAAATAGTAGAACCAGGGTGGCTCTACCTCAACAACATAGTGACTTGTGTGATTGACTGCACAAAATGCCTTAGAAACTTTCCTTGATTGCAATTGTTAACACAAATTGTTATCACTGTGGATTGTTACGCAAACTGTTATCACTGTGGATTGTTACATGCATAATTACTTGGCATCAGATCACAATTGTTATCAGTGTGGATTGTTAATCACATACTTACTTGGCATCAGGTCGCAATTGTTATCAATGTGGATTGTTTACTCACATGATTACTTGGCATCAGATCACAATTGTTCTCAATGTGGATTGTTACCAACTTCCATACTTTCCTCAGATCGCAGTTGTTATCAATGTGGATTGTTATAAATATAATTACTTTCTTCAGATCACAGTTGATATCAATGTGGTTTATTGAAAATATAACAACTTTCCTCGTATCACAAATGAAATCAGTGTGTATTGTAACAAACATAAAACAGACGGAAGGATAAAGTATTGTCGTTCTACAAATGAATAACGTTTGACCTCAGACATGCAAACACACCTGTGGCGAAGAGTCAGCTCCAGCTACAATTGCTGCATCACTATCTCTCAATACAGCCTTCCAATCTCCAATCTTGCGAGCTTCTGCGAGCTTTGTCATACAGTTCTCCACATTCTGCACTCTCTGAATATCAGCCCTGTCTGACTGCTGCCCTGCTAGATTGAATTGCCTTTTGGCATTTTCCACTTGCCCTAATCTGCATTTTATTTGTTATGCCATCAATCAAAACGCCCACAGCATTCCCCACATGCAATTACAAAATCTTAAAAGGGCTAAACTAAACAGGTCTAAGTACTAAAATGGAAGGAAAGGAACTTACTTAAGATATAGAGATCCGAGTCTATGATGAGCTCGACCGTAGGATGGATCAAATCTGATTGCATTCAGGCATTCGTGAACTGCCTCTGCATATCGGCCTAGGGCAGTGAGTGCAGCAGCTCTGTTACTCCTATACGGAGCACTGCCAGGTGACAAGTGAATAGCCCTGTCATACAAAGAAAGTGCCTCCGCAAAATGCCCCTTCTTGTATTGATCATTCCCGGAATTCTTCACATCCTCTGGATCTGTACTGGCCATAGCTCGTTTCAACAGCATCGATTCTCCTACAAATTGGATGTTTCCAGTTACAACGGAATCGGATTTGCCAATCCCTTTCACTATGCTTCCATGGCCATAGTTGACATTTCCAGACCCCAAGACATGATGAGGATTACCAGGACCACCATCTCCTTGGCATTTCCTTTGAAAATATTGTTATTGACATTAACATTGTTATGAATTTTGCCACCGGCGAAAATGTTACCAAGATTCCCATTTGGAAGAATGTTTCCACTAGGAATGGTGCCACTGCCGCTGTTAACATTTGCATTGGTAGACACAACTGGTCCTTTAGGAGAAATTAGTCCAGCATTGATTACGTTGCCCGTTGCAAGCTGAGGTCCAGAAACTGGCCTGGAATTTACAGTTGCGCCATTACTTAGCTCCCCAGATGACCTGGAGGATGAGCCGCTATAGGAGCTGCCCCTTGAATGCCCCGGTTTCTTCGCATTTCCTAAACTTCCAGTGACCATCCCACCACTAGTGCTGTTATTATTGGCACAATCTTTATTATCTCCAGTTGGGTTGACAAGTGTTTTGGGATTCAACACATTGCCTAATCTTAAAGATCTGCCACCCCTTCTCACGCTTTCTGCAGTAGGGCTTCCCCACTTGAACTCCCCGCTGGAAACAGAGCCCAAACTGAGTTCACCCGAATTGCTATTATTATGATTATGATGATGATTATGATTAGCCCCCGCTTTCGAAGGTCCTCCTACAATGGGGCTGTTTCCGCCATTTCCTCCGCTTTTGGTGGCACCGCCACCGGACAGAGAACCACTTGAACTGCTAGAACTGCTTGCACCATCTGACGATTTCCTCCCTAACATCCCGCCGCCGGATATAGGGCTTCCCCTCACAGGCGTAGACCCAAAATTCGGAGCATCTGGTGATTTCGAGACTACATTATTGCTGCCCACTTTATTAGGGCTATCCTTCCGGGGAGGATAAGACCCGAAATTTGAAGGATCCTCCATGATGTGCTTGTTCTCCTTATAAGGCACCACCTCGCCCATTTTCATAGATCCAAAACTTCTCTCAATCCCCAAACCATTGTAGTCCTTCACAATGTTGTGCCCTCCAGCATTTCTATACTTGTTGCCGTCGCTGTCTTTCCTGTAACCCATATCCTTACCTTTGTCTACCCAATATACAGGGCCTCTGTCATCCTTGAATGTATCTTGATTGGTGTAGTTTCCTGCATTGTACTTTGGCCAGTTCGGAGATTGAGCCTGGTCCATGTTGGGCTTGGATCCAAATATCTTGCTGCTGAAAACCCCTCCATACAAATCAAACCCAGACCCACTACTCTTTTTTTTAGAATCAGCTTGACAGTGTCCCATGATGGGTTGCATAGATCAGATCAATAATCCTAAATAAACCAAAAATTGAGAAATTCAACAAAGGAAAACTTGGAAAAATATGAGCGTGGGTGTTGCAAAATGAGAATGAACTTATGAAACTGCGAACTTGTCCCAATCATAATCACAGGATTGGGCAATCAATGCAAATTAACATACAATGGAGGTCATATGAAAGTGGGTACTGTCATTCAACAGTAGGCAGCCAAAAAAATCACTTTTTAAGAAAATGGAAAAGGAAGAACAAGTGGGTACTGTCATTCATCAGTTTACAAGGTCCATGAAAACAAACTTGGCCGTATCTCGTGATATATGCCTCTCCTGATTCAGGGTTTGCTGCTGCCGATGATACTGATAACGATAACGATGCCACTGCTGCCATCTAATATAAGGACATGAAACAACTGGAAGAAGAAACAGCAGCAAAAACCAAGAAAAGAAAATCAATGCACACAAGCAAGGAATGAAATGAACGTGGCCCAAAAGCAAAAGCAGAGAAAAAAACATGTGCAGGGTTGGTTTCAACTTAAAAACTTGATCTGAATACAGCAGACCAGGACTCTGCACACACTTTCACTTGAGATATGATGATGTAGCAAATTTTTTTCTTCTTTCTCGCTTTTATCAGTCAATGGAGCTTGCTCTTCAAGGCCCCGAAACAAACTATGAGATGGGAGCTTCCACCAGACACTATCTTAACAATAATTACACCACAAATTATAATAATAATAATAACTTAGCAGTACAGTCTCTGTGGATCCATGACTTGCCTTGGATAGCAAGTCTGGTCCTAAGGAGAGCCTAGAGAAATGAGCTAGATAATAAGCATACCACAGTCCCCTGCCCCGAGTTGTTGAGGCTCTCTGCCCTCACAACTATTCAATCCACCACATCCTACACTCGTTCATATCCATGATTTTTTCAGTTACCCACCACCAAACTTACCCCCTAACATTATTTAACTGATTAATGTTTTATGTTGGGGATGTGAGATCTATTATTATTAAACGATGACAATGAAGGGGATGTTAGGACATGCATGAGCATGTGAGTGTGGAAGGGGCATGTGACAGGTGCAAGCTGGCCATGTGCAAAGTGCCATACCCCTACTACTCCCAATCTAAGCTTTTGGGGCCCTAACCTCACCACCACCACAATGTTTCCCCTTACCAAAACACACACACACACAATGCTTTGACTCTACCCCTTATCACACCCAACACCCTGCCTGCCACGTCATGGCACCATCACACCCACCAAACCATTGACCACCAATAAATGCCACTGGGCGCTGGAATTATCTAGCACCTAGTCTCCCTCTGCCAGTTGGATATGCTATGAAGATGCTTGGTATTTTTAACTGCTTTTTTTTCTTGTATTTTTGTTACTTACTTACGTGGGTATAGGGACCAAGTGGACCTTGTAACTTACTTCCCAAATGTATTATCTGGACAACGAGAATTTTTCCACCAGATAATTGCCACGAGTTATGAGGGTTCATTATCAAGCACTTATGGAGGGCATGAAATGGGGTAATAAAAACGTTAAGAGTGGGGTGTAAGGGATAGCTTCCTCTCCTACATGTGATGTTAGACAGCCCAAAAACAAGGCATATGATTGAATGTCCAATAGCAGCTGCTGCTTTTTCTTTACTCCCTATAGTTTTTGTTTTTCCTAAATTGATTAGGTAGGGAGAGAAAAGACCTAGAAGGCTTTGAGTCTCAATTTTCTTTTGGAGTTTGTAAAGCTTTTTCTTAATTAAGTGGCACTCCGAATTTGTATTAGGCATTTATTACTTTCCACTTGAAATTTTGGTTTTTGGTTTTACATTACCAATTCAATATATGTATTCATAAGATAAAATGTAAATAATAAAATCAGAATTTATAGTATAAAAAATAAGATTTTATAACCTGTTTTTTTGGGTTTTTTTTTTTCTAGTTTATAAAGTTTTTTCAATTGAGTGGTACTTCTATTAGATATTTATTACTTTCCACTTACTTTCATAGATGGGGAATTAGTTTTACATTATCAATCCCATACATGCATGTATAGATAGAAACAAAACAATAAAATTATATTTTATAGCTAAAAAAATTAAAGTAGTAATAATGGATAAGAGGAGTTTTTCTTTTTTTAATAATTAATTTAGCATAAATTTAGAGATAATTTTTACAAATAGAAAATGTAGAGAAGGTCTAGACAATAAGATGTAAAAGATTTAGGAACATAAGTGCATTTAAAGCATCTTTCTTAATAATGTTAGCGCATGCTTTTGATATTATTTTTCTGTGTTTCTAACAATTGTAAGCTCGCGAAAAGTTGATTTCATACTCTTCTTCGTCAACCTCTTGTTGGCATGTGTGTCCAAAGACTTCCCGTGAGTTTCATGACATGGACTAACCGCCTCTCATAGATCCTAACTCGAGACATTGTATCAGAGAGACTAATACCTATGGGTTTTGGTCTAACGGCAATCGTGGTCCAACAAATGGTATCAGAACGACAGGTCTCGAGTTCAAAACTCACTCAGGTAACGCTGAGGGGGAGATTGTTGGCATGTGTGTCCAAAGACTCCCAGTGAATTTCGTGACATAGACTAACCGCCTCTCGTAGATCCTTATTCTAACGATTGTAGCGAGACTAATACCTATGGATTTTGGTCTAACGACAATCGTGGTCCAACACCTCTAGGCCCCAAAAAAATAAAACATGCATCAAATACATCCATAAATAGAAACAAAACAATAAAATCAAATTTCATAATATAAAAATAATATTTTATAAGTGGTAATAATTGATGAAAGGATTTTTTTTTTAATAATTTGCTTTAGTTTAAATTTAGAGATGATTTTTACAAATAGAAAACGTAGAGAAGATATAGACATTAAGATGCAAAAAGGAAAATAATACGTGTGTTTCAAGATTATTTCCCAATACTATTAAGACACGCTTTTGATACCGCTTTTGTGTGTTTCTAACAATTATTAGATCACACAAATTTGATTTCACACTCTTGTTCACAACCTCTAGGCTCCAAAACCTTTTCTCACTTTTTCCAAATTCTACATGCATCTCTAGGAAAGTAACCTCATTCCTTAAAACCCTAATAAAGAAACAACACCTTACAAATGCATAATAAAAATAAGGGAATGTTTCGGGAGCCATGTGTTATTCCTCCATTATTATTAGGCCTCTTGATGGGAATGTTTCTCTAAAGCTAACACACAAAATATAATGTAATTCAACTAGAAGTCTAGTGTATTGCAAAGTACCCAACCCGTATCACTTTTAATCCTCTTATTAATGCTTGATGGAACACATAAAAATGCTATATGTTCTTCATAAAGTTATAAATGCTTAAATGTCTACCCTAAAGGTTTGTAATTATTGTTTTTGGCAAGGGGATGCTTCTCTATCACTTGATCACTTCTTGTCTTGATGTCTTAGATGCACGATGCGCCTTTATGTATTTATAGAATTATTGAATTTAAATTAGGATGTGTACAAAAGTACTATATCACCATATTATAATCACAACAATAGAACACAATATGATTAAATTCATAGCAAGATATTAAAGCATATGACCAAGCCACTTTGAGGGAGCAATGTCCAAAACCTTATAACAAGAGCAAATGCATAATATGGATACAACTTTGACTCTTAGCACCATGTAACTTTGACCTCTTTATATTTAGATTAGAAAAAGTAGACTCGCTCTAGGGATCCTTATTAAAGATTTGAGATGTGTTGATGCCTTTGTGTGTAATGATCTCTATGATGTGTGAGAGTGCCTTTAATTGATAGGGGTACTCCTAAGAGATAAGAATTGAAGAATGACCTTAGGGGTCCATTGTGTGTGTGTGTGTGAGAGAGAGAGAGAGAGACTCTTCATTAATTGTTTGGCCCATGAAACATATCTAAGTTACCTTAATGAATATGCATATATTCAAAAATTAGTCATCGCCACGCAAGACACTTTCAACATAATGGGACATTGTCGCCATATGACAATGTCTAAGGTTTCGGTACTATCTAGAGGTAGAGAAAAATATGTAACGATCGAGAGAGTGTCTGCCAGGATTTCTAAGGTGTTTCTATACATATTGAGATGATCCTTAATAACTATGATTAGAAGAAAGAGGTAACCAAGAAAGTGGATGGGTGAACATATATAAAGAGTGCCAAAGAGTGCCAAAACTAATGTTGCCAAATGTTGAAGATAAATTTTAGGTTTCTACAATTGTATATTAAAGTCAAAGGGATAGATAAAACATCTAATTTCCGTTATAGTTAGTTATGAATATTGTGGAACTAACATCCACTCTTATTTACTCTTATGTGAAATTGAATAAGTGTCTAAATAATAAATAATCAATGAACTAGTGAAATTTAGGAAGGAGGAATCATAATAAATGCACTTGATTTTGTTGAAAACAATGAAGATGCACATATACAAATATGAGTATCCGTGCTCGATTTGAATATCTCATGATAGGAACAAGTGGCATGTACAAGGTATATCTCAAAAAACAACATGTGATTACCTTCATCTATAAATGAAATAATGGAGAGTGTCATGTGTCTAGTGTTTAGGGATAAAATTAGTGGACCACTTTTGAAATGTGGGATGATGCGTTGATGTGCATATCTCCTAATAAATGGATTACACACATCCCACGTAAGATGGGAGATAAAATAAATGATTTAAACATAATAATAAATCATCTTTAAAGCATGTATGTAATACATAAGTTACCCAATGTGGGCTTGTGATGAAATCTATCTAAGCAAAAGTGTAATATGCCCCTTTTGAGCAAGATATAAGAAATATAAGCATGGGAACCATGCGACACATAATTGGGGTGTAAAAATTCCATATAGGACTATCATGCCTCATATATAGGTGAAATATAATCAATTAAGCACTTTAGTGAGATGCACCTAATGGGAGAGGTATAAGCAATAAGATCCCAAAGGTGGTATGCTCTAAGTAGGAAAATGTAGTCAAAGTAATTATATAAGTAGGATTCCCCTAATAGAGAAGTATGATTAATATCGTTGTAAGAGTATCATGCCACTTATGGGAAAAATGTAGGAAATGTGATCATAAAAATGTTTTGCCCTTATGGGAAATGAATATGTAAGATAACACAAAGAATGATATGCCCCATATGTGGGCAAGATATAAATGATTGTTGGCCTCTATTAAATTCATGAAGTGTCAAAGAATGCACTTTATAAGGTGCAAAACATGTAATAATTTCTAGCACCTAGGATAGGGCCAAAGAGAAAAAGGTAGTTAAGGTCACACTATCAAACGATATAGTCTACAAGAAGTGCTTTTAATAAGGTGCAATCAATAAGAGGTCACCACAGTTTATGGAGTGTAATCTACATGAATGCACCGAACACGATGTGAATGGAAGATGACAGCTAGCACATGAGTAAAGCTAGTTGGTAAGGCTATTTATAGATCTTATTGAGAAAGTGTAATACCTAGTTAGAGTTGATTTGTAGGATCAAGATGATGTTTATTTCTATATAAAAGTACACCTTGAGCCCAGGCTTTTGAGGAGTTGGAAAATAGAATAAGGTTCTCGCTACCAAATTGTAGTGTGATTATATTCATGTACTTTGACTAATTAAGCATTTTTCTAGGATCTAGAAGTAATACATGGAGATGTGTGCTATTGTTAGACTATTTTATATGGCTCTATAGTTTATGTTGAGTAATAGATTATGCGATGAATGTTATATTTGAATGTTTCTAGTGTTTAGATTCATTAGATTTATTTACATAAGATAAATAAATAGGGGTTTGTATGGGGTCCTTCTTTATTAAAAGGTGTTGTTTACACCCTTTTAAGTTTATTAGATTTTTTTATGAAATACACAACAATAAAAAGGAATATGTTCACCTAACCATGACCCCTTACTCCACATTCATATTAATTTAATTACTTACAATTGAATTAATGTTTATCCTCACATTATTAATTAATTTAATTACTTTAATTAATTTAATTTACACCTCACCTAGCCACATCACCTAGACACCTCACCATGGACTTATTCTTAGTCTATTAATTAACTAAGACCGAGTCTCTACTTATCTTAACCAACTGGGACTCTTTCAAACCCTAAAATTAAAATTCATATTCCTTCTCCAACAACACTCTCACTTATCTAAGTGTTAACCCTCACTTGAGACCCATTGACAATCAGAGCACGCCAAAAATAGCAAAGATTTGTCCTATTTTTGGCAAACCTAGGATTTCCTGCCTTAATCGACGTTGATTATCCTCAACCAATGCCGGTCACCTTAACCATCATCGGTTACCTTATATATAGTTTGGTAACCTTTTACCTAGGTTGGTCATTTTGAGTTCTAGAGAGATCTATTGCATTCAAGCACGAACCAGAGACTTCTCAGCATCTAGATGATGGAATACACTCAACCACAGGCCCAAGTAAACACCTAATACTCATCCAAAGGCATTAGAATATTCATGGGAGCACTCTGGGAGTATTTCCATGACAATGACCACAAAAGTTCTTCACGGATCAACCACTTCCTTCCTTCATCTACCGACACTGTAAATACAAGTAAGTGTATTTGATTTTCATCATTTTGTACTTGCTTAAAGTGTAAGTTCATTATACTTTGTTATTAAATCTTATTCTTTCCTGCATTCCTCCATTCCCACCTTCTTACCAATCTACCCATCCAACCATTCACAACCTTCTAGCTCTCGTACTTGACCTCTATGCATTCTTGAGTCTTCCTAACATTATTATGAACCCAACCATCCTCCCTTCATCCTCTGTGCAATCACAAAGAAGTCCAAAAC
Source organism: Taxus wallichiana var. yunnanensis (assembly GCA_018340775.1). Lineage (NCBI taxonomy): Eukaryota > Viridiplantae > Streptophyta > Pinopsida > Cupressales > Taxaceae > Taxus > Taxus wallichiana. The sequence goes on along the minus strand of CM031236.1, from coordinate 27,466,205 downwards.
TAACTTTTATTTAATTACCACCAAATTTCCCCTACCAACAACAGGTTATCTTAACCATCGTCGGTTTCCCTCTTACCGGCATCGGTCACCCAACCGACATCTCAGTCTCATGTTTCTTCATCAACTTTCACTAAACCTCCCAAAAACCTCACAAAACCTCACCCAAACCTGATACCCCACCTACAACCTCACAACATACCTTCCCAACTCTTTGTGCAGACACAGAGAGAGCTAGACACCCATTTTGACATTTTCCATTTCCCACAGTAATCGATATCGGTTATACCATAACCGACATCAATCATACCTATACATCGACATCACTCACCCTGACCGACATCGGTCTTTGTGCTTGTAAAACTTCCTTAGACCAACAAGCTTACTAATCACCCAAAACCAACTCAAACTTCACCAAATATTATCCAGACCCCTTTGTGACCCTCAGACCACCTGCCCAACCTACAACCTGACTCGGGACCTTCACCAGTTTAGTTATCAAGAATTTAATTAGATTGACATGGATAGTAGTCTGAGACACCTAAATCAAAACACTAGCATTAGATTCTTTTATTTGCATGTTTAGTTATTTTATATTGAGTTATATATCAATGGATTGACAACCATCGAGGAAGTATCACACTTCTTGGATCTAGCTCATGCTAGGTAGTCCACTAACTTTTGCTATTAATTGTATCTTGTGGTCTTGCTTTGTATTATAGGTAGTTCCTCCTAGCCAAAAGGAAGCTCACACAATCATCTTGGATCGGAAATCAGAAATGCGCGCACTCAACCTTCAACCAATGTAATAACAGTATTCCTCCTTAACTATTTACCTTATCTATTTCATATCGCACAACAATTCGGTGAAACATTTTGGCACACCTGGTGGGACCCATCAGGGGTTCTTTTGCATTGTTCATTCCTAGGTAAAATTTTGTGTGTTATTTCCCTTTGAAAGCTATTCACATTAAATTTTCTTCTCTAGAACATTCTCCTTCTTTCTATTGTCTAAAGAAATTGTGTTTTGGTGCTCTAAAAAGAACATGTCTTCCTTTCTATTGTATTGCATTTAGTGAAAGAGAATTCCTCTTCCTGTTCTCTATTTTCTACATCAAACTTAATTGTGGATTTGGGCTTAAAACATTTACATTTCATTTTGAGTGTTGCATTTTAGCTCACATTAAATTGAGGGCAACCTATACACTTGGAAGTCATGCCCAGCTGATGGTTGACTAATTGAATCGTAGTGCACACTCTCTTCTCTACACCAAACCACACAAAATAATTTACACATTTTCTTAAACAACATCCTACCTGGAAGAAGTTGTCAATGATCACACGATCAGAGGATTGACAAGTGGGCACCAAGTTGGTTTCTCTGTCCAGTCATTATCTCAAAGAAAGGACCCCCTCACCAAAACTTTACCTAAAACCATCCTTAGTTCTTGGATTTTCATAGGGCACCTTTTATCAAACCAAAAACTTTGTTCTATTCACAAGTCAGTCCTAAATAGCATAAGTTGGAACATAAAATCATCAATAGGATTTCGTGTTTGCTAGTTTTTGTTTGATTTGTGTTTTGAGTTGTGAGGTCAGTATTCTCCATTTTTTCTTCCTTTCACACTCCATAATCATAGTTGGTGTATTCCACTTTTTAAGTGTGTTAGGGTCCATCATTTCCATACTCAAGTTTCTGGGTTGGTATTTTATCTAATCTAAGTCACTAAATTCACATTTCTCCATCTTTTCAAATTTCACAAAGGACTAACATCGTTCAGTCCAAGACCATCATCATTTTACTCATCTAACTATCATTGGTTGACCTGACCATTATCGGTTTCTACTTTTTTGGTCATTTTAACCAAAAATAGCACTCATCACATTTCTATTCTTTCTGGGGTTTCTCAGATACATCATCATACCTTTAAGTCTTTGAAATCATTGTCAAATCTATATTTTCTTCATTTTCATCATTTATTGCCACATTTATAAAAATTTTGATTTTCCATAGTAACTAGTATCGGTCACCCTAACCATCATCGGTTACCCTCTATCACCAACATCGGTTCCCCAAATGTCATCGTTCCTGTGTTTTAATTTTTTTAGTTAAAACAACACCAATTTTCACCTCCTAAACTATTTTCTCCATTCCTTTTATTCTTTTGTGTCATCTACAGAGATCAAATTACTAGGTCTATGCTAACCCACATGGTTTTGACTCATAGCCAAGCCAACACCCTCATATTCCATGCTAGCCTTCAACCTCCCCCCCTAGCCCATCACCACCTTCCATTCTATCACCCATGGATCCCAATCATCCTATCACCATCAGCACGATGACGAGGAGTTCACAAAACTTCTTAATCAGAACCCACCACTTTACAATATTACTTAGCCCATTCATCCACTCATGACTCATCTGGGAAACTTATCTATGGCATGCCCGTATCCATCCCACCTACACTTGCACCCACTTCTACCTCCGCCACTACCAACATTTCCCTGGTTGCCTCCACCTTACCACCTGTTGTTTCTCAACTTGACCCCGCCTCATCAATATTTGTTGTACCTACAACATCTATCACACCCACAACATTCATCGCCCCTACAACATCCATCATGCCTATATCCACCACCTCATTACATAGCGTGTGCCCATGTCTTCCACTATCCCATATACCTATCGCATCCCAACCACCTTTGGTGTTGGCAGCCCACACTCCCTTCCAAAACCTCATCCTCTCTATCCCCTAGTCTCTTCCACCAATCACTACTAGGGTCTTTACATCCACCCCACCTACGTATATGTATTACCAACAACCACCTATTTCCTCTACTTTCTTACTTTGGGTACTTCCCCTCCACCTCCATTCCCTCTCATATACCTCCATCATAATTTTTATACGTGGCACTACCACACACACTAGGATGTCATCTACCTCATACCAATCTTATTTACCCCCTCATACTTTAAGGGGTGCCCCATCATCACAACCCACCAATGACCTAATCAAAATGATGATGGACAAGATGCAAACATTGGAAGCATTTGTCTCAGTTCATGTAACTCTCTAACATATGACGATATTTGTAATGAGCCTATTCACCCATCCATTCCTATTCACCCATACCCTATGCATTGGGAAATGCCAAAATTCAACCAGTTCAATAGCAAAGAAGATCCACAACAACACTTGTGGTCTTTTAAACATGTATCTTTACCTATCACTCACGATGATGCATTGTTCTCTTCAGACATTTCCAATGTCGTTGACGGACCCGCTTTGGATTGGTATAGTTCTTTACCTAGACATTCTATCCTCTCATTTAACCAGGTTGCTCAGGATTTTCTTGACCACTTTTCTATCAATATTGTCAAGAAAGTCACCATGACTGACTTATATGCCACACGCCAGTATGAAGATGAATCTATCGCAGATTTTGTCACTCGATGGCACAACTTGATTAACCAACTTACATTCCAATTACCTCAAACAGAGTTAATAGAATTGTTTACCAAGGCTTGTGCCAGACATATATCACCAACTCTCCAGGTCCAAACCTTCTACACCTTTGATGAGGCATTTACCATGGCCCAAAAGTTGAAATTCATGCCCTTGAAGAAAAGAAGCTATAATTGCATAACAAAAATGCTACATTCAAATCAAATGATACTTCTTCTTCTTCCAAACCCCAAAATACCTATTCTAAAACCAAGGGGTCTACCAATGGTTGTTTTAAAATCTAGCCCATCTCATCCATCCAACCAAGAAAACCTTCATCTAACCTCTCCCCCATCCAGACCTTTTAGTTTAGAAGAGAGCAATGCAAGTATGCCCCATAGGAGAGCCTTACTCTACCATTTTGGAAAAACTTAAAATCTGGAGTTATTATCCTTCCACCCATTAAACCACATACTAGTTTTGACCCTTCTCACCATGTGCCTCGCATGGTACAATGAAAATGATTATTGTAATTACCATCGCATTCAAGGTCATAGTGATGGTAATTGTATCACTTTCAAAAACATTGTCCAAGAAATGTTAGATAAAGGAGATCTCATCTTGGACAATCCAATGCACCAACTAACTAAAACCTTCATATCTTCAAGAAGCCATTCCCGAATCACACCCCCTCATCTAACCAAACCAGTGATTCCTCAGCCAATGATGGTAATATCCACGAGGTTCATGTTGTTTTGACATCTTACCAATCTCCTTCCATACAGTTTCCTACTTCATCTATTGAAGAAATTCTTGCACGAGCTCCTTCATCCACGAAGGAACTGTGTCATCGACTCCTTTACCCACAGAGGAGTCTCCCTTATCTCCCCCTGCACCCACGAGGATTCCACCATATTTTTCGATGCAGTTTCCCACGCACCTCTCAATCTGAACAACCCATAGTATTAACTCTCCTACCCATGAGAGAGTCATGCTTACCTTCTTCTTCACCAAAAGAAGAACCTACCTCATCCTACTCGTCATCTCCCTACCCATAGGGGATCCATTAGAGGCACCCTTCCTATTGGTGACAACTCTCCACTAGATTTCAAGGATCCACTTGATTTTCTCTCATCTCTTTTACCCATAGAGTTAGAAGCTAATCACTTCCCTATTTCACAGGCACCAGATTTATTTACGGGATTCACCACAAAATCAACATTGGTTCCTTATACTGCCATGCCATTCTCACATTTGGGACTTCTTAGACTACGTTGATCATTCCATGCTTTGGGGGTGCCTTCGAATGCCTTTTTTTTCAACTCAAATGCAGATGTCATCCACTGATACTTCTACCATTTACCCAAAAACTGTTTGGAGGCAAAATCATCATACCTAAGGTAATCATGAAGACATCTTCCACATCACCTTTTCCCACATCTACACCTCTACCATTACCTCCACAACCACCTGTGCACTAAACCACTTACACCTTCACCTGTATCCAAAGCTACCCATACCTTGGGAGTCATGTCGACATCAAGCCTAGTCCATCCCTTGTCAAACTAGATTTAGCCACATCCTCACAAGCCAACACAAAGACTATTCCCCCACCTAAGAGGAAGACCCAACCTCCTAGGCCGCATATACCAACTTCACCCACTACCCCTCACCTTCACCACTTGAAACTTCCATCTATCTTGGGACCTCACCCATCAACCTTGGCCAAGTAGCCTCCTACCCCAGGTAAACTAAAAACACAACAACCCACCTCCTTTTCACGAGCCTCTTATTACACCCAAATTACCTACATAACATACGCCTTCACCATCACCTACATCCTTTCTACCACCTATACCCACACCACTTCCAAGTAGCCTCATCACTACCTATGATATTCCCTTCTCTTCAACCAATACCTTCCACCTTGCCTCTTCCAACAACCTTCACCGCACCTCCATTATCACCTTGGCTAACTCATCCCCTTCCACCATCTGCCTTCCCTTCTACATCATGCACTCCTTCTTCACCTTTACCCAAGAAGGTGTAACCAAAATCCAAAAGCCCACTACCCTCCAAAGAGGTAGTCAAACCTACAACACCTTCAACCGCTAGTTCATCTGCTACACCTTTTCCCAAGAAGGTACAACCCAAACCTAAAATAGTACAACCTACCAAACTAGTGGTCAAACCTATTCCACCTCTGATTCCACCTCATGTGGCACCTCTCCCACCAAAATCACCCACACTTCCATCCTAGACCCACACTTACTTCACATTGTGATCCATTGGTAGGGTCTTACGCCAACATCTTAGCTAACCTTTTAGAGACCTTTGTCATCACATTGCCACCACTTAAACCTTACAACCCACTCAAACCTAAACCAAGTAGGGTTTGATGATACAAAAATTTGCGCTTACCATCATGTGTCAGGGCATGATGTGGAAAAATATAAGGCTCTTAAGACCGTTCTTCTCCAACTATGTCCTCTTGAAGAAAACTTTGACGATGATGATCTTTTAGATGAGGACCATGTTCCACCTTCACCTATCACCACGCACCCTCACCCCTTACCTATTTAGTGACTTCATCTCCACCTTCATAGCCCTTTTATTTGCCTCCAACATTCAAGATCAATATGGTCCACATAAGAGAGATATCCAAACCTCCGCCCAAATGCTAATGTGTTGCATTCTTTTCACAAAACCAACACATGCCCTCACCATAATTTTTCACGGCATGTCGTTACACCTATCACAATTCAACTTCTCCCTTACCCGATATTAATATGGTTAACATTTCCACCACTGCACCGAGAAAGACAAAGGAAAGGAGAAAAAAACTAGCCCATTCGCCACTCTTGTACCCAATATACCATCTACACCTGCACCAAAATCAACATCTTTGGACCCACATACCCTATTTCTAATGGGGTTTCCCATCGTATAATGATTAAACAATTGCACCAATATCCTCTCAAAATGTCTTTGTATAACCTTGTCCAAACCTCTGAGTCTCATCGACAGCCCTCATGAGGTTTTGTAATCTATTGAGGTTTTACCTAATGACCCTACTCCTGTGGCATCCATTATCACTCCTCACCATGTGGCCTCTCTCACCACTTCATCCCCTTCCTCTACACCCGCTACCACTCATCAAGTAGCCGCTCTCAGTTTCTTCTATGACGATGAGATTATACCTCTCCAATCAGATGATCCTGATCCCACCCTATTCATTTCTATCTACATTGATAATATACGCATTCGATGCATTATGATCGATGATGGTGCCAACATCAACATTATTTCCTCCCATGCATACAACCAAATGTGCATCCCTACCAATTACATGCATAATAACCCAATTATGTTGCATTCATTCAATGATGCCATCACTTCCACCCTTGGCACCATCATTCTCCACATTTGTGTGGGCCCCCGTACCATTCCGAATTATTCTATGTCTTAGAGGGTGAATTCCATTACAACATGTTGTTTGGCTAACCTTGGATCTGCGTCATGGGTTGTGTTCCTTCAACCTTACACTTTGTTGTAAAATTTGAACATGAAGGACATAACTATACCATTCTAGCTGACCCTTCACCATTCAAGACTTGTAATATGTTGTATTGACCTAATGATGTCCTTATACTAGTTAAGGCATCTACCACCACTACCACTTCTCCTTCACCCACAACCCCATCCACCAATGTTATCGCTACCTCTCCCACACCTAACTCCTCTATTCCCATTATTTGTGTAGCCTCTACAGCTGACTCATTCGCTAACCCATCTACTTCTCAACTAACCAATGCTTCTTCTTCCCCAATGCTCATTAATTCATCCATTTCCACTACCCACATACCAACTACCGATCCCTTAGAAGGTGTTTTTCAACATCTCACTCTAGGGAAGTATCACCTTTATAACATTAACACATTCCTTACTCCTCAAGAGTATGGTAAACTTCACCAACATCCCCACTATGATCACCGCATAGGCGAGGTCTTCCCTTATGGTCCTCCCCACCTTCACACCAACTTAACGTATGGGGAATCGATGCTTCTAACTACTCACCGAACCGCCTTCCCAAACTTGACCATTTTCATCTGACCTTCAATCTCTCACCAACCACTGCTTCACCCACACCTTCCTCCATCATTGTGCTTGGAAGGGCTTGGATTTGGTTTCTATGAATAGGTCCGCCATACTTGTCATCCCATGCACCACTTGTAAACATAAAAATTGTAGTGGTATTGGATTTTTCGACCATCACCCAAGAAGGGACAAATCGAACTCATTGATTATCCTTCATCCTACCGATTGATTATCCCCAACGGATCTCTAACATTGTTCTGTCCACAAAAATGACAGGGGAACTTTGCATTTGCATGGATTTCCGTGACCTTAACTTAACTTGCCCCAAAGATGACTTTCCTCTACATAGTATTGACCAACTAGTTGATCTCACCGCCAGCCATGAGATGTTATCACTCATGGATGGTTTCTCGGGTTATAACCAAATATTACTTGCCCTGGAAGATCAACAAAAAACCACCTTCATCACTCCTTGGGGGACCTTCTACTATCGTGTCATGCCATTTGGCTTTAAAAATGCTGGTGCTACATATCAGTGGGCTATGAATTATATCTTTCTTGACATTATGCATCACATATTGGAAGATTACGTTAACGATCTTCTTGCCAATCCAAACATCAGGCCAAACACCTTATTATCCTTAAGGTCATCTTCAACTGTCTCATCAAGTACTGTGTTCACCTTCAACCTAAGAAGTGTGTCTTCGTGGTTCTCTCTAGCAAGATTCTTGGTTTTATCATTTCTTTGCATGGCATTGAAGTTGATCCTACTAAAATCAAGGCTATTCTTGAGATGCCTCCACCCACTAACCTTCATCAACTTTGTAGTTTGCAAGGAAAGTTGCAATCTATTCGTCACTTTATTTCACTTAGTTTTCCGACCATTGCCACCCATTTCATCATCTCCTAAAAAGGATGTCTCCTTCAAATGGGATGATGAATGCCACAAAGCCTTCGACACCTTAAAACAATACCTCCTCCAACCACTTGTGCTCATTCCCCCTAAGGATGACCAACCATTTTACCTTTACATTCCTATACTGATTGTTCCTTGGGTGCCATGCTCGCTCATTGTGACGAGCAACATAGGGAGAAAGTGGTTTATTATATAAGTCGTACACTTTTAGACTACGAAACTAGATACACTCATTGTTTCACCATTTTCTTACATTTTCAAGTGACGAAACAAATAAGGGAATGGGCCATGGAGGAATACCTGTTAAATGTTGGTCGATTGATGGTTGTTGCGTGTGTTTTGACTTCTTGATCCACAACTGAATGTGAGAGCTTCCTTTTGGCTAGGAGGAACTACCTGTAATAGAAAACAAGACCACAAAAGGATAGTTAAATGATATATGATAGTGGACTTCCTAGTGTATGCTAGTTCCGAGAAGTGTGATACTTCCTAGATGGTTGTCAATCCACTGTTTTAAAAAAATTAATGCAAGAAACAAGTAAAGTCCTACTGTAGTTGATATGATTTAGGTATCTCATTCAAGTACAATAAGCAAATCTTAACATAACAGGCTAGGCTATGGTCAGATTAGAAAGGTAGGTAGTTGTCAGTGTTGGAACTAGTCAGGGTCAGATTCTAGGTTGTTTAGGTCAACTGGTGAGATGATTGTTGGGTTTTTTCTTGGTCAAGGTGTAAAACACAGAGACCGACGTTGGTCAGGTATGACCGATGCTAGTTTAGGTAGAACCGATGACGGTTATGGATAACCAATGTCGTATGGTCGAGGTAAAGAAACTCAAATAGATCAAATGGTAGGGGTGACTTGAGGTCAAATGAGGTTGGGAGAGTGGATGAGAAGTTCTATGTAGATCTCAGGTATATTCAAAAATGGGTATTAGTTTAGATTGGTGATTTGGTGGTGTGGGTAAGGGAAATGGTGGGATTAGAAGCTAATAAGCAATGGAGGAATGAACATGCAAAGTATAAACTAATGACAGGAATGAAAAAAGTTAATTAGGTTGAAATAGACAATGCTAGTAGAGAACTGTACTTACTATGATGTAGATTTAGATGGCTTATGGAGGTGGTTGTTGATCAAAAGAATAGTGTTGATATCATAAAGCAATGGCACCTGAATTATTCCATGAGTGCAATGCTTCCAAAACTTATCCCGATGATGGCTCTGATGTCCTGATGCGTAAAAGGATGCTTGTTTCTACTTGCATGCACGCAGCTATGATCTCCTTTTCTTGCTCTCGAATGTGCCAACCCAAAGACAAGGTTGTTTGGGTGAATAAATGGTAACCGATTTTGGTCGATGATGGTTTAGTTTGTCTTAACGTGGGATTCCCTAGGTTTAGGGTGATCGTAGATCTTCGGTTAAAGTGGGATTCCTTATTTAATAAAATGAGCGCGGTTAGAGAGATCTTTAGGCATTGCCTTTTTTAGCTCAAATCTTAATTAAGGCAAGTAAGATTAGGTCTTAGTTTGTTATGGAAACATGCCAAAAATAGGTATAGGGTGAGGTGGTTGGATGAGGTGTCTAGGTGAGGTGGTAATTAGGTCAATTAATGTAATTAAATGATGAATATTGTGAGGATGGGTATTAATTTAATTAAATTAATTAAATTAATATTAATGTGGGATGAAAGGGGTCATGGTTAGGTGAATATGTTTGCGTTGGTTATCTGACTAGAGATCAAGTCTAGTGTGACCCAATTTTGGTGTCTACATTTTGCCCCTTTTTGTTGCGTAGCTTGTATTGGTAAGCGACGCAGACAAAAATAAGATGTGGTTGCCCCATGTGGGGGTGAAGGTGATCCCCCTCAAACTAGGAACTGATGAGGTACAAGATAGAATCAGTGAGTGGTTTGATAAAGGTGGATGTGATGAAGAGGAAGGTGGACAATGATGGGTAATTGGGAAAATGTCCAATTAGGTAATCCAGGTAATGGGCCAAGGTCAAAGGTAGCAACAATCAAACACACACACACGTATAAACTGTGGCACAATACCAGGTTGAAGAGCATGTAAAATCTACATCGTCTAAGGTCGATAGGTTTATCCAAACAAGGTTGAGGTGATTCTAGTATCCAAGGTATAGGATATGGTGTGGAAGCACTTCACAGGTCAGGTGTATGAACGTTTAGGTATGTTCTAGTACACCAAGGTAAGGTCAAGATAAACAACATGAAAATAGGCAAAATAAGGTCATTAGGTCAAACAACATGGGTAATAGTGTCGCAAGGCATATTGAGCACATGAGGTCATAGGTCATTAACAATGTTTCGGGTCCAGGTGGCTAGGTCACGACATGGGTAGGGCTAAGGTATGGGTAAAATAACAAGTCCCAAAATGCAATGAAGGATAGGTATAGGTAAGGTAGGAATGGAGGTTGGTTATAATAAGCATGGGTAAGGTCAGATAGTGGCTGGTTTAGGTAATTGTTGGTCAAACAAGAAAAGGGTATGGGCAAGAGTATGACAGGTAATTGATGTCGGTGAACGGATCTAGGTAAGTCGATCATGGTTTATTAGGGTAGAGGACTGATTTTGGTTAGGGTATAACCATCCATGGTGTGCTAAAGCATAGGACCGATGTCGGTTTAGGTATAACCGACGTCGGTTAGATTGTCGACGTGGGTATATAAAAACAAAAAAATGTATAATACGAGTTTATTTGTACATTTTGGCTTTTGTGAAAATGATAGAGCATTGAACGAGTTGTGCTTTATCTAGAGGAAAGGACAAGGGACAATATCCTACTGAGGTGGAGAGATCCGGTTGGTTAGAGGAGCCAAGTAGATGGGTCCACGAGCATAGGGGGATCAATTGTGATTGGGTGTGAGGTCGAGAGGATTGGATTTGGTGATTGGACATGGTAGAGGTGGGAGAGGGATCAAGTTGACCACCGATGCAGGTGACTCGATGTGCCACCACGAAGATGGCGGCGTGATGAGGTAAGATCAATCCCTTTCCTTATTTTGTGAGGTAGATTGGGTATATAGGTCATGTAAGGAAAACAGGTTTTGGGGGAAAAGGGGATTTTGAATTTGGGAAGGCAAATTGGGTAAAATAGGAATGGGGAGAGGTGTGGTTAGGTGAACGAGGGGTGGGGAGGAGTTGAGGGTAGATTTAGGTAGGAATGGGTGGGTAGAAAGGTAGAAGAAGGGGTTGTCAGGAAGAAAGGGGTTTGGGTGTCATTGATTTCAGCAATGTGGACCAACGTCGATTAATTAGTGGCCGATGTCAAGCTATGTCAAGCTGGTATCGATCAACGGAATAAGGTGACTGATGCCAATTTATGAGAGACCGTGGGCGGTTAAGGGTAACCGGTACTAGTCATCATGTGGAGAAAAAGGGTCCAAAAGAGCCCTAGGTTGGGTGGGTGAGATAGATAGTTGGCAAAGAAGAGGTTGTTGATGAAAAACATAGCATGGGTAAGAGGTTGAAATAGGTATGGTTTGAGCGATAGTGGGTGAGGGTTGGGGTGGGTAGATAGAATATGTGATAAGAAGGTAAGTTACGGGGGGAAAAAGAGGGAGGGTAATAGGTGTAGGTGAGGTGTCAAGAATGATGTGGGTATGATTAAGGTGTATTAATGTGATGTTTTGTTGGATGTAGGTGAGAGATCAGCTACGGATGCGAGATAGGGTCCTCCTTTCATGGAGTTTCGAGGAGTGCACAGCCCATGAGGATTGATGGCATGTTGCAGAGGTTTTCCTGATTGGGTTAGATGCTACCGGCATGTAGTCCAATAGCTGAGTTTGATGGTCGCCCTCATCGACAGATGGGATTTGGTGACCAACACATTCCATCTATCGACGGGTGAGATCACGGTCACCCTGAGGATGTGTATAGATCTTGCATGTGTCCGATAGTGGGGGACACAGTATATTCAATCTCCTCGAGGTCTGAGGAGTTGATGCTGATAGTCTTTGGTGAGGGGTTGGTGGAGTTGAGGTTCCACAATGCCAGCTTGAGTTACGGAGAGATGTACCAGGCCCATCCAGAGGAGACTAGGCTTGTTGTGTTGTTGATGGAGGCATTCTGCTGCTTTGCATTACGAGATGCGGAGGTGGGAGATTCCCACAATCATTAATGGGGTTCTGCATGACATGGTGGAGGACATGACCCATTTTCATGGGTGCCATCATTTCTGGTTTAGTTATATAGAGAGTTATGGGCTTATGGGTGGCTACAGAGGTTTAGCTTATGTTATACTTTCCTACTTCATTATTGGGTGTATGAGCACATTATATGTGTGTGTCTAGTTGGTATGCCCCGGGCTGATGCATTTGAGCCGGGTTTTGTTCAAGTGGGCTTCAAAGATGGGTGTGCCTATGATTGGGAGCGCCCGAGCTACTAGAGCTACACATGATGTAGCCTATTATAGGTGATTACTAGAGGGGTTATCCAACATGGACATCATTTGGAGGCCTTATGTGGGTTTTCCCTCATATGGGAGGATGGTTGAGGAGCCATAGGGTTTATAGCTACTCTGGTGGATAGAGGGGTGTGCGCAGAGAGCACAAGATGATTCCCGTGGACAGGGTTAGATGGCAGTTTGGGTGCTTCAGGATATACCACCACCTTTCCCACAGTACAAGAGGGATGACGTGGAGAGGCCTCTACCTCTACCACATACCGATAGTGCCGATAGGGTAGGAGGAGTAGGTGATAGATCGGTGGATTGATGATGCTGGGGTGTCGATAGATAGATACAGATAGTGGTGGGATGCACACTTATGAGCAAGTATTACCGAGGCCGAGGTGCAACCAAATTTAGCCACCATCACATTGCAGAGGGACGCCATTTAAGGGTAGGTGGTGACTCTGATTACATAGTTGGGTATAGTGCAGGGGGCAGTTGACAGGCTCAGAGGCATAGTTGTTATGTTACAGCACAGTGGCCACTCTAAAGGCACAGTTGCATAGGGACAGTACCCGCACTAGACAAGGGGATGGAGATGGGGTACAGTGTGGCTGCCCTATAGGTGTATTACAGGTTTTCAGGCCGTTGGCCAGTGCAAAGGTGCAGAGTTGTAGCCCCTTCAGCCCATATACAGGTAGGATCGGGACAGGGTCCCTCAGATAGGTCACAGTGCATAGGACATGGTCCCTCTTTATAAGTATCAAAGGATAGACAGGTCCCGAAGAGATAGTATGGAGGCCGAGGATGATGGCAAACCACCACAGATGGTACCGATAAAGCTTGGTTTGAGAGATGCTTTAGGTGAGGTCCAATATTATCAGGATACTTTGATGGTAGCAGGGATAGACTTTCTATCCTATGGGGAGTATAGAGCACAACAGGCCTCGAGTGAGAGGACCAGGTCACGTACCCATAGTGTAGAGAGAATAAGGGGCCATCGAGCCCCGAGACAAGGTCAGGGTGAGGCCACCAGTTCATGGAGGCCAGCCCCAGGTGAGGTACCAACAGAGATCCGGCCAAGATTGATGATGGGTGGTGAGATGCTAGCTGGACGTCATACGAGGGCAACAGAGGAGGAGGAGACAGGTGAGACGAATATATGGAGGATATCTAGTAGGGTGATGTATGATAGCCATATGTACCTCCTATTTTGTATAGTTGTGTATTTTTGATATATACCGGCCTACGTGCCGAAGAGAGTGAGGATGTACATGAGAGTTTTTTGAGATTTTTGATGATATACAGAAGACTTGTTGAAGATGGTGAGGATGTATATGAGTGATTTGAGATGATTGTGATTATTATTGATATATGTTCACATGTATTTTTATACAGACTATCCGATTTATAGATGATGGTATTTATAGTATGAATGGTATACATGTGTTAATTTTCATTGTATATATATATATATATAGGTGGAAATCAAGTGGATTATGCATGCTAGATCCAAGGTCGTGTAGGCATGGTGCGTGCAAATCGGTCATTTATGCATGGATTGAGTCAGTCATAGGCATGGATTGAGTCAAGTGTCAGGGCATGGATGGAGTCGTTTGGTTTAGGCATGAGTCTTAGGCATGATTGAGTTTAGGTTATAGGTATTGTTGAGTTATGTTGCTTTAGGCATGGTTGAGTTTCTAATTCATTAATTTGTGTAATTAATGATGATGTGGATCGTGTTAAGATGCTTTGTAGGAAAATGTATGATAATGGTAAAGAAATGGTAGAAAAGATGAAATGAATGTATGAGTGATGATGGTAAAGATGTTAAGCAATTTTTGTTTGTGTGGTTTAATTTCCAATGATTGATATAAAAGGAAACTAACTAGGGTAGAATGTGAATAGGAAAGGGGAAGAGGGAATTGGTTAGGGTAGAGAGTGGCCGAGCTAACCTCCAAGGGCCCCATGCCCTCGAGTGCTACCTACATAGTCCCGACGAAAAGGGACTCAAAGCCGATGTAGTTCTCCCATAAGCTAGGGAAGATTAGGATGAAATAACAAAATGGGTTGATAGGTGTGAGGCATGGGTGATGTAGGTCATAGGCATGATTAAGTTTAGGTTGTAGGCATGGTTGAGTGATTTTTAAACATAGGTGTCGAGGATCTGGTCCTGTATAGGATAATCAATAAGTAATGAGGAAGGCGAATGATAAGAGATGGTAAAAGAGCTACTTAATTGATAAGAACCCTAATGAGTCTACCATACCCCAGATGGGCTTATGAACGTAAGACCCTTACAGCCTTGCATATATGGACTATTCTAAGGGTGAAGAAAAGTCACATGATCATGAAATGTCACGGTTGCGGTGAGTCCCTTGAGTAACGAGGAATTTAGGAAAAAAGGCAAGGAGATGAGAATGGGAGGTTTAGTGTAACTTAGTATACGACACGTGAATTCGGAATGAAGAAACCTAGAATCCAAAATAAGCAAGTCCATGATGAAAATTTCATCTTTTTCTTTATTTGTTTTTTAATAGACTGATCGATGCGGGAAGTCTATATGGGATGGGTATATTATCTCCTTGAGGTCTTCGTATGAAGTTGATCGATGCGGGAAGCTTCTGAATATTTATTATATTTTTGTAATGACTTTATATAGCTATCCTTTAAGGGAGCAAGTCTATTTATAGTGGTAGAATAGAAAGAAGAGATGTCCCTTTTGAGGGAGTCATCTTTTTCTGGAAGTTTGACTCAAGGAGTTATATCCCTTTTTGTTTTTAGACGTTTAAGTCATGGACAAGACTATAGAGGAAGATTAGGTTCTTGTTTAGAAGAAAAGACCATAACACACAAAGATTAATCATGGAAGAGGTGGTTTCAGTGATGAACGACCATGGGATTCCATCTTGAAGAAGACAAAAAGTATCCATGAGAATCATGCTATGAGTAGAGCCGTGGTACTCATATTGAAGACAAGGCTAAAAGGTGATGGGTAATCACATGATTCTTGTTTAGTCGTGGATCCTCAAAATGGGTAATATGGAAGGTGAACAACGCTCAAGGGATGAGCAACCAAATGACAAAAAGTGATATAGGACTTGATATCAACAATAAAATGGTCAAAGATGCAAGGCATTAAGGGGCTCAGGTTCAGGTTTACCTTCGAGTGAAGACAAATGATAAGCACCTGATCCATAGGCATGGGTAACGATATAGGGTCTAAGCTAATTAGGAGAAAATTTACCCGTTTACTTTTCTCCTCTTTGGTTACATGTTGATTTTCCTTCAGACAAGGTCACCGACCTAAAAGGTTCATTTGTGAACATGTTTTTCATAGGCACATTTGATACGTTTTTGGTAGATTTGTAAATGGTCAAGAGCATTGAGATGGCGTTCATCTAATAATTCAAGTTGTGCCAAATGATCCTAGTGAAATCAATCATTGTTGAGCATGTCTTGTAGAGAGATGCAAAGAGATGGAATCTGACTTTGAGAGGTAAGACAACCTTGTACCGTAGACCGAGAAAAGGGGGTGGCAAGCAATCGAAGTGCGAATACTAGTGTAGTAAGCCCACAGGGAGAAAGGAATTTGTGTATGCCAATCCTTCCCAGTATCATTGACTACCTTCATAAGAATTTTTTTCCAGGTTTTATTGGTTGATTCAGCTTGACCATTGGTTTGTGGGTAATAAGGTGATGAGAAACTAAGTTGATGTCAAATCATCACATAGTTTGTGTAGGGTTTTGTTTTTGAATTATATTCATTATCGGTGATAATGTAGCAAGGGACACCAAAATGACAAATGATGTGATGGTTGATGAATTCACATATTTTCTTAGCTTTGGTTGAGATGAGGGAATGGCTTCTACCCATTTAGTGTAATATTCATGTAGTGGTTATGATCCATTGGTGGCGTTGTGAAGAATGGGGTTGATCTCACCGACAAGATCCAAACCCCATCAAGAGAAAGGCCAAAGGTCTCGTGCGACTGTAAGGCATGACTAGGTGTGTGATGAATATTAGCATGTTGTTGGCATTTTACGCAACATTTGACATAATGACAATGATCTTGGTTTAGGTTGGCCAATAATAGCCTAGGTGAAGGATGTGCTTTCATGATGGCTAAACCACTAAAGTGACCTCCACAAATTCCATCATGGACTTCCTTAATGTATAGGGATTTCAGAGCTAGTAAGGCATCATGTAAGAGAATGTTGTCAAAACCGCGCTTGTAAAGAAGACCACCCATGAGGACATAACGGGATACATTTTTAAGAAAGGCACGTTGTCCATTACGAGTGAGATCAATGGGTAGAATGGAAAGGGAAAGATAGTCTACATATTGCTTATACCAAAGGTCACGTGGGTCAAGGGCAACGATTTCATGGAGTAAACTTCATGAGGTAAATAAGAGGGTGATTGTAGCCTTTGTATAGTGACAAAGATTTTAGAGTTAGTGGGCAAAGTGGGTATTTGAGAAGCCAAGCAGGCCATGGTATCTACAAATTTATTAGTAGAATGTGGGGTGGTTTGAAGCATATAACGATCAAAGGTGGTCAAAAGTATGTCTACGTGATGTTTATACTTTTGAAGTATCTCATTACGACATTGGTATATACCATTGACTTGGTTTATGACCAACTAAGAATCACCAAAGATGTTGATTGACTTAACATCTAAGGCATAAGCAAGCCTAGAGACCCAATACGAGTGCTTTGTATTCAAAAATATTGTTTGTACAATCAAAATTGAGTTTGAAAGACAAAGGCATAGGTTCACCATCAAGTGGAATGAGGATAACACTAGCCCCACCCCCATGCTGACACTTGGAGCCATTGAAGATTATTGTCATTTGGTAAGTGGGTTCATCCAGGAAAGGAAAGTAGCTATAGACTCATCCGGAAAGTCGAAGTTAGAGGGTTGATCCCGGAATAGGTGCATTGGCCAATTGGTCGGCGATAGCCTAGCCCTTGATGGACTTTTGATGCATGAATTCGAGGTCGAGGTCGAAAAGGCATAAGCCAATGTTCGACACGTTGATTTTGATAAGGTTTGGCATACATATAGTGTAATGGGTCAGTATTAGTAATGACAAAGGTTTTGTGGTTGAGTAGGTAATGACAGAGTTTGGTGGTGATGAAAACTAAGGCTAGGCAAAAAATTTCAGCGTGGGTATATCTAGTTTCGTAGTCAAGAAGGGTATGACTTATGTAATAAACCGCTTGCTCTCGGTGTTGGTCATCGCGATGAGTGAGCATGACACCTAGAGAATGGTTAGTGGCAAAAATATATAGGTAGAAGGGTTGGTCATCCTTAGGAGGAATGAGCACTGGTGGTTGAAGGAGGTATTGTTTCAAGGCTTTGAAGGCTTTATGGCATTCATCATCCCATTTGAATGAAACATATTTCTTGAGAAGATGATGGAATGGTTGACAGTGGTCGAAAAGTTGGGAGATAAAACGATGAATTGATTACAACTTTCCTTATAGGCTGTGAAGTTGACGAAGATTAGTGGGTGGCGGCATTTCAAGAATAACCTTGAATTTAGTAGGATTGACTTCTATGCCACGCAAAGAAATGATGAAACCTAGGAGTTTTCTGAAAAGTACCGCAAAGACGCACTTTTTTGGTTGAAGATGGACACAATACTTGATGAGGCGGTCAAAGATGACTTTAAGAATGGGTAGGTGTTTGGTTTGATGCTTGGATTTGGCAAGTAGATCATCTACGTAATCCTCCAATATGCGATGCATGATGTCATGGAAGATGTAAGTCATGGCTCGTTGATATGTAGCACCAACATTTTTAGGTGAAAGCCAAAGGCATGATTGATAGCAAAATTCCCCAAGGGTGATGAAGGTAGTCTTGTGTTGATCCTCTAGGGCTAGTACTATTTTATTATAGGCCAGAAACCATCCATGAGTGATAACATTTCATGCCAAAGGTGAGATCAACTAGTTGGTCAATGTCGGGTAGTGGGAAATCATCTTTGGGACAAGTGAGGTTGAGATCACAAAAATCTATGCAAATGTGCAGTCCCCCTATTGCTTTCGTGATAGGAATGATGTTATAAATCCATTGGGGATAATCAATGGGTAGAATGAAGGAAATTGAGAGAATGCGTTGAAGCTCTTCTTCTCGAGGAAAAGCAATGCGAGGATGCATTTTCCGTAGCTTTTGTTTGATGGGTTTGGCATTAGGAATGGTTACGATATTATGAACCATGATTTTGGGTGAATACTGGGAATATCGACATAGGACCAGAAAATGTGTTGCTATGGTCCCAAGGAAAGAGGTGAAGGCTTGTTTCTATAAAAGTAAGGTTGGCCGATCTTTATGTGTGGTCATCCGAGTATTAATGTTGATTTTGATGGTTTATTCATTCAACATGGTTTACATCTTAGAGGGTAACGACTAATGAATATAAGAGTCTTCTGCACCAAGGTAGGTGAGGATAGACTCATCATCTTAACATTGAATGATGTTAATTAAAGGCATATCATCATCAATCATGTCAGGATACATGAATGGGAGAGAAGAGGGAGCCTCGCCATCGCGTTGATAGGTCAGCGGTCCCAGGGAAATGGTATTTATGAAAAAAGTTATGATGAATAGATTCGGGATCTATGGACTCTATGGATGAAGATGGTAATGTGGGTGAATGAGGGAGGAAGTTTTCTTGTCCTAGATAAGGTCGATGTAAACCTTCTTGGAGGGTGGAGTGTCAAAACCAATGCCACTACAATCATTGTGCTTACGAGAGGTATTGAAAATAATAGTATGACAGCCATGTTCATAAAAACTGAAGCCAAATCCTTTCCATGTGCACCAGTGGAGGAAAGTGTGAGTGAAGTGGTGGTTAGTGAGGGATTATAGGTCAGATGAAAATGTTTGGGCTTGGGATAGAGGTTTGGGTTTATAGGTGGCATTATCAAGGCCCCCATACATTAGATTGGTGCGAAGGTGGGGAGGGCCATAAGGGAAAACATCACCGATGCGGATGTTGTAGCTGAGGTGTTGACACAGATTCCCATACTCTTGTGGGGTGAGGAAGGTATTGATATTGTATAGGTGATATTCCCTAGAGTGAGGCATTGAAAAACACCTTCTAAGGGATCAGTAGTTGGTATGTGGGTAGTGGGTATGGAAGGTTCGTTAGATGAAGGGCACCGGTGGTAGAGACTACAAACCCAAGTGGGGATAACAAGGTTAGATGTAGTAGAAGTAGTGGCAATTTTTGTGGATGGGCTCATGGGTGAAGGTGAAGTGGTTATGGTGGTAGATGCCTTGACCAATATAAGCACATCATTGGGTCGATATAGCATGTTACAGTCTTGAAAGGTGAGGGGTCAGCAAGGGATGGTGTAATTATGTCCCTTGTGTTCAAATTTGAGGCATTGATGTAAAGTCAAAGGGACACAACCCATAACATGGATCCAAGGTCAGCCAAGCAGAAAGTTATACTGGAATTCCCCTTCTAGGACATAGAAAAGTTTCGGATGGTGCGGGGACCCACATAGACATGGAGAACAATGGTACTTAGGGTAGAAGTCATGGCATCATTGAAGGAGCGTAACATCACTGGGTTACCGTGCATGTAATTGGTAGGTATTTGCATTTGGTTACATGCGTGGGAGGAGATGATGTTAACGCTAGCACCAAATCGATCATAACCCATCGTATACGTATATTATCGATAAAGAAAGAGATGAAAAGAGCAGGGTTAGGGTCATCAAACTGGAAAGGGAGCAATCTCTTCATTTGAAAAGCTTAGGTAACCACTTGGTGAGTAGGTGGTGGTGTAGAGGAAGGCAAAGACCTAGTGAGAGAGCCCACATGGTGGGGGTAATAATGGAGGCTACGGGTGTGGGGTCATTTGGTAAGACTTCAATAGATTGAAGGACCTCCATGAGGGCTTGACGATGTGACTTTGAGGTCTAGATGAGGTCATATAAAGACATCTCGAGGGGGGATTGGTGTAGTTATTTTAGCATTGTACGATGTGTGACCCTGTCAGAAATAGGATATGTAGGACCTCGAATGATGACTTTGGATATGGGTGCGTATGGTATGTTGGGTACAGGGTTGGTTGATGGGACAGTTGCTTTCTCCTTGCCCTTGTCTTTCAGAGCACGGGTGGGATTGTTGATCATGTTAATTTGAGGAGAGGTGGATGAAGAGGGTGTGCCATGGAAAGTATAGCGCAAAGAGGGACAAAACCTAGTGGTGGATATGAGCCTTGTGAGATGAGTAGCGTGAATTGACATTTGGTGGTGGTTTAGTCAACTCTCTTATGCGAACCATGTTAATTTCGAATCTTGGGGATGGATCAAAGAGTTGTGGGGGTGGAGATCTTGGTCGTTGAGTAAGTGAAGGGAGAGGATCCATGGAAATTGGTGAATGCGAAATGGGGTCCTCATCAAGAAGATCATCATCGTCAAAGTTTTCTTCAGGAGGACACAATTAGACAAGAGTGGGTTTTAAGGCCTTATAGTTCTTTACATCATGTCCTGACACATGATGGTAGGCATAAATTTTGGTTTCATCAAACCCTTTTGGTTTGGGTTTTAGTGGGTCCTAAGGTCTAAGGGTGGTAATGTGATAACGGAAGATTCGAGGATATTGGTTAAGATTTTGTGTAGGATCCCACTAGTGGATCACAATGGGAGGTGAATGTGGGTTTGGGTACAAATACATCTGATTGTGGAGGAAGAGGCTTGACAGGAGAGGGAATGGGTTGGATCACTAGTTGGGTGTGTGGAGTGGTCTTAGGTCTTAGTTGCATCTGTTTGGGTAGGTGTAAGGTAGAAGAACTGACGATGGAAGGTTTGGTTGGTTTAACTATCTTATTAGAGGGTAGCAAATTTTTAGTTTTAGGTTACATCCTTTTGGGCATAAGTGACACATGTGTACGAGATGTAGAGGGAAAAGTAGATGGTGGAGGAGGACGGAGTTACCCACATGGGTAATCAGGTGTTGTGGGTGTAGGTTGGATAAGAGGCGTGAGTGAAAGAGAAGAAAATGTCATGGGTAGTGAAGTAGTTATGGATGGTAGTGGTGGTATGGGTGGTAAGAAGGTTACGGGTGATGGCGGAGGTTGTGTGAGTCTCTTGGGTACATTAGAGGTTTATGATGAGGAGGTGGGTTGCTACGTTCTTGGTTTACCGGTGGACGGGGTTGTTTTGCCAGGGTTGAGGGTGAGGTCCTAGGATGGACGGTAGGGGTGAAGGTGATAATGGCATGGTGGGAGAGGTTGGTGTATGAGGTCTAGGAGGTTGGGTCTTCTTTTTAGGGGCCAGGGTGAGTTTAGTGTTAGTTTTGGAGGATGTGGATAAATCTAATTTGATGGGTGGGTGAATAAGGCTAGTTATCGGTATGACCCCTAAGGTAGTGATAGGTTTAGGCAAGGGAGATGAAATAGGCATGGGTAGGTATTTAGGTGTTAACGTATGTGGGGCTATGGGAAGAGGTGTGATTTGGGCTAGGTGTGGTGACGTGGAAGGTGTAGTAATAATCACGATTATGTTTGGTTTGGTGGCTCGAAACACTTTTGGATAGATAATGGAGGTATTAGCGAATGACAACCGCATTTGTGGTTAAATAGGAAGTAGAAGGTTTCCCCAAAGTAAGGCTCTATCGACATAGTCCATACGATCAACCAAGCATGAGAATGGTACTAACGCAAGTGGGGTCTATATGGATCAAGTGGCAATCCCCGTAAAATTTGTTTGAGATACAAGGAAATGGCTAGCCTCGGACTTTGTGGGTAAGAGAGCCAAAAGTAGATCAACAAGATCTAAAAAGTCGATGGTGACCGATCATATAAAGGTAGTGGTATTTCTATAGGATCCTCCATGGGTAAAGGGAGGATGGGCTGGCCAAGTGGACTCTCCTTGTGTTGGTGTAGATGGTGGACTTGTATCTTCTATGGGTAGGAGAGGTATCTTTGATAACCGATTAGAATTTTGAGGTGTCAAAGGCGATGTGCTAATTATAGGCTCTTCCACGGGTGAAGAAGAAAATGAAGGGGGTGTCTACATGTGGGTGGGGGAGTAGATGACATTGGTTTTGTGTAGGTAGGGAGCTCAAGCTAAGATCTCATCTATGGAAGGAACACGAGGCAATTGGGAAGCAACTAGTATGTCATTG
This sequence comes from Taxus wallichiana var. yunnanensis, assembly GCA_018340775.1. Lineage (NCBI taxonomy): Eukaryota > Viridiplantae > Streptophyta > Pinopsida > Cupressales > Taxaceae > Taxus > Taxus wallichiana. Next base: position 27,443,185 of record CM031236.1, on the reverse strand, counting down.
AAAATAACATGGACCTTGTGAACATTTCCATCATTGTTTGAAGTGTCACCGGCTTGGTTGGAAGACGGGGCATGATTAGGAATGGCTTCTTGAAGACATGTAGGTTTTGGCTAGCGGGTGTGTTCGGGCTATCCAAGACTAGATCTCCATTATCTAACATTTCTTGGACAATATTCTTGAAGGTGATGTAGTTATTATTGCTATGACCTTTGACACGATGATAGTTGCAAAATTCATGTTCCTTATACCATGAGGGCATGGGTCACTCAAGGTCAAAACTAGTATGTGGTTTTATAGGTGGGAGGGTAATGGCACCAACCTTAACAAGCTTTTCCAACATAGAAGAATAAGAATCTCCTATGGAAGTGTACTTTTGCTATTCCCATATGAACTGGAAAGCTTGGATAGGAGAGAGATTACAAGGGGGTTTGGCTGGGTTTGATTGATGAGGGGGACCGGTTTGAGAACTACGACATTGGAAGACCCTTTGGGTTTTGAATAGTTGTTTTGGGGTTTTGCAGATGAAGAAGCATCATTTGATTTGAACGTGATGTTCTTGTTACGAAGTTGAATCTTCTTCTCTTGATAGCACAGATTTCCATTTCCATGCCATAGTGAATGCGTCGTCAAAGGTATGGAAGGTCTACACCTATAGGGTTGGTGGGAGATGTGTCTTATGAAGGCCCGATTAAAAAATCTATGAGTTTAGTTTGAGGCGGTTGAAATGTGAGTTGATTGATTAGGCTGCGCCAACAAGCGACAAAGTCGGCGATAGACTCATCATCAATCTTACTCGAGTGGAATAAAGATCAGTCATGGTAACCTTCTTGACAATATTAATAGAGAAGTGGTATAAAAGGCACTGAGCTACTTGATTGAATGAGTATATGGAATATCTTGGTAGTGTAGAAATTAATCTGATCTAATACAAAGAATCTATGAAATAGCTACACAGACAATAATTGAAATCAACAACTCTATATTATATTTTTATTATACATTCACTATTTCATTACACTCCATTATATAGGAGATGTAAAATAACAATCCTTACAAAAACATTTGTCTTCATGTACAACCATACACCCATATGGTTTCAACCTCTCACCAATATAATAATAAAACAATACTAATTGTTTTATTATTCTAACTTACTAACTTACCACATACTAACCACATTTTACATTTACTATTTACATTTACATAGTAAATGTACTTTCACTAATTTACCATAATAATAATTACACATGTAATTATTATTCACCCATACATACAAATGGAGCACTAAGATATATTTCCTAACATTCCCCCCCTTAGTGCGAACATGGGGAAAACTTGCCTTATACTTGCACCTGCTCATGATCTGATGATTTTACAGGATGATCATAAACCTAATAGATGGTTTTTCATAGGGTTGACCATAAACCAAAAATTATGGTTTTGCAATTGGTTTACCATAAACCAAAAAGGGTGATGGTTTTGCATAGGGTTTACCAACAACCGAAAATGGTGGTTTTACAAGTGGTGTACCACAAACCAAAAGGGTGATGGTTTTGCATAGGGTTTACCAACAACCGAAAATGGTGGTTTTACAACTGGTGTACCACAAACCAAAAATGAAGGTTTTCAAGTGGTTTACCTACAACCACATCATGATATGCCAAGTATTATTATTAGCCCTCATCACATCTCACTGTAGGGAATAACATAGGAAATTCTGCTGAAATCTGCTGCATATATAGAAAATACCAGAAATGTAGAAAACTAGAAATGGAACATTGAGATCATGTTCCCCCCTCAATGTGAAATTTCCTTTATTCTACAAACCACAATAGGAACACTGCAACCAAACACTCTGCCAGAAATACAAAGAAACAACAAGAATGCACTTTGTATAAAAAAATAATCACCATAGCTGATACGGCCCCGTCGTTGGTGACTGACGAGAGGTCATTGAATGACCTCCAACCTCCTGTGCCTCCTTCCTCCAAGAACTTCACTTAGAATAGAAAGTCTTCAGAATTATAGTCAATTTCATCTGTTATTCGTTCATCTTCATTGTCTGAGCCTTCTTCAGTGACTATATTTGCTTCATTTTTAAGATTTCCATTGAGCAAGTCTTTAGCTCGATCTCTACAAAAAGACTTAGTATGACCCTTTTTCTTGCAATAGAAACATTCAATTTCATCCCTTTTTTTTTGAGAATTTTTGTATTTCTTTTTAACATATAAAGCAATTTCCTCTTCTATATCTTCTTTAGTTCTTTTCTCTTCAGCTAGGAGAGCTGAAATCATGCCCTCTAATGACTGAGAAGACATTTGCCCTAGAGTAAAGACAACATTATTGTACTTGGATGGCAAACTGTTTAATAATATGGCTTTTGCATCTTCATCATCAACAGGAGCTTTAACTTCTGCTAGTTGTCTAAGAAGAGATCTCAATTCATTTATATGACTTGACATTGTGACTTCTTCATTCATTTTCAATTTGAATAATTGCAACTTTAAAGAGAATTTTGCATTATTCGCTTTAGCCCCAAAAGTTTTGTTTAGTAAATCCCATATTTCTGTAGAAGATTTTTCTAAATCTACATGATGTAATTCAGAATCTGAAAGACCAAGTCCAATTATTGCTTTGGCTTTGTCATCTCTAGTTTCCCATTCTACAATTTTGCTTACATCTGTAGGTTTTTTTCTTTTCCATCTACTATCCTCCATAGATTTTTATTCATTAACTGCATCTGGATTTTTACCCTCCATGTATGGAAGTTCAGCCCATTAAATTTATCTAATGGTATATCCATTTTATTGAATCTAAATATCCAAAAAAATTGAATGTAGATTTGAATTACCTTTGATTCTCTGATTTCTTCAAAAAACAACAGTGATCAATGTGCTGTATAGTAAATTACATGTTTCTCCCAAACTACGAACTGGGTTTTGCTGAAATTTCTCTGTAACTTTCTGTATAATAGATCATTCCACATGCAAAATTTTGGAGAAACTTAGATCACGAAAGAAAAGTTACGAGATCTTCTTTGAGACATATTTAACCTTCTCTGATACCAAATGTAGAAATTAATCTGATCTAATACAAAGAATCCATGAAATAGCTACACAGACAATAATTGAAATCAACAACTCTATATTATATTTTTATTATACATTCACTATTTCATTACACTCCATTATATAGGAGATGTAAAATAACAATCCTTACAACAACATTTGTCTTCATGTACAACCATACACCCATATGGTTTCAACCTCTCACCAATATAATAATAAAACAATACTAATTGTTTTATTATTCTAACTTACTTACCACATACTAACCACATTTTACATTTACTATTTACATTTACATAGTAAATGTACTTTCACTAATTTACCATAATAATAATTACACATGTAATTATTATTCACCCGTACATACAAATGGAGCACTAAGATATATTTCCTAACAGTAGCCCATTGTACTAGTCTAATACAGGTCTAGTTAGGGACATTGGGAAAGTCCTCAAATGTAAAGTGTCATCATGGGCAATCAGGTAACACCCATGTTTAAAGGACCGAAAATATTGTTGTGGATCCTCTTTCTATTAAAGTGGTTGAGCTTTGGAATTTCCCAATGCATGGGTATGGTCGAATGGGAATGGACAAGTGAATAGGTTCATTACAAATTTCAGCATAAGTGAGGGAATTGCGTGAGCTGGAACCGATGCTTCCAGTGTACTGCATCATTTCCATCATCAACTTGATGAGGTCATTGGTAGGTTATGATGGAGGGATAAATCCTGTGGCATAAGGGGAATATATTAAACTTTGATAGGAGGTTGAGAATAGGGCACTTTGACATAGAAGGCACATATCTTGAATGGGTGACAGATGAGATAAGGGTGGTTGATAGTATGTGTATGTAGGTGGGACATTGTGGTGACTCTAGTAGCGATTGGGGTAGTGTTTGTGGATGGAGAGGACAAGGTTCTAGAATGGCATAGGGGTTACTGAGACACCACGGGTGGTTGGGTTGTAATGGGTATTTGTGAGACAATGGGTGTGGACTTGTCTATGTCACAGGTGGTTGTGAGGGACAATAGATAGGATAGGTGTGAGCGATACTTTAAATGTAATGGTCACGGTGGGCATGGGTCCTAGGCTTGTAAAACTACGAGGTGAAGCTGGTGAGGTAACTCTGCATTACTAGGGGCTGATGCGAAGTAGGAATAAGGGCGGGAGGGATGGATACTAACATGCCGTATATCAACCTGACTTTGAGGAGTCTCTGGTGGAAGAGTGGGAAAGGTAGAACCCAGTAAGGTGTGGATTCTTATCCAGAGTCGTGCAAATTCTTCGTCACCCACATCAATTGTGGTAGGTAAGGTTGGATCCATGGGTGACAGGGACGAGAAGGTGGTGAGGGACTAGGTGGGAGTGGTTAACGACTAGCATGGAATAGGAGGGCATTAGTGCAGGCTGCAGTCGATGTACCATGTGAACAAGTGCTAACTGGTAAGACCGTATTCGTAGATGACATAAAAAATAGTAGAAATAGAGAATAATGGGGTCCTGGATGTGAATCGGTCAATGTCTAGATTTTGAAAGTCAACATAGGTAATCGGCGGCGGCGATCGGGTTGATCGGTGATTTGGTTGAGGAAAATCGATGATCGGGTTGGCCGGTGATGGTTGAGAAATTACGATGCGATCAAGTTGACCGGTGACGGTTGAGAAAAGTTGATGATGGTTAGGTTGATTGGTACGATTGAGGGAAAGCCGATGATGGCTGCTGCACAAGCTGATACCGGTCAATGTGGAAAAAATCGATCTTAAAGAATGAAAGCAGAATGTTGGATATGTACTTGAAAAGCTGGGTATGACAAGTAGGTATTAATAGGGAGAAATATGATGATTCCTTAAGGGCGAAAACAAAAAAAAAAGAGTGATGAAGGCCACTCTAGGTAAATTAACTAGAAATACTGAGAAGTTGACATTGGTTAGGGTGTAATCAAGAATGGTCGAGATGTGAACCGATGATGGTCATTGGATCGACGCGTCGATGAGTGTGAAATTTGAAAGAGATGAAGAAAATGGGTTTTGTGAATTAAATTAAGTGAAGAATCAAACTTAGAAATTTGAGAATGAGGAGATGGGGCCTGACGACACACTCGACAAAGTCATAATACTCCAACTATGATGGTGGGGTATGTAAGGAAGAAGAAAAATGGAGAGTCGTAGTCTCACACCTCAAAACACAAGTCAAGAAGAATGCTAAGAAAAAGCACGATCGCAACAGTGATTTTCTTATGTTTGTTTAGATTATGCTATTTAGGACTGATTGTGTGTATTTAGAACATAATTTTTGGTAAGGAAGGCTTCCTACAAAGAAGGATATCTAAAAGAAGAGGTTTTAGGTATGTTATGGCAAGGGCGGGCCGTCCTCTGAGATGATGACTCGACAAAGGCAACGAGCTGGGGAGTACCTACCAATCGGATCGTGTGATCATTGACAGATGTTCTTGGGTAAGATGTTGTTTAAGAAAGATGTGTATATTTTGATTTTGTGCAAGTTTGGTAAGACACGAAGAGAGAGAAAATGTGCTTTCTATGATTCTTTGTGTCAACCATCAACTGGGCATGACTTCCAGCATATAGGTTGCCCTCAGTTTTAATGTGAGCTAATAATGCAACAAATCAGAATGCAATGCAAGTGTTTTAAACCCAAATCTAAGTGTGATATTTGATGTAGCAAGTGATGAACAAGAAGAGGATGCTCTTTCACTAATGCAATGTAAAAGAAAGGAAGATATGATCTTTTTAAAGCACCAAAATACGATTGTTTTTAGACAATAAAAAAGAAGGAGAATGATTCCAATGAAGAAAATTAATGTGGAAGATTTTGAATTGAAAAAAACCCACAAATTTCACCTAGGAATGAATAAATGAAAAAGATCCCTTGATGGGTCCCATCGGGTATGCCAAAATGTTTCACCATTTTCAAGTGGCGAAAAATGAGATACGGGAATGGGCCGTGGAGGAATACTTGTTAAATGCTTTGGTTGGTTGATCGTTGTTGCCGTGTTCGACTTCTTAATCCACAACCGAATGTGAGATATTCCTTTTGGATAGGAGGAACTACTTGTAATAAAAAACAAGACCATAAAAAGGATAGTTAAATGATATATGATAGTGGGCTTACCTAGTGTATGCTAGTTCCGAAGTGATACTTTATAGATGGCTATCAATCCACTGTTCAAAACAAATTAATGCGAGAAACAAGTAAATTCCTACTGTAGTTTATATGATTTAGGTATCTCATCCAAGTACAATAAGTAAATCTTAACATAACAAGTTAGGTATGGTCGAGATCGAGAGGTAGGTAGTTTTTAGGGTCTTTGGGCTGGTTAGGAGTCGGGTTACTGGGTTGTTTAGGTCAAGCTGGTGAGTTTATTGTCGGGTTTGTTCTTGTTCAAGGTGTAAAACATAGAGACTGACGTTGGTCAAGCATGACTGATACTATTTTAGGTAGAACCGATGACAGTTATGGATAACTGACGTCGGTATGGTTGAGGTAAAAGAAACTCAAATAGATCAAATGGCAGGGGCTGATTTGAGGTCAAATGAGGTTGGGAGAGTGGATGAGAAGGTCTATGGAGATCTCAGGTATACTTAGAAATGGATATTAGGTTAGAATGGTGATTTGGTGGTGTGGGTAAGGGAAATGGTGGGATTACAAGCTAATAAGCAATGGAGGAATGAACATGCAAAGTACAAACTAATGACAGGAATGACAAAAGTTAATTATGTTGAAATAGACAATGGTAGTAGAGATGTACTTACTATGATGTAGATTTAGATGGCTTATTGGAGGTGGTTGTTGATCGGAAGAATAATGTTGAATATCGTAGCAAAGGATCCTGAATGATTCTATGAGTGCAATGCTTCCAAAACTTATCTGATGATGGCTCTAGATGTATGGATGCATAAAAGGATGCTTTTTGCTTGCATGCAACTCGATCTCCTTTTCTTGCTCTCGAAATGTGCCAACCCAAAGACAAGGCTGTTTGGGTGAATAAATGGTACCCAATGATAGCGATTACATGTCTTAACGCATCGGCTTAGGGTGACCGGCATCGATTAAGTCGGGATTCCCTAGGTTTACAAAAATGGGCGATTCACCTCTTTTAGCTCAAGTTCGTTCCTTGATCCACGGATTTGGAACGGATGTTGCATTTTTATGAGTGGGAAGGTGGTTAGGGTGATTTTAGGCATTGATTTTAGGGTTGGACCAAATATTATCTCATTAAGGCAAGTAAGATTAGGTCTTAGTTGGTTATGGAAACATCTTAAAAATAGGTCTAGGGTGAGGTGGCTAGATGAGGTGTCTAGGTGAGGTGGTCAATTAATGTAATTAAATGATGAATATTGTGAGGATGGGTATTAATTTAATTTAATTAATTAAATTAATATTAATGTGGGATGAAAGGGGTCATGGTTAGGTGAATATGTTTGTGTTGGTTATCGATTAGAGATCAAGTCTAGTGTGACCCAATTTTGTGTCTACATTTTACCCCTTTTTGTTACGTAGCTTGTATGGGTAAGCAACGTGGAAAAAAATAAGATGTGGTTGCCCCATGTGGGGATGAAGATGATCCCCCTAAAACTAGGAACTGATGAGGCAGAAGACAAAATCGGTGAGTGGTTTGATAAAGGTGGATGTGATGAAGAGGAAGGTGGACAATGAGGGTAATTGGGCAAAGGTCCAATCGGGTAATCCGGTAATGGACTAGGGTCAAAGGTAACAACGGTGAAACTCACGCACACGTATAAACTATGGCACAAAGATACTAGGTTGAAGAGCATGCAAACTCTACATCATCTAAGGTTGATAGGTTTACCCAAACAAGGTTGATGTGATTCCGGTATCCAAGGTATAGGATATGGTGCGGAAGCACTTCACAGGTCAGGTGTAGGAATGTTTAGGTATGTTCCAATACACCAAGGTAAGGTCAGGATAAACATCACGACAATAGGAAAAATAAGGTCATTAGGTCAAACAACACGGGTAATAGTATCTCAAGGTATAACGAGCACATGAGGTCATAGGTCATTAACAATGTTTCGGGTCCAGGTGGCTAGGTCACGACATGGGTAGGGCCGAGGTATGAGTAAAATAACAAGTCCTAAAATGTAATGAAGGGTTAGGTATAGAGTAAGCTAGGCATGGAGGTTGGCTCAATAAGTGTGGGTAAGGTCAGATAGTGGCTAGTTTGGGTAATTGTTGGTCGGAAACGGGAAAAGGGTATGGGCAAGAGTATGTCGGTAATTGATGCCAGGTCATAATAACTTAGGTGATGGTCCAAGTAATCCAATTGTGGTTTATTAGGGCAGAGGACCGATGTTGGTTAGGGTATAACTATCCACGGTGTGCTAGGGCACAAGACCAATGTCGGTTTATGTATAACAGACGTCGGTTAGATCGACGTGGGTATATAAAAAGAAAAAAAAGGCTGTATAATACGGGTTCATTTGTAAGTTTTGGCTTTTGTGAAAACAAAAGAGCACTGAACGAGTTGTGCTTTATTGGGAGGAAAGGATGAGGGACAATATCCTGCTAAGGTGGAGAGATCCAGTTGGTTAGAGGAGCCAGGTAGACGGGTCCACAAGCATAGGGGGATCGATTGTGATTAGGTGGAGGTCAGGAGGATTGGATTTGGTGATTGGACATGATAGAGGTGGGAGAGAGATTGGGTAGACCACCGGTGCAATGGCTCAATGTGCCACCACGAGAGATGGCGATGCGATGAGGTAAGAGTCAATCCCTTGCCTTATTTTGTGAGGTAGATTGGGTATATAGGTCATGTAAGGAAAATGGGTTTTGGGGGGAAAAGGGGATTTTTAATTTGGGAAGGAAAATTGGGTAAAATAGGAATGGGGAGAGGTGTGGTTAGGTGAATGAGGGGTGGGGAGGAGTTGAGGGTAGATTTAGGTAGGAATGGGTGGGTAGAAAGGTAGAAAAAGGGGTTGTTAGGAAGAAATGGGTTTGGGTGTCGTATATTTTGGTGTGAAAGTGACCGATGTCGATCAATTGGTGGTGGCCGACGCGTTGGTGGTGTTGTGTTGGTATCGGTCATAGATAAGGTGATCGATGCCGGTTTGGGAGAGAAGGCGTGTGTGCATGTATACTTTGTTTAATGCTAAATCAAATGAAGCAAGAACTACCACCTAAAATAGTTCTACAATTTAGCTAAAACAAAGCATAAACACCATCATGATAAGAATTAAACAAGGGTTAGATGCTAGCATTCATAAATACAAACTTTGAAACTAACAATGCTAAATATCTAAACTCCTCTATTCTCTAACAACAAATAAATGAATGGACCTAAGTAAACTCCATGGCTATCAAAATAGTTGTCCTTAATGTTTGAGAACCTAGGAATGGGGGCTAATCAAAGTTGGGCTCTGAAGACCCTTTTGATACCTCCCATATGACCCAAGCACTTTAAGAAAGAGGCTTAACTCTTGAAGATGATGAACTCTCAAAAGGGCAAGGTGCAAGCTCTTAGTCTCTTTGCTATATGCTTTGCATTTGCTCTCTTAGAAAGTTTAGGTGTAAGTAAAAAGGTAGGTGGAGGGCTCTTTATATAGCCTAAAGGATAAAGGATTCAACACATTCTCATGAATGTGGGATAAAGGTAAAACATGATTAGGAATGGATAAGGTTGCTTTATTAAAGGTAACCTTACTTTAAAAGGGTTTAATACATGTTTAGCAAGTCATGGGAGTTGGGGGTATTTTAATTAATCAAAGGTGATTAATTAATAGGTAGGTGTAAGCTTATAGAAGCCAATTAGAAGAATATTAGTGCGATTTAGGCTATTACAGGGGATTAAATCAATTAAATATTGATTTATTGGTTAAATAGAAGGGAAAACTAATTAATTAATAATAATTAATTAGTCTAGGTAGAAGGGGTGATTTATTAATGGAAGGTCGTTAATTAGGGTATTTGTTGGATAGGCAACTTAATTAATTAACTTAGTGTAATTAATTAATGATGATATGAGGAAAATGAGTGCTTTTGACGATATATCGTTGATTTGCGAAAAGGGGATAATTAGCACAATTTAAGTATTTAAATTGCTTGGGCGTAATTATAGGTGTTTACGAGACCATGGGTAGTTAGGGGTAATTAGCACCGGTAATCATGTGGAGAAAAAGGGTCCAAAATAGCCCTAGGTTGGGTGGGTGAGATAGATAGTGCAAAAAGAAGAGGCCGTTGATGAAAAACATAGCATGGGTAAGAGGTTGAAATAGGTATGGTTTGAGTGATAGTGGGTGAGGGTTGGGGTGGGTAGATAGAATATGTGATGAGCGGTTAAGTTGCGGAGGAAAAAGAGGGAGGGTAATAGGTGTAGGTGAGGTGTCAAGAATGAGTGTGGGTATGATTAAGGTGTAGTAATGTGATTTTTGTTGGATGCAAGCAAGAGATTAGCTACGAGATGCGAGATAGGTGCCGCCCACTCATGATGGTTCGAGGAGGTGCGACGATTGAGGATTGGTGGCGTGTTACGAGGTTGGCTTTGATTGGGGTCGAATCTATTGCATGTATTATGGCAGCCGAGTTTGATGGTCGCCCTCGTCGGCAGATGGGATTCAACGATCAACACATTCCATCTACTGACGGTGAGATCACAGTCACCTTGGAGGTTGTGTACGAGATCTTACGGTTGATGATAGTGGGGGCGTAGGTATATTTGATCTATTTAGAGACGTTTAAGGAGTTGATGTTGAAAGTCTTTGGTGAGGGTTCGCGGAGTTAAGGTTCCACAGTGCCGGCGCATGAGTTACTGAGAGAGATGTACAAGCCCATCCAAAGGAGACTAGGTTTGTTGTGGTGCTGATGAAGGTAGTCTCTTGTTTTGCATTCTTTGGATGCGGAGGGTGGGAGATTACCATGATCATTGATGGCGAGTTCTACATGACATGGTGGAGGACAAGACCTATTTTACATGGGTGACAACATTTTGGTCTAGTTATATAGAGAGTTATGGGCTTATGGGTGGCTACGGAGGTTTAGCCTATGTTGTACTTTCCTACTTCATCTCTAGGTGTATGAGCACATTATATGTGTGTGTCTAATTGGTATGCCTTGGGATGATGCATTTGAGCCGAGGTTTTGTTCGAGTGGGCTTAAGAATATGGGTGCCTATGATTGGGGAGCGCCGAGCTGCTAGAGCTACACATGATGTAGCCTATTACAGGTGATTGCTAGAGGGGTTATCTGGCATGGACATCATTTGGAGGCCTTATGTGGGTTTTCCATCATGTGGGCGGATGGTTGAGGATCTATAGGGTTTACAGTTACTCCAGTGGATAGAGGGGTGACATGTAGGAGAGCACGAGATGATTCCCTTGGATAGGGTTAGACAACATTCGAGCCTACTTGGGATATATCACCACCTTTCCCACATGCAAAGAGGATGAAGTGTAGAGGCCTTTTCCTCTACCACAACCCAGATGCTGGCAACAGGAGGTAGGAGGAGCGGTGATAGACCAACATATTGATGATGCTATGGGGTGTCGATAGATACAAACAGTGGTGGGCTGCACACTTACGAGTAGATCTTTGCTAGAGGCTAGGGTAGCCAAATTTAGCCACCATCATAGTGCAGAGGGATGCCCTACATGGGTAGGTGGCTACCCTAATTACATAGTTGGGTATAGTGCGGGGGCTTGTTGATAGGCTTAGAGGCATAGGTTGCTATTACTGCGAGAGCACAAGTGGCCACTCTACGAGCCCAAGTAACATAGAGATAGACACCCGCATGGGTGAAGATGGAGATGGGGTACATGTGGCCACCCTATAGGCACAAATTACAAGTGTGTAGGGCGATTTGGCCATTACACGAGCACAAAGTTACAACCCTTCGAGCCCGAGATACATGCGGGAGCGAGAGTGGGTCCCTCAAGGCATCACACAATCACATGGACATGGTCTATCTTTATAGGTATCAATAGGATAGAGTCCCAAGAGATAGGTACGGGGGTTGAGGCTGATGGCACCACCATAGATGGTATCGATAGGATGGTTGAGAGATGCTTTAGGTGAGGTCTGGTATTATTAGGATACTTTTATGGCATGGCGGGATAGAATTTCTATCCTATGGAGAGTATAGAGAACAATAAGCTTTGAATGAGACGACCATGTCATGTACCCATAGTGTAGAGAACACGGGGGGCCATCGTGCCCCGCATCGGTTCATAGAGGCTAGCCCCGGTGAGGTACCGGTAAAGATCTAACCAGGACCAATGAAGGGTGGTGAGATACTAGGCGGGACGTCGTATGGGGGCAACAGAGAGGAGTAGACATGTGGGATGGATATGGAGGATATCCAACGGGTGAGTATGATAGCCATACGTACCTCCTATTTTTTATAGTTGTGTATTTTTGATATATACCGGCCTGTGTGCCGAAGAGAGTGAGGATGTACATGAGAGTTTTTGAGATTTTTGATGATATACCGGCCTACGTGCCGAAGATGGTGAGGATGTATATGAGTGATTTGAGATGATTGTGATTATTATTGGGATATATGTTCACATGTATTTTTATACAGACTATCTGATTTATAGATGATGGTGTTTATAGTATGGATGGTATACATGTGTTAATTTTCATTGTTATATATATATATATATATATATAGGTGGAAATCAAGTGGATTAGGCATGCTAGATTCAAGGTCATGTAGGCATGGTGGAGTCAGGTCATAGGCATGGATTGAGTCAGGTTGATTTAGGCATGGATGGAGTCAGGTTGACTTAGGCATGATTGAGTTTAGGTTGTAGGTATTGTTGAGTTAGGTTGGTTTAGGCATGGTTGAGTTTCCAATTCATTAATTTTTGCAATTAATGATGATGTGGATCGTGTTAAGATGCTTTGTAGGAAAATGTATGATAATGGTAAAGAAATGGTAGACAAGATGAAATGAATGTATGAGTGATGATGGTAAAGATGTTAAGCAATTGTTGTTTATGTGGTTTAATTTCCAATGATTGATATAAAAGGAAACTAACTAGGGTAGAATGTGAATAGGAAAGGGGTAGAGGGAATTGGTTAGGGTAGAGAGTGGCCGAGCTAACCTCCAAGGGCCCCATGCCCTCGAAGTGTTGCCTACATAGTCCCGGAAAAAGGGACCTCAAGCCGATGTATTTCTCCCATAAGCTAGGGAAGATTATGATGAAATAGTGGAATGGGCTGATAGGTGCAAGGCATGGGTGATGTAGGTCATAGGCATGATTGAGTTTAGGTTGTAGGAATGGTTGAGTGATTTTTAAACATAGGTGTCGAGGATCTAGTCCTGTATAGGATAATCAATAAGTAATGAGGAAGGTGAATGGTAAGAGATGGTAAAAGAGCTGCTTAATTGATAAGAACCCTAATGAGTCTACCATAAATCGATGGGCTTATGAACGTAAGACCCTGAAGCCTTGCATAATGGACTCTCTAAGGGTGAAGAAAATTCACATAATCATGAAATTTCGCAGTTGCGGTGAGTCCCTTGAGTAACGAGGAATTTAGGCGAAAAAGGCAAGGAGGTGAGAATGGGAGGTTTAACATAACTTAGTGTGCGATTTACGCGTGAATTCTGGAACGAGAAACCCGAATCCAAAATAAGCAAGTCCATGACGAAAATTTCATCTTTTTCTTTATTTGTTTTTTTAATAGACGATTGATGTGGGAAGTCTATATGGGATGGGTACAATATATCCTTGAGGTCTTCGTGAAGCTGATCGATGCGGGAAGCTTCTAAATATTTATTACATCTGTGTAATGACATGATATAAATGTCCTTCAGGAGAAATCTATTTATAGTGGTAGAATATAAAGAAGAGATGTCCCTTTTGAGGGAGTCATCTTTTCTTTGGAAGTTTGACTCAAGGAGTTATATCCCTTTTTGTTTTTAGATGTTTAAGTCATGGACAAGACTATAGAGGAAGATTAGGTTCTTGTTTAGAAGACAAGACTCGTAGAAACACAAGGATTAATCATGGAAGATGTGGTTTTGAGTGATGAATGACCATGGGATTCCATCTTGAACAAGATGAAAAGTATCTATGGGAATCATGCTATGAGTAGAGCCGTGGTACTCATATTGAAGACAAGGTTAAAAGGTGACATGTAATCACATGATTCTTGTTCATCGTGGATCCTCAAAATGGGTAATATGGAAGGGGAAAAATGCTCAAGGGATGAGCAAAAATGATGATAGAAAGTGATATCAGACTTGATATCAACAATAAAATGGTCGAATATGCAAGGCATTAAGGGGCTCAGGTTTGGGTTTACCTTCGAGTGAAGACAAACGATAAGCACCTGATCCATAGGCATGGGTAACGATATAGGGTCCAAGCCAATTAGGAGAAAATTTACCTCATTTACTTTTCTCCTCTTTGGTTACATGTTGATTTTCCTTTAGGATAAGGTCACCGACCTGAAAGGTTTGTTCATGAACACATTTTTCATACGAATATTTGATATGTTTTTGGTATTTTTGTAGATGGTCAAGAGCATTGAGACGACGTTCATGTAATAATTCCTATTGCACTAAACGATCCTAGCGAAAGTCATCATCTTTTAGCATGTCTTGTAGCGAGATTCGAAGAGATGGAATATGGACTTCGAGAGGTAAGACAACCTTTATACCATAGACTAGAGAAAAGGGGGTGGCATTAGTCGAATTGTGAATACTAGTGTGGTAAGCCCACAGGGAGAAAGGAATGTGCATATGCCAATCCTTCCCAGTATCGTTGACTACTTTCATAAGAATTTTGTTCAAGGTTTTATTGGCTGATTCGGCTTGACCATTAGTTTGTGGGTAATAAGGTGATGAGAAACTAAGTTGGATGCCAAAGCATCACATAGCTTTAACGCGAGGGTTTTGTTTTTGAATTGTTTTCCGTTATCGGTGATAATGCCGTGAGGGACACCAAAATGACAAATGATGTGATGGTTGATGAATTCACATATTTTCTTGACTTTGGTGGAGATTAGGGAATGAATTCTACCCATTTAGTGTAATATTTAGTAGCCGTTATGATCCATTGGTGGTGTTGTGAAGAATGGGGTTGATCTCATCGACAAAATCCAAACCCCATTGAAAGAAAGACCAAAGGTCTCGTGTGACCTTTAAGGCGTGACTAGGTGTGTGATGAAGATTAGCATGTTGTTGGCTTTTACATAGCATTTGACATAATGACAATAGTCGTGGTTTAGGGTTGGCCAATAATAGCCTAAGCGAAGAATGCACTTTGCAATGGGCTAAACCACTAAAGTGACCTCCAAAAATTCCATCGTGGACTTCCTTAATGGTGTAGGGGATTTCAGATCTCATAAGGCATCGTAAGAGAATGTCATAGAAGCCGCGCTTATAAAGAAGACTACCCATGAGGATATAATGGGATACACTTTTAAGAAAGGCACGTTGTCCATTACGGTGAGATCAACGGGTAGAATGGAAAGGAACGATAGTCTGCATATTGCTTTATCCAAAGGTCACATGGGTTAGGGGAAATGGTTTCAATGGAGTAAAATTCATGAGGTAAATAAGAGGGTGATTGTGGCCTTTTTGTAGTGACAAAGATTTTAGAGTTAGTGGGTGAAGCGGGTATTTGAGAAGCCAAGTAGGCCATGGTATTTGCAAATTTATTGGTAGAATGTGGGGTGGTTTGAAGCGTGTAACAATCAAAGGTGGTCAAAAGTATGTCTACGTGATGTTTATACTTTTGACGTATCTCATTACGACACTGGTATATACCATTGACTTGGTTTATGAACAACGAGAATCACCAAAGATGTTGATTGACTTAACATTTAAGGCACAAGTAGCCTAAAGACCTAATACGAGTGCTTCGTATTCAACAATATTTTTTGTACAATAAAAATTGAGTTTGAAAGAAAAAGGCATAGGTTCACCATCAAGTGGAATGAGGATAACACTAGACCCACCCCCACACTGACATTTGGAGCCATTGAAGAAGAGTGTTATTTGGTAAGTGGGTTCGTCCAAGGAAAGGGTAGCTATAGAATCGTTAGGAAAGTCAAAGTTAGAGGGTTGATCCCCGGAAATACATGTGTTGGCCAATTGGTCAATGATATCATGGCCCTTGATGGACTTTCGATGGATGAATTTGAGGTTGAGGTCAACCAAAAGCATAAGCCAATTTGCGGCACTTGTATTTTGATAAGGTTTGGCATACATATAGTGTAATGGGTTAGTATGAGCAACGACTACGGTTTTTGGTTGAGTAGGTAATGGTGAAGTTTGGTGGTGATGAAAATTAAGGCTAAGAAAAGTTTTTCAGGCATGGGTATATCTATTTTCGTAGTCAAGAAGGGTATGGATTATGTAATAAAATGCTTGCTCTCGGTGTTGGTCATCACGATGATTGAGCATGACACCTAGAGAATCGTCGGTGGTAGAAATATATAGGTAGAAGTGTTGGTCATCCTTAGGAGGAATGAGCACTTTGGTAGTTAAAGGAGGTATTGTTTTAAGGATTTGAAGGCATTATGGCATTCATCATCCCATTTGAATGAAACATCTTTCTTGAGAATATGATGGAATGGTTGACACCAAATCGAACAACTGCGAGATAAAACGATGAATTGATTGCAACTTTCCTTGTAGGCTACGAAGTTGACAAAGATTAGTGGGTGACAACATTTCAAGAAGAGCCTTGAATTTAACAGATTGACTTCTATGCCACGTAAAGAAACAATGAAACCTAGGAGTCTTCCGGAAGTACCGCAAAGACACACTTCTTTAGTTGAAGACAGACACAATACAACGGTAAAAGATGACTTTAAGAATGGGCAAGTGTTTGGTTCGATGCTTAGATTTGGTAGGCGAGATCATCTAAATAATCCTCCAATATGCGATGTATGATGTCATGGAAGATGTAAGTCATGGCTCGTTGATATGTAGCATCAACATTTTGAGGTTAAAAGGCATGACTCGATAAGCAGAAAGTCCCCCCAGGGTGATGAAGGTAGTCTTGTGTTGATCCTCTCGGGGCTAGTAATATTTGATTGTAGCCCAAGAAACTGTCCATGAGTGATAACATTTCTTGGTCAATTCCGGGTAGTGGGAAATCATATTTGGGATAGGCGAGGTTGAGATCACGGAAATCCATGCAAATGCGAGTCCCCCTGTCACTTTTGTTACATGAACGATGTTAGAAATACATTAAAGATAATCAATGGGTATAATGAAGGAAACCGAGAGAAGCTGCTTAAGCTCTTATTTGACCAAAAGAACAATGCGAGGATGCATTTTACGCAGCTTTTGTTTGATGGGTTTGGCATCAAGAATGGTTACGATATTGTGAACCATAATTTTTGGGTCAATACCGGGCATATCGGCATAGGACTAGGCAAATGCGTTGCTATGGTCCCAAAGGAAAGAGTTAAAGGCCTCTTGTTCAGTAGCATCCAAGGATTGGCCGATCTTTAGAATGTGCGGGTCATCCTAAGTATTAATGTTGATTTCGATGGTTGATTCATTCAACATGGTTTGCATCTGAGAGGGTAACGATCGATGAATATGAGAGTCTTTTGCACCAAGTTAGGTGAGGATAGACTCATCGTCTTAACATTAAATGACATTAATTGAAGGCGTATCATCATCGATCATGTCAGGATATAGGAATGGGAGAGAAGAGGGAGCCTCACCATTACATTGATAGGTCAACAGTCCTAGGGAAATGGTGTTTACGAAAAAAATTTAGGAGGAATAGATTCAGGATCTATGGACTCTGTGGGTGAAGATGGTAATGTGGGTGAATGAGGGGAGGAAGTTTTCTCATCTTGGATAAGGTCGACGTGAACCATCTTGGAGGATGGAGCGTTAAAACCAATGCCACTATGGTCATTATGTTTACGAGAGGTAAAATAAATAACAGTATGGTGGCCTTGTTCATAAAAACTAAAGCCAAATCCTTTCCATGCACACCGGTGGAGGAAAGTGTGAGCAAAGTGGTGGTTAGTGAGGGATTATAGGTCAAATGAAAATGGTTGGGCTTGGGATGGAGGTTCAGGTTTATAGGTGGCAATATCAAGACCCCCATATGTTAGATTGGTGTGAAGGTGGGGAGGGCCATAAGGGAAAATGTCACCGATGTGGATGTCATAGCTGGGGTGTTGATGTAGATTCCCATACTCTTGTGGGGTGAGGAAGGTATCGATATTGTATAGGTGATATTCCCCTAGAGTGAGGCATTGAAAAACACCTTCTAAGGGATTAGTAGTTGGTATGTGGGTAGCAGGTATGGATGGTTCGCTAGATGAAGGGGTGCCAATGGTAGAGGCTACAACTGCAGTGGGGATAACAAGGTTAGATGCAGTAGAAGTAGTGGCAATTTTGGTGGATGGGCTTGTGGGTGAAGGTGAAGTGGTTGTGGTGGCAGATGCCTTAATCGGTACAAGCACATCATTGGGTTGATATAGCATGTTATAGGTCTTGAAAGGTGAGGGGTCAACAGGGATGGTGTAATTATGTCCCTCATGTTCAAATTTGAGGCATCGATGTAAAGTTGAAGGGACACAACCCATAGCATGGATCTAAGGTTGGATAAGTAACAAGTTATACTAGAAATCCCCTTTTAGGACATGGAAAAGTTCGAGGACAAAGTAGGCGGCGACCCAAAACAAACATGGAGAACAATGGTACTTAGGGTAGAGGTCATGATGCCATTGAAGAAGCGTAGTATCATTGGGTTACCATCATGCATGCAATTGGCGAGATATTTGCATTTGGTCATATGCATGGGAGGAGATGATGTTAATGCTTGCACCATCATTGATCATATCCCATCGTATGCGTATATTATCGATAAAGACAGAGATGAAAAGAGTGGGGTCGAGGTCATCAGACTGGAAGGGAGCAATCTCTTCATCTGAAAATATGAGGGTAGCCACTTGGCGAGTAGGTGGAGGTGTAGAGGAAGGTGAAGACCTAGTGAGAGAGGCCACATGGTGGGGGGTAATAATGGAGGCTACGGCATGGGGTCATTTGGTAAGACTTCGATAGATTAAAGGACCTCCATGAGGGCTTGATGATGTGACTCTAAGGTCTAGATGAGGTCATATAAAGACATCTTGAGGGGAATTGGTGTAGTTTTTTTAGCATTGTGTGATGTGTGACCCTATCGGAAATAGGATATGCAGGACCTCGAATGATGACTTTGGGTATGGGTGCGGATGGTATGTTGGGTACAGGGTTGGTTGATGGGCCACTTGCTTTCTCCTTTCCCTTTTCTTTTTGAGCATGGGTGGCAATGTTGATCATGTTAATATGAGGGGAGGTGGATGAAGAGGGTGTGTCATGGAAGGTATAGCGGCAAGAGGGACAAAACCCTAGTGGTGGATACAAGCCTTGTGAGATGAGTAGGGTGCATTGGCATTTGGGTGGTGGTTTGGAAAAATCTCTTATGTGAACCATGTTAATTTTGAATCTTGGGGATGGATCGAAGAGTTTTGGGGGTGGATATCTTGGTCATTAAGTAGGTGACGGGAGAGGATCTGTGGAAATTGGTGAAGGTGAAATGGGGTCCTCATCAAGAAGATCATCATCGTCAAAGTTTTCTTCAAGAGGACACAATTGGACAAGAGTGGTTTTTAAAGCCTTATAGTTCTCTACATCGTCCCGCACACGATGGTAGGTACAAATTTTTGTTTCGTCAAACCCTTTTGGTTTGGGTTTGAGTGGGTCATAAGGTCTAAGGGGCGGTAATGTGATGATGAAAGTTTCAAGGAGATTGGTTAAGATTTTGGCATAGGATCTCGCTAGTGGATCACAATGGGAGGTGAATGTGGGTTTGGGTATAGATACAAACTGATTGTGAAGGAAGAGGTTTGACAAGAGAGGGGAATGGGTTGGCTCACTAGTTGGGTGTGTGGAGTGGTCTTTGGTCTTGGTTGCATTTTTAGGTAGGTGTAAGGTAAAAGAACGCGATGGAAGATTTGGTTGGTTTAACTACCTAATTAGAGGGTAGCATATTTTTAGCTTTAGGTTGCATCCTTTTTGGGAAAAGGTGACACGTGTGTATGAGATGTAGAGGGAAAAGTAGATGGTGGAAGAGGACATGTTACCCATGGGGGTAATTGAGGTGTTGTGGGTGTAGGTGGTGTAGGTTGGACAGGAGGCATGAGTGAAAGAGAAGAAAATGTCATGGGTAGTGAGGTAGTTATAGACGATAGTGGTGGTATGGGTGGTAAGAAGGTTATGGGTGACGGTGGAGGTTGTGCGAGTCTCTTGGGTACATTAGAGGTTCATGATGAGGAGGTGGGTTGCTGCATTCTTGGTTTACTAGTGGACAGGGGTTGTTTTGCTAGGGTTGAGGGGTGAGGTCCTAGGATGGATGGTAGGGGTGAAGGTGATAATGGTGGGAGAGGTTAGTGTATGAGGTCTAGGAGGTTGAGTCTTCTTTTTAGGGGCCGGGGTGAGTTTAGTGTTATTTTTGGAGGATGTGGATAAATCTAATTTGATGGGTGGGTGAGTAAGGCTAGCTATCGGTATGACCCCTAAGGTAGTGATAGGTTTAGGTAAGGGAGATGAAATAAGCATGGGTAGGTATTCGGGTGTTGATGTATGTTGGGCTATGGGCAGAGGTGTGAGTTGGGCCAGGGGTGGTGATGTGGAAGGTGTTGTAATAGTCATGATTGTGTTTGGTTTGGTGGCTTGAAACACTTTTGGATAGATAGTGAAGGTATCAACGAGCGATAACCGCATTTCAATTAAAATGGGAAGTAGAAGGCATCACCAAAGTAAGGCTCTATCGACATAGTCTAGATGATCAGCCAAGCATGAGAATGGTACTGATGTAGGCGGGGTCGATGTGGATCGAGTGGCAATCCCCGTAAAATGTGTTTGAGATATAGGAAAATGGCTAGCCTTGGACTCGTGGGTAAGAGAGCCGAAAGCAGATCAAGGGATCTTGAAAGTCTGATGGTGACTGATCATATAAAGGTAGTGGTATTTATATAGGATCCTCCATGGGTAAAGAGGAGGATGGGCTGGCCAAAGTGGACTCTCCTTGTGTTGGTGTAGGCGGTGGACCTACATCTTCTATGGGTAAGAAAGGTATCACTGATAACTGATCAAAATTTTGAGGTGGTAAAGGCCGCGTGCTAATTATAGGATCTTCCACGGGTGAAGAAGAAAATGAATGGGGTGTCTGCATGGGTGGGGGAGTAGATGACATTGGTTCTTGTTTAGGTAGGGGAGCTCGGGCTAAGATCTCATCTATGGAAGGAACATGAGGTAATTGGGAAGCAACTAGTATGTCATCAAAAATAGCATGGACCTTGTGAACATTGCCATCATTTTTTGAAGTGTCACTGGCTTGGTTGGAAGATGGGGCATGATTAGGGAATGGCTTCCTGAAGACGTGTAGGTTTTGGTTAGTGGGTGCATTCGGGCTATCCAAGACTAGATCTCTATTATCTAACATTTATTGGACAATATTCTTGAAGGTGATGCAGTTATTATCGCTATGACCTTTGACACGATGATAGTTACAAAATTCATGTTCCTTATACCATGAGGGCATGGATCATTCAGGTTCAAAACTAGTATGTAGTTTTATAGGTGGGAGGGTAATGGCACCATCCTTAACAAGCTTTTCCAACATAAAAGAATAAGATTCTCCTATGGAAGTGTACTTTCGTTGTTCCCATCTGAACTGGAAAGCTTGGATAGGAGAGAGATTAGAAGGGGGTTTGGATGGGTTTGATTGATGAGGGGCACCATATTTGAGAACCATGACATTTGTAGACCCTTTGGGTTTTGATAGTTATTTTGGGGTTTCGCAAATGAAGAATCATCATTTTATTTGAACGCAATGTTCTTGTTACGAAGTTGAATCTTCTTCTATTTGGTAGAATGGATTTCCAATTTCCATGCCATAGTGAATGCCTCGTGAAAAGTATGGAACGTCTACACCCGTAGGGTTAGTGAGACGTGTCTTACGTAGGCTCGAGTAAACAACTCTATGAGTTCAATTTGAGGCGATTGAAATGTGAGTTGATTGATTAGAAGCTCGCTTATAACAAGCGATAAAGTCAATGAATAGACTCATCGTCATACTTGTTGAGTGGAATAAAGATCACGAGTCTTGGTAACCTTCTTGACAATATTAATCAAGAAGTGGTCTAAGAAGGCCCAGGCTACTTGATTAAATGAGTAGATGGAATTTCTTGGTAGCCCAATATACCATTCTAATACTGAGTCCAGCTTAGGGACATTGGGAAAGTCCTCAAATGTAAAGCGTCATCATGGGCAATCAGGTAACACCCATGTTTAAAGGACCGCAAATGTTGTTGTGGATCCTCTTTGCTATTAAATCAATTGAACTTTGGCATTTCACAATGCACGGGGTATGGTCGAATAGGAATAGATGGGTGAATAGGTTCATTACAAATTTCGGCATAAGTGAGGTAATTACGTGAGCCGAAACTAAGTCTTCCAAAGTTGTCTGCATCTTTTCCATCATCAACTTGATGAGGTCATTGGTAGGTTGTGATGGAGGGACAACTCTGTGGCATAAGGGGGCAGATATTGAACCTGATAGGGAGGTTGAGAATAGGGCACCGACATAGAAGGCACATATCCCAAATGGGTGACAGACTGAGATAGGGGTGGTTGATAGTATGTGTATGTAGGTGGGATGGTCGTGGTGACTCTAGTAGCGATTGGGGGTAGTGTTTGTGGGATGGAGAGGACAAGGTTCTGGAATGGCGTAGGGGTTACTGACACCATAAGTGGTTGGGTTGCAATGGGTATTTGTGAGACAATGGGTGTGGACTAGGCTATGGCCTAGGTGGTTGATGAGGGGACAATAGATACGACAGGTGCGAGCGATACTGTAGACACAACAGTCATGGAAGGTATGGGTCCTAGCTATAAAACTACTCGGGGGAAAAGTAGGTGAGGGTAACACTGCATTATTAGGGGTTGATGCCGAAGTAGGAATAAGGGTAGGAGAGATGGATATAGGCATGTCGTATATCAACTGACCTGAGGAGTCTCAGGTGGAAGAGTGGGAAAGGTAGAACTATAAGGCCGTGAGATTCTGATCAAGGAGTCATGTAAATTCTTTATCACCTGCAGCAATGGTGGTAGGTAAGGTTAGATCCATGGGTGATAGGAAAGAAGGTGGTGAGGGAATGGTGGGAGTGGTTGAGGACTAGCGTGGAATACTAGGGCGTTAGTACTGGTTCTGTGAAATCAACACCATGTGAACAAGTGCTGACCTGGTAAGACTATATTCTGTAGATGACACAGAAAATAGTAGAAACAAAGAATAATGGGGTCCGAGATGTGAATCTAGTCAATGTCTAGATTTTGAAAGTCTAACACAGTAACGGCGACGGTCGAGTTGGCCGATGACGGTTGAGAAAACTAATGACGTCGAGTTGACTGTGCGGTTTAGGAAAATCGATGACGTTCAAGTTGATCGATAAGGGTTTAGGAAAGCTAATGACATCAAGTAGACCGGTGATGATTGAGGGAAAGTCGATGACAGATTGTTTAAACGATACCGGTTAATGTGGAAGAAAACTAGTCTTAAATAATGGAACATGAATGTTGGATATGTACTAAGAAAACTAGGTGTGACAATAGGTATCAATAGGGGATAAATATGATGATGACCTAAGGGCCAGAAACAAAATTGAAAGAGTGATGAAGGCTATTCTAGGTAAAGTAACTAGAAAGCCGTGAAGCGACATTGGTTAGGGTGTAACCGATGATGGTCAGATGTGAACCAATGATGGTCACTGGATCGATGTCGGTGGATCGTGAAATTAGACAGAAATGAAGAAAATGGGTTTTGTGAATTAGATTAAGTGAAGATTCAAACTTAGAAACTCGAGAATGAGGAGATGGGGCCGTGGAGCACTCAGACAAAGTCATAATACTCCAACTATGATGGTGGAGTGTGCAACGAAGAAGAAAAATGGAGAGTCGTAGTCTCACACCTCAAAACACAAGTCAAGAAGAACGCTAAGAAAAAGCATGATCCTAACAGTGATTTTCTTATGTTTGTTTAGCTTATGCTATTTAGGATTGACTATGTGTATTTAGAATGGAATTTTTGGTGAGGAAGGCTTCCTATGAAGAAGGATATCTAAAAGGAGAGGTTTCAAGTATGTTATGGCGGGGGTGGGCCATCCTCTGAGATGATGAATCGACAGAGGCAACGAGCTAGGGAGCACCTCGCCAATTGGATTGTGTGATCACCGATAGATGTTCAAGGGTAAGATGTCGTTTAAGAAATATGTGTATATTTTGATTTTGTGCAAGTTTGGTGTGTGTGTGTGTGTGTGTGTGTGTGTGTGTGTGTGAGAGAGAGAGAGAGAGAGAGAGAGAGAGAGAGAGAGAGAGAGAGAGAGAGAGAGAGAGAGAGAGAGATAAACATGCTTTCTACGATTCTTTGTGTCAACCATTAGCTGGGCATGACTTCCAACATATAGGTTGCCCTTAGTTTTAATGTGAGCTAATAATGTAACAAATCAGAATGTAATGCAAATGTTTTAAACCCAACTTGAAGTGTGATATTCGATGTAGCAAGTGATGAACAAGAAGAGGGATTCTCTTTCACTAATGCAATGCAAAAGAAAGGAAGATATGTTCTTTTTAAAGAACCAAAAATACGATTGTTTTTAGACAATAAAAAGAAGGAGAATGATTCCAAAGAAGAAAATTAATGTGGAATATTTTTGAAGGGAAACAAACACACAACTTTCACCTAGGAATGAATAAATGCAAAATAACCCTTGATGGGTCCCACCAGGCGTGCCAAAATGTTTCACCATTTTCTTATGTTTTCGAAGTGACGAAACAGATAAGGGAATGGGCCATGGAGGAATACATGTTAAATGCTGGTCGCTTGATGGTTGTTGCGTGCGTTCTGACTTCTTGATCCATAGATGAATGTGAGAGCTTCCTTTTGGCTAGGAGGAACTACCTGTAATAGAAAAAAACCACAAACGGATAGTTAAATGATCTATGACATGAAAGTTGCCTAGCATATGCCGCCTTACTGGAAGTGTGATACTTCCTAGATGGTTGTCAATCGACTATTTAAAACAAATTAATGTGAGAAACAAGTAAAGTACTACTGTAGTTGATATGATTTAGGTATCTCATCCAAGTACAATAAGCAAATCTTAACATAAAAGGATAGGCTATGGTCGATTAGAGAGGTAGGTGACGAGGCCATAAATTGTCCATAAATTACCATTAATTTGTCCTTCCAAGTTATCTTTGAAAGTGGATTTAAATGTAATATAGGAACTTGTAGTTTTATTAATATAGAATATAGGATATATATCTTGTTCATTCTTTAGAAATCTTTTGTTATCTATTTTGTTGACTAATCCTATTGATTATTTGGGAAAAGATGCAATGTCTTGTGTATGTAGGCCATAAAGGAAAGATAATGCTAGTATTGAGAAAAGTGGAATTGATCATGGATGGTATATATAAACTCAAATCTGATTTCATATTCAGATTCCTCTTGAAAAATTATGCAAGTTCAAAAAAAGAATCATCTCAATCCGAGATCGTATGCAAACTTAGTTAGGAACTAAGCAGATTTTGTGACAGTTTTTGAGGAATTGTGAAAGATCAGAGAATCCAATGGAAAATATGAGAGAGGTTTTTATTCATAGCAATGTGATTAACAAAACCTCATTCATATTTTCTACAGGTATTACCAATAAATAGAGATCTAATTTTTAGTGAGCTATAGTCCAAGGAAAATTGTATCAGAAAAGCACTAAAAGTTCCATAAAAAGAAACAAACAGTCAAATGGAAAATATGATAAATTTTTTTATTTATAGTAATGTGCTTAACAAAAACCTCATTCATAGTTGCTACTGAGTTTTACCAATGAAGATAAATATAACTTTTAGTGAACTCTGCAGTCTAAGGAAAAAGCGTATCGATACAAGCGTCAAAGGTCCACAATCAAAAACAAAAAGTCAAATGGAAAATCCGAGCAAGGTATTTGGTCAAAATCATATTTTGAGAAAATTCTTCCTTCCAATAATGTAGAAGAATAAAATCATTATGATTCTTGTTACTGTGGAGAAGATTTGGGAGCAAGTCTTCCTAAAATAAGAAAGATAAGATTTGACCCCAATAATATATCTCTCTCCATATTTTGTGGAGATGGAGATCTTAGTTGTTAGGATTGGAATAAAGATAAGATTAGATTGTATTTCCTAAAATAAGGAGTTGGTTGGATGCATGAATTATAAATGTAACCTTCCACACTTAGATATGTAATTCTTTCTCCCAAGAAATAAATATCTGTTCTTTCTTTCCAATCTTTTGAAGTAAAGTTATCCTGCAAGTTTTGAATTAAAAATATGAATTAAGTCCTCTTCCAAGGAATGAGCTAGCCACTCATTCCAAGGAAGATGGATCAATGTGTTAATATTTGTTTCTTTATTTATGTAGTTTTCCTTTTGTTGTAAACTTCTGATTTCATGTTATGTGATCCTTCTTCAAGATAATTTGTTGTGAACCTGCAGGTGTCTTTTTATCTTTCAATTATTTCCAATTCAACAATTTTAATTTATGCAAGTGTGTTTACATTTCTACAAGTATGATTTCCTTTATGCAAGCGTGTCTTTATATTCCTACAAGTGTGTTTACATTTCTGCAAGTGTGCCTTTAAATTTCTGCAAGTGTGATTTATTTTATGCAAGTTTGGTTTGTGTTTAAAGGAGTTGCTTTCCAAAATATTCTTCTCTTAATGCATACAACCTTTGGACACCAACCCATATTGACATTATTAATGGCAAGGATTGATGACCCTCATTAGTAGGTAGTTGTCAAGTCTTGGAATTGGTCGTCGGATCTGGGTTGTTTAGGTCAACCGGTGATATGATTATTGGGTTTGTTCTTGGTCAAGGTGTAAAACATGGAGACCAACATCGGTCAGTGGTATGAATGATGCCGCTTTAGGTAGAACTGATGATGGTTATGGATAACCGATGTCGGTATGGTCGAGGTAAAAGAAAATCGAATAGATCAAATAACAGGGGCTGATTTGAGGTCAAATGAGGTTAGGAGAGTGGATGAGAAGATCATGTAGATCTCGGGTATACTTAGAAATGGGTACTAGGTTAGAATGGTGATTTGGCGGTGTGGGTAAGGGAAATGGTGGGAATACAAGCTAATAAGAAATGGAGGAATGAACATGCAAAGTACAAACTAATGAAAGGAATGACAAAAGTTAATTAGGTTGAAATAGACAATGGTAGTAGAGAAGTACTTACTATGATGTAGATTTAGATGGCTTATTGGAGGTGGTTGTTGATCAAAAGAATAGTGTTGAATATCATAGCAATGGCACCCAGAATTATTCCATGAGTGCAATGCTTCCAAAATCTATCCTGATGATGGCTCTGGATGTCTGAATGCGTAAAAGGATGCTTGTTCTGCTTGCATGTAGCTTTGATATCCTTTTCTTGCTCTTAGAATGTGCCAACCCAAAAACAAGGTTGTTTGGGTGAATAAATGGTAACTGACGATGGTTCCATCTTGACTGACATCGATTTAGAGTAACTAGTTTTGGTTAAGGCAGGATTCCCTAGGTTTACTAAAATTGGTAGATCTCACCTCTTTTAGCTCAAGTTTGTTCCTTGATCCGTGGATTTGGAATGGACGTTGCGTTTTTATGAGCAGGAAGGTGGTTAGGGAGATTTTAGGCATTGATTTTAGGGTTGGACCAAATCTTATCTCATTAAGGCAAGTAAGATTAGGTCTTAGTTGGTTATGGAAACATGCCAAAATAAGGTCTAGGGTGAGGTGGCTAGATGAGGTGTCTAGGTGAGGTGGTAATTAGGTCAATTAATGTAATTAAATGATGAATATTGTGAGGATGGGTATTAATTTAATTTAATTGATTAAATTAATATTAATGTGGGATGAAAGGGGTCATGGTTAGGTGAATATGTTTGCATTGGTTATCTGATTAGAGATCAAGGCTAGTGTGACCCAATTTTGGTGTCTACACTAGCACCGAAAAACTTTGCTTAGCCTTAGTTTTTGTCGCCAAAACTTCGCCATTACCTCGCTCAACCACAAAACATTTGTTGTCACTAATACTGACCCATTACATTACATGTATGCTAAGCCCTACCAACATCAATGTGCCGTACATTGGCTCATGCTTCTTGTAGACCTAGACCTCAAATTCACCCATCAAAAATATGTCAAAGGATAAACCATCGTTGATAAACTCATAGAAGCACCTCTCTCCGGAAATCAATCCTCTAACTTCAATTTCTCGAATGAATCCATTGCTACCCTCTCTTTGGATGATACCATTTACTAGATGACCTTATTCTTTGATGGTTCCAAATGTCAGCGTGGGGGTGGTGCCAATGTTATCCTCATTCCTCTTGACATGAGCCTATGCCATTATCTTTCAAACTAGATTTTGATTGTACTAACAATATCATTGAATATGAAGGACTCGTATTACGTCTTCAACATGCCATCACCTTAGAAGTTAAATCAATTAATATCTTTGGCGATTCCCAACTGGTTGTAAACCAAGTTAATGGTATATACTAGTGTCGTAACAAGATACTTCAAAAGTATAAACATCATGTTAACATACTTTTGACTACCTTTGACCGTTATGAACTTCAAACCACCCCTGCGTTCCACTAATAAATTTGTGGACACTTGTTGAGTAGACAGAGTATGACACTAAGGAGAGGAAACAAAAATAATTGTGCTCGCAAACAAGGTGTATTTGAAGGCATGGAAGGATAGGAAAGGAAACGTGCACCATGACAAGCTAAT
Organism: Taxus wallichiana var. yunnanensis; assembly: GCA_018340775.1. Taxonomy (NCBI): domain Eukaryota; kingdom Viridiplantae; phylum Streptophyta; class Pinopsida; order Cupressales; family Taxaceae; genus Taxus; species Taxus wallichiana. The sequence goes on along the minus strand of CM031236.1, from coordinate 27,414,291 downwards.
TTGGGACTTAGCCATTTTCATGGTTATGTGATATTTTGGAGATAGCGTGCGAGAGAACACAATGAGATGAATACTTGTGTGACACACAAATACTATTTTAGAATGAGCATATAATAAGCACCATGCATGAGTTAGGGATAATAATAGGATTACTACTACCAGTTAATTGTAGGAGATCTATTATTAGCACACTTACATGTGTGCATGTTAATGTAAAGGCACATGGCTATTATCAACATTTGACCTATTTTGGGAAGTGCGTAGGTGGTGAAGGTAAAGAACCTAATCCTATAAATATGTCGTGAACTATGTAGGTTAGGGTGTGTGGATTATTGTAAAGTTATGTTGTTGGATCTGATGCGCGCATGACTTATGGTGATACTATTTATTGTAAGAAGATTCTATGTTTACTTGTGTTTAATATAATGGAGTATATTGGCTAGATAATGGTGTTAAACATGACTATAACTGGTTCTTGTATGGTTGATTTCATTATGATTATTGTTTAATTCATGATTCTTTAAGATCTAGATCTAGAATATGCTCTGTGGAATGTTTATGGTTAGTTATGGTTCTGAATGTATTATTTATCTTCATCAATAACATCCTATACAAACAACTCTAAAGAGGGGCCTGGTACCTTTGCGCGCTTTGGGTGAGTGCTCAGCTTAGGCTAGGTGATGTGCCAATGCGCCTGGGTTATTCATGGTAGATTCTAGGTTGCATCATTGGTTCCATGGTCGGGACCTATTTTTCAATTGTTTTTAGGATGGTTCGCAATGAAGATGTACCAGTTGACCCTAACAAGTGTTGATGAGTGGATAAAATATATGGAAGAAGAGTACGCACGGAGGTTCAACACTGGATCTGATTTTGACGCACACGCGTGGTGGAACATAATATGTATGACTATTTGTATGAGAGCTTCTTTGTTATCTTCCCGGTAGAATTGTATGAGTGGCTGGTTGCTTATGCATCTAAAAGGAATTGGAGGCATCAAACACTTGCACTCGGACGCATGAAGAATTTTTGGCCCTTTATGATGTTGATCTAATTTGGACAAACGATGTGGATACTTAGTTCTGTGGTGTTTTGAATAGCTATATTCTGGAGTACTCAATTTCCACTTATTCTTGCTCAAAGGTAGCTAAGTTCCAGTTTTTACGTTATCCCAGGGGAACTTACTTGCAAGGCATTCCACTAGCGATCAAGATCTTGATGGTGACCTTGAACTTGGAAGAAAAACCGATGGCTAGCTAAACCCCACCACATGCGAGGCGGGAGCAGGTTTTCTTTAGGATGGCGAGATCTAGTGGCGGTGAGGTAGAGAAGAATGGTGGGTTAAGTATAATGAGGCACATGAGAGGTAGGTAGAGAAACAACGTGATATTACAGAGTGGATGGCATTGATGAGAGAGATGGATCGTGAAAAATTTTGAGTTCACGTGGAAGGTGTGGAGCCAAAGCATCCGAACCCCCTCATTTGGGAAAGCATGATAGGGAACCCTCGGCCTCACATGGGAGAGCACCGCAGAGACGACTTGGGCTGCAGTGCACATCTCGAATCTACCTGGCAACCTAGCCCTTGTGTTTGGTTTTCTAGTATTTAGTACATCCAATAGTCAAGAATCTAATTTGGGTGGTAGGGAAGCAGGTATAAGTCACATAGCAAGTATATTCGTGGTAGGGCAAACACTTTCGTTGTTATTTGGAGGTAACTTTTCAGGTGCATCATCAACACATAATTCGAGTGTGCATAATTTTGGACTCACTTCTGGGAGTAGTACAACCACAAGAATCGTAGAATTTTAGTTTAGTGCTACTATTGGGACATAAGGAAGTACCTCTTCTAGTCCACTTCCAGCTACAAGTGGAGGATTAGGGCGTATACGTGGCTCTAGTTATGGTGGATCTGGTGGTTCTAGAGGTAGAGGTAATGTTGTCAATTTTTTCCCTCTTGGATAAAAATTGGACAACACCTGGAGGTGCCACACTTCTTGTGAACACTGGGAAAAAATTATCAAAATGAATAAATCAATCCTAAGGGGCCTTAGTGACATTTAATTACCCTCATGGTTCAAGAGAATAGTGAAAATACGAGATAACAAGGCTAAGTGTGAAAATACCCAAGATAAGAGTTTTGAGCTCAACTAGCTCATCGAGTAGCTCGGCGAACTAAAGGATTAATTATAGGAGCTTGGTTTGAGCCCAAGGCTTATATATGTTGACCGAGTTTTGTCATGGCTCGGTGAGCCATGCACATGGTTGAGCATCAAAAAGGTTGGAGACTCGGTTTGAATATAAAATATGGAACTTGATGCATGTCGGGGTAAAGATGACCGAGTTACTCTGGAAGGGCCATTTGGTTATGTGATAATGTCAAGTCGAGCTTGAGTTTTAAAATTCATAGCTCATCGAATCCATAAAGGAAATGGTCATCGATTTCTTCATGGTGTGCCACCCAGGAGTACAAAGCTCGTATAAAGAGCCGTGGAGACATATGCGTGACCGAGTGCAACATTCAACACACCCCATTGAATTACAAAGAATGAGCTTGGCCTAAATAGGAGACATGAAGTTTGATTTCTTATCAGACAGTTTTATGAGTTCAACATCACAATAATGTTGAGCTAAGTCGCAGGAGGCCAATTAGTGTTTAAGAGATTATTCTGGTTATTAAAGATTGGAGAGCTTGTTAAGCTCATTCGAGCTTAGGGGCCAATTCATGCAAGTGTTTGACTCGGTAAGCCATGTGAAAGATTGTGCATCAATACATGGATTATATGGTTAGAAGACTCAAAATGTGGCTTGAAGAACATTATACGCGGCAATTTGGTGACGTGAGTAAGCTCTAGACTAAGCCGAGAGTAATGTATGAAGGACCATGCCCTTAAGAGCTTGATGTCGACGAGAAGAGTTTCAAAGGAGCCAAGTTGGGAGTTTTGGGGGGACTTGAACTTTAAGAGGCCAATTTCCAAAGAACTCAGTGGTGGAGTCAATACCAGTACCCGAGGGATGATGTTACCAAGTACACGGGGATCATGGAATGTTGGACCGTGTGGGTGGACGAGCTGAGGTAGAAATCTGGGTAGGGAAAATTTTGGGTCTCTTGCCAGGTTGAATTGGCTGAACGGTGTCAAAATTCTGCATTAAGTCTTCACCATGGGAAATTCACAAGAGCATGGCCAAGTGGGAATCATGAGATGGTGAGCCAAGAGAGAAATCCCACCAAATAAATGTGCCATCAATAAACCGAGTTGGATGCCAAAACATCCGATTAGTGCATGAAGGTGAGTAATATTTAACGAGCTTGGTGAGTTGTGGAGATGCCAAATCCATCACCGAGCTATCAGACAAGTCATCTGGTGACTTGGTTTATGTTTTAGGATCCATGAAAAGTAACATGGAGGAAATCACTCATAGATGGTTAGCGGGTTTAGCACCAGTTGCTCGGCCATTGAATGCAAAAAGTGGTGAGAAGTATCTATGTAGGCCTTTGACCAATTCATGAATGATCGAGGTGGAACCGAGTTAGTTGTAGGAGATCCAGGGCAGAACACTTTAGATGACTAATGTTGGCAGATCCGTGAAGCATACAAACAAGCTCAGATCTGTGACAGGATTGATTCTAAGCTCATGAGGTGAAAGCATTTTCCGAGCAGGCAGGGAGGATCGATTTTGGTGAAACCAAGTCGCGAGTTGTATATCCACCAACTTGGACACCATCGCATATGGCCGAGAATATCACAGAGGATAACCCACTCATGTTCATAAAGCCGAGTTGAACTAGAAATGGTTATATGTGGAGTCGGTTTTGAAATGGGCTCGTAAAGAACTTGGACAAACAAGTTTGATTTCGGGAGTGTGGGTGCAGGTGTCATCTCGTGGGAATGATGAGCTCGATTCCAAACCACTGGTGAACATAATACAGTTCAGAATGAGTTCACTAGCAGATTTGTGTAATTTGATGAGTCATTTATGAGGAAAATGGCAAGTCTTTATTAAGAGAGGAATACAAAGCAGTGGATGAAAGACTTAAGCTTGAAGCTCATTGTTGAAGGTATCGAGGTCGAAAGATCACGATTCTGAGAGGCACTTGAGCAATTGGTGAACTCATGGAGATTACATAGTTTGGAATGTCTCGTATTTATTGATGCCAGGGATGGTTGACTCGAGGAGGAAGAAATGGCGAGCTAGGCTCGATATCATTGCAAATGCGTCTGAGTTACTATCAATAGCTCGAATTGACGTCGACTAGGTTAATGAAAAGTGTTCAAGCAAGTAACTTGCTAGGAATGGATATTGACATAGTTCATTTGAAGTGTTCTATATTTCCATTGCAAAAGAGTTCGTTTTAGTTTAATGGTCAAGACATCAAACACAATAAAATTATGGGTCGAGCTCATGGTTGAGGTGAAGAATATTGTGAGGAAATAGATGGTATTAAAATTAGGAGGTCATAAGCACTAAGTCATGAATGGACTCGACGTATGTGACCAAGAGTTAGGTAGGCCAAGTTGAAATTTAAGGGAGCTCTCTGTGGATCATTTCAGGACTTATAAAGTTGAGTCGGAACCAAGTAGATAGCGAAGCTTGATGAGCAAAGCTTGGGATCATAATTCACCCAACCAAGCTGAGTAAAATATGGGGACATCATGGAGGCAAGCTTGGCATTAGGATATAAGTATAAAGGGAGCTCGATGAATTCGCGGGAGAGCATGTGGATATAGCTTGTGACGAGGGCAAATTTTCTCGTGTATGCATGAGAAGATTAGTTATGTTAATAAACAAGAAACTAGCTAAGTAGTTCCATGATCTAACTAAACCTATCATAAACATCAAGATGAGTGCTAAACAAGATAACTTCTACAATAATGAATTAAACTAAAACACTATCATTTTATCTCTAACTACTCTATGATTACTTAAAACATAAATTGAACCTAGTTAAACCTATGAGCAATCAAATTAGATTTGTTGTTTGCTTCAATGGAGGTGAAGAGGTCTCTCTAAAATGGCTACAAGGCCAAGTTAGATACCCTCCTACTAACCTACTATGAAGTTATGGATGCAAGATGGAGGAGCTTCAACAATGGAGGATAACCAAGATCAAATGTCTATTAGCTTGGCTAATGCAAATGAGGTCTAATGCCAATATCTCCAAGTGTGAGAGAGAAGGACTTGTGAGTCGAGTTGTAAGATTGAGAGGGAGGGGTGACCCTTCTATTTATAGTTTTTCACTTGGGAGAGTTTGGAATTTGGGTGCATGTGGGACTAAAGCTATTTTAGATTAGATTAGGATAAACATGCTTTAGGCTTAGTTAAGCTAGGTTTAGGCTAGTTAACTAGGGTTTAGGCTAGTTAAACTTGATTAGCAAGTGATTAGAGACTCATTGAGAGTTGGGAGGGGTCTGGATAACCAATTATGACTGATAGATAGCCTACGAAGCCAATAGAAGTGGTCTAGAGAGAACTAGGGAGGTTATGAATGGTTGAAAGGAGGAATGTTTAGCTAATAAGAGAGATATTAGCCAAATAAGATGATTATAGGAGGAATAAGACCAAGAAGGTGTTATGAATGGGTACCCGAGAATGGAGAAAAGTATGGGGAATTAACGAAGTGTCGTTAATTGAATGGATTGGATGAAATGCTAAGTGTAAGCATACTTTAGGTGTCTATAGCTCGATGCATAGAACTTAATAAAACTCAAGTGAAGCTTGTTAATTAAGAGGTAACGGAACTTAGCATGAATGAGAAGAGCTCAATGGGAGTTATTCAATGATAGGATCTCTACTCGACATGAGAATGAGCAAGTTGGCTTGGTTATTTTAAGCATTGGCTCGTGGTGAGATGAATCAAGTTGGTGTTTTTGGAGCTAGTTCAAATACAAAACTCACTCAAATCACTTTGTGGGTTAAGCGAGTGAATCTTTGAGTAAATATAAAATAAGGTGGAAGATAATTGAGCTTGATAATCTCGGTGAAGTCAAGGCCCATCAAGTGATAGTAGCTCGGTGAATAGAAAAGATCTTGTTCAATGCGTTCAAGAGACATCACTTGCTTCAGTGAGCCTATGCAGACATGAGAAGCTCTATGAGTTGGAGAGGAAGGTAGCTCATTGAGTGGCAAGCAGGACAAGGAAATATGAAGAGTTTAAACCGTTTGAGCTAGGCCAAACGGAGCTCGGTGGGAATGACACTCGGTAGGCTTAGGAAGAGCTTGGCGGAGAGCTTGTTTTGGGAGCTTGACATGATGATGAGCATTAGAAGTGATTGAGGAGCCATGTTACGGATCGAGCCGGTCAAGATGTGCGTAATGTAAAGGAGCTTGGTTGTGGTGAAGACTGGAGGAGTTCGATACCAATTCGGTGCGAGCCAACTACCGAGTTGGGGCATGTATTTTGGCCTTTTCCTCATAATTTCCCCTTCACTACAAATCAATTTCTAGTGGGTCCCACCATTAATTTTAATTAATTTAATATATTTTAAAAAATATTTTAATAATAATATTTATTATTATTATTTAAATATTCTTTTAATTAATTAAGGAGAACTAGGTCAACTGGGTATTAATGATACATGATGGAAGCTTCTAAAAGTGGTTCAACCAATTGTAATAAATACATCATGTACCTTCAATTTAGGAATGTAATTATGACCTTTCCTCTTCTCTCTCACATATTCTTCTATAAATGTAAGTTGGAAGCTCATTCCAAAGGGTTCCAACAAATTAGATAGGTTGGAAAGTTAGATATCGTAGGCAAGTGCAAATTTTTCAAGAGTGCTCTGTCTTCTGCAAGTTGTCCTTGTATGTTGAGGGAACTGTCAAGCCTCCTTTTCAAGAATGTAATTGAAACCATTTCCTCTTCGAATGTATGATGCATTGTGCATATTATAGAAGCAATAAAAGTGTGTGTTTTGTGACTAATCTCGGTCCTTTCATCCTTCTATACTTCTTTGTGCCTTTTCTCATGCTTACAGGTACACTGTGCAAGTTCACGTTTCTATTACAGGTTCTTGGATTTCTATGCTTGTCAAGTGGTGGAGCGTTGCATGCAATTGATTTGTGGTGCTTGTTCACCCTTTTCAAGTTAATCTTTCTTCACCGGAAGACCTGTAACTTGTTTGTCGATCGAGTTTAACAAAGGGAACGCTTGCTTCCTAATATGTGGTATTTTGTACCCTCTCTAAGTTCTTTGTAGGTGAAGTTGACTAGTGGTGCACACACCCTCTTCAAATTAACCCTTCTTGATTCTAGAAACATCCTATATTTGGTGCATCACCATTCCTAGTATAGTTTTATTTCTACAAGTATCTTTCCCTAAAACCCATGGAAATGTTAGCATAGGTCTAGATAACTATTTTATTGCACTAGGAGTAGTACAACACTTATTTTAGGAAGAGGAAGCCGACCTTCTCCGGAGGTTCACCTCGAGCCCAAGTCCCATAGCTTGAGAGGTGATCCCATGTGTCCCAATCACACCGAACATCTTGTTCACATTCTGGCCATTCGGAGGGTGCAATGATTTGGAAACAACAATTTTTGCACACTTGGTGGGACAAAGTTGGTACTTCTCTTCTCACTTACACAAGTCAAAGTACACAGTGACTCTTTCTCTCGGGATTTCAAGATTTAGTGTATTCATGTATGTGAAGAATTCAGATAAAGAGCTTCTTAAAAGAAAGAAAATTATCAACATATCAAACAATCCTTGTCTCCTCCAAGGAGAAGGAGAAGAGGCATATCAACATTACCCATTGCAACATCACTTCATTTCATTAATTTTTGTGCTCTTAGTGAAATTTCAGCCTTGAGAGGTATACCCAAGCACAATTGGAAAATCCATTGGTCAAAGTGACCTGCTCTCTGTGTTGTAGACTTTTAGTTTCACCCATTTCCATCTAGTTTTCTTCAACATCTTTCCATTCATGAAGTGGTGCCATCATGGCTTCATTTCCACAGTGGGATTCCCACTTGTAGTAGAGATGGTTCTTTCCATCTTCAGGCTATTACAATCCACCTCCAAACCAATTTCATGATGAATATCAATTTGAGCATGCATGTCCACATGAGCAAGATGTAGATCAATTCGGTTATCCACCAAACTTGAGGGCTACTAAAGAACAATGACATGCAGATTTTGGAATCTATTCCACACTGAAGAAGACCACTTGCAGAAGAAGGTTCAAGAGTTGGAGCATAACATGGTACAAATAAGGATCAATGACACAACAAAGGCATCCCAAATTGGCTTCATAATTCCATACCCCTGGACTGGCCTATACCATGTGAGCTTAGTCCTCAACAAAAGCTTCAATTCATAATCAATACGATGACTCAAGTTGGAGAATGGATCAAGAAGAGGGACGTTCATGAATATAATGTTAGTCAATCCTGATCAATGGGAGGTCCTTGCATTACCACCTTACAACCCTCTTCCCATGTTTCCATCCATGTAATTTCAACTTGAACCCCATAGTCCTAACCTTCAAGTTGTTACCCAAGTGGTGGAGTTTGCCACTTCATCTTCTATTCCTCCATTCCATCATGAATCTTCCATGCCTTGTTCTTCTAAAGTTCCTTCTTTCCTACGAAGGCCACCAAGACAAGAAGATGAATCTCTTCCACTTCCTCAAATGGTGAGTAAATCAGTTGAATCCCAATTTGTCCCTCATCTGTAGTCCCAAACCCATTTTGGGAGGAGCATCATCAAGAAATGAGTAAAAGGGAGGAGTATATGGTCAAGGAGACTAGTAAGGAAGAACATGAAAATAATTTGAAGGATTGCGATACAAAACTTCACATCAAGCAAACTCCACTTTTGACCAAACCTCTTGCAGAAGTTAAGGCTCAAGAACAAGCGGAACAAACTAGTTTTGTACGGGGAAAATCCAGCTGAACGAGGAAGACCAACAATCTACCTATTCAGAATGCAATATTCATATTGGCTCCATATCTTCAGAGGAGGTTGAATCACCACAAGTGGAAAAAATAGTTGTAGAAAAGAAAGAGCCAACTCCAAATCCACCAGGAGAAGAGCATGTGCAAGTCAAAGAAGAAAGACTCTCAAGTGTACAAGATAGTTCTAGTGAATGCAATGATCCTAATTGCCATGCATGTCAAGAACTGACAACACTTCTAGAAGATGGTAGTAGCTTTCCAAGGTCATCATTAGATGTTACAATCAGCCACAAGGAGTTTCATGAGACTAAGGTAGATTCAACAGTCATTAATGCAGATGAGACCATGTAGAGGTTTTCAAATCCTTCCCTTTCTTCATTCTTACAAAAATCTGATCTCCTAGATGAATTTGATCTTTCTAATTTCATGTTTGAGGATGAGGACAATCAGGACAAACAAAATTCCAATCTGGAGAATACCATGGTGGATGAAGTTAAATCTTTGCCACAACTAGAGAATGGAAAAACAAGCTATTTGTTAGATGTGGAGGAATTGAATCTTCCATGCGGCTCGATGAATGAAGGAAAAGAGGAGCACACGAGAAAAAACTAAGTCAGATTTAAAATTTGATGGAGATGATGTCATTGAGAATTTCTTGCTCTCAATTGGGAATCTAACGTAGTTGATGAACCAGTGATGAAGGAAGGTTTTATGTTGAATGAGGAGATTGATAGTGAAGGTCAATCAAAGGAGGAGGAATTTTTAGATGAGCAACACATTTTAAACATTTGCAGTGGTTCAACATTGGAAACTACAAATAATCCAAAGGAGTTGCATGTTGTGGAAGAACTCCTTGTTTCTAAGGAGGAAAACAGGTACAAAGAGGACATCACTTCAACACCATTTATCCAGGAATGTCTGCAGGACTTCATTATCAAAGTTGAATCTTGGGGTAGTGGGAAAATTCAAAGGATGCGACCATGTCCCATCAGGTACCTAGCTTCATTAAAGCCAAAACTAGTCACATTCATTCTAGAATGCGAGGATGAGTTTCATAATTCTGAGGATCAAGCTGTAATGCCTCTATAGGACAAATGCAAAGAAACTAAAAGAGAAATTCTTTCTCTTTCTAGTTGATACCTCGGTGGACCAAGTGGATAATTGGGCTTGTTTCAATTTTCACTCTCATTTTCAGCCATGTGCATTATAAAATCATTTGCATGGCAATCCATTGTGACAAAAGGGAGCTATTTTACACAACCTGACGATTCAGGGGTTTTCTTAACTCACATGTTCCTATAGTTAGTGTAGAGTAGAAATAAGGTTGTTTTCAACATAATAAGTGTATTGCACACCCTACATGTTTCAATTGGGGCATGTATGGTTATCAGTTTCAGTGTGTTTTGTTTTCTATTGTCGCTCTTGTGTTATTCTGCAAACTATTTCATCATTGGAGGTTTTCAAGGAGAGAGAGGGTTCAAAGTTTCCATAGGGGTTTTGTGATCCACTTCATTCAAAATTTTGTAGTGTTTCATAGATTCCAAACATCCAACAGATTCATTATACTTCATGCTTAGCATTCCAGGGAAGTCTAAGATTACATATACCAAAGAGACTTTGGGATATGTCATAGAAGATCAAATTATTTTAAAGATTCCAACATTGACTCCATACCCAATGGATGGCTTGAGGCTCTTTGGACTAGTGCTTAGCAGGCAAGTATCCCCGAGAGGTCACCAAAAATGTTGTCAATTTTTCCCTCTTGGATAAAAATTGGACAACGCTGGAGGGCCACACTTCTTGTGAACACTAGAAAAAAATGATCAAAAATGAATAAACCAATCCTAAGGGGCCTTAGTGACATTTAATTACCCTCATGGTTCAAGAGAATAGTGGAAATTCAGAGATTTCAAGGCTAAGTGTGAAAATGCCCAAGATAGGAGTTTTGAGCTCAACTAGCTTGTCGAGTAGCTTGCTGAGCTGCACAACGAACTAAAGGATTAATTATAGGAGCTTGGTTCGAGCCTAAGGATTATATATGTCAACCGAGTTCTATTATGGCTCAATGAAGACATGCACATGGTTGAGCATCAAAAATTTTGGAGACTCGTTTTGAATATAAAAGATAGAACTTGACGCATGTCAGGGGTAAAGATGACCGAGTTGCTCTGGAAGAGCTATTTGATTATGTGATAATGTCAAATCAAGCTTGATTTTCAAATTTTTAGCTCATTGAATCCATAAAGGAAATGGTCATCAAGTTCTACATAGTGTGCCACCTTGGAGTACAAAGCTCGTATAAAGAGCCGTGGAGACATATGCGTGATCGAGTGTAGCATTCAACCCACGCCATTGAATTACTAAGAATGAGCTTGGCTTGAATAGGAGACATGAAGTTTGATTTCTTATCAGGTGGTTATGTGAGTTTGACGTTGCAATAATGTTGAGCCAAGTCGTAGGAGGCTAATTAGTGTTTAAGAGCTCATTCGGGTTAATAAAGATTGGAGAGCTTGTCAAGCTCATTTGAGGTTGGGGAAAGTTCATGTAGTGTTTGGCTTGGTGAGACATGTGCAAGATTGTGCATCAATAGATGGATTAGATGGTTAGAAGACTCAAAACGTGGCTCAGAGGACATTGTAAGTGGCAAGTTAGAATGAAACAATGCATGTTTAGGGGAATGGATAGCTCTCTGGTTAAATGTTAGCTCAGGTGAGAAGAGTTGGTAAACATATAGGCACACAAAGTGAGCTCACTCAGCCAGAACAGTGTAAAAGGGTAGTGAGCTTGACATTTGAGTCAATAAAATGGCTTGCAGGGCTCATAGATGGCTAGGAGGAAATATGAAATCCATGTAACATTTCAGGGGCATGATCGACAGAGCTTGGTGATGTGAGTGAGCTCTAGACTAAGCTGAGAGTAATGTACGAAGGACCATGCCCTTAAGAGCTTGATGTTAGTAGAAGAGTTTTGAAGGGAGCTGAGTTGGGGAGTTTTGGGGGGCCTTGGACTTTAAGAGGCCAATTGCTAAAGAAATCAGTGGTGGAGTCGATGTTGGGACCCGAGGGATGATGTTACCAAGTATGCAGGGATCATGGAATGTTGGACTATGTGGGTGGACGAGCTGAGGTAGAAATCTAGGTAGGGAAAATTTTGGGTCTTTTACTGGTTGAATTGGCTGAATGGTGTCGAAATTCCACATTATGTCTTCACCGTGGGAAATTCACAGGAGCATGGCCAAGTGGGAATCATGAGATGGTGAGCCAGGAGAGAAATCTCACCAAATAAATATGCCATCAATAAACCGAGTTGGATGCCAAAACATCCGATTAGTGAGTGAAGCTGAGTAATATTTAATGAGATTTATGAGTCGTGGAGATGCCAAATCCGTCTTCAAGCTATCAGAAAAGTCATCTGGTGACTTGGTTTATGTTTTAGGGTCCACGAAACATAACATGGAGGAACTCACTTGCAGACAGTTAGCGGGTTTAGCACCAATTGCTCAGCCATTGAATGCACAAAAGAGTGGTGAGAATTATCTGTGCAGGCCTTTGACCAATTCATGAATGACCAAGGTGGCACCATCCCTCACAGGCCTCTCTATATTTGGTAGGTGACCTCCATATGATCACCTCATTCCCGATGACACACTTGTGTTCTTAAGGTTATTACATGACTGTTGAGGGATATGTTATAAAAATGAACCTCATTATCACACTGGGGGCATCACTCTTCTTTCCCCCCATATTTTTCATCATTTATCATGTGTTATTATCAAACATGCTTTTACATATTCTCATTATACAACTATCAACATATCATTATTCTAATATCTTATACTATCTACATCACATTACCATTTCCACTACTCTATCACATTACATCATATACATACATTCTTTTAGTCATATCACTATACTAATCATTCACCCCCACATTAATAATTAATTTAATTATTTTAATTAAATTAAATACCCATCCTCACAATATCCATTATTTTATTACCTTAATTGACCTAATTTCCACCTCACCTAGACACCTCATCCAACCACCTCACCCTAGACCTATTCTTGGCATGTTTCCATAACTAACAATAACTAAGTCTTACTTGCCTTAATGAGCTAAGATTTGGTCTAACCCTAAAATCAATGCCTAAGATTTCTCTAACCACATTCCCACTCATTAGAAGGGAAGCTTCCATTTTGATCCATGACAACAAACCAACTTGGCCCAAGAAATTAGAAAGATCTACCCATTTTAGTAAACCTAGGGAATCCCACCTTAACCGACGCTGGTCAGACCTAAACCGAAACACCGGTCAAGATGGAACCATCATCGGTTACCATTTATTCACCTTAGTAACCTTGTTTGAGAGGTTGGCACATTCTGAGACTAGAGGAGAATGAGATCAGAGCTGCATGCAAGTAGAACCAACATCTTTTTGCATGCATCCAGGCATCAAAACCATCATCCAGATAGATCTAGGAGCATTGCACCCACGGTAGCATTCCGGGAAGCACTTGCCACACACCAAACACCATTCCTCCGATCAACCATCACCTCCATCCATCCATCAAACCTACATCATAGTAAGTATCTTGTTAACCAACATTCTTCTATTTTTGTTCTAGTAGGCTTTGTTACTTCCGTTATTAGTTTCTACTTGAACTCACTTCCCCACCATTTATCTCCATACAAGTTTGATCATTCCTTCACCCACACCATAAAATCACCCATACTTGACCTTTAGACATCTCTGAGTATTTCCAACACCTCCCCAGACTTACACCCACCTCCTCCATCCCATCCAGTCTCGATCAAATCCCTAAATCCTAAACCATGAAATATTGAGTTATTGAAAATCCGTAGTAACCATCATCGGTTATTACTAAACCATCATCGGTCATACAAGACCGACGACCTATGTCTCTATGTTTTATACCTTGCCCAAAAATAGAGCCAAACAACCTCCTACCAATTGACCTAAACAACCCAAAATCAGACCCTGACCAGACCCAGTACCTTGATAGTTACCTCCTCCTTTAGATCCAACTATAACCTAGCCTGTTGTGATTGGATTTTCTTATTGTACTTGAATGAGATACCTAAATCATATCAACTACAATAGGAATTTATTTATTTCTCACATTAATTTGTTTTAAACAGTGGATTGACAACCATCTAGGAAGTATCACACTTCCTTGGAACTAGCATACGCTAGGCAGTCCACTGATCATATATCATTTAACTTCTCTTTTGTGGTCTTGTTTTCTATTACAGTAGTTCCTCCTAGCCAAAAGGAAGCTCTCACAATCGGCATTGGATCGAAGAAGTGAATGCATGCAACAATCCAACCAACCATTTTAATAGTATTCCTCCTAGCCCATAACCTTATCTATTTCATCATTTCAAAAACGTAAAGAAAATGGTGAAACATTTTGGCATGCCCGGTGGGACCCATCAGGGGTTCTATTGCATTTTCTTCATTTCTAGGTGAAATTTGTGTGTTTGTTTCCCTTTAAAAGGCTTACACAGTAATTTTCTTCCCTAGTAATCCTCTCTTCTTTCTAATTTCTCTAAAAGAAACATTTCTCTTGGTGCATTTAAAAGGAATCATTCTTCTTTCTTGCTTTTTGCATTTAGTGAAAGAGCATACCCTCTCCTATTCATCATTTTTTTCATCAAACGTAATATTTTTTTTGGGCTTAAAATTGGTTGCATTACATTCTATTTGTTTTATTTAGCTCACATTAAAATGAGGGCAACCTATATGCTTTGGAAGTCATGCCCAGTGATGGTTGACACAAAAGAATCATAGAAAACATTCTCTCTCTCTCTCTCTCTGTCTTACCAAACTTGCACAAAATTGAAATATACACATCTTTCTTAAACAACATCTTACCTGGGAACACTGTCTGTGATCACACATCATCGATTGGTAGGTACTCCCCCATCTCATTACCTCTCTTGAGTCATTATCTCGGAGGATGGCCCCCCCCACCATAACATACCTAAACCTCTCTTTTTTTATCCTTCTTCATAGGAAGCCTTCCTCACCAAAAAATCTATTCTAAAATTCATGAGTCAGTCTTCTAAATAGCATAAGCTCAACACATTAAAAATCACTTGTTAGGTACATGTGTTTTTAGTGTTTGATTGACGTGCATTTTGAGGTGTGAGGATACGCTTCTCCATTTTTCCATTTTTTCCTTACACACTCCACAATCACAGTTGGAGTATTCTGACTTCTTCTGAGTGTGTCAGACTTCATTGCATCATCTCCAAACTTCTGGGTTGATTATTTATCTCACTAAAATTCATAACAATCCATTTTCTACATCTTTCCAATTTTCACATAGAATCATCATTACCCCTTGACCGATCATTTTTCTTAACCGGCATCGGTTTTCTATTCTTTTGGGTTAAATTTCCTAAAAGAACCCTTATTTCATTTTCTTTGTTTTTAGAGTTCTGTGAGTCTCTGTACTCTCTCTCTCTCTTTTGATAAACAATCATCATCAACTTGTTCATCTAACCATCACTAGTCTTTTCCTCATTTGATAAAATTGTTCTGTCTCACATAGATAACCGACCTCGGTTACCCCTTAACCGACATCGGTCATCCTTAACTAGCGTCGGTTACCTGTATTGAACATCAACTATATATTACCCAAATCTACCTATAAACACCTATTTTCTTCATTCTTTACTTTTTGTGTCATCTGTAGGATACAAATCACCTGATATATACTCATTCACATGGTGTTGACTCACAATCAAGCTAATGCTCTTACATTTCATGTAAGTCATCAACCACTCCCACCTAGTCCTTCACCACCCTCTGTCCTGTCATCACCCATGGATCCAACCCTACCTACCACCATTTTTCCAGGTGAGGTGATGAGGAATTTGCATGACTCCTTGATCAGAATCCCATGGCCTTACAATTTCTACCTTTCCCACTCTTCCACCCAGGACTCCTCAGGTCAGTTGATATATGGCATGCATGTATCCATCTCTCTTGCCCTTATTCCCACTTCTACATCAGCCCCTAATAATGTGGTTACCTTCACCTACTTCACCCCCAGTGGTTTCACAGCTAGGACCCATACCCACCATGATGACCATTGCGTCTGCGTATCATTTCACACTATAGTATATATGTTGTTGTCCCCTCATCACCACCCAGACCATAACCTCATCCACGCCCATTGTCTCACAAATACCCATTACAACACAACCACCCATGGTGTCGGTGACCCCTACTCCATTCCAGAATCTTGTCCTCTCCATCCCACAAACACACCCCCAATCACTACTAGAGTCACTACGACCATCCCACCTACATACACATACTATCAACAACCCCCTATCTCATCTGTCACCCATTCTGGATACATACCCTCTATGTCGGTCCCCTATTCTCAACCTCCCTATTCAGCATCACCATATAATGGAATGCCACCCATGTCACAGGTTCAATACCAGCCCCCTTATGCCACAGGAGGAACCCTTCCACCACAACCTACCAATGACCTCATCAAATCAATGATGGAAAGGATGTAACACACTTGGAAGCATCAGTTTTGGGCTCACATAATTCTCTCACCTATGATGAAATTTGTAATGAGCCCATTCATCCATCCATCCCTATTCACCCATACCTGTACATTTGGGAAATGCCAAAATTCAACCATTTCAATAGTAAAGAAGACCCACAACAACATTTGTGGTCTTTCAAACATGGGTGTTACTTGATCACCCATGATGATGCTTTACTCCTACGACCTTCCCGATGTCCCTGATAGGACCTACATTGGACTAGTACAGTGGGCTACCAAGACACTCCATCTACTCATTTAATCAAGTAGCCCAAGCCTTCTTAGATCACTTCTCCATCAACATTGTTAAGAAGGTTACCATGACTTGATCTTTATTCCACACGACAGTATGATGATGAGTCTATCACTGACTTTTCACTCACTTGGCATAGCCTAATTAACCAGCTCACATTTTTCACATTTCAATTACCTCAAACTAAACTCATAGAGTTGTTTACTCAGGCTTGTGCAAGACACATCTCACCAACCTCTGCAGGTGCAGACCTTTCACACTTTTGATGAGGCATTCACCATGGCACGAAAATTGGAAATTCATGCTATCGAAGAGAAGAAAATTCAACTTCATAACAAGAACATCACATTTCAAATCAAATGATGCTTCTTCATCTTCAAAACCCCAAAACAACTATTCAAAACCCAAAGGATCTTCCAATGCCATAGTTCTCAAGGCTGGTCCCCCTCATCAATCAAACCCCAAACCTCCTTCTAATCTCTCTCCCATCCAAGCTTTCCAGTTCAGATGAGAACAACAAAAGTACACTTCGATAGGAGAATCTTATTCTTCTATTTTGGAAAATCTTGTTAAGGCTGGTGCCATTACCCTTCCACCTATAAAACCACATACTAGTTTTGACCTCTGTGACCCATGCCCACGCATGGTATAAGGAACATGAATTTTGTAACTATCATCATGTCAAAGGTCATAGCGATAATAACTTGCACCTTCAAGAATATCATCCAAGAAATGTTAGACAATGGAGATCTAGTCTTGGATAGCCCGAATGCACCCACTAACCAAAACCTACACATATCTTCAAAGAATTCCCTAATCATGCCCCATCTTCCAACCAAGTTGGTGACACTTCAAACAATGATAGCAATGTCCATGAGGTCCATGCTATTTTTGATGACATACCAGTTTGCTTCCCAATTGCCTCATGTTCCTTCCATAGATGAAATCTTAGCCCAAGCTCCACTACCTACACAAGAACCTATTTCATCTACTCCTCCACCCATAGGGAACCCCCTTCATTTTCTCCATCACCCATGGAAGAGCCTATAATTAGCACACCACCTTTGACCCCTCAAATTTCCAGCAGTTGTCAGTGGCACCTCTCCTACTCATAGGAGATGCATGTCCACCACCTACACCATCACAAGGAGATTCCACCTTGTCTAGCCCATCCTCTCCTCTACCCATAGAGGATCCTATAGAAATACCATTTCCTTTAGATGACCATTCACCATCGGACCTTCAGATCCTGCTTGATCTACTTTCGTCTCTCTTACCCACAGAGTCTGAGGCTAGCCATTTCCCTGTGTCTCAAACACATTTTACGGGAATTACAACTCGATCCACATCATCCCCACTTACAACACCATTTTCATGCTTGGCCATCACTGACTATGTCGATAGAGCCTTACTTTGGGGATGCCTTCTACTTCTTTTCAACACAAATGCAGTTGTCACTCACTTGACACCTCCACTATCTATCCAAAAGTGTTTCAAGAACCAAACCAAACACAACCACAACTATTGCAACACCTTCCATGTCACCACCCATGGCCCAACTCACACCTCTTCCCATAACCCAACATACATCTACACCCAAACACCTACCCTCACCTATATCATCTCCCTTACCTAAACCTATCACTACCTTAGGGGTCATACCGACAACTAGCCTTACTCACCCACCCATCAAATTAGATTTAGCCACATCTTCCAAAACTAACACTAAACTTACCCCGGCCCCTAAAAAGAAGATCCAATCTCCTAGGCCTCATACACCAACCTCACCTACCACACCATTATCACCTTCACCCCTTCCATCCATCCTAGGACCTCACCCCTCGACCCTAGACAAAAAACCCCCATCCACCGGTAAACCAAGAACCCAACAACCCATTTCCTCATCACAGACCTCTAATATACCCAAGTGACCCACACAACTTCCACCTCACTCCATAACCTTCTTACCACCCATACCTCCACTACCATCCATAACTTCTTCACTACCCATGACACTTTCTTCTCTTTCACTCACACCTCCTACCCAACCTACACCACCCACCTCCACAACACCTCGGTTACCCCCATGGGTAACCCATCCTCTTCCACCATCTACTTTTCCCTCCACATCTCATACACCCATGTCATCATTTCCCAAAAATGTGCAACCTAAAGCTAAAAATCCTCTACCCTCCAATAAGGTAGTTAAACCAACCAAACCTTCCACCTAGCTCTTCTACCATGCCCATACCCAAGCAGATGCAACCAAGACCTAAGACCACTTCACACACCAAACTAGTAAACCAACCCACCCCCTCCTATAAAGCCTCTTCCTCCACAATCAGTTGTACCTACACCCAAACCCACATTCACCTCCCATTGTGATCCACTAGCAGGATCCTACACCAAAATCTTAACCAATCTCCTCAAAACTTCTGTCATCACATTACATTACTCTTAGACCTTACGACCCACTCAAACCCAAACCAAAAGGGTTTGATGAAACCAAAATTTTTGCCTACCATCATGTGTGTTAGGACACGATGTAGAGAACTATAAGGCTTTAAAAACCACTCTTGTCCAATTGTGTCCTCCTGAAAGAAAATTTTGATGATGATGATCTTCTTCTGATGACCCCCCATTTCACCTTCACCAATTTCCACATAGATCTTCTCCCATTACCTACTCAGTGACCAAAATCTCCACCCCCACAACTCTTTGATCCACCCCAAGATTCGAGATTAACATGGTTCATATAAGAGAGTTGGCCAAACCACCACCAAATGCCAATGCCCTACTCATTTCACAAGGATCATATCCCCCACTAGGGTTTTTTCCCTCATGCCACTATACCTTCCATGACACACCCTCTTCATCCACCTCCCCTCAGATTAACATGATCAACATTGCCACCCATGTGCTCAGAAAGACAAGGGCAAGGAAAAAGCAACTGGCCCATCAACCAACCCTATACCCAACATACCATCCACACCCATACCCAAAGTCACCATTCGAGGTCCTGCATATCCTATTTTTCGATGGGGTCACACATCACACAATGCTAAAACAACTACACCAATCCCCCTCAAAATGTCTTTATATGACCTCATCCAAACCTCGAGTCACATCATCAAGCCCTCATGGAGGTCCTTCAATCTATTGAAGTCTTACCAAATGACCCCACACCCGTAGCCTCCATCATTACCCCTCACCACGTAGCCTCTCTCACTAGATCATCACCTTCCTCTACACCTCCACCTACTCACCAAGTGGCCACCCTCAACTTTTTAGATGAAGAGATCACTCCCTTCCAGTCCGATGACGACCCCACCCCACTCTTTTCATCTCCATCTTTATCGATAATATACATGCATATGACATGTTATGATCGATGGTGGTGCTAGCATTAACATCATCTCCTCCCATGCATATGACCAAATGTGGATACCTACCAATTACATGCATGGTAACCCAGTTATGTTGCGCTCCTTCAATGATGCCATGACCTCTACCCTAGGTACCATTGTTCTCCATGTCCACGTGGGTCCCCACACTATCCCGAACTTTTCTATGTCCTAGAAGGGGAGTTCCAGTATAACTTGTTGCTCGGCCACCTTGGATCCATGCCATGGGTTGTGTCCCTTCAACTTTACATCACTACCTCAAATTTGAACACGAGGGACATAATTACACCATCCCTACTGACCCATCACCTTTCAAGACCTATAACATGTTATATCAGGCCCAATGATGTGCTTGTACTGGTCAATCAAGGCATCTGCCACTATCACTACTTCACCTTCACCCACAAGCCCATCCACCAAAACTACCACTACCTCTTGCTGCATCTAACCTTGCTTATCCCCACTACAGTTGTAGCCTCTACCACTTGACACACTTGTTTCCCCATCATCTAGCGAGCCATCTATCCCCTACCCACATACCACTACTACGATCCCTTAGAAGGTGTTTTTCAATGCCTCACTCTGGGGAATACCACCTATACAATATCGACACCTTCCTCACCCCACAAGAGTATGGGAATCTACGTCAACACCCCAACTATGACATCCACATCGGTGATGTTTTTCCTTATGGCCCTCCCCACCTTCACACCAATCTAACATATGGGGGACTTGATATTGCCACCTATAAACCCAAACCTCCATCCCAAGCCCAACCATTTTTCTCTGACCTACACTCCCTCACTAACCACTTCACTCACACTTTCCTCCACCGGTGCACATGGAAAGGATTTGGCTTCATTTTATGAAACAAGGCCACCATACTATCATTTCTTGTACCTCTCGTAAACACAATGACCATAGTGGCATTGGTTTTGATGCTCCACCCTCCAAGAAGGTTCACGTCGACCTTATCCAGGATGAGAAATCTTCCCCATCTCATTCACCCACATTACCATCTTCACCCACGAGTCCATAGATCCCAAATCTATTCCTCTTAACTTTTTTTTTTCATAAAAACATTTCCTTGGGACCACTGACCTATCAACATGATGGCGAGGCTCCCTCTTCTCTCCCATTCTTATATCCTGACATGATCGATGATGATACACCTTCTATTAACATCATTCAATGTCAGGATGATGAGTCCATCCTCACCTACCTTGGTGTGGAAGACTCTTATATTCATCGGTCATTACCCTCTGAGATGTAAACCATGTTGAATGAATCGACCATCAAAATCAACATTAACACTCAGGATGACCCACACATTCTAAAGATCAGCCAATCCTTAGATGCTACTAAATAGAAGCCTTCACCTCTTTCCTTCGGGACCATAGCAATGCTTTTTCTTGGTCCTATGCCGATATGCCCAGTATTGACCCAAAAATCATGGTCCACAATATCATAACCATTCCTTGATGCCAAACCCATCAAACAAAAGCTATGAAAATGCATCCTCGCATTGCTCTTCTAGTCAAAGAAGAACTTCAACACCTTCTCTCGGTTTCCTTCATTCTACCCATTGATTATCCCCAATGGATTTCTAACATCATTCTATCACAAAGGTGATAGGGGACTCCACATCTGCATGGAATTCCATGACCTCAACCTAGCTTGTCCTAAAGATGACTTTCCCCTACCAGGCATTGACCAACTAGTTGATCTCACCACTTGCCATGCCATGAAATGCTATCACTCATGGATGGTTTCTCGGGTTACAATCAAATATTACTAGCTCCAGAAGATCAACACAAGACTACCTTCATCACCCCTTGGGGACCTTTTACTATCGAGTCATGCCTTTTGGCCTTAAAAATGTCGGTGCTACATATCAATGCCATGACTTACATCTTCCATGACATCATGCATCACATATTGGAAGATTATGTAGATGATCTTCTTTCCAAATCTAAACATCAAACCAAACACCTTCCCCATCCTTAAAGTCATCTTTGACCACCTCATCAAGTATTGTGTTCATCTTCAACCAAAGAAGTGTGTCTTTGTGGTACTTTCAAAAAAACTCCTAGGTTTCATCATTTCTTTGCATGGCATAGAAGTCGATCCTACTAAAGTCAAGGCTATTCTAGAAATGCCTCCACCCACTAATCTCCATCAACTTTGAAGCCTACAAGGTAAGTTGCAATCCATTCATCATTTTATCTCACAACTTTCTGACCATTGTCAACCATTTCATCATCTTCTCAAGAAAGATGTTTCATTCAAATGGGATGATGAATGCCATAAAGCCTTTGAGGCCTTAAAACAATACCTTCTTCAACCACCAGTACTCATTCCTCCTAAATATGACCAACCCTTTTACCTATATATTTCTACCACTGACCATTCTTTAGGTGTCCATGCTTGCTCATCGTGATGACCAACACAAGAGAAAGTGGTTTATTACATAAGCCATACCCTTCTGGACTACGAAACTAGATATACCCATGCCAAAAAACTCTTCTTAGCCTTAGTTTTCATCACCACCAAACTCTGCCATTACCTACTCAACCACAAAACCTTCATCATTACTAATACTGACCCATTACACTATATGTATGCCAAACCCTATCAACATCAACATGTCACACATTGGCTTATGCTTCTTGCCTGACCTTGACCTCAAATTCATTCATCAAAATTCCATTAAGGGCCAGGCTATTGCTTGACCAAACTGGACACACCTATTTCTGGGGATCAACCATCTAACTTTGACTTCCCAGATGAGTCTATAGCTACCCTTTCCCTGGATGAACCCACTTACCAAATGACACTCTTCTTTGATGGCTCCAAGTGTCAGCGTGGGGGTGGGGCTGGTGTTATCCTCATTCCTCTTGAAGGTGAACCTATGCCTTTGTCTTTCAAACTTGATTTTGATTGTACAAACAATATTATGGAATACGAAGCACTCATATTGGGTCTCCAGGCCACTTATGCCTTAGATGTTAAGACAATCAATATCTTTGGTGATTCTCAGTTGGTCATAAACCAAGTCAATGGTATATACCAATTTCGTAATGAGATCCTTCAAAAGTATAAGCATCACGTATAGATATATTTTGACCACCTTTGACCATTACACACTTCAAACCACCCCACGTTCTACCAATAAATTTGTGGATACCATGGCTGTTTGGCTTCTCAGATACCTGCTTCTTCCCACTTGACTCTAAAATATTTGTCACCATATAAAGGCTACAATCACCCTCTTATTTACCTCATGAGGTCTACTCCATCGGAACCATTTCCCCTACCCACGTGACCTTTGGTATAAGCAATATGCAGACTATCTTTCCCTTTCCATTTTACCCATTGATCTCACTCATAATGGACAACGAGCCTTTCTTAAAAGTGTCTCCCATTATGTCATCATGGGTGGTCTTCTTTACAAGTGTGGCTTCGATGACATTCTCTTACGATGCCTTACAGTTCTTGAAATTCCCTACACCATTAAGGAAGTCCACGATGGAATTTGTGGAGGTCACTTTAGTGGTTTAGCCATCACAAAATATCCTTCACCTAGGCTATTATTGGCCAAACCTAAACCATGACTATTGTGATTATGTCAAACATTGCGTGAAATGCCAACAACATGCTAATCTCCATCACACACCTAGTCATGCCTTACAAGTCACACGAGACCTTTGGCCTTTCTCTCAATGGGGTTTGGATCTTGTCGGTGAGATCAACCCCATTCTTCACAATGCCACCAATGGATCATAACCACTACCAATATTACACTAAATGGGTAGAGGCCATTCCCCTCATTTCTACAAAAGCTCTGAGAAGATATGTGAATTCATCAACCATCACATCATTTTTTGTTTTGGTGTTCCTCACCACCTTATCACTAATAATGGAAAAAACAATTCAAAAAAAAAAACCCTACGCAAACTATGTGATGCTTTTGGCATCCAACTCAGTTTCTCATCACCTTATTACCCACAAACCAATGGTCAAGCCAATCAACCAATAAAACCTTGAACAAAATTCTTATGAAGGTAGTCAATGATACTGGGAAAGATTGGCATACGCACATCCCTTTCACCTTGTGGGCTTATCGTACTAGTATTCACACTTTGACATGACTGCCACACCCCCTTTTCTCTAGTCTATGGTACCGAGGTTGTCTTACCTCTCAAAGTCCAGATTCCATCTCTCTGCATCTCACTACAAGACATGCTCAATGATGATGACTTTCACCAAGATCATTTGGCACAACTTGAGTTATTAGATGAACATCATCTCAATGCTCTTGACCATCTCCAAATTTACCAAAAGTGTATCAAACATGCATATGAAAAACATTCATGAATGAACCTTCCAGGTCGGTGACCTCATCCTAAAAGAAAATCAACATGTAACTAAAGAAGAGAAAAGTAAATGGGAAAATTTTCTCCTAATTGGCTTGGACCCTATATCATTACCCATGCCTATGGATCAGGTGCTTATCATTTGTCTTCACTCAAGGTAAACCCAAACTAGCCCCTTAATGCCTTGCATCTTTGACCATTTTATTGTTGATATCAAGTCCTATATCACTTTCTGTTAGTTGATCACTCATCCCTTGAGCATTTTTCACCTTCCATATTACCCATTTTTGAGGATCCATGACTAAAAAGAATCATGTGATTCCCATCACCTTTCAGCCTTATCTTCAATATGAGTACCACGGCTCTACTCATAGCATGATTCTCATGGATACTTTTCATCTTCTTCAAGATGGAATCCCATGGTCATTCATCACTCAAAACCACCTCTTTCATAGTTAATCTCTTGTGTGCTATGGTCTTGTCTTCTAAACAAGAACCTAATCTTCCTCTATAGTCTTGTCCATGACTTAAACATCCAAAAAAAAAAAGGGATACAACTCCTTGAGTCAAACTTCCAAAAAAGATGACTCCCTCAAAAGGGACATCTCTTCACTCTAATTCCACCACTATAAATAGACTACTCCCTTGAAGGACAACTATATCAAGTCATTACAAAATGTAATAAATATCCAAGCTTCCCACATCGATCAACTTCACGAAGACCTCAAGGAGATAATATACTCATCCCATATAGACTTCCCACATCGATCAATCTATTAAAAAAAAAAAATGAAGAAAAAAAATGAAATTTTTGTCATGGACTTGCCTATTCTTGATCTTGGGTTTCTTGTTCCAAAAGACACACTTTGTCATACACTAAGTTACGCTTAAACCACCCATTCTCACCTCCTTTCCTTTTTAGCCTAATTTCCTCTTTACTCAAGGGACTTTCTACAAATGTGACATTTCATGATTATGTGACTTTCTTCACCTTTAGAATGGTCCATTATGCAACACCTTTAGGGTCTTTTGTTCATGAGCCCCTCTTAGGTATGATTGACTCATTAGGGTTCTTATCAATTAAGTGGCTCTTTTACCACCTCTTACCATTCACCTTCCTCATTTCTTATTGATTATCCTATACCAGATCATCACACTTATATTTAAAACCATCAACCATGATACCTATATTTATACTAAAACCACTCAATCATGCCTATGCCTATGTGACCTAAACTCAACCATGCCTATGACCTACATTCAATGCCTATGACCTAAACAACAATGCATCTATCAACCATTTCTTCTACTTCATCATAATCTTCCCTAGCTTATGGGAGAACTACATCGGCCTGAGGTCCCTTTTCCGGGACTATGTAGGCAGCACTCCGAGGGCATGGGGCCCTTGGAGGTTAGCTCGGCCACTCTCTACCCTAACCCATTCCCCCTTTTCCATTCCTATTCACATTCTACCCTAGTTAGTTTCCTTTCTATATCAATAACTAGAAATTAAACCAAACAAACCAATTAACAAACATCACTATCAACCATTTTTCCACACATCATCATAATGTTCACCAATTTCCACAATTCACAAATATTTGGAAATTTCAAACATAACATGCATATCCATCATCATTTGTTTCCTTTGTTACCAATAACATGGAACTTAAATCCAAAACCAAAACCCAATAACTCCACTAACTCCATCCATGCCTAAATGACCTATGATAATCCATGCCTACCTCGAACTGACCTAAACTCAATCCATGCCTATCCAACCACCTAACTCATCCATGCCATGCTACCATGACTCCATCCATGCCTATGACCACTAACTCATCCATGCCTAACCATGCCTAACTCCATCATCCATGCCTAAACCTAACTCCATCCATGCCTATGACCTAACTCCTCGATCCATGCCTATGACTTGACTCCATCCATGCCTATGACTATGACTCCATGCCTACATGACTACTCTATCATGCCTAACTCATACCTATATTCCCATCACATGTATAACATCATCATCATACATATACATCATACATATACATCATCATATATATCATCATATCATATATATATATATATATATATCATCATCATCTCTACATCTATACTCAAAATATATCTCAATATACAATGTCTCAATACAAATGTCTCAAGATCATCTAATCACATGTCATGTAGGTCATCATATATAAAAATCATCATCATCATAACACGTATCGGTATATATATATCATATAAAAAAAATCATCAGGTCGATCATCCATATCACAAATAATCCCTATACTATCCAAAATGGTGATATCCCTCACCTACCCCTTGATCTCTGAGTCGGTCTCTCCCACTCCTCTCTCACTCTCTCTATGTGGTGCCCCCCCCACCTCACCACCTTCTGTGGGCCTCGATCTAGCATCATGGCCCCTCACCTAGATCTAGCCTCCATACACTAGTGGCCTCACCCTGCTCCTACCTCTGGGCTCACCGGCCCCCTGTGCTCTCCACACTTGTGAGTGTGGGATCGGGTCCTCTCACTCGAGGCTTGTTGTGCTCGGTACTCTGCATATGAAGGGACATCTATCCCTGCTACTACCAAATGATCCTGATAATACCTCACCTCACCTAGGCATCCCTAAATCTCACCATGGGCACTTGTCGAGGAGGTGCCATGGGTCTCACCACAACCTGTGTACTCTACCCTATCAATAAGGGTCTCTACCCTGTACCTATACCATGGGAGGGACCCTATGTCCTAAGCTATCTCTATACTGTGCTGTGCCATGTGGTGCTGCGTAGTAAATCTGGGGGCTGTAAGGCCACAATCTTGTGCCTGTGTAGTGGCCAAATGACCCTATAACCTATCACATGTGCCTATAGGGTGGCCACCTACTCCCCATCTCTGGCCCCACCCTATGTGCAGGTACCTTCCCCTAATGTTGTGACTGGGCTTGAAGGGCCACCACCTATGCCTATAACATGGCCACCTCTACCTGTGACCCCATCAACTATCCCTATAAACCTATAACTTGGCCCTATAAGGTGGCCACCTGTCCCTGTAACATGTCCCTCTAGGACGTGAGGGTGGCCACATCTAGGTTGTCTGGTCAGCCTGGTGGCTTTCTCACTCATAGCTGAGCTACCCACCACTATCTATATCTATCAGTGCACCCACATCATCAATGTGTTGGTCCACTGGTGCCTCCTCCTACCCTGTTGGTATGGTAGGTCATGGAGGGGACATCGGCCTCTCCACATCATCCCTCCTATATTGTGGGAAGGGAGGTGGTACATCCTGCAATAGCCCAAACTACCATCTAACCCTATCTATGGGTATCAACTCATGCTCTCCCATGTGATGCCCCTCTATCCATCGAAACCAGTTGCAGCTCATCTAACTCCATGGCCATCCACCCATATGATGGAAAACCCACATAGGGCCTCCAAATAATGTCCATGCGACAACCCCTCTAGAAAATGCATATAATAGGCTACATCATGTGTAGCCCTGTAGCTCTCTACGTGCTCTCCAAGAATCGACACCCAAAGCACCTGTAACCCACTCAAACAAAACCCAGCTCAAATGCATCATCCCGGGGCATACCTAGTGGCCTCACACATACAATGTGCTCATATGCCCAATAGTGGAGAAGAAAGGTGCAACATAGGTGAACCACCACATAATCTCCTATATGCCCACAACTCCTTGTATAACTACACCAAGTATGTTGGTGCCCAAGAAAAATCGGGTCCTCTCCTCCATCATGTCATGGAGGACCCCCATCAATGCCCATGGGAATCTCCCACCCTCTACATCTGGTAGTGTGAAAGCAACATACCTCCATAATCAAAACTACTAGCCTCATCTCCTCTGGATGGGCTGCATACATCTCACCATAGCTCAGAACTGCGCTATGAACCTCATCTCTACCATACCCTCACCAAAAACTATGTCATCAACTCCTCGAAGGCCTCGAGGAGATAGAATACACCTGTTGTCCCACTATCGGTAGGCGAGATCCGATAGACATCCTCTAGGGTGACTGTCAGACTCACCTGTCAGCAAAATGGAATGTGTTGGTCATTGTATCCCATCTATCGATGAGTGTGACCATAAGGCTAGGCTCCCATACTATATTCCTGTAACATCTCACACCTATCAAGATGACATCCATCACATGCCTCCTCCTCATTGGGTGGTGACACTCGATCATACCTACAACAATAAAGGAGGTACACGATCCCTCATCATCTAGCTTCTCTCTAGCCTACGCATCCACCACATTACAAACATTATTCAACTTTCCTTTAACCAACATTTCCCTCCACCCCCACCTAACCCCTAACAAACCTAAACCCATCACCCACAAACCCTCAACCCTCCCTAAACCTCACCCCCAAACCCTACCCCTACCTAAACCCTTAACCTAAACCCTCAAACCCCCTCAACCCTAAAAACCCTAAACCTAAACCTCCCCTAAACCCAAACCCTAAACCCTAAACCCCTCCAACCCCTAAAACCTAAACCCTAAACCCCAAAACCTAAAACCCTAAACCTAAACCTAAACCTAACCTAACCTAAACCCCAACCCCTAAACCCTAAACCCTAAACCCCACCCTAACCCCAACCTAAAACCTAAACCTAAACCCCCAACCCTAACAAACCTACACCCTAAATTCACTAACAAGTCACTTGTCACTCTCTAACTCGACACTCGGTCCATGCTAAAACTAATCATCGGTTCTTCAATCCTGATTGATGTCGGTATATATATAGATCGACGTCACCATACCTCAACCGTGTCGGTCACATTTTTCTATGCCCAAACCCAAACCCCCATTTTCTTCCCCCATTTCTCTCCCATTTCTCCTAGACACCTACCCAAACTTCCCCAAATCCCTCCCCAACCCTATTCAACCTACTTATGCCTTTTCCCACCCCTCCTCTCTCACCCATTTTAACCACCAAATTTAAAATTCTCTACCCTACCCACACCCCCTGACCCATATTCCCTTCTACATTTAACAACAATACATAGAAAATCTTAGCTCTTACCTCATCTCGGCATCACCTCCGTGGTGGCACATCCAGCCACTATGTTGGTGGTGGTCCACCCAACCCCTCTCCTACCTCCACCATGTAACACCTCTACCTCCAACCTCTCCACCAATCCACTCACTCTCTGATCTCTGTGGGCCCATCTACCTGACTCCTCTCCCCACCCGATCTCTCCACCTCACCTCGGTATAGGTCCCGTGTACTTCTCTCACAAAAAATCACAACTCATTCATTTAATGCTCTATCATTTTCCAAAAGTCAAAAATGTACAAATGAATCCATATTATATGGATTTTTCCTTTTTATATACCCACATCGACCTGATGGTGTCGGTTATACCTAGACCAACATCGGTCCTGATGCCCTAGCAAACCATGGTTGGTTGTACCTAAACCAACATCGGTCTTGTGCCCTAACAAACCATGATCGGTTTACCTAGACCATCACCGGTTAAGTATGACCGACATCGGTTACCTATCATACTCCTGTCAATACCCTTTCCCCATTTCCGACCAACATTTACCCTTCCCCGCCACCATTTGACCTTACCCACCCTTATCACAACCTACCTCCAAGCCTACATTACCTATCCCTATCCTTAATTACATTTAGGGACTTGTTATTTTACCCATACCTCGGCCCTACCCATGTCATGACCTAGCTACCTAGACCTGGAAACATTGTTAGTGACCTGTGAACTCATGTGCTCGCTATACCTTGTGACACTATTACCATGTTGTTTGACCTAATGACCTTACCTTGCCTATTGTCATGTTGTTTATCCTGACCCAACCTTTGGTGTACGGAACATACCTAAACATTCCTGCACCTGACCTACGTTGTGTTTCCACACCATATCCTATGCCTTGGATACCAAATCACTTCAACCTTGTTTGGATAAACCTATCGACCTTGGATGATGTAGAGTTTGCAAGCTCTTCAACTTGGAGACCATGTCACAGTTTATAACGTGTGTGTGTTTGACTACCACTACCTTTGACCCTAGCCCATTTACTTGTTTGCCTATTTTTGACCTCTACCCTTTCCCACATTCACCCACATCTACGCTCCTTTTCACCACATCCACCTTTTATCAAACCACTCACCACTTCCATCTTCCACCTCACCAGTTCTGGTTTGAGGGGGATCACCTTCACCCACACATGGGGCACCCACTTCTTATTTTTTTCAGCATCACTTACCAATACAAGCTACGTGACAAAAAAGGCAAATGTAGACACCTAAATTTGGTTACATTCCCCTTAGCCCCTGATCGGATAACCAACTTAAACATGGGCACCTAACCATGGCCCCCTTTCACCCCACATTAATAATTAATTTAATTATTTTAATTAAATTAAATACCCATCCTCACAATATCCATTATTTTATTACCTTAATTGACCTAATTTCCACCTCACCTAGACACCTCATCCAACCACCTCACCCTAGACCTATTCTTGGCATGTTTCCATAACTAACAATAACTAAGTCTTACTTGCCTTAATGAGCTAAGATTTGGTCTAACCCTAAAATCAATGCCTAAGATTTCTCTAACCACATTCCCACTCATTAGAAGGGAAGCTTCCATTCTGATCCATGACAAAAACAAACCAACTTGGCCCAAGAAATTAGAAAGATCTACCCATTTTAGTAAACCTAGGGAATCCCACCTTAACCGACGCATCGACCCTAAACCCTAAACCGATGCATTCAATAAGATGAACCATCATCGGTTACCATTTATTCACCTTAGCAACCTTGTTTGAGAGGTTGGCACATTCGAGACCAGAGGAGAATGAGATCAGAGCTGCATGCAAGTAGAACCAACATCTTTCCATGTATCCAAGCATCCAGAACCATCATCCAGATAGATCTAGGAGCATTGCACCCATGGTAGCATTCCGGAAGCACTTTGCATGACACCAAACACCATTCCTCCAATCAACCATCACCTCCATCCAACCATCGAACTTGCATCACAATAAGTATCTTGTTAACCAACATTCTTCTATTTTTGTTCTAGTAGGCTTTGTTACTTCTTATTATTAGTTTCTACTTGAACTCTCACTTCCCCACCATTTATCTCCATACAAGTTTGATCATTCCTTCACCCACACCATAAAATCACCCATACCTACCATTGATAGACATCTCTGAGTATTTCCAACACCTCCCCAGACTTACACCCACTCCTCACCATCCCCAAGTCAGTCTCAGACAAATCCCTAAACCATGAAATATTGAGTTATTGAAAATCCACAGTAACCATCGTCGGTTATTACTAAACCATCATCGTCGGTCATACAAGACCGACACTCGGTCTCTAGTGTTTTATACCTTTCCCAAAAAAAGCCAAACAACCTCCTACCAATTGACCTAAACAACCCAAAATCAGACCCTAACCAGACCCAATACCTTGACAGTTACCTCCTCCTTTAGATCTAACTATAACCTAGCTTGTTGTGATTGGATTTTCTTATTGTACTTGAATGAGATACCTAAATCATATCAACTATAATAGGAATTTATTTATTTCTCACATTAATTTGTTTTAAACAATGGATTGACAACCATCTAGGAAGTATCACACTTCCCGGAACTAGCATACGCTAGGCAGTCCACTGTCATATATCATTTAACTTCTTTTTTGTGGTCTTGTTTTCTATTACAGGTAGTTCCTCCTAGCCAAAAGGAAGCTCTCACAATCGGCACTAGATCAAGAAGTCGAACACACACACAACCAACCCATTTAATAGGTATTCCTCCTAGCCCATAACCTTCTTGGGTACATTTCTAGGTCCTAATCACATACCACTATTTATAAGATTCATAAGTGAGAAAACTAGTAATTGATATCTATCTTTGGCCTCTTTTCTATCTTTTTGGTTTCCTCTTGGGTCTTGCACACCCCATAGCCTAATCTGATCTTCATTGCCTTATATTTATTGACTATGGAAACCAATGCCCAACCAGGATGCTAAGCACAAACGCCCTCATCCCCTTTGGATGCCCTATACCTCTTTGTATCTAACTCACTGTTTGGGCCTATTTTATCTTTTGGGAATTTGGTTTTCTTATGGGTCTGCCTTTTAGTTTTCAATTAAAAAATTAAACCAAGGGAATCATATAAATACAAAGCTATGTGACCATAATAAAGGAACAAGCTCTAAGCATCTATTATCATTACCTAATGTTTCATCTAAAGGTATTCTAGGAGCATTAAAGTATTCATCTATATTCATTCAAGGGACTGCATTTTATGCATACATGCATAGGAGTGGAAGTTCATTTTGTCATCCACACATCTACTTACATTGCTACATCTAATTATTGTTCAAAATCAAGTGCAACTTTCATAAGAGATTTCTAGGGAATGATTTCTACACACACATATAAGAACTACATGGAGTCGAGATGTAGTGAAATGCTTAGTTGTAAGTTCACTTTGTCGGTGACTACCGAGGTCAGTACGACTCCCCATTTATATTTTTTTATTTTTAGGATTTGATGTGTTTGGGGTTTTGTAGGTTATCTTTGTCTTTGTAGGTTACAAGTGAATTTTGAGGACATAGTACGACATACAAGTGATTAACAACGAAGGTTAGTGACCACCTTGTGACATAGGAAAATTTAGATTTTAACCATTTTTATAGTCACAAAGCGCACTGTACGATAGAAAAGTGACATGTGAGCATGAGAATCTACAAGTAGCTCTTCTTCGTACTTGACCTCCCGAGGTCGTGCCAAGACAGCCGGTGGAAATGGAATATATGTGGATACAGACAAACTAGTTGGGAAATCTTATATCCTCAACATGCAATAAAGGGATCTATGAATCTAAGGAAAAGAAAGCTCTCCTAACCTGAATTGGTGTAATGGATCATTCAGATATAATAACTACTTGGAGGCTCTAATCAACGTTGAGCTCTACCGAGATCCTATCTATTAGCTATTGGATATGTGGAAAATGAACCTGGAGTTTTACAAAACAAAGGTAAATCCAATCATGTCGTGAGTTTTCCCCTCGCTTTGATTTCTCCATTCCCTTGTGTTCTCGTGAATCCAAAAAGTGTGAATGTGATAGCATTAGCAAAAGAAGATACTCGAACAATGGCAGCTTTGGATATAAATCAATACAATGCAAGTAAGAGAGGGATAGTGCAAGTGAACAGAGATTGACTATGCGATTCCTAATAGGATTTATTACGGGGATACAACGCAAATGTACCAAGAATTCTGGGATGTATTTCTTGTGACAAAACAACAACCTGCAACTCTAAGATTATTAAATGAACTCTAATCTAGAACTGAAACTATCTTATTCTAAGTTGACTATGTATGATAAAAATGGAGCAAAGTGAAAGTGTGAAGATCAAATGATCTCTAAAGTAGAAAGGAGAGGCTGAGAATTCATGTAAAATATAAACCTATTGAAACTTATGGAAGAACTTCAAAACACACTGAATAATAATTCATAGAGGGAGAGAGGCCATTTGCTTGAAAAGAAGTTGGGTATTTATAGCATTTGGATTTACTAGAGGGTAAGTTTGAATTGATCTCTTCTAATATAAAAATAAAAATCACTATTTACGAGGAAGCCAAAACATAAATGCAAGCAATAGAGGTTGAGAAATGTGGGTGAAAATTGAATTTTAATGTTTGAAGAGATCGTCGAATGTTTTGAAAACGTGCGCATGACCACCACCACATGCAGAGAGGCGCTTCAAGACCGCCACTCTATCCCGGGCAAGGGTCAAGGGACCGCCACCCGTAGGGTGGCGGCGTCCCAGTAACAAAGACCAAAATTTAAGGAAAAAGGGGGCAAAGGTTAGAAAAAAACATGCAAAAGGTAGACAAGGCTTTTGGGATGCAAATGTACATTCGGCGAGCTTTTCTAGATTTCAACACCTTGTGAAGAGATCTGAATCATCATTGGGGTCTCTATAATCTCTCTCCAATAGTACAATACCTACATTTTTGGGTACGTACATATTTCCCCCTCGGAGAAGTGTTTTAGCCATGAAGAGGCATAAAACGGTGGGTCCGAGTATGGCAGTCCCGAAATGGGGAGTTAGAAGCTATACCTAACACACTGTGTGCTGAAATGTTGCCATCCAAATTCCCACTATCTACAAAATGAAAAAGGGACTCAAGTGTAGATAGATAAAATAAATCAAAAATAAATACTAAATTAAAATGAAATAAGGACTTACCATTTGTGCGAGGATAAGAACTTACCTCCGTCGACACTCTAACTCTGCGTAAAAACACTCCAAACAAGATTAAAATACTATATATATATATATATATATATATATATATATATATATATATAAATGAGCTCATTTTACTATTCATTTTCATGCGTTGATTTGGTGTTTTTGAGCTCTGGGACCTACGATAACCGTTTCAACGAGAGTACAAATAAAATGTTCATTGGGAGATCGTGATCATGCCTCCAAGAGTAGGACATCGACCCACAAAGTCTCAGGTTAGTTCTTCTCAATTTATCATTTTTAAACCTAAAATGTAAAAATGTTGAAATCTTTGTCTTGGGGGGATTATTTTTGGAAATGTTAGTTTTAAATGAGTCTCTAGGGGAGCGCGCATAGGGTAGGTCTTTATTTTCTCAAAAACGATGTATTTTTACCTTTTTAGTGTTTTAGGGCTTTGAGGGTGTTTGCTAATTTGAGACAAGACCACCACCTTATGATGGTGGTGGTTACAGACCGCCAAGCATCGGAAGGTGGCGGTTACGGAACCACCACTCTGCATAGGGTAACAATTCAAACAGAATGCAAAAAAAGATGTATTTTTAATTGTTTTTGCATTTTTGACATTGTTATATGTTCTTGATGATTTTTCCAGTTGGATTATGTTACTAACTTACTCTTTTTCTCTATTTTGGGTGGATGTAGAAGAAGGAGGAGTATATTAGATGGAGTAGAGAGAGGGAGTGTGATTGGCTCCCAGCAGTGTTAGAGGCACTGACCTAGATAGAGTGAGACACTCTGTAGAGGGCCAGTATCTGGAGGATCACACAAGTTCCTCATGTTGTGCCTACTAGTCACATATTGTGTGACTTATTTTCATACTGGGATGCAGACCGGAATACCTTCTGGTTTCTAGGTGTTAGGGGTGAGTGGACTATCACCTTGGAGGATGTATATCGCATACTGGGGTTCTCGATTCTTGGGAGGTGACTCTCTTAAGATAGTAGTATCCAGGTCTCAGATAGTTTAGTGGGCTACTATATGGGTGATGTTGTTGTCTCCATGGGCTCGAAGAAGGGGGTGAAGGTCCGTTATATTTCTTCTTCTCCTATCCCTATGCTCTGCAAGGCTATTATGGGTATCTTGGCCTTGCGGTTGATTAGGGACAAGGGAGGGGATACTCTCTTATACTGTTGGGCTCCCATTATTGCACAGATTGAGGCCCATGGCCATGTTTATGCTTGGGGATTAGACATTCTTGGGACCACCTATCATGATTTATATAGGGTGGTCAGATTACAAGGGCAGTCATTGAGTCACCCTACTCTAGTTATGAGTTGGGTGTATGAGCGCATCATTCCTTATGGGAGAGGTGTATAGGCAGAGGATCCAGGGGCTATCAGGGTAGTGAGGTGGATAGGGATGATTGTACTTAGGACACCACACTAGCCAGTGGCTTCCCTTACTATTGCAGACATGGAGGCCACTCCTTATTAGGCCATGGTAGGGTTATGGGGAGAGGAGACACATACACTAATCACCTGCTATACTACAGGTCAACTGATAGACAGGACGGGAAGTTGGAGATCCACCTCTTTGACAGAGTACCTTAGTAGTTTAGCCTCCCTACACTAATATGTTTCCTCCAGTAGAGGGTTAGTATACGTGTCTATTCGTGAGGTCGAGAGGAGGTCCTAGAGGCCGTGGTTGGATTGCAGCTTACTCCTGGAGTTCCCATTGTAGCTAGGTAGGTGATTCATGCTCAAGGGGCATCTGGTGCTTCTCGAGCACCCTTACTTCGATCGTGGCTGATCCTATTCATAGTGGAGAGGGAGATGAGCCCATTGATGTGGACTTAGACTCTAAGGAGTTCACCAGAGAGGAGACATGAGGAGACAAGCAGGTGGGGATGAGACCGGTGGGACACAGTGAGGAGGATAATGATTCTGAGTGGCATGACACTCGTGATATCTTGAGGGCCATGAGGGTGGAGGAGAGTCTAGAGAAGGTGAACTTTGATCTCGAGGAGTTGCCTTCTTAAAACTTAGGGGGAGATGATGAGTTTGTGGCAGGACATCACTTCTTTCCAGATTTGAGGGAGGTTCCTTAGTCCGCAGTAGCATTTGTAGCAGGCGCAGATCCTAGGGACACTACCTAGATGCCTAGAGATATGAGTGAGTTACTACTCTTTTCTTGATTTTGTTTTAGTTAGAAATTTTTAGTTGATATTTCCCTTTTGTTGTTTTGTTTGTTTTTGACTTTATTTTTGATGATTTTCTAACTTGTTATTTCTCTTTTTATTTGCACCGATTGCTGAGGGATGGCGAGACTTGATTCACCTAGTGTGTGCAGACACCTTGTTGCTCCCTTTAGAGAGTACTTGGGCTGAGTTTATCATGACGTTGGAGAGCCCTCAGGAACCGACCGACATACTTGATGTTTTTCCTCTCGTATGGAAGGCGACAAAGTTAGTGACCTCTCTTCGTATTGAGCTAGTGAGATATAGGACTACTGAGTGCTTGATGAGGAGAAGCCATTCTCATAGTGAGACTACAATTACTGGCCATGATCGTGAGCCCTCGGTTCATTCAGATCATCGTCATAGTAGGAATCCTAGATGCAGGTTGTGCACCCTCTGAGGGATCCCACAGGGATTGAGAGATCATGGTGTCTTTTTGTAGTGATTTTTGTTGGATGTTTATACAAGTGTTTTTGTACTTTTCGGCTCATTGAGCATTTTGACCATGCCTAGTGCATGATGGCATTATATATAAAACATTATATATATATATATATATATATATATATCTCTTTTTGGATTTAGATCGTCTTGTATCTAAAATTTTGTGATTCGTTTCCCATGTGTACACTAGATGTTTTTTAGAATCTTTGTTTTTATATGCTTTTCAGAATGTATGCAATGGATGACAAGTGATAACAAATGTTAAACATAATGTTTCTATTTTTGTAATACTGATATATGATGATGCAAACATATTGTAGTATTGAAATTTTGGCTTCTTTGGGCAATGTTCATTGCTTCTTCTTATTTTGGCAAAACATGATGAATATATAGTGATAATGAGATGAACTTGCCCCACTCCCAACTCCACACAACTAGTAAGATGCGAGGGCTCAACACCAAGAGTTGGGAAGGGCATAAATTGTATGAGTTTTGACCGAATGGAAATGATGAGAGAAAGACAAGGTATTGACAGAAATCAAATTCAAACTTGCATACTTACTCTTACTTGAAACTACTACATAGTTTAAAATGTAACTTATTTTCTAGTTTATCTAGACTTAGATCCATGGATGGCAACTTGGTTGAAAAATATGGTTTTGAGGATTTGATCTCTTTGCAAATTGGATACTTAATTTCACTTAACACATTTTGCTTCAAAATATTAATATTCACTAATTTGTGTGAATGGACCCCCTACACCCCGTCTCATGCTACTGGTAGGAAGCATGGGCTT
This sequence comes from Taxus wallichiana var. yunnanensis, assembly GCA_018340775.1. NCBI lineage: Eukaryota > Viridiplantae > Streptophyta > Pinopsida > Cupressales > Taxaceae > Taxus > Taxus wallichiana. The sequence continues at coordinate 27,375,996 of CM031236.1, read as the reverse complement.
ATCACCGAAGGTAGGACATAGGCGAGTAAGGGCACTTCTTTCCTTTCTCAACCTTGCATCACCAGTAAGAGATGTGGGCTCATCACCGAAGGTTGGTGGGGCAAAGAAGTGTGTAAAAATAAAATATTCTATTTTGTTTAGTATTTTTGATTTAACTTGACATTTTTGATTTGTGACTTTGGAGTATCCTTGTTTCAAAGAGATGTAAGAAGGATAGATGTGACACCAAGAAGCTTCTAGAATAGACCATAGGTAAGAACAACTTAACCAAGTAGAAAAGAATGAGTATGACCAAGTATGTAGGCCTTGGTATGGTTTTTGTCAAGACTTTGTCTGTTGAATTGATGAAATGATTTCGAAACTATTTGATGATATTATGAAAATTGAAGAGATATGATTTGAATGTTTTTCCAATATTTTCAGAAGCTTGTAATGAATTTCTTAAGAATAAGTTCCTTGACCACAAAATTTACGAAATGAGTGAACAAAATGAAACAACTAAGTGATTAAATGCAATGCAGGTAGATATAATATACAAATGGTGACGTTGATGACCTATGCGTAAAACCGTTTAAGATGCAAGGATTTGACCATTTAATTTAATTCCTCACCTTCTAATGTACACAAGAGATATGTACTATTTCGTAGTCTTTCATGACTAGGTATGGGCCTAACCACTGGGCCGGATTTTCCTTCCTTCGCCGATTTTCTTATCAATCTGCTATCTAGTCTTAGAACTAGATCTCCCTCTTATATTTATCACTCGTAGACCTTTTTGTTATATTGCCAACACATCCAATCAGCATAGGATCTATGCCATTATTCAGCATTTAGCCTAGCCTCATCAAGGCTTTCTAGTTGAGAGAGGTGTGCCTCTCTATATGATTCTTCTCCCAAAATCCTTTATAATGAGATGCACGATTGGGTATTTCAACCTTAAGTGGGAGAACCGCTTCTACCCCAAATACTAATGAGAAAGGGGTTGCCCTTGTTGGTGTTCTTATTGAGGTTCGATGGGCCCATAAGGCCGGGTAAAATTTTAAATGCCAATCCCGTTTATTCTCCTTAACTATTTTGAGGAGAATAGCTTTGAATGTTTTGTTTGTGGCTTAGGCTTGTCCATTGGCTTGAGGATAGTAAAGAGAGGCCGTATGATGATTTATCTTGAATTTACTTTGCATAACTTACTTGACTTCATCATTCTTAAAGGAAGTGCCATTATCTAAAATAATGACTTACGGGACACTCGTACCTATAAATGATTTGATTCAAAATAAACTTAGCGATTATAGAACTGGTATGGTGGTGAGAGGTGTGGCCTCTACCCATTTGGTAAAATATTATGTGGCCGTGATTATAAAGTTATGGCCATCTGTTGATGAGGGAGATAATTTCCTTATCAAATCTAGGCCCCACGTGGAAAAGGGCCATGGGGTTGCGATTGGTTGCAGAGCTCAGTCTTTGGCATGTGAATATCATGAGAGAATTCTTGGCATTTATGACACTTGTGCACAAATTCTACTGCGTCATGTTCTAGAGTGGGCTAGAAATAGCCCATCCGATGTATTTTACGAGCAGTGGCATGACCACCAAAGTGGCCTCCAGATATCCCACTATGGGATTCATAAAGAATCTTTTTGGATTCTTTAGTGTCAACGCATCTTAAAAGCATTCCATCAAAGGCTTTACGATAGATCACTTGTTCTAAAATGACATATTTAGCACCGATAATGTGTAACCGCCTTCTTTATTGCAATGTGGCACCTTTTGGGTACATATGGTCCATGATAAAATTGATGATGTCAATGTACCAAGGGCATGTAGAGATGGGGGGTCTTGTTTCAACAAAGTATATGCATTCATCAGGAAAGTCTAGATCTACCGTATCACCTCCATCTAACGATTTTCATCTAACTAGTCTATGATGATTTGTCCCTTAATGATTTTTGGTTTATAAATTTTAATTCAAACTCACCCATTAAGGTTATGAAACGTCCAACATTTTTAGATAAAGACCCTTGCGTGAAAAATGTCCGTAAATGATCTTTCTTTACAATGACCCTTGTTTCTTGATTTAACATGTAATTTATTAAACATTTCATTGCGAAGATTATCCCAAGGAATTATCTTTCTACCTATGTGTAACATGTTTCATAATCAAGCAACATCGGCTAATGAAATAGACTTCACGTTCTCATTTATCATTATTTTCTTGAGCCAACATACAAGCTAGCAAGACATCGAGCCCGCAAATACATGATCAAAGGATGATATGGTCTAGGAGGCATTAGCATGGGAGGGGACAATAAGAAGTGTTTAACTACTTCAAAGGCCTCATTGCATTCTTTTGTCCAATCGATGTTACAATATTTCTTTAATAAATTGTTAATTGGATGAACAACAAAACTTAATTCTGGAATGAACCTTTGAATTGCACTGAGTTTCCCAAGATATGATGTGATACCAGACTCATCTGATGGTGGAATCATTTCAAGAACAACCCGAATTTTGGTTGGGTTGACATCAATCCCTCATGATGATATAAATGTAACTCAAATTTTTCCTCTGTCACACCAAATACACATTTCTCTGGGTTTAATGTGACACCATATTCGATCAATTGTGAGAGAATGATACAGAGAACTTCTAGGTGATTGCAATGCTTCTTGGCCTTGGCCAATAAGTCATCTACGTAGGACTCCACAATCTTATGAATAAGGTCATGAAATATGTATGTCATTTCCTATTGGTATGTAGCACCAGTGTTCTTAAGACCAAATGGCATGATAGCATAAAAATAAGTTCCCCAAGGAGTTATAAACATGGCCTTGGATTGATCTTCCTTAGATATTTTAATCGATTATACCACGAGAACCCATCCATGAGGGATAACGGTTCAAATCCAGTTTGTTGCATCAATAATAACATCGATGGATGGTAACGGGAAGTCATATTTGGGATAAGCTTTGTTAATGTCCCAAAATTCTATGCAAATGGGTATCTTCCCATTCTTTTTGAGAACAGGGACGATATTAGATACTCATTGTGAATAGTCGACTAGTTTGATGAATCCCACTCGGAGAAGTTTCATTACCTCTTCTTTTACCATGAGAGACACTTTTGGTTTCATTGGTCTCAACTTTTGTTTAATTGGCTTTGCATCTGTATTTGGTGACAAGATTATGTACCGTGATATGTGGTGTAATTCCCTGTCATTTCTTTGTAATTAAATGCGAAAGCCTTTTGATGTTCCTTGAGGATCTGAGTATGTATTTCTATCTCTTCTAGAGTTAACAAGGATCCTAACTTCAAAATCTTTGGTTCTTCCTCCATTCTAATATTTATGTCAATTGTCTCTTCAATTAAGGAAGTCGTTGCCTTCTTCAAATTCAAAGGGGTCGGGAGGTAGTTCCAAACTTTCCCCATTCTCTACCTCATAGATATCGAGATCCTTTTGTGGGGAGATTCTATCATGGGATTTCCAAAATAGGAAGAGGAATGTGGGATTAGGGAAAGATCCACTATGTGATGAGCGAGATGTAGCTCTGCATAGGTGTTTAGATATTCAAGAGTGACTCTATCGCTATCAAAGTGATCTAGGATAGAAAACTCATTCTCAGCTTCTATACGTGTCAGAAGTGGGTTTGTTGGTATTTTACGCACCAATGGTTCAGTACAAAGTGATACCATGAAACTTGTATTTTCCAACTCACTACTTGGAGTGAAATGGGAAGATGAAGTTGCTATTGAATCCATGAGGAGGTTACTCGTTCTCGTGGGATTGCTTCGATTGATATGAAGTCGAATCCTTTGGTTAGATCTAATACCGCCATTAAATATATTCGTAAGTGTTTAGCTATAGTCTCATATACTTCGAGACATGGATTATGACTAGTTGCATGAGTCTCCTAGTACTCTAATGTTATCAACACCCATCCTTTTGGCTATGATAAGGCCAAGAAGGATGGATTCATACTCACCCCATTATTTGTACATTCAAAGTTTAACTTAAAGGTAAAAGGTAGGATCTTTCCCTCAGGAGAAGTAAATATCACACTTGCCCCAGCTCTAAAACAACATCTAGGTCCATCGAAGTGGAGAGTCCAATATTTGCTTGGAAAAATGGATGTTGGGACATTCCTCGCATCTGTTTCTTCAACCTCGGTTACTTCTACCATATAAACTTCATCGATGGAAGGGAACCAATTCCTAGGGTGTACCCCATACGCATGGAATCAAATGGTAGGAGAATAGGTAAATCCTTTTCTAGCAACTTGAATTTTTTTACGGTAGTCCCTAATGATACCAGTTCTATGATGTTAGTCTCATTTTTGAGTACTGGAATGCCTTCGACTAGATTCGTAATTTCTAATTCTGTTGTAGGTATCAAATTTTCTTCTGGTTTTGCATTGATTGGTTTGTTAAGTTGATTCATTGGAAGTTCAAACTCAAAGTGAACACCTGGTCTCTTCTTCAAATCTAGAAGTCAGTATATCGAATGGTTTTAGGTCACCTTGTGCCACAAATATTTTCCCTAGGTGCAAAAATCTTATTTCCTGGGATAATGTGCAAGGGATTGCATTCATGTGGTGTATCCATGGTCGATCGAGGATCTCATATTATAGTTGGTTTCCCTATCTATAATATAAAATTTAGTGAGGACTGTCTTAGGTCCTAAGGTGACTAGTAAAACTATGGTCCCAATTGAAGTGGCCTTGAGGCTATCATAACCTCTTAGCGTGTTTCATGTTGTGGAACAATTTGTTTCTCCATATCCTAGTTTTTGAAGAAAAGAAAAGGGGACTATGTTAACTACCGCCCCATCATCAATCATTGCGTGCTTAACATAATTATTGTAAACCATACCTATAAATGTAAGGTTGGATCACCTCTACGTGTAATTTCAACATTTGTTGGCATTTTGCTTATATCAAATATAAACTCAGTATCCCTATCTAGCTGCCCTGGAGGGTAGACATCAAATTCTACATGGTTTACTTGCATTTTAGGAGGAGGAGTGATGTTAATTAGATGACCAAGACCTAATGCTTCTAAGAGAGCATCCCTATGGGTGGGAGATTTCTTCAAAAATATAAGAAGGAAATGTGAGAGAAGGTCTTTGTTAGGTCATTAATTAAATCGTAAGTGCCTATGGGTTTTACCAATGTTTGTTGAATGTTGTCTGGTTTTAGCGAATAGGTTGGAACTGGCTGAGAAGAGTAGTCTCATGTTCTTGTTATAGTTTCTACTGGTAACTCAATGTCTAATTCTACTAATCCAACTATCTTGGTTTGTGGTTGAGTTCCTAATTGGGGTGTGACCGGTGGATTTAATGAAGTTGAGGCTTCATGATCGTTATTTCCTGTCATAACACCCTTATTTGTTTTGTTTGGATCCAACTTGTTATTATTATAATGATTTGGGAGTGGATCATTAAAAATCTTGAGGGGAAACTGTCCCTGTGTATGTGTTTGGCGTGGGTACTACAAAATTTTCCAAAAACATATCTATAAAGAGTTGTCTTTGGTCTTCTGGAAAATGTTGCATGAATTTATTGTAGTCACGATAAGTCCTAGTATCATGGCCTTGAATCTTGTGGAAACCACAATACAAGTTGGGATTATAGTTTTGAGGTTGTTGATTCGAAACTGCTGTGGTCCAAAATCCTAATTAGATTGCTGGTTATTAGAGTTAGAATTTTGAGGCTGCTGCCTTTGGTTTTGATTTTGATATCCAGTTGGGTTTCGATTTGGACCTTGTGTCGGATTTTTGTTGTTGTTGTTTTTGTTGTCGTGATGGACGATTAAAATCCACCACGTTGATTGTTGGAGTAAAGTTGTTATTTCACTGATTGTTAACGGGTGGTGAAATGTTTATGACATTTTCCCTTTTAACCTGGTTTGTTACTCCATCTGTTGTAACCCCACGGTTTTTGTTAAGGATCTTGGGTCCTTGATTGGTATTCCCGCACTAGGATAGGTCGTAGTGTTTTGATTGGGAGTGATTAATTTCCCATTTGTTCCATATGTCTTATGACCACTATCTATTGCCGCTTGATCTATTCAGAGAGCACTCTCGAGTACTTCATCATAAGTCCTTAGTGGGAACTTCTAGACTTCTTCCTTTATCTCTCTATTGAGGGAATGAAGGAATAAGTCACATAGTTCCATTTGATCCATGTTTGGAGCACTTGCTGATGAGTAGAGGACTGTACGCCATCTTTGGATAAAATGAGCAGCAGATTCATTGTGCTCTTGTTTAATGTGAAGGAATTCCCTGATCCCTGTTCTTAACAATTTGTTCATGTCAAAATCTTTGATAAAATTTGACACAAGTTGTTTGAATGAGTGTATCAAGGCTTCAAGTATTCTGTAATACCAATCAAGGGCAATACCCTCTAAGGTTTTATGGAATATCTTGGCAACAATCGCATCCCAAGGGAGCAATTCTCGAATGGCCGTGGCATAGGCCTTGATATGTGCGTTTGGATCTCCCTCCCCTTTGTATTTGGGAAAATTGGGAAGATGTCTTGGAAGCATGACACTTTGTATGGTGAAATCTAGAGGATCTTTTAAATATTCTAAGTAAGTCCCTACCACATAGGTTTCAACCATTGATGGTGCCTACTAAGGGGGTGGAGGTGGAATGGGTTGTTGATATGGCATAGAATATGTATTTGTAGGGACATAAGGAAATACCTATGGTTGAGTGAACATCCTGGGAGAGGAGAACATGTCTCCATGTGTTGATTTTGAATAAATGTTTAAGTAGGGAGGAACATTGGTCTGGTATGGATTGTTTGGTGCTAAGCCGAGAGGTTTCATACTTTCAACCGGAGAAGCATTTGAAAACGTGTTTGTAGTTGGTGTTTATTGTAGATAGTTATATGAATGTTGAGGAGGCATGCCTAATGTGCCTGTTCCTATGAGGAGGTCAACTTGGCTAGGATGATGCGGAGGGTTGGGGATTCTTGCTTGCCCGAAATGTGAATTTTGATTTGCTTGAGCAAGTTCTAATCCTCTAACCTTCTCAACTAAGGCTGAGATGACCTTGATTGGTGAAGACATAGTGTTTTTCCTTAATGGCGGTTGTTGTATACCTTGAGGTTGTAGAGGTGTATGGTACCCTGCTATGAATTTATTATTACCCTTCCAAGCTTCACCAAGGGTGTTTCCCATAGGTGGAGGGATGGGGGTGTTTTCTTGGAACATGGTATCGGGTTGTGTTTGCAAAATTCCTATAGGTGGGTACATTTTTTAGAAGTTTTGTTCACTTTTAGCATAGCGTGCTAAATTCTCATCATCCAAAAATGGGAGTGGATCTAACCGTCTCGATTTATGGTCCGAAAAAACCCAAGGAGATGAAATGGATTCTCCAATAAACGTCATATTGTTAGAGCCTAAAGGCTCTGGTTGTTGTGTTTGTGTGAGCTAATCGAACTCCTTAATTCGAACAAAGAACTAGAACTAGTTCTTTGAGGAGGAGTTTGTGATGACAAGTAATTACTTGAATAGTTGTCAGCCCATGCAGAAAGTGAGGGTGACGGTTGTCTATTTGTTTGAAAATAATGTGATTCGAGACCTGAGAGAGGTCTGCCATATGCATCATATCCTAACATATTCGAGGGGTATATAAATACCCGCAGAATAATGGGAAAGAACAAAGGTGGATGAAAGAAATGAAAATAAAATGGGAATAGTTGTTTGTTTCACGTCCGGTTCACCAATTTTGTATGATAAAAAGTGACACATGAGCATGAGAATCTACAAGTGGCTCTTCTTCATACCTGACCTCCTGAGGTCGTGTTGAGACAACCGTGGAAATGGAATATATGTGGATACGAAAAAAATAGTTGGGCAATCTTCTATCCTCAACACACATAAAGGGATATGTGAATCTAAGACAAAGAAAGATCTCCTAACTCCGAATTGGTGTAATGGATCGTCAAATATAATATCTACTTGGAGGATCCAATCAACTTCGAGCTATGCCAAGATCCTATTTATTGGCTATTGGATACGTGGAAAATGACCTATGGGTGCTTTGTGTATATTTCTAGACAAGGTCATGGAAAATGGTAACGAGAGGTGTAATGGATTTGTAATGAACTATGGGTGGTTTTCTACTCTAGCCCATAAAATATTAGCTTGATTGGATTCTATGTTTAATATGAAAAATTACGTTATGATATTTGGCGGGAGTGGTGAGGATCTAAATACCAACGTGTGTAAACCGGTGTTAATACTTAACCGACTAGTAGTCTGTTGGGTTGTGGGACTCGGGATCAAAACCATGAGTTCGTGGTCATTGTGGACCTATTATGGTCATGTGAGGAATCAATCTCTTCTTCCGACTATCCAATGATCATAATCCTTTTCGGTTTCTATGTTTAATACCGGGAGTTATGTGATCTTCTAAGAATACCTTATGGGTGTTCTGGCAACTTGTATACATAATCCTGTGTCTATGTCGATGAGAAGGTATCTTGCATTTGGCTATGGAACTAACGGATCACAACCAAATATTTTTTCTCTTTCGGGTTCTTGTATGGTCATGCAGATATCCTATCAAGTCAATCTATAGTTGGTTTGACTCACCGAATATGTATGCTTTATTTTCTTCAATATTCAATTGTCTCAATTGTTCACTAATTACTTGTAGGTTTATTGTCGTTTGAAAGACCTGAATCCTAAGCCCTTGATCTATATCCGTCAATGTTGTGAAGAGATTTGGCTGAGGTACTACCGGTTTGAACACGTAATCTCTGGGCTCTCTGGGTCCCGTAATTGTCATGCAAGAGATAATTAATACTTTAACTAAAATGAGTAAACTAACTATGAAAGATATATCTACACTATGCTTATATTCCTTTTATTTTTGTATTTTCGATGATGTATATTTGAACGAAATTAAAAGAGCAGTTATTCTAATATATTCAGATAATGGACAATTAATCTAATGACATAATTAAAACAAGCAAGTTAGCCTGATACAGCTATTTGCCTGTGCACTTGTGAATTTATCCTAAATATTTAAATAACTAACTAATCTAATTGAAAAGACCTTCAATCTTACCTCAAAAGTGAGGAATAAATCACATGACTTCTCGAAGATATCATTCCCCACAACTTCCCTAGCAATACTGAAAGTGATCTTAACTGAAATGAAATGATTTGCTACTCTATTTGATATATTGTAACTACAAATTTGATAGTTCAAACCTGAAGTTTTACTGCAATAGTGGTAAATCCAAATGTGTGTCGTGAGTTTTCCCCTTAGTGTGATTTCTCCATTTTTTCTTGTTCTTGTGAATCCAGAAAAGTGTGAATGTGATAGTGTCAGCAGAAGAAGATCCTCGAACAATGACAACTTTGTATATAAACTGAATACAATGCAAGTAAGAGAGGGATAGTGCAAGTGAACAGAGCTTGACTATGCGATTCCTAACAAGATTTATTGTGGGGATACAACGCAAATATACCGAGAATTCTGGGATCTATTTCTTGTGACAAAACAACAACTTGTAACTCTAAGATTATCAAATGAACTCTAATCTAGAACTGAAACTATCTTATGCTAAGCTGACTATGTAGGATAACAATGGAGCAAAGTGAAAGTGTGAAGATCAAATGATCTCTAAAGTAGAAAGGAGAGGCTGAGAATTCATGCAAAATCTAAACCTATTGAAACTTATGGAAGAACTTCAAAACACACTGAATAATAATTCATAGAGGGAGAGGGGCCATTTGCTTGAAAATAAGCTAGGTATTTATAGCATTTGGATTTACCAGAGGGTAAGTTTGAATTGATCTCTTCTAATATAAACAAAGGGAAATCACTATTTACCAGGTGGCCAAAACATAAATGCAAGCAATAGTGGTTGAGAAATGTGGGTGAAAATTGAATTTTTATGTTTGACGAGATCGTCAGAATGTTCTAGAAAATGTGCACAGGATCGCCACCTTACATAGGGAGGCGGTGCAGGACCGCCGCCCCCCGTCCCGGGAGGCGGTCATGGGACCACCGCCCAGGTAGGGTGGTGGTCCTATAACTTAAAGACCAAAATGCAAGGAAAAAGGGGGCAGAGGTTAGAACAAAACATGCAAAAGGTAGACAAGGCTTTTGGGATGCAAATGTACATTTGGTGAGATTTTCTAGATTTTGAACACCTTACGAAGAGATCTGAATCATCATTGGGGTCTCTGTAATCTCTCTCCGGTAGTACAATACCTACATTTTTGGGTATGTACAATGCCCAACAGATGTCTCTGGCACCCAGTGCCTCGACTTAGTCCGGACACCTTGGTCCAGCCTGTTCAATAGTTACAATTTTTTTTTGAGTGTGGTTACGACGCTTTCTTCCTCCTGTTCATCAGTCTTCCAATGCAGAATACTTCTAGATCAGCAGAAAGCAGATAAGTATTTCTATTCCTTCTCTTTCACTTATGGTTTTCATTTGCATTTGTTTATTGCTTGCATCAAATATTTGCTTTATCAGAATCTTATATATTACATGTGACTCTGCAATATCTTAGGTTTTATCATAAATTTCATTTTTAGTAATCATTTGGTGAACCCATCACTCGAGCCCAACCTTGTTTTTAGGTATTTTTTCACCTATTTTTCAAGGATCAATATTATGGACCATTTACTGAAGTCCACCTTCAAGAGCTCAATGATCATCTTCTTTGAACATCCCCAAGATCTAGATCTTCTCTTATTCGCTGTTCGTGAGGAGGCCATTAATATTTTGAGCTTAATGTTCCTACATCTATTCCCACTTTTATGCCTATTGCTACACAACCCCTACTTCCACCCTTCCACCCACTTCTATTGTTCCCGTATTTGTTCCTACCCCCACCAACCACTTCACTCCACCTCTTATTTCTCACATGCAACAAGTCTCTTCCATTGGCACTCAAGACATATCCTCTCTCTATTAGGATCTCCAAGTTTAAATCCATCAAATTAAACAAGCTACTTCTCATGCATTTCCATCTCTTGATTCCAATTTACTCCTTTATACTCCCTTCGCACCTGCCATTTACACTATGCATTTCCTCCAAAATTCATCACTCTTAAGTTTCCCACCTTCAATGGTCATGGTGACCCTTAAGAGCATCTCCGAGCATTTCATGTGGCATGTCTAGATTATGCAGATGATCACACTTTACTAACAAAGCTCTTTCCTCGCAGCGTCTAAGATTATGTTGATGATATAATTTCCAAATCATGACATTGTTCTACACATGCTCAAGATCTCCACACACTCTTCGAATGTTTACAACAATATAAAGTACGCTTAAATCCAAAGAAGTGTGTTTTTGGAGTTACAACTAGCAAGCTCCTTGGATACATTATCTCACAACGTGGAATTGAAATAGATCCCAATAAAATTTGTGTTATTATTAACATTCCTCCACCTCATTATTTGTATTAGTTATTCTCAATGTAAGGAAAAAACCATGCCATCCTCTATTTTGTTGCGCAGCTTTGTTGACAAAACCCAACCATTCACACACTTGATGAAAAAAATACTATGGGATGACCATTTCCAAAGAGAATTCGAACTTATAAAAGCATACCTCTTATATCCACCTATCCTCATACCTTCCATGGTGAGAAACCTTTCTTACTATACATTTTCACCACATTTTTAATTTTAGGAGCCCTTCTCGCGTAATATGATGAATCTCAACATGAGAAGGTTGTCTATTACATTATTTAGAATTTACTCTCTTATGAATGCAATTACATTTACATCGAGAAATTATGCCTTGGACTCATCTTCGTGGCGACAAGTTACACCAATTCCTTCTTAACAATGAGGTTCATATCATCACAAAAGTTGATCCTCTATGATACCTCTTGTCCCGCACACATCTCTCGAGGCGTCTTGTATGATGGGTCATGTTACTTATAGAGTTTGAATTCAAATTCATTCCCAAAAATAAATCAAAGGCCAAGTTATCTTTGATCAACTAGTCAAAGCACCCTCTTGATGCATCACATGTTTGTGATAATTTTTAGACAATTTTACTACTTATGCCATTGATACTGACACTTAGACCATGAATTTATACGTGTCTCATTACCACTCTAGTGCTGGGGCCAATATAGTCTTCATTACTCCACATGGTCATCATCTCCCCTTTGCATACCGCTTAGGGTTTTCATGCACCAATAACATCACTAAGTATGAAGCCCTCATTCTCGGCCTCACTACCACTCAAAAGCTCCTTATTCAAAATATCCACATACATGGTGATTCACAACTCATTATTAATCAAGTGAATGACACATATCATATAAAAGAGGAACATCTAGTACCATATAATAATCTTGTTAAGGATATTTTAGCTACATTTGAGTCTTACTCTCTCAAGATGCTATGACTAGTACAACATCACTTATCCCTCAGGATATCGCTGATGAGAAATCCATGTTTATCATTTGGTACTTGGGGAAACCCTTTACCAATCATTCACCTCTCGAAGCTTGTGTCATCACATGCAGTAATGACCATCCCGAATGGTTCACTCTAATATACAACTTTCGTATCAAAAAATACTCTGGATGACCTCCAACCTCATGAAGCTCATTTCCTGTGATAGGAAACCACATGATATGTCATTATTAGTGTAAATTTATTTAAATGATAATTTGATAGTTGTTTCCTACGATGTCTAGGACTCACACACATCCCCAGTGTTGTATTTAAGGTACATGATAGTCTATGCGGTGGCCACTTCTCCAGCAAGGCTATGTCACTCAAGCTCCTACATCAAGGCTACTATTGGCCTACCATGGAGCAATATTGCCTAGAATACACTAAGCATTGCGATAAATGCCAAAAACATGGCAATATCCACCATGCACCTACATATGAAACTCGGTTGGTTGCTCACCATAGCCCTTCTCTTTATGGGGTTTTGATCTTATTGACATGATAAATCTTGAATCGGCTAATGGCCATAAGTATATTATTACTACCACAAAATATTTTACCAAATGGGTCAAAGAAGTGACACTACAAACTATCATTGGTCTTGATATCTATCATTTCATCACTACTCACATCATTACACACTTCAACATTCCCTTTGCTATTATCACTAACAATGGATCTTCTTTTAAAAATAACAATGTTAAAAGAATCTGCACAAGATTCAAAATTAAACAATCCTTTTATACTCCTTATTACCCATAGGGAAATGGCCAAACAAAGGCCACCAATAAAACCATTGTCAAAATCTTACGCAAGACTATGATACTAGCGGTCATGATTGGCATAGTCAAATCTTATATACTCTTTGGGCTTAATGCACTAGTGTGCATATTCTTCTCCGTAGATATAGAACCACACACTTTGGGTAATTATCTAGTCATGGTTACATGCTAATATTCATATGATTCCTAAGTAAGAATGATACTAATTAACCCATGTATTTGGCCACCTTTCTTTGCTTTATGTTATTACTTTCAGTATTACACCTTTACTTTCTTAGTATTCCTTTTTAGTCTTTGAAATTTGTCATCTTGGACACCAGATACCAATAGGATTTTAGTGACATGCAACCTCATCCCATTTGGGAACCCCTGTCCTCTTTGTACTTTACTCACACTTTTGGGTCCTTTCTATCCGTTTAAGCATCTTATATTTTTGGTAGTCATCCTTTTTGGGGTTAATTACAAAATTCAAGCAAGGGAATCATATAAATATAAAGTTATGTGATCATAATAAAGGACTGAGCACTAATCATTATCTATCACCACCTAAGGTTGCATCCATGAAAGGCATCTAAGCGATCCATTGCATCCATCTAGCTCCATAATAAGGGACACAAGGGTTAGTTTTCTACATCACACTTCATAGGAGGGAATTTCATTCTATTCCATGCACACATTTATTACATTCTACATTTAGCTACTTGATCGTTATCCAAGTCTGCAACCAACACAAGAGAAACCTAGGGCACGATTCCGCACACACACAAATATAAAACTACATTGGGTCCGAGATTTAGTCCATCGCTTAGTTGTAAGTCCACCACCACTGCAGATGAGGATAGTTTGAACCCTCATTTTGCATCTTTCTTTTTTAGGATTTAATGCCTATTTGAGGGTTTTATAGGTCTATACTTCATTGCAGGTTTATTTTGACCTTGGCGATCATTGTGTGAATCCATAACGACAAAAGGTGAACATCAACGAACATCTTGTGACCATGAGAATTCAGGTTTCTGAGAATTTCCACATACCCAAGGACCTAAAATTAGTACCTGGGTGCCCACAGATACCCTTGTCCTTCTCTAAGTGCCTCTGCTAGTACATTCATCAAGATCTGCATTTTTCTGGGTCTATGTGTGATGATTTTGTCGTGGTTTTCACCTAGTTGGCACTTCAGTACACTCTATATTTAATTACGAATCAGTTAAGTACCTTTGTCTCCTCCTTGCACTTGGGGTTTTATAATTTATTTCTTAGCTTGCTTTGGTATATTTTTGTATTTTATTATTGCATTCATTTACTGCCACTATAACATAAAATTAGGCTTGTGTATTTAAATTTTAGCTTAATCATTTTGGTGAACCCCATGCTCAAATCCACCTTCTTTCTAGGGTTTTATTCTTATGACCATCACTCGTAGTAGTTGATTTGGGTTTCTTGAGCATCTTGAGCTTCCTCCATCCTCCCGCAAGGTTTTTAAATTAATCGCCGAGGTATCTACATTCTTGGATGTAATTGAAAATATCTTTTCTAACTCTCACAATGTTCCCCTTCTTGAAATAGAAGCATGATGATAGTGATAAGTCATACGATGAGGATACTAATGTCGATAAAGACCAATTGAACACACTTATTGATTTTCGACAAGCTTTGCATAATAATCCCACCCATATTCCACATATTATTCATACTTTGGTCACTGATAAAAATACTCATGATCTGCCACAACTCCACTTATTTCTAACTCTTTGGCTCCCATGGTCTCCACTCAACCTCTTGCTCTAGTATCCATTCCTACCACTACCGCTCCTATCATTCCACCTAATAATCCTAATGCACAACCTGGTTCCTCTTCGAATACTCCTGATTTAACTTCTTTATATCAATATTTGTAGACACAAATTCACTAGCCGAAGTGTGCCACTTCTCGCGTATCTCCATCTCTTGACACCACTTTAATTCTTCATACTCCTTTTGCACCCACCATTTCCACATATCCGATACCACCAAACTTCAATTTTCTTAAGTTTCCAATCTTTAAAGGCCATGGTGACCTGCAAGAGCATCTCCAAGCATTCCATATGGCTCGTCTGCCTAGATTTTGAGATGATCACATTCTCCTAACTAATATTTTTCCTCGTAGTCTTCAAGATTATGTGATGTGTTGGTTCTATAACCTACCTATTCACTCGATAACCTCTTTCATGCATATGAATATTTTATCACTCTCTTCTCTATCAATATCGGCTCTAAAATTTCCTACGAACAACTTGCACAACTAAAATAAGGGTCTAATGAAAACTTTGTAGACTATGTTTTGTAATACAAAAACAACTTAGCTAAGATATCAAATGTGCTTGTAGAATCTGAGCTTTAGGACTTATTCATTTAGAGTCTATTACCACCTCTCCAGGAGAGTGTTATTTTTGAGACATCTCCCTCATTCGATCACTTATGTCATACTCTTAATCTTCATGAAACTAAGATCTTATCTATAAGAAAACTTAAATATCAAGAGCAAGCCTCATATTCTACACGTTTTCAAAATAAATCAACATTCAAACCATCAACAACCAAGCCAACTAACACAAAAATCATTGTCAATGTAGTATCCACCACTAGAGAGCTTCAATTGCAACCACCTAGGCGTACATTTACAAAGTTAACCATTGCTCCACAAATTATATTACAACTGCTTGAGAGCAATATTATTACACTTCCTCCTCCACTTGAATTAGACCCATCTCATCCAAAAGGTTGGAATTACAATGAGAAATTTTGATGCAACTATCATCAATGTGTGGGACACTCTACAAATAGGTGTTTCAAACTTCGCACCATCATCCAAGATCTTATCGATGAAAACAAACTTGAGCTTCCAGAGCCTTCAAACTCTACGCCAATTAATGAAAATCATAAGCTCAAAATATTCAATAATCCACTTCCAAGACATGACAAGAAACCAACTGACTCTTTAGCTAATCATACATATTACAATGTACATCCTTCTACGTCGGGGCTCTTGATTTCTTAGTTGCTAATACAAAGATGTCTCCTCCAATTATTTCTTTCTCTAACCATGATTATCATGTGGAATTTTCTTCTAATCACTTACACATCAATGCCTCTATTGGATCTATAGACACCTAAAATCTGCTTTCATAATTTTAATGCTAAAGTGGTACTCATTATCCTTTATTTCACCATTTCCATTATAATTAGTGATTTATGCTAATTAACTAACATTTCCCTCCATTTTGGTCAATTAATGACACTTTGTTAATTAACTAACTTCTATCACATTCCGGATGTCAATTAACGACACTTCGTTAGTCATGAATCCTCTTCAAATCAACAATTAGCTATTAATTATCTAATTAAACCTTTTAACAAGAATTTAATCAATAAACCTTCTTATTGGCTAAATACCACTTTCAAATGCTTCGATATCATCAAATTCATCTTCAAACACCTCCAATTAGCCTAAAAAGATTATTCTAGCCTATTAATTACTCTAATTGAGTAATTAAAAGCACCCTCAACTCCCATAAAGTGCTAACTAAAGGTTAACTCACATGTTAACTCACCTAGCTTTGGTTAACTAAACTAAAGTTACTTTATGCTTCATTCATTTGTCCCACATGCACCAAGTTGCAAGCCTTTCCCAAATGGAAAGCCTATAAAAAGGACTAAGCTCCTTCCTCTCAAATTTACACCATGTTTTGAATAACATTAATCATATAAAACATATGAGCCTTACTCTATTGTTAGAATAACTTGCATCACCATTTGCATCCATTTCTTCAAGTTGGTTAGTAAAGGAATATTGGCTTTGTAGCCATTATTGGAGAGGTCCTTTCAACTTCAATGAAGTAGAAAAAACACACACTTTGATTGCTTTTTGATCTTCATAGGTTCAATTCTTGTAGTAATCAATTAAACATAGTAGGAATGCTTGTAGTTTAAATGGTTAAATTCATTTAGATTTCCTTGTTGCATTCCATTAAGCTTTGATCTTGATGTTTCATTTCTAAACTTAAGCTTGGCTCTAGACTATTATGGTGGTAGTCTTTATTAGTTATTTGTTGCAAAAGTTTGGGGTGTTATCATTTGGCATGCCTAGTGGGGCCTTACCCCATTGCATTTATTCAAGCCTTATAGATTAGTTTCAAGATTTTTAAGATTTACTAACCCTCTTTTTACATTAATGGTAAATATCAAATTTTCTTACCTAGTTTAGGTAGGGTTGTTTTGTTTTTCATTCTCTTTACAGGATCAAAGGAGGTGAGGTGTTGTCAAAATTGACCCAAATTGACAATTTTTGATCTTTTGAGAAATTTTCCAAAAATTCCCGTGTTTTTGAACATCTACAGGAAGGTCTCGTGCCTACACTTTAATGACCACACATATGCTTAGATGTCTGTGTATACGTTTAGAAGTCCGCACTACTTCTCTAAAGAACACACATATTCTCCACTATCCGTGTAGGCGTTATATTGTGTTTCCTTGCTCTATAGGATTGGAAATTTCTATCATAGTTTGAGCCCATTTTGGTTTCTTAGCTAGGGAGATAGGAGATTCAGACACATCCATAACATCAACACAAGAAACATCATCATGATCATTTACCATATTTTCATTATCAAAATCAAAACCATCATTAGAAATATTGACAAGATTAAGAGTCTCATAACTATTTGTAGATGCACAGTAAGCATTTTTCCAAAATAACAACATTGTGATTTTCAGTTACTTCCCTTTTTACAGGTCGTAAATCCTTAAACCTGTAGTGTTAATACCATATCCAATGAAAATTTTCAACAGATGCTTTAAATTCCTTAAAATTTTCCAAATACATCAGATTTATTTTTAATAAAATATGTCCAAATCATCATGGTGAAATCATCAATAAAAGTCACAACATATAAAGAACCATTTAATGAAGCTACTCTAATAGGTCCTCTAACATCACTATGAAAAGGTTCTAGTGGTGAAGAGGAACTCTCCTCAGGATGTAAGTGAAAGGGTTTAACACTTTTTTTGCAAGCGTAAACACTCTTCACAAGCATCGTGAGATGAAGACAACACAGAAAAAATTTCACTAGATTATTTCTAGACATTTCATACAAGCTTTGATAATTCACATGTCCTAAAATTTCATGCCATAGTTTTGAATTATTCAAACTTTGAGATACAAAACAAGATGCATAAGAAAAATCATCAAAAATATACAGACCATTTCTTTGAATTTCTTTAGCAATTATATTATCATTACTATCCTTGATGTATCAAGTATCCTTCAAAATTTGAATAGAAAAACCATCATGAGTTAGTTGTGAACTTTACAAAAGATTGTTTTTAAGCTTAGGAATAAATAAAACATTATTTAAAATACCATTTGTAAATTTTAATTTTCCTTTCTCTATTGCTTCTAAAGATGAGTTATCACCAAGATACACACGTTCATTGATTTTCATAACATCAAATAAAGAATTGGAAATACCATTCATATGATTTGAAGCACCTGAATCTAGAATCCATTTAGAATTAGAGGAAGAGTATAAAGCAACATATAATGCAATAGTTTTAGGAGCATCATTAGAACTATCCTTTTTCCTTAAATTATATTTAGATGAGACAATTTGTTTCGATTTTTATGGATAGGTTTCTTATATTTACACTCTTCCTTTTTATGCCCAAATTTTCCACATTTGTGACATTTACCATTAAATCTTACACGCAAATGTTCAGAAGTAACACTTTTCTTATCAACAAATGAAGATTTAGATCTAAACTTATGATCAGAGAAGGGATTGCGAGGCTTGAACTTTGAATTCTAAGAAAGAAGTGTCTGAGAAGCATTCTCCTTAGAGTCGAAGTTCATCATCACTTGCTCTTCCTATATCAAAAGAGAACTCAAAGTATTTAAGTTTGGTAATTCATCCTCATTCTAATATTTAGAGTTTAAGATAGAAATAAAATTCCTAAATCTTTCATGTATATTCAACTAAACAATAAAGTAGATTAATTTTTCACCAATTAAGTCACAATTGCATCCATCTAATTGTGCTTTGATATTTTTAATCTTGGCTAAGAAATTAACTACCTTTTCATCTCCTTTCATAGGAGTCGTAAGAAATTCTAAAACAAGTTTAATAATCTTAGATAAGCATGTACCTTCATGCATGGATTCTAATTGTATCCATACCTCTTTAGGATGTTTGATATTACTAATGTGTAGAAGATATTCATCGTTCACATTACGTAAAATCATGCAAAGGGCCTCTTGTGTGTCTTTGTGAGAATGCATGCATATTTTCCGCAGTCTCTTGACAACCGATGGGTGCAAGCTTAGTTCTTGAAACAATCATCCAGAGTTTCCTTGCCATAAGTTTTGATTTGACCATGATCTTCCAAATATTGTAATTGGCTCCATTTAGGATCTGGGATTTATCGAGGTAAAAGTAACTAGACGCCATTGTCTTTCAAATTTCCTGAACCCGAAAAACATATCACATTATTATATAATGCATCACTGAGTTAGAAACATATTAATCGAAAAAATGATAGTACCCATATTTTATGATTAAAATTTTTGTATTATTTCATTAAAAAATCAAATATTATAAAGAAATAACTAATCTGATCATAACAATATTAATAGAACTAGATATAAATTTATAGATCTAAAGAAACTATTTGACCATAACTAATTCTAGTCATAAAAATGCATACTAATTAACTTCCCATAATCAAATAATGACCACATTATAAAGGGCACTGCATTATACCCCATACCTATCATAAAAAAAATTTCGACCATATAGAAGAGAAGATGAAACCCTAAGAATGCACAACTTCAAATTTCTGAAAAGTGTTAATGTAGATAAAGATCTGAAGCCAACTTAAATTTGACGTCTAAATGATCGTCATTATGCCTTATTTTTGGTCTTCCATGACGATCATATGACTGTCAAATTTAACACAATGAAAATTTCCTGTGTATTTCCAGAATATGAAATTTTAGAATTTCTTCTTCTGTACAGTTTCAGACAAATTCTATTTATAAATTATAAAATATAAACAACTATATAATTTTTTGAGAATAGTTTATATAATATAAACTATAATGATCTTTATTCTATAGTAAATTTTTATTTAAAGAATATAGTTATAAAAACTATAAACTTATATTTTTTTAAATCAAGCCCTATTAGAGGGGGGTCCAAAGGACACAGGCATATTATTTTGAAAAAAATAAGGTAAAAATAGTAAGAGAATTTTTACCAGGTGCAAGGAGATTTCGAATCACATGAGAGTACAAATTAACCTAGAGATTTACAAAGGGGACAAGTAATTTCACCCGGCCAATGAAATAATTTGAAATCCCTATTTTCATGAAACTTGTCTCCTCCCTTCATTTACTCTTGAATTTTACCTTTGAAAACATTTACCCTACACACATTTAAAACTATAGAGAAATATAAATATTTCATATATTAATTTACCCTTACATGTATGTGATTTTTCACACGCATGTAAACCCCTTTCACCTGTGCACACTCACATTAATTCCTCACAAAACATTCAAAATTTTAGATTGCAAAAATTGGGGAGAAGGGGCCCAATGATTTTTAAATACCCTTTCGGGTTGGTTGAAAAAAACTGTATAAAAATTAAATAAATTAAATACAACAACATTTGATCTAATCTATTTAATTTACCTTTCTCTGTTACCATGTTAGAATTTGAGGATTCTATTAATTATGGATTTAATCAACATTAATAAACTATGCAATATTAAATAAATAAACATCACATCACATTGCATAATAATAAAGTAATACTTACAAAAGTAAATAACACAGGACACAATATTTATAGTGGAAAACCCGAAGGTAAAAACCACTGTGAAAAGTAACCTTTATTGTAGAGAAATTTTTACATCCAGTAAATCACCTCCTCCTTAGAAACCCTAATCACAAGGGTGAAAACCTTTGATATATTATTTTTTTGAATATATCAAATGAGGACCCAAAGTCCTTTTTATATGAGGTGATCGGGTATGTCTCCCAACTCACCTTTTCAACCATGTCGGTTGACACATATACCAAGGTTTAAAATATTTAATAATAGAAATATAACTATTTCTTATTATTAAATATTTAACCTATAGTATAATCTTAGACCCATATTTAATTAAGGGGGACCAACTCGCTTAACCATTATGTTCCAACATGAACATTTACCCAAAATTGAACAACTAGGTGTAAAAGAGATGCAAGCATTTCCTTGAATGGTTCACTTAATTGCAAAGATTTCATTTACTTTTTAGTTGGATTGTTTGTTGTGTATGCTCTTCTCTTGCATCCTTGGATGATCTTGAGAACCAAAAACAACTCTCAATCCTCTTTCTATTAATGTGATTTGCTTGGGGAACTACTAACACTTGGATTTGTAGGACCAAAATCACTTGCCAAAGAAAGGAGAATCTAAACAAAACTCTAACTACATGTGTGTTACAGGTTTCCAAATGGTGGTCTAAACCAAATTTCCTAATCCAAAAGATAAAAAACACACCACATTCATCAATCAACACACTATATATGAATGTTTCAGATTAAGACCTATAGCTTGTCTTTTTGAACTAGGAGAAACTCCCTTTGACATAAGCCTTAAGATAACAATAGGGATGCTCCTAGGATCCCTAAAGTAGTCCATGCAAGAGGGAACCTTGTGGATGAAATAGGAAGTGCCTTGCTTACCTACTTGATTAGTACACACTTGTGAGAGTAGTGTTAAAAGTTTCTTCATGTGGACCCAATGAAAATACAATTGAATGCATTTATTGCTCATTATATTGAAGGGGTAAATTAAAGCTAGGATACTCCAAGGTTTAGTCAGTGTGACTTCCTTGGAAAACCGCACTCGCCAATGATTGTTTGTGACAACCTAGCCGAGAGGAACAATTAGGAAGCCATTTTTCTTGAGGCCAACTTGACCGAATCAAAACATCATGTTCTAAAAACCATCACAAAGCACTAACTTATTTTGAATTCAAAACCTTGTTAGTTGAACAAGGGGAGACTCCATTGAAGTTGGGGCCTAGTGATATTCATCACGAAACTTACGACGTGTTACTTTGTCTTAGTTTTTCACTTGCCTTAAAACAAGGTGAAACTTCACCAAAGTTATACTTAGTTTGTTTCATCACCCCTTGATTTACTCTATATTCTTGTTTCCCATTTTTGGGAAAAAAGTAAACAACATGCATGGGTACCACTAGAAGTAATCATGTCCATCACTTTTGTAGTCTGCTTGCATGACCGGGTTGTAATGCCATAATGCAAGTGTTGAAAGTGTGAATGGTACATCTTCATGTTCTAGTAGGCCCTTTGTCTCAAACCCATATTGAGACACATTATCATTGTAGTTAGGTAGTCTCATCATTGACTTCCTTTGAGTTTTTACATTTGCATGTATCTTATCACTACAAGCTGGATACTTACGTCTTGTTTTCCTTGGGAAACTCTATTTAAGTTTTGAAGTTGTATTGTTACACTACTTGCATAAATAACAACTTATTTCCATACTTAGACTTATTTTTTTATCCCAACATTGAATTAAGTTTTGGAGAATGTCATTACTTTGTTAGCATTGTAGTGACATCATTTTGATACTAAAAATATCTTCTTTTTTTACAAGGCTTGATTTACGTGTCTAAATAGTGTTGTTACATTGCTCACATTTATGGCCACCTTTTTCATGACTTGGACTTTTTTTGTTTCCAAAACTTGTTTTTATTATATCTTGTTGGGAGTTTGCATCAACAATTTTTTATTACTTAGGTCTTGTTTACTTAAACTTGACCTAAGTGGTGACATTGTGTTGTCACTATTTACCAAACTATACTTGGAAAAACATAGGGAGTAAATTTTCTTGTGGTTAGATCATAGTCTTGATTTTTTGAGTCCTAGATTTATTATTACATACACATGTATTATTAGTTAGTGTGTCATTCTTATTCATTGGTGTGCTTAGTGTACATTTCCTTTTGACGTTTTCTTATTCTTTGATTGACATTCTTTGTAACGAAGGGTCATTATGTTGCTTTTTTTTTGACTTAGGTTCATTTTAAACCAACCTTAGAAAAACTTAGTTCATTATGCATCCTACAACAAGGATGGGGCATCAAAGATTAGGGTCATCTGATCTCGTAATAGAAAAAAACCTGGAATCTCTTTTGGAGGACAATGTCCTAGTAGATCATAGTGGCGGTGAGGAGGATTCTCCTAGGGAATATCGTAAACTTAATCCTACCATAATAGATGACTTCTTGGTTAAAAATAAACATGAAGTTCTTATGCACATTGTAAAGTTGGGGGCACAATTACCTTCTATAATTTATCCCACTCTTTTGGCCGTAATGGTTCGAGGAGAAGCAGGATAATTTTAGCGGCGAATATTCGTAATATGGCGAAAATTTCATTTTATGAAAATTTGAAAAGGTGAATTATTCGGAGTGGGTTGGTGTCCTGTTCGCCTAAAATATATAGTATATTTTTTCTGGGGGGTCGGCTTCGCCTTCATTTGAAAACATCTCCTATAAAAACCTAGCTGATTCACCGGTAGTATACCTCAAGTAGCTTAACAAATTACCAATACTATGAAATTTTAACTCGCATACCCTTAAGCACCAGAGATTCAGATTATTGTTAGCTTGTGATTGTTGACGCGACGACACAATTTGATCGACGCCGCGACAGGAGGAAGTGTTGACGCGTGACAGAGGAAGAGTTGACGCGTGACTTGGGAAGTGGTGACGCGCGACAGAGGAAGTGTTGACGCGCGACAGAGGAAGTGTTGACGCGCGACATGGGCAGTGGTGACGTGCGACATGGGCAGTGGTGACGCGCGACATGTGCAGTGGTGACGCGCGACATGGCGATGGTGACGCCGCGACATGGGGCAGCGTGGTGACGCGCGACATCCGCAGCAGGGGTGACGCGCGACATGTGCAGTGGTGACGTGTCGCGACATGGGCAGTGGTGACGCATGACATGGGTAGTGGTGATGCGCGACAAAGGAGGTATTGATGCGCGACAAGGGCAGTGTTGATGCGCGATAGTATATTCAGACAGTGGACGTGTGACAGGAAATGGGTTGTTGATGCGAGACAAGTGCAGAGTTGACACGTGATAAAGACCTCAGACACGGAGATTTTTGATGAGAAAGCGAGAGTCGGGGCGAGACGCGCGGCGACAGAGATTTTGCTGTCACGCGTCAAGAAATGCAGTGTCGCACGCGTCAATAGACCTTAGTGACACACGTCAACAACCTTGTTGACGCATGTCATTGAGGTCTATTGACGTGCGTCACTGAGGTCTATTGACGTGCGTCACTGAGGATGCTGTCGGACAGCACCCTCAGTGACAGAGCGTCAATAGACCTCAGTGACGCGTGCGTCAACAAGGTTGTTGACGTGCGTCACTAAGGTCTATTGATGTGCGTCACTGCATTTTCTTGACGCGCGATAGAAAAATCTCCTGTCGCGCGTCTGCAGCCTTCTCTCTGTCGCGCCACTTGACAATCAGGTGAAATTTTTTCATACAACCCCCAAAAAATTTGCCTTCCCGCGAAACCAGTTCCGGGGATATTCGCTAGGTATTCTCCACCTCCGATTTCCAAGAGGTCTCTTAAAATGAACCCCGAGGAGAAGAAGAAGAAGTATAATGCCGACTCCATGATGTTGATGAAATTTGAATCCAAGTCGTGCCTCTACTTTTGGCCAACATACTAGTGGATATCACATCCTGTAGTTAGAACTCGTTGTGAAGATCGGGAGATAATGATGATCATGAGGATCCTCATACTCAACCTTCCTTGCATGAATCTCGTAGAGAGATACCACCTAATGAGGTGTCCCTAGAAGAATAAATACAAGCACTCACTTTACAATTAGAAAGTTTGGCTTCACACGTTAGCAAAGAATCTATAAAGACATATAGAAAATGAAAAACTACAACTTCAGTATTACGAGTCTTTCACTAAACTCCCAAAACCCCCAAAAAGGAAAAACCTAAAGAGGGTTATGAAAGGTTATACACAGATAACTAGAATGATGAAGTGGCAAGATATAAGCCTAGTCATCGACAAACCCACTTTTTGATTAAGAGTTCTTGTCTATGAAGAACACTCTCACTACCTTACAAGAAGGAAAGTTAGGGTCAAATAAGAAGTATTAATTGAGGTGTTATGTCCTTATCCTTTGGATAAGGCTATGCTACAAGTTCATTTCCCTACATACTTCGATTGTCCAAAATTTGACAAGTATAAGGGTAAGGGTGATCCAAGAGATCACGTGAAAGACTTCTTCACGGCTTGCCAATAAGTTATGTTCAGTGATAACTATCTTATCTACCTCTTCCCGTGGAGTTTAGGGGGATAATCTCTTGAGTGGTTCTTATACATCCTTAAGGGATCTATATCTATGTGGCCAAAAATGGTGGAAAAATTCATGCGTCACTTCTCCTTTAACATGGAGAATGATGTTACTATGATTGATCTATGTAACACAAAACAACATAATAATGAAAACTTTGTTGGTTTCTTACAACGATGGTGAGGACTAGCTAGTCACTTCACTTTCTCTTTATTGGAGAAATAATTAGTCAACATTTTTGTGCCTAATTTGCACCTTGAAATCACTTTCCACTTGTAAATGCATTGTGGTAATACCTTTGAAGAGGTCATCAAGCAAGGTGCCAAAATTGAGAAAGTGTTGTTAACAAAAGGGACATTGAAATCCTTCTCGTGTGATAACCAGTCTAAAATCCTAGTGACAAACAAAAGTTTATTCTTAACAAGAACAAAAAATTCGTAGGTGACAGACTTACAGATTCAAAATGGGTACAGTGGTTCAAACTCATGTCCCTCAAACTAGCTAACCTCCGACCTCTTAATATAAACATCGTACATTTACTCCTCTATTTGACTCCATGTCATCAATACTTAAACAGTTAGAGGTAGTTAACATGGTCAAATATCTAGACATAAACCCTTATCCCAAAGATGCACCTAAACCGTCTTGGTTTAGAGAAAATTATTATTGCAACTTTCATCGTGTTAAGGGGCACAAAACTGATAAGTGCCTCAAACTAAAGCACTACATCTAGGACCTCATTGAAAGTGGTAATGTGGAAATGGATTCCATGGGACCTAACAAATATGTCAATGCTGACATGGGGATTTTTAAAGATCCTTTCCCTAAGCATAACAAAGGGAAAGAAAATTCAGATCAAGGTCAGAAGCCCAATAATAAAGTTATTGGTTATGTCTATAAAAATACAAACCGCAGTGCCAAAAGCAATGATTCTTATGATGCCGTAATTAGTTGTGTCACCCCATTTACTGAACATGTCAATACAATCAAGGTAAAAACAAAGCAGGTGCGTCGTGGTAATGCGACTTTCTCACCTTGTTATCTCTAAGCCTTCATCCCCTCCTACTTCCACTCCTCAGGATAGTCACTATGATGTCTTGGAGCAACTTGAGAAGACCACAACTAAGATCTCAATCTTAGATCTTCTTAAGATCTCTAATGTACATAAAGATATAATTTGTAAGAATTTACAAGGGTCAGGAGTGTCGGTTGATATTGAACCCACTTGCTTCCAATCAATGGTCACTCAAATTTCTCCAATAGAGCATATAACCTTTAGCCAAGAGGAAATTCCTACAGAAGATCCTTCACACAATTTGGCCTTGCATATAGAGGTTATTTTAAATAATAAGAAGTTAAATGGGTGCTTTTGGAAAGTGGAAAAGGCCTTAAAATATGTACCTTGAAACTTTTTTGGGGCTATACCGAGACAAATTTAGAAACAAAGGTCATCACCATCAAGGTGTATGACAATGAAGAGCGATAATCAGCCGACATGATAACATTTTCACTGGGAGTAGGGCCTACTAATCATGATACAAAGTTCCATGTTCTTGACTTGGAGTTTTCTTACAACATCCTACTCGGCCACCCATAGATCCATGCCATATAGGACGTGCCTTAAACGTATCACCAATGTTTGAAGTTGTACCATAAAGGGGAAATTATAACTATTCCGGGGATTCAACCTTTTTCTCATTACAGAGCACTATTAGGTTACTTCCCTAATTCTATTGATTACCCTTCCATAGAGATGGTTGGTTTGACTCAATATGAGTTTCTCACCTTGTGAGTTGACCTAAATGCATTGAACCCTAACAAAAATTATGTATCAACGTCAATTTATCCCTTTTCTACATGGGAGATGAAGAATATTTCAACCGGTTGTGGGGAATATGATCTTTAACATGTCCTTTTGATTTTAAACCTTCATCTATAACCCAAATCAAGGGTAAGGCCATGTAAAAAATATCAACATCTTATGGAGAATTTTCCCTTTGATGCATTCACTCTTGGTGGTTTTCTAGATGAGGAAAATATGTTATGTAACTCTATGATACCAGCTCTCGAGGATGAAATGACATCATGCTGCCAGGATCCAAAGTATGCAATTCCAAACAAAATTATGTACACCATGGGCTACCATGGGTATGGTTGTGGCACACATGAACAAGGAGTGTGGGAAAATCTTCCGAACCCCATAGAAAAATGTGCAATTTTGGTATTGGTCTTCAACCATATGGGTCTATTCAACCAAACTACTATGCTACTTCCTCTGAACACAAATATAGTGAGTTGGGTTATGAAAGCAAAAATAATTCCTAGTGTAGTATTTATGAAGACCTGGCCTCCACTAATATATTTTTTGATACAGCTATAATGGCCATATCCCTTACCTTATCTATCCCCATTCTCAAATTAAACCTTGTTTATCCTTCCTTGGTGAATTGAGACCAATAACAACATGTACCGATAGATTACTTTGCCAATGATGAAGCTATTGGCAAGTTTATGGGTATACAAGATGACATACCTATAAGTGATCATAAAAAGGATTCTCCATCAACCTAGATGTATGTACATATTTTGGGGAGGAGGCTGAGTTTTGTGGTCATCAAAACAAAATAAAAAGCAAGGGAAAAATTTCCACAGAGAAGCCTTGCAAAAATAACAAGTCCAAGTCTTACAGTGAAAATATTTTTGAGGCACTAGATAGAAAAACAAAAGGAAAAAGAAATTGACTTATCTAAGGGTGAAAATATCATTGAGACACCCTTGGAAGAAGATCTCAATCTCCCCTTGATCCTACGTGCATGGAAGAAGAATATAATCTTCTTGTGGAGGAGACTATTGAAGTCAACATCGAACAAAAGAAGTGCCTCGAATGGTTAAGTTGGGAGAATCCTTCTTGGCTCAAGAACATAATACATTTTTCTTGATTTTACATGAATTTGCCAACATCTTTTCTTGGTCCTACACAAACATGCTAGGACTTGATATTGCATTAGTGGTGCAGAATCTTGTTGTACATCTAGAAAAGGCATCATCATGTTGCTTTGTTAATTAAAGAGGAGATGGAAAGATTATTGGTAGTATGATTCATTTGGCCTATTGATTACTCATAGTGGATATCAAATGTTGTACATGTACAAAAGAATCCCATGGGTATAAGAGTCTGTACAAATTTTAGAGACATCAACAAAGCTTGTCCCAAGGATGACTTCCCCCTCCCTAATATTGACATGATTTTTGATTCCATGGCTGGTTATGAAATGCTATCACTCATGGATGGATTTTCAGGTTATAATCAAATCAAGATTATGGAGGAGAACTAACATCAGAAAAATTTCACAACCCCTTGGGAAATTTCATTACCAAGTCATGCCCTTTGGCCTCAAGAATGTAGGTACAACTTATCAGTGGGAAATGACAGTCATCTTTTATGATATGATCAATGACATAATGAAAGATTATGTAGATGACATACTGGGCCAGTCCAAAAAAGAGGGGATCATATAGAGATTATGTGGTGCATCTTTCAACATCTAAGGGACTACAAGGTCTATTTAAACCCAAAGAAATGTGTCTTCGGTGTGCTATCAGGGAAACTTCTAGGCTTTATAGTATCATAGAGGGGAATAGAAGTAGACCCAACAAAGGTCTCGACCATCACAAAGATGGCTCCTAAAAACATCAAACAACTACACAAGTTGCATGGGAAAATACAAGCAATAAAGAAATTTATTTCACACTCACGAGATAAGTGTAATGCATTTACAAATCTTCTCAAGAAAGATGTCAAATTTTTGTGGGGTCTAGAAAACCAAAAGCATTTTCTTTGCTAAATGAATATCCGTGAAGGCCCCCTGTGTTAATGTCGCCTATTGTGGGTCAACCATTACTATTGTTTATCTCTGCTACACAATTTATAATTGGAGCACTCTTGGCCTAATATGACAAGGAGTAGAGGGAAAAATCTATGTACTATCTAATCCAGACATTTATTTCTTACGAACTCAATTATCCACAAATCAAAAAAGCATGTTTGGTTGTAGTTTTTGCTTTTCAAAAACTACGTCATTATTTGTTAAACAAAAAGTCAAGTTTATCTCTTAAGTGGACACACCTTTGAAATATGTATTGTCAAAACAAGTGCTCACGGATGATGACCAATTGGATCATCTTACTAAGTGAATTTTACAGAATTTGTCCATCAGAAATCAATCAAGGGGCATGTACTAGTAGATAAATTAGCTGAAGCCCCTTTACCAGAATAGAACCATTAAATCTAGAACTTCCAAATGATTCACTCATGTATATCAAGGAGTCCATATTATGGCACATGTCTTTTGATGGATCCTTTACGTTTCAATTTTTAGGAGAAGGGGCTAGAATTATAACTCCTTTAGGGGACTTGATCCCACAAGCTTTCAAAATAGGATTCCCATGCACAAATAACATAGAAAATATGAAGCTCTCAGTAGGGATGAAGATAGCTATACACTGGGACATTAGGCAACTCAATGTGACTTGGAGACTCTATGTTGATTATCAAACAAGTTATAGATGAGTACAAAGTTAAGGATGAAAACTCATTCCTTACAAAAAGATGGTTGATACATTAAAAGAGTACTTTGTACAGATTCCTAGATTATAAAATCGAGCAGGCGAGACACATTGACAACAATGGGTTCTTTTCTAACCATACCACCTAGATAAAATGATATACCTTTCTTTGTGGATCACTTGCTGACACCAACATACGATATGCCCGAGTCATGTCTGGTATGTGAAGTTTATGGTCCTTATTCACCATGGTACCTTGATATTTTCAACTACCTTCATGAAAAAACCTTCCCACCTAACATTTACCACTATGATAAATGAAAACTTATCCAGTGTATATCCTTCTATACCTTACTTGGGGAACTCTCTATCGTAGAGGGTATAATGGTAATTTTTGTGCTATATTAATGCCGACGAATATATCTTATCAATTAAGGAGGTACATGAAGGTATCTATGGGGCTCATACCAATGGCATAGTTCTAGCTAAGAAGATACTAAGAGTAGGCTACTATTGGCCTACCATGGAAAATGATTGCTGCAAGTATGTAAAGAAGTGTTTGTTATGTCAAAAGTATGAAAATATGATTCATGCACCAACATAATCCTTGTAGCCTATTACAACACCATGGCCTTTCTCAAAGTGGGGTTCGATCTCATAGGAAAGCTTACCCCAACATCATTTGATGGCCACATGTTCATTATAACTACCACCGAGTACTTTACAAAGTGGGTAGAGGCTTTGCCTCTCACCTATATCACAAGTGCACAAATATCCAAGTTTATAATGAACCATATCATTTTCATGTTATGGCATCCCTTCTTCCCTTATCATAGACAATGAAAAATCATTCAAGAATAAAATCGTGAAGGCATTATGCAAATGATTTCAAATCACTCTCAAGTACTCAACCCCTATTACCCTCAAGGTAATGGACATGCTAAGGCCACTAATAAAACCCTTATTTGTATTATAGAGAATATGGTGAATAAAACTAGCCACAATTAGCATTTACAGATTCATCCAACCCTCGGCAATACTAAAAATCCATCCACACACCTACTAGTGCAATTCTTTATTCTAAAGTATTCGAATCGAAGCCATTTTACCTCTTGAGATCGAGCTCCCATCTTTGTGTAAAGAATTGATAGATTATTTAGCTAAAGAGGAAAATTACAGAGTGGCTCGGCTATCGAGTTAGAGATGTTGGATGAAAGGAGACTTAATGACCTTGATCACCTAAAAGTGTATCAAAATTGAGTGCATAGAATTTATAACAAAAGAATTTTTCCTTGCCAATTTGAGGTAGGAGACCTTGTAATGACGGAAAATCCGTTCAATACCATAAAAGAACATGAGAATAAAAGAAATTTTTAACCAAACTTGTTACGTCCATACATTGTGGTCGCTAAATTTGGTTCAGGTGCATACAAGCTTGCCTACTTAGATGGTTATGAATTAAAGGAACCCATGAACGCTATACATCTCAAGTGGTTCTATGCTTGAGTATAGGATTCGTCACAAAAGTAGAAAATAAAATTAAAAAGTATAAAAATAGAAAAAAGTATAAAAACATAAAAAGAAAAAGAGAAATCAATGCGTTTGAGTGTGAAAACCACTCAATTGTGGAAATTTGGACAAGTCTTTTGGTGAAAACCAGTTTCTGGTGCCATTGGAGGGTCCATTGTTCAAAAGCATTTCAAAACTAGGATTATGATAGCTTTATTCCAAGTTATTCTTTCCCTTCTTTTGAGCTACTTTTGAGCCTACCCCTCTTGGCCTTGATCCAGCTAATCCAACTTTTATGTGTAAATAATTTTCATTTATATATTCCCATCTCAAATTGGGGGAAACTTTTCACCTTCAATTCTTGAACATACGCATGGAATTCTTCCCGTGTATATCCCATCTAACACTGTGGGCATCCACATTTCTTCATTTCCTGTGGAAAACTTTTAGAAAACAAAAAAATGTGCGTATAATTTTTTGAAAATCCCTAAACATTCAAATATGTTGGTCGATAAAATAAAAAATTCAAATACGTGTCGTAGAAAAATCCAAAAAAATATAACATTTTCTTGATATATTACTAAATAATAGTGTAAAACGTCTCAAAACTATCCCACAAAATAGTAGTAGTTTTCTTACTTTTGTTGTTAGTTTATATATAGTTTTGATTACATTACTTTTTTGTGTTGTGTGTTGTAAATTGGATTCATTTGTTTACTTAGATTGAGTGTTACTTTAATCTATTGTAAATTTCATTGAGTTCATTTTGTTTTGCATACTTGTATATAATTGTTGTGATTAGATTAAATTTGATTAACTTGTGCTTGTTGTTTGCTTGTACATTTTCGTTATCATATCATTATCACTATCATCTATCATCACATACATTATATATGAAAAAATGCTAAGTCTACATCAAACATGTATTCTAAGATAATCATCAACACCGTATCATCAATGGGGTAAGAGGGGTTGTGAATATCAAAATATACCCCCCACACAAATATCAAAAATAAAAACATGGTCTAATCAAATTATCTCATCAACATGTAATATGATATCAAATAAATCAAGCAAATATGTGATACAAACATAGACCACCATAAAATTATGGATTACACATGTTATCTCATAAACAAAATGTGATACGTCAAAATGGTCCATCATCATATACATGTAAAAATTTCAAAATATCAATGTACATATACAATGTGTCTCATACAAAATCATCGATACAAATTATGTCATCATGGACATGGATCAAAACTATGCCTTCATCATGAGGCATAATAAAAAACAATATATAAAGTACATCTATTATTAGGCCCCATAATATCAACTAATTACAAGAAGGCGCATGGGCACATGGGACCTTTAAGAAAAAGGGTGTGCAAGGTGAAGGCACATAGGGAAGGATTCTTACGGGGTTTAGTAGAACACACGAAATGCACATGTGAGAGCAAGATGGTTTTGGGACTTAGCCATATTCGTAGTTCCAAACAAAACACAAGGAAAGCGTGACTTGTCTAACATACGAGTGGATAAGGTGCTAACCTGATAGCCGGAGGATCAAGAATGGAATATTCCATGCATGTGACGAAAGTATCTAGAAGGACATAATTGCAAAGAGCGGAGAGCTCGGATCAAAGGAGGCATGCTCTATTGGAGGACCACTTAGACACTTGGCAACTAATTTTTACCACAAAAACATAACGGTGAAGGTAAAAATATTTATAGGGATGCGCATGTAGTAGAAGATATATGTGATAAGTGTGGTGGAAGAGAGGTGAAGCTCTGTACAAATATTATGGAGGATTCTATGGGTTTGGATTAGAGGAAATATAGGAGTGATGGCATATTTAGAGGGATGGGTCTATGTTTTTCCTTGGAATATGAAGGACATAGTTTAGTTTCGATGTAAGAATTTTCTCTGCATTATTATATGGGTTTTTATGGCCTCAATGAATGTAATGTGGTTATTGAACTCTTGAATATGAATATAAGGTCCCGTTATAATACATATATGTGTTCATGAGCATAAGTCCTAGTACATTTCCTTTATGTATGAATCAGTTCTATATGTTGTTTGATACTTCTCTTTTATGGATGCAATGATATGATAACTCATCCTAAGATTTTAGAATGAATGCATGGTTATTTTCCATTCTTTTGTACTAAAGTATTGGTCATAGATGATGTATTCTCACAAGACTCACATAAAGGAAGGGCTTGGTGCTTGCGTATGCCTCGGGTGAGTTCCTAGCACCCACTGGGTGATAGGATGATGTGCATGGGATTAGACTATTATTCTAAGGGTATAAAAATGACTACATCTTGGTTTTATTGCCAAGACCTCTTTTTGAAGTTGTTGTGAGAAATGACATACATCTTGGTCCCTGTGATGCGTGATGACAAAATGTCTGACCTTGGAAAGTGTTGAAGCATGGTTCAAGAACACGAAGGATAATTTTTCTCAAAGATTTAGCACTAGACCTGAGTTTGATGCACATAGATGGGTAGAAGAGAACATGTACCATGAGTTGTACAAGACATTCTTCTGATGTTTTCTAGTAGAACTATATGAATGTCTTTCAACATATGCATCTAGATTGAGCTAGTACTACATATCGTGCATATGGACCCAAGATGATTATTAAAGGCTGTAGGATGTAAATATGACTTGGATGTGTGTTGTTGATCATTGGTGGAAAGGAGTGCTAACCAGTTATACTCTAGAATACACCATTTCTACGTATTCTTGCCCAAAAGTTGTTGAGTTTGAGTTTCTGAGGGAGCCCAGAGGATCATTTTTGCATGTTATTCCTTTGGCTATGAAGATCTTTGTCATTACCCTAAGTTTAGAGGCATTTCCCATGGCCAGCTAAAGCATCTCTAAGTCTTTGGGTGAGGAAGCTAGGGTGGAGGAAGATGGCGGACATTGTGGCTGAAAAGGAAAGGGAGGAGAGACGACTCAAGTATAGTGAATCTCGTGAAAGGGAGATGACTAGATAATGTGAGGTTACAAGTGTGATGGATCTATGGAGGTAGACATTGCAGGAAGGAGTTGAGGTTCATACAGAGGACATAGAACTGAGCGATCATCTTTACCCCATCTTGGTCAGCACAGAGAGAAGCCCCTTCACTTCTAATGAGATTTCATCACATGCGTAAAGAAGAACCATCGAGACGTATCTAAACCCACCTAACAACCAACCCCTGACACTTGGTTTTCCAGATCAAGGAAACTTATAGTTAACCTAGTTGGTGTCGATGGGAGTAACCGATCTACACCTAGGAGATATAATTTCTCATTCGAACATCCATGACTCGCACAAACCATTATGGTATTTTGAGGAATTTTTGGATAAGGTGAAAATATGCAAGGTTTTCGTATCGCGCTTGGGAGTGGCATAGGACACACAACTGGTAGTGGGACAATATCACAAACCATCGGCGTACAGTTCAGTGGGATGTTGGGAACACTAGGTGTGACCACTTCAGGCCATTTTCTAGCTGCATGAGGAGGATTTTGTGGAATAGGGGTTAGAGGACCTAGCGGATCTGGAGGATCTGGTGGATCAGGAGAAACAAGACCTAGTGGATCTAGTGGATTTGGTGGAGGAGGAAACACTAGAGGGAACCAGGGCTCTAGGTCAGGAGGACAAGGGATGCAACCACCTCCAAAAGTATTCTTTGAGATGTCTTTGCACTTACTAGACTACATGGGTATTGAAGATACTACAAAGCATGTGCACAAGTGTGAATTACTATGGCACGCGAAAGGGATCACTACCCAAGTAGAAGGAAAGTCAGGTTTGTAACAACATTGTAAGGAAACATGCATAGTTGGTATCGGACATATTACCCCCATCAAACGTTGGTAGACTACACTGCATTGAAGAATGCCTTCCTAGAAAAATTCCATATTCCTAATTCGAGTAGAAGAGAATCAATGCTCTAAAGGAGATCCAACAAGGAATGTTAGAGAGTGTGTGGGAGTATGACATGTGGTTCAAAACTCTCTTGTCAAAACTATCATATGACATTCACCCTTCTAGATATGATCAATGGTTCGTTGGAGGATTGATAACACTGTTTAGAAGGGCATTGTCACACAAAACTTTCACAGACCCACACAAGGCATTGGAAGTTACCCTACAAACCGAGGCTATTAGGAGTATTGATCACTGTGTTAGCCCTTTTCCAGAGGTCTAAATTTCTACAATGGCTAAGAAGTTAGAGAAGTTGTCTACAAACTCAGCGCATGAGGTTTGTATTGGGATTTAGTGTATAGACTATGAAGTGGAAGGGAATGCAAAGGATAGTTTCCCTCAAAATTCGGTATGCACTATGATGGTAGACTGTGAGATTTTCCATGGGGATCATGATGCAAATATGTGTCATCTACTACAATGCACAATCTGTAAGAATGTTTCTTGATATTGTAAAATTTGTACTTCTACAACCCATGATAGCAAGGATTGTAGACTGATTGATCAGATTCATGATGCTATTGATCTTGGTGTGCGCTAGACTAGTCTTGTAAGTAGTTCCAAGGATGATGATCGTTGTTATGAAGGGCATGTAGATGGAGGAGTGTGTGGAAGAGGTTTTTGTGGAGGATTTCATGATCATAGTAACCACATAAGAGGATGAAGTGAATTCCCACGAGGAACCTGTTATAACTGTGGATCTATAAAGCATTACAAGCGTGAGTGTCTTGATCTGTTGCAATGCTCATGGTGTGAGAAGAAACATAAGTACGAAGAGTGTCTAGAGCTTTATGAGCATATGAACCAACAGCACCGGAAGGAAAAAGTGCTATGATGGTAAGCATCAAGAAGGCCAATTCACAATGGATGCCAAGAGTGGCGCGTGAGTTAGGGCTAGAACCTGTATTAGTGATGAGGTCAATAGAGGCTGCGTGCACCAATGATATGCCAAGACAAAGGACACTAGTTTCAAGAGAAGAAGTGGTACATGGAAAGTATCTGGACCCTACTCATCAGAAGGAGGTGTATCAAGAGACTATGGATGTGATTCGAGTTTGTAAGGGGAGATCTAATGTCTAAAGGAGCAATCAAAGTAGTTGGAGTAAAGGAAGAATACCGAGGCTCAAAAGGATAACTTGTATGAGGTCAAGGAAGTATGTAAGATGTTAAGGCAAGAGAATATTATTCCCTTGCTAAGAGAATGGTTAAGGGAGAAGGTACCACGCGTTGGAGTAGAGCACGAAAGATAGGTTTTGCATGCAAACCTTCCTCCTCACAACCTTGGCTATGATAAGGAGATTACATTGAATGCCATTGTTGATGGGTGACTTCTAATAAATATACTCATCGACACAGGAG
Organism: Taxus wallichiana var. yunnanensis; assembly: GCA_018340775.1. Lineage (NCBI taxonomy): Eukaryota > Viridiplantae > Streptophyta > Pinopsida > Cupressales > Taxaceae > Taxus > Taxus wallichiana. The sequence goes on along the minus strand of CM031236.1, from coordinate 27,338,898 downwards.
TGAAGGTCAATGTTCTTACCTTAGATGCCTGATATCAAATGGGAAGACCCACATTAAAACCATCTTCGAATGTGTTGTCTATGGAAAAAAAGACAAAGGAAATTCCCATCAGAGTCTTGAAGGATGTGGTTATCACCATTCAAGGGGCCAATTTCACTAGGAAATTTTAATTCTTGGTGCTCACCGAGGTGGATAATTTCCTAGCATTACTTAGGTGCCCATGGTGTTACAATAACAATGCCAACCTACAATTTAACAAAGGGTATATCAAATTTGAGAACAAGGAAGAAATGGTGATTATCCCTTTAACATTGGAATTTAGTGACCTATACTTTGAGCCCTTAGGAGAGGAATTCCTTGACAGAATCTATGTACAATCCATCGATATCCGGAGATAATTCATCTCATGAGGGAGTTATCCATTTGAAGATGCTCGAGTCCTTGCCTAATACCACTAGCATGGCATGTGATAATTGGGTGCATGGGACTTATGTGTTGATTGGGTGAAAAATGAGAGGATCTCAGTAACAAGGGTAACAAAGGTGCATTCGGTCAAGCGCCTTGAGGAAATAAGTTGCCAAGTTACTCTGGAGGGGCATACCCTAAAATTTTCTTATGAGAAATGGAGGATCAGTGGAAGAATGAGGACGAGAGAAGGGGAATGCTTAGTTATAACCTACTTGAAACTGTAACACACTTTGGTGGGCTACACATTAGGAGAGCCTCATAGAATGGTGTGAGGTAAGAATCACATTTTCTGTAAGGTTCTCCGGAGAAACACACCCACTGTCATATAATATTACCATTATAAAGAGACCACCTCATTTCATGTCCATGCATGTGAAAAGGCTTGGATGGGAAGCGCATAAGCGTTACCACCTTCATTATGGGTGCATAAGTTTTATTCCACCTTACAAGGCTGCGTGCGTGCATGGTATATTCATTCGAGATGCATCATCAAACAGTAATTGGCAGGAGTTGGCGATCTCATTCAAGATTTTGAGTATTAGAGTATGAAGCCATCATCAGATAAGGTATTACAAGTAATCAAGCACCTTACGATGGGAGATAGTGCTATGGAAGAAGATAGGCTACTGGAGTTGCTGGGTGAGCCTTATTTGGAGACATGCCTCAATGAATAAGAATCAGAGGAAGTATAACTTGAGCGCGCGTGCATGGAAAAAGAAAAAGGAAAAATGGTCTATGTAGTAGATGACGAAGAGATGGAAAGTTTGGATGTTAACCATTTTGAAGGTATGCGTGAAGTCATAGATAGTGCTTTGATGAGCGAGCACGTGCCTACCATGAGCCCTTGAAAATAAATAAGGTTAACATTGGGACAAAGACAGAACCTAAGGAAGCTATCATTAGGGACTATTGGTTGGAAAAAGAAGTTTCAAAGGTCATTGATCTATTACGCGAGTTCTAGGATTTGTTCCCTCATGGGTACCATGAACTCAAAGGCATCCACCATTCTTGAGGGGAGATGATGATTAAGTTTAAGGAAGGTGCGCACCCAATCTAGAAGAGGCCTTATCGGATGAATCTAAATCTGCGCATACAGGTCAAGGACAAAATAAACAAGATGAGCATCTGGTATCATTGAGGCTGTGGTGGAATCAAAATGGATAAGCCCAATGGTTATCAATATCAAGAAGGATGGAAGAATAAGGATCTATGTGGACTACAGGGACCTAAATGTAGTATGTGTCATTGATCCTTTTCCAACCCCATTTATTGAAGAAATTCTGGAAGGAGTGGCTGGGCATGAAGTCTACTCTTTCATAGATGGGTTCTTAGGGTATCACCAAGTCAAGATTGCAAAGAAAGACCAGAGAAAGACAAATTTTGCCACTGAATGAGGAAGTTTTGACTACATGGTTATGCCTTTTGGATTGAAGAATGTGCCTACTGTGTTCTCGTGCATCGTGGTACAAGAATTTCAGGACTTCATCCATAAATTTCTTCAAGTTTACCTGGATGAATGGACTGTATATGGGTTGGTAAAAGATCATTGTGACAATTTGAGGCTGATGTTTGAGATATTTCAGTAATTGAGGATATCCTTCAACATTAAGAAATGTGTCTTTCTACTCAATTTGGAACCCTGTTAGGACATATTATATGTAAAGAAGGCTTACTAGTAGATCCCGCCAAATTTACAGTTATTGTGGGATTGGGGGAGCCTACTAGTCAAAGCACAGTGCACAGATTCCTTGGGCATATGGGGTACTACATGAAATTCATCAAGGGCTGTTCTAAGAGCACCATGCCCTTGGAGGAATTGCTAAAAAACAAGAGTGTATTTCATTGAGGAGAGGCACAACATAGAGAATTTGACACTTTGAAGGATAGACTTGTCCCTTCGCCCATACTATGTTTTCCTTCTTGGGATAAGCCTTTCCGTGTGCATGTTGATGCCTCATGGACAGCCATGGGAGTAGTAATGACACAACCTAGTGATGGGATTTTTGATCACCCCTTGTGTTTTGCAAGTAGAAAGTTGACACCAATGGAACAAAATTACACAATTACGAGCGTGAAGCACTATCAATGATCTATGCCTTTGCATAAGTTCGAGAATATACCTATTGACAATGCCTGTTATATTCTATACAGACCACATGACATTGAAGTAATTGGTGAACAAGCCCATTTTTCAAGGGCACATATGTCATTGGGTCCTATTATTTCAAGAATTTGAGTTTTCAGTTGTGGTAAAACTAGGAAAGAGAAATTAAGGACCTGACCACTTATCAAGAATTAACTCGGGAAGGATGTGCAAAACATTGAGGATACCATGTTAGATGCACAACTATTTAGGTTATGGTGTGCACCCTCAGACTTTGAAGATATCGTAGTGTTCTTGAAAATAGGTGTGGCACTAGAAGAGATGAAGGCTCGGAGAGGAAGCAAGCTGGTATTACGCATCATACCCTACATGTTGATTAGTGGAGATCTATATAATTTAGGACGTAGTGAGGTTCTGCATCGATGTGTATTAGAACATGAGCGTGTGGAAATTATGGAGGAAGCACATGGTGGGATTACAAGAGGACACTATGTAGGAAATGCTATCGCGTGAAATATTCTACTCGTAGGGATTTGGTGGGAAACCATATACCAAGATTGTATTGAGTTTTGCAAGGCCTGTGACCATTACCAGTGCCTTGGCAAGCCTGGAAAGAGGGATGAAATGCCCTTGTGACCAATAGCCAGCACTAAACCATTTGAAAAATGGGTAATCTAATTTGTAGGGCCAATTTTGCTAGCTACATAAAGGAATAGTTTGTCTTTGTATATCATTACTTGCACTGATTACTTGCACGATGGGAAAAGGCAACACCTATGAAGGATTGCACTGCAACGACAACTACTATATTTTTATAGGAGAACATAATCAATAGGTATGGTTGTCCTTTGAGATTAACAAGTGACAAAGGTACACATTTTCTCAATAAAATAGTTAGGATTATGTTAGTAGAATTTATGGTGGCCCATCACAAAACTACCCCCTATCATCCACATGTAAATGGAATTGCTGAGGCATTTAACAAAATATTAAGTCACATGTTGATGAAGATCTCTGACTTTGAAAGACAAGATTGGGATGACAAAGTATTAGCCATTCTATGGGCATACATGACAACCTACAAGATTTTGAACAAGGCCATACCGTTTCATTGGTGTTTAGCACGAGGCTGTTTTTCCAATTGAATTCATGTTATCATCACTGCGTATAATGCACACAGGAGGATTAGATGATGAAAAATCACTGAAAGAGAGGATTGATAAGTTGATGTAGTTAGATGAGAGGCAATCACTTGCTATATGGAGTCGAAGATAGAAAAACAAGACAAAAGGCATGAGATGATCATCATATCAAGAACAAACAATTTGTGGTTGGGAAGATGGTACCGTATATGATTCCAAGTTTCTGTCCCATCCAGGAAGTTGAAAGTCCATTGGTTGGGAACTTACATCATCTCATACATCCTTGATTCAGGTGTTTTCCAGTTACAAGTGTTAGATGGGACGAGATTACTAGGTCATTTCAATGGGAGTAGGCTAAAGCCCTACTATAAATAAGTCTTCTTGGTATTTGTAAATAAGGTAGTATTGACAGATAGCTTAGAATTTCCTTTTATTTCTTTTTCTTTCCTTGTGTTTCCCTTTCTCATTGCTTGTTCCTTTCTTTTGTTTCATTTTGTGGCTTGTGCGTTGGTAACCACATTATTTTCCAAATTTGATTATGCACAGAAGACCGCACATCTGTTTTAGTGTGGGGTGGAGTAATGCAAAGAAAATTATAAGCCAATAGTAAAAGTTGAGTGACCCAGTAGAAGGAAGCGAGTAAGATCAAGAAAGCACATGGGTAAATGGTTGATGATGAATTATAGTTTCAAGAAGGCTGTAACAAATACCGGATACAAAGGATGAAGAGCCCAAGAACAACATGAGGTAGGAAAGGAAAAAATCGGGTAAAGGAAAGTATAAGTGTCTTCGGCGTTGTAGACACATGCGTAAGAGTCTTCGGTTAGATTGGATTTTTGCACACCCAAGGGTTGTAGAAGGTTTTTTTGCGTAGGATCGTAGCATGGATAAGAGTACTTAAAGTTGGCCTAGTGGAAAAATATACATTTAATGTTAAGTACGTTGGTAGGTGGTATAACATTTATTGCTTTGGAGAGGAGAAAAAATATAAATATGAGGTCAGGAAAGTCATTATTCTACCTTGCTATTACAAAGTTGAAGCGCTCTTGCAAACTAGGGCATCTAGAGAAATTTGTGCGAAGGAAGAAGAATCCTAGAAATCTAAGTGTGTGACTAGAATAGATCGTAGACCAGGTGGAAGGAGTACATGAGCGTGGGGAGAATTAGTTTGTAGTGCACCGTCTTGTGGAAGGTTTTCCTAGTTAGGGTTTGGCAGCTAGGGCACAAAGATAGAAGGATTTCTTCTAGGAGTTGAGTTTTGAGATTGAGCAGAGTAGTAGAGCAGAGCAAGGAGTTTTAAATTTTAAACCGACAGAAAGAATGACACCAAATAAGGTGACCATTTCACCAAAGAAACAAAAGGGCAAGGGAAAAGGAAAAAAATCGCTACTATCGTGAGATCCAATGAGGAATGGTATGCAGAAATGCAGTACCCAGATGGAGTGTTGCTGGGAAACGAGTGGGTGTCACACTTGAGACAGATGACCATGAGAAATTACAACCATCACACAAGCACTACAAAGAAAGAAATGGCATTGGATCTGGTTTGTACAAATAACAAGAGGACATGAGATGTAATGCCAATATACAGTGATGAGGTGAAAGTAAAGTTGGAAAAGAAGGGATATTGCAATTGTATGAGTTACCTTACTTTGGCAAGCCCGAGCAGCTTTATCAATGGTTGATGTTGCACATACATGAAGACCATTTCTACTTTGCAGGCTGTAAGATGCACATAACACCATAGTTGATATCCAAGTTCATTGGCTTGAATTGTGAGGAGAATCCATAGATGACGATTTAAGCAATAAGGAAGCCATCAAGGAAACAATAACAACTTATGACTACAAAAAGGGTTCGTGGTACTTTGATATCATAGAAATTCTATACCCTATCATGAGAATGGCCATATGCTTGGTCACCAAGATTAATGATCAAGAAAGATGAATGCAAGTGAATAAGGCATGATTGAATGTATGCCGAGAAAATATCAGAAGGGACCATCTATAACTTATCTACCTTTATTGTGGATTAAATCATAAGTAGCGTGTATGAAGGAGAGAAGATATTATTTGGTAACATCCTCCTCACCATTATCTTCTCAGAGATTGGAGTACTAGATGGGCTAGATAAGTTCATTTGGGAGCATCCGGAAGATAACTCCTCCCCTAAAAATGTTCGAGAAATATACTTGCGAAACCATGTTGGTCGCTCACAAGGCGCACCTAGAGAAGTGGTGCAAATTAATGCATGATGATTTGGGGCGAGTGGAGGATCCCAAAGCGGTTTACCACACTTGTGGATGGAGAGGCATAGTTTTAAGTTTATCAACATTTCTACATTTGTAGGTTTACTTTGATGAATGGGACTAAGAGCCCGTGATGCAAGCTACCCTTCTCCTTCACCACGCAATACTTCTAGCGAGGTCAACCACTTAGGGAGGCTAAAAGGATAAGGTTCAACCTTAGTGAGGTGTAAAAATACCACCATGAGATGCATGCAAATCTCATGTACCCTAAGAAGCGTGTGTACATGGAGAAGTATGTCTCCCACAAAGTACAAATGATGAAGCCGATAATCTTTGCCGCGATCTCTGGAAGGGCTGCAACAAGGGTATATCTCGCATAAGGCCTAAGTTTGAGAAATGCACCTATCTAGAGAGTGATGTCTCCATTCTAGAAGACCCCATAGGTAGGAAAAAGGCTGCATCAAAGAAGAGGAAAGAGAAGAAGTGTAGGAGAAGAAGACACTAAGTGTGTAAATTGTTTAATCGGTGGGTGCGCAAAGCAGCGATCACGAAACCTAGCACTTATGCGTGCGAAAAGAAATCTCTAGTCAAAGAAAGGACACTAGAAGAAGAGGCACCAGAGCATGAAGAGCCCCTCACTCATGAAGGATCACCAAATAAGATGTCACCTGTTAAGGAGAAGGAAGAAGCTCCTATCTGGAATCACCGAGTTAGGAAGAAGCGAAAAGGTGAGAAGAGGCATACTCAAAGGAGATAGAAAGCTTATATGCCTACATTGGTGACAAGGATGATGATGATGAGCTTGAAGGAGGTCAAGACCATCCAGTGTATGATATACATGACTCTGAGGAGGAGGAAGGTGAAGAGAAGTATGACAAGGAAGATGAAGAGGAGAAGAATGACAAGGAGGAAGCAGATGATCAAGGGAAGGGGGTGAGTGAAGAGGTAAGCACCAAGAATCAGAGAACCCCAAGCCTCACCAAGGAACAAGTGGAAACAACTGTGGAGAGAGAAGTGGTGGGAATCATTAAGGATTTGGTGGAACATGAGTTGGAGCGAAACACGGATGAAATTTTTAAGGAGATAGAAGAAGAAAACGTTGGGAAAGAATATGACAACATGTGTGGGAATCCCAACTTGGTAATAAGCTTCCCAAAAGCTACACGAACAGGTTGAACAGGGTGTAGTGGTGGTGCAAGATCAAGGAATGGGATACATTAATGATCCTAGTAAGGTGCTATGCATGTTCTTCCAAAGCATCGTACCAAGAGAAAAACTCCTGGATATGTCTTTGTTTGATGAAGAAGGCACATATCCACTGAACCAAGAAGATGCTATCTTGGGCATTCGAGTCCCACATGGATGAACTTGAGTTCAAAGTAAGTCAGAGAGCACTGATGAAGGTGCCAGAAACAAAAGGAGTAAATCCCTTGGTGAACTCTCAACAATTATCAGATGAGTAGGTTTGCAACATGCTCAACAAAGTTTTAGTTGAGATTGAGGCTAGACTATTCGGAAGGAATGATAGAGTGAGATTCTTGGAGGAGGAATTGGAGAAGGAGAAGAAGGAGCTCACTGAGAAGAGCAAGGAATTGAAGTAGGAAGAGATTATCAATGCATAGTTAAGGTGTGAACTAAAAGAGGAGAAGGAAAGGGTGTGTGAGCTGCATAAGAAGATTGAAATGATTACATGTGCTATTGTTTTAAAGCATCCTAACCTAGCACCACTCGAGCAGAAATATGAATCAACCTTATAGTGTCTAGAGGATTTGACACGCATCCTCACAATGGAAAGGAGGCCACTTTCCTTAGAGTCTATAGAAGAAGCATTGACACACCAAGAGAAATAAGAGAAGATGAAGGTTGTTGAGATTGTACCCGATCTACTAAGCTCCTTACAGAGGTAAAGGCCACTGCGCAAGTCACAAAAGATACATATGACAACTGTGCTGATAGAGATAGAGTGGCAAGCATCCTGGTCACCACTCATGAAATGGAACTCAAGGAGTTTCAAGAAAAGAATAAGGGGAACATGGTAGAAAGAGATAAAATCCTAGCCGAGGTAGAAAAGAAGTCGAAGCTATCGAGGCTTGATCAAAAGCCAACTAAAGGAGTTATACCCCCGATCACCCGCATGATGGATGTGCTTGAGGACTTGGGAAAACAATTGGAAAGTATTGTTGAGACAATGAGTGCCAAAGGGGAGGAATTAAGTTTTGAGGAGGTGAGCACCTTAGTTAGAGACCTCTATCAGCAAGCACAAAATGAGGTTGATGCCCTGGAAAAGCTTGAGGTAGAAATAGGGAAGGATTTCCCTCTCCTCCTTCAAAAATAAGCATTTTTCTCATTCATTCTCCCCATTCTTTCATTCTTTCTCCCAATTCTTCATTCCTTCATTCTTTCTCCCCTATTCGAAGCCCGCCATTCTTTATTCTTTGAAGAGAAGTGTTTTCAAGGATGGAGAATAGGTGTAGTGTGGGGTGATGTTGGGCCTCAAAATATCAGCTAAGTACAAGAAGGAACATGGGCATGAGGGAACTTTATAAAGAAGACACACAAGATGAAAGCACATAGGGCGGGGTTATTACGGGGTTTAACAGAACACACAATGCACACGTGTGAGACAAGATGGTTTTGGGACTTAGCCATATTCGAGTTCCAAACAACACATGAGGAAAGCATGACCCATCTAGCATGTGGAGTGGATAAGGTGCCAACCTGACAGCTAGAGGATCAAGAATGGAATATTCCATGTATGTGATGGAAGGATCCAGAAGGACATCATTGCAAAGAGTGGAGAGCTCAGATCAAAGGAGGCATGCTCCATTGGAGGACCACTTAGACACTTGGTAACTAATTTTTTACCTTAGAAAGCATAATAGTGAAGGTAAAAAACTATATATATAGGGATGCATGTGTATTAGAAGATATATGTGATAAGTGTGGTAGTGTGGTGGAAGAGAGGCAAATCTATGCAAAAATTAGTATGGAGGATTCTATGGGTTTGGATTAGAGGAAATGTAGGAGTGATGACATATTTAGAGGGATGGGTCTGTGTTTTTCCTTGGAATATGAAGGACATAGTTTAGTTTCGATGCAAGAATTTTCTGGATTATTATATGGGCATGTTATGGCCTCAATGAATGTAATGTGGTTATTGAACTCTTGAATATGAATATAAGGTCTTGTTCTAATACATATATGTGTTCATGAGCATAAGTCCTAGTGCATTTCCTTTATGTATGAATCAGTTCTATATGTTGTTTGATACTTCTATTTTATGGATGCAATGATATGATAACTCATCCTAATATTTTAGAATGAATGCATGGTTCTTTTCTATTCTTTTTCACTTAAGTATCAGTCATAGATGATGTATTCTCACAAGACTGACATAAAGGAGGGGCTCAACGCCCACGCATGCCTCGGTGAGATCCCAAAGCCCGTTGGATGATAGGCCGACATGTATGGGATTATAGTGTTGCTCTAAGGGTATAAAAATTACTACATCTATACAAAATAATGTGCCTTCATCATGAGGCATGATAAAAAATAGTACATATACATCGTATAAAAATGTTCCTTCATAACGAGGCATACATCAAAAATACATCATCTGTAAATATATCATCAATAATCAAGTCATCCCTAACTCTTGCCTACCCCTGGACTACCTCACCTAGGTGGTTTTACCTTCTATACTAAGGGACCCTATATAGATCTTGATGATTGATATGTCCTATATGATCTAGATCTGGACCGACTAAGAGATAATCGACTAAATGGAATGGCCCTCTGTCCCTCTAGGATAGTCGCATGGTATATATCTTTGTAATAAGTAGCCTCACCCTTGGATGAGACTAAATCTAGGAATACATCATATACACTGATGAAGTGGCCATCTGTATAAGAAAAGTAAGATCTACATAAGTTTCACCACATCTGCGCTTGAGGCCGAGAATGCTCTGTAACTAACTCGTATCTACTCTACTGCTAGTTAATCTCTCTCAATCTAAAACTAATCTTGTTGAGCGGTCACTTGCTTCAAAAAGGCTGAATCCCCACCTCTCCAAATGACCTTCCTAGGATATGAGAGTGCTTTGTAAGCCTATATCCATCCCCCACTTGATGGGATGTGCGACGGAGTCCCCCATCCATCTCTACCTCCATCTCTGCCTCCAAATCCACCTACATGTACACCTAATCCATCCCATCTATCTACAAAATCCCATCCATCTCTGTCTCCACCTCCTTCATCCAACCCATCAATGTGTGGACTATGTGGTGGAGACAAAGGAACATGTGGATCTTCATATGTTCTAGGCCTTGTGGGAAAACCTCACTTGTAAGGGTACCTATACGGGAATTTGCTACACTAGGATCTCTTTTTGTGCGGGCATCTATCCCCGCCCCTATCCTTGATCCTAGACAACTTGCTGCACTAACTGTCGAGCTCTAGCTCTATGAGCTCTCCTCTGTAATCGCTATGTAGTTTTCACAACCCCTACATCAATAACGGCTGTGGGACCATCAATCTACCCAGGAAGTACTAAAATATACCATGCATGATAATATGATGTCTCCCTTAGATCAATAATGTGTTGTTTGGTACCCATCATTGGGAACCATCTTATCAAAGCTATCTCTAGCTTGGCATGGTCCGATGAGGGGGCCAATGTCAAAAGTCTCTCTAAAACGATGACCATACTACAACTCATCACCCGTAATACCCCCGCACATGACCAAACTATCGCTCAACATGATCTACCATGTACCACTCTACAATGTAATCATGAATACCAATAATGAAGTGCTCCAATGCTGCTATCCGAGTTAATCATATAACAAATATGAATAATATCTTAAAGATAGGGATTCCATCTTCTTCAGATAGTTTACAAAACCAATACAAGTAAATCTCCAACATTCAATTCCTCATTAATAACTTATTCAATTACAAGACTAGGTATTTCGGGCATCTTTGTATATTAAACAACCTCCATTCCAAAAAGAATACAACTTTTTCTTTTTCAATAAAATTCAAGAACGAATCGAAACTCTTTACATAAGGTTCAAAATTAAATAACCCAATACAACATGAAAGTTCTGTCCTCTTTAATCACTTATGATGTCCATCTACAAAATTGGTAGCATGGGCGAGTTGATGAACCGAGCATGGTAAGCACCAAGCATTAAAGTAAAGTGCATTCCACTAATTACTTCATTAAACAACTTTGCTTTCACGAAACAATTGATAACATCATGCAAATAATCATAAGTAATTACATCTAGAAGGAAGTACAATTAAGAAATCTGAATTTACTTTTAAGAAAGGAACATTTTATAATCTGCAACATCGAATTATACCACAAGATTTAATTGATCCTATCAATCACTTTAAACAATTTCCAAGTCTTGTCATTAATTTATTTCATAAATTCATAAGGATAGAAGGACACGTTTAACTTTTCCCAATCTGCAGGAGTTAGTTACAACATAACTGATATTAGTAAGTTTCATCCCTCCATATAGAGAAAGAAGAGAATCAAATAATGAGAAGTTCAATCAATAAACTTATTAGTCAACAGAAAAATGATCTCAAACCAACAAGGACCCCAAACCATATTTCATTTCATTTATACTATGAAATGAAATCCATCATCTAATGCAAACTTAGAAATTCTTAATCTTGTTTTCAAAAGAGAACTCAAAACCGAATGCATAGTCAAAGCCCGCATACTTCCAATTCCATACAAACCTTCCCATGAAGACCTATTCTCATTCACCTAGCTCAAATCCAATATCAAATCTCAGAAGAAATACACAGTACAGTCCCAAACTGTAGAATTCCCCTAAGAGAGTATAATTCTTTCTCTTTAATACATGGTGGTTCAACAATGATATAATAGTGGAGTAAAAGTCCTCCAATCAAAAAAGATCAAAAATTCACAAAGAAATCTCATCTCGAAGACTAAATTCCCATTACAAACATTAACAATAAACTACAAATGAGAAGGCAGTTCGAAATCCCAAGAAAGAGCCACATTACCAACATCCAGATAAGTGATATTGTAACTTTTCAAACCACATACAAAATAACAGGTTTAAAATTTAGCATTCTACAAAAACCCACGACTCAGATGGAAGTAAGAATTAAATAATTCGATAAGACAAGTTTTGTCCTACCTTCTTCCAACTCGACTAAACAAAATCATATGACAGGTAGGGATCGTTCAACATAAAGGAATAAAAATGAAATAATAGTAATTCCCAAAAACCTCTTTCATCGATACGACTATCCCAAAACAAGCCATTATCCCAATTTGTTTATTTCAAAAAAATAAACAGTCAAGTTCAAGAACACAGTGTGGTCTTAAAGGCCGAAATCATACAACCGTTCATTCTTAAAAATCAAAACAAAGAAGCCCTCAAAAGGAGTTACACGGTCCAACATCTAACCAACAAACTCACAAGGCTCCCTTCTAGCAGATAGTATTAAAAAGAGACAGAAGCTTTACAGTCCTTAATACCCACTAAACTTCGCTCAGAATACATGTACAAGGTTAAACACGTCAAATCCAATACGAGATCTTAAATGACCAACAATGGAAAAACCTATACCAAGTCAAATACGAGTTTCGAACACAAGTTCAAACAACACAAGCTTAAATATGAGTTAATAATGAAACCTAAGGCCCTAATAAAAGCTCAAAATAAACACCAACACTCATTTACGGGTTCAAGCCCTTCCACTCTCCCTAAGGGAGAATAAAACTTTGTTCAAAGTTGGCTCGAGTACGAACGAGAACACAACAACTTGACAAAAATTTCAGTATTCAAGAACTAAATAGTGGTATAGTTGTTGAATACGAAGATTCAACCAATCGGTTCAGAACTTCACATAGTTCCTAAACAGTCCCAAAACAAACACAGGGTCTCAACAAAACTCAAAATGAATCTCAAAGCTTCAATAAGAGTTTAGAGAAACTATGGAGTCCCACTTCAACTCATGAAACACATGACTGAACAAAGATTCAGAACACAACAAGCAACTAGCTTCTTGAGCTCTTTCCACATTATTTTATAAAGCAAGAAAACAAATCTTTGAATACAAGCTACAAGCTTCAAATACAATTAGCAGAACTACTAGTTCAAGTTACAGAGTTTCAAAACAACTTCGCATGCAAACCTCTGACAACTGGTTTAGAGAAAGTTCCCAAGAACTACTAATAATAGCCAATGAAAACCCACATAAATTTCAAGAATACATGCAAGTAAATAACCAGATACATCATGCAAATATAATTTTTCTAGTGAGTAGAATTGTTTTAATGAATCATTTAGAAGAAAGCAAGAAATCTTAATGGGTAGAGCCTATCATGCCTGATAGTGCCTCTACCGATTTGAAGAAGACTTCTAGCCGAGTTTCCAACACCCTTTCTTCTCCAAGAAAGATCAAACAACCATAATATTTTTCCACAATGCCTCTTATACATTCCTCAAACCAAAAATAGATCAAAGAATTCAAAAATAACCACTAAGTGCAGATCAAACTGCTGGTTCGAAAAACCAGCTAGCTCCATGCAGAGAAAAAATTCGTGAAGCATGCAAAGAAAAACAACCCCAACAAATCTGCTAGCATGCCTTCCAAGACAACCTGCTCACCAAAACTGAGGTGAATTAATGCCATTAATTTACATATTCCCACCTATCTCTCCTTGCCACTGCCATCCAAAGTTGGCATGACCAAAACAATTTCAAAATGCATTTCCAAACTTAGTGATGCCTCCACATAGGTTCCACTAAAATTTCACTAGCCCCTACCAAACTGGCATTACTTACTTGCATTTAAAACCAAATCAAAATCAAATCTCAATAAAAATCTTAGGAACCGCCACTTAGTTCCCCCACTTGCCAATGGCCCATAGGTCCCCTTTCATATCCCATTAGTTTAGGATAGATAGAATTTGCTTAGGTTAGATCTTAGGTTAGTTTAAATATATAACCTTAGGATATAACCCCCAACAATAAATTTCCACCTTAGGATAGGATGTAGATTTAACCAAAAACAATAGGTTTAGAAATAACTTAGCATCCCCTAGGTTATTTCCTTTCAAGCTAACAACTTAGGTTAGAATGTCATCCCACATAAAGTGGTGTAGTAATAGTTAGGTAAATTACCTGAGTCCCGTATCTATTAGGGTAGACCGTATAGGTAAAGGGTACATAATAATTTCTTTTTCTCAAGAATCTGGAAGCAGGGTTTCTATTTCCCTTAATGCCATTAAGCGTTAAGGTTCGATCAAGAAGAGACAAGTAGAACACAAAATAGAATGCAAGCACTGTTTTCAAGATGATAAAGAATTTGCAATAACTATAAGTTCAGTCCGTTAAGTATTTTAATCAATGTATGTCAGTTTTTCATTTTATTTAGAGAAGAAGATTTAAAACATACCTTGGATCAATGGAATTGATCCAAGGATGAGTCCAATTGTGAAAGGTAAGTTGCAACTCTTAAAACCAAATTGCAGCTTATCCAATGAGAAGTGAAATAGATTATTGCAAGCAACAACATACCAACCCTACAATCAAAGAGAATAAATGATTTATCCATATCAAGCATGATCTTCAGTAGTCAAAAGAACACATCTTTATCAAGAAAATCACATGTCAACACTTGAAATGCAAAGGAGGAATATAACCATTGTTGAGGGTGTTACATGCTTCCCTCCTAAAAAGAATCATCGTCCCAATGATTACCTCATTTTAGTCATTACATTCAGGATAATCAATTTTTATTCACTTACTTAACATATGTTTGCAACAATATCTGAATTTTAAGTTTTAGAAATCAGCATTAAATATCTGTTTATTCAAAATAAATAAATATCTCGCATTTCAAAACTCGGCATACTTGTTGTATAATAATAATAAAATCATAATTTTTTTATCATCAATAGAATCAATTCATTCAAATAGATATGGAAAAGCAGTTTTCATATCGTCCGTGTTTTCCCAGTTGCACTTTGTTCATTAAACTGGTCCCATTGGACCTTGCATTGATTTATCTCACGATTTCTTAAATGTAACCGGCAAGTTTCAAGCACTCGTATGGGTTTAACCACAATTATTCACGGGTCTTGGACTGCAAGGAATTCTAATTTAACACATGTGATAAATTTGAAACGTATTTATTAAGCAAAGAAATATGGAAAACATTATGCATTCATGACAAAGCGGAGGTAATGCAAAATGGTAAGCTACGGGGTTGATTACTTCAACTATTTCAAAAGGTCCCATGTAATGTGGTGATAACTTGGCAGCCTTTCCAAAAGTTATAGAGCTCTTTTTCGGTTTAGCTTTGAAGAAAGACCTTCTCACCAAGTTTAAATTTCCTATCAACCCACTTTAAATCAACATAACTCTTTTTCCTATCTCTTTGCTTCTTTTAAGCATTCACGCATCATTTTAACTTGTTCTTCTATTTCCGTAAGAATTTAAGGTCCAATTACCTCTCTATCCTCAATGATGTCCCAACTAACGGGGGTTCTACATTTTCTTCCATATAATGCTTCGAAAGGTGCCATCTTAAGAGAGGCATGATATGTGTTATTATAAGCAAAATCAACTAGTGGAAGGTACTCTTCCCACTTATATTGTTGATCCATATAATACATTCATAACATATCCTCTAAAACTTTATTAACTCTTTCAGTCCCATCCATTTCCGGATGATACACATAACTAAAATTCAGCTTAGTTCCTAGAGCTGCATTAAGTGTTTTCCAAAACCTTAATGTCATTCTAGGATCTCTATCTAATATGATTAATTCAGGTACTCCATGTAATCTGAAAATTTCATGTACAAATCTTTTAGCTAACACGGTGAATCATACTTCATATTCCCAAAGAATAAATGTGCTACCTTTGTTAGTTTATCAACAAATACTAAAATAACATCATGTTTATTTCTTGACATAGGAAACCCTTGTACAAAGTCCATGCTTATCACTTGCCATTTGTACTAATGTATGCTATGAGGTACAATGAACCGGATAGGTGCATATGTTACTCGCTTTAACTCATTGACATTCAAGGTAATGTGTCACAAAGTCTATTACATCCTTTTTCATTCCCTTCTAGAAATATTGTTGTTTTATATCAGCAAGCATTTTTATAATACCAGGGTGTCCAGAAAAAAGTGAATTGTGGAATTCTACTTTCAAATTTTAAGATTCCTTCATTATCGAAGTGAAAACATTTATACCTCGAATCACTAGAATCTATAGCAAGCACTATCTTTACTTGCTGAAAATAAGAATCAAATTCCATAACACTTTTTACTTCATCCTTAAATTGAGTTCTCAATGTTATAAGAGTAGAAATGTGCTTCCTATGACTTAGAGTGTCAACCACTCTATTTTCTTTACCCTTGATATAATTGATGTCAAAATCATATTGAGACAAAAAATCTAACCACCTTCATTGTCTTGCATTAAGATTTGGCTGAGTGAAGATATATTTCAGCCCAAGATGATCAGTTTTCAATTCAAAAGGTTTACCAAGTAGGTAATGCCTCCAAACTTGCAATGCATGAACAATGGCAGCAAGCTCTAAATCATGTGGAACATAATTCAACTCATGTAACTTAAGTTTTCTACTTTTGTAAGCTATGACATGACCATTTTGTAACAAAATACCTCTTAGACCTTCACCAGATGCATCAGTTACCACCATAAAATCTCCATTAGGATTTGGTACTGCAAGAATAGGTGCTAAAGTTAACTATTCCTTAAAAGTTTTGAATGAAATTTCACATTTCTCATTCCAAAAAAATTTATCCTTCTTATGTAAAGAAGTTATTGGTATAACCACCTTAGAAAAGTCTTTTACAAATTTTCTATAGTAGCGAAAAAGTCCCATGAAGCTTCTAACTTCATGTACATTCTTTGGTGCAGGCCACTTAGTTATAGCTAAAATCTTTGAAGGATCTAAAGAAATTCCATTCTTACTTATTACATGTCCCAAATAGTGTACTTCTATGTCATAGAAAGAACATTTAGACAACTTACCAAATAATGCATCTCTTTCTTAATATTTCCAAAACTATCTTCAAATGCTCATGGTGTTCCTCAATACTTTTAGAATATATGAGAATGTCGTCCAAGAATACGAGCACAAATTTTTCCAAGTATTCTTGAAATATATTATTCATTAAATTCATAAATGTTGCAGGTGCATTAGTTAATCCAAAAGGTAAAATAGTGAACTCATAATGTCCATACCTTGTCCTGAAAGCTATTTTATGAATATCCTCATCCTTAATCCATAATTGATGATATCCAGTTGAAGATCTATCTTAGAATATACCGATGCTCCATGCATCTCGATCAAATAAATCATCAATCATAGATAATGGGTATCTATTCTTGATTGTTGATTTGTTTAACATTCTATAATCAATGCATAATCTAAGTGCTCCTTCTTTTTCACAAAAATTACAGGTGCTCCCCAAGGTGAAACACTTGGTCTAATCAAAACTTTAGAAAAAAGTTCATGCAACTGATCCTTAAGCTCTACTAATTCATAGTAGTCATTCGATATGGTGCTTTAGAAATAGGTTCAATTCCAGGCTTGATCTCAATCATGAAATCAAACTCCCTTTTAGGTGGAAGACCTCGAAATTCTTTCGGAAATACGTCACTGAAGTCTCGTAACAATGGATATCATTCCATAACATCGTTGTTCTCTTCAATTGTTTCAACAATTTTTACTGCATATAAGGTACAACATTTATTTTTGACCTTTTTAAGTTACATATCTTATAGTTTTCTAACAGAAATCTCATGTTTCACACCTTGAATCTCTGCTATTTTCTACAGGTCATCTAAACAACTAATGTGTTTTTCAAAATAGTCCACTTTAGCCTTATGTTTTGCTAACCAATTAACACCTATTATTACATCATAAGACCCCAAAGGTGCAACATAAAGATCAACTTCAGTGGAAAAGTTAGGTAAATCAAGGATTGCTCCAAAAAGACACATACTAACTATATGAACAACATTGTTTCCATACTATACAGTCCATGTTTTATCCATGTTTCTAGATTTTATTTTTAATTTTGATGCTAATTTATTAGAAATAAAACATTCAGTAGCTCCGGTATCAAAAAGAATAGTTACAGGTAAACCAAATAACTTACCCAAAACTTCTATAGGCGTGGCCTATTTCTCATCCTACTTGTCACCTACTGTAGCATGTATCTTGTGCTGCTGATTATGATCATCCTTTTTCAAAGGGCACTGATTTGCATAATGATCTTTGCCACGTTATAGAGCCTCCCACAGGTCTCTTCCTAGGCTCGGGTTTATTTCTAGCCTTAGAGTTATCGTTCTGACCCCCATAGGACTTATGTCTGTTATTATTGTTCTTAACAAAGTTCTATGCATTACCAACAAACTTGTTTGTTATTGCTTTCTTATTAGTATTAGATGAAATCTTACTTTTCATTCCAAATTTCTTCCATGGTCCTTTCCTAGGTGCAAGAGATGATGAAAGAGGAGTTGGGATTTTTCTTCCTTACTTTCTCCTTATGAGCAAAAATTGCTTTCAATTTCTGTTCCTTCCTTATGGCCTTTTCAACAACCCCTTCCATCATGGTTGGGCTGAACATCCACCTCTCCTCCTATAACGGGATTCAATCCCATGATGAATTTTCGTATCCTGAACTTCTCATATGTTTGGTACTAAGGTACATACTTAAGGATTTTCGTAAACCGCTCCTAGTACTTAGTTACCGTTAGCTTCCTTGAGCTAAGTTATGAAATTTAGTCATTTTCTGATCATAGTAAAGTTACGGCAGCCAACGTTTGCCTAAAGTAACCTTTAAATTGATCCTAGGTGATATTAGTTTCATCAATGTTTAACTCAGCCTTTACGATTGTCCCACCATGAAGATGCTTCATGAGAAATTTGATATGCTCCCATATCACCTTTGTTTCTTCTAAGAAATTCCTTATTGCAAAGTATTTCTCCATTTTGATGAGCCACTTAGCTCCATCTCCTAATGTGGTGCCATCAAACTTAGGTGGACTTATCCTTTTTATATCATTAGTGAGTTCAACTGTCAGCCTAGCCTTTTTGTTTTCAGGCTGAACATGTATGTTCACATTGTTATTATCAACACCTACATTGGCATTGTCCCCAGGAGGTGGCTGATTGTTGTTGTTAGCATCTTCTTCCTCCTCATTTCCCATTACTTGTTGTTCAAGTACAACCAAACAATCTCTTATGTCCAACAGGGTAGTAAGGATCTCATCTAGTTTCTAGGTAGTTGCTACTCCTTCCTCAAGCGGAGGGTTATTTGCAACATTTCCTCTTGTTCTAACCATTTTCTATTACAAGAAAATTTAAGTTTCATCAGATTATGGACATAATAGGTCCAAGAGCTGCAACCTTCAGCTTTGATACCAAGATGTAACATTCCCATTTTAAGACTTTAGAAACAAGGGAATTTTTTTTACATAATGTTCACTGTTCTAAATAAAGCATTATTTAGAACAAACATTCCATGCTAATCAATCTCACACAGATAACCATATGCAGTTGTAAATGACTCGGTGATCCATCGATCTATTCATTTCATAACTCGGTAATCTACCGATCTATTTATTTCATAACTCTAAGTATTGAATACTTATCGTATACTTGGTTTTTCCTACCCTAAACCGGTACTGAGTGATCTGTTAAAAGAACATATATGAATATTTGTTACTATTATTCATCTGATATCATGTTGCTTTAACTTGGTGACATAGGACAACGCAACTAGAAACTTGCAATACTTTGGCCAAAGATTTTCAACATATTGTGTATGTCACTATTCCTAGATGACATACTCGTCATTTTGGAATAGGTCCTTCACCTCACTCCTTTGTTATCATGAATTATCTTTACTGACTACCATCAGTCCACTTGCCCAAAGTTTAACCCTAGCCCTGGTTAGAAACATAAATCATCATAGGAAGATGCTCATAATGACTTAGGGTATATGGGAATACTCGGTTGACCTAAGTCAACCAAGTGTGCCAAGGTACCCTGAGCCATTGAGAGCTACTACTTATCATACAAATGCCACTAACTTAACCTAGAGAGAAACTAAGTTCAAGTCCTTATTGTGTGTAGATCTAGATGATCAGTATAGAAGGGTGTTGCCACATGTCAACTGTAATGTTGTATCCTCGAGAAGACCCTAGTCTTCTCGAAGGTACAACCCTGTAGTTGGTGTGTGCCAACATCCTACAAAACTACCTCATCACGATGTACATACCCCAAGGAGGTTATTAATGTTTAATTAATTTGGATAATAAAACAGATTACAACATCTATCCTAACCCAAAACAAACACTCTTTCAGTCCTTATTCTATACTTGAATCAATTAAGCATTAAAGAACTTCCTTTAACTCATGATTGCTTTTAATGTTTGTTTATTTAGTTTAACAATTAACCAAAATAGGACAGCAATATCATAATTTCCATTAAATATAACTTAATCATTCAAAGAAGGTGTAGCAACCAAATAGGTTCAACTAGTGATAGACTTTATAAGAAATGAAGTCTAATGATTAACGATCATATCACCATTCTTTGGGTTACATTTCATTTTGAGGAAGAACCTTCCTCTACTTGATTAAGTGTTAGGGTTTGTCAAACCCTTCTTATCTTTCACAAGCTCTATAGTTTTATCACATATTCATTACACATTCCAATACTATATTCGAATTGTTTAGATAAGATTGTTAACTTATGCAACTTAACAAGTGCATCTTATTAAGGGAGATTAAACTAATTCCCTTTTTATCTAACTTATCAAGTTTATCCGAGTTAAGCATATAACAGATATGAATAATATCATAAAGATAGGGATTCCATCTTCTTCATAAATACAAGATAGTTTACACAACCAATACAAGTAAATCTCCAACATTCAATTCCTCATTAAAAACTTATTCAATTACAAGACTAGGTATTTCAGGCATGTTGTATAACAAACAACCTCCATTCCAAAAAGAATACAACTTTTCTTTTTCAATACAATTCAAGAACGAATTGAAACTCTTTACATAAGGTTCAAAATTAAATAACCCAATACAACATGAAATTTCCTGTCCTATTTAATCACTTACGATGTCCATCTGCAAAGTTGCTAGCACGGGTCAGTTCATTGAACTGAGCATAATAATCACTAAGCATTAAAGTAAAGTGAATTCCACTAATTACTTCATTAAAATAATTTGATTTCACAAAACAATTGATAACATCATGCAAATAATCATAAGTAATTACACCTAGAAGGAAGTACAATTAAGAAATTTGAATTTACTTTTAAGAAAGGAACATTTTATAATCTACAACATCAGAATTATACCACAAGACTTAATTGATCCTATGAATCACTTTAAATAGTTTGCAAGTCTTGTCATTAAAGCCAATTATGGTAGTTGTATTTACCCATTTTAATATTAGTTTATGGTGCGTATATACGATCTAGGAGATGAAATTACTTATAGGTGTTAGATGAAATTTCTTATGACTTATTTATTTGCTAAATTCATAAGGATAGAAGGACACATTTAACTTTTCCCAATCTGCAAGGAGTTAGTTACAACATAACTGATATTAGTAAGTTTCATCCCTCCATATAGACAAAGAAGAGAATCGAATAACAAGAAGTTCAATCAATAAACTTATCAGTCAATAGAAAAAGGATCTCAAACCAACAAGGACCCAAAACCATATTTCATTTCATTTATACTATGAAATGAAATCCATCATCTAATACAAACTTAGAAATTCTTAAGCTAGTTTCCAAAAGAGAACTCAAAACCGAATGCATAGTCAAAGCCCGCATACTTCCAATTTCCATACAAACCTTCCCATGAAGACCTATTCTCATTCACCTAGCTCAAATCCAATATCAAATCTCAGAAGAAATACACAATACAGTCCCAAACTGTAGAATGCCCCCAAGAGAGTATAATTCTTTCTCTTTAATACATGGTGGTTCAATAATGATATAATAGTGGAGTAAAAGTCCTCCAATCGAAAAAGATTGAAAAGTCACAACAACTCTCAACTCAAGACTAAATTCCCATTACAAACATTAACAACAAACTATAAATGAGAAGGAAGTTCGAAATCCCAAGCAAGAGCCACATTACCAACATCCAGATAAGTGATACTATAACTTTTCGAACCACATACAAAATAACAAGTTTAAAATTTAGCATTCTACAAAAACCCATGACTTAGATGGAGTAAGAATTAAATAATTTGATAAGACAAGTTTTATCCTACCTTCTTCCAACTCGACTGAACAAAATAACCACAAACCTCTCTAGTTCCTTTTAAAATCATATGATAGGTAGGGATCGTTCAACATAAAGGAATAAAAATGAAATAATAGTAATTCCTAAAAAACCTCTTTCATCGATACGACTGTCCCAAAACAAGCCGTTATCCCAATTTGTTTATTTCAAAAAAAAAAAAGTTAAGTTCAAGAACACAGTGTGGTCTTACAAGGCCAAAATAATACAACCGTTCGTTCTTAAAAATAAAAACAAAGAAGCCCTCAAAAGGAGTTACATGGTCCAACCATCAAACTCAACAAACTCAAGGCTCCCTTCCAGCAGATAGTATTAAAAAGAGACAAGCTTTATAGTCCTTAATACCCACTAAAATTCTTCTCAGGATACACGTACAAGGTTAAACATGTCAAATCCAATACGAGATCTTAAACGAACAACAATGGAAAAACTGTACCAAGTCAAATACAAGTTTTGAACACAAGTTCAAACAACACAAGCTTAAATACGAGTTAATAATGAAACCCGAGGCCCTAATAAAAGCTTGGAATAAACACCAACACTCATTTACGGGTTCAAGCCCTTCCGTTCTCCCTAAGGGAGAATAAAACTTCGGTTCAGAGCTTGAGTACAAAACAAAACACAACAACTTGACAACAAGTTCAGTATTCAAGAACTAAATAGCAGTACAATCGTTGAATATGAAGATTCAACCAATCAGTTTAGAACTTCACATAGTTCCTAAATAGTCCCAAAACAAACACAAGGTCTCAACAAAACTCAAAATGAATCTCGAAGCTTCAATAAGAGTTTAGAGCAACTACGAGTCCCACTTCAACTCACGAAACACATGACTGAATAGAGATTTAGAACCCAACAAGCAACTAGCTAGCTCTTTCCACATTATTTTTGAATGCAAGAAAACAAAGCTTCGAATACAAGCTACAAGCTTCAAATAAAATTAACAGAACCACTAGTTCAAGTTACAGAGTTTCAAAACAACTTCGCATGCAAACCTCTAACAACTGGTTCAGAGAAAGTTCCCAAGAACTACTAATAATAACCAAGGATTCACATTCCAAAACCCACATAATTTTCAAGAATACATGCAAGTAAATAACCAGATACATCATGCAAATATAATTTTCCAGTGAGCATAATTTTTTAATGAATCATTTAGAAGAAAGCAAGAAACTTTAATGAGTAGATCCTATCATGCCTGATAGTACCTCTACCGATTTGAAGAAGACTTCCAACTGAGTTTCCAACACCCTTTCTTCTCTAGGAAAGATCAAACAACCATAATATTTTTCCACAATTCCTCTTATACATTCCTCAAACCAAAAATAGATCAAAGAATTCAAAAATAGCCACTAAGTGCAGATCAAATTGCTGGTTCAAAAACCAGCTAGCTCCATGCAGAGAAAAAATCATGAAGCATGCAAAGAAAAACAACCCCAACAAATCTGCTAGCATGCCTTCCAAGACAACCTACTCACCAAAACCGAGGTAAATTAATGCCATTAATTTACATATTCCCACCTATCTCTCCTTGCCACCGCCATCCAAAGTTGGCGTGACCAAAATGAATTTCAACATGCATTTCCAAACTTAGTGATGCCTCCACATAGGTTCCACTAAACTTTCACTAGCCCCTACCAAACTGGTAGTACTTACTTACATTTAAAACCAAATCAAAATCAAATCTCAATAAAAAGCTTAGGAACCACCGCTTAGTTCCCCCACTTGCCAATGGCCCATAGGTCCCCTTTCATATCCCATTAGTTTAGGATAGATAGAATTTTCTTAGGTTAGATCTTAGGTTAGTTTAAATATATAACCTTAGGATATAACCCCCAACAATAAATTGCCACCTTAGGATAGGATGTAGATTTAACCAAATAATAGGTTTAGAAATAACTTAGCATCCCCTAGGTTATTTCCTTTCAAGCTAACAACTTAGGTTATAATGTCATCCCATGTAAAGTGGTGTAGTAATAGTTAGGTAAATTACTTGAGTCCCGTATCTATTAGGGTAGACCGTATAGGTAAAGGGTACATAATAATTTCTTTTTCTCAAGAATCCGGAAGCAAGGTTTCTATTTCCCTTAACACCATTAAGCATTCTGCAAGGGTCATCAAGAAGAGCCGAGCACAACACAAAATAGAATGCAAGCACTTGTTTTCAAGATGATAAAGAATTTGCAATAACTACAAGTTCAGTCTATTAAGTATTTTAATCAATGAATGTTAGTTTTTCATTCTGTTTAGAGAAGAAGATTTAAAACATACCTTGGATCAATGGAATTGATCCAAGGATGAGTCCAATTGTGAAAGGTAAGTTGCAACTCTTAAAACTAGATTGCAGCTTATCTAATGAGAAGGAAAATATATTATTGCAAGCAACAACATACCAGCCCTACAATCAAAGAGCATAAATGATTTATCCATATCAAGCATGATCTTCAGCAGTCAAAAGAACACACCTTTATCAAGAAAATCACATGTCAACACTTGAAATGCAAAGGAGGAATATAACCATTGTTGAGGGTGTTACAAATTTGGGATACGTCCACTAAAAATCACTTACTCGCTTTATTACAAGCCACCGCTCTCTCAATACAATACCTAGATCTGTTTGGAGCTATGCTAAAAAAACTATACAATTTACACCCAAATTCAAAACACATCTACAATGTTACATTATCCCTACCATATTCATAAAACCATATAAGTAGACAACTACTTAAGCAATTTTACAAAACCATGGGTATCAAAACCATGGGCCAAAACCATCCCATAAACCTATGGGTCTAAAATCCCGCCCATATGAGAAGAAAATGTTTCTCGATATATTAGACATGTTTTAAGGCCAAAACTTATATTTCTCTGGGCCGCACTTTAACCCTGGTGAGAAAACTATGGAAAGTGTACAAAGACTCTTAGTGTACAGCCTTCAACACTTTCTCACATGAATATAGGCTCAATAACCTAATAATCTCCCACGGTGAGACTAGTTTTCCTCTAAGCAAGCTTCTCAACCCTACACTAGTTTCCGTGAAGACCAACCAAAGCCGAATGCAACTTCGCTTTTTTCCTTGTGACCACCTTGGTCATCATGTCTATAGGATTCTCGATTGGTATGAATCTTTTCCAGCCTTCAACTTCTCTTCCTCCAAAGATATCCCGATGAAATGGTACCTTAACTGTATATGCTTTGTCATAGAGTGGAAAGCAGAGTTCTTAGTTAGGTGTATAACACTCTGACTATCACTATGCAACTTTCCTTCCTCCTACTTATACCCCAACTCCTCAAGAAATTTCTCAGTAACCAAATCATTTCTTTTCTTTCCTATGTGGCAAGAACATACTCACTTTTGGGTTGAAAAGCCACCAAATTATGTAGCCGTGAAATCCATCTCACTACTCTCCCACCTACAATGTAAACATAACCTATCATGTTCCTCTTGCTATCTACATCTCAATCCATATTTGAAACTACATAACCACAAAGAGTGGTGTTTGATCCAATTTAGTAGAAAAGCGTCCCCATGGTCCCTCTCAAATATCGAAGGATCCTCTTTATTGCTCGCCAGCTGATCTCTACTTGATCACTCATAAATCTACTCACCGCTTCCACCGCATGGGAAATATCATGCCAGGTGTACACCATGGAATACATCAAACCGCCAACCACCGATGAGTAAGGTACCTTTGACATCCGGTTTCTCTCCGCTCTATCTTGGGACACTTTGCTCCTTTGATAACTTGAAATGGCCTCGCCAAAGGAGTCCCAATTGGTTTAGCATTCCGCATATTAAACCTCCAAGACCTTCTTAATGTACTCTTCCTAAGATAAATTCAGCTTTTGTTCCTTCCTATCCCAAGATATCCTCATATCGAGGATTTGTTTGTCTGCTCCCAAATCCTTCATAGAAAAGGATTCACTTAGCTACTTCTTGAGTACTTTTATTTCCTACATGTTTTTACCTGTAACCAACATGTCATCCACATACAGACATAAAGGATAATATAACTGCCATCCTCAAATTTCTTTGTATACACGCAATGGTTAGAATGACATCTAATATAACCTTGCTCCATCATGAAGCTATCAAATTTCTTATACCATTGACGTGGAGCTTGTTTCAAGCCATACAAGCTCTTCTTCGTTTACACACCATCTCCTCTTTACCTTTGACCTCATAGCCCTCTGAAGTTGCTTTGCATATATAGTTCCTCCTCTAAATCACCATAGAGAAATGCAGTCTTTACATCAAGCTGCTCTAAGTGCAAGTCTTCTGCTGCAACTATTCCTAGAACAGTTCTAATAGAAGTCATTTTTACTACGGAGAAAAAATCTCATCAAAATCTATATATTTTTTCCTGCAAACCCTTGACCACCAACTGGGCCTTGTATCTTTTCTTTCCTCCTTCTTCCTCTTTGAATTTGAACACCCATTTTTTCTCGTAATTTCTTTTCCTTCTGGTAGATTAACCATATCCCATGTCTAGTTCTCCATGAGAGCTTGATGCTCCTCATCCATGGCATGCCCCCACTTCTTCCCGGCATCTACCTACATTGCTTCATCAAAGATCTCTCTGGCCCTACACTCGGTGAGTAATAAATAGTAAAGAGAAGGAGAAAACATTCGTGTTGTCTTTGTACCCTAGAAGACCTCCTTAATATAGGAGTTTGGGGTTCCTGTTGAGGAGGTTCTGAACTAATTCATGTGTCACTTTCCCATCCGAAAGATCCTCTCTACCGTTATATATTATTTCTTGGATTATTCCTGTTTTCTTGCAATTGCTGCTTATACATGAATTTCTCATCAAAGAACACATCCCTAGATCGAATGATTTTCTTGTCCTTAATACTCCAACATTTATATCCAAAGTCATCACCACCATAGCCAATGAAAGTACATTTTTCTGATTTAGCCTCTAGCTTGGTTCTATCATCCTTGTCTATATGGACAAACACCTCACATCCAAAGACTCTAAGAAATGAATAATCAACTTTCTTACCATATCAAGCCTCCTCGGTATGCCTCCATCCAAAGAACTTGAGGGTCCTCTGTTTATCAAGTACACACCAGTTGTGCTCACCGCTTTTGCCCGTAAAGAAAGAGGTAGTCCTGTATGTAACCTTATGCTCCTAGCACATTCCATTATTGTTCTATTCATCCTTTCTGACACCCCATTCTACTATGAAATTCCTAGAACCATCTTTTGCCCACGGATTCCATTCTTAGAATAATAATCATCAAATTCATATCACGCAATACTCCCCTCCATTATCTCGACTCTGAGACATTTTAGCTTAAGACCTGTTTCATTCTCTACCAAGTCTTTCTATTTAACAAAAGTTTCAAATACATCGATTTTTTTCTAATACAATAAACCCAAAATTTCCTTGTTGAATCATCAATAAAAGTAACATAATAAGTTGAACCCCAAAGAGATGGTACTGCGCTAACCCCCACACATCGAATGCACCAGCTCTAACTTACCCTCTTTCTTTATAGGTATAAATTTGAGAAACCTTACTCACTTGTTTCCCATATATGTAGTCCTCACAAAACTCCAAACCTATTTTTGTATGTCTTGTTAGAAATAATCTAACACTTAATTCACCATATGTGGATTAATGTGTAATTATAATAAAGTAATTATTTAATTACTTTAGTTAGCTTAGTTGTTAGTGTGTTGTTATCATCCCTTAGATTGTGGAGGATGTTTTTTAGTTAGAATATTATTCTCAGATGATTTACTGTAGAAGCTTTTTAGGGGCAAAATGCTATTTCTGCATATTTGCTTTGTTTAGGAGATTTGTTCCATATATTATGGAAAAGATAGAAGCTATCTAATATCTATAAATATTACAGCTCTCTCTTTTGGTTGTAATGCTTCATTTTATATTAATAAAATCACAGCAAGCTCCACCTTGTTTTTGCAATTTAATCTGGTTTATAGATTTCATTTGGTACCAGAGCAGGTGAGTTAAGGCTGTAGATAATTGCTGAGGAAGTGTTAGAAGATTTGAGGAAGGAGGACTAGAAGCTTGAGCCAGGAGGAGCCATAGATGCCCCCAGCCTCTTCACAGCCCCTGCCCCTTCTCCACACACTGACAATAGTAGAAGCAACAAGAATATTTTTTTTTGAAAGGGCAATCATAGGCCAGAACACCTGGATGCACCTCCCAACTCCATTATTGTTTTCCAGGTGAAATTATTTCAATTGAGGAGATATTTGTCAATTTCTTTTAATATTTGATGTTGTATTAAATTGCAAATATAACAAATATTATTTTGAAATCTGATTATTTCATTGATAAAAAAGAGTTTCATACAATTGGGGTTGTTATCTATACATAAGATACCCCCCTAATCCTACTTCTAATTCAAGCGGATCCCCAATTCTGGAGGCATCGCTTCTATGTACTATATCAATTGTCTATTTCACAGATTTGCAGCAGTGAATCAAAATTCAAAGAGCTAGTTCCAGGAGAGGACCATAGCCAACGTCCCAAGAAATGCTTGAGCCAACCTCTGCCAGAATCCAAACGTTGTTCCATAAGAAAAACGCTTTCCAAATTTCTAAAGCAAAGCCCTGCTAAAACCGTGTTAATGCCACTTGAAAGAATTAAAAAATGGAAATAAAAAGTGAAGGAGAGAATGGCGGCAGAAGAAAGAAAGGGGTGGTGGGAAATACAAGACTGATCCATGCCAAGTAAGCCCTAAATCAAATTTTAGGAAAGGGGTCCGGAAAGATCATAAAATCAAAACTTGTATTTGTCATTACTTTCCGCCGGTACCTCGGATTGAGGTGCTATTTTTTTAAAGTATATGTTTTTTCGAGCTCTACGCTTTGGTCCAGTCAAAGAGGCCAAAGACCCCAAAACTAAATTTGTAAGGGAAAAGAGGCCAAAGTGCCCACAAATTTAAAAAATTGTGAAAATATTAATTTTTCGTAAACAAGAAGGGGGGTGCAATTTTCTTTTTCTATTTACAAGATGTTTGTAAAAATGGCCGATAGTGCCAAAAATCATTGTAAAAGGCCAAAAAGGAGCCCACACTCAATAAAAATCAATTTTTTTGGGGGGTGTGTACTGATTTGAGGGGGATTTGTTTCATGTTTGATTCTCTATCTCTCTTTTCTTTCATGCACAAATGGCTAACAATGCGCCCAAATTCTTTTTCCCGATTCACAACTCCTACGAGGAGATAATTATGCTACATGGAAAATGAAAATTAAAACTCAACTTGAATTTGAGGACATAATTGGTGTAGTTGATGGCTTGATAATGAGACCAGAAAATGATATTTCTCAACAACGTGTGTTTGATCATGCTAATCAAAAGGTAAAACTTATAATTGTTTGGTGTAAATCGATGATGTATAACCTCATATTTGTCAAGCGAAACTCTGCAAAAGAAGCATGGGATAAACTAGCAATCGTATATGAAGCTAAGAACAAAACGCTGCTTTTGCAATTACAAACACAACTCCATTGTCTCAAAATGAATTCTAATGAGTCTATTGAAGGTTTTCTAAAGCATGTTGCTATATTGAGATCATCTCTCCAAGCTTTGGAAGTAGAGGTCACTAATGAATCTCTTGTCCCTATTGTATTGAGAGCTTTACTAGCCTCATACAAAATATTTGTCACAACTCTCAACATTATGGGTCCAACTACAAGTTTTGAAGAGTTAGTGAACATGTTACAACAGGAAGAGTCCATGAACAAACCTGTAGAAGATGAGGAACAAGCCCTCTCTTCATTCCATAAGGGAAAGAAACAGATTCATACAACTGGTAAGCAACACAAGCAACATTCTCAATAGAATACTCAAGGGAACACTCAGCAAAAGTAGTGTCAGATTTGTGGTAGAAAAGGACATGACTTAAAATATTGTTGGTATAACACATTTCAGAAGGGTTCATCTAGTGGCAAGAAGCCAAATTTTCAACAATCTAGTCAGGGTTATCAAAACAAACAACAAGGACAAAGGAAAAGTAACTGGAAAAGAAAACACCACAAAGACGACAACATTGCATTCCAAGATCAACTCAAGAAATCAACTCACCGCAAAGCGATTTGGTATGTTTACTCAGAGCAACAAGACATATGACCGAGAGAAATGATTGGTTCTTAGAGTTAAAGAATACACCTAACAAAGACTCTATTTCATTGGGTGATGATTCATCGTACAAAGTACAAGGAATTGGAAACATCTCCTTACCTCTTGGATCAAGAAAGTGTACAATAAGAGATGTTCTATATGTTCCTAGATTGACAAAGAATCTACTTTCAGTAAGTTAGCTTTTGGAGCACAACTTAAAAGTGGATTTTGATTGTAGAGATGGAAAGAAGACGTATTTAATCAAAGATAAGTCTAATAACTCCAACATTGTTACATGAGCTTCTGGTGTAGGTCATATGTTTCAGTTGGATTTTGTTCAAACCAAAAATTAGGCCCTTGTAGCTAAGGATACATCATCGGCACAATTGTGGCATCAAGATTTGGCCATGTAAGTTTTGGCTATCTTGAAACACTTTGAAAAAATAATATGGTAAGAGGACTGCCAAATTTCAAGAAAATACAGACAAGTGCACTAATTGTTTGGCAGAAAACAACATAGATATTCTTTTCAGAAAAGAAGTACATTCAGGGCCCGTGGTAAACTTAATCTGGTGCATACCGATCTGTGCGGACCTATGAGACCTAGACATTCAGGGTTTCAATATTTTACGCTTTTTGTTGATGATTACTCAAGAAAAATGTGGGTATACTGAATTCGCACCAAAGACCAAGCCTTTGAAACTTTCAATAAATTCAAAGTAGCTTGTGAAAATGCAACTGGTAAGAAAATAAAAACACTCCGCTCAGATCAAGGGGTGAATACACCAGTAATGAGTTCAAATATTTTTTGGAAACACATGGAATTCGTCGAAAAATGGCACCTCCATATACACCACAACAAAATGGTGTTGTTGAAAGAAGGAATAGAACTATAATGGAAATGGTAAGGTGTATGATTGACGACTCAGGCTTGAGTAAAACATATTGGGCAGAAGCAGTAAAAACAACACTTTATCTGCTAAATAGAGTTCCCACTTCCACACTTGATGGAATAACACCACAAGAAGCTTGGTCAGGGAACAAACCATCTATAAAACACCTTAGAGTTTTTGGATGCAAGGCAAGTATGCACATTCCTAAGAAAAAGAGAACTAAACTTGATATGAAATCAGAACAACTTATATTCTTGGGATACAGTGATGAAGCCTTGGGATACAGGTTAATGGATCCAAAAACAAGAAATTTTTTCACAAGTAGAGATGTTGAGTTTTTTGAAAATAAAGAAGTAGATGCTCCTTCCATAAACTCACAAAACAATCCTACTAAGAAAATAGAAGATGTTCTTGATGAAGATAATGATGATGAGGATAATTCAACTCCTCCATCTACAGGAACAACTAAATGTATGCCTAAGTGGTATACTAATCTAATTTGAGATGCTAAGTTGGATAGTGATCCTAACACATCCACTTCAGGACCTAGAACTTGTAGTATGACTCAAAATGAGGTAAACTTAGCCTTAATGAGTATAGTAATTGAATCAAGTGAGCCCACTATAGTTCAAGATGCTCAACAGTCAAAACCTTGGTTAGATGCTATGAATTTAGAATTCAACTCTTTGATTAAGAATAATACATGGCAACTTACAAATCTTCCACCAGGGAAGAAGGCAATAGGTTGCAAATGGATATTTAAAACAAAGTACAAATCAAATGGAAGCATTGATAAATACAAGGCAAGATTGGTAGCTAAGGGTTATGCACAAAAAGAAGGCATTGATTATGAAGAAACATTCGCACCAACAGCTAAGATCAAAATAATCAGGATGATATTTGCTCTAGCTGCACAATTTGGTTGGAAAGTTCATCAAATGGATGTAAAAAGTGCATTTCTCAATGGGGATTTATAGGAAGAAGTCTACATGACTCAACCAGAAGGTTTTGTCATACTAGGTAAAGAAGGAAAGGTATGTAGACTCATAAAGTCACTGTACGGTCTCAAACAGGCTCCCAGGGCATGGTACATAAAGATTGATGAGCATCTCATCAAACATGGATTCAAAAGAATTCCATATGATCCTAATCTCTATCTCAAAAATGCAAGGGGGAGATAGTGATCATAGTAGTATATGTCGATGATCTAGTCATCACTGGAAGTTCGGTGAAGATGATTGAAACAACTAAGGAAGATCTAAATCGATCATTCGACATGACAGATCTCGGGCTTCTTCATTATTGTCTTGGAATTGAAGTATGGAAAAAGGAAAATCACATCTTTGTTACTCAACTAAAATATTCCAAGACAATGCTCGAGAAATTTAGAATGATGGATAGTATACCAATGGCTACACCTATGGAGACAAGGCTTCAATTATCTCGCACAGATCCATCAGAACAAGTAAATGTTACTCTTTATTGACAATTGATTGGGAGTCTCATTTAATTACTTATTCTAGGCCGATATCATCTATGCAATGGGCTTATCTTTCTCGATTTATGCAAGAACCAAGGGTTTGTCACTGGAAAGCAACAAAGAGGGTACTGAGATACATCAGAGGAACCATGGACTTTGGCCTAGAATACAAGAAGAATATAACCTCTTCTTGATAGGATATACGATTCATATCATGTAGGTAACGTTGATGATAGGAAGTCCACTTCAGGATTTGTGTTCTTTTTGGGATCTGGACCTATTTCATGGGGGAGTAAGAAACAAAATTGTGTTTCAAGGTATTCCACAGAAGCAGAATATCACGCAGTAGGAGGAGCTGTCTG
The DNA here is from genome assembly GCA_018340775.1 of Taxus wallichiana var. yunnanensis. Lineage (NCBI taxonomy): Eukaryota > Viridiplantae > Streptophyta > Pinopsida > Cupressales > Taxaceae > Taxus > Taxus wallichiana. The sequence goes on along the minus strand of CM031236.1, from coordinate 27,305,708 downwards.
TGAAGCAATTTGGCTCAGATGGATACTTGAAGGATTGGGAATTCCATAGGATCATCCAACAATCCTACATGTAGACAATGAAGGAGTAATAAAACTTGTTCAGAATCCATTTTTTCATGAACATACCAAACACATTGAGGTGCAGGTACATTTCATTCGTGAACAAGTTCAGAATAACAACATTCAGCTTCAACATTGCCTGACAGAACATCAACGTGTAGATATCTTCACAAAATATCTTGCACGTCCTAAATTTGAGGCATTCAGAGTATTTCTCTCTTGTTCACTTCAGAATATGATGAATTAAGGGGGGGAATGTTAGAAATAATCTAACACTTAATTCACCATATGTGGATTAATGTGTAATTATAATAAATTAATTATTTAATTACTTTAGTTAGCTTAGTTGTTAGTGTGTTGTTATCATCCCTTAGATTGTGGAGGATGTTCTTTAGTTAGAATATTGTTCTCGAATGATTTCCTGTAGAAGCTTTTTAGGGGCAATATGCTATTTCTGCATATTTTCTTTGTTTAGGATATTTGTTCCATGTATTGTGGAAGAGATAGAAGCTATCCAATATCTATAAATATTGTAGCTCTCTCTTTTGGTTGTAATGTTTCATTTTTATATTAATAAAATCATAGCAAGCTCCACTTTGTTTTTGCAATTTAATCTAGTTTACAGATTTCATATCCAGAAAATACTTCTTTATGATTTCCTTTCCTTATAGCTCATATGACCGAGCCTATAGTGCCACAATGTTGTATCTACTTCTGAAGCCACAAGATTACAAACATTAGTGCTATAAGTGGTTAAATACAAGGTTCCAACCTTCTTACCTCTTTTCACCACAAGAGCACCCTTGGTAACCTTCCAAGAGTCCACTATAAATATCATAGTACAACCATCACTTTCCAACTACCCTACCGATATCAAACTTTGTCTTAATATAGGCACATGTTTGACATCCTTCGATAGCCAAGTATTCCCATTCTACATCTTAACCTGAATAGAACCTTTTACAAATATGCTGCAAGGCTCATCATCATCAAGAAAAACATGCCCAAAATCTCCTTGAATGTAATCAACAAAATAATGCCTATGTGGAGTAGCATGGAAAGAAGCCCCCAAATCTAAAACCCAAGATTCAGTAATATTGTACAAAGAAAGAATCAAAGCATCATGACATATATTACCTGTTGCCATATTTGTCTCCTTATTTTCTTCCTGTTGTTTCTTCTTATCTTGAAGCTCCCAACAGTCCTTCTTTGTATGCGCAGATTTTCCATAGTGCCAACATACTATCTTGCTTTAGGATTTTGACCTTGCTCGATCCTTTGATTTTCCATGGCTTCCTCTATTCTTCTATCTCCCTCTAGTTTCCACTATCAAAGCATTCCCTAAAGTAGAAGATTCCCTAGAGCTTTTTCTTTGCATTTCCTCACTTAGAATCACCCCTACAACATCCTCAAACTTCAACTTTGAGTTAGTTGGAACCGAGTTTCTTACCACCATTACCAAGATATTCCAACTCTCAGGTAAAGAACATAGAACTAATAAATCCCTAACTTCTTCATCAAATTCTATTGTAACAAGCTAGCATATTTATAATTGTATTAAAATCATTTAAATGATCTGCTACTGAACCATTCTCATACATCTTCATATTAAACAATTTTTTCATTAAAAATATCTTATTAGAGGCAAAGGGTTTTTCATACAACTTCCATAATGCATCCATCAGTTCTTTTGTAGTCTTTTCCTTTGAAAAATTAAATAATACTGAAGATGTAAGACACAGTCAGATTTTCCCAAGTGCCTTCCTATCCACCAAATCCCATTCCACATTTTTCATGCTCAAGGGTTTGTTCACCTTCTCAGATAACGGAATATAAAGATCCTTCTGATAAAGGTAATCTTCCTTTTGAATCTTCCAAAGACTAAAATTCTATCCATTGAATTTATCAACCCTTGATCTTCCGTTATTTGCCATAGCTCCCACTCAAGATAAAACTTTCCCTATGATTCAACACTTCAGCAAACCAAACCAGGATCTAATACCAATTGTTAGGAAATAAGGGATAAAATATGTGGAATAATCCCTCATAGAATCGCAATAGTAGAAACTAATATGTAGAAAATATTATAGATCTGAAATAAAAGTGCGAATAAAATAATACAATGCAAAGAGACAATATTTAACATCATTCACCTAATTTGGCCAAGAATCACTTGCTCGATTTTATGACAAGCCATCCACCGCTCTCTCAATACCCTAACTGCTTGGAGCTATGCTCAACAAACTCTACTGAAATTCACACCCGAATTTAAAACACATCCGCAATGTTACATTATCCCTACCATATGCATAAAACCATATAAGTAGACAAATCGCTTGCAGCGATTTTACAAAACCGTGGGTATCAAAACCATGGGTCAAAACCGTCCCATAAACCTATGGGTCAAAAATCCCACCCATATGAGAAAAAAACGTTTCCTGGTATATCGGGCACGTTTTAAGGAAAGACAACTGTGGAAAGTGTACATTACTCTTAGTGTACAGTCTTCAACACTTTCTCACATGAAAACAAGATCCACAACCTAACAAGATCCTAGTATAAGTGTTCCAGAATACACTATCCCCACCAATATCTCTCTCCACTGATCAATCCATGAATCATGCCAATCAATATTAGTGGAAAATACATACCCATCTTGTTAGGAAACAAAATGCCACTGACAAAAACCATCAAATATACAACTACACAAGATAGATGTTGATCCTGAAAATGCCTATGTAATCACACACCCATACCCTTCTGAGGAATATCCCGGAGGCTGAACATCTCTACAAGACACTGTGTAATATGGGTGGCATCTTTGTAATACTCTATCAATTGGCCCTAGATCAGAACTATGAGAATCCACCACACATCCTCTAATGTAATGGCCATCTTTCCAAAGAATGAAGCAAAATCACCGACTCTCGATGTGCTATCACTCACCCAAGGATGTCGTGGAGACTTTGATCCAATGTAATCAGTGGAATCTATGCCATGGACACAAGTCCAGCTTTACCTCTAGAGTAATGTTTAGATAGACCCTATCTCGTCACCCGAAGGTCACATCGAAAGAGCACATCCTCGCATACACCTTGCGTGTCTCCAAGGTAGGAAGGTCACCCCGTAGGATAAATAAACACACTCTTTAAATTAATTTCTTCTAAGAAAGTCATCTAATTTTCTTTTATTTCACCCCTAAGTTCTTAAGTAGCCTAAAACTACTTTCCCTGCTAACACTTTCTTGTCGGTGCACGCGCGCCTTTTGGTGTACGTGTGCCCCTTTTGACACATGCGTGCCTGCGCTCACCTATCTAGCCTAACCCTAGTGCATGCACACCAACATCCTTGCCATAGTCTAAACCTAGCACCTATGCATCCCCGATAGCATATGTGTGCCCCAAGGGCCGCACATACACTACCATACCTACTTCTAACTAGTAATAAATTCTAATAAATGAATTAACAAGAAAAGTTTTCAATTCACATACTCGAGCTCCATCGTCAGGAGGCCGCATGTACTCTCGAAAATGTCTACACATCCTGTTCGATTTGAACTCGATCCATCTCTCCCACATGTCAAAGCATGATAATAGAAAATTTGCAAGAGTTGGGTAACAAATAACTACTCATGATATTTTACCCCCCGATGTGGTATATATGGTTATTTTGACCCCACCATATGATGTGTTTTCACTTGTCAGTGATGATAAAAGGCCCGATTTGACCGCTTGTGATCATTTCAATTTCTTCTAACACTCGCCATGATGATTATTTTTGATAAATAATAATTTTTTGCTCATTTTCGTTACGTTAGGGCATGTTTTTGCTTTACTGTCACCCTTTACGCTACTTCGGGCATAAAATTACTTTCCAAAGCATTGTTTGGTGACATCCTATGACATTTTCATTCTTCTAAATAATTTTTTCTCAAAAAATTTAAAAATTTAAAAATCACAAAACACCCAAAAAATTGGAAATTTTATAAAAAAATCCAAAAACATTAGTAAAATCAATCAAAAATCCAAAAAATTGTAAAAATCAAAATTTTGCAAAAATGAGTAAAAAGGCATGCATGAAGCCTATATCAAATGCATTATCCTCAAACATTAAAATTTGTCTTACAAAATCATTTTTCTTCAATTTTCACTTGTTCTTGCAATGACCCACAGATCATTTTGATCTACATCCATTAAAAAAGTTGGTCTACTTGCTATGTCTGTACTATCTTGGGAAAAAAAGTTTCTTGGTATTATTTTACAATTACACAATTGATTTTTCATGGGACTACTTGTGTGCTCCATTATTCCCCTTGCATGTATCCTTTCTTGGGGCACCATTTTCAATCCTTTTTGTTAAACACGAACGAACTTTTGGGAATTGAAGCTTGATAACAAAAACATTAGTACAACTGTCTTGAGCATTGTTTGTTTGAGTATATGTGTTTGTACTTATTTTCCTATCAGGTTAGCTTGTTTACTTTCTCATATTGCATTGCATTGTGTATGTTGCATGGAGTTAAGAATCTTTTACTTTCTCGTATTGCATTGTATTATGTATGTTGCATAGAGATAATCATTTTTAAGCAATGAACAATTATTCGTATTATAAATTTCAATGTTATTTTACAATTTTATTGTATGCGTATATTTTAATAAGGGACGATGATGTTGATCATTTAAGAAAAGTGATTAAACAAATGTGTTTTTTTAACGAGATGGATGCAAAAAGATATTCCCACTTTCATCTATCGATTCTCATTACTATTTAAGATTTCTTCTATCCATTTCCTTCCAATTTTTGATCGTCGATTAATGTTTTCTATAACCCCATTGAAACTCGAGGGGGAATCCTCCATTCTGCTAATTTTTCTTCAAAAATGGCCTTGTTTATGCTTGTCTACTTTCTTTACAATGATGTCACTTACGCCACCCCAAAGAGGGGCAAATGTAGACACCTAAAATCCACTTCCACAGTTTTAATGCTAAAGTGGTACTCATTATCCTCTATTTCACCATTTCCATTATAATTAGTGATTTCTACGCTAATTAACTAACGTTTCCCTCCATTTTGGTCAATTAACGACACTTCGTTAATTAACTAGCTTTTATCAAATCGACAACGCTTTGTTAGTCATAATCCTCTTAAAATCAATAATTAGCTAATTAAGCCTTTTAACAAGTATTTAATCAATAAACCCTCTTATTAGCTAAATGTCACTTTCAAATTCTTCTAACCTCATCAAATTCCTCTTCAAACACCTCTAATCAGCCTAAAAATCTTATTCTAGCCTATTAATTAAAAACACCTCAACTCCCATAAAGTGCCAACTAAAGGTTAACTCACATAGCTTTGGTTCACTAAACTAAAGTTACTTTATGCTTTATTCATTTGTCCCACATGCACCAAGTTGCAAAGCCTTTCCTAAATGGAAAGCCTATAAAAAGGACCAAGCACCTTCTTCTGAAATTTACACCATCTTTTGAATAACATTAATCATATAAAACATATGAGCCTTACTCCATTTTTGGAATAGCTTGCATCACCATTTGCATCCATTTCTTCAAGTTGGTCAGGAAAGGAATATCTAATATGGCCTTATAGCCATTGTTGGAGAGGTCCTTTCACCTTGAATGAAGTATGAAAAACACACACTTTGATTGCTTTTTGATCTTCATAGGTTCAATTATTGTAGAAATAAATTAAACATATTAGGAATGCTTATAGTTTAAATGGTTAAATTCATTTAGATTTCCTTGTTGCATTCCATTAAGTTTTGATCTTGATGTTTCATTTCTAAACTTAAGCTTGGCTCTAGACTATTATGGTGTTAGTCTTTATTAGTTGTTACAAAATTTTGGGGTGTTATTAGGATCTACCTCCATTAATAATGCCAAGGTTGATCCATCAACGCATGTTTTATTCCAATTCTTTTGCTATTGGATATCCTCTTTAACAAATTAGATATCCGATGAATAATTCCTATGGTGTTGTTAATCTTCACGTTATAGTCATTCCTCTTACTATCCTAGTGCCTTTTCTTATGGTCCAAGTATTCAACGAGTATGACATGATACTAGGTATCAATTGGATCCACAGGTCTAAGTCTATCATCTCCATGAATCATTTGCATTTAAAATTCATCCACAACAATCAAGTCATTTCTATCAATGGTGTGCCTCCATCTACTCCATGGTTGCCCTCTTCCCTCATAGTTGTCAATGCCTTATATAGTATATCTAGTTCCTCATAATTTATCACTCCTAAAGCACAATCTACTCCAAGCTCACCTATTTACACACGACCTACATGGTCTCGTCCGCTCTATTAGTCTAGTACACCAATCTATACCCATTTCTAGGACATCTCCTATATGTATAAATGCTTCACCGCCTCATTTTATTCCACATAGGTGTCCATCGCTACTGCATTCTACTTCACACAGGTCTCCATCACCTACATATTTTGTTACACCAAGATGCCCAAAATATACTCATCGGTCACATGCATATAGACTTCACTAACCTACAAAATGTCTATCTCATATACCACCACTCCTAGATCATAATCACATACCTTCATCTCCACCAACATTAGGCGAAGGTTCTCCATCTTTCAATTTTATCTTATATATACCCACCATCACACACTTAGGGGGCATCATGCTTATCTCTCCCCCTTTAGTATCTACATGAGTGTTTGACCAATAAGAAGCATACATATAAGAAAAATGTTTAAGGTAAGAGGTTGGATATGCGAGGAATACCTAGAGGTCATGAAGAGATTATGCACTGTTGAAGACCAGATCGATCAAGAGCACTCCTTTTTGTTTGAGGACTACCTAAGAAAGAACACAAGACCACAAGATAGAATTAAAAGCATTGGTAGGTGGATTTCCTAGCGGGAGATTGATCTGGGAAGTGGGGTGCTTTTTAGAAGGTTGTCAATCCACTTTTAAAACAAATTAATGTAAATAAATAACATGAAATAGAGAGTCCTACTGTAGTTGTATAATTATGTATCTCACACAAGCACAATAAATTAAATATAATCTAAATAGTGAATACAAGATTAAATTTAAAGTAGGTGGTGGGTTGTTAAGGTCTATAGGTGTAAAAAGGGTGTTATGGAGGTTTGGGTGAGGTTGTGGGAGGTTTTGGGTAGGTAAATTAACTCACCGGGTCTCGAGGGAGAATGCCAAACACACGGTGACCAATGCCAGTTGGGGAATCGATGATAGTCATTGGTTTTATCTGGTATCGGTTGGCTAACCGATCAAGCTAGGGTAATGGGTGCCCAAGGTGAAAAAGAGCTGATTTGAGATCTCTGTGATTGCATAGAGCATTGAAAAGGCTAAGGATGGGTGTTAGGATTTGTGTGAAGACTCAACAAGGGTGAGAGAGGTGATTGGAAAGGTAGAGAGGTACAGGTTTGGTAGGGTATTAGGTAGATGGGTGAAAAATGATATTTAGGTGAGAAAGAAGTAGTAAAACAAAAGATAATAAGAGATCTAAAACCAAATTTAAGAACTAACAACTTGGTTAATATACTTATCTGAAGATATGGATATTAGTAGATACAATGGTTAGTGGGAATTCATAGGAGAAATGGGTCTAGATCCAGTGCCATGGAAATGAAGCCTCTGTGCTTCCCTATGAATGATCTGAGGCTATTAAGTGAGAGGTTAGATGATGGTGAAGAACTTAGATGTTTTGTGATGCAACCGAGAATTTAGTAATGTAAGCCAATAAGATCCTAGATGTGTTGGAACATCATTTAGCCTAGACTAAGAGCTCACCAAAAGTGCGCAAAGGTACCAAGTTCCTCTTTAGGGTTGCTATTACAAGATGTTAGCATGATGAAGACTTAACACATGCAGTTCCATTACTAACACATCATTCTACATAACATAACAGTATGTATATCTAGGAAGAACAAAATTAAGTATTAACCATGATGAAATCAAGAACATACTAGATTCAGATACACATAGAACTAACACTTAGATTCAACCAATATCTTCCATTACATTAAATGTAATAAGTATACAAAAGCTTCATTACAATAACAATAGTATTCACATAACAAAATTAGTAGCATAATCTCACTATATCTCATTTAACCTCTTCCTCTCACATTTGTGTATTCACCATTATATATGTATATCTACTATATAGTTCACTAAATATATATAAGGGTGGGGACTTTCCCTTCACCACTTATATAATCCTAAAATAGGTCACATGCTATTGATAGCCATGTGCTGTTACAAAAATAGCCACACATGCAAGTGCACTAACAATAGACTACTTCTAGCTAACCTAATCGACAAGAGTGCATCTATTTCTAGTATGTGTCCATGCAAAGAACTTTGTATCTAATTCTCCAAAATAGCCAATGTGTGGCATGCACATATCTATATTTTTGTGTGCTCTGCACGCCATCTCTAAAAATAAACCTTCATGAGTGAAAACAACTAAGTCCCAAAAGATGAACTTCGCTCTGTGTGCATGTTCTCCTATCCATTCACACCTTTGAATATGACTTGCATTCTTGTACGTAATTCTTCTATGTTTTATATCAAGTGTTATCCGATCAAAATTACCCCACACTATTTGCATTGCCGCCACGTAAATGGTTGTCTCCACAAAAATCAAAGAATAGAAGAATAGAAGAAATTTGGATGAATGAAAGAATGTTTTAATCTGCAGCTTTCTTCTTCTACAACCTGACAAATTAATTCAGGATATTCCTCCTTTATTTTAGATTCCAAGGTCTACCACTCAACGAGTGCTTCCTCTACTTTTTCTGGAATGTCCACAACAATTGAATCCAGTTCATCCTTCATAATCTCTCCTTTCTCATTCTACAAGACCAACATAATGTTGGACATTGCAGTCATCCTTCCCTCTAACAAATCCATCTTCTGCGTAATGATTTTCCCAAGCTCTTCTAGCCATTATTATGTGGTTCTTAGGCTTCTTCCAGGGCCTTGTGCTTCTATTTAACCAGTTCTAATCTTTCTACATCATCCAATCTGTCGTCCTTCATCACTTTCTAGACCTCATTGTTCGCCTCCAGGGTGTTTATATTGATGAGCACCTATGGAGCTGTATAAATGTTTAAGGCTTGGTCTTCCTTCTTCATTGTTCCTACGGCTTCTCGGAATAATCCTTCATATGATTCAATATTTTACATCATTGAAGAATTTTCTTGCTATGTATTTTATGTTGGATCCTTTGGTGCTAGCATGCACAGAGGTTCATCTTCAAGCACTAGGTCCACCAATGTACCTACATAGTGTATTGCCGAAGGAAACGTCTTTGGTACCTTTGGCTCTAAGTGTGGCCTAGCTCTTATGATATTATCACCAATTTCCTCTGCGATGCTGATAAATACAACATTTTTTTCTGTGCTAAGTCTCTTTCCTATGTTAGGCACACTATTTCCCCATCCTTAGTTTTGATCTCTTTCCTTAGTGCCCTAACTATGGCAGCTTTGTCCATATTATGACTTGCCACCTCTGTTGAGAATTTTACCAATGCATTTCTCACCTGTTCATCTGACATAATAGTAGGCTTTAATGTTATATGTCTAGCCTAAGGTGTCTTTTTAAACCTTGACACACATGAACCCTCACACACATCAAAATCTGGTTCATCTATGTGTGTGTGCATCAACTGCGATAACTACTTCCTTGTGTGCACTATTGCCATATCTTCATACATTGATTCCTAGCCATATAAGTCCTTTTGTTTCGTGTGCTCTCTGAAATGGGTGCAGAAAATTTTACCCATGTCCTCTGCATAACCCATGGCTGGTGGAATGTGCTCCCCACTTGTTCTTCTTGACCTAGGTTTCTTAAGAACTTGAGCTTCCAAATTTGGGACTTGTGTTTCCATGTCCTGAGAAATCTCAGTAGCGGTCTCATCTGTTCTCTTTTCTTCCTCTTCTCCTTCCTTCATTTCTTCATCTTGTTGTCCTTCTATGTTCTCTAGAGGTGTAGGATAATTAGGTGACTCTTCTACTTCCTCATTCAATTTTAGTTTCCTTCTCCTTTTCTCGGTTGTCTCCTTTTATGGAGAGAGTCTGGGTGATATGCACACCATTTTTGGGGTAGCACCTTGGGTCCTTGTCCCCCTAAACACTCTCTTAAATTGGTGCTCTTCTTGGACTACATCGAAGTCCTCATTATCCCCCTCTTGTGGTTGAGGTGGTGTAGTTGCACGCTCATCTTCATCCTTATTCATATGATATCTTCTAGCCTCTATGTTCCAAACCACCACTATCTTCGCACTCATCCTCCTCATCCTCTACTTCAATTGTTTCTATGGGCTTAGGCACTGGAATGTTATCCATGGTATGCTTACCCTTTGGTAGCCCTGGGAGTGCAAACTCATCCTCCACATACTTGTTGTTTTCTAGCTTGGGCTTTAGTTGAAGGTACACCAATGCTGCTCCAACATCTCCCACAACCAAACTTACTAGTTTAATGCTCAATACATCTAAAATGAGCCTTTCAATATATGCACCCCATCCTGGATACACATATTTCTTCCTTAGCATGTGGTAGTCATAATCTACCTTGTCCACATTGAACATTAGGCGTTGCGCATATGAGAAATTATGTACTGACACCTAGAAGTACGTTGCTATGAAGGCATATGGTAATTTACACCAAGGGCTCCACACTCCATCCCTCATGGTGAACCACACTATGAAAAAGTGCTGCTATATAGAAAACTAAACTGCCTTTGCAACCACAAAATGAAATTCCTTAGGGATGCGCCATTCTTCTTCAAAGGCCGCACGGAGCCTATCATACCACTTCTCAGCCCTTTGCTTGACTAGTTCTATTATGGATCCTTCACATAGGTATTTATTAAACCACTCTTCCGATGACTTATGCTCCATGAGATACTCCCATATCTTCTCTTTTCGTCCACCAGGTACTCTAATCTCCATGAACACTAACGACAACAGAACAACTCCAAAGCTGATCTTTCCTCCTGTGCGTGCTTCTTCGACTATTGTATTTGTAATGTAGCTTGAAATATTGTAGACTAACCCTTCAGACATCCTCCTCACAACATGTAGCCACATGGTGTTCACTTGTGACCACCTTTCCTGGTCATTTAGCTTCGTAACAAGATGTGTGGCTGCTTACACAACTGGATACTTCTTCAATTTATCTATGTCCATGCTGCGCGGACCCTTTGTGTACCCCACTCCTTTCTGGTCTCCAAGATTGTAGCCTTGTCTATTAAATCATTCTTCAAATATTCTCCTGTGCCCTTCAATCCTATTACCATGGAGATTAGTACAACTGAAATCCTTACTCTGCATCTTGCAAAGTAGAAGAAGTGTTTGTGTACTCTGCTCATGATCCATTGGTTCTAGGGCTCATATTTTCTGAAGTAAGGGAGCTCATATAGCTGGTAAACTCTAATCTTCTTCAAGAGCTTCTCGCCAACATCATCGTACACCAGCATGTCTTCTGCCGTGTGTTTATTCATCTTTGTGTTTAACAAGGCATCAAGACCCTTATTATTCTCTATGGTACGGTGGTTGTGCTCACTCACCTTACTTCTCCTTATGTGAGAATCCCACTCCTGGCCTATGATAAACCCATCTAGATATTGCATTTCAGAAAAATTACTTTTGGGATCCATCTCCTCTTCCTCTATGACCACCTTCTTCTTTCCCTTCAATCCTACTACAATTGATTTCTTGGGTGCCATTTCTTCCTTGTAATCCTTTATAAATACTCGCGTCTTGACTTTTGTAATGTGCGAATCAAACCCTAGCTCGATTGTGCGTGCCCTAGGTGAAATCACATGCCCTCACTCCTCTCTGTCACCTTGATTCACTCAAACCCTTCACCACCAAGGATGTAAGCTCTTTCTACGCACATATCTCTTAGTCACGACCGGCTACACCCCTTTCACACCTCAATTTGATCACTCAACTCTTCACACTTAGCTCTTAATCACAATGGTAAAAATGAACTCACATCTCATCCTTATATAAATTTTCAAAATTTGTGATGCATTCATTACTCCTTCACATACCAAATATCCTCTCCGTAATTAACCAATTCCATTCTTTCTATGTGGTACATCTTCGTGCCCTAGCTATAACCTTCCTCGGCATGCCTTCCTACCCTCTCGGTCATAGACTTCTTTTCAGTGCTTCTTTACACCCGAGTACCTCATCACTACACCTTCTTATGGTAGTTGTTATGGCCTCTACTTTCCTCGCGTTATCTTTGTCCCTTCATTCATCTCCATTTTGGTCACTTTTTAGAGGTAATCCTTTGACTTGAAAAGCAGCCGTAGCAGCTTATTCCTTTCACCTTTCAATTCCCACAATCTTGTACCTGGATATCAAAACCACCCACACTAAAAGTATATGTAGTCCTCTGCGCATAAACATGCTTCATATAGTAATTAGCTTCATGCATGCAAGCGCGCTTATTACACAAGAACAATAACTAAATTGACAAAGCATAACAACAAAGAAGAAAACACATTAAAGGAATGCAAATTGAAAACCTAATCTAAATGGAAATACTACCTTATTACAAACACCAAGAAGACTTATGTATGGTAGGGCTTTAACCTACTCTCGTTAAATTAACCAGGTAGTTGTGTTCCATCAAGTTCTTCTAACCAAAAGCACCTATTTCAAGATGTAAGTGATAACATACGGCCCCAACCAATGTACCTTGAGTTTTCTTAGATGGCACAAGACCTTAGAGTCATACTGTATACCATTTGTCCAATCTCAAACTTATTGTCCCTTATGTTTCAATCATGCCAAGATTTCTTCCTAGCCTTTTTTCTTTCATCTGAATCCAACGTGTTATGGCTCATCATTCATCCAGCTTAATTATCTTTTCAATCTATTCTTCTAAATATTTCTCATCAGCTAGACCTCTAGCGCACACAATACGTAAAGAAGGTAACATAAATTCCATAGGAAGAACTCGCTTCTACGTAAGACACTAAACTTAAGAAATGGCGTGGCTTTGTTCAACCTTTTATATGTTGTTCGATATGCCTAAAGTACTGCAAATACTTTATCATCCCAATCCTTTCTTCCAACATCGCATATTTTTGTCAATGTCTCGCCCAAAATTTTGTTGAAATCTTCGATAGTTCCATTTTACTAAGGATTGTAGGGTGTAGTCTTATGGTTTGCAATCATGAACTCATCCAATAAAATTTTGATTCTCTCATTAAGAAAATGTGTACCCCTATCAGTGGTCAAACTCAAAGGACATCCATACCTTGTAATAATATTTTCCCCTAAAAATCAAGTTGCTATAGCCACTGTATAGTCCTTTATAGTCACCGCTTCGCCCACCTTGTCAAATAGTCTATTAAATTTATGATGTAGTGTGATCTATTTCTATGCGCAACTAGTGAAATAGGACCCAAAAATATATATCCCATTTCTCAAATGGTTCTGCGCTAGTAATAGGTCTTAGAGGCATTTCATCTCGTTGACCTGGTTTTCCAAGACGTTAACAATGATCACATGCCTTACAAAAATCCTTACAATCTTTATAGAGGGCCTCCCACCATAATCTAGTGAGTATAATCTTGTGCATTGTGGCATCACTGACATAATGGCCACCTAGAATACCACCATGAGATTCTTCCATGATATCTGTGCACTTTGATGTTCCAATACACAATGACACAATACCTGATCTCGGCCCAATTTGTATAAGTCACCACTGATTAACATATAAGGTGTGATGCGTATAACAATTTATTTCTTCTCCAAGGATTTCATTCCTTCTAGTGCCATCCCTATTCATAGAAATACATCAATGTCCTCTAGTTCTGATGGTGCGCTTTGTAACCTGTATAATTGTGCATCTAGCATGGTATCCTCAATTGCATGTGCTTCTTCTCCTAATTGTATTCTTGATAGATGGTCTGGTCCAAAATTACTTTTTCCTTGTTTCACCACAACCGTGAAATTAAATTCTTGAAATAAGAGAACGCACCGACATATGTTCCCTTGTAAATCAAGTTTATTTACCAAATACTTCATTGCCATGTGATCTATATGGTGGAATTTATGCAACACATAGATCATTAACAAATCTTTACGATCTATAGTTATGTAATTCGTTATGCAGAGTCGACTTTCTACTAGCAAAATAGATAGGATGATCTATAATACCTTCTCCAGTTGAGAAAACACCACACACCAATGGCCATGCCAGAGGCATCAACATGTACATGAAATGGTTTGTCCCATGAAGGAAAATGTAGAATAGGTGTGGTGGTAAGTTTCTCCTTCAATATATCGAATGCGCATTGTTCTTTGTTCTTCTAAGTAGAACGTACCTTTCCCTTTCAGTAACTCTTCTAATGGTGCAGAAACCTTGGCATATCCTTTGATAAATTTTTGTAATATCTGTATGACCAAAAATCTGCACACCTCACTTTGACCGGTAGGATCCCTTAGGCCTATAATGACCGCAACCTTTGGCTTTGGATCAATCAACAAAACCCTCCTTGTAGATTATGTGTCCTAAAAGTATCCCATACAGTAGAAAAATATGTACTTCTTGATGTTCAAAGATATACTCAAATATATACACTTTGTTTAAACAATAAGCACGATTATCACAGTTGATCCTTAACTAATCAATACACCGTCCAATCGTCTAAATATACCTATAAGAAGTTATAAATAAATTCCTTAAATGCTTGGACAAGAATGTGTGAAAATACAGTAGGTGCATTGTTTAGACTAAAAGGCATGACAATATAGGTGAACTACCCCATTCAGTAGTAAATGTAGTCTTTTCCTCATCGTCCTAGGTAATTCGAACCTGATGATACCCAGAGAACCCATCTGTAAATGAATAGATTTCGCTCCCTACAACTCCTTCTAGTATTTCCTCAGTGAATGGTGTAGGAAATGGATCTGTTACACATGTAACATTCAACTCCCTGTAGTCCATGCATATTCTCTAATCCATCCATCCTTCTTGATATTGATGACCATTGGACTAACCCATTTTGATTCATCAAGGGGCTTGATAATCCCGCACTTCAACATGTTATCAATCTCTTCTATGACATTTTCTTGCAAGTTGGGGTTCATTCAGTAAGGTCTCTTTCTAACTAGGTGCGCACCCTCTTTAATCTTAATCTTCATCTCCCCTAACGATTGATGCATGTCTTTAAGTTCATGGTACCCCCTCAGAAATAAATCATGGTAATCCCTTAACAACTCTATGATTTTTGCCACTTCAGAGTCTAACCAATAGTCTCTAATTATGGCTTCCTTAGGCTCGGTATCTATTCCAATATTCACCTGCTTTGTCTTCATAGGTTCATGATAGGCGTGAGTGGTCTTATCCACACTATCTAGTACTTCATTCCTCCCTGTTGAATGGTTTATATCCAGATTATCTACTTCTTCGTCACCCACTAAGTAGACCATTTTTCCTTTCTCTTTCTCAAGGCAAGCACATTGAAGTAATGTTGCATCAGGCTTCTAATTCTTCATCAAGACGCGCTCATAAGTCTTCTTTATATAATAACTCCTGAAGGAGTTATTCAGCCTTGGCACTATCCCCCATAGTTAAGTGTTGGATAACTTTCAATGCTTCTTCCATCGGAGGCTTTGTAGAGAAAAATTCAAATGTCTGGGCCATTTCGTAATTAAATTCTATAAATTTCCAATTTCTCTATGGAGTTCTACATATACATACCAAGCATGCATGCAACCTTATAAAGTGGAATAAAATAAGTGCACCCATAGCGAAGGTGGTAAAGCTTCCTACCCTTCTATCCAGAGTATCTCACACTTTTGAACAGGTTGATTACCATGATAAGTACTTATTTGAGTAGGTGTATTTCTCCTGAACAACCTAGTGGTAAGAGTAATCCCGGTTTCATTCCATCGACAAGATTATCCCATGGGGTCACCCACTAGTGTGTTGCTATCCCACATAGTGTATATGCCAGCATATTTCTTCTTTCCAGTCGATCTATCCACTTTTCTTCCATGGCACACAAGAATACCATGGGATCCCCTTCTCATGTGTAACAAGGTACCGAGTTGTTTCCTATCCTCCTGACATAACATGTTTTTGTGCCTCAAGGAAATATGCTCTTTACTTCATGCCATACCAACTCATAAGTGTTATGAGCCCAATTATCACAAGAAATACTTGTAGTATAGCTAATAGACTATTCATCCTCCCACCGAATTCCAATATCTCTTTAACTGATTGTTCGAACCCGCAACTTCCGTCTTGACAGGGCGGTACTCTAACCAATTGAACTCCTTTTGTTCATTCAATCATCTCTGGATCTCAGATGGCACATACATAAATCCTATTCAGATCTTCCTCACTTAAGGGATCAACATAGGGTGCATAATTTCCATCTCATCAAAGGTATAATGACTCTTTCCTCTTTGTTTTCAAAACTAATATATCCCTTGTTGAACCAAAGACAAGCATTATTTACATAACACTAAGGAGGTTCCAATAGAGTTGGGAAGCTATTTGACTCTGCCAGTGCTAAAACTTCAAAGTCTTCAATGAACTTGGTTCCTTGTATGGTAATGGATGTATTCTTCAAAACTCCAATGAGCGTGGCCTTAGTATGATTAGCCATGAATAATACATTAGAGGATGGATTCAATGGGGTATTACCATTTTTACCCATGCATCCAAGGTAAGAACATTCAATTTCACACTGTATCAATCCATATATTACTCAATAGCCACCCACCCACAATAACATTCACGGTGATTTCCTTGTCATAATATAGGCTATGAGGGGGAAGATTCACATGCGGGATATCTTGTCTAGTCTCGGTTACTTACACACGAGTGTTTCCTTTTAACCAACTCCCTAACAGTGGAATGATGTTTTCTTGGTGCAACATTTTACACACTTCCCTCAAGTCATCAATATCCATTCGGACCATCTCTAATGCTTTCTTTTGATCCTTTAAGTATTGTATCTCACCTTGAAGATTCCTTAGAACTTCTATGGTTTCTTGATAAACCTCCTTCTGATAGGCAGGATTTGGGTACTGTGCATGAAGAACTTCTTCTTTAGTGATGGTAGGTTTCTACTGCAATGCTTCCTTGGTGTGTACCTTGCCTTAGTACGGGTCATGATCTTCACTTGTAGTGCCTAAACTTCTTCTTCCATCTTAGGAATCCATTGATTTTCAACGGTCGTTGTATCCTAACCATACATGCATATTTATTTTCTTATATATGTTGCTTACTCGGATGCTCATCTAAGTCCGTACTCCTCATAGCTATGGTTCTTTCCACGGAAAAAAGCAGGTAATATTCTAAGGAAATTTACACCTATAGTGGTTAGGAGATCCACATGTATAACATGTTACAGGAGAAAACTCACTCCTTCCACTACCATGGCCTTGTCCTCAATCCACCGTGGTATCCTCCACCTTTTCCACGACCTCCTTCAAAATTTCCTTCATTATGATCATAGCGCACCTAATTGTTACCCCAGTCCCGATACTCATTCTTACCTTTAGAGTTATATGAAATCATGTCATGTCATACACCAATATCTATAGCATTATGGATCTATCCAATCAACCAACAATATTCGTGTCATGAGTCATGGACCTCGATTTTACACTAGCTTGAAATATTCTTCCCGATCACGTGTTCTAATAATGGGCAATGCTAGCATCATGGTTTAAATGACATATTTCACAATCCATCAGCAACGAGCGTACTATTTTGTGAGGAAAACTATCCTTTGTGTGACCTTTTACTTCACAATTTGTGCACCAAATCCTTGTGTGCATCTCATGTGCTGAATTTGTTGATAGTTTCTCCAACTATTTTTCCATGGCTACTATTTGTGCTTCTAAAATGGGCTCACCCTAGTATCTATGCTTCCAACTGCCTCAATGCACAAGGCTGCTTCAAGTGCTTCACATGGATCAGTGTATGTCTTATGTGATAATGCCCTCCTAAAAGGGGTAATCAAGACCCCAAAAACCATTGTGCATGCTGGTTTGCATGTATGTCATAAGAAAGCTTTAATAACAATGTTTTAAACTGTGCATCATACTCTCTAACACTTTCAATAGTGCCTTGCTTAATATCCTTGAGTGCACTTATACTCTTTTGCTCAAACTCAGGGATATGAAACTCTTTAAGGAATGCATCCTTTAAAGCTTTATAATCTACACAAGTCTGATCAAGGTCAAACTTTCTGTACTAGTTGTGTGTACACCCTTGTAACGTAGTAGCAAATTGGCTTTCCCTATGCTCAAAATTCATGATTCATTTTATGCACCATAATATTTCACACATATGCACATGTTTAGTAGCATCTTCTATGCCCCTATACTCTAGAAGATGAAGAGACATTTCCATGTAAATATTCTGGGGTTGGTGCGGACCTTACCCACCTGATCTAAAACCTCCTATGTTTCCCTTGCCTCTAGAACCTGCGAGATCCACTTGAACCGAGCTTTGTATGCCTCCTAATCCCAAACCTATAGCTAGGGTTGGACCAAAAGTAGATGTACTTCCCTGTGTCCCAATAGTAGAACTGAACCACTGACAAGCGGATCGAAAAGCATTACTACTCCCAGAGGTTAACCTAAAAATTGGCACGCTTGTATTCTATGCTTGATGATACACCCGAAAAGGTACTCCCATATAATAACGAAGTCATTTGTGCTACCATCATTTTGCTTCTTATAAGACTCACTCCTACTCTCCCACTGCTTAAACTAGCTTGTTGATTGTTTGTTGTACTAGATGCTGAAAAACCAAATGCAAGGGCAAGGTTACTAGGTGGATTTAGATGCATGCTCGTAGCACAGGTAGTCTATGCTGGCACACTTCTACGTGAGGCCAAGGAAGGATCCCTATCATACTTTTCAAGATGGGGAGTTGTTGATGCTCTGGCTCCATGTTTTCTACATGATCTTCAAATCCTTCATGAGCCATCTCTCTCCTCAATGCCACACTTTCTGTAATGTTACACTACTTCTCTATCTCCCTCTCACGCACCTCATTATACTCAAGCCACCTTTCCTCTCTCTTCCTTTCTACCACTAGGTCTTCCATATTTCACCAAACCTACTCCTACCCCCACGCATGGTGAGGTTTAGTTAGCCATCGGTTTACTCTCCGATTCAAAGTTACCATCAAGATCTTGATCACCAAGTGGAATGCCTTGTAGGTAAGATCCCCTTGGATATCGTAAAAACTAGAATTCAACTACCTCTAGACACAAATAAGTGGAAATTGAGTATTCCAAGATATAACTATTCAAGACACCATGGAACCACGTATCCATAACTTGATTCCAAATCGATCAAGCATCATAAAGGGCCTAAAATTCTTCCCGCATCTAGAAAAATGCGCGATACATCCAATTCCACTTAGATGCATAAGCAATTAGCCACTCGTACGATTCTACTAGAAAGATAGCAAAAAATTTCTCGTATAAACTATCATACAAATTCTGTTCCACCCATACACATGTGTTAAACTCGGATCTAGTGCTTTGAACTACTATGCGTATTCTTCTTCCGGATCACGTATCCACTCTTATACACTTTCTAAGGTTAACCAAGTATGTCTTCATCGTGAACCATCCCGATAACAAATAAAAAAGAAGTCCCAAAGAATGAACCAATGATGCGCCTAGAATTGATGTCTGAAGCCAATAAGACCCTAGACGCGTTGACACATCACTCAACCTAGACTGAGAGCTCACCCAAAGCATGCAAAGGTAGGAAGTCCCTCTTTATGGTTTCGCTTGTAGGATGTTAGCATGATGCGAGACTTAACACTTGTAGTTCCATTACTAACACATCATTCTACAAAACATACTAGATCTCTATCTAGGAAGAACAAAATTAAGTATTAACCATGATGACATAAAGAACATACTAGATTCAAATACAAACAGAACTAACACTTAGATTTGGCCAATATCCTCCATTATATTAAATGCAATAAGTATATAGAACCTTCTTTACAATAACATGAGTATGCGCGTAACAAATTTAGTAGCATAATCTCACTATATCTCCTTTAACCTCTCCCTCTCGCGCTTTATGTATTTACCATTATATATGTATATCTACTATGCGATTCACTACATATATGTAAGGGTGGGGAATTTCCCTTCATTGCTTATCTTGTATCCTAAAATAGGTCGCATGCTATTATTATAGCCACACAGTGTTACAAAAATAACCACACATGCAAGTGCACTAACAATAAACTACTACTAGCTAACTAACAATAGTAGATCTATTTCCATCTTGTGTCCATACAAAGTGCTTCATATCTAATACTCCAAAAATAGCTAATGTGTGGCGTGCACATCTCTACCTCGTTTGTGTGCTTTTCATGCCATATCTAAAAAATATACCTTCATGAATGAAAACGGCTAAGTCCCAAAAGATGAACTTATGCTTTGCACGTGTGTTCTTCCTATCCATTTGCACCTTTGAATATGACCTGCTTTCCCATACAGACTTCTTGTGTGCTTTCTGTCAAGTGTTCTCACGATCAACACTTTGGTGGTGTGTTTGATCGTCGGACACTTAGTTGAATGCAAGAATGTGAATGAAATCCAAAAGCCAACCAAAGGAAGAACATGGGAAAAGAGTTAGAAATCATTATTTAAAGGAACTGATGATGATTACTTGACCGTAGCAATCACCTTGAGGAATAATTGGCATCGGTTAGGGAGAAATAGTCCAATTTTCTTAAAATAGTCTTTTTCTTCCCTTTTTGCATGGGTCAAGATTTGATTGTGGGATAGGATTCTTCGTTCACATTTAAACATGTGGAGAATTTATGAAGAATTGGTTAGCCATAAATATTATGTTAAGAAAGAGTCTTAGTTAGTTAAGTGAAGTGATGACTCAATGCTAGGAGTGATGACCTAGTCTTAGTTAGTTAAATCCCCTTGGAATGGGTCCAAGGTGAGGTGGTAATTAATCTAATATTGATAATTAGATTAATAATAATGTGTGGAAGGGGTCATGGTAAGGGGGTGTGTTAATTGAAAGGGGCTTAGAGGGTTGCGACCCAATTTTAGGTGTCTACATTTTCCCCTTTTTGTCATGTAGCTTGTACTAATAAGCGATGATGACAAAAACAAGAAGTAGGTTGCCCTAGATAAGGGTGGAGGTGATCCCCCTCAAACCAAGAACTAATGTAGTGGAAGGAGGAATCAGTGATGGGTTTGATAAGGTGGTAGGTGATGAAAAATGGGGAAAGGTGGAGGTGTAGGTGTAGGTATTGGTAATGGGGTAGTCAAAGGTGGAAACATTCAAACACATGCACATGCTCGTAATGTAATAAGGGACAAAGTTGAAGAGCACACAAAATCTACATTGTCAAAGGTTGATAGTTTATCCAAACAAGGATGATGTGGACTAGGTATCCAAGGTATAAGAAGTGATCTTAGAAACAAAATGGGTCAAAGTGCAGGAATAGGTATAGGTTTGTTCCAAAACACCAAAAGGTTTGGTCTGGTTGAGATAAACATCACGAAATAAGGCAAGGAAAGGTCGGTATGTGAAATAACACATGTAACATTATCACACAAGAGAGAAAGTAAGTGAGTTTTATTGTCATATAAGCGAGGTTGGGTTGATGAAGGTATAAAGGTAAGGTCATGGGCAAGGCCTAGGTAAAGGAAAACGTGCCCCTAAGTATCCGTAGGGATTTGGTGAGGTGGTGAGGCTATTAGGTGAGTATGTAGGGAGGTTTAAATGGTTGTGGCAGCAAGAAAAGGGTACCCTTTAGCAAAAGTCAGATCAAATGAGGTTGGTTGGGTTATTTGTAGGCATGGTTGATGTTATGATTTGGTTTAATTTCAAATGTATTGATATTATGGAAACTAGATGTGTAGGCATGGTTTGGTTTAATTTCCAAGTTATTGATATTATGGAAACTAGATGTATAGGTATGGTTATGATGTATGGTTTGTTTGGTTTAATTTCCAAGTTATTGATATTATGGAAATGTGAGAAAGATTAGGTAGTAGGGAAAAATAGTGGAAAAACGGTGAAAGATGGTAGAAAATTGTGGCCGAGCTAACCTTCGAAGACCCCATGTCTTTGAAGTGCTACCTATATAGCCCTTGCAAAAGGGGCCTCGGGCTGATTTAGTTCTCCCATAGAATAGGGAAGAATAAGAGTTCGATTGATAGATTAGGTAAGGCAAATGGTTTTGGTAAGGCAAGGTAGAAAATAGGCAAGGTCAAATGTTGAGTTGAAAGTAGAAACGACAACCAATTAACTATGTGATTGGTATGGGTATGGTTTTTTTCTTTTGATTTAGATTTGATGAGTATGTATAATGTTTTTAGAAATAATGATTAGTATGGGTGTGGGTGAAACAAGAATTGGACCAATATATTTAATTTCAATGGTCTCATCTTGTTGAAGAAGTAACAAGTAGGTAGAGGTGAACCAAAAAAGAAGTGAAATGCTCCATAGTTGGCAAGGACCATAATGGCCATACAAATAGGCTTATGAACATAAGCCCCTAGATACATTGCATGATTGATAGGTCTATAGTTGAAATAAGTTGCATGATCATAAAGTGTTGCATGTGTGCCACGCCCGAGTAGATAAGAGAAAGTAAAAGAGGGTAGGGTGTGGTGGTTTTCTTAGCCGCAACCTTAGTGTGGGACAACATGCCCCTTCTGCAAGATACCCAAAACCAGAATAGGCAAGTCCATGACCAAAAGTTTGTATTTTTATTGATTTTTCCTTTTTGCATTTAGATCTTGATCGATGCGAGAAGTCTATATGGGGATGAATAATAGAGTATTATTGAGGTCTTTGTGAAGCTGATTGATGTGGGAAAGTCCAAGATAATTTTTTGTTTTGGAAAATACAGATTAGTCTTTTTTTTTTTTTTTTATAGACTAAGTATAGGATGTGGCTGGATTTTTATAGTTTTCCTTCAAGATAATTTTTATTAGTCCAAGATAATTTTTGTTTTTGGAAAATACAGATTAGTCTTACTTTTTTATAGACTACGTACGGGATGTGGCTGGATTTTTGTAGTTTTCCTTCAAGGGAGCTGTCCACTTATAGCAGAAATAGAGAGACATAGATGTTCATTTGAGGGAATCATCTATTTGCGAGAAGTTTGACACAAGGAGTAATTTTTACACTATTTTTGACTTCCAGTCATGGACAAGACTATAAAGGAGTATAGGCCTCTTTTATGAAGGAAAAACCATAACATGATAAAGGCTAGCTATGAAAGAGGGGTTTAAAGTGATGAATGACCATGGGATTCCATCCTAAAAAGGATGTAAAGTATCCATGAGTAGAGCCATGATACTAAAATTCAAGATAAGGTTGAATGGTGACAGATAATCACACAATTATAGTTTAGTCATTGGTCCTTAAAAATAGGTAGGTGGAAGGAGAGGTTCACTCGAGGGATGACCATATATGAGACATAAAGTGATGTAGTAATTTATTCAACAATGGAACAGTTGAAGATTAGAAACACCAAAGCAACAAATTATATGGAGGTTAATACATTTAGTTATTTTCTCACTTTGGCTGAAATGAGAGGGATGAATTTCACCCATTTAATGTAATATTAAGTCGTAGTGATAATATAGCAATGATGTTGTGAGGAATAAGGGTTAATCTCTTCAACAAGATCTAAACCCCATTGAGAGATGGGACAAAAGTCTCTGGCGACTTATATGGCATGACTAGGAGTATGATGAAGGTTAGCATGTTGCGACACTTCACACAATGTTTAAAGTAGTCATAACAATATTATGTAAGGGTTGGCTAGCAATAGCTGAGTCAAAGGATACATTTTGTGACAATGAGGCCATTGAAATGTCCCCCATAAATCCCATCATGAATTTCTTTGATGGTATACAAGATTTCAAAACTAGTGAGGAACCTGCAAGAGGATCTTGTCAAAGTGATGTTTTTAGAGAAGACCGCCCATGATGACGTAACGAGAGATAATTTTTAGGAAGACTCATCATCCATTACGAGTGAGATCCAAAGGTAGGATTGAAAGGGAAATGTAGTTAGTGAATTGTTTATATGAAATTTCACTTGGGTTAGTATTGATATTACCCACGAAATTAATGTTAGGAATAATATAAGAAGATGACTACAATTGTTATATCGTGACAATATTTTTGAGTCTGAAGGTGAGGCAAGTATTTGAGAGGCAAGACAAGCCATGTTATCTATAAATTTGTTAGTGGATCACGGAGTGGATTGAATGAGGTAGTGATCAAACTTGGTCAAAAGTAGGTAGACATGATGTCTATACTTTTAAGCTCATCGTTACTACATTGGTACGAACCATTGATTTAGCTCACAACTAGTTGAGAGTCACCAAATATGTTAATGGATTTAACACATAGGGAAATGGTAGTTTGAAAACCTAACACAAGTGCTTCATACTCAACTATGTTATTGGTGTAGGAAAAGTTTGGTTTAAAAGATATTGGCATGGACTCAAAGCATCAAGAGGAATGAGGATGACCCCACACCTCCCCCATGGTGACATTTGGATTTTCAAAGATTATGTCATTTAATAAACGATATCATCAAGGGAGAGGATGGTGATAGATTCATTGGGAAAATCAAAATTTGACGATTGATTTCCAGGAAGAGGAGCATCTGTAAGTTGATCCACAATGGTTTGTCCTT
This sequence comes from Taxus wallichiana var. yunnanensis, assembly GCA_018340775.1. Taxonomy (NCBI): domain Eukaryota; kingdom Viridiplantae; phylum Streptophyta; class Pinopsida; order Cupressales; family Taxaceae; genus Taxus; species Taxus wallichiana. Next base: position 27,280,919 of record CM031236.1, on the reverse strand, counting down.
TTACAAATTTTTGATGAATGAACTAAAACTTGAGGTCTACAAGAAGTGTGAGCCAACGTGCGGCGTGTTGATATTGGTAAGGTTTGGTGTACATGTAATGAAGAGGGTCGCTTTGGTAATGAAAAATGTTTTGTGATTCGAAGGTAGTGGAAAATTTTGGTGGTCATGAAGACTAGGGCTAAGAAAATATTTTTAGCGTGAGTGTACTAAGTTTCGTAGTATATAATAGTATGAATTATGTAATAAACCACTTGTTTCCTATTTTTTTCATCATGATGAGAAAACATGGCTGATGAGGCCACATATTGGAATGTTTTGGCCTCATCTAAATCCTTTTGAAGCCTCTCACACATACAATTTTAAGACTTTGATCTCCTCTTGATGGTTGATATGAGATAAAGTTATGATTTTGCATATATTTAGTTTCATATGTTCATTAATATTTAATATACTTATTTACTATGGTGAATCTTGTCTCTTGTGAAAAATAACATTTTGATGTCTCTATGAACAAAATACAAGATGCCATAAGCTTTCAAGTAAGTAGGTCCCAACCCATAACAACTATGGCTGTGCTCCTACAACATCCCATAACCACTAGATGGGAAATGATAAGAGAGAATCATGGCATTCAACAAACAATGAGGCATCATGAAGTATATGGAGCTGAGCATATGAAGCTGGAGAACGAGTTAACCAAGTGGCAGCATTGTTTGGACAAGTCTAAGAAGTCTTTGGGTGATTTATCTTACCTCGTAGCAAGCTCCAAGCCTACCCGTAGCATCTTCCAGAACTACCTGCAGCAACAGAGTAGTATGCACCTCTAGTTTGTAGCCAAAGAGAACTTATCCAGCTCACACCGCAACATAAGACAAAAAGTGCCAGCTATCCTAATGCATCATATGTAATGATATGGTTATTTTGTTAAGTAGTTTTGTAATTAGTTCCTATCATGTAAATAAGACAGGAATTAGTTGTCTTCACTCAACAAATATGAAACCGAACAACTATAATTTGTTTGAGTGGTTTTTGATCATATTCCTAGTATAGAATAAGTTAGTGATCTAACTATATATATATATTTAGAGAGAATGAAATGGGGGTAATAGATTGAGGAATGAAGTGATAGCTATGTGAGAAAAGTATAATTGTAAATGTGTGAAGATAGAATATATTAATGTGAGTTGTGCTCTTGAGTTCATTGTAATCTCTCTTTCTTTGTAGCAATCTTTAATTACTACAGCTCAATAGATGAATTGTTTATCTTCTTGAGTAGTTATGTGAGTTTCTAGGGTAGGATCGAACTCACTTCTACATGAGGAAGGGCCCCCTCAGAAGGAATTGCAGGGAAGATCCTATTCCTCCATTTCCTATTTATGTTGTGTGGATTGATTATCAGTTTTTCATTTCTAAAAGTTAATGAGTGCATAATGTGTTGAGTTTTGGATCTGCAGATCAGCAACCTCTATAGTTTACTTTCCAATTTGCATAAGCATTACTTTATACTCTTTGATAAATTTCTAGCCTACAAAGACTTCACTCCAAAGTATTGTAGCATATATTTTGCAAGCCCTTTGAAAATATTATGCCCTTGGGTTGACATTTAATGAACAACAGGGTATGAGACCTAATATCATTGGTTGATTATTTTACACATCATTTTGGCACCATTGCTAGGGAAGGTGTCCAGATAGTACTATAGAAGTGATTCCATTTCTTGCTTTCAATCAATTCATGCTTTCATTTCCCACTTTCTAGAATAACCATTCATGCTTTCTAGAATAGTCATCTTGTGTTTTTAGATCATCTTTCCTTCTTGTCATTTCAAAATATTTCTAGGAGATAGAATCCTGCTTTAGGATAAATTTCTAATTACCACACTACTCAATTTCTGAAAATAGCATTAAGAACCAACCCCTTCATATATTTGAAAAAAAGAGAGAAAAATAAGAAAAAGAAAGAGAGAGAGATGGAAAATTTATGCATAGAGAATGAGACTCATTCGGAAGATTTTTTCCAAAGTAGAAACAAATTACTGCAGCAGAGGAGCCACTTATCTCCCAAGACAAGGAGTATACTTCCACACAAATAAGAAGAGTGGCAGAGGAGCTGCAACATATTCAAGAAGAAGAACAAGAAGTAGAGAATACCTTGGCCGTCTTGGTGGAAAAAGACAAGAGGAGGATTCAAACGAACACCAAAATACCTACTCAATTCAACGAGTTCTGCAGAACTACTACTTGCCCACCATAAAACACCTCAAGTATCTATACATTATCATACCGAGGGGGAAGTTGATCAGAATTTGAGGACATTATTCTGAAATCTCTTGGGATCCGTATAACAAGGAAATACACCATGGATCGAGCATCAAGAAATGAAGTTGAAGGTAGAGAACCTACTACCCCCACTTTTGAATTCCCAATTACAGAAACCACAAAAGATACTCCTATGAAGAATATTCCACCCTCAGCCCTCCCACACTTCAGGGGGACATCCAATGAGGATCTAGATACATTCCTATTTGAGTATGATGTGTTATGTCGAAGCTACGACTATCGAATGGATGAACAAAAGATCAAGCTCTTTCCAGTCACCCTGAAGGATGCTGCACTAAGATGGTGTATGGGACTAGGGGGAACACAGTCGGTAGTTGGGATGAGATGAAGAATTTTTTTGACCAAATATCAGGAATATGGTAAAGGTAGAAACTTGAGAAGAAATGATATATTCTGCATGACTCAAGATGAGGATGAATCTTTGGAAGACTACACGGAGAGGTTCACCTTCACTCTATAGAAGCATAAGCAAAATAATCTCATCCTAGACACACTCAAGCTAGTATTTCTGAAAGGAATCCAAGATGATTGCTTGGAATCCTTAGACCTCATGAGTGGAGGAGATGCATCTTAGCTAACCTTTGAAGAGATACAACAACTAGGGAAGAATTATTCGAGATCAATATTGGGTAAACTTTGGAATAACAAAATGCTGCCAGCATCAGCCAATGGGATCTCTAAAGCTGATGTAAGTAATCTACTATGGGACATGAAGATGGATATAATCAGCCACATGGCCACACAGTTGGATACGCTGCACACCAGACAGAAAAACAAGCAATGGACCAAGCCCTTACGGTCTACTACCCAAATTTTCGAAGAAGCAAGCTGATTGCAAGTGTCAAGTCATAAAGACAAAGGTAGCAAGCATTACATATGAAGAACCAAATTTCATAGCACTGCATGCCATAGGAGGAGATGAAGATCAAGTGTTCTACGTGGCACAAAGGAAACCTTGGCAGCCAAGGACAAACTATCCAGGTATGGGATCAAATTCACCATTTTCACAATCATCATTTTTCAATCAAAATGCAAATAACATGCCCAGCTAGAGTAATCCCTGGATGCCCCTAGCCCCTCCCAACCCACATTGGCCTATGCAACAACCATATAATCCCAATCAATGGCAGCAGTATCCCACTCCACCCTGGAAAAATCAACCATGGCAGCCACCACACAATCAATGGAAAAATCAGCCAACCCAAGGTCCACAAAATCTTGCAAACCCATGGCAGCAACCATGGAGAGGGAAGCAACCTTGGGGAAATTAGCAAGGTGGGTTCCCACAACAACCACAACATCCTGTAATAATGCCGAACACACAACCAACAAGACTAGCTCAAATACCTGCTCAACCTGTGCCAAATCCTGCCAATAAGTTGGCTCAACCAACATGTACTTGCTGAAATAACATAGTACCCCGCTTATACAGTGGACATCAATGAAGTCCACCTGTGTTCAGGAAGAACTCTACCACCTCCAAGTCTACCCATAATGAAAAACCCCACAATATCCATTCCATAGTCTACACCACAACCACAGGAGGATCCTGAACCAGCCAATAAAGAGAATGCAGAAACAATATCACCACCCTTCCCAGAACGTCTGAACCTTCAACGCACTCCTATTGAACCTGAGTTTGATATCCTAGGGTAGTTGAAGAATGTTTGTGTAAATATTCCTTTGTTTCAGGCCATTAAAGATGTCCCCATTTATTCCAAGGTAGTTAGAGATTTGTGCCTTTGGAAATCTGGAAGGAAGAAGAAGGATCCTAATACAGTCCATGTCATTGGACAATTGGTAGAAATCATGTTGGGAGGAACGCTACCACAAAAATATGCAGACCAGTGTTCCAGTTGTCATTGTTCAAATCGATGGACAATAAGTCCATAATACCTTGATCGATCTAGGAGCTGCCATCAATGTCATAACAATGGAAACAATGCATAAATTAGACCTACAACATATTTGTCCCACATCTACAATGTTGCAAATGGAAGAAAAATCCATAGTATGACCAAAAGGAATCATAGAAGATCTGGTCATATCAGTAGATTCATGGGAGTACCCTACAGATTTTATTGTATTACAGCCAAAAACAAAACTTGGAGGATATCCTCTGATCTTGGGAAGGCCATGGTTGGCCACTATGCAGATGCATTAATCAGCTGTAGATCTAGCAACATGCAGATTTCAAATGGGAACATCACCAAGCAACTGGTTTTGTACCCACCGGCACAGGTATCACAAGACAAGGACCAACCTGTCTGGATTGAAGAAGAAGAAGAGGTACCCATTTCCCTACTTTAACAATAGATCATGCATGCACATTGGCAGATCTAGAAGAGGATACCATCATCTCCAACATACTGCAAAACAACTATCAGGTAGAACAATCCACTCCTGAAGAATTGCCTTGTATTCATTGTCCTTTTTCTAATCTATGGTCAAAAGAAGAACCAACTGAAAGTGATCAAAGGATCTTCCATCAGCTATTGCCACATAGCTATAGCCACATGCGATCAATCAACAGCATAGAGAAAATGATAGAAGCCACAAAATCCATAGAAATAATGCCAGGCAAGACACTCCACATAAATAACAAATTAAGTGTGGAAGAAGAAAGAAAATTGACAGCCATATTGCATGCAAACAAAGGAGCCTTTGCATGGGACTATGAAGACATGCAAGGCATCAGCCCGAAAAGTGTACACACCACATTTACATCAAAGAATAATGCAAACCCATACGCCAACCACAAAGGTGGATGAACCCAATAGTAAAAGAAATAGTCAAGGCTGAAATACAGAAACTCTTAGATGTAGGATTCATTTATCCAATCTCTGACAGCCGTTGGGTTTCTCCATTAGTCATTGTACCCAAGAAAGGAGGTGAGTGGCGTATATGTATAGACTACAGAGAATTGAATGCAGCTACAAGGAAGGACCATTTCCCACTGCCATTTATTGATCAAGTGCTAGATACACTTGTAGGAAAGAAATACTTTGCATTCTTAGATGGTTTCAATGGATACAATCAGATCCGCATTGCTCTTGAGGATCAAGAGAAGACCACATTCACATGCCCATGGGGAACATTCACATATGTTGTCCTACCATTTGGATTATGCAATGCACCTACCACATTTCAACGAGTAGTCCTTAGCATATTTTCAGATCTCTCACATGACTGTGTAGAGATATATATGGATGACTTCACCATCTACGGAGACACATTTGAGGTATGTCTGAATAACTTAGAAAAATTATTAATACACTGTTAAGAAAATCACCTATCCCTAAGTCATAAGAAATGTTTCATGCTCATGGAGGAAGGGATAGTGCTAGGACACCATGTCTCTGAAAAGGGGATCAGAGTGGACCCAACCAAGATTGCTATCATCAAGGACCTACCGGTACGCAAAAACAAAAAGATGTATGCAGCTTCTTGGGTCATGCTGGTTACTACTTTGGAGGTTCATCAACAATTTCAGCAAAATAGCAGCCCCATTGTTCACCTTGCTAAACAAATATGTCAGAGTTTGTATGGACTCCCACCTGTAATGAAGCATTCAATCTACTGAAGTAGTTGCTCATATCAACCCCCATATTACGTGGACCAGACTAGGCATTACCTTTTCACATACATATAGATGCCTCTGATACTTGCCCTAGGTGTAGTACTAGGACAGAAAGAAGGCCATCTCAGCTATGCTATCTACTTTGTAAGAAAAAATATGCAAGCAACAGAGCTAAACTACATGGTGATGGAGAAAGAATTCTTGGTAGTTGTATATGCAATCAACAAGTTCAAACATTACATCACAGGCTATCAAACTTTCATACACATAGATCATGCTGCCATCAGGTACCTCATGAATAAACCATCGGTATCCGGAAGAGTGGTAAGATGGCTTCTCTTGTTGCAAGAATTTGACATTACTATACTAGATAAACCAGGGAAGGACAACATTGTAGCTGACTTCCTTTCAAGATTACAAAGCAATCAAGAGGATGACATAGTAGATGACTCATTTCCCGATGAGCACCTCTTCGCCCTTGCTATCTCTACACCTTGGTTTGCTGATATAGCAAACTACCTTGTTTCCAGACAACTGCCACTTCACTTTTCCTCAAAAGAGAAGCGTGCCTTGATACTGAAAAAGTGGTAAGTACTCTTGGATTTTTGGTTTTCTCTTCTATACTGGACCTGATTGTGTAATAAGAAGATGTCTATGAGAAGATGAAGTAGTTGACATTCTCAAAGCATGCCATGACGAGCCATGTGGAGGACACTTTGCAGCCAAAAGAACAACAGTCAAAATCCTAACTACAGGATACTACTGGCCTACATTGCATAAGGATGCAAATAGATATACAGCCCACTGTGATAAATGCCAACATATGGGGAGGCCTACAAGGTCGATGAGATGCATTTACACCTCACCGCAATCGGAACCTTTGACAAATGGGGTTGGACTTTGTTGGGCCCATAGACCCTAAATCAAATAACAAAGAGTACATCCTTGTATGTATAGATTATGTCACCAAATGGGCTGAAGTAAAAGCACTGACACATGCTCGAGATGAGAAAGTAGCAACTTTCTTATACGAAGAGATATTCACAAGATATGGTGTACCAAGGGAAATAGTTACAGATCAAGGGCCACAGTTTATTGTTGATCTCATTTCGACCTAGTGGAAGAATATATGATAAGACATAAGAAGTCCACACCATACCATCCACAGTCCAATGGCCAGGTTGAAGTCATGAATAGAGAATTAGAAAATATCCTGACCAAAACAGTTAATCTATCAAGAAAGGATTGGGAGTCCAGACTCCATGAGGTTGTATGGGCATACAAAATCACATGGAAAACAACTACTGGCTTCACACCATATGAGTTGGTGTATGGGAAGAAACCAATGCTACCAATAGAATTTGAACACAAAACTCTGAGGACTGTAGTAGAGCTGGGAATTGATATTTCCGAAGCACACAAGCAAAGATTGATGCAACTCAATGCTTTGGATGAGTACAGACAACAAGCACTTCAAAACACATAATTGATACAGTAGCAACAAATAGGATGGCATGACAGATACATCAAACCTAGGTAGTTCACACATGGAGATTGGGCCCTACTATTCGATTCAAAATACAAAGATCACAAAGGAAAATTGCAAACAAGATGGCTTGGGCCATACGAGATTGAACATGTCTATGACAATGGTGTAGTCCAACTACGAACAATTGATCCAGTGAGATTCAAACTCCTGGTTAACGGTCACAGACTCAAAGTATACAAGAAACCCTTATCAAAGGAGCAATTTTCATAGCAAGTGCAATAGTCCATGTAGAAAAACCCTCATATTGACCCACCAAGTTCAAAGGAAAAGGAGATTGATGAGGAAGGAAGGGAGGATGATCTCTACCTCCCATGGGAAGAAGATTGAAATGTTGTATATGGACCTTAATAAGGCCATAATAAACATCTTGCTACAGGCAGTAGTAGGATAAAAAAAAAACCAACAATGAAAACCCTTTTTGGGCATTGTTGGTAGATTCTGGGTAGAAAACCACTTGCTTTGGCCTTCCATTGTTGTAGGTAACCTTCCAGTTGTTGCGGGCTCCTCAACCGCTTATTGCTGGTAACCTTCAAGTTACCGCGAGTAACCTTAGTTATTCTGCGGCAACCTTCCGATTCTGCAGGCACTTTCTAAAAGTGCTACGGTAGAGTTTTGGATAGCCATAGGCATATTCAGAATGAGGTAAGGAAAATTTGGGTCATAAACAATTACACAAAGCAGAATTCATGTTACAGGTACTCTTTCCCTTCCTACAAACATTCCTTGCTTGCTACAGGAAACCCCTTGGTTAAATCAGATACATTCGAGTCTTCTGAAGCCACCTCATGGTCGCTACAGGCACAATTTCAGAGTGTTGCAGCAAAGTAGTGCTATGGGTAGTCAAGAAAAGGGATGCACAAATCCACTCCAGAACTTGCAGGCATCATACAAAAGAAGAAGGAATGTAAGTTTCTAAAAATCACAAGCATCATGCAAGGAGGTATCATTTTTATAGGTTTTCACATGTTGCAGATGCACAAATAGAAACAAGGACCTCTAGCCAAGTCCAAGAGGAACCTCATGTCTGATCTACATAAGCATAAAAATTGCATAAACAAATTCCAGAAGAGCAATCATTTTCAGATGATCCTTGCAATCAAATTACTCATTGGAAGAAGTGCTACACACCAAACCCTTGGACAAATCATATTCCCATAAAAAGGTGTCACGTGGAGGAAAAATAGGTGACACTAAGGTAAAAAGGTAATATCTACAAGTAGTAAGTATTTATTTCTTGAAAAGACATGTTAAAATTAAATATATGCCTTAATCATTTACTCTTTTTCTATCACCATCATGAGGGGACATTAATAAGTTCCTTCAACAATAAATATATGGCACGCATGAAATGTTTTTTTCACTCGGGACGAGTGACAACTATCGGGGAGGAGGCAGGATTGGATCTCGCTATGGGTAGACTTAATTACCCTCAGCACGAGAACCAAGGAAGTAATGATGCGCGCTCGATTATAGGGGACAATTAAAGATTTCCCCTAAGATGTGATAAAGTAAAACAGAGAAGGGTGATAATCAACGTAGAGAGAAGAAAGAAAAAAACTTGTCTGCAGAAGCTATGGGAGGAACAATTGTTCACAGAGAGCCCACCGATGTCACACCCTTGAGAAATAACCCTCATTGTTGGGATATATTTGAATGGGCTAGATGGAAAAATTACTTCTAGTTGCTAACCAAGTACTCAAATGAGAGAGATAAACAATTTGCAAGCACATTCGATGGACAGTGAGCCACGATAGCTAGCATATCATTTCTAGTAATAGAAGACTTGATTGGGAAAGTGACAGACTCCCTCAAAATGGAGAAAATTGGGAGGAGAAACCTAATGTGTAGCAAATCAGATAGCAATTCTTCCAAGGGGAGTAATACACTCAAACAAAAGGGGGTATTGAGACAAGAAGCCTACCTAAGGCCTGGAGAGAAATTGTTACATTCATCATCAAATACTTCACATGCAAAGGAAGGTATTCCCTACTCTATACAATGTAATTTAAATACTTAAATCACTTGAGGCATGGAATAGTAATAAATGTCCCAAACCACTTGCTAAGTAGCCTAAAGAAAATGGAAAAAGAATATTAGAAAGGGCGAAGAATGCCTTGTCTCATCACTGTCTGATCTAGCTAATCACCAAGCAAGGCCTCCAAAACATCCAACCCAGGATTGATTTAAACTAGGTAATAGGGAATCCAGACCAGCCACCTGCAGCATTAGAAGAAGAGAAGAGTCAAGAAAAAGTTGAAGAAAGAGTGGAAAAAGAAGAAACCCCTGAGAAACAGCCACAACAAGAAAGGAGGACAAAAAGAAAGCATATCATAAGGGTCCCTAGGGAGAGAGAAGAGGAGTCTAGCCACCGTAATAAGAAATACTAGGAGCTTTGCTGCTATGGGAAGAAGGAGGAGGCTCATCATTTCCTCGAGAAGGAAACCACATAAGAGGTAGGGAGTAAGAAAAGTAGCCCTCAGAAAGAAACAAATGCCTCTCTGTCTGCAGAATCAAAGGGCTCTGTCTCCAAGAAGATGAAAGGTGTAGAGGCAACATCACCTACTAGAGAGCATAACATGTAGGAAAAGGAAGAAAAACCCCTACACCTATAGTAGAGGAGGCACCTGAAGAAACTGAGACTACCTCAACACCTAAGAAAAAAGGAAAAGAAAAGGTAGTAGAGGAAGTTACCCCCAAGAAGGAACAAAAGAGAAAAATGACAACTTTAAGGTCTCACAGGATAAGGAGGAAAAGAAAAATACAAACAGAGACCATATAAATCAAGAAGAAACACCTCCAAAGAAGAAAAAGGAAGAAGTCTTTATCACAAAAGAAGGTTTTGAGATAGTAAGAGAGATGGACAGTTCAGAAGAAGAGGAGAAGCAAGAACAAATACCTCCTGAGATACCATAGCAGGTAGAAATTGAAGAGGTGAAAAGTGAAGGGAAACAAGAACCTGAATTCCAAACTCTGGAGCAAGCAATGGAGGAAATCAACATTTTAAGAAACATCATAAGAAACCTGGAGGGAACAAGAGGATTGGATGCCCTGATAGGAGCAGTAGAAGCCTTGGAAAAGACTCCCATGGAAGAAGAAAAAGAAGAAGAGCCTGCAGAAGAACCTGAACTTGAACCTGAACCAAAATATGAAGGTAAATACAAAGGAGGAAAGAATGAGTCCTTACTCCAAATGGTCCCATATAAAGCACAAAAACAGCCTGCAGCAGAGCCTGAGGTAATACATTTTGACCTCACTTCTAAAAATATCTATTCAGTTGGACCTAAGGATGACCTATATACATTCTTAGAAGAAAATTTTCTTGAAGATTATAATGTTTTTCAAAGGCTAGTACAAAGATTTAAAGGGCATGTTGAAGCAAGGTAGCAACATGACACATTGGTGGAGAAGGTGGAAAAATAGGAAGCAAAAATAGAGGGACTCAAGATGAAAGTAGAAAATATGTATGATCTTTCTACTAGGATTTTAGAATGTAGACCTCCACCATGAGTATATGCCCTATATCTACGGGGAATGGTTGCATTTCTGATATAATAAGGTACCCAATAACCTTCCCTATGCTGTGGATGACCCCAAAACATTCTTTAACATGTATAGAGAATATGATCCTGACACTCAGGCACAGTTGAGTGAGTTTTATATCCATAACTTTGTTGTTCCTTCTAATGTAAAGTGGAATCCTAACATGTACTTGGGTGACATACTTCTAGATGCCTTCACATCTTACCTGAAAAATGAGAAGAGAAGGAAAGAAGAGGCAGATGAGTATCTAGAAATGGAAAAACAGTCCGCCTTAATGATAAGGGGAGAAATTGGTTACCTTGAGGACATTGTAGAAGAATGGGCAAAGTTTGTATCAGAGGATAGATTGGCTACATGGGTTAGGCAAAGGCGGATAGCTGTCTAGAACCGATATTTGATATTCCTAGATAAAGAAGGTAAAACAACTTATGTATCCTGCAAATCAAGATGGGATGAGTTGCCCACTATATTGAGAAATAAAGAGCCAAACTCACCTGTCAATTTTAAGCGAGCCTTAAAAGGGTGCGTGATTACATCGAACTAGTAAGAATAAAAAAGAAAGGATGGATAGGATTGAGGTTTCATCCTCCCATCTTCTGGTATCCCATTCCAGATTGGAGGGAAATAGTACCTTTGGATAAAGAAAAGAGATAGCCTTATGGCATGAACTTGGGATAAGGGGAGGTCTCTATGGATATGGCTAGATAGGTAATCAAGATGCCTATGACTATAGAAAATATTGTGCCCTCAAGATGAGCTAGCTTGCTCAGGGACGAGCAAGAAGCTAAGTTGGGGGGTGTGATGAGGCCACATATTGGAATGTTTTAGCCTCATCTAAATCATTTTTTAATCTGTTGCACATACATTTTGAGACTTTGATCTCCTCTTGATGGTTGATATGAGATAAAGTTATTATTTTACATATATTTAGTTTTATATGTTTATTAAGATTTAATATACTTATTTACTGTGGTGAATCTTGTCTCTTATGAAAACTGATGTTTCTTATGTCTTTATGAACAAAATACAAGATGCCATAAGATTTTGAAGTAGTAGGTCCTAGCCCATAGCAACTCCGGGCCTGTGTCTTCACAAGAGCCGAGAGAATCATGGCATTCAACAAACAATGAGGCGTCATGAAGTATATGGAGATAAGCATATGAAGTTGGAGAATGAGTCAACCAAGTTGTAGCATTGTTTAGACAAGTCTAAGAAGTCTTTGGGTGATTTATCTTACCCGTAGTAAGCTCTAGGCCTGCCTGTAGCATCTTCCAGAACTACCTGCAGCAACAGAGCAGTATGCACCTCCAGCTACCCGTAGCCAAAGAGAACTTATCCAGCTCACACTGTAGCATAAGACAAAAAGTGCCAGCTATCCTAACGCATCATATGTAATGATAATGTTATTTTGTAAAGTAGTTTTGTAATTAGTTCCTATCATGTAAATAAGACAGGAATTAGCTATCTTCACTCAACGATATGAAACCGAACAACTATAATCTGTTTGAGTGGTTTTTGATCATATTCCTAGTATAGAATAAGTTAGTGATCTATATATATATATATATATATATATTCAAAGAGAACGAAAGGGGGTAATAGATTGAGGAACAAAGTGATAGCATGTGAGAAAAGCATAATTGTAAATGTGTGAAGATAGAATATATTAATGTGAGTTGTGCTCTTGAGTTCATTATAATCTCTCTTTGCTGTAGCAATCTTTAATTGCTTCTGACTCAATAGATGAATCGTTTATCTTCTTGAGCGCTTATGTGAGTTTTTAGGGTAGGATCGAACTTCGCTACATGAGGAAGGCCCCCCTTGGAAGGAATTGCATCGAAGATCCTATTCCTCCATTTCCTATTTATGTTGTGTGGATTGATTATCAATTTTTCAACTTAGATACCTTGCAAAAGAGACGATGAAACGAAGGAGCTTACCCAAGAGAATTGTAAAAATGTACTTTTTGGTTGAAGGTGAAAAAAATATTGGATAAGGTGGTCAAAGATAATTTTGATAATGACCAAGTGTTTGATGCGATGCTTGGGCTTACCAAGAAGGTCATCAACATAGTCTTCCAAAATGTCACGAAGGATGTCATGGAAGATGTAAGTCATAGTGCACTAATAAGTAGCACCAACATTTTTAAGCTAAAGGGCATGACATGATAATAGAAGGTCCCCCAATGGTTTATGAAGGAAGTTTTGTGTTGATCTTCCTGAGTGACTAATATTAGATTATAACCCGAAAAACCCGTCTATAAGAGTTAACATCTCATGGCCGACAATATGATCAACTAGTTGGTCAATGCTTGGTAGAGAAAGTTTTCTTTTCGCAGACAAGAAAGGTTAAGGTTGTAAAATTTAGTGTAGATAAAAAGTCCCCAATCAATTTCGTGACAGAATAATGTTGGAGATCCATTATGGATAGTTAATAGGTAGGATGAAGGAAATAGAGAGAAGGCATTGAAGTTATTATTTCACAAGAAGAGCAATGTAAGAATGCATTTGACACAGATTCTGTTTCACAGGTTTAGCATTAAGGATAGTTATGATATTGTGAAGCATGATATTAGGATCAGGACTGACATATTGTTATAAGATAGAGAAAATGCTTTGTTATGATTGTGAAGGAAAGAGTGAAATATTCTTGTTTTGTAGAGTCTAAAGATTGGCCTATCTTTAGAATTCATGGGTCATCCTGAGTGTGAATGTTGATTTCTATGGTAGATTCATTCAACATGGTTTGTGTGTCAGAGGGTAATGACCTTTGAATATAAGAATCCTCTGCACCTAAATAGGTCATAATAGAATCATCATCCTGACATTAAACAAAATTTATAGAAGGTGTATCATTGTTTAACATGTCAGGATATAGAAGAGGAAGGGAAGAGAGAATATCACCATTGTGTTGATATGTCGAGGTCCCAAGGAGATGGTGTTCATGAATTTTTTTTTAGGTGGAATGGATTTGGGATCCATAGACTCCGTGGGAGAAGGTGGCACGATAGGTGATGAAGGGGGAAGGTTTTCTTCTATGACAAGGTTGATGTGAGCCTTATTAGGACGAGGCTATGAAGGAAAACTAAGACCATGACAATATTTATGTTTTTAGTGGTACATGGTATGAAAGTGTGATGTTCTTTTTCATAACGACCAAATCCAAAGCCTTTCTAGGTGCAATGGTGAAGAAAAGTGAGTGCGAAGCTGCGTTTGGTGAGATAGGAGAAATTAGATGAAAAAGGTCTGGTTTGGAAGGGAGGTTCAATAGAATAAGAGGCCATGTTGAGCCCCCATAGGTTAGGTTGGTGTGAAGGTGAGGAGGGATGTAGGCTATGAACTCTCCTATATGATGGTGGTAATGTGGGTGTTAGTGTAGTTTTCCATACTCTTCAGGAGTAAGTAATTTGTAAATGCTAAGGAGGCGGTATTCTCCAAGTGAAAGGTGTTGAAAAATTCCTACCAAAGGGTCTATGGTTGGTACTTGGGTAGCTAGTATTGATGAGATATCTAAAGCATGAGAAGATGGGGCATCATTAGAATGTGAAATATGAGTTTCAATAGGTGGACTAGATGAGGAAGGTGAAGTAGTAGAAGTGGTAGATGTGGTAGATGTAGTTGATGTGGTAGCTACCTTAATTGGGATTAAGACATCATTGGGATGGTAAAACATATTACAAGTTTTGAAGAGGGAGGGATCTTCCTGGATGGTGTAAGTTTCCCCTTTATATTCAAATTTGAGACAACCGTGAAGGGTGGAAGGTACACAAGCCATAACATGAATCTAGGGATAACCTAACAACATGTTATATTGAAACTCTCTTTTGATAATGTAGAAGAGTTTAGGAATGGTTCAGGGACCCACGTGGATGTGGAGGAAAACGGTGCCAAGGGCATTGGTCATGGCATCTTTGAAAGATCAAATAATAAAGAGGTTGCTAGAAATGTAATTAGCGGGTATGCTCATTTGTTCATAGGCATGAGAGGAGATGATGTTGATGCTAACGCCCCCATAAATCATGATGCGTTCAACAAAAATATCATTGATGTAAGCAAAGATGAAAAGAGTGGTATCTTGATCATCATGTTGTGAAGGGGAAATCTCTGAATTTGAGAAATTAATGGAAACAATATGATGAGGAGGAATGAGGTCGGAGGTGAAGTGTCATTCGGTGGTACCTTGATGGATTATAGGACCTTAATGAGGGCCTGATGATGAGAATCAGAGGTATGCATTAATTCAAATAAGGACATATTCAATAGGGATTGGTGAATTTGTTTGATCATTGATCGATGGGTAACCCTATAAGAAGTAAGGGGTGCCATCCCAATGATGATTATCTTGGGGGAGGTGTAGGTGAAATGGTAGGTGAAGGAGAAGCATAAGGGTTACTAGTATTTTCCTTGCCTTTATCTTTCACATGGTGTGACCAAGTGGCTACACACACCATGTTAATTTAAAATATTGGAGGAAAAGAAGGTTGTGTGGTAATAGGAGAAGAAAGAGTGGAATCCTCCTATAACAAATCATCTTGTTTGAAGAGACCATCAGAATCACAAAGATGAAGGATAATGTTTTTAAGAGCCTTACAAATCTCAACATCATACCATAGTAAGTGATGAAAAACACAAATCTTCATGTCTTCAAAACCTACTAGTTTAGGTTTGAGAGGTTCGTAAGGCTTGATGGGAAGAAGAGATATGGCTGATGTTTCTAACAACCGAGCGAGGATGTTAGAATAAGATCCTGCCAAAGGATCACAATGAGAAGTTAGGGTCATCTTGGGTGAAGGTGTAGGTGACCTTCGTGAGGAGGGAAAGGTGAGTGGTCATGTTGGTGTAACTACCTTTTTGATAGGTAGTGAATGTTGGGATTTATGCTGCACCTTTTTAGGTAAAGGTGGAGGAAAAACATGGTAGAATGAATGAGACTTAGAAGGTATAGATATCAGAGTAAGACAAGGTGAAATTAGGGGTTTTAGAAAGAGTGAGGGTGAAGGTATTGAAGCAGGTGTGGGCAGAATGGGAGGTGAAGGCGAGGGTATAGGTTGTCACACTTTATATTTTCCTTGGTGAAGAGGTAGGTTAACCAAGGTTGAAGGATGTGGGCCTAAAATTGATGGCAAAGGAAAAGGTGAGGAAGAAGGCTTGGGAGATACCAGGTGTGAGCCCTAACAGTTGGGTCTTCCTTTTAGGTGCTGGAATAGGTTTTTTGATAGGTGGGGATGAAGTTGACAAATCTAGCTTCACAGGGGGATGTGCTAGACTTGCACCGGTAAGATCCCTAAGGTGGTGTTAGGTTTTGGTGTAGATAAAGGCACTGAGTGAAAGGGGTGTTGATGAAGAAGGAGCTAGAACCATGGGCTCAGGTGTAATATTCTTAGTTGCTTGAATACCTTGGGGTAAATGGTTGAGGTACCCGGGGATAACATCTGCATTTGGGTGGAAAATATGAGTTGAAGGTTCCCCAAAGGGTAGAGTAATTGACATACTCCATTTAATCAACCAAACAAGATAATGGTTTTAGTTTATATGAAGAGGACGCGTTTTACCACAATGTTGCATATAAAAAAAATAAGGTAAAATGTGAGGTGAGGAGGAATACCTGTGAATTCGAAGAAGGTTGGACACCATTCATAAAATCAAGTTGATTGTGAAGAGCTCCTTTTTAGCTAGGAATGACTACATGTAGAAGCACAACAATACCACCAAATAGAGTTAAATAACATATGACAGTTGACTACCTAACATATATTATATCCGGGATGTGCGATACTTCCTTAAAAATCCATCAATCTAATGTTTCAAAACAACTTAATGTAAAGAAATGACGGTAAAAGAAAGGTCCTATTGTAACAATACAATTTAGGTATCTCATATGCTAAAAATAGACTATATTTAAGATAAATATTGAATATACAACTAAATATAGAGAAGGAAAGGTGTTGTTAAGGATAACAAGTGTGGAAAAGGTGTTTAGGAAGGTTTGGGTGAGATTGGGTGAGGTTTGGGAAGGTTTTGGGTAAGTTAGGAGCTTGTTGGTCTGAGATACAATACTAGCCATAGAGACCAATATCGGTTGGGTGAAAAATGTTGGTACTTGATAATAGCCGACATCACTGTTGGGTGACCGATTCTCAGCAGGGAAATTGGGTGTAAAGATTAAAATGAGGTGGTTTTGAGCTCTCTGTGATTTCACAGAGAGTTGTGGAGGCTTAGATAAGGTGGTAGGATTTTATTAAAGACTCAGAGATGAAGAAACATGCATTTGGGATGGGTACAAAGGTTAAATGGGCAAGTGGTTGGGTGGAGGTGAGACAAAAGAGATCCGAGAAGGGTAGAAGGTGAAAGAAAGAAGATAAATGATTAAAAACCGAAATACTCAAAGAAATGAAAAGGTAGAAATAAATTACTTGCAGATTAGAAGCTAATTGTAGAAAGAATAATTGTGGTTGAAGGAGAGACAAGTCTCGATCCCAAGTAGTAGCAACATAAGGCTTTGGACTTCCTCGTGAGTGATCCAATGCTCTAGAACACACTTTTGATGTTTGGTGGAGGTTTTGAATGCTTGGAATGATCTTTGGTTTGTCATGAGGTCACTTGGATGCCTGGATGTGAGAGATAAGAATGTTAGAACTCCAAAGCCAAGATGGAAGAACCTGAGTAAAGGGTTGAAATTTCCTATTTAAAGAAACTGATGGCGGTTAGGTGACCGGTGATGATCAAGGAATAACCGACATCGATTAAGGAGAAAAGGTCCTATTTTTCCAAAAATATCCTTTTCTCTCCATTTTTGCATTGGTCAAGATTTTTCTATGGACTAGGATTCTGGTTTGTTCTAAATGAAGCGGGACATTGGTAAGAGGGATAATAGGTAATGAATGTTAGGGTTAGAATGAGTCTTAGTTAGTTAAGGGGAATAATGACTTAGTCTAGGTTAATAAATAGGCTTGGAATGAGTCCGTGGTGAGGTGGAGGGTGATGGAATTATTAACTTAATATGGGTAATTAAATTAATAATAATGTGTGGGGGTCATGGTCGGGGTATGTTAGTAAAAGAGGGACTAGAGGGTCAGAACCCAATATTGGGTGTCTACATTTGTCCCTTTTTATCATGTAGCTTGTATCGAAAAGTGACAATGAATAAAATAGGAGGTTCTTTACCCCAGTGTATGGGTAAAGGTCATCCCCTCAAACCATGAACTGATTCAGAGAAAAGAAAAATCGGGATGGGTTTGATTAAATTGGTAGGTGATGAAAAATGAGATGAGGTGCGGGTATAGGTAATGATGATATCGATGTTGGTAATAAGTGGGGGCATTCAAATGCATGAAAATGTCTATAATGTGATAAGGCACTAGGTGAAGAGCTCAAAAAAATCTACATCATCAAAGGTTGATAGTTTATCTAACACATGGTTCATATGGTCAAGGTATCCATGGTATAAGAAGTGCTCTAGAAGCATAATGAGGATAGGTGTGTTCCGATGCACCAAAAGGTTTGGTCTGCTGTTCTTGATAAACATCATGATATAAGACAAGACAGGTTAGTAGGATAAATAAAATGAGTAGCGTCATCGCAAGGTACAACGAGTA
Source organism: Taxus wallichiana var. yunnanensis (assembly GCA_018340775.1). NCBI lineage: Eukaryota > Viridiplantae > Streptophyta > Pinopsida > Cupressales > Taxaceae > Taxus > Taxus wallichiana. Next base: position 27,262,317 of record CM031236.1, on the reverse strand, counting down.
ATAAAATTTGAGTGTCAATAGGGTAAGGTTGGTGTGGGTGTATAGGTAAGGCCATGGGTAAGGCCGAGGTGTAGGAAAAAATGTGCCCCTAAGTATAATTAGGGAGGTGACTAGGTGGGTAGGGCTATTAGGTGAGCTTGTAGGGTTGTGGTAAGGTTGTGGCAACAAGAAAATGGCATCTTGTAGCAAAAATTTGGGAAAATTAGGTAGAATTGGTTTAGGTAGGGTGACTAATACCAATTGAGAGGTAACTAATACCATAAGGGGTGACTAACGTCGGGCACGTAGGGCATGACCAGACGATGTTGGTCACTTGATAGATGGGCTAAAATGAAAAACCCATATGGAAAAGGCTCATTTGAGCATTTTAACTTGGTGAAAATGACTGGTGGAGAGAAACAACCATGGAGAAAATGATAGATCTCCCTTATTGAGTGTGTTGGTGAGAGTTTAGTGGTGGGAGGAGTAGAGTGTGAGGGCCTACAAGATATACCCAAGAGATTCAATTAGGTGAGAGGTTGGAAGGGGATTTAGACATGGAAAAGGCAACAGAGTACTCGGGGAGGTCATGTTCTATCCCAGAGATCCCACCATTGAGGTGACATTGAGTAGAGGTAGGATTCGAATCCATTATTTTTGAGGTGAAGAATAAGGTAGAACAAATTAAAAATTTAGGTTTTGAAATTTGATTGGAATTTTGGTTAAAATCGGGTGAAATTGGGTATGGGGAGGGTGAAACTAGTTTAATTAGGGTCAAAAATGCATCTAGAGGCAATTTGGGGGCATTGGGGTGGGTAGTTTAGGTTTTTTTATGAATTTTTGTGAAATTGGGATGTGGGGGTTCGGCCCTAGGGACGAACTAGTAACCGATGCTAGTCGGTTATCGGCCGACATCAATGGGTGAAAAGGGGACCAGTATCGGTCATGGTGACCGATGTCGGTCACTGTGAAAAGTGACTAAGTGAGAAAAAATGTTAGTTGGGAGGACAAAAGGTAGGGGAAGGGTGGGTAGGGGTGTCTAAGGTAGGAAAAGGGGTAGTTTAGGGATGGATCAAAGGTAGGGGAGGGTGGGTAGGGGTGAGTTAGATTAATAGGTGAAGGGGGAAAATAGATGAAATAAAGAAAGTGTAGATGTTTAGGCTAGGTAGAATGTACTTCAGGAAAGTAGGTTGGGTAAAGGTGGGTAGGCTAGGAAAGGCATAGGTAGGTATTAGGCTAGGTAGGGTCGAATAAATGGTCGAAAGGGCCAATTGATTAACATGTGTGAATGTTGATGATGCAGGTGAGAAAACAATTGACTATGAGAGACCGGTTGCCACCCCTATTAGTCCGATGAGACCCAACATTATAGAGGACGAGTGGGATCACATGAGGGATGTTGGGTTGGGCTCTATTAGATGGTACATGTGGATTGTGTGAGATCATAGCATGATGGTTTCCCTCATCGATAGATGGGACCCAATGACCAACACATTCCATCTACCTACAAGAGAGATGACTATTACCCTGGAGGATGTCTATAGGATCCCGAGGTTATCTATTATTAGATCTCTTTAGAAGATTCATATGAGCCTATGGTTATAGTTTTGGAGAGGCCATGGATGATTTGTCTTATCATAGTGCGAGCTTTAGATATGGGGAAATGTATGCTGAAAATGCATAGGAGACTAGATTAGCATTGCTGATGATGGTGGGGATTGGCTGTTATACACTCCTAGACTTAAGAGGGTGGGAGGTTGCTATGGGAACTAATGAGAGTGTTAGAGGATATGATTGAGGATAGAGTCTCCTTTGCATGGGCACCAAATTTCTTAGTGTAGTTAGACAGGAGTTGTCGACATATAGGAGGATTCAAAGTGATTTGATTTGTACTGCACCTATTTTCTGTACTATTGGGCTTATGATCATATAGTATGCATGCATCCACCAAACCTACCATGACAAGATTGGTATAGGGGTATTTATAGATCAGGGTATAGCAGATGGATTCAGATAGGGGAACATGCGAGGGTGGACGTGAAGTCACGGGATGTGAAATATTACAAGCATTTACTTGGATGGCCTATCAACAATCGATACTTTATGGAGGCCATATCTCGGTTATCCTTCATTTGGAGGTATGGTGGAGGATTTGGTAGGTTTATAGCTGATGCGATGGATACATGGATGTAGACCTAAAGAGCATGAGATGATACCAGTCGACAGGGTCAGATGTTAGTTCAGGCTATGGTAGGATGTGCCTCCGCCCTTCCCATAGTACTCACAGGGACAATGTGGAGAGACCATTATCTCCACCACATTCGACAAATCTAGAAGGGGTAGAGGAGAAGGTGGAAGATAAGAGGATAGATGATGTAGGCTATACGAGATGGATATAGGTAGTGGTAGATAAACCAACTATAGGCATCACCACCAATGCCAAGACAACTGATTTGGCTAGCTCTTTATTACGATTGAGAGGGATAAATTACGGGGGTGTGATTACATTTCAGGCCAAGTCATGGCATTACATGGGCATCTAGTAACATCTCGACACATGTGGCCACCTTACAGGGTAGATAAAAGTAACATAGGTACAGAATATGTACAAACCACTACACCTCCTAGGGCATAAGGAAAGGTATAGGTATAGGTACCGGCCGGGGTAGGTGCAACAACTAGGACATTGACTATGGCCTCAAGTATAAGTTCGAGACCACTATTAATTGTACAGTTCCATTGATAGGTGTTAGAGTGATGGCACCTCCACAAGTGATATCTCTAGACATACACCAAAAGGTTGTGATGAAGGCCGATATCTATGAGGATCGAATGACAAAGATTGGTATCCATTTTGTTAACTATGCCACCTAAAAATCCAATTAGACAACCATTGAGAGGTCCAATTCATGGACCCGTAGTACCAATAGTTCAGGGGAGCCACTATTTTTATGGGCAGGTTCAGCAAGAGGTGACTAGCTCACGAGAGACAGAGGTCGGGTGAGGGAAAAAGAGAGAGTAGAAGAGGCGTCGTGCTCGCTTGAAGGATGATATAGATATGGAGATGTTGTTTATTTTTGTTTTTGAATTATATATAGCGGCCTACATTCCAAAGAGGTGAGATCTACATAAGAGTGTTAGAGAGACTTTATTTATATTTGTATATATATATATTGTATTGACATATAGACTTTTCGGTTTATAGATGATGACATTGATGTCTATTGTGTGATGGTTTTATTTCCATTACATGATTATTATGGAAACTAGTTGTAGGTATGGTTGATGTTATGGGTTGGTTTAATTTCCAATGTATTAATGTTATGGAAAATTATATGTGTAGGCATGATTTGATTTAATTTCCAAGTTAGTGATGTTATGGAAACTAGATGGTAGGCATTGGCGGGTTTAGTTTCCAAGTTATTGATGTCATGGAAACTAGATGGTAGACATTGGTTGGTTTAATTTCCAATTTATTGATGTTATGGAAACTAGATGTATAGGCATGGTTTGGTTATGGTTGTATGATTTGATTTCATTTCCATTATATTGATGTCATGGAAACTAGATGATTTAAGCATGGGTGTAATGTATGAGTTGATTGAATGGTTTAATTTCCAATGTATTGATGTTATGGAAACTAGATGATTAGGCACGGTTGAGTTTGATTTGGATTTGCAATATATTAGATGTAGGCATGGTTTGGTTGTGTTTATTTCAATTTAATTTCCACATTATTGGTATTGTTGAAAGTAAATGATGATGTATATGGGTGATGTATGGTTTTTTTATGTTAATTTCTGAGTTATTGTTTTTACGAAACTAACTATTTTTGTTTATGGTGTAAAAATAGTGGGGGGAAAGAGTGGCCGAGCTAACCTCTGAGGGTCCCATGCCCTCGGAGTGCTGCCTACATATCCCTTGCAAAAGGGGCCTCAAGCCGATGTAGTTCTCCCATAAACCAGGGAAGAATGAGATTGGGTTAGGTAAGTTGAGTAGGTAGGTTGGATAGGTAAGTTGGTTGGGTAAGGCATGTTTGAAAATAGGAAAGGTCAAATGTTGAATAGGTAATAGACTAGGTGAATTAGGTGTAGGCATAGATGAAGGTTTTATGGTTGATTCAATTTTGATTGTCTTGTCTTGTTAAAGAAACAAACAAGTAAAAAAATAAGAAACCAAAAGAAATGACATGCCCATATTTGGCAAGGACCATAATTGTCATACCCCTAGACTTATTGAACATAAGTCACTAGATACACTGCATGAGCAATGGGTCTAGAGTTGAAATAAGTTACATGATCAAAATGTGTAGAATACACACCACATCCCTTGAGTTGATTTAGAAGATAATAAACATAAGGTAAGGTGGAAGAGTTCATTAAGCGTAACCTTGTTGTGGGACAACATGCCCCTTCTGCAAGATACCCAAAACTAGAATAGGCAAGTCCATGACCAAAAGTTTATAATTTTCTTTTTCTTTTTCTTTTTGCTTTTTTACATGCATAGACTAATCGATGTGAGAAGTCTATATGGGGATGAATAATAGAGTCTCCTTAAGGTATTTGTGAAGTTGATCGATGTAGGAATCTCCAAGATGACTTTATTCGAGAGATATAGATTAGTCTTCTTTTGGGGATAGACTAAGTGCAATAAGTGGCTAACTTTTATAGCTATCCTTCGAGGGAGTAGTCTACTTATAACAACAAGAGAGAGACATATATGTCATTTTAAGGGAATCATCTATTTGCAAGAAGTTTGACTCAAGGAGTAAATTTTTGGTATCCCAATTTTTTTGGTATTATTTTGAACTTGTAGTCATGGAAAAGACTATAAAGGAGTATAGGCCTCTTTTAGGAAGGAAAACCACTACACGAAAAGGGTTAGCTATGAAAGAGGGGTTTCAAGTGACGAACAACCATGGGATTCCATCCTGAAAAGGATGAAAATTATCCATGAGAATCATGCCATGAGTAGAGTCATGGTACTCATGGTAGAGACAAGGTTGAATGGTGGCGAGATAATCACACAATTCTATTTTAGTCGTTGGTCCTTAAAATAAGTAGGTGGAAGGAGAGGTTCACTCAAGGGATGAGCATATAAGTGACATAAAGTGATGTAGTAATTTATTCAACAATATAATGGTCAAAGATGCAAGGCAATAAGGGGCTCAAATTTGGGTTTACCCTTAAGAGAAGATAAATGATAAGCTCTTGATCCATAGGTATGGGTGACAATATAGGGTCCAAGCCAATTAGGAACAAAATTTCCCCATTTTTCTTACCCCATTTTGTTCACATGTTGATTTTCCTTCAGAAAAGGTCACCCATCATGAAATTTTACTCATGAACACATTTTTCATAGGCACACTTGATGCATTTTTGGTAGATTTGGAGGTGGTCTAGAGTGTTTAAATGACATTCATCCAATATCTCAAGTTATACCAAATTTTCTTGGTGAAAATCATCATTAGAGAGCATATCTTTAAGTGATATATGAAGAGATGGAATTTGGACTTCGAGAGGTAGGATGACTTCTATACCGTAGACCAAAGAGAAAGGTGTGGCATCAATAGAGGTACAAATGCTAGTACGATAAGCCCATAAGGAGAAAGGAATATACATGTGTGAATGCTTACCAATGTCGTCAACCACTTTCACAAGAATTTTATTTAGATTTTTGTTAGAAGATTCAACTTGACCATTTGTTTGTGGGTAATATGGAGAAGAGAAACTGAGTTGAATGCAAGAGTTGTCACATAGTTTGTGTAGGTTTTTTGTTCTAAATTGTTTTCCATTGTCAGTGATGAGGTGATGAGGAACACCAAAATAGAAAATGATATGGTGGTTGATAAATTTAGTTATTTTCTCAGCTTTGGTAGAAATAAGAGGGATGGATTCCACCCATTTAGTGTAATATTTAGTCATTGTGATGATCTAGCGATGATGTTGCGAGGAATGAGGGTTAATCTCTCCAATAAGATCCAAACCCCGTTAAGAAGGAAATGTAACATTCCCATTTTAAAACTTTAGAAACAAGGGATTTTTTCTAAAACATTGTCCTTTGTTCTATATAAAAGATCATTTAGAACACATATTCCATGTCAATCAATCTCATTACAGATAACCATATGCACTGTAATGACTCGTGAAATAAATGCCGATCTCTCATGTTTATCTTAAACTATAGAATAATTTATGTATATAATGTATACTTGGTTTTCCTACCCTATTCCGTAATGAGTGATCTGTTTAAAGAACCTATCTAAATATTTTTATCAATATTCATCCGACATCCCATTTCTTTAAACTAGGTGACAGAGGAAAATGCAACCAGCATCTTGCGATACTTTGGCAAAATATTTTCAACATAATGTTCATGTTACTATTCCTATACGAAATACTCATCATTTTGGAATACGTCCTTCACCTCACTCTACTATTATCTAGAATGGTATTTATCAATTACTGTCAATCCACTTGCCCAAGGTTTGACCCTAGCCCGTGTTAGCAACATAATTTGTTATAAGAAGACACTCACGATCACTTAGGGTAAATGGGCATACTTGACCAACCTAAGTCGACCGAATGTGCCAAGGAAACCTGAGTCATAGAAAGATACTCCCTATTCTAAACATGATACTAACTTGACCTAGAGAGAAACTAAGTTCAAGTCTAGATGTGTGTAGATCTAGATGAACAAATATGGAAGGGTGTTGCCACATGTCAACTACAACATTGTATCCTCGAGAAGCCCTTAGTCTTCTCGAAGGTACAATCCTACAGTTGGTGTGTGCCAACATCCGTTAGAACTGATTCATCATGATGTACATACCCCTTAGTGGTCATTAAGTCATAATAAAACTAGATTAAGATTCAGATTAATGTGGTATAACAAGCAGTTATCCTAAAAACGGGGCAGGAAACATCAAACAGTTAATTTTTAAGGCAACCTCGTTGTCCAAAGAAGGTGTATCATCCACCTAGATTTAGCTAGTGTTTACTTTTTATAAACGAAGCACAAGGATTAAAGATCAACAACCAACCAATTCAAAGGAGATTTCCAGCCGAGCTACTAATTCTTTTTCTCCTCCATGAAATATCAACAACCAAATATCTTTCTCTCCAATGCCTCATATACTTTCCTTAGATTGAAAATAGACCAGAGAAACCAAAAATATCCAAAAAGTAAAAGTCAAACTACTGGTTCGAAGAACTAGATAGCTCCATGTAGAGTAAAAATTGTGTGGCATGCAAGACCAAACAACCTCCAAAAATCCACCTTCCTTGTTTCCAAGACGGTTTACATGCAAAATTTGAGGTTCATTAATGCAATTACTCCCCAATCTCCCGCCTATCTCTCCTTGCCACCACCTAAAACTGGCGAATGTTATTTCCACTTCAGCATGCATTTCGACTTTAGTGAAGACTCCACGTATGATTCCACTAAGTTTACTTACCTCTGCCAAAACTGGAAGTACTTCCCATTTATTCAACAAATCAAATCAAATAAATGCCTTTGGAACCATCGCCCATGCCATGCGACCTTAGGTTCCCTTTTAATAGTTTAGGTTAGATTTCCCTAACTTAGGTTAGTCTAAAAGTAATTACCTTAGGTTTTAAAAACATTTCCATAGGTAATTTCCACCTTAGGTTAGATCAAATTCACAACCAAATAGTATTAGGTATTAGGTTAAAAATAGCCTAGCATTACCTTAGTTATTTCTCCCTTATTCCATTTAGCACAACAACTTAGGTTAGGACACCATCCCAACAAAATAGAATATGAAGCTTAGGTTAGATTGTAACCTGAATAAGTAGATGATGAATTTACCTTAGTTTATAATACCATTAGGATAATCCCTTAGGTTTAGGATTTAGATTCCCTTCATAGTCATGAAGTAAGCTTCATTTCTCTTACGCCATTAAATGTCCTAAGAGATCAATCCCAAATATCTGAGCACAAATATACAATCGAATACATGCATGATCTTACAAGATCAAAGAATTTGTAACATACAAAGTTTAGTCCGCTACATCTCTCAAGCTTATGAATGTTAGTTTACCATTCAATCTGGTGAGGAGATTTAAAACATTCCTTAGATCACTGGAATTGATCCAAGGATGAGTCAGTTAAAAGAGATAAGTTTGCAACCCTCAAAACTAGATCAAACTCACCTATCAGAAGTGAAAATGGATTCTTGCAAGCCATATCATTTCAGTCCAATGAATCCAAGAGAAAAAATGATTTATCCATAACAAGCATGATTTTCAACAATCAAGGGAACACACCTCATTCAAGAAAATCACATGCCAATGCTTGCAATGCAAAAGAGAAATATAACAGTTTGTCAAAGGTGTTACATACTTCCCTCCTAAAAATAATCATCATCCTGATGATTGTCTTATGTTTGACCATTGCATTAAGGATAATCAATTTATTCACTTACTTAACATATGTTTGCAACAATATTATAATTTAAAGTTCTAGAAATCAGCATTCACATAGCTACTTATTTAAAAATAAATAGTTATCTGCCCAAAAATGGAAAACTTATTGGCATATGAAGATAAAATCACAAATTTTTATAAGTCATCATAGTCAATTCTATTCAAATAAATATGGAAAAGCAGTTTTCATATCTTCCAGATTTTCCCAGGTTGCACTTTCTTCGTTAAATTAGTCCCACTGGACCTTACATTGATTTATTTCACGATTTCTTAAATGCAACTGGTGATTTTTCAGCACTCGTATGGGTTTAACCATGATTATTCATGGGTCTTGACCTACAAGGAATTCCAATTTAACACATGATAAATCTTAAACATGTTTCTTAAGCAAAGAAATATGGAAAATATTATGCATTCATGACAAAGTAGGAGGTAATGCTAAATGGTAAGCTACAGGGTTGATTACTTCAACTATTTCAAAAGGTCCCATATAATGAGGTGATAACTTGGCAGGATTTCCAAAAGTTATAGAGCTCTTTTTCGGTTTAACCCGAAGAAAGACCTTCTCACCAAGTTCAAATTTCCTATTAACCTGCTTTAAATCAACATAACTCTCTTGCTTATTTGCTGCTTCTTTCAAGTGTTCACGAATCTTTTTAACTTGTTGTTCTATTTCCGTAAGGATTTCAGGTCCAATTACCTTTCTATCCTCAATGATGTCCCAACTAATAAGGGTTCTACATTTTCTTCCGTATAATGCTTCGAAAGGTGCCATCTTACGAGAGGCATGATATGTGTTATTATAAGGAAACTCAACTAGTGGAAGGTACTCTTCCCACTTATATTTCTGATCCATACAAAACATTCATAACATATCTTATAAAACTTTATTAACTCTTTCTGTCTATCCATCTGTTTTTAGATGATACGCATAACTAAAATTTGGCTTAGTTCCTAGAGTTGCATTAAGTGTTTGCCAAAACCTTGACATCATTCTAGGATCTCTATTAGATATGATTAATTTAGGTACTCCATGTAATCTAAAAATTTCATGTACAAATCTTTTAGCCAATATAAGAGAATCATCCTTCAAATTACCAACAATAAAATGTGCTACTTTTGTTAGTTTATCAACAACTACCAAAATAACATCATGTTTATTTCTTGACATAGGAAACCCTTGTACAAAATCCATGCTTATTACTTGCCATTTGTACTACGGTATGCTATGAGGATATAATAAACTCGCTAGGTACATATGTTCAGCTTTAACATGTTGACATTCTAAGCAATGTGTCGCAAAATTAATAACGTCCTTTTTCATCCCCTTCCAAAAATATTTCTATCTTAAATTTGCAAGCATCTTTGTAATACCGGGGTGTCCTAAAAGGTGAATTGTAAAATTATTCTAACAATTTCTTTCTTAAATAATTTAGTGGAGGTATATATACTCTATTTTCAAATATTAAGATGCCTTCATTGTCAAAGTGAAAACCTTTATACCTCACATCATTTGGATCTCGTAGTAAGGGCTATTTTTACTTACTTGAAAGTAAGAATCGATTCCATAACACTTTTTACTTCATCCTTAAATTGGGTTCTCAATGTTATAAGAGTAGAAATGTGCTTCTTATGACTTAGAGCATCGGCCACTCTGTTCTCCTTACCTTTGATGTAATTGATGTCAAAATCATATTGAGACAAAAAATCTAACCATCTTTGTTGTCTTGCATTTAGATTTACTTGAGTGAAAATATACTTCAACCCAAGATGATCAATTTTTAATTCAAAAGGTTTATCAAGTAGGTAATGCTTCCAAACTTGTAGTGCATGAACAATGACGGCAAGCTCTAAATCATGTGGAGCATAATTCAATTCATGTAACTTTAGTTTTCTACTTTTGTAAGCTATGACATGATCATTTTGTAACAAAATACCTCCTAGACCTTCACCAGATGCATCCGTTACAACAGTAAAATCTCCATTAGGATCTGGTACCACTAGAATAGGTGTTGAAGTTAACCATTCCTTCAAAGTTATAAATGCAGATTCACATTTCTCATTCCAAACAAATTTCTTATCCTTTTTCTGTAATGAATTTATTGGTGTAGCCACTTCAGAAAAATCTTTTACAAATTTTCTATAAGTAACTAGCAAGCCCCGGGAAGCTTATAACTTCATGTACATCCTTTAGTGCAGCCACTCATTTATAGCTACAATTTTAGTAGGATATATAGTAATTCCATTCTTACTTATTACATGTCCCAAATAGTGCACTTGTGTGTCATAAAAAGAACATTTAGATAGCTTACCATATAACTGTCTCTTTCTCAAAATTTCTAAAACTATCTTCAAATGCTCATGGTGTTCCTCAATACTTTTACAATATATGAGAATGTCTTCCAAGAATACGGGCACAAATTTTTCCAAGTATTCTTGAAAGATATTATTCATTAAATTCATAAAAGCTGCAGGTGCATTTGTTAATCCAAAAGGTAAAAGTGTGAACTCATAATGTCCATACCTTGTTCTGAAAGTTGTTTTATGAATTTCCTCATCTTTAATCCGTAATTGATGATATCCAGATCAAAGATCTATCTTAGAATATACCGATGCTCCATGCATCTAGTAAAATAGATCATCAATTCTAAGGAGTGGGTATCTATTCTTGATTGTTACTTTATTTAGCATTCTATAATTAATGCACAATCTAAGTGTTCCATCCTTCTTTTTCACAAAAATTATTGGTGCTCCCCAGGTGAAACACTCGGTCTAATCAATCCTTTAGACAAAAGTTCTTGCAATTGATCCTTAACCTCTAATAATTCTTTAGAAATAGGCTCGGTTCGGTGCTTGATTTCAATTGTGAAATCAAATTCCCTTTGGGTGGAAGACACAGTAACTCTTCCGAACAAAACATCACTAAATTTTTGTAACAACGGATATTGTTCCATGACATCGCTGTTCTATTTAGCTATTTCTACAATATTTACTACATATAAGGTACAAATTTTATTTTTGGCCTTTTTAAGTTGCATAGTGACATTTCCTAATAGAAATCTCACGTTTCACACCCCAGAATCTCCGTTGTTTTCTACAGATCATCTAAACAACTAATATGTTTTTCAAAATAGTCCACTTTTGCCTTATGTTCAGCTAGCCAATTAACACCTATGATTACATCATAAAACTCCAAAGGTGCAACATAAAGATCAACTTCAAGTGGAAATACCGGGTAAGTCAAGGACTACTCCAAAAAGACACATACTAACTATATGAACAACATTGTTTCCATAATGTACAAATCCATGTTTTATCCATGTTTCTAGTTTTTATTTAAGTTTTGATACTAATTTACTAGAATTAAAACATTCATAGTTTCTAGTATCAAAAATAATAGTTATAGGTATGCTAAATAACTTACTTGGAACTTCTATGGGCGTGGCCTATTTTTCAACCTGCTTGTTAGCTACTGCAGCATGTATCTTGTGCTGCTGATTATGATCATCCTTTTTCAAAGGACATTGATTTGCGTAATAATCTTTTCCATAGTTATAACAACCTCCTACAAGTCCCTTTCTAGGCTTGGATTTATTTTCAGCCCTAGAATTATCATTCTGACCTCCATAGGACATTTGTCCATTATTATTATTCTTGAAAAAGTTGTTCCGTGCATTATTAGCAGAATTATTTGTTGTTGGTTTCTTATTATTATCGGCAGAAAAATTACTTTTCATTCCGAATTTATTCCATGGTCCTTTCTTAGGTGCATGAGATGATGAAGAAGAGTTGGGGACTTTATTCCTTACTTCCTCCTTATGAGCAGAAATTGCCTTCAATTTCTATTCCTACCTTATGTATTTTTCAACAAATCCTTCCATCGTGGTTGAATGGGTGAACATCCACCTCTTCTCCTATAACGGGATTCAATCCCATAATGAATTTCTGTATCCTAAACTTCTCGTCATTTTGAAACGAGGTACATACTTAAGGAGTTTAGTAAACCACTCCTAATACTCGATTCTGCTTAGCTTTCCTTGAGCCAAGTTCTAGAATTCAGTCATTTTCTAATCATAATAAAGTTCTGTTATCCAATTTTACGCACATGGAAAAATTGGAAAACAGGGCCTTATTACGATCAAATCACGACATTGGTCCCAGGGACCCACTTCTGGTCAACAGTGTCAAATCAAGAATAAAGAGATGACTCCTCGAAGGAGCTTGTGCCTTGTCCTAACTCGATCATAACTCAGATCACAAGCCTTAGACGAGTTCATGAGTAGGAAATGTAAGCTTAGTAACTGAGTTTGGCTTGTCGGAAAGGAATCTCGATAGGAGCGGAGGATGTTTCAATGGTTGGCTCATTGAGGCAGAGAAATGACAAGCTCAACTCGGTTTAATTCAACATGGAGAGATCGATGCTTCCTCATTGGAATATGAACTCAGTTTTAATGACTCGACGAAGACAATAGCATAAATGACCGAGCCCGGTCTTGATAAGATAACCCGCATAGAGAAATCATGTCGAGTTCACGGCGAGTCATAGTTAAAGGAATGAGTCGACCACCATACATAGAGGTCGATATGATGTTGCTCGCAATGAGACCAATGGAGCTCAAGCTTGGACTAATAAACCACCATGCATAGAGTTGGATAAAATGTGAGAAACAAGATGAAAGTGGAGGTAACACGCCTACTTCACTAGCTTGTAGCTTCATCTATAACCACCATATCAAACCCATGGGCTAGGCGCTAGAATAACTTCCAGCCACTACTAGAAATAGTAGTGAACACAATCTCAGCCTCATTCACAAAACTTGCCTCAAGATTTGATCGAGATTCTTCCATGGAAGTGACTTTCCAAAGTGAAAGGGCGAGACAACTCAACTAAAACTTTATCTCGTTCTTCTACTACAGCGGCAAGATTTTACAACAAGTAATCACGACTGTGGTCACATGCAACCAGAACATCAGGATCAACACCAACGGTTCCTTGGGATCACCCTGCGGCAGCTGTCACAATCAACTCTCTCTGGAGGCCACTCATTTTCTAAGATAAGTTTACTTCTCTACCCCAGTAGCCGCTGCAGATAGCCAATTACTTCCTCACAAGACTTCCTCTAGGAGAATTTTAGTTCTACGCTCAAAGCGGCCGAGCATTCGATGCGCAGGCATGTTGTAGTATAGTAGAAGCCTTTTTGAGCACTTCCAGCAAGCAAGTCATCCAACTATGTTTTTTTTCTGTTCAGCATCGAATGCATCCTCAAATTCAGGATTTTCCTTCAAGATATTTTATGAAAATTGATTAAGTGACAAAGTGAGAGTGTTACTAGGAGACCTGAGGAAATTTATTACAAAGATTCTCTATCGAGATCTTACTTGTTTTACAATGTAACTCATGGAAGTGGATCTCATAGAGGTGGAACTGTTTCATATCAGAATATTCATGGAGCATAATTTTCTTTGAAATTATATGAGCATCTTCAACGAGTCACTAAGTTGGCGAGCATAAAGGATTTTGTCGGAATTATCACACCTTACAAGCTATAGCTGAAATGTTTGCACCGAGAAAATGATGTCTCCTCACGCTGAGCGGAAAAGTGGAAATCGGTGGCCATCTGTCCAAAATGAAATATGGCCAAATGATAACAAAACCCCGCACTCCAATCCCGGACGTGGGAAATAAGGCGAGCAATGCCAAGTGGGTTTTCGTGGATGGCAAGCCAAGGAAGAAATTCCACGCGGGGGAGATTCAGAAAGCACCGCCAAGTGGAAATTTTGGGATGGAAAACCATGATCAGACTTCCGTGAATGGGAGAAATCAGATCAAACTGCCAAGCGCAGAAATATTATGATGGCTATCCATCATGAGACTTCCGCACGGGCCATGTAAACAGAATTTCGCGCAGCTTGGAGTGGTCCGAGTCTTTGTGCGAGTCACTGGGAGGATTAATAGGATAGTTGTGAATTGGAGTGGGTCATGGGTTAAAAAAACATGACGTGATACCAATTTCAGCGGAGGCTACAGGCATACCCAACCAAGGCGATGCGTTAATGGCTCAGTCATGGCTCATATGCGAAGAGTTTGACGGGAAAGCAATGCTGAAAACTCCACAACCTTCTCCTCGTCCTCTATATACAGATTCCGAACTTGATGTGGTCACAAGACAAGCTCCCACGCATGGCGGCGGGCATGTTGCGATAAGACAAGAGAAGCCTTTTGAACGCTTCCAACAAGCGAGGTTGTCCAACCGTGTTGTTATCTGCTCAAGATGTCGAATGCATGCTTATCCTTATTCTGAACTCAGATCGAATAGCATCTGCAGGAAACAAATATTCACTTCCGTGTACGATGGATTGAAGTCATGCCATTCAAGGCTTCATAAAATTTTCCTGAATCAGGAGATGAAGGTTTATTACGGTGTAGAATGAAACGATTCATATTGCTCAAAGATGTCTTCTCCTAGAAACAAATTGAATGTGAAGGTCAACTCTGAAATACCTAGTCAGCCGTTTTGTATGCCACATCCTTGTCACTTGTAAATGGTCTCTTTGAGAAACTCTGTGGGCAGTAGGCAATATTTATACCCTTCCATTATGTACGTCCAATCAGACAATAAAAAGTATTCTGTTACCAGGTTCAGAGAAACTTGTTTTTTTAAATGGATGATTATACTGTAGTTAAAGCTAATTTTATCTAGCTTTATTTCTATTAGCTTTGATCCACGACTAAGGAAGAATTCATATCGTTGATACCTGTACATTTTTCCAAGGTTCTCCTGGTTTCCCGAGTTGTTCAATGTATTTTTTTAAGGATCTTTTTAGTTTCTGGAAAAATGAGTATATTGTGTAGCTCACAGCTACCCATTCCATACTAAGATCCCAATAGTGGCATAATTGTTGGTTGGAGCCTAGATTGCAGAGTGCACTACCAAAATACCGAAGGGATCTTTTTCCAAGAATCAATCTTAAGGGTGTCTATCGACATGTTATGGGCATGAACCTGGGTCATCATCATGGCAGCATTAGGTCTTTATTGATAATGGCATTTTCTCATCGTTTGGAAGGTACAAATTGTGCTTATTATGGCAAAGCCAAAACATTCTTACTACAAGTGTTATATGATGAGGAAGAATCCTGAGCATTGTGGTAAAACCATTCTTTTTAGAAATATTGGGTTAAGCTCGGTATTCAAGTGAGTTTGAGCCCAGAAAAGGTAAGATCGTTTGCTGGATGAAGAGCTCGGTGACTTCGCAGTGAGCTTGTGGTGATGTTTCATGAAGTTTGAATGAGGAATGCATAAATGGCCTCGAGTTAACAGAGGAAAATGATAAGAATCGAGTTTGATAGCTCACTATTCGAAGGACTCAATGCAAAAGAGCACGATTACCAAAGCAAGGAAAGAGATAGTGTGGGGTTCAAAATCGATTGCAACACCGAGTTAGAGGATTCGAAACTCACCGAGTTGAGATTTGTGCAGACTCTATCCACATAGACCCCCCTCCTCTTCAAGTCAAACGGGTCAATGGGGGGGTCCCAACATTATGTTAATTAAATTAATATTTTTATTTAAATATTTTAATAATAATATTTATTATTATTATTTAAATATTTTATTTAAATATTCTTTTAATTAATTGAGAAGACTAGGTCATCAGGTAATTAATGACCCATGATGGAACCTTCTCGTGGTTCAACTAACTGTAATAAATACATCATGGGCCTTCATTTTAGGAATGTAATTATGACCATTTCCTCTTCTTTCTCACATATTCTTCTATAAATGTAAGTTGGAAGCTCATTTCAAAGGGTTCCAAAGTTGCATAAGTTGGACAGCTTAGATATCTCAAAGCGAGTGTATATTTTTCAATAATCCTCTCTCTTCTGCAAGTTGTTCTTGTGTGTTGAGATAACTTTCAAGCCTCCTCTTCAAGACTGTAATGGAAACTATTGCCTCTTCTGAATGTATGATGCATTGTGCATGTTATTGAAGCAATAAAAGTGTGTGTTTTGTGACTAATCTCGGTCCTTTCATCCTTCAGTGCTTCTTTGTGCCTTTCTCATACTTGCAGTACAACCGTGCAAGTTCAAGTTCTATTGCGAGTTCTTGGAGTTCTGCTTATCGAGTGGCAAAGTATTGCATGCGGTTGAGTTGTGGTGTCTGCTCACCCTTCTTGAGTTCATCCTTCTTCACCGGGAAACTAGTATATTTCTGGTCCTGATAAAGTTTAACAAAGGGAACGCGTGTCTCTTAGTTTGTGGTATCCTGCACCCTCTCTAAGTTGCGGTAGGTGAAGTTGACTCGTGGTACAAACACCCTCTTCAAAGTAAGCCTTCCCGAGTCCGAAGACACCCTTTATTTGGTGCATCACCATCCCTAGTATAGTTTCATTTCTGTAAATCTCTTTCCCTAAACCCCCATGAAAATGTTAGCGTAGGATTAGATAATCATTTTTGTTACACTAGGAGTAGTACAACACTTAGTTTAGGAAGAGGAAGCCGACCTTCTCCGAGGTTCACCTCGAGCCCAAGTCCCACAGCTTGAGAGGTGATCCCATGTGTCCCAATCACACCGAACGTCCTATTCACATCCCGGCCATTCGAGGGTGCAAAGTGATTTGGCAAAAACAGATTACAACAACCAATGTTGCCTAAAGTAACCTTTATATTGATCCCATGTGATGTTAGTTTCATCTTTGTTCAACTCAAATTATGACTATCCCACCATGAAGATGCCTCATGGGGAAGTTGATGTGCTCCCCATATCACCTTTGTTTCTTCTAAGAAATTCCTTATTGCAAAGTACTTCTCCATTTCGCTGAGCTAATTCTCAGCTCCATCTCCTAATGTAGTGCCATCAAACTTGGGTGGACTTATCCTTCTTATATCATTAGTGAGTTCAATTTTCAGCCTAGCCTTTTTGTTCTCAGTGCTGATCGGGTACTTTCACATTGTTATTATCAACACCTAAATTGGCATTATCCTCGGGAGGTGGCTGATTATTATTATTACTACCAAAGATCTTCTTCCTCCTCATTTCCCATTACTTGTTGTTTAAGTACATCCAAATGATCCCTTGTTTCCAATAGGGCGTAAGGATTTCATCGAGTTTTTGGGATTTTTTACTCCTTCCTCGGGTGGAGGATTATTTACAACATTTCCTCTTGTTCTAACCATTTTCTAGTTAACAAGAAAATTTAAGTTTCATCATATTATGGACACAATAGGTCCAAGAGCTACAACCTTCATCTCGGATACCAAGATGTAACATTCGCATTTCAAGCCTTTAGAAACAAGGGAATTTTTTTAAAAAAATGTTCTCTATTCTAAATAAAACATCATTTAGAACACACATTGCATGCCAATCAATATCATAATAGATAACCATATGCAACTGTAATGACTCGGTAAGTTACCGATCTCTCATTCCATGACTCGGTTACAAGCTGATCTCTCATGTTGTTCTTAAAGTATAGAATACTTTATGTATACAACGTATACTTGGTTTTCCTACCCTATTTCAGTCTTGAGTGATCTGCATTTAAAGAACCTATGTAAATATTTATTACCAATATTCATCGACATCCCGCTTCTTTAAACTAGGTGACATAGGATAACACAACCAAAAGAGCTTGCAATATCGTGGCCAAATATTTTCAACATACTCTTCATGTTACTATTCCTAGATGGCATACTTATCATTTTGAAATACATCCTTCACATCAATCTACTATTATTTAGAATGGTCTTTACTAACTACCATCAGTCCACTTGCCTAAGGTTTAACCCTATCCCAAAGTGTTAGCAACATAATTTTTTATAGGAAGACACTCACAACAACTTAGGGTAAATGGGCATACTCGATCAAACTAAGTTGACCAAATGTGCCAAGGTACCTGAGTCATAGAAAGCTACTTCCTATTCTAAACATGCTACTAACTTGACCTAGAGAGAAACTAAGTTCAAGTCCAGATGTGTGTAGATCTAGATGAACAAATATGGAAGGGTGTTGCCACATGTCAACTACAACACTGTATCCTTGAGAATCCCTTGGTCTTCTCAAAGGTACAATCTTGTAGTTGGCATGTGCCAACATCTGTTAGAACTAATTCATCATGATGTACATACCCCTTAGTGGTCATTAATTCATAATTAAATTGGATTAAGATTCAAATTGCAGCAACCATGCCTAACCCTAATTCCAACATTCATTAAGTTCTTTATCCATAATTAATCTGATTTGATATTAAGAACTTCATTAACTCATGTTTGCATTGATGTTCATTAATGTGGCATAACAAGCAGTTATCCCAAAAACAGGGCAACAAACATCAAATGGTTATTTTTAATGCAACCTAGCTATCTAAAGAAGGTGTATCATCCACCTAGATTCAGCTAGTGTTTACTTTTTATAAACGAAGCACAAGGATTAAAGATCATAACCACCATTCCTTTTATCTTTTATTCTTTTGAGAGAGGAAGCATCTTCCTCCTCATGGTTAGATGTTAGGGTTTATATAACCTTCTTATCATTCATCCCTCATATAGTTTAATTGTATAACCAATACATATTTCATTATTAAACTATAGTTGTTTAGATAGAGATCAACATCTTTTGCAACTTAATAAGTTTCACTATAGTAAGGGTGATTGTACTATCCCCTTAATCCAACTTATTAATTGATAACAATATATACAAACAGATATAAAGAATATCGACAAGATAGCATTACTATTTCCTTCATACAAAGTACAAGAGAATTTACACCACAATTTGGATTTAGTCTCCAAACCTTTCAATTCATCATGATAAAAATATACATTTACAAGACTATGCATTTCAGCATACTACATGTCGATCAACATTAAGATCATAAAAGAACATAACTTTTTTTTCAATACAACTCAAAAATGAATCAAAATTCTTTACAAAAGATCCAGACTTAAATAAGCCAATACATCATAACAAATTTTGCCTTCTTTTATCATGTACGATGTCCATCTATGAAAATTTCTAGCACGGGTTAGTTCATTGAACTGAGCATGATAAGCACTAAGCATTAAAACGAAGTGCATTCCACTAATTGTTCCATTAAAACAACTCTGCTTTAATGAAACAATTAATATATCATACAAATAAGCATAAGTAATAACAACCAGAAAAGAAGTACAAATAATGAGTCTGAATTCACTTTTAAGAAAAGAGCATAATATAATCAGCAACATCTGCATTATAACATATAGTTTAATTGATCCAATCAATTAATTTTTAAACAACCAACAAATCTTGTCATCTAATTATTTCATAATTCATTCTGAATTGAAATACATAATTTATCTTTACTATGTAACAAAAAGAGTTACCTTCAACATAGTACATATTTAGAATGATTCATCCCACAACTTAAACAAAAAGAAGAAGAATCAATACATACTATCCACCATTCACTAATCATCTGAAAGACAAAAACAAGTTCAGAAAGTACTCAACTGATTACCCACATAACTGCTTCAGTTCAAGGAAACCAATATAAGGATTCAACAATAAAGAGACAACATCTAAAATAAGAATCCCAAATCAATCGAGAAGGGATAGATAATCAAAACAGTCTACTTGCAAGCCTTAAATAAATTCTACATTATAGAAGATATCATCCAAAGATTTGAAACCATTCGTTCCAAAAATCAAGGCAAGACTTACATAAGAATAGTCTCTTCCATGTCCATCCAGGGAAGATTCATATCATGCTAGAGTGCTAAAAGAGGATTCCTTCCAATATCAAAATCCAAATGGAGCATGACTCAGTCAAACAAAGTAATCGGTCTAACATGATTATGTTTTCCCTTCAAAAGGACAGACTCAGCTGTTCACTTTCCCATCAATGCAACATCGACTTAGTATAAAAATAGACTAAACAATCCATAAGGAAGGTTCTCGTATCAAAAGAGTGGTTTCCCACCATTTCCTACAAAATAGAAAGGATAGAAAATATGAACCGAATAATTTGAACAGACCTAAGAGAGTAATCACTCTACAACCAAGAAGAGAGTCGAGATACAGAGAAGTTTGATCAAATGAACTTATCTTTACAAAATTTAAAGGATCTCAAATAGAAAATATCCAATCAAGAATTCATTTCTTTTATACTATCAAATGAATTCCCATTTCTATTTCAAACTCGAAGTTCTTTTACTAGTTCCCAAAAGAGAACACAAAACCAAACACACAGTTTATAGAAAGAAACACTTCTAGTTTCCCTTATGAATTCAAACTTTATCAAAAACAAAATCAATACAACCTAGTTCATCTATTCCACTTTATTTAAACACAAGTTTGAATTCATTTCACAGAAAGGAGTACACAATACAGTCCCAAGGCAGAAGTAAAATTCTAGACAAACAAGATACAGTCCACAAGGAAATCTATTCCTTTCTCCTTTTAAAGACCCAGAGTTCCATTCAAATGAATCTAAAAGAGAATACAAAACCCAACACCAGTATTAAGCTTAAGCAAGGTTTCCAAAATACTCACGAACTCAAAAGTAACTGAAATCCCAACAAGGACTTAAACAACTCAATACAAAAGAACATATAGTTCGTGATCCTAAATAAGAACAAATTATACGAAACAATCCCGAACCAGAGGTAATAAATCCTTCCAAACAAGATTCAGTACATGAGAGTATTCAACTCTTCTTTCCTTTAAAAACCCATAAATCAATTAAAAAGGGTCTGAAAGAGAGTATGAAAAACCCAACACGCGTTTAAGTCTAGAAATGGTCTCAACATTACCCTCGAAATTGACTGAAATAGAAATCAAAACAAAATGACTTTCACAGCTCCATCTAGTACATAAAGATTGAGACAGAGAATGTATTCATTCCAATCAACTCACACAAGAAGAAGTATGCATACTACATATCTATAAACTTCAAAGACCATTATCGATTAGTTTCAAATGAGCTCTATTTCAAACCAAAGAGTAAGTAACAGTACAATTTTGAACCAGATACATTTCCATAAAAAGTCCAGGTATCAAAATAGTCAAGACTTCAAACAAAACGTGGGTTACCCAGAGTAGAGGAGAGTAGAAGATCCTCAATGTTTACACTCCATCACATACTCAAGGTAAATGGTATAGTCTGGGATAGAAGTACCACAACCATTCCAAACTCAAGATGCATCCAGGAGAAGTTTCCAAAAGAGACTTAAATCAAAGCCATTAAATCAAGCTCCTTTCGAACAGATAGTCTCAATATGAATTCAAACCACACAAAGCTTCGAGCACAAGTTTAGAACCAAACACAAAGCCACGAAGATGAGTTCAAAGTAGACACAAGTCTCAAATACAGGTTCAAAACACACAAGCTTCGAATACAAGTTCAGTATAAAACCAAAGCTTCAAACACAAGTTCCACATGCATATCACCATTAAACTTGTGTAGAGAGAGCATCCAGACATTTACATTATCATGCAATGGATTCATATCCAAAAATCGAGAGATTATTACAACTAAGAATGTAAATAACCAGAAAAAACATGTAAACATGTATCTCATGAGAGCATAATTATTTTAATGAAACATTTAGAAGAAAGCAAGAAATCTTAATGGGTAGAGCCTATTATGCCTGATAGTGCTTCTGCCAATTCAAAGGAGACTTCTAGCTGAGCTATCAAATCTTTTTCTCCTCCATGAAATATTAACAACCAAACATATTTCTCTCCAATGTCTCATATACTTTCCTTGGATCAAAAATAGACCAAAGAAACAAAAAATAGCCAGAAAGTAAAATTCAAACTGTTGGTTCAAAGAACCAGATAGCTCCATGTAGAGAAAAAATTGTGAGGCATGCAAGACAAAACAACCTCTAACAAATCTTCCTTCCTTGTTTCTAAGACGGTTTACACGTAAAATTCAAGGTTCATTAATGCAATTACTCCCCAATCTCCCACCTATCTCTCCTTGCCACTACCTCCTAAAACTGGTGAATGTTATTTCCACTTCAACATGCATTTCCAACTTTAGTGAAGACTCCACGTATGCTTCCACTAAGTTTACTTGCCTCTACCAAAACTGGCAGTACTTCCCATTTATTCAACAAATCAAATCAAATAAATTCCTTTGGAACCGTCGCCCCAATGCCATGTGACCTTAGGTTCCCTTTTAATAGTTTAGGTTATATTTCACTAACTTAGGTTAGTCTAAAAAGTAATTACCTTAGGTTTTAAAAGCATTGGCATATGTAATTTCCACCTTAGGTTAGATCAAATTCACAACCAAATAGTATTAGGTATTAGGTTAAAATAGCCTAGCATTAACTTAGCTATTTCTCCCTTATTCCATTTAGCAAAACAACTTAGGTTAGGACACCTTCCCAACGAAATAGAATATGAATCTTAGGTTAGATAGTAATCGGAATAAGTAGACAAAGGCATTTACCTTAGTTTAGAATACCATTAGGATAATCCCTTAGGTTTAGGATTTAGATTCCCTTCATAGTCATGAAGCAAGCTTCATTTCACTTACACCATTAAATGTCCCAAGAGATCAATCCCAAATATCTAAGCACAAAAATACAACCAAATGCAGGGATGATCTTACAAGATCAAAGAATTTGTAACATACAAATTTCAGTCCACTACGTCTCTCAAGCTTTTGAATGTTAGTTTTCCATTCAGTCTAGTGAGGAGATTTAAAACATTCCTTGGATCACTGGAATTGATCCATGATGAGTCAGTTAAAAGAGTTAAGTTTGCAATCCCCAAAACCATATTGCAACTCACCTATTAGAAGTGAAAATGGATTCTTGGAAGCCATATCATTTCAGTCCAATGAATCTAACAGAAGAAATTGTTAATTCCATAACAAGCATGATTTTTAAAAATCAAGGGAACACACCTCATTCAAGAAAATCACATACCAATGCTTGCAATGAAAAGAAAAATATAACAGGTTTGTCAAAGGTGTTATAGGAAAAAGTATCTGGTAACTTGTAAGGAATTTTTAGGGGTGTGGTGAAGGTTAGCATGTTACTGACACTTCACACAATGTTTAACATAGTCACAATAGTATTGGGTAAGGGTTGGCCAATAATAGCCGAGGTGAAGGATACATTTTGCGATCGCAAGGCCACTAAAATGTCCCGCATAAATCCTATCATGGACTTCTCGTGATTGTGTATGGGATTTTAGAACTGGTGATGCATCACAAGAGGATACCATTAAAGCCAAGTTTGTAGAGAAGACCCCCAATGATGATGTAATGAGAAACACTTTTTAGGAAGGCTCATCGTCCTTTGTGAGTGAGATCTGGAGGTAAAATTAAAAGTGAGTGGTAGTCGAGAATTACTTATACCAAATGTTACATGGGTTGCTTTTGATTCTTCCCAAAAAATTTATGCTATGGATAATATAAGAGGGTGACTGCAATCATTGTACTGTGACAAATATTTTGGAGTCCAAAGGTGAGGTAGGTATTTGAGAAGCAAGACAAGCCATGGTATCTAAATGTTTTAGTGGATCGTGGCATGGTTTGAATGAGAAAGTGGTTAAACATGGTCAAAATTATGTCGATATGATGTTTATACTTTTGAAGTTCCTCGTTACGAAACTGGTACAAACCATTGACTTTGTTCACAACTAGTTGAGATTCACCAAAGATATTAATGGATTTAACATCTAGGGTAATGAAATTTTCAATACCTAACATAAGTGCTTCATACTTGACCATGTTATTAGTGTAGTCAAAGTCTAACTTAAAGGATAGTGGAATAGGCTCACCATTAATAAGAATGATGATGACCCCCACACCCCCTAACGTTGACATTTGGATCTGTCGAAGAATAAGGTCATTTGGTAAATGATGTCATCCAAGAAAGAGTGGCAATGGATTCGTTAGGAAAATCAAAGTTAGAAGATTGATTTCCAGGGAGAGGAGCATCTGTAAGATGATCTGCAATGGTTTTTCCCTTGACAAAATTTTGATGAATGAATTCCAAGTCTAGGTCTACAAGGAGCATGAGCCAACACGTGGTGCATTGGTGTTGGTAAGGTTTAACATACATGTAATGTGGATGATCAATGTTGGTGAAGACAAAGGTTTTGTGGTTAAGTAGGTAGTGGTGAAGTTTAGTGGTCACGAAGACCAAGGATAGGAAAATATTTTCAATGTGAGTATACCTAGTCTCATAGTCTAGAAGAGTACGTATTATGTAATAAACTACTTTCTCCCTGTGTTTTTTGTCACGATGAGTGATCATGACACCCAAGGAATGGTCAGTGGAGGAAATGTAGAGGTAAAAACGTTTTTCATCTTTAGGTGGCATGAGCACAGGTGGCTAAAGAAGGTATTTCTTCAACGCTTCAAAGGTTTTTTAGATCTCATCGTCCAATTGAAGGAGACATACTTTTAAGGAGATGATGGAAAGGGTGGCATGAGTCAAAAAGTGGGCAAAAAGTGTCAAATGGATTGTAATTTTCATTGAAAAATATGAAGCCGTCGAAGGTTAGTATGTGGAGGAATCTCAAGAATATCATTGATTTTGGTGGGATCAACTTCAATTCCCATGAAGCGATGATCAAACCAAGGAGTTTTCTGAAGAGAATGACAAAGACACACTTCTTTGGTTGAAGGTGAACGTAATATCATATGAGGTGATAAAAATGACTTTAAGAACTCGTGAGGTGTTTAGCACAAATTTTGAACTTACCAAGAAGGTCATCGACATAATCTTCTAATATGTCATGCATGTTATCATGGAAGATATAGGTCATATCGCGCTAATAGGTGGAACTATCATTTTTCAAGCCAAAGGGAATGATGCGATAACAAAAGGTCCCCCAAGGGGTGATGAAGGTAGTTTTATGTTAATCTTCCAGAGCGAGTAGTATTTGATTATAACCTGAGAATCCATCCATAAGAGATAGCATCTCATGGATGGCTATAATATCAATGATTTGGCCTATGCTAGGTAGAGGAAATTCATCCTTAGGGAAGATAAGGTTAAGGTCGCAGAAGTCCTTGCAAATGCAGAGTCTCCCTGTCGTTTTGGTGACAGGAACAAAGTTAGAAATCCATTCTGGATAGTCAATGGGTATAATGAAGGAAAAAAAAATAAGGTGCTGGAGTTATTCTTTCACAAGAAGGGAAATGTGTGGATACATTTTTCACAGCTTCTGTTTCATAGGTTTTGTGTCGGGGATAGTCACGATATTGTGGACCATGATATTAGGGTCAATATCAAGCATATCGGCATAAGACCAAGCAAAAGAATTGTTATGATCTCAAAGGAAAGAGGTGAAGGCTTCTTGTTTGGTAGAATCTAAAGATTGGCCTATCTTTAGAATTTGAGGGTCATCCTAAGTGTGAATGTTGATCTCTATGGTCGATTCATTTAGCATGGTTTGTGTCTCAGAAGGTAATGACCAGGTGAATGTAAGAATCATCTGCACCTAAATATTTGAGAAAAAAAACATCATCTTAAAATTGAACGTCATTGATAAAGGTGTTTTATCATCCAACATGTCAGGATAAAGAAGAGGAAGAGAAGAGGGCGCCTTGCCATTATGATGATAGGTCATAGGTCCAAATGAAACGGTGCTCATGAATTTTTTAGGAGGGATGAATTTTGGATCCATGGACTCTATGAGTGAAGGTAGTGTGGTAGGTGAGTTAGGTGGGGAAGGCTTATTTTCCTCTACAAGATCAATTTTATCCTTCTTAGGAATAGGTGTCACAAAAATATGAGACAATGACATTCTTTGTGTTTTTGGGAGGTGCAAGGTATGAATGTGTGATGACCTTGCTCATAAATAAAAAATCCAAATCCCTTCCAGGCACATCGATGAAGAAAAGCGTGGGCAAAGCGACGGTTGGTGAGGTATTGGAAGTCGGATGAGAAAGGTTGGGTTTGGGTAGGTGGTTCAAGAGAATAAGAAGTGTTGAGTCCCCCATATGTCAAGTTAGTACGAAGGTGGGGAGGACTGTATGGAAAAACCTATCCTACACCCAGATCCATAACATGGGTGTTGGTGAAGGCTTTCATACTCCTGAGGAGTAAGGAAAGTGTCTATGATTTATAGGTGGTATTCCCCAGGGAAAGGCATTGAAAAACACCTACCAATGGGTCTGAGGTTAGTACTTGTGTAATGGGGATGGATGAGCCGCTCGAATCCCGAGAAGGTGGGGCATCGGTTTTCGGTGAAATACACGGGTGGTAGATGGGCTAGTTATGAAAAATGTGGTAGCATAGGGGATTAGCAACAAAAGTTGTAGATGAGGAAACAAAGAAGATAAAGTGGTCGGGGTGGTAGATATCTTGATTGGAACAAGGACATTATTTGGTAAGTAAAGCATGTTACAGGTTTTAAAAGGTGAAGGATCTTCTTAAATAGTGTAGGGGTGCCCTTCATATTCAAATTTTAGGCAACGGTGAAGGGTTGAAGGTACACACCTCATGGTGTGAATCCAGGGTTGATTAAGCAAAATGTTATAATGAAATTCCCCCTCAAGAACATATAATAGTTTGGGACTAGTACGGGGACCCACATGGATGTGAGGATGATGGTACCAAGGGTAGAAGTCATGACATCATTGAAAGAGTGAAGCAATAACAGTGTTACTATGCATGCGAGGTGGGTATGCATAATTGTTCATACGCATGGGAATAAATTATATTAATGTCGCACCTCTATCAATCATAATGTGTCGATGCAAGTATCATTTGAAGTAGGTGGAGATGAAGAGGGTAGTATCGGGATGATCAGATTTTAGAGGGGAAATATTTGAGTTAGAGAAATTAATGACGAAAACATGAGGAGAGTTAATGGGGGAAAATTTTTGAGGTGGAGTGGTGAGGGTGGCCACATGATGAGGGGTAAAGATGGTGGCCACAAGTGTAGGATCATTTAGTGGAACCTCGATAGAATGCAGGAACTCAATGAGGGCCTAATGATGAGACTCAAAGGTTTGAATTAGGTCATACAAAGACATCTTCAGAGGAGATTGATGAAGTTGTTTAAGCATAGAGTGATGTGGGACTCCTTCGAAATAAGATAAGTTTCACCCATAAATGGTTACCTTGGGGGCAGGTGCAAGTGGAATGGTGGGTGAAGGTGCACGGGATGGGCTACAATTTTTCTCCTTTCCTTTATATTTTTGCGATCGAGTGGCTACTAATACCTTATTTATTTCAAACATCGGAGGAGGAAAAGAGGGTTGTGGGGATGCATGTAAACGCTCGCCGAATAGATATAGGGCTAGACCATGTGGCAAAGGGGTGAAGGGGAATGGAATTATCCTCTAACATGTCATCTTTATCGAAGAGACCATCTAAAGTACAAAGTTAAAGAATAATGTTTTTGAGTGCCTTATAACTTTCAACATCATGCCTTGGTGACCGATGATATGCATAAATTTTGGTGTCATCAAACCCGACTAGTTTGGGTTTGAGCAGGTCATAAGGATTAATAGGCAAAGCAATGAGATAGAGAAATTTTATAACAACCTAGAAAAAATGTTAGAATAGGATCCTTCCAATGAATTATAGTGAGAAGTCATAGTTGGCATGGATGAAGGTGCAGGTGATTTTTGTGGGAGACGTACTGCTGGAGTTGGTGTAGGTATGACTACTTTTCTAGTAGGTAGTGAAGGTTTTGGTTTTGTTTTTGGTTGCACCTTCTTGGGTAAAGGTGCAAGAGAGGCACGTAAGGTAGAAGGAGATGTAGAAGGTGGGGTATCCTAGAAAACCAAGGTGAGATTAATGATGTTGGAAATAGTGTGGTTGTAGGTAATGGAGAAGATGTGGGTAGAATAGATGATGAAGGTGAATATGTGGGCAAAAGAGAAGGTAAAGGTGTAGGTTTCTATGCTTTGGATTTTCCTTGGTGAAGAGGTAACTTGACTAAGGTGGAAGGGTGTGGGCCTAAAATCAAAGGTAGAGGTGAAGGTGAAAGATAAGGCATGAGAGAGACCGGGGTGTGAGGCCTAGGAGGTTGGGTCTTCCTCTTAGGTGTGGACCTCGCTTTTATGACAGGTGGTAGTTGAGTAGACAAGTCTAATTTCACCGTGGGATGTAGTAGGCTAATTGTTGGTAGGAATCATAAGGAAGTGGTAGGTTTAGGTGTGGTTAGGGTTTTGGGTGAAGGCGAGGATGAAGAAGAAGGGTCCATATAATTGGCTCAGTTCCATGGTTTGAGTTCTCTTGAATATCTCGGGATAGATAATTGAGGTATCTCATGAACAACATATGCATTTGGGTGATACTTTGGGAGTCAAGGCACCCCCAGAGTGTGGAGTAATGAATATACTCTAATCGGTCCACCAAACATGTGAATGGTTTTGGTTTACAAGATGAAAAACCAGTGGTGAGACCCATCCAAAAATCCAAATCCTATGATAAATGGAAGGTTTCACATTTGATTCAATAGGTAGGAGTGATGTAAGGATATTGACAGGATCTTGGAAGACTTTGGGAGGAGCATTGCCTATAGGAAGAGGAGATAAGAGTGGCTCCTCTATGGTTCAAGGAGAAGGTAAAACAAGTGATGTGGACTCCTCTTTAGGTAAACATGTAGATAGGGTTAGCTCTCTCGGGTCGAGGAATGGGTGAGATAATTTCCTCCTTGGGTAGAGGAACAAACAAGATAAGGCTGTGGTAGGTAGAGAAATAGGTGGGGTAGGATCCTCCATGGGTAGAGGAGTAGGTGTGATAGGCTCCTTCATGAGGATAAAGGAGTAAATGTGTGGATCTTCCATGGGTAGAGGAGTTCATATAAGGATTTCCTTAGATAGATGCTATGGTAAGAAACTATGTCAAAAATGCCATAAACCTCGTGCATAATGGTTTCATTAGTAGAGGTCTCTAATCCCGGTTTGATGAAGGGGTATGATTAGGAAAAAATTTCTTAAACACACCCATATTGGCATTGGCAGGTGCATTAGCGTTTTCCAAGATGAGATCACCACGATCTAGCATTACTTAGACAATGTTCTTGAAGGTTTTGCAATTTTCAATTGCTATGTCCCCTTACTCGGTGATAGTTATAGAATTCATTTTCTTTGTACCGTGATGGTGTAGGATGAGAAGGATCAAAACCAGTGTTTGGTTTGATAGGTGGAAGGGTGATGAGACTTCAAGGTTTGAATCATGTCATATAAAGACATCTTCAGAGGAGATTGAGTAATTTGTTTAATCATAGAGTGATGTGTGACTCAGGTGAACAAGATAAGCCGATCCACCCGATGAGATGGTTACCTTGGGTGTAGGTGTAGGTGGAATGGTGGGTGAAGGTGCACTAGATGGGCTACCAGTTTTATACTTTCCTTTATCTTTTTGATTGAGTGGCTACTCGGACCATATTTATTTCAAAGATCAAAGGAGGAAAAGAGGGTTGTGGAGATGCAAGTAAAGGCCATGCATAGATATAGGGCTAGACTATGTGGCGGTGGTCGAAGGGGGAATATAATTCTCCTCCAACATGTCATCTTCATCAAAGAGACCATCCAAAGTACAAAGTTGAAGGATAATTTTTTTGAGGGCCTTACAACCTTCAACATCATACCCTTGTGAGGGATGATATGCACAAATTTTGGTGTCGTCAACCCAACTGGTTTGGGTTTGAGCAGAATCATAAGGCTTAATAGGTGGTGGTGAGATAAAGAAAGATTATAACAACCTAGCAAGGATGTTAAAATAGGATCCTACTAATGGATCATAGTGAGAATTCAGAGTTGGAATTGATGAAGGTGCGGGTGATTTGCATGGGAGAGGTTCTAGTGGAGGTGGTGTAGGTGTGACTAATTTTATTGTAGGTAGTGAAGGTTTTGGTTTTGATTTTTTTTGCACTTTTTTGAGTAAATGTTCCAGAGGGGTACATGAGGTAGAAGGAGATGTAAAGGTGGGGGGTACCCTAGAAAAAAAAGTGAGATTGGCTACTTTGACAATAGTGTGGTTGTAGGTAATGGAGAAGATGTAGGTAGAAGAGGTGATGAAGGTGAAGGTGTGGGCAAAAGAGAAGGTAAAGGTGTGGGTGTGGGTTTCACACCTTGGATTTTCCTTGGTGAAGAGGTAACTTGACCAAGGTGGAAGGGTGTGGGCCTAAAATCGAAGGTAGAGGTGAAGGTGAAAGAGAAGGCATGGGAGAGACCAGGTGTGAGGCCTAGGAGGTTGGATTTTCCTCTTAGGTATGGGCCTTGGTTTTGTGACAGGTGGTAGTTGAGTAGAAAAGTCTAGTTTCACTATGGGATGTAGTATGCTAGGTGTTGGTAGGACCTCTAAGGAAATTTTAGGTTTAGGTGCGGATTGGGGTTTGGGTGAAGCCAAGGCTAAAGAAGAAGGGGCTGATTTGATTGACTTAGGTGTCATGATTTTAGTTTCTTCTTACCTTATGATAGATAGTTGAGGTATCTAGGGACAACATATGAATTTGGGTGGATAATGGGATTCGAAGGCACCCCTAGAGTGTGGAGTAATCAACATACTCTAATTGGTCTACCAAACATCAGAATAGTTTTGGGTTAGAAGACGATGAACTAGTGGTGATACTCATCCAAAAATCTGAATCCTGTGATACATGGAAGATTTTCACCTCTAATTCAGTGGTTAGGAGTGATGTAAGGAGATTGAAAGGATCTTGGAAGACCCTGGGAGAAGTATCACCTATAAGAAGATGAGATAAGAGTGGCTCCTCTATGAGTCAAGGAGAAGGTAAAACAAGTGATGTGGAATCCTATTTAGGTAGATAGGTAGATAGGGTTATCTCCTCCTTAGGTCAAGGAACATGTGAAATAGGTTCCTCCTTGGGTAGAGGAATAGGAAAGATAGGATTTTTGGTAGGTAGAGAAATAGGTGGGGTAGGCTCCTTCGTGGGTAGAGGAATAGCTGTGATAGGTTCCTCGAGGGATAGAGGAGTAGGTGTGATAGGCTTCATCATGGGTAGAGGATTTTGTGTAAGGATTTTCTTGATAGACGCTACAGGAGGAAATTGGCTAGATGGAACAGGTACTATGTCGAAAATGACATGAACATCGTGCATATTAGTGTCATTAGTAGAGGTCTCTCAAAGCATGGCTCTATGAAGGGGTATGATTAGGAAAATGTTTCTTAAACACACCCATATTGGCATTAGAAGGTGCATTAGGGTTATCTAGGATGAGATCACCACTATATAGCATTCCTTAGAAAATGTTCTTGAAGGTTTTGTAATTTCCGTCGCTATATCCCCTTAATCGGTGATAGTTACAAAATTCATTTTCTTTGTACAATGACAATGTAGGGACGAGAAGGATCAAGACCATTTTTGGGTGTATAGGTGGAAGGGTGATGGCTCTAACTTTTAAAATATTTTCCAACATATAATAATATGTTTCTCTAATAGGAGTGTAAGTCCTCTGTTCATACTTGTATTAGAAGTTTTGAATAAGAGAGAGGTTAACAGTGGTTTTGGTTGACTAGATGGATGAGAAGGGCTATTTAAGAATCACTATGTTGGTGGATCCTTTAGCCTTGGAATGGTTATTAGAATGGTTGTTCAATGGTTTAGAAGAAGATTCGTTTGATTTGAAGTTAGCGTTCTTGTTACACAACTTAATTTTCTCTTCTTTAAGGGCATGGATCTCTAGTTTCGGGCCATGGTGAAGGCTTCATCAAACGTGTGAAATGTTTGAACCTAGAGAGTCAGGGAAATGTGTCTAGCACATGCCCTTGTGAAAAAATCTATGATATTTTCTTGTGGTAGCTAGAAGGTGAGTTGATTGATGAGGCCCCACCAATGTGCGACAAAATATGTGATAGATTCATCCTCATATTGGCGAATAGAGTATAAGTCCATCATAGAGACCTTCTTAGAGATATTGATTGAGAAGTGATCAAGGAAGGTCTAGGATAATTGGTTGAAGGATAAGACTGAGTACTTGGGAAAAGCACCATACCAATCTAGGCGCGTCTTGAGATAGTGACATGGGAAATGTTCGAAGGAGGAAGGAATCGTCATGGCACATCAAATAACAAGTGTGTTTGAATGATCGTAAATATTGTTGAGGGTATTCCTTGCTATTGAAACAATTGAACTTGGGTAACTCCCATGCACGTGATAAGAGTGGATAGGTATGGATGGGTGGATGGGCTCATTACAGATTTCATCATAAGTGAGGACATTATGAGATCCAGAAATGAAGGCCTCGAGTGTTTGCATCTTATCCATCATCATCTTGATAAGATCCATGGTAGGATTAGATTGAGGAGAAAACACTATGGTATAACAGGTGGATGAGATGAATAGGTCATAGACGGAATACCAATGTATGGTGGTGCCAAATATGTGAAATGAGAAGTGGGTATGTAAGTAGGACTAAATAATGGGGGCATGTACCCTGAATACAAGGTGAACGCCATAGGTTGTGACTAAGGAAGAGTATAGGTGGGAAGATCTTATGGGAAGATAATTATGGTAACAGGTGGAAGAGTAGGAGGAATCGAGACCACCAAATTATGGTAAGGCATATAAGATGTCAACGCAAGTGACATTTGTGAAGTAATAGGTACTAATGATGTGGGGATCCCTATACTAGGAATTGTGGATGAGGATATGGTAAATGTTGAGGCATTAGAAGAGGTTAGGTGAGTATAGATGTTGAAGATGTGATAGATGTTGAAAGTGTAATGGATGTCAAGGGTGTAGTAGGTGGTGTTTAGGTGGGAGAAGATAATTATAAAGTAACATTCACATATATGGCAGGGGGCATGGTGGTAGGCATACTAAAAAAAAGTTGGCCCAATGAGTCAAGGGTAGAAGAGTGGTCGAGGTTATGTTGTAAGGATATGAAATTATGATTAAGGAATTTAGTGAATTCCTTATCACTTGTAGGTATAGTTGTAGGAACATTGGGGTCCATTGGTGAAGAAAGAGATGAAGGTGAAGGAAAAAAGGTAATGGTATACAACTAACATGAAAGGAAAAATATCGCACTGTCTTTGTTAGTGAGTCCAAAGCATAAGAAAGATGGAAGATAAGTATTCTAGGCTCTCCGTGAATCGATTTTAAGATACAAAACTTAGAAACAAGTGTTTAGTGGAGTCTAGAGGATAGAAATATGTTGTTTTTGTGGTAAAAATCCAAAAAAGATATAGACCGATCAATAGAGAGACCGATGCCAAATGAACTAGAACGTTGTAGGTAGGAAGGTAACTGATGCTAGTTATTGTGAAAAAGAATAAATTTGAAAAATATGAGTTTAATTTGATCAAAAGAAGTCTAGAAAGAAGTTGTGTGTAGAAAATCTGAAGTAACACACTCAAGAAAAACCAAAATTAACCAATTGTAATGGTTGAGTGTGGAAAAAGAAGAAAAATTGGTGAATACATCCTCACAACTCAAACTACAGAAGATAAGAAAGAAAGGTGAAAATCGAACAAGAAAAAACTAAATAAACACGTTAGCCTAGGATCAAATTTTTAGTGTTTAGTTGGCTTATGCCTTAAGACTGACTGTGAATGATATAGAATGTTTGGATAACGAAGGTACCTAGAAAGCAATCTATGGATGGTTTCAGGTTTTGTTTTGGTGAAGGATTCCTCGATATACCTTGTGGTATGTGAGGTATTAGCTCTGATATGAAAAATCGGTTAGAACACCGGGTGGGGACCACTGTCAACGGGTTATTAAATCCTTGATGGTTTCTTCTTAGAAGGTAATGTTTAAGAAGTTTGTAGATTATGTTAAGTGATTTGGACAAGGAATGTGTGCACAAATGTGAACTACACTTTATTAATCAATCACAAAATGGTCATGACCTCTCATTGTATGATTGCTACTTAACTATGTGAGCTAAATATGTAGACATACAGGGATGAAATGCAAGTGTTTTAAGCCCCAAATCAAAATATGATATTCAATGTAAACAAGAGTGAATAGGAAGAAGGATGAATTTCACTAATGTAAACTTAGAAGAAAAGAAGAAGGATTCTTTTTAAATGCACCAAAAGAAATGTTTCATTTAGAGCAATTAGAAAGGAGCATATTACTAGAGAAGAAGATTTAGTGAATAACAATTTAGAAAGGAAACAAACAAGATACAACCTATATGAAGAGAAAATAACCTACAAAACGAGGGTCCCACTTTAGGCGTGCCAAGATGATTCACCAAAATGTTGCATATAATATAAATAAGGTAAAAGTTGAGGTAAGGAGGAATACCCGTGAAGTCAAAGAAGGTTACGCACCATTGAGAAGACCAAGTTGATCATGAAGAGCTCCTTTTTGGATAGAAAGGACTACCTGTAGAAGAACAAAAATACCACCAAATAGAGTTAAATAGCATATGATAGTGGACTGCCTAGTGTATTCTAGATCCGGGAAGTGTGATGCTTCTAAGAAGGAAGTCAATCCAATGTATTTAAAAATAACTTAATGTAAAGAAATGACAAAAAAAATGTCTTATTGTAAAAATATGATTTAGGTATCTCATATGCTAACAATAGACTAGATTTAAGATAAATATTGAATATACAACTAAATATAGAGAAGGAAAGGTGTTGTCAAGGCTGACAGGTGTGGCAGAGGTGTTTAAGAAGGTCTGGGTGAGATTGGGTGAGGTTTGGGAAGGTTTTGGGTAAGTTAGGAGCTCACTAGTCTGAGATAAATTACCAGTCACAGAGACTAGTATTGGTTGGGCGACCAATGTTAGTACTTGGTAATATTTGACGCCGATTGGGTGACTAATGCTAGTAGGGGAAATTGGGTGCAAATATTAAAATGAGGTGGTTTTGAGCTCTCTGTGATTGCACAGAGAGTTGGGGAGGCTTAGGTAAGGTGGTAGGATTTTATTAAAGACTCAAAGATGAAGAAATAAGTATTTGGGATGGGTACAAATGTTAAATGGGAAAGTTATTGGATGGAGGTGGGAAAAAGAGATCCGGAAGGGTAGTAGGGTGAAAGAAAGTAGATAAATGATTAACAACCAAAATACTAAAAGAAATGACAAGGTAGAAATCACTTACTTACAGATTGGAAGCTGGTTGTAGAAAGAATAGTTATGGTTGAAGGAGAGACAAGTCTTGATCCCGTGTAACAACCAAAGGATCTATACTTACCCTTGAGTGATCCAATGATTTGGAACACATTGTTGATGCTTTGTGGAGGTTGCAATGCTTGGAATGATCTCTAGTTCATCGTGAGATCACTTGGATGCCTAGATGTGAGAGCTAAGAATGCTAGAAATATAAATACAAGATGGAGGAACCTAGGTAAAGGGTTGGAATTCCTATTTAAAGAAACTGATGGTGGTTAGGTGATTGATGCCGAACAAGGAATAACCAGTGTCGGTTAGGGAGAAAACTTCTTATTTTTCCAAAAATAGCCTTTTCTCTCCTTTTTGGCATTGGTCAAGTTTTTTTATGGAATAGAGTCAGGTTAGCACTAAATGAAGTGGGAAATTGGTAGGAGGGATAATAGGTAATGAATGTTAGGGTTAAAATGAGTCTTAGTTAGTTAAGGGAATAGTGACTTAGTCTAGGTTAATAAATAGGCTTGGAATGGGTCCATGGTGAAGTGGAGGGGTGATGGAATTATTAACTTAATATGGGTACTTAAATTAATAATAATGTGTTGAGGTCATGGTGAGAGGTATGTTATTCGAAGGGGGCCTAGAGGCTTATAACCTATTTTTGGTGTTTACAGGATGGCGCACTAGTGTTAATCCCCATGATGAGCTTTGAGGTTTGTTAGATAGGGAAGGCCTTGGCCTCAGATTTGGTAGGTAAGAGTGAGGTAAGAAGAGTAATGGGATCTATGAGGTCCTTTGGTGAGGTATCAAAAATAGAGTAGGTAGATAAGATTGAATCCTCTATGGGTAGAGGAGGAGGAAAAGTGGGTGAAGTAGACAAGGTTAGCTCCTCTATGGGTTGAGGAGAAGGAAAGGTGGGTGATGTAGGCTCTTCTGTAGGTAAATAATATGATAATGAGGGTTCCTTTGTGGCTAAAGGAACAAGTGAGATGGGTTCCTCTATGGGTAAAGGAACTGGTAAGGTAGGTTCCTTTGTGGGTAAAGGAAATGGTACGATCAGCTCCTCTATGGGTGGGGGAGTCCATGTGAGAATTTCCTCAATATATGCTAGAGGAAGATGCTTGATAGAAGGAGCAGAGACATCTGTAGTCAAGAATGAATAAACCACATGAGCATTGGTTTCTTCTTTAGATGTATCACCAACATGATTTGATGAGGGGGCATGGTTAGGAAATGGTTTCCTAAAAACATC
The DNA here is from genome assembly GCA_018340775.1 of Taxus wallichiana var. yunnanensis. Taxonomy (NCBI): domain Eukaryota; kingdom Viridiplantae; phylum Streptophyta; class Pinopsida; order Cupressales; family Taxaceae; genus Taxus; species Taxus wallichiana. Next base: position 27,225,637 of record CM031236.1, on the reverse strand, counting down.
CAAGTTTGCATTAGCGAGGCACATTATGGTTATCAAGGACAAGATCACCATTATCTAACATTCCTTGGACAATGTTTTTGAAAGTTTTGCAATTTCTATCACTATGGCCTCTCATGCGGTGGTAATTACATAAATCATTCTCTTTATACAAGTTTGGTGTAGGAAATAAGGGTCAAAACTAGTTTGTGGTTTGATAGGAGGAAGAGTGATGGCTCTAGCCTTCAACAACTTGTCCAACACGAAGAATCAAGATCCCCAATGGGAGTGTAACTCCTCTGTTCATATTTGTATTAAAATTTTTGAATAGGTGAGAGATTGGCAGGAGGTTTGGGTTGATTGGATGGATGAGGAGTGCCAACTTTTAGAACCACCACGTTCACAAATCCTTTATACTTGGAATAGTTAGGTGGTTTGGAAGAAGATTCATTGGATTTGAAGGCAATGTTCTTGTTACATAGTTTAAGTTTCTCTTCTTCAAGGGCACAGATTTCAAGCTTCCTAGCTATAGTGAAAGCCTCATCAAATTTATGAAACATTTGAACTTGAAGAGTTGGGGAAATGTGTCTAGCACATGCCCAGTAAACAACTCTATAATTTCGGACTTCGGAGAGAGAAGGAGAGATGATTTATTATACCCTTCCCGTGTGAGGAAATTAATGATAGACTCGTCTTCATATTGGTGAATAGAATATAAGTCCATCATAGATACCTTCTTAGAGATATTGATTGAAAATTGATCAAGGAAGGAAGGTTTGGGCCAATTTATTGAAGGAAAATATTGAGTGTCAGGAAAAACATTGTACCAATCGAAGGCGGTCTTGATAGAGACATGGGAGACATTTGAAGGAGCAAGGCATTTTCATGGCATATCAAATAAAAAGCATGCTTAAATGAATGCAAGTGTTGTTGGGGTCCTCCTTACTATTAAAATAGTTGAATTTGGGAAAATCCTAGTGCAGGATAGGGATGAATAGGTATGGAGGGGTGAATGGGTTCATTATAAATCTCATCATAGGTTAAGACATTATGAGATCTAGAAATGGAGGCCTCAAGCATCTACATTTTTTCCATCATCATTTTAATGAGATATGTAGTGGGATTTGATTGAGGAATGCCCCCTAAGGTATAAGGGGTTTGATAAGATGAGTGGGTTGTAAAAGGAATACTAGTGTGTGGTGGTGCCGAGTATGCAAATTGAGATGCAGGTATGTAGGCGGTGGCAGAAGAGGAGGAAAATAACCTAAATATGAAGTGGAGGTGATAGGTTGTGTCTGAGGTAAGGTGTAGGTGGGAGGAGCTTGTGGAAATATCCTCATAGCGACGAGTGGAAGAGTTTAGGGAATGGAGACCACCAAACTATGAAATGGGGTGGAAGATGTCGATGAAACTGGAGGCTACATAGATATAGGTACATAAGGTATGGATGATGAAGAGACCCCTATATGAGGAGCGGTAGATAAGGGTCGGTAGATGTCGAAGATGTAGAGGTCACTTGTGAAGTAGGCAAGCAGTTGTGATTAAAAGGAATGATAACCAGATTGTGCCAAGCCAAGAACATAGATGCTAATCAAACATCATGATCGGTAAGATGAAAGCAATTCACCAGAATAACTTTACATAAACCTTTGCAAAAAAATGAGCAGCAATATCATATATTATTATGGAACTCAATGAAATACAATGAGAATGGGCCTTGCTTATATAGGCAAGGAATAACAATCTAAGAACCAGTCAAGGTCGTAGATCAAGCCATAAATCATGGAAAGAACTAGTCAAGTCCATAGATTTATGAGAGAACTAGACATCAAGGATCTAGTCAATACCATAGATCTAGGAAAGAACTAGTCAATACCATAGATCAAGGAAAGAACTATACCTAACAACTAGATAATATCTCATAATATCTAAATAAATAAATAAAAATATCCACACACATAAGTGGGTGAGGATAAATACAATAAAGGTAAATAATGTACCTAGGTGAACATGAGCTAAGGTAAATACCTACTCTAATGGTGATACGGGGTTGGGAGATGCTAGAGCGGTTTGGGTAACTACATTAACATTTTCCAATATGGTAGAGGTGGTAGAAATGGGGGTAATGGAATTACAAATTCCATAAAGAGGCTGGCCTTGATGAGTTGTAGGTGGAAGAGTTTGCACGTAATGTTGTAAGGCCTTGGTATTATGATCAAGGAATCTAGTGAATTCCAAGTCACCTCCGAGTATGATCGTAGGTGCATTAGGATATAATGGTGAAGAAATGTAAGGCAACAAGGGGGTGGTAGGTAATGGTATACAACTCACGTGAAAAGTAAGATATCATTCCTATTGGCAAGTCCAAACCATATGAAAATTGGAAAATAGGTACCCTAGGTTCTACAAAAGTGACAAAAACTCAGAAACAAATTTATGAAAAAAATTGTAGGTGAAAATAGGTTATTTTTGATATAAAATAAAAAACACATATATTGATACTACTCGGTGAACTGGTGTTAGTCGGATGAAAATAATGATATTGGTTGGTGAATCGATTTTGATAGGAAGGTAACCGATGTCGGTTACTATGAAAATGAAGAAATTTGAAATTCTTGAGTTAGATTTGGTCAAAAGAAGTCCAGAAAGAGGTTGTGTATAGAAAATCTAATCTAACACACTCAAAGAACTAGAATTAACTGGTTGTGATGACTGAGTGTGAAAAATAAAGAAAATTTATGAAGTACGAACTCACACCTCAAATAGTAGAAGACAAGAAAGAAATTAAAAAATCCACAAGCAAAAATAACAAACACATTATCCTAGGAATCATATTTTAGTGTTGTAATGGATTCAAATTAAGTCTTGATTGTGAATATATAGAAGGGAATGGATATAAGATACCTAAAATCCAACTATGGATGGTTTCGGGGTTGTTTTGGTGGGGGAGTCCTCAATATACCTTTCATGACGTGAGGTCCAAGATGTGATATGACAATTCGTCCGAGACACTAGTTAGGGCCCACTATCAATGGGTTTTTAAATCCTTGATAGCTTCTTCCTAGGATTTGGGAATGTTTAAGAAGTTTGTTATTTTTTTGAGTGATTTGGAAAATAAGTGTGTGCAATAGTGAACTACACTTAATTACCCAATCATCAACTGATCATGACCTCTATTATATTTGATTGTTATTTATACTATGTGAGCTAAATGCAAGAATACAAGGATGCAATGCAATAGTTTTAAGCCCAAATCGAAAAATGAAATTGGATGAGAGAAATAATGAATAGGAAGAGAGTATGTCTTTCACTAATGCAAGAAAGAGGAAATAAAGAAGGTTTTATTTTAATTTGCACTAAATGAAATGTTTCCTTTAGAGAAAATAGAAGAAGGAGAATATTACCAAAAGAGAGAGATTTAGTGAATATTTAGAAAGGAAACAAGCACAAAATGCAATCCTATATGAATATAAAAGAACCCACAATGATGAGGGTCCCACTGGGTGTGCCAAAATGTTTCACTAATAAGAAGCGTATGTATAAGAAAAATGTTTAAGGTAAGAGGTTGGGTACGTGAGGAATACCTAGAGGTTGTACACCATTGAAGACCAGGATGCTTAAGAGCACTCCTTTATGTCTATGAAGGACTACTTGAGAAAAAAACACAAGACCACAAGATAGAATTAAAAGCATTGGTTGATGGATTTCCTAGCGGGATATAGATACGGAAAGTGGGGTACTTCCTAGAAGGTTTTCAATCCACTTTTAAAACAAATTAATGTAAATAAATAACATGAAATAGAGAGTCCTATTGTAGTTGTATAATTTAGGTATCTCACACAAGCACAGTAAATTAAATCTAATCTAAATAGTGAATACAATATTAAATTTAAAGTAGGTGGTGGGTTGTTAAGGTCTGTAGGTGTAATAGAGGGTGTTATGGAGGTTTGGGTGAGGTTGTGGGAGGTTTTGAGAGGTTTTGGGTAGGTAAATTATCTCGCTGGTCTGAGGGAGAATGCCAGACACAAAGACTAATTTCAATTGGGGAACCGATGTTGGTCACTAGTTTTAGCTAGTATCGGTTGGCTAACCGATCATGGTAGGGGTAATTGGGTGCCAAATGTTAAATGGAGTTCATTCGGGATCTCTATGATTGCACAGAGTGTTGAAAAGGCTTAGGATGGGTGTTAGGATTTGGGTGAAGACTCGGAAAGAGTGAGAGAGGTGATTGGAAAGGTAGAGAGCTACAGGATGGTAGGGTATCAGATAGATGGGTGATGGATGGTATTCCAATGATAAGGAAGTGTAAAAAAAAAAGAAAATAAGATATCTAAAACCAAAGTTAAAAACTAAGAACCCGGAGATTGGAAGATGTGGTGGTTGGTGGGCATTCATAGGAGAATTAGGTCCGGATCTAGTGCCATGGAAATGAAGCTTATGTTATTCCCTATGAATGATCAGAGGCTATGGAGTGAGAGGTTGAATGCTTTGGTGAATAACTTGGATGCTCGGTGTTGTATTTGATCATTGGATGCTCAATTGAATGTGAAAATTTGAATGAAATCCAAAATCCAATGAAAGGAAGAACCAGGAAAAGAGTTGTAAAATATTATTTAAAGGAACCGATAAAGCAGATCCTTGATGACATCGGCTAAGGAATGACTAAAGTCGCTTAGGGAGAAATAGTCCAATTTTCTTAAAATAGTTTTTTTCTTCCCTTTTTGGTGTGGGTCAAGATTTTATTTTTGGATAGGAGTCTTGGTTCCCATTTAAACACATGGGGAATTGATCGAAGAATGGGTTCACCATAAATTTTAGGTTAAGAAAGAGTCTTAGTTAGTTAAGTGAAGTGATGACTCATTGCTTAGAGTGATGACCTAGTACGAGTTAGTTAAATCCCCTTGGAATGGGTTCAAGGTGAGGTGGAGAGGTGAGGTGGTAATTAATCTAATATTGATAATTAGATTAATAATAATGTGTGGAAGGGGTCATGGTAAGGGGGTGTGTTAATTGAAAGGGGATTAGAGGGTTGCGACCTAATTTTGGGTGTCTACAATGAGTCTTATAATCTCTTCGCATCACACATAGATATTTATGCATAACATACACATCAAGTATCGCCATTTCCCTATGATGATTTTTTTTTTTTTACGGTTCACACTTGACCGTTGAGCTCATCCTATCCACATGAACGTCACACACTTCACAAAGTAGACACTACAACATCTTACACGCTAGACACTACATTATACATCATTCTATTTCTCATACATATTCATCACTACACTACTATAAATTTTACATTATCCTCATCTTCGATATCATATGCACATTGTACCTCCACACTTCCACAATCTCCACATCTTGCATTGTACATTACACATTACACACTACACACTCTACACTACACACTACACATTCTCACACACTTGACACCTTCATAACACATCCTTCTCATCACTTCACCACATTACACATTTTACACTTAGGAACATTTACAACCACATCCTTATAGCATTTCTTAGTCACACTACACATTACATCCCTCACACAACACACATTATAAACATACGACATCTCCCTCTTGCATCTTACATCACACACTAGGTGCATTATTCACTATACACACAACATTTTCTTATCACCACATCTACTACAAATATTACAAATTTTTACTTGATCCACTTCTATGCACTTTGCACTCATTTCCAGGTGATTCACTTTAGTCCCTCGGTCCATACTCAACTGCTGAGGGTTTACCAATAAAATGGACCTCATCACACCCACACATTTGATCAACCAATATTTTTATCATACTATGTGACATCTTTAGCCACCACCTTCTTCACACATGTCATGATATACACTCTTAGGCTAAATCATCACCCCTTTCTACCATCCTATTCATACATCTCATGATATACGATTTGTGCTACATCATCATGTTTTCTAGCATCTTATTCATACATTTTGTGATATACACTTTGTGCTACATCATCACACCTTCTATCATTTCTATCCATATATTTTGTGATATACGCTTTATGCTACTTCATCATGCTTGTTGGAAATATTCCTCACACGTTTAGTGATATACATTTTAGGATATATCATCACACATTATACCTCCTCTTCAACTTTATGTTGCCGCATTCAATCCTACACATCACATGACAACTTATAAGTACCATATTTCTTGTGCACACTTTTCAGACCATTTCCCGATGACACACTCTCATTTACGATTCATTCTTGACTACTGAGGGGGCATAAATAAATGAACCCCATTGCATACATACACATCCACTTGAGGGGCATAGTGCTCCTATCATTCACATTCCATTCCATTCTATACCATCCACACCATATTGCATATATTTGTTACATTTACTCTTTTTAATTATGCTTTTACATTTTCATCTTATTACACATACTAGATAAATATCGTGTATGTCATTATATTTATCATGCACACATGTACATTCACTTTCTTTTGTAGTTTTGGTCACATAATTTATAGATCCATTACACACAACATGGATTCTTGGTGCAAGACCTTGTACCAAATCCCATAATGGCTCCCTGAGGCATCCACTTTCATACATTATAGGTGTTATTGTTTCATAGCACTAGTCTCTTAGATTATTGATGCTTTGACATACTCTTTATCTCTCTAACATGCTTATGGGCGATTCATGTGAAAAATTTGTTTTATAGGTATATTTTCCACATGGTTGTCTATTATATTGATGTTACTATTTGCAGGATTTTCTCTTTGTCTTGTGTGTAAACTTGTCTGCATTACGACCATTACGACCTTTATTGTCTTGTGACATCATTGGCGATGTCCTATGTTTGTAACCCAATTTTTTCAAAGTATACATTATCTTATTACATGTTTACACATTATGCATGTAGCTTACATTTCATCTTATACATGAGTGTTTATCTTTGATTGTATTAACACTTGTTTTTCTTAGCCACTTGTTTGCATGTGCCTTGGTTTCTACCAAGCACATTCCCTTCCCTGCAGGGCATAGTTCAACATAATGGTTGGTCCTCTTTTGGGCCACATACTCCTTTAACAACATCACATACACCCCAAACAAGGTGGGGCATCATATGGGTGAATCAATCACCCCATATAGAGTTACACACAACATGGTATCGATATAACACAATTTTAGTTTTAGACATGGCTTAGAATTAGACTTAGGTACTTAGTACACAAATGCATTTTCTGGATGCTTGAAACCGGGGGCACTATAAAAATATTTCCTAGAATGCTAGTAACTAGGGGATAATTACACAATTCTTTGACATTTCATAGGGGATTTTGATAGGGCAAAGGGTGCTTTAGCAATGGGCATTTACACATAATGGCTTTTATAGGGCATGGAGTCCTTAACACATACACACCATTTGAAGTGGTTTTTTACATAGTGGGAAGAAGTTAAAGGTTGATGAGATGACACGAGAGATCTCCCTACACTTCTTCCATTACTTTGATGTGAGATTACCTAAAAATTCATGCATTGACATCATCTAAAAGATCCTTTCTACACCCATTTTCTCATCACGAGATCAAGTGCACATGTTCCTTTTTCATTTTCAACATTTTATATACTTACACACTTTTTACATATTTTGATCATATACATGCGTATTTGACTACTTGTCGGCTTCTCTTTTGCAGGTCCATCCATATGGGAAGTGGTAGTCAACAAAACCAACAATAAAATCATCACACACATCGACATCGACAACATCTACATCATGACATGTATATATGCGTTTCTACCCTAGGTTCATTTTCAACATCATATTCTTTGCACTTCCTCATCCTTAACATCCACACTTCACATTTTTATCATTCCACGCTTTTTCTTATCCCTTGGCATGCTTACATCATTGATCTACATGGTTATCAGGTACACATCTCTATCTACTTTATGTTACCAAGCTTTCCACTCACCAACATAAAGTGGGGAAAATGTAGACACAAAATCATGCACTTTGGGTAATTATCTAGTCCTGATTACATACTACTATTTATATGATTCCTAAGTAAGAACGATACTCATTAACCCATGTCTTTGGCTGTGTGCATGTGTAATTTTCTTAATGCTAAATCAAATGGAGCAAGAACTACCACCTAAAATAGTTCTACAATTTAGCTAAAACAAATCATAAACACCATCAAGATAGAGAACTAAGAAAGATCTAAACTAACATTATAACTTTGAAAATATGAGATCAAAACTATGCATGCTATTTTAACATCTCTACTCTCCTATATTACCAACGAAATGCATGGACCTATTTAGCTCTAATGGCAATAAAAATTGCTATGTTTGATCTTTAAGGAATGCAAGAATAGGAAGCTTAGCTCTTAACAATGGTGACCTCTCAAGAATACAAATGCAAGCTCACAATGGTGACCTCTCAAGAATACAAAATGCAAGCTCTTAGTCTCTTTGCTATATGCTTTGCATTTTCTCTCTTAAGAAGTTTAGGTGTAGGTATAAAGGTAGAAGGAGGGCTCCTTATATAGCCCAATGGATAAAGGAAACACTTCATCCCTTTGCATGTGGGATAAAGGTAAAAAATGATTAGGAATGGATAAGGTTGCTTTATTAAAGGTAACCTTACTTTAGAAGGGTTTAATTTATGCTTAGCAAGTCATGGGAGTTGGGGGTGTCTTAATTAATCAAGGGTGATTAACTAATAGGTAGATGTAAGCTTATAGAAGCTAATTAGAGGAATAATAGTACGATTTAGGCTATTATGAGGGTATTAAATCAATTAAATATTGATTTATTAATTGAATGAAGGGGAAGGCTAATTAAGTAGTAATAATTAATTAGTCTTGAGAGAAAGGGTAATTAATTAACGGAAGGTCGTTAATTAGGTTATTAGTTGGATAGGTGACTTAATCAATTAGCGTATTGTAATTAATTAACGACAATAAGAGGGAATATGAGCACTTTTGATGATATGTCATCGATTTGTGAGAAAGGGGATGATTAACACAATTTAATTATTTAAATTGCTTGGGCGTAATTATAGGTGTCTACATTTGCCCCTCTTTGGGGTGGCATAAGTGATACCACTTCAAAGATAGTAAACGGAAGAAAATTTTGAAGGGATAGAAGAAAAAATAGAAGGAGGGAGAGATGCCCCCTTGAGTGTCGATGGGGTGATGAAAGAAGCCGATCGACAATCGAAAAGGTGAGAGATAGGAAGAAGAATGGGGAAGAGGCAGGATGCCCCAAGAGAGAAGATTAAGGGTGACAAGGAAGTGATGTAGAAGAAATATGGAGGAGGGGAGGGAAGAGCTTAGCCTCTAGCCACTGTTTATTGGAACAATTTTGATGTCATCATATTACCACAAGAGCTACATCATCAGTCCTTATGAAAAATATAAGCATATGACAAAGGTAGAATGACATGAAAAGCCATACTACGAACAATTTTCTATTGCTGAAAATACCAACTCCATGCAACATAAAATAATGAAATGAAATACAAGAAGGAAATGGGCTCATTTAATAGGGAAAACAAGTACGAACGCACATATCTAACCCAACAACGGTCAAGGCAGGTTGTATAAATGTTTTCTTATCGGTCTTTGAAGAGATCCAAAAGTTTGTGATTGATGACAAGGGTTAAAAATGATGCCCCGAGGAAGGATACATGAAAGGGGAAATGAAAATGGACATGGGGTCTAAGGAAAGATGTTGTGCGCAGTAAAAAAACAACACCAAGCAATGAAAATGCCTCCAAGCATAGGCAAAACGAAGCAAGCAACTAGCTTTATGAATGGTGTTGAATCGGTGATCTCGTGAGTCATATTAATTGGGGAAGATGTGAGACAAACCAACAGGATATGGAGAAAATACCATGCACAAGACACAAGTTTCATCGTAATAAGCAAGTTACCATTTTTGTAGGGTTTTTACTTTTTAGGATTTTGTGAAAAATTTTGCCCTGTTTTTGGATTTTGACATAATATATTGTTTTTGCTTTCCAAATTGTCTTTGAATAGTAGAAGAAAATAGAAGAATAAAGTGAAGGGCCTAGGGGCAATAGAAAGTGCCCTAGGTGGAAGAAAGAAGAAACAAGTGACAAATAATGTCCTTGTTTAGTGGAAAAATTAAGAAAAAGTAATTATTTGAAAAATAATTATTTACGAGAGTGTGGAGAAGAATAAAAATTGCCAAGGAGCAATAAAAATTGTTTGAGGGAGAAGAAAGGGGTATCGAGACAACAAAAATTCCCCAATACGGTGAAAAATAAGAGAAAAATAATTATTGAATAAAAATAATTATTCCACAGTGAATAGAGGAGAAAACGGTGATCAAAACAGGCCTCCCAGCCCTCCTGATGGTGAAAAATGGGTTAATATACCCCACCAGGGGGGGTAAAAACATCACGACCAATTCATTTTAACCGAGTTGTTTAGAAAATTTATTGTGAGGCTCTGATACTGACGAGAACCATGGTGATTGCACGAGACCAATTGAGGCACGCAGATGTAGTCCGAGGGTACCAGTGGCATAGATGATGACCCCTTTGTGAGTATCGAACCCTAGCTTAGTAATTTTGGTCATTAATGCATTAAATGAGGCATTTAGCCCTAGGAAGTCACATTGGCGAACCTGTGCATAGGCACAAGCATTGGATAGGGGGCACGGTGTATTTTTGGGGCACATGCGCAAAAATACATACGCGCACACACGAGCACGAAAGCACACACTCATGTGCACGCGCACACACAAACACATGTGCACACATGTGTGCACATGGAAATGGGGTGAAAACGTGAAAAGTGTGGCACAGACATGAAAAGGTGGGAACACACACACGGGAGCATACGTGCGTAAGCGTAAGCACCAAATGTTTGGTGTAGACGCCAAAAAGGGCGCACAGTGCCCTAAAGAGGGTAGAAGTACCAAAAGACACATGCGTGCAAGTGCAAGTGCCAAAAATGAGGCACACACCCCTAAACGGCGTGCAAGTGCCCTAGACAGGTGGAGAAATGATAGGAAAGTGTCAAAAATATGACACTTAGAAGAATTTTTAGGATTTTTGGGTTAACCCTAAAAGGGGAGATAGATTTTTAGAAGAAATGTTAGGAACTGACTAGCATTGTGTTATTTTGTAGAGACGATTACCATTTTACAGATGCGGGAGCGACATACCCGGATAGTAGAGCTAGAGGGTAGTATACGCTGCACGGACCGATGAGCCATGGCGATACTTCTCAAGGTGGTGGGGCTAGGCCCCATGTCTCGGATGCCGTCCATCATACTAGATCATGGCCTATTGACTATGCTAGCCAAGCGATGGCATAGCAAGAGTCAGTGCTTCAGACTGCCGGACAGGAGAGATGACTGTGACCATCGAGGATGTATGGTAGATTCTTCACGTGCTGATGATGGGCACCTTGATCGAGTACAACTCTGATGTAGGGTTGATTAGAGCAACTTGTAGTTCCCTTTTTGGTGTTGAGGATATTCCACACGATGGGATGACCATAGTGTTACATGAGTGTATCTCTGACCCCACATTGCATTGGGGGCCTCTCTACATCATGTCTCTTATCAGTGGGTTCTTACTCACTGATAAGATAGGGACCTCATTCCCGAGAGGACTATTTCCCTTGGTTCATGGCATATTTAGTGGTGAGAGATAATGCTTTGGGGGTAGTGCATATTGGCCCATCTATACTGGGATTTACACTTGATCACATACCATAGTCATAAGATCGTGGGTCCAATGTCTTTATTACAGATATGGTCATGGGATCATATTACGATCAGACACCCCATGGGCACTTTACATGTTTGAGATCCTGAGGAGCCATCGTACATGGCATGGGTAGCAGATGGTGGGGATGTACGCGGCCATCTTGGCAGCCTATTCAGATATAGGCGAGAGTTTGACGAGCTAGTAGAGATAGATGTCATCTGGCAGCCATACAGGCATTTCTAGTGGCTAGAGGATGTCACGAGCTCGGCATAAGCCGGTGGAGCATTTTATTATTAGCATTGTAGTTATATTATGGAGCTTGTATCGAGTATATAGGTGCCAACGGTAGCCTCTGGCAGGGTACGGGGTCCCCACCAAATATCCTGCAAGCATGCAAGGATTCAAAGAGGCGACCATGGGGCCTTGCATACTGGTGGCCTGAGCTAGGGTGAGTTTCACGTAGGTGGTCCCACAGGTATGGGACCTAGTATGACAGGTGCGAGATCCAGGGACCACAACTGACTATGTAACTTGGTATGCTACAGTGTTACCCCGATGTCTCACCATTTCGAAGGAAGCTTGGGCAACAGGCACTCACCCACCTGTAGAGATATGGCATGGTTCAGAGTGTAAGGTGAGGGTAGTGGCACGAGGGGCGGACCCGAGAGGATCCTTTCTACGGTACTTCACATGATGGGCAGGGTGCCTCATAGGAATAGGGACCGAGGCCACAAGGCCCAATATAGGTAATAGTGCAGCCATCCGAGAGTAGGGTCATAGAGCAGGGATAGTCATCTAGAGCACCTCAGGGACCAGTCCCTGAGGCATAGACAACATCCCAACTAGTGTCACATATAGCCACAATACGGCTGATTCTGAACAGGTCATAGCCAAGAGAGATGCGGCCAGAGCGGAGAGAGATGAGGATCGAGGATGGTGTGTGACTGCCATAGTAGAGTGTGATGAGGCTGAGCTCACATTGTTACTTTACTTTCAGAGTGGGATCAGGCTGGCCCAAGAGATTATAGAGTGGTATGGCGGAGCCAGATTCAGGAGACAGTGGCACAGGGGGCTCAGATATTGAGCCTTCTTCATCAGTCCCAGTCACAGGTGTGGATGGTTATTGTGTAGAGAGATCATGTATATGCACGATCATAGGCACTCCTTACACAGAGGGACTAGGCCCGCGCCGAGATGCAAACTCCTACTACAAAGAGAGACCGAGAGGTCGTTTCCTCTAGATAGGTCGATGCTAACTTGGGCCGAGTGATAGGTGAGCGAGATGCTGCCCTTCAGGCAGCACTTGCCTCTGAAGATGCTAACCTGATACGTGACGCCACCAGGCTTGGTGGTGAGGCCTTATTTTATACTCTGTTGCCTATTACAGGTAGTTCCTCCAAAGTAGCGAGTAGCATTCGTGATAGTCGGGTCAAGCGCATCGAGCTCTCGATCACGGAGATCGAGCCATCCACCGATCGGTGAGACAACCCATACCAGAGCATCCAGTTGGACTAGCGCCATTGTAGCCTCCAGTGTTTTGTTGACCGAGATGACATATCCGGAGCCCCGTGAGGGTGAGATCTACAATTGAGATTTGTGCATGTGTACTTTGCTTAATGCTAAATCAAATGGAGCAAGAACTACCACCTAAAATAGTTCTACAATTTAGCTAAAACAAAGCATAAACACCATCAAGATAGAGAACTAAGCAAGATCTAAACTAACATTATAACTTTGAAAATATGAGATCAAAACTATGCATGCTATTTTAACATCTCTACTCTCCTAGATTACCAACAAAATGCATGGACCTATTTAGCTCCAATGGCAATCAAAAATTGCTTGTTTGATCTTTAAGGAATGCAAGAATAGGAAGCTTAGCTCTTAACAATGGTGACCTCTCAAGAAGACAAAATGCAAGCTCTTAGTCTCTTTGCTATATGCTTTGCATTTGCTCTCTTAAGAAGTTTAGGTGTAGGTATAAAGGTAGAAGGAGGGCTCCTTATATAGCCCAATGGATAAAGGAAACACTTCATCCCTTTGCATGTGGGATAAAGGTAAAACATGATTAGGAATGGATAAGGTTGCTTTATTAAAGGTAACCTTACTTTAGAAGGGTTTAATTTATGCTTAGCAAGTCATGGGAGTTGGGGGTGTCTTAATTAATCAAGGGTGATTAACTAATAGGTAGATGTAAGCTTATAGATGCCGATTAGAGGAATATTAGTATGATTTAGGCTATTATGAGGGGATTAACTCAATTAAATATTGATTTATTAATTGAATGATGGGGAAGGCTAATTAATTAATAATAATTAATTAGTCTAGAGAGAAATGCTAAATAATTAACGTGAAGGTCGTTAATTAGGTTGTTAAATTGGATAGGTGACTTAATCAATTAACGTATTGTAATTAATTAATGACAATAAGAGGGAATATGAGTACTTTTGATGATATGTCGTTGATTTGTGAGAAAGGGGATGATAGCGCAATTTAAGTATTTAAATTGCTTGGGTGTAATTATAGGTGTCTACATTGTCCACCTTTCTTTGCTTTCTTTTTCTACTTTCAGTCTTAAACATTTACTTGCTTGGTTTTCCTTTTCATTCTTCAACATTTGTCATCTTCGACTCCATCTCCCAGCGAGGATGCCAATGCTAGGTACCCTCATCCCCTCTGGGTGACCCCATCCTCTTTGCACTTTACTCACACTTTTTGGGTCTTTTCTAGTTGTTTAAGCATCTTATATTTTTGGTAGTCGACATTTTTGGGGTTAATTATGGAATTCAAGTATGGGAATCATATAAATATAAATTTATGTGATTATAATAAAGGACTAAGCACTAAAAATTAGCCATCACCACCTAAGGTTACATCCATCAAAGGCATATAAGAGATCCATTGCATCCATCTAGCTCCATCACAAGGAACACAAGGGCTGATTTTTCGCATCACACTTCATAGCAGGGGAAGTTCATTATACTCCATGCACACATTTATTATATTTTACATCTAGCTAATTATTTTCTATCCAAGTGCGACCGACACAAGAAGAACCTAGGGCATGATTACACACAAAAATTGTATTCGTTCTAAGATGTAGAGTAATGCTCATTGTAAGTCCACCATTGTGACAACTAAGGAAAGTCTGAACCCTCATTTTAAATATTTATTTTTTAGGATTTGATGTCTATCTCGAGGGTTTTGCGGGTTTATTTTGACCTCAACAATCATTGTGTGAATCGAGTAGCAAAAAGGTAAGCATCAACAAACATCTTGCAACCTTGAGAATTTGGGTTTCTAATAATTTCTATAGACCCAGGCGCCAAAAATTAGTACCTAGGCACTTGGAAGTGCCCCTATCCTTCTCCAAGTTCCCCTATCTAGTATATTCCTTTGATGTGCATTTTTAAGGTCATGTATGGCACTTCTTCCATTTTTTTCACTTGGTTGGAAATTCGGTACACTCTAGATTTAATTACAAATTAGATAAGTACATTTTTCTCCTCCTTATACTTAGGGTTTTATAATTTATTGCTTATCTTGCTTTGGCATATTTTTGCATTTCATTATTGCATTCATTTACTGCTACTATAACATCAAATCAGGCTTGTGTATTTACATTTTAACTTAATCATCTGCTAATGCTACACCATTCTCGCTAGTTTATGGTACCGATTCTATCATTCCACTAGAGCTTGAAATACCATAATTATGGGTCTCACTCAAAGGCATCATAAAGGAAAATGAATATCGTGAAAACAACCTACATGAGCTTGAAATGCTCGAATCTCTCTCCACGTTCAATCTCTTGAACGTCTTCAAGTATATCAATCTCTCATCGCCTAATCCTACAATCACAAAACTCTTCCTTGTGAGTTCAATGTGGGTTTAGACACTAAATCATGCACTTGGGTACATTTATAGGTCATAATCACATACCACTATTCATATGATTCATAAGTGAGAAAACTAGTAATTGACATCTATCTTTGGCCTCTTTATTTTCTTTCTTGCTTTCTCTGTGATCTTGCACACCTCATTTCCCAGTCTGAATTTCATTACTTTACCTTTCTCGGGCTCAACACCAACGTCCAACCAAGACGTCGGCACCCGGTGCCCTCGTCATCTCTAGGCACCCTCAACCTCTTTGTATCTTAATCGCCCCTTTTGGGCCTCTTTTATATTTTGGGCCTATTTTTTCCCGGTGGTCTCCATTTTAGATGGTAGTTATGAAATTCAACTAAGTGAATCACATAAATAAAAATCTATGTGATCGTAATAAAGAAAAAATCTCTAATCATCTATTAATATCACCTAAGGTTGCATCCAAAGACATTTCAAGAGAATCAAATCATCCATATAGCTTCATTTAGGGAACAAGGGACTTCATTCTTCTCGTATACACTTCATATGAGGGTACGTTCATTTTGATATTTACACATCTATCTACATTATGACATCTAGCTATTGTTTGATATTTAGTGCATATTGCACAAGAGCCACCTAGGGCATGATTCTTCACACACACACACACACACACATAGAACTACATGGAGTTTATGATGTAGTGCAATAATCAATCATAAGTTCACTCTTTTGGGTGACCACCAGTCGCTTTAATGCCCCATTTACATAATTTAATTTTTAGGATTTGATGTGTTTTGGGGTTACGTAGGAGGTCATTTTCTTTTCGGGTTATAGGTGAACTCGATGATCTTCCAATGACCTATAGGTGATCAATGAAGAACATTAGTGAACATCTTGTGACACTACAAAATTTAGTTTTTGAAGTTTTTCACACTTGTGGCTACCAAAACTAGCCTTCGGCACACTAGGTGCCCCTGACCCAATCCAAGCACCCTAGTCTAAACATTTTTATAGTTCTATGTATTTTTATGCTCATTTGTGATAGTCTATTCTCCTATTCGACCGAGTTTTCCAACTTGGCACACCTCGGTTATTATGAAATCAGCCAAGTCTCTTATTCCATCTCTTGCACTTAGGGTTTCAATTTCCATTTTCTTATTACTTAGGTGATAGATGTAATTTATTACTTATCATTTCGTTATGACTCTGTAATTAGAATTTTACAAATTTCTATATTTGTTAAATCATTTGGTGAACCCGTCGCTCAATCTCAACCTTCTTTCTAGGGATTTATTCTTATGCCCATCACCTATAGTTGTCATTTTGGGTCCGTTGAGCATATAGATATTCATTCATCTTCCGTAGGGTTTCTAAATAAAAGATTGGCTGATAATCCCTTCGCTAGCTATCAACAAGTTCCTCTCGAAAACATTGAAACATATGACAATGAGAAATCATATGATGAGGAAACCAATGTTGATCAAGAGTAATTAGACAAGCTTACCAATTTTTGTCAAGCTTTGCATGACAACCCCACTCATCTTCCACATATTATTCATGCTTTGATTATCTTGCCAAAAAATCTCGAGATACTACTTACATGCCCCCTTATTGGTTATTATTCATCTGTCATGGACTCTACTTAGCCCCATCATATTTACATTCCATTCCCACTACTACATCTCTCATCATCCAACCTAATTATTCTAATACACAACCTGTCTCTTCTTCAAATACTCCTGATTTAACTTCTTTATATAAGGATTTACAAACTCAAAATTTGTAACTTTTATTGGATACCTCTCATGCATATCCATATCTGGATTTCACTTTACTCCTTCACACTCCTTTTATACCCTCTATTTCTGCCTATCCACTTCCTCTTAATTTCCTTACCCCTAAGTGCCCACTTTCAAAGTCCATGGTGTTCCTCAGAGTGTCTCCAAGCATTTCATGTAGCATGTATAGATTATGCAGATGATCACAATTTACTCACAAAGCTCTTTCCTAGAAGTCTTCAAGATTATGTAATGTGTTAGTTCTACGAACTACTTGTCCACTTGGTAACATATTTTATACATTTAGATGATGCTTTTTTCACTCAAATCTCTATCAATATCATCTCTAAGATATCTTATGCTCAAGTAGAGAAAATTAAACAAGTATCTAACAAGCATCTAGTGGATTATGTCTTGTGGTATAAGAATAACTTAGCTAAGATGTCTAATGTACTTGCAGACTCTAAACTTGAAGATCTATTTGTCCAAATTCTATTACTATTGTTATCTAAATAACTCTCCTAGTTATCTAGATAACTTATATTTTCATCCTGACTCTGTTTCACATTTCGGTTCTTTTGCGCTCAATATTTTTCTTTTAAACACCTTGGCATAGTTGTAGTCCCTCTGTGTGCCCTTGCACGCCTTCCTTCTCCCCTTTGCATTCTTCTATCTCCTTCCATTTTCCCTTGCACGCCTTCCTCCTGCACACCCGATTTCTCTCCTATCCCATCATGCACTCCTTGTGCGCACCTCTGCAGACTTACCTTCCAATCAGCTAAGTCCCTAGCATTCCTCTACACACTTACCAAGATTCAATTACAGCAGGCCCTCTTCTCTAACTTCGTCCACATGCCTTCCTTTAGTTGAATGCCCGCGTCTTGTTTTCATACTTTCCTTCTACAAGTATGCCTTCCTCTAGTGTGCACCCTCTTCACCTATTTCTTCCACTTCTCCCTTGCACCCACATTCTGTGTGTTCACCTTCTTTCTAGTCGGCTTGGCGCATCGCAAAAGGTAAGGCTAGACGTTGAAAGGTCTTCGAATCAGCAAAGGGTGCGGTGTCTTAACGACACACATTCAAAAGCGGGATCAAGGCTGGAGACTCAAACTTGTGTCATCACTCCATGTAGCAAATGGTCAAAAAGGTAAAAAGGAGAGTGAGACCAAAATAACTAAGTATAGAGTGCGGGAGAAAGACTCCACGTGTCTTAACGATGATCCTTCAAAGCTAAAATCATGAGTGGGTTTTTTCAAATGAGTGTGGGCCTTCCACGTGTCTCGAGTCCAAAAGGGATAGAGTTAGGGTTTGAATAATCAAAGCATTGAGATAGGCGGAAAGAAGATGCCAACTATCAACATGGTGCAAATTCAAGAGTAAAATTGGGTAAGGGTTTCCAAACTAGCACCAGGCTTCGTGTGTCCCTAGTCGGATATATGACCTTCTTTGAGCAAAGACTTAGCCAAAACATGAAGAAACTAAGTGAGACACGGAAGAAGCCACATGTCATCCTAGTGCAACTTCAAAAGTGAAATACAAAAGTTGCCCTCGGACATGCGCTAGCCCTCTATGTGTCCCGTTTCAAACGGGGCCCATTTTGGTTGTTGGTTCCCGCCATTTTGTATGGACCCAATTCAAATTTCAAATGAGCATATATTTTGGCTCAGTGCTCAAAATATGACAAATATAACACCATTGGAAAGATCTCGGCCTTGTCTATTCCATGGAGATCTGAAGCTTTAATTTTGGAGAGGTTAGGTGGGGAGAAAATGAAGAAACATCTTCATGCTATTAATACAAGATCTATTTGCCCCCAACAACTAGATCAGATTTGATATGATCCGTCGTTCCTCCTCCTTCGAGGCACCAAACAAGTAATTGATGTAGACATGATAGATTTGGGGTAGATTTGTAGGCATTTATTGCTTATTGTTGGTCATTGAAGATTTGAATCGAGTTTCCCTCCCTTTCTCCTTCTCTTCTCTCCTTCTTCTATAAATAATAGAGTTATGCTTTGTAAAATGATCCCTCCTTATTGTAACGACACCATGCCAAAATGGTGGATGAATTCCCATGGGTCTCAAACCTTGGTATGGTCTCTGCAATGTATTCTCACCTCATTCCGTGGATGTAAATGATTATGCATCCCTTAAGAAATAAAATCATGTTTTGTGGAACTCTTGTCTTCCCTCTCTCATTTTCATTGCATCTCACCTCTCTGTTTGTGTTTTTTGGCATGTTGTGCATACTCCTATGCTTGCATTCCCCACATTCATGTGTTGCACACACTAGAAGGCCGAGCCCATGTGTTGATCTTTGGCATGCACCGTCTGCCCTCTTCTCCCACACCCGCTCTATTTCCTTCACCACTTGTGGAGAGAGATCAACCCTTTCCTTCTGGCACTATCACCTTCCTTAGCTTAGGATTTCCCCTTTCTGCACATCCTTCTATCCCTGGTCCCTTGGCATGTTTAGTATAGGATTTTCTTTCACCATTAGGAGTAGCAGTAGTGTTAGAGGTAGGTAGAGAAATCGGCCTTCTCTAAAGATGCGTTCTGCGTTCAAGTGCGCAACATCCCACAACTTGGGGATAGTTCCATTGTGGTCTCAAATACCTTGGCCCTTTTCAAATATCTGAGACATGGGTGTATATTTGAGAAACTAACAACTATATCTATAGGATAGTGTCATCTTTGAGACATCTCCATCATTCGATCATTTATGTCATACTCTTAAGCTACATGAAAGTAAACTATTATCTATGGGCAAGCTTAAGTATCATGAGAAAGCTTCATCTTCTACTTGCTTTCAAAGTAAATCCACTTTCAAGCCATCTACTAAACCTACTGAAGCTAAAGCTACTATCAATATTGTCTCTAATCTTGAAAATATTCAATGAAAACCACCTAAGCATACGTTTACTAAATTGCCTTGTGCTCTACATATTCTATTACTGCAACTCGTTGAGAGCAATCTTATTACACTTCCTCCTCCACTCAATCTGGACCCATCTCATCCTAAAGGTTGCAATTATAATGAATTTTTTGATGTGACTATCATCAATGTGTGGGACATTCTATTGATCGTTGTTTTAAACTTTGACATCTTATTCAAGATCTTATCAATAATAATGCTATTGAGCTTCCTGAGCCTATGACATCTATGTCGGTCAATGAAAATCACAATCTTAAGATCTTCAACAATCCTCTTCCTAAACATGATAAGTAAGTTGTTGAATCTTTAGCCAATCATACATATCATGTAGTGCCTCCTCCTTCATTAGGGGCTCTTGATTTTCTAGTTTCTCACGTTGATGCATCTCCACCAATAATTTCATTCTCGATCACGACTATCATGCTACATTCTCTTATGACATATTATATAACAATGCTTCTATCAAACCTCGTGCTATCAATAATACAATTATTGATCCATCAATTCATATGTGTGTATGTTCTATTGTACTTCTTGTTGTTATCGACTATCCACTATCACATATTTCATATCTAATTCCTAAATCATATAGTTATGTCAAGATTCCAGTCATAGTTGGTCCTCTTACCATGCTTATGCCATTTCTTATGGCACCTTTAATCAAAGGGTTTGACATGATCTTAGGTCTTCCCTGGCTCCATGCTACTCAATCTATCATTTCCATGAATCACTTATGTCTAAAGTTCATTCGAATAGATAAGTCATTGCTATTAATGGTGTTCCGCCATGCACACCATGGACGCAACCTCATCTTGAATTTTATGTTGCACTCGCTAGATAATCTAGGTCCACACGACCTCTCAAATCTAAAGCAGAATCTAATCCTAGCTCTCCTATTCACACATGACCTACTCGGTCTCATTTGTCTACTAGTCCATCTCATCAGTCTCAGACCACAAATCAGGCGGCTCCTTCACATAGGTATAGATCACCTCCTTGGTTTCCTTCACATAAGTTTTCATCACCTCCATGCCCTCCACATAGGTTTTCATCACCTCCATCCCTCTTTCATAAAGGTCTCCTTCACATAGGTGTCCATCACCTCATAGGTCTCATGCACATAGCTCTCATTCACTAATACATCATGTATCTCAAACATCACCAATCTAATAGCATGGTCACATGCCATTATCTCTACAAGCATCAGATGGAAGACATTTATACTTCATTTGTTTAGATAGTATATTCATCATCATATAATTTGGGGGAATCATGACTATTCCCCCTTTTAGCATTATCAAAAGTCCCATATTTCTATTCATCTAGTTTTTCACACGTATCTTATGCATCTTGATACACTTGTATCGTCATTACCTGATGATGCACCCATGTTCTATGGTTCACACTTTACATTTGAGGGCATACTAAATAAATGAACCTCACATCATACACATGAAACATTTCACACTCGGCACATTCACGACACATATTTCTAACACATATTCATCACAACACATTTCCTGATGACACACTCTAGTTCCACGGTTCATACTTGACTCTTGAGGTTCTAAACATGAAATGACCCTTACCACACTCACTCAACCTCTATGATCTATGCTTTGTTGATCATATCTTTCTAGTGCACAATTCAAACCATTTCCCGACGACGCACTCTTGTTCTATGGTTCATTCTTGATGTTGAGGGTCTTTTATAAATGAACCTCATCTCACACATATTCATCCACATACACTCGGGAGGCATGATAATCCTATCACACTCACATTACATATCATTCCATCTTACTCATTCACAACATACTACATATCTTGGTTACACATTGTTCTTGTTTACTTATGCTCATATGTTACACTTTGCTTACTATGCTAGACATATATTTCGTATGTCATTATATTTTCTATATACACATGCACATTCACTTTCCTTCTAGTTGTGAATGTAGAATTTACATAGATCCTTACTCACAACATAGATGCTTGGTAATGTACCTCTTACCAGGTCCCTCAATGGCTCCCTGAGAGCATCTACTTTCATACACACTATAGGTGCTATTGTTTCATTTTATATTATTTCCTATTCATACTAACACACTAATTTATATCGGATCATACACGCTTTGACATAATTTTTCTTGTTCTAACATGCTAACATGTGCATCATGTGCAACATTTTCTTTGTAGGAACTATTTTCTACCATGGTTGTCTGACACTTTACTCACTACTATTTGTAATCTTGTCTTCTATTGTATGCTATTGTTCATAGGATTTTCCTATTTCTTGTTTGTTCATTTCTTGTATACTTTTTACCGCTTCGGCCCGATTGTCTTACAACATTGTGAGTGATGTCCCATATTTGAACCCAATTTTTCATGGTCTACATTGTTTTCTTGCTTGCTAGATTACGAATTGTCTTCTATATGCATATTTGTCTTGTTTTCACTAACACATGTTTCCAACCACTTTATTTGCATGTGCCTTGGTTTCTACCAACTACATTCCCTCCCCATGTAGGGTTATAGTTTTAGATAGATGTACGGTCCTCTCCCTTGGGCTGTATCCCCTAGAAATTTTGCATGCACCCTAAATTAGTGGGGCATACATTAAGTGAATCACACCTAGTCAACAAGAGACACAATCATAGTTCAAACCTACAAAATATAAGAACAACATAGCCTTCAATCATAAAACGACCAAAAATCTAACTTAGGTCCTCATCATAGCATAGATGTCAGCGCCCATAGATAGACATGAGTGCCTAGGAACTCCTAACCCTTCCTTAGGCCTATGACCATGTGTAGTTACATATTTTTCTCATATTGACACAGCTTTTTAGTAGTTTACACAATAATTTTCACATAATGATACACAATCCTCTAGCAATCAACATGCATGTTTTCTCCTTTTTCTATTTTTGTTGGATTGAACTAGATCAAAATGGATTGAACTGGGACAAAGAAGGATCACACCATCTATAGTGGTGTATAATTTTGGGAAGCATTTAGGGATAGAGAATGACACTAGATCTTCTCCCCTAACACTTATTCTATCATGGTGTCAAATCACCCAAAAACTCATACTTGGCGTGAGATCACCCGAAAAAATCCTTCTTGGCATGAGATCACCTAAAAAATGTGTTCTTCTACAACATATCCAGGATCTTTTCTATCCTTTTTCACTCTTCAAAGATAAAGTGCACATGTTCATTTTACTACTTTTTCATTTTTACACACTTTTTACATATTTGGATCAAATTTTTCATATACACATATTTTACTATGCTTTTTCTATTCTATTTTATAGGTCTATCCTTATGAGAATTAGTAGTCACATTAATGAACACATAAAACAAAAATGACAATAGGTACAATGTGACATATACACATACACTATCACCCCTAGCATCACTTCCTCTTCTTTAGCTTCTACGCTTCATGTTATCACTACACAATTTTTATTGTCTCCTCAGAACTCTTTCACCATCGATCTATATGGTTATCATGAACACATCTCTTATCTACTTTATGTTATCAAGTATTCAGTCAACATAAAGTGGGGTAAAATGTAGACACTAAATCATGCACTTGGGTACATTTCTAGGTCCTAATAAGATACCACTATTCATATGATTCCTTAGCAAGAAAACTAGTAACTGACCTGTAAATTTGGACTCTTTCTTTGCTTTCTTTCTTTCTCTATGGTCTTGCACACCTCATTACCCAGTTTGAATTTCATTGCTTTACATCAGCTCCCAGGCACCCTCTTCCCCTCTGGTACCCCCAAAATCTTTGTATCTTACTCTCCCCCTTTAGACCTATTTTATCTTATGAGCATCTTATTTTCTTGGTAGTCCGCATTTTATTTGTTAATTATGAAATTCAAACAAGGGAATCATATAAATACAAAGCTATGTGATCATAATAAAAGACCAATTTCTAAGCATTTATTACTACAACCTAAGGTTACATCCAAAGGAATTTAAAGAGCATCAAAGAATCCATCTAACTTAATTCAAGGGACTAGGGAATGTATTCTTTTGCATACGGTTCATAGGAGGGAAGTTAATTTTGAAATCCACACATCTATCTATATTACTACATCTAGCTATTGCACATTAATCAGTGCATCTTACACAAGATCCACTTATGGAACAATTCTTCACACACGAGAGAGAAATACATAGAGTCGACATGTAGTGCGGTGCTTGGTCATAAGTTCACTCTGCCGCGTGACCGCGGGTCGACTCTTACTCCCCATTTAAATATTTTTTTAGGATTTTATGTGTTTTGGGGTTTTGTATGTAGGAGGTATGTGTTTTTGGGTTTTGGGGTTTTGTAAGTTCACCTATAATGTTTGCTTATAATAGTTACATGCACTCTTTGTTTCACATGCTAGACGAATATTTTTATAACATTATATTTATCGTATACACATGCACATTCACTTATTCTCTAGTTGTGCATGCATACTTTATATAAATCTTTACATGCAACATGGATGCTTGACACTATACCTCTTACCAGTCCACTAAGGCTCCTAGGGCATCTACTTTCTTACACACTACATGTGATATTGTTTCGTTATTCTCTATTTCATATTATTACTAACACACTACTTTATATCAAAACATACACACTATGACATAATTTTTATCTTTATAACATGCTAACAAGTGTGTCATGTGTAATAGTTTCTTTAAAGGAACTATTTGTGACTATGGTTGTCTAATACTTTGCATGATATTGTTTTCCATTGTCTTCTTATGCATGCCATTGTTTACGGTCTATGCCCTATGTCTCGCATGTTCATTTCTTGTCTTCTTTTGGCCACTTCAGCCCCAGGTTGTCTTGTGACATTGTGAGCATTGTCCCATGTTTGAAACCAGATTTTCATAGTCTACATTGTCTCTTTCTTGCTAGATTACACATTGTCTTATATATGTGTATTTGTCTTGATTTAAATAACACACATTTCTAGCCACTTTGTTTGCATGTTACTTGGTTTTTACTAAGAAAATTCCCTCCCCCATAGGTTATCGGTTTCATATTAACATCTTGTCCTCTTCTTTGGGCCACTTCCTCCTAGCGGCATCTCATGCAACCCAAATGAGGGGGTCATAGAATGGGTGAATCAGCCACCCCATACAAAAACTTAGAGATTTAATACAGGCCTATAGAACACATGAACAAAACAATCTATAGTTTCATAAGTGACCCAAAATTTAACTTAGGTCTTTAGTATAGTACAGATGCAAATGCCCGAGATACATACACTAGTTCATCGGTGCTCCTAACCTTCCCTAGTCACGTATGATCAAGGGAAGTTACAATTACATTCTCGATTGTAACAATTTTTCAGAAGTTCACATAGCGGTTTTCTAAGTACAGCACGATCTACAACAATCAAAATGTATTCTATCTCCTTTTTGTACTTAGATCGAAATGGATCAAGTTGGATTGAACATGGAACAAAGTAGGATCACACCACCTTCCATGGTGTATAAATTTAGGAAGTAGTCGAGTTGGATAATAACACTAAACATTTCTCCCCAACACTCTTCTTCCATAAAATGAGATCTTGCAAAAACTTGCACGTGGTGTGATATCGCCCAAAAACTCACTCTTTGCATGAGATAACACAAAAACCCATTCTGGTGTGACATCACTCAAAAATATCGTTCTTCTACAACATATTTAGGACACTTTTTATCCTTTTCACTCATCACAAATCAGTGCACATGTACCATTTTACTACTTTTTTGTAGGTCCATCCTTAATACGCAACAAGAAGCAACCCTTCATCAAGTGATAATGAAAATAGGTACAACATGACACAACACATACACTTCACCTGTAGGGTCACTTTCTCCTCTTTAGCTTCCACGATTCATTTTTATCACTCCACATTTTTTCTTGTCTCTTTGGACTCTTTAGCCATCGATCTACATGGTTATCGTGTACATATATCTTATATACTTTATGTTATTATTATTCTTCCCCCTCTTCATCATACTCACGTGTAATTACATACATCATTTTCATCCTACAACTAACAAGGAATCAATCTTATACTATTACCTATCATCTCATTCCCATTGTTATTATTCATTACACACATCACATACATCTATTACTATTCATCACATATATTCTACGCTTCATTACCATTTAACTACACAATCCTATTTTCACACATTACTTTCTTATCCATTCCAAATAAAAATAACCATCTAGCATTGCATATCATATTTTCTAGAAACACAATAAATCATCACATCATACATCAATACACATCAACATAACACAATACCAATACCACAATCACACACACACACACACACACACACACACACACACACACACACACACACACACACACACACACACACACACACACACACACACATCGAAAAAATCATAGTTACAAAAATACAATCATTGGGGGCAAGCCCCATCTTGACTATCGCTATATATAACCATGGGAGCTCTATAACTAGATGATTCACTTTGCTCATCATATTCCATTGGTAGTGGCCCCTATATCTCTCCACCTGTCTACGTAATATATATACCTCTGTTGACTACTCCACACACTTTGGCCTTGTAACTCCACATATTTCATAAATATATCTTGAGCTAGGGCCCCTCCTACGAAATGTCTAGCTCACTCCATATCCACTCGAGCCTCATCACACTCACTCAATAATATGGTACATGTGTACCCCACTATTGCCACTGGCTCAAATAAATGGCCATGCTCTCCCATAATTACATCCACTCACTCTAATATCCCACCTCCCATGAGCACGTCCAAAGGCATAATCCATGTTAGCATGTAGATTGAGGAATCTACGATCAAGGACCAATACACATTACCTTCCACCATCTAATACTACATAATTATCACACACGTTTACCAATATAAAACAACTAAGTAACAATTAACAAATACAAACAAATACTTATGCTTAGCTAATGCCACTTTTAGGCCATATTCACCAAAGTCAAGTGATTTCCCCTCTGCTCCTCCAACCGGTGGTCTACCTATTGTATCTACAAAAATGGAAATAATAGCACCTATCGGTGTGTGTTGTACACCACACACTATAGGCCCGGGTACAACTTGCATCGTCCACATGTATTTCCACTATGAAAGCATCCACCTCATATGGACTAGGATGCACTAGTTTTTCTCTTGTCGACACCGGCCTTTCTCTCGGGCCTCCCGGTTCTCTCATAGCTTTCACCCATACATACGGCTCTGCAGCACATCTAAAGTGATACCAAACTATCTTGATACTCTCTCTACCTCAAAAAAAATTGATCACTTCTATTAATCGTCCTCTCCAACCACATGGTGCACCGAATGCACCACAACTCTACTCCATCCTCTAGCAATCCACCATAGTCTTTATATGGCCTCCATATGATGGCCCATGGTCCCATCTAATCAAGAATCGACCTATACGTGGTCGTGTCCAATATTCTACTACTTGTTCTTGTCCACCTCACTACAAAAATCTTGGTCCTCGCTCAATCGAGTCATGGCTCACCAAGTGGCCTCAATATCATAATATTCTCATAGGCCCATACATATAACAATGTGGTGGCTCCAAGTCCACCCCCATGGTCCTCCTATGTAAATCTATATAAATCCTTATACAAGTGGGATAACATACACCTTGCCCATGCAAATCTGGTCCCATGCTCCTCTATGCGATGAAAAATCTCATGCATCTTATAAAAGATACCCACTCCACCACCCTCTACTATCAAAGATGATGCAATAACCACGGAAATGAACTTATGTAATCATGTAACACCTTATTTAAATATCACATCTAGACTAATACGGGTCTCGGTCTGTACCAGCGTCTTTGGTGAAATATCATCTAGCTACTCTCATCTTCCTCTGAGCATCCACTATGACCATCACTGTACTCTCTCGCCCACAACTGGTAGTCACAATATACGATATACATCCTCTAGGGTCATAGTCATATCCCTAGTAGGAAACCAAAAAGTATAAGTATCTACACACCACCTATCACACAATGCAGTAATCATAAGCATATTATGGGGTACCTCCCCCAATTGCGTTATGTGCCATAGGATGACATAGTATAGTATGTCCCACTCCATGTTAGATAACCTCAAAGTCAAAAATGTACTCAAATGTTGACCCCCGCAAAAATATGTTGAGTGTATATATCTTTGCACGCTAAAAACACTAATAAAATATTGACATTAGTACCTCATGCATATTTAAATCAACTAATCATGGCAGAATGATTCATCAAAATGGAAAAATTTCACACTGCACTATCAAACCTCTCTCACGGGTTACCAACGCCTGAGAATTAGGATGCGAGTGCCTAGAAACAGTCAATAACACATGGAAATGGGCATTGGTATTCCAAAATACGTCCAATGCCTTAACCGCTCCTTCCCAAGTCGAAACACCCGAAATTCAAAATTGAAAAAATTGCAAAAATCGACAAAATTAGGAAAATTTCACTAAATTTTGTAAAATAATCATGCTTACCACTCATCCAAAGGTCTACATGATGTTGTGGCCACCGCTACCATCTCAAACCTAGTCCACCTTGCTGACCTAATCTACGGCATCCTCGCAAGCTTAGAGCTCAAATTCTAACTCAATCACAATTCAAATGAAGTTACTATTCACTTTTTACTATCACTATATATAAAAATTTCCAATTTTTCATTTACTATAGTTACTATTCACACTCATTCTTCCAATTAATACATGACCCATAGTTTCACTCATATCTTGAGCTTCATTACTCTATTTTCTTCCCGCCAGTGCCATTCGGTTCGAAGTGTTGGCATGGTGTCCTAGTTAGAATTATCATTGATGCAAAACCACATTAATGAAAAAGTGGATGTTTTAGGATGATGGTATGATGATGTTTGAGATGCTAACATATAATTTCAAATGCGTTTGATCTACTATAGGAGATTTAATGAGATATGCTTGCTCTAAAGCAAGCCTATACAGTTCCTAGAAGGTGTAGTTTGACAGTGAGAGCTTCTTGGATGTTGGTGAAGCATATTGACATGTTGGATAGCAGGTTTTGAGGGTTCTTAAGCACTCAAAATAGGGTTATGGTATAGATACATGTATATCTCTATGTTACAGGTGCTCATTGGAAGTAGGTATAGCATCTTGGAGGTGTGATAAAGTGTTTTGGAGATATATGAGCTCATGAAAGCATGAAAACAAGTATAGCACGGCTTATGCGGTATGTGTGGGTCATTTATAGAGGTTATATGCTTAGTTCTTGCATTATTTCAGTTGGCCCTAGTTGCTTCTATGACATTCTTGCATACAAAAATAGGTAAGTATTAGTGACTAGAGAGATTGAGCAATGGAATTGGCATTATTATGATTTGATATGTTATAGAAATGTATCATAGTTATCTCAAAAAAATTTCACATGCCCATGATGTGAATTTTGTAAGTTATGTCAATTTTGGTGAGATAGGGAAAGAATACGTTAAAATCAAGATCAAAGTGCAACTTTAGATGCTCATTGTGAACAATGTTCTTTACATGGGACCTTGATCCTTTTAGGTATAATTTTAAAGTGAGTCAAGAATATTTTAGAAGAATAATGAGGTTGTTTCATTGTCATGTTTTTATGAACAAATGTTAAGAAGGTAAAGAGGTCAAAACCCTAGTTAAACCCTAGCTAGGAGTAGTTGTTAGAAGAAGGTGAATTGTGACCATTTTTGATTGATTCATAAAATTTTATGATTTTATTATATATAGGACTCGATAGATTTCTAGAAATGTAAGTTTGAGGTCATGGTGATGAGTGGGCCCCACCTGAAAATAATAGTTTCTAAAGAGTTTCAGTTTGAGGAGAAAGTTTCCAAATGAGGTATGGACTAAATTTACATTATGTGATGTATGTGAGTTTTTATATATTTACATGGAGGTTTTGAGGTCCAAACGGTTGACCGTCAAAGGCGCTTTGGGATCTCAAATAGAAGGGTTTAGTGTTTTGGCCATAACTTGAGCTATAGATGGAAACTTGAGGTGATTTAAGTTATGCTGGAAATTATATTTAAAGATATTTTCAGTGATATATGGATTGTTACTTTATGAGGTGATTTTAAAGTGTTTCTAGGAAAAAATTTCAGCAAAAATATTTTTGGAAATTCATGACAACATCTATTTTGATGCAAGTTTGAGTTTGTTTGAAGCATGAAATGGATTGGGTGATGCTTCCTATAACTTGGAAAGTAAATAAGGATGAATTTGGAATCCAATGAATCTATTTTTAGGTCTTTAATGAATGTATATTTTATTTTATGAGTTAACCTTTGAAAAAAATGTTTTTGGCAGGTTGATTTGGTGAAGGAAAATCTTCTTTGGTTTGAAGTAAAAGATGTTTCATGACTTATAACATGCTTATAATTGTTACAAAGGTTATTAAATTTATTTTAGTGGTTACATGGCATGATTTTTTTAGTATAAGCCATTTTGTAGAATTATGATGTTTCGAGTCTTGAAGGGTGCGAAAATAATTGTTTTGAAGATTGTGAAGGAAACTGGGCCCAGTAAATGAAATAATTTGATTGGTTGATATTAATTGAGACCATGTATGAATGTTTTTTTAGGAATAATTAGTGTGCACATTATTATGTGCTAGTTAATGTTTAAATTAGTATTATTATTATGTAAGTGAGTTGAGAAAACAACTCACGTAGGATTTAGGAGAATGATTTTAGGGAAGGTTGCATGAATGTAGGGTGTGGTTGTTTAGGGAATAAAGGTGGTTGAACCACCCACCTAGATTAAGTGGGAGAGGTTAGTGGAGTTGTTAGATATCCTCTCCTATATATATGATATGTATTATTGTATTTTAATGTTGATTGAATTTATTTTGAGCATATGCTCTTTCTTCGATATGGGGTAAAACCCACATCCGGTATCGAGATATGGTTTCAAAAGGTGCCTTTATGGCTATTTAACTCCACTCATGGTTTGTTTGTAAATTTAGGTAATGGAAATGGAAGAGTATAATGTACCTCGTGAAAACCCATTTTCCATTGTCTATGTGTCATCCATTTATTGTAAAGTCAAGCGGTGCAAACAAAAGGCTAGTGGATAACACAAACCTTACTCGAAATCAGAAGTTTGCAGCGTTAACTCTTCTTGTATACTTATCATCGGTACTAGTGGATACCACGTAACTTGAGATAACCCACCGAACTCCACCATTCACGTGTATATCTTATCTCTTTCAATTTGTGCACTCCTTCCACAGTATTTCATCCAATCTGTTCATTGTGTTCATAATTTTCAAAACAAAAAACAAAACATTATAACATGTGTATTTCTTAGCTTTCATATTTGTATTCATGAGGATTTTATCGCTCAACTAATTTCATATACGGAGCAGTCCTACAAACATAAATCCCCAAGCTTGAATTCTTCTCATGAGCATTAGATCTACTCAAGTTTGAAGATTTACTACTTTGCATTTGGCGATTTGTTGTGGCACATAAGTCTCATTTGATGAGAAGACATTTTATAGAGATTTTTATATCTCTCCTGTACATTTATTAAAATACACAATTGCCCCAATCCTTTGTAAGCTATATTTCTCCATAGTGGGCCGATCTAGACTCTATGAGATTGTTATTCTCCCGGTGTTGATTAGATCAAGTAATGTCTCAATCAACCTATGGCATTGGAATCATTATTTATTTTGATCAGTCCTCCCAACGATGGTGGTTCACCTCTCCTCACAAAAGATTGACACATTCTCCATCTCAACTCAAGGCATATCCACAAGCACCCAGCTTGGCCCTTACATTGGCGACTAATTAGTTTGGTCTTCATAATCTGTTGTGAGATATAGATCATTCATGAGGTGCATTGAGGTATTTGAGCCTCCAACCCATCTCGTCTCAGTCATATCTTTTCCTTGGAAGATTAAGTGTCCTAGAATCACCGCTCTATTGAATTTATCAAGTTTTATTAGTTTGTAGAAGAATATCGTGAATTTGATGTGTTTTTGAGCTCCTACCTCCTATAAACTATACTTAGGTTGATCCTTCAATTCATGGTATTGAACTCATGTCACAATGACTAGTTTATGTTTTCTCCATCAAAGCAGTGAACAGATTGATACATTGAATCCTCTACTCAATCTCGGATCTTAAAACCTTAATTCTTGCTTGATGCATCCCTCAATGGTGGTGGTGGAACAACTGGCATCTCAGCTGAGTACTAAGACATGTCAACACCCCCTCATCCTTGCAAAATTCTAGCTTGATTAGGATGGTAGATCCTCAACATTGCAATTTCCATCATAAGTGGTGGAAATTTTCATTGATAACTATTTTCACTCACTATCGTGGCATTCTAAAAACAAGCTTCTAGAAGGGGAGTGTGTATATACTTTTATTAACATTGAAAAATATTTAGTGAGGGGTGATTATATGAGGATGTAAGTTTTTGAGAAACGAGAGATATAGGAAATAATTTTTTCCAAAGGGTAAATGTGATGCAACCTAGAATTACCGAGATAACACCCTAGTCATGCTAGCACATCACTCGGCCCTAGACTAAGCACTCACTCAAAGCGTGTAAATGTATCGGGTCCCTCTTTAGGGTTGTTGTATTAGGATGTTAGCACGATGAAGGAATAAACATATAGATTTATAACTAATCCACCATCCCGCCATGTATGCTACATCCAGATCTATGAAAGAACAAGCTTAAACAAGAATTCTGATTGAATCAATAACATGCACTACTAGACTACACACATGAATGACACTTAAATTCAGCCAATATCTTCCATCTATTAATAAACATAAGCTCCTTACAATAATGTCAATTTATACCAAGGTGTGCACATGGATCTAATACATGTAATCCAATCACATGCACATACCTTTATACCTTCATACATCCATCTCTCCCGATGTGTGTATGTATCTATGTGTGTCTATATGTGTCTCAGTATATATTCTACTATGTTCTTTGCATCATATATATATAGGGTGGGGACTTTCCCTTCACCGCTTATCTATTCCGTAAATAGATCGCATGTTATTAATAACCACGAGCCATTTACAAGCATAGCCACACATGAAAGTGTGTTATCTATCGACCTCTTACAGCTTAATCAAGTAATAATCCTATTCCTATCTCATCTCCATGAAAAACACTTTATTTGATCCTCTAAAGATAGAAAATGCATGGCACGTACGTCTCTACATCGTTGGTGTGTTCCACACACCATCTTCTAAAAATAGGTCTTCATGCTCAAAATAGGCTAAGTCCCGAATGCTGAACTTGCCCTCCACGCGTGTGCTCTTCCTGTCCATTTGCACCCTTAAACCTGGCCTTCTCTCCCATGCAGACTCCTTGTGTGAGTTCCAAGTGTTCTCTGATCAACATTACCCCACACTAATCACATTGTCACCCTGACAATGGGTATCTTCAAAAATTACAGTAAAGAATATGGAATGGAAAGAATAAGAAAGAATGTAGATGAATAAAGAATGTTTTAAGAGGAAGAATCCTTTGTATTACTTTGAAGGATCAACTCTGGATACTCCTCCTTTATTTTGGCCTCCAAGGTCTGTCATTCAACGAGTGCTTGTTCTTCTTTCTCCAGAATGTCCAAAGTAATGAATTCCAACTCATCCCTCGCAATCTCTCCTTTTTCATTCTTCAGAACCAACACAACGCTAGATGTTGATGTCATTCTTCCTTCTAGAAGATCCATCTTCTATGCAATGAACTTCCCAAGCTCTTCTAGTTGAGTCTTATGCGGCTCTTGTGCTACTACCAGGGCCTTGCGCTTCTGTTTAACTATTGACAATATTTCACCGCCCAATGTCTCGTCCTTCATTGTTTTTGGACCTCATTGTTTTCTTCTAGGGTCTTTATATTGATAAGCACCTCTGGAGCTGTGCATATATTCAAATCCTCATATGTTGTCTTCAATACCTGTTGTAGCACTTGTAACAACCATTCATATGATGCAATCTTTCACATCACTAATGATTTTTCTTGTTCTCGCTTCTTGTTCTAATTTCCTTAGCACGAGGCACATGTAGAGGTTCATCTTCAAGTACCAAGTGCACCAACTTTCCTACATAGTGTATCGCTGAAGGAAATGTCTATGGTACCTTGGCCTCCATGTGTGGCCTGGAATCTTATGATATTATCCCCAATCTCCTTTGTGATGTTGATAAATACTTCATTATTCTTCTGTGCCAAGTCCCTTTCTTGTGTTATGCATGATATCTCAACATCCTTTATCTTTATCTCCTCGTGCAATGCTCGATCGTGGCAGCTTTGTCCATGTTCCTTCTAGCAACTTCAGCGAAACCTTCATCAATGTGTTGTTGACTTGCTCGAGCCAACATGATAGTAGGATTTACTATCATATGTCTAGATTATGTTTCTTTCTTCTCGCCATCTCAAAACACATGACTCTTCACATACATCAAAGTAAGACTCATCCATGTGGGTGTGCATTGACCATGATAGCTTTTTTCGAGTGCGCACAATCACCATATCCTCATCCATTAGCTCCCAACCAAATAAATCCTTATGTGTTATCATGTTATGGAAGTGGATGCAAACAATGTTATGTGTGTCCTTTGCATACCCCATGGCTAGTGGAATTTTCTCTCCACTCATCCTCTTTGATCTAGGACCATTGGGAATTATAGCTTCAAGGTTAGGATCTTGTTCCATTACATCTTAAGTAGTCGCATGCGTAGGTACGAGTTTTCCTTTTCTTTTTCTT
Organism: Taxus wallichiana var. yunnanensis; assembly: GCA_018340775.1. Taxonomy (NCBI): domain Eukaryota; kingdom Viridiplantae; phylum Streptophyta; class Pinopsida; order Cupressales; family Taxaceae; genus Taxus; species Taxus wallichiana. Next base: position 27,190,500 of record CM031236.1, on the reverse strand, counting down.
ATTTTTCCTTCATCTCTTCATAATTTTGCTCTTCCTCATTCTCGTGGCTCATCTTCTAGCTTGTGTGGGGTAGGAGATGCACACTTTCTCTCTTCTCGATTCCTCCACTTATTTATCTAAATTCAACTTTCTTCTCTTATTTGATTCAGGGGTCTCCTTGTGTGGAGAGAGACGAGGTGATGTCCATACCATTTTGGGGTTCCACTTTGAATCCTTGTGCATCCGAACACCTTCTTAAATCTATGTTCCCCCTGCTAACCTCTCAGTATCTTCCTCTTCATCCTTTCCTTTAGGAGGAGTGGCCATGTGCCATGACTCTTTTCTATCATATGGTTTCTTTCTTCTATGCTCCAAGCCTCCACTATCTTCATGCTCCTCCTCTTTAGCCCCTACTTCAACAGAGATTCTATGGGCCTTTTTGCGCCGGTATGTTTTCTAGTGTGTGTTTACCCTTTGACGACACTCTGGGAGCATAAATTCATTCTCTACATACTTATTCTTCTCCATCTTGGGATTTAGCTAAAGATACACCAATGTTGCCCCTACATTTTCTACAACCATACTTATTGGCTTAGTATTCAACACCTCTGAAATGATCCTTTTGGTGTAGGCACTTCTTCTAGGATACACATACTTCTTTATCAACATATGGTAGTCACACTCTACCTTATCTGCATTGAAAACTAGTCAACATGTGTTTGTAAATCTGTGAATGGATGCTTGGAAATACCTTACAGTGAATGCGTATGGAAATTTACACCAAGGGCTCTAGAATCCATCTCTCACTAGGAAGCGCACAATGTAGAAATGTTGATATACAACAAACTGAACTTGTTTCCCTACTTCTAATGGTAGGTCCTTTGGGATGTGCCATTCTTCTCCAAATGCCACGTGAATCCTATTGTACCATTTCTTTGCCATTTGCTTGACATCATCTGTCATGGCCCCTTTACATAGGTACTTCTTTGAACCTTTCATCCGGTGACTTATTCTCTATGGGGTATTCCCATACCATTTCCTTTGGCCTTCTATTACTCCAATTTCCATGAATACTAGTGATAGTATAACAGCCCCAAAGATGATCTTCCCTCATGTGTGCGCTTCCTCAACTATTTTCTCTCGTAATGTATCCTATAATATTGTAGATTGATCCTTCGACATCTTACGTGTAATGTGTAACCACATAGTTATTACCTGTGACCACCACTCATGATCATTCAACTTTATAACAAGGTGTGTTGCTGCTTGCACAATTAGATAGTTCTTTAATTTTTCTATATCCATACCGTGGACCCTTCAGTACCCCAACTCCTGTCTAGTCTTTAAGATCACGACTTTATCTGTGAGATCATTCTTTATATCCTCTCCTGTGGCCTTCAAACCTGTAATTGATGAGATTCTAACTCTGCATCCTACAAAGTAGAAGAAGTCCTTGTGCACTCTACTCATGAGCCACTGATACAAGGGCTCATATTTCCTAAAATATGGAAGCTCATACAATTGGTAGACCCCAATTCTCTTCAGAAGATTCTCGCCTACATCATCATAAACTGGCATGTCATTCGTTGTATGCTTTTTCATCTTAGCAGTGAGTAGGGAATCGAGCTCCTTCTTCTTCACCGTGGTCCTGTGATTGTATTTGCTCACTTTGCTCTTTTTGATAGGTGAATCCCATTCCTAGCCGACGATGAATCCTTCTGGATATTGAATTTTTGAAAAATCACTTTTAGGTGCCATCTCTTCTTCCTCGATGAACAAATTCTTCTCTCCTTATACTCCTGCTACAACTTCCTTCTTAGGTGTCATTTTTACCTTGCAAACGTCTCCTCTTTAACTTTGTAACTTGTGAATCAAACCCTAGCTTGATTCAATCGTGCCCTAGGTGGAAAATTCATGCCCTAACTCCTCTCTATCTCCTGCTTCACTCAAACCCTTCACCACCGGGGATGTAAGCTTCTTTTCACACAGATCTGTTTGTCACACTTGGTTTCACACCCTTCGCACCTTAACTTGATCACTTAGCTCTTCACACTTAGCTCTTTCCTCAAATTATCTTAGTCACAACGGTAAAAATGAATCTGCATCCCATCTTTATATAATTTTTCAAATTTTGATGCATTTATTACTCCTTCACCTACTAAATATCTCCTTATTCATTGACCAAATTCATTCATTCCACGCGGCACATCTTTGCACCCCAGCTATAACCTTCTAGTGCACCTACCTACCCTCTGGTAATATACTTCTCTTCACCACGTGCCCTTACACCCGAGTACCTTGTCACTGTACCTTCTTTTAGTAGTTATCATGGCCTTTTCTTACCTCACGTTATACTTTCCTTTCATTCATCTCCATCCTTGGTCACTTGTGAGAAGAAATCTTCTTTTGACTTAAAGCACACCCGTAGCAGCTTATTCCTTTCACCTTTCAATTCCCACAACCTTGTACCTAGATAACTACAACCACCTAACACTAACAGTATGTGTAGTCCTCTGCACATAAACATGTGCCATATAATAATTAGCTTCATGTACGCAAGAATGCTTATTACATGTAAACAACAACTAAATTGACAACGTATAATGACAATGAAGTAAATGCATTAAGGAAATAAAGAATGAGAACCTATTCTAAATGGAAATCCTACCTTATTACAAACACCAAGAAGACTTATTTATAGTAGGGTCTTAGCCTACTCCCATTAAAGTAACTAGGTATCCATGTTCCATCAAGTGCTTCTAACTGGTAATCACCTGATTCAAGTATATAAGTGATGACATACGACCCCAACCAATGTACTTTGAGCTTGCTTGGATGGTGCAAGAACTTAGAGTCATAAAGAAGTACCATTTTTCCAATCTCAAACTTCTTATCCCTTATGTTTCTATCATGTCATGCTTTTTACCTAGACTTTTCCTACTTCTGACTCCATTGTGCTATGGCTCATCACTCATCTAGTTGAATCATCTTCTCAATACGCTCTTCTAAAGCTTGCTCATCAGCTAGACCTCCAGTGCATGTAATGCGCAAAGAAGGTAACATAAATTCTATAGGGAGAACGACTTCTGTGCCAAACACCAACTGAAATGGTGTGGCTTTGTTCAATATCTTATAAGTTGTTTTATATGCCCAAAGAAAAGTTGACACTTTTAAAGGCTCAAAATATAGCTCAAAATCTTGTTGAAGGCCTTAACAGTTCCATTTTCTTGAGTATTATAGGGTGTATTTTTATGGTGTGCAACCATAAAATCATCTAATATGATCCCGATCATTTCATTCAAAAAGTGTGTACCCCTATCACTTGTCAAGCTTAAAGGACATCCATATCTTGTAACAACATTCTCCCATAAAAACCTAGCTACCGTATTGTTGTACGAGTCCTTTGTAGGTGTTGCTTCTTCCCATCGTGTGAGATAATTTATGTAAGTAATGATATAGCGTGACCCGAGTCCTATGTGCGGTTGACGAAATATGTCCTACAAACTCAATGGCCCATTTCTCAAATGTTTCAAAGACTAGTAACTTAGTCTTAAAGGAATCTCATCTCTTTGCCCTAGTTTACCTAGGCACCGAAAATGGTCACACACCTTTAAATACACCTTACAATCTTTCTACATTGTCTCCCACCATAATCCAACAAGTAGTATCTTCCGAGAAGTCATATCACCTACATAATGGCCACCTACAATACCACCACGGGCCTCTTCCATATATCCTTGCACTCATTCTCTAACACAAAATGTCATAATACTTCATCTTTACCTAACTTCTAGAGGTCACCACCGATTAACATAAATGGTGCTTTAGGTATAGTAAGTTTCTTATTTTCTAATGCCTTCATTCCTTATGGTGCCATACCAGTTCGTAGAAAGACATCAATTTCTTCTAATTCTATGGCGCACAAATTAATCTATATAAATATGCATCTGACATGGTTTCTTCATTTGTCTGTGCTTCTTCTCCTGAGTGAATTCTAGACAAGTGGTCTTGTCCAGAATTACTTTTCCCTAGCTTCACCACAACTGTGAAGTCAAACTCTTGAAATAGGAGTACCCATTTGCATATGTGCCCCTGTAATATGGGATTTTTTACCAAGTACTTCAAAGCCATGTGATCGTATAAAACAAAAATGGTGTTACTAACAAGTACTTTCGAAACTTGTTTAATGCATAGATCATTGAAAAAGCTTCACGCTCTGTAGTTGTATAATTCCTTTCAATAAGAGTCAGCTTCCTACTAGCAAAACAAATTGGATGATATACAATACCTTTTCCAGGTTGAGCTAACACGGTGCCAATGGCCATGCCGAGAGTGTCAACATGTACATGAAATGGTTTATTCCATGAGGGAAATGTAAAATGGGCACGGTAGTAAGTCTCTTTTAATAACTCAAATGCGTGCACTTCTTGTGGTTCTCCCTAATAAAATGTACCTTTTCCTTTCACTAATTCTTCTAAGGGTGTAAAAATCTTGGCATACCCTTTAATGAATTTTCTATAATATCTGTCGACCTAAAAATCCATGCACCTCACTTTGACTGTAGGCGCTTCCATGCCTAGAATATGACTACAACCTTAATTTGGATCAACCATCAAACCTTCATTGTAGATTATATGTGCTAGCAATATTCCAAATGGTGTAGCAAATATGCACTTCTTGATGTTCAAAGAGATACTCAATTGTCTGCACCTTTCAAAAATCAAGCCCATATTATCATAATGATCTTTCACAAGCCCATATACTTGTCCCGATCATCTAGATAAACCTGTAAGAAGTTGTGAATAAAATCTTTGAATGCTTGAACAACTATACATGAGAATACATCGGGAACATTTTTTAGTCCAAAAGGAATCACAGTATATGAAAAAATACCCCATTCGGTAGTAAAGGTAGTCTTTTCTTGATCCTCCCGAGAAATCCTAACCTGATGATACCCGGATAACCCATATGTGAAAGAGTATATTTCACTCCCTGTAACGCATTCTAGTGTTTCCTTATTAAATGGTGTAGGGAAGGGGTCTATAACACATGAAGCATTTAGCTTCCTGTAGTCCACATATATTTTAATTCTTACATCCTTCTTGATCACGATCACCATTGGATTAACCCATTCGACTCATCAAGTGGCTTGATAATTCTAGATTTCAACATTTTATCAATTTCTTCTTTTACCTTTTTACGTAAATTAGGATTCATTCTATAAGGTCTCTTTCTCATGGGGTGTGCACCTTCCTTAAGCTTTATCTTCATTTCCCCAAGTGATTCATGCACACCTTTAAGTTCATGATACCCTCGAGGGAATAAGTCCTGATAATCCCTGAGTAACTCAATGATCTTTGCTACCTCCAAGTCTGACCAATAGTCTTCAATGATGGCCTCCTTAGGCTCAACCTCCGAACCTATATTCACCTTCTTTGTCTTCATGGGTTCATGATGGACATGTACAACATTGTTTGCACTTTGTCGAAGACCTCATGCGCACCCTTGTGAATGTTCAATATCTAGGTTCTCAACTTCCTCATCATCCACGATGTAAACCATCTTTCCTTTCTCTTGGTGGAACATAATGATCAAGTGGTCTCACCATTTCTTTATGTATATGGGTCCATCACTAATATATAGGTTAATATTTAATAATTTGAAATATTTCTATTTCTATTATTAAATATTATAAACCTAGGTGTATGTGTAACCATTTTAGGTTGAAAAGGTGGGCCAGGAGACATACCTACGATCACCTTATATAAAAAGGACTTTAGGTCATCATTTGATATATTTGAGAAATATATCAAGGTGTGTAAATCAAATGATTTGGTTTTACCCTTGGTAAATAGGGTTTTGTCTGGAGGAGGTGATCTTACTAGATGTAAAATAAGTTCTCCATGATAAGTAAAATGTTATTTTCATAGTGGTTTTTACCTATTGGGGTTTTCCACTATAAATATTGTGTCACATGTGTTATTTATTTCCCGTAAGTATTTTTTTATTTACTAATGTTATGATGTAATCTTTATTTAAATATTTATTGTAACATTATGTAATATGTAAGTTGATTAAATACGTATTATTAGAATCCTCAAATTCTAACATGGTATAGTGAGTGAGGTAAATTAAATAAATTAAGATCAAATGTTGTGTATTTTATTTAATTGATTTGTATCAGTTTTTTCAACCAACCCGAAAGTGTATTTAAAGTATCTAGTCCCCTTCTTTTTTTTCCCAATTTATTTTGGCATTACATTTGTGTAATTAAACTCTCGGTAAAATTTTTAGGATTTTCAATTTTAAATCCCTAATTTTTTTTTGGGGGGATATGTAATATGATATGATTCTTACTTTCATTTACATTTTATAAATTATATGGAATTAGTGTTTGTTTGGAGATTGATGTGTGCACAGGTGAAAGGGATTTCAAATATTTACCTGCGTGAAAATCACATACATAAAATGAAAGGATTTATTACTATATGAAATAATTTTCATGTTTTCTATAATTTCAAATGTTTTGCGGGTTAAATATTTTCCAAGGTAAATTCATACCCGTGTTCTTTGGACCCCTCTAAAAGATTCAATTTGAAAAACTAGAGTTTATAGTCAATCTATAACTATATCCTATATAATTTGAAAACTATATTATTATTTTTAACTAAATATATATAATCTAGAATAAGCTTTATATAATAATTTATATAAACATCATATTAAAATTTATATAGTTTTGGAAAAAAACTATATATTAAAAGCCTTTAACCATATTAAAATTACATGGGATTGAGGGAAGAGTCAACAAACCATATTCTAAGCCTAAGTTTAAATCATATATATATATATATATATATATATATATATATATATATATATATATATATATATATATGGTTAGTTTAAATCATTAAAATATAAATTTTATTAGATTTCGTTTATATATGTTTAGAAAAAAACTTTTTTTTTTTTTTTTTAGAAAGTAGGCTTGTGTTTATTGTTTGCCATGAAGGGATTACTTTTTAAATATTAATACTTATTAAATAAAACCTAACATGTGTCCCTAACCATTTATATTATCCATGTAAGGGGGTGGCCCCATTCATTTATATCTTATAGTTTATAAAAACTATATAAATGAACCTATTTAAATATTTTCTTTTATATAAGAGTGGGAGTGGAGAATAAAATGAGATAATATCTCATGTATAAATATGGAACTCTCAAGTATAAATGAAGAATTAAAAAAAAGGGCTACTTTATCCACCGCGGCCTCGTAGCCCACGTGAAGTATGGTAAATATTTATTAAAATATTTGTAGTTATAACCACATAAAAATTCTTACCCTTTTTATTGTTGTTTTAGCTTGTAAGAATTCTATAAAATATTTTGTAATATTTCCATAGTTTTAAATGTGTACAAGGTAAAATTAAGAGTAAATGAAGGGAGATAATAAGGTTCAAATGACCATCATGGTAGGCCAAACATAAGACAATATGATGGTCATTTAAACGTCAAATTTAAGATCGTAGGTTCTAGGAAACTTTCATTGTGTTAAAATTAACGGTCAAATGACCATCACGACAAACTAAAAATAAGCCATTATGACAGTCATTTAGGCGTCAAATTTAAGATGGCCGGATTTTTGTCTACGATAATTTTTTAGAATATTGAAGTTGTTATGCATTCTTAGGGGTCTCTTCTTCACTTCTATATAGTCGAAAATATTTTTTATATAAATATGGGTTATAATGCAGAGCCATTTATATTGCGGTTATTATTTTGATCGTGGGAGGTTAATTAGTATGCATTGTAATGACATAATTAGTTATGATCAAATAGTTTCTTTAGATCTAATTCTATTAAAAGTATTATTTTTATTATCAATAAATATGTATCTAACTCTATGGTATATTGTATATTATAATGGGGTGTGTTTTAAAAGTTTATGAAAACAATGACATCTAACTATTTCTTTCTTGACAAAACCCAAATCATGAATGAAACCAACTACAACATTTGGGTCAAAATAAAATTTATGGCGAAAAATCTCTAGGATGATTATTTCTGGATCTGAGGTTGCTCCCACCGGTTGTCAAGCAATTGTAGATAACATGAATACATTCTTGCAACGAATGCATGAGGCTCTTTCTATGATTCTACATAATATCGAACATACGAAAGAGGTATGGACACAACTAGAATCCATGCATGAAGGATACTTGGTATATCAAGGATAGTAATGAGAGTAAAATAACTGAAGGAATTCAAATAAAAGTTCTGTATATATTTTTGATGATTTCTCTTTTGCATCTTATTTTATATCTCAAAGTTTGAATAATTCAAAACTATGGCATGAAAGGTTATGACATGTTAATTATCGAAGCTTATATGAAATGTCTAGATATAATCTAGTGAAAATTTTACATGTGTTATCTTCTTCTCTTGAAGTTACTTCATTAAATGCTTCTAAATGATGGTTTTGATTATGATTTAGTAAATGGTCATGATGATGTTTTTATGCTATAGATGTTTCTAAAACCCTTATCTTCATAGATAAGAAATTAAATTGGGCTCAATCTATGTTAGAAAGTTGAAATCCTATTAACCTTTAAAAATGACCAAAAGTCATCATATGTACCATGCATTAATTACCTTGTATGAACCTGAGCCGTGAAGTATTATAGGGTCTAGGTGGATATACAAAGTAAAATATAATGCTGATGGTAGTATTAACAAACATAAAGCTAGACTTGTTGCTAGAGGTTTCACTCAGAAACTTGGTATTGATTATGTTGAGACATTTCCTGTAGCTAAAATGAGTACTATTAGGGCCTTATTTGTAATTGCCACTCAATTTGGGTGGAAAATCTATCAAATGGATAAGAAACATGCTTTTTTGAATTGTGATTTAAAAGAAGAACTTTACATGTTTCTACCAAAGGATTTGAAGAAAATGGTAAAAAAAACTACGATTGTAAGTTGAGAAATCCTTGTATGGTTTGAAACAAGCTCTTAGAGCATGGTATATGAAAATTGTTTCCTTCTTTAAGGTGTTCGATTTTGTTAATTATTCTTCTAACAATGATATATTCATTAAGTAATAAGGCTCACATATTATCATTATATGTATATATGTTGATTTGCTTATGTTTGGTGATAATTATAATTTAATTCATAGGATTAAAGAGAAATTGAAATAGTACTTTGAAATGAATGAGTTAGGTCTCTCACATCATGTTATTTGTGAAAAATGGATTCGCAAGAACCGATGTCGAAAAGTGATGCACCACAACGAAGTTGCACTCCGATGGTAACATCAATCCAATGCAATACGCAAGATTCCAATCAATGGAAAAAGATTACAAGTAAGAAGAATGGGTCTGCTCATTCTCATAGATTGAAAAATAGGAAGTACAAATAGGGGTGATGTGTAACCCCCATGCCTAAACATGGAAAGAAACTCAATGACGCCACTGACGCATATGACGTTGGTGACACATATGATGCACTAGAAGAGGAGTTACAATTCCAAATAAGGAATGTAACTCCTAGGACACATTGATGTAAATGACAATGTCAGATTCTATGATAGAATATGACACTTGTCATTTGACTTCCTAAGACCTTTGAATATTGCAAGGTGAGATGACTCACCTAGGTGATGTGGATGATGACTGGATAGTCACACACACCAACACCCACCTTCATCAAAGCTGAGGAAGAGGTCAAGGTAAGTTAGAATAGAAAAAGAAGACTCCCTTAGACAACTAAGAAAGATGTGTCAATGGGGCCTCGATAACTAAAGGCCTGATAAGGAGCCCATGTACAAAAAACATATTTCTGGAAAGAAGAAGAGGAGAAGGAGGACTATATAGCCCGAAGAAGATGGGTGGTTGCAGTAGATCTCACCCCAAGAAGAGACCGCAAGTGAAGAAACTTCACCTCAATGAAGGGCTTGGTGAAAATGTCTGCAACCTGATCAGCTGTCTAAAAATACTATATTTCGATGATGTTTTCATGTATCAGCTCCCATATGAAGTACATATGAATCTCAATGTGCTTCATCTACTGATGCTAAACTAGATTTCTACAAATCGAGATAGTGCTCATGTTATCATAGTAGATAATGGTAGGCCACCGAAAGTGGATGCCAAACTCTGTCAAGATACCATATAACCAAACAACTTCTATGGTAGTGTTAATGGATCCTCTCTATTTTGCTTATATCGATGATATGGCAATGGCGTGTTGCTTCTTGCTGGACCAACTGACAGGACTTGAACCAAGAGTGAAACTATAGCCTGAGGTAGACTTTCGATGATCTAGATCACCAGCCCAATCTGAGTCTATAAATCCAACCAAGTCAATCTCAGTCCCTCCTAAGTAATGAATACCATCTGTGTGAGTGCCAAAACATAGTGAAGGATCCACTTTGTTGCTTTTAAGTGCAACTCATGAGGCTCCTGCATAAATCTGGACATGATCCTGACGGCATATGATAGATCTGGCCAAGTGTGAGTAAGGTAGATCAAGCTTCCCACTAAGGGTACTGTCAACCAAGGGTGAAGAGCAATCAGAAACCAACTTAATCCCAGAAAGAAAATGAGTTGGTGAGGACTTACAGTCAGACATGTGAAACCGAGCAAGCAAATCAAGAGAGTACTTAGGCTACGAGATCATAATTCCCGAGTCAAATTGTGAAATCTGGATCCCAAGAAAGTAATGAAGTAATCCTAAGTCAGACATGGAGAACTTTTTGGCCAAGGAGATCTTCACAGAATCAATGATAGAGGAAGAGCTACTTGTGATCAACAAGTCATCAACATAGAGAACATGAATAAGCATGGAGTCATCCCATCGTAGAATATACACATTTGGGTCAGAGTGACACCGAGTGAACCCTGATGCAAGTAAAAGGATTCCATCTTGGCATACCAATCCCGAGGGGCTTGTTTAAGGCCATAGAGAGACTTCTTTAATTTTCAAATGAGGGATGGATCATGGACATAACCCAGAGGTTATTCTATATAGATCTCCTCCTCTAGGTCCCCATGAAGAAAGGAACTCTTAACGTCCATCTGGTGGACTTCCCATCTATTAGCGGCAGCGATGGAAAGGGTCAGTCGAATGGAAGTCATCTTTGTAACTGGAGCAAAGGTTTCCAAGTAATCAACCCCAGCTACCTAGGAGAAACCCTTAGCTACAAGTCACACTTTATACTTCTCGACTTCTCCATTAGCTCCATACTTTGTTCGATATACCCACCTACACTCGAATGATTTTTCTTCCTTTCGGAAGAAGGGTAAGATCCCAAGTGTCATTCTTTATGAGTGAGGAATACTCCTCATCCATGGCAGAATCCCACTCAGGAATCCGAAGCTTCCTAGAAAGATGGTGGATCAGAAGGAGAGTTGAAGAAGGACTGAGGACCAGTGAAGTTTGAGCGAGTATGTCTCTCATCCAAAGGATCTCCAACTAAATCTCCAAAGACTCAGTAAAGTTTTCCTGGCCCAAAGAGGTTCCGAAGGCTCAGGATCAAAGTTAAAAGATTCTTCACTTGAGTGAGAAGGGACATATTCCTCATCATCACTCTTTGTGAGAATCATAAGACTTAGAAGTTTGAGGATCGGGAGGAGCAGGGAGAGGTGAAAATCGCTCAACAACATCATCATCTGAAGAGTCAAAATCTGAATCAATGGGAAAAATAACCTCAGTGGAAGTTGAAGTCAAGGATGACTCATCAAACTTCACACTCCTCTTAATATAAAGCTCACGGGTGGTAGGGTTCAATAATCGATATCCCTTCATGCCATCAAGATACCCGACAAAGATACAAGGTTTGGATTGTGGATCCAATGCCTTGCATTTCTTTTTGGGAATCCGAGCCATAGCCTTGGATCCGAAGACTCGAAAGTGCTCGACATCAAGCTTGTGTCCAAACCAGGCTTCAAAGGGTGTCATCCCTCTTACTGCCTTGTGTGGAACACGGTTCAAATATAACAAGCACAATTCACTGCTTCAGCCCAATACTGTGGAGGAAGAGATTTCGAGTGAACCATACAAGTAGCCATCTCCTTTAAAGTTTAGTTCTTTCTTTCTGTAACTCCATTTTGGGAAGGGCTGTAAGCAATTGTACGCTGCAAAGCAATCCCATCAGAAGTGTAGAAATCCTCAAACCTATTGCTCACATACTTGCCTCCATTGTCGGTTCGAAGAACCTTGATAGACCTGTTCCACTTGTTTCTCAACAAGAGCCTTAAAGTTTTGAAAATGCTCAAAACTTCAGACTTAAGCTTAAGAAAATATACCCAAGTATAACACGAAAAGTCATCAATGAAGGTTAGTATATATAGAGCTCTAGTAAAAGAAGGAGACGGAAAAGGGCCAAAAATGTCACTATGAACAAGATCCAAGGGACGAGTAGCTCTCTAGGATTTTCCCTTGTCAAATCTTTTTTCAGGGTGTTTTCCAAGGGTACAACCCTCACAAAGACCCTTAGAAAAATTAATTTGGGGTAGTCCATTGACCATTTCATTTTGGCTCAATTGTTCAAGGTAACGATAATTTAGATGCCCAAAATGCTCATGCCATAACTTGCTAACCTCATTTGCATGAGTGAGCAAGGCATTGGGTGTCGAATCAGAAGAGAAGTGGGAAAATGTATACAACCGTGAACGGTGATCTACCTTTCCCTCAGCCACAATGCAATCAGAGTTAAGCTCATGAATAATCACTAAGTTAGGACCAAATTCCACTCGCATTCCTTCACCAAGGTGGGTGATTTGGTAAACCGATAGGAGATTGGTAGAGAGATTGGGAACACTCAACACTTGGTTAAATGTTCCACCTTCTATCTCTACCGATCCACTACCGGAAACCGACACATGAGTGTCATCACCCAATGTGATTTGGGACATGCCACATGGTTCAATTCTAGAGAATTCAACCTCTAAAGAAGCCATGTGGTGCGAGGCACCGGAATCGATAATCCAAGTTGATGATGGAGCTGATCTAGCTATGAGGGCCTTATCTTTCTTCTTTTCATTTTTAGTCTCCTTTGCATTAGAAGACTCACCTTTCTGAGCATTTTGTTTAATGGATTCAAGAACACTTATTTTATTATTCTCAAGTAAATGAGTTAAGTGATCAATTTGTTTCCAAAAACAATGCTGCTCATCATGGCTAGAATTCTTACAATAGGAGCATTTATACTTTTCCTTCTTCGCTTTAGGCTCAGAAGTCGAAGTATGAGTGATGGGCTTAACTGGGGGTTGGTTGGTCTTGGTTTCTTTCTTAGGTTGGTCCTTAGTTTCTTTCTTCTTTTCATTTTTCTTGCCCTTATTTGCCACAAGGGCATGTGACTTGGATTTTAGAGTCCCCATTTGAATGAGTTTGTCCTATTCTCGAATGAGTTGGGATGAAAAAATGTCAAAGGAGGGCATATTCCAAGTACTACCCAAGGCGGCTTTCATGGCATGGAAAGTTGAAACAAAAATAGAGTATTCAAGACCTAACTTAGAAAGAATCAACAAGATCAATTGAGAGTCTTTCTTATCCACTTTACATTCCTTTAGAAGCATTCTAGTGCGAACAAACTTTGAGAAGAAGGCCTATAGGTTTTCAAAGTCACTAGGATTTAACCCTAGTAGTTCGTTCTCCAACTCATGCACTCTCATGTCATCTTGCTTCCCAAACATATCATCGAGCGTTTTCCACACTTGATCGGTGTTGAGGAAGTTTCAATGTATAAGAGCAATTCGGGAGAGATGGACATATAGATAAGACCTAAGGCTTCATCACAACGGGTTGAACCATTTAGATTTTTCAGGTTTATCAAGTAGGTTCAGTCTCTAACCCCATAGTAACTCGGTATAACCCTTTACTTCACGTGAAACCAATATAATTTTAGATTTCCATTCGAAGAAATTAAAAGGTGTGAGCACTAGTACTTTAGAGATATCCATAATGAAGAGATAGAACCAAGAAATGCGAAGGAAGGAGAGAGAAAAGAAACAACCACCCCGAAAAAAATTACACCCCCCGAGTTTGACACTTTATAATTCAAAGGTTGATTATAACTAGATGTGATCGTGTTCTCGAGAACCGCTTTTCACTCACCTTGCAATTAGCGTAATAATGCGCAATAATGTGGAGACAACAATCAAGGTTCGTAGGGCGCAACAGATCGACATTGCAAATAAGCACAAAAAGAGAGAATCGAGAGGGGGAAGAAAGGGCTTTGTGAGAAACACCATCTCACGTCACACAAAAGAATCCCTTTGTCATAATATTGTGATGAGACGTGCTCATAAGTCCACAAGAAAAAAGGGATAGAACAAAGCTCAAGAAAAATGAGTTGAATTAAGCAATACAAAGACACCCCCAGAATGTGGCACTTTATAAAATTAGTGTGTTTACAAAACTAATGATCCCATCATCTAGAGTGCAAAAAAACATGCAACTTTGACTAAAGAAGTGCTCAAAACCGAGCAACAAGTCAAAAGTTATAGCAAAAACCAATTCCCGCAACTGATGAGAAAAAGCCAATAAGCCTTGCAAATGGATTAAAAAGCACCCTAAATGCATGCAAAAGGTGTCGTATGTATGCCTGTTGGAAACGACATGGAATTTGAGATAGGGTTTGTTTGTATTGCGAGGGGGGATTAGCCACCTACCAATCTCGACCTCACCCTTCGTCTTCGGCACTCGACGGAAGGTAAAAAATACAACAAGCCAAAAAACCAAATTTTACAATGCCAATAAAAGGAAATGTTTTTAGCACCTTAAAATATTTAAAAGGTGATAGATTTACTAATAATCAATTTTGAAAAGGTGCTGATATGACCTGACCGAGCGCTTGAGAATGGAATCCCACGTGGCGAGTCCAATGTCGAGCAGGAGTGGGAGAGCCCAAGAGACAGCTAGCATAGTCAGAGGTCAACCAAAAAGACTGAGCCCAATGTCTCAAACGTGGATAGCCCAACAGAGTGGTCAAAGTGTAGAGTGACAAGAAAAAATAGATAATGCAAAGTATAACAAGCCGACATTTGTAGGAGACAACGCCGAAAAATAGTAATGAAGGTTGACGTAGAACCACCATTGGTTTCAACAAAGAAAATGGTGAGTAGACCGGGGGAGCACTAACGGACCAACGGTCAAATGCAGTATAAATCCAAGGAGAACAGTCACTAGAAATAACAAAGAAGATGGCAGAAGCTGGAAATGGCAGAAGGGAGCCCAAGAACGGTTGTTGGGAGCACAAACCAGGTTCCAGCAACAGATCAACCAACCAGAAACAAGCCAAAAACAAGCTAAACAAGACTGTAAAACCAGCAGAAGATCAACCATGTGAGGGTGCTGAAATAACAACCTGCGGATTCAAGTGCAAGACTATCCACGTAGAGCCAAAGATTTTTTTTTAAGGTAGGGTTTGAATGTAAAAGGCACGAGTCAGATGAAAGTGCTCACAGGCAAAAACGACCACAAGGGAGCAAGACAATGCAGGTGGAGACACGTAAATCATGAGTCGAGGTTGCAACAAGGCACGAGAAACGAACCAGCACGAGATGCCCGAGACCAATGAAGCCAATGCAAGGAACCAAGCAAAAATGAGTTTTCTTTTACCCTGCAGGATCTGAATCTGAACACAACCAGCAAGTAACACAAAACAACCCAGAAAAAATAGCCACAAAGATCTAGAAATATGTAATTATGAACTCAGCTGATAATGCAAACCAACCAAATACCTTAACTTGCAACTGCTGAAACCTCAATATGAGGTGAGAAATAATTCCAAAATGATAATAAAAAAACTTGCACATGAGGAAATGAGAAGAAACCAGAAGTAATAAACAACTGAGAAACAAAGAGTGCACATTTACCAAAACCAGCTCTGATACCATGAAAGAGGGATTTGTGAGAACCGATGTTGAAAAGTGATGCACCACAATGAAGTTGCACTTCGATGGTAACGTCAAGCCAATGCAATACGCAAGATTTGAATCAATGGAAAGAATATTGCAAGTAAGAAGAATGGGTCTTCTCATTCTCATAGATTGAAAAATAGGAAGTACAAATAGGGGTGTTGTGTAACCCCCATGCCTAAACATGGAAAGAAACTCAATGATGCCACTAACACATATGATGTTGACTGACACATATGACACCACTAGAATAGGAGTTACAATTCCAAATAAGGAATGTAACTCCTATGACGAATTGACGCAAAATGACATGTCGATTCTATGACAGAATCCGACACTTGTCATTTGACTTCCTAAGACCTATGACTCTCACAAGGTGAGATGACTCAATTAGTTGATGTGTATGATGACTGACAAATCACACAAACCAACAATTTGTATGATCGTATTTCATTCTATTGTTATTTTACAAAATATAATATGCAACCATTGTATTGAAAAAGTTTCTTATGATTGATTGTAAACCATTTTATACTTCAATAGAAGTTGGAATAAATATTGATCCTAAATTTACATATGAAAAGGTTGATCTTATTTTATATACGTTGTTAGTTGATAGTTTGATTTATCTAACTATAACTAGATCATATATTTCCTATACAGTAGGAATTACTTCAAGGTTTATGTAGGAACCTTTTTTAGAGATCATTGGAATCTTGTAAAAATAATTTTTAGATATTTGAAAGGAACAATCAATTATGGGTTGCATTATAATAAGAATGAAAATACTATCTTATATAGATTTTGTGATTCTAACCATATTGATGTTGTGTTATAAAATATACTAGATATGTGTTCAATTTTTTTGGTGTAGGAACCATTACTTGGAACAAAAATACAATCAACAGTCTCCATTTCTTCTACTTGAGGTAGATAAGTACAATGGAAGAAGTAAAGAAGCCATGTGGCTGCAATGGTTGTTGGTAGAGATACACATGTAAGCTAAATGAAGTATTTCTCTTCTATGTGGTGGTCAAAGTTGTATTACTCTTGATTAAGAATCTAGTTCAACATCAGAGGACAAAGAACATTGAGATACATATACGCTTCACCCGTGAGAAGGTGCAAAGTGATGAGATAAATCTCAAGTTCATGTTGACTGAAGAGTAGGTTGCTTGACATCTTCACAAAGTCCCTGAGTGCTGCAAAGTTTTGTCACTTTCGTGAAAATATTGGATTGTCGGAGTTGTCATTGAGGGGGAGTGTGCATGAAAATGTCACCTCCTAATGGAACTTGGTTTTTGTAAAATACCTTTGGACATATGTAAAAGACCTTCAGGAAAGTGTAAAAATACCTTCGGGCATGTATACCTCCTCAAATTCTTTTTAGAAAGAAGTGTAGAAAGATCTTAAAGGCGGTCTTCAATAAACTCTTTAGTGCTATTGATTTTACTGGTAAACATCCAAGACATAAGCATATTGTTAAGAAGGTCCTTGGTCAGTAAAAGGATCCTATATGCTTGGGTTCAATAACCTATTATGAGAACTTGTGAGAACATATAAAACTCATAAATCATACTTAGCTACCGATGATGGAATGATCTTTGGGATTATAAATCCTTTTGTACCAAAAATTAAATTGAGTATGATGAAGGTGTTATAATTCCTTCAACTCGATATGATAGCCTAAAACCTTTATGCTTTAAGGAATGTAAATCATGTACTCGTACCATGGGAAGATAATCTATTAGCATATGTTATGTTATCCCACCCACTACAGAAGGGGGAGTGTTGGAACATAATGATTAAGTGATCTCGCCAACCCTTAATGTATATGGGTCCATCACTAATATATAGGTTAATATTTAATAATTTGAAATATTTTTAATTTTATTATTGAATATGCTAACCTAGGTATAATTTAGGTTAAATATTTAATATCATGAAATGATTATATTTCTAATATTAAATATTATAAACCTAGGTTTATGTGTCAACCATTTTAGGTTGAAAAGGTGGGTTAGGATATATACCGATCACCTTATATAAAAAAGAATTTAGGTCCTCATTTGATATATTTAGGAAATATATCAAAGGTGTGCAAATCAAGTGATTTGGTTTTACCCTCGTAAATAGGGTTTCAAAGGAGGAGGTGATATTACCGGATGTAAAATAATTTCTCTCAAGTAAAAGGTTATTTTCGAGTGGTTTTTACCCTATTGGGGTTTTCCACTATAAATATTGTGTCACCCGTGTTATTTAATTCCCGTGAGTATTTCTTTTTTACTGATGTTATGATGTAATATTTATTTAAATATTTATCAGAACATTATGTATTATGTAAGTTGATTAAATACGTATTTATTAGAATCCTCGAATTCTAACACTAAGTGAAAACAACTTGCCGAGCTATGTATTGAGAAGAGCTTGATTTGGTTTCATTAAGTTGGCTCGGTCAAAATTTACCTTGGCGATCTCGACACAAGTAGATTGAGTGTATGTGGTAGATGATGCACAATTCGAAGTTAGCCATTATAGCTTAGTCTGGATCCATCGAGGCTCACAGAGAAATGAGAAACTAAGATTATC
The DNA here is from genome assembly GCA_018340775.1 of Taxus wallichiana var. yunnanensis. Classification (NCBI taxonomy): domain Eukaryota; kingdom Viridiplantae; phylum Streptophyta; class Pinopsida; order Cupressales; family Taxaceae; genus Taxus; species Taxus wallichiana. The sequence goes on along the minus strand of CM031236.1, from coordinate 27,172,003 downwards.
GAGTTCTTTCAGTCGTATATGGTATAGCTCAAAGCACGAATTACATCGTGAGGTTGAATAGCCTGATTAAATGGAGACCCGAGCTAAGGTAAATATGATCTGTATCAATTTGTAGGAAAAATGAGCTTGGGTCGAGTTCAAATCATGTCGCTAAGACCCTGACTGGGCATATCACTGCAGAAAAGGATTTTGAGCTTGTGAGGACAAGGCAACGAAGAGGTTCATGATTAGCTCTGTGTATAGCTTGGTTAGGTGTATCTTGTCACATGGATGGTTAGTTCAAGGTTTGGTTTGAGAGCTTAGCTCGACATCATGGTGGGAGAAGCTCAGAAGATAGAAGCTTAGTTTAGAGCTAGGCAGAGAGTTGATTACCAAACATTGACCATTCATTGAGCTAGTTGGCGGTGATCTTGGCTCATCATGGTGTGTTAACTCGAGGCATGTAAAGAACAATAACTCATGTAGATTGGCTCACCAAATATAATTATGGACTCTAGGCAAGGGGTCGCTCGTATTAGCGAAATAGAGATCAAAATGGTGAACTCACTAGAATTATGGAGTGGCTCAGGGGACTCTAGAAAGTGATCCTTCAATCTCGGTGTAATGTTGCAGGTTTGATTGAGAGGAATAGATCAATCAGAAAATAGAGATGGATTTGATAGATGAATGAGCTTGAGAGGAGAAATTAGGTGAAACCAAGTTCTATGAATTTATCGACAACGTGAATAGAGCTCGACGACATCGACACTACTGGTTGCGAGCCCGAAAAGAGCATTGGTGATCCATCATGAAGTTCAATGGACAGGATCCTAAGTTGACCAAGTATAAGGATGAGCTTAGCGTTTGGAGCTTGAGCTTACATTTGAAAAAGAGTGGCTCGGGTGCAAGCTTGAGCAATAAATGGTTAGTCGATTGTCAGGTGTTTTGGAAAATTGCAGAGGGATCCAAGATGAGCCAATCTAAGGAAGAAATCATAATCGAGTGTGACTAGGCATGACTCGTCATCCGGATGCTTTGGTTGATCGGGTAGAAAACGTGATGAGATAGTAGAAGTGGATCGAGATGAGAATTTTGGAATCGGGTATTACCATTTCAGATTTTTCTTTGATTTTTTTGTTTTGGACAATTCCATTTCGGGATTTCGATTTTTTGTTTTAGAAATGTTGGGAGACCTAAATATCTCCAAAGCCTGAAATTTAGAGTTTCAGGTTTTTAGGATTCAGAGATTATGTGTTTCAAGATTCGAGAAATTGAGGTTTGAAAATCGAGATCCGAGTTGATCGTCGTGTCGGAGGAGTTCAATCTTTCAAAAGCTAGGAGTTAGCCCGAGTCACTTAGCAAAAAAATAAGGGCTCATGATTTAAATACAATATGTGACGAGGCCAAATCATAGAGTGGGGAGGAAATCAAGGAATTCATCATGATTTATTCCCGAGTCTTCGCCAAGTCGATGGTGAGGAACTCAAGACATTGAGGAGTTTTCCAAGAAGAAGAGTGTTCAACTCAATGCGATGGAACTCGATAGTTGGAGTCGGATATGTTTGGAGCTCGGCATCATGAAGTGAGATTGGTGTATGGTTAGAGCTTGATGTGGAGCTTGGCGGTGGTCAACGTGAGGACTATACTATGGAGCTCGACAGGGAGGATTCAACACAGGAGATCATGTGAAGTTGTTTCATTTCGGTAGGAAGATCTCGTATTCGGATATGTGAGAGGTTGCATCATCAATGGAGAGTTGGTGACTTCGGCACAAATCTCGATGACTTCATGAAGGGGATCAATGTGAAATAGAAGGAGCTTGACTCGAAATTTGCAGGTGGATGAAGGATTGAATGCAAGCTCGCTTTCGTGAGTCAAATTGCAAGTCGACATGGAGTCATGAAGGAGATCGGTGTTGATCTATCAATGATAAAAGAGAGAGCTCTAATCTCATTGATCTCACCGAGTTTACATGATTCTATGATGTCGGAGTGAAAGAAAAGAGTGATTTGAGCACGTAGGCAGGCCAAGGAATGATGTCGATCTTGTCATGAATAAGTAAACTTAGTTGATGAACACGTGATGGAGCTCGTGGAAAAATCATGCATGCACTCTCGGAACTCAGATGACATACCGAGAGAGATCTCATTTGGGGAACTCGGTGTTAGGATCTCAACTCGAATTTATAGTGATAAAGAGCTTGGACTGACTTGGTGAGTTGGCTCGGTGAGCCAACCACCGAGTTGGGCCATTTTTGGGTTTTTTCCCATCATCACAAACTAGTCAACATGGGGCCCACTAATAATTTATTTAATTTAATATTTTATTGAAATATTTTAAATAATAATATTTATTATTATTATTTAAATATTATTTTAATTAATTAAGAAGACTATGTCAACAAGCAATCAAGGATGCATGATGGAACTTGCTCATGGTTTAACCAAATGTAATAAATGATACATCATGTGCCTTCCATTTAGGAATGTAATTATGACTCCTTTTCCTCTTCTCTCTCAAATTCTTCTATAAATGTAAATTGGAAGTTCATTCCAGGATATACGATAGAACAAGTAAGTCCCAACAAGTGAGTTCCAACAGGTCATATAAGTTGGACCAGCTTCCAAGTTTCCCCTCTCTTCGCAAGCTGAGATGTTGTGATTTGTAGGCTTTCAAGCCTTTCTTCTAAAATTGTAATGGCAGCTTATGCCCTTTTCCCCTGATGTAATGATGCACTTTGTGAAAGTGCTTGAAGTAATGAGAATTATGCTTTGTGATCATATGAATGTCCTTCCATGATTTTCCTGCTTCTATTTGCCTCTCTCATGTTTTTAGGTGCATAGTGCAAGTTTTGGTTTCCATTGCAGGTTCATGGAATTCTGTGCTTATCAAGTGGTGAAATATTGCATGCAGTTGAGTTGTGGTGCTTGTTCACCCTTTTCAAGTTCATCCTTTTCCACTGGGAGATTGGTAGCTTATTGTCTGATTGATTTTAACAAAGGAACACATGCTTCCATTCTAGTGGTATTTTATACCCTTTCCAAGTTGCAATAGGTGAAGGTGGCCAATGATGCAAGCATCCTACCCACATTAACCCTTCTAGAGGTTAAACATCCCTTTTATTGTTTCATCACCACTTCTAGTTTAGGTTTTATTTCATTCTATTTTTCTCTCCCTAATCCCATGAAATGTTAGCATAAGACTAGTTAGCCATATTTTCTTGCATTAGAATTAGTGTTGTGTTTAGTTTAGGAAGAGGAAGTCGGCCATCTCCAGAGGTTCACCTCAAGCCCAAGTCTCATAGCTTAAGAGACGATCCCATGTGTCTCAATCACACCGAATGTCGTAATTCATTTTTAAGCCATTCAGGGGGTGCAGTGATTTGGTGACAATGGTATATACTAACATATCTCTTCTCTTAATTTGATCTATCCAATATGTTTCCATGGCTTTCAAAAATACAGGAAGATATTTTGCCCTGTATACCAATGTATTGTGCTACCTATTTGTTGAACTGAACGAAGTCGATTCTTGCACACAACCATGCTTTTCACCTCGTGCCCTACTAGTTCATATGTACCATGAGACCAATTATCACAAGCAATACTCATAGTATCACTAATAGAATGAGAATCCTCCCACTGTAGGATGCCTTCTTTTGATGGCTCATTAACCTTTGTGTCCTAAATAGCACGTACATAAATTCGGTTTAAGTCTAGCTCAATTAGAGGCTTAACATATGGTGTAGACTTCCCATATGTTGATCATAACTCTTTCCTCCTTGTTCTAAAAATGATATACCCCTTATTGAATCTTAAGTTAGCATTATTCGCATAACTCTAAGGGCGTCCCAAGAAAGGCTAGAAAATTTTCTCGCATCTGTAAGTGCTAATACCTCAAAATCCCCAAAGTGAACTTGGCCCCTTATATAGTTATAAATGCATCCTTCAAAACTCCTATGAGGGTGGCCTTAGTCCTGTTTTCCATAAACAACACATTGGATGATGGTTGTGATGGAGGCCTCCCCATCTGTACCCATGCATCTAATGTAAGCACATTTACTTTCGCACATGTATCAATCAAAATATTGCTCAATAACCATCCATCCACAACAACTTTCGAGTAATTTCCTTTTCATAGTCAATGCTATTAGGGAAGATTTTCATGTAGTTACTATCATCTGGTCTCAATACTGCTTGCGCCGCAGTGTTCCCTTTTAACCAACTTCCTAATAGTGGGATGATGTTCTCCTGGCACAACATTTTACACACTTCTCTCAGATCATCAATATTGGTTTGAAATATCTCGATGCTTTCTTCTACTCCTCTAGGTAGTCTTGTATCTCGCCCGAAGATTTCGAGCACCTCTATGGTATCCCGATAAACTTCCTTCCGATGAGTAAGATCTGGGTACCTTGCATGTAAAACCTCCTCCTTGGTGATTTTAGGCTTTTGGTATGATGCCTCTCTTACACGTGCTTTGCTTCAATGCGTGTGGTAATCTTTACAATCAAGGCCTCGTGTTTTGTGCTATCTTGGGCATCCACCGATTTTCCTCCACATGCTAGATCCTAACCATCCCCACACCTTTGTTTTCTTGATTATGCTGCTTACTCAAATGATCATATAAGTCCATACACTCTTCATAGCTCCACCGATGAAATTCACGCCTATAGTGGTGGTCATGAGATCTCGCACATATAACATGTTCCACGAGGGAACTCACCTCTTCCTCCACCACGGCCTCATCCTCCATATCCACCTTGATATCCATGTCCTCTTCCATGACCTCCTTCAAAATGCCCCTCATTTCTATCATAGCACATTTGATTATGATCCCAATCCTAGTGCACATTATTACCCTTAGGATTATCTGTTATACTTATCTGTCATACCCCAATGTCTATAGCATCCTAGATCTGACCAATCAACTGATAATCCTTAGTATCACGGGTCATGGACCTTAAAATTTTGCAAAAGCTAGATACATTCTTCCTTATCACATGTTGTAACAAAGGACAGGGAATAACATCATGATTCAAATGACAGATCTCATAGTCCAACAATATTGAGCGTACTATTTTGCAAGGACAACTATCCTTGGTGTGACCTTCTACTTCACAATTTGTACACCAAATTCCTGAGCATGTTTCATGGGTTGAATTCACTGATAGCTTCTCTAACTACTTTTCCATAGCTGCAATTTGTGTCTCTAAGAATGGACTAACTCTAGTGTCAATGCTCCCAACTACCTCAGCACGCAAAGATGCTTCCAAAGGCTGTGCATGGATTAGTGTATATCTTATGTGACAACTCCCTTCTAAATGGTGTAATCAATCCTCCAAACAAACATTGTGCATGTTGGCTTGCATGAATATCATAAGATAGCTTAGATATAAGTGTCTTAAAATGGGCATCATACTCACGTACACTCTCAGTAGTGCCCTGCTTGATATCTTTGAGTGTGCTAATACTTTTCTACTCAAATTTAGGGATATGGAACTCTTTCAAGAAAGTATCCTTCAATGTTGCATAATCCACAAAAGTTTGATCAAGGTCAAACTTCCTATACCATTTATGTGCTCATCCCTATAATGTAGTAGCAAATTTACTTCCCTTACGCTCAATAGCCATGATCCCTTTAGCGTGCCATAGGATCTCACACATATGCACATGTTTGGTAGCATCCTTTATGCCTCTGTACTATGGAAGATGAAGAGAAATCTCCATATAAATGTTCTATGGTCATTGTGGACCTTCACCACCGATCCGAACCTCCTATGTTTCCTCCGCCCCTAGAACCACTAGATCCACCGAACTAGAACCACCTATACCTCCCGATCCTCACCTATATCTGAAGTAGGACCTATAGATGTACTTCCTATGCTCCGACAAAGGGTACTATACTTGAACCCAAATAGTCCGTGAGGTAGTTCCACTTCTAGAGGTGAACCAGACATTTGGTGCACTTACATTCTGTCATAAATGATGCACCTGAAAATGTTCCTCCAAATATCATTAAAGTCATTTATCCTGCCATCAATGTACTTGCTCCCTGACTTACTCCTACTCTCTTACTTCCCAAGTTAGCTTGTTGGTTATTTGTCATACTAGATATTGGAAAACCAAGCGTAAGGGCTAGGTCACTAGGTGGATTAAGATGCACGCCCGTGGCTCGTAGTCTCTCGCTGGGCATACTTTTGTGTGAGGCCAAGGGGGATCTGTCATATTTTTTCCAAGATGGGGAGTTCCCGATGCTCGGTTCCATGTCTTCCACATGAGATTTAAATCCTTTACAAGCCATCTCTTGCCTCAACTCCATACTTTCTGCAATGGAACATTGATTCTCTATATCCTATCACGCGCCTCATTATACTTAAGCCGCCTCTCCTCTCTCTCTTCCTCTCTACCACTAGGTATGCCATCTTTTACCAAACTTGTTCCTATCCTTGCACATGGTGAAGTTTAATTAGCCATCGTTTTAATCTCTACATTCAAAGCTACCATCTAGATCTTAATCTCTAGGAGAATTCCTTGCAGATATGTTCCGCTAGATACCACAAAAACTAGAATTCAGATACCTCCGGAAAGAATACGTTGAAATTGAATATTCTAGAATATAACCATTTAGGGGTAAGTGCACCAAGATGGTGGATAATTAAGTGGACATAAAAACCCGAAATTTAGGTACCGTGAGCATGGTTTATAAACCGCACTCGTGGTTTTTAAACCGTGCTTGCGCAACTATTTTTATAGGCTCGGTGATTTTTGAACATAAAAACGTGATCATGTTTTTCAAACTACGAGTGCAGTTTAAATCCACGCTCGTAGTTTCAAACCACGATTGCGGTCCTCTGAGATAAAAAATACAGACCCGCGACTCCTCATTTTCCCTCATTTTCCCTTTCCAACTGTGATTTCTCCTACACCTTTGGCACTCACACTTTGAATACCCCTAAAAATTACTCTTTGGACTTTTGGATCACGATAGTTTCAACCATGCCACCAAGACAAAGAGGTAAGCCCTCGATTTTGATCAATTTGTTTGCATTTTAAGTTTTTTTTTGTGATTTTCATGGGTTTTTCAATTTTTTATTTATGTATACAATTTTTTTCTTTTTTCAGTTGCTCGGCAAGCTCGTAATCCTATAAACCATCAAAATATTCCTTAAAACCCTCTAAACAATCCTCAAAACCCTCCAAACATTCCGCAAAACCCTCCTCCAAACATAGATCCGCCTCCTCCGGCTCCTTCTCGTCCCCATGAAACCAACAACAACACAAGTGATATCATTGGAAAAATATGAAAAAATAAAATTGACATTGAGAACCTTATTCGAATATAAGGCAAAATCATGCCACAAATTCATCCCGCATGACTTTAGCCAACACATCGCAAACATTGATTGGAAAAGTTGACTCTGCAACCAACTAAATAGACAGATGGAATATCTTTAGAGGTGATTGTAGGCAGTGGTATGCAAATAAATTATCCTATGCAACCGTAAAAGATAAAAAAATTATAAAAGACCACATTTGTGCATTATTTACTGACCCAAGAACCAATGTGCCCCCCCGTAGTTACTTACAAATAGTTCCCAATCCATTGGTGCCACGATGACTGAATCAACAATTTTTGGGACCGATGGTGGATGGTTTTTTATTATCCACCATGCAATAACAATGAGGTTCCCCTCTATTTTTTGAAGAAATTATATTGCGAGTTCGTGCTTAATGAGGTCCCAAATTATTTTGACTTTTTTAATTTTTTTGGGAAAGGTGGTGGCTCTGCACAGAGTAGACCTGTACACACGTAGGTCAACCAACGATTCCCGATGCCCCAAAACCCCCACTCGCTTTCATTTATCCCTCCCTACAGGAAGGAGGTTGTGGAGATTGACACACTACATGCATTGAGGGAGCTCACTGACACTCTGACCTAGCATAGTGACCATATTGCATTTGGTGATGTTGGTGGAGGAGCCGTTCTAGCACACCACACCACTATGGATCATGTGGTGTCGTATGCACTACGAGCGAAGCATCATTTGCTGGATCACATGCTTTTTTTTCTCTTGATGATATGATGGCGTATGTGTTTAGAACTCGGTGCAATGGATCTTGGTCTTTCACAGGTAAATGTTAAATAAATATTTACTATATATATACAATAGTTTAATTCATGTTTGAGATTTTAATATATATGTATTTCATTGTATGTTATGCACATACATGTAAAAACTAATTTTTTATTTTATTTTAAATAGAAAGAGCTAGTGAAGGAAACATATGGTGTCGACATGCTAGCTACTGCAATTGGGCATGTTACAAACGTAAGTTTCAAGTTGTACTTAAATTTCAAATTTCATTTGATTGTGCACTTTTATTATTATAATGTTTCACTTGTACATGTACATATTAATATATGTTTGTCTTTTATATGTGTAGAAGCCTAATGGGTCATTATCTCGCTCTAGAACCGAGGCTATTGACATGCCCGATGTGACTTTTACACAGTTAGTTTCTCTTTACACTTTGGTTCTAATTGTGGAAGTTCACGTGGATTATGCTTTGGCTCTGTTATGTGGTAGTCATGTAGATTAATATTGATTTGTACATGTTTTTTGTATAGCTTATGATTGCCAGAGAGACTCCTCCATATATGCAGATCATGAGGTTGTTGTAGATACTGCTATAAGCATCTCTAGATCCACTAACCGAGGTACAATTTTTCAAAATTTTCAAATTTATTTAGGAATTATTTCTTATTACTTAAATCTATAATATCAAATTTTGTACATGAAATATTTAATTTGAAATTTAATTATTTGTATGTAGTTTATCTCTCATGAGTCTACCGTGTGTCCCCGCTACAATGCGTCAACGACAAACCGATAGGGATCATGACATTATGGTAAGATTTCACATGCATTTTAACTAAATTCTAAGTTTCTAAATTTTGAATGTATTTTAAAAATATGGGTGTTAAAAAATTGTTGTTTATGAATGTGCAGGTTAGGTTGCAGTAGTCCCGCTTAGAGACACCTAGGACCACACGGATGAAATCCATAGAGGCATCTCCCTCCACTACATCCCCAAGTTGTGGACATGCTTCTTCTAGCAGGGTAGAAGAGAGGGAAGATGTTTCATGATTAGATTCTTAGGACATGGATGTACATAGATATATATATATATATATATATATATATATATATATATATATATCAAATAATGGTCCTAGTTCATGATTCTTCATAGGACATCAGTATATATAGCCTTATGTGACCGCATGTGGTCTTATATGTATGACACACTTGGTTCGAGATGTACACATGTTATGAAATTATATTTTCAGAGACGTGTGTTCAACACAATTAGTTTGATACATTATATATCCATGTGTTGGTTTTCATAACGATATTACTTCTATGTTTGATTTGAATTCATTGCACATGATATCTTTCTATGTATGTATATTCTATGTATATTAATTCTATATTTATGTTTGATTTAAAATTTAAAAATTATGGTGGAACATATATGAATATAATGTTACTATGGTGCAACATTACATGGTAAAATTGTTAAGAAATTAAGGGATGCATATATATTCCTCCATCAACAAGGGCAACTTATCATTTTTCTCTTAAGTCATGAAAAATATTTGATACCTTGAATCTTGAAATAAGATGTCTTCCTCGGGTCATTTGGTTTTTGAACCGTGTATTTAATTTTATTTATTAGAAGGATATTATTCATTTTGTACCATTGATGAGTATGGTGGTGTATGACCAATCCATCAATCGGTCAGGGAAGTTAGGGATCAACCTGTAGCTATTGTAGTTGAATCAACAATTAAATGATATAGAACTGTTGTTGTAGTTGTAGTCGAATCAATAGTCATATCGAGAGTCATGTTCCTCTTTGCTTTATTTCAGGATTTTTCTCATTCTTCTTTGGCACTTGCAGTAGATATTGGAGGTATCTGACCCCTAAAAAGGATTGGGGTTTTGAATCCCTAGGGAATACCTTTTCTTAATACACTTATTCTCCTTTTCCGGAGCAGTCATAACTCGGGTTCATCATGCTATACTCGTGGGGAAGATGTTGAACTCTGTATATATAGAGGGGGATGATTTGATCTGAAAATTATAGATAGGGGAAGCTAATATGACCTGACATATTCTATTTGTTTTTTTGAGACAATCTGATCTTAGGGGCAAGGAAAACCAAGGGGGCTATCTAGATCTAGGGGGAATATTTAGATGTCGGTGGGCCCATGCCCATATAGAGAGAGGGAGGTAAAGATATGCATATTATAAATTTGACTAAAAACTGCTCATTTTGAGAGGACTCTCTATAGTTGGTAGTTTAGGAAGGGCAGACTCTCTGTAGTTAGTAGTTCTCTTCTGGGCCATCTGATTTGTATAGGGTAAAGTAAAGATAGGGAGATGAATCGAGTGAACCAACCAACTTTATATAAGTGAGAGAGGGCAGAGCCAAGTATGAGTATAGATAGATTGTTGAAAAAGTTGTAATTGTTGAAAAAGTTGAAAAATTTGTAATTGTTGAAAAAGTTAAAAAAAATTGTAATTGTTGAAAAAGTTGTAATTGTTAAAATTTTTGAAAATGGTGGGTCATGGCATTAAACCAACCGTGTAGACACATCCGGGTGGCTAGGTGAATGCTAGAGGAGGTTTCGTTTCAAAGGCGCGATAACGTCGTTGATTCCAGTTACCTCGTTCAGCAGAGTCCCTTAAGAGCCTTGAGACCAAAAAATTGTTCAACTTCAATGGCTAACTATGCACACTCTATGGCACTTAGATATGTCTCGTCCTAATCCTTAACCTTGGTAGAGATACCCTCTATAATATCCTATCTCAGTTTTTCCTTCTCCAATCGGTGCTTTTGTTGCCTATTGTTTGTAAATACGCCAAATAGTGTAGTTTGAGATAGTGTAAGGCTGTCAAACGGTATATTTTGTAAACGGTGGGTCATTTCACCAAATTGACTACATAGAAATGTCTGGGTCACTAGGTAAACACTAGAATAGGTGTCTTTTAGGTGCGCAACAACGTCGTTGCTTCCAGACTACCTCGTTCGGGTGGAGTCCCTCAAGAGCCCTGAGACCAAAAAATCATTCAACTTCGATGGGTGACTACATGTACTCCGTGGCACCTAGAGACATATCGTATGATCCCAAACCTTGGCATATAGACCCTATACAATATCCTATCTCGGTTTTCTCCTTCTCCAATTGGTGCTCTTGCTGCCCTATTGTTTACAAACACGCTAAATATTATAGTTTAAGACAAAAAAGGTCATTAAACGGTATATTTTGTAAACAGTGGGTCGTCGCACCAAACCGACTATGCAGACATGTATAGGTGGCCAGTGAACTCTAGAGGAGGCATTTTTTTAGTGCACAACAATGTCGTTGCTTTGGGCTACCTCGCTCGGCAAAGTCCCTCAAGAGCCACGAGACCAAAAATCCTTCAACTTCGACAGTGAATACGCAGACTCCGTGGCACCTAAGAACAAATCATCTAATCTTACACCTTAGTGTAGGGACCCTCTACAATATCCCGTCTTGGTTTTTACGTTCTCCAATCGGTACTCTCGCCACCTTGTTGTTTGCAAAAGCACCGAATAGTGTAATTTGAGACAAACAGTAAGGCTGTTAAACGGTATATTTTGTAAATGGTGGATCATGGCACCAAACTGACTATGCAGACACATCTAGGTGGCTAGGTAAACGCTAGAGGAGGCATCATTTTGGTGCACAACAATGTCGTTGCTTCCGAGCTACCTCATTCGGTGGAGCCCTCAAGAACCCCGAGATCAAAAAATTGTTCAACTTTGACGAGTGACTACACGCACTCTGGGTAACCTAGAGACATATCGTCTAATCCTACACCTTGGTGTAGGGACCCTCTACAATATCCTGGCTCAGTTTTTTCCTTCTCTAATCGGTGTTCTCGCTGCCCTATTGTTTGCAAACACATTGAATAGTGTAGTTTAAGACAGTGTAAGGCTGTCAAACGGTATATTTTGTAAATGGTGGGTCGTTACACCAAACCAACTACACAAACACATCTTGATGGCTAGGTGAATGCTAGAGGATGTTTTTTTTTGATGCATGACAATTTCATTTCTTCCAAGCTACCTTGTTCGGGCGTAGTCCGTTAAGAGCCCTAAGACCAAAAATAATTCAACTTTGATAGGTGACTACACGCACTCCGTGGCACCTAGAGACATCTTGTTTGATCCTACACCTCAATGTAGGGACCCTCTACAATAGCCTATCTCAGTTTTTTCCTTCTCTAATCGGTGCTCTCGCTGCCCTATTGTTTGCAAATGTGTCAAATAGTGCAGTTTGAGACAGTGTAAGGTCATTTGCCAAACGGTATATTTTACAAATGGTGGGTCATGGCACCGAACCGACTATGCTTGACACATTTTAGGTGGCTAGGTGAACACAAGAGGAGGCATCATTTTGGTGCGTGACAATGTCATTGTTTTTAGGCTACCTTGTTCAGCAGAGTCCTCAAGAGCCCTCAAAGCTACCCTATTGTTTGAAAACGCACATAATAATGTAGTTTGAGACAATGTAAGGTTGTCAAACATTATATTTTGCAAACAGTGGGTTATGGCACCAAACCAACTGTACGCACGCGTAGGGATGGTCTTGTAAACATTTGGGAGGTGTCATTTTGGTTCTCTAAGCTCCAGTCCTTCGCTACCTCCTTCAAGCCAAGAACCCCCTCCACAAGTACATAAATCATTGTTAATTGCTTCTCTTCTCTTGTAAAAAATGAAAGCTTCTCTTAGCTTAGAGAATTTATAATTCTCTACTAACAAAGCAACCACATGAAGGTGGAATCCTTTCTAACACCACTAATCGCATATAAAAGTGTTATTCAAAGAAATTTAAGTTTCAAATCAAAACTATACTAGATATATACAAAATACACAAATTTAATAAAATATATGAACTTAAATTTATCTAACAAATTTATATATACCAAAGAAAATATATATACTAGACATGAGCATTGTAAATTCATTCCAATGAACCATCAGGATCGATCTACTCTTAATAGCGGAAAGGATTCCTTCATGATCTCGACTCTCGAACCTTCCAAAGAATCTTGTTATTAGGCCGACCTCGATATCTATACGCTTGAATATTTGTCGCTAGAACTATATGTGAATATAAGAGTATTTTCTTGTGTGTCTCAAAGTCTTCAAACACCCAAACAGAGGAGTTTTTTAATGGATATCATCGAAGCCAAGTTCTAGTAACTACCACTGACCCTATAGGGTACTCAATATCTTCACCATTTATAACAAGAGAAGAAGACTTCTTTCTTTCCTCGATGCAACAACATAAGAAATAGTTTGTTCCTTCTTCATTTTCTTCTATCACAATAACTACAAACACATGTCCTACAAAAAAAAGGTTTCAACTCAAATTTAAATTGTACGTATTAAAATTTCAATGGACAAATCAATACAAAAATTGTAAATAACCATAAATATCTTATCGCACCAAAATCAAAATTTCGTCAAAGTCCTTGGATGTTTCAACTTCATCTACAGAAACAAGTCATAATGCTTATGGAGGTTGATAACTAGCAAGCAAAGTTAGAGGCCTACAAATCTATCCATCGACTCATTCTTGTGAATCACACTTAGTAGTGACAAATTCGATACAAGATGCATAAAAATATGTCAACTTTCTTGTCCATGTGGCCCACGAAGTAGTGTCTCGAGCTATAAAATGACTGCATATCACTAGATCCATTGAATGTCATATAATCCTCATAGTTGGCAATTTGTTGTTCCTCTATCAACAAAAATATCTCGCAACCATGGGAATTTTTTGAGAACCTCGGGTCATGTTGTCAATACACCATTAAATTATGCTCTTTGCATCTTTTAATTTAGCACCATATTTGTACTTCAACTCTTCTCTTGCAAGAGCTCTTTTCACACATGCCCCCGCACCATCATGCTCTTCTTTTCCATGTCCACCTCTGTGAAATTCCAAATATGTTGCACACCCATCTTGACAGAATCCTTCTCATCCAATAAAACATTCGTGCATTCTTAAACCGAGACGTCCCAATTATGTGACCATATATAATGTTATTTGAAGTGGATGTCCCTATCGGACAAGTTTTCATAAAATAACTGGAAACACCCTTACAAAAATTCAATAGAAAGAGTATGATCATCGGTGATATAAAAGTGGTACTAACTTACAAAAATTTGATCATTATTTGTCTTGTCAGAGAATGTATAAATGCTATATGCATAAAAATGGCAACTTGTACTGAGTTGTAATATTGTGATTGAACCTCCATTTGTGGTTGCAATGTGTAATTCTCTGTAAAATCGACCACTGAAACAATAGTACCAATAGGAAATGTGTCTTTGCATATCTTGAACTGTTCATCCAACCATCGAGCTCTGTGTGTATGCCTAGCATACTCATAAACAATTTCATCCTTAAATTTTCTCATAAATTGAAAAACAGGCATATGTTTTGTAACTAGCTCACACCATTTAGACTCTTTTCCATCTTTCAACTGGTATGCAACTGATTTATATTTATCAAACTCAACTAAATTATTTCCTATTGCACCTTCAATTTGCTCATGGATGCAACTTTCTAATTTAGGTAATCCGCCACATGTACCACAACTTCCATCTAAACAATCCTGACTATAAAAAAATTGTCCAACTTCTTTTTCACAAAATATCATAGGAATGAAATCCTGGAAGATATTGGTGGAACTTGAACACCACATTCCGATAATATAGTTTCATAATGCAAAATAGAATGAATACATAAAAATTTAGTAGAATGCATAGCAAATTCAACATGTTGCCTACAAAAACAAGTGGTGCGAGCGTGGTTGATTTTCATATAGAATTTTTTTAACATTTCAAAAAAATGTTGACTAATTTTAATGTCCAGATGCTCTTGTTCAAACTTACGAAAAATTGAGTTTGAGTCATATCTAAGTAATACTTTGGATGTGGTTCACAATTAATAGAACCAACTCTTTATTTTACAACATCTCTTGTATTAGGTAAAACTCTAGTGTTATCATGCCAAAATTGAATAACAACTTCTCTTATAGCATCAGTATTATATTTTTCCTTACATGGATCTCTAGTAAAAAATGCCCAAAAATTGGTGTTATTGAATGATTGAAGGATATTACGTCTTTCAATTGCTTTCATTAGAGTTTTTCGATTAATTTGCAACATTCGACTTGTTTGCATAATCAAACATTATTTTTTATTGATTCACTTACAACACTAGTAACAAGTACATGACACACAATATTACTACCCGTAGTGCGTCTCTTGACACCAATAGTGTGATATGCATCATGAATGTTTTCAACAATTGTAGAGTTTGACCACACATATTAGATGTCATTCGATCCTAAGATGTTTAATGTAGGTCTCATTTTATTAAATTTCATGAAACTAACCAACAATCGACATCTTTGGGAATCATTTAAAATTTTAAAATGATTATCCCAAATTTCAGTGGATTTTCTTCTGATTTTCCGTTCAGAAAGTTTGTCACACATTGGTTTCAAAATGTTTTCATCAATTTCAATAAAATAATTAGGTTTTTCATGGAAAATCCTAGGAGGTGTTTTTGTCAAATTTTAGTTCAACTTCATCACAAGTATTTAATTCAACTTCAACATTAATAGTAGAAACATTACCTGGTTCCTCATTACTTACAATAGTAGGGGTTAAAGATGAACCTCTTCTTGATTCATGAAGATTCCGCATTCGCTCAACATTTTGAAATTTTTTTGCCTCTAATTTGTTTGGTGTTTTTTTACTTAATGACTTCCTTTTTTGACTTCGTTTCTTGTCTCCCATGATGTTTTACTTCCGGTGATAAGAAAAATGTGTAGAAAATGACATAATTTTATAGTAATTTGTATGGTAAAGTCAAATAGTAAAAATCACATGGTAATTAGAACATTGGGATGCGTATAAATATGATTTATAAACCACGATTGCACTTTATAAACCATGCTCACGGTTTATAAAGTGTGATCGCGAGCCTCGTTTAAAATCATTAGCATAATTTAGCATAGGCATATTTATTGCATTGTCTTTTATTTAATAATGTGTAACATGTGCACTATAGTCTAGTGACTTGCATTCAATATTGTTATGTTGGATAACATTCAATATTGGTATTAGTAGTAATTACATGTGCATGTGAGATGGGTCTTATCATCTCGTAGTTGGTGCCTGATAGGGTGTCATGTCTATCCATATGAGGTTATCTAATATCTATAAATATTACAGCTCTTGCATTGTTATGTAATCTGATTTCATGATCAATAATATTTGTGAGGCTTCCGTCCCTCTTTGGTCATTGCAATCTAATTCTATTCTATCATTTGGTATCAGAGCTATACCATTGTTATCATTTGGTATCAGAGCAGTTCTATCCAAGCAAGGTTGAAGAGGAGCACTATTGGAGAGGATCCATTGGAGAAGAAGATCTGCATCAAAGGAGATCCATTGAAGCATCCCGCAGCCTCCATTCCTTCCAAGCATCCCTCAACTAAAATTTGACCTATCCACTTATTTGGAAGGTAAAATTTTTTATTAGTCATTAGCATAGCCAATTGATCCAACATATTGGCGGAATATTTCAGATTTGGAGATCTTTAAAAAAAAAAAAGATATTGAAAAAAAAAGATTTGTGAAAAAAAAAAAAGATCTTGAAAAAAATTGTAGATCTAAATTAGATCTTAAAGTGGAGGTGTGAAGAATTCGGGAGCAAAGGTCAAGCACCCACAACAAAATTCCAGCAGATAGCTCTAAAAAAGGATGTAACTTTTTCATACAATGTCGATTGATGTGCCATTTTTTTGGAAAGATAAGAAGGAGGCGCATAACTTTACAGTCTACATCATCTTTAGATTCGGCCTCTACATGTTACAAAAAATTGTGCAAGTCGGGTCATTTTTTCTCTAAAAACTCGATCTAGCTGATAAATTGGTAAGATATCAAAAATGAAAATTCTAATTCATCTTAAATTTTGTGGGTTTCAAGAAAAATATTGTATGATGCTTCTGTCAAAATTTTAGAAAAACCCAAATCATGGTTAATGAGAAAAGGTGAAAACAATATTCAAATTGTTTGTTTGGTGAAAACAATTTTTTATTTTATGTTTGGTTCTATCACATGAGATCTTTGATCTCATAGCAAGAATTTCAAGATATATGGTGCCTCACGGGAAGCACTTACGAGTGATGCCATCATGACTACTACTGCACTTAACACCTACCACAGCTGCCTAAACATCGTCTGGGCATCGACCCTATAAAATTGACAGGGAGTAATAAGGACACAGTACACACAAATTTGAGCCCTCCCATTCATTTGTGCTTGCACAAACCCCTCTCCATACTCGTCTATGTACCATGTAATAAATTCTTTCACGTGTGTTAACACCTCTTTCCATACTTGACGGTATATTGAAAGGGTGATCTTCTTCCACGCACTGATTGGTATATTGGAAGGAGCGTATATAGAAAGGTTTGGTATATCGGTCTGACGGTATATTGAGAGGGAGACCATAAATATGGAGTGATAAGAGCCTTGCCCTTTGTCGAAATTCGAGTTTCAAAATTTAGATTGCGAAATTGGGTGCACAAGCACCAAAGTTCTTCTTGTCATATTCACAACTTCTTAGAGGATACAACTATGCTGCATGGAAACCGAAGATCAAGATGTTACTTGAGTTTGAAGACCTATGGACAGTTGTAGATGGAACAACAACAAGTTCAATTTGACAGGGCCAATCAAAAGGCCAAGTTGATCATCTTGTTTGGCGTAATGGATGATGTGTAACCCCACATTAGAGATGCCACATCGGCCAAGGATGCATGGGATAAGTTGAGCATAGTCTATGAGGTAAAGAACAAGAATGCCATCCTTAACCTATTATCACAACTACATACTCTCAAGTTCAAACACAATGAGAAGGTTGAAGCTTTTTTTGAGACGAGTTTCTACTTTGAGGGCATCTCTACTGGCATTGAAAAAGAGAGATAAGTGATGAGGACCTCATACTAATTGTGTTGAGAGAACTTCCTCCTTCCTACAAAATCTTTGTGAAAACTATCAATATGAGTGAACACATAGTCACCTTTGAGAAGCCGGTCAATCTACTCCAACAAGAAGAGGCAATGAACAACAAAGATCATGAAACCGAGCAAGCACTATCTTCTAATCATAAAGGAAAGGGGAAATTTTAGTCCAATCACAAGAAGTCTCAATAAAATCAAATTCAACAAAGGGATCAAAGTCGAGAGAAAACACCAATAAGTTTCCCATTTGCAATAGAGGGGGACATGACATCAAATATTGTTGGTACAATTCCTACAAAAAGGGTTCATCAAGCAATTCAAAACCCAACAACCAACAGGGTAACAACAATTCAAATCAAGGGAAGTCTAACAACAACAATCAAGGGTAGAAAAATGGTAATTGGCAAAGAAAACCCAAACAACAAGGGTACATTACCGAACATGAGGATGATTCAGATGAAGGAAACCACATGTATTCTACTCAATTTGATGAAGAAACCAAGTCCACACAAGATATTTGGTATGTTGACTCGGGTGCAACTCGACACATGACTGGACACAAGGATTGGTTCTACACACTACGTGACTCACCTAACAAGAACCATGTGTCATTAGGTGATGACTCATCATACAATGTCAAGGGGATTGGAAACATTTCACTACCTCTTGGAAAGCATGACTACAAAATCACAGATGTATTGTATGTACCTAGGTTGACCAAGAATTTGCTATCAGTTAGTCAACTCCTTGATCACAACTTGAAGTTGGATTTTGATATTAATGATGGAGAAAAAGTGTGCTTGATAAGAGATAAGTCAAGAGGTTCCAAGATTGTAGCAAGAGCCTCCAATGTGGGACGCATGTTCCAACTTGATTTTGTCCACAAGGATGATCAATCTCTAGCGGCCAAAGACACACAATCTGCAGAACTATGGCATCAAAGATATGGTCACATCAGTTTTGGCTATCTCCAAACACTTCAAAATGGCAACATGGTGAAAGGATTTCCTACACTCGAGCACAACACGACAAGTGTCACAATTTCCTAGCTAGAAAGTAACATAGATTACCCTTACGAGAAAACATATAGAGTTAAGGAAAGCTTGATTTGGTGAACACTAATCTTTATGGGCCCATGCACCCAAGTTATTCTTGATGTCAATACTTCATGCTTTGTGTTGATGACTACTCAAGAAAGATGTGGATATATTGTCTAAGAGACAAGAGTCAAGCAAGCCTTTGAGACATTTCGAAGTTAAAAAAACTTGTTGAGAATGAAGTTGGTCACAAAATCAAAACTCTCTGCTCGGATCGAGGGGGGGAATTCACAAGGAATGATTTCAAGACTTACCTGGAAGCTCATGGGATTCATTGAAAAATGCCTCCTACTCACACACCACATCATAATGGTATAGTTGAGAGAAGGAATCATACTATCATGGAAATGGTGCGATGTATGATAGATGACTCAGGTTTAACAAAGACATTTTGGGTAGAAGCTACAAGAACTAGAGTCTATTTGTTGAACAGAGTGCCCACAATAGCTCTTGAAGGAGTGACACCTCAATAAGCATGGTCAAATTGGAAACCATAAATTGCACACCTAAGAGTATTTGGGTGCAAAGCTAGCATGGACATACCCAATAAGAATAGGAACAAGTTGGATATGAAAGATGAGAAACTGATATTCATTGGATATAGTGAAGAAGCACTTGGGTACAGATTATGGGATCCGAAAGTAAAGAAATTATACACAGTAGGGATGTTGAGTTCTTTGAGAAGAAACAAGCAGATGCTCCACTCAACGACTCAACAAACATGCAGAATACACCTCTTGTGAAGACAAAATTTGATGTTCCCACTAAAGATGATAGTGATGAATTGGATGATGGTGAAAACTTGGATCCACCACAAGCCAATGGAAAAACTAAGAAGTTACCTAAATGGTATACTCAATTAATAAGAGATGCAAATTTGGATGAAGCACCTAGCACATCATCCAATCCTGGACCTAGAACTCGCAAAAAAGCTCATGAAGGGGTCAATTATGCCCTAATGAGTAGATTTTTTGAAACAGTTGAGTCATCTATAGTTTAGGAAGCCTTACAATCAAAAGCTTGGAAAGATGCCATGGATTCGAGTATCGATCGGTGATGAAGAACTACACATGTGTTATCCCATTTTTGAGTTTTCGCCAAAAATGAGATAACCCTAAGAAATTTTTGGAGATAATTTTCTAAGGATCACCTCTCAGAGAGAGATAATCAGGTTTTCGGGTTTCATAAGCAAGACAACATGTGTTTTGGGTGTCTCATGTCGTGTGTTCCCGAAATCCAAAACCCACATCAAGTAAGGTAAGTCAGGTTTGCGGACCTTCGTCGCATCGGAACATGCCTTATCCGAAACATGTTCCATGTCGCCTGTCTTCCGATACCCGAAGCCCGATTTACTCCTTTGTGTCGGGTTTCCGGGGCCATCAAGCATCATGCTTCATGTCGATTGTTTCCCGCAACCCGAAACCCGAATTACTCTAAACACCTTTGTGTCGGGTTTCCGGATATCCTGAGCATGCTGACATGGCATTAATGCCGAGTTGTCGGGTGGATTGGCACGCGCCAGCTGAAGTGTCTTAAATGCAAATTTTCCTATAAATATCTGGATTTCCACGTCATTTTTACCAGACGTACTTTTACCTTGTGGATTTTCGCGTATGCGCCTTCGACCCTGAAACCTGAAATTCACCTCTGTACTGATTGCATTGCTCATTTTTGATCATTCGTTGTCCCAGTTGAAGGTATTTTTCTTCAGTCTTTCTTTGTGGTTTTTATGGATTAATTATGTGAGGAATTCTTCCAAGTTTCTCATCATGGGTTGTTTTGGGATTTTATCTTTTCCATTTTAGGGGTTTGTTTTCTAAATCAGGTTTATGTTTTACGGTTTACCCCTTTGGAATTATCACTTCGTGTTATTCCCCGGAATATTGTTTTAATTAAAAATATGTTTTGGATATAAATGATGAAGGAAAAACTTGCATGTTTTAAACTCAACAAAAACCCTATTCCCTCTTCTCGGGTTTCGCAGGGTGCTTTGCAGTATCCAAAACCCGCAGTGTATTGAAAAATTTAAAGTGCCTCGGGTTTCTCAAACTCCCGACATCCTTCTCAGTGTGTCGGGTTTCTCAAGTCTCCGGCATCTTTCTCAGTGTGTCGGGTTTCTCGAACTCCCCGACATCCTTCTCAGTGTGCCAGTTTCTCGAACTCTCCGGCATCTTTCTCAGTGTGTCGGGTTTCTCGAACTCCCCGACATCCTTCTCAGTGTGCCGGGTCTTTCCACCTTTCCGGCATTTCCAGTGGGTCGGGGTTCTCGCAGTGTTCAACATCTCCTGATCTCCGACATGCTCTTCCTTCGAAAACCCTCATGTCGGACCCTGGTCTATCACAAGAAAAGACGGAAAAGACAGGGAAGATGAAATACAAATTCAGAAAGGTAGAATCTCCATCCTATATTGACTGTAATTTCGACATCCGAGATACAGAGCTCGGGAATGTAGACATGGAGGATTTCTGGAATAGGGTCAAGAGCCCCTCTCAAACTCCATGGATGAAATCGATAGCCGACAGTGGCCTACCTCTTGCGGCAGGCTTCCCTATGTCCGCTCAGTGCCCCGAGTTTATTTTGGCCTGTGCTTCAAATTATGACTCTGCTTCTCATTCTGTAAAAAACCAGGCAGGAGAAGTTGTGATCAAATTGGATGGAGGTTACATTGATGACCTTCTTAAGCTACCTAATTTTGAAGAATATGGAGATATAGATCTCAAGTCAGCCCAAAGAGCTTGGGACAGTGATCAAGAGAATTGCATCAAGCATGTGAATAAGAGGTTCCTGATCAAAGCCAAACCGGCTTGTTTCCAGGTTCCCAAGACTTGTTCCCAGAAGTGATTTCATTCAGGAAATCAATGATATCATCACTCTGTTGAGTCGGGTTTTTGGTTTTCCCGAATCAAATGTTTTCCAAGGGTGGATGTATCAGTTCATGATCACTATTAGGAAGAATCAACAAGGAATTGATTGGGGTACTCTCATTAGTAATGAGATAGACTCTCAAATGACAACGGTCCTGTCTACAGGAAAATTTTACATGTCCTCGTATGTCACCTATGCAGCGGCCGGTATGAGGAACTATCCCGATTGGACACCAAGGGAAACAAGACAGTAGAACATATTTATCAGTATTTCCCTCAGCTGACAAGAAAAGGGTCTCAAGACCAATTCAGAAGGGTAAACGATGCCTTCTTTTATGAGAACATCTGCAGGTTAAATCCTGAACTGAGGAAAACAAGAGTATCTGATGAAGCATGGGCTGAAGTTTCCAAATGGGGTTGTGTCTTCTTGCAATTTAAGAAGTTCACATATCTTTGGGTAGTCATGTACCCAGGGGATCCTTTCCATTTGTCCGTATCCAGGGGACAAACTGATCTTGATGGAGTTGGTTAGGCAATTGTTGGATTTTCACAAGTTCCAACAAAGTAAACATAAAGCCGCTGTATCCTTCCCAATTTCTATTGGAAGGTATACTTGTTCGATAGTGGTAAAAGCCAAGAATGTTGTCCATGAGCTTCAAGGATAAGTTGAAGAAGCACATGAAGCCCCGAGACGGGTTTGATATTTGAGGAGTCCTCAGGGCGTATGGAACTCTGCACCTGCATAGACCAAGCATAGAAGACATCTGGATTGATCTACGTGATGAGGTTCTTTATCTGAAGAAAGATCATAGCAGATTGACACTTGCTGAGATTCAAACACTTGAGCTTGCTAACTTACCAGAAGGTACTAGCGATAATGAAAGTGTTCTGGACCTTTCCTATGATGGACTGAATGAAGATCAATATGTTTTCCCACCTATTGATTGGTCAATCAGTGAAAAGCCTCCATTACAGATAGATCAGCTCTGATTCTTGCACGCACCAAAGCATGGCTCGCCTCTTGGGGGATGAGTTTTAAAGATGATAATTTTTCAAAGTTGGCTGCTTCAGAGGTGGGGCCCTCCAAAAAGGGAAAGGACAAAAATCTTCTAAGGGGCCTATAAAGGTCAAGTTTGTCAAAAAGAGAAAAGAAAGAGAAATCTCTTCAATTGTTTCTCCAGTTGAAATGGTGGATGTGCCAGAATCACCAACACCACCAGAAATAGGAGAAATTTCTTTGGAAGGAGAAGGAAGCCAGCCTCTGGTTTCATCATTTGTTGATTACCCAACTGAAGAGACCTTATCTCTTGCATCCTAGGCTTTGGAGTCTGAATCAGTGCCTCCCCCTCATAACCACTCCTACCTCCTCATTCTCCATCAACTTCTTCAGTCATGGCCAGTATTTTCTCTGGACTCTCACCCCTCTCTGCTGGGACCCAAGTAATCACCAACACGCCCCCTCCTGTGCCTCTTTTTATTGAATCTGCTACCACATTGGTAACTATTCCCCCTCCGCTAGTAGAACCTTCTCCCCTTGAGAGTATGATACCAGCTTCTACAACAGTGGCAACTCCCTCTGATACGCCGCAATGGCTACTCGAGAAAACTCTGAGGAAGAGGAAGGTGATTGTACCCATACCGGCCTTTGATTTTAGCTCACTCAAGGCTCCTACTGCTAAATCGGCCAAGAAACCCAAAACAGTTTCAAGGGTTTTGGTGGATGCTTCAGGGCATAAGTTCAGTAGAGATCGCCACTCCCGCACGACTGACAAAACTAAAGAGGACGTAACAGCCTCTGATTATCAGATAACCAGGGTGGCTCTAGGAAAAGTGACAGTAGAAGGGGCACAACAGGGATGCGAGGATGCTATAAACGTGCAAAGCCGTGGTTGAAAGAAACAAAAGATAGCAGAGATGAGCTTAAGGGAAAGGTGGAGCAGTTGACAGAGGTTTTGCTTAAGCTCTCAAAACCCCTTGAATCCATACCATCTTCTTCTGTTCCTCGCTGGATTCAATTTCTCATCAGTGCCTACGATTGAGAGGATTAATAAAAAAGGAAGGGTGGTCGATGAATGGATCCAAAGGCTGCTCCAACAGGGGAAGGAAGTGATTCAAGACGTTGTGAAAATCTATCAATCTTTGGGGGACATTCAGAGTGATGGAGAGAAGATGGACGATGATTTCTCTCAAGAAATTGGACATCTTGATTTGACTTTCGAAGCTCTCCAGGCATTAAAGCAAATACCATCACATCTCTTGGTAGAAGAAGGCATCATCCCACATGCGGATAAGCATTTCCAGCTGACCAAAGCCATCAGGTTCAGGCTGAAGATTCTTAACGAAGCCTGCGGTAAGTTGAGAGAATCAAGGGATAAATTGATTGATGGCAAAAGTGATCTGGAAGAAGAGTTGCTGAAGATTTGTCCAAAGGTGTCAGTTGGAAACTCAGGCATCCTATCAGCTGATGATCTTTTCAAACAAGTCCAAGAGTCTGTTCAGCATGAACCAATGCACGGATTTGGTATTGAGATCATCGACCGGTTTGTAAGAATTGAACATTCTTTGGAGGCCTTGAGAAGGCTCAGCAAAAGATTGAAAAAGCTTCCCGGCAGTGCTAGTGATACCCATGAAACCTGCGAAGTTTTGAATGATCATTCCACTGTGCCTGACGAAAATGAAATGCAAGGCATAATTCGGAAGTTCCAAGAATTTCGGAACAAACAGGCTCAGCTGGAGGAAGAGAAAGATGAAGGAGCGAAAGATGACGATTCAGATTAAGTCTTGATGTTTCATGTCATTTCAATTTTGAAATTGACATGTCTTTTTCATTTCTGTTTCGTCACATTTTTGAATCATATTTTGACTTGGTCTCCTGCGTGAGAGTCAAGCAAAATAGAACTCTTTTTAAAGAACACTATTTTCTAGGATTTATCCTATTTTCTCTCTACTCCTTTTATTATAAATAAGGGATGCTTATGTATTCCAAAGGGTCGAGATTTTTGAAATATTGGGAGCTATTGGAAAGAAGAAAAACTTTGTGTTTTCTTTTAATCATTTTGAAGAATAGGAGTTGATATTATTTTGCAAACTTTGTGTTGTGGGATATATCTTTCTTAAGACATTGTTCTTACGTTCATAATCTTAAGCTATTCTTTGTTTAGCATCTTAGTGTTTCTAATCATTTCAGACATTATATTTATGATCTAAAGCTCGTATGATTATTTCGTGCTCTGTGTTTACTCGAAAGAAAATACGTTTCTCTCATTTCCTTTCCATTGTGTTTCTTTCATCGTAATAATTTCCTACCCAGTCCATTTACAAAATTAACATCTTCGCATCGCGTGGATGTGGATTTCGGATTCTATCCCAACCCCAATGGTTAGATTAGTGTGAATACTGTATATATTGTTTTTGTTGTGTTTTAGATTAGTAATAAGCAGGCAGCCTCACCTGTCTTTGAGGAGGGATTTAATCCCATATACTGTGGTTGAACCTCATATTTTGGATTGACAAAATATCCAACCAACAACATGGCAACTTGTCGACCTTCCACTAGGGAAGAAACACATTGGATGTAGATGGATATTCAAGACTAAGTAAAAATCAGATGGGACTATTGACAAGTATAAAGCAAGGCTTGTAGCAAAGGGGTATGCACAACAAGAAGGCATTGATTATGAGGAGACATTTGCTCCCACAACCAAGATCAAGACAATTAGGATGATATTTGCTCTAGCTACACAATTTTGTTGGAAAGTCCACCAAATGGATGTGAAAAGTGCCTTTCTTAATGGAGATTTGTAAGAAGAAGTATATATGACTTAGCCGAGGGTTATGTAATAATAGGAAAAGAGATGATGGTATACAGACTCATAAAATCTTTATATGGCCTAAAACAGGCACCCCGGGCATGGTACATCAAAATTGATGAGCATATCATAAGTCATGGATTCGAAAGGAATCCTTATGACCCCAATCTCTACCTCAAAAAGAAATGGGGGAGATTGTCATTGTGGTTGTTTATGTCGATGATCTAGTCATTACGAGAAATGTCAGAAGGTGATTGATGCAACAAAGAAGGATTTTAATTGATCGTTTGACATGACAGATCTTGGGCTCATGCACTATTGTCTTGGGTTGGAAGTATGAAAAAGAGAGAATCATATCCTTGTGTCACAGTTGAAATACACTAAGACAACACTCGAGAAATTCGGGATGATGGAATGCAATCCTATTACTACACCTATGGAAGTGAGACTTGATTATCTTGTTCCGATCCATTACCACCAAAGTGAATGTAACTCTCTATCGGCGAGTTGATCGAGTCTCATTTACACGACATATACTAGATCGAGATATCAGATTTGCAGTCAGCTATTTATCATGCTTCATGTAAGAACTTAAAATATGTCATTGGAAAGTAGCAAAGAGAATACTTGAGATATCTCGAAGGGTAAAGTTGACCTTGGTCTAGAGCAGCCTGGAATTTGATGGTCTGTAGACCGTTTTTTGGTATTTTAACCGTAAATTACAATTTAATAAAAAACAAACCCGTCAATTTAGCTAGGTAATTTTTAATAAAACTGTATTTCAGCAAGTTTATATTATTTAAAAACCGTAAAATTTCATAATAGTCAAATATAATATATAAGGTATATTACTATATATATATGAAATCCGATTGGATTTTATTCATTTTACAAATATTCTATAAATCATATTGATAATGATTTTTAATAATTCCCAATTTAAATTTAGAAACTAAAATAAGTTTATGTGAATAATGAATTTATTAAACTCAGAGTTCACACGTTGTCTTTGTTTTTTCTAAAAACATATAAGTTTCTAATTTCAATGATATTGTGACTGTATTTATTTTCATTTTGTCATTACCAATTGCAATCTACAAGTTTCAATTTAACTTTTATGCAAGTTTCAATTCAAATTTTTATTGTTGTAGGAAAATTTAAGGAATCTTGTTACAGACATCCAAGAAGAAGCTTGAGATACAGACATCAATACAGGTACATGATTATTATTTTGAATAACGTAAATTTAAAATTAAGATTTCAATTAAGATTTTTTGACAATTTAAAATTTTACTAAAAACGTAAATTGAAAGGTAACTATATCACGAAACCGTCATGAAATTTCCTTTTGACAGGCAGGGGTGACCGTCAAATTCCAGCCTGGTCTAGAGTACACGAACAATGACTTCTTCTTGATAGGATATTCAAACTCAAATCATGCAGAAACATGGATGATAGGAAGTCAACATCAGGCTTTGTCTTCTTTATGGGATCTGGACCGATATCATGGGGAAGCAAGAAACATAACTTTGTTTCTCGCTCTTCTACAGAAGTAGAGTATCGAGCTGTAGGTGAAGTTATTTGTGAAGTAATATGGCTCGCCAAATCTGGAAGGAATTGGTCTACCACAACAAAAATCTACTCCAGTATATGTTGATAATAAAGGATTTCTGAAGCTTGTTTGCAATCTAGTATTTCATGAGAGAACCAAGCATATTGAAGTATAGGTTCATTTCATATGTGAGCATGTCTTGAAGCACAACATACAGCTCCATTTCTGTCCTACAGCTGAACAGAAGGTAGATGTTTTCACTAAGTCACTTGCACGTGACAAATTCACACTGTTCAGAGAGTTCCTCTCCACTTCATTAGAAACTATGCAAAATTAAGGGGGGGAATGTTAGCATAATTTAGCATAGGCATATTTATTGCATTTTATTGCATTGTCTTTTATTTAATAATGTGCAACATGTGCACTCTAGTCTAGTGACTTGCATTCAATATTGTTATGTTGGATAACATTCAATATTGGTATTAGTAGTAATTACATGTGCATGTGAGATGGACCTTATCATCTTGTAGTTGGTGCCTGATAGGGTGTCATGTCTATCCATATGAGGCTATCTAATATCTATAAATATTACAACTCTTGCATTGTTATGTAGTCTGATTTCATGATCAATAATATTTGTGAGGCTTCCGTCCCTCTTTGGTTATTGCAATCTAATTCTATTCTATCATTTGGTATCAGAGCTATACCATTGTTATCAAAAACCCACGATCGCGGTTTGTAAACCAAAATCACGGTCCTATTTATATCATCAAATATGACCCTAAGGCTTGGAAAATCTTTCTTTTCCCCAACCAAAGCTATAGAAGGTCATTATGAAGTGTAAAGGGTCAAAAACTTCAAATTTGTTCTTCCAAAGACTTGAACCATGCTAAAAATGAAAACATTTCACAAAAATGGTCCAATCATGTAGGGGAGATTGTTATCTTCGTAGAAATATTGATTTTAAAGTGAATAGAATAAGATAAATATCATTTTATAATTTTTTACTAGCAATAGGTCTTTAAGACATTTTTTCCCGTGAATGTTCATGTCTACATTTAAGACTGCAACTTTTGTTTCACTTATTAAAATGTGATAAAATTTATACCATCTCAAGCGTGGAGAAATTTTATACACGTTAAAAAAAAATTGATTTCGATATTTTTTGATATAGTTATGGCGAGCAAATGGAAAGTGCTCCATTTTCTAAATCTTTTTAGACCACTTTCACGGAAAAAATCATGAAAAAAAAATTGCTCAAAAAAATACAAAATAAAATCCATCCCAAGATAGAAAACTACAACTAACTTTTCACTAAAGGAAAAAAAAACTAGATTTGGTCATCCAAATCGCGGGCAAAACAGACTGATCTTATAGGTTTTTGAAAAAAAAACCAAGTCATATAATTTTCAATGTTTAATATAGCTACACTTGTCCATTTTTAAAAAATATTAGTATTTTAGAAACTAGATTCTGGATGCTACGATTCATATTTATATAAATTTTTCTAATTTTGAGTGCCGTATTGCTAAATCCCTACAAGTTGAGATTTCATTGTTTTTTGCAATATGACATCCACTTATGACCCCTTTTTTGTCAACCAACTTGGTGCACTTACCCTTAGAACACCATGAAACCACATATCCACAACGCGAGTCTAGATCAGTCGAAGATCATAAAGGTCCTAAAATTCTTCTTCGTCCAAAAAGTGCGCGATACCTCCAATTCCGCTGAGATGCATAAGCAGTAAGCCACTCATATAGTTCTACTAGAAAGATAGTGAAAAATCTCTTGTATAGGCTATCATACAAATTCTATTCTACCCAAGTGCGTGTGTTAAACTCAGGATCCACTTGCTAAACCATTGTGCATGTTATTCCTCCAGTTGTGTATCCACTCCTCAATACTTGTTAGAGTTAACTGGTATGTCCTTATCATGAACCATCCTAAAAACAACTGAAAAGAGGTCCTAGCAATAGATTCAATGATGCACGGCCTATAATTTACCGAGATAAAACCCTAGTCACACTAGCACATCACTTAGCCTAGACTAAGCGCTCACTTGAAGCATGCAAAGGTATGAGGTCCCTCTTTAGGGTTGTTGTAGCTCAGGATGTTAGCATGATGAACGAATAAACATATAGATCCATAACTAATCCACCATTCTACCATGCATGCTACATCTAGATCTATGAAAGAACAAGTTTAAACAGTAATCATGATTGAATCAATAACATGCACTACTCAATTACACACAGGAATGACACTTAGATTCATCTAATATCTTCCATCTATTAATAAACACATAATATACTTACAATAATGTCAATTTATACCAATGCGCATATGGATTTGATACAAGTAATCTAATCACATGTGCATACCTTTATACCTTCATACATACATCTCTCTATATGTATTTATGTATCTATGTGTGTCTATATGTGTCTGTATATATTCTACTATGTACTTTTCATCATATATATAAAGGGTAGGGACTTGCCCTTCACCGCTTATCTATTCTAGAAATAGGTCACATGTTATTAATAGCCACGTGCCATTTACATGCATATCAACACATGCAAGTGTGCTATCTATAGACATCTTACGCTTAACTAAAGTGGTAATCATATTCCTAGATCATCTCCATGCAAAATTCTTGATCCGATCCTCTAAAGATAGAAAATGTGTGGCGCGCACATCTACGCATCGTTGGTGTGTTCCACATGCCATCTTCTAAAATAGGTCTTTCATGCTCAAAATCGTCTAAGACTTGAATGTTGAACTTGCCCTCCATGCGTGTGCTCTTCTTGTCCATTCACGCCCTTAAATCTAGCCTTCTCCCCATGTAGAATCCTTGTGTGAGTTCTATCAAGTGTTCTCTAATCAACAAAATGTTTTTAAAGGGGAATATTTTCCTATCAAGGAAATATTTTCAAAAAATTATAAAGAGCCATTATTTTTGTACTTGGATGTATTATCGATGGAAATCGACATCCAAATGGTTTTTGATTAAGGGGGAAAATACAAAGTGAAGAGATTCATCAACATATAAGAACAAGCTACGAGGCCAACGCACACGCTCATGCTCTGCATGCAACATTCTTTCCCATGTGCACACTAAGGGGGGAATGTTAGGAATAATTAGTGTGCACATTATTATGTGCTAATTAATGCTTAAATTAGTATTATTATTATGTAAGTGAGTTGAGAAAATAACTCACGTAGGATTTAGGAGAATGATTTTAGGGAAGGTTGTGAGAATTTAGGGTGTGATTGTTTAGGGAATAAAGGTGGTTGAACCACCCACCTAGATTAAGTGGGAGAGGTTAGTGGAGTTGTTAGATATCCTCTCCTATAGATATTATATTTATTATTGCATTTTAATGTTGATTGAATTTATTTTGAGTGTATGATCTTTCTTCAGATATGGGGTAAAATCCACAACTTTATGATATTTTAATCATGTATAAAGGTTCATGGGTCATGAAAAAGTATGGGACTCATGTTAGAGCATTTTAAGAATGTGCCTATGGGGTTTTGAGCCATTTTTGGCACATGTAATGAGGTTTTTGGCTAGGCCTACATATATGGGTCATATGTGACTTGTTGTAATTCAAATTTTTGAATGTTATAGAGTTTTTTGGGTCACATTTATCATGAAGGACTGACCTATTTTTGTTTGGAAGGAAGAAAAACATATTTAAGTGTTTGTTTAGTTCATTTTTGAACTAGTGCTCTTGGAGGGAAGGTGTGTGACCTAGAGAGAGATATTTTGTAGGTATGTGAGCATGATTTGAAGGCTGAGGAAGAGCATGACAGGTTAAGTAAAATCAAATAGCATGAGAGCAAGAGGATAGAGAAAAGAAAGAAGGAGAAAGAGCAAGTTTGATGCCCTAGGGTATGAGCTAGGGTTTGTGAGTTGAATAAGTGATCTCCATCAGTTGTGGTAGCAGAAAAATAAGAGATTAGATTTCTTCAGTGGCTGAGTTGGTGCTTGGTCATCTTTAGGGGTTTTATCCTTATTGTGGAGTGGGTGCTTCACTAAATTAGGGGTTGGTGCTCTACTAAACTAGGGGTTGGTGCTCCTTATGGGGTTGGTGCCTCACTAAATTCTGAAACATATCAATATAAGATTGTGTTTCAGTGGGTTTTCTTCCCCTTGAGGGTTTCCCACTTATATCTTGTGTCTTGTGTTGATGATCTTACTTATGGTTCTTGCACATATGATTGTTTGATGTATGCACACATTAATGGATGATTGAATGTTTATGAGTATTTGTATATGAAAGTTTGAAATCTGAATTTAAAGTTTTATAAGGATTGATTCACCCCCTCTCTTAGTCCATTGTGCTTATAACAATTGGTATCAAATAAAACCCTTGTATAGAAGCTTGATAGCTTGTGCGAGATCTTTTGAAGTAAAAAATGGGTGGTAAGAAGAAAAATTATTAGAAAGAAAAGAACTCCAAAGATGATTGTTGTTCTACTTTAAGTGAAGGTAAGAATTGTTTAGAAAATATTCCTAAAATTTACTCTCCCTAGGAGTGGTAACTTGTGAATTTGGAGAAGGGTTTAGTGATTCAAAATCATATTGTGAAGAGTCAGCTTGGGCAATATTGAAAAGGGAACTTAATCTTGCAAGAGATGAGAATGAAAATATCACACAACAAATTGTTGAAATGAAAAGGAATCATGAAGATCAAATTAAGATCCTTAAAGCCAAGTTACGAATAAGAGTAAAGAACATGATGAGATCACAAGGAATCTTGAAGAATAATTGGGTATTGTTGCATCCAACCTTAAATCCAAGGAAGATACTCATGAACATAGTCATACTATTCAGATTTTGAATCACAAATGGAGGAGTTGTCAGAGACTCTAAAGGTCAAAGATGAAGAATGTACTCAAATGAAATCACAAGACACTTTACTTAATGATAAAATCAAGTCAAAGGAGTATTAGTGAATAAAATATGAAGATGGTATGAACTCTCTGCATTCAAGACTTGATCTAGTTTCAAGCAAATTGAAAATGTTTGAGAAAAGTGCTAGTGACCTAGATAATATTCTTAGCCATCAAAGATCAACAAGTGATAAGGTTGGTTTGGGATTCAATGAGGATCTCAAGGAGAATTATTTGAAGAAATAAGATAAGGTTCTAAGTAAGGAAGATGGAGAACCAAGTACCAAGGAAGAAGTGAAGGTGATTAACTCCAAGGAAAATGAGAAGACCAAGCCTATTAGGCAACCTAATGCTTCAAGGTATGAAAGATCATTTAATGGCTATTGTTTCTTATGTCATGTTTTTGGTCATAGAGCTAAAGAATGCAAGACAAAGTCTTCTAAGAATGGTGTAGTATCCTTTAATGGTGAATTAAATTCATGTTGTGAATTTGGTCACAAAGCCAAGGATTGTGGATGGAATCTAGGAATTTTTGAGCCTATAAAAATTAAGATGGTATTTCTTAGAAGATCTGATTCTACAAATCCTCAACTATCGAAAGGAGATAAAAATGAGTTTCCTAAGAGGATAGTATGCTACAAGTGCAATAAAAAGGTCATATTGCAAGGTATTATTTGGATGGATCAAAAATCAAGATGAATACCTCAAGAGACAAAATTATGTGGTAAGCTATAACTGTAACAGAGTTGGCCATGTGGCAAAGAATTGCTTCCAAGATTATTCAGGTCCAATGAGAGGATAATTAGGTCCTAGGGTACAAAAATTTGGTGTTCAAAGAACTTGAAAGAATTGGAAAAGTCCTAGAAGAACTTGGGAATCTAGGAGAGATCATGGTGTGTCCTCAAGTGCGGAGATGTTTGTGGAAAAAGAGTGAATCTTAGTATTCATTACGTGAGAGAGAGAAGATGATGATGTATTGTAGGTGCCCAAAAAGGATTGGGACCTCTTCAAGACTTTATTTTAGGTCCACATGGATCCTTTATGCCTTCACTATGCTTCTTGAAGGTGTATCAATGCAAATGAATCATCTATGTAAGGGGGAATTTTCTATGTCATGTGTATCATCTCTTCATGGTAAATGTATGTTTAGGTTGGATCCTCATGATTCTTGTGAAAACCTCTTGTCAATGTTTCTTCCATCTCTGTGTTAAACTTTCAAGTGGTCCATGGAGTCTATGCATGAGTTCTCAAGGTATGCAGTCTATCTATGACGATTCTTGAATAACTTAGTATCATCTTGGTATGAATCCATGAGTGAGTATGACCACTATTTAGATGTTTATATGAGTCTAAGTTTTAGGACTTGTGAGTGTCATAATGTGAAAAGAGTTTGAAATATGTACTTATCATGAGAAAAATGTCTTTAATTATGATTCATGTATCTTGTTAATTCATGTTGATATGTGTCCTACCATGAGAAAAGTGTGAAGTATGTCTTCATTATAATTGGAGGTCAATCAAGATGGTCAAAAGTATATTTAGGTTTGTAATCAATTTCTCAGTCATAAGATCACATGGTCTTGATACTAGTATGTCAAGAAGAAGATATGATTTTTATCATGTGTCCTTAAATAGTTGTGTATTTATACAAGTCTGAAAGTATTCATGTCTGCCACACAAAAAGGTTCTAGTTTCTCTTTGTCTAAGTTGTCATAAGAGAAGATCATTATTCTTCACTTAGTATCTTTTGGGTCTGATATTTCTATTGAAGTGTCATGTAGTCCATATTGTCTTTGTGCTAATATATGACTTGACTATCATAGTATGTTTGTAAGGTCACAATCTTTGTCTATCAATGATATGCATTCATCTTTTTAGAGTGGTCCAAAAGTTGAGTTCTTGTCTAGGATGTCTCTGAATCAAATGTTCTAATCTAGTCTTGAATTTCAAGCTCTACAAAGAGGTGTTGGTCACAAGTATGCATAAGAGCTCAAATCACGTTTGAAGAATTTGTCAAAACTAGGAGATATATATTTTTAAGCCTTGAAGTTTGTACACATGTGGAGGTACTAGTTACCATGTCAAAAGGATAAGAGTCAACAATGGGAGGTTAATGAGTCCTTGTTCTAAGTCTCCAAGGACTAATGTCATGATTTATGTCATGTGCTTTAGATCTAAGATATAAAAGAATTTTGAAATTTTTGTCTAGGTTTGTTCATCTATCTATGAGGGTTACAATGCCTCCCAAAAGTATGTGTCAAGTATTCTAAATTCTAAGGCGGATTGAGTACATTGATTCATGGTTTGTATGTGCATTGTCCCTTCATGAAATTCTATAAAATCACTTATTCTCTCGAGTTTATGAGTCTGTGTTGATGCAGCCTAGAATTCAGTGATACAAATATAATAAGAACCTAGACGTGTTGGCACATCACTCATCCTAAATTGAGCACTCACCCGAAGCACAAAGGTACTAGGTCCCTCTTTACGGTTTTTTTTTTACGATGTTAGCATGATGAAGACTTAAGAGATACATATAGTTCCATTACTAACACATCATTCTACAGAGCATACAAGATCTATACCTAAGGGAGAAAAGAATTAAGTATTAACCATGATGAGATAAAAAACATACTAGATTCAGATACACACAAAACTAACACTTAGATTCATCCAATATCCTCCATTATATTTAATGCAATAAGTATATAGAAGCTTCTTTCTACAAAATGATGGTATGTGCGTAATAGATTTTAACAACATATCACCGTATATATCTCCTCTTTGTATGTCCATCTCTCTATTACATAGTTTACTACATATATATAAGGGTGGGGACTTTCCCTTCACCACTTATCTATTCCCAAAATAGGTCACATGCTATTAATAGCCACGCACCTTTACAAAACTAGCCACACATGCAAGTGCACTAACAATAGACTATTGGTAGGTAACTCGACGATGAGTAGATCTATTTCGATCTATGTCAATGCAAAGAGCTTCATATTTAACCCTACAAAAATAGCCAATGCATGGTGTGCACATCTCTGCCTCATTTGTGTTCTCTGCACACCATCTCTAAAAATAGACCTTCATGAGCAAAAATGGCTAAGTCCTGAAAAGTTGAACTTTTGTTAAAATGCACATGTTCTCCCTATCTATTCGTGCCTTTGAATATGACCTGCTATCCCTTACACGGACTTCTTGTGTGCTTTACATTAAGTGCTCTTTGATCAACATTACCCCACAATAATTTCATTATCACCCCGATAATGGTCATCTCCAAAACTAAAGTAAATAATAGAAGAATGGAAATAAGTAAAGAATAGAAGAATGGAAAGAATGAAAGTTTTTTTACTCTATAGTCTCTTCTTCTGCTTTGAATAACTAACTCAGGATATTCCTATTTTATTTTGGCCTTCAAGGTCTACCACTCAGCAAGTGCTTCCTCTTCCTTTTCTAGAATTTCCATAGCAATGGACTCCAATTCATCTTTCATGATTTTTGCTTTCTCATTCTGCAAGACTAACACAATGCGAGACATTGCAGTCATCCTTCCTTATAGCAAATCCATCTTCTACGTAATGAGCTTCCCAAGCTCCTCCATCCGATTCTTGTGTGGTTCTTAGGCTGCTTGCCAGGGCCTCATGCTTCGTTAACCATTAATAATATTTCAACGCGCCCCCATGTTTCATCCTTCATCTCTTTCTAGACTTCATTGTTCTCCTCCAAGGTTTTTATGTTAATGATCACTTTTAGAGTCATGTGCGGATGTCCAAGGCTTTGTCTTATTTCTTGATTCTTCTTGTAGCACTTACAAAATTCCTTCATATGATGCAATCTTTCACATCACTATAGCCTTTTCGCACTCTACCTCTTGTGTTAGATCCTTTAGCACCGGCATGCGCAAAGGTTCATATTCAAGCACTAGGTCCACCAATGTACCTACATAGTGTATTCTTTGAAGGAAATGTCTTTGGTACCTTTGGCTCTAAGTGTGGCCTAGCTCTTATGATATTATCACCAATTTCCTCTATGATGCTGATAAATACAGAGTTATTTTTTTGTGCTAAGTATCTTTCCTGCATTAGGCATGCTATTTCTCCATCCTTAGTTTTAATCTCTTCCCTGAGTGCCCTAATTGTGGCAGCCTTGTCCATATTCCACCTTGCCACCTCTGTTGAGACTTTCACCAATGCATTGCTTACTTGTTCATCGATATGACAATAGGATTTATTGTCATGTGTCTAGCCTAAGGTGTCTTTTTCAACCTCCTCGATATGCATGACTCCTCACACACATCAAAATCTAGCTCATCCATGTGTGTGTGCATGGACCATGATAATTCGCTTCCTTTTTACGCACTATTTTCATATCTTCATCCATTAATTCCCAGCCATATAGCTCTTTTTGTGACAAGTATGCTTTGAAATGGGTGTGGATAGTTTTACCTATGTCCTCGGCATAACCCATGGTCGGTGGAATGTTCTCTCCACTTGTTCTTCTAGAACTTGGCTTCTTATGAACTTGTGCCTCCACTGCTTACGAGTAGTATCTGTAATTATCTCATCTGTCCCTTTTCATCCTCTTCTCCTTGCTTCATTTCTTCATCTTTTTATTCTTCTACGTTCTCTGGAGGTGTAGGAGAATTAGGCACACTTTCCTCTGACTCTTCCGCCTCCTCATTCAACTTTAGTTTCCTTCTCCTTTCCATGGTTGTATCCTTCTGTGGAGAGATTCTAGGTGATTTGTGCACTATTTATGGATTAGCACCTCTGGGTTCTTGTTCTCCTGAACACTCTCTTAAATTGGTGCTCTCCTTGGACTACATCCAAGTCCTCATCATCCCCCTCTTATGGCTGAGGTGGTGTAGTAGCGCACTCAGCTTCATCCTTATTCGTAGGATGTCTTCTACCTCTATGATCCAAACCACCACTATCCTCATGCTCATCCTCCTCATCCTCCACTTCAATTGGCTCTGTGGGCTTAGGCACTGGGATGTTATCCATCATGTGCTTACCCTTTGGTGGTGCTAGAAGTGCAAACTCATCTTCCACATACTTGTTATTCTCCATCTTTGGCTTTAGTTTGAGGTACACCAGTGCTGCTCCAATATCTCCCACAACCAAAATCACTAGTTTAATGCTCAATACATCTGAAATGAGCCTTTCAATATATGCACCCCACCCTAGATACACATATTTCTTCCTTAGCATGTGGTAGTCACAATCTACCTTGTCCGCATTGAACGTGAGGTGCCGTACGTCGAGAACTTATGTACAAGCCTTGAAGTACACTGTATGTGAAGGCATATGGTAACTTACACCAAGGGATCCATGCTCCATCCTTCATGGTGAACCATGCTATGCAAAAGTGTTGGTATACAATGAACTAAACTGCCTTTCCAACCACCAAAGGAAATTCCTTGGGAATGCACCATTCTTCTTCAAAGGCCACACGAAGCCTATTGTACCACTTCTTAACCCTTTGCTTGACCTATTCTATCATGGATCCTTCACACAAGTAATTTTTGAAGCATTTTGTAGGTGACTTGTGCTCCATGGGATACTCCCATATCTTCTCTTTTGGTCCATCAGGTACTCCGATCTCCATGAACACTAGCGACAATAGAACTCCAAAGCTAATCCTTCCTCTGTGCACACTTCCTCAATGATTGTTTCTACAATGTAACATGAAATGTTGTAAACTACCCCTTCAGACATATTTTTAGCAATGTGTAGCCACATGGTATTCACTTGTGACCACCTTTCCTAGTCATTTAGCTTTGTAACGAGATGTGCGGCTACTTGCACAACTAGATACTTCTTCAGTTTATCAATTTCCATGCTGCACGGACCCTTTGTGTACCCCAAATCCTTTCTGGTCTCCAATATTGTGGCCTTGTCTATTAAATCATCTTTCAAATCTTCTCTTGTGTCTTTCAACCCCATTACCATGGAGATGAGCGCTGCTTTAAAATTTTGGCTCCGCATCCCGCAAAGTAGAAAAAAACTCAGGTGCACTCTTCTCATGAGCCACTGGTACAAGGGCTCATATTTCTTGAAGTCAAGGAGCTCATATAGCTAGTAAAATCCAATCTTCTTTAAGAGTGTCTCGCCAACATCATCATACATTGGCATGTCTTCTGCTTTATGTTTATTTGTCTTTGTGTTTAGCAATGCATCAAGATCCTTCTTATTCTCTATGGTATAGTTGTTGTACTCACTCACCTTGCTATTCCTTATGTGAGAATCCCACTCTTGGCTTATGATAACCCCCTCTGGATATTTCATTTCATAAAAAATACTTTCGGAGCCATCTCCTCTTCTTCTTCGACCACTTTTTTCTTTCCCTTCACTCATGCTACAACTATTTTCTTTAGTGCCATTTCTACCTTGAAATCCTTTATAGATACTCACCCCTTGAATATTTAAATATGTGAATCAAACCCTAGCTTGATTCAGCATGCCCTAGGTGAAATCATGTGCCCTTTCTCCTCTTTGTCACCTTGCTTCACTCAAACCCTTCACCACCGGGGATGCAAGCTCTTTCTACGCACATATCTCTTCATCACGACTGGTTATCCACCTCTCGCACCTCAATTCAATCACTCGGATCTTTGCACTTAGCTATTTTTCAAATAATCTTACTTGGAGCGGTACAAAAAAATCACATCCAATCCTTAATATAGATTTTTAAATTGTTGATGCATTCATTACTCCTTCACCTACCAAATATACTCTCATTAATTGATCAATTACATCCTTTCCGTGCGTTAAATCTTTGTACCCCAACTATAACCTTCTAGCACTCCTTCCTACCCTCTAGTCACAGACTTCTCTTCATCGTGCTTCCTTGCACCTGATTACCTCATCACTGCACCTTCTATTGGTAGTTGTTATGGCCTCTGCTTACCTCATGTTATATTGTCCCTTCATTCATCTCCATCTTTGGTCACTTTTTTAGAAGTAATAATTTAACTTGAAGAGCACCCATACTAGCTTATTCCTTTCACCTTTCAATTCCCATGATTTTGTACCTGAATATTGACAATCCATCTCACACTAAAAGTATGTGCAGTCCTCTGCACATAAACATCCTTCATATAGTAATTAGATTCATGTGTGCAAGTGTGCTTATTACAAAACACACCAACTAAATTGAAAAAGCATAGAAACAAAGAAGGAAACACATTAAGGAAATAAAAAATTGAAAACCTAATCTAAATGGAAATACTTCCTTATTACAAACACTAAGAAGACTTATTTATAGTAGGGCTTCAACCTACTCCTGTTGAAGTAACCGGGTAGTTGTGTTCCATCAAGTGCTTCTAACTGGCAAGAACTTGTTTCAAGGATGTAAGTGATAACATACGGCCCCAACCAATGTACCTTAAGTTTTCTTGGATGGTGTAAAAACTTAGAGTCATAGAGAAGTACCATTTTTCCAATCTCAAACTTCTTGTCCCTTATGTTTCTGTCATGCCATGTCTTCTTCCTGAATTTTCTTGCTTCTAACTCCAACGTGCTATGGCTCTTTGTTCATCCAACTAAATTATCTTTTCAATCCATTCTTCTAAAGCTTTCTCATCAGCTATACCTCCAGCATGTACAATACACAAAGAAGGTAACATAAATTCCATAGGAAGAATGGATTCTGCACCAAACACTAACTGAAATGGTGTTGCTTTGTTCAACATTTTATGTGTTGTTCAATATGCCCACAATATTGTAGATACTTTATCATCCCAATATTTTCTTCTAACATCACATATGTTTTTCAATATCTGGCCCAAAATTTTGTTGAAAGCCTCAGCAGTTCCATTTTCCTAAGGATGATAAGGTGTAGTCTTATGGTGTTCAATCATGAACTCGTTCAATAAAATGATTGTCTCATTAAGAAAATGTGTGCCCCTATCATTTGGTCAAACTCAAAGGACATCCATACCTTGTAATAATATTTTATAATAGAAATTAGGTTTTTGTAGCCACTATACGAGTCCTTGGTAGGTGTTGCTTCGCCCATCATGTCGAGATAGGCTATGCAAGTTATAATGTAGCATGATCCATTTCTATGTGCACCTAGTAAAATAGAACCCACAAAATCTATATCCCATTTCTCAAACGGTTCTACACTAGTAATAGGTCACGAGGCATTTCATCTCGCTAACATGGGATTCCAAGATGTTGAGAATGGTCACATGCCTTACAAAATTCCTTACAATATTTATACAGGGTCTCCCACCATAATCTAGCAAGTAGAATCTTATGCATCATGGCATCACCTACATAGTGGCCACCTGTAATTCCACCATGAGCTTCTTCCATAATTCCCATGAGCTCATGTGTAATTATGCAACACCTCATCGTGACCCAATTTGTACAAGTCACCGCGTATTAATATATAAGGTGCGGTGCGTATAGCAAGTTGTTTCTTCTCTAAGTATTTCATTCCTTCTGGTGCCATCCTTGTGCATAGAAAGATAACAATGTCCTCTAGTTCTGATGGCATGCATTGTAACCTATATAACTGTGCATCTGGCATGGTATCCTCAATTACCTGTGCTTCTTCTCCTGACTATATTCTTAATATATGGTCTAGTCCAAAATTACTTTTTCCTAGTTTTACCACAACTATGAAATCAAATTCTTGAAATAAGAGCACCCATCGACATATGTGCCCTTGTAAAATAAGCTTATTTACCAAATACTTCAATGCCATGTGATCTATATAAAAGACAAATGGTGTAGCTAGTAGGTACTAGTGGAATTTATGCAGCACATAGATCATTGACAAAGCTTCGTGCTCTGTAGTTGTGTAATTTTGTTCTACAGGAGTAAGATTTCTACTAGAAAAACATATAGGATGATCTATAATACCTTCTCTAGGTTGAGCTAATACCATGCCAATGGCCATGCCAGAGGTATCAACATGTACATGAAATGGTTTTTCCCACGAAGGAAAATGCATAATAGGCCATTTCTCGAATGCACGCTCTTGCTATTCTCCCTAGTAGAATGTACCTTTCCCTTTTAGTAACTCTTCGAATGGTGTGGCAAATTTGACATAGCCTTTGATAATTTTTTTATTAATATCTGTATGACCCAAAAATATGTGCACCTCACTTTGATTGGTAGGCACCCTTAGACCTATAATGATTGTAACCTTTGCTGGATCAACCAACAAACCCTCCTTACAGATTATGTGTCCTAAATTATCCCAAATGGTGTAGCAAATATGCACTTTTTGATGTTCAAAGATATACTAAACTATCGACACCGTTCAAACATTAAGCCCAGTTGTCACAAAGTGATCCTTAACTAATCCATACACCATCCAATCGTCTAAATACACATAAGAAGTTGTGAATCAATTCTTTGAATGCTTGGACAAGTATGCATGAAAATATAGCGGGGGATTTTTTCAAACTACGGGGCATTACAATATAGGTGAAACTACCCCATTCAGTAGTAAATTTAGTCTTTTCTTGATCCTCCCGGGCAATCCTACACGATGATACCTAGAGAACCTATCTCGTAAATGAATAAATTTTGTGCCCTGCGAACTCCTAGTATTTCCTTGGTAAATAGCATAGGGAATGGATCTGTTACACATGCATCATTTAGCTCCATGTAGCCCATGCATATTATAATCCATTCATCCTTCTTGATATTGATCACCATTGGACTAACCCATTCTGACTCATCAAGGGGCTTGATAATTCCAGACTTCAACATGTTATCAATCTCTTCTTTGACCTTTTCATGCAAATTGGGGTTCATTCTGTAAGGTCTCTTTCTAACTGGGTGCACACCCTCTTTAAGCTTTATCTTCATCTCCCCTAATGATTCATGCATGCCTTTAAGTTCATGGTACCCCCTAGGAAATAGGTTACGTAGTCCCTTAGTAACTCTATAATTTTTCTACTTTAGAGTCTGACCAATAGTCTCCAATTATGGCTTCCTTAGGCTCAGTATCTATTCCAATATTCACCCGCTTTGTCTTCATAGGTTCATGATAGGTACACATGGTCTTATCCACACTTTGTACAATACCTCATAGCTTCTTGTTGAATGGTTTACATCAGGATTATAGACTTCTTCATCATCCATAAGTAGACCATTTTTCCTTTCTCTCTCTCAAGGCAAACGCGTTGAAGTAATGTTGCATCGGCCTCTAGTTCTTTATCAAGATGTGCTCCGAGTCCTCTTTATCTAATAATTCCTTACTTATTTCTTTAGCCTTAGCACTATCCCCCATAGTTAAGCACTTGATAACTTTTAATGCTTCTTCCACACGAGCTTTGTAGAGTAAAAATCAAACATCCGGGCCATTTTGGCAATTAATTTTTCCAATTTCAAGTTTCTTTATGGAGTTCTCGAATATACATACCAAGCACGCACGCAACCTTGTAAAGTGGAATAAAATTGGTGTACCCAAAGTGAAGGTGGTAAAGCTTCTTTCCCTTCTATCCAGAGTCTCTCACACTTCTAAATGTGGTGTTGAATAGTTTGATTACCGTGATAATTATAGATTTGTGTAGGTGCATTGCTCCTAAATAACCTAGTAATAAGAGAAATCCCAATTTCATTCCATTCGACCAAATTATCCCTGTGGACTGCCTACCACCTGGCATGTTGTTGTCCCACATAGTGTATATGCGAGCATATTTCTTCTTTCTAGTGGATCTATCCATTTTCCTTCCATGGTGCGCAGGAATACCATGGGATCCCCTTCTCCTGTGTAACAAGGTATTGAGTTATTACCTATCCTCCTAACATAACGTGGTTTTATTCCTGAAGGGAGTATGCTCTTTACTTCACACCCTACCAACTCATAAGTGTTGCGAGCCCAATTATTACAAGCAACACTTGTAGTATCGCTAATAGACTATGCATGCTCCCACTAAATTAGCTCTGCTTTGGTTGGTTCAATCATCTCTAGATCTCGGATGGCACGTACATATATCCTATTCGAGATCCTCTTCACTTAAGGGCTCAACATATGGCATGTAATTTCCATCTGTTAAAGGGATAATAAGCCTTTCCTCTTTATTTTCAAAATTGATATAGCCCTTGGTGAACCGAAGATGAACATTTTTTCATAGCACCAAGGATGCCCCAATAAAGGCGGGAAGCTATCCGATTCTGCGAGTGCTAAAAATTCAAAGTTTCCAATGAGCTTGGCTCCTTGTATGGTAATGGATGCATCTTTCAAAACTCCTATGGGAGTGGCCTTAGTCTAATTAGCCATGAATAATACATTAGAGGATGGCTGCAATGGGGGTCTTCCCATTTGTACCCATGCATCCAAGGTAAGAACATTGACCTCCGCGCATGTATCAATCAATATATTACTTAATAGCCACCCATCCACAACAACATTTAGAGTGATTTCCTTGTCATAATCTAGGCTATGAGGAGGGAGATTTACATGTAGGATCTATCATCCATTCTTAGTACTTGCACACGGAGTGTTCCCTTTTAACCAAATCCATAACAATGGAATGATGTTCTCTGGCACAACATTTTACACACTTCTCTCAAGTCATCTATATCAATTTGGACCATCTTTGATGTTTTCTTCTACGCCTTCAAGTACTCTATCTCACCCTAAAGATTCCTTAGAACTTCCATGGTTTATTGATAAACCTCGTTACGATAGGCGAGATCTGGGTACTATGCATGAGGAACCTCATATTTAGTGATGGTAGGTTTCTCCCGT
Source organism: Taxus wallichiana var. yunnanensis (assembly GCA_018340775.1). NCBI lineage: Eukaryota > Viridiplantae > Streptophyta > Pinopsida > Cupressales > Taxaceae > Taxus > Taxus wallichiana. The sequence continues at coordinate 27,127,921 of CM031236.1, read as the reverse complement.
AATGCCTCCACAGCACGTGTTGCCTTAGCGCGGGTCGTGATATTCACTTGTAGTTCCTTGGATTCTACTTCCATCTTGGGAATCCATTGATTTTCCACAACGATTTGTATTCTAACCATCCCCGCACCTTTGTTTTCTTTCTTATGTTATTTACTCAAATGCTCATATGAGTATGGGAAATCTTCATAGCTATGGTTCTTTCCATAGAAAGAACATGTAATATTCGAGGACATTCGCACCTATAGTGGTCGGAGATCCACATGTATAACATTGTTGGGCCCCTAAAATATTGTCCAAGTATAAGAAGGTGCATGGGCACACAAGGCCTAGTAAAGAAAGGGCACATATGGATCAAGCGCGTAGGACAAGTTTCTAGGAGGGTTTAGCGGTCAAGTGGCACATGTGCAAGATAGAACAAAGGTTTCAAGACTTAGCCATATTTGACACATCAGGTAGAACATGAGAAAAGTGTGACCTGACTGTGCATGTAGAATGGATAAGGTGTCAGCTGGTGATAGGTTGGCCTAAGAAGGAATATACCCTATGATGGAAGTTTCTAGAAGGCCATCATTGCAAAGAGTGGAGAGCTCGGACCTAAAGAAGCATGCTCCCATGAAGGACCACCTTGGACACTTGGTAATAGATCTACAACTCCCGTGAAGGCTTGATGATGTTGAAAAGGGCTATAAATACAAGTACCCGCCAGAGGAAAGAGGAGGATAAGGAGAAGAAGGTGAATCCATGCAGGGATACTATGAGAGCTTCATAAGTTAGGTAAGAATCTATAGGAAAAGGATGTAATAAGGGGTTGGGATTATAAATTTTCTCTTGAGAACTGATGGGTATAAATCTAGCTATGATGTATGACTTTAGTCTACACAGTTGTGGTAGTTTGTAATGAATCCAATGAATATAATGAGGTTACCAAACTTGATGAATATGGTTATTAATGTTTCTAATCCATGTTTATAGCTTACAGTTATGATTCATGAATGTTTATGGAATGAATATAAATCCTTATGCATTTCCTTTCTATTTTGGTTTCTATCTATAATCTGTTAAGTACCATTCGGTCTGGGATGACTAAATTTGTCTAGAAGCTGTTCTGAGTTCTATGATAAATGTATGTATCGTTTCTACTCACTCTTTTTAAGTTCCTATCATAGATTATGTTTCCCATTTAAATCACAACAAAAAGATATTTGGCACCCACGCGTGCCTCAGGTGAGTGCCTAGCTCCCACCGGGTGATAGGTCAGCGCGCATGGGATTCCCCTTTTCTTTTGTGGGTGTAAAAATGACTACATTTTGGTTCCATTGTCGGGACATCTTTTCAAAGTTGTAGTGGGAAATAACATACATCATGATCTGTGCAATGAGTGATGATAGAACGCCTAACTCTGGAAAGTATTGAATCATGGTTCAAGAGCACGGAGGAAGAATTTACTTAGAGATTCAACACTTTGGGCCTGAGTTTGATGCACACAGATGGGTAGAAGAGAACCTCTACCATGAGTTGTATGAAACTTTCTTCTGTTGCTTCCTAGTAGAGTTGTATGAATGGCTCTCAACATATGTGTCTAGATCAATATGGTGTTATAGATTGCGCGTGTGGACCCAAGAAGAGTACGAAAGGTAGAAAGATACGAGATCTAAAGTGGAATTGTGTTTTGGATCATTGGTGGAAAGGTGTACTAGATAGTTACACTCACGGAGTATGCTATTTCTACATATTCTGTCTGGAAGTCATTGAGTTCGAGTTTCTACGAGAACACGGAAGATCATTTCTATGTTTTATTCCTTTGGTAATGAAGATCTTGATTGTTACCTTGAGTTTAGAGGTATTTCTAATGGCCGGATAAACCTTCCTGAGTGCTGGATGAGGAAGCTAGGGTGGAGGAAGATGGCAGACATTGTGATTGAGAAATAAAGGGAGGAGAGATGACTCAAGTATAGTGAAGCGCGTGAAAGGGATATTGCTAGACAACATGAGGTTACAATTGTGATGGATCTATGGAGGAAGACATTGCGGGAAGGAGTTGAGGTTCACACAGAGGATGTGGAACCGAAGCGATCTATCTACCCCATCTCGAAAAGTGTGGGAGAGATACCCCTTCAACTTCTGATGAGATTTCATCGCGTGGAGAGAGAAGAGTCGTTGGTGCACATCTAAACCCACCTAGTGACCAAACTTTGGCGCTTGGTTTTCTAAATCAAAGAAGTGTTGATAACCCAGTTGATATCATTAGGAGTGACTGATCGGCACCCAGGAGGTATAATTTCTCATTTGGAACTTCTATGGCTGCACACTCTATTCCAGTGTTTAGAGGAATTTTTAGACAAGGTGCAAATATGCAAGGCTTGGACAACCTGTCGGGGAGTGGCACGGGGCATACATCGCGGTGGAACATCTCACATACCATTAGCACATAGTTCAGTGTGACATTGGGGATGCTAGGTGTGACCACTTCAGGCCCATTATTGGCCATAGGAGGATCTGGAGGTGGAACTAGTGGATCGGGAGGCACAGGACCTGGTGGATCCAGTGGATCTAGTAGAGGAAACACCGAAGGGAACTAAGGATCTGGACCGGAGTGGATAGGGCCCTCGGCCACCTCATCAAGTAATATTTGAAATGTCTTCACACTTTCTAGACTACCAGGGTATAGAGGATCTTTGCAAAGCATGTTCACAAGTTTGTATTGTTTGATTAAGGTTCTTGATTCTTTGATTGCACCATCTTTAGTAGAAGCGATGCAAGTGGCGGTGGCGATTAGGCGGGGTCTTAGTTGGTATGTCGAGATGGATTTGGGAGCCAAGATCTCTATAGAATCCTTAGTCAAGGAGTGTTTAGTGGATTTGGGACCTTTCACCACCACCTTAGATCTTTGTATCCTTCCTTTGGGCTCATATGGAATCATTTTGGGTATGGATTGGTTGTCTACACATAGTACCAGGATGGATTGTTATCACAAGACTATATCTTGTGTAGATGATTTGGGAATTGATTCGATGATCTCGGGGTCGTCGGAGACCCATTTCTATTCGAACCATCTCCGCTATGCAGCTTAAGCGGTGTGTGTGACGAGGTTGTCAAATGTATGCTATTACAGTCATTGTGAGATCGGAGGATGGGTCTATTGGACCTTCACTAGATGATCATCCCATTTTGAGAGAGATTTTTGATGTCTTTCTAGGGGATCTACCGGGGTTACCACTCCCACGTGAGATTTATTTTCATATAGATCTAGTACCTGGAGAAGATCCTATCTCATGGGCACCTTATTAGATGACCACCCTAGAGTTCTGTGAGCTCAAGTTGTAGCTTGAGGGCCTTTTGGAGAAAGGCCTTATCCGTCCTAGTGTATTCCTGGTCGGGTGAACCGGTGATCTTTGTGAAGAAGAAGGATGGATCCTTGTGGTTGTGTATTGATTACTACCAGTTGAACAAGGTAACGATCAAGAATCATTATCCTCTTCCTCGTATTGATGACTTGTTTGATCAAATGAAGGGAGCCACAATTTTCTCTAAGATTGATCTTAAGTCAGCATAGCATCAGCTGAGGATTTTAGAGGTAGACATTCATAAGACCACCTTCTGCATGAGATATGGGCACTATGAGTTCATAGAGGTGCCTTTTGGTTTAACTAATGCCGCCGCAATGTTCACGAGTTTGATGAATGGGGCATTCGGGACCCTAGATTGTTTCATGCTCATCTTCCTAGATGACATTTTTATATACTCGGGAACACGTGAGGAGCATAAGGGGCACCTTGACATGTTCTTGATGTCTTCGTGAGAAACAACTTACGGGAACTTGGAGAAGTGTGCTTTCTTTTATACAGAGGTGTAGTATTTGGGTCATATCATTTCTAGGGAAGGTATCATCATCGATCCTTCAAAGATTAGAGCCATTATGGATTGGCCACACCCACTATATTGGTAAGGTGCATAGCTTCATGGGATTAGTAGGATAGTACCAAAGGTTTGTTCAGGACTTCTCTCAGATTTTACACCCTATCACTTCCCTTTAGAGGAAAGTGAAGAAGTTTGTTTGGTTAGAAAAATGTGGTTCTTGCGATCTGGATCCAAAGGGTGAGTTCTTTGTTTGCACGAATGCTTCATTGGCGAGGCCTTGGAGGTGTGTTGATGTAAGAGGGTAGAGTAGTAGATATTGAGTCTCGAAAAATAAAAAATCATGAGATTAATTATCGACCCATGATCTTGAGCTTTTGGCGATTATGCATGCTTTGGTTAGATGGAGACATTTTCTTCTTGGCGGGAGATTCACACTTTGAGGACGAGATCACTTGAGTCTTCGCCACCTCTTCACGCAGATCTAATCTCAATGCTCGTCGGTGACATTGGATGGAGTTACTTTGTGAGTATGACATGGAGATAGAGCATGTGAAGGGGAAAGAGAATATGGTAGAAGATTCTCTCGAAATACGGAGACATGTGGCTATGGCCACCTCGGTGAGCACAAATTTGCGGAGCGGGATTCTTCACCACTTCCTCTTGATAGTTTCTACATTGCAGTTCGAGTAGAGATTGAGTCATAGAGACCCCTTGAGGGGAAGTTGGATGGTTTTTCCTTAGAGGTGGATGGTCTTCTTAGGCACCAAGTCCGGATATATGTTCCCAGAGATGGAGGCTTGAGGCAAGACATCTTGGTAGAGGCACATCGTACACCTTATTTAACCCATCCCGGGGTGAAGAAGATGCACACCACCTTGAGATAGTTGTATCATTGGAGAGGACTTCGTTGAGATATGGCTCGGTTTGTGTCACATTATTTGGAGTGTGAGAGAGTTAAGGCTAAGCATCAGCATCCAATAGGCCTTCTTTATCCTAATGCTATATCGAAATGGAAGTGGGACACCATTTCCATGGATTTCATTATTGGGCTACGGATGTTGAGATATCACCACGACGCCATTATGGTCATGGTTGATAAATTGGGAAAATTAGCTCACTTTTCTCTGGTGAAGACCACTTACACAGCTAGAGAAGTGACATAAGTATATTTAGATGAGATTGTTAGGTTGCACGAGTTACGTGGAAGATCATTTGTGATTGCGATCCCATGTACACTTCACATTTCGGACTACCATGCGGTATGTCCTCAAGACAAGGATCAACTTCAGCCAACATATCACTCTAAGATAGATGGACTAACCGAGTGGGTGAATCATATTTTAGAGGACATGCTCAGGATGTATGTGATGGATCAACAGTCTAAGTGGGAGGAGTACCTGTACTTAGTGGAGTTTTCCTACAATAATAGTTTTCAGAGTTCCATAGGCATGGCTCCTTTTCAGGCTTTGTATGGTAGAGAGTGCAGGACACCTCTTAGCTAGGATAGGTTAGAGGACAAATTATCTCTCGGACTAGCTCTTCTACGGGACATGGAGATGTAGGAGGTGTTGATCGGTAGAGATTACAGGAGGCATAGGATAGGTAGAAGAAGTATGTGGATCAGCATAAGATTGACCGTAGTTTTGATGTGGGCATGAAGGTGTTCCTTCATGTTAGGCCACACAAGAGCCCTATCTATTATGGAAAAGGTTCTAAGTTAGCTCCTAGATTTGTGGGAAATTTTGAGATCTTGGAGCGTATCGGCCCTTTAGCCTATCGTCTAGCTTTTCCACCCAACTTGTCTCGCATACATGATGTTTTTCATGTTTCATTTCTCGGGGATATATTACGGATGTGTGTCTTATGTGTTAGATTGGACATCATTGAAGGTGTAGGATCGGGGAAAGTGATGGTGGATCCCGTTCACATCTTAGATCACGGGACCACACGGGCCTTTAAGGCGAGAGATGTTGATCCGGTTTGGGTGTAGTGGGACAGATATGATGAGACTGCAACTACATGGGAGGATGCTACTTCATTACGAGTTCAATTTCCACATTTTTTCTAGTGACTTCTAGGAGGAAGTCGAGTCTAAGGGGAGGGGATGTAGTGCCCACTTCCCTTTGACACCTTTTGATGCTTATGTTGATACTATTGATTACATTATAGACATTATTATGTTTTGATTTAGTATGATGTTAGACATTGATCATGGATTATTGTTGATCTTGATTTGATTTTGATGCATGATGATTATTAGAGACACCTTATATGTGGATGATGATATAATATTGACATGGATGTTTTATGGATGTTATTTAGACATGTGATTTGGATATTATGAGTTGATCTAGAAAATGGATATTATTTTGATGATGATATAGTTGTTGATTAAAAATGCAAATGATGTAGTTGTTACTTCGATATTGTTGTGATTCACTTACTTAGATGATTTTGTGATTTTAGTTGCAACATATTAGATGTTCTGATATGGCCATGAGGCCGAAGGAGGTATTGTATTTTGTAGGTTAAAAATATCACAACAAAACATCGGGGATCGGAGACCAACCAAAATGGAATTCTAGGTGAATTCAACAAGGTCACCATGGCAACTCATTTTATTGTGTTGTGTTTTGTTAAGGATTCCCATGGGGATTATCTTTACATGTGACCATGGGTATTTTGTATTTTATTGATGTGTTCTTTTATTATTGTTTGTATGTATTTTATTAGTAATGTGTTCCTTTCTTTTAATTAATTAAAATTGTGATAGATTAATGTGAGAATCATATGATTAAAATTTAAATAAATCAATTGGGATATGGGAAAGTAATCATGAAAATTGTTGGTTGTTTGCATTTAATTATGTAAGTGATATGTAAGGTTGTGTAAGAGCTTGTGTAAGTCATATTTTGGAGTAAGAAATACTCCACCTCCATGACAAATTCGAATTTGTCCTTGGGGGCTATTTTGGAGGCTTGTGGGACAAGTAAAACTTGTCCCATGCCTCTAAATTTAATCTACCAACCATACTTATGGATGGAGATGTGATTTGTGACTTTTATAATGAATTTTAATAGTCTTGTTGCATGTTTTTAATTGCACTTTCTTACATTTTAATTAATTTGTTGTCCCTTGAGGTGTGGGATTTTTAGAGTGTGCAAGTAACTTGTCATATTTTTCACCCACCTCTTTATTGTGCTTGGGAGAATGGAGTTTGTATTTTGTGTTGAATTGGAGGATGTGTGATGTGGCATCCTACATGGATCCACATCATCCTCTTCTCTCCCTCTTCTATTTAATTCAAACTCTTGCCTTGTTTTTGGGTTGTTGAATCATTTTGCAACTTCTTTGGGGTGCATTTTCTTGTGTGGAGCTCTTGTTTTTGGAGGAAGTTGGAGAAAGCTTTACATGCTTGGAGTTTGTTGTTTTGGACTATGTTTTGGCATTTGAAGCTTGTTGTTTGGAGACAAAAGTAACCATGGAGAGGTAGGAATTTAACTCTATTTTTATATGTTGTCATTTTCTTGTTGTGTTGTGTGGATAGTGCATGCTTTGTTTTATTTGTTGGCTAGTTGAGTAGACTGCCACAGGGATGGTGTAAGAGAAGGCTATGGGGAATCCATGTGGGGGGCATAAGGGAATGCCATTGGCATTATAATTTTTTGGAGGGAGTTTGGGTTTGGGATTCACCATGGAAAATAAATAGCTTGCATTTCTTACTTTGTGAGGGCATAAGGAAATCTTTGGGGGGCATAAGGAAATGTGTGTGATGAATTATTTAGCGGTTTGTTATTGTGGATGCCCAAATTCCAATTGGGAGGCATAAGTAGCTTCCCCCATAGACCTTGCTCCTTTGGCTTGCATGATCAAACCTGAGTTCTGTTTTGAAATGATTTTAAATGTAGTTGTGAACTGTTGTTTTTGTGTTGAATTGTGTTTTTAGAAAAAAAAAAAAATGTGTATGTGAAAGAATGTTGTGTTGTGGAAGCCAGTTGTTGCCATGGTTGAATTACACCTTTGATTATATTTTGGTTGGGGCTCGGGGGCCAATGATGAAGGAAGGCTTCTCCTTTCATTGGATGTCTTGGTTGGGTGGAGAGCGTTGCCTTTCCCCCTCTTTTGTTGTGATCAACTAGAGAAAAGAGAAAATGTGCATGTTGTTATCCTGGAGCAAAAGAAAAGTGCAGTTTGATAGTCCCTTGTGAAAACACATTTATTTGTAATCCTTTCCCACTTGTTGTGGATGAAATTGTAATATGTATTTTGTGAAGAAAGATGTATGTAGTTTGATTATGAAGTTATATAATTGAATTGTGAAAGACATTTATACTTTGTCTTGTTATTGGAAGGAAAGAAATGGAACTTTGTTTGTTACAGTCAAACTGTGAAAGATGTATATTCTATTGTAATCAATAAAGAATTGCAAGTTCATCTCTCTTTTGCATTGTTGTGATGAAGTTGGAAATATCAAATTGTAATTGAAATCTCTGTTTAGGAATTGGGGAAAAGAAGAAATACGTGTAAGAATTATATGGCATTGTCTATTTTGAAATATGTTAAATTGGAAATCAGATTTTACAATTTAACTTGGAAATGATTTGGTTAGAAACAAATGATTGTATTGGATTAGTTTAGGAATGAAGTATCACACTTAAATGATAAAATGGATACATAGAGTTTTCCTTGAAATGAATCTCTGCTGCAATTTTTTTAAATTGGTAAATTTAAATATAATGCACAGTTCAGGACTGCACACATTAATCAACTTGAAAATGATATATTTTAGGATGCTAAGATGTTAAGGAACTCATTTTGATAAAGAAATACTTAAGAAAATAATTTTAACATTGCAAATCGAACCCATTTCCCTTCCTCAGCCGTTTTCTGGCATTTGCTGGACAAAATTCAAATGTAAATTAATTGAAAAAATTTAACTTCCTAAACCACTTTAAATCCTTCCTAGATCAATTCTCCATGTCTTTTTGACATGTTGAGTGAAGGAGGAGATCCAATTTAATCAAATTTAGAAGTTAGAAATTACCAGTTTGCTAATTAAAATCCTGCAAATCATTTTTGCAAAATTGACCCTTTAAACTTTATCAAAATGTAAAATTTATGTTTCTTGTGCAAAGAGGGCATCAAGAGATTTCCAAAAGTCCTCATTTTCCCAAAACCAAGCTTCCTAGCTCAAGTTATGACACTTTGAATTTTTGTGCCTTGGCGGGAAAATTTGGGAAAATTTTCCTTGGTGGGCCCACAACCTAAAAATTTCCCATCGAATTTCCCTTAGAAATTTTTTGAAAAATTTTGGCTTGGGAAAAATTTCATCTTTTCCTCCACCGGCCCATAGCCAATCAGAGGCTGCCACGTGTCCTCACGGGGTAGCGGCGGAGGTGTGACATCTTTTTGCCCTTTGACCTTTTTGAAAATTTTGGAAAAAATTTCCTTTTAGCCCCGCCAGCCCATGGCCAATCACAGGCTGCCACGTGGCAGCTTTGGGTGCTAGCGGAGGGGTGGACCCTTTTTTTTTTTTTAGTTTTCACCTTGGGAAAATTTTGGACAATTTCCCCGCCACCCCGAAACCCCGTCCTCACCTTGGGATTTTCTCCTCCGCGGCGCATAGACCCGCGCACACCTTTCACCCTTTTTCTTCCTTTTGGCGAAGTTCACCAAATCACCCCTCCACTCTTCGCCTCTCCCTCTCCCTTCCTTCCATGGCATTTTTAGAGTGCCACATGTACCCCGGACAGACCCACGGTGCGTGGGCACTTGTTTGGCTTCTTTTCTCCTTAGGTGAAATGACCAAAATTCTTCCATCACTCCGCCTTTCCCATTTTCCCCGGTGATGTCTCGGCAACTGCCACGTGTCCTTGGAGGACCCAAGAAGGTGTAGACGCAATCGGGAAATTTGTCTCACACAAGGGAAAATCCCAAATGCCACCCCGCGACCCGCCGACCCAAATTTTTCTTTCACCCAAATTTATATCATCGAAAGGTGAGAAAATTTCCTATCCAATGGAAATGACCGAGGGAAATTTTGGAAGCATCAAGTATGAGAAAAATGAAGTTGAAACTCTGAGCTTGTTAGAGAGTGGGTATGGGGGTAAATTACTCCCTGAATCTAACTGAGACTTCCAACCCCATAGAATGAACCATGTGAACTTGATATTTGTTAATGAAGGAAAAATATATTCTAATAATTTAGATTCATTTTGGAACCTAATAGGGTCAACTATTGCTTTACTGACTTGGTTGTGGACAATTCTAATAAAACAAATTTATTCCATAATTTTCTAACTAACCCTAGGTTTTTTCTTGGATCTCAAGTGGGTTGTTTTAACCAGGCATCACACGCAGGTGTGGGGTAGCGAAAGATAATGATGTTCAGAAGTGACCTAGATGAGGTCAAAGAAGTATGTAAAATGTTAAGGCAAGAGAATATTATTCCCTTGCTGGGAGAATGGCTAAGGGAGAAGGTACCACATGCCAAAGCAGAGCATGAGAGACATGTTTTACATGTAAAACTTTCTCCACACAACCTTGAATATGAAAAAGAGATTACTCTGAATGCGGTTGTTGATGGATGGTTCTGAGCAATATCCTCATCGACACAAGATCAGAAGTGAATGTTCTTACCTTATATGCTTGGCATCAAATGGGAAGGCCCACGTTACAACCATCCTCAAATGTGTTGTATATGGAAAACAAAACTAAGGCAATGCCCATTGGAGTATTAAAGGATGCAGTGATCACCATTTAGGGGGCCAAGTTTACTGAGTCTTAGAGGTCTTGGCGCTCATCGAGGTAGACAATTTGCCAAAGATTACTTGGGCACCCATGGTGTTACAAGAATAATAATGACATAAATTTTAACAAAGGATATATTGGTTTTGAAAACAAGGAAGAACAGGTAATCATCCCTTTAATAGATGGGAAGTCAGTGTCCTACACAGAACCATTGGGAGAAGAAGTCTTTGATAGAATATACGTGCGCTCCATTAGATATCCTGAGATAATTCACCCTACAGAAGGAGTTATCCAATTTGAGGATGCCTAGTCTGTGAGTGATACCACAAGCATGGCGTGTGACAATTGGGCACACGGGACCTATGAGTTGATCGGATGGAATTTAAGAGGATTGGTAACCAAGGTGACAAAAGCACATTTAGTTCGTGGGAGGAAGAAAACTACCAAGTTACTCGGGAGGGGCTAATCTGGAAGATTTCTTGCGAGAAATGGAGGCCCATTAGAGAAATGAGAAGGAAAGAAGAGAAATTTTCAATTACAAACTACTTGAAACTGCTACACACACACCGATGGGAAACACATCGAGAGAACCTCTTGGAATGGCGTGGGGTGAGAATTGCCTTCTTTGTAATGCTTTACAAAAGCAACACGCCCATAGCTATAAAATACTACCACGGTAAAGAGACCGCTTCTTTCCATATCCAAGCATGTGAGACATCCTGGATGGGAAGCGTAGAAGCATTTCCACCTTCATTATGGGTTCACAAGTTGTATTCCACCCTGCAAGGTTGTGCACACGCATGGTATATCCACTCGAAGATGCATCACAAAACTAGTAATTGGTAAGAATTGGTGGCTAACCTCATTCAAACATTCAAGTATCGGAGTACAAAGCCATCAATACATATGGCGTTGCAGGTAATCAAGTACCTTACAACATGGGATAGTGTTATGGCAAAAGACAAAATACAAGAATTGCTAGGTGAACCTAGCCTAGAGGCGCGCTTTGAGGAAGAAGAAATAGAAGAGATACAACTTGAGCACGTGTGTATAGAAAAATAAAAGGGGAAGATGGTGTATGTTATTGATGGGGAAGAGGTGGAAAGATTGGATGTTAACCAATCTGCAGGGGGCCAAAAGTCATAGATAGTGTTGATGAATGGGTGTGCGCCTACCATGAACCTTTAAAGATGAAAAAGGTTAACATCAGCTTAGAAGTAGAACCCAAGGAGGAAATCATTGGAGACTATTGGTCGAGAAAGAAGTCTCTAAAATCATTGATCTATTACACGAATTCTAAGATTTGTTCCCACGCGGTACCATGAGCTTAAAGGCATCCACCATTCCTTGGGGGAGATGAGGATAAAGCTAAAGGAAGGTGCATGCCCAATCAGTAAGAGGCCATGCCGGATGAATCCCAATTTGTGCATGAAGTTCAATGAGGAAATAGACAAAATGATAGCATCAGGTATCATTGAGGCTATAGAAGAGTCGGGATAGATATGTCCACTAGTGATTAGAATCAATAAGGGGGAGGATAAGGATCTATGTTGATTATAGGGACCTGAATGTAGTATCTATCATTGATCCTTTCCCAACCCAATTTACTGAATAAATCTTAGAGGGAGTGGTAGGACGCGAGGTCTACTCTTTCATGGATGGATTCTCGGGATATCACCAGGTAAGGATTGTGAAGGAGGACCAGAGAAAGATGACTTTCACCACTGAGTGGGGAAGTTTTTCCTATATGGTCATGCCTTTTGGGTTGAAGAATGTACCTGTTGTGTTCTTGCGCATTGTGGTGTAAGATTTCTAGGACTTCATCCATAAATTTCTTCAAGTTTACCTAGATGATTAGACAATATATGGGTTAGTGAAGGACCATTGTGATAACTTAAGGTTAATGTTTGAAAGGTGTCGAAATTGAGGATATCCCTCAACATTAAGAAATGTGTCTTTTCTACCCCATTTGGAACATTATTGGGGCACATCATATGTAGGGAGGGCTTACTAGTAGATCCCACCAAAGTTGCAGTAATTGTGGGATTGGGGGAGCCTACTAGTCAAAGCACAGTGTGCATGGATTCCTTGGACACATGGGTTACTATAGGAAGTTCATCAAGGGATACGCCAAGATCGTCGTGCCTTTAGAAGAGTTACTTAGACACAAGAGTGCCTTCCATTGGGGAGAGGCACAACAGAAGGCGTTTGACACTTTAAAATATAATCTTATCACCATGCCCATACTATGATTCCCCTCTTGGGATAAGCCCTTCCATGTTCATGTTGATGCCTCAAGAACTACCATTGGAGTAGTACTTGCACATCCTGGTGAAGGGATTGTTGATCATCCTTTGTGCTTTACAAGCAAGAACTTGAGACCAATTGAGTAGAATTATGCTACAACTAAGCACGAGGCATTGTCAATAATCTATGCGCTTCACAAGTTCAGAAAGCATCTGTTGAAACCCCTTTTATATTTTACACTAACCATATGGCATTGAAATATTTAGTGAACAATCTTGTTCTACAAGGGCACATATGTCGGTGGGTACTGTTGTTCCAAGAATTCAAGTTCACGGTGGTTGTCAAAACAGGAAAAAGTAATTCTAGATCTGATCATTTGTCTAGAATTGATTTAGGGAGGACGTGAAAAGCATTGAGGATACCATGCCAGATGCAAAACTATTTAGGTTACAGTGCGTGCCCTCAGACTTAGAAGATATTTCAGTATTTCTCAAGATAGGTGTAGTGCTAGAAGGAATGAAGGCATTAGATAAAAAGTAGTTAGCTATACACTCTACACCCTACATGTTGATTAGTGGGGATTTATACAAATTAGGACGTGATGAGATTCTATGCTTTGGTGTGTGCTAGAACATGAGTGCCTAGCCATCATAGAAGAGGTGCACGGAGGTAGTACATGTGGGCACTATATAGGCGACACCACTTTGCATGCAAAATATTGATGGTGGACTCGGTGGGAGACCACTGTATCAAGATCGAAGGAGTATTGAAAGGCGTGTGATCATTGTCAGTGCATTGGCAAACTAGAAGGAAGAGATGAAATTCCTTTGCACCCTATTCCCAGCCAGAGCCATTTGAAAAGTGGGATATAGACTTCGTAGGCCCTATTGCACCAACCGTGCATAGGACATGGTCATGTTATATAATCACTTACACATATTACTTGACAAGGTGGGTAGAATTAGCACCTACTAAGGATTATACAACAACTACTACAACAAGGTTTTTATGGGAAAACATTATTACAAGGTATGGGTGCCCTTTGAGTTTGACTAGTGACGGGGTACACATTTCTTAAATGAGAAATTTAGGATTACATAGCGAGATTCATGGTGGCTCATCACAAGACTACCCCATACCATCCACAAGCCAATGGAATTGTGGAGGCATTTAACAAAATACTATGTCACACCCTAACCAAAATTTGTGACATTGGTACACAAGATTGGGATGACAAAGTATCAACCATTCTTTGGGCATATAGGACAACCTATAAGAGGTTTAATAAGGCCACACATTTTCAATTAGTGTTTGGCATGGAGGTATTCATACCATTTGAATTCATGTCACCTTCTCTGCGTATAACATGCGCAGGAGGATTGGTTGATGAACAAGCACTAGAAGAAATACTTGACAAGTTAATGGAATTGGGAAAAAGAAGATCACTCGCCAAAGTGGAGCCATACAAGATTGAAAAATCAAAATAAAAGGCATGGCATGTTTGTCACATTAAGAACAAAATGTTTGACATTGGGCGAGATGGTTTTACTTTATGATTCCAAGTTTCTAATCCATCCTAGGAAGTTAAAAGTCCATTGGTTGGGTCCCTACATCATCTCGTGCATCCTTGATTTAGGCGCGTTCGATTCTGAGCGCTAGATGGGAAAATATTTCTAGGACACTTCAATGGGAGTAGGTTAAAGCCCTACTATAAATAATTCTTCTTGGTGTTTGTAATAAGGCAGTATTGCTAGATAGTTTAGGATTTCCTTTAATGCGTTTTTTCTTGTCTTTTGTTTCCATTTTCTTGTTTTTGTTACGTATTTGCGCCTTGGGTGCCATTAACCTCATTAATTTTTAAAGTTTTTGAATTCATAAAGGACCATGCATTGTTTTATTGTGGGGTGGAATAATGTGAAATAAAGTGTAAGGTACGAAGTACCGAAAGGATCAGCATTGGAAAGCTCGAATTGAATGGCCCTGTGAAAGGAAGCGCATGGATGGCCTATGAAAAAGGGTGAACGAGGATGGTTGGTGTCAGGATAAGACTACATATTGGTTGAACAAATAAGGGAGGAAGAATTAATTTTATTTTTGGTAATGCATGTGTAAGAGTCTTCTATCAGATAGATTGGTTGTGTGCGAGAAGGTTATAGGATTGTCCACGAAAGGTTGGGCGTGTGAGTGGGTCACTAGAGTATGGCTTAGTGGAAAAATCCGCAATAAGTGTTGAAGTATGGTGGTAGGTGAAGTAACATTTAATGCTAAAAATAACAGAAAGCTATAAATAGGAGGTTGGGCACTTCATTATGGACATTGCAAATATAAAAAAAGAAATCTGTTGTGGACTAGGGTTTCCAGAGTTGATCTGTGTGAAGAAATTAAGGCGTGAGTGACTAGATTTTATCTACAAACTAGAAGGAAAGAAGTTCACAGGCATAGACAATATATTTTTATGGAGAAGCAACATTTTTTAACAAGGTTATTCCACTTAGGGTTTGGCAGCTAGGGCATAGGATGAAAAGGGTTTCTTCACAAGATTAAGGTCTAAGCTTGGAGAAGGTAGAAAAAGCAGAGAAAGTAAGAGAAGTTGAAGTGCTAAGATAACCTAAACCATGGCACCTAAGAAACCAACTATATCACCTAAGAAGCCAAAGGGAAAGGGCAAGGAAAAGGAAAACAACCAAAAAACCCCATAAGCATTAATGAAGAATGGTACGTAGAGATGTAGTACACGGATGGGGTTTTACTTAGGAAAGAATGGGAGTCCCACTTAACAAACATTATGGTGCCATATTACAACCTTCACATGAACATGATAGAAAAGGAAACGGCACTAGAGTTAGTGTGACTGAAAAACAAGAGGACACCAAAGGGTTTACCTATCTATAATGACAAGGTAAAAGTAAAGATGGAGAAGGTGAGATTGTTGTAACTCTATGAGTTGCCTTATTTTGGAAAACCTTAGGTGATATAGTTGTTTTCTTAGAGTGAGTTGACCACCGGTGTTTGATGTGCGTTATTGAGAGGAAGAGGGAGGAGAAGAGGAAAATGAGTTTCTCTTTGTGTGGAGGAAGGGTAGCCGGGAGGAGGAAGGCTCCCAAGATTAAGGAGGAACCAAGAAACTCACTCTTTTAACCTAAGAAAATAACTCTTTTTAATTTCCTATCATAGATGATGTTTCCCATTTAACTCACATAAAAGAGAGACTCGGTGCTCACGTGTGCCTCGGGTGAGTGCCAGCGTCATTGGGTGATAGAATAGTGCGCATGGGATTCCCTTCCTCCAGTTCCATTTCCTTTTCTTTCGTGTTCATGTGGTGTTTGTAATCGTTCGGCGTCATGTTTTTAAGTGGGACTCTCATTCTTTCTGAGAAAAACCCCATCCGGTATTACATCTCTTCGCATACCATTATTCATTCATGCTTATGGGGTATTTTAGTTGTTTTCCTTTTCCTTGCCCTTGCCCTTGCCCTTTGGATTTTTAGGTGATATAGTTTGTTTCTTAGGTGCCATGGTTTGATAGAGTGCCATGGTGTCTCAAGACTTAACCACCTGATCCAATTCGAACAACAACCAACTCCCATGATAGTGGATGTTAAGCAAAGTTCATACCACTAGACCATGCAAGACAAGTTAAAACATGAAGAATATACATGTGCATCCTCCCACTTTGAATTAGTCCTTCTTTGGTTGGTTCAATCATCTCTAGATCTCGGATGACACATACATAAATCCTATTCGGATCTTCTTCACTTAAGGGCCCAACATAGGGCATGGAATTTCCATCTGTTAAAGAGATAATAACCCTTTCCTCTTTATTTTCAAAATGTATATAGCTATTTTGGTTTCTATATCTATATAGATGATTATGTTTCCCATTTAACTCACATAAAAGAGAGACTTGGCACCCACACATGCCTCGGTGAACACCCAAGTGCCCACTGGGTGATAGGGTGGAGCACATGGGGATTCCCTTCTTCTTTGGTGGGTGTAAAAATAACTACAAGGATACTTTATCAAACCATCATATCCTTTATTGTATGTGGGTTTCTTAGGTGATATAGTTGGTTTCTTAGAGTGAGTTGACCACCGGTGTTTGATGTGCATGATTCGGATCAAGAGGGTGAAGAAGAGGAAAATGAGTTTCTCTTCGTGTGGAGGAAGGGTATCTAGGAGGAAGGTGCCCAAGATAAATAAGGAAGTGAAGAAACTCATTCTTTTTAACCTAAGAAACTCACTCTTTTAAATTTCCTATCATAGATGATGTTTCCCATTCAACTCGTATAAAAGAGAGACTCGGCACCCACACATGCCTCGGATGAGAACCCATTGCCCACCGGGTGTTAGGACGACACGCATGGGATTCCCTTAATCTAGCACCATTTCCTTTTCTATCGTGTTCGTGTGATGGTTGTAATCACTCACCGTCATGTCTCTTAAGTGGGACTCCCATTATTTCTTGAGAAAAACCCCATCTAGGTACTGCATCTCTGTGTACCATTATTCATTCATGCTTACAAGGGTTTCTGGTTATTTTCCTTTTCCCTTTCCCTTCAGATTCCTAGGTGTCATGGTTTGATAGATTGTTATGGTGTCTCAAGACCTAACCACCTAATCCAGGTTTAAACAACAACCAACTCCCACGATAGTGGATGTTAAGGAAATTTCATACCACTAGACCATGTAGGACAAGTCAAAACATGAAGAATAAATGTACATCCTCCCATTGAATTAGTAATTCTTTGGTTGTTTTAATCATATCTGGATCTTGGACAGCACATACATAAATCCTATTCAGATCTTCTTTACTAAAGGGCTCAACATAGGGTGCGAAATTTTCGCCTATTAAAGGGATAACAACCCTTTCCTCTTTATTTTCAAAACTAATATAGCCCTTTTTGAACCAAAGATCAACATTATTTTCATAGCATCAAGGATGCCCCAATAAAGCTAGGAAGCTATGTGATTCTTCCAAAGGTGCTAAAAATTCAAAGTTGCCAATGAACTTGGCTCCTTGTATGGTAATGGATACATCTTTCAAAACTCCTATAGGACTGGCCTTAGTCGATTAGCAATGAATAATAAATTAGAGGGTGGCTACAATGGGGGTCTTCTCATTTTTACCCATGCATCCAAGGTAAGAACATTGACCTCCGCACATGTATCAATCTATATATTACTTAATACCCACCCATCCACAACAACATTTAGAGTGATTTCCTTGTCATAATCTAAAATATGAGGAGGGATATTTTCATGAAGGATCTGTCATTCATTCTCGGTAGTTATGTGTAGAGTGTTCCCTCTTTCTTATGTTTCTTACTCGGATGCTCATATAAGTTTAGGCACTCTTGAGCTATGGTTCTTTCCACGAAAGAACATGTAATATTTTGAGGACATTCACACCTATAGTGGTCAAGAGATCCACATGTATAACATGTTCCACAAGGAAACTCACTTCTTCCACCACCACGGCCTCATTCTTTGAATCCACAATGGTATCCTCGACCTCTGCCATGACTACCTTCAAAACTCCCCTCATTCCGATCATAGCGCGCTTTGATTCTGCTCCCATTCCCCGATGCCCATTCTTTCCCTTAGAGTTATTTGAAACTCCTATTTTTGTACACCAATATCTATAGTTGGGTTTTGATGAAGTGAGCACCTTAGTTGGAAACATTTTTCAACAAGCGAGAATGCGGTGAATACTTGGGATAAATTGGAAATAGACTTAAGGAAGAGCTTCCCTCTCCTCTTGCAAAGTAGTAGCTGGAGTTTCCCTTATTCTTTCATTCTTCCCATATTATTTTCTCTCTTTGTTTATTCTTGAGGGCATGTTCCCGTGGCGGATAACAGTGTAGTGTGGGGTGATGTTGGGCCCCTAAAATATTGGCTAAGTACAAGAAGGCACATGGGCACGCAATGCCTAGTTAAGAAAGGGAGCGCAAGGATAAAGCACATAGGAAAGGGTTCTAGGAGGTTTGAGCGAGAGCAAGTAGCGTATGCGCAAGACAGAACAAAGGTTTCATGACTTAGCCATATATCCCTTATCAACATCATCAAGCCTTCACAGGAGTTGTAGATCCATTGCCAAGTGTCCAAGGTGGTCCTTCATGGGAGCATGCTTCTTCAAGTCCAATCTCTCCACTCTTTGCAATGATGGCCTTCTAGAAACTTCCATCGCATGGTATATTCCTTCTTAGGCCAACCTATCACTAGGATGGCACCTTATCCATTCCACATGTGTAGTTTGGTAACCTCATTAACCGGTGTTTATTGTGCATGATTCGAGAGGAAGAGGGCGAAAAGAGGAAAATGAATTTCTCTTCGTGCGGAGGAAGGGTATCCGGGAGGAGGAAGGTGCCCAAGATAAAGGAGGAAGTGAATAAGAGAGTACAAAAATCGGACTCCAAGCCTCACACAGAGCAGATAAATGAGGAGACATAAAAAGTAGAAAAAATCATTGAAGCCTTGATAGAACAAGAGTTGGAGTGCAATGCTGATTTAATAATGAATGAAGATAAGGAAGAAAGTTTTGGAAAATATCATGGTAGCACGGTGGAGGCCCTAGTTTAACAAAGATGTATTCCTAAGGGAACATGCACGGGAGGAATGCACACATAGATCCGAGAGACCAGAATGGACTATATCAATGATCCAAATAAGGTGTTGTGCATGTGTTTCCAAATCATCATTCCAACAGAGCAACTCCTAGCCATGACATCATTTGATGTGGAAGGTGCATACCTGCGAACAAGGAAAATTATTTCATGGGCATTTGAGTCCCACCTTGACGAGCCAGAGTTTGAAGTGAGCTAAGGGGATTTAATGGAAATGTCAGAGTCTAAAGGAACCAACCCCTTGGTGAACACTCAACAACTATCTGACGAGCAAGTCTGTAACCCATAGTACTGAATGGGGTTTTTCTCAAGAAAGAATGGGAGCCCTACTTAAGAAACATGATGGTGAGCAATTACAACCATCACACAACATGACAGAAAAGGAAATGGCACTTTGGAGTTAGTGTGCCTAAAAACAAGAGGACACCAAAGGGTTTACCTATCTATAGTGATGAGGTAAAAGTAAAGTTGGAGAAGGTGGGATTGTTGCAACTCTATGAGTTGCCTTATTTTGGAAAACCTGAGCACCTCTATCAATGGTTAATTTCATGCGTACATGAGGACCACTTTTACTTCATGAGGCGCAAGATGCACATAACTCCTTAGCTGATTTCAAGATTCACAGGCCTCATCTATGAAGGAGAAAGTATAGATGATGAGTTGGAGTGAAGCACTCAACTATTAACTCCCGCCTTAGTTGAGCAATCGATTAATTCTTAATGTTTTAACTTGTCCTACATGGTCTAGTGGTATGAAATTTTCTTAACATCCACTATCATGGGATTTGTTTGTTATTCAAACTAGATCATGTGGTTAAGTCTTGAGACACCATGGCACTCTATCAAACCATGGCACGTAAGAAACCAACTATATCCCCTAAGAAGTTGAAGGTCAAGGGAAAGGGCAAGGGAAAAGAAAACAACCGAAACCCCGTAAATATGAATGAAGAACGGTACACAGAGATGCGAGTACCCAAATGGGGATTTTCTCAAGAAATAATGGGATTCCCACTTAAGAAACATGACGATGAGAAATTATAACCATTTTACGAACATGAAAGAAAAGTAAATGGCACTTTGGAGTTATTGCACTGACAAATAAGAGGACACCATAGGGTTTATCTATCTATAGTGACGTGTTAAAAGTAAAGTTGGAGAAGGAAGGATTTTGCAACTCTATGAGTTGCCTTATTTTGGAAAACCTGAGTGCCTCTATCAATGGTTAATGTTTGTGTACATCAGGACCACTTTTACTTTGCGGGGCACAAGATGCGCATAACTCCTTAGCTCATTTCAAGATTCACGAGGCCTCATCTGTGAAGGAGAAAGTATAGATGATGAGGTTGAGTGCAACGCTCAGCTATTAACTCCCACCTTAGCTAAGCAATGACTAATTATTCATGTTTTAACTTGTCCGCCATGGTCTAGTGGTACGAAATTTTCTTAACATCCACTATCATGGGAGTTGGTTGATGTTTGAATTGGATCAAGTGGTTAAGTCTTGAAACACCATGGCACTCTATCAAACCATGTCACCTAAGAAATCAACTATATCACCTAAAAATACAAAGGGTAAGGGCAAGGGCAAGGGCAAAGGAAAACAACCGAAACCCCGTAAACATGAATGAAGAATGGTACATAGAGATGCATTACTGGATGGGGTTTTACTTGTGAAAGAACGGGAGTACCACTTAAGAAACATGTCAACTACAACACAACCCTCAAATAGACATGTCAACTACAACACAATATCCTCGTGAAGACCCTAGTATTCCTGAAGGTACTTGCCTTACAGTTGGCATGTGTTAACATCCATATGAGGTTTCCTCATCTAGGAAAACATACCTTAGTTATAAATTTAATGACTTATTAATTATCTCATTAAGGATTAATTGCAGTAACCCTACCGAGCAACTAGGTTCATTGAACATTAGGGTTCCAAGTTAAAACTGCAATTAGAAGTAGGTATGTAGATACATCTTCTCCCTAATCATTTCATAAGTTATGTTTTTATACCATTAACATTCTAATTTATGTTTTACATAACAGATCCAACACACATTAAAGAGATGTTTTCTTACTTACTTACCCAAGCCTTAGCTTACTTAAGTTACGTAAGTTATTTTTATATTAGACTTCAATGGAATGAAGTCTAATCCCATTTATTTTCCTTTCCTACATTCCTATTTTGGTTAAGGAATTATTCAAGAGGAAGCACACCTTCCACTATCCAAAGATAACATTGATTCATTCCCAAAAGGTCTTAAGACAAGTCTATGATTAATTACATGGTAGTTGTCTTCCCTTTTTCCTTATAGAGGGTTAATGTTCATTTAAAACCTCATAGTACATTGTAAATTAACATCAAGTTTTATCTTCATTCAAACATTTGAATTAAACATAGTCATAGTGTTATAGTTGGATAACAATGCAAGAATGACAACTTATTAAGTTGCATTTTCACTAGAGAGGGTAGCACATCTAGCACCCTAGATCTCTATTTAATCTATTCCAAACCAAGAGGGTATGTTACTGATAGAAAAATAGAGAAATACTTAACATTTCCATTCATAGAATACCCAAAAAGGTTACACATCAAGTACAAGAAAATTCACAAATCTTTCATTCATCAAGAGGATTCATACATTACAAGTCCAAACACTTTAATGTCAAACAACAATAACAAGATCAATTACAAGTAAAACTTTCTTTTTCCATCAAATACATTTCAATAATGAACCATATTTCATCATAAAAGATCCAGTCTCTTTGGTAAAAAAATGTAACTTCCTATAAATCTTTTCTCCTTTCATCACTTACGAAGTCCATCTCAAAATTTCTAGCATGGGTCAGTTCATTGAACTGAGCATGATAAGCACTAAACATTAAAATGATGTGCTTTTAGCTAATTATTTCATAAAGAGAACTCTGCTGTTATGAAACAATCTTGAGCAATTCAGAAAGACATAGCCAAAAGGAGTTACCATACTTAAATAAAAGAGAGAGAAAAAGTGATAAACCATAACAAAAGTAAGAATAGGTCATGATATAAACAACTTCAACCTTCCATACTATTGTCTTTCATAAAAATAATTAAAACAATAATTTAGATAAGTAACCTTTCATCACAATCCAAATATTATTTTCATACATTACTTTACATGTTTCCCTTCTCAGTTAAACCTATTTAACATAAGGAGATAACTATCCTAACTATCTTTTAGGCATATTTCAACAGTAGATAAAACAATAGTACTTCCATCTCGACATATCATTCACCTAAATTCATCCTAAAATCTGAGATGCCAATAATCAAATTTAAAACATAAGAATAAGTTTAGGATGATCCAAATCACATAACTAAAATGTGTTACTGATTTAAGTATCCTAATACTCAAATTCAGAATTAGAACCCAATTTAAGTTAAAGTCCAGCACTAAACAGATCTCATCAAAGGGTAAGATCAAATTAGCATGCAATTGGGACTAAACACACAATCCCTAAAGAGATACAACATTACCAACGTTAAGTCAAAAGAGTAGAATGGAAGGGTTTAACAATCAACTTCAACTCAATCAACCATCTAGATATTTTCTACTAAGCACAAATATTTACTCAAAATATTTCCAACCAAACGCAATAATCCATCCAATCATACTCTACTTCAGCTATACTTCCCTAGCACAACCTAAACTCAATCTTACCAAACAGGTCCAAGAGTTAAAATAATGGAACAGATCAAAGAAGGACAACACCTTCATCTAGTTTGAAGCAGGAAGAAGATTAAAGAAAAGAGAGAGAGATATTACTTCCTCGTAGCTCAAATCATGATTAGGAAGGTACCAAAAGATAACCATGAACAATTATTGACCAACTCAGTCTATATTGTCCCAAACCAAAATCCCAAATAGAGAACTAATCAGGGATCAAATTAAATGTACAAAAAACTAGGAGAAGAAAGAATGATGAACAACATTCATACATTACCCAACAACATTCAAGGATACGTTATAGATAGTTTCAGTATCCGCATGACCATAAGTAATTCTTTTCCTAGTACACAGAAAGGAATGAAAAAGATGACAGAAGGATGAGTCTAAAACTGACTCATATAATTAAAACTCTTACAAAAATATGTGAGCATAATTATATATCAAGGCCCTAAGTACACATTTTTTTAATAGAGGTACATTAGCCTTAGTTCGTAAAAGAACTCAAATGAGTTTGATGGCCCAAGGCCAAGAAATAGGCTAACTAAAAACAATGTCCATGAACTACCCAGAAGATCAAATAGAAAACAACAACCAAAAACAATAAACCAATACCCAAGGAGTTTTTCCTCTTAGCTTAGAATTCCATAACTTTCATTAGTTACCCAAAACTCAATAGAGTAGAAACTAAGTACATTTCCCTCATGGGATCCAATAGTCGGCTTAGGGGCTGAACAATTTCATGAAAGAGTAGAAGTAAAAATTACAGGCTTATAATAATAGCCGAAAGAACTAACACGTCATGAAACATTAACACTTGCCAAGAAAAACCCAACAATTTAACTTTCCTCAATAACCATTGGAGCATACTACTACAACAGAAGGTTAAAAACAAAACCCATAATCACAATCATAGAAGTGATAAGAAAATAAAATATTTCTCAAATTTTGATCATTCCAACAGAACCCAGAAGAATAAGCTAAAGCTAGAGTCACAGAAGTTTATTTCCCAAAATATTCATGCAAGATCAAACAACAGTCAAGAAAATCAAACAATTTATCCTCTAAAGTGTTCTCACTGTGGTGAGACAAGATCTCTTAGAACAAGTTCCACAAATTTAAGCAACTGAATTACTTACAAGCTTAACATAGCTCAACAAGAGTACAAATAGTTTCGACTTCATCTCAGGCTCATGCAGAAGGAGTAAAGCATAACCCAACAAATCAAATCAAGAAGAACAAAACCCAGATCACACTTTCCTCATACAAGTGGAGTCAAAAAAGCATTCACATAAAACAACACCAAAAACCACATGCAGAGATGATCTAAATAACTATGCAAAAACCAGATTGTTCCCAAGAAGAGAAAATTTCTTTTAATGAATCAATTAAGTAAAAGAAAAACAACTTAATGGGTAGAGCCTATCATGCCTGATAGAGCTTCTCCTTCACTGATTCGCAGAAGATCTCTAAGCAGAACTTCAATAGCTTCTTCCTCTCCATGAAACATCAACAAAACTTTCAACACTTCCCCTTTCTTCTTATAGTTTTCACAATGTCCATTAATAGCTCTATGCTATGCAAGAAATAACATTCATGCAAGAATCAAACTAGAGGTTTGAAGAACTAAACAACATCATGCAGATCTCGGGCTCGAAAATGAACCAAAAGATCAAAACAACCAAAACCCCTCATGCATCTTCCTAGGCAATTTTTGCCAAGTTCAAAAACATTAAATGCAAAGGACTGTCAGTTCCCTCCTATTTCCATGCCACCGCCATCTCCATATTTGGCAAAGACTAAATTTAAATTTTGCATGCAACCAAACTCGGTGGAGGTGCCAACTCAACCCTCCCTATCTTTTCTCATGCCCATGCCAAAGTTGGTAGCACCAAAGGATAAGACCACCTTAACTCCCAATTAAATGTCTAGAAAATGATGCCACTGACCAACCCAATTTCCATGTCATCCATTAGGCCCCCTTAGGTTAGCCATTCCCATAGTTAGGTTAATATTAATTTAGGAAATCAACATAGGTCCATAGGTAGGTCTTTAGTTAAAGTCTTAACATTCTAACTAACAAAAGATCATAGAGACATAGGTTAGACTTAGCTCTAGGCTATAGTTACTAACATTAAGACATAGTTACAATAGGTTCCTAATCAAAGCAAGCATTGCATGCTAATAAAAGAAGAACTAGCCATGACATCGAATTTAATATACAACGAGTCTGAAGACTTCATCCTTTCTCTAAAGACAATCGGAACCTCAAGATCCCTTGATCTATTTGACTTGGTCATTATGACCACAAAGTTATGAATTAAAAGCATACCTTGGATCAATGGAATTGATCCAAGGTAATGTTGTTATGAAAGAATAATTTATGAAAACAGAAACCAAATTTCTCAATTCAAGTAGCAAACTAATTCTGCATAAGGAGGTGGGTTGCTCTATTAAATACAACAAAAACATGACAGAATGTACCTTCTCAACAGATGAATTATTTTCTATTGTAAACATGATTTCCAAAGTCATAAGAGTACACCGTCATAAGAAAAAATCACCTGTCAACATTTGTACCTTCAAAAGTAGAAATCATCATAGGTACCAATCATGTTGGAGGCGTTACATGCCTTATGCTCCACATATTATATTTCCACAAATTGTTGAGAGCAATCTTATTATGCTTCTATGATGCCCATTTAAACAACCACTTGAGACCCAAGAAACAACCTAGGGTTAGCTAGAAAAATTAGGGATAATTATTTTTTGCTTTGAAGTGTCTACAACCAGGTTGCAAGACATCAATTTTCACTAATAAGTTCCAGAACCAGGACCAATGTACTACAACATATGTTTTCCTTCATTAACTAATATCAATTTCAAGAGGTTTAAACTTCAGGGTTAAATGTTTTAGTTAGGTTCGGGAGTAATTTACCCCCTACTCACTCTCTAATAGGCTCGAGTTTTAACAGGATTTTTCTCATACTTAATGCTTCCAAAATTTCCTTAAATCATTCCCAATGGATAGGAAATGTTCTCACCTTTCCGATGATAAAACGAATTCCTCCTAACTCCTTGAAGAACTCAAGATATGAGCGGGTGGAGTTCTTAGGAAAAAATTTCCCCTAAAATGACACGTGTCAAGAGGTGGGGAAAAATGCCTTGAACGGGTTGGTGGGTCACGGGGTGGCTTAGGGAAATTTTCCCATTACACGAGCTCTAAGTCATGAAACATCCTACCCCTCCATAGGTCTACCAAGAACACGTGGCGACCACGAGACAATGTCGGGAAGACAGGGAAGGGCGGATCGGTGGGAGAATGTCGTGCGTTGCACCCGATGGAGGAGTAGAAGTCAATGGCACCCCTACACCTACAGGTCCATCACGGGGACACGTGGCACTTGACAAGCCACCGACGACGATGAAGAGGGGAGGGTGGAGTGGTGGGAGGAATTAGCACATTGCGCCCGAGGAGGAAAAAGGGAACAAAAGAACACGCGGGTCCACATGCCCGCAGAAGAAGAGGATCCGAGGGGAAGGCGAGTTACGGGCATGAGAGAATTTTCAAACTTTTCCAAAGACTGAAACCAAAATAAAAAAGGGTTCCCCCCCATTGCACCTTACCCAAGGTGCCACGTGGCACCCTCTCCTTGGCTGCGGGCCGGCGGGCAAAATGAAAAATTTTCCCCAAAATTTTCAAAAGGTCAAGTTCAAAAGGGAACTGCGCCTCCACCATAGCCCCAAGAGGACATGTGGCACCCTCGATTCACTCAGAGGTGGCGGAGGAAAAATTAAAATTTTTCCCAAAACTTCTCTAAGGAAAAACGACGGGAAATTTTGGCTTGCGGGCCCGCTAGGGAAAATTTTCCCAAATTTTCCCACCAAGGCACAAAAACTTCCAAGTGCCATAACTTGAGTTAGAAAGCTCTATTTTGGGAAAACGAGGAATTTTTGGAAATTTTTCAATGCCCTCTTTGCACAAGAACCACAAATTTTATTTTTTGATAAGTTTTAAAGGGTCAATTTTACAAAAATGATCTGCTGGCTTTTAATTAAAGAACTGGCAATTTTTAACTTTTCAATTTGATTAAATTCGGTTTCCTCCTTCACTCAACATGTCAAAAAGACATGGAGTATTGATCTAGGGAGGATTTAGAGTGTTTTGCCAAGTTAATTTGCTCAATATATTCAAGTTTGAATTTTGTTCAACAAGTGACAGAAAAATGACTGGGAAAAGATTGTGTTCAAATTTGTAATGTACAATTTATCTTCTTAAGTTTCCTTTGTCAATTTGAATTCCTTAGTGTCTTAGCATGCTAATCCATAACATTTTTAAGTTTATTATTGAGTACAGGTCTGAACTATACATTTTATTAAAATGAATTGCTAGAATGAAGTTTATAACAGTGAACTATTTCCTTTAAATTTGTATATCAATTTTATAATTTAAATGTGTATATATAGTTTCTATTCTATCTAACACCTTTACTTGACTAAATCAACCATTCATTTCTAAGTTAAATTGTAGTTCTGATTTCAATTCTAATGTACATTTCAAAGGAGAAACAATATTGTATAGTTCCCACCTACGTGTTTCTTCTTCTTGCAATTAAACAGAGATTCCATTCACAATAATAATTCAATTCCAATACAACCATGCAAGTTTGAGAAAGATAATGCATTCCTTTATTGGTTTAAAAATAATTACAACTTTACAACTTCTCTTTTCCATTTGGTTTCAAATACAGTATATAAAATATACAACACTCTTTCACATTCCTTTCCAAAATAGAAATGGAAGATAGTTCTTTACATTACACAATTTAAATTCAATCTTTCCTCATCAATACAAGAAATTTCTCATTACAAATAATTATACAATTCATCCACTTCAAGTGGGAAGGAACACAATAACTTGTTCACAAGAGGGGACTATCAAACTATACATTTCTTTGGCTCCAAAACAACAACATGCTCCATTTCTTCTTCTCCAAATGATCACAACAAAGAGGGGGAAAGGCAACACTCTCCACCCAACCAAGACATCTAATGAAAGGAGAAGTCTTCCTTCATCATTGGCCCCCGAGCCCCAACCAAGATACAATAGAAGGTGAAATTCAACCATGGAAACAATTGGCTTCCACACACAACATTATTTCACATACACATTTCCTTTTAAAACAAAATGCAACACCAAAAGAAAACAACAGTTCACAAATCGCATTTTAAAACATTTCAAAGCGTAACTCGAGCTTGATCTTGCAAGCTAAAAGAGCAAAGCCTATGGGGAAGCTATTTATGCCTCCCAATTGGGAATTGGGCATCCACCAAATATAAATCACCATGTAATTTATCACACACATTTGCTTATGCCCCCACAGAATCCCTCCTTAATGCCCCCACATTCTCTCCTTATTCCCCCACAAAGTAAGAAATGAAAGCTATTTATTTTCCATGGTGGATCCCAACCCCAAACTCCCTCCACAAAATTATGATGCCAATGGCATTCCCTTATGCCCCCCCACAAGAATTCCCCATAGCCTTCTCCTACACCTTCCCTAAGGTAGTCTACCCAACCAAGCAACAAATAAAACAAAGCATGCATTTTCCACACAACACAACATGAAAATAACAGAAATAAAAAGAAAGTTAAGTCCCTACCTTTCCATGGTTATTTTGCTTCCAAATTACAAGCTTTCCAAGACAAAAACACAGCTCCAAACAACAAGCTTTCCAAGACAATAACACAGCTCCAAAACTTCCTTCAAAAGCAAGAGCTCTCCCAAGAAAATGCGCCCCCAAGGAAGAATGCAAAATGATTCAACAACCCAAAACAAGAAGAGAGTTTCAAATATATAGAAGGGGGAAAGAAGAGGATGATAGAAGGGGGAAGAAGAGGATGATGTGGATCCATGTAGGATGCCACATCATACATCCTCACATCAAACACAAAAGACAAACTCCAAACTCCAAGGCTCAATAAAGAGGTGGGTGAAGAATGACAAGTTACTTGCACACTCAAAAACAGCCCACACCTCAAGGGACAACCATTAAATTAAAATGTAAGAAAGTGTAATTAAAAACATGCACAAAAAGGAGTAAAAATGCATTATAAAAGTCACAAATCACATCCTCAACCATAAGTATGGTTGGTAACATAAATTTAGAGGCATGGGACAAGTTTTACTTGTCCCACAAGCTTCCAAAAATAGCCCCCAAGGTCAAATTCGAATTTCCATGGAGGTAGAGTATTTCTTACTCTAAAATCTGACCTACACAAACTCTTACACCTCTTACACATCCCTTACATATTAATTATAAACATCCAACAACTCTAATAATTATTTTCCATATCCCAATCTGATTTAATTAAACTTTAAACATATGATCTCTCACATTAATCCATCACAAAAAATTAATTAAAAGAAGAGATCACATTACAAATAAAATACATATAACAATAAATAAACATTAACCATAAAAATAAAATACACAACCCATGGTCACATATAAAGATGATTCCCCCATGGGAATCTCTAACAAAACAACACACAACACACTAAAACGAGTTGCCATGGTGACCATGTTGAATTCACCTAGAATTCCATTTTGGTTGGTCTCCAATCCCCCAATGTTTTGTTGTGATATTTTCAACTTGAAAAATGTAAATACCTCCTTCAGCCTCATGGCCATATCAGAATAACCAATATGATAAAAAAATCACAAAAATCAACTACACAATGAATCATAACAACATCGAAGTCACTTATTACATCATTTGCATTTTTAATCAAAAATATATCTCGCATCATAAAATATTCATTTTCCGATCAAATCACGATATCCAAAAGTCACATATCGACAACATCCATAAAATATCCATGTCCAATAATATATCATCATCCACATGTCGTGTCTCTAATAATCCTCATACATCATAATCAAATCAAAATCCACAATAATCCATAATCTAATGTCTAGCGACATACTAAATCAAAATATAGTAATGTCTGTAATGAAATCCATAGTATCGGCATAAGCATCAAAAGGTGTCAAAGGGAAGCAGGACTCTACATTTTCCTCATCCAATCATCTAGATCCATCTTGCCTTAAAGGTCAAAATTTTAGATTTGACTATCATTAATGCATTGGGCATTCTACCAATCGATGTTTCAAACTTAGACATCTTATTCAATATCTCATCGAAAATAATGCAATCGATCTGCTTGATCTTTCAAAGCATATACACTAGTCAATGAAAACAAAAAGCTCAAAATATTTAATGATCCTCTCCTTAAGCATGAAAACCAAGCAACTAACTCTTGAACTAATCATACATACCATGCGATTACTCTTCCTTCATCGAGGGCTCTTGATTTTATAGTTGTTAATGCTTTGATGCATCTCCACCATTCATGAAATTATCTCGATCAATATTATCATGACACATTTTCATTTGATAAATTACATATTCATTCTTCTATCAAACCTCATGCTATCAATAATACAATGATCAATCCATCTATTCATATGAGTGTGTGTTCTATTGCACTCCTTTTCACTATCAACTATCCACTCTCTCATATCTCATACACAATTACAAAATCTTATTGTTTCGTCAATCTTCCAATTATAGTTGGGCATTTGACCATGCTTGTTGGAACATTCAATAAAAGGTTAGGACATGATCTTGAGTCTTCCTTGGCTCCGTACCACTAAGGCTATCATTTCCATGAATCACTTATGTCTCAAATTCCTTCAATATAAGTGATTTATCACCATCAAGGGTGTTCTGCCATGTACACTGTGGCCATAACATCCTCTTGAGGTTTCCATTATAGTTTCTAAAGCATCTAGTTCCCCATAGACCTCTCAAATCTAAGGCATTTTATGCATTTATCTCACCCATTCGTACATGATCTACTCGGTCTCATCGGTCCACTAGTCCATCTCATCAACCTATATCCACAAATTGGATGACTTCTTTACATAGGTTTACATCACCTCCTTGATATCCTTCACATAGGTGAACATTACCTCCTCAACGTAGACACAAAATCACGCACTTTGGGTAATTATTTAGTCATAATTACATACTATTATTCATATGATTCCTAAGTAAAACAAGTACTAATTAACCCATGACTTTGGCCACCTTTCTTTACTTTCTATTACTTCTTTTAGCCTTGCACCTTTACTTTCTTAGTCTGCCCTATTATACTCCATCTTTTATCATCCTTGATACCAGCTCCTAGCTAGGATGCAAACTTCATGAGCCCTCATCCCCTCTAGGTTCCCCTAACCCCTTTGTACTTTACTTACACTTTTTGGGTCCTTTCTAGCCATTTGAGCATATTATATTTTTGTTAGTCAGCCTTTTTGGGGTTAATTATGAAATTCAAGCAAGGGAATCATATAAATATAAAGTTATGTGATCATAATAAGGGACCAAGCACTAAGCATTAGCTATCACCACCTAAGGTTGCATCCATCAAGGCATCTAAGAGCTCCATTACATCCATCTAGTACCATCACAAGGGACATAAGGGATGGTTCTTTTGCATACACTTCATAGGAGGGAAGTTTATTTTATTCCATGGACACATTTACTACATTTCTTTACATCTAGTTATTTTCTCACTATCAAGTGTAACACACACAAGAGCCACCTAGGGAATGATTCTACACACACACACATAAAACTACATTAGGTCTAAGATGTAGTGTAGCACGTGGTCATAACTTCACCATTGTGAAAACTAAGGATAATCTAACCCCTCATTTTATATCTTTATTTTTTAGGATTTTATGTCTATTTGAGGGTTTTGTAGGTTCATATTTCATTTCAAGTTTCCAACGACCTCATAGATCTTGATGAGACCTCGGAGCGATTAAAGGAGACTAAAGGATAACATTGTGTGACACCTCATAGGAGGTTTTCTAAGATTTTCCGCAGACCCAGGTCACCTAAAAATAGGCCTAGCACGCCCCACAGGCACCCTTGTCCCTCTCCAAGCACCCCAATCCAGCCAATCCCTTTGTATTTTAATTTTTCTCGGTCTCTTTACGATGCTTCGCCATTCCATTCACTGTTATCCAGTCGACCGACATCCATATTTCACTACAAATCAACTAAGGTTTCTCACCCTTTCTTTGCACTTAGGGTTTTGTACTTCATTGCTTAGTTTTCTTGCGTGTAATTTTCTATATTTAATTGTTATTCATTTACTAATATAATAGCATTTAGATTAGGCTCTTATTTATATTTTATCTTAATCATTTTGGTGAACTCGAACTTGATCTGAACACTCTTAGGATCCTCATACCTCCATCATTATTATCATTATAGGATCTCTTCATCATGAGTATCTCTATTAATGATTTCTTTCTTATCAATCCTCAATTAAGAGATATAATCAGAACTCTCTTCGCTACCACTCGCATTCCTGCTAATATGCATCCAAATTCAATATACCAAAAATTTTGAGGCATTTTCCCAACATATTGCTTTCCCATCTAATCCTCATGCTGATCTTTATATTTTTGATAATGATCCACCCTTGCATATCATGATTCACATTTACAATATGGGTATCAAGCGTACTTTAATCGATAATGGATCTAAACTCAATCTATGTCCTATGTCATTCCTTGAAAAGATTGGTCTTTCTAGTTGTAAATGTTAGTCCATCATGTCTTTCCCTTTGGGCATATGATGGTTCTATTCATCCATGCATATGTCACATTACTCTTCCTATCACTATAGGGCCTAAAACCCTTAACATTGTTTTCTTTTTCATTGACTTTCCAGTTTCATATAATTGTTTACTTGGTCGCCATGGCTCAATGCGATGCAAGCAATTAATTTTATAGTGCATCACTGTGTTAATTTCCTACATGAGGGCATATAATATATAGTTCTTAGTGATTGTGACCCATTCAAATATTTTGATTATGATCCTAACACTACAATTCCTACTCCACGATCTGATACTAGTAGTGAAACACAACCCATGGATACTCCATATCATTTACCACCACTTGAAGGTGCTATTTGCATGCTAGATGCAGTCCCATCTACAACACCACCTCCTCCTGCTACTACTACTATGGTACTTTATCAAGGGCCTACCTACACATCATATTTCATTCCTCCTACTTCATTATCGCATGTGCATCCACCATTAGCATGTCCTCCCTTTACATGTACACTTTTCATGAATAATTCTTATTGGGAGAATATTCCATTTGATCCTACTTGTGATGACATTATATGCACACATGATGGGTTGGCTTGGTTAGGCTTTACGGTTGACGATATTTTTCCCCCACCTCATGATCATCATCTCTACCATGGGTTTGTTTACATCACCGTTGCTTATGGAATTTGAGTCTTTTACCTAAAAATTTTCTTGCACATGCCCCTCGAACTTCTTCACTCACACTTTGATAGTCTTGGGTTAACTATATTAGGAGAAAATTAGATCCTAATCATACTAATATTTCATTTCCTATGCCTTTTGGCCACGTCTTCATTTGCAATGACTCATTTCTCAGCTATTCACCCAATCTCACTTGTTGGTATACACATGGACAACCATTACCTCCTTTTACTTGATGAGGAGTATGCTATGGGCATGTATAATTTATGGCTCAATGGATCCTTGCTTGATCAACCTGACATTATTGCTTATCAAGTATCAAATGCTTCACCATTTGGTTTTGATCATGAGAATGATGACCTCCTAAATGAAATTACTTGATCTCTTTTCTCATCACATACTTGGGGGCATAATACCTTTTTCTTCCCCTCTAGCACCAACAAACATCTTGTTTTCCCATCAGTCGCACCTAGACTATCACATATGCATGCATATCATCATTTCTGATGACACACTCATGTTCTTACGGTTCTTACATGACTTTGTTGAGGGATCTCTTATAATAAGAACCTTGTTTCATCTTTGCATTACATGCTTCATCAACATATCTATTTATTACATAATCACTCATACATACATACATTTATTATTATCTATCACTAGTCTCGCATATGACACAATATTTCATCAACTATCATGTCAACTATACACTATCAATTACACTTCATCTTCACATCTCACATATCTATTTATTCCGAACATCATTCATTGAATAACAAACTCATCATCATGCACTTGGCGGGTATCGTAATTACTCCCACCACACCTTTCATTCTTGTTAAGCTGCAATACATCTTACACACATCACATTTAGTCTTTTACATTCACCATACACATCTTGAAAAAGTCTAGTATATTCATTTCCTAATGAAGAAATCTTGTGCTTTGGTTCACACTTGAATTTTTAGGGTATCCTATGTACATGAACCTTAGACAAAACACACTACACTACACATTACATATCACACATCATATACTAAAAATTGCACACACCACACATTCTCACATGCTTGACCATGTCCCACATTTTACACTAGACACATTCACAACATATATATCTAACATTGCTTAGTCACATTACACATTACACATATCACACATCACGTATCATAAACTTAGGACATCATCTCTCACAGGATCTACTACACATTTTACGTCTTATTCACTCCTCAAATTCACACTACATATTTCTCATCTACTTATACATGTTATAATCATTACCTTATGACATAATTTAGTTCCACGATCCATATTTGCTTTCTAAGGGTGTACATATTAAATGGACCTCATCACACTCACACATTTAATCACTCACTCATTCACTCTCACACTTTTTACTTTACACTTTATCGATCACATATTTCTATTGTAAGCATTCAAACCATTTCTCAATGACACACTCTCATTTATGGTTCATTCTTGACTGTTGAAGGGGCATAAATAAATGAACCTAATTACATACATACACATCCACTCGGGGGCATGTTGCCCCTATAATTCACACAAACATTCTATTCCACAACATACTATGTATCTTGGTTGCACGTAATGTTGCTTACATTTACTTGTTAACGTTCACTTTCTTACACATGCTAGATAGATATTTTATATGTCATTATCTTTATCATACATGCATGTGCATTCACTTTCTTTATATTTGTGATCATAGATTATACAGATCTATTACACGCAACATGGATGTTTGGTGCAATACCTATTACTAGTCCCACAGAGGCTCCTGGGGCATCCACTTTTGTACACTACAGGTGATATTATTTCATTTTGTTTCATAGCACATTACTTTATCATACTATACACACTTACATACTTTTTAATCTTTCTAACATGCTAACGGATGCTTCATGCACAACATTTATTATGCAGGACTATTTTATTCCATGGTTGTATGTTACATTATTTGTCATTGCTTTCTCTTTGTATGCCATTGTTTGCAGGATTTTCCCTTTGTCTTGTGTGCACACTTGTCTACTTGCAACCATTACAACCTTGATTGTCTTGTGACATCGTGAGTGATGTCCCATGTTTACAACCCACTTTTTTTGGTCTACATTTTTTCATGTGTATTTACTTGTGTCTTAGCTTACACATTGTTTTCTTAGCTTACATTTCATCTTATACATGCATGTATACTTGTAATAACACTTGTCTTCTAGCCAATTTATTTGTGTGTGCCTTGGTTTCTACCAAGAACATTCCCTTCCCCTATAGGGCACAATTTCATCACAAGTAGTCGATCCTCTTTTAGTTTGGATACTCCTTTAGCGACATTGCATGCACCCAAATGAGGGGTGGAATCATATGGCTAAATAATTCGCCCCATACAAAATTATACACAACACAATACCAATACAACACAGTTTTTAGTTTCGGACAGGGCTCAAAATCGAGTTGGGTCCTTAGCACAACGATGTCTTTCCTTGATGCATGTAACTGGGGGAATTACATAGTTTTTGGCATGTCACAAAGGATTTTGAAAGGGCAGAGATTCCTTTAGCACTAGGACATTTACATTGAGGAAAAGTACACACCATCTGTAATGGTGTTTTCATTCTAAGGAGTAGTTAAAGGTTAGAGGATGACACCATACTTTCCTCTCTACACTACTTTTTGCATGGCGTAGGATTGCCCAAAAACCAAAATTGCAAAGCACTCTATAACTTTGGGAAGAGGTTAAAGGTTGGAGGATGATACTAGAATTTCCTCCCTATAATTCTTTTATCGTGGCATGAGATCACCCAAAAACTCACACTTCATAGAATTTTTTAGGACCCTTTCTACACTCTTTTTCCTCATCACGGATCAGTGCATAAGTTCCTTTTTCACATTTTCAACATTTTTACATATATTTTTACACATATACACGCGTATTTGACTACTTGATCATTCTTCTCTTTATAATTCCATTTATATGGGAAGAAATAGTTAACGCCATTTCACAACATAATCAACACCATCAAAATAATAACAAAAACATCGACATCAACAACAGTACATCGGGACATGTACACATGCATTTCTGCCATAAGTTAATTTTCATCATCACTTTTTGCACTTTCTCCTCCTTAGCATCCATGCTTCACATTTTTATCACTCCATGCTTTTGTTGTCAATGTTCATGGTTATCAAGTACGCATATCTATCTACTTTATGTTACCGAGATTTCTGCTCACCAAAATAAAGTGGGGGAAATGTAGACAAAAATCATGCACTTTGGGTAATTATCTAGTCTTGATTACATACTACTATTCATATGATTCCTAACTAATAAAAGTAATAATTAACCCATGTCTTTGGCCACCTTTCTTTTATTTATGTTACCACTTTTGACCTTGCACCTTTACTTGCTTAGTCTACGCCTTATTATACTTCGTCTTTTATCATCCTAGACACCAACACCTAGCCAGGGCCATGCACTAGGTGCCCTCATCCCCCTCTAGGTGCCCTTGATCCCTTTGTACTTTACTCACACTTTTTGGGTCCTTTCTATCCATTTGAGCATCTTATATTTTTGGTAGTTGGCCTTTTCGGGGTTAATTATGAAATTCAAGCAAGGAAATCATATAAATATAAAGTTATGTGATCATAATAAGGGACCAAGCACTAAGCATTAGCTATCACCACCTAAAGTTACATCCATCAAGGCATCTAAAATCTCCATTACATCCATCTAACACCATCAAAAGGGACACAAGGGTTGGTTCTTCTGTATACACTTCATAGGAGGGAAGTTCATTCTATTCCATGCACACATTTACTAATTTCCTTACATCTAGTTATTTCCTCGCTATCAAGTGCGACATGCACAAGATCCACCTAGGGCATGATTCTACCCACACAAAAATAGAACTAAATTTAGGTCTGAGATGTGGTACAACTTTTAGTTGTAAGTTTACCATTGTGATAGTTGAGGACAATATGACCCCTCATTTTACATATTTCATTTTTAGGATTTGATGTTTATTTGAGGGTTTTGTAGGTTCATATTTCATTGCAGGTTTCTAGTGACCTCGATAATCTTGGTGTTACCTCAGAGTGACTAAAGGAAACTAAATGTGAACACCTTGCGATACCTCGAGAGGACCTAGAAATAGGCCTAGGGCACCCACGGGTGCTCATGTCCCTCTCCAAGTAATCTAGTCCAATCAATCTCTCCATATCTACATTTTTCTAGGTCTATATGTGACATTCCTGCCATTCCATTGACATGGTTATCAATTCAACACAATCCATATTTCATTGCAAAACACCTAAGGCTTCTCACCCTCTCTTCGTACTAAGGGTTTTGTACTTCATTGCTTATTTTTCTTGTGTGTAATATTTTGTATTTAATTTTATTCATTTACTTGATATAATAAAATTTAGATTAGGATCTTATTTAAATTTTAGGTTAATCACTTGATATCCTTCACATATGTACACATCACCTCTTTGGTATCCTTCACATAGGTATTCTCCTCCTCCTAGGTCTCATTCACCGACACATCATATGTCTCATACATCACCGATCTTAGAGAATGGTCACATGTGTTTATCTCCACATGCATCTAGTGGAGGACCCTTTCCCTTAACTTTTTCAAATATCTTACTCATCATAGCACACTTGGGGGCATCACACTTACCCCCTTATAGAATTATCAAGTGTCTCACATTTCTACTATTACTCTTCATGTTTCACATATAGTCTTTCTCATTCATCGTACACACGAGGATACATCTCTTATATCATCATTACCCTATGATGAATTTTTTTGCTATGGTTCATAACCGAGAGTTGAGGGTATAAATCTGAAATGAACCTCACCACATTCACACTCTTTATGCTCTACGCTTCATCGATCTATCTATCTAGTGCATCCTTCAAACCATTTCCTGATGACACACTCTTGGGTTCATTCTTGACTGTCAAGGGGTCTTGTATAAATGAACCTCATCTCATACATATTAATCCACATACATTTGGGGGATTCGATGTTCCTATCACATTCACATTTTATATCATTCCACCTCACTCATTCACAACATACTACATATCTTGGTTGTACATAGTCTTGCTTTCTTATACTAGTTGCACGTACTCGCTCTTGACATGAGATCACCCAAAAAAATTACTCTTGGCATGAGATATCCTGAAAAAATCACTCTTCTATAGTAGTTTAGGAAACTTTCTATCCTTTTCATTATGAAAGCTGACATCATGCTTATGAAACAAACTATAGATGCTTCTACTTACTTTCCATCACAGATCGTGGACATGTTACTTTTTACTACTTTTTCACTTTTTTACATACTTCTACATGCCTTTTATAGATTTTTCATAACACGTGACTTTGACTACTCTTTTTCTCTTCTTTTACAGGCATGTCCTTAATACGCAACAAGAAGCATCCCTTCATCAAGAGACAATGAAAACAAGTACAACACAACACAACACATACACTTTAACCCTAGGGTAACTTCCTCCTCTTTATCTTTCATGCTTCATTTTTATCACTCCACACTTTTTCTTGTCTCTTTAGCACACTTTTGCCATCGATCTACATGGTTATCAGGTATACATCTCTTATCTACTTTATGTTATTGAGTATTCACTCAACAACATAAAATGGGGTAAAATATAGACTTAAAATCACACACTTGGGTACATATATAGGTCCTAATCACACACTACTATTCATATGATTCATAAGAGAGAAAACTAGTAATTGAAATCTATCTTTGGCATTTTTCTATATTTCATGTTTCTTCTTTGACCTTGCACACCCCACCACCATGTCCGATTTTCATTTCCTTATCTTTCTCGACTCTAGACACCAAATTGCCCATTCAGGATGCCAACACCAGTGTGCCCTTTTCCCTTTTGGATTCCCTTGACCTCTCTACGTATCTTACTCACCTCTTTTGGGCCTCTTTTATCTTTTGACAATCTTGTTTTCTTATGGTAGGAATTTTAGCTAATTAATAAATTCAACTAAGGGAATAATATAAATACAAATCTATGTGACCATAATAAAGGACCAACCTCTAAGCATCCATTATCATCACCTAAGGTTGCATCCAAAAGAATTATAAGATCATAAAAGAATTCATCTAGATTCAACCTG
Organism: Taxus wallichiana var. yunnanensis; assembly: GCA_018340775.1. Taxonomy (NCBI): domain Eukaryota; kingdom Viridiplantae; phylum Streptophyta; class Pinopsida; order Cupressales; family Taxaceae; genus Taxus; species Taxus wallichiana. Next base: position 27,088,168 of record CM031236.1, on the reverse strand, counting down.
GACAATTGAATGCATTTTACACATACACATCCACACATCTACTTACATTTCTACATCTAGCTATTGTTTGCTATCAAGTGCATCTTACACAAGAGCTTCCTAGGTACAATTTATACACACATGTACAAGAACTACATTAAGTATGAGATATAGTGCAATGCTCGGTCATAAGTTCACTCTGTTAGGATACACAAAAGTGTAAAATGACATAAAAATCCATCATAGTGATTTTTGTTCATTGCTAAAGGACTAAATCAAAGAAAAATACATAAAGTAATGTAATATGAGAAAGTAAACAAGTAGACCAAAAAAAAACATGAACAAACATTGTAAAAAAGCAACATTCAAGATAATTACATCAATATTTTTTATCTAGCTTCAGTTCCCAAATGTTTAAGTTATATGAAAAGGGTTAAAAATGGCACCCCAAGCAAGGATACATGCAAGGTGAATAAACATAGTGTTGGCGTGTTAATGTCAAGTGGGGATATAATTTGGTGGACCACCACTTAAACAACCCTTGTCTAAAAGATTATTTTTAATAATCTTAGTCTCTTTATAGCTAAATGAGTGGAAGGGTATGACCGAGAACCCATCCTATTTATATAGAAAAATACCTCATGGGATTGGGGATAGATGAGATCTATCTAAGCTGATCAAGTTAATATTCAAGCTCAAGATAATTAATGTGAACTAAAACTATGAGACAAAGGTCTGCTATTGTTTCTATGAGACCGAGGAGTGAAGTGGAAGTGTTGGGTTAAAGCTATTGAATTCTTAATAAAGATAGTGTTTTATCAGTGGATTTTTTTCCTTCGGGTTTCTCCACTTAAATATGGTGTTATATGTCTCTTGTTATTGTCTATTATTTTCTTTCAACTCTTGCTCATTAAACTCTGTAATTTTCTATTTATTTAAGCTAATTTTGTGTCTTATTTAACTGCACATCATAATCTATAGTCTTGACTTTTTAATGGTGGAATTGTAATTTTTCAATTATATTTCCCTTAATAAATCTAACATGGTATTAGAGCTTAATTTTTATGCATGTGCAGGGTTGATTTGGAAGCTTTTAATTTACTAGAGCAAAGAAGCTTGAAGTTTGTTCATGGATATGTGAAACCCTAAAAGTTTTGCAGTCATTTTCAAGAAACCAAGTTTAAATTTCCAATTCCCACCTAAAATTTTTTATATAATATTGATCAAATGGCTATTTAGATCTTGTTTGAGTGTTTTACTTGCTTAGATATGTGCCTCTGCGACTAGTTTTGATCATTTTCGATTTAAAACTTCCGTTTTTGTGTTGTTTTTAAGTTTTTGCACCATTTATAGCCATTAGGGCTATCTTTGTATGTGGATCTAAAAGGATTTCCTTAGATCTAATTAGTTCATGCATTTAAATATGCCCCATCTTTATAAAACAGCTTTTTTTTAGCTATATTTTCCTTTCTGGCCCATCCAATCATTTTTCACCATCTCGCTTCACTTTTTCATTTTTATTTTGATCCTATCAGTTTTGTGAAGCTTGGACAAATAAAATTGCTCCAAATAGCTTTACCAATCTTCTTTTCATTTTTCAAAGGAAGATCCTCTCATAGAGTGCCAAGTGGCTTTGATATGTCATCGTTTATCTCGATCTTTAATTTTCGTGAATTTCGACTTTGTGAAGCATGATACAATCTTCTTATGCCATTTGGCTTTGATTTGTCATTCTTTATTGATTTTTAATTTTATGTGAAGCTATTTTGACTACGAAGCTTGAGCCAATCATTTTCATCCAACTAGCTTCATATTGTCACCATTTAATTAAACCCTTCCATTTTTCCTCAAGACCGAGCTAATTAGAAGGCTCCACATTGCTTCACATTATCGAGTTTTCTTGTTTATCTGATTATCAATTACAAAACGTAAGCTAATAAGGTATTTCCATGTGTCTTGGCGTTATTAGATTTGGTTTAGCCTTCTTCTATCATTTGTGAAATGCAATCCAATCAAGAAAATCCAAGTCATTTTTTATTTTGCGTTATTAGGTATTTTTTTGCTTGTTTTTATTTTTGCAAAATACGGACCAATAGAATTGCTACGTATTTCACATTATTAGTCCTTTTTTATCTATCTTTGACATTTGTGAAATTTGAGCCAATAAGATTGCTCCACATTTCGCATTTGTTAGTTTTTTAACCATGTTAGTGGTTATCCAATAGAAAATTTCCACTTTTTCAAATTCATCGGTCTTTGTCGTGACTTGCGAAGAGAGATCCATTTAAAAGGTTCCATGTATCTTTAGTTTTATCTTAGTCATTTTGGTAAGCACTACGAAATACAAACCAATTGTTTTTTTGACACATATATTTTCCGATTGTGCGGTATTCGCAAGTGTCAGGGTGTCAATATTTACTTTGGCTTATCCATTAAGGTTGTGACACCTATCTTATGTCCTTCATACCTAAAATTTATTTAAAATTTTAGCGTATTAGTTGACTTAGACTTTGATTTCACATTGTGTCGAGTGCAAAGAATTGAACCAATTAATTACAAACACGTGTATATGGTTCTTGTTGTTTGTTTTTTATTTAATTGTCTTATGACTTATTAGTTACACTTTGTGAGGTGCAAGCTAATAGAAAAGTAACATGTGTATTTTGCTTTTCAAATTTGTTAGGATTGTTATAGCTTTTTGACATGAGTTTCATATTTTATTTATACCACGGGTTTCTAGTTCTTTTGTACCATGGATCTCTATTTTCCTTTGTTCCACGGATATCAATTTTTCTTTGTTTCACGGATTTGTAATTTTTCTCCGATCTAAGGATTTTCAACGTTTGTGTTTTATGGGTTTTCTAATATCTTTGTCTCATAGATTCTAAAATTTGAATAGCTTATATCTTTTTCCCCAATGTGGCCCATTTTTTTAAATTCCTGCTAATATATTTGTAAACATATAACTAAAAAGAAGATATGTAGCTAGTTTTTTTCTTCTATTTGGATTCCTTAACTCGTTTTTAGCTAAATGTGTCTCCATTTCCGCTGCGCATTAGAAATGGCTAGTTCAAATAGTTTTTATGGATAAGTCTCATCTAATTAATGAAACAAATTATAACATCTAGAGAGTGTGTTTAAAAGATTATTTTATGGATAGAAAGCTCTAGGATCTTTTGACTGGTGTAGAAAAATGTCCCATAGGGAGACTAGCTACCCCTAAAACCTTAGTTCTTTTTCTCAGAGATCTCGTGTAGATCTGTCTATCCTTTTGCAAAGTATTAAAGATGAATTTCTAATGCACATAGGTCATATGGAATCACCTGTAGATGCTTGAAAGTAATTAGAAACTATGCATGAAGGTAATAGATTGTCTAAAATAATTAAGCTAGTTTTAGAGTTGTTTACAAGTCCAATAAAAGGGGATGAGAAAATTATCAACTATTTAGGTAAAATTAAGAACATTAAAGCTCAATTAGATGGTTGTAAATATGAATTGTTTCAAGATAAGCTTCGTAATTTATAATTCATATTAATATTCATGTAAAATGCAAAACTAAATCTCATTTCTTAATTTTAAGTATTAGAATGAGAATGATCTTCCCGATTCAAACCCTCTTGTATTCCTTGTTATTTCAAGAAGAGAGAGAATGGAAAATTTTGATTCAAAAGAGACTACTTCTCAAGCCTTGTTCTCTTAGAATCATAAGGAAACTAATTTTTTTTAATAGCAATCCTAATAAGAAGTCTAACATCAGATCTAGATTTAAAGAAAATCCTAAGCCTAATTTTGCTAAAAATAGTTAGAATTTTAAAGTCAAATTCAATGGAACTTGCAACAAATGTGGAAAATTTGGGCATAAAGAATATGATTGTAGAGTAAAAACTAACAAATCAGTCAAGAATGCTAAGAACAACAAGTTTAACAATAAAAAGAAAGATCAAAATCAAAATCAAAATCAAGCAAATGTAGCTAAGAAGTCTATTGCCCTGTATACTTCCCTTTTAGCTTCAAATGATAATGAATGGATTCTTGATAGTGGTGCATCTAGGCACATGACTTATACTCCTGGTATCCCCTCAGATGTTAAAAATTATGAGGAAAATATCTATCTTGGAGACAACTCCATTATTAGATCTGAAGCTTGTGGGAATGTTAAGTTGTCAAATGGTGTGATTAGGAATGTCTTGTATGTTCCTCAACTAAAAAGAATCTTTTACCTTTCTCTCAACCAACTAAAGAAAACGTAAAGTTGTTTTATTACAAGATAAATGGTATGTCAAAGATAAGTTTAGTAATGTTATTGCTTTTGGTATTTACAAAAATGGCTTGTATATCTTTGATGGATTTGTGTCTGAGTCTTGTTTTTATTCCTCTTCTAGAAATGATATTCAACTTTTGCATGAAAGACTTGGTCATGTAAATTTAAAAATCTTGTATGAAATGTATAGATTGAATCTTGTTGTTGGTCTTCCAAAGATAAAATCATATCATGAAACATGTGAAAGTTACCTATGTGGTAAGAAACATGTTGAACTATTTCGCAAAACATCATGATCCCAATTCTTCTCGGTTGTTAGAGCTAATTCAAAGTGATGTAAGAGGTCCACTTTAGGTTTCTTATCTCAAAGTGGTGCTTTATATGTTGTTTGCTTTATTAATGTTTTCTCTAGAATGACTTGGTCTTATTTTATTAAGAATTCTAATGTTTTGTCTAAGTTTAAGGAATTTAAAGATTTAGTTGAAAATGCTTCTAATAGAAAAATTAAAAGAATTAGGACTGATAATGGAGGTGAATATGTCGGAAAAAAGTCTGATGAGTTACTGTGGGTCATGTGGGATTCAAAGAGAGTTGACTACTCCCTCTTCACCACAACAAAAGGGCCTTGCGAAAGAAATAGTAGGAATGTCTTTGAAATGGATAGTAATACGATTTATACTTCTAAGGTGCCTAATTTTATATGGGATGAAGCTATGAATATTGTTTTCTATATTCTATATAGAATGCCTACTAAATCTCTTCATTAATCTACTCCTTATGAAGTATGGACAAAGCAAAATCTAGATATTTCTCACTTAAGAATATTTGGTAGTCCTTCTTCTATCTTAATTCCAAAAGAAAAAAGGAAGAATCTTGATCCAACCTCCTTTTCTTGAATTTTTTTGGTTATGGTTGTATAACTAAAGGTTTGATAGTCTACAATCCTTTTAATCATGATATAATAGAAAACATAAATGTTCAAGTCTTAGAAAATACATTCTGTGATGCTTCTTATCAACCCTCTTCTTCTTCTCCCGTGATAGAGCTTGGTAATACTTCTACTAAAATTATGTAAACAAAAGTTCAAGAGACTGATTATCCCGATGTAGACATGATGGAGATTGAGGGGGAGTCATCTCAAGATACCTTGCATCACAATGTTCCTAAATGGGATCAAATTATTATTCAAAACTCTCAACCTGCTAATATTAGAAAGTTAACTCGTATTCAACTTATTTATCATGCCTTGATGTCCCTCTATGAGGTTTGTTGGTCGTCAAATAGGACTTTTAAGAAGAGCAACAGTCAGGGGACAAGAAGTCCCTCCTCTTTAATGGGAGAGGTTCCCTTATTCAGAAACGAACTTATTTACAAATGTACAAAACATTATTTTCTGGTTAAACTTGGATATTACGAAAGTGTTTTCAATGAGGATGTTCAAGTACAAAAGGACAGAGGAATGAGAAGACGAGAACGAGCAGAAAGGAAACATGCAGAATTATAGAGAATCAGAGTAATTCATTATGTATGCGAAGTTACAGTGAATTGAAACAAGATCATTTGTATCGGATAAATAAGATGGAATTCAAAGACACAAAGTTCTGTAAATAACATCTGCTAGAACACAAAGTTTCTTAACATAACACAGACTCATTAATCAAGGACACAAAGTTCCTTCTTGGTTATACAAGATCATCGAGCTTGCAAAGTCGAAGAGTATGCAATCGGTAAGACTAATGAACTTGAGACAAATGATCTTCACAAAGAAAATAAATGGAAGCTTAGGAGTAACAGAGATCAGATAGACAAAGAATGGAAATTCCTTCTGTATTGATTTCTTTATGATCTATTTACACTTTCAGAAAATATGCCAAATTCTTCCTTTTTTTTAGAATGGCGTAAAGAAGGCCATTATATAGCTTACAAATCAGTTACTCTTCGTAACCGCTTCTTTAACCAAGAACAGTTAAGGACCGCCAATCGCAATACCTTAACTTCTTACAAAGAAAATGGAAAAAGAAAGGGAAGAAGAGAAAAGAACAAGGAGAAGAAGACAGGTGGCCAGTCACTGAGAGGGACCCACCGACTTCAGAATCCACTGCTTGAATTTCCTTAATGCCTCAGCTATGTCTCTGCCACGAGGGACTGACGTGTTGGCCGTTGACTGAGAGAGAAGGGTGATCAATGCGCATTTACTGCATACCCACCAATTTGAATAAGCAGGATATTCGGGTAGAGCGGCAAAAACTGGTACGAATGACACTTGGTTCACTTGGGACATGTGAGACGCGAATGCGCGAAACACGCGGCTCGGCCGATTCGGGTGAAACAGGGAGAAGACGCACAAATGCATTTTGGGACATTTGGGATGAAAACACGCGAAGTACGTGGTTCGGGTGTTTCGACTGAAAATGGAACAAAAGGCCCGTTTGAACTTGGGACATTTGGGACACGAAAGAGCGAAGTACGCGGTTCGGGTGTTTCGGCCGAAAATGGAACAAAAGGCCCGTTTGAACTTGGGACATTTGGGACATGAAAGAGCGAAGTACGCGGTTCGGGTGTTTCGGCCGAAAATGGAACAACTTGCACTTTTTGACTTGGGACATTTGGGACAAAAAGTTCCGAAGTACGCGACTCGGGCGGTTCGGGCGAAAATGGAACAACTCGCACGAAAAGTTTGGGACACTTGGAACATGAAAGAGCGAAGTACGCGGTTCGGGATTTCGGTGATCGGGGAACAGAACGCACTTCGAACTTGGGACACGCGGGACAAAAATGTCCGACAGGCCCGAAATACATACAAAATGACCCAAAACTGCAGACTTTTCTCAATTTCACGACTTCGGTACATTAGAGAAAACACTTAAACTCAAAATTTTGAAATTTTTTTACTTTCATCAGAGCAGGGAATTTTGAGTGGACAACAAGGTTGAACCACAATATTTTGAAGAATCATATAATGATGATAGATGTATTCAAGCTATGAAAGATGAATGCAATGCTTTGATTAAATACTTGGGAACTTGTCCCTCCTCCTAAGCGAAGCATCAGTAGGATGCGGTGGTTGTACAAGATCAAATAAAACTCTATAGGATAAATTTACAAGTTCAAGGCAAGGATGGTAGCTCATGGTTTCACTCAGAAACTTGGTCTTGACTATGTTGAGACTTTTTCTCTTGTAGCTAAGATGAGCACTATTAGAATTCTTCTTGCATTGGCTTCCCAATATGTTCGGAAATTCACCAAATGGATGTTAAAAATTATTTTCTAAATGGTGACTTAAAAGAAGAAATATATATGATTCATCCTAAAGGTTTTGAAGAACATGATAAATAAATTTATGTCTATAATCTTGAAAGGTCTTCTTATGGTATTAAAAAAGCTCCTAGATCTTGGTATGCTAAGATTAACAATTTCTTTCAAGACCTTAACTATCATATAATAGTGATTTATTTGTAAAGTTTGAAAAAATCATAGTATCATTATTATCTTGTATTTTGATGATATTTTGATTACTAGAATGATAGAAATTTATTTTTAGAATTAAAGAAAGCTTAAAACAACGTTTTGAAATGACCGACTTAGGTTTGCTAAATCATTTTCTTGGCATGATTATATTTCAAGATCATAAGTCTATTGTTGCATCGCAATCTCAATATGATGTGAATTTTCTCGGAATATTTAACATGATTGACCGTAAACCTATTGTCATTCCTATTAAATTTGGTGTAAATTTAGATCCTAAACCAGCTTGTGCTAAATTTGATCCTACTTTATATAGACAACTAGTTGTTAGTATAATTTATTTGATTATTACTAGACCTGATATCTCTTAGGCGGTAGGGGTAGTTTAAATATTTATGCAATAACCTTTCAAGGATCATTTTAAAATGGAAAAAATAATTTGAAATATATTAAAAGAACAATTAATTATGGTCTATTTTATTCTTCTTGTAATGATGCACAAGTATTTGGCTACCGTGATTCTAATCATGTCCGTGATGCTACGAGATGGAAAGTCTACTTCTAGATATGTTTTCAATTTGGGTGCAAGTTCCATCACTTGGAGCAGCAAAAAGCAACAAACAATTTCTAGTTGTTCTATGGAGGCGAGTATAAATGTGTTACGTAATCTGAAAAGGAAGCTATGTGGTGAGAAGACTGCTAGATGAACTACACATGGGCATCAAAGATAGCAATACTCTTCTATATGATAGCCGAGTTGCATTTATCTTTTCAAAAATCTAGTTCAGCATCAAAGGAAAAATAATATTGAAGTTCATATGCACTTTCTTCAAGAGAAAGTCCTGAATGGTGATATTGATCTCAAGTTCTGTTCTACTAAAGATCAAGTTGCGAGATATCTTCACTAAACCATTGTGTGATGTGAATTTTTGCAAGATTCGTGCCTTATTGGGCCTATTAGAGTTTCCATTGAGGGGGAGTGCACATGAAAATTCCACCTCTTAACGGATGTTATAAAAATTCTCATACTTACTCCATCTTGTAATAAGTAAATGTGTCACATTATGTGAAGTTACTTGTAAATCCCAAAAAGCTTTAGTTATGGGTATGCCTTATTTTATAAAAGGATCCATAATCTAATGTACGTCTTCATATATAAAGCACTAATCTTAAGAATTTTTGTATGGGAATATCTCATTTGATTTACTTTGTTTGCATGATTTACTTGTTGTTGATTCAAGGATCTTTATATCCTTTTGTAAAAAAGGTAAATTTAGCATGTTTGACCCCTTATCTTAAAGATTATTTTTAAAAATATTAGTTAGTCTTCATAGCTAAAAGAGTGGAACAAGTATGACCAACCACCCATCCTATTTATATAGGATGATCCCTCACGGGATTGGGGATCGGCGAGATTTATCTAAACCGATCAAGATAATATTCAAGTTTAAGCTAATTGATGTGAAATAAAAATACAAGAAAAAGGTCTCATTATTGTGTTTATGAGACCAAGGAGTGAAGTGAAAGTGCTATGTTAAAGCTCTTAAATTATTAATAAATATATTGCTTTATCAGTGGATTTTTTTCCTTCGGGTTTCTCCACTTAAATCTAGTTTTATTTATCTCTTGTTATTATCTATTATTTGCTTTTAGCTCTTTCTCATTAAGCTATGTAATTCACTATTTATTTAACCTAGTTATGTGTCTTATTTAACCGCACATCATAATCTATAGTATTTGGATTTTTAACGGTGGAATAGTAATTTGTCAATTATATTTCCCTTAATAAATACAACATAGAGGACATAGAAGTCCCATGAAAAGTAATCTTGCACTATGAAACTACCCCAAGAAACCAGTATGTGTAAGGGAAAGTAAACATAGCTAGCAAACCAACTTTGTTAATGAGGGAAGATCAAAATGATCTCGCATGTCATGTGCGAGAACATGCGAGGACCAAAGGAAGATGATTTGTAGGATAATATTCAATGTTCGAGGATGTGGTGTCCTATGAATGTTGCGGATGTTGGAATGTTTTTTTACTTATTTTTGGATTTTTGAAAATATTATCCATTTTTGGATTTTTGAAAGTTTTACCCATTTTTTTGGATTTTTGATATTTTTGACATTTTTATGATGGTTATGGACATTGATGTAAATCACATTTTGATTCATGAGATATTGTGTTAGCCCATGTTTTTTTATCATGGTTTGTGATGAGGGGGATAAAAATAATCCCTATTGCCCCATTGATGATATGATATGATGTAATTTTAGATTAGCATACATGTTAGTTTCGATTTATAATGATGTTGATATATGTGATGATATGGATGTGAATGATGAAATGATAACAAAAATGTACAAGAAAATAACACAAGCACAAGAAAAAGTTAACAAGTCTAATATATACACATGCTAAACAACACAACAACACAACCATGTACAAAAATAAACAAGAAAGAAAACATTCCCAATATGAACAAGCATGAATAAACTCACATAAAAGTTATGTGCAAACTAAGATGCTAAGAATTCAACTACAATTGAGTCCGTATCACAACAACCATCTAGACACACAAAGTAAGAACTAATCTAATGAACTAAACAAAAACTTAAAGTAAGAATTAATCTAAAAAATCACAAAATACAACACACGATATGTACAAACAAGTAAACAAAAATATGTGTAAACAAACAAACAAGAAGACACTACTTTGTTTTTAGAAGATTTTCAAATGTTGTGCACTATTTTTGTTTTTTTCGTGAGGAAATATTATATTAGTTTTGGGTTGTTTTGGTAAGACCTATTCGAATGTTGTTGGTATTTTCTATAAATTTTCCAAAGTTATTTTCAATAAAATGAAGAAGCATAGATAACCCTAGCATTATATGGGAATGTAAAAGTGAAAAATCCTCGCATATATACAAGAGTAGGATCAGTAAGATCAAGGCCACGGAGGATAGGATCAAAAGGATATCAGACATAGACAAAAAACTAGCTTAGGATAAAGTGATTATGCACCTAGTTGTGATATGTCTGTGAAAAAGAAACATCCTATGATGCCAGAACTAGTTTTCACCAAAGGACTTGTTAAAAGTGCCACACTTGCGTGGTTTTCACAATTAGATGAATCTATTTATTTTTACTTTTTTGTTTCATTTTTAAAAAATTAAATTAAATTTTTGATAGATCTCCATGCTTAGGCATAGAAACTCTTGAGATGCATGGAATTCATGGGTTCCTGAATTTGATCACCATCAGGATAGATAATTTTATAAGTACCTAAACCAAATTTAGCCACCACAATGTATGGCCCTAACCAATTAGGTTCAAAATTTCCTTTCTTCTCTTGATATTTTGTAGTGTTGAACTGATTCTCTTTAAGAACAAGGTATCCTACCTAAAATTCACGAGGTATGATGCATTTTTATAGCTCCTATGCACTCGGTTTTGATACACTTTGAGGTGATCTAGTGTGTGGAGGTGATTTTCATCCAGTAGTTCCATCTCTGCCAACCTAGCCACTTTATATTCCTCTTTATCTAGATAATATCTTAAGGATATTCACAAAGAAGGAAGCTCAATCTCAAGAGGTAAAATGGATTCAATTCCAAATATAAGGGAATGGAGTTTCACCTATAGGTGTGTGAATAGATGTCTTGTAATCCTAGAGGATTAGATGGATATGGAGATGTCGGTTATAGTGAGTTTTATCAACCATCTTCTCTATAATACAAACAAGATTCTTGTTCGAGGATTTTTCCTATCCATTACCTTAGGGGTAATAGGGGTATAACATTTTTGATAGATTTAGAAGTGTTGGCACAATGCCTTGACTTATTTATTCTTGAAATATTTACCATTGCTAGATATAATGGAAGGGGGAATGCCCTAATAATAGATGATGTGATTCAAGAAGAGTTTAGAAATCTGCACACCAGTGACATAAATAAGCCGAACAACCTCTACCCATTTTGTAAATTACTTGGTGGCAGTTATAATGTGATTATGGCCATTAGAGGAAGTTGGTGTGATCTTCCCTATGAGATCAAGCCCCATTTTGAAAATGACCATGGTGTTGTGATAGGTTGTAAAGATTGCGATGGAGCATGTATTAGTTTTCCATATTTTTGACATAGTAGACATTTTTTCACATACTGATAACAATTTTTTTCCATAGTAGGCCAATAATAGCCTACTCTCAATATCTTCTTGGAAAGAACCATTCCACTTGTATGGGCCCCATAGATGCCTTTGTGCACCTCTTTGATCACTAAGATAATCTCTTATGAGTTTAGACAGAGTAAAAATTCCCATTATAGCCTCAATGATAGAGAGTGACCCCAAGTAAGGTGTAATAGGCTATGTGTTGCATGAGGTTGCGTTTTTCAAAAATCGGTAATGTTGAGAGGGAAGGTCCATCGTGTAAGTAATTAAATATATCAAAGTACTAGGGTGATAAAGGACCAAAAATTCACATACCAAGAAATATTCTGGTATTTCATATGTAGGTACCGTCAAATGTTTCACAAAGAATGGCATGTCTTTATTTCCTGGTGGAATGTGTAGAAAAGATCCAATTATAGCCATGACATCCACCGAATGGTTTTGTGCTCTTGGTATCTGTTGAAAGGTGATTTTCACAAAGAATTATTTCAAAGTATCTACCATTTTTTTGTAAGGGATGAGCTTCTCATCCTTGACCTTATACTCATCATTCACTTGTTTAATGATCAATTGGGAGTCTCCTATAACATTGACTTGTCTGATATCCCACCATATAAAATTTTCAATCTTGTAATGAGGGCTTCATACTCAACTATATTATTGGTACACATGAAACCAAGTCTGAAATCTAAAGGAATCAGATCACCTATAAGAGTAATAAGAACAATAACCACTCCCGATCCATTAAATGTTATATGACCCATCAAAGTATATCTTCTATGTGGTATATTCCTCAATATATAAAAAAATAAGTGTCAAGAAGATTCGAGACTCAATGGTTGAGTGCTAGGTAAATGGGCCTCGACTACTTGGTCCACGAGAACTTGTACTTTGACTAATTTCTAGAAAACCTACTCAATACCAAATTCACTAAAAATATGATCTAATTGGCTATCCTCCCACGGTAGCGGGGGTTTAGATAATAGGTACTTGAGTGGGTCAACTCTATATTTTAGCTTGGTTTTGTTATTTAGAAGGTAGTGAATAATTTTTTGGAAGGAAAAACAACCGCCAAGCAAGCCTTTTCAATTTACGATAAATAAGAGATCAATGTATGACTAATATAATATGTAGATTTATCTATTTGATTCGATCATATTGAGCTAGAAACACCCCGATAAAAAATTAAGTAGCAGAGATACAAAGAAAAATGGGTTTGCTTAGGGGTAGGCGGTATAAGAATAGGTGACTTAGAAAAATACTCCTTAAGTAAGGAAAACACTTGTTGGAATTCAAGAACCCAGTGAAAATCAACATATTTCTTGAAATTATGTGTGAATGAATGTCATTTATCTCGCAAGTTGGAAAATGAATCTGCGGATAGCTTGGATTTTACCTTCCGTATATTTGTTTGAGGTTTTGGGAGGATGCATTTTTGTATAGTTGTGATCTTTACCGGCTCCACTGCAATCCCTCTTCTAGAAACAATAAATCCTAGTAGCTTTCTGAAACTACACCAAATAAACACTTATTTGGGTTGAGTCCGACCTTATAATATATTATTCATTGAAATATATGACACAGGATCTCTGGATGTTTTAATCTAGTCCTATACTTTCCCAAGATATCATCAACATAGTCTTCCATAATATCATTCAGCATGTCATAGAAGATGATAGTCATGGCTCTTTGATAAGTTGCAAATGCATTCTTAAGGCTGAAAGGTATGACTTGGTAACATAAGGTACCCAAAGGGGTAGTGAAAGAAGTCTTATGTTGATCCTCTTTTGCAATTTTTATTTGATTATATCCTGAAAATCCATCCATAAGAGATAACATTTCATAGCCTGTAGTTGAATCGATAATCATGTCGATGTTGGGAAGAGGAAAGTCATCTTTTGGACATGATTTTTGATGTCTCTAAAATCCATGCAAATTTTGATACCAATGGGCTTCTTTTAAACATGTACTATGTTGGAAATCCATTCTGAGTAGTCAATAGGCCTGATGAATCCTACTGCCAATAATTTTTCAAGATCCTCCTTGACTAAAAGAGCCACATGAGGATACATTTTCCGTAGTTTCGTTTGATAGGCTTGGCGGTTTGTGCATAACTAAGCTATGCACTACTAGGGAAGGATCCAAACAAAGAAAATATATATGAAAATTCCCAAAGAAGCATGATAAAAATAAATTGTTCTTGCGTTGAGAGAGAAGCTCCCAACTTAACCATTTTAGGCATGTCTTTGGTTCCAATATTAACATCAATAGTCTCCTCCACCAGTAATTTGGATTCATCCTCTATATGCGTAGGATCGGGGGATACATATATCTTTCTCTATGGGAATATCAATGAGATTTTCACCCATAGGATGGTCACTTTTTATATCCTTATATTTTTTTTTTGTTTATCCGATAGTGACTCAAAGAGGTTTTCATTATAGGACTTATATTTCTTCTTCTCTTGAGACATCTAAATACAAATATACTTACTATCTTGTGTCATATTCTTATATCAATCAAAATCCAATCCTTTTTTGGCCCCTAGGTCATTTTGATCATTCCTTATTCTATCTTCATGAATCTTTTAAAGATTGATGTTTGCCTCCATGTCGAATCATTCACAAGAAATAGTGTTCTATGATATCTTTTCAAGCACCATCCAATCCCTTTGTGGACATAATAAGGGAAACCATCCCATCATATCCATAATTAAACATCTTCTAAAGCTTCAACACTTATTGGACCCCTTTCTTCTAATCAAATTTCTATCATTGAAAAAAAGTGACCCATACTGATTTATTTATTTCGAATGAAGAAGATATTATGGAATTCATAGAGCTACACGATGACATTCCTCTAGAGGTTCATTAACAATGATTATCTTTTGACCTTGATGAATTCTTTTATTATGGGGAAGAGGCTGATTCCTTTTGTCAAAAAATAGAGGATGATCCAAAGATCATCAAACTTGATCCTCCACATATTCTTCCATCTTCACATTCCACATTACATGATGAAACATACAGGTATATCCTTGATCTTTTTGTATCCTATCATCACTCTAACATTCCTTACACATCACTATTCCCGAAATGCAATCTCTCATTGGGTCACCTTCTGGGAGCCCATCCTCTTCTTCTATGTGTGGGCCACCTCCTAGTAGCCCTTCATCTTCTATTTGTGGGTCACCTCTGGGTAGCCCTTTATCCTGTATTCTTGGGCCACGTCCTAGTATCCCTTCATATTCTATACTTAAGCCACATGCTAGTATCCCTCTATCTTCTATATATAGGAAACCTCCCGATAGTCCATCGTCTTCCATCTATGGGACGCCGTGACGCACCCAAAATTACATGTGCTACATTGTCGAAAAATAGTTACAAAAGTCCCCAATGATGATTCATGTCCTTTCAGAAGGTGTTCAAGTTCCTAAGCTCATCTACAGTGTATATTTGTAACTTAGACATCTTTACTTAGCTTTTCCATGCTTTCTTCCCCTTCTTCACACTCTTTTCGTGCATGTTTGGACTTAAGTGTCAAAACTACCACCCCGCTTGGGTGACGGTTTTTTACTACCACCCAGACGGGGCGGAGGTCCTTAGATCATCACCCTACATAGGGTGGCATTCCTAAGTGATTTTTCTAAAACTCTTCATGCGTGATTTTAACACATGACGCTTCACTTAACTTGACTTCCAAGGTGCGTTTGTGAACCAAATTGCCTAAAAATAGTCTTGATTGCATGGTATTCCTTCCCTCTTCTATTTTTAAATAGATTTAATTAGTTTGAAATTCCTCTTCACCCAATGATTTGGCACTCCAAGGCTACCTTGTGCATGAAGGCACATCCCAACCAATTCCTATATATTCAATGCTTGTATTCAAGAAAAGGGCTTGAGAATTTTTTGTATCTTGCATAGTATTACTGTAACAATCCTGCTAGAAATTGCATAGCCAAGATTTGTTCACTTGTGCTATCTCTCTTCTACTTGCATTGCAACTAGATTTGCCTTCAAGTTGTCATTGCTCAAGTGCCTTCTCTTGCTGCTGCCTTTGCATTCCCAATTCCTTGGACTCATATGGACACACAGAGAAAGAAAGGATAAACTAAGGGGATAAGTCATCACACAACTAGATTTATCTCTATTCTATAAATTCCAGGTTGGGGTTGTTGTTTTATTTTCCTTCATTTCTACAATTTATTACTGTTATATCATATCAAATAGAGTAGAAAACCAATATTATTTCATTTTCAAGTAATAATTATTTTTCGAGAGGTTTTAAATCATTAATAACAGCTCTCGGTGATGGATATTCTTCTTCCTATCCCTGTGGATTTGAAGGAGAAAATATTTGTAGGAAGTTTTCTGCATATCATAGATTATTTGGAAAAGTTCTTGTTTTATGTTAGCATTATTTAGAATACACTCAACATAGGTGAATAACCACACCAAGTTATTTTTCTTGTTTAGTTTTAGTGTAGAAGTAGATTTGATTATTTAGAATAAAAGAAAATTGTTGTTTGTAATTATGATGTTTTAGTTTTTTTGTTTTATTTAGGTTAGTTTCCTTTCAGTAGTAGCATAGATTGTTAGTTTCATCTTAGTTAATTTGGACACTACAAACTAGTTTAACATTGAGATTCAGTTAGACAAACCATAGGGAATTTATGCTACCCATTCATAGCCTCTAAATCTCCCCTTTACTAACTCAGATACTAGGGGATCACACTACTAGATCTTAGTCATTGATCCTCCTACAGTTAGCCACACACATTTCCACATCAGCTTATGTGACACAACCTCAGGGGTTTGAGTGTGGTTGAAGGTTGCATGTCAAATTTCATCCTTATAGACACATCCCGGTAGCCATTTTTATTCTATACTTGGGCCACATCATAATATCCCCCATCTTCTATAAATGGGACACCTCATGGTATCCCATCATCTTCCATCTATGGGACACCTCCTAGTATCCCATTTTCTTCTATACTTGGGCCACATCCTATTAGCCCCCCATCTTCTATATATGGGATGCCTTCTAGTATCCCATCATATTATATCTATGAGACACCTCACAGTAGCCCATTTTATTCTATACTTGGGGCACATCCTAGTATCCCTTTATATTATAACCATGGATCACTCTTGGTAGCCCATTCTTTCCATCCTTGGGATACATCCTATTAGCTCTTCGTCTTCTATTTGTGGCTCACTTCCTGGTAGCCCATTCCCTTCAATCCATGGACCATATCCTCTTCATTCATCATGTCATCCCTTTATCAACAACTGTGGCAATCCCACCATAATCCCTACAATTCCTCTCATGAATCCTAAAGATCCACTTTCTTCTCCCACTTCTTGGGATCAGACAAATCATGCATTAGTTGGTATGAAACATAAACAATTTCTTCATCAAGCTAAAATAAAAAATCCTAAGAGCTCCAAAGCTCCATGTAAATCCAACACTCACAAATCCAATTTGAAAACACCACTCAAGAATGCACACTAATGCCAATGCCGTATATGGTGTAAAGTGTAAAAATATATGGATAGGAAGTCAATCCCAAACATAAAAATATGTTTTAAAACATAAATCGAATCACTTATCAAGTATGATCTCACCATGGTCATCGAGATTAGAGATAATATCACTCTTGATAAGCAAAAGCTCCTAGTATCCCTTATAAAATAAATTACAAACATTGTTGTTGGATCCTATCACACAAAGTGACATTGTGATTCCAACTTCCCAAAATCAAAAAAATAAAAAATAAAAAATGAGAAAACATTAAAACATCAAAAAAATCAAAGGTACAAAGATCAAACATTGAAATCATGTATTGCATACACATGGATGTTCTTTCTGTCCTTTATTTTCATATTCCTCTGCAAATCTCCCATCGGGCATGCCATATGTATGCATGTAAAAGTAGGCTAAGTTAAAAACTAGAAACTAACACCAAGTAGTTCCTATAACTAAGATAATTCAACATAAACATCATGATAAATATATGTAAGGGAAAAATTTAATCAATGCATCCAAATTAAACTTGAAACACTAAGCCATCCCTTGTTATTTTTGATGGGATTTCTAAATTGTAGTTGCTCCTTTTGTTGAACTAATCATGATTACGAGTGATCAAAGGAATGTTATCTCCATGAAGAGGAAAGGATATCACCAATATGGATTGATTGCCATGTATGGTTATTTCTTTTCTACTCTTTGTAAGTAAAAGATAGAATGGATGCTAGATCAATAAGATTTTCAAAGTAGAAATTCTCTTATCATGTGCATAGAGTAACACTGGTATGTGTGGTGTAAAGGTGTCATATTGGAAGGGAGGTACTAGGTTATTTATATAGCTTTCCAATTTGGGAGAAGCTAGAAACCTAGAGAATGTGGGATAAAGGTAACATAGAATTAGAAAAGGATAAACATGATTAGAAGAGATTAATTAGTGATTAACAACTCATAGGAGTTGGAGATGATTTGATTAATCAACTAGATTAATTAATAAGACAGATTAATCTTAGGAATCCATTTGGAGATGATTTAGAAGGAAATTAGTAGAATTTGAAGGGTTTGAAAAGGGGTTTGACCAATAAGGAGGTTTATTGATTAAATAGAAGATTGAAAAGATTAATTTACTAATAAGTAGTTAATTAATCAATTAGAAGAGGATTATAACTAAAAAAGTGTTGTTAATTGACATCCATAATGGGGTAAGGATAATTAATTAATGAAGACTAACCGAAAAGGAATGGGGATGTTAGCTAATTAGCGAGAAATCACTAATTATAATGAAAATGATGGGAAAGACAACAAATAGTGCAATTTTAATAGTAAAAATGCATATTTAGATTTAGGTGTCTACACATAATGTAGTCAACATGGGTATATTATGGGAATCTCCCTAATATAGCTATGTGTCACAGTCCTGTTGCCATTTTCCGAATATCCCATTCAAAGATCGATAACCCCAAAGTAAGAAAAATTCTCAAATGATGACCTCTACGGAACTTTCTCAAGTGTATATCCCTCTCAAACACAACAAAGCCACAAAATTATTCTATTAGTATCTCATTTATTCTCGCTAACTAACTCATCATAGTGTAGATACAAAATCACACACTTTGGGTAATTATCTAGTCCTAATTACATACTACTATTCATATGATTCCCAAGTAAGCAATGAAATAATTAGCCCATGTATTTGGCCACCTTGCTTTAATTTCTTGTTGTTGCTCTTGATCTTACACCCTTAGTTTCTCAGTCTTCCTTTTTAGTCTTCGACATTTTTCATCCTGGACACCAGCGCCCAACGAGGACACCGGTGTCGGGTGCCCTCATCCCCTCTGGGGTGCCCCGACCCCTTTGTACTTTAATCACACATTTTAGGTCCTTTCTATCCATTTGAACATCTTATATTTTTAGTAGTCGGCCTTTTCGAGGTTAATTACGAAATTCAAGAAAGGGAATCATATAAATATAAAGTTATGTGATCATAATAAGGGACCAAACACTAAGCATCAACTATCACCACCTAAGGTTGCATCCATCAAGGCATCTAAGAGCTCCATTGCATCCATCTAGCTCCATCACAAGGGACACAAGGGATTTTTTTGCATCACACTTCATACAAGGGAAGTTCATTATATTCCATGCACACATTTACTACATTCTACATCTAGCTACTTTCTCACTATCCACGTGTGACTAGCATAGAGTAACCTAGAGCATAATTCCACACACACATAACAATAATTTGGGTCTAAGATGTAGTGTAGTGCTCAAATCGTAAGTTCATCATTGTGACAACTGAGGAAATTTTGACCCCTCATTCTGCATCTTAATTTTTTAGGATTTGATTTCTATTTGAGGTTTTTGTAGGTTTACAAAGAAGATCAACGATCTAGTGCAACCTCATAGCAACCAAAGGTGACTAAATATAAACACCTTACGACACCTCAGAGGAGGTTTTATGAGCATTTCCGTAGACCCAAGAACCCGGACACGGGACTAGGGAGCCCACGAGCACCCATGTCCCTTTCTAGGTGCCCTAGTCCAGACTTCTCCTCTAGTTCTACATTTTTATGAGCTCCAGTGTGATGGTCAGTGCTTCATCTTTTCTAGTTTTCCAACTCGTACACTTTTCAAAACTTTATGAGTCGACTAAGCCTTTCTACCCTCTCCTTAGAATTAGGGTTTTACATTTTATTGCTTAGCTTGCTTTGGTATATTTATGTACTCCATTGTTGCATTTATTTACTGCTACTATAACATCAGATTAGGCATAATATTTCATATTTATCTTAATCACATAGCACAAAACTATTCGGAATTTACGCATTTTACAAAACAATGCCTAAAACCATGCTCTGGGGTACTAGCGCCTAGGAGTAGGTCATGAGCACCCAGTAAGTAGGTCACAAATTCTTAGAACTCGGGAATTAGTGTCCCAAAATATGGCAGATGAAAAGATAGTAATACAAATTTTCCAAAAATTAGCAAAAACATACATATTTCACACAATTTGCTAGAATTACTCATACATAACAACTCATCACCATCTTGGCAACTACGACCACCACCAATATCTCGAATCTCATCAAACTCGCTGCTCTAACACATGACATCCTCATAGCTCAAAGCTCTAATTTTCACTCGAACATGGTACAAATGAAATAACTATTCACTTTTCACTATTACTATATATAAAAATCTTCAATTTTATATATATTATAGTTACTATTTATAATCATTTTTCCAACTAATACACGACACATGGTTTCACTCATATCTTGAGCCTCGTTACTCCATTTTCTTTCCCGTTTGTGTCATTTGTATCAACTTCTAGCATTGTACTATACACATTACAAAATGATATATTCAAATATGGCATAGGTACTCATCAATCTACATGCATTATTACAATATCTTCTATACTATCTTTTATTCACTTTTATCTTTACTTTCAGCTTAGTGCTCGTCTCTTCACCCTTCACCCTTTCAAAAATGGGGGCATACAATTGGGATCACCTTATGATCCCTATCAAGTTACAATATAAAAAATTGCTAATCTTATCACATCATTATTGCAATATTTTTCTTTGATTCTATTCAAGAAAGGAACAAAATCACTCTATATTCAACACTTAAATAATTTCTATTGTTTTAAATCTATTCCCTCTAATGACATAATCTAGGGGAAAAATAAAAAAATATCTCCATGAGTAATCTACTAGTTCAAATTTCACTTAGTGGCTTGAGACAAGGTTTGCACCCCGAAGTTTATGGGAGGTCTGGGTATAAAAGATATTGAGAAAATGAATGAGGCCCTCATTGCTAAAATGGGCTAGAGAATGTTGTCTGAGAAACAACCCTAGATTGATTTAATCAAAGCAAAATACCTAAATCATCAAACTATGTACTCTTTCCTACAAGATGAGCACCTCCCCTATGGTTCCATCTTTTGGAATAATCTGGTCAAGAGCAGAAATTTCATCAAGCAGGGAAGTAAATGGAAAGTGGGGGATGGTAGGGACATAAAATTTTGGGAGGATAATTGGTTTAATGGCAATCTCATGGATAGATTTGGGACTGTTAAGGATAGTCTTATAAGCAAGTATGGCATTAAAATCAAGGACTATATTGAGGGAAATGGTACCAACAAGAATTGGAAAAAACTTACTGTGGAGAGAAATGATCTGATGCAAATTATTTCCTCCCTTCAAGATCAATTAGATCTTATTCCATTAAGTCAGCTGGATTCCAAGGATGAGCTGGTATGGAATAATTCCAATGATGGGAATTACTCTGTCAAAACTGGATATAATAATTTCTTCCACAGTAGTCAAACAGAGTTCAATTGGAATAAGATTTGGATGACTGAATTAACTCCTAAAATAAATTTTTTCCTTTGGCTGGCTATCAGAGGTAGGATTCTTACCACTGACAACCTGATGAGAAGAGGATTTATAATCCCTAATAGGTGCCATCTTTGTAAGAAAGATTCTGAGGATATCAGCCACTGTTCATACATTGTGAGTATGCTACCAGAATATGGAGTTTTTCCCTCTCTAAATTTGAAGCTCTCTGGGTGGTGCCGAAGGATCTTAATCAGCTATGGACTCAATGGAACCCACCCTTTAGGCATTGTGTTGTCAAAAGGATCTGGAAGCTGGTTATCCCTCATTTAATCTGGAGGATATGGAAGGATAGAAATGATATTATCTTCAGAAATAAGAAGCAAAACTATAAACTTAGTATTGGTAAAATTTCTAATGGTATCAAAGAGAATATTGCTAGATTTAAACCCCCCAAGAACAAGAGATATCCAGAGAATGAAGAATACATCTTATCCAATTGGCAGATTGGAACTGTCAATAGTCGGAGCAATCCCGGAATAACATTGATAGATCTTTGATTAAATGGCATCCTCCTGATTTTAATTGGTATAAGTTGAACTTTGATGGGGCCTCTAAGGGGAACCCTGGGATTGCGGCAGGGGGAGGAGCGATACGGGATCATAAAGGTAAGTTGATTGTTGTGTATGCTAGGAAAATGGGAATTCAAACTAATCATTTTGCTGAAGCATTATCTCATTCTATGGGGCCTGAGAATTTCCCAGACTCAAAATATCCAGAACCTCATTATTGAAGGGGACTCCCTGAATATCATTAATCTCCTTAAACAGTGCTCATCTCCAAGTTGGAGCATCAAGGATTTTATCTCAGAGTCCATAAGTATTTGTCAAACATTCAATAACATCAGGATCATGCATACTTACCGGAGGGTAATAAATTGGCAGATGCACTGGCTAATTATGGCATTAATGTTAACCACACTAGTTTGGGATAATAATAGCATCCCTAAGCAGCTTCAAAACAACATTCATGCGGATTTCTATACGCACACAATATCTTGAGCTGAGTTATGATTATTGGGTGTGGATCAGCATCAATAATACTCCCACACGTGTTGACTTAAAAAATATGATTATGCAAATCATGTCAAATAATCAAGATAGTGTGAAGTATATGGGGAATTCCAAGTGGAGTTACATTGATTTGAAAATCGCGCATGCGGGCTGCACTGCGTCTGCTAAAAGTTGGATACAAGGCTCCACGGAAACCGAAGACAGTAGTAATGTGATTGATGACAGGGAGCGGGCTAACAAAAAGGCCGTTATTCCCACATGCGATTTTCCATAGGCTCAGATCAGCAGACACGCAGCTGTTCATGGGAAAAGCAACGGCTCTCATTTCCAACATTGTGTGGATTACAACAGTAAAAAGTAGACTGGCTTCACTCACAAGGATTTGGGAATTTGTTGCAAACAGTTAAGCACAGTGAAGATGGGGGGTCCCCCTTGCCAAATTGAGCCTAGTGCGGACCCAGACTGGAAGGATAATATTGAGCTATGGAGCATACTCAGCAAGGGTGGCATCACCAACTTCATGGAGAAGGTTCAAGGGCATGATCAAAGCATCTCAGTGTGTTTTGCGAAGGATTGGAAGGAGCGGACTGTGGAATATGGGGGGCAGAAGATCTTGGTCAATGAGGAACTTATTGCTGAAGCGACCGGCCTTGGCTTGGAGGGCTACCATTTTTTAACAAAAGGGTCGACAGAGATGTTGAAGAGAGGAGATTTGTGGAGGGATCTGAGAAGCTGATCTACGTTACAGCGGGCCTACTTGTTAGCTCGATCCCTCCACCTTATGATGAGGTTACTCGCATGATGATACGGTTCATTTCCTTGGAAGGAAGGTTTGTCACTGTACCTGCTAAGCACCTTATCTTTCTTAACCACTTCCGTAGGAATCGCATGGTTTGTTTCCCCCATTACTTGCTGAACTCTCTTGAGCGCTCCATTTTGGAGTTTCAAAAGCATACCCGGGTGGTTCCTTTACACCAGGGGCTTATTTTGCTACTACATAAATGTTGTCTTCTTAAGTATCCTGGTCTCCCATCCTCTCCTAGCTCAGTTCCCCCTCTGCCGGGTTCTACTGCTGCTAGCCCCGTTTCTCCATTCTCTGCCCCCGCCACCGCTGCTATCACCCCCTACCAGCCGTCCAGGATTCTTCTTCCATTCCCCCTCTGCTTCGCCCCCACTTCACCTCCACCTCGGCCAGACCGGTTACCAGGGCTTCTAGAAAGCTTAACCTTGAGACTCTTGTTGTGGGGAAGGGTCCTCATGAAATTGAAATTACACATGACCTACTAAATATTAGCAGTGCCAGTCCCCGGGATGTGCATATGGAAAGCTCTTCAAAAAGGCTGGAAGCCTTAGAGGCTGATATGAAATTGTTGAAGGATGAGGTTAAGAACTTGGCAAAATAGAAAGGTAAGAGGAAGAAGGAGGAGGAGGTGGATATTGATAACAACCATATTGATGATATCTACAAGAAGCTAAACTCCTTAGACTCCCATTTAGGGAAGGCCAAAACTCGTCATGATTACAATATGGCCATCTTCAGGGTGATTGAGGAGTTCATTGAGCAACATGTCAAAAGTGTCTCCAACCTCAGCGGAGTTCTGCAACACTTTGGGGCAATGATAAGGAAAGCAAAAGGACCATTGAGCAGCTGGATAAGACTGACGCTGCCCACATGACTACTTTGGGTATGTTCCATTCCTGGAAGAATATCAAGACCAGCATAGACAAAGCTACCAAAAAGTAGTTGTAGATGCTTTAGTTGTTCTTGTCTGTTTTTATGTTGTTTTTTTGCGGTCTCTCTACTACTTTTTTGCAGTGTTTTTGTTGTTTTGTCTTGTTTGGGTAGCTATTTTTTGGCTACTTTGGGCTTCATTGTCACATTTGGATTCTGATCCTTTTCTCTCTGGTTTTCATTCCTATTCTGGCTCCTAGGCCATCTTTTGTACTCAAGGGTATAGTCCCTTTCAAAAAACTATTTGCCAATAATAAAAAAATCTACTAGTTACATCTAATTTAAAAGCAATATTTCATCATTAAAATCAAATCAACCAATTGGTACAATAATCACATTTATTTTTTCTCCCAGAAGACCTAACTTGGGAGCTACATCACAGTTACTATTGCTCCCAAATGACCTAACCTAGGAGTCACCTTACATTTCTAGCACTTCCAAATGACCTAACTTGGAATAAATCAAGCATTATTCAAATCGAAACACATGCTATCTTTGTAGTCTGGGGTAATGAGAAATCATTTTCTTTCCTATACTTCTACTATATGGTTTCTTCAATTAGGAACAATACACAACAAATATGGAACAATACAAAACAACATGTAATTAAATTTGGTCTCTATCCATCTACAGCAAGATTAGAAAATTTGGGAATGTAGTCATGGGTGGATAATAAAACTATACCTCTCTCCCCAACACTCTTCCTCCTGCAAGCGTAGGATGCCCAAATCCTCCAATTTATAAACAAAATTAGGTTGGGAATTGATCACTCCCTACCTCTTCAATCTCCATTGAAACAATCAAGATATCTAAATTCTACAAATCATTTCAATATTTTTACAGGTGTTCTCCTTATAATGGTTTTATATCTATGTTTATGCCACAAGGGTTGACACACTAATCCATGGTACACAAAGCTACAAGTTCTTACATTCTACACACTTTTAAAATTTGGCTTCTTCAGACTTTTCATAGGTATATTAATTTACTTCCTCTAGAGTAAGTGCACCAAGATGGTGGATAAAAAAGGGGTCATAAGTGGACGTCATATTGCAAAAACAATGAAATCTCAACTTGTAGCGATTATTAGAAATACGCGCACTCAAAATTAGAAAAATTTATATAAATATGAATCATAGTATCCGGAATCTAGTTTCTAAAATACTAATTTAAAAAAAAAAACAAAAATTTTAGCTATATTAAACACTTAAAATTATATGACTTGGTTTTGTTTTTGAAAAAACCTATAAGATTGTAGTCCATTTTCCCGTGATTTGGATGACCAAATCTTGTTTTTTTTTCCTTTGGTGAAAAGTTAGATGTATTTGTCTATCTTGGGATGGATTTTATTCTGTATTTTTCGAGTAATATTTTTTTATG
Organism: Taxus wallichiana var. yunnanensis; assembly: GCA_018340775.1. Lineage (NCBI taxonomy): Eukaryota > Viridiplantae > Streptophyta > Pinopsida > Cupressales > Taxaceae > Taxus > Taxus wallichiana. Next base: position 27,062,234 of record CM031236.1, on the reverse strand, counting down.
ATTTTTTCCATGAAAGTGGTCTAAAAAGATTTAGAAAATGGAGCGCTTTCCGTTTTTGCTTTGCCATAATTATATCAAAAATATCAAAATAAATTTTTTTTAACGTGTATAGAATTTCTCCATGCTTAGGATGGTATAATTTTTATCACATTTTGATAAGCGAAACAAAAGTTGTAGTCTTAAATATAGACATGAACATTCGCGGAAAAAAATGTCTTAAAGACCTATTGTTAGTAAAAAGTTATAAAATGATATTTATCTTATTCTCTTCACTTTAAAATCAATATTTGTATGAAGCTAATGATCTCCCCTACGTGATGGCACTATTTTTGTGAAATTTTTTTAGTTTTTAGCATGGTTCAAGTCTGATGGAAGAGAAAATTTGAAGTTTTTTTACCCTTTACACTTCATAATGACCTTCCATAGCTTTGGTTAGGGAAAAACAAATATTTCCCAAGCCTTAGGGTCGTATTTGATAATACAGATAGAACCATGATCGTGGGTTTTAAACAAGAACCGTGATCATGCTTTATAAACCACGAGCGTGGTTTATAAAGCGCGATCACGGTTCATAAATCATATTTATACACATCCCAATGTTCTAATTACCATGTGATTTTTACTTGTTTGACTTTACCGTATGAATTACTGTGAAATTCTATTATTTTCTACATGTTTTTCTTATCACTAGAAGTAAAACATCATGGGATACAAGAAACGAAGTCAAAAAAGGAAGTCATTAAGTAAAAAACACCAAATGAATTATAGGTAAAAAGATTTCAAAATGCTTTGAGCGAATGCGAAATCTTCGTGAATCAAGAAGAGGTTCATCTTCAACCCCTACTATTATAAGCAATGAGGAACCGGGTAATGTTTCTCTGCATCGATGTTGAAGTTGAATTAAATACTCGTGATGAAGATGTTTTTATTGTCAATGTTGAAGAATAATTAAATACTCGTGATGTAGCAAATGTAAAAATTGAAGGAGACAACGAAAATGTGAATAAAGAAATTTAGGTTGAAATTGTAGACAGGAAAAATTTGACAAAAACACCTAATAGGATTTTCCGTAAGAAACCTAATTATTTTATTGAAATTGGTGAAAACATTTTGAAATCAATGTGTGACAAACTTTATGAATGGAAAATCGAAGAAAAGTCACTCGAAATTTGGGATAATCATTTTGAAATTTTAAATGATTCCCAAAGATGTCGATTGTTGGTTAATTTGATGAAATTGAATAAAATGAGACCTATATTAAACACCTTAGGATTGATAACATCTAATATACGTGGTCAAACCTCTACAATTGTTGAAAACCTTTATGATGCATATCACATTGTTGGTGTCGAGAGACGCACTAGGGATAGTAATATTGTGCGTCGTGTACTTTCTACTAGTGTTGTAAGTGAATCAATAAAAAACAACATTTGATTACGCAAACAATTTGAATGTTTCAAATTAATCAAAAACTCTAATAAAAGCAATTGAAAGACGTAATATCCTTCAATCACTCAATAACACCGATTTTGGGCATTTTCTACTACAAAGACCATGTAAGGAAAAATATAATATTGATGCTTAAGAGAAGTTTTTATTCAATTTTGGCATGATAACACTAGAGTTTCACCTAATACAAGAGATGTTGTAAAATAGATAGTTGGTTCTATTAATTGTAAACCACATCCAAAGCATTTCTTAGATATGACTCAAACTCAATTTTTTCGTAAGTTTACACAAGAGCATCTAGAAATTAAAATTTGTCAACATTTTTTTGAAATGTTAAAACCATTCTATGTGAAAATTAACCATGCTTGCACCACTTGTTGTTGAAACATGTTAAATTTGCTATGCATTATGCTAAATTTTTAAAATCAATTGCATATCGGTTAAAAGATGGAAAAGATTCTAAACGGTGTGAGCTAGTTACGAGAACAATGCATGTTTTTCAATTTATGAGAAAATTTAAGGATGAAATTGTTTATAAGTATGTTAGGCATACACACGAGCTTGATGGTTGGATAAGAAATTACAACTTTTTCAACAATTACAACTTTTTCAAGAAATTGTTAAATCAAAAATTGAAAGAGAAGAAGAAGATGGTTATGCAATTATTGGTTATTGTGAATACTCACCTAACAAAGATCCTGAATAATCTGGATAGATGATATGAATAGTTACTCTTGTTTAGTTTTCACCCACTCATAAAAAAATTAAATAAGTCTCTTATTCTATTTCCCAAGAAAAACACTTTAATCCTCATCTAGTTTATCAAAAGAAGTAGTAAAAATACATGTTCCAATAATCCTACCAACACTAAATAATCACTTCCCACTCCTAGAATCACTCATTCCTAGAACCTTCTTTCCTTAAAATCCTCAAGTTTCTAGGAAATACGAACATGCCTAGCTTTCCTTGTTGGTCAATGGACCTATAAATTGAATAATTGCATTATTGACTATGGCGCCTCTGACAATGTCATGCTTATCAAACTTGCTAACTCTATTGGTATTACTCTCACCTTGCTATATTGGCCATTGTTACTACATGGAAAAAAATTACCTCTTTTCGGCCAGGTGAAATATTCTCAAGCCAGAATTTGCAGACTTCCCTAACAAGAAAATCAAGATGGAAATACTTGTGGAAGACATGCTAGCTACGTATGGTATATTGTTGAGCCAAAGTTTCTATCATGATATTGGTGGGGATATAAAGATGGATTGGTCATACACCACCATACTCATCAATGGTAAAATGAATAATATCCTTCTGATAAATAAAATTAAATACACAGTTCAAAAACCAAATCAGCCAAGGGAAGACATCTTATTTCAAGATTCAAGGTATGAAATATTTTTTCATGAATTAAGAGGAAAATGATAAGTTGCCCATGTTGGTGGAGGAATACACATGCTTCCCTTAATTTCCTAAAAATTGTACCATGAAATGTTGCACCATAGTAACGTTATATTCATATATGTTGCACCATAGTTTTTAATTTTAAATCAAACATACATATAGAATTAATATACATAGAATATACATACATAGAAGGATTTCATGTGCAATGAGTTCGAATCAAACATAGAAGTAATATCATTATGAAAACCAACACATGGATATATAATGTATCGAACTAAGTGTGTTGAATGCAGACGTCTCTGAAAATATAAATTCATAACATGTGTATATCTCGAACCAAGTGTGTCATACATATAGGACCACATGCGGTCGCATAAGGCTATATATACAATGTCCTATGAAGAATCATGACCTAGGACCAATCGCGCCTCTATATATATATATGTATGTATGTATATATCTATGTACATCCATGTCCTATGAATCTAATCATGAAACATCTTTCCTCTCTTCACCCTTCTAGAAGTAGCATGTCCACGACCTGGGGATCTAGTGGAGGGAGATTCCACTACGGATTTCATCCATGTGGTCCTAGGCATTTCTAAGTAGGCCCGAAACCTAACTTGCACATTCATAAATAACAAGTTTTTAACACCCATATTTTTAAAATACATTCAAAATTTAGAAACTTAGAAGTTAGTTAAAATGTATGTGAAATTTTACCGCAATGTCATGATCCCTATCAATTTGTCGTTGTGCATGACAGTGGACAACAAGAGACTCATGAGAGGTAAGCTAAATACAAATAATTAAATTTCAAATAAAATATTTCATGTGTACAAAATTTGATATTGTAGATTTAAGTAATAAGAAATAATTCCTAAATAAATTTAACAAATTTGAAAAATTATACCTCGCTTAGTGGATTTGCAGATCTTGTGGCGATCTCACAAAGCACCTCCATAGTCTGCATATATGGAGGAGTCTCTCTCATGTCATAAGCTATACAAAAATATGTATAAATCAATAGTAATCTACATAAATGCCACATAAAAAAGCCAAAGGATAATCCACATGAACTTCCACAATTAGAAACAAAGTGTAAAGAGAAACTAACTCGCGTAAACATCACATGAGGTCATGCAATAGCCTAAGTTCCCAAAGTAGATGATGACCTGCCAAGCTCCTGCATGTATAAAAGATAAACATATATTAATATGTACATGTACAGGTGAAACATTATAATAATAAAAGTGCACAATCAAATGAAATTTGAAATTTAAGTACAACTTGAAACTTATGTTTGTAACATGCCCAGCTGTAGTAGCTAGCATGTTGACGCCTGATGTTTCCTTCACTGCTCTTGCTATTTAAAATAAAATAAAAAAATAGTTTTTACATGTATGTACATAACGTACAATGAAATACATATATATTAAAATCTCAAACATGAATTAAACTATTGTATATATATATATATATATATATATTAAATATTTATTTGACATTTACCTATGAAAGACCAAGATCCTTTGCACCAGTTCCAAAAACATCCACCATCATCTCATCTAGAGAAAAGAAATCATGTGATCTAGCAAATGATGTCTCACCCACAGTGCATACAACACCACATGATCCATAATGGTGTGGTGCGCTAGAACTGGTGCCTCCACCAACATCACCAAATGTAATCTTCTCACTATGTTGGGTTAGAGTGTCAGTGAGCTCCTCAATGCATGTAGTGTGTCAATCTCCACAACCTCCTTCACTTGTAGGAGGGATAATCAAAGCATGGGGGTTTTGGGGAATGGGGATCCTTGGTTGACCTATGCATGCACACGCCTACTATGTGCGAGCCACCACCTCACCCATAAAAATAAAAAAATTCAAAATAATTTGGGACCTCTTTAAGCACGAACTCACAATATAATTTCTTCAAAAAATAGAGGGGAACCTCATTGTTGTTGCATGGTGGATAATCAAAAACCATCCACCATCGGTCCCAAAAATTGTTCTTGATTCAGTCATCATGGCACCAATGGATTGGGAACCGTTTACAAGTAAATACGGGGGTATTGGTTCTTGGGTCAGTAAATAATGCACAAATGTGGTATTTTCTAAATTTTTTTTACTTTTACAGCCGCATGGGATAATTTATTTGCATGCCACTGCCTATAATCACCTCTAAAGGTATTCCATCTATCTATTTGGTTGGTTGCGAGTCAACTTCACCAATCAATGTTTGCAATGTGTTGGCTAAAGTCATGCGGGACGGATTTGTGGCATGATTTTGTCTTATATTTTGAATAAGGTTCTCAATGGAAATTTTATTTTCTCATATTTTTAACAATATCATCTTGTGTTCTGTTGGTTCCATGGGGACGAAGGCGCTACAAGAGGCGGATCAATGTTTGGAGGGTTTTGAGGATTTTTTGTAGGGTTTAGAGGAATATTTTGATGGTTTGTAGGATTACGAGCTTGCCAAGAAACTGAAAAAACAAAAAAATTGTATACATAAACAAAAATTGAAAAACCCATGAAAATCACAAAAAATAACCTAAAATGCAAAAACATTGATCAAAATTGAGGGCTTACCTCTTTGTCTTGGTGGCATGGTTGAAACTATTGCGATCCACAAGTCTGAAGAGTAATTTTTAAGGGATATTTAAAGTGCGAGTGCCAAAGGTCTAGGAGAAATTGTGGTTGGAAAGGAAAAATGAGGGAAAATGAGGAGTCGCAGGTCTATTTGTTTTTGTCTCAGAGGACCACGATCGCGGTTTCAAACCGCGATTGCAGCTTTAAAACACACTCACGGTTTTAGGTTTAGAAATCACCGAGCCTATAAAAAAATTACACGAGCACGGTTTATAAACCGCACTCATGGTACCTAAATTTTGGGTTTTTATGTCCACTTAATTGTCCACCATCTTGGTGTACTTATCCTCTACACTACTTGAATTTCATTCAAATAACATAAAGGGGGGAACTTAAAAAAAAAAATCATGCACATATTACTATTTTACTATACCACTAATTTTGTTATTATATGCATGGATCTTAAGTAAGAAAACTATTAATTGGTGACACAATACCTTGTCCATCCACTTGTTTGATTTTATTTGTATTGTATTTCTCTCCTACATATATCAATTTTTTACCTAGTTTTGGTTAGGTTGCAAGGATCCCTTTCTATTGGTCTTTTCACATTTGTGGTCATTTATCCCAGACACCAAAGTGCCCATTCTCGGACACTAGTGCCTAGGTGCTCCTATCCATTTTGAGCGCTCATATCCTCTTTTCTCTTTTCTTTTATTTTGACATTTATGGTCTGCCTTTTTAGTTTTTAATCCTTATCCCAAGTTCATAGTCATTATTTTGTGTCACTAGTGTCAAAATTCAAAAAAGAGACCCATATCTATACACAACATACATTTAATTATTCGATGGGTAATCCTAAAGGGCAATCACAATTACATACTATCACTACCATCAAAGAGACTGCATATTTTTGGGCTGCATACTCTACATACACTACATAGGAAGGGGAAGTGATGAATTCCTTCTCACACATTTGTATCAAAGCTAGCTATAGCCCGTTATCTTGGTGTCATTGGTGTGGGGGAAACCTAAGGATAATATTTAACACACAAGCACAAAGAACTACATGAATTCTGAAATGTAGTGCAACGCTCAGTCATAAGTTCACTCTATTACATATTTCATTTCAATTTGATGTGTTTGTGAGCTTGTACAGGTAGCTAGGACTTTTTACGAGGTTATAGGTATCCTCAAAGATCAAAATGTGAATAGCAGATGATCAATAATGAATAAGTTCAAAACCCTTGTGAAATAGAAGAAAGAATATTCCAAGAATTTATGTAATTACCAAAGGTTTGAAAGTGTTCTTTGCACCCAGCACCATCACTCTAGTCTAGACACCCATGTCCACTTTGTCCATAAGTTCCAAAATTAATACTGAGCATTTCTCATACTCTTCCCATCATGTTCATCATTTTTACCATCCCAGATCTATTCCAAGATAAACATAAATCAAATAAGTATCCTATCTCTCCTATTTGATTATAAGGTTATATCATTATATTTCTTAACATCTGTATTTTATTGTACTTTATCATATAAGTGAATCTAAAATTATGACATCATCCATGTAAGTGAAATATATCAATGGAAATATTATGAAATTTGGGTAATAAAAACATGCATAGGATACCATAAATCATACTAAAAACCCAACAAAACACCTCTGCAATTAGGTCACGAAACTTCCCAAAACTACCTTAAAACAGGTTTACATACGAATGACTTCAATAAGCCTTATAAGGGCTCAAAATTGATCTCGAAACCACTCCAAAAATGTAGAAATGATTCTCATATTCCTCAAACACCAATTCAGCCAATAGGTCCAATGAAAACTTCAAAGCATACTTGAACTTTTCTAGAAAATTACCTTTTTATTCAAGTATGGAAAGGAGCTGCTATAAGGAAGATTGCTCTAGGGAAAACAATAGTTGGAAATAAATGAATGAACAAGATAACATGATGTAAGTTATAGACGTAGAAAATACTAGATAAATTCATAGTGGCAAGGTACTTGGTGCATGGAAGCACGTAGAACGAGGTATCTAGCCGAGAAGGTAGGAAGGCGCACTAAAAGGTTATAGCTAGGGCACATAGGTGTGCGGCGTGGAATTTGGAAAAATGGTCAATTAATGAGAGGATTGGTGGTAGGTAAAGGAGAAATAAATGCAATAAATTTTAAAAATTCTATATAAGGACGTGATGCGGGTTCATTTTTACCTTTTCAACCACAAGTGTTCGAGCGAACTAGTTGTGACCAAGACAAGCGAAACGTGTTGAGGTGCGGAGAGTTACGAAACTAGATATGGAGAGCAGATTTGTATGTGAGCATGTAGATACTCCCCCATAGGCGCAAGGAGAGGAATAATTGGATGTAGATATAGTCCATGAAGAGTGCCATTTTAAGGTGTTTAGAAGAACCAGGACCCAAGGAGCAGGAACATCACAACCTTTATGAAGGTCACCTCGACTCTCCCCTCAGAAAGAAGCACTTGAGAGAAAGAGAAAAATAAATTTGAAGCTTAATAAGGAGGAGAAGGTGTCAAGATGTGGAGGAACCCCGAGATGAAGAAATGAGAGATGAAGAGGAAGGGGTGAAAAAGAAGAAGAAATTGTGCTAGAACAACCCAACACACACGTTATGACTTAGGTAGGACAAGGGCCAAATCCAGACCTTATCACCTAGGTTCCCAAGGGCCAAGGACAAAAAGAGAAAGAAAAAGTGAGCAACATGTTTTCCCTAGTATGGGTTATGTTGAGGACGAGAAAAAAATCATTTGCGCTCGATTTCGAGAACTATAGGTCTTAAGTAGTTATATGGGTGGGAGATGATGGATCCGAGATATGGCCACTACATGTATAAGGAAGAAACTATCCTAGTCCATGCAGACTCATATGGATGAACCATATTTTGACATGTGCGAGGATAATTGTGTCTCATGAAGAGTGAAGAAGGCACCCCAGAGCAGGCACATAAAAGTAAAACCTACTCTAATGTCTGATGAGCAGGTCAGTAATGCCTTGGTCAAGGTATCTACTAAGGTGGCACAAATAAATCTTGATAATTCCACCATTATTCGAGCATTGATGGAGGATAACAAAGATAAAACTACAGAGATAATATGTTTAAAGGAAGAGAAGGAACGAGAACGAACAAAGAATGAGGCTTTTGCTTAGCATGGCGAGAGGAGATTGGTGATCACATTTTGAAAACAAGGCCTCATTTAAAACCTAAGGTACCAGAAACTTTTCCTTCTACTATGCATTATGTGTGCACTTTGGTCGATTTGGTGTTAGAGGATGGACCAATTCAAATGCCTGCACCAAAAGATGTTGAACAAGAAGCAGAGAGAGCATGGGCCTCTATGCTTAGAAATTTTTTAACTTACGAGGCATTGCTCCAAAATTTAAAGGATGAATTGAAGAAAGAAGACCAAGCTCTTAATTTATGTGTGGCACCAGAAGTAGTAATAAGGACCAGAACTCTAGTTGAAGATAATGAAGTTCTAACAGCAATGAAAGATGAGACACTAGGGCACATAAAAAGATTGTCACTGGTAGAACAAAAGCACGAGGCCCTCGCAGCAGACCCAGATCCACATAAAGAGAGAGTTAATGAGATTGGGAAGCTCATAGCACAAAATATGGACCTTGTTGAGAAGATGAAGTATGAAACTAAGAAGAAGATGCACGAGAATGTTCGTGTATGGTGGCAAGGAAGATTTGAAGATGCGGAAGGATAGGGAAGGAAGCGCGTGTGAAATACATAATGAATTTGGACTCATCCATTTTCATGGTTACGGGATATTTTGGAGATAACATGTGGGGCACACAAGCGATGGAAACTAATGAGGCATGCAAATGCTATTTTTAGAAGAGCATCTACTAAGTGCTTTGCATGATTTTGAGTTAATAATAGGATTACCACTGCCAGTTAACTAGAAGAGATCTATTATTAGTGCACTTGCATGTGTGTCTATTATTGTAAAGGTGCATGGTTATTTTCATCATGTGACCTATTTTGGTAATTATGTAAGAGGTGAAGGAAAGTCCCCACCCTTATAAATATGTAGTAATCTACGTAGATTAGAGGAGTATTGTGTATGAGCTATTATGGAGTTATGCTACCATATTGGATGCGTGAATGAACTTATGATGCTACTTATTGTAAGAAGCTTTTGTGTTTATTGTGTTTTAATATAATGGAGTTTTTTGGGTGAATAATGGTGTTAACATGACTAAAAGTAGTTCTTACATGGTTGAATTCATTATATCCATTTCTTAATTCATTATTCTTTAAGATTTAGATCTAGAATATGCTCTGTACAAAAGTTTATACTGTTTATGGATATAAATGCATTAACTCTTCATCATGTTCACATCCTACAAAAATAAATCTAAGGAGGGGCACAGTACCTTTACGCACTTTGGGTGAGCGCTCAATCTAGGCCGAGTGATTTTCCAACGCGCTTTGGTTATTCTTGGTAAGTTCTAGGTTGCATCACCGGTTTTGTTTCCATGACTTCTTTTTCAATTTTTTTATGATGGTTGGAGATGAAGATGTACAGATTGACCCTAGCAAGTTTTGAGGAGTGGATAAAATATCTATAAGAGGAGTACGCACAAAGATTGAACACTGGATCTGAGTTTAACACATGCACGTGGGTGGAACATAATCTGTATGATAGTTTATATGAGATCTTCTTTGTTATTTTTCTGGTAGAACTATATGAGTGGCTGGTTTCTTATGCATCTAAAAGGAATTGGAGGTAATGCACATTTGTCTTGATGTAGGAAGAATTTCAGACCCTTTATGATGCTGATCTGATTTAGACATGTGTTGTGGATACTTGTTTTCGTGGTGGTTTGAACAACTATATTCTAGAGTACTTAATTTCCACTTATTCTTGCCCAGAGGTAGCAAAATTCCACTTTTACATTATCCTAGGGAACTTACTTACAAGGCATTCCACTGGTGATCAAAATCTTGATGGTGACCACTGAACTAGGAAAGTAAATTTATGACTAACTAAACCCCACCATGTGCAAAGGCGGGAGTAGGTTTGGTGAAAGATAGCTGACCTAGAAACAGAGAGGTAAAGAGAAGAAATGTGGCTTAAGTACAAAGAGGCATGCAAGAGGGAGATAGAGAAGTAACATGACATTGCAGAGCATATGGTGTTGATGAGAGAGACCGTGCATGAAGGATTTAGAGCTCACGCAGAAGGCATGGAGCTAGAGCATCGAACTCCCCAATTGGGAAAACATGAAAAGGAACCCTCTTCATTCTCACAAGGAAGTGCGCCACAGAGATGACTGGGCCGCATGCGTGCATATGAATCTACCTGAAACCTAGCCCTTGCACTTGGTTTTCCAAGACTTAGTACATCTAATATTCAGCAAGCTATGTTGGGCAAGGTAGTGAAGCGGGATTAATTCACATAGCAAGTACATCGATGGCAAGGAAAACATCTTTGTTGTTGTTTGGAGGTACCTTTTCAGGTGCATGATCCACACATAATTAGAGCATGCATAATTTGGGGCTCACTTCTGGGAGTAGTACCACCATGAAGAAAGTAGGATTTTAGTACAAAGGCAGTCTTCTTGTTGGGACATAGGGAAACACATATTTTAGTCCACTTCCGGCTACAGTTCAAGGATCAAGGGGTGTAGGTGGTTCTAGTTCGGGTGGATCTGGTGGTTATGGAGGTAGAGGAAACACAAGGGGTTTTGGATCAGGTGGGCATGGTCTACACCAACCCTAAAATATTTACATTGAGATGTCTCTTTGTCTTTCGGAGTATAGGGCCCTTGAAGCTGATTTGCGCACTAAGGAAGCTAGGAGTATAGACAACGGAGTCACCCCATTCTTAGAAGCATAGATTGCAGCTATGGCGAAGCGATTGGAGAAACTATCGAAAATTCAACACATGAGACACACATTGGGATTTTGTGTACAATTGACTGTAAGTGGAAGGGCAAACCAAAGATAGTTTTCACCATAGAACAATATGTTCATTATTGCTAGATCTGTGAGATATGTCACCGAACCATGACACCAAAGTAATTTCCTATAATTAAACCGTGTTATAAGGAATAATGTATCATGTTATTGTAAGATTTCCCGATCCACGACTCATGATACCAAGGACTATAGGTTGATTGGTCGATCCATGATGTAATATATATTGGTGTGTAACAGACATGGGGTATCGATAACTCTAAAGGTAAGAATGAGCACCGGGATCGGGATCACAATCAAGAACGTTATGATCGGAATGAGGGGCGCTATGGTGGAGGACATGGCATAGGTTTAGGATATTGTGGTGGATTCAGAGGTCAAGGCTGTGGTGGTGGACAAGGTGAATTCCCTCGTGGAACATGCTTCACATGTGGATCACCTGACCACCATAGGCACGAGTGTCCCCAAAATATTACATGTTATTTCTGTGTGAAGAATCATAGCTATGTGGAATTCCCAGATCTATATGAGTATCTTAATAACAAGTATAAATAGGAGAAAAAAGGTGTAGGGATGGTAAGGATGCAACACGTTGTGGAAAATTAGTGGATGCCCAAATTAGAACTGGAACTCCGAGGTATTTCTGTAAAGATCATTACCCACACCTGAAGTGGCATGCTCTAAATAAGTTTTATAGTAGAATCCTACCATCACTAAAGAGGAGGTTTTACATGCCCGGTACCCAAATCATGCCCATTAGAAGGAGGTTTATCAAGATACTATGGAGGTCCTTAGAAATCTTCAGGGTGAAATATAATTTTAAAATAGCAATCACGGAAGATGGAATAATATATGGTAGCAGAGAATGTCCCATCTGATATTGATGACTTAAAGGAGGTATGTAGGATGTTGTTCTAGGAGGATATCATTCTCATTGTTAAGAATGGGCATCAGATCCTACATGTAAATATTCCCCCATAGCTTAGACTACGACAAGGAAATCACTCTAAATGTTGTTGTTGACGGATGGCTCTTGAGTAATATATTGATTGACACAGCATGGAAGTAAATGTGCTTACTTTAGATGCATGGGTACAGATGGGGAGACCTACATTGCAGCCATATTCTAATGTATTATTTATGGCTAATCGAACTAAGGCCACTCCTATCGGAGTTTTAAAAGATGCATCCATTACTATACATGGGGCCAAGTTCACTAGGGATTTTGAGGTTTTAGTGCTTGCAAAAGTAGATAGTTTCCCAGATCTGCTTGGACACCCTTGGTGTTATGCAAATAATGTTTATATTTGGTTCAACAAGGGATATATCAGTTTTGAGAACAAGGAGGGAAAATTTATTATCCCTTTAATAGATGGAAAATCATGCCCTATGTTGAGCCTTTGAGTGAGGAATATTTGAATAGGATTTATGTACACGTCATTCAAGACCCGAGAGGTCCTTGAGCCATCTAAAGAATGAATCATTTAGTGGGAAGATGCACAGTCTATTAGATATACTAAAAGTATTTCTTGTGAAAATTGGGCTCATGGTTCTTATGAGTTGGTAGGGTGTGAAGTAAGGAACACATTTTTGCGAGCAAAAAGAAACCTTGTTACGTCGGAGAATAGGTATTGGCTTGAACCTTGGTACATTGGGGAAGGGGACCTATAGTATTCCCGCACCATGGAGGAACAAAGGATAGACCAGTTGGAAATAAGAAGTATGCTAGCATATACCATGCATGGTACAACAACACACTAGTTGGTGGTTCACATGGATAATCTTATAGAATGGAATGAAGTTAGGATTTCTCTTACAACTTAGTTTTCTACCGGTGATGCACCAACTAAAATCTACACATATCATGGTACACCACATTCAACAGTGTGAGAGGCTATGGATAGAGGGGAAGGAAAATTTATTGCCTTCTCTATGGGTGCACAAACTTTATTCCACTTTACAAGGATGCGCACGCACTTAGTATGTATATACAGAGCTACATAGAGAAACTGGAAATTGGAAGGATTTGATTATAGGTATGGTCTAGACTTTTGACTACTTATCTACTAAACCTCTAGTAGAAGAGGCATTAAGGGTTATAAATTGGTTAACTATGGAATATAGTGCAAAGGCGGAAGAACTCATTTAGGATTTATTTGATGGAAATGACTCATGAGTGCATTTTGTTGAAGGAAAAGAGCCGAGATGCCACACTACTTAAGAGTGCTTTCTTTGAGAAAGAAAAGGGAATATGGTCTACATAGTGGATGGTGAAGAAGTAGAAGAACTAAATATAGATAATGCAACAGTGTGTGTGCAAGGTCTTGGAAAATGAAGATAACAACACACACACCTATCATGAACCTATGAGGACTAAGAAAGTGAATATTGGTACGGATGCTGAACCTAAAGAGGAAATAATTGGAGATTATTGGTCTGAATCAGAAGTAGCAAAATAGTGGAGTTTCTCCATGATTTTCAAGACTTATTTCCTAGGGGCTACCATGAATTAAAATGATTTCATGAATCATTAGTAGAAATGAAGATAAAGCTTAAGGAAGGTGTGTGCCCGGTCAGGAAGAGACCCTACAGGATGAACCCCAACTTGCGCAAAAAGGTCAAAGAAGAAATTGAAAAAATGTTGAAGTTTGGAATCATCAATCCCTTGGATGAATCAGAATGGGTTATCCTAATGGTGATCAATATAAAGAAATATGATCAGATTAATATCTGTGTGGACTACATAGAGTTGAATGTTACATGTGTGATTGATCCCTTTCTTACACCTTTCTCAAAGGAGATATTAGAATGCATTGTAGGGCACAAGATCTATTCTTTTACAGGTGGATTCTCTATGTATCATCAGGTCTAGATTACACTGGAAGATCAAGAAAAAAAATTCACCACTAAATGGGGAATTTTTGCATATATACTCTGATGCCCTTTGGTCTGAAAAATGTGCCCGCTTGTATTTTTCGCAAATATTTTATTCAAGCATTCCAAGATTTTATTAATCTTTTCTTGCAGGTTTACTTGGATGATTGGATGGTGAATGGGCTTTTTAAGGATCATTTTGACAATTTGTGTTTAATGTTTGAAAGATGTAGACAATTAAGAATCTCTTTGAACATCAAAATTGTGTGTTTGTTACACCTTTTGGCACTCTGTTATGGCATATCATCCGTAAGGAAGGTTTGTTAGTAGATCCAACTAAGGTTGAAGTTATGGTCACTTAAAAGAACCTACTAGTCAGAATGAGGTGCGCAGATTCTTAGGTCACATTGGGTATTATAGAAAATTTATCAAAGGGTATGCTAAGGTTGTCACACCCTTGGAAGAGTTACTAAAAGGAAAATGGACATTTTATTGGGGAGAAATGCAGCAACGCGCATTTGAGGTACTAAAGGAGAGACTTACTACAACGCCTATTTTGTGCTTTCCCTCATGGGACCAACCATTTCATGTACATGTGGACACCTTTGGCATGACCATTGGTGTGGTGTTGGCTCAACCTAGAGGAGGTATTATAGATCATCCTATCTGTTTTGCCAGTAAAATTTGACTCATACAAAGAATAATTATACAACGACGCGTGGCGCAAAGCCTTGCCAATGATCTATGCATTACATAAAGTCAAATAGTACCTACTATCAATTCCATTTGTATTCTATATAGATCACATGGAATTGAAATACTTGGTAAATAATCATGTCTTACAGGGCGCATGTGTCGATGGGTTCTCTTATTCCAAGAATTTGATTTTACGATGGGGTAAAACTAGGAAAAATTAATTTTGGCCCAGACTATTTATCAAGGATATGGTAAGGGGAAGACACACAAGTAATTGAAGATACAATGCCAAATGCATATTTATATAGGTTAGATCGCGCACCTTCAAAATTAGAGGATATTTTTGTTTTTTTATGCATAGGTGAGATGCCATAAGGACTAAAAGCCTTAGAGAAGAAATAACTTGCAATTCATGCAACACCTTTTATGTTGATCAGTGGTGACCTATATGAGTTAGGCCGAGGTGAAGTATTGCGCGATTTTTATTGGAACATGAGCACACAAATATCATGAAATAGGCTCGTGGTGGTATTATAAGTGGGCACTATGTAGGTGACACCATTGTGCACAAAATTCTACTCACTAGATTTTGGTGGGAGACTCTATATAAGGATTGTAAGGCGTATTGCAAGGTGTGTGATCATTGTCAGCACCTTGGAAAACTTGGGCAAAGAGATGAAATGCCTTTAAGACCTATTCCTAGTGCACAAATGTTTGAGAAATGGGATATAAACTTTTTGGGTCCTATTTCTCTAGCCACATGTAGGACTGGATCGCACTACATCATCACTTGCATTATCTCACAAGGTGGGTAGAAGCAAAACCTACTAAGCATTATACATCAAGTACAATAGTCGATTCTTATGGGAAAATGTTCTTACAAGGTATGGATTCCCATTGAGTTTGACCAGTGATAGGGGAACACACTTTTTGAATGAGACAATTAGAATTCTATTGGATGAGTTCATGATTGCACACCATAAGACTACACCATATCATCCTTAAGAAAATGGGACTGCTGAAGATTTCAACAAGATTTTGAGCCAGACATTGACAAAAATTTGTGATGTTGGAAGGAAAGATTGGGATGATAAAGTTTCTACCATGATTTGGGTGTATTGAACAACATACAAGCAATTGAGCAAGGCCACACCCTTTTAATTGGTGTTTTACATAGAAGCGATTCTTCCTATGTAATTCATGCTACCTTCTTTATATATTACACACACTAGAGGACTAGGCTGATGAGCAAGCATTAGAAGAATGAATTAAAAATTTGATCAAGCTGGGATGAGTGATGAGCAATAACACGATAGAGTCGAAGCAAGAAAAGGCCATGCATAAAGCATGGCATAATAGGCATGTCGAGAGAAAAAAATATTGAGATAGGACATATGGTGCTTCTTTATGACTCCAAGTTTCTGTGCCATCCAAGAAATATTATATTACATTGGTTGGGACTGTATATCATCACTCATATACTTGAATCGGATGCTCTTGATTAGAGAAACTTAATGGAATACAAGCATACTGGTTACTTTAACGTGAGTAGGTTGAAGCCCTACTATAAATAAGTCTTCTTGGTGTTTGTAATAAGGTAGTGTTTCCATTTAGATTATGTTTTCATTTATGTATTCCCTTAATATATTTCCTTCTTTGTCACTATGCTTTGTCATTTTAGTTGGTGTTTTGTGTAATAAGCGTGTTTGTGTCTTTGGAAGCTAATTACCATTTGAAGAATTTTTATGTGCGAGGACTTTGCACATACCATTTGTGTGGGGTGTCTATTGAATAATGGGTAAACATAAAGGAAAAAAATGCTACGGTGTTATTCAAGTTTGGGGTGTTGTTAGAAAGGATATTGCTTCCAAACAAGGACCATATCTGAAATAATCAAGGAACAAGTATAACGTGAGGTAGCAGGGCCATGGAGACTACCAGGGAAGGTGCAATGGCGAGGTACTCGAGCACATGGAAGTGCACTTTGAAGAGAAGTCCGCAACTGTAAGGTAGGAAAGCATGCTATAAGGTTATAGCTTGGGCATGAAGATGTACCTTTTGGAAAGTGTGAAAATGGTCAATTGGTGAGAGGATTGTTGGTAGGTGAAGGAGCAATAAATGTACTAACTTTTTCAAAATCTATATAAAGACATGATGCGAGTTCATTTTTACCTTTACAATCACAAGTGTTTGAGTGAGCTAAGTGTAAATGAGTTGAGTGAGTCATGTTAAGGTGCAGAGAGTTTGAAACCGACGTGAAGAGTTGATTTGTGTGCAGAAGAAGCTTTCGTCCCCATTGGTGAAGGGTTTGAGTGAAGTAGATGCATTAAGAAAGAGCTAGGACATGTGGTTTTAAACTAGGGCACATAGATTCAAGCTAGGGTTTTGACTTTCTCACTACAAAGGAGATAAAGTTGATATTTTTAGATGGCACCAAAGAAAGCACTTGTTGTAGGAGCCAAAGGAAAGAAGAAAGTAGAAACAGAAGTTGAAATTGCTCCCAGAGTAATTTCTCATAGATGTAGTACCCAGAAGGTGTGATAATTGGGAAAGAGTGGGATTCCCACATCTATAGCTATAAGGTGAGTGATTACAACCACCACACTTCTGATAACAAGAAATAATTGGACACATTGTTGAGTACAAAGACCAACAAGCGCGCGATGAAAGATATGCCAATATATATGATGACGCTAGGGAAAAACTATTAAAACAAGTGGGAGTATATAAGTTGTATGAGGTCCTATATTTTGGAAAGTATGAACCTCTATACCAGTGGCTTATGAGTAGATTCTATGAGGAATTCTTCTATTTTTCCAAATTAAGTGTAAGGATTACAACATCCCTGATTCAAAATTGATAGGATTAAAAGGCATAGGGGTAGACACTGGCTAGTGACCTGACTAATAAAGCAATGATCATGGAGACACATAAGGATTTGGGGTACACAAAGGTTCTACATGGAATGGACATTGATAAATTAAAGTATTACCCGATCGTCTGCAATTTGTGCATCTAGTGACCAAGTTGAATGATTAGGAGAGATGGTCGTAGGTGAATGTAATGTGGCTCCATGTTACAAGGAAGATATCTCATGGATTAGTCTATAACATAACATGCTACATTGCAGAAACCATCATCAAAGAAGTGCACACAGGTGATAAGATCATTTTTGGCATTATCTAACTTTATATAGTATTTATGGAAATTGGAGTGCCCGATGGGCCAAAGAACAAGATTTGGGAATATCCCATGGAAAATAAGTCCCTTGCGGAAAGGTTTGACAAGTATTTATGTGAAGGGTCAATGAGTGGGCCATTTAAACAAAGGGTAGAGATGTGGTATGATTGACTCCACACAACATTTGAAGAGGAGTGGTACGTCCCCAAGGTGCTACCTTTTTTAGTTGGTAAGGCAAGATACGGTTTGTGGTGTACCACCACTTCTGCATCACATGGTTCACTATGAGGTATGGGACATGGAGCCCATGGTGAAAACTATCATATGCCTTCATAACGCACTACTTCCTTCCAGGAATCAATCCACCATTTTACTAATGCACGCCACTTGATTTTTATTGCATACAAGGTAGAATGTGACTACTACACTCTGAAGAAGACAATTTATATCTAGGAAGGACTACTTATGTGGAGAGGATCATTTCGGATGTTATAATCATGAATCCTATAAGGTTGGTAATTGGGTACATTGGAATAGCGCTCATATACCTTCATCTTAAGCCTATGTTGGAGGATAATAAGTATGTAGAAAATGAGTTTGCACTCCCAGGGCCACCTAAAGGTAAGAACATGGTAGAGAACGTGCCAGCCCCACAGCCTATAGAAACTATAGTGGTGGATGAGGAGAAAGAAGAGTGGGAAGATAGTAGTGTCTTAGAACATAGAGGATAGAGGGTCCACATATAGAATGGAGATCGGCGTGTAGGTACCCCACCTCAGGTACAAGAAGAAGAAGAGGACTTGGAAGCAGTCCAAGGAGAACATCGTTTCAATAGGGTGTTCAGAAGAACAAGGGAACAAGGCACTTTGGAACTCCTCGAGTCTATTAGGAGGTCTCCATGAATCTCTCATAAAAAGAGAAAAATGAGAGGAAAAAGAGGAAGATGAAGCTGAATGAGGAGGTAGAGGAGTCTCGAGAGAGCATGCTTGGATCCCATGTCAACAAAAAAGAAGTAAAATAACCTAGGGATGTAGATATAAAGGATAAAGAGGAAGGAGAACCAGAACATGATACCACTCTAGAACATAGAATATCTAGCTCCAAACCTTGGCACTCAGGTACCTAAGGGGCCAAGAACAAAGCGAACAAGTGGAGAATACAATGTTCCGCATATGGGCTATGACAAGGACACATGTAAAATTGTTTGCGCCCGATTCCAGAATACAGTGGGCCTCAAGGAGTTGTATGGATGGGAGTTGATGGACCCAAACATGGAAACCATGTACACAAGGAAACAATTTTCCTAGTCCATGCAAAATCACATGGATGAGCCTGATTTTGATGTATGTGAAGAGTCATGTGTGTCAAGAAGAATGAAAAAGGCACCACAGAATAAGCACATAACTATCAAACCCACTATTATGTCTGATGAGCAGGTGAGTAATGCCTTGGTGAAAGTATCTACAGAGGTGGCATAGAGGAATGTAGATAAGGTTGCCACTATTAGAGCACTACGAGAATAAAAAGGCTAAAGATGCTGAAATAACACATCTAAAAGGAGAGAAGGACCTAGAGCAGAAGAAGAATGAGGCCTTCAAAAGTATGGTAGAAGAAATTGGAGACTATGTCCTAAAAGCAAGACCACACCTAGAGTCAAAGGTACCTGAGAAGTTTCCTTCGGCTATGCATTATGTGCACACATTAGTTAATTTGGTGCTTGAGGATGGACTGATTCGGATGCCAGTTCCAAAGAACCACGAATATGAAGCAGAGAGAGGAAGGGCCTTAGTAGTTAGAAATATTTCATCGTATGAATCCTTTCTCCAGATGTTGTAGGAAAAGTTTAATAAAGAAGACTAGGCATTGAATATTTGTGTAGCTCCAAAAGTAGTAATCAGAATCAAGATGATGGTAGAATACAATGAAGTACTGAAGGTGATGAAGGATGAGACTTTGGGGTGTGCAGAGAGATTAGAAATATTCAAGAAAAAGCATGAGGCCCTTGCAGCATTCCAAGACCCCCATAAGGAAAGGATGGATGAAATTGGGAAGATTATAGCATAGAAGATGGATCTTCTGGAAGGAAGAGATTGCACAAGATGAGTTAGATTCTATTGCATCGATATTCCAGAAA
Source organism: Taxus wallichiana var. yunnanensis (assembly GCA_018340775.1). NCBI lineage: Eukaryota > Viridiplantae > Streptophyta > Pinopsida > Cupressales > Taxaceae > Taxus > Taxus wallichiana. Next base: position 27,041,928 of record CM031236.1, on the reverse strand, counting down.
AGACAAAAGTCGTGCTAAATGATTGGCAAACCTTAGAGGCTGAAATCAAAGAAGAATATCTGGAGTTAATTCTTCTAGTTGAAACAAAGGATATTATAGGGTAAAATTTCATTCTTTGTACAATAATTCTTTAATTTCCTTCCATTCCCATTATTTATTATTTTAGATATCAAAAGGCAACCATTTTTGGGGCAACAATGCAGTTTAGTGTGGGGTAATGTTGAGCAGATGAAGTATGACACTAAGAAGAAGGCACACAGAAGATTCACGCATGGTAGCAAGGAAGATTTGAAGGCGTGGAAGGATAGGGAAGGAAGCGCACGCAAAAGACAGAATGAATCTAGACTTAGCCATTTTCATGGTTACGGGCTATTTTGGAGATAACATGCGGGGCACACAACTAGATGGAAACTTGCGGCACGTAAATTCTATTTTTGGAAGAGTATCTACTAAGCGCTTTGTATGAGTTTGAGTTAATAATAGGATTACCACTGCTAGTTAACTAGAAGAGATCTATTATTAGCACACGCATATGTGTTTCTATTATTGTAAAGGTGCATGGCTATTTTCAGCATGCAACCTATTTTGGGAATTATGTAAGCGGTGAAGGGAAAGTCCCCACCCTTATAAATATGTAGTAATCTGTATAGATTAGAGGAGTACTGTGTATGAGCTATTGTGGAGTTATGCTGCCATATCTGATGCACACATGAACTTATGATACTACTTATTGTAAGAAGCTTTTGTGTTTATTGTGTTTTAATATAATGGAGTGTGTTGGGTGAATAATGGTGTTAACATGACTAAAACTAGTTCTTACATGGTTGACTTCATTATATCTATTGCTTAATTCATTATTCTTTTAGATCTAGATCTAGAATATGCTATGTGGAAATTTTATATTGTTTATGGATCTGAATGCATTAACTCTTCATCATGTTCACATCCTACACAAGCAACTCTAAGGAGGGGCCTGGTACCTTTGTGTGCTTTGGGTGAGCACTCAATCTAGGTTGATTGATGTGCCAATGCACCTGGGTTATTCTTAGTAAATTCTAGGCTGCATCATACCTAATGGAAGGAATGATGTCAGGTATGGCCAATGTTGTTTGAGTTCTACAGAATGAGAAGGAAAATATCACTCAGGATGAACTAGATGTCATAGCCACAAATATTCCAGAAAAGGCAAGGACTACACTAAATGACTAGAAGACATTAGAGGCTGAAATAAATAATGAATATCCATAACTAATCCTCCCAATTGTGAAGAGGGCGCAGAGAGTGAAAATTCATTCTTTTGTACAGTGTTTCATTAATTTTTTCGTTCTTTATTCTTTATTATTGGGAACATCAGAAAGAATTCCCATTACCGAGATGACAATTTACTTTAGTGTGGGGTAATGTTGAGTAGATATAATGTTGCTCTAATGAGAAGAAACACAAAGGATATGCGCATGGGAACAAGGTGCATTTTAAGGTGCAGAAAGATAGGGAAGGAAATGCACGCCAGAACACTTTGGCTCAGGACTTAGCCATTTTTATGGATAAGGGCTATTTTTGGAGATAGCATGTGGAGCACACATAGAGATGAATACTTGCACTACACACAATGGTATTTTGGGAATGAGTGGCTGATAAGCACCATGCATGGTTTGAGCTAATAATAGGATTTCTTCTTCCAGTTAACTATAGGACATCTATTATTAGAACACTTGCATGTATGCATGTTGTTGTAAAGGTTCCTGGCTATTATTAGCATGCAACCTATTTTGAGAAGTGCATAGGTGGTGAAGGGAAAGTACCCACCTCTATAAATATGTATTGAACTATGTAGTTTAGTGTGTATGTGAGACTGAATTATTGTAGAGTTATGTTATTGGATCTGATGTGCACATGACTCATGGAGATACTTTATAATGTAAGAAGCTTCTATTGTTTACAGTGTTTAATGTAATGGATAATATTGGATGGATAATGGTGTTAAACATAACTGAATCTGGTTCATGTATGGTTAATCTTATTATGGTTATTGTTTAAATTCATGATTCTCTAAGATCTAAATTTGGATTATGCATTATGGAATGTTTATGTTTAATTATGGATCTAAACATATTTTATCACCATTACACTAGCATCCTGCACAAGAAAATCTAAAGAGGGCGTCACACCTTTATGCGCTTTGGGTGAGTGCTCACTTCGGGATGGGTGATTTTCTAGTGTACCTAGGTTTTTCACACAATAGATTTTATCTTTGCATCATTGGTTCCGTTGTCGGGACCTCTTTTGATAGTTTTCGGGATGTTTCGTGATGAAGATGTACCCAGTTGTTGACCTAGTAAGTATTGAGGAGTTGATAGTAGATCTAGAAGAAGAGTACGCTCAAAGGTTCAATACTAGATCTGAGTTTGACACATGTGTGTGGGTAGAGAAGAAGTTGTACGTCTATTTATATGAGAGCTTCTTTGCTATCTTTTTAGTAGAGTTGTATGATTCGATGATTTCTTATGCATCTAAAAGGAATTCGAGGTATCGCATACTTGTTTAGACGGAGGAATAATTTCAAGCCCTCTATGATGCTGATCTTATTTGTATGTACATTGTGGACACTTGGTTACGTGATGTTACGAATAGCTATATTTTTGAGTACTCAATTTCCACTTACTCTTCCCCAGAGGTAGGCCGAGTGGGGTCCACGTCTTTGTCAAAACATCTAACTTGCACTGGAGAAAGGTGGAGGAGTCCTCTATAACCTCTAATCATGAAAATTACACTAAAAATCCATTCTTTTCGATTATGATGAATATCTTTTCCATTCTTTGCTTAACTAAGGGTTTTGAGAGGGTTTTAAACTTCCTTAGCTTCTTAATGATTGTTCATAAAGCCTGGGGCCGTAAATCCTAAAATAATGCACAAAATTCCATTTTAGGACCCTTCCTCAACTATCTTGAAGAGCTTGGACCAACGTGTAGAGTTTAAACTTGGCACGAACATCGAAGTTCCAAATTAAGCTCAAAATCTCACTTCTAGGAACTCGATAAGGGAAAAAACTCAATATCTTACTCAAATTTGCAAACCAGCACCTAAAACTTAGACCATACCTCAAGAAAAACCTACTCCAAATTTTCTAATAATCAACTTTGCATAATTAAACAATAATTTCATTAAATTTGGACATATTATAATCTAGATTAAATACATAAATTGTCTATGTTGGTTTTATTTATATCAAATATTGGAATCCAAATATGGGTTTATTAGAATTATATATCATATTTGTTAGATTTCAATTTTAAGGGTTCTGATTCTAAAGAAGATTAGGAAATACTTATTGTATTAAAATACATTCATTGATTTTTATTAATTTACATTTATAACTTTGTAATGCATAATAAATAATGAATGTATAACCTATCTCATCACATAACCACATTTATTCGTTTCTCCATTTTTGACTTTATGAGATTGAATTTATTAGTCCTTTCCAACTTTATATTTATTGTTTGAGAATGGGATATGTTCATTCTCTTCCAACTTTATATTTGATGTTTTGAGAATGGGCATATGTTCATTACGTACGACACAAATAATATGTAAGTATTTTCTCTATTAATTAAAATATATATTGATGATACCATTTGACCCAATAGTAACAAATTTGTGATAACTTCGAGACACTAATTATTTACCTCCCTCGAATCATATACATGTGGGTAAGTTTTAAATGTGATTTATTTTAATTGTGGAATTCTTATGAAATGGAGTACCTTTTACAAACTATGAGGTTGGGTGAATTTGCATGTGGATTATTTTACATATTTTGATAATATATAGTTGTGTGTAATTTTGCATGTAATTTTTGATATCAATAAAAATTGATAAGTGTTTAGTTAGAGAGAAATTTTTTCGGTGGAAAAATTGGTGGACTTCTTGCCAACATCTTCAGGACTCTAGTTCCCTCTTCTTGGGTGGTACAACATCACTTATTATTCATGTATGTAATCAAAATCATTGGTGGCCTGATGACTAGGGATCCAACAGGGACACTCCACTAACCCTACAGCAAAATCTTGCAATCGCTTTCAAGAGAGGAATTTGTTAAGAGAGGGGGACGGAGAGTGAGAAAAAGAGAGGGGGATTAATGTTGCAGGTAGAAAATAATATTCCTATAACTATTAACCAGAAAATTCCAACACACATATACTTATAAGAAAACAATTTCGCAAGTGGCAACAAGATGAGTTAAGATTAAGAACTCAAAGTTTCTAAAACCTCCTCATCCAAAAAGGCATGAAACTCCCTCTTTCTTCATTGATGCTTTGGAAAAATTGTACATAGTTAGAAGTAGAAGAACATAGAGAAAGGGACTAGAGGAAATAACTATCTCCTTTGTTTCTTCACAAGTAGTGATCTCTCATGAGTATACAAAATTGACAACCCTTAAGAATAAGGAGTCATTACATTATATAGAACAAGAAACGACTCTTCATCTACCCCCCATGTGTCTTTTCACTTTTCCTCACAAAATGTGACTCTTGACATCCCTAGGAATGAAATTAATTTCCCTTTTATATTAATCAAGGGAAACTTATTACAATGTTTGCTAAAGCCACATTTAAATGAATAAGACGAATGTCATGATTGCTCACAACAAAGAATTAGAAAGGGGGTAGAGAAGAGGATGAAGAATGAAGAGATAAGGGAAGAATGCTCCAAATATTGAGTGGGGATACCTACACCTTCAATGAAGATCTTTCTTACAATAATCACAACCTATGCATGACGCCTTACGGAAACCATGGACCATATAATGAGTGTTTAGAAACATTATTATGAGATTTCCCAATGTGAGCTCAGGAAAATACATGTAATGCCCATAATGATCCTCCTTGAAAATTTATTGATGAACTCCTTTAGCTCAGTGATCTCACCCTGATTAAATCACTTTGACTCACTTGGCTCCCGAGAGAGAGTGATGGATCCACCGTTATGCCTTATGATGTTTTTCTCGACTCTTGAACATAATTAAATGTGTGATGATGCTTCTAAGACCTCTGTGAAGTTATCTTTCCTCTGTTTGAGCTATGAAATCAACTTGTTATCCCATGGAGAGTGCAAAAATTTGAAATATGAGTAAAAGAAAATCCTTCCGCACCTTTTTTTTTTCTCTCAAAACAACTACTTTCTATTTTTAGTAGGTAGGGTCATGACCTGCTATTTTGGGACATATTGTCTGTTTTACTCCAATTTCACTTTCTGAACCTCCTAACACATTCCTTACTCTTATGTTGTCAATTCATTGTTATTTTTATCACATTTCTATTTTTAGCAAGTTCTTTTTGGGAACTACTATTTTGGGAAAGTTGTCATTTTTGCCTTACTTTCCATTTTGCATCTTTCTTGATTGTCCTAAGTGATCAAACTTGCAATTTGGGGACTTACCATTTATAGCATGTAGAAGAGCATATGATATGCTATTTTTAGAAAGTGGAAAAAATGGCCTCGGTTTGCAATGGGAATAACATTTTTGGATTTGGCTCATCATCATGAACTCATGCTCCAATTTTCATCATGATTCGCTCACCTAAAGCTCAAAAATAAAAAACAAAATTTTTGCTTAGTGAGAGCTTCGGGCATGGAGCTACCATGGAAGCCATTAATGGAGTTGCAAAGAATTTTTACATGTTTTAATTTCACCTCTAATTACAATGAAATCAAATCCATTGGCATATGTTTTTCATTTTAAGTTTATGTTCACAATTTTAGCTTCGTCGACGTACCAAATTAATGGGAAATTTGACGAATGGGAGCTAGGGAAAAATGAATTTTTATTGAAATAATAATTCAGGGCATCATTTTAAATTCCATGAATTTTTGCTTGATGGTCTCAGAAAATTAGGAATTTCGTAAAACATTTCATCCGAATCCATGCTCTGGATGATAAGATATGATAATTTCTTCGATCTTTCCTACGAGGGTTTCTCGATACACACGAGCATGGGGTTTGCTTAAATATCTTGATTTATTCATTGTAGAAATTTTTATGGAAGATTAACTGATGATAGATGTGTTTTGGAAGGTGTGGTAGTAGTATCAATGGAGTATTTAAGGAATAGTGGGTGGTGGAAGCTTCCTTGTGTGTGCGTGAAGTAAAAAGAGAAACAACATGTGGTAGCACAAAAATATAAAAAACTTGTAAATTTTAAATGGATAGTGAGGAGCACACTTTAGTGCACCAATTTCATCAATGGATTGGTTCATTTGGTGTAAAAAGTGTGCCCCATCCTGTTGGGCCACTTGGCGGATTCTTGGTCACGAGCCGAGAAAGGTGAGGGGGCTAAGAAAATCTACACATGGGATTAGAATGAAAAAAGGGGCTTAGAGGAGGTAAAATTGGGTTATGGGGGTTTAATTGTGAGGGTGTAACATTTTCTTGCACCATGAACACCAAATCCTTGGTGCACAAAAGTGTGCCACTCTCCCATTGGTCCAAGTTTTTACCAAAAATGACTAACTCCTTTACCTTGTGGAGCAACTTGTCAAGGTCGTATCTTGAGTTCTTGGAGGAGTGTTTTGGTACTTAATTATATGAATTTTCATTAAAAAGGCCTTCAAAATCCAATGGTGGTGATATCATACCTTTATTCTTCTTGAAACTTCCGAAACTTCTCTATTTTGATCAATATCCAATTATCCCCGTAAATAATGAGCTCCCATGAAAAGTGCCAAGGTTTTATGAAAAATATGATGATTCCAAATTGTATAGTATTCTCTTATCTTTTTAATGAGTATTTGTTTCCCTCCTAAATCCTTATATAGCTCCCGGAATCATTTGGAGAAGATCAGTACATGTTTTAACTACCTGCTCCCTAGGGTTGAGGACTGGATCGTATGGGTGATTGAGAGCTTAAGATGGAAGAGGTGAATTTTTTTGCACCATCTAGACCAATTATTGGGTGCAATTGGTGTAAAAACGTGTTCCACTCTCCCATTGGCTCAAATTTCAAGGCATAAACTTGACTAACTGTTGGAGTTTTACCTTGGGGAGAAACTGTCGGGACCATATCTTGACCTTCTGGAGGAGTTTTTTGATGAAATTTTATATGCTTCCACTTTAAAAAAACTTATGAATCCAAAGTGGTTTGGGTATCGATCTTTACTCGACATTTTATCCCAGAAAATAGGATTTTTTTCTTCCTCTAAGGCTTTGTATGTAAAAAATGTGTTTTGGACATAGTGCGCCTTAGTGCTATGAAGAATATGATATTACCATCCTCTAGTTATCTGAAATAGCTTTTTTTACTTATAAATCCTTCCAAAACTCCTAGAATTGGTTCCTGAAGCTTAGGGGTTGTTTTTGTACCTTGTCTTGCCTGCTTAGGCCTCTAAGACCCACTTTTGTTGAAACTACTCCGAGAATTCTAGAAAATATTATAATATTCTAAAACTAATTGCATGATGTCCTTAGATATTTGATACAATTCTCTAATTATTTTATGCCTTTCACTCCACTCCAGGGGTGTGCACCAGCTTCGAGAAGATCATAAAATGGCCTTTCCCAAGCTTGTTAAAAGGCATGTCTTGATGGATCTTATCTTGAAAGTATTTGTAATGACTGGATACCCATAAATCACCTATGGACATGACAATACAACACATGAGACTAATTCGGATGGATGGGATAAGTATGACTCGGGGATTAGGGTGATATAAAGGAGGGCTCGAAATGAATTTTGAGTAAAAATTTTAGGTAGGGTATGGTTTTCATGCTTGAAAATTTGGAATTTTATTGTTGCACATTTACATGAAAAAAACTAGCTCTAGCTTGGGGACATGTCATGGATTGAGCACAATGAGTACATAACATGAGAACTCCATAATATCCATTCATAACATTGACCATTGCCTTATCCATTGGGACTTGCAAAACACACACAACTTGTGAGAGATAGACAAAAAAATGGGGACACAGAACACACAACTGAAAGGAAACACACCACACAACAAAGGGAAAAAACACAAAAAAAAATGGAAAGGGGAAACAAACCTAAATCACCTATAGTATAAGGTGGGGGAAAACCTACTTTCATTGTAGTGCTCTTCTCTTCTCATAGGTTACCCTTGAGTGGGAAAACTGAGTGATGTTGTTCTGTGAAGCCATTGACCAATTTGAGAAATTATCCCCCTCTCCTTAAATTTTTATGTAAGCTAGGTGATTTCATGATTGTTTATGTACTTGGTAGGAGTGAGCCTACATGAGCTTCTTGATGCTCAAGCCTTCACTTAGAAATTCCATTTCCTTCATTCTCTTTGAAATCAGTTTCATAGTGCCAATTTCCTTCCGAGCTTACCCACATTGTTGATCTCTCATTGAGCATCTCATCACTGCCCCGAGGTTGGTTCTTGTTTGAATTTCTTGAATTTCCTTCTTCCCTACATTCATGCTTATTGACATCCCTTCCACAAGAAATCATGAATTCATCCTTTTGCTCCATTCCACTATGAGGTGTTTAAATACTAACTGGAGGATCATAAGTAACCTCATACCTATCTTGTATGGCCATGACATGAGCTAAGAGGTCAAGAATTAGCTCGAATCTTCCACATTTTCTACCGCATCCAAGATTTCTTGCATGATTTCTCTTTTGAAATTTCCAACAGTTCACCTTTGCATTCATTTAAAGCATCCTCATCTTGAAGTTCAAGGAAATCATCTAGAGGTATTTCTTCATCATCTAGAGGTATTTCTTCATCATCTTAAGACTCATTGCATTCTATCACCTCTTTTTCAAGGGAAGCCTCGAATTCAACTGCCTCAAAACTCCTTTTTTTATTTCTTCATCATGGAAAGAATCTTCCTCTTCAAATGGGAAATAAAATACCTCTATTTGATTGTTGCATCCATCAGCCATATTGGCTCAAAGCAGAGACATTGGATTTCTCATCTTCCTTTATTTCAACATGGAAAATATTCACACTGGTTAAGGATTCCAAATCAAATTCATGTTTATCTTGTAGATTCATGGCTTGCATAAGGAGTTCAATACCGAGCTTAGGGTCTTCTATCTCTTTAGTAACTCTTAGGATATCTTGCACAGATTGTTCTTTCAAACCTTTTAAGGGATCATCATAGGCTTTATTTTTCTCCCCATAGATGGCAAGATCAAGAGCATCTTCATCCCCATATGTGAGTTATTGGACCCATATAATATTGACCAAGTATGAAGGTGCATAGGCATGCAAGGTCCTAGTTATGGAATGACATGCAAGGAAAAAGCACATGGAAGAAGTGCGTGTGACACGCGAAGACAGATCCAAGGGTTTGGGACTTAGTCAAATTAGACATCCGGAGTAGAACACATGAAAAGCATGACCCGGTTACAGATGGATAAGGTGCCAGCCTGGTGACAGGTTGGCCCAGGAAGGAGCATGCTAGAAGCTTCTAGAAGTGCATCATGGGATAAAGTGGAAAGCTCAGGCCTGGAGAAGCATGCTCGCATGGAGGACCACATTTGGACACTTGGAACTGGATCTGAGGGTGCTGGAGGGTGAGTTGGTAGTCCGGAAAGCTATAAATACAAGTGCCTATAGAGTAAAAGGGGAGATAAAGAGTATGGGTGGAGCTCTATAGAAATATTGTGAGGAATTTGTTAGTGTATAGTTGTATTTGGGAGAGAATGCATTATGCGTAGGGACTGTAATTTTCTTTTTGAATAGCTTAGTTACATAAGTCCAGTTGCAATGCATGACTATGGTCTGCTTCTCTATGATACTCTGTAATGGCTCAATGGATGTAATGAGGTTACCTGTTATATATATACATGAATATTAATGATAGGCCAGCGTGCATGGGATTCCAAATCAAATTCATGCTTATCTTGTAGATTCATGGCTTGCATAAGGAGTTCAATACTAAGCTCGTGGTCTTATGCCTCTTTAGCAACTCTTAGGATATCTTACATAGATTATTCTTTCAAAACTTTTAAGGGATCATCATAGGATTTATTTTTCTCCCCATATATGGCAATATCAAGAGCATCTTCATCCTCATATGTGAATTATAATATATCATCCTCCTGGTAAGCATATGAGCTGGTTTCTCCATTTTAGATTCACCAAGAACCATTTCCTCTTCTTCATGGTTTGCATCATCTAGAAATTTGGGGCTACCCTCTTGTAGCTAAAATTTCCTCAATGCTTCCTAAAAATAAATATTCCTTTGGGAAGGAATGTTTTGTCCTATCAAGATTGGGATCTCATCCTCCTCTTCAGTTGTCACAAAATGATTCATCCTCCTGCTATTTTGGTACAAAATGTTTGCTCCTGGATTTCCTGCCTTTTGCATCGTGTACCTCATATTCTTTTCTGGAAGAAATTTTTCCATGTCTCCTTTCACCAAGATGGCTGCAGAAGACCAAGTCATCTAGATTTTTCCTCCCAATTTTTGACAAAAATTAATAATGAAAAACATTCCAAATGGAGCCAGAACGTCTAGTAATAAGATCATCATTGAAACCTTCTTGTCTGGAAATTTGGTGAGAGCCACATGTGTATATTTGACCATCCCTACAAGTGGTAATTATTTGGATTCCAAGGAGTAACAAGAGCCTTCGGGTAGGGTCATGGTGAGTTTGAGGGTGTTGGCAACCTTTGTGGGCATCAAATATTTGGAGGCAAAGTAATCTATTATGTAATTGTTTAATACATATTCTCTAACGAGAAGGGAGATGCGAGAAAGGATCGACCTTTTTGGTCTTTAATGCACTTAATATAAACATGTTTTGTGATGGAGGCATAGGTGGGTTTGGTATTATTCCTTTAGAAATAGGAGCTACAACATTGGGTGTTAAACTACCACTCCTGATATATCGATAAATCCCTTAAATTTTTGGGGTGAGTCTCGAAATATTCAATTTCAATAATATGCACTTTGGTTCTATTCGCATATTCTACGATGTCAAAAGGGGAAGATGTAGAAAAGGGGATGAAGGATATACTCTCGGATTTGGGGTAGGTTTAGAAGAAGGGGTGGATGTTTAGGGAACAAATCTTGTTTTGAAAGGTAATGTGGAAGATTTTGAAGCACTAGATTTTGTAGTAGTTTTACATTCGAAGGGTTATTGGAAGGCTTACTTATAATTGATGGGTTCCTCATGCTTGCTATAGGATCAAGTTTCTCCAATGAAAACTCTATGAAGGTGGAAGATGATACCCTTGAATGATTATTTTATTTTGCGTTGTCACCACAGGAGGATCTTTAGTCTTCTTTTTCTTCACAACAGTGGGAAGATGCTCCTATCTTAAACTATGAATAGGAGAACACCAAACATGAGAGTCTATGTTCATCTAAATATTCATCTTCATCACCTCCAAAGTAATCAAAGAATCTAATTTTTATCTCATTCTCTACTCCCTCAACTTCTAGAAAATCATCATCTATGCCTTCTTGTTCAAGCTCTTCGTCATCTTCTTGAATCCTACAACTTGCATTGAAAGACAAATCTTCCAAGGCAAGCCTCCGAGTGCTCCTGCAATCTGATTTCTATTATTTATCTAAGGATATAATCATTCCTAAATTTCCCTCTTTAATGATGCCATTTCATTTTCCAAATTCTGGAAGAATCGATCCATTCTGTCATCTTTAGGATGTTGAGCTTTACCCTTTGAAGTATTTTTTTATCTTCCTAGAAAGGATGAGATCATCTTCAACTTCAATAGCTAGTATTTTTTCTTGTGCAAGATCCCTTGGTTTAAACCTCCAAAGACATAATCCTACCTTTGGGCATTGCGCATTGATAAAGTATCTCTTGACATTATTCTCATATGGTGAATCATCCTCTGGTATTCTATGGAGTAGTTGGTTGAAACAGCCATGAAGTCTCTCATAGTTTCATTTTCTTCTTTCTTCATTTGTGCCAATTGAACAAGGAGATCTTGATATTCTTTGGTAGATTTGAATCTTTCTTCAAACTTGGAATTGATATCATTCCAACAAGTGATTGATCTGGCGGGTAGGAGGTAGAACCATTATGTTGATTTTTCTTGGAGATATTCCATGAACAATCTTACATACATATTCATGTTTGACTTCAAGAATCCCATATGACATGGTGAAGGGGGAGATGTGTTCTTCACAATTTTTTGTGCCCTTGCCTTTGAACTTTGGAAAGTTCTTGCGCAAACTTGTTGTTAGATTATGAAGAGGTGGTGTGAGAGCGAGAAAACCTCTATTCCTTCCCCATGGAAAAATAGGTTGAGGTATTTCTGCTTCATCCTCCATTTTTGTTTATGTTTCCACTTAAACTCTTGCTTCTACAAATTCTTCTTTTGGTATTTTTCCTTCCTCACCAGGGAATTCAATGTTCAATGAATGTTAGACAATGAGATATTTTATAGGTGGGGTATCAGCAAATGTTAAAATGGGATTACTAGGTGAAATTATTGAAGACCCAGATGTGGATGGGGCTTGAGAGAAGAAGTATGAATTGTCTTTGATTCGTTCTTGCTGGTTTTGCAAAGCCTCAAAAGTGGGATCGAAGATTCCTCTCAACCTATCCAATCTAGTATATCTCCTTTCAACCAATTTTTGGAAAATATTGTAGTGGGAATGTGAAAGGACACTGTGGAATGTGAAAGGTCATGTGAAGGAATCAACAATGTGTCTTTTGGAAATGGATTTCCATCAATCCTTTTTGTTTTTTCAATTTTTTGATTTTTTTTTAATTTTTGGAATATGTTTCTTTTTTATTTATTTTTATAGTATTTTGGGTGCATATTGTTGCAAATTCTGCCCCTTGTGGGTGCCAAAAACTATTGGTGAGAAACGTTTTTAGGTGGAAAAATTGGACTACTTTCCAACATCTCTAGGACTCTAGGTCCCTCTACTTGGGTGGTGCAACTCCACTTATTATGCGTGCATGAAATCAAAATCATTGGTGGTGTGAAGACCGGGGATTTAACAGGTACACTCCACTAACCTTACGGAAAAATCTTTTAATCGCTTACAAGAGAGGAATTTGCTAAGAGAGGGGAAAGGGAGTGAGAAAAAGAGAGGGGGATTAATGTTGTAGGTAGAAAATTAGATTCCTACAACCATTAACCAAAAAATTCCAACACACATATATTTAAAAGAAAACAATTTTGCAAGTGGAAACAAGACAAGTTAAGATTAAGAACTCAAAGTTTCTAAAACCTCCTCATAAAAAGGCATGAAACTCCCTCTTTCTTTATTGATGCTTTGGAGAAATTGTACATAGTTAAAATTATAAGAACATGGAGAAAGGGACTAGAGGAAATAGATATCTCCTTTATTTCTTCACAAGTAGTGATCTCTCATGAGTATACAAAATTTACAACCCTTAAGTATAAGGGATTCATTACATTTATAGAACAAGAAAATACTCTTCATCTACCCCATGTGTCTTTTCACTTGTCCTCACAAAATGTGACTCTTGACATTCCTAGGAATGAAATTAAGTTCCCTTTTATATTAATCAAGGGAAACTTATTACAATGTTTTCTAAATCCACATTTAAATGAATAGGATGAATGTCATGATTTCTCACAATGAAGAATTAGAAAAGGGGTAGAGAAGAGGAGGAAGAATGAAGAGAGAAGGGAAGAATGCTCTAGATATTGAGTAAGGATACCTTCACCTTCGATGAATATATTTTTGGTGATGATCACTACCTATGCATGATACACATACACCCTTGACCATAGAATGAGTGTTTAGAAACATTGTTCCTAGATTTCCCAATGTGAGCTCAGGACAAACACATGCAATACCCATAATGATCCTATTCGACTCTTTATTGATAAAATCCTTTAGCTCATTGAGATCACCCCATTGAATCACTTTGACTCACTCGACTCCCAAGAGAGAGTGGTGGATCCACCCATTGTGCCTTATGATTCCCTACTCTTGCTCTTGAACACTATTGAACTCAAGATGATTCTTCCAGGACCTCTATGAGGTTCTCATTCCTCCATTTGAGATGTGAAATCATCTGTTTATCCATCGAGAGTTCAAAAAATGGAAATATGAGTGAAAGTGAAGCCATTTATAAAAAAATTCTCAAAACAACAACTTTCTATTTTTAGCAGGTAAGGTCGTGACTTGCTATTTTGGGACATATTGTGCTTTTACTTCTATTTCATTTTCTGAACCTCCCGACACATTTCATACTCTCTTGTTGTTGAGGCATTACTATTTTTATCACATTTCTATTTTTAGTAGGTTGATTTTGGGGGCCTACTATTTTGGGAAATTTGTCATTTTTTGCTTACTTTCCATTTTTCATCTTTCTTGATCATCCTGAGTGATCAAACTTGCAATCGAATTACTTACCATTTACAACATGTATAAGAGCATAGCATATGCTATTTTTATAAAGTGGAAAAAATGTCCCCAGTTTGCAATGGGAAAAACATTTTTGTATTTGTCTCATCATCGCTAAATTGTGCTCAAATTTTCATCATGATTCGCTCACTGGAAAGCTTAAAAATAAAAAATGTAATTTTTTGCCTCGTGAGATATTTGGGCATGGAGCTACCATGACAGCCATTAGTGGAGTAGTAGAGATTTTTTACAGGTTTTAATTTCACCTCATATTGTGATGAAATAATATTCATTGGGATAGGTTTTATATTTGGAGTTTATGTTCACAATTTCAGCTTCATCCGATTGCATTGAGATTAATGGGAGCTTTTGCAAAAAAATGAATTTTTGTTTGATTAAATAATCCAGGAATCATTTTAAATCTTGTGAACTTCTACTTGAAAACCTCTAAAAATTAGGAATTCTACAAAAATTATCATCTCAATCATGTTGGGATGATGAGATATGAGTGTTTCTTCGATCATGCATATGAGGGTTTATGTATACACATAAACATGTGTTTTACTTTAATATCTTGATTTAATAACTATATAAATGATGAAGGAATATGAATAGATGATGGAGGTGTTGTGAAAGGTCTTAGCAGTAAAAATGGAGGATTGAAGGAATCACTTTGGATGTGGAAGCTTCCTGCGTGTGTGTCAAGGAAGAAAGAGAAACAACTTGTGGCGGCACAAAAAAATTAAAAAAGTTGTAAATTTTAAAGGGATAGTGAGGAGTGAACTTTTATGCACCAATTAAACCAAGGTCTTGGTGAAATTTTTGTAAAATTTGCACCTCATCCCTATTGTGCCACTTGGCATGATTCTAGTTAGATGAGGTAGAAAGGTGAGGGGGATAAGAAAATGTGCATAGGGGCTTAGATTGTAAAAAGGGGCTTAAAGGAGGTTACACGGGGTCCAATGGATTAAATGAGAGGGTGATGAATTTTATTTCACCATGTGCTCCAAATCCTTGGTACACTTGGTGCACAAAAGTGTGCCACTCTCCCATTGGTCCAAATTTTCACCAAAAAATGACTAACTCCTTTACCTTATGGAGCAACTTGTCGAGGTCGTATCTTGAGTTCTGGAGGAGTTTTTTGGTGCTTCCTTATATGAATTTGCATGAAAAATTCCTTCTAAATCCAATGGTGGTTTAGACACCAAAATTAGGTCACACTCCCCTTGGTCCCTCGTCAAATAACCAACTCAAACATACTCACCTAACCATGGCCCCTTCCACCCCACATCATTATTAATTTAATTAAATTAATTAAATTAATATATATCCTCACAATATTTATTATCTAATTATCTTAATTTCTACCCCACCACCTCACCTAGACACCTCATCTAACCACCTCACCCTAGACCTATTCTTGGCATGTTTCCATAACTAACAATAACTAAGTCTTACTTGCCTTAATGAGCTAAGATTTGGTCTAACCCTAAAATCAATCCCTAAAATCTCTCTAACCACATTCCCACCCATTAGAAGGGAAGTTTCCATTCTAATCCATGAGTAAAAAACTAATTGGGCCCAAGAAATTAAAAAGATATGACCATTTTAGTAAACCTAGGGAATCTCGCCTTAACCGACGTCGATCACCCCTAAACCGACGTCGATCAACTCGAACCGCAAGTCGCTTTACCATTTATTCACCTAAGAAACCTTTTTTTTGGGTTAGCACATTCTAAGAGAAATATGATGAGAAAAGAGCTGCATGTAAGCAAAACCAGAGTCTTTTTCATGCACCCAGACATCCATAGCCAGCACCAGGATAGATCCAGAAGCATTGGCACTCATGGTAACATCCCGGGAAGCATTACTATTGTACCAAGCTCCATTCCATCAACCAATCATCACCACCACCCAACCATTGGACCTACAATATTGGTAAGTGGTTTATCATTAAGAATTTTCATTCATATTTTGTTCATAGAGTTGTTATCATTTTTGTTACCATTCTCCTATTAACATTCCCATTCCTCCATAGCCTTCTTTCGACAAACCCAAAAATCTCACCCACCCGCTTGTTAGATCACCTATCCTAGCCATTCCACCTCTTTGAGTATTCTCATTATTCCCACATACCTTTCCATCCCCTCCTTTAGCTCTATCTAACCTCACCCAGAATCTACAACAAGGTTTTATTGAATCATTGTCACCCGACTATATTGACGTGGTTACCCATGACTGTCGTCAGTCTCCCCTAAACCATCATTGGTTATACCCAACTTGCATCAATCTCTGTGTTTTATACCTTTTACCAATAACATAGCCACATAACCTACTACCAAGTGACCTAAACAACCCAAAACTTCACCCTAACCAATTCCAAAGAACTTTGACACCTACCTATCATTCAGATCGACTATAACCTAGCCTATTATATTATATTTTCTTATTGTTCTTGAATAAGATACCTAAATCATATCAGCTACTGATAGGAATTTACTTCTCACATTAATTTGTTTTAAATAGTGGATTGTGACCATCTAGGAAGTAGCACACTTCCTAGAACTAGCATGCGCTAGGCGTCCAACATCATATATCATTTAAATTCTTTTTCGTGGTCTTGTTTTCTATTACAGGTAGTTCTCCTAGCCAAAAGGAAGCTCTTGCAATCGGCATTGGATAAATAAGTTAGAACGTGTGAAACAACCATCAACCGACCAACATAAACAAGTATTCCTCCTTGGCTCTTACCCTCATCTATTTCATCATTCGAAAACGTAAAGAAAATGGTGAAACAGGTGGTGGTATCATACCTTGATTCTTCTTGAAATGTCCTAAAATTTCCCCATTTTCATCAATATTTCCAAATATCCCTGTGAAGAATGAGCTCCCCTGAAAAGCACCAAGGTTTTATGAAAAACATGATGATTATACCTTGTATAGTATTCTATTATATTTCCAATGAATATTTTTTTTCCTCCTAACTGCTTACAAAGCTCCCAGAATTGTCCGTCGAAGATCAGGTACCTATTTTAACTACCTTCTCCCTGGGGCTGAGATTGGGTCACATGGGTGACTGAGGGATTAAGAGGGAGGGGACACATTTTATTGCACCTTATGTACCAATTATTTGGTGTAATTGGTGCACAAAAGTGTGCCACTCTCCCATTGGCTCAAATTTCAAGGCATTAATTTTTTGATGAAATTTTATATGATTCTACCTAAAAATGACCTTCTAAATGTAATGGTGGGGGTATCAACTCTTGATTCTAAAAATTTTCCTGAAAAATAGAATTTTTGTTCTAATTTCAAGGTTATGTATGTAAAAACTTGGCTACGGACATAATGCGCCTAGATGTTTTGAAGAATCTGATATTACCATCCTCTGAGGGTTACGAAAAAATTTCTGAAGATATGTTTTTTACTCCTAACTCCTTTTGGAGCTCCCGAATCACTTCTTGAAGCTCAGGGGCTGTTTTTACACTGTGCACTGCTTAGGCCTCCAAGACTTCTAGAACCTCCCACAATATTCCAAAAATGATTGCATGATGTCCTCATCTCTCCGTCTGATTCCTGATGAGTTTAGGACTTTCACTTTGCTCTAGGGGGTTTGAAAAAACTTTGAGAAGATCTAAAACGGCCTTTCCCAAGCTTCCTAAAAGGTTTTTCTTGATGGATCTTGTCTTAAATGCATTTGAAATGACTAGATACCTCTAAATCACCTATATACATAACAAAACAACACATGTGAATGCTTGATGGATGGGATATGACTAACTTGGGGATTAGGGTGATATGACCTTTGAGTAAACATTTTAGGTAAGGTATGGGTGTCATGCTTGAAAATCAAGAATTTTCTTGTTGTAAATTTGCATGAAAACATGTATAATTATAACATGGATTTGATTTACATAAAACAAAGGTAGGAAATGTATTGTTATGAGATAAATACAAGTTACAATTCTTTTTTCATAAAATGAAGGTAAGAAATGAATTGTTATGAGATAGACTATAAAATTAAACCAATTTATTTATATTTATTAATCAATGTAATAGTATCAAGTAAAATCAATCAAGCTCATTAATTATTCTTTTATATGTTTCCAAAAAGTGACATAAATTTGGGTGTGGTCCTACATGATTTAACCATGTACATAAGTGTGTGAATATTTTTCTATCAAAATGCATTGTGTCATCAAATTTCCATCTTGAGGAAATTTAAATAAAAGTTCCACATTTATGTCATGAATAAAACATGTTGTTTCACATATGAAGGAAATGTTATCTTCTCCATATATTTGAATATACTTTTCAAGAACCTTTTACGTATTTTTTATGTAAACTGGAACAATATTTTCCTTCTTTGATCTTAAAAGTTCTTGTTGATTTAACACTTTGTATTATACCTTCGCAAAACTGAATTCAATATTTCTTCGCACCAAATTTTTGAATGAAGGCATGTTGTTCTCTTGAATGCAGGTATGTAAACAACAATCCAATATCAAAATGTTTTTTTGTTATCCTTAACAATGCAAGGCTAAATGTATGACAAAAGTATCGATAACATGCATATGTAAAATCTGGTTGTATGGTTAGGAATCTAAATTCAATAATCCCTGGAACTCCAAAGACCAATAACTTCTTTCCATGTGGAATGAGATATGAAAAACCAACCAATAACACAATTATTTTTTAATAAATTAAATCATAGTTTATAGTGTATGATTTTATTGATTTTTTTCAAAACCTATCAAGGCTAGTTTTGAGCATTAAATAGTAATAACTATCAATAACATCCTAAGCATTATATAATAATCACATCATATGGAAAATGGGAAAAAAAACTACGAATTGTAATAAACACATTTTGAGCATTAAATAGTAATAACTATCAATAACATCCTAAGAATTATATAATAATCACATCATATGGAAAATGGGGAAAAAAACTACAAAATTGTAATAAACACAATTTTATATATTGATTTATTCAACATTGTTTGAAACAAATAACATTTCTTTAAGACGTCTCTTACATCATATGTAACCCTTATCAAGGCTAGTTATGTAAATAATGTTGACATAAGCCACTTATTACTTTTAAATTCTTTTTCAAAAACCTTTAGCGACACAAAAATATTTCTTCAGAAACTCCTTTTTATTACATTAACTATAACCGTAGTTTCACATTTGTATGGAAATTATGATGTTTTCAAAATTATTTCAAAATTTTTACTCCCTTTTCAAAACAAAGCCGAAATTTCCAAAATGCCCCGGTGATCTGCTTCCCCACTTTTATAATAAATAATGGCTACGTGTCCTTTTGTGGGTCTTAGGCATTTACTTTATACTTTCACACCTTTTGCCATAATGTATCAAAACATAAAAAGGCCCGCCTTCCCATAGCCACTTGATTTATGAAAAGTGTACACCTTCTGGGGCTAAAGTAAAAATTTGCTCACGCCACTTCATAGTTGTGAATATCCAATTAGAATTCATCGGGCCCCAGGACTAATTTAGGAATTTTGCAAATATAACAAAAAGGGACAAGTTCATCAAAAAGACCCACCACGCCACATCCAATTAGAGACAAACACATATCCGCGGATGTTGGGATAGGAAATACAAAGGAGACATGATCGTGGAACACTCCCAACTACAAAAGTTTCACCGCAGATAGAAAACTGTAAATAATACCAAGACTTAGTGTGATCCATAACCTAAGGAAAGGATTGACAACAACACCTTAGTGAAGGTTAAAACTTACGCATCCATACAGGAAGACAAAAATTACATCAAATCAGGTGGGCTGAAAATTTTTAAACAAAAAAGGGCGAGATTACAATTGAGCACCAACAATTTCTAAATTAGACTAGTCATAACTAGTGAGAAGTGAGGACTTGTCATAGGGATAAGTTAGAGGTGGTTAGGATAATATATTTAGAATGTTTCTTATTTAGACTAGTTGTAACTAGTGAGTTAGGATGAGTGAGGTGTAGGGGTGAATATGTAAATTAATTAATTGATTAATTGGCCGTAAAAAGGGAGGATATGATTTAGGAAATGTGGGTTTATTTGATTAATTAAAGGGGTGTAGGGATAATGTCCTAGGTTTAGGGATGTCATTTAAATAGCTCGATGGTGAGCTAATCGAATTAATTAAAAGGATGACTTAGGTCATAAAATGGTATGCAGTAGGGTGTGTTTATTCGACTATTTGTGTGGAAGCGGGGTGTACATATTTTTGGTTTCTACATTTTCCCTTTTTTTCGATGTCTTGCAAGGCTTTAGACAAAAATGATTGAGAGTGTTTATTTGTATGGGTGATTCCACTGTAGCATAATACAAGAAACACCATTTATTTACATATGTTATTTTTCAAAGGTTTCCCTAGTCCAAGGGGTATCGAAATAGAGTGTATCGAAGGAGTGTAGCTAAACCAAGGGTTTTTACCTATAGACATTTGATCCATGAGGTAGGATTTGTTTAATGGGAAGGAAAAGTGATGGGGGCCAAAGGGCATATGTCCCATAGACATATGACGAGTCCTAAAAGTTGGTTTTTATTTTTTGACTTAGGTGTTTGGGTCCTTTGAAAGTGACAAGTTTGTGCAAATGGTGTTTTGTCATGCTTTAAAGATGAAATGAAAATTATTTGTTAAAGATAGGGTGAATCATTCGAATTCAGGGGAATCGCCTACGATTCGAGGTAAAAATGCTAGTGATTGTATCGGGGTAAAAACAAGATATAATAAATACTTGAGCCATTTGGTTTTTAATTTTATCTCTGGGATAAAATAATTGACTTTGGTGAATTTATTTAGACATTTCGAGGCGATTTTTGGAGAGATTTCGAGCAATGGCATCCTCTAGTAGACAAAGGAAACCACCAACGACTGAGGTGAGTCAATTTTTAACCTATTTTTGTGTGAATTTTGATAGTTTTAGGATCTTTCTACCATTTTTGGGGTGTACGGGTGCCCTAGCCAGAATCATTGGTGATTGATGCAATCACCGATGATTTGAAGCAGAATCATTGGTGATTGGGATGAATCGTTGGTGATTCATCTATGTTTTTGATAGTTTTGGTGAAGTAAGAATGTTTGATGTTTTAGATGTTGTTGGTGCAAAATATTGATGTGTGTTTTGTTGATATGTTGTTGACATATTGTTTGATGTATTTATTGATGATACTAATTGATGGTTTTTTCACTTTTGTAGGTGGATGCGAAATTAAACATTAGAGACCGTATTCCATTGATTTTAGAGTAGGTGAGAGAGGACATGTCAGATGATGATTGGGCTCTTATATAGAGTCATTGGTTTTGGTGCCATGAGGCATTACAGACGGATCCACAAATGTCTAGGACTGATACTAGCACTATTAGAGAGGTGGAAATTTTCCACCAACACTTTTAGTTGCCTACAAGAGAGGTCACTTATTACTTTGGAGGATGTTCACTATATTTTGAGACTACTAATCTGTGGTTCAGTGGTGTATACCATCACTTGAGGCAGAGAGGGATGAGGTGATGGGTAGATTATATGGGGAGGATGTTGGAGACATCATATGAGTTAGGGGGTTTTTCCTATGGCCATGTTTATTTTCTGAGAGGGCGGGTCATGTTCAGATGACTATGATGATTATGATGGCCATCATGTGTTATGCATTTCTAGATTCTGAGTGGTTATTTTCCATGGATGATGATAGGGGTGGTGTCTGAGATGATGGAGCATCACATATTTTTTGAGTGGGGACCCACTCTTCTTGCACTACATTCAAAGAGTTGTGGGCATGTAGGGCTCACAAAAGTTATGGTATAGATGTTGGTTTTCTGTTACAGGCTTGGGCCTAGGAGCACATTGTCATTGCCGTTGACCAATAGGTTTTCCATGGGCATTTGTGATCACCACCTTGGTTTCATGAGATGGAGATCAGATAGAGGTCGTGTGGGGAAGAGGAAGAGGGCAAAGTTTTATAGGATTTGTTGGTTGGACTATAGGTGGGGGATGTTGTGTGGAGGCCTTACTTGGATTTACCAACATGGCCTGAGTATCCTCAGGATTTACTTATTTTACAATAGACCATGTGGCTTCAAAATCATAGAGCTAGCAAGCATGAGTTGTTTTTTTATCGTGTTTGGAGACAATTTGGACTATAGCGGGGAAGTTCCCAAGGAGCCCGTTCAGTATAGGCATGGGAGGAGATAAATATAGATACTCCGAGGGTAATGGTGGCGAGACCTATAGTTATTGAGGAGTTATCAGGGGCTATAGGCCCTAATGAGGAGGGTTTGATTATACCTATTGATGATGTAGGGGTTACCCCAAAGTATAGTGCATGGTGGGTTCTGGCATTGAGGAGTTTTGATAGATCTCGGGTGGTATAGAGGGTCAAAGATGAGTGAGATGAGTACGTGCTCGAGTAGAGGTGGAGCATAGGGAGGAGAGGTAGATCCTTATTCTGATGAGGAGGAGGAGGGGGGATGATGACCTAGCTTCTGTTATTATAGTGATGATGGCTGAGAAGGCCATAGTGGAGGAGAGAGAGGGATGCATCGAAGAGAGAGAGAGAGATTTGATTGGTGTTCGAGATACCCTTATTGGAGAGAGAGATGGTTGATAGTAGAGAGGGATGGACTAAGGGTGGAGAGATGAGAGGGAGATACGATGATGGGAGAGAGAGTCATCTCCATGCATAGCTTGTAAAGGTCTCTACTGATACATAGAAAAGTATAAGGAACATAGGGATTCATTGATGAAGGCTTTGGGGATCACATGGCCTTCTATATCTGGTGTGGAGCTGTCAGTGATGGTTTGTTACGCGTAGAAAAGAGGAGCATCTATGCACCTCCTCCATTTGGTATGATTTCAATGGTACATTATGATGTTGTGCTAGTAGATCGGGACTAATATGTGATTTGATCATCAAGAACTACCTAGATGCCACTTTGTATGTAGATCACTTGGCTTCCAAAGGGACAGCTACAGGAGCAGTGAGGTATAACGTGAATGCAACGAGCACGGGACAGCCACCTTGGATACTAGTGAATGTTGGTGAGGGAGGATCCAAAGGTGATGTTGTCATCACGAGTTTTTTGAGAGGGGGGAGACACAGTGTGCATTGGAGGCATACACTATTCTAAGAGGATAGGGTGGTGCTAGTACGATGCTTGGAGATGTGGATTTTACTAGTTGATTTTGATGTATATGATGACATAGGCTCATAGAAGCCCATTTTTGTATGATGGCATATATTTTTTTTTTACTTTGACTATGATGTGTATCAAACTTTGATTTATATATATGATGATGTTGATGATGTTGATGATGGATTATGGCTTATATTATACTTTAATTTGTATGTGGTATATGTTGTATGTTTTTATTTGAAAATGTGTTAATGTTTTAAATGGATTTTGATGAATGTGATATGTTAAAATGTTTGGTTACATATGTTTTAGATGTGGTTAAATTTTGATTGATTTAAATGACTTTAAAATATGATCCAAAAATGTGTTAAATAAAAATGTAACTAAATAAAATGAGGTAAAAATTTGGAATGATTTCCCCACTATGAATTTAATATATATACGTGATGGGTTTCAAAATGGTGTGAAAACACTTACACTTGTAGCCTTCTCAGATGTTAAATAAGATTATCAATGGGTAGTTATACAAACCATGATGAGAATGTGGGCTTGATTGAATGTACCTTCTAAGATGACAAAAGAGATATTGTATATGTAGGTCGATGTGGGAGAAAGGGATCTCCTTTTCAAAATGTTTCAAAGGATGATGCCCCAACTTTTTACATTATTTTGAAGCAAATTGATCAATACGGGAAGTTTTCTATAATGGGAAATTGATCGATGTAGGAAGATTTCTAGATGCTTTTGATATTGATGTTTTTTAAGGATGATCAATGTGGGAAGCCTTTTTATATGAGTAGCCATCCTTTGAGGGTATGGTCTACATTTTTACTTTTGACAAGATGGTTGTCCTTTGAGGGATTGGTCCATAATTTTGACTAGTAGTTTTCCTTCAAGGGATTAGTCTACTTTTTATATTTTGATAATGATTTAGACTTTGTGAATAGTTTTCCTTTAAGGGATCAATCTATTATATTATTTTGATATTTTGATAAGAGTGCATCCAAATGATATATATTTTTGAGCTGAGGAAAAACCCTAATAAATTTTTCAAGAAGGGGATAAAATGTGCATCCGACCTACACACATTCCCCATGTCATGTTTTGATTGGTATGGGATGGATGGGTGTAATGATTTCAAGGGTTCCTACAAAGGAAGGAACTTTTCTATAATGAAATATGTGATGAACATAGTCATGGTGCTCATCTTTAAGGTGTATTTAGGATACTTGATGGATAGCCACATCATTGCAATGGTATGATGAGTGATAGGATTTGAGGTAAATACTATCATGACGATCAATTATTTAATAGTAGAAAGGCCACAAGTGTGAGGCATTTAGAGGTTCCCTTTTAGGTTCCCCATCAAGAGAAGCGAGATGATATGCTCTTGACCCATACTTGTGAGTAATAACATATGGACCAATCCATTGGGGAAAAATTTCCATATTTACTTTGTTCTAATGTAGTGACATTTTGATTTTATTTAAGTACAAGATCACCAATTTTAAATTCACATTCTTTGACATGTTTTTTATATGCTCTACTAATATGTTCTTGATAAACTTGATGATGTTTGAGGGTTGTTAAACATTTTCATCTAACAATTCAAGTTGTGTTAAGTGGTCTTGGCAATATTCTTCATTAGGGATGAAATCTTTGAGAGATACACAAAGTGATGAAATTTAGACTTCAAGAGGTAGGATGGATTTTGAGCCATAGATGAGTGAATAGGGTGTAACACCTATAGGTGTGCGAATGCTAGTTCGATAATCCCAAAGAGAAAATGATTTGGAGATGCCAATTCCTACTTGCATCGTCTATTATTTTCATAAGGATTTTATTAAGTGTTTTGTTAGAGGCCTCATCTTGTCCATTTTCTTGAGGATAATATGGTGATGAGAAACTAGTTTGATTTTGAATGCATCACAAATATTTTTAACTTCTTTATTTTTAAAATATTTTCCATTATCTAGTGATGATTTTATGTGGGATACCAAAATGGCATATGATATTTTGATATATGAAATTGATGATAGGCCTAATTTTTTTGAGTTAAAGGGATGGATTCAACCCACTTAGTAAATATTCAGTTATTGTGATAATGAATGATGCTATTGGGATGATTTAGGATTGATTGCACCAATGAGGTCTAACCCCCATTGAGAAAAGGCCATAAGTCCTTGAGCGGGTTATAGTGTTTGACTAGGGATGTGGATGAGATTTGAGTGGAGTTGGCATTTAACACATTTATTTACGTATGCACAACAATATTTTTGGTGATGGTAGGCTAGTAATACCCTAGTCATATGACGCATTTAGTGATGCATTGCCACTAAAGTGACCACCACAAATGCCATCATGGACTTCTTCATTTATTTAGTTGATTCATGTGATTTAAGGCATCATAATATTATATCGTCAAATTTGTTTATAAAGGATACACCTATGATGAAAAGTGGTGTGACATGTTTGAAGAAATGATTGTTTAGTACCATGTGATAAATCTGATGGTAGTTTACATTCAGTGAGATAATCATATATCTGAGTGTACCATAGATCGGGTGGATTGTTTCAATGACATTAATGGAAGGTAGCTCATTTTTATGTGAAGGATGATCTAAGCATTGAACAACTACGACATTTTATTTTATCCTTTGATTTTTCTATTTCAAAAGGAATGAGGGATCCAAGAGATGCCATAGTGTCTAAACCTATTAGAAGATCATGGAATAGCTTGAATGGTATAATGATCAAATGCATTGATGAGGAGAAAGTTGACAACAACTTTATATTTTTGAAGGATTTCATTTTTACATTGGTATTCTCCTTTGACTTGACTGATGATAACAAGTTGTGAATCTCTATAGATTTCAAGATGTGGACACCTAAGAGAATAATGGTATTTAGACCCATGATTAAGGCCTTATTTTCCATGTTGTTAGTACATTTAAAGTTAAGTTTGAATGATAATGGAAGTGGAATGTTCTATTGAGGTATGATAACAACTTTTTATTTCCCCCCCTCTTTGAATTTAGAACCATCGAAGAAGAGGATCATTTTAATGGGGATGAATTTGATTCATCGATGTTGTTGATGGATTCATTGGGGAATTATTCATGAGGTGGTTGATTATCTAGAAGGGGTGCATTAAATGAGTTGATCTACAATGGCTTGACCTTTAATATATTTTGAGATATGATTTCGAGGTCAAATTTAGTCATGAGCATAAGTCCATCAAGTTATGTGGTCATTATGATAAGGTTTAGCATGCATGGTTTTAAGTGGATTAAATTTGGTGATGACATATGTCTTGTGATTGAGGAGATAATGTCGAAGTTTAGAGGTGGTGAAGTATAACACACAACACAATTTTTCAGCTTCATTATAGCATGTTTCATACTCATGGAGTGTGTGAGCTAATGTAGTATGGCCTATTCATGACCTTGATTATCATGGTGGGTGAGCATAGCTCCTAGATCATGCTCTGAAGTGGATATGTATAGATAAAATGGATCCCCTTCATGAGGTGGAGTAATCACAGGTGGTGATAATAGATATTGTTTGATTTCTTCAAAGGCTTTATCACAATCAAATCCCAATGAAATTATGTCTTTGTAGAGAAGATGGTGAAATGGTTGACAAATGGTCAAAAAGTTATGATATGAAATGTCAAATTAATAATTTACCTTGAGGCTATGTAGTTGTTTAAGATTAGATGGTGGAGGCATTTCAATGATTTCTCTAACCTTTTTGGTTCTATCTCAATGCCTTGATGGATATGATAAATCCTAAAAAATTTCGGTGAGAACACCAAAAACACACTTTGTAGGATTAAGGCAAAGACAAAATTGGATGAGATAAGTGAAGATTGATTCAAGGACATCAAGATGGTATTTTTTTGTGATTTGGATTTTCCTAAAAGGTCATCAACATTAGTCTTCAACAATTTTGTGGATGAGGTCATGAAAAATGTATGTCATGGCACGTTGATAAGTAGCCCTTGCATTTTTAAGACCAAATGGCATGACATGGTAGTAGAAAGTTCCCCAAGGGGTGATAAAAGAATTTTTGTGTTGATCTTCGAGTGATGAGGATTTGGTTATAACCAGAAAAACCATCCATAAGGGAGAGCATTTCATGGCTCAGTTTGTTAGGTCGATGAGTTGATCTATGTTTGGAAGAGGGAAATCATCCTTTGGAAGTGAGGTTGAGATCCCTAAAGTTTGTGATAATTTGTATCTTACCTGAAGCTTTAGTTATGGGGATGACATTGGAGACCCATTGTGGATATCAATGGGTATGATGAAGTTGGTAGATAAAAGAATTCCATCTCTTCTTAACAAGGAGAGCTATACGGGATGTATTTTACATAATTTTTGTTTAACTAGCTTAAGCATCAAGATACATGACTATGTTGTGTATGATGATGTTAGGATCAATCCCGGCATATCATTGTATGACCAGGTGAAAAGGTTTGGTGATATTTTGTTAGAAATGAAGTGAAATCATCTAGTTCTTTTAAGTCTAGAGATTGACCGACCTTAACCATGCAAGGATCCTAGGGGTGCCTAAGTTAACGTCAAGGTTATTTCGTTAAGGAGATTTGGTGTGTCAGATGGTAGGGATTTCTAAAAAATGATCTTCATCTCCCATATGGGAAAGGATATCCTGGTCATCCTGACACTGGAGGATATCTATGGTAGGTGAATCTTCATCAACCATTTATTTCCAAACAAGGGGTAATGATTTAGTGGAGTGATTGGATTTATAAGTGAGTGGCCTAAAGATATATAAAGATATTGATTTTTAAAAAAAATTTATGTGGGATGGGTACAATGTCATCTATTTCCATAATATCTTCAGGGTTTGTTGGTGATGATGGTTCTAGTTTAAAAATAGTTATGGATGTGGCAAGTTCAGATGTAGTGGCTTTGCACATTCCGGAAGTGAACCTTTTATAACCTAAACCACTTTTCTCATAGGCTTTAAGGAACACAGAGATGGGTTGATCATGGGTTCCTTGTTCATAACGCCAGGCCAAAACCTCTCCATGCACAACAATGGAGATACATATGAGTGAAAAATTTGGTTGTCAAGGGATTTGAAGTTTAATGTGAATGGCATGGCATGGTGTGGATTAATAACATGGGATGGAGGATTATCGAGTCCCCCATAGAAAGGTTTGTTTTGAGATAAGCAGGACCATAAGAGATAATATCTCCTATGTTTGGGTCATACATGGGTTTTTTTTTAAGGAAACCATATGTTTTGGGTGAAGGGATGGAGTTAAGCATGAGGAGATGATATTCCCAAGTGTAAGATGTTTTACAACCTCACTGAAGAGAGGAATCATCTAGGTAACTTGGAAGAAGGGATAGATGTGTTGGTGGACGCTTCATCAAATGACTCAAGTATGATTTAGGTACAAGGACATCGTTTGGGTAATACATCATGTAACAATCATCAAATGGGTTTGGATCGGCTGGGGAATAGTGAAATTTTGACCCTCGTGTTCATATTTGAGACAACAATGGAGGGTGGAGGGAATGCAATGCATGGTGTGTATCCAAGGGCATCCTAATAACATGTTATACTAAAATCTCCTTCTATAATGTAGAAGAGATCTGGTAGGGTTTTGATGCCAAATTTAAGTGGTAGAATGATAGTGCCTAATGTGGGTGTGATGGTGTCATTGAAGGATCATAATAAGACTAGAGTTTGAGTGATAATAATGTTGGGTAGTTTGAGTTGGTCAAAGGCGAGGGATGATATGATATTAATGGCGGAACCACTATCAATCATGACCCTCTTAATAGATATGTCATTAATCTGAGTAGTAATGAAGAGTGGTAGGTCATGGTCCTCTGGTTTAAGAGAGGGAATTTTAGATGGTTCAAATGATATAGGAAGATGCTTTAAGGTCACCTATAAAGTTTGTGAAGGGAACTAGATCATTGGTGGTATGGTTATGGATTGAGGGCTTCTATCATAGCTTGTTTGTGAAAAGGTGATGTTTGGAACTAGTTCATAAAGTGACATCCTGATAGGGGATTGATGTAATTGTTTGATAATAACCTTTTGTATCATAGTGAAAGGGGGTGTCACTACTTGTATTGAAATTTTGGCTTTGGATGATGATGTTTATTAGATTCCTTAGAGCTAAGGAAATAGATATCTTAGGTTTATCAAATGAAGTAGATAATTTGGAGGTGGAGGTATAACAATGAATTTTTACTTTTCTTAGGCTCAGATGACTCTTTATCATAATTTTGTGAGCGCATAGTGATGTGTACAACGTCGACTCGATGATCAGATACTTTTAGGGATGGATTTTTAGGTTTTGATGACAATGATGTTGATGTTGGTGTTGTGTTTGATTGAGAAGGAAGGAAGAGTGGACTGCCAAGTTCTGCATTTTTAAGTGAAAGGCCCTATAGTCCTCTATGGAATGGCCTCATGTGTTCTATGGTAATCACAAAAACATTAAATTCATACCAGATAGGTTTCCATCCTTGATGATCAGACGGCTTAGGAGGTGGTAATGTAATAAGTGACCACTAAGGAGGTCATCTAAGATGGTGGCGTAATGCCCTTTAGGTGTAAATGTGGATGGGGACAATGTTGCATCTATATTCTTCTCGGAGGAAGTGAGATGGGTTGTTTAGTTTTAGGTTGTTTTTTTGTTGGTTGTGGAGGCTTTCTAGGGTGCCACAATGGATGGAGGATGAGGACCTTGTAAGGGTGGCTATTGGTGTGGATAGTTAGACTGTGTGATGGGTAAAGGGTGAGGACCCAATACATATGTCTGTTGTGGAATGGTAGGTGTAGGATAGTTGGACTATGTGAATGGCGCAGATATGGACTTAATGTAGGGGTTTGGTAGGTGGATTTTGACCTAAAATAATAGGGTGATTAATAGGTATAAGGAGTGAGGTCCATGTAAAGGGTTTTGATCTGGAAAAATATATTGAGGGATTTTAAAAACTTGAACAACACCTTGTTTATGAGGCCCTTTTGTGGTTTTGGATAGACTGGGTGTGGTTGATGAGGATGCAAGAGTTAGTTATTTCCCCTAAGGTCAAGGGTGTTTTGGGTTGTTTGTCAGATGTGACTTTAGGTGTAGTTTTGGGAGGCGTAGAGGATACATGTATGGATTTGGTAATGGCATGTGACAAGGGTGTGGGGATAGTTTTAGTGATATTCTCAACAGTGAGATTTAATAGTTGTAGTTTTAGGCTCATTGGATACCACCGTTGACTCTGTAGGTTTTGATTTGATAGGAAATGAGGTGGGTTTAGGGATAGGCTCTATCTTTTTATTGTATTGATAGTGTGGAAAAAATTTTTTGTGGTTGATCTAAGATGAGGGATGGTTCAGAAAAGGTTTCTTAAATATGTCAAGATTTTGATTTAGGGTGTGTTTGGATTATCTAAATGAAGTTCACCTTTTTCAATCAAGTCTTGAAGTACATTCTGAATGTGCACACCTTTTGATGTCATGTCCATTAACCCTATGGTATTTACAATAGTCATTATCTCAATACCAAATAGGTTTAGATATTGATATGTCAGATGGGTCGGATGGGTGGGAGAGATATCATGTTAGCAATAAGTAATTTGTCAAAAACTACACTATAAGTCTCTCCTATAGGTGTATAGTTACGTTGTTGATGGGGAGCACTCATAGTGGGTTTTTCCTTGGGAGAATATTTAACTATGATGGTATTGGTAGATGTTTTTGACTTATCGGGGGTGGATGATGATTTAGATGGAAACTCAAATTTTGGTTTCTTAGGATGAAGCTTAACCCACCATCTTCTAAAGCTCATAATTCCAACTTATGGGCCATGGTGAAAGCCTCATCAAAAGTTTGAAATGATTGGATTTGTAATGTAGATGAGATATGTTTAGTGTATGCATGGTAGAAAGACTTCATTGATTCTATTTATGGTAATGAAAAGGATAGTTGATTACTACACCTCTCCAAGTGGGTGACGAAATCAACAATAGATTCATCTTCAAATTTTTGATGGCATATAGGTCATTGATAGTGACTTTGCATGCTATGTTTATGGAAAAGTGTTCTAAGAAGAGCTGAAAATTTGTGTAAAGGAGAATAAGGAATGTTGTGGAATGTTATTGTACCAATCCAAGGCAGGACCGGCAAGAGACATGGGAAAGGTCCTCAACATGAGGTCTTGATCATGAGCTATTAGATAGCAGGCATGATGGAAGGCATGGATGTGTTGTTGGGGATCTTCCTTGCTTGTAAAATTTGATGAACTTTGGAAGTTCCCATGAGATGGATAGGATTTATATGGCACTGAAGGGTGAATGGGCTCATTGAAAATTTGATCATAAGAGAGCACATTCTTGGATGAAGATGAAGTGGCTTTGAGATTGGATATGTGGTTCAAAAGGGCTTGGAGAGGATCAGGTTGTGTTTGTTGTTGTGAGGATGAGCCAGGTTGAAATAAAGACTGGCTAGGTTGTGAGTATGCCTGATACTATTGAGGAATGCCTTACTAGTAAGGAATGTTTTTGGGGACATTTTGTTGAGAAATATTCTTACTGTAAGGGACATTCTGTTGTGAGTTGTTATATTGTGGAATATTTTATTGAGGCATGTATTATCAAGGTATATGGTATTGTGGGATGCTTTGTTGTGGTATATTTTGTTGATAAGGGATGTTTTTTGTGGATATTCGATGAGATGGAATACCTTGTTAAGAAGCTAACGGTTGTAAGGGTTGTATGTATGTACTAGTATTAAAAGGCAATTATGTATAAGTAAGTGGTTATGAATATGTGAGGACTATTGGAAAAAATGGCAGAGGGCAGATAGAGGATGGTGCCTATTGCATGAATGTTTTGTTGTGGGATATTGTACTATGGAATGTTTTAAAGAGGTGTAGATTGTGGCATGGAGATTAGTGGTTGTGATGGTTGTGGTATGTGTTGTGAAACAGGGTGGGTGCTTAGAAATGGCACTGGTATTGATCAATGGTGTGGTTGGGGGATAGACATGGTTATGTTTTTAATGGGACTAGTAACTGGTTGTGAAGATGTGATGGTAGAGAAGGCCACAAAACTCGATGGAGGTGTTTTTACTTGTAAAGATACTGGAGGAGTAGATGAGGAAGTGGTGGTATTTCTTAAGGGAGGTGTGGAACCTATAGAAGGGATTAGTGAAGATGTAGACTATTAGGCAATTGTGTTTTGTGATGAAATCATGTGAAGGTC
The DNA here is from genome assembly GCA_018340775.1 of Taxus wallichiana var. yunnanensis. Lineage (NCBI taxonomy): Eukaryota > Viridiplantae > Streptophyta > Pinopsida > Cupressales > Taxaceae > Taxus > Taxus wallichiana. The sequence goes on along the minus strand of CM031236.1, from coordinate 27,009,194 downwards.
ATAAATAGGGATTGAAGAGACATCCGATGTCTCGGTTGACTAGTAAAAGATTGATCATTCAATGTTTCAAATGGATTAATAGGGATGGAATACATTTCAGGTTGACTGATGTTTGGTGTTTCAGATTGATTTGTTGAAGTGTATGGGTACAATTGTTGGTGACCGGGTCTCGATTTTGATCGATGAGACATGTAATTGCAAATGATATATTATAAGTGTATGGAATGGTTGGGGTGTAAATGGTTTCATCTAAAAATTTATAGGTACTAGGTAAGCGTTGAGAGAAATAGGGTTTGAATCTAACATCTCTTCAAAGATAGGATCTCCCCTATTATAGAAAGGAGGTTCAGATGTTTCTAGTTGAGAACTAGGAGAAAAGGGGTGTTCTATTTCTTCTAGTCTAGATGTATGAAGGATTTTACCATGATATTGATGTGGGGAATTAAATATTTGTTGTCCCATTTCTTCATTATTCCAAGTTTGTGGGTATTAGAAAGGGAGTGGATGTAATTGTTTGATAAAATGGGTTTTGTGGTTGTATTGGTGTGGAAAATGTTGCATGGAATGATGTAGTATAAAATAAAATGGAACATGTTGTTGAAATATAAGGTGGTGGGGTGGACATGTTTTCAAAATTTTGGTTATGAGCTTGTTGTCTAGTAAGTACCATGGAAAAAAAACACACAAAACACCTAGAAAACAAAAAATAACTAAATGGGTTGATTTATAAACAACAAGAAAAAACAAGCAAAAATTGTTTTTTTTATTTATCTTGATTAATTATAAAAAGTGAAATGTGTAAGATGGTTAACAAAGGTCCTAGGAAATGGTCATGTCTATGGTTGGTTTCAAGAATGTTTAAGGGTGGATTCCTCGATATACCCAAAGGTACATGAGGCCCAACTCTATACTTGCTATCTATCGATGGGTATGTATATTGGGGCCTACCCCCTCACTTCATGGTCTCACTGCATGTGATAAGGGAGTCAAGTGTTGAGCCAATATATACCGATAGATAGAGATTATACTCGGCCAAAACATCGAATCATTTTCCTGTTAGGTGATGAAATCCCAATCAGTTTCACTTGGGTGGGAATTTTTTTAATGCATTTTTTTATTTTGAAGTGATTTGGTTGTGTGTGGGGAGGATAAGTGAATGCAATAAATTTTCCTCCTAATTAGACTATGTGGAACAAGAAGGATGTCGATTGTTTATTTTAGGACCCAAAACAAAATGTTGATTTCGATGAAGACAAAAAATAGGGATGCAAAAATTGAAATAAAATGGAATGTTTTAAGACTTACCATGAGAGCGCTCATTTTTATTTTTTAAATTTTAGTGAAAAAAAAAAATTCAAATAAGAACTCTTGATAATCTAGAAAACAAGCTTCCCAGAAATAGTGCCCTACAAATAGGTTAGAAGAAATAGAAAACATAAGGTAAGAATGGAAAAGTAGATTATGAGATTATAATAAAAACACATAGAGAAAACACATGATTGGCCCAAATCAGGTGTGATTAGGCTAATCATCGGGTGATTATTGCACATAAAAAACTAGTATTTTATTGATTAAAATGAAATATAAGAACAATGGACAAGGGTCCCACTCGGGCATGCTAGAATGTTGATGACAATTTCACCTTCACAATTTGATTTGGTATTTCAAAGAGGTAAAATTAGATCAACCTCAATTATGATGGGGTTTCCAAGGTACCCATAGGTGATCATGTTGGATGTTGATTTTTGTGCTCCATGAACAATGGGTCAAATTCTTTTCCTACGACTAAATCTGAAATCACAAACACTACACAAGATGGAGTTAATAATATGGATAGGCGGGTTTCCTAGCAAAGGCCAGTTCCCATAAGCCAAAGGACTTCCTTACAGTGGATGTCAACCCACTTTTTAAAACACTTAAGTTTATTCATGAAAATAGGATACAATATAAGATATATGAAAATGTGATCAAATGTTTATCACTTATTTAGTCTATTACATATATCATCTTGATAATGATGATGATATGAAAGGAAATATGTCTAGAACCCAAAATCAGAATCTAGGTCAGTATCTAGATTCTCATAAAATTTAGAGCCCACTGAGCAGGCTAGGTCATCATCCTCAGTAAAGTATGAGTCAGGTTCTTTGATGTAATCATCGATGAAGAAGTCATAAAGCTCCTCCTCCGTGTCATACTAATGGGAAAAGTTAGAATCGAAATCTACAAGGATGATTTCACTCCCAACTTCGACTCGATAAGGTGTTTATGTCTTCGATTATGTAGAAATCCTTCTTCTATATTTGTGCTCGAACCAGGCCAAATCAATTTTTATGTGTTGTACTTCATAATAGGATTCCAAAAACTCTTCAGTGGCCTCTCGAATCTTCTAGGTTGATGCAAAGATATTCTCTAGTCGATCAATGGGGGATGCATGGATGGCACACAACTCCAAGTCATGCAATAAGTCGTATTGTTCCCAATGCAAAGGATTTTGTATGATCGGAAGTGAATTGATGTTAGTGATCGAGATGATTAATTCTTGTTATGGCCATCTACAAGATCCATCTTTAGCAAAAGGATTAGTAACAAAAAATAATTGATAAAATATTTTGAAGTGAAATATGATTACTAGATAAACAAATAACAAAGAAAATGTAGGTGATTACAAGAATAGTAGACGATTCTTGCAAACACATGTGATTCTGAGAAATATTAACATACTGCTAAAATAAATGATTTGATTTTTTAAAAAGGAACTACACTCTGTTAAATGTAATAGGAAAGAACATAATGATTAGGAAATCTTTTTTTAAGATGAAAAACATAATTTAAAGAGAAATAAATGAACCTTGGTTGATAGTATGAAACGATAGGCTGACAATGATCATGCTTGGACGATGAACGGGCTTATGGAGAGCTCCAAAATGCTTGATGGATGTGCTAGATGCAAAATCACATTGATGAAGACTTGATAATGCTTGAAATACTTTATAATGCTTTTGGTTTTTCTTGTATGGTCGTGAATGGTCCTAAAGAGAGGTAGGAAAACTAGTATTTATAGATTGCCAATGTTTGAGGGAATCACCGGCATTTTCGGGAAGTTAGAGTTAGGGAGAGATACGAAGGGATAAACCTTCTAATTTGATCTTAGGTGTGGGGGATTTAGGGGAATTATGGCTTGATAACTTAGAGAGGTTGAGTGTGAGGGTTTAGAGGTGGATAGAGGTAGTTAGGATAATGAGGGATAATTTAGAAGGTTTCCAAATTAGACTAGTCATAACTAGTGAGAAGTGAGGACTTGTCATAGGGATAAGTTAGAGGTGGTTAGGATAATATATTTAGAAGGTTTCTTATTTAGACTATTTGTAACTAGTGAATTAGGATGAGTGAGGTGTAGGGGTGAATATACAAATTAATTAATTGATTAATTAGCCATAAAAAGGGGGGCGATATGATTTAGGAAATGTGGGATTATCTGATTAATTAAAGGGGTGTAGGGATAATATCATAGGTTTAGGGATGTTGTTTAAATAGTGCAATGGAGAGATAATCAAATTAATTGAAAGGATGACTTAGGTCATGAAATTATATGTGGGTGGGTGTGTTTATTCGACTATTTGTGTGGAAGCTAGGCGTGTAGATTTTTGGTGTCTATAGTGTTCATAGTTGGATGGCTTATGAGAAACATTCTAATAGATACATGTGTAGAAGTTAATGTATGTATGTTGGATGCATGGAATTATATGGGAATACCACCATTACATTCTTCTTTTAATGTTTGTATATGTCGCATATAACTAGGGCTAATCCTATCGAGTAATTTAGGGAGCCAAGTTTATTGGGGACTTTAAAGTATTAGAACTAGCCAAAGCAAATAGTTTCCCAACACTACTTGGGTGACCCTAGTGTTATGCTAATAATTTAGGTTTCTGATTCAACAATGGGTACATTAGTTTTAAGAACAAGGAAGAGCGCATCATTATACCTTTGATAGATCTAAAGGCTGCTTTGTATGTTGAGCCTTTGAACAAAGAGGATTTGAACAAGATATATGCGTGCGAATCGAGAGACCGTGATGTAACTAAGGCGTCTAAGGAATGATTAATAAAGTGTGATGATGCTCGGTCATTAAGTGATATCGTAAGTATTTCTTGTGACAAAAGGATGCATGGAACATATGAATTATTTGGGAGAGAGATTAAGATCACAATTACTTGCATGATCAGGCCACACATGGTTAGGCACTTGAGTTATAACTAGGTACCTCGGTACACTAGTGAGGGGAACCCTGATGTATTTATGCATGCCATGGAATCCTATTAGAAGAATGAAGGAGACCGAATAAACATGATAGTTTATACGCTGCGTGGGAAAATAGCACACTAGTAGGCAACACATCGAAACAACATGTTAGAGTGGTGAGAAGTAAGAATCTCCTTTTCTAATAGGTTCCTAAGGAGCAATGTACCTTCTCATATATGTCAAAAACATGGGAAGTCCCCTACCTCACACCATATTTATAATTTTAAGAGAATTTAGATGGAGGGGCAAGAGGCCTTGCCACCATCACTCTAGGCACATAATTTCTACTCCAATTTAAGTGGATGTGCGTGCATGGTATGTTTATGTAGAATTGACAAGAGAAACAGTTAATTAGTAAGAGATGACCTCATGTATGATTCATACTTATGATTATTTTTATACTAAGCCATCGGTCAATGAAGCACTATAGATTATGAAGTGCCTTACTCTGGGAGATAGTGCAAATGCTAAGGAATTGTTGTTAGATATGTTTAGAGAGTTGGATTTAGAGGAAAGCCTTGACCTTGAAGAGATAGAAGAGGAAGAGATAGTCCACGCCTAGGAAGAAAATGGAAAGGGTAAACTGGTATGCATGATAAATGATGATGATGGTAAGGGAAACAACCTAGATGTTAAACACATTTCCTCATCAAATTCCACTTCTTCTGTCTCAAGAGGGGTGGGTTCATGCTCTGTCTCATCCTTATTGTACTTCTCCCTTTTGGTTCCTCAAGGATCTTAAACTCATTCTCATTATACTTGATTAACCAATTTAGGCTTAAGGTTAATGTACACCTTAGCCACATCTACCTTCCCAATCACCAAGGTTATATAATTTATCACAATATCATCAAATATCATTGTTTCAACATATGCATGCTTACTCATAGACGTAGGTATTCCAAAGCATGTAGTATTCACATTCAACACTATCTACATCAAATTTCCATTTTGTGCATCTGTGAATATGTTGACGGATGCCTAAAAGTACCACGCGGTGAACACATAGGGGAGTTTGCACCAAGGGCCCCATTTATCTGTCTTCAATTTAAATCTCCCAACACATAAGTGTTGGAACATGAAAAACTTTTCTTCTCCCTCAACTATTGCAAGTAATTCCTTTTATATGCATCACTCATACTCAAAGGCCTCGCGCAGATTCCTATACCATAGCTCCACCTTTTCTTACATGCACCACACATAGTCCCATCACATGTAGACTTGGAAAATCATTCGTCCAATTAATTCTTCACTTCAAGGTACTACCATACCTTATCCTTTGGACCATTAGGAAATCTGATGTCTATGAACACTATCAATAGAAGGATAATGCCCCAACCGATTTTATCCCCTTGTGTACCTCTTGATGATGGCTTCAATTATAAATGTAGACAAGTTATACACCATCCCCTCTGCCATTTTCTTTGCAATGTGGAGGCACTTTTTATTTATTGTGCCCCATATTTCCTAACCATTGAACTTTGTTAACAAATGAGTAATTATTTTGACAATAGGGTTGGTTACCTTGACTATGGGCATCGTGGGTCCTTGTTTTTGGTAATCCAACTCTTTAGCAGTGGTCTCCACACCTACCTCATCATCAAGGTCACTAGCTATTTCAACTCATGAGCTCCTCAACCTTGTAACTCACCCAATAAATGGTGAAGTTAGTCGCACTCACCTACCAGGTGAAGTATAAGAAGTCCTCATAGACCCTTTTCATTAACCATTGATAGAGTGCCTCTAGTTTTCCAAAGTAAGGTATCTCATAAACTTTCAAAACCCCAACCTTTACCAAGGTTTTCTTCCCTTCATCATCGTAAATTGGCTTGTCATCTGTAGTGCACAAACTAGTCTTCTTTACTAACTCCTTCTCAATCTAGTCTGAGTTTGTAGTTGTGTGGTGATTGTAATCACTCACCTTACTTCTCCTGACATGGGAGTCCCAGTCGTGCCCCATAATCACTTCCTAGGGATACTAAATTTCTAAAAACCTTCCTTCATGTTCATCTTTGAGCTCTACCTCTAGTTCATCCTTCTTATTGCCTCATGTGGTGACTCCAAATACTCTCTTGGGTGTCATAGTGATTTAACAATACTTCCTTACACTCATCTAAGCTCTATAACTCCTAAATCTATGTGCCCTAGTATTCCCTAATTGTAATTTTGTTTTCTTCCAAACCATAGCTCCGCAAACTTCCCTTCCACACACCTTCTACTAGCTCAAACACCCTTCCAATGGAGTTTTGTTATAGTTGTGTCCAAATATCTCTGGTTCACTACTTGATTCATCTGCACTAACACTCCGCACTCAATCCTGCTTCAACTCACTCTTCACAACTTGAAAAATCAAATATGTAAGGTAAGAATGAAATCACAAACACCCTTTTTATAGATTTTTAAATTTTCCACATTTATTGCTCCTCACCTACCATCTTACCCGACTTTAATTACGCATTTCTACTTTTTCCATGCTTTCTGCTACTTTTTCCACACTCCAATTGTAACCTTATAGCACACCCACTCCCTCGTGGCTACATACCTCCTTACATACACTTCCATGCATCAAAGTATATCAACCTTTGTGCCTTAAACAAATTATTTTCCCATGTTGTTGCCTACATCATGTTACACTATCCGACCCTTCGTCTTACGTGTGGTCTTAAATCTAATCAATTATCACCATCCTTCTAATTATTTGTAGCACCTATCTCTCGTAGAAAGCCGACATTGTCATCCACAAGCGTACTCCACTTCATAATTTATTTGCAGCACCAACAAATTTATTCTTCTATGTGTACTTGCAATCCCAAAATGTAGTCTTGTTTTCTATACTCAAAATGTAGTCTTGTTTTCTATACTCAATTACCTAGGCATTTTGGCACTTCATTTAGATAGATTTTAACACTCACCCAATGTGTTTGAATCTACTAGGTCCCTCTTGTATATTGTCTTATCAAGATGTTAGCATGCATGCTCATAACAACCATTATCAAAGTATGCATTCCAACATAAACATCAGATCCATGAGCTCAAAGGGAAATACAGATAATAAATAAGTATACAAATCAAACTATTACTATAATTAGATTCACCATACAAATACCATGATTAGATACATCAATTACCATAATCCATTCACATTACTCCATTGCATTAATTGATAAAGTAACAAAAGTTGAATACATAATAATATTAACCAAAGAGTCATGTGCTAGAGCATCGGGTAGCATAACTCTACCACACATACGGTGTCTAATACATTGTCTCTCCTAACTATGCAGATTAACATATATATAGGGGTGAGGAATTTCGTTTCACTTCCCATGTATCTCAAAATAGCCATGTAGTAACACTGTGTGCTTTTAAAAAAAAGGCTAATAATAAATTAATCTATAATTAAACTCTATCTTAATCCTATTATTAGCACAAACTTTTCATGGCCTTTGATCTTCCACTTTTCTCCAAAAATATCTCTTTCTTCGCCATGAAGTATTCTACTTTAACCCATTGTGTGATCTATACTCCAACCTATTTTTCCTATTTTTATCATGTGTCATGCATAAACAACTAATTCATGAATGTTTCCTTCATGGGCGTGGCCTTCTTAAGCGACACTTGTGCATGCCTCTTTATCCTTCTTGTGTGCCTTAACACTCTACTACCTGCTCTTCAAATACTTTGTCAATTTATCCATCCCAACAATCAGCATGGTTATTAGTAGTTGGCATAGTACAGAACAAACCTCCGATAATCAATTAACATTTCATCTTCCTTTTTCTTTGGATCAAACTGGATCAAACTTGAGAAAGACAAGATCACACCATTTACAGTGGTGTATAAATTTTGGGAAGCATTCAAAGGATGGATAATGACACTAGACCTTTCTCCCTACACTACTTCTATCATGGCGTGAGATCACCCTAAAACTCACATTTGGTGTGAGATCACCCGAAAACTCATTATTCTACAACATCTTTATGATCCTTTCTATCTCATTCACTCATCACAGATTAGATGCACATGTTCCTTTTTCTATTTTTTAGAATTTTTCACACTTTTTACATGCATTTCATACATTTGGATTGAAACTTTTCTATGTACACATAGTTAACTACTTGATCTTTCTTCTCTTTTGCGGTTTCATCCTTATGTGAAGTGGTAGTCTAATCAATCATATCGAAACAATCAACATCAACAACAGTACAAATGTGACATCTAAACATACACTCTTTCCCTAGGGTCATCATCATCACTTTTTCTTTTACTTCCTCTTCTCTAGCTTCCACTCTTCATTTTTATCACACCACACTTTCTTTTGTTTCTCGACACACTCTTCGTCATCGATCTACATGGTTATCAAGTACGCATCTCTATCTACTTTATGTTACCAAGATTTCACTCAACAACATAAAGTGGGGAAAATATAGACACTAAATCATGCACTTGGGTACATTTCTAGGTCTTAATCACATGCATTGCATTCATATGTTTCCTAAGGGAGAAAAGTACTAATTGATCACTATATTTGGCCTCTTAGTTTCCTTTCTAGTCTCCTTCTTGGCCTTGCACACCCTACTACCCAGTTTGACCTTTGATACTTCACCTTTTCTATCTCTGGACACCATTACCTAGCCAGGACACCATATTCTAGGCACCCTCATCCCATTTGGGCACCTTAGACCTCTTTATATCTTACTCACTCCTTTTGGGTCCTTTCTAGTTGTTGGGAATCCTTATCTCTTAGGGGTTGGCCTTTTAGTGATCAATTACAAAATTCAAGCAAGGGAATCATATAAATACAATGTTATGGGATAAAATTAAAGGACCAAGCTCTAAGCATCTACTATCACCACCTAAGGTTACATCCAAAGGAATCTAAATAGCATCATTACATCCATCTAGCTTCATTCAAGGGACAAGGATTGGTTATTCTGCATACACTTCATAAGAGGGAAGTTCATTTTTCCATACACACATCTATTTACATTTTCTACATATAGCTACTTGATCGCTATCAAATGTGACACACATAAGAGCCACCTAGGGCACGATTTCTACACACACATATACATATAACTACATTGGGTCCAAGATGTTGTGCGGTGCTCACTCATAAGTTCACTTCATTGATAGTTGAGGACAGTTTGACCCCCATTTTGTATTATTTTCTTTTTAGGATTTGATGTTTTTTCAGGTTTTTTAGGTCATATCTTTATTGCAGGTTATTAGTGACATTTGCAAGTTTGGTGTAATAGATAGTGAAGCATTGTGATAACTCAAATGACCTTAAAAGATCATTTTCTAATCATCTATGAAGACTCTAGTGCCCGACAAAGATCCTAGTGCTTAGGTGATCTAGTCGCCCCTAGGAAGCTGGTCCACCTTCCTCTACACTTTTGCATTTTTTTGAGCTCGATTACAACCTCCTATGTTCCGGTTTTACCAAAGATTCCACCTTCACACATTTTTGAGAATATTATGAAATCATCTAAGTATTCTAACTCTCCATTACACTTATGGGTTCCATTTACTTTGTTTATTACTTGTGTCACTTCATCTAATTTAATGTTTTATTTATCACTATGACTCTGAAATAGCCTATCTAGGATTTAAACAAAAACTTTATTTTGTTAAATCATCACCTCACCGTCCTTGACACAATATTTTCTTGACTAATCCAATATTTCCTTTGCCTTAACCTGCTAAGTTTGTATTCAATTTTCTCACCTGGAAAACTCTTAGGGTTAATTGTTTCTATTAGAGACATTGAAGTATACCCGCCAATATTAAAGCCATCATTGAGATGCCTCCTCCATCAAACTCCAAACAACTTCACAACCTTCAAGGTAGACTTCAATCAGTCAACCATTTCATCTCACATCTTTCAAATCATTGTCAACCATTTCACCATCTCCTTTGAAAAGATGTCCACTTCAAATGGGATTATGATAGTTAAAATTACTTCAAATACCTCAAACAATACCTTTTATCACCACCTATGATTACTCCTCCACATGAGGGGGAGTCATTCTATCTCTAGATATCCACTAGTGATCATGCCTTGGGTGTTATGCTTTCTCATCGAGATGAGAAAGGTCATGAATGAGATTTTTATTATATAAGTCATGCTCTTCACCACTACGAGACTTGTTATACCGAAGCCGAAATTTTTGATTATGTCTTATACTTTGCAACTTCCAAACTCTATCATTATTTACTTAATGATTAACTATAAAAAAATTATTCTAGTGTAATCTAATGTTATAGGAGCAATAAAATAAATAAATAAATAAAGTAATAAAATAATGAAATATACCCAAGAAAACTAAGTAATAAAATATCAAACCCTAATGTGTAAAGAGTTTTTAGAAATATTTAGTTGATTCATGATGTCACAATATTGTGTCATAGTGGAGAATGGATGAATAGGAGGAGGAAACCTTCGTATGAGAGTCTAGAAAAGGGCATATTTGGATTGTCTTACTAGACTGGAGCACCTAGAGAAAGATAGGGGTGCCCTGGTATGAGATATGGGTGCCTTGGTCTATGGAATTGACCAAAAACCCTCCTCTAGAGTGTCGCAAGATGTTCTCCTATGTTCGCTTCCTATCGCGTGAATGTCATTGTGTGATCACCGAAGTACTAATAAACCTATAATGAATAATCACCTAAAAAACCCCAGACAAAGCATCAAAACCATAAAAAATAAAGATGCATATGAAGGGTAAGATTGTCCTCAGCTGCCAAATTTATGGACTTATCACTTAGTGCTACACTACATCTCAAACCCAATGTAGTTCTAGGTGTGTGTGTGTAATTATGCCCTAGGTTGCTCTTGTGCCAGTCACACTTTGTGAAGTAGCAAGAAAGTAACTAGATGTAGAATGTAATAAATGTGTGTATGGAAATAATAGACTCCCCTCCTATGAAGTGTGATGCAAATGAACCATCCTTGTGTGCCTTTTGATGGATCTAGATGGATGCAAATGTAGCTTTAGATTCCTTTGATGGATGTAACCTTAGGTGGTGATAGTAGATGCTTAGTGTTTGGTCCCTCATTATGGTCACATAACTTTATATGTATATTGTTATCCTACTTTAATTTCATTATTAACCCTGAAAAGGCTAAACACAAAAAATATAAGAAGATCAAACAGTTAAAAAGTGCCCAAAAAGTGAGAGGAAAGTTAAAAGAGGATCAGGGCACCCAGAGGGGACCAGGGAGCCTAGGGCACCCGATTCTAGCTGGGTGCCCCAGTCGATCGAAAATAGGAAAAACACAATATAAAAGTACAAATTGGGAAAGTACAGGTGTAATATTGAAAATAATGATAAAACGTAATACAAAAATGGCCAAAGACATGGGTTGATTATTACTCTTTTCACTTAAGAACCATATGAATAGTAGTATGAGACTGGGACTAAATAATGACTCGAAGTGCTTGATTTTGTGTCTACATTTTCCCCAATTTATGCTTTGGTGTGTAGAAAGCTTAGAAATATAAAGTAGATAGAGATGTGTACCTGATTTCCATGTAGAGTGATGTAGAATGCTTTTCAAAATACTAGACAAATCGATGAGTGATAAAAAAACACAAAGTGTGGAGACTAAAGATGCAAAAAGTGTAAAAATTGAGGAAAGTGAACCTAGGGCGAAAGCACATGTGTAGATGCCAATGTGTGTGGTGCACCTTCATGGTTAGTATCGTGTGTGTGATGTACCCACAATGTGTGTGTTTTTAATTATTTTCTTCCCATACGGATGGACCTGCAAAAGAGAAGATGATCAAGTAGTCGAATATGCATGTATATGTAAAAAACATGTAAAGAAAGTATGAAAATGAAAAAGAACATTTGCACCTGATCCGTGATGAGAAAAAGGGTATAGAACTGATCCTGTTGATGTCATGCAAGATTTTTGGGTGATCTCATGCCACTTGCCAAAGAAGTGTAGGTAGGAAAGTCTGATGTTCCTCTAACCTGTAACTACTTCCCGAGAGTGAAGAGATCTTTGTACTATTTAGTTTTTTGGATGATACGATGCCACTGGATGAAGTAATGTAGAGAGGAAGGTCTTGTTTATCCTCTAACCTATAACTTCTCCCTAGAATTCTAAGGACAATCTGCCCTATAAAAGCCACTATGTATGGAGTTTGTAGATTGGTCTCGAACACACTGTCTGTATAACCCACTATGTCATGGAAAAAAGCTGAAAACTTAAGCTGTCACTATACTTAGTACTATGTGTAAACCTAAGTGATGTTGGGCCTTATTTGGGGGTGCATGTGACATTACAGATAGGATATTATGACCCCAAAAGAGGACCGACCATGGATACTAAAATTGTGCCCTACTGAGGGGAGGCAATGTGCTTAGTAGAAACCAAGGCACAAACAAATAATGTAGTTAGAAAACAAGTGTTATTATGAACATGCATGTAGAAAACAAGTGTAAGCCAAACAGAGAATTTGTAAGCTAAAACATAAACAGATAATGTAAACACCCAAGAAGACAATGTAGGTCTTATAAAGTGGGTTGCAAACATGGGATACCACTCATGGTGTTGCAAGACACTCAAGGCTGCAATGGCCACAAACAAACAAGTGTGCACACAAGATAAAGGGAAAATCCTGAAAACAAGAACAAGAAATAGAAGATAGTGTAACAAACAAGTATGGAAGAAAATATCCCTACATATAAAATGTTGTGCATGAAGCACCTATTAACATGTTAGAAAGATAAAATGTATGTCAAAGCATGTATAAACCAAAGTAGTGTGCTATGAAAAAAATGAAACAATAACACCTATAGCATACGAATGTGGATGCCCCTAGGAGCCACTATGGGACTAGTAGTCGAGGCATCCATGTTGCGTGTAATATCATTTTATAGTTTGTGATCACAACTACAAAATCAAGTGAACACACTTGTGTGTATGGTAAAAGTAATGAATTACAAGATATCTAGCTAGCATGTGTAATAATTCAAACATGTAAAAGAAAGTGCAAGCAAGAGTAAGTACAACAATAAAATGCATATGTTATGGATGGATGGAATGGAATGAAAAGTTAATGATGGGAACCGTGTGCCCCCAGTGAATGTAATTGTATGCATTGAGGTTCATTTAGTATGCCCCCTTAGTAATCAAGAATGAACCATAAATGAGAGTGCGTCATTAGGAAATGGTCGAACTATGTGTTATGTGTAGTGCATTGTGATGAGTATGTAGTGATGATATGCAATGAAGAGATTAAATATGTGTGATGTTGTATAAAAATTGTATATCAAGACAATATTAATAGAGAAGGAACATTGATGTAGCCCTAAAGCATATACCACTAAATGATGCAAGTGAAAGTGATGATGTAGCCTATGATGAGATGATGCTAGAAGAAGTGACCCTATAGCCTAAAGTGTATATCACTTAATCTAGGTATGTCACATGAGAAAATATTGAATGATGAATGTGTAAGGGTGATGAGGTCCATTTGTTATGTATACCCTCAATAGTCCATGGTCCACGAGACTAGAGTGCATCATTGAGTAGTGAGTGCAGCGCATAGAAGAGAGTGTGTAAAATGTGTAATGTGCATAGTAGGGTGTATGGTATGTAATGCAAGATGCGTAGATGACCTAAGATGTGTAGATGCATAGTAGATATAAGACACAAGATGTAATATGTAAGGTGTAGGATGTAAAATGTAAGATGACATGTATAATGTGTGAAAAATGTGCAATAGGTGATGGCTATGGTGTAGTGTGTGAAGTGTGTGTAGAACATGTATGGTTTGTGTAAGAAGAGTCGCAATGTGTATAGCCTATAATGTAGTATGTATTATGTAAATGATGTAGGATCGTATAATGATACAAGGTGTTTATGGTGTAGTGACTAATGCGCACTTTGTGTGGGGTTCATGTGTAGACAATTCCCTCAACATTTAAGTGTGAACCGAAGCACAAGAGTGTTTCATTAGGTAATCATGATACCAAAGTGTATCAAAACATGTATGATGTATGTGAGAGACTATATGTGACATGTGTAATATGTAATATATCTAATAGTGTTAGGCAGGAGATAAGTATGATGCCCCCCAATTTTACCAACGATGGAGATTTATGCAGCAACGCGAGAGGTACTATGCCATTGTGGGAGAGTGGTGTATGTGTCATGATAAGAGTGAGAGCCAACACAATGTTATGAGGAGGCAACAAAATGATCATACAATGGTTGTGGAGTTTAAAGTGTTTCCTAGCCATCGGTAGGATTAATATCTTTGACAAAAGTGATTGGTTTCAGCTTATGTGGGATTGATGAAACTGCATAAGACTTGATATGATAAGAAGGTGGACTGATTTTGAGAGGTGGTTGTGTAATTTTACTTGGTAATGTTGTGGATGACTTGAGAGGAAGAGGTGTTGAACTTATTTTTAGAGGTTGCTTAGGTTGACTTGGTGATGTTGTAGATGACTCGATAAGAGGTGGTGTATTTATTTTGAGGGTAGTTAATTGGGTTACTCTTGAATTTCCTTAGAAATTATGGCATGATGCTCATTAGACAAATCAGATTTAAAAACCCATTGATATGTAACAAGTGGAGAGGACCATGTAACAAAATGTTGTGTAGTGAATGAAATGAAACCTTGATGTTCAAGATGCTTGATTATTCATTTTAAAGCATATCAATCATTATCATTATGTCCATTGATTTGATGATAATTGAAATATGGAAGACCTTGATATTTTTCAATTTGATAAGGAGGATAACAATGAGTAGATGGAAAGCTGATTAATTGATGAGTTATGAGTTTTGGAAGAATATCTTGTTTCTTAACATTGATTGCAAACTTGAGAGGCATGGGGAGCGGAAAAATTTTAGGTTTAGGTTCACTAATATGAGCACATGTAGAAGACATAGAATGAAGATGAGATGTAGAAGGAGAACAAACATGATCCTAAGAAGCGTCCTTAAGATGTTGGATTTCAGATTTTAGAGATGTAATCATGGATTCCATAGTCTAAAATTTATCTTGAAATAAAGAATGAAGGTCTTGAATGGATTTGTAAATAGATTGATTGGATTTGGAATCAAGAGAGTCCTTAAAAGATGATCAAAAATAACATTGACTTGAGTAGGCAACATGTTGATAGGAAGATACATAGTCTCTAGGGTTTTTTGGAGAGTGTCTTTACAAGATGGGTGTATTTGAATCAATTAAAGCAAAGAGACTTGACAGACCTTAGAATCCATGATGGAAGAAAAATAAAGATCTAAGAGTATTTGAATGTGGGTTTACCAAAATGATTAACTAAAATAGATGTTTATTCTTGTGTAATCTAATGTTATAGGAGCAATAAAATATTGAAATACACCCAAAAAACTAAGCAATAAAATATTAAACCCTAATGTGCAAAGAGGTTTGAGAAATCCTTAGTTGATTCAATGATATTGTAGGATTGTGTCGCGGTGGAAACCAGAAGAACAAGAGGAGGAAACCTTCACACAAAAGTATGGAAAATTATAGATCTAGACTATCTGATTGGACTAGGGTGCCTAGAGAGGGATAGGGGAACCTTTGGGTGCCTTGGTGCGAGATCTGGGCACTAGATCTATTAAAATGACCAAAAACCTCCTATGGCGTGTCATTGGATGTTCTCTTGTGTTCGCTTCATGTCACATGAATATCATTGTGTGATCACCTGAAGCACTTTAGTAAACATGCAATGAAGAATCACTTGTGAAACCCTAGATAAAGCATCAAAACCCTAAAAAATAAAGATGCATATGAAGGGGTCAGACTATCCTCAGCTGTAAAATTGATGGACTTATCACTTAGCTTTGTACTACATCTTAGACCCAATGTAGTTCTAGGTGCATGTGTGTAATTGTGCCATAGGATACGCTTGTGTCACTCGCACTTTTGATGTAGAAAGTTAGTAACTAGATGTAGAATGTAATAAATGTGTGTATGGAAACAATAGACTCCCCTCCTATGAAGTGTGATGCAGATGAACCAGCCTTTTGTGCCTTGTGATGGAGCTAGATGGATGTAAATATAGCTTTAGATGCCTTTGATGGATGCAACCTTAGGTGGTGATAGTAGATGTTTAGTGTTTGGTCCCTTATTATGGTCACATAAATTTATACTTATATGGTTCTCTTACTTTAATTTCATAATTAACCCCTGAAAAGGCCAACCACCAAAAATAGTAGAAGCTCAAACGGCTAGAAAGTTCCCAAAAAGTAAGAGGAAACTACAAAGAGGATCGGGCGCCTAGTCAAAAATAGGAAAAACGTAGTATGAAAGTACATACTGGGAAATTACAGGTGTAATATTGAAAATAACGACATAAAATAATACAAAAATGGCCAAATACATGGGTTAGTTATTACTCTTTTCACTTAAGAACCATATGAATAGTAGTATGAGACCGGGACTAAATAACAACTCAAAGTACGTGATTTTGTGTCTACACTTAACCATAAAACTTACGTTGTCACCGTTTTGACTCCCTTAAAAATATGCATTCCAAACCATATCACTTGGTGGCTCACACTCATGACTAAGTTTGACATTGAATTCATCTCACAAAATTATATTAAAGGAAAAGATATCACAGACCACCTTGCCAAAGCTCCTCTTTCTAACAATCAACTACCCTACGAACAATTTCTGATGAATCTA
Source organism: Taxus wallichiana var. yunnanensis (assembly GCA_018340775.1). Classification (NCBI taxonomy): domain Eukaryota; kingdom Viridiplantae; phylum Streptophyta; class Pinopsida; order Cupressales; family Taxaceae; genus Taxus; species Taxus wallichiana. The sequence goes on along the minus strand of CM031236.1, from coordinate 26,992,202 downwards.
TTAACACCATCAATCAAGAATACACTCCTATCAAAATTAAACTTTTATTTGATGGATCTAAATGTCGATGAAGGGGGAGGTTTTGGTATCGTTATCATACCTCCTAGGGGAATCATATCCCTCTATCTTTCAAATTAAACTTCAAATGCACTAATAACATGGCTGAATATGAATCTCTTATCATAGGTCTCCAAACCACTATCATGCTCAATGTTCAAATCCTAGACATCTACAAAGACTCACAACTTTTCATCAATCAGATCAAAGGAATTTATCAATGTAAAAATGAGATTCTATAAAATATAAAACCATTGTTGAATTCCTCTTAGAATCCTTTGACCGTTACACCATCCAAATAATTCCATGATCTTCTAACAAATTCATAGACACCATGGCTTCTCTTGCATCACTCATCCCCTTATCAACTGATGATTCCAAACTATTTATTTTTGTGCATAGACTTGATCAACCATCCCATAATAACGAACTTCCATCTATCAACCTCATTGAAGACAATTTAAAATACCTTTGGTATACTCAAATCTATGACTATCTATCACAATTAGAAATAACTTCTAGTTTATAACAAATGTTAAGAGATCCTTTCTCCAACGTGTCACCTGATATGTCATAATAGGTGGTGTTCTATACAAATTTATATTTGACGACCTCTTATTACGATGTCTCAAATCTCATGAATCCATTAAAGATATTCAAGAGGTCCATAATGGGATATGTGGTGGACACTTTGGTGGTTTGGTTATCGTTAAACGTGGCCTCATGATGGGCTATTACTAGCCTATTCTCAATCAATATTGTTGTGCATACATTAAGAACTATGTTAAATGTCAACAACACTTGAATCTCCCTCACATTCCTAGTTAGGATCTACAGCCCGCTCAAGACTTATGACCCTTTTCACAATGAGGGCTTGACCTCATTAGTCATATTAACCCTCTTTCATCACAACAACATCATTATATCATCACAACTCTCTTTGAATATTCCATTAAATAGGTAGAAGTTATTCCCCTGGTATCTACTAAATAAAACAAATTCATCGACTTCATTTATCAATATATCATATGTCATTTCGTCATCCCTCACAAACTAATCACTAATAATGGAAAATATTTCAAGAACAAGGAAGTTAAGAAATTATGTGACACATTCAACATCAAAATAATCTTTTCATCACCTTATTATCACAAGAAAACAAATGATTTTAAGCTTCTAATAAAACACTCATCAAAATCCTCATGAAAACCATTGAACAAGAGGGCAAGAATTGGCATCTCAAAATCCCATTTTCTCTCTGGGATTTTGAACCGTAGCATCTATACTCCTACATGTGCTACGCCATTTTCTTTAGTCTACAAATCCAAGGTGTTCTTATCCCTTGAATTCCATATCACATCACTTCTGTGTTCCTCAGAGATTTTATCTCTAATGAGGATTATCATCAAAAACATCTAGTACAACTTGATTTGTTAGATGAACATCGCATAATATCTCTTGAACATCATCATGTCTATTAAGAGTGCATTACACGTGCATATAACAAACATGTAAAATAATGTGACTTCAATATTTGTGATCTCTTCCTCAAATAAAATCAAAATGTCACTAATTTGGAAAGGGTTAAACATGGAAATTTTTCCCCAACTAGTTCGAGTTCATATGTCATCACTCATAAATATGGGTCAAGATCCTATCATTTAGCCTCCCTATATGGTACACACCTGAAAAGGAACCTTTAAATTTCTTGCACTTGCAGAATTTATATTATTAACATATCTACCATCATTACATTAGTCACATCAAAAATCTCATTCCATTACCAACTTATCATTATAGCATTGTGATGATTTGAAATCACACAGTTTACCATCACTATCCTATGATCAAAACCTTAAAGATCAGCACCACATATCTTTTCATAACATATTTCATATGGAAAAGTTCCTCCTTAGCAGGAACCCACAATCATTACCTCCATCCACCTTTTGTCGACTAACTAAAAACATGTTATGGGATACACATGTGTAGTTTATACACACATTTTCCCCTCCTCAAAATGGTCTATTAGGCCTTCCCTCAGCATAAAAATAAAAAATCAATAATAGCTACATATGCATCCTATCAAAATATAGATTGATCCCTTGAAGGAAAAATATCAAATCATATTTTCAAAAAGATTAATAGATTAACCTTGAAGGATAGTTTCCTATCAAAACATAGACCAGTCCCTCGAAGGAAGGCTATTTAAAATTTAAAAATCAAAAAAATAATAATCAAAATTGTATACCACTCCCTCGAAGGATGGCTACCCATGTCATTATAAAAAGGCTTCCTACATCAATCAACCTTCAAAAATTCAAAATATTAAAATCATCCTAGGAAATCTTCCCTCATTGATTAGCTTCCATTTTGTCACATGGATCATGCACCCATTAAAATTGTTTGAAAGATCTTGTGCAACGTTGGATCATCCCCAAGGTGTGGGACCTTGTTTCCTTGGGATGAACCTCTAGAGAAGGCCAACTTCCTTTGGAACTTGGGGCACCTGATGTAAGATTGATGTGCAAGGCTAAAAACACTTTAAATGATTCTAATCTACTCACTTCACGAGGTTCGGGGTTAGAAATAACAAATGAGGAAAATGTGGTGATACACCAAAAGTATAACTAGATAATCATATGATCTTCACACCAAAATGGATTAACTTAGAAAGGATAAAATAACTACCACAATCTAGTTCAACTTGTGCTATTTGGATAGGGTGAATAATAAACCACAAAAAATAACATACATTCCCTTGTAAGACCCCAAGTATACCTAACAGATGGATCAAATCTGATTGAATACACAATCAACAACCATAACAACATAAGGTATGCACATGTCAAATATCCCTTTCACTTATTATAGCCAATGATAATGCAAATTTATAATAGAAGGAAAATAATATTTTCATGACTGATATTCAAGATAATCACATCACTTTCCCATAAAATGAAATAAGATATTCTGAAATAAAGGTGAGCTAATCACTTACACTAAGGAATTGTGCATCCACAAAGCATACATTGATCAACTATTAACACAATAAATCATATTCTCCATGGAAAAATATTGTTCTGAATGTAATTGAAAGGCTTCAAAGTATTCAAAGCACTCTTCCAAGCTTGAAGAGTAACTTCCAAAATGATCTATCTCTCTTTATCCCTAAAAACTTCATACACTTAACTATTTATAAGTTCTTAGGTTGAGCCATTACAGTTGGACCTTAACTAACAAATTACTAAAAATAGAAAATCATTAAGTTCTAGGGAACAAGCTCCCATAAAAATAGCAAAGTGGTTGCAAGGGTTTGACTTGGTCAACCCTACAACTTGGACTGATCCAGAGCTTGGAACTATCCTCCCATGGCTGCCTAGCTTCAGCTTGGCCTATGCAACCCTTCTTTTTTCTATCTTCTCTTGTTCTTTTTCCCAAGTAGCCATCTGATGCTTATATTGATGAAATGCTTGATAATTCCTTGTACTTATCCTTCCTCTAGCCTGCACGCGTAATGGTTCACCACATTTGTTGTCTTGATCTCTCTTGCTACCTTTGTTGGAATTCTTTTAAGTTTACCTACCACTTTCTTCAGTCGACCTATGAAATTTTGGCATGAAACCAACCTATCAATGGAGTCATTGTTAAAATTCCTAGCCATCTCATCATCCTTCTTCATCAAAACCTTAAAATTTGACTTAATTTTATCTTCCGAAAGGGCATCAATGTTCTCATTAAATAACTTGCAATTGATATTATCAAACTCTTCTGAGATGTCATTTAGAGCATCCATTATTTCCACACGCTTGTCATCCAATTTATTTATTAAATCCTGTAATACTCGGACCTAAATTCCATAGCCTTTTGAAATTCAAACAACTTAGAAACATCATCAATTACTTCTTCTTGAAGAATTAGATATGGATCCTCCTCTCTGATCTCACTCCATGTAGTCAAATTCAAATTCAAGTTATTATTATCTTTGGAGAAGGCTTCATCCATTCTACAAATAGAGGCTCTTTCAATCTACAAATCATTATATATTTCAACAACCTCTTTAATCAAAGGATTGGATTCTTGAAGTATGCATTCTATCCATCCATTCATTGATCTTCCCTTTTGAACTATCTTCTCAATATCATGATAGGAAATATCATCCAGAGTGGAAGAAATTGTCAGAGTAGTAGTAGTTGAAATATCAGTGGATGGAGTAGGTTGTGTTACCTTTCTCAACAGGCAGTGAGCTGCTCAACTTTTGTTTTTAGTTCATCCTTAGAAGCTTTGTCTTTATCGTACTTTTCCAACATATTTACGAGATCCATCTACACATATTTTTGGCCCCTTTGTGTGTTTATTTTCCTAATGAAAATTTGGAAATTTGGTAGTCAACTACTATGATAGTTTCTTTGGTTTTTCCCTCAACAGGAGTAGCAATTTCCATGACCCTTTCTCCTGATTGGTTTACTGATAGGCTGGAGATGATATTTGTCCACTTGGCCTATCTCCTTGGAGTAGGTTCCAACACACTTAGATCTATAACATCCACCAGAGGTACTTTCTTCTTCTATTTTGGAGTTTGGCAAAACAACCATTCTAGTATAGCAGATGTTGATGGGAGTGGAACGACTGATTCGGTACCTAGAGCACTAGACAATACAATGGAACTAGTAACATTAGTTGGCACTGGAATGGAAGTGGTAATGATAGATGGGGTGGAAGTGAGAATAGCCCCAGGGGTAGATACAACGAGGCTAGAAGTTGAGATGGAAGGAAATGAAAGTTGTAGAGGAAGTGAAGTGGAAATTGGAGACCCAATCATCTCCCCTACTGAGAGGATAGGAAGAGATGAAAATACCTGGATGGGGATGGAAAAGAAGAAATGAGTGTAGAAGTGGAAGGAAATGATGGAGGAAGTGATAATGGTAAGGAAGGAGAGGATGGTAGATTCTGTGACAAACTTGGGGAATCAGTGACTTCAACAATTTTTGATACTAGTATTACTTTGGAGAGACACAACCTTGGAAGCAGGATCCTTGGAGAGAGAGGAACTTCCAACAATGAATGAGATCTTCTTAGGGACTATATGGGTCCTTTGGATAGACCTTTTCCCTTTAGTAGGTGTTGGAAGACTCATTGTTGGTTGGGATTTTGTTCCTTTGGGTGAAATTCCCAAGGTAGCCAACCAATTATATGTCCTCTACAAAATGGGCCCCACCCTCTCCTTAGTATTACAACATTCTTCTACATACCAATCAATCCATGGCAATGGTTGATTGGTGATATTTTTATCCTTGTAAACTACATCCAATACTTCCTCCTCATCCTCCATTTCCTTTGGAATCTTTGCGATCCCAAACTGTCAAACCTCATCCAGAGTCAACCTTTCATATTCTCATTGTTGGATAATGAACTCATCTTAATAGTGAATCCAAATATCTTCTAACTGGGGTACATGAGAACTGGATAAACCTATTTCACTAAATTTTCCTATAATCAAATGTGTTTGAGGGTGAAATTTCCACAAAGTCACTTTTGAAATTTCCACATCCACATTCTTCACCTTGTAAATACTTGCACAAGTATATCTGCCAATTGAAATGGGAAATTGGACTCCTACCTTATGCCATTTGTTCTAGATTTTATGGTAGTCTAGAAATTATCGAACCAACTCCAACAAAACCCATTTGTCCGTAGGGCATCTTGGCAACTTACTAGGAGCACCTACAAAACCAAGAATCTAGATGTATGTAAATGTAGGAAACTACAGGTAAATAGCTCCCCACTCGCATACTTCCTTGAAAGCCTCATCCGAAATCCTTCAATTATACAAGTCCTTATCAAAACAATAAAGGATAACAATCAAAGAAGGCATCATTGATCCTGCGAAAGTGTTTGCTTCCCTCATCCATTGTAAGTTGAGGATAAAAATTGAAAATTTGTGAAGCACTTCTAACACCTTTAGTGTTCAACCTAGTGAAATCTCCCATAGCAACTGCAACATAGACCAAGAAAGAGGTCATGTAAAAAAATTTTGAAGACAAAACCTTACTTAATTGAAAATAGATGGAGTTGTTGATATGCTCTCCCCATCGTATGAATTCCTTGTTTTTCTTAATGGTGGCAATGTATAAGAACATCCATTCTTAAAATTATTTCATAGAGGAAAGGCCTGAAATTCTACTTAGCAACATGATAATATCATTTACTTCCTAGATGAAGTTTGATCGATACATGGTCTTTGGCAGCTTGGTGACACTTTTGGCCAAGTAGCTCTTCATCATGACCTTTGTACATAACTCATGTTTTTGTCCCAATGTTCAACTGCTACTTCTGGTGAAATTATGGCATATTCCTCAACATCCGGGAGTTTGAACAAATCTTCAAAGAAATTAGAGTCTAATCGAATTACAACCTTGCCGTCAACATCTTTTACCGACCTGGAATCTTCATCAAAGTGGGTTGCTACAACCAAGAAATTTGGGGCAATGCATGGATGCAAGAAAACTGGTAGCAAGAACAAGCCCACTATCATATATAGCTTACATCTAAGATTTCTTGTTAGGATCTTTTACTCTGCCCAGAAATATAGAAAATCAACTTTCCCAAGATTGGTATCTCCTATATTCCCTAAGTCTGAAGATAGACAAGAGTGAGGAGCAACTCTAGGAATGTATATTTCATCTTTTCTTTGCCTTTCGCTAAAGAGGTTGACATTAAGTTTGGGTTTCGGAATCCAAAAAGGCCTTTGGAAATTTGTAACAAATACTATGCAAAAAGTCCCAAAATGTTGAAGTCCGAATGTCTAAAAATTAAAATATTCCAAACCTCCAAAATCAAAACTTCGGAAAGTTTGAAAAAGGAATCTCGAAAAATAAAACCCCAAACTCGAAAAGGTGGACCTCAAAAATCCAAAGTAACATAATTCTAAACTCCAAAAAGGTGGATTTCTCGAAAGAGCGAAAACCCAAACTCGAAAAGCAAAAACCTCTAAAACAAACTTGTGAACTGCGAACTTCGCCGAGGGCATGAAAGGAAAGTAAAACACTTGGGAAGATCTTGAAAAACTATAATGCAATCTGAGTTGGATGCCTACACATGTTGGATTTTGCAACTGTGGAGATCAGGAAACACTTTCAAGGAAAACATGGTGTATGCCAAGGGTTCCATTTTCAAAATAGAATGAAGAACAAATGAGAATAAACAAGGAAGAAAAACCCGAAAAGATCATAAACCAAATGAAATTACCTTGAAAACGATGCCTCAAAAGTACAAAGAATGCAGTAAAAATCATATTGTCAGAGAAAGAAGTCAGGTGAAAATGACAGGTAAAAACTTGAGTTTATATAGAAAAATCTGAAATTAATGCTCAAAATCCAAGACATGCGAAGGTTGGTGAGAATTAAATGCTCATAGAACTCTGAAGTCTAAAAACCCTAAATTCCAAAGTTTCAATACTTGAAACTTCAGATTTTGGACTTCAAAACTCAAGAGATGAAGCTTTTGAAAAGGTAACAAAAGATTTTCAAACCCAAAAGTCCAAAGTTAAGAAATTTTAGAACTTCAAATTTTTGGAATTTGGAACTCTGAAAGCGAAAACATCAAAAAATAGATGGGAGACTTCCGAAACCTGAAATTCGAAGTTCCAAAATTACTAAGGAACTCGGGAAGAAATTTATTAAAACAAAAAAATAGACTTCGAAACCCGAATTTCTCAAGTTTTGAAATTCGAACTTCGGAGTTTCGGACTTCAGAACTCCAACTTGAAAAATCACAAATTACCAAAAGAGACCTTCGGATTTCAAAATTCTTAAAGTCTAAATTGTTGGAATTTCATGCTTTCATAGTTCGAAACTCCGAAATCAAAATTTAAATTCTAACATTTTAATCCCTGAACAGGAAAAGTTCCAAAAAATAGAAACCCAAAACTTCATACTTTCAGACTTCAGAGAACCTTTAACGCATTTCTAAACACTTAGAAGCGAAAGATTTCAGGAAAAAAAAAAATTTAAATCGACTTTAACATCTTCATTTCAAGGTGGATTCAAAGGTTAACATTTCCCATCACAAAAAACTTCTTGGATTGATCATTTGTGTCAATAAAAATATAGTTGGGTGTTTTTCGTGTGCTTTTGTAATGGAAAAATTCAAGCTGGAAAACGTGACAACTTACCCTAGTGTCAAATGTTTTGCTAGTAAACCCTCCCAAGCACCTCTTCGGATCATTTATCTCTTTTTGTTAGGCCTAGACCCATTCCCAGTGTTCATATGTGTTGTAATAACATTTCCCATGTGTTTGAAAGATAAAAACAAGTTCATGAATTTATTTTGCCACAGTGTTTCTCAAGGCATTTTTAGTAGACTTAGAAATGGTTATTTTTAGCCTTTCTAAAGTGGTGTGCACCCCAGAGTAAATTTGAAGGCGAAATTCATCAATAAATGGTATTGATGAGCTAATAATATTTTTCAAGTGTTTTAGGAAATTTTAGGGAAGATTTGAAGGTTTAGGGACAAGTTCAGTGAAATTAGTTTTTTTGAAGGCGAAGGAGCTTGCAATTCAAAATAACACCTAAGCTTTGGGAAGTTATTTCAGAGCTTCATAATGATTTAGAGGTTAAAAATATACCATTTGAAAGCCAATTAAATTTTGTAAATGATGGTGCTTTCATATTTTTCACAAGACCAAAGTGCCTCTTTCCACAATCTATTTTTGGTAGGCACACTCTACGATCATGAGAAAAAGGATTTTTTAGGGATTTGCAGGCATAAGTAGATCATGGGATCCATAAAATTATTATCAAAAGACTATTTGGATTCAATTTCATATAACTAAGTTCCCAAAAAGTTCTCTTGAAGCTCCAGAAACTTCGTCTTCAAGGCTCTCCTCAAGATAAGCTTCCGGGACTTAGTCAAATTCATAGGTGGACACATGTCATTCTCATAATGTGGTGCAATTTTTTTCTTGTATGTGTCATCCCCTGGGATAGTTGGGACAAAAAAATTCACCCCATGCCCATGTTAGCCCTTGATTCATCATGTGACCCCGGGAAGGCTCTACAAGTAACTTTTTAGCCCCCTCTCCTTTCTGCCTCATCAAATCATCTTCCGCCACTTGTCAATTCCAGGATGAGAGTTCATTTTTCTTCCCCATTTATCTTGTTCCCTTGGGAGAGTTGGGAAACAAAAATACTCCCATGTCTAGCCCTTTCCCAGGTTCCTCATATGACCCAGTCTCATCCCCTAGGTGCTTTTTGCTTGCTTTTTCTCTCTCCTCCAACAAGCAATCATATACTACTGACTTGTCATGCCCAGTGAGGGCACACTTTTCTATCCCATATTTCCTACCCCATTGGGATATTTGGAATGTAAAAAATTTCCCGTATCCAAGATGATCAATAACCAAAAAAATTGTTAAGTCCTTAATCGACATGTGTTTCCTCCTTCTATCTCGATTAAGTTAAAATGTAAATGCACAAGCCTAATCAATGCAACATTTTAGTAAATGAATGATAAATTAAGTACAAAAATACACCCAAGAAAATTAAGAAATGAAATTTGGAAACCCTAAGTAAAAATAAGGAATAAGATGACTTAGTTGATTCATAGATTTTTGGAGAATGCACGAGTTGGAATACTTGGAAAAGATGAAACACTTGACTATCACACCACAACTCATAAAAGTGTAGAACTAGAGGAACACGCTAGACTTAGGCACCTAGGTCTATATAAATTCTTAGAAAACCTCCTCTGAGGTTTTGCAAGGTGTTTTCATTTTATCACCTTTGATCACTTAGAGGTCACTTTGTAAACCTACTGATGAAGAATGAACTTGTAAAACCCTCACATAGACATCAAATCTTAAAAAATAAAGAAGAAAAATGAGGGGTCAAATTGTCCTTAGTTTTACAATGGTGAACTTACAACTGATCATTGCACTACATCTCAGACCCAATGTAGTTTTTGTGTGTGTGGAATTGTGCCCTAGGTTTCTCTTGTGTGTGTCACACTTGGATAACGAGCAAGTAACTAGATGTAGAATGTAATAAATGTGTGCATGGAATAAAATGAAATTCCATCCTATGAAGTGTGATGTAGAAAAATAGCCCTTATGTCCCTTGTGATGGAGCTAGATGGATGCAATGGAGCTCTTAGATTCCTTGATGGATGCAACCTTAGGTGGTGATAGCTAATGCTTAGTGTTTGGTCCCTTATTATGATCACATAAATTTATATTTATATGATTCCCTTTCTTTAATTTCATAATCAACCCCAAAAAGGCCGACTAACAAAAAGATAAGATGATCAAATGGCTAAAAAGGACCCAAAAACGTGAGTAAAGTACAAAGGGACGGGGGTACCCAGGGGGATGAGAGTGCCTATCCCTAGCATCCCGGCTAGGTGTTGGTGTCAAGGATGAAAAATACCACAGATTAAAAGGTAGAATAAGAAAGTAAGGGTGCAAGACTGAAAGTAACAATAGAAAGAAAATAAAGGTGGCCAAAGACATGGGTTAATTAGTACTTTTCTTACTTAGGAATCATATGAATATTAGTATACAACTAGGACTAGATAATTACCCAAAGTGTGTGATTTTGTGTCTACATTTTCCCCCACTTTATGTTGGTGAGTGGAACGCTTGGTAACATAAAGTAGATAGAGATGTGTACTTGATAACCATGTATATTGATGATGAAAAGTATGTCGACAGCACTAGACAAAGCATCTAATGTTTAAAATGTGAAGTGTGGATGTTACGAAGAGAAACCTGCAAAAAGTGATGAAAATGAACCTAGGGTGGAAATGCATGTTTAGATGTCGCAATGTGCCTATTGTTGATGTAAATTTTTATGTTGACTACCGTTTCCCATGTGGAAAAACATAAAAAAGAGAAGCTAAACAAGTAGTCAAATACACATGTATATGATCAAAATATGTTAAAAAAATTGTGTAAGGAAATTATGTAAAAATTCTAAAAGTGTGAAAAAGTAACATGTGCACCTAATCCATGATGAGGAAATAGTGTAGAAAGGGATCATGTAGGTGATGTCGACATGTAATTTTTTTAGGTGATCTCATGCCAATGAAATGGAATAAGTGTAGGGAGAATAGTCTGGTGTCATCCTCTAACCTTTAACTGTTTCCCACAATGTAGAACACCACTACAGATGGTGTGTATAAACGCATGTGCTAAGGACCATATTCCCTGTAAAATCTATTGTGTGGATTTCTATAGACTATGTTGAACTACCAATCACTATGTAACTTCCCTCTGGTTTTAGGCATCTAGGAAAGGCCATTGTGCTAAGGACCCAAGTCTAATTCTAAGCCCTATCTAAAATTGACAATTGTTCTATATCGGTACCATTTTGTGTATGACGTTGTATGGGGTGATTGATTCACCCAAATGATTCCCCCTCATTTTTGGTGCATGTAACGTCACTGAAGGAGTATGCAAACCAAAAGAGGACCAATTGTTGTGCTAAAATTTTTCCCTATATGGGAGGGAATGTGCTTGGTAGAAACCAAGGCACATGCAAAAAAAGTGGCTAGGAGACAAGTGTTAATACAAGAAAATAAAAACATGTATGAAATGTAATCTAAGTAGACAATGTGTAAGCTAATACGTAAGTAGAAGAAAATGTAAACTGCAAAAATCTGGTTACAAACATGGACACCACTCCTAATGTCATAAGACAATCAAGGCCGAAATGGCCAAAAGCAAATAAGTGTGCTCATAAGACAAAGGGAAAATCCTGCAAACAAGAGAATACAAAGAGAAAACAATGTAAAACAATGTAATAGATAACCATGGAATCAAATATCCCTACATACTAAATGATACACATGGGTAAGTGCACATAGTTGGGGGCCAAAAATTGGACAAAAACCTGAAAACAAACAAAACGTGTACGCGTTTTGCTAAAATGCACTTGTGTTTTAATTGTTTTGGTTTGTTAAATACTGAGCCTATAACACGTACGCATTTTAAAGGATCCAAAATGCGTACGTGTTTCAAAAGAAGAATAAATGTTTACGCATTTTATAGAAGTTAAAATGTGTATGTGTTTTGTATATTATGGACTATGTATGTGTATTTGGGTGTCTTATATTTATTTTATTATTTCTTATACTTTAAATTTATTTTAGTAAATATAAGAAATTAGAGTCACTCTACACTGATGGAAGTGGTCTTGTAGCTCTATGATTTATAATCTAGAAGATAGTTTTTCAAAATCTAATCTAGTCGAAGATTTACTCATTTTCAGGATTTTAAGAACCGACCTAAATTTTTAAGGGCATATATATTGCAATCGGTCTTTCTTTTGGGAAATCATATACTCATTTTTAGGTTTTTGACCTTCTAAATTAGATTTTGACATTACCATTGCTTGAATTGGTACAAATTTTTAAATTTGGTCCATAATTCACTTTAGCGACCATGAATCAACTCTATGATGTGTGTCTACTTCTTACTAAAAAGAGATCCTCACTTTGTATATAGAGGATTGTTCCCTGAATGGGATTCTTGTCCTATTGTCAAAATGAGGTGATTGTAATGTACCTTCTCCTTAAAGTGTGATAACACTACTAGGTGTTGAATGAGTTTTTACAAATAGTAACAAGTGAATTACATAGAGTGAACTTGGATGATTGCTCATTCTTAGAAACATGGCGCTCCATATAAAGATCATCCCCTCACCTTTCCTAGCTCTAAAATCATTCTTTTATGGAATCAAATTCATGATTCTCATACATGTTTTTTCTCATATGTCTCTTATGGAGACAAACGATGCCTTAATACTTCACACATGATGGTATTTGATACCTCGGTGACATGACTAGATCTTTTTAGTTTGTTATGAAGGGTGTTCAATTAGCTACAGAATGGCCAAAAATGCCTTTTTAGGCCTTCAAAGGAAGTAGTCTCTCATCAAAACTAAATGAGTCGATCGATCACTACAGTACCTTGGGATATGATAATATAATATATATGGGTTGATGAAGATGCCGACATGTGGCACACATCCCTTTATCTTATTATATCATTCATTTATGATTTATTATGCTTAGGGTAGGCCTCAGTATTGGCCATAGGTTAGAATGGTATATATAGGGGTTAGAAGGTTGTAGTTAATCATCATATTGAGTATTGGAGTGTTATTATATGGTTTGGAGGTTACCCCTCGAAGTGGTATTGGAGGTTGCCTCCTCGAAGTGCAAAAGCTATTATATGAGCATATTGTCATCATTTATCTATATTTTGGTGTTCTCTCATGTTATTATGTTGTTTATGTTCTGATTTATACAAGTAATATCCTTACAAGTGGTATCGAGCGGTGATTTCACTCACTATAACATTCTATGTCTTACCCATTGTTATAAGTATTGACAAAGAGTATTCAACTAAAAGGGTTCATATACTTTATAGGTAAAACATTCAAGGCATTCGTCACAATTTGATGTGTTTCATCTACTAATATTTTAAAGGAGGGAAATTACAGATATCTAATAACAATTTAGTACAAATAAATGTTACCCAATACAGAGCTATCTTCTTCCCATTGCATGTAAACTATTTCACTCATTGTAATGTTTTGTGTCTTACCCATTCTTATTAATATTGAGAGTATTCAACTGAAAAGGGTTCATCAACTTCGTAGGAACAAAATTCAAAGAGATTCATCAAAATTTGATGTCTTTCATTTGTTGATATTTTTAAGGAGGGAAATGCCCACCTCTCATAAACAAGGTAGTTGTAAAATCAGACTTAATGATGGTTCTAGGCATAAGACTAGGAAATATGGTCCTAAGATATTCAAAATATGAACTCACTCATGATACCTACTCGAAATATATGAGGTTTAGGGGTTTAGAATTTAGGGCTCATGGTTCATGGTTTAGGTTTTAGGGTTTGAGACCTTTAGGATTTAACATTTAGGGCTTAAGGTTTATGGTTTATGGTTTAGGGCTCATGGCTCAGGGTTTATGGTTTAGGAGTTAGGGTGCATGGTTTAGGGTTTACGGTTCATGGTTTGGGGTTTGGAGTTACGTGTTTAAGGTTTAAGGGTTAGAGCTCAGGGCTCTGGATTTAGGGTTTAGGGCTCAGGGTTTAAGGTTTAGGGTTTAGGGCTCAAGGATTAGGGTGTAGGGTTCAAGGCTTAAGGTTTAGGGTTTATGGTTTAGGGATTAGGGATTAGGGATTAGGGTTTAGGGTTTAGGGTTCATGGTTCATGGTTTATGGCTTAAGGTTTGAGGTTTAGAGTTATTGGTTTAAGGTTTAGGGGTTAGAGCTTGGGGCTCTGGATTGAGTGTTTAGGGTTTATGGCTTATGGCCCAGGGTTTAGGGTCTAGGGTCTAGGGTCTAGGTTTTAGGGTTTAGGGTTTAGGATTTAGTGTTTAGGGTTTAGGATTTATTATTTTGGTTTTAGGGTTTAGGGTTTATAATTTAGGGTTTAGGTCTCATGGTTGAGGGTTAAGGGTTTAGGTCATAAAGTTCAAGGTTTAGGGTTTAGTGTTTAGGATTTAGGGCTTATGGTTTAGGTCTTAGGAATCAAGCTTTAGGGTTTAGGATTTAGTGTTTAGGGTTTAGGGTTTAGGATTTAGTGTTTAGTGTTTAGGGTTTAGGGTTTAACATTTAAGGCTCATGGTTCATGGTTTAGGGTTTAGGGTTTATGGCTTAAGGCTCAAGGTTTAGGATTTAGGGCTCATGGGTAAGGGCTGAATATTTAAGGATTAGGGTTTAGGGCTTAGGATTTAGGGTTTAAGTTTTATGGTTTAGGTTTTAGGGTTTAGGGATCATGGTTTAGGTTTTAGGTTTAGGGCCTCAAGTTTAGGATTTAAAGTTTAGGGTTTAGGGTTTTGATTCTAGAATTTAAATGCTAAAAGATTTAGGTTTATTACTGAAATCTTGAAAATTACCTATGTACTGACCAAATTATACTATAAAAAACTATCTCCCAAACCATGACTAATGGAGCTGCGAGACTAGTTCCATAAGGTGCGATGACCCTAATTTCTTATATTTACTAAAATAAAAATAAAGTATAAGAAATAATAATAAATGAAAAACTTATACTTGAACATTTATTTTTGTACATAGAAGCTTACCAAAAGCATATACAATGTTTATACTATAAAGAATGCGTACGCGTTATAATGTGCACACATTTTACATTTTCATTTTTTCAAGTCATGCCTCAAGGCTTGGGATCTAGTTTGGATCCCCAAGCCTGAGGCATGGACCTGCACAAACACATCAAACAACATGTTTTTGCAGGAAAATGTAAAAATGTCACTTCCTCCATGATAAATCAACATAAAACAATCGATTCGTTTAAAAAAAATTATACCACGACGTAGATAAGAGTTTCTTCTTTCTAAAAATATAATTTTTCAAATTTTCTGACTAATATAAGGTTTCCATATTATTTATTTTATAACTATGCCTTTTTATAGCTATTTTTGAAGTTTAAATATGTCTATCTTTCAACGTGTATCTTTTTTTCAAAATTGAAAACAAATTATACTAGCACAAACTAGGCCTATTTCTATACCTATTCAAAAAAATATTCGATTTTCTATATTTTTGAGGTAGTTGGGTGGGGGCATGGTTGGAGCTCAGTTATTTATCAAAACATAAAATATATGTGCTAGAAAAATCATAAAAAAATAAATATTTTCTAAAAAAATCTAAAAAAATTCTAGCACAAACTAGATGCTCCTAGCTATCTTTCTACCAAAGGGTTTTCAAAACTAATAAATGGTGCTCAAAAAATGGTAGGGGGCACGAAACTCACTATGTTATGTTTTTAACAAAAATAGGAGCACTTGTTGGTATTTTAGTTATCTGACCCACTTAAACTTATCCATTTTTAATAAAATTTAGTATCTTAGAAACTAGACTCAAAATTCTACGATTCATGTTTACACAACATCTTCCAATTTTGAGTGTAACTATTTCAAAAAACTCGTACAAGTTGATTTTTTTATTTTTAGAAAAATGCCTCCACTAAAGACCCTCTTTTGGCCCCCCAACTTGGTGCACTTACCCACATGAAGCACCCATTAGTCATGTTAGAAAGATAAAAATTATGTCAATGTGTGTATAATCGATAAAGTAATGTGTTATGAAACAAAATGAAACAATAACACTTGTAGTGTGCAAAATTAGATTCCCTCAGGAGCCTCTATGGGACTTGTACTAGGTACCGTGCCAAGCATCCATGTTACGTGTAATACACCTAAAAATTTGTGATCACAACTAGAAAAGAAAGTGAACACACATGTGTGTATGATAAATATAATGACATACAAGATATATATCTAGCATGTATAATCAAGTGAACATGTAAAAGCATAAGTAAGCAAGAGTAAAGGAAACTAAGATATGCGGTATGATTTAAATGAGGTGAAATGGAATGCAAAATGAATGATATGAGAAACGTGCACCCCGCATGGATAAGTATGTATGCAATGAGGTTCATTTATTTATGCCCCCTCATAAGTCAATAATGAACCCTAAATGAGAGTGCGACATCGGAAATGGCTTGCCCAATGTGTTGTCGTGTGTTAGAAAGAGTTGATGAATACAACATGGAGTGTTGATTGTAGAATGATGGTCTGGTGATGATATTGAATGCGACATATGGATGATTAATCGAGAAGAGGTAATGATTTAGCCTAAAGTGTATGTCATTATTTCTAGTAGGAGTGATGATTTTTCCTAAAGCATATATCATGAAATATATGGATAGGATGCTTTAAGGCATGATGATTTAGCATAAAGCGCACCTCACAAAATGTATGAATAAGTTAATGGCTAAAAATGTTGCATAGTGTGATAGAATTATTTATTGATTAATTGAGTGGAGAAAATGATGTGAGCATGATGAGGAAGTGAGATTAATTTCAAAAATAGACCCTCAACAATCGAGTATGAACCATGGAACTAAAGTGTGTCATAGGGTAATGAGTGCAACATGTAGAAGTGGATGAGTAAAATGTGTAGTAGATGTGGTGATGAGAAAATTTCATAGGTGTGTGACATGTAAAGCATGTAATGTGTAATGTGAAATGTGTAGTGTGCAATGTAAGATGTGTAAATTATATAAGTGTGGAAGTGCAAAGCACATGTGATGTAAAATGTATAATAGTGTAGTGTGTAGAATGTGTATGATGTGTGTATTTGTAAAGAACAAAGTGCGGATGATGCATAGTAGATGGAAGAGGAGGATGGTGGATATGTATGAAATTTCATGATGTGTGAATATGTGTAATGTGTAGTGTCTACTTTGTAGTGTGTGAGGTTCATTTGTATAGGATGCCCTCAATAGTCAAGTGTGAATGAAGAACAAGAGTGTGTCATTGGGTAATGATGATACGAGTGTGTGTCAAGATGTATATGCTAGAAGTTAGGTGTGTAATAAGGTGAATTTAAGACTCATGTTGATTCTAAGGGGAATAAGTGAAGTGACCCCTAAAGTGTGTGTTGATGAATGAGCTATCTGATAAAAGTAAAGGATGAAGGTCCTCTACCTAATGCTTGCAGTGATGAAGGCGTGTGACCATGCTCTAAGAGTGGTGGTATATGAGATAGACATTGTGCAGGTGAGTGAATTCTATATGCATATGACTGATGAGTATATCATGAGAACCTTGGTGTGAAAAAATTTGTAGGTGATGGAAACCTATGTGAAGTGGTGGCAGTGATGGACACCTATGTGGAATTTAAAAAGGTGGTAAAGTGTGTCTAGGTGTAAGGGATATCCTAGTGATGGGCCTAGACTGATGTACTAGACTAGTAGAGCGATGAGACCGTGTAGGTCATGTACGAGTAGGTGAGCTAGGAGAAGATTGTGCTTTAGGTTGTAAAAGCCATGGCATACTAGATGGACTAGATGCATTGGCAACCGCAAGAGGAGATTGTGACCATGGAGTAGATGGAGGCACACCATTGATAGAAATGACTTGATTGTTATGAATTAATTTTAGACACAAATGATTCATGGAGATGATAGACTTGGACACAAAATCCAATTGAGGCCTAAGAGCATGTCACACCCTTCGATTTTTGTCCCACAAGGAAGGGTACCAACATAGTAAGAGGACCGACATAACGTGAAGCTTGAAAACACCATAGGAATTTTCATTGGATATGAAATTTATGAAATTGGATAGCCAATAGCAACAAGAAGTGGAATAGAACACACACTGATGGGCCATGATGGATCAACTTTGGTGTTATTGTGAGAGATAGATCCAATATAAGCATGAATATGTAAATGATAAGAAGAGAATGGAGTGTGAAAATTGTGATCGAGAGAAATAAATTATTGGAGGAGACATATTTGTATTAGCAACTAAGAAATCAAGATCCCCGATGTAGGAGGAGGCACGACATGATACACATGATTAGCCAAGGATTGACTTCTTTTTTGTTATGTTTTGTGAGGATTTTAAATTTATTGAGCTTATGATTGTCATTGACAAGTGTAGGATTCGTAGGCTCTGGGAGCTCAATTTTACCATTCTTGATCAAATCCTGAATGAGATTACGAATCTTAAAACAATAATCTGTAGAAATTTCCTATGCATTGATGATAGTCACAATGGAATTTTTCATCATAATTACGACCTTTTGGACGAGATGGATCTAATTGAAGTGGAGGAGGAAGTGTGATGAGATTACTTTCGACAAGTTGTGGAAGTAAAATATGCGGAAGGACAATTAAATTCGTGTCTATATGTATATGCAATTGCGATTGAAGCTCTTTGGTGGTGGATACTACATTGACAATTACTTTTACATCATTTGGTTTTGTTATTGATGGTTTGAATGTTGAATTACTTTGAAAACGTGTAGAAGATGATGTTTTCTCTTGATATTTAAGCTTTCCTATAGATAAGAGCTTAGTTTCACAAAGCTTAAGAGTATGAAATAGTTGATCAAATGAGGAGATATCTCAAAGATAACACTCTCCTAGAGAGGTGGTAATAGACTCTGAATGAATAATTCCTGAAGCTCAGAGTCCACAAGCACATTTGACATCTTAGCTAAGTTATTTTTGTATCGCAAGACATAATCTGCTAAGTGTTCATTAGATCCTTGTTTAAGTTGTGCGAGTTGAGCATAGGAGATATTAGAGCCAATGTTGATAGAGAAGTGAGTGATAAAATCATTAGCCATATGTGTAAAATATGTTACCAAGTGAACAGGTAGGTCATAGAACAAACACATCGCATAATCTTGTAAACTACGGGGAAAGAGCTTTGCTAATATGGTATGGTCATCTCGCATAGTCGAGGCATGCCACATGAAAAGCTCAGAGATGCTCTTATGGGTCACCATGGCCTTTAAAGATGGGTAATCTGGGGGAGATGAAGTTAGGTGGTAATGGATAGGTGGAAATGGTGGGTGTGAAAGGAGTGTGCAGAATCAAAGTGGAGTCCAAAGATGGTGATACATGAGAGGTAGTGAGTTGGAGCTAGAGAATTTATGTTTGTAGATCCTGATATAAAGAAGTTAAATCAGGAGTATTGGAAGAAGAGCCAAGTTGTGTATTGGGAGTGTTAGGGTGAATGATGGGAGCAATAGTGGTAGGAATGGGAGATGAAATATAAAGGGGTTGAGTGGAGGCCATGGGAGTTAAAGAGTGAGAAACAAGAGGTGTTGAAGCATCGTGGGTGTTCTTAGCAGCAATCAAAGCATGTAGAATATGTGGAAGATGAGTGGGATTACTTTGCAAAGCTTGTCTGAAAATCAGTGAGTGTGTTTAATTGTTCTTGGTCAATGTTGGTATCTTCATCGTATGATTTTTCACTATCAGATGCTTCTATTTCGCTAAGAGGAACATTGCGAGAGTTATCCAATGGATTTTTGGTTGTGGCCATTGATGTGGAGATATCAGCCATTGATTTGGAAATTCTACGAGGAAGATGAAGGAAGCTCACAATATTGAAAAGACCCAAAATGACCACTACGGGTGATGGGCATAAGAAGAAGAAAGCCCTAGAGAGAAGGTGGATTCAAAGATTAGGTTCACCAAAATGATTAAGCTAAAATTTAAATACAAAAGCCTAATCTAAATGCAATATTGCAATAAATGAATGATAAATTAAGTACAACAATACACCCAAGAAAACTAAGTAATGAAATGTGAAAACCTAACTACAAAGAAGTAATAAGATGACTTAGCTAATTCACGAGTTCGGAAAATGCACAAAGTTGGAAGACTAGAAAATATTCGGTGACCGTCGCACCGCAACTCGAGAAAACTATAGAAGCTGGATGAATAGGCTAGGCTGGGGCACCTAAAGAGGGATAGGGGTGCCCACGGGTTCCCTAGTCCTGATTTTGGGTGCCTGGGTCTACGGAAATGATCAAAAACCCTCCTATAATGTGTCGCAAGATGTTCACCTTTTGTCTCCTTTGATTGCTCTGATGTCACACCAAGATCACCGAGGTCGTTGTAAACCTGTAATGAAGAATGAACCTACAAAACCCTCACATAGACATCAAATCCTAAAAAGAAAGATGTAAAATAAGGGTTTAGATTTCCCTCAACTGTCACAATGGTGAACTCACAATGGCGAGCGTTGCACTACATCTCATAATTAATTTTGTTCGTGTGTGTGTGTGCATAATTATGTCCTAGGTTACTCTTGTGCGTGTCACTCTTGAATAGAGCAATCTAGATGTAGAATGTAATAAATGTGTGCATGGAATAAAATGAAATTCCCTCCTATGAAGTGTGATGAAAAAATCATCCCTTGTGTTCCTTTTGATGGAGCTAGATAGATGCAATGAAGCTCTTACATGCCTTGATGGATGCAACCTTAGGTGGTGATAGTTAATGTTTAGTGCTTAGTCCCTTATTATGATCACATAAATTTATATTTGTATGATTCCCTTGCTTTAATTTCTTAATTAAACACAAAAAGGCTGACTACCAAAAAGATAAGATGCTCATACTACTAGAAAGGACCCAAAAGCTGTGAGTAAAGTACAAAGGGGACAGGGGTGCCCAAAGGAGACGAGGGCACCTAGTCTTTAGCGTCTTGGCTAGATGTTGGTTTCCAAGATGAAAAATGCTACAAAGTAAAAAGGAAAACTAATAAAGTAGGGTGCAAGACTGAAAGTAACAACAGAAAGAAAAGAAAGGTGGCCAAATACATGGGTTAATTAGTACTTTTCTAACTTAGGAATCATATGAATAGTAGTATGCAACCATGACTAGATAATTACCCAAAGTGCGTGATTTTTTGTCTACACCATCTACCACTCCATTAATGAATTCACTCATGCTCACCACCACTCACAACTCAAAATCAAAAATTAAAAACAAAAATCAACCTCCTTGGCAGCCATTAAATCTAGCTATGACATTCAAACACAAAAGACCCCCTTTTATGCCCTAAACTTCCAAATCTTGTTTTGCTCATAAATCATGTTCTCGAAATCCATTTTCCACCAAATTTTAACCATGAATTCCTTGTGATAAAAAATTTAAGAAGATTATTTGCATGTGCCAATTTATTTTTTATATCCATATGAAGTTTCTAGCAAAAAAATCATTGTTTTCATATCTACAAAAACTTAGCAATCAAAATCTCTCGAAAATTGGAGCAAAGCCTTGAAATGAAATATAGAAACTTTTGCAATTGATTTCATTCCAATCCAACACCCAGAAGAACACTTTATATTTTTAGTAAGTCCCTACCACATAGCTTACTAAAAATAGTAATTAATGGGGAAAATATGGTTTTCGGTGCTTCAAGATATTCCTTGAGGTGTAAAACATTCAAGAATGACAAAATTGACACATTTGGAAAAAATTCTAAAAATGTTACCCATGTGAAGCATGCTAAAAAATAGTAAATGATCAAAATGAACTCAAGATGGTCACATATTTTCCTCTTATCCATGTCTCAAAAATTCAATTTTGCATGGAGGTCAATTATTCAATTTTCAAACAAATCCCCACCTTCACGAGATGCAGTGAGCATATGGTGTCTCAAAGAGGAAATGCCAATTTTGAAGTTCCTATAAATATTCACCTGTCACTAAATGGTGACCATCTCTCTAGATATTTCCTCATAAGAATGGTAATGAAAAATTCATGCTTACGAAAGAGTGAAATATGAATTGACTCATATGGATTGGTTCCTAATTTTGGTCATCAATGTCTTCGAGGTGGCAGAATCATCATGGTTGCATTGTACGAATAATTATTTCAAGTTCTCATTCATATGCATGATTGGTCAAGAATAAATGGTATTTTTTCATTGTTTGCTAAATTTTGGGAGTCATCCTTCATGTTTCTCAATGGTCTACTCATCGGTGCTCATCACTTTCCATCTCGGTGTGTTCAAGCAATATTGCAAAGGTTCATTATTTCAAGAGTTTTCAAAAGGGGAAAAGTGTTCAAAGGTCTTCATCGGTGAATTATTGTGGAGGTTCATCATGGTTCAGGAGGTAATCTTTAACACCATCAGAGTTGATCTTCATCGAGATCCATTCTTTGGAGCATTCCTTCTCTTCTCTCCTCTTCACTTCCTCATGTCTAATTCTTCGTTGTAAACAATCATGAATTTTTGTCTTATTCATTAAAGTGACTATGAAATACTTGTGCAATGTAAAAATTCCTTTTTCTAATTATAAAAAGGGGACTTATTTTGTGTTTCCTAAGGTCATGTGAAAAATCACTTGTAATGGGAATAGGAAAGGTCATGTGGGGGTAGGTAAAGATTCTTTTTGAAATATATATATATATATATATATATATATATATGTGACCTCCTCATCCCAAGGGTTTGTCAAATTTTGAAGTTAAAGAGTAGATAACTACCAAAAATAATCAAAAGATAAAAAATTCTTCCATTTTCCTTTCCATATGCTTCTTCTATCTCTCTCATTAAACAACTTTGCAAATTGTCAATAAAGAAAGGAGTTTCATGCTTTTCTAGATGATTGAATAAGTGAAAAATTTGTTCGAGGGTTTCATACTATCTTGATATAACTAGAAATATTGTTATTCTTTCTAATTTTGTGTGTTAATATTTATGGTTAATCCTTGCAAGAATATGAATTTTCCTACTTGCAGTATTAATCCCTTTCCTAATTTCTCACTCCCACATTCCCACCTTCCTAGCAAATTCCTCCCTTGCAAAAATTGTAAGCATTTTCTGTCACAGTGCATGTGGAGTGTGCTTTTTGGATCCCCACCTCTCCGCCAACCACGAGTTTTATTTTCATTTACACACAATAATGGAGCTTCCCATTCAAGCAGAGGGACCTAGTCCCAGAGCGTTGGTGAAAATCAACTAATTTTTCCTAGCAACAAATTATTTCGTCAACTATTTGTGGAGCCCACCACGAGAGAAGATTTTACTATTTTACACCCAATATACAAACCAAAAATCCAAAAAAATAAAATATTCCAAAAAACTAAAAAAATCATAAATTTCAAAGTCCAATTTACCAAAAAAATGAGTGAGTAAAAACCTTCCTTGAAGTTTAATCCAATCTTTCCCAAAATCTGGTGATATAAGGTATACCAGATTGGATCGAGTGAGAGGAGTTGTTAAGACTTCTTTTTAGGCTCAGAAAATATGAAATAAAAAAATTAAAATTCTTGTCACTCTCTTCCTCCCAAGACTTCTCTCATAGGTAGCCCAAGTGGTGTTAATTCATTAGACATAGAATTTACTGAGACCTCATAGAGGAATTTGAAGATTTTGTAGAAATGGAAGGCAGTAGAAGCTAAAGTTGAAGGAGAAGCGAGAATTCAAAGAAATAATGGCATAACAAGGAGAGAGACCTATGTGAATTGTTCTATGGGGTAAAAACATAGGCCCACTTTCCCTCCCTCCACCTATCCATGAATTTCCAAAAGGATCTTGAAAAAGTTTTCCTAAATTCAAATGTGATGACATACACTCTTAGAGGAACACATAGCAGTGTTCATCATATCATGTAGGGTGTTAGGATTAGAACATGAGGATATTTTAGTAATATTATTCGTATAATCCTTACAAAAAAAGGTAGTAGAATGGTTGTATCTCCTACCATCCGGATCCATCACTAACTGGGAGGACATTAAAACTAGTTTTGAAGAAAAATTCAAATCTATTGAAGACTATTAAGACCTCCTAGTTCAGTTGGTTCAAATGAAGGAATCTAACAAGACTATGCGAGACTTTGTAGCTCATTATAATTGGTTGATCAAGAGGATACCCTTTGAAGCTATTCTCTCTGATGAAAATGTGAAGAGATTCTTCATCAATGCTTAGTTGCCTGAGATAGGATTCATCCTCCGAAGATCATTTTCTATGGATCTCACACAAGCTCAAGAAATTTCCATTTAATTAGAAGATGACCTCATCCTATCGGAAATAGCAAGAACCCTTCAAGAGATGATAAGGCCCAACATCCCAAATATGAGAGAACTAATTCATTTCTACAAAAATTGGAAAATGAATTGAAAATGTTGAAGAGGGAAGTTTCCCAATGAACATTCCATCAAAATCATAACATAAATCAAATTACATGAGCACCCCGAAGGCTTTCCTTGGAGGCTCCACCTGTCAATGCAATTTTCAAAACTAGAGAAGATGAAGAAGGAATTGAACAAGAAATTGAAGAGAGTAATTTCCTAGAGATTTAATAAGTAGAGAATGATGTACAAAATAGATTTTGTGAATATTCAAGAGGTGAAGAAGATGATGACAAAGATATACCCAATTTTGAATGTGTGGTATTCACTAGTTCTCAGATATCAAAAGGAAATCCTTCCTCCATTGCTGCAGAAAATAAGAAGATTGAAGATCCTCCTATGGAAACTCTACAAAATAAAATAATTAGTCAAGGATCTCCACTTCCACCCTCCATGGAGTCTGCATTGGAGAAACCAGATCATGTGGCAAGTAAGAGGTCACCTACTATTCTAAGTAAGTCTTCCAATGCTCCTTCTAATTCTAATTCTACTCCTACAAAACCTAGTCCTTCAAGAGTTTCTAATATACCTACAAAATAAGCCTTTGTTCCCCAAACATCTACTCTTGCTTCCAAGTCTATCCTAAATTCAAAAGAAAGGTTTTTATCCCCTTTATTAGTATCTACTCCTTTTGATATCATAAAATATGTGAACACATATAAAGTGCATATTTCTAAATATGAGTGTCTATGGACTCATCTAGAACAACAAGAGAATATTTTCCATCATATCAAGGGTAGTAGTTCAAATCCCAATACTGTGACTCCTATTTCTAAAGGAATACTACCAACCCCACCTACACCTCCATCACAAGGCATGTTTCTTATGATTGCATCAAATACTGATAATATTTATCCTTTCTATGTTGTCCTTCTCATTGGAGATACCAATTGAATAATTTTATAATATATTCATGTGCCTCTAATAATGTAATGACCATATAGGTTTCCAATTCCCTCAAACTCACCTTGACTCATGCCAATGGATCTTGTTACTACATGGACTTAAAGGAAGTTCCACTTGTAGGGAAGGTCAAGGATGTACAAGTGGCTCTCATCAAATTTCTAGATAAGATGGTGTCATTGACTATCTTGGTAGAAACATTCTGACTTCATTTGGAAAATTGTTAAGTAGAATCTTATACCAAAACTTGGGAGGAAAAATATAGATGAATTATTCTTCCACAACCATTCTGGATAAGGGATATATGGAAAATTTTCTTTCAAAAAAATATATGAGATATATAGTTTCAAAGTCAGCGAATTTGGGAGCTAACATCTTGTACCAAGATAACAAGAATATGAATCATTTTATAACATCTGAAGAGGAGGATGAGATTCCTATCTTGATAGGACCAAGAATTCCTTTCTGATGGGGTGTTGATCATGAAGAAGTATGGAGAAATATTGAATTGCAAGAGGATATCCCCAAGTTTCTAGATGATGCAAGCCATGAGGAAGATGAAATGGTTCTTGATGATTTCCAAGAAGAGAAATCAGTTAATGTGTTTACCCATGATGAGGAGGTGTTCTCGTTCCCATTTGAAGATGAAGATTATTTTGATCATATCATCCATGAAGAATAAAATCCAACTTGTGATGAGCCTTTGAAGGGTTTGAAATAAGAATATGTGCAAGAAATTCTCAAAATTGCAGAGGAAACAGAGAAGACCCTCATCTCAGTCTTGAAATCTTGATGCAAGCCATGGATTTGTAAGATAGGTATGAATCTAATTCTGAATTCTCAACCAATTTGAAAAATTTCATGAATAAATAAAGCAAGTTGAAAATTTTAATATCCCTCTTGAAATAATGATTGATGGATGTAATGATGAAGTTGAGGTTATCTCTTTCCCATTTGAGGAGGAAGATTCTCTCTATGATGAAAAAGTTGAAAAAAAAGTTTTGAGTTCCTTGGAGTTGAGACTCCCCTAGACAAAGGAGTAGTGGAATGAAATGAGCTTTTGAATGGTGAACCAAATCATTTAAATTGTTTCCTTGAATTCCAAAAGAAAGTTTCTTTAAATAAATGTAAAGGTGAGCTTTTGGAATTTTCAAATAAGGATTCTATGTAAGAAATATTGAAACGATAGAAGGTACGGAAGATCTTGAGCTAAGTCTTGACCTCTTAACTCATGTTATGGCCATACAAGATAGGTATGAGGTTATGTTTGATTCTTCATTCAATGTCCAAACACCTCATAATGAAATAGAACAAAAAGATGAATTCAAGGCCTCTTATGAAAAATTTGTCAATAAGCATGAATATGGGAAAGAAGAGAACTTAGAACATTCAAAAAACCCAATCAAAAAATCAACCTTGGGGAAATGGTGAAACTCAAAGTAAGAAATCGGCAATGTGGATGAAAGCATAAGACAATTTACAATCTAAAATTGATAGACTTTATGAGAAAATATCTTAGCATCAAAAATATCATGTAGGCTCACTCCTCCCAAGCATGTAGGTACTCATGAAAGCACTTAAATTTCATAAGTAGTTGAGAAAATGAGGCTACTTCCTCGAACCTATCAATGGATTTGTATAACATCACCACTCAATGTTACCCCTTCAGAGGTAGCTTCCAAAGAGAAAAGTACTTCATTAAAGGTAGGTTGTCCCCTAAATATACCATAGGAAAATTTAGGATGTGTGTTTCCCTTTCCCATTGTGTGTGTTTCTTACTTTCCACGTGTGGTGTGTTTCTCTTCTATTGAGTGTGTTTTTGTCCTTTCAGTCTATCTTTTCTTATGCTGAGACTTTGTATAGCCCAATGGATAAATCAATAGTCCAAGTTATATATTGAGATTATGGAGTTCATTCTTATTATTTCCTCTCTTTGTTCAATCCAGAACAAGTCCCCAAGTGAGAGCTCATTATTTTCATTTATTTTTCAAGGTAAAAATCAACTGGAAAATGTGACAACTCTACCCTAATGTCAAAATTTTTGCTAGTAAACCCTCCCGAGCACCTCTTCAAATCATTTCTCCCTCTATGTCAGGCCTATCCCAATTCTCCAAGTGATCATATGTGTTTTAATAAAATTTCCCATGTGTTTTAAATATTAAAACAAGTTCACAAAGTTCTTCCAACACAAGGTGCTTCTTAAGGCAAATTTTTAAGTAGACTTAGAAATGGCTATTTTTAACCTTTCGAGGTTGGTATGCACCCGGAGCATATTTGAAGTCCCAAATTCATTGTAAAGTGGTATTGAGGAGATAATAACATTTTTCAATTGTTTTAGTAAAGTTTAGGTAATATTTGAAGGTTTAGGGACAAGTTCAATGAAAGCGAGGTTTTGAAGGTGAAGGAATTTGCAGTTCCAAATAGCACATGAGCTTTGGGAAGTGATTATAGGAGCTCTATAATGAGTTAGAGTTCAAAACATCTAACATTGTAAATATTATTCAATTACCTAAATGATGGTTTATTCATATTTTTCACAAGACCAAAATGCCTCTTTCCACAGTCTAGTTTTGGAAGGAACACTCAGCGATCCCAGAGAAAAAGCTATGTTTAGGGAGTTCCGGAAGAATTATATCATGGGACCAATAAAATTATTCTCAAAATAATATTTGGAGTCAATTTCATATAAATAAGTTCCCAAAAAGTCCTCTTGAAGCTCTGGAAACTTCGTCTTCAAGGCTCTCCTCAAGGTAAGCTTTCGAGACTTAGTCAAATTCACATGTTGACACATGTCACTCCTATAATGTGGAAAAATTTTCTATCCTATCTGTCACATCCCCTTGGGATATTTGGGACAAAAAAATTCTCCCCATGCCCATGTTATCCCTTGGTTCATCATGTGATCCCGAGAAGGCTTTGTGGGCCATTTTTCAGCCCCCTCTCCTTTTTGCCTCATCAAATCACCTTCCACCACTTGTCACTCCTAGATGAGGGATAATTTTTCTTCCCCATCTATCCCATCCCCTTAGGACATTTAGGACACTAAAATTCACCCATTTCCATCCCTTTCTCGATTCCTCATGTGACCCGAGTCTCACTTCCTAGGTGCTTTTTCTCTCTCCTTCATTAAGCAATCATTTACTGCCATTTTTCATGCCCAAGTGAGGGTGTAATTTTTGTCCCATCCCCTTGGGATAGTTGGAACACAAAAATGTGCACATATCCAAGATGATCAAAAATTAAAAAAACTTGCTAAGTCCTTAACTGCCATGTGCTTCCTCCTTCCATCTCCCACTCCATAAATGCATTCACTCATGCTCACCACCACTCACAACTCAAAAGCACAACTTTTTAAAAAAACAAGAAACCTCCTTGAAATCCATTAAATCATCTTTTGAAGCTGGTTATGACATTCAAACACAAAATACCCCCTTTTGTGCCATAAACGTCCAAATCTTGTTTTGCTCATAACTCATGTTCTTGAAATCCATTTTCCACCAAATTTTAACCATGGATTCCTTGTGAGAAATCCTTTAAGAAGATTATTTGCATGCCATAATTCATGCCCTCATTTATTTTTTATAGCCACATGAATTTCCCATTAAAATATCACCTTTTCTCATACCTACAAAAACCTGGCGATTGGAATCTCTCTTTTGTTGGAGCAAAACCTTGAAATAAAATATAGAAACTTCTACAATTGGTTTTGTTCTGATATGATGCCTAGAAGACAACTTTATATTTTTATTAAGTCCCTACCACATAGCTTATTAAAAATATTAAGTCTGGGCAAACATTGTTTTTCATTGTTTCAAGATATTCCTTGAAGGTGCAAAATATTCAAGAATGACAAATTGTTAAAAATGGTACCCATGTGAAGCATGATAAAAATAGTAAATGATCAAGATGGTCATGTATCTCCCTCTTATCCATGTCTCAAAAATTCAATTTTTCACGGACGTCGAGTCTTCAATTTGCAAACAAATCCTGGCTTAACGGATGCGGTGAGCATATGGTGTCTCAAAGAGGAAATGTCGGTTTTAGCAGTTCCTATAAACTCTAAAAAGAGATGTATTTCCTTTCTTTATCACATGATAGAGTTGAATAGGTTGTCCTCTGGTGGTCTTAGTCAAATTTTCCACAATCCGATCTTCTTCATCTAGGGAAACACTTAATGGATTGAGCTCGGAGATGTCCAATTGTTATGTTATGACTAAAGTATCCAACAAAGGTGGATGATATGGCTTGAGGAGGTCCACATTGAAGATGGGGTATAGACCAAGGTAGGGTGGAAGACTCAACTCGAAATCATTTTCTCCTACTTGCTTAGTGAGAGTGTAAGGACCATATCAGAGAGCTGCCACAACCAAACCTTATCACTAACTCTGAAATGATGTGGAACCCTATGTTTATCATAGCGATTCTTATACTTTTTATTCATTTTCTCGTAAATGTCATGGACACAGTCTTTGAATGTCTGGATCTGTTCAACAAACCTTGTCACCTTTTTTGCTGCACTTTTTCCATGAGGTGTGAATTCCATGGTAGGAATTAGGATGCATACATCGATGGGAGCCATAGGTTGGATTCCATAACAAGCTTAAAATGGACCGTGTTTAGTGGAGTGTGTAGGGCTCAATTGTATCCATGTTGTATGTATGGCAGGGCCTCATCCTATATGCGGGAGTGCTTGGAGTGGTACATACAAATCATGTGAACAATTAGGAGATTCACCACTTCGTTTGCCCATCGATGCAATGGGTGAAAGGATGTCGACTTCATTAAATTTGTATCCAGCATTTCCCATAAGGTGAACCGAGAAGATGCTCGGGAAATATGTGAGAAACCCAAAACAAATCGGTGATAGAAATTGGCAAGGCCTAGGAAGCTACGAAGCTCAGTAAGATTCTTTGGGGTAGGGCACCTCTGAATAACTTGAATTTTCTCGGGTTGACATGAACTCCTTCCTCACCCACGACATAACCCAAGTACTAGACCTTTGTCATCCCAAATGTGCACTTATCTAGATTTGCATATAGTTTGTGCTTCCCGAGGGTCCAAGTACTTCTCGAACATGTTGCGAGATGCCTCTCCAGGTCCGGCTATAAATGAGCATATCATCTAGGTAGACCACCATGAAGGAATTGATGTAGGGCCACAAGATTTCATCCATGATCTGCTGAATGTTGCGGTGCATTAGTTAGTCGAAAGGCATGACCAAAAATTAGAATAGGTCGTCACGAGACTTAAATGTAGTTTTCCAAACATCGGTGGGCTCGATAGGGATTTGGTGATAGCTAGATTTGAGATCAATTTTGGTGAAAAATTTTGCACCATGGAGCTGGTCCAACAAATCATCAATCCTTGGGAGGGGGTAGTGATTCTTCACAGTGATTTTGTTCAAAGCCCGATAGTCAATGCAAAGTCTCCATGTTCCATCTTTCTTTAGTGCTAAGACAATTGGAATTCCACAGGGTGAAGAGCTTGGCCTAATATGTCCCTTTTGAATCAATTCCTGGAGCTGCCTCTTGGTCTCCTCATTTTCAAGGACTGACCTACGGTACACAGGGATGTTGGGTAAAGGAGACCACTGGACCAAATCACTAACATGTTTTACCTCGACACTAAAATGGTACTCCCTGTAGAAACTAAAATTAGGTCACACACCCCTTTCATCCCTCGACATATAGGCACCCTTTATTACATTTACCCAACCATGACCCCCTTCACCCCACTAATAATAATTTAATTAATCTAATTAAATTAATGCATTATCCTTACTATATTTATTATTTAAATATCTTATTTCAATAATATCTACACATATAGTTCACTTAGACACCTCACCAAGCTAACTCAACCTAAGACCTATTCTTAGCAAGTTCCCATAACTAACTAGGACTTACCTAAACCCTAAAAATCAATACCTACATTCCCTCTAACCACATTCCCGCATGCTCACAAGAATTTTTGAGTCTAATCTGCATGATAATGACATGAGATCCAAGAAAATCATGAGGATCTCCCTAAGTTTAGTAAACCTAGGAAATCCCACCTTGACCGACGTCGGTTACCCCTAACTATTGCGGTTAAGTCGGACCGCCATCGATTGCCCCTTTTAACCCAAAACAACCTTATTCTCAAGGTTGGAACTTGGAACTTGAAAGTTAGAAGCAATAAAGTTGATGAGCAAGAACACATCTCAGAGAGATAACACATCTTCAAAGAGCCAATTCCAGTGAAAACTCACATCCAAGGAAGGAGATTGAGCATCTTCTCTTGCACAACCATCCTAGCCACGATCTGATCTATCTAAGCAAAGAGGAGTGTGCATGCAGCCCATGCAAAATATTTTCTTCAGTTGGTGATCACTTGCAGCCTTCAAACCCATCATTAGCACCTCCATTCTTCACACACAAACCTTCAGGAATGAAATCCAAGTAAGTACAACATCATACTTTCCTGGTTATTTCATTTCATCATTATTTTATCACCCATTGTTTATCTTGCTCCCTATTGACCTTCTCCAACATTTTCACCTCCATAGACCCATTAAAACCTCGCAAAAGCCTACTCCAGTCACCCAATACCTTGTCCCGACCAACCAAAATCCTTTGTGCAATCACAAAGGAGACCAAAACCCTGTTTTGTGACATTTCCAGATCTCACAGTAACCGGCACCGGTTATACCTAACCGTCGTCGGTCACCCCTAACCGACACTGGTCTCTATGTTTGCCCACATAGCCCTAAACAGAGACCTACCCACCTAATTTTACCTCACCCTCACTCACCTGTGACCTACCCGAGACCTTTATCAAACCTACGAGACCACAGAACCAATCATTTGACCTTTGGATTCTATTCTAGCTTAGCCTGTTAGATTAGATCTATTTTCTTATTGTGTTTTAAGTGAGATACCTAAATCATTTTTAAATAACAATAGGATTTACTTTTTTACATCATTAATTTGTTTAAAACATTGGGTGTGACCATCTAGGAAGTATCATAATTTTCAAATCTAGCTCACGCTAGGTAGTTCCTTTGCCCATATTGTTTAATTCCTTCTGGTGGTCTTGTTTTCATTACAAGTAGTTCCTCCTAGCCAAAAGGAAGCTCTCACGGTCAACTGTGGATTCAAAAGTCATACGTGCGCAGTAACCCATCAATCAAAATTTGAACAGGTATTCCTCCTACACCCATTACCCTATCTGTTTCGTCAACAATTCAAAGAAACAATCTAAGAAAAAGGTGAAACATTTTGGCACACCCAGTTGGGACCCATCCGAATTTCCTTTCATTTCATTCATTCCTAGGAAAAAATTGTGTGTTTGTTTCCCTTCTAAAAGCATACACACTAATTTTCTTCCCCAGTAATCCACATCTCTTCTTTCTATTTGCACTAAAAGAAAATTTTCTTTTGGTGTAATTAAAAAGAATTATCTCTTTATGTTTTCGCATTGTAGTGAAAGAGCATCCCTTTTCCTCTTCATCTTATTATGTCATCCAATTTCACATTTTCATTTGGGTTTTAAAACAATTACATTCCATTCTGATTTATTGCATTAGCTCATATTAAATGAGGGCAACCTATATGCTAGAGGTCATGACCAGCTCATGGTTGACAAACCGATCATAGAAAAGCACTTCTATCCTTTTCTCTTTCTCTGAGTCTTACCAAACCACACAAAAATTCAAATACATACATTCTTAAACAACATCTTACCTGAATAAGTTGTAGGTGATCACACGATCACGGCATAGTGGGCACCCAGCTCGCTACTCACGCCGAGTCATACTTCAAAGCGAAGCCCACCCCACCATAACATACACGAAACCTCACCCTTTAGATCTCATTCTTTGTAGGAAGCCATCCTCACCAAAAACTCTATTTCACAATTCATGTGTCAGTCCCTAAATAGCATAAGCTAAACAAACATAATAGAAAAGGGCACTCTTAGGATCACATTTTCTTAGAGTTTTTGCTTGGCTTACATTTTGAGGTGAAAGATCACATTCATCACTCTTTTTGTTCATCCTTGCACGCTCCTCATCATAGCTAGTGTATTCTAGCTTCACCTGAGTGTTCTGGGCCATATCATCATCATTCCTAGAATTATGGGTTTGATTCCGCATCAAATTTTAATTCACAATCACTTTCTTTCATCATCGTTTCAATTCCATAGTGACCATCATCGGTTACCTCGACCGACATCGGTTATACCCAACCGAAGTCAGCTTCTAAGCCCTTTTGCTAACCTCGCTCAAAAGGATAGTTTCACTTCACTTTTTTCCACTTTTCACGCTCATCACTGTCATTTTTCGCATTGACATTTTACACATCCCCAGATTTGGCATACTTGTCAAATTTTGCCTTCTTTTGTTGTTTATTCACTTTCAATTTTCTACAAAGAATCGAAGTGGTTACCCCATGACAGACATCGCTTTTCCCTAACTTAATCGGTTAGCCTATTTCACATTCCACCCACCATTCACTACTTCATCCATTTTTATCACCGATTCACCTGTTTCTGTTGTTCTCTGTGTCATTTACAGAGAAGCATCCCTACCTGATTAATACTGGTTCACATGGTGTTGACCCAAAGACAAGCAAGTGCCCTTGTGTTCCACGCCGCTTACCAACCACTCCCACCTAGTCCTTCACCACCTTCTATTTTATCACCAACCATGGATCCCATCTAGCCCTCGCTATCGCTACCAGAGATGAGGAGTTCGCACGGCTCCTTAACCAAAACCTGCGCCTGCAGCTTTTACCTCTCCCACTTGTCCACTCGAGACGCCTCGGGTCAGTTGATATACGGCATGCCCGTATCTATCCCCCCAATCTCACACCCACTTCCGCATCGGCCCCATCTGCTCGTGTTTCTTGCATCCACCTTACCCCTACCATCATTTCGCATTAGCTTAGGTTATGTACCCATTATGACCGCCGTGTCTGTTACCTCTATGGTACCCATCACATCCACCATACCCTCGACAACTACCCCAAACACAACTTCATTTTCCCCTCATGTCTCACACATACCTATAGCTACATTCCCACCTCCAGTGTCGGTGACTCCTACGCCATTTCAAAATGTGGTTCTTTCCATTCCATAATCATTAGCCCTTGTTGCCACTAGGTTACCACGACCCTTCCACCCCATATACATACTACCAATAACCACTGTTTCATCTCATTATTCATTATGGGTATGTACCTCCTATTTCATTGCCTTCTTCTCCACCACCTTACATGGCAGCCCCATACACTGGAATTCCACCCCCATTATATGCCCAAAACCAACCTCCTCATGCTATAGGAGGCATCTAATCATCACAACCCACCAATGACCTAATTAAATTGATGTTGGAGCGGACACCTTGGAAGCATCGATTTACTGCTACCGCAACACTCTCACCTACAACAAGATTTGTAACGAGCATATTCACCATCCATTTCCATCCATTCATACCCTTTGCATTGGGAAATGCCTAAATTCAACTGCTTTAATAGCAAGGAATACCCACAACAACATTTGCGCTCATTCAAACATGGGTGTTATCTGATCGCTCATGATGATGCCCTGCTTTTGAGAAATTTTCCCATCTCCCTCACAAGACCAGCATTAGATTGGTATAGTGGGTTACCTAAAAACTCTATATTTTCATTCAATCAGTAGCCCAAGCTTTCTTAGATCATTTTTCTATCAATATCACCAAAAAGGTTACCATGACCAATCTATATTCCACACGTCAGTATGAGGATGAGTCTATCGTAGATTTTGTCGCTCGCTAGTGCAGCATGATCAATCAACTTACCTTCCAACTACCACAAATTGAACTCATCGATCTCTTCACACGATCTTGTGCCAGACATATCTCCCCACCTTGCAGGTCCAAAATTTTGAACATTCGATGAGGCATTCACTATGGCACGAAAGTTAGAGATTCGTGCCATCGAAGAGAAGAAAATCCAATTATGAAATAAGAATTTGGCATTCAAGTTGAATGAAACCTCTTCTTCTTCCAAACCACCAACCAATTATTCAAAGGCTAAGGGTACCACTAACGCAGTGGTACTCAAGGCCAGCCCATCTCATCCATCCAATCAAGCTACACCCTCATCTAATCTATCACCTATCTAGGCTTTTTGATTCAGACAAGAGCAACAAAAATATACCCCAATTGGGGAACCTTACTCTTCTGTCTTAGAAAATCTTATCAAAGTTGGAGCCATCACCCTTCCATTGATAAAACCACACACTTTGGTTTTGACCACCGCTCGTCCCACGGCCACATGATTTATGTAACTATCACCGAGTGAAGGGTCATAGTGACAAAGAACTACATCACTCTTAATAATATTGTCCAAGAAATGCTCGAGAAAGGCGAGTTAACTATGGATAATCCCAATGCCACCCCTAACCGAAATCTACAAATCTTCAAAAAACCATTTCCCAACCATGCCCCTTCATCCAATCAAATCGGTGAGACATCCACTCATGATACCCATACATATGAGGTTCATACAATCTTTAACGAGGCACCTATCACCACTCAATTACCTCACATCCCTTCCATAGAGGAAATCTTAGCCCAAAATCCTCCTTCCACATTAGAACCAACCTCCACTGTTCACATCGAGCCCCTCTCACCCCTAGCTTCACCACTTAGAGAGCCTTTACCTAACGTACCTCCTCCACCCGTCACAGATCTCCCATTACCTCCTCTACCCATGAGGAGCACCCACTAATTCCTCCACCCACGAGAGGAGCACATATCCATTCCTCCACTTATAGAGGAGCCCTCATCATCTCTCGCCACCCATCATAAACCCGGTGGAGATACCTTTGCCTCTTGGTGAGCATTCTCAATTGGCTACCCAAAATCCAACAAACCTACTTTCAGCTCTCTTACCCACGGAAGCTGAATTTGGTCAAATCCCCATCTCTAAGATACATTTTACAGGAATTCCCATTAGGTACTCACCAAATCCACCCACAAATGTGTTGTTCTCACATTTGGTTGATCACTTAGATTATGTGGATAGGGCTTTCTTATGGGGCACCTCTTACTCCCTGTCTCAACACAGATGCAGAGATCCCCCACTGATACCTCGACTATCTACCCAAACACATTTTGACCCATCAAACTAAATACAACTAATGTTGTCGCAACCCCTTCCACGATACCCATTAGCACTCACACCACACCCTTACCTATAACCCGACCTATACCTAAACCCAAACCCATACCTACAACATTTACCTCCACTAAACCTATTACCACTTTAGAGGTCACCCCAACCACCAACCTTACTCATCCACCTATTAAACTGGATATAGCTACATCCTCCAACATCAATACCACACCTACCCTGACACCCAAACCAAAGAAACAAACTCATCGCTTCATACCCCGACTACACCAATCACACCCGCACTTGTCCTGTCTACCTTAAAACCTCAACTTTCCAACATGGTCAAACACCCTTCACCCATCCATAAACCAATAACACAATAACCCATTCCCCACTCATAAACCTCTAACCTTCCTAGGCACATAACACGACTCATACCCGCACCTACAGCCTCTTTACCACCAATACCTCCAATACCTTCAGCTATTGCTTCACTACTCACTACACTTCGCCATTGTCCCTCACACCCCAAGTACAACCCACGTTATCTACATTCACAAAGACTTGCCCGTTATCCCCATGGGTAACTCGCCCTCTTCCTCCATCATCTTTTCCTTCTAGACCTCATACACCCACATCACCTTTACCCAAGAAGGTGCAACCCAAAAACAAAACCCCACTACCCCACAACAAGGTATTCAAAACAACCCCACACCCTCCTACCCATCCATCTACTGTACCCCTACCCAAATGAACCCAATCAATACCTCAAACCACACCGGCACCTAAACCCATAGCTCAACCCATTCCTACACTTCCAAAAACAATTCCTGAAAACCAACCACACCTACACCCAAACCCACATTCACTTCCCACTATGATCCACTAGCAGGGTCCTATGCCAAAATTTTAACCACCTCCTCGAGACTTCTGTTATCACATTACCGCCATTCTGACCTTATGACCCCCTCAAACCCAAGCCAAAAGGGTTTGATAATACAAAAATTTGTGCATACCATTGTGTGTCGTGTCGGGCATGATGTGGAGAACTGCAAGGCCTTAAAACCATCCTTATCCAATTATGTCCACCGAAACCAACTTTGACAATGATGTGACCTTCTTGACAAGTATCCCGCTTCACCTACACCCATTCCCACACCGCCCACTCCACAACCACAACCTCCACCCTCATAACTCCTAGAGCCACACACAAAATTTTAAATTAACATGGTCCACATCGAGAGAACTTACCATGCCACCACCCAAATTTCGTTGCACCCAACTAACCTCACAGGCTTTTCTCCTCCAGAGGTTTTTTCCTTCATGTCATTATACCACTCACCCTACACCTCCATTTGCCAAATTCCCTTAAATCGACATGGTACATGTCACTACACGTCTTGCAAAAGGGTAAAGAAAAAGTAGCTGACCCACCAACCAATCCTATACCCAACATACCATCTGCACCCATACCTAAGATAACTATCTGCGGCCCCACATACCCCATTTCTAATGGTGTCACACATCGCACCATGCTCAAACAATTACACCAATATCCCCTCAAAATTTCCTTATATGACCTCATCCAAACCTCAAAATCCCATCGTCAAGCTCTTATGGAGGTTCTTCAATCTATTGAGGTTTTACCCAATGACCCTACTCCCGTAGCCTCCATTATCACACCCCATCATGTAGCCTCTCTAACCAAATTACCACCTTCATCCTCACCTCACCTTGTTCACCTAGTGGCTTTACTTAACTTCTCAGAGGAGGAGATCGCGCAACACCAAAACGATGACCCGGACCCACCCTCTTCATCTCTCGTCCACATTGATGACATACAGTACACCATGTGATGATTTATGGAGGCACTAGCATTAACATCATTTCATCCCATGAATTTTCTCAAATGCGCATACCTGAAAATTACATGCATAAACATCCGTTCATGTTGCATTCATTCAATGACGCTATCACCTCCACACCGAATCTTGTCATCCTTCACATTCGTGTTGGCCTTCGCGACTGTTCAGAATTTTTTACATTTTGGAGGGGAATTCCAATATAACTTGTTGTTTGGTAGACCACGGATCCATGTCATGGGTTTCGTTCCTTCCACTTTACATCGTTGTTTAAAGTTTGAACATGAGGGACACACTTATACCATTATAGCTAACCCATCACCTTTTAAAACATGCAACATGCTTTATCGACCCGATGATGTGCTCATACCTGTCAAGCCATCTACCTCCATAACCACTACCGCTTCACCTACACCTCCACCTACCAAGTATAGCCACTTTGCGCTTTACTGCACACACCTCCTCTATTCCTACCACTTCTATAACCTCCACAACTAACCCATTAGCTTCCCAATCCATTAACTCCACCTCCGTACTTACCTCGACACATCATCCATACCAACTACTAATCCCTTGGAAGGTTTTTTTCAACGCCTCACTGCGGGAGTCTTTGCCTATATAGTGTCAACACATTCCTTACTCCACGCGAGTATGTAAGCCTTCACCAACACCCTCGCTATGATCACCATATAGAGAACGCCTCCTTTATGGTCCTCCTTATCTTCCTACTAGTCTCACCTATGGGGGACTTGATACTACAACTTACACACCTGAACCACCATCATAATCCTGCCCATTTTCCGCTGACTTCCAATCACTTACCAATCATCGTTTTGCCCACACCTTCCTGCACCACTGCGCATGAAAGGGTTTTGGTTTTGGCTTTTACGAGCAAGGCCGCCATACCGTTATTCCATGTAGTAGCCGCAAACATAATGACCGTAGTGGTATCGGCTTCCCCGAACCTCATACCAAACAGCCCGCATCAAACTCATTGAGGACCCTAGCCCTTCTCCACCTTCATCACCACCCTCACCAACGAAGTCAATGGATCTTGAATCTATCCCTCCTAACTTTTTTCATAAACACCATTTCCTTGGGGCCTTTGACTTATCAACGTGAAGGCGAGGCCCCTTCCACTCTTCCATTCCTATATCCTAAGATGATCGACGATGACACACCTACCATCAATGTCATTCAATGTCAGGATGATGAATCCATACTCATTGTTTCGCACGGAATGGTGTCGGCTCTGCAGAATAGACTTGCTTCTATCCTATCATTCCTTTGAGAAATAGATAAGGGTTAGGGCTAGGAGGAATACCTGTTAAATGTTGAGATGGTGTGCGCGTACCGTAGAGAAAGATCAGATCGACTGTGAAGAACTCCTTTTTGTCTTGGAAGGACTACCTGCAAGTAAGAATACAAGACCACCAGATTTTAATTAGACAATAAATGAGGGATCTGCCTTAGGCCTAGAAATATAAAACTTCCTTTCGAAGGTGGTCAGTTCCCCTTTTAATACAATTTAACACAAATGATAACAAAGAAAGCTATTGCAAAATCACGATTTAGGTATCTCACTACAAAGCAATAGAAACTAAATTATCAATAATAAAGCGTCACGTTGTTTGTTCGGTTACTGGTCGTTGGTACGTTCAGGTTGAGTTATAGGGATAAACCAGACTGGATCTGAGGTTGTTAGGTGGCAAATAGGCGAGAAAAGGGTTTTGGGGTATAAGTCACAGTGACCGACGCCGGTCACTGGGTAACCGACCATGCGTTAGAGAACCACTACCGGTAGGGGATAAACGATACTGGTAGGGTCAGCAATCTAAGTGCTTCTGGATAGAGGTGGGTTGCAAGGTGATTGTGGGGTTATTAAGATTGGGGGATGGCTTAGGGGAATGACGGGAGGATAGGGAAGACTCAGAGTGTGGTAAAATGGCCTTCTGGGCAATATCAGGATGTATGGGTGAAGGTTAAGTGCAGTATGTTGCTGGTAGTAGATCTAGGAATAAACTTATGATTACTATTAATCAACAGTTCAAGAAAATGGTGCTTAGAAACATATATAAAACACTACTCACTAGTCCCTGATGCAGATGCAGGTTTCAGGACTGTGATGATGAAGACAGGACCCAAGTTGGATGATCTGACAATCCAAGATGAGTTATCTCCTCTTCTGATGCTCGGATGAGTGTTACTGGGCTCTGGTTATTCAGTTGCAGTCTTGGGCTTGATGTCCTTCTCTGCAAACTCTTCCTGTTTCTTCACTTGTCTCTGCTCGGCCAAGCAAATCCGGATCCTTTCGATGATTTCTCTTTTTCTCGATCAAATGAAAAATCCCCCTTTGTTTTTGGTTGGAAGTGGTCATTTACGGGGAACCGATGGCGGTTACGCAACCGACGGCGGTCGAGTAGGAACCGGTATCGGTCAGGTCAAAGCGGGCTATTTTTGGTAAAATAGCCAGCTTTCCCTCCTTTTCTTCCGAGGGATTGGTAGCGGGCTTGGTCAAGTCATTATGAAGTTGGTTTTAGGTGTGGATGAGGAGTAATTAGTCATAGGTGTGGAATTGGACCAAGTTATAGGTCTTAATTAGGTTAGTTTAGGGTTAAGACTAGGTCATGATGAGGTGGCGACATGAGGTGGCAGGTATGGTGATGTGGATTTATTAATTATAAGGTAATTAATAAATAATTGTGTAAGGTTTAGGTGATGAGGTTAGGTTGCGAAATGAGATGCGGGGCACAGGGGGTCGTAAGACACAAATTTGGTGTCTACATTAGCCCCTTATTGTCGTGTAGTTTGTTTTGTAAAGCTGCACGAACAATAATAAGAAGTGGTTACCCCTGTTAAGGGTATAGGTAATCCCCCTCAAATCTATCACAGATTGAGGTAGCGTGAAAGCAGGGATAGGGTTGATAAAGGGTAAATGGTGTTGAGATAACGGTAAGAGGGTGGGGTAGGTCCAAGGAAGCAGACGCACGTTGAAATGCAGTAGTGCGACCAGGGTATATGATTTGAAGAGCAAACAAGCAATTCATAGGCAAAGGTCGATAGTTTATCCAAACAAGGGTGATATAATCCTGGTATCCAAGGCATAGGAAGTAGCTCCAGGGGATATAACGGGTAAGGTACAGGAACGTTTAGGCATGTTCGGCAGTACCAAATGGTTGGTTTGGTTGAGATAAACGTCACGGTCTAAGTCTAGGCAAAGTTGGTCGACTGATCAAGTCAAGGACCCTAATCATGCTAAAACACGAACAGGTGAGCTCGATTGAACAAAAAGGTACATGATGGATGGATAAAATAAAACGTTGATGGTGGGTATGGTATTTAATTGGTGCGGCCTTAGGTCGGGCCAAATGGTTAGGTGCGGCCTTGGGTCGGGCCAAATGGGTTGGTTGCGGCCGTGGGTCAGGCCAAATGGTAGGTTACGGCCGTGGGTCGGGCCAAAGAGGTTGGTTGCGGCCGTGGGTCGGGCCAAATGGTAGGTTACGGCCTTGGGTCGGGCCAAATAGGTTGGTTGCGGCCGTGGGTCGGGCCAAATAGGTTGGTTGTGGCCTTGGGTCGGGCCAAATAGGTTGGTTGCGGCCTTGGGTCGGGCCAAATAGGTTGGTTGCGGCCGTGGGTCGGGCCAAATGGTAGGTTACAGCCTTGGGTCGGCCAAATAGGTTGGTTGCGGCCGTGGGTCGGGCCAAATAGGTTGGTTGCGGCCTTGGGTCGGGCCGAATAGGTTGGTTGCGGCCTTGGGTCGGGCCAAATAGGTTGGTTGCGGCCTTGGGTCGGGCCGAATAGGTTGGTTGCGGCCTTGGGTCGGGCCAAATAGGTTGGTTGCGGCCTTGGGTCGGGCCAATAGGTTGGTTGCGGCCTTGGGTCGGGCCAAATAGGTTGGTTGCGGCCTTGGGTCGGGCCAAATAGGTTGGTTGCGGCCTTGGGTCGGGCCAAATGGTAGGTGACGGCCGTGGGTCGGGCCGAATAGGTTAACAAAGGGTTGTCAACGAAGGTGGATATAGGCGATGTTGGTAAAAGGGCTATTAGTAAATAAGGGCGAAATTGGGGTAGAAGTTGGAATAAAACCGATGTCGATTATCTATGACCGATATCGGTTAGTGGACCGATACCGGTTCCTTAGGGCATAATAAAACCGATATCGGTTATAGGTCAAAAACCTATAAAAAGAAAAATACGGCCTGTCATTGTCACATTTGCAATTTGAAAACTGATTTGGGTTGTCTGAGGTGGATTATTGAGATTGGAGCATTTGTTGGGTGAGGTGGCGCTATTTGAGTGGACGAGTGAGTGATTAGTGGGCCCGAGTGAGGAGGAGGCAGCAGTTGATTGGTGGAGGACCCAGCAGAGGAGAGGTGGAGCTATGGCATAGCCAGGAGGAGTAGGAGGGGTGAATTCAGGCAATTGGGTTGTGGTTAGGCAATTTTGTTGGTTGGTAAAAATTTGATGTTGGTAGGGTAATGTTGTTGGTGTTGGTAGGGTAAAGCGAAAGTTAGCATTCCCAAGGAGTAGGGAATCGTGTCCTGATTAAGGTCAACACACAATCTTAGAGCCGAGCAAAAGAGGCAAGAGTGTCCCGTAGTTAGAAAGAGCTAAACAAACCACATATTAATGTAGGATGAGCTTGAATCCCTAGGTACCTTGCATAGGCGAGAAGTCGATAGGTGAAAAGAGTGGTATAATCACAATATATCGGATATACGTCACGTCCCTTGAGTTTTGTTATTGTGAAGAATGGCGAGGTGAGGTGGATGGTATGGCTGGGGCGCAGAGAACTTATTATAAGATGATTATTCTGAAAAAAGAAAACCAAACCTAAATAGACAAGTCCATGACTCAAAAGTGCTTTGAAGTACTGCTTTTATTTTTATTTTATTTTGCTGGATATAGACTGATCGATGCGGGAAGTCTACATGGGATATGTATTTTGTTGTTCTTGAGGTCTTCACGAAGCTGATCAATGCGAGAAGCTTCTGATAAAGGCTGACTGTGTATAGCTGTCCTTCAAGGGAGTAGTCTATTTATAGTAGCAGATGCGGTGTTTATGTATAGCTATCCTTCGGGGGAGCAGTCTATATATAATAGTAGCAATAGTTTGGCATATAGCTGTCCTTCAAGGGAGCAGTCTATTGTATAATTTAGAGGTCTAGATGTCCGTTGGGCATAAAGCATCTAGTTTTTGTAGGAAGTTTGACTCAAGAAAATCCCATAAGTGTTTTAATTAAGAATGTGTCATTTTGATACTTTGAAGTCATGGACTAGACTAAAAAGGGGAAGGCATCTTTTAAGGGGAGGTGATAATCAAACCATATGA
This sequence comes from Taxus wallichiana var. yunnanensis, assembly GCA_018340775.1. Classification (NCBI taxonomy): domain Eukaryota; kingdom Viridiplantae; phylum Streptophyta; class Pinopsida; order Cupressales; family Taxaceae; genus Taxus; species Taxus wallichiana. Next base: position 26,948,416 of record CM031236.1, on the reverse strand, counting down.
GCTTGATTGGATTTTGAAATGTAAGAAACAAAGTGTATGCGGTGGTAAATGAGCTCAAGGGACGAGCGTAAGGTAGATAAGAAGTGATATAACACTAATTTCAACAGTAGAATGGTCGAAGATGCAAGGCATTAAGGGGCTCAAGCTCAGGTTTACCATTAAGCGAAGCTAAACGATAAGTGCCTGATCCATAAGTGTGAGTGATAATGTAAGGCCCAATCCAATTAGGAGCAAATTTTCCACGTTTTCTCTTTTCTAGTTTGGTTACATGTTGATTCTCTTTGAGGACAAGATCACCAACCTTAAAGGTACGCTCATGAAGTCGCTTATCATAAGCACGCTTGATGCGTTTTTGGTAGATTTGAAGGTGATCAAGAGCCGTAAGATGACGCTCATCAAGAAGCTCTAATTGGGCTAACCGCTCTTGGCGGAAATCATCATTGGTAAGAATATCCTGAAGAGATATTCTGAGGGAGGGTATTTGTATTTCGAGAGGCAAGACAGCCTCGGTACCATATACCAAAGAAAATGGTGTGGCATTAGTGGAGGTACGAATGCTAGTACGATAAGCCCAAAGGGCAAAGGGAATGTGATCATGCCAGTTTCTTCCGGACTCATTGACAACTTTCATGAGGATTTTGGTTAGGGTTTTATTAGAAGATTCAGCTTGACCATTGGCCTGCGGATAGTAAGGTGATGAGAAACTAAGTTTGATACCAAAGTTGTCACAAAGGTCTTGTAACAACTTATTTTTAAAAGATTTACCATTATCTGTTATTAGGCGATGAGGAATACCAAAACGACAGATAATGTGATGGTTAACGAATTCGACAATTTTTTCTTTTTTGATTGAAATGAGTGGAATGGCCTCCACCCATTTTGTGTAATATTCGGTTGCTGTGATTATCCAACGGTGACGTTGTGAAGAAGGCGGGTGAATCTCACCAATAAGGTCTAAACCCCATTGTGAGAAAGGCCAAAGATCTCATGCGACCTGTAGTGGATGGCTAGGAGTATGTTGAAGGTTGGCATGTTGTTGACACATAACACTACGCTTAACATATTCGTAGTAGTAGTCGTTATTAAGAGTAGGCCAATAATAACCATGGCGAGGCCACTAAAATGTCCACCACAAATGCCATCATGGACTTGTTGGATGGTATAGGTGACCTCCGCGTCGGTTAGACATCGAAGAAGGATGCCATCAAAGCCACATTTATAGAGGAGTCCCCCCATGACGACATAACGAGAAACACTTTTAAGAAAAGCACGTTTGCCGTTACTAGTAAGGTCAGGTGGGAGAACAGAGGTTGTAAGGTAGTCGTGAAATCGGTGGTACCAAGTATCCTACGAATTAGCAGACACATTATTTATCATACAAACAACCCGAAATTGAGTAGGATGGGGCAAAAGTTGTTGGACTAAGACGAATATGTCGAGTCGAGTTGGTGAGGCAGGAATTTGCGAGGCTAAGCAAGCCATAGTATCCGCAAATTTGTTAGTGGAGCGGGGAATGGTCTGGATAGAATAACGAGTAAATGAGGTCAAAAGTGAATCCACGTAATGTTTGTACTTTTGAAGTTCCTCATTCTTACATTGGTAGATGCCCATAACTTGATTGACTACCAATTGAGAGTCGCCAAAAATATTAATGGATTTGACACCTAAGTGTAACGCAACCTGGAGACCCAAAACAAGGGCCTCGTATTCTGCTGTATTATTAGTGCAGGGGAAATCGAGCCGGAATGAAAGAGGCATAGGTTCAGCGTCAAGAGGAATGAGAACAACGCCGGCTCCTCCACCGCGCTGGCATTTAGATCCATCGAAGAAGAGGGTCATTTGATACGACTCTTCCCTGAGTGAAAGAGTGGCGATGAGTTCGTCGGGAAATTAAAATTGGTGAATTGTTCCCCAGGTAAAGGGGCCTCCGCAAGTTGGTCCGCAATAGTTTGTCCTTTGATTGACTTCTGTTGTACAAACTCAAGGTCGAGGTCAGTGAGGAGCATAAGCCATCGGGCGATGCGTTGGTTTAGATGTGGTTTGGCATACATATAATGAATGGGGTCCGTGTTGGTGATGACAAAAGTTTTGTGATTCAGGAGGTAATGTCGGAGTTTGGTGGCTACGAATGATAGGGCTAGGCACAATTTTTCTACATGTGTATACCTAGTCTCGTAATCCATGAGAGTACGACTTATATAATAAACGGCTTGTTCTCGACGTGCCGAGTCCCGATGTGCGAGCATGGCTCCTATAGCATGGTCAGTGGCAGAAAGGTAAAGGTAGAAAGGGTGATCATCCTGCGGTGGAATAAGCACAGGTGGCTGCAAGAGATAGGATTTGAGAGCTTCAAAGGCTTGGTGACACTCGTCACTCCATTGAAAGGCAATGTCCTTTTTAAGAAGGTGATGGAAAGGTTGACATCGATCCGAGAGTTGGGAGATGAAACGCCGGATGGATTGAAGTTTACCCTGTAAACTACGCAATTGTTTGAGGTTTTTGGGTGGGGGCATTTCTAGGATAGCTTTTACTTTAGATGGATCGACCTCAATGCCACGCAAAGAGACAATAAAGCCAAGAAGTTTTCCCGAAAGAACACCAAAGACACATTTCTTTGGTTGAAGCCGGACTGAATATTGTAACAGGTGATCGAAAATAATGGTTAAAACATCGAGATGTTCACTGCGATGTTTAGATTTTCCAAGAAGATCATCGACATAATCCTCAAGGATAGTGTGCATAATGTCATGAAAAATGTAAGTCATAGCCCGCTGATAGGTCGCACCAGCATTCTTAAGGCCAAATGGCATGACACGATAACAGAAGGTTCCCCAAGGAGTTATGAAGGCAGTTTTATGTTGATCGGCCGGGGCTACCAAAATTTGATTGTATCCCGAAAAGCCATCCATGAGAGAAAGCATTTCATGGCCCGCAGTGAGATCAACAAGTTGATCAATACTTGGGAGGGGGAAGTCATCCTTGGGGAAAGCGAGGTTAAGGTCTCGGAAATCCATGCATATCCGAAGTCCCCCCGTCGCTTTAGTGATAGGTACGATGTTAGAAATCCATTGAGGATAGTCAATAGGCAAGATGAAGGAAACAGAAAGAAGTCGTTGAAGCTCTTCTTTGACTAAGAGGGCAATGCGTGGATGCATTTTTCTCAGTTTTTGTTTGACTGGTTTGGAATCGTGGTTTAGGGTGATGTTATGGACAGCAATGGTAGGATCAATTCCTGGCATGTCAGCGTAGGACCAAGCGAAAGCTTGGTTGCGGGTACGGAGAAAGGTAGTAAAGGTGGCTTGTTCTGATGTGTTAAGGGATTGTCCGATCTTCACAACGTGAGGATCCTCCTTGGTGTGGATGTTGATTTCTATAGTCGACTCATTCAACATGGTTTGTGTTTCAGACGGTAAGCGCGTTGAATATAGGAGTCATCCGCACCAAGGTAAGTGAGGATGGAGTCATCATCCTGGCACTCAACAACATTAATCGAAGGTGAATCCTCTTCGATCATGTCTGGATACAGAAGGGGAAGAGAAAATGGGTCCTCATTATCGCGTTGATAAGTGAGAGGACCTATGAAGATAGTATTTATGAAAAAAAAAAGTTAGGAGGGATAGATTCAGGGTCTATCGACTCTGTGGGTGATGATGGCAAAGTGGGTGATGATGGCTTGGTAGGGGTGGCGTCGTCATCCTCCAGGATACAACTGACACGAGGTTTCTCCGGTGTAGGTGTTTCAGGAAAACCGAGACCACTACGATCATTGTGTTTGCGTGTAGTCACGGGAATGAGTGTATGTCGGCCTTGTTCATAAAGACCAAAACCAAAGCCTTTCCAAGCACAACGAGTCAAGAAGGTGAGGGCGAAACGACGATTTGTCAAGTATTGAAAATCAGATTGGAAGGGAACCACACCAAGAGGTGGTTCAGGGGTAACGGAGGATGCGTCAACACCCCCATATGTTAGGTTGGTGCGGCAATGGGGTGGTCCGTAAGAGATTACCTCCCCCACGCGATGGTCGTAGGTGGGATGTGCATGTAACTGTCCGTACTCCTGCGGGGTATGGAAAGAGCTAACGTTATATAGGCGGTACTCCCCCAGCGTAAGGCGTTGAAAAACATCTACTAAGGGGTCGGAGGTTGGGATGTTATCTGCGGGAAAGGAAGTAATATTTGTAACGGCGGTTTCATTGGTTGAAGGTGTAGGTGCGTTGGAAGTGGATGGCTGGGTTGGATGAATGGGTGTCTTGACTGGTACAAGCACATCATTAGGGCGATACAACATATTGCAAGTTTTGAAGGGGGGAGGATCAGCTTTTACGGTGTAGGACTTCCCCTCGTACTCAAATTTTATGCATCTATGTAAAGTGGAGGGAACACATCCCATAGCCCGGATCCAAGGGCGGCCTAACAACATATTGTATTGGAACTCTCCCTCAAGGACATAGAAGAGTTCAGGTAAAGTGCGTGGTCCTACACGAATGTTAAGGATCACGGTGCCTAAGGTAGAAGTAATAGCATCATTGAATGACCGCAACATGATGGGGTTGGCACACATGCAACTAGAAGGGATATTCATTTGTTGGAAGGCTTTTGAAGAGATGATGTTTAGGCTAGTGCCCCCATCAATCATAACACGACGTACCCGAATATCCCAAACGTACGCTGAGATGAAAAGAGCAGGGTCAGGATCTTCGGCACCGAAGTCAATAATTTCATCTTCGGAGAAACTGACAGCAGCGGCTTGCTGTACAGAGACAGAAGTGGTTGGGGAGATAGATTGTTTGGTGAGCGAAGCAACGTGATTGGGTGTTAGAATAGAGGTAACGGGCAAGGTTTCATTAGGTAAAACTTCTATCCCTTGAAGGATTTCAACGAGAGCTTGTCGATGAGATTCAGAAGTCTGAATGAGATCATACAATGTCATTTTTACAGGCGATTGGTGAAGCTGTTTGATCATAGTTCGGTGGGCAATGCCATTAGAGACGGGATAGGCGGGTCCGTGAATAACCACTTTAGGTGGTGGTGCAATCGGGATGGTGGACGGAGAAAGAGATGCCGCAGGTGTGTTTTCTTTCGCTTTCCCATTGTTTTTCTGCCCTCGAGTAGCAACACTAATCATATTGATCTCGTGAATACGAGAGGAGGAAGATGGTAGGGATAGGTCATGGTTTTCGAGAGGTGGGGCTGTAATAATGATAGATCTTGGTGAGGCGGGGACAGGTGGTATAGGAGAGGGAATTGAAGCTAAAGGTCTCTCTCTTCGGAAGTTGTCTTTCTTAACTTTTCTATCTGAGAGAGGTGACGGACGAAGTATGGCTTTCAACGCTTTGCATCCCTCTACGTCATGTCCTGGTGTGCGGTGGTAAGCGCAGATTTTAGACTCATCGTAACCTATAGGTCGAGGTTTAGATGGATCATAAGGTCTAAGTGGGGGTAGGGAAATGGTCACATTCTCTACCAACATAGCAAGGATTTTGGCGTAAGACCCTTTGAGTGGGTCAAAGTCAGAGGAAAATGAGGCTATTGACTGGGTCGATTCTGGTGATGACGTGGTGTGGTTGGTTTGTATGGGGGGTGGTTTAGCCAAGGAGTTTTGATAATGGGTTTTAACTAAACGTGGCTTCTTTGACGCAGAAGCTAGGTTGGATGATGAGGCCACAGATGATGTGGTATCAGAAAACAACCACGGAGAAATAGGAGTGACAGAAAACAAATCTTTTGATGATGGAATTTGTTTAGGGTTGATAGGTGGACAGGATACGCGGGGTGACGGTGTTGCTATACCTTTGGATTTCTGTATGGGTACAGAAGGCGTAGGTCGCTTAAAAGAAAATGCAGGAGGTATGATATATTGATGTAAGGTAGAGGGATGGGGTCCCAATATGGAAGGTAGGTGTGACGACGAGGGTTTTAGTTGTGTTAACGGCCTAGATGGAGGAGATTGAGTCTGTCTCCTAATGGGATGGACGGCTTTATTTTTAGATAAATCAAGCCGCTTAGGTGGATGTGTTAGACTAGGTATGGGTGAGGTCCCAAGCGTAGGGGAAGATTTGGTTAGGTTAATAGAAGTGGATGAGGTATTTGGTAGAGATGAGGAGGGTGAAGATGAGGACATAGGCATTTTAAGCTTCTGTAAACACTTCGGGTATATGGTAGAGGCATCAGGATTGGTCATCTGCATTTGAGTAGAATATGGCGTACTCAAACGTTCCCATAGGACCTATCTATCTTCTGGGGAATGACAGTCCTCACGTGTGAATAGGAACTTTTGTATGGAAGAAAGGTGGGTTGTGATTCCGGTCCATTGTGGGTGTGATACAAGGGGTATATGAGGCACTGTATCAATGGGCGTTAAGAGGTCCACCGGTTGCTGAAAAGATTTAGGTGATGAAGGACTAATAGGTAGGAGGGCGTGTTTGAGAGGATCTGTCATGTTTAAAGAATGTGGTGATGTCGGTTCAAGAGGTTTCTCGTCTAAGGATGACAAAAGAAGTGGCGAGCCTTCCTCTTGTATAGCAAGAATGGTAGAAGGAGACGTTTGGGAAATAGATAAATTAGATAACATCCGCTCACAGTCTTGCAAGGATGTGGTGTAAGAAGGCTCATTTGTGAGCAGGGAACTCTGGGCGGTTAATTCCTTGATGGGTAAAGGAACGGAAAGGATTTCAGTTTGTCTCGATGGCGAGGAAGGGGGTTCAATTTCCTGCGTTAGTGAAGAGGTTTGATTCAGAATTTGTTCGATAGGGGTCTTTGGCTGGGAATCAAAGACTGCATGGATCTCATGAACACTCTCCTCGGCTAAGATATCTTGGTTTAGATTACTTTTAGAAGAATGATTCGGGAATGGTTTGTTGAATATTTTCAAATTTTGGTTAGCAGGGGCGTTAGGATTATCGAGGGCTATATCCCCCGCATCAACCATTTCCTGCACTATGTTTTTCAACATCTTGCAGTTCTCATGACTGTGTCCCTTCACGCGGTGGAAGTTACAGAAGTCATTTTCTTTGTACCAAGAAGGTATGGCACGAGTGGAATCGAACCCGGAATGAGGTTTAACCGGAGGTAAGGTAATGGCTCCTGCTTTGAGCAATTTTTCCAATATCACACCATATGTTTCTCCCAAGGGAGTGTAGTTGATGGGCTCTGCTTTATACTTATAGGTGGTTTTTGGCGGGGTATTAGATGGTGGTTGGGATTTGACCATCACCGCGTGCACGGCCCCTTTTGATTTCGAAGCAGTCGATGGGTGAGGATTGGTGATGTTAGGTTTGTTGGTGGAATCTTGGGTTCGGAAAGTGGGGTTTTTGTTGCGCAACCGCAATTTCTCTTCCTCTAAGGCTCGAATCTCTAGTTTTCGAGCCATAGTAAAGGCCTCGTCAAATGTACGGAAAGTTTGAATTTGGAGGGTAGGAGAGATGTGCTTAGTGCAGGCCCGCGTAAACAGTTCGATAAGTTCGGTCTGAGGCAAGGCATACGTAAGTTGGTTGATAAGGCCCCGCCATCGTCCAATGAAATCTGCGATAGATTCGTCTTCAAATTGTCGGATGGCATAGAGGTTTCGGTGGTAGATACTTTCTTGCAATGTTAATGGAGAAATGATCCAAGAAAGATTGGGCTAGGCTGGTTAAAAAGAGAAGATTGAGTCTTTGGGTTAAAGCACCGTACCACTCAAGGTGGGTCTGATAAGGACATGGGAAAGGTGCGGAGTAGTAAAGCGTCGTCATGAGCAATCGGATAGCGGGCATGTCTAAATGATCGCAAGTGTTGTTGAGGGTCCTCCTTACTTCATTAAAGTGGGTAAACTTTCATAATTCCCATTGAGGAGGATATGAATGAAGGGGGATGAAGGGTGGATGGGCTCCCACAAACTTGCTCGTATGTCAAGGCGCTACGACTTCTGAAACGAAGCCTCCAGATTTTGCATTTTGTCCATCATTTGTTTAATTAAATCGGTAGTTGGATGAGATGATGGTGTGTTGTGGTAAACGAGGCAAGTTGGGCCAAGGGCCACCGCTAGACAATGGTGGGGTTAAATGTTGATAAGCTATGGAGGACGAATGTGTTGAGGCAACCGCATAGGGATGTCCTATATAAGCTGTTGAGGTTACCGAATATGTGTGTGGAAATGAAAAGGTGGGCGGAGCTTGAGAAGGAAAGCTCGTGTGGATAGGTGGCAGAGAGAAAGTCATGAACGGAACAGTCTGCAAGAGAGACGAGGTAGGAGCAGTTGGCGGTAATGACATGTTGGGCCCAAGATTAACCAAAGGAAAGCCAATATGTGCCGTATGGACCCCTGAAGCTGCTGAGGTAGGCGACGGGGCTAAGGATGCGGAAGGCAAAGCGGAGTTATCAGGCGGAGAAGGGGCTAAATGAGCAGCTATACTGATAGGCATGCCAACAAGGAGTTGACCATTGGGTGTACGGTCAAGGGCATGAGACAAATAGTATTGTATAGCACTAGGATTAGCATCCAGAAATTTGGCAAATTCTTTATCTCCCACAGGAATTTTAGGAACCTCGCTGGTGTCCGTAGGATTCCCCACAGAATGTGAAGGGGGTGATTCAGGCAAAGGCACAGAGCAAGCATGTGAAACCATGGCGGCAGCTTGCTTTCGAGTGATAACAACCATGGACAGGAGTACACAGTAGGGTTTCAATCTATCAAGAACAGAAACAGACTCAGAATGGTGAAATTGGTAAGTTGCTGGTTTGTCAGGAACTGTAAAAGACAGTAACCGATATCGGTCAGTAACCGATGTCGGTTAGACTATAGCCGACGTCGGTCAGTTAACCGATGTCGGTGTAATAAGACTGGTATAAGAAAATATAAGAAGCTGCTGATTTGATTGTTAACAACGCTCAGTGCATTTATCAAATTGTTCTAAGGTAATCACAGAAGACAGTGTATAACAGAGAAAACAGAACTGAAAACAAGCAAGATGCACACGCAAATCCAGAGACTAACCCTAGGGTTAATTTTAATTATTGTGGGCTTATGCCTTTAGATGCGGAATGATGTCAATCCTAAACAAAAGACTTAGGGGAAATGTCAAGTTTGTTTTGGCTTATAAGGTTACCTCAATCGGGCGGAGGAATACCATGGAAAAGGGGGGATGTTTTGAGCTATTGTGTTAATTATGAAGTGATTCGGTATGTGTTGTGCAGTGAAAGTAAGATTAATTTCCTGTCAATACCATGGAAATCACCCCCACGTGTACGACCTGTTACTTAGTCTATGTTCACTAGAATTGAAAACAACAAGCAAGAATGTAATGCACGTGTTTTAAACCCAAATCGAAAATGATATTTGATGAAGCAAAAGATGACTTTCACTAATGCAAAACTAGGAAAGCAAGAAAAATTCTTTACTAAATATAACAAAAACAGCAACAGCAAGTATGCTTCCTAAAACGAAAAACAAGCAAGAGAAACAGAAACCCAAAATGGGTCCCACCGGGCGTGCCAAAATGTTTCGCACGGAATGGTTTCAGCTCTGCAGAATAGACTTGCTTCTATCCTATCATTCCTTTGAGAAACAGATAAGGGTTAGGGCTAGGAGGAATACCTGTTAAATGTTGAGATGGTGTGCGCGTACCGTAGAGAAAGATCAGATCGACTGCGAAGAACTCCTTTTTGTCTTGGAAGGACTACCTGCAAGTAAGAATACAAGACCACCAGATTTTAATTAGACAATAAATGAGGGATCTGCCTTAGGCCCAGGAAATATAAAACTTCCTTTCGAAGGTGGTCAGTTCCCTTTTTAATACGATTTAACACAAATGATAACAAAGAAAGCTATTGCAAAATCACGATTTAGGTATCTCGCTACAAAGCAATAGAAACTAAATTATCAATAATAAAGCGTCACGTTGTTTGTTCGGTTACTGGTCGTTGGTACGTTCAGGTTGAGTTATAGGGATAAACCAGACTGGATCTGAGGTTGTTAGGTGGCAAATAGGCGAGAAAAGGGTTTTGGGGTATAAGTCACAGTGACCGACGCCGGTCACTGGGTAACCGACCGCGGTTAGAGAACCGCTGCCGGTAGGGGATAAACGATACCGGTAGGGTCAGCAATCTAAGTGCTTCTGGATAGAGGTGGGTTGCAAGGTGATTGTGGGGTTATTAAGATTGGGGGATGGCTTAGGGGAATGACGGGAGGATAGGGAAGACTCAGAGTGTGGTAAAATGGCCTTCTAGGCAATATCAGGATGTATGGGTGAAGGTTAAGTGCAGTATGTTGCTGGTAGTAGATCTAGGAATAAACTTATGATTACTATTAATCAACAGTTCAAGAAAATGGTGCTTAGAAACATATATAAAACACTACTCACTAGTCCCTGATGCAGATGCAGGTTTCAGGACTGTGATGATGAAGACAGGACCCAAGTTGGATGATCTGACAATCCAAGATGAGTTATCTCCTCTTCTGATGCTCGGATGAGTGTTACTGGGCTCTGGTTATTCAGTTGTGGTCTTGGGCTTGATGTCCTTCTCTCTAAACTCTTCCTGTTTCTTCACTTGTCTCTTGCTCGGCCAAGCAAATCCAGATCCTTTCGATGATTTCTCTTTTTCTTGATCAAATGAAAAATCACCCTTTGTTTTTGGTTGGAAGTGGTCATTTACAGGGAACCGATGGCGGTTACGCAACCGACGGCCAGTGGTCGAGTAGGAACCGTGTATCGGTCGAGTCAAAGCGGGCTCTTTTTGGTAAAATAGCCACTTTCCTCCTTTTCTTCCGAGGGATTGGTAGCGGGCTTGGTCAAGTCATTATGAAGTTGGTTTTAGGTGCGGATGAGGAGTAATTAGTCATAGGTGTGGAATTGGACCAAGTTATAGGTCTTAATTAGGTTAGTTTAGGGTTAAGACTAGGTCATGATGAGGTGGTGACATGAGGTGGCAGGTATGGTGATGTGGATTTATTAATTATAAGGTAATTAATAAATAATTGTGTAAGGTTTAGGTGATGAGGTTAGGTTGCGAAATGAGATGCGGGGCACAGGGGTCGTAAGACACAAATTTGGTGTCTACACTCACCTACCTTGGTGCATAAGACTCGTATATTCATCGGTCATTACCTTCTCGAGACACAAACCATGTTGAATGAATCGACTATCAAGATCAACATTCATACTCAGGATGACCCGCACATCCTAAAGATCAGACAATCTTTAGATGCTGCTAAACAAGAAGCCATCACTTCTTTTCTCCAAGATCATAACCACACTTTCACTTGGTCTTACACAGACATGCCCAGTATTGACCCCGCCATAGTGGTCCACAATATCGTAGCCGTTCCCAATGCCAAACTTGTCAAACAAAAGCCGAGGAAAATGCACCCTTGCATTACTCTTCTCGTCAAAAGAACTTCAAATCTTCTTTCCATTTCCTTCATCTTACCCATTGATTATCCTCGTTGGATTTCTAACATTGTCCCCATTACTAAAGCAACAGGGGACTCTGCATTGCATGGACTTCCGTGACCTCAACGTCACCTTCCCGAAAGATTACTTTCCCTTGCCCAAGTATTGATCAATCGGTTGACCTCACCGTTGGTCACGAGATGCTCTCACTCATGGATGGTTTCTCGGGATATAACCAAATTTTCTTACCCCAAAAGATCAACACAAAACCACATTCATTACCCTTGGGAACCTTTTTGCTATCGAATCATGCCTTTTGGCCTTAAAAGCTGTTGGTGCTACATATTAGCATGTTATGACTTACATCTTCCATGATATCATGTATCACATATTAGAAGATTACGTGGATGATCTCTTGCCCAAATATAAACATCATGTCGAGCACCTTTCCGTCCTCGAAAACATCTTTGACTACTTCATTATATATTACGTATGCCTCCAACCTAAAAAGTGTGTCTTCGCGGTTCTCTCAGGAAAACTCCTGGGATTTATTTTTTCCCTCTGTGGTATAGAAGTTGACCCTACCAAAGTCAAGGCCATTCTGGAAATGCCTCCGCCCACTAACCTTAAACAACTCAATAGCCTACAAGGTAAATTGTAGTCCATTCACCATTTCATTTCACAATTATCTGATCGGTGTCAACCATTTCATCATCTGCTTAGGAAGGATATCTCATTTAAATGGGATGATGACTGCCACAAAGCTTTTGAGGCCCTAAAAAATACCTTCTCCAACCACCCGTACTCATTCCACCTAAAGACGATCAACCTTTTTACCTATACATATTAGCTACCGATCATTCCTTGGGGGCCATGCTCACTCATTACGATGAACAACATAGGGAGCAAGTGGTTTATTACATAAGCCATACTCTTTTGGGCTATAAAACCCGATACAACCATCCAAAAAAGCTTTGTTTAGCCTTAGTTTACGTTGCCACCAAACTCTGCCATTACCTACTCAACCACAAAACCTATGTCGTGACCAACACCGATCCCTTACACTTCATGTACGCCAAACCTTATCAAAATCAGCATGTCGCACGATGGCTTATGCTTTTAGCCAATCTTGACCTAGAATTCATTCACCAAAATTCCATTAAGGGCCAGGATATTACCAACCAACTAGATGACACACCTATTTTCGGGGACCAACCCTCTAATTTTGACTTTCCCAATGAATCCATTGCTACCCTTTCCCTGGACGAACCCCTTACCAAATGACACTATTCTTCAACGGTTCCAAGTGTCAGTGTGGGGGTGGGGCTAGTGTTATCCTCATTCCTCTGGATGGTGAACCCATGCCCTTGTCTTTTAAACTAGACTTTGAATGCACTAATAATATTGCCAAGTACGAAGTGCTCGTACTTCAGGTCTCCAAGTCGCTTATGCCCTAGATGTCAAATCACTCCACATATTTGGTGATTCACAATTGGTCGTAAACTAATTCAATGGTACATACCAATTTCATAACGAGATACTCCAAAAGTATAAACATCACGTAGACATACTTTTGACCACCTTTTATTGTTACACCCTTGAAACCATCCAACGTTCAACCAACAAATTTGCTGATACCATGGCCTACTTAACTTCCCAAATACCTATTTCCCCATTCGATTCCAAAATATTTGTCAACGTCCAATGCCTCCATTCACCTTCTTATTTACCTCACGATGTTTACTCAATAAGAAATGACACCCCTGACCCGAGTGACCTTTGGTATAAACAATACTCGACTATCTTTCCTCTCCATCTTACCTCCTGATCTCACCCGTAATGGACAACGAGACTTCCTTAAAAAATTCTACCATTTCGTCATTCTGGAGGGACTCCTCTATAAGTGTGGCTTTGATGGTATTCTCTTACGATGCCTCATAAGTTCTGAAACTCCTTATACCATTAAGGAGGTCGATGATGGCATATGTGGAGGTCACTTTAGTGGCCTTGTTGTTGTTAAGCATATTCTTCACCTAGGCTATTATTGGCCGACCCTTAACCATGACTGTTGTGACTATTTCAAATGCTGTGTGAAATGTCAGCAACACTCCAACCTTCATCATACACCCAGTCATGCCTTACAGGTCACTCATGACCTTTGGCCCTTCTCTCAATGGGGTTTGGATCTTGTTAGAGAAATCAATCCTCATTCTTCCCAACGCCATCAATGGATCATAACTGCTACCGAATACTACACAAAATAGGTGGAAGCCATACCACTCATCTCAACAAAATCCAAGAAAATATGTGAGTTCATTAACCATCACATCTTTTGTTTCTTTGGTTTCCCTCATCACCTCATCACTGACAATGGAAAACAATTCAAAACAAAACACACCGCAAAAACTTTATGATGCCTTCGGCATTCATCTTAGTTTCTCATCACCTTATTACCCACAAACCAATAGCCCAGCTGAATCCACTAACAAAACCCTCAACAAAATTCTCATGAAAGTGGTTGACGATACTGGGAAGGATTGGTATACACACATTCCTTTTTCCTATGGGCATACTGCACTAGTATTCACACTTCCACTGTGGCCACACCCTTTTCTCTGGTCTATGGTACCGAGGCTATTCTACCTCTCGAAGTCTAGATCCCCTCACTCTGCATTTCTCTCCATGACATGCTTACTAATGATGACTTTCGTTAGGACCGCTTAGCACAACTAGATTTATTAGACGAATGTCATCTTAATGCTCTAGATCACCTTCAAGTTTACCAACAACGTATCAAACGTGCTTATGACAAATGTGTTCATGAATGAACCTTCCAAGTTGGTGACCTTGTCTTGAAAGAAAATCAACACGTAACTAAAGTAAAAAAAAGTAAACGGGAAAATTCGCTCCTAATTGGCTTGGACCATACATCGTAACTCATACCTATGGATCGGGTGCCTATCGTTTGTCCTCACTTAAGGGTAAACTTGAACTTGAGCCCCTTAACGCATTGCATCTTTGACCATTCTATTGTTGACTTGTTGTCCTACCTCACCCTTTGTCTCTTTACAGGCTCGTCCCTTGAGTGCTATCCACTTCATACACCTCCCTAATGATTAAACAAGAATCATGTGAGTACCGTCACTTGTTATCTTCTCTTGAATATGTGTACCACGGCACTGCACATAGCATGATTCTCATGGATACTTTTTGTCTATCTTTGGATGAGATCCCATGGTCATTCCACTTTGCCTTTTGAACAAGAGTCCTATCTTCCACCTTGGTTTCTTCCATGATTTCAAAGACCTCCAATGGGACCACACTCCTTGAGACCTACTTCTAATAAAAGGGACGACTCCCTCGAAAAGGACATCTTCCTCTCAACCAAATTGCTGCTATAAATAGACTACTCCCTCAAAGGATAGCTATGTGAAGCTTTAAAAAAAAGAGAAAACCGAAGCTTCCCGCATCGATCAGCTTCATGAAGACCTCAAGGAGTACCATATTATTTATCCCATATAGACTTCCCGCATTGATCATTCTATCAAAACAACAAAAAAATTTAGTCATGGACTTGCCCATTCTGACCTCGGACCTCTTGCCCAAAAGACCTGTCACTCACAACATATACAATTAACTATCTTTCACCCACCTTACCATTTCCACTTTCATTTCCTAAATCACCTCAAGGGACATCTTGGAATTTCAATATTTGGTGATCCTGTGACTACTTTCACCATAGAACAGTTAATCATGAAATACCTTTCGGATCTTGTGTTCACCACCCCCTTGAGGTATGATCTACTCATTATGATCCTACCCAATCGGTTAAACTTTATTGCCCCCTCTTATCTTTTAACCATCTTTGTTTACATTTTGATTACCTTATACAAGACTTGGTCCTCGACACTTACCTTTGGGGTTATCCTCCCCTTTCACCATAATCTCCTTCACCTACAATATTTTACCTATCATCTACCCACACCTATTAAACCTAAACCCACTACATGCCCACAACCCTACCAATTCATTCTCATATTCTTCCCTAGCTCATGGGAGAACTACATTGGCCTAAGGTCCCTTTTTTACCGGGACTATGTAGGTAGCACTCCGAGGGCATGGGGCCCTTGGAGGTTAGCTCGGCCATTCTCTACCCTAAAAATTCCTCAACCATGCCTAACTCACCATTTACCCCACATCTCACTTAGTTCCCCTTTTCTAACAAAATTGGAAATTTAAGCCACATACATTACAAGTTGCTTACCATAGCATACATTTATTACACCTACCATCCCTCTATCATCACTATGCATCGATTATATAATATTTCACATATGACCCATAGTATCATTCATTGCAAACAAAAATGAATCATAAACCAACCTGACTCGATCCATGCCTAAACCCGCCCGACTCGATCCATGCCTATAACCTGACTCGATCCATGCCTAAACCGACCTAACTCAACCATGCCTATAACCTGACTCGATCCATGCCTAAACTGACCTGACTCCATCATGCCTAGGTCACCTAATTTCCATCCATATCAAAATAACACATCCATATCTCATTTAACACAAGCCATAAAACCGATATCTCATAAACACATTAACACATCACCAAATACCATGAATCTCATCATATAAATCAATAACTGTGTATCTCAAAATACATGCATGTCTCATCATGGCCATCATCTCAAACATGTCGGCACGCAGCCAATATACAATACAAAATGTCATTGGCACGCAGGCCGGTCTCATATATATACACAAAGAATGAATGAATCAATACAAAAAATCTTCGGCACGCAAGCCGATATATGCTCACAATATACAACAAAATCACTCGTACATCCTCACTATCTTGGCATACGACCGACATATATATATATATATAAAATAATCACTATTATACATCAAAATCAAGGTGGCCGCATATCAGACATCTCGCCAGATGTCCTTAATCTTTGTGTCCTCTGCACCCTTGGCCTCCTATGCCCTTGCTAGCACATCACCTCACTCTGGTCATTATGCACTGGTGCCCTTGCCTTGATCGGGCCTCAGAGCTCGTTGCCCTCTTGTGCTCTCCACACTATGTGTGCGGGATCTCATCCTCTCACTGGATGCATGTTGTGCCTTGTACTCTTCGTAAGAGAGGAAGTCTATCCTGGAATCCATGAGATGGTCCTAATAGTATCGCACCTCACCTAGGGCATCCTGTAGCCTGGATATAGGCACGGTATGTGGTGGTCCCATAGGTCTCGGCCCCTGTATCTGCCCTACACCAACCTGTGAACTAGGACCAGCTCCCTGCGCCTATGGTGGTGCCCCCTACCCCTATGCCTGTGGTGGTGCCCCTATCCTTGTGCCTGTATCTGGGCCTGTAAGACCCCAATTTGTGCCTGGGTTGTGGCCAAATGGCCCTGTAATCTTGCCACCTAAGCCTGTAGGGCTACCACCTGACCATCTTTGTCCCCATCTCCTCCACCCTCTCCCTCTGCCATCTGGGCCTGTAAACTGGCCACTGTACTCGTAGCTCCTCTACCTTTGCCTCTGACCCCTCCAGCTGTGTCTGCATTATACCTATCTGCGTGATCAGCGTTGCTACCTACCCCTATAGGGTGTCTCTCTACACTATCATGGTAGCTAAATCTGGCTGCCTTGGTCTCGGTGGTATGGCTCATAACTGAGCCGCCCACCACTTCCTGTACCTATATGTGCATCCGACGTCATCAATCCGCCAATCCACTGGCTGCTCCTCCTCTCCTATCAACATTGTAAGGCTGTGGTAGAGGGAGAGGCCTCTCCATGTCATCTCTCCGATATTGTGGGAAGGGCGGAGGAATATCTTGTACAAGCCTTGAACTATTGTCGGACCACTGTCGACCCGGGATCATCTCATCCTCCTCGGCACGGCGAGCTTTGAATCCACCTCTCTGGCCCGGGAGCTCACCTAGCTCCTCATGCATGTGCCACATCATATGTCGACCTATCTGACCTTTTCTCTCCTACAACTAGCACCCATCTCCTATATCCCAACTGCACACATCTCGGTGGGAATGCATTTTCTCGGGCATCCCTATAGGTCGAACACAGACTATGTGCTTGTAGGCCCAGTAGTGTAGTATAAATGTGCGCACAGTGCCGAACCTTTGAACCTATCTGTGCCCATACGCCCATAGTTCTCTATAAAGCTGCACCAAGAATGTTGGTGCCCAGGCAAACCATGTCTAGTGCACCATCATATCATGGAGCACCCCCATCAATGAGTAGGGAAAGCGTCCACCCTTTGCATCAGGCAATGCATAGCAGCACACTACCTCCATCAATAAAACTACTAGCCTCGTCTCATCCGGACGGGCTAGGTACATCTCACCATAGCTCAAACTAGCACTATGGAAGCTCAACTCCACTGTCCCTTGCCAAATACTATCCCGATCAGCTCCTATGAGACCTCAAAGGAGATAGAATACACCTGGGCCCCCAATATGGGTAACCTCAGAATCTGGAACACGTCCTCTAGGGTGATAGTCATCTCACCTGTCGGAAGGTGGAACGTGTTGGTTGCGGAGTCCCATTTATCGATGAGCATGACCATCAAACTAGGTTATCGAACAGCATGTCGGTAGTGTCAAATACCACTCAAGCCCACTGCCTCCACGTGTTGCAGCTCTAATGGGCTCACTAGGCCATGCAATGTCACCAATAGTGGTAGGACCTTGTCTCGCATGTGTAACTGTGATCGACCCTACATCCAATCCAAAGCACAACATTAATCTACCTTTACCATGACCATATTCATCACTTATCATTACCTACCACCCTATTTTACCTTACCCATCCCAACCACCTAACCTACATCATTTTTTGGACCCTTTTTCCTAAAATCCCGACCGGTGCGGTTCATCCTAACCAACTCCGGTCACCCTTAAACCGGCATCGGTCACCTATCTAGTGACCGATACCGATTCAACTTGACCGATGTCGGTCACATTGCGAAAAACTCCGCATGACTTCCCAAACCCCCCTTTTTGTAAACCCTCCCACCTATCCCTTTTACCCCACCTACACTGACCTACACTACCCCAAAACCCCTACCCACCCCACCTATCCAATTTCCTACCCCTCCCCCTCTTTTTTGCCCATTTTCCCCCATACCCGATTTAACTTTTTCCCGCCCACAAAATACACAAACCCACCCAAATCCAAAAATAAACAACTCTTACACCATCTACTCTATCTAATTAACATTAAAGAGTTAGGTGCTTACCCCACAGTTGCCTGCTTGCTGTCATCTCGATGGCATGTCGGCCATTGTCTTTAGTGGTCCGCCCGATCCCTCTCCCACCTCTGCCATCACCGAATATCTACCCACACACTCCAACCAATCGAATCCCTCGCTAAGATCTCATGGACTGCTACTAACCAACCCAACTACCGTCAACTCACCCTGCCAGCTCACTATCCCATAACCTCTGGATGCTTTTCTCACTTTTCTCTCTTTTTTGTCCTTTCTTCACTTTATAATTCACAAATGAAAAATAAACACGTGGCCTTTTTGTTTTTATACAAAACCTGACCTAACCGATGTCGGTTTCCCTAGACCGGCATCGGTCTCGTGCCCTACCTAACCATCACCGGTTTTCCTATACCAATGTTGGTTATCCATGACCGCCATCGGTCACCCTTACCTACACATTGCACCTATTTTCCATTTTACCCAACCCTTTACCTTGCTCCTTTACACCCTCCACCCTTTACCCAACCCATAACCTTACCCTTCCTGACCTCCTCATTTACTACCTCCATTTGTCCTCCTTTGGGAATCATTATTTTACCCCTACCTCAACCTTACCCATGTTGTGACCTAGATATTTGGACCTGGACCGTCGCTAGTGACCTTTGACCTCATGTGTTTGTTATACCTTGTGGCACTGTTACCTGTGTTGATTGACCTAATGACCTTACCTAGCCTATTGTGGTGACCGTTTATCCTGACCCTACCTTTGGTGTACCAAAACATACCTAAACGTTCCTGCACCTAACCTACATTGTGTTTCTTGACCTTATCCTATACCTTAGATACCAGATTCACTTCAACCTTGTTTGGATAAACCTATCGACCTTAGACAATGTAAAGTTTGCCTGCTCTTCAACCCGGCGTCTTTATAGTTTATATGTGTGTGTGTGTTTTGATAGCGCTACCTTTGACCCTAACCTATTACCTAGATCATCCGAGTAGAACTTTCACCCTTTTTTTCTTTTCCCATTTGCCTTTTCTTCACATTTACCTTTTATCAAACCACTCACCGCTTGAACTCATTGTTGCCTCGTCAATCCTTGGTTTGAGGGGGATCACCTTCACCCTCACATGGGGCAACCACATCTTATTTTTGTTAGCGTCGCTTCCCAATACAAGCTATGCAACAAAAAGGGGCAAAATGTAGACACTAAAATTAGGTCACACTCCCCTTTCGTCCCTCGACATATAGGCACCCTTTATTACATTTACCCAGCCATGACCCCCTTCACCCCACTAATATTAATTTAATTAATCTAATTAAATTAATGCATTATCCTCACTATATTTATTATTTAAATAATATCTACACATATAGTTCACTTAGACACCTCACCAAGCTAACTCAACCTAAGACCTATTCTTAGCAAGTTCCCATAACTAACTAAGACTTACCCAAACCCTAAAAATCAATGCCTACATTCCCTCTAACCACATTCCCGCATGCTCACAAGAAGTTTCGAGTCTAATCCACGGGATAACGACACGAGATCCAAGAAAATCAGGAGGATCTCCCTAAGTTTAGTAAACCTAGGAAATTCTACATTGACCAACGTCGGATACCCCTAATTGTCGCCGGTTAAGCCGGACCGCCGTCAATTGCCCCTTTTAACCCAAAACAACCTTATTCTCAAGGTTGGAACTTGGAACTTGAAAGTTGGAAGCAATAAAGTTGATGAGCAAGAACACATCTCAGAGAGATAACACATCTTCAAAGAGCCAATTCCAGTGAAAACTCACATCCAAGGAAGGAGATTGAGCATCTTCTCCTGCACAGCCATCCCAGCCACGATCTGACCTATCTAAGCAAATAGGAGTGTGCATGCGACCCATGCAGAATATTTTCTTCAGTTGGTAATCACTTGCAGCCTTCAAACCCATCGGTAGCACCTCCATTCTTCACACACAGACCTTGAGAACAAAATCTAAGTAAGTACAACATCATACTTTCCTGGTTGTTTCATTCCATCATTATTTTATCACCCATTGTTTATCTTGCTCCCTATTGACCTTATCCAACATTTTCACCTCCATAGACCCATTAAAACCTCGCAAAAGCGTACTCTCATCACCCAATACCTCATCCCGACCAACAAAATCCTTTGTGCAATCACAAAGGAGACCAAAACCCTGTTCTGTGACATTTCCAGATCTCACGATGGCAGTGTCGGTTATACCTAACCACCGCTCTCAGGTCACTCCTAACCGACACCGGTCTCTATGTTTTCCCACACACCCTAAACAGAGACATACCCACCTAATTTTACCTCACCCTCACTCACATGTGACCTACCCGAGACCTTTATCAGACCTATAAAGACCTAGAACCAATCATTTGACCTTTGGATTCTATTCTAGCTTAGCCTGTTAGATTAGATCTATTTTATTATTGTGTTTTAAGTGAGATACATAATCATTTTAAAATAACAATAGGATTTACTTTTTTACAACATTAATTTGTTTAAAACAGTGGACTAACAGCCATCTAGGAAGTATCATAATTTTCAAATCTAGCTCACGCTAGGTAGTTCACTGCCCATATTATTTAATTCCTTCTGGTGGTCTTGTTTTCATTACAGGTAGTTCCTCCTAGCCAAAAGGAAGCTCTCATAGTTAGCTATGGATTCAAAAGTCATACACGTGTAACAACCCATCAACCGACATTTGAACAGGTATTCCTCCTACGCCCGTTACCCTATCTATTTCTACAACAATTCAAAGAAACAATCTAAGAAAAAGGTGAAACATTCCCTTAGGTGTTTGGAATAGATCATCATACTCGATTATGATTTGATTGAGCTACTTTTGTTACTACATTGAGTGCATGTTCATGGAGGTCATGAACAATTTTGTTTGTAGGTTTTGGCACGATCATCAAGATGAAAAACGGTTTGGTTTTCTCCACTAACTTCTTACATTGTTTGCAACGATGAGGGAGACATATTTTGGGGGAATGACCTCGGGTAACCAACAATGTTGATTCCCAATGGTAATGGCGACCACCCTTCTAGGTCGTGACTCATAGATGTCATGTCTATCCCACAAAATGGCTGGCTAGGAGCGCATCACAAACATCTAATGGAGCAACATCACACATGACTTCATCATGGAAGGGCTTGATTGCATACGGAAGGAGGCATTGTTGTGTGACTTGGAGGTCTCTTCCTGGGTTTAACCACCCGATACTATATGGCTAGGGATGTGGCTTCACAGGGAGGTTCAGGCTCTTTACAACATCAATAGAAATTAAATTCTTCTGACTTCCACTATCAAGGATAAAATGCAGTGGCTTACCTTTTACCCAGACCTTAGAGTGGAAGATCCTTTCCTTCTCATCCATATTCGTGAATTTTGAGGTGGCAATGATCACATCTGGCTTAGCATCTATAATTTCATCCTCTTCATCCTTAACCTCGGGGTCTGTAACTGCTGGTGCAGAGAGTGTTGAAGAAGATGACTCGGTGAGTAAGGACTTAATGGCTCAACATTCTTCCTTGGAGTGGCGATTTGTTTTGTGGAGGTCGCACCACTTCCCTGTCTTCTCCTTCTGCATCTTATTTCCTTACGACTCCTTCTTTTCCAACCTTGGCCTCGAGTCTAGCCTTCTTTATCATTTTCCCCCTCGTGGGTTAGTTCTTGCGAGTCCTCCTTTTATGCTTTTGTTCAATCTTGACTTTGAAAACTTGTATGCCTCGCGAGGGTTCAAAATCGAAAGAATTCCATGTCCTCTCGGATTCTCCATTGTAGGCCATTGCGATATTTTAGAATCATGTGTTGTTATGTGTCTTGAATGCCCAATCTTACAGATGAGAGAATGAAATTTGTCATCAGTATAATCTTGAACCGACTGGTCCTTACCTTAACAGAGTTCTTTGCCTTGTATGTACAAATCATCATAGGCCCTAATAGGGTAATATTCTTCCTTTATGGCATCCACAAAATCATTCCATGTGGGTTCCTTTGCGATTCCTAGCTCATCCCTTTCGAGCCCATTCTTATACACACCCCACCAATTTTTAACAAAGAAGAGACGATTTCAATAGAGAAATTGTTATATTTTCCTTATTAGTAAATTGATTGACATAAAAATATGAGGTCAATTGGTCCAACCAGTTCTCTCTTGCATCGAATTGATCTTACCCTCAAAAATAGGAATGTCAAAATTTACTTACACCTTGAATGGAGTCGAGGCACCAAAGGACTAATTTACGAGATGAGGAGGCATGATTTCCTACTTGTAGTTGTTCAGAATCTGGGTGAATTATTGTAGCATTTGATCCTTTTGCTCCCTAAGAGCTTCATTCACCATATTTTTGAGAGGATCATCCGTTTTGGTGTTTTCCACCATTGGAGGTCACCTACAACGAACATGCAAGTATTCTAAAGGATTGTGTGTGGACCACTCAAGCTTTTTATAGTTTGACCTCGTTCGGGATCATACACTCTAAAGATAACTTAGCTCTGATACCACTGATCCAAAACCGAGGGGTTTCAGACTTAAGGAATAGATTAACAATTGTGCCAGATGAATTGAAAACCAACTATCGCTGAAAAGAGATGTAAATTACTCAAAGACTTCAAATACATCAGTTATCTTTGCCAGAGATGTTTATCCCTTTTCGGTTACATATGCATTTATAATAATTTTAGAAATACGAAAGGGCACCTAGAGGAATGTGGAAGGTCACCGGTCTCGAGGGAGATGAGGTATTTCATCTTCCAAGACTTACATGTGCACTAATTTTGTGAAACATACTATTTTTAGAATTTAATATTTTTAGACAACACTACAAAAATCACAATTTGGGCCCCTTAAACATGGATTTCGGGGTCAAATGTCACTTTGAAAAATTTCAGCACCTTTTTATCACATTCTATGAATTCCAAGCTTTCATTGCCTTTAAACGAAGTCGATTGGAGCTACGGTGCAAAATTTATAGTCTCTCTGGAAGTTGCGCCACTATAATTACTACTTGGATCATATGCATCCATGATGGCACGAAGCGCCGCGATATCCGAAGTGGTGTATCCACGTCACCATCATCACGCCCGTAGGTAGTGGTCACCTCGGGAATATCCTGTACCAATATGAATTGTCTCCGACACAACCAAATCTAACAATCTCCCACTCCCCCGATCCTCTAACCTACACCCATATATCCTATTGGGTGGTTATGAGCTCACCCTCCTCGCCCTACCACACTTTGAAAATATAATATAGGGCCTCCATCTAACATCACCACCTTACTGATCCCATGAGAATTTTTGATAATGCTCCTTGCCTCTTACCAAACTGCCTCACCCCTACTTGATCTCCATAGCAAAAATCTAGTTGTCTCATCCAAAATCACCATGCCACCCCTTGGTAAACCCCTCGATTGAGCCTCTGCCGATGTTATCGTAAGCCCAACACTATAGTAAGAATCCCACATCGAAACCAAATCTCATCCTTACCCTCCATGACCACAACTCTCTATAATTTTGTGCGAGTAATAGAGGGCCCATGCAAAAACGGTCCTATGATCCATCATGTCTCTAACACCCTTGTCAACCTCCATGAAAACTCCTCTAGCAAATTTAGGCAATGCATAACAACTAATACCAATCATCATCAGGGTCATGAGTGCTTGACCCTCTGTCTTAGGCCTATACAGTGCCCCATATGAAAATCCACCTGAAGAAAACTCCACCTCATTTGCCTCATCACCATATAACCTCCTCATCACCTAAGGCCTCTCTGTCTCATCAATCAAATATACTTGCCCCACAGAACGAAGCCCTATCACTCCAAGAATTCATACCACTTCATTTTGTGCAACCATGCATCTTTAAGACCCGTGTCACCTCATCGGACATTCAACTAGACATCATCAAGATTTCAACAAGGTCATGTAAGCATATCATTCCATTTTCACATCAATAGTAAGCTTGTATCCATTTATTTTTATGTTTTGTTTATGCATCAAAAGTAAGGCCAAATCAAGCATCTTAGTCTCTGTTTTCCATCAATTTAAGAATTTTGTCAAAATACTAACGTTTTCACATGAATCACCCATGATTCCCTCAATAGCTAGTGATTACCCCAAATCGCTGCGATTTCAGTGAATCACCTACGATTATTGTCAATCTAGTTACTTTTTACTACTAGTTACATTTTATCATCTATTATTTATCAATCTGGACTTAATCTATATATTTTCGAGATGTCTCCCTATAGATAATTGTTTGAGGTCAATCCCATCCAATCACAAGCATTTACGATCTTCGACCATCTGTGATCGTTCACGTGGGAACAGATTCGACATCCTCCACAAGATCACTTTGTGTGTCATCATATTTGCTCGACCTTCGAGGATATTAAAGAACACTTTGAGATCCTTAACGAGATACAAGAAGCAATTGAGGAGTCTTGAGTACGAATACTTTGAGGACTTTGAACTCGCCTGACCCTAGCTGGGCCACCTATGAAGCAGAACAAGATATTCCTATCCATCTTGAGTTTTAGATTTCTTTTATGTTATCATTTGTATTTTCTCTATCAAAAGCCACTAAATTGTATCAACGAGTTGGAAGTCCCTTTGGATTCCTGGGATTGGCCTTTATCGAGCAACTCATTATCCTATCTATTTAACATCTTTCGTTTAGCTTTCTTTGTTTGTAGGTCTCTTCACTTGACAAAATGAGGAGCACTTTTTCATTGCCCACATTTTATCATCCCGACATTACGAATGTCGGTGCAGGTATCAATAAACCCTATTATTTTTGAGTTTTAGGTACTTTCAAAGATCGATAGTACTAATCAAAAACTACCTAATACAATAACCTTAGACATTAACTAATAAGAAACCTCCAAAATCTAAATAGTATATGAGATATTTCATCCAAATGTGTGTGTCACACACACACGTATACACATACATACATACATATGTATATGTGTGTGTGTGTGTGTGTATTTGAAATATATCTATTTAGAAAATGTTAAAAGATGTGAATTTCAAGGCGCTACCATGATGCGTAATAACTCTATTACCTTCTTTGTATTTTTTTACCAATTTGTGATGTGTGGCCTCAATTTAGTTGGACCATTGTGTTAAGATCAAAAATTAATTTATAAAAAAGGGCTCCAAACTCCACTAGATGACCAACCATTAATTATTATCAACTCAAAGACATTATGGTCCACCACCCACCCACCTCTACTATTTTAGGACACCTTTAGATATAATTATTCATAGAAGTAATTTTGGCATGATTTAAATGTAAATAAGTAAAATAAATATAAAGCTTAACAAATTTTGAAATGGTAGTGTAATAATCAAGTTGATAGCTCTATACATAAACAATGTTAGGTTTAAATCATAATCATGCTCAAGAAACCTACAATAAAAAATATTGGTTCAAATTTATGTAAATATAACATGTGTCATGTGAATGACTAGTTCAATATTTGAAAGTGCATATTTGAAATATGACTTCAATTATACACAAGCGCACATGCACATGCACACGCACGCACACACACACGAGCGCGCATGCATGCGCACGCGCGATGTATTGATATGCCTACATATATATTAAAAGACATTAAAATAAATGAAGCTTTACCTTTTTCAATTTTTGTTAATATTGTATTAAAAATAATGTTTTACAAATTTCCAAAGACAATATTAAAAATAATAGTTATTGAGAAATTGTTTTGACCC
The DNA here is from genome assembly GCA_018340775.1 of Taxus wallichiana var. yunnanensis. Classification (NCBI taxonomy): domain Eukaryota; kingdom Viridiplantae; phylum Streptophyta; class Pinopsida; order Cupressales; family Taxaceae; genus Taxus; species Taxus wallichiana. The sequence goes on along the minus strand of CM031236.1, from coordinate 26,922,043 downwards.
GAGTGGCCATAAAATTTATTTCTTTATCAAGTAATGAAATTGTTTTGTGGATATTAATATTGTGTAAAAGGTCATACTATATTGTTAAAACAAAAAGAAAAACTAAAGAAAATTATGCAAGAAAGAGGAGTAGATTATCATAATATAGAGAAAAACTAAAGAAATTTATAAAGGAAAGTGGGGTATATTATAATTGAAGGGCAATGAAGAATGAAAGAAATAAAAGTGGCACAACTATAAGTGGGATCCACCCAAAATATTAATATTTATTGGATATAACTATTTATTATAATTGTATGATAATTTATTTGTTTATGAAGAAAAATTCTAAATACAATTCCATATATTTATGTGATATGTTATGTGAAAAGTAGATTTGATTACCATGACATCATCTTTTCTTGATTTAAGTGAAAGGAGTAATAAAAATAAATTTCTTAAATGAATGAAACAACTAGATAATTGCAATTTTAAACATATAAAAATAATATAAAATAACAATGGGTTTAAAAATATAACTATAATAACTAATTAAACATAATGAATATAACCTTCACATGAACTAATAAGGAAACGCCCACAAGCTAAATAATATATTAAGGATGAATCAATAAACAATTAATTCCCATTAATAAATCAAAAATTACACATGAAAACCTTCAATTACTTTACACAAAACCTGAGTAAAAAGAAGGGGACACAAACACGTAAAGCATAGAGCCGGCAAAGGAGGGACACGTGTCGAGAGACCATCCCACTTTCAACTTTGTTAAAGCGACTATTTTCCCATTAAAATATTACAAACATGGTGCAACTCTCATTAAATAAAATATTGCACGACGGTGTCTCGTACATTACAGAATCAATAATAAAATCGAGCGGCGCTGCTTCCAATTTCTGAAAACCACTGCAATTGTTTGAATAAAACATGAGACGTGGGAACTGAGCACCGCCTTGAATCCAAAGCCTTTAAATAATTAAAAATATATATGGAATGTGGTCAGCCTTTTAGTTAAATCAATTTGGGGCAGCCTATTTAAAACATTCAAACGTAATGTGGGCACACGATTTTTAAATAAATATATATATATATTTATTGATACTCTGATTTACAGATTAAGTGTATCTGATTTAACGTAGCAATTTTTTGATTGGTAAACGCTTTTAACCGGAGCTATGAACCGGTGGGGAGAGGGACCCCAACCCTACAACAAGAAGAAGAGGAGAGAAGAGGGAAGACGGGTGGAGAGAAGGAGGTAGAAGAAAACGGAAACGAGGGGAAGGGGAAGAAGAGGATTCAAAGACAAAGGTAACAAACACGCCACGAAAAGGGCGAGGGCTACAACCAGTTAACCAGAAGAAGGGCCAGCGCGAGAAGAGGCCGCATGCAACAAGAAATTGAAGGCTGGCAAAGCACGATCCTTAAGTGCGTTCAACTGATCCACTGCGGAGTGAAGAGGATAGAGGGCCGCTTCAATATCGACCACCGGAAGAAAGCGCTGGTCCAAAGATGGATGAAAGTTTTGAGCGAAAGTGACCAAATCTCTGTATTGCCCACTGAGCCAACGGATGTCCCGACCAGAACCGATGGCCAGCTCGTCGACTTCCTCCACCCACAATAGTGGATCCGGAAGTGAGAAATCTACGAGTTGTTCTTGTAGGCCGACGCAGTGAACTGCATAGATTTGGTCCAAAGCGACCCGTTCGACATCCGCCGTGTTAGAGTGAAGCGGCGAGTGAAGAAAGAAAGAGAGAGCGAGCGGAAGCTATGTCGGAATCAATCAGGGCGATTAGCAGCATAGTAACGGTAGGAATCTCCGAGGATAGCTTCGATGGCTTCGGCCTCTTCAGACGTAGAAAATTTGAAGATCATTGCAGACGGCGCTGTCGATGGCGAGACGTCGGCCGATTCAGCGAGCCCCCCTTGAAGAAGGCCACAAAAGGGAAGCCAACGAAGGGCATAGCGTCAAGAAGATACCGAACAAGAGCGAACAAGAGCCGAAAGAATAAAGCCTGGAAAGCGGCAATAAAGGAACATGAAGCGTGTGAGAGAAGAGATGAAGCGACCCGGGAGGAAAGAGCAGACAAGGGGCGCGCGGACGTGACTGAAGAGGCCAGAACCTCGTGTAGGAGTGCATCGGTAGAAAGGAAGAACGCCGCCGAAAGAAGGGGGAGAAGACAACACGCACGAGGGAACTGCCAAACGCTATGGAGTCACTGACAGGTTACCCAGAGGTACCCTCTCGATCTTGGGAGAGAAGAAGGAAAAACCTTGCCAAACATGAGCATCACTGGAGGAAATGCAAGCGGAAGGATTGTCGATAGCGAAGTTAGCCAAGAAGTCCGCTGCCCGATTGGCTTCCCGTAATTATGGGAAATATTCCAGGAATGGAATTTACCTAGCCAATGTAGTATAGGAGGGATGAGGAGGTTCATCTTCCACGACGGGAGGCTCCTCTGGAAACAACGAAGATAAGGATTTGGGAATCCCCTTGATACATAAATTTGAACAACCAAGATGTGCTGCCATCTTAACCCCTTCGAGAAGAGCCTGGGCTTCTGCGGTATTACAAGTGCCCTCTTTGAGAGGGAAGGATCCAACATAGATGAGGTGTCCTCGATCATCTCGAGAATGCAGCCAGCTCCAGATAAACCCGGATTGCCTCTGGAAGCTCCGTCGAAGTTTAATTTCCAGTGCCCCTTTGGAGGAGGACGCCACCTGGTTTTCTTCCTTAGAATCATCTTTTCAATTTGAGAGAGCCCTTTACGAACAATTGATCCAGGTTTAGGAAGTTTAATAAGCGGCCAATGTGGAGAATCGAGAAATCCTTGGAGGAGGAGGAAAGGAGGGACACTTCACACTAACACATTCTGAAATGGCCACCTCGAGCTTAGAAAGGAAGGTAGGAAGCTCAACCGCTTGCTCCCTAAAGAGACGGAGGTTTCGTTCCCACCAGATATGCCAGAGCAAAAAATAAGGGCTGACATGCCAGATAGAGCTGAATAGGCAATTGGTGAAAAAGGACGGCCAGGAAGAAAGATTAGCAACAATCTTTTACATGGGGGACCAGGAGAGATTTAACTTGTTAAGAAGCCATTCCCAGCAATTGGAAGCGAATGGGCAGAACAGGAAGAGGTGATCCAAGTCTTCCTCCGCTGCACCGCACATTAGACATTTAGAGGGGCCATGAAAACCCCACGCACGCCTTTTAGCATGTGTGAGTACCTTTCTGTTTAAAACTAACCAGCCGAAGAAAGCTACTTTCGGGGTGATGTTGGGATGCCAACAACCGAAAGAACTCGGAGAACCAGTTCCTGCTTGAGAGACAAGAATGTTATAACCGGCTTTAACTGTATATGAACCGGTTGAGTCGCCAACCCATAATAAGCTGTCATCTCTATCGAGAAACGTGGCATGTCTATCCTGTATAGAATTCAAGAGGAAGGCGGATTCTTGGCAGGCGCCCCATTAATGTAATATCTTTCCAAAGCCAAGAAGGCGAACCATCAGGGTGTTGGCAACCATAGTTTGAGACAAGAGAACCCCAGTGCAGTTTGGAAGAATTCATAACACCATTGAGAGTAGGCAGCAGATTGAGGGGGGGAAACCATTCCAGCTTTCATCCCAAAATGACACTAGCCGACCATTGTTTATCCTCCATGAAACCTTCTCAGCGATGAGTGTTTTGGAATTACACAGGAAGTTCCAAATGTGAGAGCCTTTCGGTAACTCGGAGCTAGAGAGAATATGCTCATGCCGGTGCCCATCGAGATATTTGTGAGAGAGGACCTGGAAGGCGAGTCTGCTTCCTTCAGAAATGAAGTTCCACACCAGTTTAGCACCGAGGGCCATATTTTGAATGGCGAGATCCAAGATACCCATACCACCCAACTTCTTAGGAAGCTTGACCAGATCCCAGTTAGCAAGATGGAATTTGCGATCGGTGCTGAGTCCTTGCCATAAAAAGGTGCGAGCCACTTTTTGAATTTTGAGCAGGACAGATTTCGGAATCTGTAAAATGGAAAGCATGTATATTGGAATTGACAGAAGCACCGAGTTGATGAGAAGAACACGACCTGCAAGAGAAAGCCATTTGCCTTTCCAAGAGAGAAGTTTGGAAGAAATGGAATTCAGAAGCCCGTTCCAAAGGTGAGTCTTTCCCTTACCATGAAAGAGTGGAATTCCAAGATATGTATGGGGAGATTGCCCAAAGAGAAGCCGAGAATCTCTTTAATTCTGCCTTGAAGCCGGGGAGCCACATTGAAGAAGAAAATAACAGATTTATGAAAGTTTAAAACTTGACCCGCGACTAGAGAATAAGAATCCAAAATGGAGGAGAGGCACCTGGCTTCTGGGACAGTCCCTTGACCGAAGAGAAAGGTGTCGTCCGCGAATTGCTGATGGGAAAGAGGAGGGAGGTTGGAGGTGATGTGGAGACCTTTCAGAGAACCCTCATGAATAGCTGACTTAATGCTGCGACTGAGAGCTTCCGCAACCAGGGTGAAGAGGAAGGAGGAGAGCGGGTCTCCCTGACGAATGCCTCTACTACTCTGAAAAAAGCCTTCCGCGGAGCCATTCACAAGAACAGAAAAATGAGGGGAAGCAATGCAATTAAAAATCCATTTACAGAAGTGAGCACCAAAACCCATTGCTTGCAAAGATTTGAGGAGGAACCTCCAATTGACACGATCGTAGGCCTTGCTGAAGTCAAGTTTTAACAACATTCCAGCTCTAGAAGAGTTTTGAAGTGAGTGAATTAGTTCGTGGGAGATAATGATACCCTCGGTAATAGACCTGCCCGGAATGAACCCACTCTTGTTCCCGAGCAACCAATTTATGCAACAAGGGGCAAAGCCTATTGGCAATAGCTTTAGAGATGATTTTATACGTGGTATTACACAAAGATATTGGCCTGAAATCATCCAACTTCTCTGCCGGGGATTTTTTAGGGAACAAGCATATGAAAGTATGGTTAAGATTACCAAGAATCTTCCCCGAAATCCTGGATTCCTCGACCGCGTGCCAAACTGAGGGACCGACAATATCCCAAAGTCCTGGAAGAAGGAGGCAGGGAAACCATCAGGGCCGGGGCTTTATCCCGTTTCATAGAAAAAATAGTTTTCCGAACCTCCTCCAAAGAGAAGGGCGAGAGAAGCATTTCATTATCAGCATCCGTAATAGAAGAAGGAATCTGAGAGAGGAATTGAGTCTGCGCTCCAATGGGGGAGGCCGTATCATTCAGAAGCTTACAAAAGAAATCCACCGCTTCATTTTGATCTGAGCTTGTGAAGAGGCGACGGTGGAATCTTCGAGCTTAAGAGTAGAGATGTAGTTGAAGTTTCTTCTAGCTTTGACAGAAGCGAAAAAAAAAAAATTTTGGTATTCTTATCCCCATCCAACAACCAGGCTTCTCTGGATTTTTGACGCCAAAAAGTTTCCTCTTTCAGAAGGAGATCCCCCAGATCTTTAAGGAGAGATTTTTCTTTCTGGAAATCCTCCTGTGTCATCCCATGCTCCAGAATGGTCTCATTAAGGGAGCGAAGATCCTTCTCTACTCTGAGCTTTTCTTGAAAAATGTTTTTAAACTTCGAGTGATTCCAGCATTGTAAATTATCTTTTAACAGTGACAACTTTTTAGAGAGTTGAAACATCTTGGTCCCTTTGACAGCAAAAGAGTCCCACCAGACCTTGACTGCGACTTCAGTGTGGGGTCCTGAAGCCACATGTTCTCAAATTTGAAAGGGAGCAGCGGAGGGGAGGTCAAAATGAAGAACCACGGAGATAGGAAAATGGTCTGAACCGGATAGAGGGAGAACCGAGCTTTTAAGAAGGAAGTTATTATGCAACCAATGCTCGGAAACCAGGAAACGATCAAGACGCACTGCGAGGGAGCTGAACCCGGATCTCCTATTGTTCCAAGTAAACCAGCCCTTACAGGGCTCTAGATCAATCAAATGAGCAGAGGAAACGAAAGAAGAAAAATCCACCTGTGAGCGAGGTTGCCAAAGAAGACCTCCACTCTTATCACGATCAGAAAGGGTAGCATTGAAGTCACCAGCGACGATGATTTTAGCGGCATCGGAAGACAAAAGCTGACTGAGACTACTCCAGAGAGCTCTTTTCCTAATAGGAGAAGAGGGACCATAAATATTACAAAGGAAAAAGAAATCCTCAGAGTGTTTAATCGAAACTTTACACCAAATGAAATTAGGGTCGATTACAAGGGTTGCAATCATGCAACTGCTTGACTTCCATAGAATGCCCAGACCACCCGAGGCCCCAACAGAGTTAGAGAAGCTGCCTTCCCAGCCTCTCCATTTTCTGAACCAACTGCTTTTGCAACCAGCTTCCGACATTTTAGTTTCCTGAATCAAACATATATCCACAGCCTCATCCGAGGCGTAGCGCCTTAACAGACGCTGTTTGTTAGGGGCATTAAGGCCCCTAACATTCCAAGAAAAGAGGATCATGTTTGCTTCAGAGAGGACTCGCCTCTCCTACTCGACGACGGGAAGAAAGAACGGAGTTGAAGTTGCTTCCCGTGTGCAACTTCGTTGAGAGAAAGCTTACTTTTGTTGGGACGACCAAGAATGCTTTTTGGTCCGAAATCCACGTTGAGCAAGGTGGAGTGGGAAGAAGCGGACCCAGCGACTGATTGATCGGGGAATGAAACTCTGCTGTTTCTTCATGGTCTTGATAGGGTCGCCATCTTTTGACTGGAGCAGATCCTCTTTTTCCATAATCCATTTCTCAAGGGAGGATGAGCTACCTCCCATACCTATGGAAATGCCCTCGTGGAACAGGGATAGAATCCTAGAAGAGTCTTTTACAACAGTGCCGTTTCTTTAACGAGGGAGAAAGTGTCAGGATCCAAAGCAAGAGGTTCGGGGCGAAGGGGAGAGGTGGGACGAGGGCAAAGATGCGGACGGAGGAAGAGCGCGGGGGGAGGAAGGTGGGCAGGGAACAGGGGGAATGTGGGGAACTTTCCGCCATTGCTTAGCACAAGAGGGGGGGCTTTTACAAAATTTACGAGTATGACCAGGCTTCATGCATTTGAAACAGAGATTTGATAAACCTTCGTAAGCAACTTTCTGCTTCCATAAACCCGAAGGGGAGTTGATATGAATGACTTCCTTTAGCTTAAGAGTGGGATTGACAGAAATGCAAATTCTGGCAAAGGAAGAGAGAGTACCATTCAAGGTAACGGGATCGATGCGAATAACACGACCCAGGCTAGAGCAGATTTTAGTGAGAATGGGGGCAGACCAAAATTCACTGGGCAGGGAGTAGAGTCTGATCCACACTTGGTGTCCATCCGCGTCCGCTTTGTTGCAGTCAAAGAGAGGTTCCCAATCACGGATCACAAGACCAGAGTCGGAGAGGAGAAATTTTTTCCTTTCCATAGTGTCGTTTTTCTGAGCAGCGCTACGGAAGAGCACAAGGAAAAAACCTTTTTCCAGGGAGCGAATACTCAAGCCGCTGCCCCACTGAGTTTCGCACCAATTTCTAATGCCAGAAAACGAGAGTCTTCTCCCAATAAACTTAGCGAAAATAGCCCTCGAGTAGAAACACTTGGTGTGTGCTCGGAACCAAGGGGACCCAATCTTTTTTTCAAAGCTTCCGACAAGCCCTGGCCCGCCAGATGCGCCATTGCAGCACCCCAAGAAGGGGCGAGGCCAGAGGACCGTTGTCGGAACGTGAATTCAAAAAAATATGACCGTTCTGGATCGCCCCATCACCGCCTTCGAATCCATCTATTATACAATCTTTTTTCGATTCTCAATCATATTTTATTTCTTAAATTTTCCTAAATTACTTGAGACACCAAGGTAGTACTGTTTTTCTTAGGCTGTATTTTATTGAATTCTCTAAAAATTTCACATATATTGTTTTCCAGTCTCTGAGTAGCCGTCTTTTATTTTTTTAAATGGCGTGCCTGTCCCCGTCTACTCGTATTGGTACCGGTACCTGTCTCTTGGTAACTATGCCTTCAGGTATTAGTAAACAAAGTACAAGAAGACCGCAATGGTGTTTCGCCTGTCATTACTGCTCAACTCCACTGGAGAACTAAATGGTATTCTGGTTCTTGAGTGTATGGAGAAAGGTTGTTTCATTTGGAGGCAAAGTATGTCAAAGGAAAATCAAGCATAATGCATTCTAATTTCTAGATAGACAATTAAAAAGGGTATTAAAGTATATTTATATTATATAAATCATGTAACATATGTTGAGAGATATAGTTTTCGAGGTGTTTATTCCATTTATGTCACACATCTAAAATAGGTACTTCGAGAACGATACTTTATTTAGATTTATATAATATAAGTATATTAGTAGCATCCACCGAAGGTGTATTACACATAATATGATATTAAAAATAAAGTCACGAAAAGAAGGTGGACATTTAGTTCGTGCATGAATGACCTCGATGAGAACCTCTCAAGTTGGTGACTTAAGATTCATATTATTAATAATATAGATCCCCAATCACAGTTCATTGATGAAACCAACTATTCTTTATTTTTAAATAATAATTTCAAAAGTCATGGAATAAATATTGGTACCAATTAAATATTGGACTTGAAAATATAGATTTAAAGCAATACCTAATTCACAATGCGGATTTAATTTTGTATTTGAAGATGTAAATTAAGTATATGCATTGTTATTTTATGTGGGCAGTTTATTTTAAAATGGATTAAATTATGGATTTGAAGATTTGAGGTAATATTAGAAAAGTAGTTTGGTGGGAGGAGGATTCATAAACAATTTTTTTAGTTGGTAATGTTGAATAATTTTAGTAATATATATTTTTAGAGTGTTTGTAATTTTTGTAATTTTTAAGAGATATAAATATGAATAACTGATGATTTTAAAATCCTAATTGCTAAAAACACCATTTGAAATCATAAATAATATAATATGGTTTGATTTTTTGGGTAAGGATTTACATTTACAATAAACAGATTTGAGTAAGTTAAATAATTTTAAAAACAGTAAAGGTTCAGCATATTTAAATTCAGGTAATAAAACATAACAAAACTTACATTTAAAAAGAGAAACAATATGGAATGGGTTGTGGTCTTATGATGATGGCCGCTATTAAAAAGGGATGAGGTCAGTGTTCTGGACGATTTTAGCGGAATGGAAACTCCTCAGACCTGACATTTAAGCTAAAGAAAACCAGATTAATTTCAGGCCTTCAACAACAACATAAAAGAAAAAGAAACAATTATTATCTACTCCTATTAAGATGTTGACAGGGTTCAATAATATAAATTCCATAATCTCTGTGCTGGAATATGTCATAGCTTAGTTGAGCCCCAGTTGGAGTACCAGAGCAGAATTTAAATTAATTTCTATGCCTGAGAACCCATCTAAGCAACGCAGATTCGCTGGTCTTGCTTCAATTTGTTTCCGTTCTTAATTATATATAATAATATCGGCCACGTGTCTTAATAATTCTGCTGAGCTGGAGTCCCTTAACTTCTAGAAGGTGTGATCCACGTGTCTGCAGGCGGCGACAAGTTTTAAGTTGTCCCGCCATTTTAGCGGTCCGATCCACGAGAACCGTCGCGCCACTGCTGACATGTCACGAGAGAGAAAACGTGTGCCACACCCTAAACCGGCGGTTTTGTTTCTAGTTTCTCCACGGTGGTTTTGGCAGGTTATGATGAACGTGAAAAGTCTTACCTGGCATTTGTTTGGGGTATATAAAAGTCGCTTGTCACGAGCCGAAAAAGACACGTTTGACGTTGGGGATTTTGTGAGTGGGCCCCGCATCTCATTGTTAGCATTTAACGAGGCGCTTATGTAAGGAACTCACAAGTCCACACTCCACACGGGTTTTTATTTGTTTTGTTTGGTTTTTACACCAGGAGTTACCCATCTTTGTTGTCGTTACCTCGAGGGAATTATGGTACGGGAATGGACTTTGGGTACCCAAGATCACTATAATGGTACTTGAATGAGTAGTATAATGGAATCCAAAGAAAGGACTCTCATGAGTTTGGATTGAATTTGTTATCCAAGGTAAAGCGAGCTTAATTTTACATCAAATTATTAGGGGATTGTTTGTCTATTTTTATTTTTAACAAAAATTATAGATTATAGTGTCAAATATTAGGTGTACGTTTTTATTAGAGATTATTTAATTAGGTGTACGTTTTTATTTTTGTCAGATTTGAATTTGTGGTTTCTATTATAGGATATATGTCCTTTCTCCATCAATTTCATTTAAGTTATACTTTGCGTTCAACATTTGGCACTCAGTAATCTATAATTTTTGTTAATAGAACAAGGGTCATAACATACTCGATTGATTTCATGAGATTGAGGATTTTATTAAAGGGAGAGCAATCATTGGAGCGAAAACAAACCACTTGATGTTTACGAAACTCCACAATAAAGGGTTCAACAAATGTGAGAGAACCCTAATTTTGTTGGAGTAATAATAAATCACTTGCTCTTTAGACAATTCCACTACAAAGGGCTTAACTAATGGGAGAGGACACTAATTATAGTGTTTATATTTATTTTGTTGGAGTAACAACAAACTACCTAATCTTTAGGCAATTCCATAGTGAAGGGTTCGACCAATAAGAGAGAACCTTAATTACAATGTTTATATTGATTTTATAATCGGGCTTTAACATTTGACCTAATATTCTATTGTTTATATTTTCTAAGAGTAATCGGGGACTACATCAAGCCCCATCTAAAATGCGACACAATACTAAGGATGGAAGTTAAGCAACATCTATTTGTGCCCATAATTTAACTACCTTTTTATATGGCCCCATCAACATGGTGTATATCGTACAAGCCACCTTATCATAAAGTGGGGTTTGAACTTAGGTCTCTCACTTAGAAAAACATCCAAATGCAACGGCATCGTTACCTAATGGACCCTATATTTTATAATGTTATTATAGAGTTTACATTCATTTTGAAATTAAGGATTTATTAATACAGTTGAGGATAACAACCAAGCTAATGGATACCTTGTTAATGCAACATAAACCCCAACTCACTCCAAATACATAAATAGTTTAACAAAGAGTACATGTATCACCATAATACATTCCTACATAACCTTTCAAAGCTTAGGAATGCATAATAACAATCTCAACATTCATCTTAGTATTTATAAGCAACTAAACAAAAATGGAATGTGCCATAGGTATCTCTACAAATAACCAGCTTCATATCGTTTCTTAAGCATTGTTGACTTACAATATGAGTTAAAACCCATTACAAAATATGTTCTTAGGCTTCTTGGAGGTTGCAGATCGGATTTCATGCACATCACGGTGCACGATTCTATTTTTTTATTTTATAGAGAGCTTTATCTCTTCATACCACCTTAACATGAAGCCAATCTTTCACATCCTCTTTAATATCCTAAACTATTTCCTTAAATATATATCTCCCTTATATTCTAGAGTTGTCTATTTGTGTGAGTGTATTTAATTACCCATACACTATTGTATGGTTTTAAGATGCACTTGTAATATTCATTATAATATAATTCATGGATAATACACTAATTGGTGGACACTTATCCACATACTATTTGTAAAGAAGAGTATTGATCAAGTGATTGACTTGATTGACATTTGCTATTAATATTATAGTCTTATCTTAAGTAGACTTGTTCTACTAGTTAACTACTTTTAATGAGATGTGTTTTATTAGTTAACTAACTCTTAAGAAGAATAATTATTTTAGATAACTCCTCTCCATTGTCAAAACAAGAACCCTATCCTTTTCCTTAATTATATTTAGAACATAGGGAGCTAGTGGATGAGGTATCACTATGGAAGAAAATTGTTGTTATGCTAGAAAATTTAAGTAAAAAAACAATCTAAAATGGTAGTCATGTTACATGTGATATAAATGTGTGTAATATTTTTAATTTAATATTTCAATGATTTATACTATTGCATTTATGTGGGTGTATATCTTATGGTCTTTACAACTTTTTAGGGAATGATCAATAACTTTAAGATGGTATCGAGAAATAAAAGCTTCACCTTATGCAATGTGTAGGTATAAAGATCAAACATGAAGTTTTTTTATCTTTTTTACATATTCATATTTGTTGTAATTTTATTTTTCTACAAGTATTAATCCCAAATTTAGTGGTTTACTACTAAACAAATAGTCTTATGCTCGACCTCATTCTTTTTGGGATTTTGGTTGATCAAAAATGGTGAACATAGTGGATAACTAAGGGTTGAAGCCAATTATTTCATAAAATCTCTTGGGTTAGAAATGTTTTCTAAGCATTTGTAAAACTAATGGAAGCTATCATGTTGGGCCAAATGGTTATCATTTCTTTTTGATTCTATGGTACGAGGAGTTATACCCCAATACTTAAGCCATCATTCAACATTGTATATATATATATTCCACTTTCACCACCTCATGGTATATAGGAAACACCTAGGATTTTTGATATTCGACCAATAGAAAGCCTCTTGACCATTTGATTCTATGGTCCACTAATAAGCCATTAGCCCTAGGATGTTACTCTCTACATACCTTAGAGATAGGATAGTGTGACTACAATTACAAAAAAACCCTTTGTAGTTAGTGGCTTGAAACATTAGTTTGACCCATTATTTATGAACATGATAAGTTTATTAGAGAGCCTACAAATCAAACACTCCCTAACCTAGGAATTTCAGACAAGTATTGGTTATACTTTATAGTTCTACACATTATTGTCATATCCCTATTTAAATTTGGAATCATTGTTATAGTTTTTGTTTATAAACCTTCTTTGGATATAATACACATTTCCTTGTTGCAAATTCAATTTAGAAATATTATTTAGATGTAGTAAATAATTTCTATTTTAGTTTCAGATTTAGAACCATATTTAGTTATATTACAAATTTCATGTTTCTATTCAAAACTTTTTGAATAAGTTATTGCTCCTCGAACAAGGGTTTTGTGATACACTTTCATAGTATAGTAGTGAAAAGGTAGTGCAAATGGTGGGTGTTTCGAACTTAAATAAAAAATGAAATAAATTTTTACCCCTATGAATTTTGATAGAAATTTGGGCTAAGAGGGAACAAAAATCTCATTTCCATATGGATTAAAAAAGCCAAGAAAATTTTGTTTTTCCATGAGAAAATTATACCATTATAATCCCTTTGTCAAGATAATAGCTTTAATGTGTATTTTTAGTTTAAAAGTTTAAATAATTCACCCATAGGGTAGCTACACCATTTTGATTTCCCCATTAAGACAATCATGTTGATGGATATTTATAGAAAAAAATTTCAAAATCTAAATGCTAGGGTATGAGGATCGGGACAAGAATAAGCCGAAGAAGAGGAGTGGCATACATAATATGATGAAGGAAGCGATCGTGAAACCCATTGGGAACTTTTAGGTGACATTAGTGACTAGGGATGAGGACTTACAGGCATCGAATCTAGAGTTGGAAGTGGGAGAAGCCCAATGCACATTCAGGGAAGGGTTTTTACCCTACAAGGGGAAGATGGATGAATCTAGAACATCGATAGTAGCAATGGATTTGGATGGTTGGAAATTTTTCCCTTGACATCATTAAGGAAGAGGGAAAGAAAGGAGTTTTGATAAAGCCCATAGCTTATGGATTTAGAGGAAGTGAAAAGACCTTAGTTTTTTTGTAAATTTGAAGAAAATATGAATAATATGATTGATTCCAATTTATTAAGGATTTCTTTGTGGAGAATAAGAAGGAAATTGAGGACTCGCATGGATATATGTGGGAATCATTAGAAATAAAAGAATCTTAGGATTTGGTAGATCCCCGACAACAATGAAAACCTTGTTGAAATCCTCAAGTTTTTCTAGAAAGAATACAAATCATTAGGAAATGTCTTTGTAGTTGTCCACCTGTATAAATCAAGGTGATACCTAGGAAAGGGGGAAATATGATGAGGGTAACATGTTAGGAAATAAGGGATAAAATATGCGGAATAATCCCTCACAAAATAGCAAGATAGAAACTAATATCCATAAAATATTATAGATCTCAAATAAAAGTGCGAATAAAATAACACAACACAAAGAGATAGTATTTAACGTGTTCACCCAATTTGGGCTACATCCACCAAGAATCACTTGCTCAATATTTTATTACAAACCACCACTCTCTCAATACAATCCCAGATTTGTTTGGAGCTATGCTCAACAAACTCTATAGAATTCACACCGAATTTGAAACACATCTGTAATGTTACATTATACCTACCATATGCATAAAACCATATAAGTAGACAACTTCTTAAGCAGTTTTACAAAACCATGTGGGTATTAAAACCATGGGCCAAAATCGTCCCATAAACCTATGGGTCAAAAATCCTGCCATATGAGAAAAAAAATGTTTCCCGATATATCGGGCACGTTTTAAGGCCAATTTTTTTCTCGGGGCTACGCCCCCAAACCCCAGCAAGACAACTATGGAAAGTGTACAGTAGTTTCAACACTTTCTCACATGAAAACAAGCTCCACAACCTAACAATATCCCACTTGGAGACTAGTTTTCCTTTGAGCAAGCTTCTCAACCCTTCACTAGTTTCGTGAAGACCAACCAAAGTTGAACACAACTTCAATTTTTCCCTTGTGACCACCTTGGTCATCATGTTTGCAGGATTCTAACTGGTATGAATCTTCTCCAGCTTTAACTTCTCTTCCTCCAAAGTTTTCCTAGAGTGGAAAGTAGAGTTCTTAGCTAGGTGTATAACACTTTGACTATCACTATGCAACTTTCCTTCCTCTTGCTTATGCCCCAACTCCTCAAGCAATTGTTGTAACCAAATAATTTATTTTCTTACCTATGTGGTAGCAACATACTCAACCTCTGTGGTTGACAAAGCCACCAGCTTCTATAGTCGTGAAATCTAGCTCACTGTTGTCCCACCTACAGTGTAAACATAACATGTCATGCTCCTCTTGCCTACATCTCCAGCCATATCTAAATCTACATAACCACACAAAGTGGTGTCTTGATCCACTATAGCACAAAACTATCCCCATGGTCCCTCTCAAATACCGAAGGATCCACTTTACTTCTTGCCAGTGATCTCTACTGGATCACTCATAAATCTACTCACCTCTCCCCTCTGCATGGGCAATATCAGGCCTGGTGCACACCATGACATACATCAAATTGGCCAACCACTGATGAGTAAGGTACCTTGGACATCTGGTTTCTCTCCTGCTCTGTCTTGGGACATTTCTCCTTTGATAACTTGAAATGGCTTGCCAAAGGAGTCCCAACCGGTTTAGCATCCTGCATATTAAACCTCTCCAAGACCTTCTTAATGTACTCTTCCTAGATAAAGTCGCTTCCATTCCTTCCTATCTCGAGATATCCTCATACCAAGGATTTGTTTGGTTACCCCCAAATCCTTAATTGCAAATGATTCACTTAGATGCTTCTTGAGTACTTTTATTTCCTGCATGTTTTTACTTGCAACCAACATGTCATCCACATACGAGACAAAGATAATATAACTTTGCCATTCTCAAATTTCTTTGTATACACGCAATGGTCGGAATGACATCTAATATAACCTTTCTCCATCATGAAAGCTATCAAATTTCTTATACCATTACATGGAGCTTGTTTCAAGCCATACAAGCTTCTTCAGTTTGCACACCATCTCCTCTTTACCTTTGACCTCATAGCCCTCTAGTTGCTGCATATATAGTTCCTCCTCCAAATCACCATGGAGAAATGCAGTCTTTACATCAAGTTGTTCTAAGTGCAAGTCTTCTATTGCAACTATTCCTAGAACAATTCTAATAGAAGTCATTTTTACTACAGGAGAAAAAATCTCATCAAAATCTATACCTTTTTCTATGCAAACCCTTGACCACCAACTGGGCCTTGTATCTTTTCTTGCCTCCTTCTTCCTCTTTGACTCTAAACACCCAATTTTTCTGTAATGCTCTTTTGCTTTCGGGTAGCTTCACCAAATCCCATGTCTGGTTCTCCATGAGAGCTTGATGCTCCTCATCCATGGCTTGCTCCCACTTCTTCTCGGCATCTACCTGCATTGCTTCATCAAAGCTCTCTGGCTCTCTACTATCAGTGAGTAATAAATAATAAAGAGAAGGAGAAAAAATTCAGTTCTCTTCTTACCCTAGAAGACCTCCTCAATATAGGAGTTTGGGGTTCCTGTTGAGGAGGTTCCTGAACTAATTCATGTGTCACTTTCCCATCCGGAAGATCCTCTACTACTGCATATTCTTTCTTGGATTCTTCCATGTTTTCCTGCAATTGCTGCTTATACATGACTTTCTCATTAAATACCACATCCCTAGATCGAATGATTTTCTTGTCCTTAATACTCCAACATTTATATCCAAAGTCATCACCACCATAACCAATGAAAGTACATTTTTCTTATTTAGCCTCTAGCTTGGTCCTATCATCCTTATCTATATGGACAAACACCTCACATCCAAAGACTCTAAGAAATGAATAATCAACTTTCTTACCATACCAAGCCTCCTCAGGTATGCCTCCATCCAAGGCACTTGAGGGTCCTCTGTTTATCAAGTACACAGTTGTGCTCACCGCTTCTACCCAAAAAGAAAGAGGCAGTCCTACATGTAACCTCATGCTCCTAGCACGTTCCATTATTGTTATGTTCATCCTTTCTAACACCCCATTCTACTTGCAGAGTTCCTAGAACCATCTTTTACCTGCGGATTCCATTCTTAGAACAATAATCATCAAATTCATTGCTACAATACTCCCCTCCATTATCTAACCTAAGACATTTTAACTTAAGACATGTTTCATTCTCTACCAAGGCTTTCCATTTAACAAAAGTGTCAAATACATCAGATTTGTTTCTAATACAATAAACCCAAACTTTCCTTGTTGCATCATCAATAAAAGTAACATAATAACTTGAACCCCCAAGAGATGATACCTAAGCCAACCCCCACACATCAAAATGCACCAACTCTAACTTACTCTCTTTCTTTGTAGGTCCAACCTTGAGAAACCTTACTCACTTTTGTTTCCCATATATGTAGTCCTCACAGAACTCCAAACCTATTTTTGTATATCCGGGAAAATCCTTCTTTATGATCTCCATGCCCTTATGGCTCATATGATCGAGCCTATAGTGCCACAATGTTGTATCTACTTCTGAAGCCACAATATTACAAACATTAGTGTTATAAGTGGTTAAATACAAGGTTCCAACCTTCTTACCTCTTTCCACCACAAGAGCACCCTTGGTAACCTTCCAAGAGTCCACTTATAAATATCACAATACAACCATCACTTCCCAACTACCCTGCCAATATAAAATTTCATCTTAATGTAGGCACATGTCTGACATCCTTCAATAGCCAAGTATTCCCATTCTACATCTTAACCTAAACAAAACCTTTTCCAACTATGTTGCAAGGCTCATCATCACCAAGAAAAACATGCCCAAAATCTCCTTGAACATAATCAACAAAATAATGCCTATGTGGAGTAGCATGGAAAGAAGCCCCTAAATCTAAAACCCAAGATTCGGTAATATTGTACAAAAAGAAAGAATCAAAGCATCTAACATACATTACCCGTTGCCACATTTGTATCCTTGTTTTCTTCCTATTGTTTCTTCTTGTCTCGAAGCTCCCAACATTCCTTCTTTGTCCATGCCCAGACTTTCCACAGTGCTGAGTGTCAACATACTATCTTGCTTTTGGATTTTGACCTTTCCCGATCCTTTGATTTTCCATGGCTTCCTCTATTCTTCTGTCTCCCTCTAGTTTCAACTGATCAAACCATTCCTAAGTAGAATATTCACTAGATCTTTTCTTTGCATTTCCTCACTTAGAATCACCCCTACAACATCCTCAAACTTCAACTTTGAGTTAGCTAGAACCGAGTTGCTTACTGCCATTACTAGGCTATTCCAACTCTCAGGTAAAGAGCACATAACTAATAAATCCCTAACTTCTTCATCAAATTCTATTGTAACCAAAGCTAGCATATTTACAACCGTATTAAAATCATTTAAATGATCTACTACTTGAACCATTCTCGACATCTTCATATTAAACAAATTTTTCATTAAAAATATCTTATTAGAGGCAAAGGGTTTTTCATATAACTTCCCTAATGCATCCATTAGTTCTTTTGTAGTCTTTTCCTTTGAAACATTAAATAATACCGAAGATGCAAGACACAACCAGATTGTCCCAAGTGCCTTCCTATCCAGCAAATCCCATTCCACATCCGTCATGCTCGAGGGTTTGTTCACCTTCTCAGACAACAAAATATAAAGATCCTTTTGATAAAGGTAATCTTCCATCTGCATCTTCCAAAGACTGAAATTTTGCTTGTTGAATTTATCAACCCTTGATCTTCCATCATCTGCCATAGCTCCCACTCAAGATAAAAATTTCCCTGCGATTCAACACTTTAGCAAACCAAACCAAGCTCTGATACCAATTTTTAGGAAATAAGGGATAAAATATGTGGAATAATCCCTCACATAATCACAACAATAGAAACTAATATGCAAAAATATTACAGATCTCAAATAAAAGTGCAAAATAAAATAACACAACATAAAGAGACAGTATTTAACGTGGTTCACCCAATTTGGGCTACGTCCACCAAGAATCACTTGCTCAAATTTTATTACAAGCCACCGCTCTCTCAATACAATACCCATATCTGTTTGGAGCTATGCTCAACAAACTCTACAGAATTCACACTCAATTCAAAACACATCTACAATGTTACATTATACCTACCATATGCATAAAACCATATAAGTAGACAAATGCTTAAAAATTTTACAAAACCATGGGTATTAAAACCATGGGCCAAAACCGTCCCATAAACCTATGGGTCAAAAATCTCACCCATATGAGAAAAAAATGTTTCCCAGTTTATCGGGCATGTTTTAAGGCCACTTTTTTTCTCGGGGTTGTGCCCCAAACCTTGAAAGACAAGCTGTGGAAAGTGTACAATACTCTTAGTGTACAATTTTCAACACTTTCTCACATGAAAATAGGATCCACAACCTAACATAACACAAGATCCAGATTGGTAGGGTTAGGTGTCAATTCTAACAATACAATGAATTTGATATGTAGTCTTTATTTACTTGCTTAAGCTTCTAGGTGCATTGGAGCTTCATCCAACAAGAGATTAATGCTCACCCAAAGTACCTTGCAGCCTACCAGTCCCTCCTTTGTGGTTGTTTGTCATAATATTAGCATATATAACCATGCAGATGATAACTCAAGTACTCAATCCATTATGCATAACATAATATAAACTCAATTGGAAAAACACACAATAAGGAAAGATAATAGATTATGTTAGTTGAATGTCAAAACACTTATGCGAGTTATAACAATAAGCCTCTTAACTTCACTTGTACATGTGATTAAGTTAGAATGAAAAAGAGTCTTAATAGAGGAAGTTAAAAATGTATTGTAGAAGACCATGGTCTAAAAAAGGACTTCTTCTATACTAAAGTTGTTGATTGAAAATATTGACAAAGATAGTTGAAGCTAGGAAGAGCTAGGAGGTATATATTGGAGATATAAATGCTAATAAGAAAAAGATTATGAGATTAAAATCATAATATAAAGATATGGATTTATGAAAGCTTATTGATGGGTGTAGAAGGCTTGTTGAGATGAAAGATTGCTTTTTGCGGTTTGTACAAAAGGGAAGTACAATCAAGGGGTAATTGATGAATGATTATAGATAAGGATGTATGAATTGAAGCTAGTAAAAGCTTGTTGATGTTTATGAAATTCACATGAGGATATGTAGAGATAACTTGAGTTGAAATTAATGAATAGCTGAGTGCAAAGTAGAGAAGAAAAGGAAAACATTGTGTTGAATCCAATGAAAGGGAAGGAGTTGTAGAAAAGGAGTAAGACATGAAGGTTACCATTTTTAAGGTATATGAAATGGAAAATTGAATACTTGAGAAAATCAATGTCTCTGAGAGGGAAAACCAAGTGAGGATTTTTGTCAAGAATACATGCATGAGAGAAACCTTGTATCTTGGGGTATGCATCAAATTGAAAGAGAAATTTGACAGAACTGTGAATTTAAAGTGGCCTTATTTGATAGAGGTTAATGTTGATTGAATAATTAGGTTGAGAAGAGAAGAAGAGTGAGCTAATTTAGTTGTCACTATCAATTGTATGAGACAATAATTTCAGTGTGACAAAAATCTTGATTAATTCTAAGTTGTAGCTTAGCAGGAGGGAGTAGTTGCTTCCTTGTGTGTGTTAGAATCCTGGTTATATTTGGGAGTTGAAGCTTCCAGAAAGTTAAAGGTTGTCATAGATTGAGTAGAATCTTGGTTGAATTTTGAGTTGTAGCTCCATGTTGAGTAGTAGCTCAACTTTGAAATCAATGTAAAAATACAAGACATTCTTGTCCTAAGATAGTTCTTAATTTTAGTGGGATTTTCCCCAATTTGGGTTTCTCACATTAAATATTTTACGTGTGTTATCTCTCACTATTTTTTTATGAATGTTAATTTGACTTCATCGATACTAGTCTAGAAAATTAATTTTTTTTCTCAAGGTTAGATAAGACACTAATTCACCCCCTCTCCGTGTCCTAGTTTTAACTAAAGAAATCATCCAAAATCGGAGTGAAGGATATTCAAAAATATAGTTTTATTTGAACATTTTTCACACGATGAAGTTGCTGATTTTTTGAGATATGGAGGATTGAATTTTTCTCGATTCTGTCCCTCTAATAAAATTTCATTTTATCACTTGTTCGGAGATGAAGTAATCATCCAAAAATTGGATTGAGGAATCTTGGAGTAAAACCCATAATTTCAAGATTGCTTTCATTACAATCTGACACCCGCAGCGCACTTACTAAAAATAACATGTGTCCATGGAAAGGCATGAATAAAAATAGTAAGTGGTAAAATAAGGTGAATTCTAAACATCCATGGTCCTCCCAAATAGGTAAGAAACATCAGGAGTGAAAACAAGGAAAATTTTCCAAAAATAAGTCCCAACTAGACGTGTTAAAACTAGAAAGTCTTAGTTTTTATGCGTAAAGGTGAATTTGGCTCGTTTCCACTCATATTTCTAATTTTTTCCATCCTCACATAGTTATAAATTTGTCTCGTATCTCAAACAAGAAAATAAACCCTTCACGAGAATCATGAAGCTTCATTTTGATAACTATTATGCCAAGGAACAATGAAGAGCACATCAAGGCGCAATCGGTGAAAGTTGGGAACATTGTGTAGTTAGAAAGAGGTTGAAGAGGATCAAGATCTTCATTCAAATTAAATTGAGAGGATGTTCATCATTCTCCGTGAGTAAGTAAAGAGGTTATCCTAGGAAATTCACACCCCATGAAGTGTTTCTAAACACTTGATCCATGTTTGATGAGAATATCACATCTTGCAAGTCGAAGGAGGTTAAGATTGTAGTGTTCTAGTGTAGTATGAAGGACAAGAACATGGAGCTCATTTTCCATTCAGGGATCAGTTCTTCATGAGGAGAAATTGAGCAATGTCTAATCATGCTTCCACCCAAGTGGCATCTCAATTGAGAAAGTGAGTTGTGAAGTAGGAAAGGTCATCATGATCAAAATGAAATGAGATATTCATGGAACAAACTGAAGAAAATATCTCCTAAAAGAGGGTTTAAATGATAAAATTGATCTATTAAGGAACTCAAGAGCATCATGCTCAAGGAATTAAGGAATCACCTAATTTCCATTCATTCATCTAAGTTTCATCAGGGATCAATCTTGTTATCAAGAAAAGGTCACCTACTTCCATGAGAAACATTTTCATAGGAGGTGTATGAATTGATCTCATTCAAGAGTGTTCTAGAGTCAAGAAAGGAAAATGGTGTGATCTCCATTCAATAAGTAATCAACTCTATTCCATTATTCTTCTAGCCACTTGGTAGTGTTCTTGAACACTCACCTCAAACCTTGTGGTTTGGTCATTACCATCTCCTCAAGTCATTTCAACCTAGTGGCCACTTATCAAGTAATCCATTCAAGGGCGTCATCCATTTCACCCACATGATGAAGTCTTATTTTAGTAAGTGAAGGAGTTGCATTCCCATTTCGAGAAAGTAAATCCTCTTATCCACCATAGATGCATCATTAGCTATACATGGAGTTACTCACACACTCCCCTAGATGTACATCTCTCTTATTGATCTATGAGCAATGCAATGGAGTCTTGTTTCCCTTAATGATTGCACATTGATTTCATGGTTGAGTTCTTGTTTTTAATCTTGAAGCTACTTCATCTCATGGTTGAGAGTAACTCCTTGATGTGCATAGATTCCCTCGAGATCTTTTTCTTCCTCCCTCTATTAGAGAATCTATGAGGTAAAAAGAAATAAGTTATAATATTTTCAAATTTGGAAGACGGTGAACATAGGATTAGTGTTCGTGGGTGTCAAAAATTGGTGTTCCACGTAAAACTAAGGAAAAACCCACTGAACAAGGAACACATAAATCTATAAGACACATAAACATGGATAAAACCATGAGACAAGGAATGTTCACGGAACAAAGATTTTCGCAAGACAAAAAAAAGTTCGTAAAGAGAAAAACAAGTTTGTTAAACAATGGACTTCCGCAAAGCAAATATAAGTCCACAAAGCAAAAGAAAATGAAAATGACCACGGAACAAGGTTGAAGCAATGGAATAGGGTAGAATGACATGAAGCAAGGAAAAAGTGCACTATGTAAGGTAGAAAACACAATATTGCGAAGAAAAATGAAAATATTACGCGAAGTAGGGCATAAATGTTGCACAATTGTGAAAATTCTCCATAACATGGCCGGAAGACACCCAACAATGACATAACACTACTCAATACAAAGCAAAATGTTATGCAACAACCTAAAGGAGTAGTGTAAGACTAAAAATAGGGAAGGTTGCGGATCACATTTTCAATCACACATGCTATAGAACATAGGAGCTCAAATACAAACACATTTTGATCTTTGTCAACTATTTAAATCATTTGATACTTCCAAATTTTACTTATTTTATAGGGGATTGGATTTTTGCACTTGTCGAACTGAAAATGGGCTATGCAACACTACTTAAGGTTTCATGGGTGTTTTAAAAACATTTAGTGATTGATCTTCAAGTGAATCTTCACCTACAAAAATATTTATCCTACACAACCACAAACATCGCTCTAATATACCATGTTAGGAAACATAGAGATAAATAATAAACACAAATAAGATATTCACCATAAATTTTCTAGGGATCATATTATATGACTAGACAAAAATTATACTTGAATTAAACATAGATTGTGGATTTACATAGTGTATTATAGTTTAATTTAAAGATCCCATAACACATTACAAATGAACACAAAACACAAAATTTAAGTGGGAAAACCTTTTGGTAAAAACCCATTGAAAAATATCACTTATCTTTATTGAGAATTGAATTTCACCCAACACTCCCACTATTTCTGACAAATCCCTATAGTTACACCTTAACAAGGAATTACAAATTGTCACTAACATTTGCTCATGCGTAGATATCAAGTTTGCATCATTTGCATCATGTTATTATTTTCATTACTTGTAGTATCACACTATCATGGATATCCTTTTTTCAACACCAATTGAGATCACCTTGTTTTATACAAGGTAGGTGGCCCATTCCATAGAATAGTCTTATAAATTAAATTTGAATTATTATCCTCCTTACACTAGTTATCATGGGGATCCACCATCTTATGTTTTAAACATAAGTTATAAGCCATGAATTTTAGTCTTTGGTGGGTTTTAATAAAATAGTTTCCCGCCTAATATTACAAAATCCAACACATTTATTCCTACCTTATTGAATGGTACTAAAAAGATAATCTACCAATCGATTCCTTTTAGAATGAGGAAGTTATTCCGAGTTCATGGAGTGTTAGTGTAGTTTATTTATTTTCCTTGTATTTGTTTATTTACTTGGAGCTTTTCTACACTCATGGGATATTATTTCTTAGTTGTAGCGATTGTGTTGAGTTAGCTTACTAGTTTAACAATTATGTTGAGTTAGCCTATAACAATTATGTTAGATTTTTGAGCCTACTTGAATCGTGTGGAGTCAACTCTACTTTTAGTATCGATTAGTGAGAGTTATTCCCCACTAATCTAGGAGGAGGTTGCACATTCACCTTCTATATGTACATGAATTGCATCAGTCTATCATATGGAATATGGAGCATTGATTTGAGTTGGATCCATTTGTGCCTAGTGAGTTTTGGTCATATTGCATCTTATTGTTATTTATTTCGATTTCTATAATTGCCCATGCATTCATTTTTCATCGAGATCCGAAACTATAATATGGTATCGAGAAATTCTAGTGATACGTTTGCCATTACTGAGTTATTTACAGTTTTTCAAATACTTTGTTTGTGAAACTAATAGTTCATGTGCAAATAGATCTGACTCCGTCTTGGTTCTTTTTCAATTGAGATTGTTATTTGTAAAAAAAAATCACATTACTTTATTACTGGTAAAGGATAAATCTTGTAGTTTTTTTGTTGTGGTGGCCATTTCTACGTAGGAAAAAGCTTCTGGAAATGTGTTTGGGCCATTGCTTGTTATAAGGAATCTTCCAAAGGAATTTTTGGTGTGATTTTGATTTAGTTTCACTTAGAAATCAGCTCGGTCGCTTTTAGATATGAGTTGTTGTTTTGACCATCAAAGCCACATTTTTGTTGTGTGAAGGGCATTTTTTCATGTTTGGAGCCACATTTTTGTAGTCTGGAGGGGCATTTTTGTTGTGTGAAGGGCGTTTTTGTCATTTGGAGCCACGTTTTTGCATTCGGAGGGGAATTTTTGCTATAGGAAGGGTTTTTTTTTGTTTGGAGCCACATTTTTGTAGTCTAAAGGGGCATTTTTGCTATTTAGGGAATTTTCTACTGTTTTAGGAGCTCTACAGACCATTGGAGAGGCATTTTCCCTTCCTGTAACGTAAACATTCAATTTTGACATGTTTTTTCCCCTTGGTATGATAAAAATGACCCTTGGTATGTTGTCTTCAACTCCAATGTGCCCTAACTAATATGACATTTTATTTTATTGCAATTATCTCCAATTTTGACTCTAAAGTTATTTCAAAACCTAGCATTATTTGCTTTTTTGGAAAACAAAGTCATTTGGAAAAAAATTGCATCAGAAGGAATTAAGTGTTTAATTAAACTTATATCTTCGCCTGATGAAGACGAAGGGTGAGGCTCAGTTGGCAGGAGGCCAACTCCCCTCAAAAATTAAACCATTGTGTTCTTCATTCTGTCTTGGTTCCAATGAGTATACGCACGACCCCCTTTCCTCTCATTTCTAACATTTTAAAATTAGTTTGCAAAATTTTAATTAAATAAGCCATTATTTACTGACAAATTATATTTGCTATAACTTTTGATTGGTAGCTTGGATTTGAGCACTGTTTTGGTCAAAATTGCATGTTTTCTCATGCTCTACATGATGGATTCATTTATTTTTGTAAACAAACTACTTTATAAAGTTCCACATTTTGGGGGTTCTTACAAAACTCATTGGGGACTTGTACTTTTTGCACTAAGTTATAAAGTGCCATCTAGGATAATTTTGGGGGTTTATCTACATTATGGAGTTTCACTTTCATCATTATGTTGTTATGCTCAACTCTAGGAACTTTTTATCTTAGAATGCAGGAATTATCAATCATTGCACTATGCACGATTTATTGCCCTACCTCTATGGTCTTGTTCTTGAGCCTGATGAGCCTCTACATAAGTATGAGTGGTTTAACCATAATGATGAGGTCTATGGCCTTCTCGATCTTACTATTTCTAGGGATACATTACATTTTTTCAAGCACACCGAGTGCCCTTTCACTGCCTGAACCATTATCCGATAGTTGTATGGCGACCTTGTTTCACCATTTGAGAGTGACACTTCCTTGGACCACTCTAGTACCTCCATATATTCTCCCCTTCTCACATCCCTTTCATTGTTGAGTGGTCCTATGCACATGTTGCTACTCATGAGTCCCATGTTGACCATTCACCATAGGATCTTGCTATTGAGCACACTCTCCTATTGTTGCCTCCATAGAGCTCATTTTCATTCATGTTCATGCTTCCATTCACTCTCCACAACAATTTTCTATTGAGAAACTTCCTCTAAGACAGATGTGACCATTTCCTCTCATGTTCCATTACATCTTGATTTCTCAGTTGATGACACTCCACATACATAGGTTTCTACCTTTAAGTGTAGTGTTGCTTCATCTTGGACTTCCAGTAGTTCTTCACAACAATCTTCTCCTCCTACTTCATGTTGTGATGTTAATACATTCTTGTCGACATTTATCTCATTGAGAAACCCCATTGGGACAAATTTCTGTCTGACCTAAGTTATCTATTTATAGATTCCACTTATGTTGCATTACAGGAATATGCTCCAATTAAGCCATCACACATTCTGAAGGGCCCATTCATCTCTCTCATTGGGAGTTCCCACCTTGGGACATTTTTCACTTCCACTATTTCAGATATGTTTCATGATCCACCTCTTCTTATGGATCCCTTTGTGAGGGTTATTATCCCCCACCATCTTCTCTCTTAGACACGTATATTGTAGTGACATTACCATTGTCTTTTATGCACACATTTTCCAGACCTATGTCACCTTTTAGTTGCGAGAATAGATGCGAGAGATCATAATACTACATTCTTCTTCTTCCTTTGTGGAGTGGGATAAATTTCAGTGCTCCTTTTCTATCCTTCCCAAGGGCAGAATGTTGTTCAAAGCGAGTTGATTCTCTTCGATCTTTAAGTGGAGGACCACATTGTTGGGATTAACACAACGGTTGTACAAATCATATATCGATATAATTATACATGAAAATAAAAGCGATATTCTACTAGAAGAAACATACAAAACAAGAGACATAAATCAACACTAGATTTAACATGGTTCACCCAAAGGTGGGTTACATCCACCAAGAAACAAGACAATCTATTATCCAAAGCTTTGACAAGATATACAATCTTCCACACCTCTCAGATGTATAGTACTTTCTTTCTTTCAAGCTTTTGCTTCTTCTCCAAGAATTCTCTCTCTCACCAAATTTTGCAAGTTCTTCTTAATTCTTACTTATAAACGCTAGTTTTCATGTCTATATAGTTGTTTATAAACTTAGGGCACGTATCCATGTAATTACAATCAATATATATACTTTAATGCTAAAAATAGATCTAATTCCCGAGAGTTAATTAAAACATCCATGCACAGGTAACCGATGTTGATTTTCCCTAACCGATGCAGCTTCCTCCATGCATCCGACCGATGTCAGTCTTGGGTGACTGATGCTGGTCCCTCCTAACCGATGATGGTTACTGTGTTTTCCAACAAGTTTTACATTGCATGCTAATATAAAGTAATTGAGCTCCACAACTCAACAATCTCCCACTTGGAGATTAATTATTGCACCATACATGTACAACACCATTCTTGGATCCTTCCTTAGCTTTGTTTCTTCCTCTTCAAGTATTAAACTTGAAGACCAACAGAAGTGGAGTGTAGCTCCAAATTCTCCTTTACTAACAACTTCATTATCATATCTCGTAGGGTTCTTTCTCGTATGAATTTTTTCCAGATTCAATTGCCCATCCTCCAATACCGTCGTATGAAGTGATACCTTAATCGAATGTGTTTCGTTCTCAAATAAAATGTTGAGTTCTTTGCCAAAGAATGAATTACACTCTAATTGTCACTGAACAATTTGTAATAATCTTGCTCCTTTTCCAACTCTTCCATGAACCTACTCATCCATATCATCTCCTTGCTAGCCTCTCGTATTCGCAACATACTCTACCTCCTGCGTAGTAGACAAAGCCACAACATTCTGCAATCTTGAAATCTAGCTAACTTTCGTCCCACCTACCGTGAAAATATATCCAATAGTGCTCCTCCTACCATCCGATCTCGTATTATCTCCTTGCTAGCCTCTCGTAGCTATAACATACTCGCCTCAATAGTAGACAAAGCCACAACCTTCTCGTAATCTTGAAATCTAGCTAACTTTCGTCCCACCTACCGTGAAAATATATCTAGTAGTGCTCCTCTTACCATCTAGATATCTAGTCGTATCCGAATCAACATAGCCACATAATGAACTATTTGAACCTCCATAACATAACTACATGCTAGATGTACCTTTCAAATATCTGAGTATCCATTGAACTACTTTCCAATGCTCTTTACCTAGATTGGCCATATATCTACTCACAACTCCCATTGCATGTGTAATATCTAGTCTGGTACAAACCATAGAATACATGAGACTCCCAATTGCTAAAGAATATGACACTCGTGTCATGTATTTGACCTCCTCTTATGATGAAGGATACATATCTTTGCTTAATTTTAAGTGTCCAACCATAGGTGTACTAACAGGTTTTGCATTCTGCGTCTTGAACCTTTCTAACACCCTGTAGATATAATCCTCCTAAGACAAATAAAATTTCTTATTTTTCCTATCTCTGTATATTTGTATGCCAAGGATTATTTTTGCAGATCCTAAATCCTTCATAGCAAATGTGTGAGCTAGCTTTCCCTTAAGCTCACCAATGTTTTGCATATTAGATCTTGCAATAAGCATATCATCCACATACAATAACAAAATAATATAGCTCCCATTTTCAAGCTTCTTGAAATAAACACAATGGTTAAATTCACATCTCAAGTAACCATGCTCATGCATAAAACTATCAAACCTCATGTACCATTGCCTTGGAGCTTGCTTGAGCCCATATAGGTTCTTTTTCAACCTGCACACTAATTTCTCCTTACCCTTGACTTCATACCCAAGTGGCTACTGCATATAAATCTCTTCATCCAAATCACCATGAAGGAAATCCATCTTTACATCTAGTTTCTCTAAATGCAAATCCTCTATGAACTAAACTCAATACAGTATGAATAGAAGTCATCTTAACAACAGGATAAAATATTTCACCAAAGTCAATACTCGCTTTCTATTCAAATCCCTTTACCACAAGCCTTGCCTTGTACCTTTTATGTCCATCATTTTTTTCTTTGATCCTCGTAAATCCACTTGTTTTGCAATGTCCTCTTACTCGCTAACAACTTAACCAAATCCCAAGTCAGTTCTCCCAAGGAGTCCATCTCCTCATCCATGCCATGCTCCCACCGAATGTGGGTCTTATCCTCCATTGCTTCTTCAAATCTCTAGTTCACCATTATCACCAATAATAAATAAAATAGAGAAGGTGTAAATCTTTCTAGAGGTTTCCTTACCCTTTGTGACCTTCTCACACTTTTGGGTACAGGAGGTACATTCTAGACCTCCCAGACATTCCTATCTCAAGTTGTCCACTCAAAATTCCCTGCTCTTAAGAAAGTGAATTTTCAAAATTTTGAGTTTAAGTGTCTTCTCTAATGTACTTGAAAATGTTAAAAGTCGTGAAATTGAGAAAATCTACGTTTTTGGGTCATTTTGTGTGTTTTTCGGGCCTGTCGGACATTTTTGTCCCGTGTGTCCCAAGTTCAAAAGTGCGCTCTGTTCCCCGATCGGCCGATTTCCCCGAAGTTTGTCTTTTTCGGCCCGTCAGAACTTTTTGTCCCAAATGTCCCAAGTCAAATTGTGCAAGTTGTTCCATTTTCGGCCGAAACACCCGAACCGCGTACTTCGCACTTTCTTGTCCCAAGTGTCCCAAGTTCAATCGGCAAGTTGTTCCATTTTCGGCCGATTCACCCGAACTCACAGACTTCATTTCTGTCCCAAACTCTTCCGACCCATTGTCACCTTTTCGTCCGATCCGGCCGAAGTCAAGGCGTGTTTTGCGTCCTTTTATCCCGCATGTCCCAAAAGGCATTTGTGCGTCTTTTCCCCGCTTCGCCCGAATCGGCCGAGCCGCGTGTTTCACGCATTCGCATCTCACATGTCCCAAATGAACCAAGTGCCATTCGTGCTTATTTTTCCCGCTCTACCCAAATATCATGCTTATTCAAATTGGTAGGTATGTATTAAATGCGCATTCATTGTCTTTCTCTCTCCTAATCGGCTATATAATGAACGAACCCCCTATGCATTTTTCACACTGCTTCCATGCTATCCTTTGCTCGAACCCTTGCAATATAATTTCCTGCGCGTGTATCCCTTCCCTCTGTAATTCTTTCCCGAAGTCTAGCTCGCGTCTCTGTCCTCCGAATTACTATCAATATGAAGATCAAATTTCAGGGACAGGAGCAAATCTCGCCACTAGAATCTGCCGTTTCCAATGTTGGGGACAGTGAAGCTCGTCATCTTGATTTCGGTGATTTTTGGGCAAGGATGGCAGATGCAAGCCCTACACCAATGGCGCAGATGATTCATGACAGCGGTTTGGCTTTCGCTGGAGGTTTCCCGATCTCGGTATAGCAGTCTGCTGATACAATGCTTTCATGCGGAGCTCACTTCGACCCTGATTCGAGTGAATTAACCAATGTACACGGGGAACTCATCGCCAAGCTGGATGTTGCCGCCATTAGCACTGCTTTGAGGATCCCAGAGATGGATAATGCCATAGTTGTTTCCCGGGATCAAGCACAGGCCCTGTTTAATCAAGACAGTGACAAATACAAGGCGCGGGTGGTGAAGTCATGGCTTAAAAACCCTAAGAAGGGAGCATCTCGCCTATCCAAGACTCTCTTCCGAGCAGATTTCAATGAAGAGTTGTCAGATTTCATAATCCTACTGGCTCGGGTGATGGGCTTACCTTCTACTAACGAGTTCCATTTCTGGATGTGCCCGCTCATCTCCATGGTGTGCGAGGGAACTCAAAATATCAACTGGCGAAAATCATCAGCATGAATTTGGTGGAGCAGCTGTCCAATGTACAACAAACGAAGAAGTTCTACATGACTTCGTACCTGATGTATACTCTAGCGGCATCAAGACAATGGTTTGGTTTTTCTTACATTGATGCCCACAAGGATGATCCTATATATGCCTACGCTGCAGCTCACCCTGTGACCAAAGAATCGCAATTTCAGAAGAGTAAATGATGCTTTCACCATGTACGTGGTCAGGCTGCTTGAGGGTGACACTGCTAGAAGGTTTTCAGATGAAGCCATGAACCTGATATCGCACTACGGTGCCTATTTTATTCAATTTAGAAAATTCTCTTATATCAAAGCTTGCTGCCATGAGAGCACCCTTCGAGGCTTTCCATGTTCTCGCAATGATAAGATGGCTTTGATTGAAGTATGCAGGCAATTAGAAAAATTACACAGAACCTGCAGAGACAAGAAGATTTCTGGTTTGCACTTTCCCATCTCTTTGGGAAATTACACTTGTAAAACAGCCCTGGACGCACAGAATATAGAGAGAGCCCTGGTCCCTATCACTGTTCATTTCTTCAAACCAAGAACTTGCTTCGACTTGAAGAAGTTCATTGAGCAGAACATCAAGATAATATATCATCATAGGGTAGATACAGAAGACTACTGGGCTGACTGTGCAGATGATTTTGAGGCTAGGAGGAGGCACTATGGCAGGTTCTCTCTGCAATTGATCCAAGAACTCGGCTTGTACCAAGTTCCTGAAGGACTCCAGGATGACAATTCTGATCTATACTCATATGAGTATGACAATGTGATTAAGCACACTCCTCGGAGGACTTGGATTGGAACAGGAAAGAGAAAGATGATCTGGCCGAGATCCTTGCTCCAGTCTTAGTCAGGACTAAGGTCTGGTTTGACAGGAAAGTTTGAGAGCTCAGAAGGCACTCAGGAGAATCCTCTTCTAAGGATGTTTCAACACCAAGGAGGGAAGCATCGACTCCCATATCAGACACACCTGTGCAAACCCCTCCTGCCTCATCAACGCAAGGACCTGCAGCTTCCACTCCTTCTTCATCCACTCAAGTGTACCAGAAGAAACTCAAAGAGGTTAAGAAGGAGCCTGTGGAAAAAGATCCTCAAAGAAAGCAGGTAGAAGTGCCTTTGGGACCAGAGAACATCATTGTTCTCAGTGAAAGTGAAGAGAGTGAAATGCCAGCCCCTACAAATGCTCCTAAAGATCCAACAGATAAAGATAAGGAAGTCCAGAGCACTGAACTTCCAAGTGCTATTGATTCTTCTGCAGCAATTGTCTCAAGCGCCCCACTCACATCTCAACTTGAGACCACAGCTGTGCAAACCTTGAGCGTCATGAGCTCTATGTCTCTTGGTCCTCTTGCCCCTCCTGCTGCTTCCTCTTCCTCTTTTGCATGGGTTCAACCTTTTGTTGACAGTAGAAAGAGGAAATCTTCCTCTCGGAGCTCAGGGCCAAATTTTGATGTTGTGGCAGCCTTGTTGGGCACTACTCCTTCTCGTGCCAAGAAAGCCAAAATCACCTCCAGAATAGTGTCTGATGCTCAAGGTCAGCAATTCCTGGAGATTGCTAAGCCTACAGTGGACAAATCAGAGCAGACTTGCAGGCATCTGACTTAGAACTCTCAAGAATTCCAATGGGAGAGTCTACTCCTGAAGGTGAGATCCACAACCTCCAGGAAACGGTCACAAGAGTCATTGGGAGGGTAGAGAAAGGGCAGCAAACTATTGAACAGTTGGAGGAACAAGCCCAGATTCTCACAAGTTTTATCAAATCTCTTTTGTCTAAGGACAAAGTTTTGGACCCTACCCCATTGACTACTCTTCCACCACCTGTAATTTTGAGCCAAGATGAAGTACAGAGTATCAAAGACATGCACAAGTATTCTATCTATGGCAGAGCTATGGAGGCCATGGTGGAAGATATGCTTGTTGCAGGATTGAACTTCATCGATGAAGCTTTCAAACTCCACGGAAAGGTGAACAATTTGCAACAGAAGCTCTCCTCCACTATCGGGGTCATGGATAAAGAGCTCAAACTCTGGAGCAGTTGCATAGTAGACCTCCGTCTCATGGGACAGACAGATGAGAACATTTTATTGGCGAATAAGGTTTTTGATGATGCAAAGGATAATCTGTCAAAGTCCTGGGTTTACAGTGTGGAATGGAAGATCAAAGTCTTGGAGGAGGCTTGGGAGAGTCAAGAATAGCCTGGCGTATGGTGAGGCTTTCAAGACACTGGTCAGTATCTCGCTTTCAAAGATATACATTGTCATCTTCAAGATGAAACTTCTGGTGTGCCTCTTTCCTTGCAAGAAATCAAAGCTCAATTCAGAGCTTTTGTCAAAGACAATCTATTCAAGGAAAGCTCCATCTCCAAAGAGAAAATGAAGGAGATCTCGCTCTCTTCAATCTCGCCATCAAGAAGCAAATAAAGATTATCATACTCATGTCGAGTTTGATAAAGAAATGGAGAAGTGTCTCGGATTTTGGGGTCAGCCACACCAACACGCACCCTCGTGGCAGAGACATAGCCGAGGCATTGAAGAGATTCAGCAGATGGAATTTTGAAGTCAGTGGGTCCCTCCCAAATCGTAACCACCGTCTTCTTCTCCATTTTCTTCTCTTCTTTTCTAATTCTTTTTCTCGAATTCATTGTAATTAGTTGAGGTATTGCGATTGGCAATCCTTAACTAATCTTTAGTTAAAAGAAGTAGTTACAAAGAGTAACTGATTTGTAAGCTATATAATGGCCTCTCCATGCCATTTTGAAAGGAGGAAGAACTTGGTTTATTTTCTGAAAGTGTAAATAGATCATAAAGAAATCAATACAGAAGGGCTTTCCATTCTTTGTCTATCTGATCTCTATTATCCCTAAGCTTTCATTTAATTTTTGTGAAGATCATTTGTCTCTAGTTTGTTAGTCTTGCCGATTGCATACTCTCCAACTTTGCAAGCATGGTGATCTTGTATAACCAAGAAGGAACTTTGTGTCCTTGATTAATGAATCTGTGTTATGTTAAGAAACTTTGTGTTCTGGCAGATGTTATTTACAGAACTTTGTGTCTTTAAATTCCATCTTATTTATATGATACAAATGATCTTGTTTCAATTCACTGTAACTTCGCATACATAAAGAATTACTCTGTTATCTATAATTCTGCATGTTGCCTTTCTGCTCATTCTCATATTCTCATTCCTCAGTCCTTTTGTAATTGATGATCTTTATAGAAAACACTTTCGTAATATCCAAGTTCAACCAGAAAATCATGTTTTGTATATTTGTAAATAGGTTCGTTTCTGAATAAGGGAACCTCTCCCATTAAAGAGGAGGGACTTCTTGTCCCCCGAACTGTTGTTCTTCGTAAAGTCCTATTTGACGACCAACACTATCCAAACCCATCAGTGACCGCTTTAGTCACAACTAATGTCGGTTTTTGCTAAATTGGTGTCGGTTTGGCTCTTAACCCTAACCGATACCACTTCCATGTTACGCATGGGTAAATCGACACCGATAGCCCATGTAACCTTGTCGATAATTTTCCTTTTTTTTCCTAAGAGTTCATTTTCATACAAATTTTTTTCAACTTTTATGGTTCATCCTTGGGTACCAAAATTTGATCCTGGAGAAATTCTCTTTTCATTCCATTCAACATCACGAATCCTAATAATTTTAGACTTCTCTAAATCCAAAAATGGAATCTAAAATCACTAGATCCATAACTAATGAAAGTGCATCTCTTGGATTTTGCATCCAAATTTCTATTTTCCTTATCAACATGCACAAAATCTTCGAACCAAAAAACTTTAAGAAAAGAAAGATCTACCTCTTTTAAGTACCAAGCTTCCTCTGGTATTCCACCATCTAGTGAACTTGAAGGCCTATGGTTAGTCAAATAAACCATTGTTCAATCGCTTCTACCTTCAAAACTACAAGGGCAATCCGAATGTATCCTCATACTTCTAAAGTTCCATGATTGTCTTGTTCATTCTTTCACGTAACACCATTCTCCCGTGGTGTTCTTGGAACCATTATTTCTCTATGTTATCCCATTCACTGAACAATAATCATTGAAAGCTTTATCTACAATGATTTCACCACCATTTTCAGATTTAAAGCAATTTAACTTTGAATTAGATTCATTCTCAACATGGGCTTTCCATCTTTTAAAAGTCTCAAAAACATCAGATTTGTTTAATACAATAAACCCATACCCTTCTTGTAGCATCATCAATAAAAGTAACATAATACTAGGATCCTCCATGAGAAGCTACTTGAGTGGTCCCCACACATCCGAGTGTACAATATCCAACTTTTGCTCCTTCTTAGTTGTCCCAACTTTGAGAAATATCACTCTCTTTTACTTTCCAAAGACACAATGTTCATAGAAATCAAGATCTAAATCTTTCAAATCTGATAACTTACCCTTAGCCTTTAAGATCTGCATTCCTTTTTGACTCATATGGCCCCACCGGTTATGCCACATGCATACATCCCTTCAAGTAGATAATTCGAGAAAATGAATAAGTAAAACATGTAGATAAATATAACATTCCTATCTTCTTACCTCTTGCCACAACAAGAGCACCCTTTGTGACTTTCCAAGAGTCTCTTTTAAAAGTAACCATGCAACCATTCACCTAGTTGCCTACGAAATAAGATAAGATTCCTCCCGAGGCTTGGCACATGCCTCACATTTTTCAATACCCATGTATTTCCATTCGTAATTTTAAATGAACTTCCCCTTTACCATTAATACTGCTAGGTTCATCATCACCCAAATAAACATGCCCAAAATTACCATGGACATAATTTCTAAAATAACCCTTGTTAGGGGTTGCATGGAAAGAAGCACCTGAATCTAAAACCCATGATTCAATTATATTATCTAAAGAAAGAATAAGAGCATATTGCATTATCTTTGTTGCAGCAATATTTGCTTCTTTACCTTTGTCTGGTTGTTAGTTCTCTTTGTCCTTTGACCAACAATCTTTCTTTGCATGTCCTTTCTTTCCACATTTCCAACAAGTAATTCCCTTAATTCTCGGATTTAGATCTGCTATCTCTTGACTTTGATTTCCCATTACTCTTACTCTTGGATCTTTCCTTCTACTCGTCCCATACTCTCTACATTCAAAGCATTCCTAGATGATGATTCCTCTCAGTACTCTTCCTATGAATTTATTCATTCAAGATTATACTAACCACATCATCAAAATTCAAAATATTATTAGCAAATGTTGTATTACTAACAACC
The DNA here is from genome assembly GCA_018340775.1 of Taxus wallichiana var. yunnanensis. Taxonomy (NCBI): domain Eukaryota; kingdom Viridiplantae; phylum Streptophyta; class Pinopsida; order Cupressales; family Taxaceae; genus Taxus; species Taxus wallichiana. Next base: position 26,885,898 of record CM031236.1, on the reverse strand, counting down.
ATTACAAGTTATCCCAACTATCGTGACAAAGAACATAAAAATAAAAGTGCTTTTACTTCATCATCAAATGGTATAGCAATCGATTTTAATTGATTTACAATAAATCGAAATCATTCAAATGACTAGATGCATATCCACCTTCATGCATCTTAGAACTAGATAGTTTCTTCATCAAATAAACTTTATTTGAAGCACTAGGTTTTTCATATAAATTTGCAAGAGATTTCATTAACTCTACCAGAGAAGTCACTTCCTAATATTGGAAGCCATGGATGTTATCGGCTCAATCTTATAGATCCCAAAGCCTTTATGTCAATAATATTTCATTCTTCATCACATCTTCATAGGTCTAGACTTCTCATCCACCGGTAAATATAAATCTCTTTGATACGTGATAATCCCCAATTCTCATCTTCCATAATTGATAATTTTGGCCGTCAAACTTCTCTACCTTTTATTTGTTTTCTTATTACCATTGTTGTAGCTCCCACTCAATCGAAAAACCCTCCTCGATGAGTAAATCTATCAACACACAAAACCCTCAAATAAAGCTCGACATCTTAATTGTTAGTATTAACACACCGGTTGTATACAAATAATATATCGATCTAAGCATACATGCAAATTAAAACATATATTCTACCAAAAGAAATATACAAAACAAGAGACATAAATCAACACTAGATTTAACGTGATTCACCCCATTGGGATACGTCCACCAAGAAACAAGACCAATCTATTATCCAAAGCTTTGACAAGATATACAATGAAGATTTACAATCTTCCACACCTCTCAAATGTACATTCATCTCTTTCTTTCAAGATTTTGCTTCTTCTCCAATAATTCTCTCTCTCTCACCAACTTTTGCAAGTTCTTCCATTAATTATTACTTCTAAACCCTAGCTTTCATGCCTACATAGTCATTTATAAACTTAGGGCACTTAGCCATGCAATTATAATCAATAGATATACTTTAATGCTAAAAATAGATCTAATTCCCTTTTAATTAAAACATCCATGCATGCGTGTATCGATGTTGGTTCCTCCTTTCTTTGACCATGTCGGTCCCGGTGACCGATGCCGGTCCCTCCTAACCGATGACAGCTTCTTGTGTTTTCCCAAGCAAGTTTTACATTACATGTTAATCTGAAGTAATTGAGCCTACAACTCAACACACATCATTACACTCTTCTTAGAGGACCTTCTTGTCCTCACTTATTTCTCTCTATACTCTAGAGAATGGTCATTGTATGGGGTAACTCATTAGATCGAGTTACCAATACCCACTACTTCTTCTTCTTCTCTAGTTTTCTTGAGTGAGTTTCATGTATCTCTTTCGGGGAGTTTTTTTCCACTGGGTTTTATCCTTTTCTCCACTTTATGAGATATTTTCATTTGTACGTGAGTACCTCATCAGGCCTTGTTGTCAGGATTCACTTTCCTTTTTCACTGTCCACCTAAGTTGTGCTTATGGGGGAGTGTTAGTGTAGGATATTTATTTTCCTTATATTTTTTATTTATTTGAAGCTTTCCTACACTCATGGGATATTTTTTTTAGTTGTAGTAGTTGTGTTGAGTTAGCTTACCAATTCTGTTGAGTTATCATTCTAGTTGTGTGGAGTCAACTCTACTTCTAGTATCAGTTAGTGAGAGTTATTCCCAAATGATCTAGGAGGAGGTTGCACATTCACCTCCTATGTGTACATGACTTGCATAAGTATATCATATGGAATATGGATAATGGAGAATTGATTTCATTTGGAGCCATTCATGCCTAGTGATTTTTGGTCATATTGCATCTTATTGTTAGTTATTTTGATTTTTTCAATTGCTCGTGCATTTAATTTTCATCGGAGATCCGAAACTTGAATAGAGACTAGGGAAAACATCCTATCGAGAGGATTATAAAATTGGATTTTTCATTGTCCTCAATATGTGGGAAGAATTTATGGAGGAGGATGTGTTATATTGTTAGAAAAAATATTAAAAATGCAAAATCTTAATCAAAACAAATCAAAATAAAAATTCAAGTTCCAAAGTAAAAACCTCTTTGAGGCACTCACGAGAAAAACAATATCGAAATTGAAAAAGAAAAAGAAGTGACCATTCATTGGTGAAAATCTCACTAAGATGCTAATAAAAGAACTTAACCTTCCCCATGATCCCACACAAATGGATAATAGTTCTAAATATTGTTTAAAGAAACTATTGACATTAACATTGGTTCAAAGGAACAACCTAAAATTGTCAAACACGGGGATTCACTTTTTCCTATATAATAAAATGAATTTTCCATCCTTTTGAGGTAATTTTCAGATGTCTTCTCATAGTCTTATGTGTATATGTCAGACTATATCCTTTCCTATTTGTGGAAAAATTAGTTGTTGATGAATTTTCCAAACCAGCTTAAGCAAAAGTTCTATAAAATGTACCCATAAGTGGATCTCCTTGTTAAAGAGGAGCTAGAGAAGATTTTAGAAGTAGGGTTTATTAGACCTATTAATTATTTATAATAGATATCAAACATAGTCCTTATTTGTAGAAACCTATAGGAATTAGATTCTACACATATTTCAAGGATATCAAAAATTGTTTCCTAAAAATGATTTTTCCCTCCTAAATATTAATATGGTTGTGGACTCAACAATAGGTCATGAGATGTTATCTCTCATTGATGGATTTTCTAGATATAACCAAATCATTTTTTTGAATACGATCGACATAAAACTACTTTCACTACTCTCACGGGAACCTTTTTCTATCATGTCATTCTTTTTGGCCTTAAAATATAGAGGCCACTTATCAACAATATGTGACAACTATATTTTACATGTTGCATGACACTGTGGATGAAATTTTGTAGAAATATAAAATCATAGAAGAACATGCCATCATCCTTAGCTATATATTTGAGAGGCTTTGGGAATAAAAAGTTATATTAAACCCTAAGAAATGTGTGTTTGGTGCTACATCAAGAACATTATTAGGGATCATTATATCTAGAAGAGGAATTAAAGTAGATCCTACAAAGGTTACATCTATTATAGAAACTCCTTCTCCCAAGAACATAGAAAAATTTGATGCTTAGAAGGAAAAATCAAATATATCCATAGGTTTAGTTTCAAAATTTCTAAAAAATTCCATGTTTTCGCCCACCTCCTCAAATAATATTTCACCTTGAAATGGGTCCTAGATGTCATAATAGTAAGGCATAGGATTATAGTTTTGTTCATGAGAAAATTTTCGGTTGGACAAATTGGTGGATTTTCGCCAACGCTCTAGGACTAAGTCCCTCTGCTTTAATGGGGCAGCTCCATTTATTGTGTGTGAACAAAAATGAATATCCGTGGGTGACCTAGAGGCCGGGATACAATAGGAACTCTCCACTGAACTTGCAGAAAATGCTTGCAATTTCTTGCAAGGGAGGAATTTGTTGAGCAGATGGGAAAAGGAAGTGGAAAATTAAGCATGAGGGATTAATATCGCAAGTAGAAAATCATATTCCTATAGAGATTAATAATAACATATCATCACACATAATAAGAAATAAAATAACCTTGTTACTAACACCAAGACAAGATGAAATTATGAACACAAAGTTTCATTAATTCCCTCATCAAGAAAAGTAAGAAACTCCTTTCTTCTTTATTTCCATTCTCACAAAGTTGTACAAAGAGAGGAATGGAAGAACATATGAGAAAGAAGATAGAAGAAAAATATTTATCTCTTTTGCTTATCACAAGTAGTTATCTACTCTTGAACACAAAATTGACAACCCTTAAGAATGGGGAATTCATTACAATTTATAGATTTCAAGAGGACTCTTCACTTACCCCCCACATGACTTTTTGATTTTTCTCCACAACATGTGACTTTTTGAATCCCTAGGGATGAAATTAAGTCCCATTTTATTAATTAAGGGTGACTTATTACAATATTGACTATAGTCACATTTAAATTAATAGGACAAACATCATGATTTCTCACAATGAAGAATTAGAAAGGGGTAGAGAAGAGGAGAAAGAATGAGAGAAGAGAGGGAAGAAGAAATGCTCCAAAGCATGGATGAAGATGCCTCCGTCTTTGATGAAGATCCACACTAAAGAAGTTGAAGATGGAAACTAACCCCTGATGACCTCTACCACATTGTTATACTGATGTGAAGCTCCGATGAAGTTCACTTTGAACACTTTTCCCTTTTTTCCTCTTAAAACTCTTAAAATGATGAACCTCTGCATCTCACCTGGATACACCGAGAGGAAGAGTGATGAGCACTCAAGAAGTAGACCACCGAGAACATTGAAATATGACTCCCCTTATTGAGAGAAACCTTTTGATTCTTGAGATACTATCACATTTCATGATCAATCATTCACATGAGAAGAATTGAATGTACTTGTTTCACCTCGCCTTGATCTTGATTTTTCCACCGCGGGAGCACTGATAATGAATGAAACACGAGACAAAATATTTTTGATCATGGAGTAAGGAAAGAAGAATGAAATTAGAACTAGTTTCATCCACCTTTTTATCATGCACTTCATGTGAAATAGACTGGAATGGCCTTTGATATAAAATTGGCAATTTCCTCATTTCGACACTCTTCGCTCACCGCATCAAGGAATGCGAGGATTGACTTGAAACTAGAGTGGAAGGATTCTATGATTATTTAGACCATTTTGGGATGGGTGAAGTGTTGAAATATGACCATTTTTGGCTCATTTCACCCATTTACTATTTTTAGCATATTCATCATGAGTACCCATTCTGGCCATTCTTACCATTTTTGTCAATATAACCGATTTTCAAGTGCCTCGATCATGAGGGATTGGAATAAAGAGTGTGAATGAAAATTTTTCCTAGACTTACTATTTTCAATAGGTGATCCCATATAAAGTTACTAAAAATAGAAACTGGTCTTCCTAGTGTCAGATTCAAAAGAAACCACTTGCAGAAGTTTACATACTTTCTCACGAATCTCTGCTCAAATTTTCAAGATATTTCACCCACTGGAACCCTAGGAAGTGAAGAAGTACCTCACCGCCTTTTCATTTTTGTTCCATGATAGCCATTAATGGAGTCCCTGAGACTTAATAGTGAACTTTCCCACCTCATATTGTGATGAAATTGGTTTCACTGGAATAGGTTTTTCTTTTGGACTTTGTATTCACATTTTTAACTTGACCGAGAATGATGGGAAATTGAGGAAACAAAAGCTAGGGCACAAAATGAGGGTTTTTTCCATTAAAAATATAGGGCATCATTTAATATGTTGCAAATTTCTCCTTGAAGGCATTTGGAAATGGAGAAGATTGCAAAAAACCCCACCTCGATCTATGCACAAGTTTACAAGATATAATTTTTTTCCTTCGCAGTTACGAAGTTATTCTAGAAAAAATGTACCGGAGCTTTTAAAAATTTGTAATTTTCATGAAAATATTTATGTTGTGATCATGGGAACATGGAGGGATGAATGTAAGAGGAAAATGGAGGTGAAGGATTCTAGAAAAATTTCTCCAGAGTTCCGAGTAGATTTGGAGCAAAGTGGGGGGAGATGAAAAAAATGGCTATCTCCTTGGCTTTAATACCTTTGGGTGGGGATAAATTTTTCTATCCAAAATTTTCCCTTGAAAATTGATAAATGGGAGACAAAAGTGTTCCTCAAAGCACCAGGAAGACAAGTGGAAATCATGCACAAGTGTAGGGGATAGAGAAAAGGGCTTAGTTTTGGCACCCAAGAGCCAAAGTTGGTCATGTGAGGGACCAAATGGGAGAAAGGTTAGGGGTGCACATTTTTATCCCCATTTTCCCCTTGAAAATGGATGAAGGATACAAAAAGTTTCACCTTAGCCTCATGCTGCTACGTGGCACTGAAAATTTTGACTAAGGGTGGAGCTTGTACCTTCGAGAGGAGCTTGAAAATGACATTATCAGAGCTCCTGGATGAATTTTTGGGCACTTATTTATATGAATTTGAATTTAAAATTAATTTTTAGAAGAATGGTATGGGTCTCAAGATCTTATTCAGATTTTAATCTCCTCTAAAATATCCTTCTTTCTTAGGATATCCATTTGTACCTATGAAGAATGAATTGTGGAAAGAAACGAATGGGTATTGTGAGAAATATGAAAATACCACCATGTAGGTAATTGAGTTATCTTTCCATTGATATATTTTTTTACCTCGAAATCATTCTCGGATCTCCTAGAATGATCTTCCAAAGCTTAGGTTTTTTTTGTAATGCAAGCTTCTTCACCTCCGAAAACCCACTTTTGCTAAACTTGTTCCAACACCTTCAAATATTTCATAAATATTCCTAAATCACTTAAACAATTTCTTTGTCTCATTAATACCAATCCTTGATGAATTGGGCCTCAAAATCTACTTTGAAGAATATGCACCCACCTTAGAAAGGCTAAAAATAGACATTCCAAAGCCCTCTCAAAGATCCACCTCAACGGACACTGTCTCAAAAGAATCTTGCATGGATTATTTTTATCTCTTTAAAAACATGAGAAAGGTTAATACCACATACAAGAGCATTAAATGCATTGGGATAGGCATGACAAGGAGATGAAATGATTTGAGAGGGTTCCCAGAAGGTTTACAATTAAAATTTCGACACTAGGGTATAGTTGGCATGCTTTCAAGTATGAATTTTTCCCTTGTAAAAACTCATGACAATATCTGGATCTCACTTGGGGACTCATTTTGGATCAAAAAAGTGATGACAAGATGAGAATGAACTCCTAAATCTCAATTTATAATTCGACCAGCCTTATCCATTAGGCTTTGCAGTGTCATTATAAACAACAAATAGACTGAAAGGAGCACACACACACACACACATGAAAAAAGGAAACACACAACACATGGAAATTAAAAACAAACACAATGGGGAAATGGAAACACACAACCCTAATCACCTATGGTACACTACAGGGGACAACATGTTTTTATTGAGCACTTTTCTTTTCATAAGTTACCTCTAAAGGGGTAACACTGAGTGATGATGTTCCATGAATCCATTGACTAGTTCGAGGAAGTAGCATCCCTTCATCAACTACTTATGAAATTCAAGTGCTTTCACAACTTCCTATATACTTAGGAGGAAGGATCCTACATGAACGTTTTGATGCTCGTGAGTGTCGCTCAAAAATTCCATTGCTCTTATTATCTTTAAAATAAGTTTCAAAGTGCAAATTGCCTTTTGTATTCACCCACAGTGTCCATTTCTTATTTAACATCACATAATTTCCCAGGGCTTATTTTTTTTTAATTTCTTGAATATATTGAGTTTTATTCTTTCCCACATTCATATTTATTAAAAAAAAATTCTTCGAGAGGCCATGAATTCAATTTTTTGTTCTATTCTATCATGAGGTATTTGGAAATTGAGTGAAGAATCAAGAATAACCTCATACCTATCTTGCATGTCCATAGCTTAAGTCAAGATGTCAAAACTTATCTTAGGGTCTTCCGTACCTTTTGTATCTTTCAATATTTATTGCATGAAATCTTTCAAAATTGTCGAGATCTCACCTTTATGCTCATTCAAATAAGCTTCATTTTGAAATTCAAGGCAACCATTTGGAGGAATCGCTTCATCTTCTTGAAGTGTATTGCATTCCACTACTTCTTTCTATGGAAGGATTCATCATCAAAGGGCTCAAGGACCTTTGATTTAATCTTTCCTCACGCTGACCTAATCTTCTTCTTCAAATGGGAAAGAGAAAGCTTCACTTTCATCAAAGACATCCATCAATCATTAGCTTGAAGGGGATAAATTTTTCACCGGGATAGAATTCATCATGAAATGTTTTTGAATTGATTGAGAATTCAAAATTAGATTCATACATGTCTTACAAATCTATGGCTCACATCATGATTTCAAAGTTGAGATGAGGGTCTTCTATTTCCTTTGCAATTCCTAGCATTTCTTGCACAAAGTCTTCTCACAAACCTTTCAAAGGCTCATCAAAAGTTGGATTTTATGCCTCATGGTGATCCAAAAAAACACACCATTCCATCAGATCCATCAGCACCAAGAAGGAAAAGTGAATAAAAATGAGGAAAATGAGGTTTTGTCTGTATTTTAATAGAACCGCTGCCCAACCTGGGTGATAGTCTTGTAACCACCGCCAAGCTAGGGCGGTGGTCCTGTAACCACCGGTCTATACCGGATGGTGGTCCCTCGACACTATTGATAGAAAAATAAAATCAAGGAATGAACAATTCCATAATTCAAAGAAATGGTTGTGTCTTTTGTTAGGAAATCAATCTATTAGTGCTCCATTGGTAAATAATAATTACGTTAGTAATTATTATCATGTAATATTGTGTTTGTAAATATGTTAGTATTTTGTTATATAGTTGTTATATAAAACAACTTATAACAAATACGGGTGAATGAGTTTTAACAACTCACGTGAATAGGAGTATTGTTATATCAGATTCCTATTTTATAGGAATGACTTATTCCTATATATTTGTAAGAGATCCCGTATGAAGAAGATAGAGAGAATTAATAATTATTCTGTGTTCGTACTTCATGCAAATATGTAGCTGTTCCATCATTTGGCATCAGAGTGGGATTTTTTTTGGAAGCAAGATAAACCCTGTGTAATGGAAGTCTAATCGATTGAGGGGCAGATGAGGGTTCTATTGCCCCTGTGCATGAGGTTTAGTATTATAAGTGTGCAGCTGTGAAGCTTGGTAAGAAAGGGCCTGTTTGCACTCAGAGGACGAGGTTCTTGTATCTCGAGTCACACACATTGTTTGTGCCTCAAACAGTCTGACTGCGTTGGCATGTGTCAATCTGGAAATATTATAATCAGCTGTATCCCGATTTATCACTAGAACCATCTCTTCAAAGAAAAGGCAGAGCTTGTGGGAAACTATATACAGATCCGTGCACTGTCATAGTCAAGGGGTGTCTCGAAAGATTCGATTCATCTACCACTCCTGTTAGTAGTGCATTTGTGCTCCTGGTTTGCGCATACAGATCTTGCATCGTATTTCCACCAATTTAACACTGCCATCCAACATTTGGTAGACATTTGGGTCATGCACAGATATACCGGTGAACTGGCAATGCTGTTGAGAAAAGAATCTGCCTAAAACAAAAAAGGAGCATGAGTTCAATCCTGTTGAAAAACTCAAGAACGGATTTTTTTCAAACAAGAGATCTACGGAAAGGAAACGGATTTGTTCTCCAAGCTGTCATCGGGCCAATCTCCCAAGTTCATGATATTTGCATGCGCAGATTCGCGGGTATGTCCGTCTACCATTCTGAAATTGAATCTTGGAGAGGCGTTCACGGTGCGAAACGTTGCAAACATAGTTCCTCCTTACCAGAAGAACGGACATTTCGCCGGAACTGGTGCCGTGATAGAATATGCGGTTTTGCATCTCAAGGTGGAGAATATAGTGGTGATTCGGCACAGCTGTTGTGGAGGGATAAAAGGGCTGATGTCAATTCCCGACGATGGATCTACCAAAACACCTCCATACAACGTGTCCATCGCCATTCATAAGTCATATTGTTAAGTTGTTTTTTATAGTGGAGTTAAATTCATCGTAGGTCTTTTTGTCCCTAATCCTTATAAGAATTAGTCTGCGCTAAAATTTTCATTATCTTTGAGTCTTAAGAATAGATTGTCAATAAGTTTTAATTGATGCTCATAACATGCAGTTTTAAAGTGTAATTTTTCAATAAAGTTTTAGTTATATTAATCTTTGTCAATGTTTTTTTGGTCATTGTCAACATGTATATCGTCTTATTGTTGTAGTTAAAAATTAAGAGTCATGTTGTCAAAGTTTAATATTAACAATGTTTGTATATCCTCTTGTAGTCTTTTGTGTTAGATAGTCTAGATTATATTATTTGTGTCTTGTCATTGTCAAGATTAGTCAAAATTGTCAAAATAAAAAAATTTCCCGCATTTCAACTGGACGCACTATCGGTGGAATCCGACGTCCTCTGATATGCATTTGAGCTCCATGATCAAATCCAGCTGAGCTAGCAGCATGAAACCGGAGGCAGGAGGCATCGGAGGTTGGAGGTCATTCAGCGACCTCTCGTCAGTTGCCAACGACGAGGCCGCATATCAGCTTTGGTGACATGTGTGTGTGCAGTTTGATTTTAGTGCTTCCAGTGTGGTGTGCCTCAGTTTGCAATAATATTGTTTTCAATAAGTGGAAATTTCACATTGAGGGGGGGAACATGATTCCAATGTTCCATTTCCATTATGTCAGTTGTTTCTATGTATGTATGAGCAACAGATGTCAGCAGAATTTCCTATGTTATTCCCTACAGTGAAATGTGATGAGGGCTGAGAATAGTACTTTGCATATCATGATGTGGTTGTAGGTAAACCACTTGAAAACCTTCATTTGTGGTTTGTGGTAAACCAATAGCAAAACCACCATTCTTGGTTGTTGGTAATCCATTTGCAAAACCATCACTTTGTGGTTTGTGGTAAACCAATTGCAAAACCACCATTCTCGGTTTGTGGTCAACCGTTTGCAAAACCATCCCTGAGGTTTGTGATCATCCTATGAAAATCACCAGATCATGAGCAGGTGCAAGTACAAAGGCAGGTTTTCCCCATGTTCGCACTAAGGGGGGGAATGTTAGGAAATCAATCTATTAGTGCTCCATTGGTAAATAATAATTACGTTAGTAATTATTATCATGTAATATTGTGTTTGTAAATATGTTAGTATTTTGTTATATAGTTGTTATATAAAACAACTTATAACAAATACGGGTGAATGAGTTTTAACAACTCACGTGAATAGGAGTATTGTTATATCAGATTCCTATTTTATAGGAATGACTTATTCCTATATATTTGTAAGAGATCCCGTATGAAGAAGATAGAGAGAATTAATAATTATTCTGTGTTCGTACTGTGCAAATATGTAGCTGTTCCATCATCTTTCCTTCCATTCCCTTTCACATCCTCCAAAGGTACGAGAGGACATGGGAAGGACTATAAATGTGTGAAGAGGAAGAGGAGAATGAGCATTGCAAAATACAAAGAGATCAAGAACACTCATTTAATTGTATGAGAGCAAGTGAGTAGAGATTCTTCAGTGTTGGAGTGGAATTGTAGGAGTAAGGTGTAAGAAAATAGAGAAAGTAAGTAATTGGAGAGAAGGATTGCATTGTTTCTTCTTTTCATACTTATTGTAATTTGTAAAATTTGATTATTGGCCAATACAAGTGGGAAGAAAGAGCATTTGCCCTTCCCGACTAGTTTTCCCTCAAATTGGGGTTTTCAAGATAAAATTCTTGTGTTGTGTGTTTGAGTTTTGTTGGCACTCTCTTTAATTCAATTCTAAGCACTAGATAATCAATCACTAAAGCTCTAATCTTCAAGAAAATCTGTCATTTTCCAAAGAGAAAGTAGAACGGAAAATTATTTGTGATTTTGTGAATTTCCAAAGTAGAAGTTTACATATCATTTTGGTATTAGAGCTAATTATATATCCAGGAATGTGGTATTCGAATCTTTCTTGTGATTTGTATGATAGTGAAAAGGTCCAAAGGTGAAGAAGTTTTACCTTGTGAACCAGATATTTCTATGAAAAAGTGGAAATAGAGAATTCAAGCTCAAATGGAGGAAGAAAACTTGGTTAATAGGGTCGAGAGATGCTAGAGCCATGCTGGATATGTTACATAGAAAACAACAAGAGCTTTCGAGATCTAAAAAAGATTGCTTCATTTAATCAAGATTCCATGGACGTAGTGGTTCGAGTCTTGCTAAAAGTTGGTATTGGAGGGAGCCAAAATGAGGAAGATTTGGAAGGGCATGAAGAAGAGGCTACAATTGTAAGCGAGAAGGTAAAATCTGCTCATACTCCTTTTAAAGTTGAAACGAAAGTTGAAATAAAGAATTTTTTAAGGACAAGTAGATGCGCAGAAATTACTGGATAAATGGTGAAAATAGTTGGAAGTTTATTTTAGTGTGTGTAATGTCGTTGAGGCATAAAGGATCACCTTTGTACATCTCAAAATGGAAGGTCATGCCACTTGTTAAAATGGTTTGGTGGGAAACCCATCTAGCCACTTGTGAAAGGAAGAAACATCCTATTGTTAGTACTTAGAAGGGTTTTAAAGAGTTTCTTAGATCTAATTTATATTCTATCGGCCATAAGACTGACCAGATGATTAAGTGGTAATACTTTAGGCAGGGTAGTGGTCAAAGCATGCATGACTATACTACGTATTTTTGGAGACAAGCCATGTTACTTAATATGGACTTGGAGGATGTGGACATTTTGACCAAATATTTGGGAGGCCTTCACACTCACCTTCGAGGAAGGTAATCTCCATGAAGCCCAAGGATCTCAACGAAGCTTATATACAAGCATACTACATTGATGATGAGAGGAAGCAAGGAGAGACAGAGCCAAAGGATGAGTAGTCAACAAATCAGCAACAAAAAGAGCAGGATCAACAGGTAGCAAAGGTAAATGGAAAGGTAAACAAGACACCACTGTTTTGCATACTTGTAAAGATCCTAAGAATTTCTATAAAAATTGTGATATAAATGGACATATTGACGCCACATGTTGGAAGTTACATCCGGAATTACACCCAAAGCACCGAACCAAGGATTCCAAGAAATCCATGGCCACTATGAAAATAGAAGAAGAGGTGGAGATTGAGGATGATTTGGATGTAGACGAGAGGCTAGGATGCACAACCACTAACATGTATGATGAAACAAAAGAAGAAGAGATGAGTAAGTTATTTCAAATCAAAATCCAAATCAAGAAGACTAAGGTAAACGCTTTAGTAGATTCTAGTTCTCAATCAAATTTGATTTCTAATATGGTTGTAAAAGAGCTTGGTCTAGAAACTTATGTGCATCCACATCCATACCCATTGGGATGGGTAAAGAAGGGTGTAGAAATCCAAGTTACAAGGAAGTGTAAGTTTTAGTTTGGGATAAATTCCCAATACATAGATGTATTAGAGGTTGATATCATTCCACTTGATGCATTTGATGTTGTCTTTAGAATTCCTTACTTGTATGTCGTGGGATTTTGTGTTCAAGGGGGAGAACCGATACAAATAGGTCAAGGAAAAGTCGGTTTGAACATCTAAGCACACCAGAGAAAATAAAAGAAGGCTATGGTAAGTGTTAACCAAGCATAGAGACTTATTCATGAAAATCATCAGTTTTGTTTAATTTCATTGGAAGAAAAGAAAATGGAGTAGAGATCATAGATGGTTCTAACCAAAGGATGGAGAATTTGGATAAAACTTGTCAGTTTTTACGTAAGAAGCCACCACAAGAAATTCTCATTCAAGGAGAAATACAAACTTCTCCTATGTAGTCACCATATCTACTTACTAATTTACTCAACCCGGTAGTAGGGAAGTAAGAAGAGGAGGAGATACAAGTAACAATTATGACTATAACAACAATGTACATGGAGAGGATTCAGTAGATCCATCTCAAGAGACAAAGCAAGGAAGAAGGACCAAGCCATTACAATATGGGACCTTTTCCATACTTGAGTAGGTTAGAACAAAAACCTTCAAACTTGATAGGCCACACTTCATGCAAATGCACGCGATAGAAAGTTACAAGAGCTCTCATCTACTAGAGCCATCTATGCATGAGGAAGAAAGAAACATATAGAAGCTACCTTTCAAAGATGTTTATACTTGAGGAAACTTGTAGGAGGATATAGCACTAGAGAGCAACAAACCGTAGATCCACAAGAGTCTTGGCATGTTGGAAAAGAAGAGAAGACGCAAAGGGAAACCCGATGGTACTTGAAGGAGTAAGAGAGGTATTTGATTCCTATACCACTCCCCCACTAAGATTTTGTGGGATCAAAATCCTTCTAAGCGGGGAGTTATGATCCATAGGGATTAAGAAAAAAACACCATTCCATGAGATCCATCAACACCAAGAAGGAAAAGTGAAGAAAAATGAGGAAAAGGATGTTCTATTTGTATTTTAATAGAACCACCACTCTACACAAGTGGTGGTTGCGAGAATCACCACCCAACTTGGGTAGTGGTCTTATTACTACCGATCTGCACCCCAAGGCGGCGGTCTTGACAATTTTGATGGGAAAATAAAATCAAGGAGAAAACATATCCATAATTCAAAGAGATGGTTGTGTCTCTTCCCTTTTTTTCACATCCTCCAGTGTATGGGAGGACATGGGAAGGTCTATAAATGCTTGAAAGGAAGAGGATAACGAGCATTAGAAGATACAAATAGATAAAGAACAAAGTTTAATTATATGAGAAAAAGTGAGTAGATATTCTTCAGTGCTAGAGTGGAATTGTAGGAACAAGGTGTAAGAAAACAGAGCAAACAAGTAATTGGAGAGAAGGATTGCATTGTTGTTTCTCTTCATACTTATTAATGTCTGTAAAATTTGATTATTGGCCAATACAAATGGGAAGAAAGAGCAATTGCCCTTCCCAATTGGTTTTCCCTCAAATTGGGGGTTTCTAGGATAAAATTCTTGTGTTGTGTGTTTGAGTTTTGTTGGGACTCTCTTTAATTCAATTCTAAGCACTAGATAATCAGTCACTAAAGCTCTAATCTTCAAGCAAATATGTCATTTTCCAAATAGAACGTAGAACGACAAATTATTTGTGATTTTGTGAAATTTCAAAGTAGAAGTTTACATATCACATGGACTACATGATCTAGAGGATATTCATATTAAAATGGGAATGAGAACATCTCCTCATCATGGGGAAACATGTCATCTGATTTCTATGATTGAAATTCATCAAGAACCATTTCCTCATCTTCATGGATCACATCATTTGGTAACTCGAACTACCCTATTACAACTCAAAATTTCTAAGAACTTCTTTGAGATCAATACCCCCTTAGAAAGGGGTGCTTCATCCTATCAAGGTAAGATTCTCATCCTCATCTTCAGTTGTTAAAAATGATTCATATTCCCACTATCTTGGTATAAGATGTTGGCTCCTAGATTTCCTAACTTTTGCATCGTATATCTCATATTTTTCGTAGGAAGCAACTTTTCCATATCTCCCTTAACCGAAAGGGTTGTGGAAGACAAATTCATCTAGATTTTTCCTCCTAAGACTTGGAAAAATCTTATAATTAACAACATTTCAAATGAAGTCAAAATGTCTTCTTCCAAGATAGTCATTGACACCTTCTTCTCCGGGAGTTTGGTAAGAGCCACCTCTACATCATTGGTCTTTCCCACAAGTGGGACTTCATTTGATTCCATGGAGTAATACAAGCCATTGGATCATGTTAGGGTGAGTCTAAGAGCATTGACCACCTTTATAGGCATTACATTGTCAAAAGCACCTGAATCTATTATGAAATTATTCAACCGATATCTTCCAACAAGAAGGGAGACATAAAAAGTATAAATCTTATTGGAGCCCTTTATTTACACATAAAATCTATGCACACTAGAATTCATTCAAGTAAGAACTAAATTCTCACTTGAAGTGCGAGAAGCTACCAAGTCCCTCCTTTGTGTTGCTTGACAGGAAGTTAGCATGCATGTTTATCCCGATACTTAACCAAAAACCATTTATGTATATGTAATCATTCTAACCACATCAATTTGGCAATACATATAATAAGGAAAAACTCAATCCATGTAAACTATAATCAATACCAATTACACTGTTAAGTCACCATACTTAGATCCATGAACAACTAATATCCATCCATAATTATCCATTATAATACGAACTCATTACATAACAAGGAAATTGTATACAAAATCAGCCAATATAGTGATGCCCTAGACCAATGCAGGCAAGTATCAAACCCTAGATCTGAACATGATGGCATGACTTCGCTAGAACATATAATAACTTGGAACTAATAAAACAATTACTTACATCAAGAATATATAGGGGTGGGGACTTTCCCTTCACCACCCACGCACTCTCTTAAAAATAGGCGTGCTCAAAGAAATAACTCCGCATGCTAAAATTAGCCATGCGTAAAAAGACTGCATGCCTTTACAATTTTTGCTAATAATAGATTAATCCTAAAGATAAGACTTTATTTAATTCTATTAATAGCCTCCACAAAGTGTGTTCTTCATGTGCTTGTTCTTCTTTTTTGATCCATACTCCAAGTCTATTTTTAGGCTGATCCATAAAATCGGCTAAGTCCCACTCTAATTCCTATATGTGCGTAGTCCCACACTACCCCATTCAACATTTGTGTGTGCTATCCTTCTCCTATGTGTGTGCACATTCATATGCATATACATCTATACTTATTTGGTACTTAGTCAATTTATCCAACCAACACTTATCATTCTTTGATGTACTCATGAAAAGCATGCTTTGCGATAGAGGTGTAGGTGGGGTTGGTAGTAGTCCTTTAGAACTAAGGGTCATGGTGCCAGGATTTGAACTACTACCCTTAATATGATGGACAATATTATCTAATTTCTAGGGATGACCCCATAACATAATGCTTTACTTGGTTACAAGTAAAATCACATAGGGTGATTTTTTTAAAGTATCTTATTACAACATAGAAGAAGTATAGAGAAGTAATATGCAATAAATACCTTAAGAAGTGGCATTGTCATGCATACTCACCTTGATGGAAAATCCAAAAGGCTAAACATTGCTTGAAACTTGCAAAACTTCATAGCACATAGGGGCCATTTGAAGATAGTTATAACTTGATCATCTAATTCAGGGTGGAGATCAAATCATGCTACATGATCATTAGATTCAAAGGTGGTGATAAAACTCACCATGAGGAGATATTATTTTAGTGATATGTATATGAATCTTAATATGTTACACTAGTTGATGTTGAACTAGATTGTATGCAAGAGCTATATAACTCTAGATGTCACACAAGAGTGGATATCCAAATGGAATTCTTTCAACAATATTTTTAGTCACTTGACTTATTTATTTGTTTCCACAACACTGCTACACTCTTCTTGAATAAAAGAGATAGAAATTTTTGGTTGATAATTGTTTCCTTAAGTGATATCACATTTACCAATATTGAAAAAAATCCATACATAGTTTTTCTATCTATTACATCAAAACATGGTTAAAATTAAAAATTATGTATCTAAGCATTAAAAGAAAAAAAAATATAAACCATAATATTTTAATATTTTATTCATTTTCCATGATATAAATGTTGCATTAATCTAGAATCAATAATAGTGATCAAAAATGAATAGTATTCCTAATAAATGGTAGATAGATTAAATTGCTAATAAGTTGTTTGTACAAGGCGGAGTTTGGCTTGAAAAATACAAGTTTAGAGTCAATTTTGATTTTAAAAATGTAAAAAAATGGAAATATTTTTATAATCAATCAAGGAAAGCTACTCATTATATTAAGATTTGAGAAACAAATGTAAAGTTTTGATCCTAGAAAAATAGCCAGGCCAAAGATAATATAGTACGTCAACATCCTAATTTTATGTGTGATTAATTTAGTAATAAAAATATTATATGACAAAATCAGCATTGAAATTCTCTAATACATACACGAAGGGATCCCCAATTTTCATTTGATGTGCATATAATAGAGTTCTTAGTAATCAAACACAATTAAACTTTGGAGTTCTTCTAATATAAAATGTTCTATATGCATATATATTGCCTCAAAATAATAATTTCATCTTAGAGTAAATGTTAGCACTATTTATAAATTATCAATTAATATTTCTTGAACATACACACACACACACACACACACACACACACACACACACACACACACACACACACACACACACACACACACACACACACACACACACACACACACACACACACACACACACACACACACACACACACACACACACAAGGTGTGGGTATATGTATTTTGATATCAAGTATTATCTTTTAATTTTTAAAATAATATTTTGGAAGTTTGTTTAGTTTGTAGTGGGTTTTTAGTTAGGGCTATACAACTATGAAATGCATGTTATATTGATACTCATAGAGAGTTCTTGCAATAATATTCTCATTTATATTACATATTTCACATTGTTTAGTAACTCTATACCTAGTTTCTATAATTGAGACAAAAACTATTTTGTCCAAATTTCTTGTTCGTAATGAAGTTAATGCACTAGCTACTAAAGAAATTAGAAAATCAAAAATTATGGAGGGTTTATATTACCTTGGAAGTGTTATGATAGGGGTGCAAGATGATAATGAGTGATTGGTTGTTGTCTTCTTGATAGACCAGAGAAAAGAGACTCGAGAATAATATTGATTAGATAGAAAGATGCGGGGCTTCCCGACTAAGTGGATCCAAGAAGATTTTGACTTCCTTGGTGGATGTCAACCCTCGTTTGTTTAGATAAAGTGAAATAAAAAGGGCAAGAGTATGCAAAAACAAAAGTAGTACTAAATCTGAAAAATGACATAAATTGATCTAAAGATGGTTATATTGCAATAATTGTGAATTAAGTGTTACTTGGTCTAGGTTGATGATGACCTAGACTATGCACAAAAGACAGCAGTCCAAGGTGACCTAAGAGGATGGATATGAACTCGTAGATGAAATATGAAAACTCTGCAAGGTCTAAGAGTGATATGGAAAGTCATGATGACTGTAATCGCTGTAAAAGGACATGCGAAGAGAACCAAAGGCAAAGAAGTGGGATAAAAGACAAAAAATGAGAATTTAGATAGGTTATTGATAGACAGGGCCCAGTGGACAATGACCAGGGGGATTTGTGATGAATGTATCGAGAAGGTATAAAGCGATGATGAAAAGATGAAAATGGAAACCTATAAGCAAAAGAGGTTATAGGAGAAGGTTGCTTAAGTATTTTTAAAGTGCTTTGTACCTACAAGATGTTAGAAACAAAACATATATGATAATATGATAGAGATATGGAAAACAATATGATAATGATGAGAAGATCTCACGAATGATGATCATGAGCAATGTAAGCACACTGAAGGGATGTCCAAGAGTTATGTGGATGTCTTAGAACTTCTCGAGCATGAGGAAGGATAAGAATTGAATGCATCGATTTACTGCCCTTAATGGAAAGAAAACACTTAGTTTATAGGGTTCGATGGTGATTGGGCTGAGGCAGCCGCCGACTACGGAGAAAGTTTCCCCAATGGGAATGATTTTTTTAATTTTGGTCGATTTGATGCTTTTAAAGATTAGGTGAGTGCTTTAAAGCATTAGGTGGGAAAGGGATGAGATATGGGTAGTTAGGGCATAAAAATAGATAGGATAAAAGCTAGAAAAGCAAGGGGATTTATGTGTAGGATAAAAGCATCCTAATTAGAAGGTTGGTTAGGGCAATGAGAATTTAAATGATTAATTAATTAATTAATGGGGTTAATTAATTAATGGGACTTAGGTGGGAATTTGATTAAATAAGGAGGGATAAATTAAATTAACAATTAAATATGTGCACATGGGTGAATGAAGGCATAGATACCAATTTTAGGTGTCTACATTTTGCCCCTTTTATTGAGTGGTTTGAGCTAGTAAGTCGTGAGCCAAAAATGTGAGAGTTAGATTACGATAAAAGGATTGATGATAAGCTCCCCCTCAAACAAGGATCGATGACGTCGGGAAATTAATGAAGCATTTGAAAAAGGTAGATGATGAAGAGTGGGTGGGAAAGGATGGGTAAAAGGAATAACCAAGGTGAGATGAACCACGTAAAAAGGATCGCAATAATGATGGAAAAATATGGCGGTGACTCCAATATCACATTGGTAGGGGATAATTGTGGTCTCAATGGAGATGGAAAACAATGCTCTATGGGCCCATGAGTGGGTGAAGATCACTTTAGTATGGATGCAAGGCGGATGACTAATGGATCATAGAAATTCATCAAAGTATGCACAACTATATGTGAAAATCATGTGAAATCCTTTGTACATGAGGAATTGAGTGAAAAGGTATGCATTCACTAGGAATGAGGATGAATGATGTGGTGTCTAATGGGACACAAAAAAATGGCGATAAGGAAAAATGAAAAAGTGAGTGATGAAGTAACATGCCCTTGAAGGGGGAAAGTATGAGGAAAAGTCAAATATTCCCAAAGTGGGGAAAGGTATGGCCATAAAGGAAAATAAAAGAAAAAGGTATGCCCCAAGAGGGGAAAAGCATGGCCACAAAGGTGGACTTTGATGAAGAGTAATGGTGCCCCAAGGAAGAACATGAATATGGCCACAAGAGTGGACTTGATATAATGAATGTAATGCCCAAAGGGGAAAATGAATATGGCCTCAAAGGAGGACTTTGTGCATGAATTAGATAGGATTATAAAATAAAATGCCCAAAAGAGGAGTGATTATAGCCATAAAAGGTGGACTTAGGGAATAGATATGATTAACATGCCCAAAGGAAAAGAAGAGATGGCCACAAATGTGGACTTAGAGAGTTACATATGCCTAAAGGAGGAATAGTTTGAATGTTGAATTAAAATTCCCAAAGGAAAAATGGAGATGACCAAAAGTGCGAGACTTAATGGTCAATAATAAATAACACCTTGAAAGGGATGCAAGAAAGAGGGGAAAAACCAAGATAGTTACTCTTGAGTGTATTCGATGTTGATAGAGTCCAATCGACGGTGACCTAATGGGGTTGACAGTGACCAGGTGTCGGTGGGCTATATAAGCCTAGGGGTTGGATGACGATGCTCATTTTCACATGAAAATATAATGAGAGAGAAAAAGTGAGAAATGAGAGACTGAGAAAATGGAGGCCATCGGAGTGTAATGAAACACCAGAGGATGCAAAGGATGGTGACTAACGAAACTCACGCTGGTTTTTATTTAATTTCATATTTCATTTAATTTTTAGCATTTAAATTAGATGACACGGAGGGTGGTCAACGCGCGACCATGAAGGGTCGATGTGGATTGGGCCCTAGGGCATGTTGATCGACCCGACCTAGGTCGTAGGTTGACTAGGGTTAGATTAGCTAAAATGGATTTAGATGGAATTTAATGCACTTTGGATGGATTTTTAGATCAAAGGTCTAATGTATGCATGCTTTTCTTGTGATTACAGGCTAGAGAGACCTTATATTTGAGAGATCAAGTGCTAATTCTATATGATCGAGGGGATGTGACAGATGTCGAGTGGGATCATCTTCTGCAGTTGGATTAGGAGGATTTAGACATTATCAGAGGATCCCATGAGATGTGGGGCTTATGATTACTTTGGTTGAGAGGTGGGATAGACAGAGACATGTACATTTTGGTTCAGGACAGGGGAGATGACTATCACCTTGGAGGATGTGTATCAGATTCTTAGGCTACCAATATAGGCGGAGTAGATAGTTCCCATTACTAGTGATGATAGATTAGTAGTTTTGACATGGCTATTTAGAGCCGATGCACCCCATATCATATTTTCTTTAGGGATTCTTCCTTTAAGCGAGATATGAGGATGGGGTGGCATGCAACTGGCGGTTGATTTGCATGGTGATGATGGTAGTGTCTTGTTATGATTTTTCGAGACTCAGGAGGAGCTCGGTTTCCATGGGTGTTGATTGGTGTAGTGGAAAATATAGTGGAGCACTAAGAAAGTATTTTCATTTGGGACTACCTTATTAGCTCAAGTTTACCATGAGCTATCTTGATCTGAGGAGGATAGGAGGTCGGGTTTGAGGCTTCTTTCTACACCTTTGTCTTATGAGCATATTGCATTGATTAGGCCACTAGGGATTCCATGGGTCACAAGAGACCATATTCGATTAGCGATTGGATTTTGAGATGGTGGACCAATTAGGCCTTCGAGACAAGGGTGGGAGAGGGGTGGATGGGTACATAGATTGGCTTACGAGTTGGATGTTGATTAGATTAGGTGGTGGTCGTATCAAGATTTCCCTATATGGCTAGGGGCAGATGTAAATTATGTCAACACAAGATGACCGAGGTGGGTGCGGGAGATAGTCATAGATGATTGAGGTCATTTAGTTTGATAGGTGAGATGACAGTTTGGATTCATTCATAAGGTGCCTCATGATCCAATTGTGTATATGAGGGAGGAGCTAAATAGAGAGTTGTTGAGTCCTATATTGCAGAACCATTGGAGGAGGATCCTACACCATGAGATGATGATGAAGATGTTGGAGTAGGAGTGGGATACTCTGATTGGCATATGATAACATGGGCAGCTCGAGTGGTTGAGGAGGGAGGAGAGGAGGAGATAGAGGAGATGGAGGTTGAGGTTGAGGGGACTCTAGGAGGCGGTGGAGATGTAACACGAGAGGTTGTAGAGGTGGCACACTTGTGTGCTGAGCTAGATCATATGAGAGTAGAGAGAGACACAACCTTACAACAATGGGATGTGGTCACTCAGGAGAGAGACCGAGTTATTAAGGAGAGAGACTACTACCGCAGGAAGAGAGAGCCTACAGGGCATGTTTTAGAGATCTGGCTACTATTGTAGTGAAAAAGTCAGCCAACAGTGTTAGGTATCATGACAGGATCGGAGACAGATGGTACCCATGGAATGATTGGGATGGATAGGTACTTAGCATTGGCTTCCAAGGCTAGATATTTGTGATCCATAGGCTACCTCAGATGCTAAGATACTGGGACAATCTTCGAGAGGCGGGTGGAAGGTGGAGTTGGATCGTCGAGGAGTATAGTGAGTGTAGCTCGATTGCGGTGACAGGATTGA
Source organism: Taxus wallichiana var. yunnanensis (assembly GCA_018340775.1). Classification (NCBI taxonomy): domain Eukaryota; kingdom Viridiplantae; phylum Streptophyta; class Pinopsida; order Cupressales; family Taxaceae; genus Taxus; species Taxus wallichiana. The sequence continues at coordinate 26,863,236 of CM031236.1, read as the reverse complement.
GGCTAGGAAGGTGGCGATGGAACACAAGCTTTATGTGCTATACCTGCCCATGGAGGAGAGGGTCTAAGAGTTTCAAACATGAAACTTACCAATTTTGATAAAAATTTTGTTTTGAGGGAGCCCCCTAGAGGGCCGTGATGTATTGATACACTTTTTATCATACACACACATATGAGTTTTGTGAATCATTATGTGTTTATTATGTGATGTGATGAATTTAATTTGATGTGGTGATGATTTTGTATTTATGTCATGATGATGATTTTTGGATTAGATGTGATAATGATGGTTACTTTTGGAACGCATGTTTGTTTTATATTTGATGATGATGGTGACATAAATGTATGATTAGATGGTTATTTTAGATGTGCATGTGTATGGATGATGATATAAATGTGTGATGTAGTAATATGTTTTAACTTTAAATTTTACTATGGTGATTAGAACATATGGATAATATGTGATGAATATTTCGAGATGTGCATGTGTATGGATGATGATATAAATGTGTGATGTGGTAATATGTTTTAAATTTAAATTTGATTATGGTGATTAGAATGTATGGATAAGATGTGATGAAAATAGTTTGGAAATGGATGTGATTAAAATGATGAAATAAGTAAGAGTAAATGTGTTGTAAGATAGATAGATAACATATAGATGATTGGGATAAAGAAAGGTATGTGTTGTAACAAAACAAAATGGGGATGAAAGATAGATGTGATAGGATCAAGGATAGAATGTAACACGATGGTGGTGACCCATAGGTATGAATGATTCTATGTCATATCAAGGAACATGCGAGGAAAATATGCCTCCAACCACATTAGAGGTAAACAAGAGGAGGATCCAGGTAACACAAGGCACATGCGACCAACACCGATGCTAGAAAATAACCAACAATAGTTAGTCATTTCAAATATCATAAGGAAATAATGGATGAAATGATATCATAAACCTAATGTTGACACAAAAAGGGGGTTTGATATGTGCTTGTACAAAGGGAAGAGGGTTCTCCAAAAGTGGTGTTCCCTAAAACTATGCCCCAACTTTGGAAAGGGAAACAACAAACTAATCAATGTGGGAAGTTTGTTAGAAGAAAGTTGATCAATGCAGGAATATTTCTTAGGATGCTAATAAAATGGAAGGTTGATCAATGTGGGAATCCTTAAAATTCCATAAGGAGTAGTCATCCTTCGAGGGTATGGTCTACTTTATACAATATAGATGGCAAGAATAATATATATGATATTCGTCCTTCGAGGTCTTAATCTATTTTATTGATTGGATTTTGATTTTGATTTCATGCATTTGATTGATTTTTTCATGAACAATTGTCCTTGAGGATCGATCTATTTTTAATGACTTTGGTTTTGACAAGTGCATCCATGAATTTTATTTTTACATGGGGGAGAGTTGGACTAGCTAAGTTGACCACTTAGAAGGGGAAAATGATGTACAAGAGACACCCTAGACCCTTTGCATGGTTCCAATAGGTGAATAAGAGGGTGATGGATGTAATGATTCTCACCAAAGGAGAACCTATCCATAAGGAATATGCTATGGGCAAGATGTGGTGCCCATATTTAAGGTCACATCTAAGAAGTGACAGAAGACCACATAGTTCCAAATCATCATAATGAGAGATGGGAAAGGCTAAGATGGAGGAATGATCCAAGGATATGACTAAGGGAACATTGGAAAATGTGATAACAATAGAATGGTCACAAGTACAATGCATTAAGTGGTTCTACTTCTAGTTTACCATCAAGGGAGGGCAAACGATAGGCTCTTGACCCATACTTGTGCATAATAATGTATGGTTTGATCTAGTTAGGGGTAAAATTTTTACGTTGGCTCCTTTCTAAGATAGTGATGTTATAATGAGGAGGACGCTAACTTTAATGCTACATTAGGATAGGGATAAACAAGTGAAAATAATCTATGTGTTTTCTTTTAAGGAAGCAAGAAATATAGTCTAAGATGAATAGATGGTCCCCTTAGAGAGAGATAAATACGACCACAATGGTGGATTTGGGATCAGATAAGATGAGCTATGTATAGATTATGAAATATGTGCCTTAAAGGAGAATTTTAGATAAAGCCATAGTCCATGGTGTTATAAAGAAGAGGCATAGATATGGCCACAAAGGTGGTCATAGGAGGAGGAGATAGAAAATGTGATCGGATGAGCTAGATGAGATAAGACGATGTCAAACCACGATGAGGAACTAATCTACAAGTAGAAAAAACCTAGAGAGAAGTCCCTATAAAGAGGATGGAGGATGAGAAGAAGGATGTGAAAATATCAAAAAGGAGGGGATGATACTCCCCAATGATGGATGGATAGGATGCCAATAATAATGAATCATGAAGGTGGTGTAGCTAGGAAAATAGTATCGATGAACAAGGGAGGACCCTCATCAGGAGGAATGATAAGAGATGATGTGGACGAGTTACGAGACCCAAGAAGTTGAATGGATGGGGATGTGGTAAAAGGATTCAGATGGGATATGGATGAAGTAGTAGATGGAGAAGGAGACTCACCAAGGAGGTCCTCTCACTCAATAATGTTGTGAATGATAGTCCGAAAAACCTTACAATGCTCTATGTTGTGACACGAGTACAATGATGGAGCATATATGGTGAGAATTAAACCATGATGGATTTGGATGAATTCAAAGTGTTGGATGGAGGGAGTGTGATGGTAGAAGTCTAAAGAAAATGTTGGAGGACCTCTACATATGATTCAATGTATGCACCAAGAGAGGTCTGTGAGATGGTGTGGATGTAGAAGATGAAGGTGGGTTACTCCGAGATCTGGGTGGTCTAAAAGAAGAAGCAATGGTGGATGATTTAGGCTTGGTATGATTGGTAGATGAATGCATTCTCAAGGAAGGAGTTGGTCTTAGGAGGGAATCAGACTATTTGTTTGGATTTGGGTTGGTTGACTGGTCGTGATGGAGGAGGGGTCCTAAGATATATGGATGTGGCCCTAAGATAGAGGATGTAGATTTGGTCTTGATTAGAGGAATGTTAATTTTCTTATGAGGATGCTCAAGGGATTATTGTGGAAGGATTCCAAGGTTTTTGGATTTGGATGGTTGAGGAGTGCCCTTGGCAGGGATGACAATGATTTCGACAGGAGGATCAGAAGGTGATATTGTGGCGGATGGCGGGAGTAATTTTGGCATGATTTGTTCCAAGGAGGATGGGGATTGGTTTGATGTGGGAATGTTGAGTTATGGATGAAATGGGAGGATCACCTATGGTGGCTGCGAGTTGAAGTGCTCTCTAATATTTCTCAAATGACTTAGGTGGTGTGGATGAAGAAGGAGATAATGGGGATGTGGTCACGATAGTTGATGCGGTAGGTGCGGGAAAAAGCAAAGAAAGTGGAACCGGTATAGATTCTAAATATGGTATGAATAAAAAAGGTGGAATAGATGTAGATGGAGGATTAGAATTGACTATGGGAGATGGGATAGATGTGGGTGTGGAAAGAATGAGAGGTGTTTGGATGATGTGGTTAATGAGGTCTATGTGAGATGGTGTAGATGGCGGATGGGTTGGGGTAGGGATGGAAGAGGCATGAGTGTCAACTATGTTTATTTTGGGTGTATCAAGAGGCATATAGGTGGATTGAGGAGATGTGATGGGTGTGATAACAGATGTGGATGTGGGAATGGTATATTTTTGGACACTAGGTGTGGATGGGGGAGACGAGGTAAGTGAGGTGGTCATAAGCAAGGAGATAGGTGGTAGAGATGTTGGGGTAGATACAGTGTCAGGTGATATGGGCATGGGTAGAGAAATATGTGATAATGATGTCAATGTAAGTGTGGTGACATGTGTGGATGTAGAGGCAGGTGTACAACTAAGGCTAATGTAGATGTGGTAAGAGTAGGAATGGATGTGGATGTAAGAGAAGTGGTAGAAGTAAGGGAGGTAGATAGGGTAATTTGTGGATATGGTGGACATGGGAATAATGTTCAAAGGGGCAAAGGGAATATCTAGGATGGGAATAGATGAGGAAGTGGGGAAAATAGATGTGGAGGGAGGAATCTGATGTATGGTGTTGATTGAGAATGGGTTAAATTGATGTGATGTAGAAGGTGAAGATGAACTTACGGTGGGGGATTAGGAAATGGTTGTTTGAAGATGTCACATGATGAAGATGGGATTTCTTGGGGGATGTAGGAGCATGGTGATAAGTAGGATCATGGTAAGATGATGGGGATGGGGAAAGAACATGAAGGTATGATACAGGAGGCTCATAAGGGATGTCCCTAGGTGAGACAGGTATGTCGGATGAAGGGGAAATGTCATAAGGTGAAACAAGATCTGCTAATTGATATCTATGGAGGAGGAAGTCATAGATGGGGTTCTCGTGGGAATATCCATAAGTGAAGTGGGTATGGTGATGTCGGATGACCCAAGAAGGGTATGAGGTAATGGGGACAAAGATGGTGGGGTAGAAGCAAGAATGGTGTAAGGTGATGGGGATAAAACATGGGCTACTAGTCGATGTGATCAAGAAGTAGAGGGCCTGCGGTGAAGATAGTCATAGATGGGGCTAGAGGAAGACCTAGAAGCAACCAATGGTCTGGATGGGGTCATGGTGGACTACTGAGAATTGCTCGAGGAAAATTTTGGTTCCATTATTAAATAGAAAAAAAAAGAAAACAATTCCTTTTTATGTTTTGATTAAGAAAGTGTGAAAAAAGGATGGGTATCGAAGGACCTAGGAGAAGGCGAACTATGTTTGGTCTTAGGTAAGTTATGGCTGGGAAATGTCTGAAGTGGCTTCTTGTTGGGTGATCAAATCCTAATCAGTCTACTAGGAAAAGGAAGTGTTTTGATGTGTTAATTGATTCGTGAGGTTTTGGTTGTGTGTGATAAATGTGAGATGAAAATATTGAACCCTACTTAGACTATATGAGCAAGCATGATGCATAAAAGAAGGGTTATTTTAAAGCCAAATGAGTGTTATTTTCGATGAGAACATAGATAGGAAGGGGAAGTACAATGCAAAAGGATAAAATAGGGAAAAGAGGAATACCTGGATAGCACTTTTCCTATTTATCTGCACTTTTGGGTGATGAGTGATCCAAGTGGTGAACCCAACACGAGAAAGAAATAAAGTGGAGCCTCATGCTACAGTGTTAGTAAAAAAAAGTGAATATAGAAAATAAAGAGACCACCTAAAGGGTGTCCCACCGGGCATTCAAGAATGTTGTCCAAATTTCTTATTCGTAATGAAGTTAATGCAATAGCTACTAAGAAATTAGCAACTCAGAAATGATGGAGGGTTTATGTTACCTCGGAAGCGTGATGATATAGGCGTAATATGATTATGGGTGATTAGTTTCTATTATTGATAGACCTACAAAGAGACTAAAAATGATATTGATTAGATAGATAGATGTTGGGGCTTCCCGACTAAGCGTATCCAAGAATATTTTGACTTCCTTGGTGGATGTCAACCCCCGTTTGTTTAGATAAAGTGAAATAAAAAGGGAAAGAGCATGAAAAACATAAATAGTATTAAATCTAAAAATGATAGAAATTGATCTAAAGCTAGTTAGATTGCAATAACTATGAATTAAGTGTTACTTGTTCAGGTCGACGGCGACCCAGACTATGCACAGGTAGGTTGATATGACACATGGGAGGATGGATCTGAACATGTAGATGAAATATGCAGACCTACAAGGTTTGAGAGTGATCTGGAAACTGATGAGGGCCTATAACTGTTGTAAAAGGATCTGCAGAAGAGACCAGAGGTAGAGAAGTAGGATAAAGGATAGGAAAGGATAATTTAGATAGGTTATTGGATAGACAGGGCCCTAGTCGATGGTGACCAGGGGGATCGGCGGTGACTGTATCAGAAAGGTATAAAGTTGAGGATGAAAAGATGAAAATGGCAACCTATAAGAAAAAGGGGTTGTAGGAGAAGGCTGCTAAGTGTTTCTGAAGTTGTTATGTACCTACAAGACATTAGAAACAAAGCATATACGATAATATGATAGAGATATGGAAAGTAATATGATAATGATGAGAAGATCTCACGAATGATGATCATGAGTGATGTAAGCACACTGAAGGGATGTCCAAGAGGTTTGTGGATGTCTCAGAACTTCTCAAGCATGAGGAAGGATGAGAATTGCATGCATCTGATTTCTTCCCCGTAATGGAAAGAAAACACTTAGTTTATAGGGGGTCGATGGTGACTGGGCTGGGTCATCACCAAGACACGGGAAAGTTTCCCCAATGGGCATGATTTTGGTTAGGATTTGATGCTTTTAAATATTAGGTGAGTGATTTAAAGCATTAGGCAGGCAAGGGATGAGATATGGGTAGTTAGGGCATAAAAATAGATAGGATAAAATCTAGAAAAGAAAGGGGATTTATGTGTAGGATAAAAGCATCCTAATTAGAAGGTTGGTTAGGGAGGGCAATGTGATTTTAAATGAATAATGAATTAATTAATTAATGGGGGTTAATTAATTAATGGGACTTAGGTGGGAATTTGATTAAATAAGGAGGGATAAATTAAATTAACAATTAAATATGCGCACGTGGGCGAATGAAGGTATAGATACCAATTTTAGGTGTCTACAACTATATGTTGTTTTTTTAGGTCATGTGATAATTCATGTATCAAAGTTAAGGAAATTTAAGGAAATATTCAAAAGAAACTTTCCTGAAATTTGATATTTGTGTGATTAGGATAAAAAAACTTGCTATAAGGCCAAAAATAGTACAAACACATACTATTTTAACAAAAACATTTAGTATAATCATGGTACTTATCATATTTGGCCATTTTTAAGAAAATAATTTTTTTGTGAAACATTAAAATTTTAGAGCTTGAGTCTTTCATGTAGAAAATAAATTTATATTTTTTATAATGCCTTTTAAGGAAAACATATATTATGTAGTGATATCATATGATAGTTTGAGGCCATCTATAAGCTATATTTTTGCAAATAGACAAATCTTAATAAATATGTTCAATAATTTAATGTCTATGGAAACCTTGAAAATGATTTTAAGGATGTGAAAAGGCCTCTCCTTGAGATTTTAATGTCACCTTTTCACACAAAATATCCACTACTAATGAGATAAATTACCAAAGAGACTCGAATTTTTTTAAAATTATTCATCAATTAATTAAATCATACATCAATAAAATGAATAATCTAGATAAATAGAACCAAATATTAGGGTGGTGTCCTATTAAGAAGGAATTTTAAAGTCAATTTAAAACATAAACATTTACCCAATTCACAACAATTTTCCATCTTATATGATGTTATATTAGACCAAAAAGTAACATTGATAATAGTTTACCTTGATATTAAATCAATAGTGGTTAATTGAATTATATCCTTGGGGTTTGAGAGGCTAAGGTAGCATAACACAATATTTTCCTATATTATTTAGTAGTTACAATATTGTGCTCCCACTTTTAAAAAAATGAACCCAAAATATGTTGGTCTCATGGGTGAATTATGTAGTATCTCAATGTCAACCACAAAAGTCAAGGCTTACACCACCTCATTGAAATAAGATGAAACAATAAAATGCAAGAAAATGACTATATGGAGACAATGTGGAGTATATTTGTAATTTTTAGCCATGTCTAAATTGCACAAAGCCATGAAACATGAGATAGTATGCATGTAATGAAAAGATCCAACCATCAAATAATAGATAGCTTGATGTAAGCTATGGAGAATTTTTTATAAATGATAAAGTTTTTAAAGCAATATATTAGTCAACATATTTTAATATTCATGTTAATTAGAACTAGAGAATAGAATAATGGGAGTTACACACACACACACACAGACTATAACCAAATCCTACTACAAACCAAATCTTACAAATTTTAACCATACTTTTAACATATTAATTAGTGTTATTTGAAACTCCTTTCTCATCTAAATTAAATAAATAAATTATCACGTCTACATACATAACATATGTTATTTTATAAAATGATAAGTTCTAGTTAGAATATGGTCACATAAATAGTGAATAGACTCTCTAGAAATATATTTTCATTATCAATCATTCATGACATTTAAACACCACATACTAGTCAAGAGTTCCTAATAACACCTCACCACCCCTTATCACTCTCGGTTCTCATGGTTAGTTTGTTGTTTATTTGATTAACGGAAGGAACATAAATGCAACCCATATTGGTCAATACTCTATAAATAAGGCAATATAATAGACCTCATACAAATGTATATCGAGCCCTATATTTTAGAGTTCTTAAAAAATAATGGAGGCCCATGTTTCTGTTTATTCTTAAGTGTACTTAAAATCTTTATTTTTACATGTGGATTTTCTTAACATCAAGGCTATAGTACTAATTATAACTAAGTAAATATCCTATGGTTTAAATATATTTTAACATACTAAATTTTAGATATTCATCCATTGGCCTATGTTCCTTCTTAACAATTTTACACTTGCACAAATCATAGATGAGTGCACAATAATTACTCCTTGATTTCCCATCTCTAATGGGAGATCAGCCTTATATGATAGGTGGGTTTTTTGGTTGTAAAATAATGAATTTTAGATATTTATCCATTTTCCTATGTTCCTTCTTCACAATTTTACACTTGCACAAATCAAATCAGTGCACACTAATTACTCCTTGGTCTCCAATATCCAATGGGAGATCACCCTTATATAAAAGGTGGATGATTTGGTTGTAACATTTGATTTGAACCATTTCACTCTTAATTACAATTAATTAAATTAATTGTATATAACTTTATAAAATTTACATAAATAATTTATAACATAAGTTATATGCTAATTTTATTAAATAAAATTAGTGTTTGATGAGTTTTCCACTTTGTTCCAAGTTAATGAAATAACACAAAAAAAAAAAGAAGCTCCAAATATGGGAGGGTTTAAGGATACCTCTAATGTGTGATGGTGATGGATGATGGGATATGGGCACATAAATCCTTTCCAAAATGAGGTTTAAGGCATGCACAATACAAAGGACACAACTAAACAAGAAAAATATTAGTAGATCATATGGTGGGTTTCCTAAAAAATTCAGTCCCAGAAGTGATGAAATTCCTATGATAGATGTCATCCCACTAGATTAAATGAATGACTGAAAATGAGTAATGGATATCATGTAGAAGATAAGTTGAACTGAAATATTGAGATATAGATAAACACAGATCGAGATGATGCGGATAATGATAAATTAAGGTAAATAAATCAAACAAAATTGAGGGTTGATGGAGACTGAGCCAATAGATAGCAACTTTGAACAAATAATATCTAGAGGCTGGAAAGAGAAAATATAGAAAAGATTTTTGGATGTTGAAGGTGTCTCAACTCAAGCACGAGGCATAAGAAATAGAAAAGATGCAAATTACAAGAAAATGTGGTTAGGGTAGAGGCGGTCGATGATGATAAAAGGAAGGTAGAAGTAGCCAACAATGACTATGGTAGAAATATAAGGATCTTGGGATATCATTTAGGAAGGATAAAAATATAGTTAGAACTTGATGTTGGAGAAAATGAGAAACATATGGAAGAATGAACAATATGCAAGAAAAAGATATGATGTAGATCGTTTTGATGAGGATCAAAGATGAATCGACGATGACATAGGCTGAATTAGGATTTGATGAAGCTTGATAGATAGAAAATATACTATGAGAAAGAAATAAGGATGGCTGGTGTGATGGCAAAGCTCCAAGACAAGGAACAAGCCTACAAAGCTAATGAAAAAATGATGAAACAAACTAGGTCTCCAAATAAACTCCAAGCTTCAAATCTTCCAAGATGATTGATAAGGGCTCCAAGATGGCTTCAAGATGTTGATGACATCTCATAAGAAGACAAAAGACTTGAAAAATATCACTAGAAGTCGGATATCCAAAATTTCATCCTCTTTGAGGAGGGGTTGATGATCTATTTATACGATTGTCAATGACCCGATAAGGTCACCGTCGACTCCAAGAACTATTGATTTGGGTGATGGGGATGATACATGGCCCAAGAGAATGAGGCCTTATTAAGTGTTGATTATGGTTATAAGTTGGTTTGGAAGATTAGGGTTGCATAGGGATAAGAAAAAGTGGACGGTTGTGAACATTAAATGCGAGCAAATGATGATCTATAAGGGATAAATGGGATATGATTAAAGTGATAAGTATGTTTAGGGATGATTAAATGTGATTAGGGGAAATGAAATAATGATAGGATTAAGATAGGAAAATAGAAAATTTAGGAAATAAATGGGATTTAGAAGGGAAATGGGATTTCGAATAAGAAGTGGGTATAAGTATGCATGATGACGACGAAGGGGCAAGTGAATGCGGGATATGGGAATAATGAACTTGATTTTTGTGTCTACAATTAGGTTGAGGTGTATATTTAAAATGGTGGCCATGTGAATGTGTCCCCACAAATATTACTTCTTCAACACAAGAATGCCAAGAATCCTTTGATCATCTAAAGAAATATTTATCCAGGCCACCTATATTAGTCCCTCTTATTATGGGAGAACCCTCCTATACATTTTTATCTACTTAATTTTCATTAGGTGCTCTCTTTTCCACCATTATGAACAAGACAAAGAGATATCTATCTACTAACTTAATTACAATTTGATATATAATGATTTTAACTACACTCAAATTGAAAAATCTTGATTAGCCATAATATTTTCTTTCCAAAATTTGAGACACTATCTCTTGAACAACAAAAAAACTCATATCCAAAGTTTTCCCGCTTAAATACATTATATCCAAACCCACCTTTATTTAGAGGAAGGAAAAATGGATCATTTTAGTAATTGAGTTTACATCGAATATATCAATCAAAAATCAATTAAGGGGTAGGTTATTTCAATCAACTAGTAGAGGAACCTTTATTGAGAAAACATCCTTCATATATGGATTTACCTAATGTAACTATTATGCTTGTCAAAGAGTCCATTACATAGAGAATCTAATTTGATGGATCTCAATTTTAATGGTTCTAGTGTAGGCTTTATCCTCATAAACCCCACATGTGATCTTATTGTGATAGTCTTTAAGAATGAATTTCCTTGTACCAATAATATAGAAGAATATGATGCCCTCCTTACCTTTCTCAAAATTGCCATTAAATGGAATATCAAAATTTCAATTCATTGGACATTCCCAACTCATCATAAAACAACTAAATGATAAATACAAAGCCAAATATGATAAGACTATACCTTATAACCGTATGGTGTATAGTATCAAATAATATTTTATCCAACTCACATTATAGAATGTCCCACAAATACAAAATAAATATATCGATATTATAGATAAAATTGGTTCTCTATTAAACCTACCTCAAGACAATAACGAGTATCAATTCCTTATCAAACATTTAACAATGTCATCTTATGATATGTTAGAATCTTGTTTGGTATGTGAATTTTTTGGTCCCTTCTCCTGCTAGTATGAAGACATATACAATTACAAATAATATGATAATTTTCCACCTGACATCACCCATTCCCAAAATAAATCCCTTATCCAACACATATCTCATTATAGCCTCCATGGGGGCACTCTATATCATTGAGGCTAAGATACAACCTTTTTACGGTATCATAATTCAATATATCATTTACGAGTTATCAAAGAGGTGTGCAAAGGTATATTTGGAGCTCATACTAGTTGCACGGTCCTTGCTTAAGAAAAATTTATGAGGTGGATATTATTAGCCCACTATGGAAATATATTATTTCCAATATATTTGTAAATATTTCCCTTGCCAAAAACATGGAAACTTTATCAATGCCCCATCACAATCCTTACAACCTATTTTTAATCCATGGTCATTCTAAAAATGGTGGCTTGATATCATATGAAATATTACTCTAACATCCTCATATGACCATAAGCATATTATCACCACAACTAAGTACTTTACCAAATTCTATAGTCATCACCCTCATACATGTAACTAGTGACGATCCTTTAGAATTCCCATTCCAAGCCCCATTTTTGTTACTAAGCCCATCTTACCTTGTATTGAACTAATATTAGTTTTATTGTAAATAATAATTTCGTTGACTTAAAGAGATGTTTTGTGCATGAATCTTGGTTATCTTTTATATTTCATATGCTTTCTTGAATTGATTGATATAAGTTTATTTTGGTGCTAACAAATGTGAATGGAATAAATTTCATACTCAAGTGTATAACTCACATAAACCTAACATAGGACTCACACGAGATGAGTGCAATACTCACACAATGAAGCGCGAGACTCACGAGAATTCAAGCACATGACTCACCCCGAACACAAAATTTGTACAACTCATGGTATTCCCTAGTCATCTTCAATTACATTATAGAACATGGTATTTTAAGGTGGAAACTACCTCTTTAGAGATAAATATCATTCAATTTGACATCGTTTAGACTTGCATTAAAATTATAACTAGAAGTAGCTTGAGTCCTTGTTTCATTGAATCCTCTACCATGTGAAAAGTGTGATTACTTGAGTTCATCTAAAATCTAGAGATCTCTAGATTCAATTGAGTGTTGTTTACAAGAACTCCACTTCCATCCATAAGATGATTTCAACTGATAATCTATATGCATGACTACACATCGACTTAATAATTACCAGTTATATTATTGTTCTTATATAAATATGTTTAGTTAACTCTTACATGTAACTCTTACATGTAATTCAGAATAATAAGTTCTCTTGGAAGAAGAATTGGACTTCACCTAATATATAAGGTGTTACCATCATAGAATAAGTGTGGTATTTTTCTTTAAAATAAAGTAAGTGCAGTGTAGAACTAGTGATAAATAAAGCGCATGATTTTGGAATCAACTATGTTTTTTGTGAGTAAGACATTATAACCAGATCGGGGAAGGAGAAAGGGCCACTCCTCCCAATGTGAAGGGTAAAAGGAATGATAATTAGATCATACCAAGCCACAAATAACTCAAATGATAATTAAACACCACACCCAATAATATGAAAGAAATTCACTAGAATAACTTTACAAAAACTTTTACAAAAAAATGAGCAGAATATCATATATTATTATGAAACTCTATAAAGTACAATGAGAAAGGGACTTGCTTATATATGCAAGGAAGATCAATCTAAGAACCCGTCAAGGAATTAGATCAATCCATAAATCAAGGAAAGAACTAATCATCAAAAAACTAGTCAAGACCATAGATTTAGGAAAGAACTAGTCATCAAAGATCTAGTCAATACCATAGATCAAGGAAAGAACTATACCTAACAACTAGATAATATCTTCCTAATATATAAATAAGATAAAAGAAATATCCACACACATAAGTGGGTAAGGATAAATAAAAGAAAGATAAATAAAGTACCTAGGTGAACGTGAGATAAGGTAAATACCTACTCTAACACCCCCTCAAGTGAAGCTAGGAGCCCAAAATAAAAGTGGCATATCCATAGTATGATTCCTAAACTTAGACCTAATCGATACTCATGTACGATATATCCATGAAGAAATATCGAACCAAAAGTAGGAAATAATCTTGCTAGAAGGAAAGAGAAAGAAAATTAAGAAGGAAGATGTTCTCACGAACACCCCAAGAACAACTTCCAAAACCCCAAGCATGCCATGCAACTCAAGGTAGCGAGGTGATGTAAATGCTTCGTAAAGATGTTGGAAACTTGATACTTGATTCGAATGTGCTATAAGAAAATAAATACATCCTAAATGTGTTGATGAATGAAGTGTATATGAATCTCAATATGTTTGGTCTGCTGGTGCTCAACAGGGTTGCAAGAAATGTGAATTACACTTTCGTTGTCACATTAAAGTATAGTAGGTGAATCCTATGGGAATCAAAAGTCAACCAATAATTGTCAAAGCCAAATAATTTGCTTTGAGTCATTGTAACTATTTCCCTGTACTCTACCTTTGAAGATGAAATTGCAATATCCTATTACTTTTTGCATACCCAAGAAACTTGAGAATTACGAACACAAAAGAGGTAGCCGGAAGTGGAATGCATGTCATCAATATAACTTGCCCAATTTGAATCATGTATATCCAACCAACTGAGTTGAACCCCTAGTGTAGTGTATTCCAAAGTGGGAAGTTCCATGTAAATAGTGTAAAATCCTTTTAACAACTATCGGTGACTACTATGAGGAGAATTTACAAACCGAGATACAAGCCCTATTGCAAATGAAATATTAGGATGAGTATGGGTCAAGTACATGAGACTTACAACTAACTACGTATACAATGTAGGATCAAAAGTGGAGTGGTACACGTGAAAATAAGAGTAACCCCGCATCGAAAAGGAGATGGACTTGGCTTGCAATAATCTATATCAAAACATTGAATAAGATCCTGGGTGTACTTTTGCTTTGACTCAAATGAATCCTTAAATGTATTTGAGTAATCTGAAAACAAAGGAAATAAAGGAATAACCCAAGATATGTCATGTCAAACTATGTGGAAATATCCCTCTGAATAGTCTAAATGTGGTGAAGAGTTGTCAAGTAAATATGCAGATCATCAACATACAATACATTTATCACAATATCCTTGCCAACATGCTAGAGATATACTATATGATCGAGTGGTAATGAACAAAACTAGTAGATAGAAGAAAATAATCCATCTTCTCATACCAAGCATGAGGATCCTTTTTGAGACCATAGAGACACCTTTAGTGTCTACAAACAAGAGATGATTTCTAAATAAATCTAGCGAGGTTGCTCCATGTATATTTCCTCTTGTAAATCTCCATGTAAGAAGGAAATATTCACGTCCATCTAGTATAATTTCCACCCCGTGATGCAAGTAATAAAAGTACAAGGTATACATAATCTATTTTGGTAACGAGTGTAAAAGTCTCAGAGTAATCAATACCTTCAACTTGTGAAAAATCTTTTCAACAAGACAAGCCTTATACTTATCAATGGACCCATCACCACATATTTGGTTCGATACACCCACTTACACCTAACCATATTGCTTCCTTTAGGAAGAGATACCAAATCCCAAGTATTATTCTTCATCAAAGAAGAATACTTGAATTTCATTATTACATCATCCCACTCCTATATCCCATGAGCCTATGAAAAATATTGTGGATCCTCATAAACTTCCTGACACAAAATTCCAAAACTTGTAGAATGTGCATGATGATGCCTAGTGGGTGGAAGATCCTATATGAAAGGTGTTTCCTCATAAACTTTAGTATGAGCCCACTTAGGCATAATAAAAACTTTAGTGGGAATAGGATCCTCCTTTACATCTATAACCTCCTCATAAACCTCCTCAAAGAAGGGATCCTCAAGATGAGATAAAGAAGAAGTAGGCATGGAAGAAGATGAAGAATCATGAGGAGAGAAGTACTCATCAAATTGAACATGTGTTTGAAAAATAACCTCATGAGTATTAGGATCTAAAAGTTGATAATATCTCATGTTCTCACAATACCCTACAAAGATCAAGGGTTTTCTCTTCTTATCCAAGGCTTTCCTTTTCTTTTTTGGCACAAAGGCCCAAGCATGGCTCCCAAAGACTTGAAAAAAATGAGACATTGATGTTAATTTTGGACCAAGATTCATCTAGAGTCAAATTCTCAAGTGCTCTGTGTGGTGTGTGATTCTTAATGTAGTTATAAAAATTAATTGATTCTACCCATTATATAAGAAGTAAATTGTTTCTGCAAATTTTGTTCCAGAATAGAGTTAATTCTATCCTTTCATTCTCTTGAGAAACAGATAAGGGTTAGGGCTAGGAGGAATACCTATTGAGTGTTGGGAAGATGTGCGCGTACCGTAGAGAGATCAGACCGATTGTGAAGAGATCCTTTTTGTCTGGGAAGGACTACCTGTAAATAAGAATGCAAGACCACCAGATTTTAGTTAGACAATAAGTGAGGGAACTGCCTTGGGCCTAGGAAATATTAGACTTCCTTTCGAAGGTGGTCAGTTCCCTTTTAATACAAATTGATGCAAATGATAATAAAGAAGCTATTGTGAACTCACAATTTAGGTATCTCGTTACTAAAAGCAATAGAGCCTAAACTACCAATAATAGAATGTCATGTTGTTTGTTTGGTCACTGGTTATTGACATGTTTAGATCAAGTTACAGGGATAGACCAGGCTGGACATGAGATTGTTTTGAGATGAATAGGTGAAAGGTTGGTTTTGGTATAAGTCACAGTGACCGATGCCGGTCAAGGATAATCGATCGCGGTTACAAAACCGGTACCGGTGGGGAATAACCAATATCGGTAGGGGCAGTGATTTAGGGATTTTTAAATGGAGGTTGGTGTAAGGTGGTTATGAGGTTTGGAAGATTGGTAGATGGTTGAGGGGAGTAGTAGGGTGATACGAGAAGACTCGAGAGATTGGGAGAGCTATCTTTGGGGAAATATAGAGATGGATGACCGAAGGTTGGGTGTAGATTGTTGCCAGTAGTAGATCCAGGAGTGAGCTTATAATCCCTATGAATTAAAAGTTCACAAAGTAGTGTCTAGAAGCATACAAGGTGATAAAAGAGACTACTTACTAGTTTCCTTTGATGTGGATGCGAGTCCAAAGAATGCAAAGTGGTGAAGGCAAGTCTCGGTTGGGATGATCCAACAATCGGAAGTGATCGATGAAGCTATCCTCCGACACTCCCAATGTTTGGATGAGTGTGACAATGCTCTAGTTTGCTTGAATTCTGATCTTGGGCTCAATACTCCTCTTTGCAAAAACTCCTCTCTCCTTCACTTGTCTCTCTCTTGCAAATGAATTTGGGTTTTTTTTTCTTTTTATTTTGGTTGGGGAGGTCATTTACGAGGGAACCGATGGTGGTTACGCAGAAATTGACACCACGATCAGAGTAGGGGACCGATGTCGGTTAGGTCAAAGTTGGTTATTTTTAGTAAAATAGCCAACCTTCCCTCCTTTTCTCCCAAGGGATCAGTTTTGGACTTGGTTAAGTCATTATTAGGTTCATTTTGATGCGGGTGAGGGGTGATGAGTCATGGGTGTGGGTATGGACCAAGTCATAGGTCTTAATTAGGTTAGTTTAGGGTTAGGGCTAGGTCATGGTGAGGTGGCAAGGTGAGGTGGCAGGGTTGGAGATGTGGATTTATTAATTATAAGGTAATTAATAAATAATTAAGTGTGTAAGGTTTAGGTGGTGAGGTAGGGTTAGGTTGCGAGACGAGATGCGGGGCACAGGGTGTCGTAAGACCCAAATTTGGTGTCTACATAAATCTCTAGAATGCATCATGCAACTAGCCATTCCTTCAAAGTTTAGTTCTTCCATTCTACTAAGCCATTTTGTTATGCAATATGATGAACAAAATGTTTTTGAATAATGCCATGAGTTGCCAAAAATCAAAAAACTTCGTTTTTGAAGTACTCCCACACATTATCATTCGAAAGGTTATTTATGAAACTAGAAGATTGTTTCTCAACCAAAGCCTTGAATACTTTGAAATGTGAAAACACATCACTTTCATACTTGAGAAAATAAACCCAAGTACACCTTGAGAATTTATCAATAAAGGTAAGTGCATACTTAGCTCCATTAAAAGAGGGGGTAAGAAAAACCATCAACTCATTATGCACAAGCTCAAGTGGTGAAGAAGTTCTCTTAAAAAAATTCTTAGGGAATGGATCTAGGTGTTATTTCCCTAATACACAACCACAAAAACTCCCTCAAGATAAGAAAATATAGGAATATCATCAACCATACCATCGTGCTCAACTCCTTCAAATATATGTAATTGATATATCCAAATCTCTCTTGCAAAACATACTCTCTGAATCAGATGAAAACCAATCCTGCCCCTATAGAGGAAGTATCATCAAAACCCTCAAAGTGATATAGTCTAGAACTATGATCAACAATACCTTGAGCAACAAGTGAAAGAGGATCCAACAAAGTTCATACTTCTACCCCATGTGGTGTAAAAATTTGATGTTTTTCGTTACCAAAATGACAAATTTGATATACAAAAGTAAATTTGTTGTGATGTTAGGAACATATAGTGCATCTTGGATACTTCCACCATCAAGGTATATGTCACCTTTTACCTTAACATAAATAAAGGAAGAATAAAAACCCCAATTTTGGAATTATAACTCAAACCTAGAGATACAAAAGACTTATTGGAAGAAGTCATGTGATGAGAAGCACCAAAATCTATAACCCAACTATCTGCAAGTGGTGACTGAGATCTCCCAATAATATTAAGTGTTTTACCATGCCGATTAAAAGGAGGTGGAGTGGAGATAGAGATTTTGTGTTTCTTGATTGCATCCTCTAAGGCTTACATTTATTTGTAATAACTATGTTCTTCATGACCAATACCCCCACAAAAACATCATGAAAGGCTAGACTTATTCTTGGATTTAGAACACTCCTTGAGTTTAGAGTTTTTTTCTTTGGGTTTAGGAGCATTTTGATATGGATAAGGGGTAAAATTTGATTTACCTTTTGTTTTTCCCTGCCCTTAGGATTATATGCTACTAATGCCTTTTGAGAGGTAGAAGACTCAAGTTTAGACAATTTGGATTGTTCCCTAGTAAGTCTTTCACAAAATGTTTATAAGTTAGGCATTTGGAATGTGTCACCTAAGGCATCCATGCTAGAGAAAAAGGTAGAAGAAAAGATTTAGAATGGACCTCTCAACTTGGATATAATTAAGTAAACATGCTCTTCATCTTTCTTATCTCTTCCACCCCCTTCAATTGTGTCAAAAATTCTTAAACTTAGTAAGATGGTCTATAATTGTTGGAAAATATTTTGGATTAAGAGAGGTGATCTCAATTTCAAGTTTCATGTCTCTCATGTGATCCACCTTACCAATAAACCCTCTAATTTCTCCCATATTTTGAAAGGAGAGTCACATTTTTCTAAATGAAACAAAATACTATCACTTACATAAGTTCCTATCAAACCCATACACTCATCAAATTTGCATTGGTACTAAAATTTATCATATTCTCTAGTGAACATTGGTTGTTTTGAAGAAGTTAAAGCCCATAATCCTTTGTGTTTAATGATTGTTTCCATTCTTGGTTTCCATGTGTGGTAATTATGTGTTGTTAATGGCTCAACTTGATCTAGTGCAGAAGTAGATAAAGATGTCATTCTCAAAAATCACCAAAAAATGTAAGAATCAAGCAATACAACAAGACCCCTAGATTTGGAACTTTATAATTGAGTGCATGTAACAATATGACACTTTATAATTTTAGTGAATTTTTCAAAAAAAATACTTACAATAGAACAAGCACATAAAAACAAACACTTTTGAAAAAAATGGCACTCAAATTTGAGTTACCGATCAAAAGATACAAGCTTTTCAAGTTTGTGCTTTAGTAAAAAATAAAATGTCCTGCACTCTTCAATTTTCTTTTAGAAAATAAACTTTCCAATTCTATATCTATAAAACATGACGAAGAAAAAAACCAAAGTAGTAAAAGTGAAAAACCTAGAAACCATTTTTTGGAATTTTTTTCCCCTGTACAAATTTATAAAATCCCTTTACCTTCACAATAATTTCCAAGATCTTTAAGATCCTCGCAAAATATGAACTCTGAAAATCAAAAGAAAAAAACCCAGAAATGAGCATACAAAACCCAAAAACCCGAAATGGTTTTTTTCTTACTCTTTTGCCTTTGACATGAATTTCTAAAAACCTCAAAGATCTTGATTCTAAAAAAAAGAACTCTACAAAATAAAAAAAAAACCCGCAATGTAACGCAAAAACCAAGAAATGGTTTTTCTTGCATATTTTTCCCATTAGTACATGAATTTTCAAAGACCTCAATACAATTTTTTTAAAATCTTCGAGATCTTTGCCAAATAGGAGTTGTACAAAACATAAGAAAAAAAAATCCATAACCGAATATATAAAACTATGAATGGTTTTTATTTGCCTTCTTCCTCACCAACATGGATTTCCAAGTGGATCTAAATGTGTATCCACTTCTACAAAACCAAAAAAACTAAAAAATAAATAGTCTCCATCATAGGCTTAGTTTACAATTGTTTTTGGAGTTGTGTCACCTTTTGAATTCAATGGAGCCTTCGCTTTTGTATAAAAATGCATGCTCAACAAAATACTAAGAATTTCCAAATATATGAATATAAAAAACCTTGTTTGCAAATAAAACATAAAGACGGATGTTAACAACAATCTTCTACTTTGATACCATAAAAGGAATGATAAACATATCATACCAAGCCACAAAGAACTCATATGCTAATTAAAACCACACTCAATCAGATGAAAGCAATTCACTAGAATAACTTTTTACAAAAATGAGAAGCAATATCATATATTATTATGGAACTTTATGAAGTATAATGAGAAAGGGCCTTGCGTATATAGGCAAAGATCAATATAAGAACCATTAGCTTAAGGTCGTAGATCAAGCCATAAATCAAGGAAAGAGTCTAGATAATATCTTCGTAATATCTAAATAAGATAAAATAAATATCCACACACATTAGTGGGTGAGAATAAATAAAATAAAGGTAAATAAAGTACCTAGGTGAACATGAGATAAGGTAAATACATATAGATCAAAGGGAAGGAGAAAAGGCCACTCCTTCCAATGTGAAGGGGAGTGTTGTTTATTTATTATTTATCTATTGCTAGTTTTTTATTTCTAAACATTACTTTGTTTAAATCATTTAAATTTTAATTTTACTTCTGCATGTTTCAGATCCTTATAATTATAGAGTTAAAAGTATTTGTCCTTTGTTTTTCTCGTTATTAGTTTTACTAAATTAGGAGAGATTCTTAGTGATAATTTTTGTTTATTTCTCAAATGGTTAAGTTGTATGCTCAATACATTTAAAACCATTCTTAGTTTCAAATAGCCTTGAGACCGCCCTGTATTGATATAATATTGAATTATTGAATCCTTTACTACCATGATAGAATAAAGTATCCATCCTTCGAGGGAATGATCTACAATTATGAATTTGGATTTTAGATGGCATGATAAGATATGTGATAGCTGTCCTTTGAGGGATCACTCTATACTTATGATAAGATTTTCTTTTTTGAACATTTGTCCTTCGAGGGAGTAGTATCTATTTTATATAATATCACTTTGACTTGATCATCCATAATTTTTTGATTTAATGGTTAAGATGAGGATACCTAGTAGACCACTTGGGAAGGGAAATATTATGGAAAAGCTACACATGTGGACTTTTGGCATGGTTCCAATAGGTAGATAAGAGGGAGATAAATGTAATGGTTTTGGGGTTCCAATCTAAAAGGAGGAACTTTTCCATAAGGAATATGCTATGAGTAGAGTCATGGTGCTCATATTCAAGGTCATAGATAGGATAGTGATGGAAGACCAAGTGATTCAAAATCATTGCGATGGGAAATGGAGAATATTAATGATGGATATGATATCGTTAATGTAACTAACGACACATTTATAGGTGTGTTAACAATAGAAATTCCCAAGTGTAAGGCGTTGAGAGGTTCTATTTCTAGTTTACCATCGAGAGGGCTAAGTGATAAGCCCCGGACCCATACTTATGAGTGATAATGTATGGTCCAATCTAGTTTGGAGAAAACTTTCCACGTTGGATCCTTTCCAAAGTAGTGACATTCTAATTTTATTTTAAGATAAGGTCACCAATGTTAAATTTGCATTCATTAATATTCTTATTATAGGGAGATTCGATACATTCTTGATAGATGTGATGATGTTGGAGGGTGATTAAGTGACATTTGTCTAACAATTCAAGTTGTGCTAGATGCTCTTGGTGATAGTCCTCATCAGAGATGAAGTCACAAAGAGAAATGTGCAAGGATGGGATTTGAACTTCAAGAGGGAGGATGACTTCGAGCCATAGATGAGAGAGAATGGAGTAGTGCCCATAGGGATGCAGATGCTAGTTTAATAGGCCCAAAGAGCGAAGGAGATATGAAGTTTCCAATCCTAACCTTACTTATCAGACAGCTTTTGGCAAGAATGTTGCAGAGAGTTTTGTTAGTAGATTCAGCTTGGCCGTTAGCTTGTGGATAGTATGGAGAAGAGAAGATAAGATTAATATTGAATGTGTCACAAATCTTCTTAAGATATTTGTTTTTGAAGGAATTTTTGTTATCTGTGATGATTTTATGAGGAATTTTAAAGTGACAGATGATGTGTTGATAGACAAAGTTGATGATTTTGTTATCTTTGGTTGATGTGAGTGGAATAGCTTCCACCCACTTAGTGAAATATTTGGTAGGAGAGGATGGAATGATGATGTTGAGAAGAACGTGGATTAATGATACTAATGAGGTCAAGTCCCCATTGTGAGAAAGGCCATAGATATTGACCCAATGGCTAAAAATCCTGGCTAGTGATATGGGTAAGATTGGAATTTTGCTGACACTTGACACACTTTAACATATTCACAGCAATCTTGATTGAGGGTGGGAAAAACTAACCCATTTGGTTAACACACTTAGAGATGACCAAACCGCTAAATTGTCCACCACAGATGTCATCATGGACTTCTTATATGGCGTGGGTAGATTTATGGTATTTAATGCATGGTAATAAAATAAATTCAAAAACACATTTATATAGGATGCCACCAAGGATAACATAGTGGTTTTCACATTGAAGGAATGATCTATTACCATTTTTGGATAGGTCAAAGGAAATTTTTATTGAGAGAGATAGTCAAAGAACTGGGTATACCAGAGATCAGATTGATTGGTTTCGATGAGATTAATATGAGGAAGCTCATTAGTATGGGATGGTTGATCAATGCAATGGAAAACAATGAAGAGTTTGGATTCTTTTGTTGTCCAAGGGATGAATGATGCAAGGGATTCCATGGTGTCTATGAAGTAGTTGGATGAATGAGGAACAGTTTGGATAGTGTATTGATCGAAGGATTTGAGGAGAAAATTGATGATGTCATTATATTTCTTGATGAATTATTTTTACATTGATAGAATCCCTTGATTTGATTTATGATAAGTTAAGAATCACCATAGATTTCAAGGATTTGAATGCCGAGCATGATAGTGGTTTAGAGGCCCAAGATAAGTGTTTTGTACTCGACCATGTTATTGGTACATTCAAATTTAATCTTGTAGGCAACATGGATAGGAGTCCCCAAGGAGGAAAATGATGATGCCTTGGAACCTCCCCTTTTTGACACTTAGAAACATCAAATAATTATGTCATTTTGAGGGTAGAAGACTCATGATCAATTATATTTATGGATTAGTCAAGAAATTACTCATGGGGAGTTGATTATCAGAAGAGGGGATTCTACAAGTTGATCAATGATAGATTGGCCCTTGATTGATTTTTGGAGATGAACTCTAGGTCAAACTCGTTCATGAGAATGATCCATCGAGTGATGAAATCATTGTGATAGGTTTAGAATGCATGGTTTTAAAAGGGTTGAATTTAGTAACGATGTATGTCTTGTGATGTATAAGATAGTGGTAAAGTTTATAAGTTGTGAAGTAGAGAGTGTAACACAAATTTTTGGCTTTGGTGTAGTGAGTTTTATATTCATGAAGAGTGTGGGTGATGTAATAGAAAACCTACTATGTGTCCTTCTCATCACGGTATGCCAAAATGACACTTAGAGCATGGTCATGGTGGTAGAGATGCAGAGATAGAATGGTTCCCCATGCGTGGAGGTGTGAGCACATGTGGCGATAGATGATAATGCTTAAGTTTGTTAAAATATTTTGAGAGTTTTTATCTAACTTGAAGTGGGTGTCTTTATGAAGGAGGTGATGGAAAGGTTGGTAATGATTAAAAATATATGAGATGAAGTAGCGGACTGATTAAAGTCATCATTGTAGAATATGAATTTTCTTTAGATTGATAAGAGGAGGAATCTCAAAGATGGCCTTGATCTTGGTGGGGTCAACTTCAATACCCCTGATATAAACGATGAAGCCAAGGTTTTTCTAGTTATAAATCCAAATACACACTTGGTGGGATTAAGGAGAAGGAATTAATGGATAATTCACACGAAGATGATTTCAAGGATGGTAAGATGGTCATGTCAACACTAGGATTTACCTAAGAGGTCTTTGACATAATCCTCTACGGTTTTGTGGATGAGATCATGGAAGATATAAGTCATGGCATGTTGATAGGTGGCCCCTATGTTTTTCAAACCAAAGGGCATAACACGGTAGTAGAAGGTTCCTCAAGGGGTGATGAAGGATGTCTTATGTTAGTATTATGGTGTGATAAGATTTGATTGTAACCATAAAAACCATCCATAAGGGAAAGTATTTCATGGCCATCTATTAGGTCGACAAGTTTATCAATGTTTGGAAGGGGTAATTCATCCTTAGGATGAGTGAGATTTAAGTCTCAAAACTCTATATAGATATGAAGCTTCCCAAAGGATTTGGCAATGGTTATGATGTTAAGAACCCATTATAGATAATCGATGGGCTAGATGAATTTGTCCAAAAGAAGATGTTATAATTCTTCTTTAATAATGAGGGCTATGTGAGGATACATTAGGCATAACTTCTGCTTAATTGGTTTGGTGTTAGGGATGGTGATGATATTATGGAAGACGATACTAGGATTGAGGCCCGATATTTCAGCATATGACCATGCAAAGGCCTAGCTATGCTTGGAGAGGAAATTGGTGAGGGATTCTAGCTCTCATGGATCAAGATATTTGCCAACTTTGAGGATGTCGGGATCTTGTGAAGTCCCTATGTTGATATCGATGGTGGATTCATTAAGAAGGGTGGATGTTTCAGGAGGTAAGGCCTTATGAAGATGAGAATATTCTACCCCATATAGGAAATAATAGATTTATCTTCATGGTATTGAATAATATCAATGATAGTGGGATTATCCTCTACTATCTTGCGGAATTTAAGAGGAAGATACCTAGTTTCACCTTCATCTTGATAGGTGACCGGTCCTAGAGTGATCATGGAGATTAAAAATAATGTTAGGGGAAGGGACATACCATCATTTGTGTCGATGGGATTGTTGGATAAGGAAGGGGATGATGGATTTATGTTCATGGGGGATTTAGAATAAGTGTGTGTAAGAGAGTTAGTGGGGGTTCTTGGAATCCCAATTCATACTTGTTATGGGTTTTTTGGATTAATCAAAGACAAGATGGTGTATATCCTATTCATAACATCCCATACCAAATTCATTCCACACACAATGGTGGAGATAGGTGTAGGTGAAATAATTGTAAAGGAAATCAAATCCATTGGTGTATGGCTTGGTATGGGGTCGATTATCGGTGTGGGAAGAAGGGTGATCAATGCCACCGTAAACAAGATTGGTTTTCAAGTAAGGTGGGCTGAAGGAAATAATATCCTCAATATTATATTGGTACATGGGAGATTTTTAGGTCTACCAAGTTGATTGAGTGTGGGGAGAGCATTAAGAGAAAGGATTTACTACTCCCCACCAAGAGAGGATGCATCATGGTGTCGAAAGGATTCATTGTTGGGAAACTTAGATGTAGGTAAAGACCAACTAGTGAAAGCTTCAAAATATGAGTCTTGCTTGGGGATGAGTATGTCATTTGGCCTATATTTCATATGACATTATTTGAAAGGAGGAAGATTGGTGGGGAGTGTGTGGATTTTCCCTCGTGTTCATACTTAACACAACGATGGAGGGTGGATGGGATGTAACACATAACGCGGATCCATGGATGTCTAAGCAATATGTTGTATTGGAATTCCACATGATGTAAAAGAGTTCATGAAGGATTTTCTCACCAAAATAGATAGGAAGGATGGTCATCCCTAATGTAGGTGCAACAACATCATTAAAGGCTTGAAGGACCATAGATGATTGGGTGAAAATAGTGTCGGGAAGATTGAGTTGATTGAATGTGTGGATGAAATAACGTCAATTTTAGCACCGTTATCAATCATGGATCATTTGATGAAGGTTTCATTGATACAAATAGTGATAAGAGGAGAATGTCATGATCTTTAGGTAAAGTCTTATGGATCTCGAATCATTGAAGCAATAGTGGCGAAGCTATAAGAGATCTAACGAGGCCGCAAAAGGTTTTGGGTTCATTAGTTTTTATTGGGATGTGTTGTAAAGATTTAATTAGATCATGTTGATTGTGAGGAGATATTTGGATAAGCTCATAAAGGTACATTTTGATGGGATCCTGATGTAATTGTTTCACAATCCTTTTTTCTATAGCATCAATCTTTTGGACTAGTGGATTGGATAGAATAGATACCTTAGCCTTAGATGATGAGGGATATGGAATGAGATCGTTAGGAAGAATAATGATGAAAACTATTGGTTTGTGTTGGATGGATGGTTGAGAGTCATAGGGGTGAGAGCAAATGGAAACATAAATGACATTTATGAAAAGAGTGGGACCCTCTTTAGAATAGGTAGAATTTGGTAGAGGGATTGAAGATGTGGATGGATGGATAGGTTTAAAGGCCTTGGAAGCTATGTATTTAGTTTGAATATTGCATTTGGATGTAGATGAGCTAGTGCATGGAAGGGAAGAGTATCTTTAATAAGAAGAGTATCTTCATCTATGAGGTTTTTATGAGTGTTTGGAGATCCTTACAAAGTGCTCGTGTCATGTTCAAGGACAAAATATTAACACTAATGGAATTTTAATCAAACCACATGGGCTTCCACCATGTGAGTTAAAGTAATTATTAGGGGAAGGGTAATTGAGGATGCTTAGATAAGGTGATGAAGATTTTAGTGTAAGACCCAATGGGGATTTTAGGAGATGAAGTCTCATGGATTGAGTATTGTTTTATTTAGGAGAGGAGGATGACAGAAAAAGAGGTGTTATACTCTTATGGGGATATATAGGGACGTTAGACTCGGATTTGGATTTGGATTTAGGCTTGGAAGTAAGATTAGGTGATTTTGATTTAGATTTGGTAATGATGGAGGACTTGGATGAAGGATGTAGTCCTAAAATAGATGGCCAAGGTCCTAAGATGGATGATTGGATAGTGGGTTGTTTGGTTGATAAGGATTTGAAAGGGGAAGCTTTAATTTCTTTTTCGGGTGAGTAATGGATCTTTGGATGGGAGTGATAAGGTTCTTAGATTATTGGAAGGTATAACAATGATTTCAACACTAGGATTTTCTTTAGAAGTTGGATCAGATGGTTTGGATGTAGGATGTGTCATAGATGTGATGGTTGTGGATGGGGATGGTTCTTGGTAGGATCATCGATAGATTTAGAAGGGCTTATAGATTTTTTAGAACATGAGGATGTTTATATAGGCATTTTTGTGCTTGTTAGAGATGAGTATGGGATCGAGACATCATTTGTGATAGAATTAGGGAGGAGATGTCTATTCGGCATATGGGTTTCAAGATACAATATAGATGTGGTCATTGATTCGGACATGGATATGGATGTAGGTGTAGATGAAGGGGTAGCTTGGTATGGATGAGGATGTAGAAATGGGTGTAGATGTAGATGTAGATATAGGTGTAGATATGGGTATAGATGAGGATGTAGGTTTTAGTGTACAAATATATGTAAATGTAGGTGGAGATGAGGATGTGGATGTGGATATAGATGTGGGTGGAGATGTTGAATCCTGACTTAAGGTATTGATTACATGGGCATCCGATGCTTGATATGTGAGAGGATTAGATTTGTTGGTTGGTGGATGATTCAGAAATGGTTTCTTAAAGACATCCAATGGTTGATTAGGGGAGCATTTGGATTGTTTAGTTAGATGTCCCCACAATCAATAAGCCACTAGACTAGGTCCTTAAAGGTATGGCATTTCTCAATGTCATGGCCATAGACTTGATGATGTTTACAATAATGGTCCTCATGATACCATGCGGGTTTGGTACGTGATTCATCAACAAGAAGGATGGGAGGAATTTTTATAAGGTGTGCAGCCACAAGCTTGTCAAACATGGAACTCTATATGATTCTAAAGAGGAGTATAGTTTGGGGTTGGTCGAGGAGATCTTTGTGGAGGCTCGGTATGAGATGTGGATGTAGAATAATTTTTGATGATAATGGAATTTTCAACATTTTTGGATTTTTCATTGTGGGTGGATGGTTTGGTAAACGTAGTCTTAGTTTTACTAGTGAAAATCTTAACATGTCCTTGCTCAAGGGACATAGTTCTAACTTGTGAGCCATGGTAAAAGCTTCCTCAAAGGTTTGAAGGAATGAATTTGGAGGGTAGATGAAATGTGTTTGGCACATGATCTAGAGAAGATCTCAATGAGTTTAGTTTGAGGTAATGAGAAGGATAGTTGGTTGATACTATCATGCCACCTAGCAATGAAATCCTTGATTGATTCGACCTCAAATTTTTTTAATGGTGTAAAGATAAATGATGGTTATCTTGCATGCTATGTTGATGGAGAAATGTTTGAGAAAAAGTTTCGTAATTTTCATGAAGGAAAAGATAGAATGTTGAGGGATGTCATTGTACCAATCTAGAGTAGTCCCACCAATGACATGGGAAAGGTGTAAAGCTCAAGATCTTAATCATGGGAAATAAGATAACATGAGTTCCTAAAGGAATGAATTTTTTGGGGGGACCTTCCTTTCTATAGAATTTTTTTTTGAAAACCTTCCTTTCTAGAAGCTCCCAATGTGGAGGATATGGCTTAATGGGTACATATGGATTGATAGGTTCATTACAAATTTTCTTGTAGGTGAATGTGCTCTTACGACCAAAGGTAGTGGCCTCTATGTAGTCCATTTTATTCAATAAGGCTTATGTGAGATCATTTGATGTATGAGGATGAGGAGCTTATTAATGTGTTTTGTAGATTGTAAGTGGTAGATGGATTTAGTTGTGGGTAAGATTGTTAATGTTGGGAATAATTAGGAGTTTGTGGGGGTGGTTGATAAGGAGGAACATAATTGAAAGTTTTTGATTGGATGGGTTGTGAAATAGGATGTTGTGAAGGGATGTAGTTGGATGGGTAAGATTGAGAAGGTTTTTGTTGAGTGATAGGGGTTAGATTGAATTTGGGTGTTGGGTGAGTTTGGATCTATGCATGAGGTGGTTGGGATGTTTGAAGGGGTTGATTGGGAAACATATACCAAAAGGTGCTTCAAAGTGGAGGTTGATTAGTTTGAGTTGACTTAAGGGGAGAGGTTTTGAGATAGAAATATTGGTATGGACGTGGTATGTGAAAATAGGCACCATTTTTTAACATGTTTCTCAGTGGTGGAGGAGGTATGTTGGTATCTTGAAGAGTTTGGGTGGGAGTGTTGATGATAATGATAGATGAAGGAATATGAATAGAGGATGTAGCAATGGTATTTATACGAGGTATATTAGGTGGTATAAGCACCAAAAATTGTGTGGACTGATGAGTTTGGGAAACCATGGTATAATACTCATGAGGGACATGTTTGTTTGAGACATGAAGCTCATTCATGGACCTAGGGAAAAGGTGGAAAGTTGGGAGGTGAGAACTTCATAAAATTTAGTTTATAGGGATAACTATAAAGTTTTCTAAGAGGGGGTCCATTAATAGGTAAGTTTGTGGACTTGCGAATTAGATATTCATGGAGAGGGACTGGGTTAACATCAAGGAGATCCTGGAATTCCAAGCATGCACGAGGGATAGTGGAGGGTCCAAGTTATCCTAAGGAAGTAGCTGAAGGAGGTGTGGCTGGTCTAGAAGGGATGGAGTGATGGTAGATGAAGGGATTGGTATCAAGATGGAATCTTCCTTGAACCATATGAGGCTCATGGGGAGGAACGATATGAATACTAGGGTGGGAGACCAAAGATGATGTGATCAACGCTGTATAAGAAATGAGAGAAAGTGTGGATGTTATTAGAAGAGGTTTATTGTTCCATTTTCTTGGCTTGGAAATAAGTAACGATGGTCATGAAATAAACAATAAAAACCCTATGCATGTAATAAGTAATTCAAGCAGAAAAATTTTGTTTATATTGTTTATTTAGAGAAATGTGAAGAGGGAAGAGGCTCAAAAGGAACCAAAAGAAGTGGTCATGTCTATGGATAGTTTCGGTATGGTTAAGGATGGAGTCCTCGATATACCTCAAGGTATGTGAGGTAAAAATCTATGATGACTATTGGTACATGGCTTGATATAGGGGCCTACCCCCACACTTCATGCACCACAATGATAAGGGTGTCGAGCACTTAGCCAATATACCAATAGTCAAAAAAATTATTACATGACTAGAACACTATGGAAGATTCCTTATTGGGTGATGAAATCCCAATAGATCCACCGGTAGGAATATTTTAGAAGTGTAGATTATGAGTTTTGTTTGGTTGTGTGTGAAGAAAATGTGAATGCAAGATATTTACCACTTAATTAAGATATGTGATCAAGTAGACATGAAAGATATTCATTTTAGATCCAAATGTAAATGTGATGTTCAATGAGTATAAGAAAACAAAGGAAATGAACAATGATGCAAGAAAGAAAATAAGGATCAAAAGAGGAATACCTAGATAATGATTTTCTTTTTTCCAAATTACACATGCTTTGTTGAGAAAACAAGTGAACTCCCAAGAACATGAGTGAAGAGATCTAACCTGCAAAGTTAGTGGAAAGAGGAAAATATAATATGTAATAGAAAGTGAAAAAAATAAGGAACTTACCAAAGGAGGGGGTAGGTCCCACTGGGCATGCCAGAATTTTTAACATGTTTTCCACTCTTGTTCTAATTTAATGAAATGATATGATTGAAAAAAGAAACTCCAAATATGGGAGGGTTTAAGGATACCTCTAATGTGTGATGGTGATGGATGGTGAAATACGGGTGCATAATCCTTTCCATAATGAGCTTTAAGACCTACACAAAAAAGGACAAAGACAAGAAAATATTAGTAGATTATATAGTGGGTTTCTGACAATGTAAGTCCCGGAGAAGTGATGAACTTCCTAGGATGGATGTCAGCCCACTAGCTCAAATGATTGATTTAAAATGAGGAATGCATATCATGTAGAAGATAAGTAGAACTAAAATATTTAGATATATATAAGAAGGGATTAGATGATGCAGATAATGATAAATTAAGATAAATAAATCAAACCAAACGAGGGTCGATGGAAACCCAAGCCATTCAACGGTGAATGTGAACATAGAATATTTAGAGGCTAGAAATAGAAGATCCAAAACATATTTTTTATGGTGAAGGTGTCTTGAATTAGGAATAGAGGCACGAGAAATAGAAAAGATGCATATTGCAAAGCATATATGATAAAGGAAGAGGTGGTCAATGGTGATTGGAGGTAGAAAGAAGCAATCAATGGTAACCGTGGTGGAAATATGGGGATCCTGTGATATCATTTAGGAAGGAAAAAAGAAAGTTGGACCTAGATGTTTCAAAAATTGAGAAACAAATTTTAGAGTATACCGGATGTAGGAAAAATATCTGATGCATATCATGTTGATGAAGACCGAGGATGAATCGAAGGTAATTGAGGTTGAATGAGGGTTTTATGAGTCCTTATAGATGGAAAAAGACTATGAGAAATAAAAAAGGATGCATGATGTGATGGCGAGACTCCAAGATGATGAACGGGACTATAAAGCTGATGAAGAAATAAAGAAACAAACTAGGTCTCTAAATAAACTCCAAGCTTCAAATCTTCTAAGATGATTGATAAGAGCTCTAAGATGGCTTCAAGATGAATTTAAGATGTTGATGAAAACTCATAAGAAGACAAAATACCTATAAAATATCATTAGAAGTCAGATCTCCAAACTTCCACCCTCTTTGAGGAGTGGTGATGATTTATTAATGGGTGATTGATGACCTAATAGGGTCACCATCGACTACAGAGAACCATTGAATTGGGTGATGGGTATGATGCAAGGCCTGAGGGATGAGTCCTTATTAAGTTTTGATTATGGTTATAAGTTAGTTTTGTAGATTAGGGTTGCGTAAGGATAAGAAAATGTGGAGGGTTGAGAACATTAAATGTGGGTAGATGATGTTTTAGAAGGGATAAATGGGATATGATTAAGGTGATAAGTATGTTTAGGGATGATTAAATGTGATTAGGGGAAATGAAATAATTATGGGATTAAGATAGGAAAATAGAAATTAGAGGAAATAAATGGGATTCAAAAGGAAATGGTATTTCTAATATGAAATGGGTGCGAGCGTGCATGATGATGATGAAGGGGCAAGCGAATGCGGGATAGGGGCTAGTGAACTAGATTTTTGTGTCTACAATTAGGTTGAGGTGTATATTTAAAATTGTGGCCATGTGAATTTTTCCCCACAAACATTACTTCTCCAATACAATAATGCCAAGAATCCTTTGATCATCTAAAGCAATATTTATCTAGGACACCTATATTAGTCCCTCCTATACTAGGAGAATCATCCTTATATGCATTTTTATCTACTTAATTTTCATTAGGTGCTCTCTTTTCCCAGCATAATGGACAAGAAAAAGAGATATATATCTACTAAATTAATTATAATTTGATATCATATTATTTTAACTACCCTCAAATTGAAAATTCTTGTTTAGCCATAATATTTTCTTTCCAAAATCTAAGACACTATCTCTTGAACAAAAAAAAACTCATATCAAAAGTTTTCCCACTTAAATACATCATATCCAAACCCACATTATTGGGAGGATGGAAAATTAGATCATGTTAGTAAGTTAGCTTGACATCAAATATGTCAATCAAAAATCAATTAAGGGGTAGGTTATTTCCAATCAACTAGTAGAGGCACATTTATCGGGAAAAATCCTTCATATATGGATTTACCTAATGTAATTTTTATTCTTGTCGAAGATCCATTACATAGATAATCTAATTTGATGGATCTCAATTTTAATGGCGCTGGTGTAGGCTTTATCCTCACCAACCCCACATGTGATCTTATGATGATAGTCTTTAAGAATGAATTTCCTTGTACAAATAATATAGCAGAATATGAGGACCTCATTGTCTTTCTCAAAATTGTCATTAAATGGAATATCAAAAATTTCAAGTTATTAGAGATTCCTAACTCATCATCAAACAAGTAAATGATAAATACAATGCCAAATATGATAATATTATACCTTATAGCCGTATGGTGGATAATATCAAATAATATTCTATCCAACTCACATTATAGAATATCCTATAAATACGTAAATAAATATAAAGATGTTATAGATAAAATTTGTTCTCTAATAAACATACCTCAAGACAATAACAAATATCAATTTTTCATCAAACATTTAACAATGTTAGCTTATGATATGTTAGAGTTTTGTTTGGTATGTGATTTTTTTGGTCCCTTCTCCCGCTAGTATGAATACATATACAATTACAAATAATATGATAATTTTCCACCTAAAATCACCCATTCACAAAATAAATCCCTTATCCAACACATATCTCATTATACCTTTTGTAGGGGCACTCTCTATTATTAAGGCTAATATATGACCTTGTTATGTATCTTAATTCAAAATATTATTTTTGATTTATCAAAGAGGTGCACAAAGGTATACTTGGAGCTCATACTATTTGCATAGTCCTTAAGAAACTTTTATGAGGTTGATATTATTATCCTACTATGGAAATATATTAATACCAATATATTTGTAAATGTTTCCATTACCAAAAACATGGAAACATTATCAATTCCCCATCACAATCCTTTTACCCTATTGTTAATCCATGGTCATTCTAAAAATGATGACTTGATGTCATAGGAAATATTACTCCAACATCCCGATGATGATCATAAGCATATTATCACCAAAACTAAGTACTTCACCAATCGGCTAGAGTCCTCACCCCTTATATATGTAACTAGTGATGAGCCTTTAGAATTCCCATTCTAAACCCCATTTTGTTATTATGACCCATCTTACCTTGTATTGAACTGATATTATTTTTATTGTAAATAATATTTTGTTGACTTAAAGAGAAGTTTTGTGCATGAATATTTGTTATCTTTTAACTTTCATATGATTTCTTGCATTTATTTATATAATTTGATTTTCGTGCTAAAAACTGTGAATGGAATAACTTTCATAATCGAGTGCATAACTCACATAAACCTAGCATAGGACTCTCACAGGTGAGTGAAAGACTCACACAACAGAGCACGAGGATTCACCTAGTCAAGCACATGATTTTAAAAACTCATGGTACTGCTAAGTCATCATCATTTCCATCATAGAACATGGTCTTATTAGGTGGAAACCACCTCTTTATACATAACTATCATTCCCAGTTGAAATGGTTTAGTCTTTGCATTAAAATTCTAACCGGCGTAGAATAGTCCGTGTTTCATTAAATCCTCCACTATATGAAAAGTGTGATTACTTGAGTTAATTTAAACTCCATATATCTCTAGAATCAGTTGAGTTTTGTTTATAAGAACTCCACTTCCATCCATAAGATGATTTAGACTGATAATCTATATCCATGACTGCACATTAACTTAATAATTACTAGTTATATTGTTGTTCCTATATAAATATGTTTAGTTAACTCTTGCATATAAATCTTACATGTAATTAAGAATAACAAGTTCTCTTGAAATAATAATTGGAATTTTCCTAATATATAAGGTGTTATCATCATAGAATAAGTGTGGTAGTTTTATTTAAAATAAAGTAAGTGCATTGTAGAGCTAGTGATATATAAAGGGCATGATTCTGGAATCAACTGTGTTATTATGAGTAAGATGTTATAACTTGATCAGAGGGAAGGAGCAAGGGCCACTCCTCCTAATGTGAATGGAAGTGGTTTTTATTTCTTGTTTATATATTTTTAGTTTGTTTATTTCAAGAATTATTGTGTTTAAATCATTTAAATTATTATTTTACTTTTGCATGTTTCAATTCCTTAAAGTTATAGAGTTAGAAGTATTTGTCCTTTGTTTTTCTCTTATCAGTTTTAATAAGTTAGGATAGATTCTTAGTGATAACAGTTGTTTATTTCTTAAATGATTAAGTTGCATGCTCAATACATTTCAAACCGTTCTTTGTTACAAATAGCCTTGGACACTACCTTGGTATTGACAGAGT
The DNA here is from genome assembly GCA_018340775.1 of Taxus wallichiana var. yunnanensis. Taxonomy (NCBI): domain Eukaryota; kingdom Viridiplantae; phylum Streptophyta; class Pinopsida; order Cupressales; family Taxaceae; genus Taxus; species Taxus wallichiana. Next base: position 26,828,181 of record CM031236.1, on the reverse strand, counting down.
ATTAAATTATTAAGTACGAGTATTAATAACACTCATCACTTTCTGTGTCATTTCCAGGACTTATGGAGGTTTAAGAAAGAGCCAAGTACTATTTCATGTGCTTTCTAAGAATCTAGTAAGTTTCATTTATAATTTATTTTGCTATACTTTTTATTTTAGATATAAATATCTTACGGTGACAACAAGTATCTTCTATGTTTTTTGGAGTATGTGGAACAAGATGATCAAATAAGCACTTATAGTTAGGAAATTATTTATTTAGCATGTTATAAGTTTATGTTTAGACATAGATATCATAGAGTTATATTTGTAATTATAAACCTAAATAATCCCCCTCAAAATTTACTAGTGGAACCAATTGAGTAACCAAAGAGGATGACAGAGATGGAATAGAATATCTTGATAGAGGGAACAATGGTGATCCACCACCATGAAGTACATTCACTTATCCCATGGAATTGGATCCCACTATTTAAGGCCCTATGAAAAACATATCCAATTCATTCCTACCTATGTTTAGGAATTTGGTATTAGAATACCTTGATCAATTTTTATTTGAATTCAAAGTGTTATGCCAAACCTATGATTATACCTCTAACACTCATAAACTAATTTTTTTCCCTCAACTTTGAAAGATACAATAATGAGATGGTTCATGGGACTAGCCCCCAAATCTATCCATACTTGGGAAGATATGGAAACATTTTTTTTTGGACAAGTACCAAGATTACTTTGTAGGGTTAGAGACTATAGGGAGGAACTCTTTAGGATCTAGCAAAAGGAAGATGAAAGTGTAGAATATTATCTTGATTGATTTCTTTTCCTTCATAGGAGGTGTGGCACAGCCTAGACATTACTCTTTTGAAAACAATATTTCTCAAAGGATTGGATGAGGAAACTCAAGAGGATTTTAACTTAATGGGAAAAGGAGATATGAACAAACTCGAGTTTACAGACATTATTGATCTCTATAGGAATTATTCCCGAACTTGCCCAAATATGCGTAAAAACAAAGGCAAGATTTTTAATGGAGATATATCCAAGCTAAGAGAAGAAATTGCAAACCTGAGAATGGATCTCTTGGTACAACTCAATACAATGGTAGATAGGGAAAAATACAAGAACTCTGAGCCATTGTTCATATATTGTCCTAGATGTAGAGATAAACATGGACTTAAAGATTTCCCATTAGATAAAACCAATGTTTGTCTCATTTTTGATTTGAAACATGTAACTAATCAATGTGGATTATTTCCCTTTCTTAAGATCCATTTGAAACAAAATACACAAAGTGAGCTAGAAGTTAACTATGTAGTGGAAAGGAAATGACAAAATTTTGCTTCAAATTAGAACAAAAATATGCTCCAAGGACCCAATGGTTTTCTAATCAATGGAACAATCCATGGTCCCATCCTCAATATTGGAATCAACAAGTTCCACAATAATGGAGTCCACAACCATGGAATATGTAACCAACATTTTATCAACAACCATGGACTCATAACCAAAAAATTTCACCACAATTCCAACAGTTTAACCCTCAATATTAGCAGCAATGGAATGCTCCTCAAGGTGTTAGTCAACCATTTTACAATCAGAGGAGGACACATTGAAAACAAAAATCCTTATTAATTGGACCAACCACTTCCACCCCAATTGAATAGCCATTCTAGACTCAAATCCTAGCACAAACTTTTATTAATCCAAATAATGCTAAGTATGGAAATCAAGCATATATTATTTAAGTTTAGAGGATCCCTACAATAAATTATATTGATTGTGATAACATACTAATATGCTCATGAAATATTGATTCCAAACCCTCTTCCCCAATCTTAAAGGAGGTTTTAGAAGAACATTGAAAAAATGAGACACAACCTAAACCTACTTTTGAGAAGTCACCTAACTCACTTCCAAAAACACCATTTCCAACTAGGTTCTTAAGTAAAGATAATACCCCAAACTAAGAGGGTCTTGAATCATATTTGATTCTGGATTGAAGAAATTAAGTATTGGGATTCCCCTTTTGCAAGCTCTCAAAGATATTCCAGAATTAAACAAAACAATCAAAGAATTATGTGTCAAAACTCTAGGAAGAAGAGGAACCAACCAAAGACCATACAAGTTAATGGTAAATTGGCTAGTGTATTAGAAGGAAAGATGATTCCCCCAAATATGGTGATCTAGAAGTACTATAGTCACATTTTGTATTGGCAATTTGAAAATCCCAAATGTTTTGATTGACTTAGGTATTACAATTGACATTATGACTAATGTAAGCTATGAAAAGTAACCGTAAATGGAAAGTAAACAAACAAACTTGAAAACCTCCATGTAACCTTCCAATTAAAACCTCATTAGGTGAGATTTTGAAGTTGTCTAACCTTGCAAAATTATTGATTTTTGGGTGCTCTTGAGTGACCTCCAAAGTGGGGATGCAATTGCTATGAACACAATTTTGGGAGCTTCCAATATGTAGATATTGGAATGTAATTTGATAGAGTAAGTGTGTTGTAAATCCAAGAGGGTTTGATAGAGAGTAAATATACATTTTATAGAGGTAGAAGTAGTTGGAATTTGGTTGAAATGGGTTGAATGCGCATTCTAAAAATAACATTGAGGAGGTTGCAATAATTCTGGGGCATTTAGGGGTAGTAAATAAATTAATTGCATAAGTTTCATACAGAAAGGTGGTTGTGTGTGCAATTCAATTTCCCCCACATTTCTAGGATTCTAGAAGTGCAACCAACTAGGATGTGGAGTCCAAGTGGTTGTTGACGAGTGGAAGTTGACTAGGATATGCACACTAACTAATTAATTAATCATTTAATTAATAAATGATAATTAAATTAGCTAAAAGGGTACTAGGGATTAATTTAATTAATCCAAAGGGTGCAATGTGTATGAATTAATTGATTTAATAAATTAATCACAAATGGGTGAATAACAGGATGTATTGGGATAAAATTGGGAACAAGTGAGTGATTTTGGGGTGTCTACATTTTCCCCTCTTTAAAGTGTTATTGTAAAGTAATAGTGCTTTAAAGATAGTAAATGCATGCAAATTAGTGAGTGGACAACAATGAAGCATTAGGGTGCCCAGCAAGTAGGAAACAATGAAGTATTTGGATTCCCCACCAAGTAGGATAGTATATGAATGCATTCTCAAGTGGGTGGGTGATGTTGCAAAGTGGTGGAAACCACTTGATAGGAAGGAAAACAAGGGATTGGAACAAGGATGGGAAAGGATTGTGCTTGTAGCATGAGCTTCATTTGGAGAATAATTTTAGAGAAACCTTATTTTTGTTGTTGCACAATAGAGTTGTCACCATGATTATAAAAGAATCAAGATGGTTAACCCAGATGCACGTAAACAAACACACATAAAAAAAAAGATAAAAAAGGAAAACAAACCCAATATATAGAGTAGGTGTAGGCATCAGGGTTATAAAGGAACCAAGATGTAATCACACTACTTGCAAGTGGTCCAAAAAGTCAAGCATCAACAATACAACACAAGTTGAAAAAACTATGAATACAATCAGTGGGAATAGGATGCTCTCATTAATGCATGATCCACAATGATGATTAAGTAGATGTAAATGCTCCCAAGAAGAGTTATCATATCATGGGAATAGGATCATATCGGAATGATCAATAGGGTAATAGAGTGAATTTAAAGAGACTCACTTCTTTTCTAATTATAGACACTCTTGTTGGATCCATTGTGTAAATGATTGCAAAGAAATTTCCCCAGTGAAGTTATATCATGAAGGAAAAAAACAATTTTTGACTTTCCCAAGAAGAGTTAGCATATCATGCAAAGGGAAAAAGTGGCAGTAGTAATATTGGAATTATCAATAGGGTAATAGATAAAGGTGTGAATTTACCAATATTGTATTGAAATATTGAAAGATTCACTTCAAGGGTTTTCTAATTATAGGATTTATGTGTAAGTGCATGTTTGTTTGAAAAATTTGTTTTTATTTTTTAGTTTATTTTTTTTTGGATTTTTTGAAATATATGAATTTTTTTAAGGATTTTGTGAGTTTTGAAAAATTTGAAATACAAATTTAAATAAATGCAGAAAACATGAATACAAATCAAAAAGGAAAACATTTCATGGCTGAAATAAACCTAGAGGAAAACAAAAACAAGCATTACAAACAAAACCAATAAGAACAGAAGGAGCCACACCAAAGTTATATGTGAACTAAGATGCTAGTAAATTCCTTGTAATTAGTCTACAACAACGGTAAACAAAGTACAACAAAACAACAAACTAAAAGAAGTAAAATCATCCTCACAATGTTGACAAATTGTAATAGTACAACATAACATGCAAAAACGACATCTAATGACACTCCAAATGTGTTCCACATTGAAGAACTTGATAGAATTAAATGCCCCCAAGTGATAGCTTAGAACATGAGAGGATTGGATCAAGGCGAAGAGTGGAGTGATACTTAGATACTCCAAAAGATACTCTTGTTAGATCCAAATGTGCCCCAATCAAAGTTATATTGTGAAAGGGTAAATGATTTCCTCGAGCATAGATATACACCACATGCAATAAAGATGGTTATCAAAAGATGATCCGAACAATAAAAAGAGTGGTGTTAAAAGGAAAAATTGTTGAACTACATTATCCAGTTACTAAAAGTTTGGTCAATCACTATTTGAATGTTTTGATTGTGACAGCTTTAAAAAGCATTTGGAGTTTTGGACAATTTTATATTGTTTTTGTAATTTTGTGAGACATTTTTTGAATGTTATTTATATTTTACAACTCGGTTAAAAAAGGTGCACTACTTGAAAGCAGGTGTAAATAACTAAAAAGCATTCCATTCTATTGGCAAAATGTAGATGGTAAAATGATAGGGTGTTTCACTCGCTCGTGGCTCCGTCAGCAACTAGGAAGATGCGAGGGCTCATCACCGAGAGCCAAGAAGGACATGAAAATGAGATGAATAGTGATATAAAAGGTGAAAATAATGGATGTAACGACACAAGGTGTAATAATGATCCATATGAGAAAAATGTAGCTCATCTTTAGCCAAGGTTATTTGACCGATTCCAAGATGATTCCACTTTATAATTTTTGAGTCAAATTAGATCTCGTAGATGGCCTGTTGATTGGCATAATCTAGTTGAAGGAATTATTTGTCTCTCTTTAACATGAGCAACTAAATTACTTCTTGGGATATTTTTATTAAGCACTTTGATTCAGATTTCATAAAGGCTTTATTTGTTGATTAAGTTTTTGAAGGAACCCCTACATGTTTCCCCATGCCATTAGTAAAAGGTAAGGTCTCAACACCAAAGATAAAATGTAAGCAAGTAAGGGCTTTCTCCATTTCGGTCTCATCATTGCAAGTAAGAATTATGGGTTTATCACCGAAGACTATGAAGGATGAAAGGTGTAGTGATTTTATAATTTTTTTGTATTTTTAGATGTATTTAATTTACCTTATATGTTGATAGTGTGCTTGTTGGGAAGGAACATTCTGCCACCAAGTCTCGGCCTCATGCGACTACTAGGATGCAAGGGTTCAACATCGAAGATTGAGATGGGTAGTAAAAAGGATCGGGTAAAGAAGTTTAGTATTTTAAATTGAAGAGAAATCTTATTTGTAAGGAGGGGTTGCCATCAATAAGCTTTGAGACAAAGTTGTAGGTAAAAAGATATGAAATGGTAATAACCATAACAAATATAAGGCACACAATGCCCAATAGGAACAAGGTTAACATGTTTCACAATAGGTGAAGAAGGTGAATATATGATAATGGTATGATTAAAATATTTTCCAATAGATGGAATGATTAACATTATTTGTATGCACTTTTCCATTTATGAATTGCAAATAATGCTTTAATACAGAGTTGTGTTCTATTTTCATTCTTTTTAAGTTTTATGAATGTTTGAGGATGAGAATTTAAAATGGGCTCATCGGAAAGAGGTACATTTTTATTGAAGTTGAATGGTCTTGAAATACGAGACTTGTGTGGATGAAATCCAAGTCAAGAGAGGGAATTGAAAGATTTGATAAGTCTGAAAATACGAGACTTGGGTGGACAAGGTCCAAGTCAAAGGAGTGAATCCAAATATTGGATAAGTCCTTTAATACGAGACTTGGGCAGCCATTATCCAAGTCAAAGGAGTGAATTTGAAGATTCGATAAGTCCTACAATATGAGACTTGGGCGGACACGAGCCAAATCAAAGGAGTGAATCCAAAGATTTGATAAGTCCTACAATAGAAGACTTGGGTGGACATGAGTGAATTCAAAGGAGTGAATCCAAATATTCAATAAGTCATGCAATACGAGACTTGGGTAGACAATATCTAAGTAAAAGGAAGGAATCAACTGATTTGATGGGTCCTGAAGTATGAGACTTAGGAGGAAAGTTCCAAGTCAAAGGATGTGTGATTAGATAAGTTTTCAATGATATCAAGAGACATATGTGATGTTAGAATAATATTGTCAATGCGGGAGCATATTGAGATTTATATTCACCTATGAGTGAAAGAGCATGAGGAAAAAAGTATTGATCTCTAGGCTTATACCAATGGTTCCTTGTAATCCATAGAGAGGATATATTCAATGTTATTCCATCTAGGTTGTGAATTAGTTGATTTGATGAAATATTTACAATTAAAGCGTGAAAAGGTTGTATAAGGACATTCCTGGGTATACATACCTCATAGAGTGTATGCATGTAGATGTATTGACAAGTAGGAAACATCGTTGATGATATGCCTACAAGATTAATCATTTGAGGTGTAATGGACATAGAAGGTTGTGTTATCACAAGTGTCCAAGCTTGTTGTGGTTGTATTTCAACAACAAGAATAGAGATTTCAGGATTATGAGATGGAATGGAAAGAATAGAATCAAGCTCAATAGTGCTTGATGATGGACCCTCTTCTATTATGTCAAGGGTTGAAAGATAGTCTTGGAGAAAATCCAAGCTCTCGTTATATGTTAGAAGATTGTCTAAAACAGGTTTAATTTCTTTTTGGGCTAAATGAGGAAAATATGTAGAAGAAATGGATTGATTTAGAGGGAGAGATACTTGACCTTTGTCATAATATCATGGAGTGTCGGTATGTACAAGTGAGAACAACATTCAACTCTTCATTTAAATTAGTGGAAGTTGACATATCATCGAAGCTCTATAAAGATCTCTCCGTCATTAATTAAGTCTTGGACATAGTTCTTGAAATGCACACATTTATCTATTGAGTGGCCATAAATGTGATGAAAATCACAATATGCATGAAGTTTTTACCAATATGGCTTAGGTTATCCTTCAACCCAAGGTCTTGTAAGGGGATTTTTTATCATCCCAGCCTCTTTGAGTTGATGAAACACACTAGAGAGACTTTCATGTCGAGGGGTGTAAACTTACGTTTAACTTTACGTGGAGTAGTGTCTTCGCTAGGTTGGATGATTGGATTTTTGATTGATGGTCATGTATGTTGGGCACATTAAGATTATCCATGACACCCTCATTGATAATGTTATGGTTGCGGTTGATGTACCAATATTCATCTTGAGAAGTTCTAGTATTGTGATTGTTGTGACTAAGGTCGAAAGAAAAGTGTTTGACGAACTTCTCCGAGAGGTCCATGAAGCTGGTGATAGATCCCTTTGGAAGGTGTAAGAACTAGTCCAAATCTTGTCCACCTAGACTCTTAGGAAAGAGGCATAAGAGAAAGATATCATTATAAGCCACCTCTTGGCATGCCATGAAAAATTCTTTAACATGCTCTCTAGGATTGGTTTTTCCCTTATATTTTTCAAATTTGGGCATCTCGAAAGAGCATGGGAAGGGTATGTGTAATATTTCCATGTTGAAAGGGTATGGACACAATTCATCAAAATTGAATTTTTTGCGTTGTTTTTGCATTCCTGAAATGGTGTCTTTCATCATTTTCCACTCTTGAGAAAATGGTGAATATTTTTGGGAAGAATGATGATTTATCATTTTTATGATTGTTGTTCTTGTTATTGAATGATTGTTAAGTGTTTTTCACTCTTATTCATGTGTTTGATACCTTTGGCATCATTTTTAGTGACTATAGAGGATAGGTGAGCCAATTGTTTCTCCATTGCATTGATTTGATCAAGAAAGACTTAGTTGGGATTAGAGGATGAAGCATTAGATTTTCCTTTATCATTGGCATTTGTTTTACTTCTTCCTTCATCATCAATTTTATTTTACTTAGATGGTGGACCATGAGGGAATTTAGGTTACACATTTAAGGCTTTCAATTCATCCTCATCAAAGTCTGAAGGAAATATTGATCCCATTGTGAGGAGATGAAGAAGAAATTGGTCCTTGTTTTATCACGAGTGGCGTCGATAGAACTTTTTTTTAATTTGATCTTCATCCTCTTCATCAGAGCTGTTATGGAAAGGGTTTCTTTATTCCCATCAAAAAATACTATAATCATAGTGTTGTGTTCCCATCATTGTTGAAAGAGGGGAGGAACGATAAGAGGTGTGATAGAAAAATCATCCCTTAGAAAATTGAATTCTAAGATGGAAGAGGGAAGAAGATGAAAATATGAGACCCTTAGCAAAATGATGTTGAAGAGGGAAGAAGTGAAAGTAGTTAGTCGATGGCCTAACTCTTAAAAAATGAGAGATAAGTTAAAGGGACTAAATGAGGTTAGAGGCACTCTACCTATTAACATAAAATGGGTATTAATGGAAGAGAGACATGGCAAGGTGAATATGAGAAACCCTTAATCAAAATGAGTGATAAGAGTGAAAAATAATGTGGACTTCACAACACTTAACAAAATGAGTGATAAGAGTGACGAAAAGATGTGAAAAGGTTAACTCCTAACATGATGAATTTTAAAATAAATGAAAAAGGGAGGACTTCACAATACTTAGAAAAATGAGTGATGCTAAGGTGGAAGGTGGACTAAAATGTTAATTTAGATTATTCTTAACAAAATGAGATTTAAGAAATATGAAGAGGTTTGAAATGAATTTACGACCCTTTACAAAAGTGAATGTAAAGAGGGAAGAGACGAAAGAAGTTAGTATGCTCAACTTGTGACAAAGTGAGTGCGATAAGAGGAGACTTAAAACACGATGGACAATGCTCAAATCTTAACAAAAATGTGTTAAGGGAAGAGACTTAGGAAAAAAAAAATGATGTCAACTCTAAAAAAAAGTGTGTTAAAAGAGGAGACACGACAAGGAAGTGAGAATATGAAAATAAAGACAAAGTAAATGTTGCCACAAGAAGTGAGGTAATGATGATGAAAAGGTCCAAATCTAAAAAAAAAGAGATATGAGACAAGGGGAAAGTAATGAATTAGTGAGCTCAAATTAAAGAAAAGTGAATTTTTAAGGAGATAAGTAATGAAATGATGAGGATGTCGTCAATGCAACAAATTGATTACAAAGTGTGATGATGTAAGAGTGATGGAAGCGAGATAGAAGAATGTTATCAATTCAACAAAGTGAATGTGCAATGTGATGATGTAAGATGATGGGAGAAAGATAGTGAAAATGTCGACAAGTCCACAAAGTGAATGTGAAATGCGATGATGTAAGAATGTGGAATGCTCAGAGTTTAACAAGATAATGTTAAACTTAAGACTTACGACAATGAAAGATCAATGTGATCAAGAGGGTGTTTGACCATGATAAAGTGAGTATCATGACGTCAAGACTTAGATGAAAATGAAAGTACTCAAGTACGGATATGGATTTTTGTAACCCAATACTTAGACATGTTGACAAAATGAAAAGGTGGATGAGAGAGAAAATGTGAATGACAAAAGTGAAACACAAGTGTGTAACATGTTAGAAAATGAAAAATGATGTAGTGAAATTTTTGGCCTCTACCTTAGATTGGCTTAGACAAGGTGTGGCTTCCTAGGTGGTTCACTCAACTAGGTGTCAATAGTATACCCGAGTGAGCGTGATGCTATTGTTAGCTAACGATTTACTTTACCCCCTTTGAAACCTTAAGTAAAGATCTTTCTTATAAAAAATTGCACCTTTGGGTCTCCTTTCTACTAGATATCTGTGAATCTAACTCACAAGGATTTACTAGTCAGTTGGGATAAAAGGTGCCTATTTTGTTAGCCAGTTCCCTCAATGTGCTAACTACTTTGGGGTTCTTATGGTAATCCTCAAAAGAGTTTTATGGATTATCCCAAGGCACTTCTCACAATTATGCGGATGATTTTTACCCTTATCTAAACCTGCAAATACAATGTGTAGAAAATGTTCATTTTATCTTATTTAGATGTAATTTCCTACACACAAGAATTATAGGTTTGAAGTGCACGAGCGAGGAAACATGCAGTTAGTATTTTTAAATTTTTAGCAACCTTTGTGAGAGTGGGTCCTGCAAGTAAGGATTATATTGTTCTTATGAGGTAGATAGAGGCCAAGATGACAGAAGCAAGTTCATGTTTCTTATTTCCCATATCGCTTAGAAATCACAAGGAAATATCATATGTGTGAACAAGATTTGATTAAGAAAAATGTTAATTCCCAAAAACAAAGAGAAACGACCACGTTTCGATTCCCTAAGATCACTTTAAAAAAGCACGAGGGAATAACATATGCATGATCTCACAATGATCAGTCTCACAAAAATAAAAAAGAAAAAGAAAACACAAGAAAAATGTGTTTACAAAATGTGATTCTTAGTTATAAAACGATAAAATGTGTACAAAATGGCTAAAAAAGTGATAAAAATTGGACCAAAACATCCAATAACACTAAATTGCAACTTTGATGATTAGGCAAAATGGTACAAGTGACAAAAAAAGTGAGCACAAAATGGGTCAAAAGATAGAGTAGGTTGATAAAATGTATCAACGACAAAAATAAGTGAAGGGAAAGTGTTTAATAGCCTTGCAAGAGCGAGTGAAACAATTAGTCTATTTGAGAGAAAATAGGAAAAAGAAGTGGAAAAGGTCCTAATCGTGATTAAGAGACTGAAATTTATTTTAAGTAAATAAATTGATTAATTAAAATAAATAAATTAACTAATGAAAATTAATTAGTTGACTAAAAATAAAATAAAAGGAAAGTGATTAGATCGAAGTTAATTAGGAAGATTTAAAATTTTGTTAAACAAACAATTTAATCTAATGAATTAAAAGAAACAAAGTAATGAATGAAAATAAATTAGTTGACTAAAAATAAAAATTAAATTTACCGAGATCTAAGTTAATAATTATAAAGATTGAAAATAATACTAAAAAAGAACAAGCTAATCTAAAGTTTAAAAAGCTAAAAAAAAAACTAAAAGCGAAAGTGAGTCATGTATGTTGTAAAACTAGTGCATTAGTTTAGTTAACTGACTTGCAAAGGGCAATTGTGTATAATGGGATTGTTTTTTTTTCACATGGGTGAATCTAGGGAGGTCTACGAGTAGGGGTCACCGTAGCGGGAGTGGTCTCGCTCATGTGTTGGCAGCGAGCGAGGGACGGGGTTTGTGTACATAGGTGAGTGCCCGGTATGTGTGGTTGAAAGCACTGGTAGGAAGGGGGTTGATAGAGGCCGAGGGCTCGAGGGTGTATGTGGGAGGAATCATGAGGGGTCGGGGGGAGTTTGATTCAGGTCTAGGCTCGGCTAGGAGCTTGGGGGAGTGGGAAGGGATTTATGTTGGAGGAAGGTGAATTTGTTGGGTAGGTTGGGAGAAGGGGAGCTCGGTGAGCCCTACTCACCGAGCATGGGGTAAACCAGGGGTTTTGGGGTAGTCCTGGATGGAATTTGGGAGTGGCATGTGGGATTTGGGTTGTGGATCGTAGGCATGGGGAGGGCGAGCTATTTGTCGAGAAGGGCTCACAGGGGTTAAGTTGGTCGGGGTCACCACTTGGGGAGAGAGGAGACACTGAGTGGGTCGAGCTATAATGTTAGGGGTAAGGATGGTTAGCTTGGTCGAAATTTGGGACAAGCTAGCTAGAGGAGGAGGGCTAGATAGGTAGTGTAGGATTTAGGGTTAAAAATTTTTTTTTTGTTTTTATTTTATTTTAATGTTTTTGGATTTTTGATTTTATTTTTTTATATTAATTTTTTTATTTTTTATTGTTATTTTCCTTTGAAAAGAAATCTAATATTTGTGTTTGTGTGTGCAGGAATACAAAATATATGAATAGATGAATAAAACATATGAAGCATATGAATAAAATGGGTGTAGTGAATAGAGGGAAAGAAAATTTTTAGCTATGAAACACACCTAAATGTGGAGGAAAAACACCTAGAAACACAAAATTTAAAACTGGTTTTTTTACACAAAAATTTGTAGAAAAGGCACTCATGAAATTGTAAAACTAACAACACTAAGAACAAAAACACTAAGAATATGATATATATATATATATATATATATATATATATATATATATATATATATATATATATATATATATATATATTGAAATCTACTTTGCTTATAAATACTACACAAACCTACACAACACACAACAATGCACATAACAATTCAAAAACACCAATAAAAAAATTAGACATATAAAAAATGAAACCTAAATGGAAGAGGATGGGTGTGAGTCCCACTATGCATGCCAAAATTTAAGCTATGAAAAGTAAGCATAAATGAAAAGTAAACAAAAAAACTTGCAAATATCATTGTAACCTATGAAAACCTCATTAGTGAGCTTTTGAAAATGTATAACCTTATGAAATGATTGATTTGCGGGTGCTCTTGAGTGACCTCCAAACGTGGAGATGAAATTTCTACGAACACAATTTTGGAAGCTTCCAAAGATTCAGATATTGGAATGTAATTTGACATAGCGTAAGTGTGTTGTAAATCCAAGAGGGTTGATAGAGAGTAAGTCTACATTTTATAGAGGCATAAGTAGTTGGAAGTTGGTTGAAATTGGTTGAATGCACATGCTAAAAATAGCATTGGAGGAGGTTGTAGTTTTTCTCGGGAATTTAGGGGCATTAAATGAATTAATTGTAGAAGTTTCATCCAGAAAGGTGGTTGTGCGTGCAATTCAATAGCCCCCACCTTTATGGGATTATAGAAGTGCGAGAAACTAGGATGAGGATGTGGAGTCGAAGTGGTTGTTGACTGAGTGGTAGTTGACTAGGATGTGCACACACTAATTAATTAATAATTTAATTAATAAATTATAATTAACTTAGCTAAAAGGGTACTAGGGATTAATTTAATTAATCCAAAGGGTGCAATGTGTATGAATTAATCAATTAATCACAAATGGGTAAATAAGAGGGTGTATTGGGATAGTATTGGGAACAAGTAAGTGATTTTGGGGTTTTTACAACTACATAAACCTTTTCAACACTATCTCTTCTTGATTTATAGACAACTTCTTTGGTCTTGCAAATGGAAGATCATTCTATATCTAATATAAAAGGATTCATAGAAGATGTAACAATCACAATTGAATCATGGGATTACTCTGTATACTTCATGGTTATCCTTTAATCTTGGGATGTCCATGGATATCTAATATTGTATCTCTTATTGACAGCATGACATGAGATATAAAAATCACTAATGGACATGATGGAATGAAAATATCTTTGTACCCAACTGTAAACCTTTTTCCATTTCATGCAATCAATGGTGCATTAGTGATCCTAAGGATATTGAGGACATTGTGTCCTCATTGGTTCTTGTAATAATATAAGAACACTCAAATCAAGTTCAGTAATATCATTCCTCTGAACTTCATTTACAAGAGTTAGAGATAAAGGAAGAAGAGAACCATGGTGAAAACACGTAGCCATTAATCTACACTTTTAAAAGAAACATTTATCCGAATGAGTGTTTTTTTCATAGAATTTATAAAATCCATAAGTTTTTAACTCATAAATGTCCCTTAGATTTTCTTTCAAGATAATATTATATGGTCGATTCTATCTACCCAAATACTAAACAATTACCTATCTTTTCAAGGGAAGGCATTGATAATAAATAGTTGGCTTAAAACTTCAGAGGAGAATGCATTGTTTAAACTCTTATGCTCCCATCCTCAACCTTTTTCTTTGGAATATAATGATATGAAAGGAAATCCTCTAACATTTGCACACATCACATTTACACCACAGACTCTAGACCAGTTAAACAACCCCGAGGAGGATAAACCCTTCCTTGAGAGATATTTTGAAGACTAAAATTGAGAAATTACTATAGGTAGGATTTATTTATCCAATCTCAGATAGTTAGTGGGTATCTCCATTGGTCATAGTACCCAAGAAAAATGGAAAATGGAGGGTCTGTGTTGACTACAAAGAATTGAACAAAGCCACTCATAGGCACTACTTCCCTTTTGCCTTTCATCGACCAAGTTTTCAATTTATTAGGGAAAAGATATGTTTTAGTTTTGGATGGCTTTATTTGTTATTACAACCAAATAATGGAGGCATAAAAATACCAAAAAAATCCACATTCACCTACCCATGGGGAAATTTTCTAATAGGATTTTGCCTTTTGGTCTATGTAATTATCTTGCACCACCTTTCAAAGAGAAACATTAGCAATTATTACCGATCTTACTCATAACTGTGTGGAGATTTATATGGATGAATTTAGATTTTGTGGAAAAAAATCAAGAGGAAATGAATAACCTAGATAAAGTACTCTCTAGATGTGAAAAACATCAATTATCTCTCAATCACGAGAAGTGCCTTTTTATGATGGAATAAGGGATAGTTTTGGGACATCATATTTTGGTGGAAGGAATCAAAGTGGATCCAGACAAGGTTAAGATCATTATTAAAGTCCCATCAACTAATAATTAGATCCATGTACGTAGTTTCTTTGTACATACATGTTATTATATGATATTTATCTCTTATTTTAGCAAAATAGCATCTCCATTATTTTCACTTTTAACTAAGGATTAGTAATTTTAGGAGATGAAAGCTTGTTGAACATATTTTAACATCACAAAAGAGAAAGTAACTAATAATACAGTTCTTATGGGACCAAATTGGAAGATTTACTTTCATATTCAAATGGATGCTTCTAACGAGGTAGTTGGGATTGTTTTGGGTCAACAAGAAGAGGGAGAAACAATATATGTAATTTATTACATCGGTAAAAATATCTCTCTAATTGAAAGGAATTATACCACCAAAGAAAATAATTTTTTGAATTTTTTATGAAATAAACAAATTTCACTACTACATCATTGTATTCTTTTGTATACCCAAACCATAGCTATGCGCATTTTCACCTCATCCAACAAATCCGGAGCTCACCCAAAGCAAGTAGCCATCAAGTCCCTCCTTTGTTTTGTTTATCAGAATATTAGCATGCATGTTCATCATATTCATAACCAAGACATTCATTTATGCATAGATAATCATCATAAACATGGCAGTTTCAGAAACACATATAATAAGGAAACAAAACCATCATGATCAATAACACTTAGATACTCAAAACTTCACCTTGAGCATACTTGTGTATATAATTAAGAATTCTAAATACATATTACCATCACTTATCCATTGTAAAACACCATAATCAATACATAAATAAGTAGTTGATTACACCATAGTTCAATACATTCATGTGTTAGACCATGTGCGCACCCATACTGAGACTCAATTTATACTCCAAACTAACACTCACTAAGACTCGATATGTACTGGTCAAAAATAATGATGTAAAACCTATATTTATAGGGTGGGGACTTTCCCTTCACCGCTTACATGCTTTATTTCCTAATAATAGTTACACTAACAAAATTTTGCATGCTTTTTACATCCTATGCTAATAATAGATTAAGCCAATTATACAACATGATTTAATCCTATTAATAGGAATCCCCATGCGCTTCTCCTTATCCATACTCTGGATGTGCTTTTTCCACTTATAGCCCTTTATTGGCTGCCAAGTCATCTTGTTTTTCTCTATTTATAGACCTTTTCTTGATCAACACTCTAACTCTACTTTTCTATTTTTAGCCCTAACTCTAGAAAATTGGCTAAGTCCTTACTCTTATTCCTTCATGCGTACATCCCCGTGTACCGACTCTCTTCCCACTCGCATGAACATTTTGCACTACTCGATCCCCACACATGTGTAGCCTCTATGTTCCATTAATACTCATAAATTTTCCTAACCATCAATTACACAAAAAGTTATGATGTGATTATTCATGTGGACCATTTGTCATTAAACATTTAATGAACAAATATTTGGTTCAAGTTAGAATTGGTAGATGGTTGTTATTTTGCAATAATTCAAAGTGTTAAAATTGTTGACAAGCTTGGAAAAACAAATGTGGTAGTTGATTTTCTTTCAAGAATAATTTATTCGGTACATATGAACAAGTGAACAATGATTTCCCAAATAAATGCTTTTTTTTTCCATCGGTTCTCCTTGGTTTGCTGATATGGATAATTATTTGGCCATAAGAAAGTTCCCATATTTTCTAACCCACAAACAAAGGAAACAATTAATCAAACATATTTTAATGTATAAATGGTTAGATGGAATGATTTTTAATTTTATACCTAACTATCTCTTATATGGGTGTGTAATTGAAGATGAAATATTTGACATACTTAGATCCTGCCATGATGAACCATCAAGAGGGAATTATTCAGTCAAAATAACAATTCATAAAATTCTAGGAGCTAGTTATTACATGCCTTCAATTGACAAGTATGTTAGTAGATATGTATGACAATGTGATAGGTGCCAACATATGAGGAAACCAACACTGTCAAATGAAATTCCTCTTCAACCTCAAATAGTTCTAGAACCATTTGAGAAGTGGGGATTGGATTTCATTGGACCAATCAATCCACATTCTTAAGGAAAGGAGTACATCCTGGTGTGTACATACTAAATGAAAAAATGGGCTGAAGTGAAGGCTCTTCAGTATGTTAGGGATGAAAAGGTGGCATATTTCTGTATAAACATATTTTTTAGATATTTGGAGCCCCAAGGTCAATTGTTTCATATCAAGGGCCTCAATTTATGTCAAATGTGATTAGTTATTTTGTGGAAACCTATCAAATAAGACACAAGAATTCATCCCCTTACCACCCTCATTCTAATGGTCAAGTTGAGGTGACCAATAGGGAATTAGAAAACATCTTGACCAAAACAGGTGTATGGTTCAGAAAAATGTAGGTATAAAAGTTTCCAAAGGTAGTATGGGTGTATAACACAACCTAGAAAGCAACTACATGATTCACTCCATATGAACTGGTCTATGGGAAGAAACCTATCTTTCCCATAGAATTTGAGATACAAACATTACAAATAGCATAGAAGTGGGAATTGAATTGTCAAAGCACATAAGTCAAGAATTATCCAGTTGAATGAGTTGGATGAGATGAGACTAGAAGCATTACATCAAACTATGCTATTCCAACATCAAAGATAGTTGTGGCATGACCACCACATCAAATAGAGGTTTTTTAAAAAGGAGATTTTGTTTTCCTATTTGACTCAAAGTATAAGGATTTCAAAGGGAAGTTGCAGACCAGATGGATGGGCCCATACCAAATAGAATAAGTCTACAATAATGGAGCTTTCCAACTTATTTATAGTGTTGGTAAAAGAATGGTAATGTTGGTTAATGGTCATAGACTATGTTTATACCAAAAACCAATGTCTCGAGAAGAATTGAAAATGTTGTTGCAAGCCAATTTAGCTTTGAATTGCTTAGATGATGTCTCCTTGTCCAAGTTATTTCCAATCTAAATTGTTTTCAAAAAAATGTCAATAAAGGGAGATGGTTGAAAAAAAATATCAAGCCATCTTCATATGAAGGGTGTTAGAATTTGAGGATTCTAATAAATACGGATTTAATCAACTTACATATTAAATAATGTTATAATAAATATTTAAATAAAGATTACATCATAACATAAGTAAATAAAGAAATACTTACATGAAATAAATAACACAAGTGACACAATATTTATAGTGGAAAACCCCAATAGGGTAAAAACCACTTTGAAAATAACCTTTTACTTCAGAGAACTTATTTTACATCCAATAAGATCACCTCCTCCTTTAAAACCCTATTTACCAAGGGTAAAACCAAATCACTTGATTTGCACACCTTTGATATATTTCCCGAATATATCAAATGAGGACCTAAAGTCCTTTTTATATAAGGTGATCGGGTATGTCTTCCGACCCACCTTTTCAACCTAAAATGGTTGACACATACACCTAGGTTTATAATATTTAATATTATAAATATAATCATTTCATGATATTAAATATTTAACTTAAAGTATATACCTAGGTTAGCATATTTAATAATAGAAATATAAATATTTCATATTATTAAATATTAACCTATATATTAGTGATGGACCCATATACATTAATGGTTAGTCACAAACCACTTAATCATTATGTTCCAACAAAGGTGTGGTTGAAAACCAAAGATGGAGAACATGTCTTTTAAAAAATCATAATAAAAATGTGATTGTTTAGCTAGAGAAACTTCCTAAGTGTTAAGAGGGCGCACAAATGGGGCAAGTAGGAGTGCGCAAGTGTACGTTAAGAAGGGAGAACCCAAGAAGAAAAGTTTGGGACTTAGCCAATTTTGCATGTCATGGGCTAAAAATAGGAAAAGCAAATGGAGTGTAGATCATGGAAAAAATAAGAGTATGAAGACTTCGCAACTAAGTAAGTATTATTTTGGGAACAAACTGGAAGAGAAAAGGTCATGCATATTTTGTGCTAATAATAGGATTAAGATAGAGTTTAATCATATATTAATCTATTGTTAGACACTCTCTAAAAGCATGCAGCAGTTAGTACATGGATATTTTAAGCATGCAATCTATTTTGAGATGCATGGGTGGTGAAGGGAAAGTCCCCACCCCTATATATGTTATTTGATCTACATTATTTTGAGGATTTGAGTTATATTAGAGTTATGTTGCCTGGATGTACCTGTGCACATGACTCCATGACATTATTATTATGTATTCAACTTCTGATATGTAATATTTTTGGTTATTAATGGAGTATTATGGATGGATTATGGTAATTGATGTATCTGATCATGGTATTTGTATGGTGAATCTAATTCTAGTAATATTTTGATCTAGTATGCTTCTTTATTATCTAGTATTTCCACTTGATCTCATGGATCTGATGTTTATACTAGAATGTATGCTTTGATAATGGTAAATATGAACATGCATGCTAACATCTTGACAAGATTTCACAAAGGAGATACCTAGTAGCTTTCGTTAACTTTGGGTGAGCATTCAAATCTATCTGAATAAAATGTCAACGCACCTAGGCAATTTAGGGGGAAAATACGACTACATTTTGGTTCTATTTTCAGGACCTCTTTTAAAACTATCTACCAGGATGTTGCATGTCGATGGTGTATCGATTGAATCTTGTGGCCATTGAATGTTGGGTAGATAAAGGAAAATATTAATTTGTGTGAAGATATTTCAATACATATGTAAGTGGGTGGAAGATAATCTATATCATGAGCTCTAAGAGATGTTTTTCATCCTTCTTCCTATAGACTTATATGAGTGGTTGTCAAAGCATATACATCAAAAAAAAATTGGAGTTATAGACTAAGGGTCTGGATGTAAGAAGATTACTAAAATTTTTTGATGCGAGATGAACCTTAGGCATGTGTTATAGATCATTAGTGGGCTGGTTTTGTGCACAGATTATACTTTGGAGTACGTTGTTTCTAAATTTTCTTATTCAAAAGTTACGAGTTTGAATTTTTATGTGATCCCAAAGGATCTTACATATGTGATCTTCCTTTAACAATTAATATTTTTATGGTGGTATTGAGTTCAATTACCTATGGATAACTAAACCCACCACTTATACATAGGAGAAAGGGCAAGTGTGGTAAAATATGGCGGACGTAGTGACAAAAATGTAAAGAGAGGAAATAGGATCAAGTATAATGACATGCAGGAGAGGGAATCGGTGAATAAGTGTGATATTGAGGAGTGTGTGGAGTTAGAAGGATGATGTCTCACGAAGGATTTGACACTCACATAGAAGAT
This sequence comes from Taxus wallichiana var. yunnanensis, assembly GCA_018340775.1. Lineage (NCBI taxonomy): Eukaryota > Viridiplantae > Streptophyta > Pinopsida > Cupressales > Taxaceae > Taxus > Taxus wallichiana. The sequence goes on along the minus strand of CM031236.1, from coordinate 26,808,160 downwards.
GTGGAGTCGAGTATTGGGATCTCCCCAACTTAGGCAAGCGCATTAGAGAATCCCTTCATCTTTTGATTATAGCGTGTCGGAGGAGGAAAGATTGAGGACCGTAGGTGCACATCAGATCCCACCTTTTGACCTAACCATTGCGCTTAATGTTCCAGTTCTAGAAGTAATAATTGACAAGCAACAAAGTTTAGGTAATCTACTAGCTATAGGTAGATATCATTTTCCTTTGAATATAGAAGTGCATCAGATGACACATACACCTATGGTATCACAAATGAACATCATATTTTGGAGTCATATTAGAGGAATATTTTCAGTGCATTATCTGGACAAAATTTGGGTGCACGAAACATTATAAATATGTCTAGGAGTACTACAACTTTGTAGAATATGGGAGTTCAATTTAGCACTCATTTAGGGACACAAGGATGTACATCTACATGTCTATTCCCTTCTTCAGGAGGAGGATCAGGAGGATCAAGTGGTTATGGAGATGGAGGAAATACTGGTAGAGGGTCTAGATCTAGATCCGGTGGACAAGGTCCACACCCCCATCAGCCACAACAAGTATATTATGAGATGTCTCTTCACTTACCATAATATACAGGGATTGAAGATGTTGCAGAGCATGTGCACAAGTGTGAGTTGTTATGGTGTGCCAAAGGAATTGTTATCAAATATATCTCCTAGCGATTTGGGTAACTTGCATACACATTCTAGCTCTAAGTTATTCACTACAATATTACACACGCTTAAAATCACTTGGCACATTCCCTTGGTCACGCTTTTCTCTACATGCCCTTTTCCATTTTCTCCTTCCACTTCTCTCTTGCGCCCACCTTTCACGTATTCACCTTCTTCCTAATCATTCTCTTCCCTTCCAACATGCCCCACACTTGCTTATATCGCTAGGTCATTGTCCCCTCACGCTTGTTGTTTTCAGTAATAGTTGCCGCCTTGACCATGCATTATTTGCTCACCATTTTGCCTCATTTCCCCATGTGCATCACGTGTGCCCCCTCTGCACTCCACCGTTTTCTCCATGTGCCCTTTCCTCATGCCCTTCTATGTTAGGTCATCTTTTGACATGCTTAAGTGTGTCATGCGTAACTTGATCAAAGTGCACCGACAAGCACCTTTGAATCCTCGATAAATTAGTGAGTGACATGTGGAAGAAATGATAAATATTTACACAGTTGGCCATCATTTCAGCCAATATGCACGTGCCATGTGTTTTATGCGTGCACCGATGACTCGACATCTTCAGATAGTCATATCTTCTCGCTATAAATCTCGAATCAGCGTACACTGGGCTTGTTAGAAAACTACCGACATCACTACATGTGCTGAAATTCAAATTCAAAATTTGCAGATCTCGGTAGGTGAGAAATGGGAAAACATCTTTATGAACATTGATGAATAGATCTAATTGCTCCAACCACCCAATTTGGTATGATCTCTTTCCCTTTTCTTCAACACATCAAACAACCATGGGGAACTATATTTCATCTCCATGTGGGTTTTACAGGTATTGAATGCTTCTTGTTGGTGGTCAGTATTTCAAATTCAGGTTTTCCTCCTTCCCTTCCTTCCTCCATGGATTCATCTATAGATGTAAGAGCAAGGCTCATTTGTTACATCGACACCTAGATCCTTATGGGTTTTCCAAGGACTCCATACTTTATGTATTTTGAGTTCAGATCCCTATGTTTGGCTCTTGCATGTGGATATCGGCCTCCTTCATCATTGTAATAGCTCTGTGTATTTTTGGAAGTAATAAAAGCATTGTTTTGTGACTATTCTCTGTCCTAACGTGTTTACATTCCTTCTTATTGCCTTTTCTTTTACGCTATGTTAGTTTTGCTACTTCAGTCCCTCACATATTTAGTTGTGTTCCATGAGAACAATCTAGTGAATATGTGTTTTAATGTGCTACTCATGCCTATCCTCCTTTCACACATTCCCCATCATTCTCACTCATAAGATAGTGCTCATCCCTCTTTTCCAAAGTATCACCTTTAGTTTAGTTTTCTTCCATGTTATCCTTCTATCCTGGTCCTCCATTATTAGCTTAGTTTCCCTTTTTCAAAGACTAGAAGTAACTATAGCGGTAGAAATAGATAGAGGAACCGGCCTTCTCTCGAGATTTGTCCCAAACTTACAAGGTCCCACAACTTGGGGACGGTTCCATTGTGGTCTCAAACACCTCAGAGCTTTCCAAGATTTGAGACTTGGGTGAACATTTGAGCTACAAACAGCTTTAGCATGCCTGGGGGACCATCATATCAAATTTCACTTCTCTAAGTTCTCGTATGTGGACTTAGTGTTTCAGCCTTTGGAGGCTCATTTCAAACACATCACGCGACTCCTAATATTCTAAGATCTTTGTTTCAAAGATCCCAGCACCTTTCATGAGAAGAGTACACACAAGAAGAAGTGCAGACCTTGAAGATTCTTTTGAATACCTCCAATATCCCTGAGAAGAGTTCGTTCCAAAATCCCGTGCGTGCATCTCTATCTCTACGTGCGCCCATTCAACTCCTCCTCAAAATAGACAACCTGCGCTCCCTGAATTACGCAACAACCTCCTTCATTAAGAAAATTTGCAAACTTTACTCCCTTACCATCTGCTATACAACATGATATACTAATTGTTGAATAGTATTCTTACTTTATCGTGGTGAGAATCAAGTCACCCCTCATGAGCATATCTAGGATATATCAAATGTGTGTTCACTCTATCTGATCACACATGACAATGTAGTAGTCAGGATACTTGTAGCCTCTTTTAAAGGTAAATCTCTTCAATGGTACCAAGGTTTGAGACTTGGATCTATCACCACTTGGGATGAATCAGACAACTCTTTGCGTAATTACTTTAAAAATAAGTCAAATCACCTATCTCTCGTGGAGCAAATGACAATAACAAGGAGGGAACCCAATGAGCATGACTGATTTCAACATCATATTTGTAAGACTTGGGACATAATTCCTCTTTTGGTAAGACCTATAGCCCAAGATGCTTTCCTTTATTATCTAAAGGTGCTCAACAGTGATATTTTAGGTATGATCCAATCTATGGGAGGTAGGACTTTACCAGCTGCTTATAGTATTGCAGTAAGGGTAGAAAATAGTCTTATTTAGGTGGGAAAGTTGGCTCCCAAACTACCAATACCCTTGTTCCCAGAAATGTCACAAGCACCCCAGCCTTCCGTGGCCCCTATTCATGTTCTTGAGAAAAGCACGCAACCAGTTACCTCAACATCCTACTCTCTAGTGCAACGTAGAAGGAAGATGAAGAGCTGAAGGCCTTGATTAGAAATTTATCAAACAAGGTCATATCATTAGAAAAGCAACATGCGTAAGACTATAGAGGTAATTCAATCAAGCGCATGGCTCAATCTCGGTGGAATCAATATGGAAATCAAAGATATGCGCCTAACCAATGTAATGATAGATGGCGACTTGATGCACATCTTCCCTTAAAATTTGTTCCTCCCATGCCTTCTCTTCTAGCACCTAGTGCGAGTCAGGTGCTTGTCCCAATTAAGAACAATTTGGCACAAGATTCAGAGTGGTGTTTCCCTTACAACATGCCTCATAGTTAATATCATTGTGCCAATGTTATGCATGCCCAAGCCTTCATGATCCAGAATGCTTTAACCTATGAGCCTTCAACAAGTGCCCCTGAAGCAGATAACCAAGAAGGACCAAAAGCTCCTCCAAAAAAAAAATTGATGTTGTTTGGCATGAGGAATTCTATGCAATCAATCAAGCTACAGAAGATATAAACAGACCACACGTCAAGTTACAGACAACACCAGATACAATTAAAGAATGTTGGAATCGGGCATATAAGTCACAATCCCAGAAACACAAGTAGAGTCTCAGAAGAAAGAAGAATACAAGACCTCTTGCATAGTAAAGGCAATCAAATCCCCATATAGGAGGCCCCACATAAAGCTCCTCCTGAAGCAACACACGCTCCTCCTTTAGTAGGTCAAGCCTCTACTCTAGGATAAAGTACATGCTTCCATTCACCCGAACAATCAAGAAGGGATGGTGTTCCTCAAAATGCACAAGATGGGGGCCTTCCATTTAGCATTTTTCGACCGATGAAGAAAACAAACATAAATGTCACAATGTGGGATGCCCTGACCATTCCATCTCAACGGATCTTTGCATGAAGCTCTAGGGTAACTCCCGTGAATTGATCCATTATACAAAATCCATGCACTTTTGTCAAAATCTACCGTGAAGAGGAGAAACAAGTAAGTATAGTTTTAAAACCCCACCCTTTTATATGTCCTTGATCATAGGAAAAAACCTAGTGTAAAATTTCATGATTGACTCAGCACTAGTACTTTTATTATGCCTAAGAAAATAGTTGATGTCTTGGTCCAAATATAGCCCTTTGTCTAAAGGAGTCCTAAAACTTGATGGCTCAATTATCACTACCTTAGGAGTCATCAAGGATATTGTATTAACCCTTCATGCATGTCCAAGCCTAACAATAACTCAAGATGTGTCGGTCATTGACCTATCTCCTTTGTTTTCCTTATGTCTATCAAGAGAATTTACCGCTAAAGTAGGTGGTTACTTGTCTTCCGATTGGTCTCATATGTTACTCAAGACAAGGTATGGTACCCGATTTACTATACAAGATGATCCTATATTTTCCTATCACATAGAGTCATATGTCTAATCCTCTCTCCAAGCCAAGTGTTTAATCTAAGAACAAGCTTTAGTTCCTAAAGAGTAGTCTCTTCCACCCCTATTCTTGACCTAGTACATGATGAATTATAGGAAAGACACTATAAATTTGATCCCTCTCGCTAAAGAATTGGAAGCTTATGAAACCGGGATTGGTACTTATTGCATTCTAAAAGAAGACATTATTCTTCCATGCGTGCTCAAGAAAGATAAAGTGCAATCTTGTCTATGGAAGTTTTAGTTTGATGGATCCATAAGCAAAATGACAACGCGGAGCACGAGTGGTTCTCATATCCCCTAAGGATGAGAAATTCTTCTTCGTGCATAGGCTATAGTTGCATGCTCTAATAATGTGGTAGTATGAAGTATTGGTGCATGGCTTTCTCATTCTTGAAGAAGAAAATTAAGGCACCGCAGATCTTCAGGACACTCGAACTTAATCATCCACCAGTTACCAACAAGTTTTAGAAAAAGAATAATCTTCTCAAAACTTATAAATACAAAGTTTGGACCTCCTTGAGAGCTTTGATGATCTTAATCTGTAGGTGGTTCCACACAGAATGAACAAGGAAGATGACCATATGTCCGCACTTAGTTCCACAGCTTTTCTCAACGAAGACTTTGTTAAAGGAAACACTCAACACATTAAGATGGTGATCGGACCATCCATCCCAGATAATAATAACACCGTGATGGCAAGTGTTTGACAATGATGCATAGATCATCCAATTTATCCAGAATGAAGCTAAATTTTCATCAAGTATGCAAGCTAACTTGCATGATAGCTATGGTGACCAAGTGATATAACTAAAGACAAATAAGTTACCTAAAGGGCTGGTCACCTTAGAGAAAATGTTTAGCCCGATGATGAGTTCAAGGGTGAAGAAAGACATATACGTGCCACACAAGAAGACTACTCCCTTGTCATTATTACGTGCGGAAAGAGTCTGCTACTCAATAGACTTGTGCACATGAAGAAAGACAAGCCTTCGATCTCTCTTTATCAAAAATACGGTGATATCTTCTCAGTATGAAGACCTCAAAGGTTTTGATCCAGTGTTTCTCAACACTCCATTGACCTTGATCCTAGCATCAAGCCTATAAGACGAAGTAGTATCCCGATTAATCCAAAGATATAACCCCTCATGAGGAAGGAATTATCCAAACTCATTGATGTAAAAATTATTTTTCCTATCAAATACTCTACCTAGGTCACAAACCTGGTTCTAGTGTAAGAAAAATCGACTCGTGTTGATTTCAAATATTTGAATAAGGCATCTCTAAAGGATCATTATCCTTTTCCTTCAATGGAATAGAGATTCTACAGATCGTGGTTGATGCGCAGACATTCTCCATGTTAGATGGGTGCTCAAGTTTCAACCGAGATCCTCGGTCAAGGAAGAGGATAAATTCAAAATAGTATTTACCATCTTTTGACAAAGCTTGCAACTAGTTTGAATCATTTTCTCTTGTTTCTTATTTTGAGGGCCGAGTTCTCCTGAAGGTATCCTTTGCTAATGGATTCATAATCATTAGCAACCTCATGGAGTCAAGGTAGAGGGAGTCCAAACAATGACCAAGGGTTTCTTTATGTTTTTTTTACCTATGTTGAACATTGAAAACCATTACTAACCATGGTCCTTCATTTATTCACAATACTCTTGTGGTTTTCTCCCACTGGACTCAAGATTTTCAAGTCTCTAAGCAATCCAAACTCAAAATTCCTATTTGGGTTGAATTTCTAGGCCTTCCTTTGCCTCTGTGGGGATTTTTTGATCAACTTTTCAAACCCTTTTGTCACCTCATCTACCCTGAGCAACATAAGTTCTACTCGGCTCGACCCTAGAAACAGGTCTGTGTTGAAATTGATCTTTCAAAAGACCTCAAAGATACCCTCAATATCCAGGTTGGAGACACACACTTTACGCAGAAATTCTATACATCAATCTACCCAACACTTGTTTTTGGTGCCAATATGTTAACTATATGATCAAGGATTGTCCTCTCATGACTCCAAGCCACCACCGGTTTTGGAGAAAACCCCGATGGACCCTAAATCTATCACTCCCTCCTCTGATGGATGGACTACTATCACTGGCAGAAAACCTTCGGCCTTGACCCAAAATAAGCCCCAACAGGATACTTACAAACCGGTGGTTACTTCCACTTCTACTCCTTTGAAGCCATCTGCTGTGACCCTTCCCAAGCTCACACCCACCATCTCTCGGACTCCATAAGCTGCAATTGTCATCAACTCTCACCCCTCATCTCCTAATCTTTCACACCCCTCATTTCCCAAGACCTCAAGCTTTCTCGGATAACACGGCCATTGGTTCATGCTCGGAGCAGATAGAAAAAGGCTACCTTACGCCATTCTCAAGTCCTTCCCCTCCTTCCGAGGAAGATTTCTCACAGAGACCCCCCGAAATTCAAGCTCGGTGATTTTATTCATGGGAATGCATGGCAAGTCACTTTCTCTAACCACTTTGGAGTGTTAGCTAGCCTCGAGGAGGAAAACATGCACCTTGATAGTTCTCCATGTTAGTTTACTCATGGAATGTCAGGGGGCTTACTGATCTGACTCGTAGATATCTTGTCAGAGATAGTTGTAAGAATTTTACAAAGTTTTAGGTGTTGTGTTTACAGGAAGTCAAAATCTTTGGCTTCCATCTTTCTGCTGCTATGTGTACCATCCGGCCTAGTTCTCTCTACCGATGTCAACTCATGATAATGGTCGAGGTGGTGTTGTCACTCTTTTAAGCCCTAACCTCACCTCCAATATCATATCTTGGGGTTCTGACCCCACTCATCATGTGGTGTGGACCCTTTTTTTATTTTGACACCACATTCTTGGGTTGGCCAATATCTATGCTTCTAACGATGCCTCTGAACATTCTTCTTTTTGGTGGTGGTTGGCTGATCATCTGCCCTCTACTACCTAACTTTTTTATGGTGACTTCAACATGGTTGAATCCCCCAAGACAAATTGGGTCAGCTTCCAATGCATTGGTGTGCTGGTGAACGTGAAGCTTGGTTTTACTTACGCAATAAACTTTGTCTTTTTGATCCCAACCACCACAAGCACTCTACTACTGCCACTCCTTAGTTCACTTGGTCTAATTTTAGAGCTGGCAATGATAGATTTTATAAGATCTTGGACAGAGCTCTGCTTTTAGAGCAATAATGGTTTTCCTTTGACTCTTCATACAGCCTCCCGGTCTTGGTGGTGGACACTACTTTGGTTTCTGACCATAAGTCTATCTTCTTTGGGATCAATGGAACTTTCAGTGTCCCAAGTTCAAGTCCACCCAGTTCTATTTAAATACATCCCACCTTTCTCATCCCAAAACTTTGGATTATATAAGATGTATTTGGAATCTTGACCCAAGACTGTGATGGGATTGGCTGATTAATCGGTGGTCTCATGCCATCACTCATACCACTTCTTTCCTTCAGCTCTATGGGAAATAAGCTTCTCTTTTTCATAAGAATGCTCATGAATCCTCTCATATTGAATATTTAAGGGCTATTCAAGAGCTTAATCTATCTCCTTTCAACACCCACCGCAAGTGCAAGTTTCGCTTACTAAAACATAAGATTCAAATCAAGGGACTATAAGGCTAGAGGAGCCCAAGTTTGAGCTTGTCTTGCACCGAATTCACATTAGTGATAGAGTTACTAAGGAGTTTTTTTCTTCCCTTAAATCTAATCAAACTCTCACCAAAATCAAAGCAATCAAGGATGGCAATCAAAGGCTTACTCTCTTACCTGACATTTTGCAAGCTTTTGTGCATCACTATCATGTTGTTTTTACTTGCTTAACCTCGCTTACTCTAGCTCGAGATGTTGCTCTCCTCCAATGCATTAAAGTTGTTCCTTGCAAGCTCTTTGAAAGTCAAGCAGCACATTTCTTGTGATAGACCTCTCACTCTTGATGATTTGAAGGAAGTTGTTATGCAGATGGCCTTTGATAAAGCCCCGTGTCGATGGTTTTCCTTGTGAGTTTTACCAGTCTCTTTGGATGACTATTGGTCTAGATCTTCATCAGGTCTATCTAGAAGCTATGTCCTCCAACACCCTAGGTGATCTGATCAACCAAGGCAACATCAAATTCATTCCCAAGTCTAGGGATCCCGAGCTTATCACCACCGGTTAGTAGCCACTAACTCACTCAATGTCTCATACAAAATTATTGCCAAAGCTCTTGCTATCGGGATCACTAATTTACTACCACCCCGATCATCGAGTGAGAAAACTGGCTTTATCAAAAACAAATATATTTTGGACAACATTATCCACTTTGGGAGGGCATGGAATATGCTCAACCGGACTTCTCAACCGACTGCTTTGCTAAAATTGATTTTGAAAAATCCTATGACAAAGTTGAGTGGCCTTTCATTCTGCCATGCTGCAAGCTATCGGTTTTGGACCCAGATTCATCCGCTCTGTTAATATGCTCTTTCAAAATGTGGGTGCCTATATTACTATCAATGGTCAGCAGTCTGAGAGATTCTCTCTTCATCGTTCCATCCGGCAAGGTTTCCCTCTTGCTCCTTCTCTTTATGTCATTGTTGCTAAAGGTCTAAGCTACTTGCTTGCTAATGTTACCAATGTTGGTTTGGTTAAAGGTATTCAACTACCTTCCTCTCCTAAGTAGTTGATTAATGGTCATTTTGCAAATGACTCTTTTCTCACTCTGGCTGAAACAAAGGCCTCTATCACTAATGCCATGAAATGTCTTGATATTTTTGTCTTGCTTCTAGTTCTATTATCCAATGGAAGAAAACCCAATGTTACAAATAGGTGATGGGTCCCAAACCTCCTTGGCTAGAGGGATTCCAATGGCTTTGGATTGAACCTAGTGTTTAATTCAAATTTTTAGGCATTCCTTTTGCCTTTATGGCATCCCCTATTGACCTTTAGAACTATGTGATTCAACGAGTTGAGCAAAAAATCTCTTTTTGGATTACCAAGCATCTATCTCTTGCTAGAAAATTCCAAGTTTGCTCCAAGGTTCTGGCTACCACTCATGTCTATTACTCATCATGTTGGGCACCTTCTAAAGCCGCTTACCATAGACTGGAGAAATGTTCTGCGTGATTTCTATGGGCCAACTCCGAAGGGAACCATGGTTTTCACATAGTTGTTTGGGACATATGTTGTATGCCCAAGGACATTGGTGGTCTTGGCCTAATCAACATTCATATGCAGGGGTTTTCTCTTACTACCAAATGGATTATTCGTAGCCTTGAAGGTGAGGAATCTTGGAAAATTCTTCTCAAAATTATATATCTCAAGGGTCTCTGCTTAATCAAAAGGCATGGCAGGGTTTGAACTACTACTCCTTACTCCTATGCCTTGCTACTATTAAAATAGGTGGCTCTTTTGTGGCAAAATCATATGGAAATCTTGGGAATTTCTCAAACCCCATCTACTCTAGCAGGGTGATGGTTTCTAGAATGGGCTCTCTCTTAACTCTCTTAGTTTGTGGTGGAATCCGGTGTTTCAATTTCATGACAAACCCCTTGCTCTTTCCTTGCAGCTCAAGGGTTTACATCTTTTCAAAAAGGGATTTAGTTTATTCAGGACCTTTTTTTTCCTATCACCAGGGATTGGCTTCCATGGGATATCCTAAAAGCTAATTTTTCTCTAAATGACAATGACAAACAAGCCATTTCTATCATTCAAGATCTCATACCTGGCGATTGTTTGCATAAAATTGGTGTTACTACGTAGCACCCGTGGTGGTTTGATTGGCATTGGCCCTCTGCCACCCCCTTCAGAAATTATAAACCTCGGTTGGGCTATAAGCTTCTCACCCAGAAGCAGCTTCCTCTCAATAAGTTAAATGCTCGTTGGAGCCTGCATTCCACTCATTTTGGGTGGAAGTAGTGCTTCACTATTGTTTGGACCATTCCTATAGAGCCCAAAGTTACACACTTTCTTTGGAGCATTCTTCATCAAGGGCTTCCTATGGGCAAGCGCCTTGTTCTTCTGGGAGCTCCCCGCCACGCTGCCCTTTCTGCAACCACATTGAGACTCTTCTTCATCTCTTTTGGTTTTGCCTCATGCTCAGTCTGCCTGGCACTAGATTCATACCCTTTTCCAACCTTTTTACCCACCTTCTTCACGTGGAAAATGGTTCTTCTGGGGGATCCGACCTTTATTCCTACAAAATTTTACAACATTTGGCATTCTTTCAAAGTGGCTATTTTATATCACAATTGGAAATCTAGGAATGCTGCTATTTTTAATAAGGTTACAGTGGATAGAATTTTTACTATTTCTAACAAGCTTATTGTCATCTCCAATGTTTCACTTCAGATCCAAGTGCGCAGTGAGAAAGTCCACATAGAAGTTGAGCACTTGCAAACTCTTATGGACCATTGGGGGAGTGCCCTTGTGTTGTTAGTCATGTTCCGCCAGATTCCCCTCGCTGTCTCCCGCTCAGAAGGTCACCACTTTCCCATGGGTAGCGCAACAATTTTGATCGGGTCCAGCTCATGGGTGGCGTAGCACCTCTCCTCACCGTGGGTCCCTTCTCCACCTCTATCTTGGACTTTGCCCACTATCGGGTATTTGGTCACCAGGCTCTAGCGGTGGTGGTTCCAGGTGGCAGTGCCCAACCAATCAAAGTTTTTGTGGCTCTCTTTGGCTATCTCGCCCTCCCGGTGGGGAAATGAGGAGGAGCAGTAGTAGGCAGATGGCTGGGAGCAGCCTGATGACACCCCCGACACTACTCTTGGTGGTTGGGGTGGTGACCGTCCAAAGAGCCCACCGCCACCGCCACCATCTTCCATGTTTGTTCTGTTGTCTAGCTCCATGTTTGGAGTTTTCTCACTTTTGTTTTAAACTTTTTTGATTGAAAATGCTACTGTTGATATGACACTTTGCTACTCATAGCCTCTTTATGGCTACTTTGATCCTGCTTATGGGGTGTGATCTTTTCCACCCAATTTTGTATGATTAGCATTGTACTTCTTATGTCATCTTTAATATATGGTTATGCTTTTCAATAAAAAAAACATTTACAACCAAATGGGGAACATATGCATATCAAGATTCCCTTGGTTTGTCAAATGTCAAGCACCACATTTTAATGTGTTATGGATATTGCCTTCAAAGGATACATTAATGAGTTTATCCTGTTTACCTTAATGATATCACTATCTTCTCAAAGCAGAGCATGGATAATATGGCGCACCCGAAAAATCTTTGAGAGATGTAGAGAATTTGGGGTGTCTCTTAACCCCAAGAAGTGTAATTTTGTTGTATGGCACATGGAAACTCTTAGGCCATGTGGTTTCAAAGGATGGCATCACAATTGATCATGAGCATGTTTCAACCATTCTATCTCTTTCCCTACCAGTGCACAAAAAGGCCCTACAATCCTTTCTAGGCAAGATCAATTTTGTTAGGCATTTTATCCCTAACTTTACAAGACTAGTTTGGCCCATCACCTTGATGCTCAAGAAGGACATAGCCTTCAAATGGATAGCATAAGGAAGAGAAATCTTCAACAAGATCAAGTAATAAATTTACTGCATGCACCAACACTTATCAATCTAGATTATTCAAAGGATTTCATCCTTTATGCCTATGGCACTGATGCAAGTGTTGTTGTTGTCCTAACACAAGAAAATGAACAAGGGTCTGGAACAACCAGTGGCCTTCTTTAGCCAAATGTGAAGGATTATGAACTAAAATATAGTCACACAAAGAAGCGGTCTTTTCCATCATGCGAACACTTTAAGAAATTCAAGAGTATTCTTGCCACCAATCGTATTAGTCTCCCACTCTTTAGTCGATACTTCATCACAAGAGTAGAAATCAACAAAAAAGAGCACGATGGGTGACCAAAATCATGGAATACAATGTGACTATCAAGACCACAAAGTGGTGAGAGGTAATGTATCTATAAGTAGATTGCTTTGAGGATGCGTAGATCGAACTTGAATCTTCATTTTTCTAGATGAAGATCTTCCGCGTGTAGAAATTGAACAAAATACGAGACCCGGGTGCACGTGACTAGATGAAGGACATGATTACATTCATTTCAGAGGGTGCATACCATCCTAGTTTAAATAAATTAAAGATAATACATTTGAGGTTACAATCTATCCCTTATGTGTTGGTTGATGGACTTCTCTTCAAAAGGAATATTGATGGCATGCTATTAAGATGTATAAACGGCGCGCAAGACTAAAAAAGTGTTAGCGGAATTTCACAATGGATTCTTTGGTGGACACTTCTCTACCAAAACTATAGCAATGAAAAAAATCATAATGGTAGGTATCTTTTGTCCTACCCTATTTGTAGATGCACACAGGATGGGTCACAAAATTCAAGGAATGCACTTTCTTTGTAGGAAAGAAAATATTGGTAGTGCTTCCCCCTCACCAATCCAACCGGATCAGCCTTTTGCATAATGGGGTCTCGACTTCATAGGCATGATCAATCTACCTTCAAGCACTAGACATAAAAAAAAGTGTTGAAAGCTATAGATTACTTCACTAGATGGACAAAAGTTGTCGCTCAAGGAATGACTAAGGTAGTCTCCTTGAATTTCTTGAAGGTATAATCACAAGGTTTGGCATTCTTGAAACCATTATCTCGATAATGTAAATTCCTTCCTTGGTACTAAAATCACTAATTGGGCTCTAAGTCTGGGCATTTACTTAAAAACCTCTTCCAACTATTACCCTCAGGGAAACAATCTAGAAGAATCAACAAACAAGAACCTGATCAAAATCATGAAGTGCACAATGAACATCAGCCAAAGATAATGGAATACAAAATTCTCACGTGCACTCTGGCAGACGATTAATCACGAGAAAAATTCAATAGAACTTCACCTTACAATCTTGTTTATGGCAAGGAAGCTACCCTTCCTTTGACACTAGAACTGAATTTATTGGCACTTGCCCAGTAGCTAGAATTGGAAGGCGCGGACCAAAGAGAAATCAAAATGGTAGAGTTGGTTAACCTTGAAGAACTTAGGAACTCTGCCATGATCAAGCTAGAACAACATCAACAAGTAACAAAGAAATGGTTTGATAGAAAGGCTAGGCCTCAAGCTTTCAAAATTGGGGACTTGGTTCTAAAATGGGATGTTGAAAGAGCTAAACCAGGGTGCCATTCAAATTTTGATGCACTTTGGAGTGGCCCATACATCATTAGTTCCTACAAAAAAGCTAACTCTTTCAAGTTAACTCATCTTGATGGAGACACGCTACAAATCCTAGTAAATAGGATCTATCTCAAACCCTTCCATTAAGTTTGTTGCATCATGTTGTATATATTAGAGTAATTTTAATTCCTCCAAGTGTGTCGTGTGCACACCTTGTTTGTACATAGTTCTTTCCTCTCGCGTGCTCCTTGTGTGTGCTCTTTTGTTGCTTCCAAAGTGTAGAGCTTTTCTCAGTAGTTGCAAGATTCATAATAAGAGCCAAGAAATTATCTTCAAATGATTACATGGGTAATTTCATGATTACATAATAGACTCCATGCCCAATGGATGCTCCAAGCCAATGATCTTCTTCATCTAGTAGGTAGATAGCCCCCAAAAGTCATCAAAACTATTATCTAAATATCTCTCCTAGTAATTTGGGTAACTTACATAAACATTCTAGCTCTAAGTTATTCATTGCAATATTGTGCACACTTAAAATCACTTGGCACATTCCCTTGGTCACGCTTTTCTCGTGCGCCCTTTTCTCCATTTTCTCCTTTTATTTCTCCCTTACACCCACCTTTTGCGTATTCACCTTCTTCCTAATCATTCTCTTACCTTCCCGCGCACCCTCACACTTACTTCTATCAGCTAGGTCCTTGTCCCCTTACACATTGCGCCCATTACTTTGTAATAGTTACACCTTGACCATGTGTTCTCTACTCACTAGTTTGCCTCATTTCCCACCGCACACATCACACGTGTTCCCTCTATTCCTCTGTTGTTTTCTTGTGTGCCCTTCCCTATTTCCCTTTTGTGCCATGTCATCTTTTGACATGCTTAAGTGTTTTGCGTGTAACTAATCAAAGCACACGCGATAGGCAACAAATCAATGAGTGACACGTGACAAAAATGAAAATATTTACACAATTGGCCATCATTTCATCCAATCCACATGTGCCACGTGTTTTACATGTGTCGATGACTTGGAAATCTTCTAATAGTTGTATATTCTACTACAAAGCTCGGATCGGCATCCCTAGGCTTGTCAAAAAATTGTTGACATTAGCTATAGTGCCGAAATTCAAATTCAAATTTTGGTGGATCTGGTAGGTGAGAAATGAGAAAACATCTTCTGAACATTGATGAGTAGATCTGATTGCTCCAACCACCCAATTTGGTATGATCCACCCTCTCTTTTCTTCAACATGTTAAACAGGCATGGGTAAGCGTATTTCACATATCTCCATGTGGGTTTTGTAGGCATTAAATGCTTCTTGTTGGTGGTTGTATTTCAAATTTGGGTTTTCCCTCTTCCCTTCTTCCTCCATGGATTCATCTATAAATTTAAGAGCAAGGCTCATTTGTTACGTTGGACACTCGATCCTTACACATTTTCCACGGACTCCATATTTTCTATATTTTGAGTTGTAGACCCCTATGTTTGGCTCTTGCATGTGGATATTGGCCTCCTTCATCATTGTAACAAATTTGTGTATTTCTGGAAGTAATAAAAGCATCGTTTTGTGACTATTCTTTGTCCTAATGTGTTTGCATTCCTTCTTCTTGCCTTTTCTTTTACGTTGTGTGTTGGTTGTGCTACTTCAGGTCCCTTGTAGTTCCATATTTAGTTGTGTTCCATGAGAACAATCTGGTGAATATGTGTTTTTGCTATGCTACTCATGCCTAGCCTCCTTTCACGCATTCCTTGTCATTCTCACTCAGAAAAGATAGTGTTCATCCCTCTTTTTTGGTGCTATCACCTTTTAGTGTAGTTTCCTTCCATGTTATCCTTCTATCCCTGGTCCCTTGGCATTATTAGCTTAGTTTCCCTTTTTAGCACTAGGAGTAGTAGTAGTAGTAGAAATAGATAGAGGAACCAGCCTTCTCTAAAGATCCGTCCCAAGCTCGCAAGGTCCCACAACTTGGGGATAGTTCCATTGTGGTCTCAAACACCTCATTCATTCTGAGATCCGAGACTCGGGTGCACGTTTGAGATACCAACAAGAATCATAGCCTTATATAGAAAAGTAATTCGTTTTTACTACTCTTCAAGGGTGTGCACATAGTTGGTACAGAAAGTATGAATCGTATTAGACTAGAATGGATTATGATGCTTTGTGCTCTAAACTTCTAGCTGAATTCCATATTCTAGAATTTGAGAAAAAAGTATCAACACACTTAGGGACATTATGTAAGGCATATCGAAAGCGTTCGGGAATATGGCACACATTTTAAAACTTTTTGTCAAATTTATCTTATGATATACATCCCATTAGCATGCACAATGGTTTTTCGATGGGTTTTGAACTCCTTTAGAAGGGCACTATCTCATAAGAACTTTTTTTATCCACGTAACTCCTTAGAAGTATCTCTATGTGTTGAGGTAGTTGGAAGCATGGATATTGGAGTGTCCATTCTTACAAGCACATATTATAGCCATGGTGAAACAATTGGAAAAATTATGTGCTAATTCAGCTCATGAGACACGCATTAAGATATAGTGTACATATTATGAGGTTGAAGGACACACTAAGGATAGTTGTCCTCACAATTCGGTGCATGTCATGTTGTTAGATTATTATATTTGTCATTTGGACCATGATGTAATTAGATGTACTCTTTAATAGCATGCATGATCCAGAAGAATGTGTCTATGTATTGTAAGATTTGTAAAACTCATACCCATGACACTGTTGACTACAAATTGATTGATCACATTCACGAAGCCATTAATAATAGTGTATGCCATACTAGTGTGACAAGTGGATCTAAGAAACAAAGAGAGAAGCATAATGAAGGGCACAATAATGGGGATAACAGAATAGAGGATTTTGTGGAGGATATAGAGGTCGAGGTTACGACGATGGTAGAGAAGGATTTCCTAGGGAGCTTGTTATACTTTTGGATCACCTAATCATTATGAGTGCAAGTTTCCTCATAATGTAGTTTTATCATGGTGTGGAAAATAGCACAAGTTTGAAGTATTCCTTGAGTTATATGAGCACATGATGAGCAAGTAACACAAAAAGATAAGGACATGGGAATGATTAAGGTACATCGAGCAGTTGAAGATCAATAGATGCCAAAGGTAACACGTACCCCTGAGTTACATCTTGTTTTAGTTACTACACGCACTAAGGCTTCACACGCACATGAAATTCCAAAGTATAAGCAGACTATAACAAAGCAAGAAGTGATAAATTCCAAGTACTGTTGATGATTATCTTTGTGGATGAACCATTAGAGTCGTTGGATACCTTAGGTTAGTGGGACGTGTGCCCTAAGGTAACCTCCATATTTTAAAGAATTTGGCTCTTCTCTATGGTTTGGGATAAGGGTTAGAGAAAAATAAAACATAGCACAAAACTAACAGAAGCGATGATGCACTAAAAGAAGAAGTTAATCAAGAATCCATCTGCCTAAAATGGGAAAAGGTGAGCACTGAAAAGGGTGGATGAAATGCACCACAAGCCAAAGATAGATTCACACATAACACCAATTCAAAACTCATTAAGAACAACTTCCAAAACCCATAATGAACATTTAGAGATATGCACAATATACCAAAATGAATAAAGGCTATTAGAGATAATAAAACATGCAAAGGATGGATGAAATGCATCATAGGACATATTATATTGCTCCAAAATTGTGCATAGTACAACAATCAAGCAGGTAAGAGGCAAGAAAAATGCCACTACAAAGCTTTAGGAAGAAGGCTTGAGCTCCATGTTCCTACCCTAGCAGAGAAGAAATAGGGACAAAGAGAAAAATGACTCACTCTAGATATATCTTTATATGAGCCCCCAGATTACAATATATAGAATGAGAAGAAGAGAAGAGAACAATCCCAAAACTACTTCCCCAACCACTTGTAAGTTGTAATAAATGAGATGAAGTGACAGAAATAGATTTGCGAAATCTGTCTCACACTACCCCATGATCTACCTTTAAGAAATGAGAGCCATATTCATTCAATGCATTCTCAACTACTTTCCAACCACCTCCCTTGAAGTGGGCTCATCTTTTAAGGAATACACCCTCAAATCTTTATTACATATCTAAACTCCTTGATTGTTGTGCATTGGATTTTGAGCCATGATTCCAACGACACCTATTTTGTGGTGTTTCATTAAGAAATGCTCCATTTATGGCCTGTTGAGTGTGGATGGATAATTTGAATTTTTGCGGGTTTACTTCTTCTACATAGAATTGTGCATTAACTCCTTCACTAAAAAGACAAGTTAATAATTTCTTCACCCTCCACCTTCTAAAAGATCTGAGCATTTAAAACTTCTAGGTGGGATTTATTACTACTTCACATGTGGCATTGACCTGTCGCCAATATTTTGCAACTTGCTTTGGGCTTGGAGTCCATTTGTGTCAAGCTCCATGTAGAGGCCAAGTGCATCCCTAGGGTCTCTGCTTTTCTTACATCTTTTGAAAGTGCACTGAGATGACATGCGGCATCTTCCGTGGCTCCTTCTATTTTTCCTTGAGTTTGTAATGGGACTCATTGTATATTAACATGAGGATCCTTTCTTCTCGATAAGCTTCTCACCAATGACTCCGCGTAGAAGTCTCACAGAGTTTGGAATTTCATTACTCCCCTTTTGTTTTGGAATTGTGTTAGGACGACACACGCATCTTTTTCCGATTTACTGATTCCATTACTTTTTCCAAGTTGCCTCGTCTCGGCTTGGATTTTCACCATGATTTGGCTAAGTCTTCCCCATATTGCCAAGGTTTGACTCCTTTTGTATTTAGTTTGAGACTCTTAGAACTATTTTGATTACTCACAACAAGAATCTACTTGTTATCTAATTTCAATGGGCGGTGGAGGAAATTAGATAATAGTTTGGTGATTCATTGGGGCCATTAAAATCCTTATAGTGCTAAATGGAACAAACTAGTTGTTAAATACAGAGGTCTATTCATTAGGCATGAAGTCCACTGTGAATGGATCTAAACCTTGATTCCAGAGTATTTAGAAGTGCCTCTTCTTGCTTTTGTAGCTCACTAGTGATCCTTTGTGTTTTTTCAACTCTCATAAGGAGACTCTACAATTTGTTTTTGTGAGAGTAGAAAAGTTTTTTTTTAGATTTCAATCAATCTCACTCATTGTGATTTTGAGGTCAAGGATGGAGTGGATTCTGAATTGGGATAATGCTGATCAATATTTGCAGAGCATAGGGGCTCACCGTAATTTGTTCCGAGAGATTCAACAAGGTTACCTCTTGAATGATTTTAGTTTCTCTGTATTTGTTTGATTTGAAGTTTGTAAATCATTACAGAAACTATGGATCTCCCTAAACCTGCATGAAAATACTAGAGGCTTTCCAAGGTGCATTATTCCTCTGGAGCAATACATAAAAAAGTTATATACAAAATATTAAATCATACATGCCTCAAGTAAGACATGCAAAGTGTGTAAAAGCACTTCTTACTAATAAAACAAAATCTACTCCTACACTAAGCGAACTAGGAAAAGATAAACAAATCCTAAAACAGCAGGAGAAAGAAATAGCTTCCCTTCCTTATAAAGTGTGGCCATGTGATTAATTTAACAATGGATATGGCCTGTAATAAGAGTGAAAAATTACCTTCCACTCCTCTACCCATGGTATCAACAAACAAAATAAATACCTCCTCAAGATGCTTATTATTTGATTGGAGGTGTTGTAGATGACCCTTGGGGATTTGAAGATTATCCTCATGCTCTAAAGTGAGCATGACCGTGTTGTTGGCTTCTCCCTTGGTTTTGATGAGGCCAAACTCTTGACGTGACTTTTTAACTACAGCAGAATTTTATGAATGGATTTGTTCGCATGTTGATTTCAACTTTTCTATGCATATACAAACAGTTGATCCTTTGTCTCTGATAATTTGGTATGGAAGTGGTGTCATCCTTGTCTTCCTTTTCCTCCTCTTTCGTGGTAGCTTTTTCAGAAAATCTAGACTCTTTGATTGAAAACAGAAAGCCTTCAATGATTATATCTTCATTAAGAGCTTCGGATTTGATTCAAGGGGAATTTCATTATCAGTAGGTTATTCTTGTTGGGGAAATGATGTAGCCACAAAGGTTGTGATTTCTATGGGCTCTTCTTCATCAAGACATTCCTCCAAGTCAGATAAGAAATCAAGCTCATCATCTTCTTGTTATGCCAAGGTCTCTCCCTCTTGCATGATGGTCTTTGAGTATGAAATTTTTTCATCATGTATAGCTTCATCTTTAAACATGAAGCTCGTGAGATCAAACTCTTCCAAAAAATCTAGTTTCTGGAGAGAATGAATGGGAGAGAGATTTGTAATCTCTAGTGCACCTAACTCATGATTTGAATCCTTTGAATTGGATTCACTCATCCCTATGTACTCCTCTTATTTTGGATTTGGAGTTTCTTCTTGTTTGTATTGAGGGGATGAATGTTTGGAAGGAAAAGGACAAAAGAAATGAAGTGGGATGAAAGGCTAGGAGATGGAGAAGGGAACTCAACATTTGGAGCAGTATGACATGATATAGCTTGGGAAGGGGGGAAAGATGCACAAAGAGTCGGTGATTGACTTACCCATTGACAAGGTTGTCTCGCACTTTGCTCATATGTTTCAATACCCTCAATCCACTACATAAGTGGGGGCAATATTTCTTCTAATAAATCAAGCTTCTCCCATGGGCTATAGTGTCTAGGAATAGGGCCTTCCCATGGACAAGGGGCCCTACATCCTATTTTGAATGCCTTCATTTGTGTTGTAGCTCGAGATTGAATCATGCCTTCCTCCATTCTTTGGATCTTCTCTAGTAGGCCAACATCTTCTATCTAACTGTAGTCATCATATGCATACCCATGTCCTTGATAGGTTCCATAGCCAAATTGGTTTTGGCATTGCTCATATGGGTAAGCATAGTGGCTTTGAATCGGTTATAATGTTGACTTGGAGAAGTCATGAGGATCATTAGAGGCTGATGGTACTTGTTGAAAGTGTGAATTCCACTATGTGGGAATGAAGTCATGTTTGCACAACTTCATATAATGAGGAAAATGAGAGACGTGGAAAGAAATATGAATGAAAAATGTATGGAAGAAGGGTCAATTTTTTTAGAATGGGCCGTTTGGACAAAATGGAGTCACCAAATGTGCTTCACATGTGCCTCTAAAGGTTGAATCTCACCAAGAACACACTAACTTTATGAAATGAAGTGGTATGATGCTTCAAACTATCCCACTGGGCATGCCAAGAAAACTATTGAAAGAGGTTTACCATGAAACTATGGACGTTGTCAGGGATCTATAAGAATAAATTCGAGCTTGAAGGATCAGGCGCAGGTGATGGAACAAGCAAAAAAATTGAACTCCATTGAGAAAGACATGTATGATTTGAAGGAGGTATATAGAATGTTGCATCGGGAGAATACAAACCCTCTATTAGGAGAGTGGTTGAGAGAAAAGATACCACACGTAGGTACTAAGCATGAGAGGTAGATACTTCATGCAAATCTACCTCTACATAATCATGAGTATGAGTATGAATGCAATTATATATGGATGGCTTCTTAGAAACATTCGATAGATACATGTGTAGAAGTAAATGTACTCACGTTGGATGCATGTAATCAAATGGGAAGACCATCATTGCAGCCTCTTTTGAATTTTTTGTATATGGAAAACATAACTAGAGATAATCCTATTGGATTAATAAAGGATGCAACTATTACAATTTAGGGATCCAAGTTTATTAGGGACTTTTAGGTGTTAGAGCTTGCTTTGAAGCGAGCATGTTTTCCAACATTACTTGGGTGACCCTAGTGTTATGTAAATAATGTCGATTTATGCTTCAAAAAAGGGTACATTAGCTTTGAGAACAAGGAATACCACGTCATTATACCTTTGACAAATGTAAAGGCTTCCCCGTATAGTAATACTTTGAGAGAAGAAGACTTAAACATGATATATGCACGCATAATCAAATACCCTAATATAACTAAGCCATCTAAAGAAGGAGTGATACATTGGGATGATGCTCAGTCATTTAGTGATACTAGAAGTATTAATTGTGATAACTGGTCATATGGGACATATGACGTAGTTGGGTGAGAGATCAAAAACATAGAATACTCACATGATCAAGTCACGCATGGTTAGGCATTTGAGTTACTGACCAGTACCTAGGTATACAGGTGAAGGGAACCCTCTTTATTTTTACAATCATGGAATCCCAATGGAAGAATGAAGGAGATAGAATAAATATTCTAGAGTATACTTTACGTAATACACTCGTGCTTGTTTGGTGGGCAAAAACATAGAAAAATTGTTGGAATGGTGAGAAGTGAGAATTTCCCTTTATACTAGGTTCCTAAAGAGAATGTACCTTCTCGATATGTTAATTTCATGGGAAGTCCCTTGCCTCGAATCACATCCAGGTTGTGAGAGATTTTGGACGAGAGGGCGAGGCCTTGCCACCATCACTCTGGGTACATAAATTCTACTCCACTTTAATGGTTGTGCATGCAATTTGTATGTTCATGTCGAGTTGATAAGGAAATAGTTAATTGGAAAGAGATGACATCATGTATGATCCATACTTTTGATTTTTTTCTACTAAGCCTTGAATCAATGAAGCACTACAGATTATGAAGTGCATTACTCCAGGGGATAGTGTAAAGGCTGAGGAACTCTTGTTATATATGTTTGGATAGCTAGACTTAGATACGTGCCTTGACCTTGAAGAGAGAAGAAGAAGAAGAAATGGTCCATGCCTTTGAAGAAAAAGAAAAGGGTAAACTAGTATGCCTAATAAATGATGATGATGATGAGGATAATAACCTGATGTTAACCACACTGAAGGTATGTGTGAGGTGATGGACACATCAAATGAAAAGGCACACACATATCATGAGCCTATAAATACAAATAAGGATAAAATTGGGATATATAAATAAGTTTAAGGAGGCCATTATCGAGTTATTAATGGTTAGGGCAGGAAGTGCATAAATATTATTGAACTCTGTGTGACTTTCAAGACTTTTTTCCAAGGAGATATCATGGATTAAAAGAAGTACACCCTTATTTAGGTGAGATGAGAATCAAGCTTAAAGATGTAGCATGCTTGGTTAGGAATAGGCCATACAAGATTAATCATAATCACGTGCATCAAGGTTAAGGAAGAAATTGATAAAATGCTCAATTCTGGTATAATTGAGCCCATCAAGGAATCTGAATGGGTTAGCCCCATGGTCATCAATATTAAAAAGGATGGGAGGATAAGGATCTATGTGGACTACAGAGAGCTAAATGCTTCATGTGTCATTGATCCTTTTATCACCCCATTCACGAGAGGAGATACTTGAGGGATTTTTAAGGTGTGAGATATACTCCTTTACAGATGGGTTTTATGGCTATCATCAAGTGTGCATAGTGAAGGAAGATCAAGAAAATACAACCTTCATCACTGAGTGGGGAAATTTTCCATACACAGTGATGCCCTTTGGACTGAATAATTCACCAACGGTGTTCTCATGCATTGTTGTGCAAGATTTTTTAGTATTTTATTCATAAGTTTTTATAGGTGTATCTAGATGATTGGATAGTGTATGGATTGGTCAAGGATAAATGTGAGAATTTGAGTATTTATATTAATATTAAGAAGTGCATCTTTACAACATCTTTTGGCACTTTACTTGGGAATATTATTTTTAAAGAGGGATTGTTGGTAGATCCAACCAAGATAACTATAATCTTGGGTTTGGAAGAACCTAATAATAAAAGTGAAGTGTGTGGATTTATGGGACATACAGGGTATCCCAAGCAATTCATTAAGGGTTATCAAAGATTGGTGCACCCTTGGAGGATTTATTGAAGTCTATAGGAAAATTCTATTGGGATGATGCGCAACATCAAGTATTTGAAACATTTAAGGAAAGGCTAACTATTGTACCAATTTTTCACTTTTCTTCCTATGATAAGCCCTTTCATGTTCACGTTGATTCTTTTGGACTAGAAATTGGCATAGTGTTAGTGTAACCGGAGACAAAATTTTGGACCACCTTATTTGTTTTTCAAGCGGGAGGTTAACACCAGTGGAGAAGAATTATACAACTATTGAGTGTGAGGATTTTCCATGATCTACACATTGCACAAATTTAGGAAATACTTATTGGCAATACCATTTATCTTCTTTACAGATCATATGGCACTTAAGTATTTGGTCAACAAGTCTATTTTGCAAGGGCACATTTACAGGTAGATACTACTATTTCAGGAGTTTGAGTTTACAATTGTTGTAAAACCACGAAAAATAAATTCGAGGGGTGACCATTTGTTAAGAATCAATTGCAGCGAGGACGCATAGAGTATTGAAGACAAAATGCCTGATGCGTAACTTTTTAGGTTAAACCACACACTCGTAGATTTAGAGGCTATTGAAGTATTCTTGCACACTAGGACAAGCACTTGAGGGAATGAAGATGTTAGAAAAGAAGCAACTTGTAATACGTGTGGCACCTTACCTTTTGATAGGCATATTTTTATAAGTTAGGTCGTGATGAAGTTTTGCATTGGTGTGTTCTAGAGCATGAACATGAGGCTATTATGGAAGAGGATCATGGTGGAATTGCAGGAGGTCATTATGTTGGGGATGCCACCGCATGCAAGATTTTGATGGCTAGCCTTTTGTGGGAAACTTTGTATAAGGATATTAAAGAGTATGTCAAGGTGTGTGACCATTGTTAGGACTTGGAATCCTGGAACTAGATATGAGATGCCTTTGAGGCCTATTGCAAGTGTTGAACCATTTGAGAAATGGGTGATTGACTTTGTAGGTACCATTTCCCAACCCCGACGTAGGACTGGTGCACGCTATATTATAACTTGTACATATTATCTCAAAAGGTGGGCACAAGCAAGACTACCTACAAAGCATTACACAACAACTACAATAGTAATATTATTATGGGAAAACATTATCAATAGGTATCGATGTTCTTTAACTTTAACAAGTGATAGGGGAACTCATTTCTTAAATGATACAATCGGGATCTTATTGGAAAATTTTATGGTGGCACACCATAAGAAAAACACCCTATCACCCACAGAACAATGGTACTTTGTTGAAGCTTTCAACAAGATTTTGGATAAAAGCGTGAAAAAATCGGTGATGTTGGAAGGAAAGACTAGGATGATAAAGTCTTTGTTATACTTTGGGCATATAGGAAAAATTATAAAACATTAAATAATTCCACACCATTTCAGTTGGTGTTAGGTGCGAGAGGTCATTCTACCTATTGAATTCATGTTGTCATTCCTATGTATTGCATGTGCATAAGGACTAGCTGATGAACAATATGTGGAGGGGCGCATAGACAAACTGATGCAATTAGATGAGAGGCACGTTATTGCCCGATGGAGCCAAAAGATAGAAAAGGTGAGAAAGAAGGCACAGCATGACAACCATATAAGGAAAAAACATTTGAGGTGGGAAATATGGTTCTTCTTTGTGATTCAAAGTTTGTGCACCACCCAGGAAATTGAAAGTAAATTGGTTGGGACCTTTTGTAGTAACAAATATATTGGAATCATGCACTTGTTCACCATTGGTGTTGGATGGAACCTTGTTGTCTAGTTACTTCAATGGGAGTAGCTTGAATCCCTACTATAAATAATGATTCTTGGTGTTTGTAATAAGGAAGTATTGTCATTTAGATTATATTTCCCTTATATGTGTTTCCTTTCATCGTTGATATGCTTTGTCAATTTAGTTTAGTGTTTTTATATAATAAGCGTGCTTGTATGCCATAAGATTAATACAATATTTTGAGTTCATGCACGAGAGGAATGCATACATACTTTTAGTGTGGGGTGGATCGGACACAAGTAAAATGGATTGGAACATGAATTCCTCTAAAATTTTGGTGTGTATAGAATAAATATAGTACATGTGCTCGAGTTAAGGTGTTTTTAAGGAAATTTTCTCAGATTGAAGACCATGGAAAGAAGGATGATCACACACTTTAACGTGAGATAGGCAATAGCACGAAACTACTAAGTAAGAGGCACATAGCTTGATGTACTTCATTGTATGGAGGCATGTGTAAGGATTTATGTGGCAAAGAAGTAGTAAGCACACCGAAGGTTATGAATGGGACATGGAAAAAGAAGTGGAAAGTGTTGAAAAATAAAGAAAGTGTAATTAAAGTTATGTATGGTGGTAGGTGAGGAGAAATTAATGTAGAAAAATATGTAAAATCTATAAAAGAGGTACTTGCAATTTTATTTCTACCTTGCATGTTGAAGTTTTCGAGTTGAGAAGTGTAGACACCTATAATTTAGCTTGAACAATTTAAGTACTTAAATTACGCTAATTATACCCTTTCCCACAAATTGACGACATATCGTCAATGTCACACATTTTCTCTGATATCATCATTAATTAATTATATTATCTAGTTAATTAGCTCTTCTCGTCCAACCAATGCACCAATTAATGACCTTTCGTTAATCGGTTCCCCTTTCTATCTTGATGAATTAATTATTTCTAATTAATTAAGCTCCCCTTTATATCTATATTAATTAATTATTTCTAATTAATTAACCCCCTTTCTATCTAGACTAATTAATTATTATTAATTAATTAGCTTTCTTCCATTAAATCAATAAATCATCATTTATTTGATTAAATCCCTCTTATGGTCTAAATCATGCTAATTATTCCTCTAAAAGGCTTCTACAAGTTGCACACCTATTAATTAATCACTTGGATTAATTAATACCCTTCAAACCCCATGGGTCACTAAAGGACAAACTAAACTCTCCTAAGGTTGACTCAACCCTTTCTAAGCCCCCTTATCCACAACTAACCCAACATCTCTATTATCCCACATGTAAAGGGATGTAGAGATTCCTCTATCCATTGGGCTATATAAAGAGTCTTCCTCCTACCTTTACACCTACACCTACTTCTTGATAAGCAAAAGTGAGCATATAGTAAATACACTATAGCCATTTTTATCATCTTTGAGCATTTCTCCATTAGAGTGGAGCTAATCATCATCCTTTTGCATTCAAACAATCAAGTTAGTGTTGTGAAGAAAAATGGAGTTAATCAAGAAAGGCCTAATAAGCCATGGCTTGATGAACCTCCATCTTTGATCATCTTGGATCAAGAAACCACTATCTCCTTTTGATAGCTAAAATATCTACATAGGTCTAGTTTATTGATTTAGCTTTCTAAAGAGTAGAGAAATAAATGTTAGTATGTTAGCTTGAGGTTTATTTTCAAGATTCTAATGCATAGTATTGATGTTTATTACTTGTTTAGCTCTTAGCATGATGATGTATTGATATTGATTTAGCTTTGTTGTAGGACTACTAGGTGTTAGTTCTAATCTTCTTGACTTAGCTAAACAAATTCATGCATACATATGGCACGCCCGGTGGGATGGGTCCTTAGTCCCTTAACATTCTAGCTCGAATTTTATTGTTTTTGGCTAACCTTTGATATACACATATGGAAAATAATGTTCAATTTCTTAGAATTTTTCTAGTATTATATGTGTAGGTTTTCATTTAGAGCTATCATTCTAATGGGTTGTTGTCAATTTTGAGCTAACTTACTAAAATTTGGAGTGTTTTGAGATTTTTGGTGTCTTTGGCCGTATTTTGACTACAGGATGGGTGCAGAGCACACAAAACTTGAGCAGGCACACTAAACCTAAACCCTACAGACACACGTTTTGATGCACACACTTTGTTCGTATTGTACCTTCACTGTTGCTTTTAGAAACCTATCAGGCTGGCGCACATACCATAATCCTGGCGCAAGCATCTCTCGGGTGGTGTAGGCACACTATCTGAGTTCTTATACCTCCCTTTTTACTACTTTGGGGCACACACCTAAACCCTGCACACACACCTAAACCTTGGTGCACACGCCTAAACCCCAATGCACATGCCTAAACCCTTGCACACATACCATAATCCCGACACATGCATCTCTCGGATAGCACGCAGCACATTGTCGAGTTTTCATACCTCCTTTTAGCTACCCTGGTGCACACGCCTAAATCTTGGTGCACATACAATCACCCTAGTGTAGGCATCTCTCAGGTGGTGCATAGGTGCACTATAGATTTCATTTTATACAGAGGGCGCAGACACCCTAAACCATGCACACATGTCCTAAACCACGCGCAGGTGCTTTGGTCTGAGCTGGCATATTACTTTCAAATTTGTGAAAAATTGGTTTCCTAAGGTACTAACATCATTGCAGGTTTTATTTTGTTTGAATGGATATGCTAGACTAAACATAGGAATGAACCTTACATGTTAATTATAAGAGTAAGATCACGTATGCTCTTCCCTCGCGCCTTTTGGGGCGATCTTGGGAATCAGAAATGATTCTTATGTCTTTTATTGCTTTAAGAGTATGTTGAATGTCCAAAATTGAGCAAAGATATATTTCACGTTTGAATTAAGTGTTTCCATTTGTTAAACTCTTGGATTTTACGTCGCGTATGCTCTTCTCTTGCGTCTTAGGGAAATCTTGAGAATCAGAAATGACGTTTATTCATTTTATGGAAAAATACTAATCCATTGTGCAAAACCACAAATGCTTGTCAAAGAAAGGTGGAGTTGAAACAAAACCAAACTACTAATACAGTTTCAGTGTAGGTTTCCAAAAGGTGTTCAAGCAAACCACACCAAATTAAACAAGATAAAAATCACACCACATTCAAAACACTATATTTGCAAGTTTAGATAAGGGTACATCCCATCCACTTAAAACTAGGATATAACCCCTTTGGCATAAGCCTTAAGCTACAACAATGGGGGTGGTCATAGGAACCCCAAAGTAGTCCACGCAAGAGGGAACCTTGTGGATGAAATGGGAAGTGCTCCGCACAACCTACTTGACTAGTTGTTCCTTGTGAGTTAGTGTTACCGGTTGTCCATATGGCGACCCCAGTGATAGTACACATGGATGCACTAGTTGCCCACTTTGTGCTTGAAGGGGGTAAAGTAAATCTGAGATACTCCCAAATTAGTCATTGTGACTTTTTGGGTAAATTGATCTCACTTAAGACAACTTTGTAACACCTAGTTGAGAGAACCACCTAGGAAGATATCTTTGACCAAGAGCCAACTTTGACCATTTCAAAACAATTTTGAGTTGTGAGCCATTATTCATCATGAAACGTGGGAAGCGTTACTTTTTCTTAGTTTTTCACTTACCCTAAGGTAAGGTGAAACTCTACCAAAGTAAGGCCAACATTTTTCACCACCAATTGATCTACTTCCTTCACTTTCTTTTGACACTTTGTTGATCAAAAGAAGAGTGACTACCTTTGCGTTATCAATTGATTGTCTCTGCCACTTTTTTGTCCTGTTTATGCCCATCCATGTTTGCAGATGGGTTAGTTAAACATCTAAAGTGTGTGGAGACATTTTCATATCATTGGTAGCCTTTGTGATCTTGATACCCAAGTCAGGATCATCATCATAGTTAGGCTTGATTCATCACCTTGAACTTCCTCGAAAGGTTACCTTGTTTATATTGTATCACTACAATTTTGGTATTTACGTCTTGTTTCTTGTAAACTTGACCTAAATATTTGCATTGTAAGGTTACGCTATACACATTTTAACAATTCTTAGTTATACTATAAGCTTTTAGTTTGATTCCATTACTACCTTGATTTTGAAAAGTGCTACGTGTTACCATTTGTGTGTGTTATATCAATATCATCTTGATATCAATACCTTACTTTCTCGCAAATTTTGGTTAACATATCTTGGTGACATTGTTGTGTCACTCACAATCGTAACTTGCACTTTTTGAGATATAGGTATTAATTGAATTTGGGCTTACTTCTCGTATACCTTGTTTGGAGGTCACGTTAACTTCTTGTTATTACTTACACCTTGTTCATTTCTTTGAACTCGACATAAGTAGGGACATTTTGTTACTCATATCATTGGTTTTCGTTTATGATCTTGATACCCAGGTCAGGATCATCGTTGTAGTTAGGCTTGGTTCATCATCTTGAATCTCCTTGGAACGGTTATCTTGTTTGTATCATGTCACTACAATCTTGATATTTACGTCTTGTTTCTTGTAAACTTGACCTAAATATCTACATTGTAAGGTTACGCTATACACATTTTAACAATTCCTAGGTATACTTGACGCTTACTTTACGAGGATGCCTTTCGGCTTGATCAATCTTTGGAGCCACCTTTCAGAGAGCTATGGACTTGGCATTCAGAGACCTGATGGGCAAAGTCATAGTGGTATATTTAGATGACTTGACCATTTTCTCTAAAAAACGGAGTGATCATTATGATCATTTAGAGCAAGTACTTTTGAGATGCAGGCGTCACGGGATTTCATTAAATCCCAAGAAGTCCATGTTTGGAGTGACCGAAGGAAAGCTGCTGGGTCATATCGTGACTAAAGAAGGAACCAAAATCGACCCAGAGAGAGTAAAATCCATTCAAAGCCTTTCCCTACCCACAAGTAAAACTGGGGTTCATTCATTCTTTGGAAAGGTCAATTTCCTAAGAAGGTTCGTACCTGATTTTGCTGATAAAACTAAGGATATCCTCGGGATGATGAAAGGTAAAGTCCCATTTCGATGGAGTACTGAAGGGAAGCTTGCTTTTGATGAAGTCAAAAGGGCAGTTGCTCGTGCTCCTATCCCAGTATGTCCGGATTTCAAAAAGATTTCATCATGTACAGCTACGCCTCTGCTCACACAGTGTCGGCCATCCTGATGCAGAAAAACGGGGAGGGCATTGAAGCTCCCATTGCTTTTATGAGCTGTCCATTGAAGGAACATGAGCTAAAAATGTCACAAATTGAAAAGCATGCTTATGCAGTGGTGCGAGCGGTGAAACATTTCAGGTACTATGTGCTGAACTCTCATACCCTCGTTCTCGTTCCCGACACTGCCGTTAAATCCATTTTGACTCAACAAGAGCTGGGGAGCCAACGAGGTACCTGGATAGCTAAAGTTCAGGAGTACGACTTGGACATCAGACCTACCAAGTTAGTACGAGGAAGGGGCCTGTGCCAATTGATCGCAGAAAATCATGCTGAAGCAGAATGTGAAAAAACCCAAGATACTTCTTGAAGTTGCCCATGGTGCTTTTCGTGAGTACAACTGATGAATGGTACACGAGATATTGCTTTCTTTCTAACTTATGGTGAATGCCCTCCGCATTTAAGCCAAAAGGAGAAGAGGACGGTCAAGTTAAGATCTCATGAGATACCTCCTGTGGGATAATGGGATATATAAGAAAGGTATTGATGGTGTATTCCTGCGCTGTGTTGATAAATCACAACAGTTAAAGTTGTTAGAATCCTTCCATAGCCTAGCATGCGGAGGACATTTCTCATCCTCTGTAATAACTTATAAGATCCTGCGGGCTAGGTACTATTGGCCTACTCTTTTCCGGATTCAGTGAGTGGGTGTCCAAGTGTGAAGCTTGTCAACATTTCGTTGGTCGTCCCAAGCTAGCAGCTCTCCCCTTGAAGCCCGTAGTGATTGAAGAACCTTTTCGCCAGTGGGGAATTGACTTCATTGGAACATTGAATCCTACCTCCAGTGTCGACATAATTACGTGTTGATGCTACTGCTATAGACTATTTTACCAAGTGGGTGGAAGCCGCACCAATCAAGCAAGCAACCTCAGAAGCTATGTGCAAGTTCCTTAAAGAAAATATAATTGTCAGATTCGGTGTGCCTCACAAGATTGTAGCTGATAATGCCTCTAATTTCTTGTCGCATGAGTTGTGCTGAAATTTTCTATGGATTTGGCATCACCTTGGCTCACTCATCTGATTATTATCCCCAAGGAAATGGGCAAGCTGAGTCCAGCAACAAGAACCTGGTTACCATAATTAGAAAGCTAGTAGATGAAAACCAGAGGACATGGCACAAAGCATTATATGACGCATTGTGGGCTGATCGAATTACCCCAAAGCAAGCTATAGGAATGTCTCCTTTCCAAGTGTTGTATGGGATTGATGTTGAAATTCCTATCTCAGTAGAATTTCCAGCCTTACAGTTGGCCAAAGCAGTCGAAGATGCGACTTTTCAAAATTCTATCAAGAAAAGGGTTATGTACCTAGCTAGGCTAGAGGAGGAACGGAGCAAGGTGGTTGATCGCATTGCAGACCATCAGAGCAAAGTAAAGAAATTTTTTGACAAGAAATCAAAGCAACGTCATTTCCAAATTGGAGACCTGGTGTTGCTTTGGGATAAGAGGAGAGAGCAGAAAGGAATGCACGGAAAGTTTGACTCCTTGTGGAAAGGACCTTTTAAGATTCATCAGTTGAGCGGTGAAAATAGTTTCCATCTATCATACCTTGATGGAGGGTTACTCCTTTGCCTTTCAATGCTACAAAATCTGAAGTTGTTCCATCATTAATGCAAGATGTTCTTTTGCATTGTACATACTTTATTTTCTGTTGTGTGTTTGCTTTTAGTTTTCTTTCTTTCCTTGTTTTGTTTTTTGGTTTTCTTCTTTTCTGACTCCGTAGCCCAATGGATAAAGCCAGAGATTCTAAGTTCTCTTCCTTTGATATCACAAAGAAAGTCCCCAACTAGAGCCAATTGTTATCTCATTTTTAGTCATGTCATGTCATGTGTTCCCCAAACCCAAACCCGCATCAAGTAAGGCGAGTCGGGTTTGCGGATCTTCCAAGCATCGGAACATGCCTTCGTCAAAACATGCTTCATGTCGCATGTCTTCCGATCCCCGAAACCCGGTTTACTCCTTTGTTTCAGGTTTCCGAGGCTATCAAACATCATGCTTCATGTCGATTGTTTCCAAACCCGAATTACTCTAAAAACCTTTGTGTTGGGTTTCCGGATATCCCAAGCATGCTGACATGGCATTAATGCCGAGTTGTCGGGTAGTTGGCACGTGTCAACTGAAGTGTATTAAATGCAAATTTTCTTATATATATTCAGATTTCCACGTCATTTTTACCAAACGTAATTTTTACCTCGTGGATTTTCGCGCATGCATCTTCGACCTCAAACCCGAAACTCGCCTCTGTGCCCGATTGCATTGCTCGTTTTTTATCATTCCTTGTCCCGGTTGAAGGTATTTTTCTTCATTCTTTGTTTGTGGTTTTTGTGGATTAATTGTGTAAGGAATTCTTCCAAGTTTCTTATCAGGGTTGTTGTGGGGTTTTTATCTTTTCCATTTTGGGGGTTGTTTTCAAATCAGGTTTATGTTTTAGGGTTTTCCCCTTTTGGAATTAGCACTTTGTTTTATCCCTCAGAATGATGTTATAATTAAAATTATGTTTGGGATATAAATGGTGAAGGAAAAACTTGCATGTTTCAACTCAACAAATACCCTATTCCCTCTTCTCGGGTTTCGCAGGGTGCTTTGCAGTGTTCAAAACCCGCAGTATATCGGAAAATTTAAAGTGTCGGGTTTTCCAAAGTCTCCGGCATCCTCCCAGCATGTCAGGTTATTTCAAGCCTCCGGTATCCTCCTCAGTGTGTCAGGTTTTTCCACCTTTCCGGCATCTCCAGTGGGTCGGGGTTTTCACAGTGTTCAACATCTCCTGATCTCCGACACTCTCCTCCTTTGAAATCCCTCATGTTGGATCCTGGTCCATCACAAGAAAAGACTGAAAAGTCAGGGAGGATGAAATACAAATTTAGGAAGGGTGGTCGATGAATGGATCCAAAGGCTACTCCAATAAGGGAAGGCAGTGATTCAAGACGCGTGGAAGTCTATCAATCTTTGGGGAACATTCGAGTGATGGAGAAAAAGATGGACGATGATTTCTCCCTATTAAAGAACTCTTTTTAAAGAACACTATTTTCTAGGATTTATCCTATTTTCTCTCTACTCCTTTTATTATAAATAAGGGATGCTTATGCATTCCAAAGGGTCGAGATTTTTGAAATATTGGGAGCTATTGGAAAGAAGAAAAACTTTGTGTTTTCTTTTAATCATTTTGAAGAATAGGAGTTGATATTATTTTGCAAACTTTGTGTTGTGGGATATATCTTTCTTAAGACATTGTTCTTACGTTCATAATCTTAAGCTATTCTTTGTTTAGCATCTTAGTGTTTCTAATCATTTCAGACATTATATTTATGATCTAAAGCTCGTATGATTATTTCGTGCTCTGTGTTTACTCGAAAGAAAATACGTTTCTCTCATTTCCTTTCCATTGTGTTTCTTCCATTGTAATAATTTCTGACCCTGTCCATTTAGAAAAATGATGTCTTCCCAACGTGTGGATATGGATTTCGGATTCTATCCCAACCCCAATGGTTAGATTAGTGTGAATATTGTATATATTGTTTTGCTTTGTGTTTTAGATTAGTAATAAGCGGTGAAGCCTCACTGTCTTTGAGGAGGATTTAATCCCATATACATCGTGGTTGAACCTCATATTTTGGATTGAAAAATATCTAACCAACAGAATAGCAGAAAATATCAATATGAAGAGCTATGTCCCTATCCATTTGACAAAACTATGACACTTCAACCTTTCCCTAAAAAGTTTGACATGCCAAAATTTGACAAATACAGAGGGAAGGGTGACCCACGAGACCATGTAAAATATTTTTATATGGCATGCCAAGAAGTGGCCTACAGTGACAACTACCTCATATGACTCTTTCCAAAAATTCTAGGGGGCCAAGCCTTAGAATGGTTTACTCGCTTACCTCATGGGTCTATTTTTACATGGCCCGAACTGGCAAAAAGATTTGTATGACACTTCTTGTATAATATAGAAAGTGACATAACCATGGCAGACTTGTGTGGCACTAAACAATGTCCCAATGAAACATTTTCTAGCTTCCTACAAATATGGAGAGGGATAGCCAGTCACTTCCCCTATACATTCCTTGAAAAGTAGCTTGTGAGTATCTTTGTGCCCAATCTAAATCCAGACATCGCTTTCCACCTTCAAATGCATTGTGTTCGCACTTTCGAGGAGGTTATTGAAAAGGGAATTCAAATAGAGAAAGCCCTTATTGCCAAAGGAACTCTTAAATCACACTCTAAGGATAACCAAAGCGTTAAACCTACGGAAAATCCAAAAATATTCAACAAAAACAAGAACATGGTGGGAGACGGAATCACATATTCTAAACGCATGTAAATGGTTCAAACCGGTCAACCTTTTAAACTACCAAAGGACCTATTCAACCACCACCTAAACGTAGAATGTTCACTCCTCTCAATGAGCCTTTTTACTCATATTGAAACAATTGGATGCAGCTCACATGGTGACTTATCCCACAACACAACCCTTTGATGAAAATGCTCCAAAACCATCATGGTACAAAGAGCATGACTATTGTGAATTACATCGTGTCAAGGGACACAAAATAGAAAAATGTCTACGACTTCGTCACTACATCCAAGACCTCATCAACAATGGGGAGATAGAAGTGGACAACCCGAAAAAACTCAAGACACCTAATGAAAAGATGGGGATATACAAAGAACCATTCCCTAAACATGGTAAGTCAGAGGAGCCAAAACGAATCAAGGAGAGTCATCCTAGATTTATAAAGCGGTGAATTATCTATATACCAAGAAAGACAATAATCATTAAAATTCACTCATCAAATGTATCTGCTCCCTTAGTTACCATGTGAACACTATTCGAATCAAGGGAAAGGATTGCGCTATAGAATAAGCAAGGCGTGCCCACCTCACGATTCTGAACCCTCTCCGTCGACCCCGCAAATGGTAGGTACAACCTTTTAGAACAGCTTGAGAAGACATCTGCCAAGATTTCAATCTTGGATCTCCTCAAAATATCAAATGTACATAAGGAAATTTTGTACAAAACTCTTCAAGGGTCAGGAGTGCCACTAGAAGTAGATCCTACGCATCTTTAGGATGCGGTAGCCAATATTGTACCAACTAAGCACATTTACTTTAATCATAGGGAGATCCCTATTGAAGATCCAACGCATAATCTCCCCTTGTATATTGAGGTATTCGTTACCCGCCAAAAGATAAAACGGGTGCTTGTGGACAATGGATCAAGATTGAATATATGCACATTGAAATTAGTTAAGCAATTGGGACATACAGAAGAAGACCTCGAGTCCCACATCATTACCATAACCACTTACGACAATGCGGAAAGAGAGTCAGCTGGCACAATCACATTACCCATGGAAGTCGGACCCACTTGTCATCACATAAAGTTTCATGTCTTGGACTTGGAACTCCCATACAATATGCTTCTAGGCGACCATGGATTCATGCCATGCAGACATGCCATCAACATTCCATCAATGCATCAAACTAAAACATGAGGGACACACTGTCATGATACAAGGAGATCCAGAGCCCTTCACTCATTGTAGAGCTCTCAATAGTTTTACGCGTAAGGGTGCCTATACATGTCCCTCTATTGATATAGTTGTTCCTCTTCAATCTAAAGCCATGGAGTCCCGAGTAGATTCAGATTCCCTCAGTTCTTGTGCCCGTGGTGCCTCTACATCAACTTCCCTTTTGATTCATGGGAGATGAAGGTTCTAGAATATGGTTGTGGGGAGTATAATGTGCAACAAGCTCTTTTAGTTTCAGACCTCTCATTGTCACCTAAAACTAGAGGCCGACCCAACTATCATTTTAGATGGCCTAGAGATGAGCGAACTATTGGGTCATTTTTACCTGGAGGGTTGCTTGCTGAAGAGAAATTGTTGGATCCACCTACAACTTGGGTCCCGAAGATACTCAACCAACTTGCTACCAAATCCTTGAGTATGAGAAGTCTATCCAAATGATGTATTCCATGGGCTACAAAGGTCTAGGATGTGGAAAGAATGAGCAAGGACCAAGAGAACTAGTTCCTCTCCCACATTTTAAGATGGAAAGGTACGGCATTGGAATTCGACCCTATGGATCACACCCCAATGATCAAGATGCCACATGTTCTGAGTGTGAAGATAGCTCTGACTATTTAGATAGTGATACAGATTCCCACTATAGCCAATACGAGGATCTTACCTCCACGAACTTGTTCATGAATACCATTGTCCTCACCATAACCCCTACTAAACCTAAAATTGACCTTGTTTACCCTTTCCTTATCGAATGGGACCAACAACATCATGTGCCACTAGATCTCTTTGAAAATGATGAATCCATTACAGAATTCATGGGCATTTGGGATACAATCCCCATTGGAGATCACAAAAAGGGTTTCTACATTGACTTAGATACTTGCACCTACTTCAAGAGGAAGCTAAGCTTCATGGTTAGAAAAATTTAAGAAAAAGCGAGGGCAAAAGTTCCAATGAAAATCCTCGGCAAAAGTCAAAGTCCAAGTCGCACAGTGAAAACCTCTTTGAGGCTTTGGCTGACAAACAAGTACAAAAATCAATGGACAAGAAAAGTGACCACGCCAAGGGTGAAAATCTCGTAGAGACACCCTTGGAAGAGACCATTGATGTAAACATTGGCATGGAAGATGACCCAAAAGTGGTCAAGTTGGGAGCTTCGCTCTTAGCATGAGAACAAAAACATTCACCATGCTTCTATGGGAATTTATAGATGTGTTTGCATGGTCCTATAAGGATATGTCGGGCTTGGATCTGAATTTGGTAGTGCACAACTTAGTTGTACACACAGATGCCAAGCCCATCAAGAAAAAGCTTAGAAAGATGCACCTGAGGGTGGCTCTCCTAGTTAAGGAAGAGTTAGAAAGATTGCTCATGGTAGGATTCATTCGACCCATTGATTACTTCAATGGATATCAAATATTGTCCTTGTACAGAAGAAGCCTGTTGGGATCAGAATCTGTACAGATTTCAGAGACATAAATAAGGCATGCCCAAAGGATGATTTTCCATTGCCTAATATCGATATGATTGTTGATTCAACATAGGATATGAAATGCTATCTCTTATGGATGGATTTTCAGGCTACAATCAGATCAAGATAGCTGACGAAGATCAACACAAGATGACCTTCACAACTCCTTGGGGTACTTTCTATTATCAGGTAATGTCATTTGGCCTTAAAAATGTAGGAGCAACCTATCAAAGGGAAATGACGGTGATTTTCCATGATATGATCCATGACATCATGGAAGACTATGTGGATGATATCCTCGGAAATCCAAGATAAGGGCAGATCACCATGATATTTTATGGTGTATCTTCGAATGCCTACGGGAGTATAAGGTCCGTTTGAACCCAAAGAAATGTGTGTTTGGCATGTTGTCAAGAAATTTTCTTGGTTTCATTATATCATGAAGAGGGATTGAGGTAGACCGCTAAAGTTACTGCTATTACTGAAATGCCTCCTCCCAAAAACATTAAACAACTACACAGCTTGCAGGGAAAGATACAAGCTATTCGTCGTTTCATTTCCCAACTTACCAACAAATGTCATTCATTCACTCATCTGCTAAAAAAGGATGTTTCCTTTATCTGGGGACCAGAGAAATAACAAGATTTTTCTTTTATTAAGCAGTACTTAGCCAATCCACTTTTCCTCATGCCTCTAACCCCTAGTGACACTTTTGTTGTATGTTTCTACCACACAATTCACTATTGGTGCATTGCTAGCCCAATATGACCTCGGCCATAAAGAAAAATCTATGTGTACTATCTCAATCATACTCTCATTGCTTACGAGCTCAACTACCCTCATATTGAAAAATATTGTTTGGTTGTAGTTTTTACCTTCCAAAAACTTCACTATTACCTGTTACATACTAAAAACAAGCTTATATCAAAAGTTTACCCGCTCGGATACTTTTTGTTTGAACACGCCATTACTTAGGTAGAATGGCTAACTGGATCATTCTACTGAGTGAATTTGACATCAATTTTGTGCACCAAAATTCAGTCAAGGGATAGGTACTTGTTGATTAGTTAGCAGAAGCACCTTTACAAGGAACAAAACCTATGAATCTAGATCTTCCAGATGCTTCATTAATGTACATTAAGGAATCTGTCATGTGGTAGGTGCACTTTGATGGATCTTTTACTTTTCATGGTTCGGGCGGTGTTGTACTAATTACTCCTTCTGGCGACCCCATACCTCAGGATTTTCACCTTGGTTTTCCTTACATGAATAATATTGCAGTATGATGTGCTCATCATTGGGAAGAAGCTTGCAATCAAATGGGACATTCATCATGTTAAGATCATTGGTGACTCGCAGTTAATCATCAAATAAGTCAATGATGAGTACAAATTCAAGGATGAGAAGCTCATCCCTTACAAAAAGTTGGTCAAAAATTTGAAAGAGTATTTTATGTGTATCACATTTGAACAGATTCCAAGAGCACAAAACAGATCTGCAAACGCTATGGCAATTGTAGGTTCTATGCTACACATTCCACCGAAAAGTAATGATATGCCTTTCTTTGTTGAAAATATACACCACTTGCTGCGTATGACATGCCAGAATCCTATCTAGCTTGTGATGTTGTTGGTCCCAATTCCCCATGGTATGAGCCCATCTTCACTTACCTTAAAGATAACACATTCCCTCCTGACATCTCCCATTCCGAGAAAGAAAGGCTATGATGGGAATCTATTACGTTGTCTCGATACAACAGAGTCAGTCACAACGATTAAAGAGGTGCACAAAGGGGTGTGTGGGGCCCACACAAATGGGATGGTTCTAGCCAAGAAATTGTTGAGAGTGGGCTACTATTGGCCTACCATGGAAACTGACTACTACAACTATGTGCGGAAGTGTGTACTCTGTCAAAAGTATGGAAATTTCATCCATGCCCCGTCACATCCATTGCTGACCCATCACGACCCCATGGCCATTTTCCAAATGGGGACTTGATTTAATAGGGAATCTTACCCCTACTTCATCTGATGGCCACACCCACATCATTATAGCTACTGAATATTTTACCAAGTGGGTGGAAGTTGTCCCTTTGACCTATGTAACGGTGCTCAGATCTCAAAGTTCATCATGAATCATCTTATTTGCCAGTATGGCATTCCTGCAGCCATAGTTACTAACAACAGAAAATCATTCAAGAACAAGACCATGAAAGATCTCTGTCATTGGTTTCAAATAAGATTAAAGTGGTCTACACCGTATTACCCCCAAGGCAATGGATAGGCCGAGGCCACTAACAAGACTTTGGTTTGAATCATGGAAAAGATGGTAAGTAAGACAGGTCACAACTGGCATTTGCAAATCCACCCAGCTCTTTGGGCTTACATGACCTCTATTCGCACTCCTACTGGTGCGACACCCTATTCCCTGGTTTTGGAATGAGAGTCTATCATCTTGTTAGAAATTGAGCTTCCCTCCCTACAAATTTCTCTTAGGGATTATCTGGACAAGGATGAGGATTACAGAGTGGCTAGACTGGTAGAGTTGGAACTCCTAGATGAGAAGTGCATCCATGCCCTAAATCATCTTAAAGTGTATCATAACAGAGTCTCTCACAATTACAACAAAAGGATCATACCTCGTCAGTTTGAGGTTGGAGATTTGGTCATGAAAGAAAATCAGTTCAACACAAGGGCGAAAAGAGAGAAGAAAGGCAAGTTTGAACCACATTGGTTAGGACCTTACATCATTGTGGCCAAGTATGGCATAGGAGCATACAAACTTTCCCATCCTAATGGTGATGAGCTCCACAAACCTATGAATGCCATGCACCTTAAGTAGTTCTATGCTTAAACATGGCACAAAAAATCGAAAAGCAAAAAAAGGGTAAAAATGATCAAAATACAAAAAAATAAAATAAGAGAAGAAAAATAAAAAGAGAAAATAGGTCATCCATAAGTGAAAACCACACAATTTTGGCACTTTGGATAGGTCCTTGGGTGAAAACCGGTTTCGATGCCTTGGGAGGATTCGTTGTTCACAAGCATCTTGCATCTGAGGGTACTTTTACTTAGCCTAGGGCTAGTTCCACATCTACATCCAAGATTCCCTGTGAGCCTATTCTTGTCAAGCCTTGATCCAAATTTTTCTCCTTTTGTTAATCTGTGAAGGGATGGTCTTTGTCTATTCAACACTGAGGGCACTTCTGTAACTTCACCTTCCTTTTTATAAGCATGTGGCGCTTGCCCTTGTATATTCTCTATCTAACGCTGGGGGCATCCACGTTTCTCGGTTACATATGCATCACCTTGGAAAACTTTGGAAAAACAAAAAAAAACATTCAAAAATGTTAGAAAATCAAAAACATTCAAAAATGTTAGAAAATCACAAAAACATTCAAAAATGTTAGAAAAGCACAAAAACAATAGAAAATTGTTTCAAAAAAGCACAATAACAATAGAAAAGTGTTTCACAAAACAATCTTGCAAAAACATAACTTTAGTTTACTTACTTTATCTTGTTTCTTGCTTTGTTTGTGTACATTGTTTGCTTGTATAGTTGTTGCTTGTTTGTACATTTGTATAGTTTGTTTCTTAGACATACTTTGATAAGATTCATCTTTTCTTGCTTAGATTAGATTCATTCTTACTTGTACATATGCAGTGTGTTTTTGCATGCTTGTAAATAATTGTACATAGTTGTGTTAATTCATGTTGGTTGGCACTGTGTATTTTGTTAACATTTGATTGTGTTTGCTTGTTGCATGTACATTGTTTTATTATCACATCATCATATTTCCATCATTATCATCACATCTAACATCATCTACACATCATATAAATAAAAATCTAAGTATACATCATACATGAATGCTAAGCTAATCATCATCTTTGTATCATCAATGGGGGTAAAAGGGATTGTAAATATCAAAATATATCCCCCGCACCAATATCATCATGTCATCCCGTCCACTACTCTAAAGAATCACATGTACAATACAATTGATATCATCTATGCATCTATCATATCAAAATTAAACACATGTGGTACAAACATCTCAACTATCATCATGATACATGCACAATGTGAAATCAAATCATATAACATCATGCCACATCCACAATCCATGCAATCAATTGTCAAAAACAATAAAAGTCCATTATCTCTTAAACAACGATCTGCCATCAAAATGTCCATATATACAAGTATAAAAATTTTGTCTCACAAAAGATATACATCATCGATACAAAATGGACCACCAAAGGGCACTACTCATAAAAATGTCTTCATCGAGGGCATACATAAAAATTCTATACATCGATCAAAAGAATAAAGCCTTCATCAGAGGCGTGCATCAAAATTGGTACATCATATGCATGTATCCAGTATAACACCTTCATAAGAGGCATGTATATCATGATACAAATAAAATCAAAGAAAACAATGAGAGTCAGTCGGAGCGAGGCTTGAACCCTCCGAGGAGTGGCTAGTCTCAATCCAAATGGAGGCGGGCCCATAACGTATATCCCATGTGGTCCTCGTAGGCTGCCCTCATGGCTGCTCCACCTCGATACCTGTGACCTATCTCGATATCATCGATCCACTCAACTATTGACTATAGGTCGGTGCCCATCGCACGGCCAACCGAACTGCCTCATAGTAAAGTAACCGTAATATACAAGGCTCTACCCTCTCCACCGTAGCTAAGTCTCAATGAGTACAAGTGCATGTCCTTTTCTCTCTTGTCTGTCCCATCCCATCGTGCATCGGAATGACACTACCTCTGCTGCTAGTCGCGAGCAACCTTGGCCTAGCCTAATCTCACTGCGCACATCTCGATCTCTCTCTACCACTATACTAGTCATCTACTTTCAGTAACTAGATATGAGCTCGCTATAATAGCCTCATCAAAATCTAGATCCATCCGAGAGGCCATCTAATGTATCTACTAGAAGTTTGTGGACCCATCTTCCCCACTAACTAGCTTGGGCTCTGCCTGGTCCCATGCTCTGTCACCACTAGAATATGAGATCGGGCCCGATCTCACTCTTTTATCACCTTTGTGACACCTAGTATCATTCGTATGGATGGAAGCTAGTTGTACTTCTAATAGCACCACAGGAGCTTATCCTGTATCTTGTCCAGGCCATCGTCCACGATCTCGCATCGATCTAAGCACTTCGGGACCCTATGCATGTCCCTTTTCTAGCTCTTGATGTCTCTGTCTCTAGTCCTTTACTTACCTCTAATAGCCTCGTGTTGGACCACGCTCCATCATGTGGGTTGCCCATCAAATGGAACATCTAGGCCATGTGCTACTGTGTCATCTCCATCATCACTCTTTGTGAGGGATCTCTCGCAAGGCCTTAACACCTTCCCATGCCATCGTCTGCAGTATGATCATCATGTGTGCCATGGTAAAATAGTGCACATACCAACCCATGTAGTCACTTATATGTGACTGGTCTCTTAGATATATCGGGATGGGTCCCATGCCTATGGTACCACCTATAAAAAGCTAGCCCCGCGCTCACCTATGACCTACCTCTAACCTACTACTCGGGATCCATTGGCATGGAACCCCTTGAACCCTACCTAACTATCACTAACATCGGTCCACCCTATACAACTCTGTGATATAGCTGTGGCTACCTAGAAGGAATTTCTCTACCGCACAAATGCTAAGCTCCACTCCATCCTCGGCCACTATATATGCCTGTAAGGCCTCCATATAATGTCTCTATCCAATGAGCTCATCAAACTCTCACTGGTAATAGTAGACACTTCCTAAGTGCCCTCGTATGTCACCACCCATAGAAACCCAAGCCATGAATGTTGGCTCCTCCGGGACTCGGACATGCAATGCACCTACGGGGCACCCGATTGCTATATGGTCCCAAGACCAAATCTATAATAAGGAGGCTAGCCCCACCGTCTTCTGATGGTGGTAGGTAATCAAGTGCAAATCCCAGTATAAATGTGCCAGTATGCACTACTTGACCATTGTTGGTTGGAATATCGTCACTCACCACTAAATACTCCATGAACCAGCGTGATCAAACCCATCGAAAGGATGTCCCTGTCTTATCAGTGAGCAAAAACCCACTGATAAGTGACATCAAGTAGAGTGGCCCCCGATGCAAAGTCAGATCGGCTATACACTCATGTAATGAAACTGTCATACCCTCATGGGGTATCTCATCACGGCCAAAAAGGTTGTTGATCGCTACTATAATCCAACCAAAATTACTTATATACTCGATCATCGAGCATGTAATAACACGCAGTTAATTAGCTCTTCTATCATCGACGATGCTATCTCGCCATACATCCTCCAATGTGATAGTCATCTCCCTTGTCGAGATTCTAAAACTCGGCTCTCGTTGTGCCACCACTCAATCAAAGTGGTCAGTAGTCCATGGTCTAGTGTAATAGAAGGCATGCGAGCTACATGGCCTAGTCCCACCGCCTCCAATAGTATCGTCATCGTGTGTTGATCTTGCTGTAGCCACATGCCCCCTCCATCTCCGCTTCTTGATGCGAGTGTGTATACTCTCGCATCTATAACACAGAAAACTTCTCTCTGAATAAACATGATATGTGTTAGACACTAACAATTT
The DNA here is from genome assembly GCA_018340775.1 of Taxus wallichiana var. yunnanensis. Lineage (NCBI taxonomy): Eukaryota > Viridiplantae > Streptophyta > Pinopsida > Cupressales > Taxaceae > Taxus > Taxus wallichiana. The sequence continues at coordinate 26,763,839 of CM031236.1, read as the reverse complement.
CTTCTAAGTCCTTTTATCATTCTTCTATCCTCTGCACTATTTTTCTCTTTCTTCTAACTGTCATTTTTTATTACATTTCTCCCTCTTGTTTCTCTAGATTTAGCTTTGTTATAGGACTCTGCGCCCCTTTTTGAATTAGCTGCTCATGTGCATACACATGTATGCGCGTGCACACAAGCGTGTACATATATGTGTGTGCATGTGCATACACGTATTTGCTTCCCTTTTAGGTGCAGGTGCACGTGCATGCACGCATATGCCTAGGACACTTGCACTAAGTTTTCGGAGTCACCGCGTGTGTGTGCTACTATTTTCATGCATGCACGTGCTCTTAGGCGTCATACATATGTGTGCGGATGTACATATGCCTTTTTAGGGCATGTGCGCTTGCACATGTATGGTACTGTGCGTACACGCATGTGCTTCAAGGGTACTTCGCACCACGATAGGGAGCTGCACCACGCACACCCATGCGCACACGCTACGCCATACCATACCTCTAATCTACTACAACTCATGAAGGAGCCATTGGCGGCATCTTTGGGCATACTCCCGAACTCACAAATAACACGTCTCTTGTGGTTTCATGCTCTCACCATCATCCTCGTTCTGCTATCGAGATCTCGCCATAGTAAAAATTCACACCGGTCAAGGTATCTGAAATGAATTGGTTGCGATGATTTGAAATGATTTGATCCCCTTCACTGAGGGTATATTAAGCCATTTTTCTCTTGCCATTTATATGAGTGCTGGGGAGAGCTTGTGGTGCCCACCTCCCAGAAGCTTGTTTGACCATCGTTGTCGCTCTAATTTTTCTTCTATTCACCTTGTAAATAATTATTTTTTAAAAATAATTCTTTTTCTTTCATTTTTTTCACCGTGATGGGGCATTTTTGCCATCTAGTACCCCTTTTCTTCTCACTAGGACAATTGTTATCGCCCTCCTTCTACTGAAATGTTGCTTTTGCTTCTTCTCCTGAAGCATTTCTTTTGCATCAGGAGATTCTTGTTGATTCTTTTACTTTCTTCTATGCATCCAACCCATCAAAAAATTAAAACAAATAAATCAATTCAAAATCCAAAAAAAACCAACCTCAAAACTTTTTCAAAAATCCTAAAAATTGTAAAATTTGCAAAAATAGGTAAACCAACTCATAGCAGGTCCGATGAAATTTGGAAACTCGTGTCTTACACATGGTATTCTTTTTTGTATCTTTACGGAAATTTCACATCTTCGCAAATCAAACAACTCACGGATCATCATATTTCCAACCATTTTCAAAGCTAGCCTACTTGCTTCGTTAGTACTCTTGGGGCACATATAGTTGCTTGGTATTGTTTCAGCTAGTGCACTATGATTTTTCAAATTTTTGGATCTAGTGTCCTTCATCATTTTCCCTTGCATGCATCCTTGCTCGAGGCATAATTTTTAACCCTTGTCATCAATCACAAACATTTGGGGATCTTCAACTTGATAATAAAACATTTGTACAACCGTCTTGACCGTTGTTGGTTGGAATATGTGTGTTTGTACTTGTTTTCCCTGTTAAATGAGCTTGTTTCCTTCTCATATTGCATTGCTTTTTGTATGTTGCATTGAGTGGGCATTTCAGCAATGGACAATTGTTCGTAGTATGGCTTTTCATGTCATCTTACTTTTGTCATATGCTTATATTTTTAATAAGGACCAATGATGTAGATCTTTGGCAATATGATGACAATAAAGTTGTTTCAATACACCTGGATGACAAGCCTTTCTTTTCTTTCCATCTATCATTCCTCTTCTACATCATTCTCCTATAAACATTATTCTTTTTTATTCACTAGGGCATCCTGCTCCTCCCCCACTCTTCTATTTCCTTTCTCTCACCTTTTTCAATCAAGCGATCACCTTCTTTCATCACCCCATCGACACTCGAGGGGATTGATGATCTACCACTTCTACTAATCTTTCTTATACACTTTCAAAATTTATCTTATCTACTATCTTTGAAAGTGGTGTCACTTATGCCACCTCAAAGAGGGAAAAATGTAGACACCTATAATTTATCTTGAGCAATTTAAGTACTTAAATTGTGCTAATTATACCATTTTCCGCCAAATTGACAAAAGTGATCGTCAATGTCACACATTTTCTCTTGAATCTATCATCGTTAATTAATTATATTATGCTAGTTAATTAGCTCTTCTATCCAACCAATGCATACTTTAATTATGCTGAGAGATGCCTGTTGAGGTCTCGGAAATCTACACCACGAGCTGATTTCTGCTCTTCTTCTGGCCACGACCTTACATTAATCAATTTCTCTTTCTATCTAGATGAATTAATTATTTCTAATTAATTAAGCTCCCTTTTCTATCTATATATAAATTAATTAATCTCCCTTCTATTCTAGACTTAGCTAATTATTATTAATTAATTAGTTTTCTCTTCCATTAAATCAATAAATCATCATTTATTTGATTAAATCTCTCTCATAGTCTAAATCATGCTAATTATTCCTCTAAAAAGCTTCTATAAGCTTGCACACCTATTAATTAATCACTTGGATTAATTAATAAAGCCCTTCAAACCCCATGGGTCACTAAAGGACAAACTAAACTCTCCTAAGGTTGACTCAACCCTTTCTAAACCCCCTTATCCACAACTAACCCAACATCTCTATTATCCCACATGTAAAGGGATGTAGAGATTCCTCTATCCATTGGGCTATATAAAGAGCCCTCCTCCTACCTTTACACCTACACCTACTTCTTGATAAGAAAAAGTGAGCATATAGTAAATACACTATAGCCATTTTTATCATCTTTGAGCATTTCTCCATTAGAGTGGAGCTAATCATCATCCTTTTACATTCAAACAATCAAGTTAGTGTTGTGAAGAAAAATGGAGTTAATCAAGAAAGGCCTAATAAGCCATGGCTTGATGAACCTCCATCTTTGATCATCTTGGATCAAAGCAACCACTATCTCCTTTTGATAGCTAAAAGATCTACATAGGTCTAGTTTATTGATTTAGCTTTCTAAAGAGTAGAGCAATAAATGTTAGTATGTTAGCTTGAGGTTTATTTTCAAGATTCTAATGCATAGTATTGATGTTTATTACTTGTTTAGCTCTTAGCATGATGATGTATTGATATTGATTTAGCTTTGTTATAGGACTACTAGGTGTTAGTTCTAATCTTCTTGACTTAGATAAACAAATTCATGCATTGACATTGAAGTGTGATTTCAAGAGTGTTTTAAGTTTGAAGTGCGAGATTGATTGTATAAAGCAAAGAACCGGTTGAGATTTGGACATGATAATGTGAGATCTTCATTGGAAGGGTGTTTGAGTTAGTAGAAGGCATGTAGAAGGAAGGTTTGTGGAGCTAGGGTTTAAGAAGAATAGAATTGTAGCTAAGGAACACTAGAAGCACGCAAATTTGGAGTTATAAGGGTAAAATGAGCGTAAGGAAACATTTAAAAATCGAAATGACACCTAAGAGAGCACCTAGGGTGACCACACGAGGCAGAAAGAAGGACAAAATAGAGGTAGAGGTTGAGGACATGCCTAAAAGTAGATTTTCATAGATGTAGTACCCTAAAGGTATGATCATGGGGTGGTATTGGGAGTCACACATAAGAAGCAAGGTGAGTGATTACAATCACCACACCAAGGAAAATAAGGATGAAATGGACAAGGAGCTAGTGAAGAATATAGATTTATGAATAGAGGATGATAATCCCATCTACGATGATGTTGTGTGCTGTGGCTTGTCTTTGCTATTGAAGAAGATTTTGAAAAAGTTGAGGTTTTGTAGGTATACGAGTTTCCATACTTTGACAAGCCATAGAAACTCTACCATTGGTTAATATCTAGAGTCCACAAGGACTTATACTTTGCGGAAGGCGGGTACACCTCACCGTGCCCTTGATCAAAAATTGACAAGATAAACCCTTGAGGAGTTCGAGCCTTTTTAAATTTCCAACGACCTCAATGATGATAAGGGTGTGGAAGCAACTCTGCCGCTGATTTTTCATATGTGAAAGAGGGTGCGTAATGGATATTGAAAAATTGGAGGATCATCCTATGATTAAAATTATTGCACACCTCCTCACCAAGTTGAATAACCAAGAGCATTGAGGTTAGGTAAATAAGAAGTGGATCCATATCACCAAGAAAATGTTTGAAGGAGTTGTATACAATTTTTTTGAGCTTTCATTGTAGAAACCATAATTGAAGAAGCACACGAAGGAGATAAGATAATTTTTGGCACTATTATGTTATCTATTATATTTTTAGATATTGGGGTCGTATATGGCCCTAAGGATAAAATCTTGTAGTTCCTGTGAAGGTGGGTGTGCCTCGATCATGCCCTTGATTAGAAAATTAATAGATTCGAGGAGTTCAAGCACTAAAATTGCTAGCGACCTTAATGATGATAAGGGTGTGGAAGCAACTTTACTGCTAAGTTGACATATGTGAAAGGACGGTTCGTAATGGACATTGAAAAATTGGAGGATCATCCTATGATCAAAATTGTTGCACACCTCCTCACCAAGTTCAATAACTAGGAGCGCTGGGGTTAGGTAAATAAGAAGTGGATCCATATCGCTAAGAAAATGTCTGAAGGAGTTGTATACAATTTTTATGCTTTCATTGTAGAAACCATAATTGAAGAAGTGCACTAAGGAGATAAGATAATTTTTGGCATTATTCTATTATCTATTATATTTATAGAGATTGGGGTCCTAGATGGCTCTAAGGATAAGGGTGTGCCTCATGTGTCATAAAATTAATAGGGTGAAATCTGCAGTTCTCTAAATAAAAGAAGTCACTTGCAGAGAGATTTGTAAAGTATACTTGTGAGAGAACTATGAGTGGTCCATATAAACAAAGACTGGAGCTTTGGTATAAGCGCATGCATAAGGATTTTGAGCATGAATGGAGAATACCAAAGGACCTACCTTCCGTGTTGGAGAAGCAGGCATAATTTGTAGTTTTTCAACATTACTACATTGGTAGATTTGGTATGAAGGATGGAAAGTGGATCCCTTGGTGCAAGATCCCCTATGCTTTCACTGCATGCTACTTCCAAGCTTCTGTGAACAAATTTTCAAATGCTCGCAAACTAAGATTTGATGCAAACAAGGTTGATTTTCAATATCATACTCTCTAGAATACATATGTGTATCTGGGTAAGTCTTCTTACATTGAAAAATTGATATCAGATGAAATTAATATCAGCTCCATGAGTTTGGTAGTTGGAAAGTTAGGTGTGGCTAAGGTATACATTTACCTTAAGCCTAAGTTAGTTGATGGAAAGTACATTGAGAATGAGTTCAAGCTTCCATATTTATAGAAGGAAAACATACAGTTGGTAATTTATAGGATGGTGAGCCCATTCATCCTCATATAGATGAGGAAGAACTATAGGAAGAGGAGGATAAGGAAGACAACAGTGGGTTAGATCATGGCACATGGAGACAACCAATTGTAGGAACAAAGAGGTCACGAAGAGCACCCCACCCAAAGAAGAAGAAGAAGTATGAGATGAGATGGGTGTTGAGGAGATAGAGAAATATGAGCGGCTTTGAAGACCAAGGCTTCATAAGATCCTTGAGAAGAACTAAGATATATATCACCGGTGTAGGACCCTCTCAACCTTTGAGGAGGTCACCAAGAGTGTCCCCTGTAAAACCAAGCTGAGGCGAAAAGATAAAGAGAAGGCGCAAGTATTTGCTTTGAGGAGAGAAATCAAATAACTTTCTAACAAGGGCATGCACATTATATAGGACACGCCATTTTTGGATGTGTAAAGAGAAGAAGTGTGGAGAGAAATAAAAACTTGAGGTGATGCGAGAGGCGCATGGCGAAGCACGATGAAGAAAAATTCCCCATGGGAGAGGAGGAGGAACAAGAGAATATTATAGGTGAGCCATCAAGTGAGCCTTCTGGGGAACATGGGGGCGCAACAAGTGAAGGCCCACTTCGGGTGAAGGGAAGCATATTCCTAAGGGGCGGAGGTCTAGGAGGAATAAGGGAGATGAAATATATAAGACGCCTGAGTTGGGTATGTAAATGACCCTTCAAAAATCATTTGCACCATATTTCAAAGCACGCTTGAGCTTGAGAAGTTGTATGGATGGGAGTTGATGGATCCGTAGGCAGAAAATATGCTCGTAAGGAAGCAATTATCTTAGAGCATGCAGACCCATATGGACGAATCAAAATTTAATGTAAGGGAATAAGCATGCATTCGGAGGAAGATGAAGAAGGGATCCCAAGCAACACACATGAATGTGAAGCCAACAAAATTCATTGATTATCGGGCAAGTAATGTCTTGACTAAGATGGCAGCAAAAGTGGCACGTAAGAACCTAGATAAAGTGACCGTGCTTAGATCATTTCTTGAGGATAATAAGAATATGAAGGAACAAATTGAGAAATTCACCGAGGTGCGTAAAAGGATAAAGAAAGAAAGAAACATCTTCTAGAATTTCTGCAGAGACATTGGGGTGAGATCTTGGAAGCACATCTAGAGTTTGATGAGCTGACGAATAAAACTTATAAATCATCCTTGCACTTTTTACAAGATTGTGTTCATCTATTGTTTGAGAAAAATATGGTCAAGTTAGGGGAGACACGAGAAAACTATTGAGGCCAAGAAATAAAGAAATAAGAAGTCGATTACACAAAGAAGCATAGATTATGATGACATACTCAATACATTGAAGGAAGAATCACATAAAGTAGGGTGGGCACTGAAAATATGTTAGGACCCTAAATAGATCCTCATAACAAGGACACTGCAGGAAGAGAATGAAATCCTTGCAACTAAGAAAGATGAGACCCTCGACTGGGAGGAAATGGTAGTTGTAGTACGAAAGAAGCATGATGTGCTTAAGGAAGCCAGGGACCCTCATGAAGAGAGGATAAAGGATTTGGGGATGTTATTCACGTGGAGGATGGATTTCATGGAAGGCATTATTTCAAGGGTTGGCTAGAGTGATAAGGCTGGATCACAAGGGGAGGACATGACCTTGGAGGAGATGGAGAAAGTTCTTGGTGATGTTCCTAATAAAGCCAAGAAAGGGCTAGGTGAATGGAATGAGTTAGATTTTGATATTAAGAAGGACTACCTAAACTTTTGCTACCATCCGAGTGGGCACATTGATTATTCTTCTATTCCTTTCATTTTTATTCTTTCATTATTTCATATTCATTCTTTGTTCTTTTGATGCTTTGGAGAGATAAGTTAAGAAACATTATTTTTATGGAGGTAATATCATTAGTGTGGGGTAATGTTGGGATGGATAAATTCCATAAGTGTTAAGAGGGCACACAAAATGGGGCATGTAGGCGCACACAAGAGTTAGATAAGAAGGGCATGCCCAAGAAGACAAGTTTGGGACTTAGCCAATTTTTATGGCACGAGATAAAAAAATAAAATAAAATAGAGTGGAGATCACGTATAGATAAGAGTATGAAGACTTCATGGCTAAGTAAGTGTTATTTTGGGAACAAAGTGGAAGAGCAAAGGTCATGCATAGTTTGTGCTAATAATAGGATTAAGATAGAGTTTAATTATAGATTAATCTATTGTTAGCCACTTTGTAAAAGCATGCAGTTGTTAGCACATGGCTATTTTGAGCATGCAGTCTATTTTGAGATGCATGGGCGGTGAAGGAAAGTCCCCACCCCTATATATGTTAGTTGATCTACATTGTTTTGAGGATCTCGAGTTGTATTAGAGTTATTTTGCATGGATGTACCTGCGCGCATGACTCCATGACATTATTATTATGTATTCAACTTATGATATGTAATCTTTCGATTATTAATGGAGTACTATGGATGGATTATGGTAATTGATGTATCTAATCATGGTATTTATATGGTGAATCTAATTCTAGTAATAGTTTGATATGTATGCTTCTTTATTATTTGTATTTCCACTTGAGCTCATGGATCTGATGTTTATACTAGAATGTATGCTTTGATAATGGTTAATATGAACATGCATGCTAACATCTTGATAAGCTTTCACAAAGGAGGGACTGTAGCTTCCGTGTGCTTTAGGTGAGCATTCAAATTTATCTAAATGAAGTCTCGGGTGTCTAGGAAATTGAGGGGGAAAAAGACTACGGTGATTAAAAACCAGTTATGGTGGTCACCTCATTCCAAAACCATGCCATGTAGAATTGTAGCAGAACAATAATTGGATATACAAAATTGAGGAACATGTGACAAGATGCCAAATAACAAGGTATGTGCCAACACTTCTTTTTAAGTTAGAGAAATGTTTAATTATGATATTACTAATTATTAGTTAGTTTAAGGTATAATCCTTCCTCCCCATGATCTCTCACACGTTTCCCACTACCTCTCACATGTTTCCCATAATTCTTACATTATTTTAATATTTATAGCAGGTCTGTCATCTTTATATTTAATTCCATCGACTTAATTTCAAAGGCCTAAGTACTTGCCACTGCAATTTTAACCCAGTGCAATACTAATCTCCATAATCTATTCCTACTCCATTACCTTTTCTATTTCCATGCCATTACCACTTTATTCCTACACCAAAGCATGGGTACCAAAGTCCGCCATGAGCCAACCAACCCCATGGATTTATTAGAAGACTCCAAGTTTGTAATCATATTTGAAAAGGAAGGGTGGTTGGACTTCATCCTCATGTATGAAGAATTAATCCAACAACGACATAGAATTTTTCTAGAAATTTTGCGATGAATATTCATGAATATAGAGTAAAAATTATATTCAGGTTTTAATTATTAGTGAAATTTTAGGCATCCCTCAAACAGGTCAATTAGTAAATTTTAGAGCTCCATACTCTGAGGTAATAAAAATATTTTCTGTGGGAAAGAAGGAGAAATTAGAATTGGTCTTTGACAATACTGGTAAGGCAAAAGGTATAAAAAGATCCAATTTCCCAAAACCATGGGGCTCTGTTGCAAAGTGGGTCATAAATTATTTCACCTATGAGGGTCAATACAAAATCATTCTTGGCCCTGTTGTGAGAATCCTCATACACTTATGTCATAGAGAGGCTAAGGAGAAAAATAAAATTGACCTTCCCCACTTCTTGCATGCCTTTGTTTCTTCTACCATAGAGAAATTCTATTGGGAGATAAATATTTGAAATTTCAGGGGTTAATTCATTTAATTTGTAAACATCACTTTATTCAAAAATAGAATGGGATGAAGAAATGGATTAAGTTCTAGAAGAAATATGCTCTAGAGAATGAAATTCAGCCCAAACACAAAACCCTTGAAATATGGTCTTTGATAGAAAAAAAACCCAAGAAGAAACTAAGGTCACTTAGGACAAGTACCAAGCGTAAATTAGAAGATGTCTCCTCAATCAAAGAGCATGAAGAGCATTAGGGAAATTAAATCCACACCTCGGGACCATGTTCCATCTCCTCCAAACCCTGTTTTTGAGGAACAAATTATTGAGCCACCACCCACTGTTGAGGATTCCCCATTTCCAAATAAAGGGAAATGCCCATGTTTGAAGGAGAGTCTAGCACACCACATGATGAGGAATCACTTACCCCTCAAGTGTTATCCATCTCCAAAGTTGAATTTAAGTTACAACAAATAAAATATATGTTTCCAAAGTTATAGTTTCTCCTCCAAGGGAAATCGAATATCGTTCCTAATTAAAAACTAAAAAAAAAAAACTTGGAAATGCATCATCTCAAAAAGGATCTACAAAGTAAAGATCATATTATTCATAAGATCTAATAAAGCGCTAACAATTTAACTACAAAACTTAGAGCCCTAAAATCTGGAAAAAAAAAAAAAGGGGAAAGAAAATCATAATCACCATTGATCAAATATCTCAAATTGATTTTGTTTTTCCCAAAATTGTGGTTTTGAAAGGAATGGAAGCATGGATGAGTTGTTCTTATGAGATAAGAAAGGTAGAAAAAGAAAATAAAATCTTAAGGGAAGAGAAGAAATTCTTGGCAAATAATCTGGCATTAATATGCCAATTATATGAGAAAACTCTTTCACCAATAACCTTCTATGCTTTGTTTTTGAAGGAGCAATTTTATAAATGGAATATTTCTAGGGTTCACTCCAATGAATCCATGGAATTTGAAACTGATAAGAAGTTCATGGCTATATATGTAGCCTCTATTACAACTGGAAGGAATTTTTGTGTGAATTATATGTCAATTAAATTTTCTTTCCTGAAGAAACATAGATTCTAATAAATATGTATGTAGGAGAGGTTCAATTAAGGTTTTTATCTCCACACTCTGGCATCATTTGAACTTGTTAGCAATTAATTTGCATGTTTCTAAAATAATAATAATCATCCCTAACCATATGCTTGCAAGTTGGTTCAATAAGAACATGAACATTCTAAGAGTGTACAATCATTGGATATTATTGAGGTTCATATTGAATCCCTCATCTAGGTCTTGGAGGGATTTTAAATTATTAGCAAAAAATGTTTGCACTCCATAAACTCAACAAGCTACACAAAGCAACATTTTCCTTGAGCTTATTCCTCTTCTCTGAGGGTGAGGGGCTGCAAGAATGGTGAAGAAAGGTTTTATAGTTAAAAAAACTAAGTCATTAAAATAATCCCAAGAGGTTGAGTTGGATTGAGATTTCCATGCTTGGAGGGTAGCATGATGGTTTGGGAAGGCAAAAAGGCAAAAATGGCTTGCAGGGGATCAAGGGATGGATATACATGGAGGATGGGCGTAAGGCTTGATGGAATATGTTGGGGTAGGTCTTCTCACCTAGTTGTGGGTTTGTACACACTAGTGGGTGGATTAGGTCGTGCCCGAAAAGACCATTGAATTTTTATTTTTGGAAACTTTTGTCCATCATCACTAGAAGATATGGTAGTTTTGATATCCATAGAAGTTTTTATTTTGGCCACTATCATGTTTATGCCATCAAATGACACTCCCAAATCATATGACTCAAGATTTACATCAAAACACGTGTATTCAACGAGTTGATATATAGCACCCACTATGAAAAGTGGGTGTTGTTGACCTGAATATCAATGGTTTTTTTCGACTCTTTGGTTAAGTTGCTTTCGATACAAATCCTCTTTTCGGAGCCACGAGATTGGAAAACAATGATTTTGTAATTAAAATAAATTAAGTTATCAAAATAATCCTAAGAGAGGTTTACTTGGAGTTAGGTTCCCATGCCTATAAGGATAGCATCACGGTTTGGGAAGGAAAAAGGGTGGGAATGGCTCTTAAGGCTCGAGGGACAGATGGAGTTGGAGGTTGGGCGGAAGGGTTGATGGATTATGTTGGAGTAGGTCTTCTAAACTGGTTGTGGGTCTCGAGACACACTAGTGGGTGCCTCGGCGCTCCCAAGAGACCATTGATTTTTTTTGTTGGAAACTATTGTCCAACCATCACTAGAATAGATGGTGGCTTTCTTTATCCATAACAGTTTTCTTATGGCCACGGTCGTATGGTTTCCATCAAATAGCATTCCCAAATCATATGACTCAAAAATTGACATCAAAAACATGTATTTAATGAGTTGATATAAAGCACCCATTATGAAAAGTGGGTGTTTTCGACCTAAATATCAATGGTGTCTTTCATCTCTTTGGCTAAGTCGATTTCCATGCAAATCCTCTTTTGGGGGCGAGCTACATAAAACTTGGGTTTCTCGTGGCAAATAAAGTGTCCAAGGGGCCGGATAAGCTTCTCAAAAACCCCAAAGGGTAATTGAAAGCCCTTGAATTTCACCCAAACAAGCATTTTGAGCCTAGCACCTTGCTCTGTAACTCCGAAAGTCCTTAGTCTAATGGGAAAACCCAAGTAGGGTATTTCAAATGAACCACGAGCCATGGTTAACAATGGCTTTATAATGTTTAGGGCTAATAAAGTGAAAGACAAAGAAACCTTTGGTTGTGTTTTTATTTCTTCGACCTTAACGTTGTGGGGTTGTCGGTGGTTGTGAATCCATTGTTTGAGCATACCTTCCGAGGGGACACGACCAAAAAATAACCTTGACCAAAGTGAATTTTTCAAACCAGTGACATGCTTTATCAAATTCAGATAAATCCAATACCACATCGGAAGAGGGATATCAAGGTGGTAATCATTACCTTGTGAAAGACTTATGAAACAAACTTTTGAAATCACTTAAGTGTCATTTTATTCAATCTCTATCAACATTTTCTCGCATGAAATGATACATTTACCATGGAGGAGGCCATATACATAGAGGGATTGGCCAAACGTCGCCCAAATGGCGGAATGAATGACCAACTCCATGCACTAAATGCACATTACATATTCAAAAAAGGTCACTCCTACACGGATCGATGCAAAATCAATAGTATGATGGTTATGTTGTTATAGCATAAAACCATATACCATGTGTAGAGAAAAACCCCATAACATGGAAGCTTCACTATGTTTTTCTACATTAGTTATTGAGTACATGGAGATGATGCTTTCATTGTTTGATTAGACAATTAGAAAGTAAATGGGAACTACACTCATTGAAAAATAATTTAAATTTGTTGATCTATGTAATTTTCAATTTGAAAAGATCAACCTTAAATTCGGAGAGCCCCCTTCAAATTTGATCATTGTCATCATTCTAATCAAAGTGAATTCAAGCCTTTACGTGTAATCAAAATCCATGGCATGGCTCGTAAGTTATCTATGACAATTTAATATTAATGCATGTTTGACTCATAATTGGGTTTCAACACTATTTGACATCAAATTTCTTAACGAACCTAAGTGAATTCTAAACATTTACATGTAAGCAAAATCCATAACAAGTGTTTGTTACATTTACGCATAACTAATTGATGAATGGTATATCATTCATATTATTGTTGGATTAGAAATTGATGTTAACTTTATTAAAATTGTATTTACGATTGGAATTTGTTTTGTTCTTCATCACAATTGTATTAACTAGTTAGTTTGAGAGTGTTTTTCCTGGTTTCCTTCATTCAAATTCCAATTATTAATTAGGTTTGGTAGTGATATAATTGTATTGAAATTCTTTTAATGAAAAATGATCTATATGGCATTTTTCTCATTAATTTTAGTTGTGGGGGTAAAACACAATTCATATACCAAACATTCAAATAATGTGTCTTAATCACATCTACCAAACATTCATTAAAATCCAGAAATGGCCAGATAACATGGGATGGAAAGAGAAATGCCAACACAATATGAAACTTTTAGTAGGGGTGTCCTTTGGGCAGGCACATGGAACATGATAATACAATGAAAACAAGAAATGAGTGTGTGCTTGTCTAATAATTCCTCCGCTCTCCAAAATTTTGTTTGCAAATGCCTCACCATCATTTTTCTCGTTATGTTGTCCATGTCGCATTTGTTGGCAATTACACCTTTGTTCCTTCACACCATATAAATTTATGACATACGTGTCATTTCTAGGCAGAAGAACATATAACACCAATGCTATTTTGACACGCGCACATGATGACAAATACCATCTAATCTGCACTTCAATTCTTGTAAGTCTAACTTTGAATTTAAATTTGTGGTATTTTGACACGCGCACATAACGACAAATACCATTAATTAATTCTAGATTATGCTTCCCTTTAATAATTGTTTTCCTTTCATTATGCTTCGCTTAATATTATTTTTCCTTCGAGTATACTTCCTTTTGATATTAATGTTCTCTTGGTTATCTTCCCTTTAATATTAATTTTCCCTTATAAGTTAATATAATTAATTGATATTAATTTTCATACTATTATTATTCAACAATATCTTCGTGCTATTCATTTTTATTCTAGGTCTCATGATGGATTATATAATGCAATCTGAAATGTTAATTTGAAAAATGGTTACACAGTTTTATTAAGAAATGTGCTCCTCTATAAATAAAGGAATGTCAATGTTTTAGAGGCAACACTAGTGTCGAGAAGGTTTTTATGTTATCCTCTATATTGTTTGGGTTATACATAAATAAATTGGAGTAGATAAATAAATTTGGTGGAAAATAGGTAACTAGCTAACTTCTTTTTGAAAGGAATCTATGTAGAGGTGGTGGAAGAATACAAGTACCTTAGTGTTGATTTTCACAACAAGCTTGATTCAAAGACTTGTAGGAAAATAATAACTTAAAAGGGTAAAATACTTTATACTCACTATGTTGGTTCTCAATCTAACACCTCAAATAAGAAAACGATGCAAAGGGGGCAAGAAGAAAAGATAGACCTCTTAGTGTGCCATTTTGTAGGCATAAACTTTTCTATATGTCTCTCTTGACCATGCCTTATGGGAATGATAGTGAGGCAAGTGACTAAGGATGTGGTTGTATTTACGCTACTTTATGGCTCTGCCTGAACCAAGGTGAGAGGACCTAAGGGTGGCTTGAAAGAGAGAGGTAAATGTTATATTTCAAACTCTTGGACTTATTAGAACCTCAATATGAGAACAAATGCAACCAAAAATGCAATGCTCATTCAAAAGAATGGTCACACAGGCATTGCAAACATTTGATACATCAAATACAAGCCATTGAAGACAAATAAAATGTGATCACAAACATCATCTCTAAAGAAATTGTTAACAACTTGGGATATGATGATGTTGGGATGCTAAAATTCACAAATCATGGAAAATACACTTGAAATATATGGGATATTAACACGCGCACATACCGAAAAATATTGTTTAGGTTATACATAGATAAGTTGGAGTAGATAAATAAATTTGGTAGAAAATAGGTAACTAGCTAACTTATTTTTGAAAGGAATCCGTGTAGAGGTGGTGGAAGAATACAAGTACCTTAGTGTTGATTTTCACAACAAGCTTGATTTAGAGACTTGTAGGAAACTAATAACTTAAAAGGGTAAAAGACTTTATACTCACTATATTGGTTCTCAATCTAACACCCCAAATGAGAAAACGATGCAAAGGGGGCAAGAAGAAAAGATAGACCTCTTAGTATGCCATTTTGTAGGCAAAGACTTTTCTATATGTCTCTCTTGACCATGCCTTATGGGAATGATAGGGAGGCACGTGACTAAGGATGTGGTTGTATTTTTGCTACTTTATGGCTCTGCCTAAACCAAGGTGAGAGGACCTAAGGGGTGGCTTGAAAGAGAGAGGTAAATGTTATATTTCAAACCCTCAGACTTATTAGAACCTCAATATGAGATCAAATGCAACCACAAAATGCAATGCTCATTCAAAAGAATGGTCACACAAGCATTGCAAACATTTGATACATCAAACACAAGCCATTGAAGACAGATAAAATGTGATCACGACATCATCTCTAAAGAAATTGTTAACAACTTGGGATATGATGATGTTGGGATGCTAAACTTCACAAATCATGGAAAATACACTTGAAATATGTGGGATATGTGTGTTTTGTAGATAAACACATGTAAAATGGGCAAACATAATGTGATTTGCGGGGTAGGACATGATGGTTCTTAGTTAAATGAAGTGGGGGTGGTGGATCTAATTGGGATAAGTATCAGTGCTCACCATTTCATTTTAGCTTATTGCTTCCAAAATGCAAAAGGACAAGATCAAGAAAACATAACCTTCAATGGGGATTTACATTCATTGATACCAAATTCATGCAAACATTACCACATAATCTCTGAAATCTTAACAAAAATACTTGTGCATAAAACCTCAACAAAACATTTATTGCATCAATTCCATAACACCCAAAATACACTCAAGCGTTATAAGCATTACCTCCAAAACAATATTGCGAAAAGATTTTAAAACCAAACAAATATTACAAGTAATACTACAACACAATATTTACTTAGTGACCAATCGCATGAAATAAGGTCATAAAGAAATCATTTGTATTTCATTGATTCAATAAACATAAGATTACATTAAAGCTATATTCCTCAACTATATACCCTCATTTACATTCCGAATGCATGACTTGAAAGCATGGAAAATGGTTATGTATGCTTCAATTTAGACAAGGGAGACATACAAAATGCTCTCAATACATGCTAATGACTATACAATGTAATCACCTTAGCAAAAAAATCCAAAAATTAGAACCTCTAAAATGAAGACAGGATCTTCATTCTTATACAAAAAATTTCCCCTAAGGGAATATGCCTAGATACCCCCCATGAGCATTGAGAACAAGAAAATTGTGGGGCTTTTGATCCTTGATCCATCAAGTGGATGGATGAGCTATTCCAACTAAAAAGATCCCATTTTGATATGCCCAATTGGAATGGTTATGAACCATGATTGAAGTTTGTGGAGGAGTGGAGAATATTCCTTTCACAAACAAAATCCTTTTTGTCATTTTTTACTTTGTCACCATCATACATATGCTACAGGAAAAGTTTATTAATCATTACAATCATAGATTTAATTCTTAATTTTTTTGAAAGAATAATGAATGGAAAGGAATAAAGAATGGGGAGGGGAAAATAATAAATAATATTCCTAAGGAGGGTCAAGATTAATTTGTTCACTTTTTTCCTCTCTAGTTTATTCCTGTACATGTTAAAGCATTTGAACATCCCCAAAATGGGGTCCTCATCTGATCCCATATGGTAAGAAAGACTAATTCTTGCTTAGATAAAACATTGTCAAATTCAATGGAAATAGCTTTCTTTTTCTTGACTCTTTTGGCAAATTTATTAATGTACCTTTCCAAATGAATGAATTTCTAGATGAAAGAATAATTTAAGTCCTTTGGAGACTCCAATTCCCACGTAATATGTTGTTGAATAATTTCAATCAAATTTTGTGTCTTACAAATCTCCTTGGAGTGTGTAAGTATCCTTGAGGAGAAGCATCCTCTCAATTTTTTTATCAATATCATCCATGTATTCTTTTAATTTTTCCCTCATGTTTTGGAGCTTTCTTATATAGTCCCCCAAAGTTTCTATTCTCAATCTAATAGCCCCCTCACATTTGTATTGTTTTCCTTGGCAATCTGAGGGAAGTATTCCTTCCTTCTCCACCACTTCATCATCTAAAGTTGTGATTGTTTCTATCTTGCGTAGAAATCCATCCCAATATTCAACTTCTATTTGAAACTTGTCAATCAGTGCTTTACTTGCTTCAATTTGTTCTATCACCGAATTATATCATTCAATTAGTTCCTTAATTACTTTGTTGCCTTTTACTCATTAACTCTTTCTCCCACTCCTTGGTGGCTTCTCCTTTGCATTTCAAATCAACATCATTCATTTTTAATGATTCAGGTGATATATGTAGCAATTTCTTGTCTTTCTAGGGAGGTTGTATCCACTTTTACACATAAGTTGACAAGATGTCAAATTTTTCTTTAAGTTATTTTTTGTCTCTTTATCCTTATCTATCTTTTGGAAGAGACCTCCCATTACCATAGTAACTTCATGTTTGAGACCCTCATGGTTGGTTTCCCCAATGGGATCTTGGTGATTTGGTAATCCGATGGGGTATCTTCATCCCTCAAGACATTAGTTTGTGGAGTGGAAATCTCCACAAACCTTTCTCCTTGAGGTCCCACCATTTTCTTGATAAAATCTTAGCTTTCTTTAGTGTTTTGGATGGCCTCAAGGAGATGATTCTCTCAAGGTATGCTTCCTCCATTTGCACTCTTACTTTCATTTTCTCTTCTTTGGGAGTGCTACTCCCAACCATCCTTTCATCTAGAGTGTTGCCTTCCCCTTGTGCTTGTTGTTGGGAGGAACTTGGTAAAATCACAATTTCTTGTGACTCGAGAGATTGTGAGGCCGAAATCATCAACCCGTACAGTGGTGTTTCCACATTTTTAATTGATTTGTACTTGGGTTTCATCCTTTCTACCTCTTTTTCCCTTTTTCTTCTTCTTTCATATATTGATTGGATGGTGTTGAGCACTTGCAAATGTAGTTTTAGTAACTTTTAACCATAACCCCTTCCTTCTTATATGGAGAAGGTTCTCATTAAGCTTAAATTTATGTTTGATCCTAAGCCTTTTTTTTCTACAACTTTTTTCTGACTTCATGAGTTGCAATTACTTACTCTCCCCATGTCCAGAGCTGATTAAAGAGGTTCCATGGATTCTATTTGTTCACTCTTTGTCAATAGAACTTATTCAACATTTGGTTCCAATATCTTTGTCATTGTGGTCTTTGTTGTGGTGGATTGTTCTTAAGATGTTGAGCTTACTTCCTTTACTTCAATTGATGTGCAACTTACGAAGATGTAACTTGGACATTTTTTGTGTGAAGGTCATCTCCAACATCTTGAATCAAGTCACATGAAACAAGTCGGTGAAGACATGTTCATGATATGTGTCTTGCACTTCTTTTCCCATTTTAGGGGTACATTGCACTTTGTGATTTCTTGAATTGAGGTTGAGACAAGAAATTATTGTGACACATGAGGTGGGGTAGTATCAACTACCCTTGGAGTCTCTAATACTTTAGTAAGTATCTCAAGTCCTGGAGGCTCCTTGTATTGGTGCATTGTAGTATTTTGCTTCTACTATAGCAGTGTTACCACATTTTCCCTTTTAAATCTCACAAAATTATTAGTAATTGGTTCCTCCTCCACTTCCTCAAGGATGGGTTCAATATTGGACTCATCATGGGTTACCATGGGTGAAACACCTCCTCTCATCCTCTTCCCTTTTTCTAGGTGATCCTTCTAAAGAAGAAGATGATAAACCTACTTGGGTTTTGTCTTAAGAAACAATCACCTCGTGCTTAGGAGTGGGATGGGGGGACAATATTGATTGGAGTAGGCTAAACAAAAAGGAAATCCTTCATTGTTTTCTTTAATATTTCCTTATCCATATGTGTCAACTCATACACAGAGGTCCATGTCTTGCTGGTGGTTGCACTTGTTTCTTCATCGCCTTTGTAGTAGGTCCCTGATGGAAATATGTGGACCTTTACCCTTCAAAGGATCCAAACTATATGCCCCTTTCTCAACAGGTGTAAGTATATCCTTCATTGTATTAATGACCATGTATTCCCTCAAAATTACATTATTTTGTAGGGATATCAACTCCTTTTCTTATCAACCAAAACAGGTTATTCTTGATAACGTGAGTACTTCCTTTCATGTAAGTACATGGTTTCTTGTGTAGTCCATCAAGAGGTGTCACCGACTATGTTGAAATGTTGTTATTTGTGTTATACTTGCTTAACAAATCTCCTTTCCCATCAAACCCTTAAGAACAATTACAATTTTAAAGTCTATGACTTGGGTGAGGGTCATTCTAGAAAAGTCTATAAGTATCACCTCTTCCTCATCCCTATATCCATCTAGTAGTCCTCATAATGAGTCTCATGATCATATGTATTACCCAGGGCTCCTGCACTATATCCACTTCATGTCATAATTTTGCATGGCACAAAATTTATGCATGATAACTTTGTTCATCCCTTCTTTCAAGGGTTTGGCCTTAACCACAATGGGCATGTATATCTCCCAATAGTGATTGGGAACTTGACATTAGTTTTATGTTTTCTTACTAATGATCTTGTGGACCTCCACTAGTTGTCTTGACAATTCTAGTAGTGCCCATTTTATCATCTAGGTACCTAGGCAACATGTATGGTGTGCCCTAGAAACCACTTACTCTAATATAAGTGAAGAATATGAATTGGATGAAATAACATTTATACATCCAGTGATCACTTCTCTTTCCTTGTTTGATATTCTATATTATTCCCATTCAATTGAAGCTCAAACAAGCAAAGAATAGGGGAAAAGAATGCATCATGAACCAACTTGAAGTTATACTTTTGGTTTTCTAAGTTGAGTTGTGGGTATACATCATATACCTTGAATTGAGAAAACTCCTTGGATTTTACCAATCCTAGGAATGATCTATGGCATCAATGTTATACACTAGATATGAGGTCATGTAGAATTCATATTTGGTTTTGGACTCTCCTTCAATTTGCACTACCATCTTGATGAGTTGTTGATGGATGGAGTCACTTATAAGATCTCCTTAGTAGATATGTGTCTTTCCATTCATAATGATTTGGATGTACCTAAACATCCAATCATGGTAATGATAAGAAGAATCATTCTCAAATATCCTATTCAATAAGGTGATGAGTTCCCCAATTTCTTCAATGAAATCGTCCCTTTTCTAATTATTGGGGATTCTAGTAGCAGATATACTTGACTTCTCAAGCCATTGGTTATTTATCACCTTGGAATATTTTGCATTATTGGTATTCTAAAATTTGTTTACTTTTAAACTAAAGTGTCTTTCACTTTGTCAACATCTAGGATCCCTAACATTTCATCAAAAGTGTCTAGGGTTAAAGATAAAACCAAAGCACCACTCCCATCTATAACTTCTCTCCTCTCGGGTCATAATTTAGTGTGTAGGCCCACACTAATTCGAATATTAAACTAACATGGAAATACGGTTGTTAGGGAAATGACACTCCTGTCAATTTTCTCCATGATCTCATTCTTCTCGGTTGTATGTAATCTCTAGAGGAAATTATCTAAGTTTGCATTTCCTAAATTTATATATGTTATCTTGTCCATGTCAAAAGTGATGTGGGACAAGGTCGACATCGGTCACTTGGATCTTCATTGTTTTGGGGCTAAAGGTTAGATAACTTGTTTTGAGGAGCAAATTGATAACACCTTAGGGACGTAAAAATATTCCTCTAATACTCAATTAAACCTCTCAACACTTAGTAAAACACATGAAGACCTCATACAAGAACTTACCTACCTAAAAATTAGTCACATTATTCCTCGTGAACTAGCAAGAGCACCTAAACACCATTAGAGATTTGAAAATGATCCTTACTCAACTCAATAATATAAATTAGAGCTTCTTCTCATTCTAGGGCTCCAAAACACTCAAAAACTTTGAAATTTGAATGAAAAGTGTGGGAATAGTTGGGATTTCAACCACATAGCTCTTCACGAGACTCCCATTAATGTTAAAAAGTTGTTTGAATATGGGCCTTGCAGGTGGGCCATATGATTGGCCACATCGGACCTACTTAAATGATGTGTTATTCATTCATTGGCCCAATCCTCAAGACCTTCATATGTGCCTTGACACTTTACCTTGATTTTTACGGTCTATGGGGTATTGACAAGTTTCCTTGCATTCAATTCGGAAGGGGTGTGAGAACAATTAGCGGTATTACTACGAATTGCGGGCTACTGAAAGTTTCCTCCTTTGTATGATGCCACCTTATGGCACCATGTGTCCCTCTTGTCAAGCCTCAATGATGGAAGCACAATCAACAATATTGTAAACAAATACGAAAACGCCAACTACAAGACTACGAAAATGCTCCTCTTACCAATTATTTGTCAAATCGTGCCACGTGTTCCTCTCGTAGCCATGCTTTGGAGGCAAAAGTGTAAATTGTAGTCTTGCAACAACTGCGAAGTTACTGAACTACAAAACTAAAAAAGTTACCTTTTTACATTAGAGCATTGAGATTATACGAATATTCTTTTTTTTGAGTCCCAATGAAGAACTTGTAAGTTGCACATCTGCATTAACTTTTACTTTGGAGAAAATTCCAAAAATTCCCAAAATATTCCTTTTTTGGCTCAGGACATTGCAATTCATAATTCGCACTTTGCAAAAATTGTAAAACCGCTTCTAAGAAAAGCGCATACCCCATATACTTTGAATATTTCTTTTTTTTGGGTCTTAAGGGTGGGCTGTAGTTTGCAAACTTGCAGAAATGAAAACTCGCACAATTGCAAAATGCTAAGTTCCAAAGGCAAGGGGCTTATCTTCGAAGGCTCAAATATGCAATTAAAGTTCCAACAATGTCGCCTACGCCATTAAACCTGCAAATCATTAAAACAACGAGAAACAAAGGAAACGTTAATGCATTAGCAAAAACACAGATGGTTTGATAGGAGCACGACATGATTTCAACATTGGAGTTAGCGAAGGTCATGTAATGATTGACCTCTTCCTACCTATAGATCATCACTAGGAGGTCATACATTTATAAAATAAGTTATTTAATTTCGTCTCCCAAATGTATAATTTAAATTAATTTATGTATTTGTTAATAATTAATATATGTTTTTGACTTGCGTATATTAAATTCTAAACGTAAAATGATATTCACATAATTTTATTGCGACATGTAACCTTAAACGTCAAAATCCAACACTTTGCTTTATATCCTCTCTTAGGCTCCCCACATGAGAAAAATAGAGAGTTTGGACAAAGTCCGCTTTTCTCAAGTCATGAAACTATTTTTCTTGTTTAACGCACATGAGATTTTCAAAAAGATGAAGCTCAACCCACAATATTAACAAGTGGAAATGTATTATTTGCTTATTTAAGTTGAACAAACTACTTTAGTAACCTGCAATCAGGGATGAGATTTGACGGCTAACCCCATCTGCCAAACCAAAAATGTGTGACGTTAAAATGTTTTAAACAGTCGAGTTCATTTCTATTAAATACTTTTTCTTTATTTAATAATTTAAAAATATTCATGGTTTTTAAGTTGTATTTATAAGTATCGGGTAAGTTTTAGGGATTATATGCTCAATATAAACACATTTTCATAAAACATGTTATTTAAATATCTATATAATGTTGCACTTATATTTATATTGAATGTGTTCATAGTGATAATAATTAATATAAAAACAAAACTTTGGAATTAAGTGGGAATTAAAATAATAAAAATATGTTAATATCTTATTAATAAAATATAAACATCTTAATATATCATTGATAAAATAAAAACATCTATTAGTTTTGATTTTTAATTAGTTTCATTTGATTTGATTTTCTTTGTTTGATTTCTTACAAATATATATTAAACTACAAACATTGGATTTGGGATTTTGTAAGAAATGTGAAACTTGAAGGTTAAACTTGGAGTCATGAAAGTTGGAAGTTGGAATTCATTTTCTACAAAATTGCAAGCTTACACTAGTGAGTCATTTCTTTCAATTTTTGCAATATTTTTAATTTTTAACTGTAATTCGAAATCGTGTTTTAATCCTCTCACAAACATTAATGTTGTTTCTAGATCTTTCAATTGATTAGTGAAGATCCAATTAATTAGTGTACAATCGATATTTATGAAAAATAATTGTATCTTTGATAAACTATGAAATTGATTAATGTAACATTATTTTTTTTGGTTTATAATTGTACAACGAAGACCCAAAGACTTATCTGATTAATCTTGTTAAAATCGGTTAGATTAAATCAATTAAAGTATCCCACATAGATTTGTAATTATAATGCAATTCGAAAACATAATGATGGAATTTGACGTAGAGAAAAAGCTAATAAAAGTTTATGTAAAAGATATTCATAATAAATACCAACATTGGTTAGACTTGGAACATTTATTATCAATTATCTACCTATTTTTGTTATCTTCGATTTTCTCTCTGCAAAGAAATTAGAGTAGGAATGATTTTGGGTTAATAATGGGATGGGTAATAATTGTTCATGGAGATGTAATGATTGACCTCTTCCTACCTATAGATCATCACTAGGAGCTCGAGACATTCATAAAATAAGTTATTTATTTTCGGTCTTCCAAATGTATAATTTAAATTTATATATATATATATATATATATATATATATATATATATATATATATATATATATATATATATATATATATTTGTTTAATTAATATATGTTTTTGACTTGCATATTAAAATTTAAACGTCAAATGTCATTCACATAATTTTTGGGACCGTCACGTAATTTTATCGCGACATGTAACTTTAATAGTCAAAATCCAACAACTGCTCTATATGCTCTCTTGGAAGCTTCGCACATGAGAAAATAGAGAGTTTGGACAAACTCCACTTTTCTCAAGTCACGAAACTATTTCTCTCGTTTAACGCACACGAGATTTTCAAAAAGATGAAGCTCCACCCACAATATTAATAAGTGGCATATATTATTTGCTTATTTAAGTTGAACAAGCTACTTTAGTAACATGCAATCAAGTATGAGATTCCCCATCCATCAAACCAAAAATGTGTGACGTTAAAAGGTTTTAAACAACCCGTCCATCTCTGTTAAATACCTTTTCTTTATTTAATAATTTACAAATATACATTAATTTTAAGTTGTATTTACAAGTGTTGGATAAGTTTTAGGGATTATATGTTTGATATAAACACATTCTCAGTAAAATATATTATTTAAATATCTATATAATGCTACACTTATATTTATATTAAATGTGTTCATAATAATAACAACATTTTTGTCAAATTCTCTCACGTCAAATAAGGACACCTGGACTATTTTACAAAATGTAAAATATGACGATAATAGGCAAAAACGTCCCGAACGGGCGTCAAATCTCAGCTTGGCCTGCAATGACACAATAAAAGGGTGAATGGAAAAAGCCAAAGATGGATGCTTACAAGTTAGGGTACGATTCAATATGAAATATTGATGAGTTGGCAGGTAATTGGACTTTATTCTCTGAGTCAGAAGGAGTCATGCAAGAGAATCCCCCATGAAGTATGGCCACGTCATTTTCCTGCCACCAGTAGGACTAGGACCCCACCATTTATTTTTCCTGCAAGCCAAACGTGCTGTTTCTGCTTAAAATGCCAAGAAAACAGGGCCCACTGACATTTATCCAATCTTATGGGAGACTTGTTTCTGGCTGCCAGTTTGATTTGGGTCCCACCGTCATTGTTTGCCATGCTGTCAAACTTGGAGGGTACAGTGTACACGTGGGCATCCAATTTCGAGCCCCGGGCCCACAATAAAGCCATCATTATTGTTGACGCCCACAAAAATCTATTGTTCACCTTTTGTCGACGTGGCTTATGTTCATTCATTTGGACCCCTACACACGTGGCTTGTTAGACGGGTCAGGGAAGGTTCAAGGATTTCTTTTGCATTCATTGGTTTCCCAAATTGCCACCCGGACCCCTGCTTGCCCATGTGTCGCCAAAAATGCGATGTGTGTAAAGGAGTTCCCCAGCTTTCATACAGATATTCATGTGGAAAGTCTTGTCATGTCTTAGTGTATTTACGTGTTTATTGGTTCGTTTAAATTAGGCTTTTATGGGTACAATTTTTTTTGTTGGGTGTGGTTTGATTTTCAATTTGGTTTCTTTGCGTTTTCTGTGATTTTCAGTATTTTGTCTTCTTCTTCTTTTACATTTTTCCAAATCTTTTTGTGTTAGTGTTTTTATCTTTTTCTTGTAGTATGAATAGTGACTATTTGCATACTATATGGAATCAGGGATTGCCTTTGTGCACGCTTCTACTCCTTAATTTAAAATTCTTCATGACTTGTTTTTATAAGATTCTTCGCTCATTGTTTATTGGCTTGCGTATTAATAAGGCTTTAATTTGAATTTAAGAAGTCTTTATATATTAGTATAGTGCATAAGTGCATTTAAGAGAATCATAAGAGATCAATTCATAGGGATAAATTCATTACAAGAGTAATATTCAAGTTGTAAGAGCATAATTTAATGTTTTTTTAAGAGCAATCCTATGCCAAAAACATAATTCAAGCATTAGAGAACATTCTAGCATTTACTAGCTATTTTGTATTCATTGAAAAGATTGGAGTGGAGATACATGTATACATTGTATTGTTTGTTGATTGCATCACATGTTGATTTTGATTTTGTTCAAGACACGAGGGTCTAATAAAAAGGATGGATAACATATGTCCCCATTAACATCCTCTATTTTATGGGTCTTGCAAGGTGTTGAGGCTTGATTCGGGTTTGGAGCAAGAAGGACAATTTCCTAGCATTTCACACCAAATCTAGAAAAAGTGAGTTTTTACAGGACCTAAACCAAGTGATCGCGGTCAAAATTTTCTTTTAACTGTTTGTTATACGAGTATACGAAATGGTTTTCCATTTCATAATCTATACAAAATTGCCATTTCCATACTACATACAAACCAATATTTTTGGGCATGGTTCATCTTATTGTTTAGACCTATCTCCCAATGTCTATGACTAACAACCATCTCCTTATTTACATGAAATCAAATATTATCCCGTGAAACCCTAACTCGCTAGTCTTTTCAAGTATTTCAATTATTTCATGTGTTTTCCATATTACCATGTGTTATAGATACATGTGATGAGTCTTCTTGCAAACAAATTAAACCAATGTCAAAATATAAAGGAAACATAATGCAAATGAAATGGGAGATAACTATATTGCACTAAAGAGAGTAGAATGGTATTACATATTGTTGGCCTCTTTGGGAAAGCCCAATACAATATAACTTATGGATGTCTTTACACTAGCATATGGTCCTCATTTATACTAATTCTACTCTAGCCAACTACTACTTCCCATGTGTGTGGGATTAATCCAAATAGCTCAAGGGATGAGTGATAATGCATATACATCCATAGTTTTTTTAATAACAATAATCTTATAAAAAGTTAGGATGAATGAATCCTAACATACCCTCCCCCTTAAAAATTTTACCCTTAAAGTTGAATATTAAGAAACTATTATTGATTTTGGAGAAGGGGCTCCCAAGCCACATCTTCTAGTTTTCATTAAACCAAAATATCGGTGATAGAATGGTTGTGAAGCTAGATCGAGAACTTATCCATGATATTTATAGGTTTGAGAATGCTAGATCCTTTGACATCAAGATAGGGAAGGAGTATTTGAGATATGACATGGTGTCTCGATAAATTTATTCAAACAAGAGACAAAAAAACACATGATGAACTCGAGAAGAAGGTGGAATTGTAAGCTTGTAGATAGTAGGCCAATATGTTGAAGAACCTTCTAAGGGACATAACACTTTGGAACAAGTTTATAACGACCCTTCATTTTCAAGGAGGATTTTTATAAGGTTGCAGATATGAGGAAAACCATATCCTTTGGTTGGAATGAAAGTTTGAAGTTATGTTGGTTAGTATGTTATTTCACTTGGTTACGAGCTATGGTGAAATTTTCCCAAAGGGCTCAAAAATCTCATGCATTGAGGATGGTGTCAATTTCTTGCACCTAAGAACTATGTGGAAGGTAAGATAAAAGAGATAATGGCTTCGATTTAATATAAGTTGAATGAAATATGATTTCGAGTAAATACTATAGTAAATGACACACAAATGCTAATATACAATAAGACACAAGAAATGAAGCATTTACAATATGAAACCCTAAGCAAGAAGGAGAGATAGGGAGACTTATCGATTTACGAATGAACATGAAGTGATATAGGAAGATGAAATATTGAAAAGACTGAGGACATTGTCGTTGATGCTAATCTGGAGGTTCTAAACTCTAAACTGTGCAAGTCGGGCGCCCGAGAGAGGATAGGAGCACTGGCGCTAGTGTCTAGATCTAAGCATTGGTGTCCAAATAGATGTTGTGGATTTGGTTCTTTTAGGGGTCGGATAATGTTTGTTTTCTTCATGTCATCTCTATGGATTTTTTTCTCTTATATATGAATGTACTTGTACATGTAAGAAAGAAGTTCACTGCAAATACCCACAAACCATATCAAACGTAAAAGGAAAATGAGGAATGGGTAGTTGGTGAATCACCACAATGGTCATCCGAAGAGTGAACTTACGACTAGCACTACACTACATCATGCAGACTCCATGTAGTTCTTGTGTGTGTGTGTAGAAATGATGCCCTTGTGCAAGTTGCACAGTGATAGCGAGCTAGATCTAGAATGTAGCAAATGTATAGAATGTGTGGGATGGAATAGAATAAACTTCCCCTCTTATGTTGTGTATGTAGAAGTGATGCAACCCTTGTCCCTTGTATGAGTGCTAGATGGATGCCTTTGATGTTCTTGTGCCTTTAGATGCAAGCTTAGGTGGTAGTATGTAATGCTTAGTGCTTGGTCCTTTATTTTTAAAACATAAATGTGTATTTATATGATTCCCTTGTTTGAATTTCATAATTGACAACTGAAAGGTTGACCCAAAGTAGTAAAAAGTAATCAAGAAGAGAAAGAAGTCCAAAATGATAAGAAAAGGGTAAAGAAGGGCAGGAATGCCTAGGAGGACAAGAGTGCCCAACGCTAGTGTCCTAACTGGGCGCTAGTGTCTTAGGCCATAAAAAGATAAAACAGTCAAATGTCGGTAAGAGTTACACGATGTATAATGCCAATAAAAGTGCATAATACAAAGTAAAAGGCTAAGGGGAGTTATCGAATTACTAGTTTCCATGTTTAAGAATCATGTAAATGCTAACATGCTTTTCGACCTAGAAATGTACCCGAATGCATATATTTTGTGTCTACATTTTTCCCCACTTTATCACGGTCCGCATGATTTCATTCTATATGTTATCGCCATTGTAAGTAAACTATGTACATTGATCTCCCCTGTTTCAAAAAAATGGTTCAACCGTAGTCGAATGTTAATGATGTTGACTAGACTACATTTTGATAAAAACTCACCTTGGGCTAGGCAATAATATTGAGGTTGTTACAAGTTTGAGCTAGCATATTAGATTAAGGTTTGGTCTTGTGGATAAAGTTATGCTATGAAATAATTTAGCAAGTTGATATTTGATCACCATGTAACCCAACTTATTAAAGTGGGATGGGAATTCAAGGCCTTAATTCATTAAGTGTTTGTTGACAAATTTAATGAGTTTGAACCCCTTCGTATTTTGTGTATTGTAAAATATTGTAAGGCATATAAAAGTTGTTGGCCCCATGCATGGTTTATTAGTCAAAATGGTTTTAAATTTAATTAAAATTTGACTTGAAGTCCCACCAAATTTGGAGATAATCGGAGGGTGGTGGCGAACTTACCAAAAACACCGACGTGTCGTAGAGATCATTTATGACATTAAATGAAGTAGAGTTCTAAAAATAGGGAGCTTATCAAGGAAGCCAACAACACGTAGGGAGGGTTTGTTATTATTTATTTTTGGTATTTTGTGTTCAAAATTCCCCTTTGAACTCTGCGCTAACTATGCATGATAGGGTTTGTGATTTCTTTTCTTTAGTTGAATTTGGTGAGAAATCATGACATGCAAATCAGAGCTATATTTGGTTAGAGTCGATTAGAGGAAAATATCAATACTCCGTCGGGGATTTTTGTTGTTTTACTTGGCGAATTGAAGGAAGCTCAAACCCTAGGATTAGTTGGATCAATATTTGTTAGAGCATGTGAGAAAAGGCCATTGGTACTACTTTGAGAAAGGAAGTTGCGAGGATCTCACACATGGATTGTCTTTCTTCTTTACCTTGTTTATTTCAATTTAAATTAATGTATGAAAAGGGGTTTTGTGTGTTGTTTTTATCTCATTAATGTTTTCATGCATTTTAATGTCTTCGTGAATACACATAATACTACTCTTTTGAGGGTTGAATGAAACCCTTCTTCTGGGTTTCTATTAATTTTATTATGTGGAATATATTATCAAAATTTGGATTTTCACCCAATTGCTTGAGATACCGCTCCAATAGTGAAACCGCCATTTTCTGGTTTGAGTCTCAGTTTGGCATATAAAAGGGTAATCTCTACTAATTGGTTGTTGGGGGTAATTTGTAATGGTTATAAATCTGGTAAGAAAAATCGATTGGTAAAACAGGGAAATCGATTTGTAATGTTATTAAATCTAGAAAGAAAAAGTGATTTACTTTTTTCGAACATAAAAATCTATTTATAATTTCGATAGAGTGGAACAAAAATTGATTTACATTTGTAGTTTGGAAATTGATTTGAATTTTGTTTTGAATCAGGAAATCGATTTGCATCCCTTTTTATTTAGATCTGAAATTAAGATTAGATTGTATTTACGGTTCTGGGTAACCGATTTGAATGGTTATGGATCTATTAAATCATTTTATATTGTGTAGTACAATGAAATGAATTTGTATTTCTACGATTAAGGAAATCGACTTGTGTGTTACAGTTCTTGAGAAATTGATTTGACCATGATTCTTACAGTTAATGATTCATTTTAAGATTAAAGTAACTATGAATGGGAAAGGTTTTCAAATTGGTCAAGGTAAATGAAAACTACCTTAA
This sequence comes from Taxus wallichiana var. yunnanensis, assembly GCA_018340775.1. Classification (NCBI taxonomy): domain Eukaryota; kingdom Viridiplantae; phylum Streptophyta; class Pinopsida; order Cupressales; family Taxaceae; genus Taxus; species Taxus wallichiana. Next base: position 26,733,881 of record CM031236.1, on the reverse strand, counting down.
CATTTTCATACTGACCTGAGATCTAATATAAGGCTCGAATCGACTGGGGAAACGATAAAGCCCTACCCGTAAAGATATGACTTCACTGGTATATTTTTAAATATTACTGCTAATATTTTTTGAGGCCTTGGGCATGTTGTTATAGTATTTCTCCCTTCTAATAGGTATACTTATGTAAATAAGTAGAAAGCTATGATGTCATTTCAGTATATAAAGGTTTACCTTATTTAAAATAGACTGGTTATGAGTGGAAGGATACATGCAAATTATAACCTTAAACTGTCTTTGGACAGAATATAAACTACTTGATACAGTAGTGTCTTAATTAGTGACATGTTCTTGCACCTTCGATAATTGTGTGTGTGTGTTTGTGTTTGTGTGTGTGTGTGTGTGTGTGTGTGTGTGTGTGTATAGGTTGTTAAAAGAAATAATAGATTATCAATTCAAAGGTTGAATTGTTATTAGATATTATGAATGCATGAGTGAAATTGCAACTATTGTGATATCATGTCGTAATGTAATTTTATGAGACAATGATCGGGTTGTTATTTTAAAAGGATGCAAAGCTAATTTTTCTTTGTAAATGTTATTTGATCTTGTGTGTGTTTTATATGTTGCTATGTAGTAACTTAATTCTGTAATAAGATTGTTGTTGTCCTATTACGATTATATTTCCATCTACTTTAGATTACTCAATAAGGCTTCAGGATAGAAATAAAGGCAATGTGCAGTAATTGTGAATGCAAAGTGATTTAGATTGGACCATGTTTGATATAATATGGATTAAAAGCTTAAATGGTAATATACTTACTGTCATTTAATACTGCATAGCCTTATTTAATTATGTGATATTGGCTTTTCGATTATCATGTTATTGTTGAGATGTTCTTTACATATATTCATTATTTTGCAATAGGCAACAATGATAATAAGAATAACAATCTATGCCAGTTTGTATAAAATTGACCATGTTTTAATCATGCGGTAGAAGGGATCATTGAGTTGGTAATAAAGGAATGGTTGGCTTGATTTGATTATTTGTACATATTTCATGATTGAAAAGAATGTACTCTTATTTGATCTATGTGAAAGAAATTTCTTGCATTGGTGTTTAGATTAGGGGAAAATATATATTTTACACTTACCTTGTAATAAGGAAGAATGAAATGTAACGAAGGTCAGGTAGTTTGTTGTGATAAATATAAATGAGCCCTATCTAATATGACACTTGCTACTTCAATTAAGAATTTTTGTGTTGTATTGTAAATGAAAGACTTATTCAGTTGTATATGAATATGAAATTTAATGAGTTGACTTGATATATGCAGTACTTGTGACACTTCTATTCTTGCACCAACAACGTATACTTTGATTATTTATAATCTAGGTGATATAATAGTATTATAATTGCTTTAAGATATGTGAAGGTGAATTCATATGTTTATTCTTGAATGATATTTGACTTGTTCATTTGGATGATTAGGTTGATATAGCTCAACCTTTTGATTAAATTATTTCAAGTGAATTAGTTGTTTCTTGTAGCAACAATACTTACTTTCCAAAGAATTGAGTCATGACGTTATGTAAATCAATACAATAAACTATGACTTAAGAATACAAAGAACACTGATTAATCAACTATTGATTGATTAATCACGTGGAAGTTCTTAGTGACCTATTGCTGCATTATTGTGAAGGAGATAGTCTTGAAGAGTGATATCTCACAGCTATTATCCTTTTTAACTCAACACTCTTAAGGTTGAGGTAACCCAACATAATGAGATTACATTGTAATCGGGAACTAAGGATTACCAGATACACTATAGCTAAAAAAGTGGTCTAAAAGTAGATAACATGGTTTACCAACATAACTATGATGTTGTATTCTAACAAATCTACTTACACCTATGTGGAAAGAAATGTCGTCGTAGGACCAACCTAAGTCCATTATACGACACTAGGTAGTAAGTACCATGGTACCTTATAATCACATTTGACGATCTGCCCAAGTAAGTCAACGAGTATTGATGAAGTTTTTAAATACTATGAACTACAAACAATTATGTGAAACCTAATGTGGACATTTATAGTCCTCTATATGTGATGGCAATTGATTTAGGGTTCTTGCAATAATGACTCCCTCGGTGGTATGGGACATCTGAGGAAGCTGTGATTGCTTGCATCCTACTCATGGTTCACTTTGTTTTGTATAGAGGGTCTTTTTAAAAGGAATATTAATGAATGCTTGAGTTGTCAAATATGAACATAATAAGATGGAAGAGAATCTATATAATCCGAACTAGGTGATGGACAAGTTCCTAACAGCGAATGTGCCATCATGGAACCGAGCATGGTGTGTAGACACCTATAATTTGATCAATGCAACGTTTTTACTAACATTACACTAACTATTCTATTCCCGCAAATTGATGACACATCATAAATTAGGCTCTTTTACCCCTCAACTCCTCTTAATTAACTAATATACGTTGATTAAGCCTACTACCATGTAGGTGACCATAAACCTTCTTATTAGCTAGTTGTAGACACCAAATTTGTGTCTCACGACACACCGTGCCCCGCATCTCATTTCGCAACCTAACCTCACCACCTAAACCTTGCACAGATTATTTATTAATTACCTTATAATTAATAAATCCACATTTTCAAACCCTGCCACCTCATTTTGCCACCTCATCATGACTAGCCCTAATCCTAAACTAACCTAATTAATACCTATAACTTGGTCTACATCCACACCCATGACTAATTACCCTCACCCGCACCAAAACCAACCTAATAATGACTTGACCAAGCCTGACTAATCTCTCGGGAGAAAAGGAGGGAAGGTTGGCTATTTTACTAAAAATAGCCCACTTTGACTTAACCGACATTGGTTCCTACTCGACCGCCATCGGTTACGTAACCGCCATCGGTTCCCTGTAAATGACCTCCCCAACCAAAAAAAAAGGGGCTGGAATTCATTGGAAAGATCGAAGTCATTGGAAGGATCCGAAATTCACTTGACAGAGTAGAGACAAGTGAAGGAAAGAGAAGAGTTTTGCAGAGAAGGACATCAAGCCCAAGACTGCAACTGAGTAACCAGAGCCCAGTGACACTCATCCAAGCATTGGGAGAGAAGATAGCTCATCTTGGATTGTCAGATCATCCTACCTGAACCCTGCCTTCGTCATCACAGTCCTTGGACCTGTATCTTCATCAGGAACTAGTAAGTAGTGTCTTGTACGTTCTTTTAATAACATTTCTTGGACTTCTGAATCACAGTAATTATAAGTCTACTCCCAGATCCACTACCTGGTAACACCCTACATCTAACTGTACCTCCTCTACCCTTACATTGCCCCAAGAACAACCCCCATATTCTCTGAGTCTTCTCCATCACCCCCATTACCTATCCCCAATCATTTACCAGCCTAATAAACACCATAGCCACCTTATAGCCAACCTTCACTAAAAGCCCCTAAATCACTGCCCCTACCGATATCGGTTATTAAAACTGGTACCGGTGACAGTGACCGGCATCGGTTACTGTGACTCAAAACCAAAACCAGCCTTTCCTCTATTGTTTTAACGAGGCAATTAAATTGTAATTTGCAATAACTTCTTTGTTAGAATTTGTGTTAATTCGTATTAGCAGGGGAACTGACCACCTTCGAAAGGAAGTCCAATATTTCCTAGGCCTAAGGCAGTTCCCTCATTTATTATCTAATTAGAATTTGGTGGTCTTGTATTCTTACTTGCAGGTAGTCCTTCCTAGACAAAAAGGAGTTCTTCACAATCGATCTGATCTCTCTCTATGGTACGCGCACACCCTCCAAACATTCAACAGGTATTCCTCCTAGCCCTAACCCTTATCTGTTTCTCAAGAGAATGAAAGGATAGAAGCAACTCTATTCTAGGAACTGAACCATTCTGTGCGAAACATTTTGGCATTTTGATGAGGCCTTTACTATGGCTCGAAACTAGAAATTCGAGCCTTAGAGGAAGAGAAATTGTGGTTGCGCAACAAAACCCTAATTTCGAACCCAAGATTCCACCAACAAACTCAAGCACCACAAATTCTCACGCATCGATCGCTTGAAATCAACGGGTTGTCCACGCGGTGATGGTCAAATCCCAAGCACCGTCTAATACTCCGCCAAAAACCGCCTATAAGTATAAAGCCGAGCCCATCAATTACACTCCCTTGGGAGAAACTTATGGTGTCATCTTGGAAAAATTGCTCAAAGCAGGAGCTATTACCTTGCCTCCTGTTAAACCTCACTTCGGGTTTGATTCCACCCACGCTATACCTTCTTGGTACAAAGAAAATGACTTCTGTAACTTTCACCGCGTGAAGGGACACAGTCATGAAAACTGTAAGATGTTGAAAAATATAGTGCAAGAAATGGTTGATGCAGGGGATATAACCCTCGATAATCCTAATGCCCCTGCTAACCGAAATTTGAAAATATTCAACAAACCATTCCCGAACCACTCATCTAACAGTAACATAAACCAGATATCTTAGCCGAGGAGAGTGTTCATGAAATCCATGCAATCTTCAACTCCCAACCAAAAGCTTCTATCGAGAAAATTCTGAATCAAGCCTCTTCACTAACGCAGGAACCCGAACCCCCTTCACCACCATCAAGACAAGATGAAATCCTTGCCGTTCCTTTACCCATAAAGGAATTAACCACCCAGAGTTCTCTTCTCATAGATGAGCCTTCTTACACCACATCCTTGCAAGACTGTGAGTGGATGTTATCTAACTTATCTATTTCCCAAACATCTCCTTCTACCACTCTTGCTGTACAAGAGGAAGGCTCGCCACTTTTTCGTCATCCTTAGACGAGAAACCCCTTGAACCGACATCACCAAATTCTTTAATCATGACGGATCCTCTCAAACATGCCCTCCTACCTATTAGTTCTTCATCGCCTAAATCTTTTCAGCTGACCGGTTGACCTCTTAACGCCCATTGATACAGTGCCTCATTTACCCCCTGTATCACACCCACAGTGGACCGGAATCACAACCCACCTTTCTTCCATACAAAAGTTCCTATTCACACGTGAGGATTGTCACCCCTCAGAAGATAGACGAGTCCTATGGGAACATTTGAGTACACCATATTCTACTCAAATGTAGATGACCAATCCAGACGCCTCTACCATATACCCGAAGTGTTTACAAAAGCTCAAAATGCCTATGTCCTCATCTTCACCCCCCTCATCTCTACCAAATACCTCATCCACCTTTACTAACCTAACCAAACCTTTCCCTACGCTTGGGACTCTACCAATACCCAGCCTAACACACCCACCTAAATGGTTAGATTTATCCAAAAATAAAGCCGTCCATCCACCTAAGAGACAAACTCGATCCCCTAAAGCCCAAGTCCAATCTATGCCTCTGTCACAACTAAAACCCTCGCCGTCACACCTACCTTCTATATTAGGACCTCACCCCTCCACCTTGCCTCAATACATCATACCTCCGGCATTTTCTTTAAAAAGACCTGCATCTTTTACACCCATACAGAGATCCATGGGTGTATCAACACCATCACCCCAAGTATCCTGTCCACCTATCAACCCTAAACAAACTCCATCATCAAAGGATTTGTTTACTGTCACTCCTCTTTCTCGTGGTTGTTTTCTGCTACCACGTCATCTGACCAGCTAAACATAACTTCTGTGCCGAAGAAGCCACGTTTAGTTAAATCCAATTATCAAAACCCCTTGGCTAAGCCACCACCCGTACAAATCAACCATACCCAGTCATTACCGAAACCTACCCAGTCAATAGCCTCATCTTCCTCTGACTTTGACCCGCTCAAAGGGTCTTACGCCAAAATCCTTGCTATGTTGGTGGAGAATGTGACCATTTCCCTACCCCCACTTAGACCCTATGATCCATCTAAACCTCGACCTATAGGTTATGATGAGTCTAAAATCTGCGCTTACCACCACACACCAGGACATGATGTAGAGGGATGCAAAGCGTTGAAAGCCATACTTCGTCAGTCACCTCTCTCGGATAGAAAGGTTAAGAAAGACAACTTACGAAGGGAGAAACCTTTAGCTTCAATCCCCTCTCCTATACCACCTGTCCCCGTCTCACCAAGATCTATCATTATTACAACCCCACCTCTCGAAGACCATGACTTATCCCTACCATCTTCCTCCTCTCGTGTTCACGAGATCAACATGATTAGTGTTCTTTGCTCGAGGCGTAAAAATAATGGGAAAGCTAAAGAAAGCACACCTGCGGCCTCTCTTTCTCCGTCCACCATCCCGATCGCACCACCACCTAAAGTGGTTATTCGTGGACCTGCCTACCCTGTCTCTGATGGAGTTGCCCACCAAACCATGATCAAACAGCTTCACCAATCACCTGTAAAAATGACACTGTATGATCTCATTCAAACCTCTGAATCTCATTGACAAGCTCTCATTGAAATCCTTCAAGGGATAGAGGTCTTACCTAACGAAACCTTGCCCATTACCTCCATCTTAACACCTAACCATGTTGCTTCTCTCACCAAACAATCTATCACTTCCGTCCTGTCTGACAAAGAAACTGTTTATCGGTTTCTCTTTGAAGACGAAATTGTTGACTTTGGTGCAGAAGATCCTGACCCGCTCTTTTCATCTCAGCTTACATCTCGGGACATCCGGGTGCGTCGTGTTATGATTGACAGGGGCGCTAGCCTAAACATCATCTCTTCCAAAGCCTTTCAACAAATGAATATCCCCTCTAGCTGCATGTGTGCCAACCCCACCATGCTGCATTCATTCAATGATGCTATTACTTCTACCTTAGGCACTGTGATCCTTAACATTCGTGTAGGGCCACATACCTTACCTGAACTCTTCTATGTCCTTGAGGGTGAATTCCAATACAACATGTTGTTAGGCCGCCCTTGGATCTCGGGCTATGGGATGCGTTCCCTCTACCTTACATAGATGCATAAAATTCGAGTACGAAGGGAAGTCCTACACCGTAAAAGCTGACCCTCCCCCCTTCAAAACCTGTAATATGTTATATCGCCCTAATGATGTGCTTGTACTAGTCAAGACACCCATTCATCCAACCCAACCATCCACTTCAACCACACCTCAACCATCCACCTCAACCGCACCTACACCTTCAACCAATGAAACCGCCGTCGCAAATACCACTTCCTTTCCCGCGGACAATATCCCAACCTCAGATCCCTTAGTAGATGTCTTTCAACACCTTATGCTGGGGGAGTATCGCCTGTATAATGTTAGCACGTTCCATACCCCACAGGAGTATAGACAGTTACATACGCATCCTACCTACGACCGTCGTGTGGGAAGTAATCTCCTACGGACCACCTAATTGCCACACCAACCTAACGTATGGGGGTGTCGATACATCCTCTGTCACCCCTGAACCTCCCCTTGGTGTGGTTCCCTTCCAATCTAATTTTCAATATCTAACTAATCATCGTTTCGCCCTCACCTTCTTGACGCTTGTGCTTGGAAGGGCTTTAGTTTCGGTCTTTATGAACAAGGCCGACATACGATCATTCCTGTAACTACACGCAAACACAAAGATCGTCGTGGTCTTGGATTCTCTGAACCACCTACACCAAAAACACCGCATATCCGTTGTATCCAGGAAGATGACGAAGTCACCCCTTCCGAACCATCATCACCCATTTTGCCATCGTCACCCACAGAGTCGATAGACCCTGAATCTATCCCTCCTAACTTTTTTTTTTCATAAACGCTATCTTCCTGGGTCCTCTCACTTATCAACGTGATAATGAAGACCCATCTTCTCTTCCCCTTCTGTATCCAGACATGATCGAAGAGGACTCACCTTCAATTAATGTTGTTGAGTGCCAGGATGACGACTCCATCCTCACTTACCTTGGTGCGGACGACTCTTATATTCAACGCGCCTTGCCATCTGACACTCAAACCATGTTGAATGAGTCGACTATAGAAATCAACATCCACACCGAGGACGATCCTCACATTGTGAAGATCAGACAATCTCTTACCACATCAGAACAAACTACCTTCATTACCTTCCTCCATGCCCGCAACCAAGCTTTCGCTTGGTCCTACGCTGACATGCCAGGAATTGATCCTGACATTGCTTGTCCATAACATTACCCTAAAACCCGATGCCAAACCAGTTAAATAAAAACTGAAAAATGCATCCACGCATTTCCCTCTTGGTCAAAGAAGAGCTTCAACGACTCCTTTCTGTTTCCTTCATCTTACCTATTGACTATCCTCAATGGATCTCTAACATCGTACCTATTACTAAAGCAACGGGGGACTTTGGATATGTACAAATTTCCGGGACCTTAACCTCGCTTGCCCGAAGGATGACTTCCCCCTCCCAAGTATTGATCAACTTGTTGATCTCACTACGGGCCATGAGATGCTTTCTCTCATGGATGGCTTCTCGGGATACAATCAAATTTTGGTAGCCCCGCCGATCAACATAAAACTACCTTCATAACTCCTTGGGGAACCTTTTGTTATCGTGTCATGCCGTTTGGCCTTAAGAATGCTGGTGCGACCTATCAGCGGGCTATGACTTACATTTTCATGACATTATGCACACTATCCTTGAGGATTATGTCGATGATCTTCTTGGCAAATCTAAACATCGCAGTGAACATCTCGATGTTTTAACCATTATTTTCGATCACCTGTTACAATATTGTGTTCGTCTTCAACCAAAGAAATGTGTCTTTGGTGTCCTTTCGGAAAACTCCTTGGTTTTATCGTCTCTTTGCGTGGCATCGAGGTCGATCCAGCTAAAGTCAAAGCTATCCTAGAAATGCCCCCACCTACTAACCTCAAACAATTGCGTAGTTTGCAAGGTAAACTCCAATCTATCCGGCGTTTCATCTCTCAACTCTTGGATCGATGTCAACCTTTCCATCATCTCCTTAAAAAGGACATTGCCTTTCAATGGAGCAAAGAGTGCCACCAAGCCTTTGAGGCTCTTAAAACCTATCTCTTGCAGCCACCTGTGCTTATCCCACCTCAGGACGATCGCCCTTTCTACCTTTACCTTTCTCGCCACCGACCATGCTGTAGGAGCCATGCTCACACATCGTGACTCCGAGCATCGAGAACAAGCCATTTATTACATAAGTCGTACTCTCGTGGATTACGAGACTAGGTATACACATGTAGAAAAGTTGTGCCTAGCCCTATCATTCGTAGCCACCAAACTCCGACACTACCTCCTGAATCACAAAACTTTTGTCATCACCAACGCGGACCCCATTCATTATATGTATGCCAAACCACATCTAAACCAACGCATCGCCCGATGGCTTATGCTCCTTGCCGACCTCGACCTTGAATTTGTACACCAGAAATCAATAAAAGGACAAACTATTGCAGACCAACTCGCGGAAGCCCCTTTACCTGGGGAACAATTTACCAATTTTAATTTCCCCGACGAACTCATCGCCACTCTTTCACTCAGTGAGGAGTCATATCCAATGACCCTCTTCTTCGATGGATCCAAATGCCAGCGCATGGCGGAGGAGCCGGCGTTGTTCTCATTCCTCTTGACGCTGAGCCTATGCCTCTTTCATTCCGGCTCAATTTCCCCTGCACTAATAATACAGCGGAATACGAGGCCCTTGTTTTGGGTCTCCAAGTTGCGTTACACTTAGGTGTAAAATCTATTAATATTTTCGTGACTCTCAATTGGTAGTCAATCAAGTTATGGGCATCTACCAATGTAAAAATGAGGAACTTCAAAAGTACAAACATTACGTGGATTCACTTTTGACCTTATTTACTCATTATTCTATCCAAACCATTCCCCGCTCCACTAACAAATTTACGGATACTATGGCTTGCTTAGCCTCGCAAATTCCTACCTCACAAACTAACTCTGACATATTCGTCTTGGTCCAACAACTCTTTGCCCCATCTTACTCATCCCCGGATGTTTGTATGATAAATAATGTGTCTGCTAATTCGTAGGATACATGGTATCACCAATTTCACGACTACCTTACAACCTCTGTTCTCCCACCTGACCTTACTAGTAACGGAAAACATGATTTTCTTAAAAGTGTTTCTCGTTATGTCATCATGGGGGGACTCCTCTATAAACGTGGCTTTGATGGCATCCTCCTTTGATGTCTAACCGGTGCGGAGGTCACCTATACCATCTAACAAGTCCATGACGGTATTTGTGGTGGACATTTTAGTGGCCTTGCCGTGGCCAAATGGATCCTTCGCCTAGGCTATTATTGGCCTACTCTTAATAACGACTACTACGAATATGTTAAGCGTTGTGTTATGTGTCAACAACATGCCAATCTTCAACATACTCCTAGCCATCCGCTACAGGTCGCACAAGATCTTTGGCCTTTCTCACAATGGGGTTTAGACCTTATCGGTGAGATTCACCCACCCTCTTCGCAACGTCACCGTTGGATAATCACAGCAACCGAATATTACACTAAATGGGTGGAAGCCATTCCACTCATTTCAACCAAAAAAGAAAAAATCGTAGAATTCATTAACCATCACATTATCTGTCGTTTTGGTGTTCCTCATCGCCTGATAACAGATAATGGAAAATCTTTCAAAAATAAGTTGTTACAAGACCTTTGTGACAACTTTGGTATCAAACTTAGCTTCTCATCACCTTACTATCCACAAGCAAATGGTCAAGCCGAATCTTCTAATAAAACCCTAACCAAAATCCTCATGAAAGTTGTTAACGATTCTGGAAGCAATTGGCCTGATCACATCCCCTTTGCCCTTTGGGCTTATCGGACTAGCATTCGCACCTCCACTAATGCCACCCCATTTTCTTTGGTATATGGTACCGAGGCATCTTACCTCTCGAAATACAAATACCCTCCCTAAGAATATCTCTTCAGGATATTCTCACCAATGATGATTTCCGCCAAGAGCGGTTAGCCCAATTGGAGCTTCTTGACGAGCGTCGTCTTACAGCTCTTGACCACCTTCAAATATATCAAAAGTGCATCAAGCATGCTTATGATAAGTGACTTCATGAGCATACCTTTAAGGTTGGTGATCTTGTCCTCAAAGAGAATCAACATGTAACCAAACTAGAAAAGAGCAAACGCGGCAAATTTGCTCCAAATTGGATTGGGCCTTACATTATCACTCACATTTACGGATCAGGCACTTATCATTTAGCTTCGCTTAATGGTAAACCTAGATCGAACCCCTTAATTCCTTGCATCTTCGACTATTCTACTATGTTGAATTTAGTGTTATATCACTTCTTATCTACCTTGCGCTCGTCCCTTGAGCTCATTTACCACCTCATACACTTTGTTTCATGCATCTCAAAATAAAATCAAGCTCACATGGTTTGGTCATAATCTCCCCTTAAAGATGCCTTCCCCTTATTAGTCTAGTCCATGACTTAAAAGTATCAAAATAACATGTTCTCAATTATACGCTTATGGGATATTCTTGAGTCAAACTTCCTACAAAACTAGATGCTTCATGCCAACCAGACATCTAGACCTCTAAGTTCTACATAGACTGCTCCCTCGAAGGACAGCTACGTGCAAAGCCACATTTGCTATTTTGAATAGACTGCTCCCTCGAAGGACAGCTACGCACAAAAGCCGCATCTGCTACTATAAATAGACTGCTCCCTTGAAGGACAGCTATACAAAGTCAGCCTCTATCAGAAGCTTCTCACATTGCTCAGCTTCGTGAAGACCTCAAGAACAACAAAATACATATCCCATGTAGACTTCCCGCATCGATCAATCTATATCCAAAAAAGTAAAAAGCAGTATTCCAAAGCACTTTTGAGTCATGGGCTTGTCTATTTAGGTTTGGTTCTCTTTCGTCAGAATAATCACCTTATAACAAGTTCTCTGCACCCCCGCTATACCAGCTACCTCACCTCACCATTCGTCAAAGCAATAAAACTCAAGGGACGTGACGTATATCCGATATATTGTGATTATACGACTCTTTTCACCTATCGACTTCTCGCCTATGCAAGGCACCTAGGGATTCAAGCTCATCCTATGTTAATATGTGGTTTGTTTAGCTCTTCTCAACTACGGGACACTTTTGCCTCTTTTACTCGAATCTAGGATTATGTGTTGACCTTAATCAGGATACGGTCCCCTACTACTTGGGTAAGCTAACTTTCACTTCACCTATACCTACACCAACATCGCCAATCCCTTACCAACACCAACAACATTACCCGACCAATATCAATATTTTTTACCAACCAACAAATTGCCTAACCACAACCAAATTACACGAATTCCCTCTCCCTAGTCCTAAGGGAGAACTACATCGGTCGAGGACCCTCCTTGCTTTGTGCGATGGGCTATATAGGCAGCACTTAGGAGACATGGGGTCTCCCAAGGTTAGCTCGACCATCCCCTACCATAACCTATCATGTGTGGTAAATATAAATCTTTTTGTGTATTTCTATTTGATCACATTCATTTTTATCCTTTTTTCAAAACAAAACATTCAAAACACAACCATTCTTATTATTATCATAACTCAAATCAACATACATATTCAGTTTTATTTAGATGTTAAACAAATACATCTTCTCTATCATCGACACGCAGGTCGGCATCCTTATTTATTCTTATACTCCTATGAAATTCACTTAGACCCTTGCGCCTCCTCCCGAATCAGGTGGTGATCGTGATCGTCGACGCCACTCACTTGGCCTCTCCATCCTCAAAGGTGCCACTGCTATTGGTTCCTCCCATTGATCCGCCAACATCTCCTGTAACATACAAATACGTCCTCTCGCGTGGAGGAATCTTGCCTCTAGTCTCTCCACTCGTAACTGCAAAACCTCTAACAATCCCGTTGTCTCATTCACCTGTGTTTGAAGCTGGTGAACCAAATCCTGCAGGCGGTCTCTCTCTGCTGTAATCACAGCTATGTCAGGACGATCGGCCCTCTCACGTACACCTCGCAGCTCTGCTACCCACCATAATCTATAAGCCTCTGTCGCTCCCGCATCCATTACCCTGTGATCGGCTGCTATCTCTTCTCGGCCCTTACTCGGTGTCGGTGGTGAGGTGAGAATAATGCCTTGGCGTCGATCCTCATGTATGGTCTATAAGCCATAGGTATATCCCGAACAAATCTAAATTGTCGCCGCACGATCTAGAGGAATCCTCTCGTACTCACTGGCTTTGTGCCTGCGATCCACCTCAATCGCTCTACACCCCTCAACTCCTCAGCTATGTTCTCTGTCACCATATAGTTCCCGTAAGGCCTCCAAAAAATATCCGCAATCGTCACCATCTCCCATACCTACCTATAATACTCGATGTCATCTATCACGGCCTGGGATCTCACCTCTTGTTCTGTCTGGACCCATCGTCTGAATCCCAACCTCTGCACTCCTGTCTCTCTTTCCTAGATTGGTCAGCCTATTGGTCACACACACACAATGTGCTCATAGGCCCAACAATGTAATAAGTATGCACAATCCAGTGTCGTCCTGTGATTTCGCTTGCAGGCCCATAAACCCCTGTATAGCTCCGCCAGATATGCGGGTGCCCATGTGAAAGTCATGCTCCTTTCTATCATTTCCCAAATAATACACATCAATGCTTTTAGAAATCTTCCCCCATCCACCCTCGGTAATGCATAATACCCCACCGCTATCATTAATACCACTGCCAACCTTGTTTCCTCAGGGTGTGTTGCATACATTGTACCATAAGTGAATGTCAAACCTTGCTGTGTCAAATCTCCTGTAATGAACCAAATCTGCTTATTATCGCTCCCGCACCACGCTAGGCAATGCACTGATACTGCTGGTCTTCCCCGTAATTGGGAGCCTCAAAATTCTAAAGACATCTTCCAATGTCACTTTGTTATCTCCCTGTTGGCGGATAGAAGGTATTATTTTTGGATTCCATCTCTCGATCAATGCTTATGACATAGCATGATTGCGTGTGATTTGTGAATAATAGCGGATTCCACTTAACCCCACATGATTTATCAATGCCCATTCAGATGGTGTTACATCCGCTCAGACTCGTGACAACAAAGCTGGCACACTATCATTCATCCTCAGCCCTACCTCTGCCTGCATACATCAAAATGACACACAACCATTCAATAACTCAAATCCCCAAGTGTTGTTTCTCACATTCTGGAATTTCATACAGATAACGATACCGGTTTACTAACCGATACCGGTTACCTCTAAACGATATCGGTCACTGTCAATCTTATACAACCTGCTTAAAAACATCCCCTACGATAATTATTTGCTCGTTTACCCCTCTTTGTACCTACAAACATACGTGAACACCCTGCTTACCTACCCCATAACACTCACTCTACCCCAAACCCTTGCCTATCACCTTTTCTTTCTCATCTCTACCCTCTTACCTTCTCTCATCCTATTCATCAAAACATGCAAGAATTAAAATACAACCAAACAATTTACCTCTTGGGATGCAGCAGCTTGGGGTGGAACCTGTCTTCCCTCTCGTCCTCGCTCTTGGATGCTTCTCCTCGTTCAGCCATGTTCACCACCCTCTTCAAATATAACTTGCCTTTCTACCTTCTTAATCTCAGCCCACACTCACTTTACCTATCTCTTTCCTCCTTATCACTCAATTCTCTCATGCAATTACCTGTATCAGTTGTCAAACAGCGTCGCATTTACGTATTTAACTTGTTGCATGACTCTAAAAATAAGAACTTAAGTTGCTGCCCAAGCTTTTCTATTTTTAGAAAAGCTCATTTTGGCATAACCGGTATCGGTTACCTAACCGATATCGGTCCATAATCTACCGACGTCGGTTAGCTAACCGATATCGGTCACATGCCTCCTTTTTCTTAAACCTGGGCCTTTTCTTTATTTTTTGCAAATTTTTGTGGCGCCCGCCTCTTTTTCCTTGCATAACTACACCATTATCACTATTTGTCATCAGAATCACATCAACACATATATATATCATCACAATTTCATCAACATCATCTATCTACATTAAAACAACCATCGACAAAATACATACGACATTTTAATATATACATCAAACCCATCAGTATACACACCATGTGGATCAAACTCATCATCTATATACATTCAATTTCAAAAACCATCGACAAAACACATAAAACATTTTTATACACACCATGTGGATCAAAATCATCATCTATATATATATATATATATATATATATATCAATGTTTAAATATACAACTTCCCCTGCATGGGGGCCTCTGTCAGCTCAAAATAATACAAAGCCGGCACGCAGGCCGCAATCACTGTCAAAATCTCGACTCGGCTCATAGGCCGGTCTCTCATGTCAAAAATATACTCGGCTCGCAGGCCGGTATCAACTATACAACCTGTACTCGGCTCGCAGGCCGGTATATACAACAAGAATGAATAAATAAATCATGTGTGGGCACGCAGGCCTCTATATACATACTCCAATATCCAAAAACCCATCTCCGCTCCAGGGATGTCTCAGCTCTCCCCACCACCCTCAGCCCCTCTCCCTGCTGGTCCCTGTGCTGGCTCTCGCCTCCTCCCTGTCACCGACCCACCGGCTGTGGCTGCGCCCCCCTGGGATCTCTGGCTACGGATGTCTCGGCTCTGTGCACCGCATATGGCTGATTGTCAGCCCCAGCACCATCGAGGACGTCCTGATAATACCGGGCCTCCGCTCTCACCTCCATATAACGGGCCCGTGCCACCATGGCTACTGGGGCTGGTCCCCCGACTCCTAATAGTAGTGGCCCCTGTCCTCTACTGCAGGTACACCTTGTGCTGGCGGTGTGCATGCATTGATGCTGTGCAAATGTGCTGTGGTGCATGTGCTGTGATGGTGCATGTACTGCTGTGCTCGTGATGGTGCTGTGGGCACTGCTGGTGCACGTGGGCACTGAGCACTTTGTGCTTGGCTAAGCGCCCCTGTAGCACCCCAATCTGTGCCTGCGTAGCAGCAAGCTACCCCTATAACAACTGCACCTGTCCTAAGAGCCGGTCCCTCTCTGCTATAACAGCCACTAAATCTGGTTGTGCGGGCTGTGCTCTCCTAGCTGCTCTCTCCCCTGCCCACCAAACCAAAAAGGCCCCTGTCACTCCGGCGTCATCCACAGTATCATCAATGGCCTCTCTGCTACCCAATCTGGGTCAACGGGCTGCGGTGCGGGCAGTGGGGCCTCTACATCATCCCTCCGGTACTGTGGGAAGGGAGGTGGCTCATCCTGTCTCAAGCCCAACTATCGTCGTACCCTCTCTAGGGGTATCCGCTCATGCTCTCCGGGCCTCCGTCCAGCTATCCAGAAACTATACTAGATCCAGCGCATCTATGCTCGGGCTCCTCCTCGGGGCTGATGGCCTCTGTAGGGCCTCCATACAATGTCCAGTGCGGTCAAGCCCTCTAACAGATGACGGTAGTAGGCCACATCCCGTCCTGCGAGCACCGCTCGTGGCTGGCCCACGACCCCCAACCACCTCTAAAATCCATATCTGTAGATGATCTGTGGCCCTGCTCTTTGGGGCAGCCCTCTTTTGACGACGTATAGATAATGTGCTCGTACGCCCAGTAGTGTAACAAAAATGTAGAGCAAATACCAAATCACCTCATCCGTGATAACCCCACAGCTCTCTGTATAGCTGCACCAGATACACTGGTGCCCAGGCATAGCATGTATGCTCCTCTACCATCTCGTGTAACACTCCCATCAAATCCCGTGGGAAGCGGCCTCCCTCTGAGTCCGGGAGGGTGAAGCATGTGATACCTATCATCATCAACACGAGCCAAGTGTCTCATGTCGGTGCGCGTGATACATGTCACCATAGGCAATGCTCGCCATTGTGATAGGTCAATAATGCAGCTGCATCCCCAAATACCTAAAGAATGCTTGTCCATCACCGTCTCCACATCTACCTGGAACACTACCTCCCCTACGATCGGCAGTCTCAGGATGCGATACACATCCTCTAGGGTAATCGTCATCTCTCCAGTAGGGAGATGGAAGACGTTGGTTGCCGGATCCCATCTCTCGATGAGGGCAACCATCAGGCTGTGGTCCCTATCCACAGCCCTATACCGCTGGACTCCGCTGAGTCCCACCTCTCACATAATGGCCCAATGCACTGCGGACACATGTGGCCGCATCCATCTCAATAGCGGGGGCATCCGATCCCGCATCGTAAGCTGCTGGCGTGCCTGCAAAAACAACCCACTTCATCAGGCCTACCCTTTACAAAAACAACTACCTTAACCCACTTACCCACCCAACCACAACCCGACTCTATAACACACATCTACACTTACCCTACACATCCCCTTTACCACCAACCAACCAACCAACCACCCCGATATACTCTAGCCATCTACCTATACCCCCGCCAATTTAACACCTCCTACTTCATACCCAACACCTACTCTATCCTACTCAAACCAACTACACAACCACACCATTTCCCCCACCCCGATCACCTTTCCTATCAACTCTACCCCCTCCCCCTTCACCCCCAAACACAAAAACCAACCAACAATACAATTCTAACAAAAAAAAAGAAAAAGAAAAAAAAAAAAGGGGTACCGACGCCGGTCGACATATGACCGACGCCGGTCGCCCGGCAACAAAAAAATTCCAAACAATTTGTGACCGATGCCGGTCGCTTAGTGACCGACATCGGTCACTGTCCGAATCCGGGGCCGAACCCAAAACGGCCCGCAAAATCTTTTTTCCCCTATATCTCCCTATTTACCCACCAAAAAACCCTAAAAACCTACCCACCCTGCCGCCTTGACCTAACTAGCCTACCTACCCACTCCATTTTGCAAATTACATCCATTCATTAATTATTTTATTCAATTTTGGATTCCTACCCAAAACCCAAATCTAAGTTAAACTCATTCAATTCACATAAGCAAGAGCTCAGAGCCTACCGGTACGACTACACGTCGTCGTGGTGGGATAGGTGGTAGTGGTCCAGCTGGTCCAGCACCTCTTGCTCCTCCTGGCTGTGCCATGGCTCCAAATCTCCTCAGCTGGGTTATCCACCAATCAAATTCTGCCTCCTGATCGCTGGGGTCTACCAATCACTCACTCCTCCACTCAAATAATGCCACCTCAGCCCACCAACTCAACAAAACCACTTCACACCTCAGACAACTCAATTTGGGCACTCAAATTCACAAAATGACAATGACAGGCCGTATTTTTCTTTTTATAGGTTTTGACCTATAACCGATACCGGTTATTTTGCGCCCTAGAATACCGGTATCGGTCTCCTAACCGATATCGGTTACACATAACCGATATCGGTTATGTGTAATAACTTCCGCCCTTATCCACCACTCTCCATTTTTTTTCCCCATCACCTACCCCTGGCTTTGCTGACTAGCCTTATTTTGACTTCAATTGGCCTGCCCCAAGGCTGCCACCAACCAATTTGGTCCGACCCACGGCCGACCAACCATGTGGCCCGACCTCAGCCGCACCAACCATTTGGCCCGACCCACGGCCGCAACCAACCATTTGGCTTTGACCCAAGGCGCGCAACCAACCATTTGGCCCAACCCAAGGCCACAACCAACCATTAGGCCCGACCCAAGGCCGCACCCACCTAATTAGGCCCGACCCAAGAGGCGCGACCAACCATTTAGCCCGACCCAGGCTACACCCACCATTAGGCCCGACCCAAGGCCGCAACCAACCATTAGGCCCGACCTAAGGCCGCACCCACCTAATCAGGCCCGACCCAATGCCGCAACCACTTAATTAGGCCCGACCCAAGGCCGCAACCACTTAATTAGGCCCGACCCATGGCCGCAACCACCCAATCCGGCCCGACCCAAGGCCGCAACCACTTAATCAGGCCCGACCCAAGGCCGCACCAATTAAGTACCTCACCCAAAACCCGTAAATTACAATTTTATCCACCCATCATGTAGCTTTTTGTTCAATCAAGCTCACCTGTTCGTGTTTTAGCATGATTAGGGTACTTGACTTGATCAGTTGACCAACTTTGCCTAGACCAAGACCGTGACGTTTATATCAACCAAACCAACCATTTGGTACTGCCGAACATGCCTAAACGTTCCTGTACCTTACCCGTTATATCCCCTGGAGCTACTTCCTATGCCTTGGATACCAGGATTATATCACCCTTGTTTGGATAAACTATCGACCTTTGCCTATGAATTGCTTGTTTGCTCTTCAAATCATGTACCCTGGTCACACTACTGCATTTCAACGTGTGTCTGCTTCCTTGAACTTACCCCACCATCTTACCATCATCTCAACACCATTCACCCTTTATCAACCCTATCCCTGATTTCACGTCGCCTCAATCTGTGATAGATTTGAGGGGGATTACCTATACCCTTAACGGGAGTAACCACTTCTTATTATTGTCAGTGCAGCTTTACAAGACAAGCTACACGACAACAAGGGGCTAATGTAGACACCAAATTTGTGTCTCACGACACCCTGTGCCCCGCATCTCATTTCGCAACCTAACCTCACCACCTAAACCTTGCACAATTATTTATTAATTACCTTATAATTAATAAATCCACATTTTCAAACCTGCCACCTCATTTCGCCACCTCATCATGACCTAGCCCTAATCCTAAACTAACCTAATTAAGACCTATAACTTGGTCTACATCCACACCCATGACTAATTACCCCTCACCCGCACCAAAACCAACCTAATAATGACTTGACCAAGCCCACAACTAATCTCTCGGGAGAAAAGGAGGGAAGGTTGGCTATTTTACTAAAAATAGCCCACTTTGACTTAACCGACATCGGTTCCTACTCGACCACCGTCGGTTACGTAACCACCATCGGTTCCCTATAAATGACCTCCCCCAACCAAAAACAAAGGGGCTGGAATTCATTGGAAAGATCGGAAGTCATTGGAAGGATCCGAAATTCACTTGACAGAGCAGAGACAAGTGAAGGAAAGAGAAGAGTTTTGCAGAGAAGGACATCAAGCCCAAGACTGCAACTGAGTAACCAGAGCCTAGTGACACTCATCCAAGCATTGGGAGAGAAGATAGCTCATCTTGGATTGTCAGATCATCCTACCTGAACCCTGCCTTCGTCATCACAGTCCTTGGACCTGTATCTTCATCAGGAACTAGTAAGTAGTGTCTTGTACATTCTTTTAATAACATTTCTTGGACTTCTGAATCACAGTAATTATAAGTCTACTCCTAGATCCACTACCTGGTAACACCCTACATCTAACTGTACCTCCTCTACCCTTACATTGCCCCAAGAACAACCCCCCATATTCTCTGAGTCTTCTCCATCACCCCCATTACCTATCCCCAATCATTTACCAGCCTAATAAACACCATAGCCACCTTATAGCCAACCTTCACTAAAAGCCCCTAAATCACTGCCCCTACCGATATCGGTTATCAGAAACCGGTACCGGTGACAGTGACCGGCATCGGTCACTGTGACTCAAAACCAAAACCAGCCTTTCCTCTATTGTTTTAACGAGGCAATTAAATTGTAATTTGGCAATAACTTCTTTGTTAGAATTTGTGTTAATTCGTATTAGCAGGGGAACTGACCACCTTCGAAAGGAAGTCTAATATTTCTGGGCCTAAGGCAGTTCCCTCATTTATTGTCTAATTAGAATCGGTGGTCTTGTATTCTTTCTTGCGGGTAGTCCTTCCTAGACAAAAGGAGTTCTTCGCAATCGATCCGATCTCTCTCTACGATGCACGCGCACACCCTCCAAACATTTAACGGTATTCATCCTAGCCCTAACCCTTATCTCTGTTTCTCAAGAGAATGAAAGGATAGAAGAAACTCTATTCTAGAATCTGAACCATTCTGTGAAACACTAGCTCCTACTTCTAACACATCCAAAATATATCAAAACCTCCTCCAGATGCTCCCAAAAAGCTTCCTAAAGCTTACTTGGGATTCTTAATTAATCTTAAGAGATTAATTAGCTTCTAATCCTAGTAAAATCTTACTTTGATTTGCTAAAAGTGCTTTTTGGACTTAACTTTTGTCTCACATGCACCAAAATCATACCATTCTTGGAATGTGAAACCTATAAATAGAACCCTCCTCCTCATCATTTAAAAGAACACTTCTCCTCCTCTAGCATAAACTATAGGCAATTAGGATCTTGAGCATTTCTCCATTTGTTGAGCTAATATCTTCATAGTGCATCCATTAACTCAAGCTTGAGTAATATGGGGAGAACCATATGGCCTTGTAGCCATTAATGGTGAGACTCCATTCTCAAATCTTGAGATTATATTAATAATCAAAACTAATTGTTAAGGATCTTCTTAGGTTCATTTCAAGTTAGCATTCAAAGAGTAGAGATTGATTTAGGCATGTTAGTTTGATTATTGTCAAATTTATATGCATGTTTAAGAAATTATCCTCCCTAAGATCTTATCTTGATGGTTCTTGTTAGGTTAGTTTAGCTTTAAAACTTCTAAGGTGTTCTAGTTTCATGTCTCGCAAGTGGAAGAAGATGAAATTGGTTTACCTAGAAGACATGCACGTGATCGTGAGCGTATGCACGTGTCTATGGAAAAATTAAGATAACATCGAGGGTTTTAGCGTATGCACGTCTGACTTAAAGTTCCTCTAATAAATCATCCAAGTTGACCCATATGTCACAATATACTACCTAGATGAATGATCCTATTGCTTTCTGAAAATATGTCATCTTCTAGGTAAACCAATGCCATCTTCTTCCACTTGTGAGACATCTCAGTCCAAGTCTACTTCATCTCTCGAGTCATCTTCTTCCACTTGCAAGACATCTAAATCCAAATCTACTTTGTCTCTCGAGTCATCTTCTTCTATCAATCAAAATCCTATCCCTCTTTGGCCCCTAAGTCATTTTGATCATGCCTTATTCTATATTCATCCATCTTCTAAAGATCGATGTTTGCGTCCACATCAAACCATTCACAAGAAATGATGTGCTAAGATATATTTTCAACGCACTATCCCCTTCCTTTGTGGACACAATAAGGTCAAGCCTTTCCCTCATCTACATCATCAAACATCTTCTAGATCTTCCACACTAGGTAGACCCCTTTCTTCTAATCAACCTACTATGGTCATAGAAAAATAACCCATACCGATCAATTTATTTCAGAATGAAGAAGCAATCAAATAATTTATGGGGGTACATGAAGATATTCCTTTAAAAGGTTGAGAACAAGAAATATCTTTAGACCTCGATATATTTGCATATTGTGGGAAAGAGGTTGATTCCTTTCATCATGAAACATAGGAAGGCCCTAATATCATCAAACATGATCCTCCTCTTATTCTTTCATCTTCACCTTGTTTTGTGCATGATGAGATGCCTGGGTCTAGCATTGATCCATGGCATATATTCTCATCGCATGATCATTATTTATCTATCATAATTCCTCAATCATAATCTCACCTTGGGTCACCTCTTGGTATCCCATCATATTATCCTATGTGTGGGCCACCACCTAGTATCCCTCCATTTTCTACTTGTGGGTCACCTCTAGGAAGCCCATTATCTTCTATTCTTGGGCCACATCATAGTAGCCCTCCATTTTCTACTTGTGGGTCACCTCCGGGTAGCCCATTATCTTCTATTCTTGGGCCGTGTCCTAGTAGCCCTCCATTATTTTCTATTTATGAGTCACCTTGGGGTAACCCTTTACCTTCAATTCTTGGGCCGCATCCTAGTAGCCCTCTATCCTCTTCTATCTATAATAAACCTCCGAGCAGTCCCTCATCTTCTATACCGGGCCACATCATAGTATTCCTTTTCTTCTATCTATGGAAAACCTCATGATACCCCATTTTCTTTTATCTTGAGGCCACATCCTAATAGTCCTCCTTCATCTATCTCGTGGCTCACCTCCTGTAACCCATCTTATTTAACCCTTGGATCATATTCTCTTCATCCATTGTATCATCCTCATATCAATGATTTTGGCAATATCACCATCATTTCTCACATCGATCCTAAACATCCATGTTCTTCTCCCACTTCTCGGGATCAGAAAAATCACACATTAGCTTATATGAAACCCAAATAGTTTCTTTATCAAGCTAAGATCAAAGGTTCAAAGAGATCTAAAGCTCCCAACAAATCAAACAACCATAAAGTTAAAAATCAAACACAATTCAAGAATGCACACCAACACAACCATCAAGTATGGCGCAAAGTGCATAAACCTATGGATAGGGAACTCAAGCTCCCACATGCAAAATCTATGTTTCAAGATAATTCATAGTCATTTATTGAGAATGAGCTCACCATGATCATTGAGATGGAGATAATATGACTCTTGATAAGTAAAATGCTCAATCTCCTTATCAAGGAAATCATGAACATTATTTTCGGATCTTATCACGTAGAGTGACCTTGTTGATACTACTTTCCAAAAATTTTCAAAAATACAAAAATGAGAAAAACATTAATATATTACAAAAAAATCAAGGGTACAAAGATCAAATATTGCAATTAGGTATTGTATATACATGGATGTTCTTTCTTCCCTTTTGTTCCATTCCTCTACAAGTCTCCTACCATGTTCATCCATTCGATGATATTTTGGTTAGTCTAGTTGCACACATTTTAACGACATTTATCTTTATAGTATTTGTTTGACCTTTGTCTTTTATCACCTTTGTAAATTAAAGAATGACTGAACTCTTAGATATCCTATCACTATCACCATATAATAAATTTGTTGTGAAGAACTTTGGGACATATGTATTGATACTAGCCAATGTCATCATCATGATCACTTCCACATCCTTCTATCAAGCCATAAGTGATTATTAACCCCTTTTCAAAACAATCAAGAGAGTTAAAATAAGTTTTTAGAAAGAAAAGAAAATCAATCAATCAAAATCAAAATAAAAAAGCGATTGATATATAAATCTCTCTTTGGGTATTTCCATATTCTTTATCGTGTCAATGGACACTTGACTACAATAGAGAAATGTTGCACTTAGAATCAAATACATATCCATCGGGGCTATGAACACATGGCTAACAACAAAGAAATGTATGGCTCTCCTTCCACCCTCCGTTCACAAGTCAAATTTGAAAATAAATCATTCCTACACATTGGATAGGGTATCTTCACTTGTTGTCTATCACGTATTTCCTCCAAGAGGTAATGAAATTCCATGTGCACACACTGGATCTTGATGAGTTAACATGATTAGTATGTTATCAAGTGTCATTATTTGCACCTTTTTCAGACTCTTGTGTTAGTGCATGTCTTGTCTCATGATTTGTGCCTTGGGCTAATCACTTTTTCATCGTCCACCTTCTAGCTACATTTTTCATATCTTTTCATAACATTTCCTATTCTTCTATTTCATTTAGAACATCCATGTGTATAAGATTTCCTTTTTACTATGTTTGAGGGAAACTTTGTTCCTTCATTCAATAAACAATATTCTACTTCTATCTATCAACGGCTTCTTGGCCACTTATGCCTTGGGGCATCCTTGCTCCTTCTCTAGCACTTCATTATTTTGTGTTCATCATCAGGTTGAACATATCTATTTTTGCCTTGATCCAACCTATCCTCTTGTATATATGTGTGAAGAAATTACCTTTGTACATTCCCATCTCATGTTGGGGAAACTTCACATCTTCTCCTTCTTGCACATGTGCATGGCATTCTACCCTTGTACATTCCCATCTAATGTTGGGGGCATCCACACTTCTTTATTTTTCTTGTACATAGCTTTGGAAAACCTTTTCAGAAAATTAAAAAAATGTTCAAAAATGTTATAAAACCCAAAACATTTGGAAAAAAACCATTTCATGGAAAAAACTTGCAAAAACAATAGAACATTTTCTTGAGATAACATAAAAAACAATTCAAAATATTTTAAAAAATCCAAAACAAATTGTAAAAATAAAAAATTTACAAAAATTGGTAAAATGTCGGATATGCGCAACTTTGAAGCCTATGTCAAAAACATTGTATTCAAATCATATATTGCTTACATTTTTTCTTGTTCTCGTAACAACGAATTGCAGATCATTTAGATCTACCCCATGAACAAAGTTGGTATGTTGGCTTTTTCTGTACTATCTCGGCACAACGAGTTGTATGATACTATTTCATAGCGCACAAATGCTTTTTCATTGGACCCCTGCATCCACCATATTTCCCCTCACATATATCCTTTCTTGGGGCACCACTTTTAACCCTTTTCGTTATACACGAACATTTGGGAACTGAAGCTCGATAACAAAACATTTGTGCAACTATCTTAGACGTTGTTGGTTTAAGTATGTGTGTTTGTACTTGTTTCCCTATTAAGTTAGCTTGTTTACTTTCTTGTATTGCATTGCATTCTAGTATGTTGCATGGAGTTGGTGTTTTAGAAATGGACATTTGTTTGTACTATGGATTTTCATGTCATTATACACTTCATTGTATGCTTACATTTTTAATAAGGATTGATGATGAAGATCACTAACAATATGATGAAATAAATTTTTTTAAAGGCACTTTGAATGGATGTTAGCTCAATCCCCTTTCCTCATACTTATTTTTCTTCTATATCCCATTTCTCTCTCCATCACACTCAACTTCACCATTCTTCCTCTACATTTACACACACTGCTCTCAATATAAATATAAAATATTTGGTGTCTCGCCATTCAAGCGGGAAGCTCCCTATCAACTCGCTTATTCAGTATGACGTGGAAGATGAGAAACACCAATGAAAGCTGGAAAATTAGATTTCATGGGTACTTAGTACTCGGTATCAACAAGACTAATATGGCTTCCCTTCTTCTCTTCACACTATTCTTCCTTTTTACTTGGGGCATCTTCCCCCTTCATCTTATATCTACCTCCTTCATCATTTTGATCATCGATCGAACTCTTTCATCACCCCATCGACACTCGAGGGGGAATCCTTCACTCTATTATTTTTTCTTCTACTCCTATTAAAAAATTGTTTATGCTTGTCTACTATATTTGAAGTGACATAGTTTACACCACCCCAAAGTGGGGAAAATTTAGACACCTATAATTTGATCAAAGAAATGTTATCACTAATATTCCACTAACTATTCTATTCCCCAAAATTGATGACACATTGTCAATTAGGCTCTTTTTCCCCTTAACTCCTCTTAATTAACTAATATACATTGATTAAGCCTCCTACCATGCAGTTGACCAATAAACCTTCTTATTGGCTAACTCCCACTTATAATGCATCCAAAATCTATCAAAACCTCCTCCAGATGCTCCCGAAATCTTCTTAAAGCTTACTTGGGATTATTTATTAATCTTAAAAGATTAATTAGCTTCTAATCCTAGTCAAATCTTTATTTGACTTACTAAAAGTGATTTTTGGACTTACCTTTTGTCCCACATGCACCAAAATCATACCATTCTTGGAATGGGAAACCTATAAATAGAACCCTCCTCCTCAACATTTAAAAGGACACTTCTCCTCCTCTAGCATAAACTATAGGAAATTAGGATCTTGATCATTTCTCCATTTGTTGAACTAATATCTTTATAGTGCATCCATTAAAACAAGTTTGAGTAATATGGGGAGAACCATATGGCCTTGTAGCCATTAATGGTGAGATTCCATTCTCAAACCTTGAGATCATATTAACAATCAAAACTGATTGCTAATGATCTTTTTAGGTTCATTTCAAGTTAAAAATCAAAGAGTAGAGATTGATTTAGGCATGTTAGTTTGATTATTGTCAAATTTATATGCATGTTTAATAAATTAGCCTCCCTAAGCCCTTATCTTGATGGTTCTTGTTAGGTTAGTTAAGCTTTGAAACTTCTTAGGTGTTCTAGTTTCATTTCTTAAGATTTTTCATTTACACATGAACACACATGACATACATGTCTTTGAAACTTTGATTAAAGTAGTGTAAGATACTAATTACATTATTCTCGTAGTCACCAAGGATCTAAGATGTCGTATTCTGATGGGATTCAATGATTGAGTTCTAGGTATGCACTTAGAAAACAATATTTGATTATCAATGCCTGTAATAAGGCTTAACCAAATGATACACTTAGTGTATTGGCTCATATAGAGTGTTTGAGGGGGATCGAGTAGGATATGTATACTCTCATGCAACTGCACATGGTTTATGAATGCTTAAGTTGTCAATTATGAACATAATAAGATGGAAGAGAATCTATATAACTAAACTAGGTGATGGACAAGTTCCTAACGATGAATGTGTCATCACGGAACCGAGCATGGCATACATGTCTCTGAAACTTTGATCAAATTAGTGTAAGCTATTGATTACACTATCTTGAGTCACCAAGGATCTAAGATGTTTGATGCCTAATGGGATTCAATGATTGAGTTCTAGGTATGCACTTAGAAAATAATTTTTTTATCAATGCATGTAATAAGGCTTAACCAAATGATACATTTAGTGTATTGGATCGTATAAAGTGTTTGAGGGGGATCAAGTAGGATCTGTATACTCTCATACATATGCACATGGTTTATGACAATTATCATATGGATTCAATTTCATATTCATGGTGGAATTTAAATACCAGGTATTTAAATAAGTGAAGCATGAAGTTAAAGGGAAAACAAATCTAGTTAAGAAGTGTAATAAAGAGGGTGTTGCACACTTTATGTTGTTGAGTGAATACTTGATAGCATAAAGTAGATAAAATATGCGTATCTTATGATCTTGTAGTGAGTGTGGATAATAGCTTGTTGAGTAGACAAGTGAAGTGTGAAGTGATCGAAAAGTGAAGTGTGAAGACTAGGAAAAGGAAGTGGACCCTAGGGGTGAAGTGTATACGTAGCTTATCTTGTGTTATGCTTTAACTTGTTGATGTGAGCTACTCCTTACATCTTAAGGATGTACCTACAAAAGAATAGTGAAAATGTAGTCAAAGTTCCATAAATGAGAAATCAAAGTAACATGTGTATAGATAAGTAAAAATGTGAAAGCATGTAAAAGGAAAGTGTGCACCTGATGAATAAGAGTGTAAGAGATAGAAAATTATCCTTATTTTCTAAGAGTTTTTGGGA
This sequence comes from Taxus wallichiana var. yunnanensis, assembly GCA_018340775.1. Taxonomy (NCBI): domain Eukaryota; kingdom Viridiplantae; phylum Streptophyta; class Pinopsida; order Cupressales; family Taxaceae; genus Taxus; species Taxus wallichiana. Next base: position 26,705,807 of record CM031236.1, on the reverse strand, counting down.
TTTTTTCCAATGGCGAGGTTTTTGGGTGATCCCACGCCAAGGAAAGTTTTTGGGCAATCTCATGCCGAGAGCAATTTTTAGGCGATCTCATGCCAAGAGTGATTTTTGGGTGATCTCATGCCAAGAGCGAGTTTTTAGGTGATCTCACACCAAGAGAAGAGTGTTGGGGAGAGAGGTATAGTTTTACTCTCCTTCCATGAATACTTCCCGAATGAGTACCATTACGGATGGTACATCCCGATTATTTTCATTTGTTCCGTGTTGTAGCTAATTATAGGAGATAGACCGCATTCATTTTTTTTGGAGGAAAGTTCCTGCTACTAGAGAATTGTGTTGTAAATTGTTGAAGATTGTGTTGAAATGAGAAAATTGTTTGTTTCCCCGGACATTAGCACCCGGGAGGAAACAAGTGTTAAATGCTAGTGTCCAAGTTTGGGCACTAGTGTCTCATACAATATGTGAACTCCAAGTCCTATTTTAGACTATTTCATGACTATATACCTGTGTTGTTTCTGTACCATGTTGATATGAAATGTAGCTCTGAGCTACTGTAGGGGTGATTTGTTCACCCAATGTATGCCCCCTATTTTGGGTACATGTGATAATCGTAGGATAATGTGGCCTAAAGGAGAGGACCTTGATATGATATGTATATATGAAATGGAGATACCTACAAAGTAAAGGGATGTGCATGGTAGAAACCAAGGCACATGTAAATAAAGTAGGCTAGTAATAAGAGTCGAGTAGTAGAATTAGATAACATGTAATAAAAAAATGTAACAAACAAGTGTGTAAATAATATGGACCACGAAATGTGGGTTTCCTACATGGGACATCACTCAAAATGTCACAAGACAATCATGAACGAAGCATCAAAATCATACAATGTTCATACAAGACATAGGTCATATCCTGCTTGAACAAGAACATACAATATAAAATAATAACAAGAAAAATGTGACAGAGATAGCCATAGGTGTATTTAGTCCTGCAGGAAAATGTTACACATGAAGCACCTGTTAGCATGTTAGAAAGATAAAAAATATGTCAAAGTGTGTATATAGCAATGAAAAGTAATGAAAGTAGTAAAGAATATGACCATAGACCCTGTAAAATGTGGAGTGTGAGAGTATTAAAGGTAGATGCCCCCATGAACCTTGGCGGGACTAGTAAGGGAGTCGGTGTTGAGAATTGTGTAAGGAGCTGTAATAGATCTACATTTACTTCCAGAGACCAAGTGAACGCACATGTGTATATAGAAAAAGATATTGACATACTAATAATATGGCTAACACAAGTAAGAAAAGTGCAACATATAAGTAGTATAAACAAGTAAGAGTAAATGTAACCAAGATATGAAAATGTGATTATGGTGCGGTGGTATGGTATGAAAGATGTAAAAAATAGAAGGAGCCACATTGCCCCCAGTGGAAGTGCATGAAATGATGTTTATTTATAAATGCACGCTCAATGATCTGAGAATGAACCATAGAACAAGAGTGTTTCATCGGGAAATGGGTTCATCACGTGTGAGTAGATGCTAAAAAATATATTTCATGAAACATAGAGCATGGAGTGTGTATTATGAGGTTCATTTATGCGGTGTTCCCTCAACATTCAAGTGTGAACCATAACACAAGAGTTTTTCATAGGGTATTAACAATCAATGTGTGTATAAAAGTAGTTGGAGTGTTGAGAAAGATTAGTCATGAAGAACGGAACATGAAGTGTGATAATGGCCACTAAATATAATGAATAGTGATAGAGAGGGGAGAAAGTGTGATGACCCCTAAGTGCATCGGTGATGGATATCTATGTTACGATGTAAGAGAGAGATTGTAATGGTGACAGAGTTTGAAATGTATCATAAGAAAGTATATTATTTTCACGATGAGAGGTAGAAGCAAGAGTAGGACCAAGATTGGATTATGGGTTGACAAGAGGAAGTTTAAAGAGGTTAGCTATCACAAGGTGAATTGGTTAGTCTGCGGCTTGGTTGGTGGTTTCGATTTGGAATTAGTAATGCTGCATAAGACTTGACAAGAGAAGGTGATGGGTTATTACGAGAGGTGGTTTCTTAGTTGGAATTAGTAATGTTGTAAAAGACCCGATAGAAGGAGGAGATGGGGCATAAATTTTGAGAGGTGGTTGCTTAGTTAGAATTGGTAACAATGTAGAAGACTTGATAAGAGGAGGTGATGGGGTACATATTTTTAAAGGTGGTATGAAATTGGGTTGGATAGGCGAGTCTTGACTGATTGAAGAAGGAACATTAGTAATTATGGCATGATTATCACTAGACATAGAGGGATATGATTTGGGAGCCTAATGGGACTTAACAATTATAGATGAACATTTGAAAAAATGTTGTGTAGTAAATGAAATAAAACCTTGATGCTCAAGATTCTTAATTCTTCATTTTAAAGCATAACAATATGTAGATACCAAAAATGGGTCATAATCCCCCTTAAACCCCGTTAATTAAATTAACAATATCCTACCTATTCATATCCCATAGTGCACATGTTAATTAAATTAATTATCTTAATTAAATTAATTAATATCCTCACTTAACCACCTCACATAGCCACCTCAATCAATAACCTACTCAAACCTCATTAATGACCTAAGATCGAGTCTAAACCTATCCTAACTAACTAGGAATTAGTCTAAAACCTAGACTTAACTCCTATTAACAAACCTAAAAGGAATCCTACTTATCTTGCCATGATCTATCACTTGAGACTCGGTAGAAGGTTGGAGATCACGCCAAAAATAGAAAAAATCTAGATATTTTTGGCCAACCTAGATATTCCTCTTGACCAACGTTGGTTATATATCAACTAATGTCAGTCCCCTAATCATTTCCGATTAGGTTGAATAAGTTTCCAAAAGCCTTTGCATAGGTTGGTCAATTGATCCAGGATCTCATTCTTCTAGAGACTTGGAGCACTTGAATTTATTTAACACTCAGGAAAAATAAGACACACAAGAGCATTACCAACATCGATCACCATTCATCATCCTCTTCATGATCACAGATTCACAATAGAGAGGCACAAAGGTTTGAAATTCTCGTGACATGAATACAACGACTCTTCTCTCTAGATCTCTACTGTCACCATCTTCATCACCTACATCCTCCAATCTATTTTCCAGTAAGTATTTAACATATCTACACTGAATCTCTAGTTTCCTTTTGTAGATTTATTTATTCATCTTTGTAGTCTATTTCTCTCCACACCCATATACTTCCTTCCTTCCATCAACCCATCACTTGATCATACCTAGAATTTTCACCCATTTTCACCCTCTCTTAATCATCTTTAAGTCTTCAGAACCATTTTACAACCCCACTCTCACCATTTCTAACCTCTATGCAATCACAGGAGTCTGAAAAACCAATTTTAACAACTTTATGCTAATTGCCCCTACCGATGTTGGTTAGCCAACTAACGTCGGTCACTTCACCTAATTGACATCGGTCGGTCAACCGACACCGGTTACTATGTCTATCAATATAGCTCATCCCATCGAGCTAATACCCACTTCCCAATAGCCCAAAACCATTTCTAATCCTTACCAAACCTTACCTAAAGCTTGTACCAGACCTGCAACTCAACACCAACAAGTCAACTCTCCCATTTTTCCCTTAAACCACCTTTCGAACGACCTTTCTTATTGTTTTGTATGAGATACCTAAATCATTTAAACTCCAATAGGATATTTAATTCATGTATGATTTAACTAGCATTAATATTGTTATATAAAAGTGGATTGACAACCTATTCAGGAAGTATCACGCTTCCCGATCTAGCTTCCGCTAGGTAGTCCACTCATTGTTTTGTTTAACTCTATTTAGTGGTATTGTTTTGCATTTACATGTAGTTCCTCCTAGACAAAAGGGATCTCTCACAATCAACTTGGATTAGGAAATCAAAACGCGCACACAACCTTCAACCGACATTACAAACATGTATTCCTCCTTGGCCTACTACCCTTATCTGTTTCATTAATTTGCTAAGAATTTGATGAAACATTTTGGCACGCCTGGTGGGACCCATCAGGGGTTCCTTTGCATTTGTTCATTCCTAGGAAAAATTGTGTGTTTATTTCCCTTCAAAAAGTATTCACATTAATTTTCTTCTCTGGAATATTCTCCTTCTTGCTATTGTCTAAAAGAAATCATACTTTTAGTGCTTTAAAAAGAACACGTCTTCCTTTTACTACATTGCATTAGTGAAAGAGCATCCCTCTTCATGTTTTCCATTTGTTACATTGAACATAATTGTGTATTTGGGATTAAAAACTTGCATTTCATTCTGGTTTGTTGGATTATAGATCACATTAATTTGAGGGCAACCTATACGCTGGAAGTCATGCCCAGTTGATGGTTAACTAATTTAATCGTAGTTCACTTGCACACTCTCTCTATACCAAACCACTTACATAATTTACACATCTTCTTAAACATCCTCCTACTTAGAAGAAGGTGTCAATGATCACACGATCAGAGGATTGACAGTGGACGCCTAACTGGTTTCTCTATCCAGTCATTATCTCAGAGAAAGGACCTCCCCCACCAAAACATTACTTGAAACCACCCTTAGATCTTGGATTTTCATAGGACACCTTCTATCAAGCCAAAAATTTGTTTTGTTCATGAGTCAGTCTTAAATAACATAAGCTAAAACATAAAATTCACCCATAGGATTTCGTGTTTCTTAACTTTTTCTTGATTTTTGTTTTGAGTTGTGAGGACGTGTTCTCCATTTTTTATTTCTTCCTTTCACACTCCACAATTATAGTTGGTGTATTCCAAATTTTTCGAGTGTGTTAGGGTCCATCACTATCATACTCAAGTTTTTGGGTTGATATTTTACCTGATCTAAGTCACAAAAATCAACTTTCTCCATCTTTTCAAATTTCACAATGACCGGCGTCGGTCCAGTGACTGACATTGGTTTACTCTAACTGTCATTGGTTTACCTGACCATTGACGGTTATCTGTGTTTTGGTCATTTTACCAAAAACAACACTCACCACATTTTTCTGTTCTTTCTGAAGTTCCTCAGACATATCATCATACCCTTGGATCTTTAAAATCACTATCAGATCCAGTTTTGTCTCATTTTCATCAGTTATTTCCCCATTTGCAAAACTTTTGATTTCCTATAGTAACCAATATTAGTTAACATAACCGACATCGGTTACCCTATCACCATCATCGATTAACCCAACCATCGTTGGTTCTGTGTTTTAATTTTTAATTAAAACAATGACCTTTTTTTTACCTCTTAGAACTATTTTTCTACATTTCTTCTATTTTTTTGTGTCATTTACAGAGAACAGATTACCTAGCCTACACCAAATCACATGGTTTTTACTCATATTCAATCCAACACCATTGTATTCCACGCAAGCCTTCAACCACTCCCCTAGCCCATCACCACCTTCCATCCTGTCACCTATGGATCCTACTCAACCCATTATCATTAGTACTAGTGATGAGGAGTTTGCAAGACTCCTTGACCAAAACCCTACTACCTTATAGCAATATCTCACCCATTCCTCCACTCGGGATTCATTGGGACAGTTGGTATATGACATGCACGTGTCCATTCCTCCTACCCTCACCCCCACTTCCACATTAGCTACCACTAGCTCGGTGTTACCTTCATCCACCTTACCACTCGTAGTATCCCAACTTGACCCCACATCATCAATATTTGTGGCACCTACAACATTGGTCACACTTTTGACGTCAATTTCTCCCATGGTGTCAACCGTTCCTTCATAAACCACCTTGTGCATAGCCCCATCTACACCCGCCACCTCGTATATACCTATTGCATCGTAACTTGACCATGGTGTCGGCAACCCATACCCCATTCCAAAACATCATCCTCTCCATCCCACAGTATTTACCTCCAATCACTATAAGGATCACTACATCCACCCCACCTACTTACACATATCACCAACAACCACCTATCTTGTCTATCGCCTATTTGGGATATTTTCCACCTGCATCTATTCCCCCTCACAGTTCTCATACTTGGCACCACCATATACTAGAATGTCGTCCACATCATACATTCATCATCAACCCCTTATACTATAGGGGGTGCCCAATCATCACAACCTACCAATGACCTTATTAAAATGATGATGGAAAAGATGCAAACATTGGAAGCATCAGTTTCTGGCTCTCACAACTCTTTGACATACAAAAAAATCTATAATGAGCCCATTCATCCATCTATTCCCATCCGTCCATACCCTACACATTGGGAAATTCCCAAATTCAATCGGTTCAATAACAAAGAAGACCCGTATCAACACTTGTAGTATTTCAAATATGGATGTTATCTAATCACTCACATTGACGCTCTACTCTTGCGAACATTCCCCATGTCCTTAACATGACCCACGTTGGATTGGTACCTCAACATTCCATTTATTCATTCAACCAAGTGGCTCAAACCTTCCTAGACCATTTTTCGATCAATATTGTCAAGAAGGTCACCATGAATGACTTATATTTAACACGATAATACGATGACGAGTCTATCATATATTTTGTCACTCGTTGGCGAAGCCTCATCAACCACTTACATTACTGACTACCTCAAATCGAGCTTATAGAGTTGTTCACTTAGGATTGTACCAGGACACATATAACCAACTCTCCAAGTCCAAACCTTCTTTACCTTTGATGAAGCATTCATAATGGATAGAAAGCTTGAAATCCATGCCATAAAAGAGAATAAAATTCAATTACGTAACAAAAACACTGCATTCAAATCTAATGATGCTTATTCCTCTTCAAAACCATAAAACAAATCTTCCAAAGAAAAAGGATCTGTCAATGCGGTAGTTTTAAAATCTGGTCCATCTCACCCATCCAATCAATCGAAACCTTCTTCCAACCTTTCTCTTGTTCAAGCTTTCCGGTTCGGAGCAGAAGCAACAAAGTACACTCCAATCAGGGAACCTTATTCTTTAGTATTAGAAAAAATTCTTAAATCCTGGAGCAATTTCTCTACCACCCATCAAACCACATACTGGTTTTGACCCTACTTGTCCTATGCCTGCATCTTTCTGAAGGAACACAACTTTTGTAACTATCATTACATTAAAGGCCATAGTGATGGTAATTGTATAACCTTCAAAAACATTGTCTAGGAAATGTTAGACAACAAATATCTTGTCTTGGACAACCCAAATGCACCAACTAATCAGAATTTTCATATCTTCAAGAAGTTTTTCCCTAACCATACCCCATCATCTAACCAAACCAATGAACCTTCAACTAATGACAGTAATGTCCATGAGGTCCATGTTGTGTTTGACATTGTACCATCCCTTCCTCAATTTCCTCCTATTCCCTCCATCGAGGAGATTCTAGCACATGATCCTTTACCCACAGAGGATCCTATTTCATCTACTTCTTCACCCATAGAGGAGTCCCCTTCATCTCCCCCTTCACCCACGGAGGAGACCACAATATCTATCGATGCCATTTCATCACTCACCTCACAACCTAATAAATAACTTTGTGGTGTTAACTCTCCTACCCATGGGAGAGTCACGCTCACCTTCCTCTCCACCAAAAGAGGAACCTACCTCATCCCACTTGTCATCTCCCTTACCCATGGGGATCCTTTATACATGCCACTTCTTGTTGGTGGCAATAACCCAATAGCCTTCTAGGATCTCGTTGATATGCTCTCGACTATCTTACCCACATAATCCAAAGCCAACAAGTTCCCTATCTCATACACATATTTTATAGGGATTGCTACTAAGCCAACGTCATATCCTCTTACAAAAGTGTCATTTTCACGCCTAGACCGATTGTTTGGATTACATTGATAATTCCATGCTTTGGGGACATCTTTGGCTACCCTTTTCAACCCAAATGCAAATATCACCTGTTGATACCTCCATGATTTATCCAAAGGTATTTCAGATGACCAAATCAACCATGACCATGCTTGTTGAAATGGCCTCTTCTTCATCACCCTCGCCTACATCCAAACCTTTACCAATAACCAAACTTGTTCCTATGCCTAAGAACCTACCTGTATCTACACCTTCCCTTGTGTCCAGAGCCATCACCACATTGGGTGTCATGCCGACATCAAGCCTAGTCCACCCCCTGTCAAATTGGACTTAGCCACATCTTCACAAACCCACGCAAAACTATTCCTCCACCTAAAAGGAAGACCCAACCTTCTAGGCCGCATACACTAACTTTTCCCACTACTCCTCTGTCACCTTCACCACTACCCTCCATCCTAGGACCTCACCCATCAACCTTGGCCAAACAACCTCCTATCCAAGGAAAACCAAAAGCACAATAGCCCACCTCTTCATCACAATATTTTATTACACCCACCTTACCTGCACAACGTACACCTTCACTTCATTATCCGTCTTACCACCTATACCCCATCACATATAGTAACCTCATCGATTACTATGAAATTTCCTTCTCTTCAACCCATACCTTCCACCTTGCCTCTACCAAAAACCTTCACCACGCCTCCTTTATCACCTTGGCTAACTCGTCCTCTTCCACCATCTACCTTCCCTTCCACATCGCGTACTCCTTCCTCACCTTTACCTAGGAAGGTGCAAACAAAATTGAAAAAACCACTAGCCTCCAAAGAGGTAGAAAAGCCTACAACACCTTCTATCGTTAGTTCATCTACTACACATTTACCCAAGAAGGTACAAACCAAATCTAAAATAGTATCACCTACCAAATCAGTGGTTAAATCCATTTCACATACAATTCCACCTCATGTGGGGCCTCTCCCACCAAAATCACCCACACTTGAATCTAGACCCACACTCACCTCACATTGTGATCCAGGCAGGGTCTTATGCCAACATTCTAGTTAACCTTTTAGAGACCTCTGTCATCACATTTCCACCGCTTAGACCTTATGACTCACTCAACCCCAAACCCAAAGGGTTTGACGATAATAAAATTTACACCTACCATCATGTTCGGGATATGATGTAGAAAATTATAAGGCTCTAAAAACCGTTCTCTGAAGAAAATTTTGACGATGATGATCTTCTAGACGAGGACCCTATTCCACCTTCACCTATCACCATACATCCTCACCCACTACCTATTCAGTGACTTGCATCACCACCTCCACAACCCATTTATCCTCCTCCAAAATTTGAGATCAACATGGTCTACATAAGAGAGCTAGCCAAAACCCCACCAAAATGTCAGTGTACCCTACTCATTTCACAAGGCTCTTATCCCGCACTAGGTTTTTTTCCATCATGTCATTATACTTTTCATGACACACCTTCTCCATCCACCTCTCTTCCTCAGATTAACATGATCCAAGTTTCCACTCGCACCCAAAAAGACAAAGGAAAGGAGAAAATAACTAGCCCATCCACCAATCCTATGCCCAATATACCATCTGCACCCACACCAAGAATTACCATTCGGGGACCCACATACCCTATTTCTGATGGGGTCACCCATCATATAATGATAAAAAAATTACACCAATCCCCTCTAAAAATGTATTTGTATGACCTTGTCCAAACTTGAATCCCATCAACAGGCCCTCATGGAGGTTCTGCAATCCATTGAGGTTTTACCTAATGACCCTACGCACCTAGCCTCCATTATCACCCCTCACCATGTGGCTTTGCTCACCAATTCATCCCCTTCTTCTACACCCGCTATCACTCATCAAGTAGCCACGCTTAGTTTCTCTGACGATGAGATTGTACCTCTCCACTCAGATGATCTTGATCCCACCCTTTTCATTTCCATTTACATTGATAATATATGTGTTCAACACATTATGATCGATGGTGGTGCCAACATCAACATCATCTCCTCCCATGTGTTCAAAAAAATTGCATCCCTGCCAATTACATGCATAATAACCCAATTATGCTACGTTCATTCAATGATGCCATCACTTCCACCTTTGGCACCATCATTCTCCATGTTTGTGTGGGCCCCGTACTGTTATGGAATTGTTCTATGTCTTAGAGGGGGAGTTCCAGTACAACCTGTTATTTGGTTGACCTTGGATCTGTGTCATGGGTTATGTCCCTTCAACCTTACATCGTTGTGTAAAATTTGAACATGAAGGAAATAACTATATCATTCCAAAATTGACCCATCACATTCAAAACACATAAAATATTGTATCGACCTAATGATGTCCTTATATCAGTTAAGGCATCTACCACCACTGCCACTTCTCCTTCACCCATAGCCCCATCCACAAATTCTGCCACTACCTCTCCCACACCTAACTCCTATATTACCACTACTACGGTAGCCTCTGTAGATGATCCATCCACCAACCCATCGACTTCTCAACCACCCAGTGCTTCTTCTTCACAATCACCAGGTAATTCATCTATTCGTGCTACCCATTTACCAACTACTAATCCCTTAGAAGGTGTTTTTCAACATCTCACTCACGGGAGAGTATCACCGTTTCACTTGATTCTTACGCGTTTCTTTAAAGTATTGACAAAATAGAAAGGGTAACAGAGGCATAGGAGGAATACTTGTTTTAATCTTTGGTTGATGGGTTGTTGTGTGCGTATGACTTCGAATCCACAACTGATTGTGAGAGCTTCCTTTTGGCTAGGAAGAACTACCTGTAATGAAAAGCAAGACCATCAACAAGAGTTAAACAATATGTGTAGTGAACTTCCTAGCGTGTGCTAGATCCAGAAGTGTGATACTTCCTAGACAACTGTCAGTCCATTGTTTTAAACAATTTAATGCGGAAATGAAGTAAATCCTATTGTAATTTGAAATGATTTAGGTATCTCACTTAAAACACAATAAGAAAGATCTAATCTAACAGGCTAGGTTAGAATAGGATCCGAAGGTCAAATAGTTGGTTCTGGGTCTCTATAGGTTTGACAAAAGTCTCAGGTAGGTCACATGTGATTAAGGGGATGTAAAATTAGGTGGATAGGTCCATGTTCTGGGTTGTATGAGCACATACAGTAACCGATTCCGGTTAAGGGTGACCGACGATGGTTAGGCGTAACCGGTGCCGGTTACTGTGGAGTTCTAGGGATGCCACAGAATGGGTTTGGGGTCTCCTTTGTGATTGCACAAAGGATTTTGGTTGGTTGGGATGAGGTATTGGGTGATTTGGGAGGGATTTGGTGAGGTTTTAATGGGTATATGGAGGGGGAATGTTGAAGGAGGTCAATGGGTGGCTAGGTAAACAATAGGTGATAATATAATGACAAAATGAAGTGAACTAGAGAAGTAGAATGTTTTACTTACTTGGATTCTGGTCTTGGATGCCTGTGAGTGAGGGATGGGGTACTGGTAAGAGGTTGAAGGCTGCAGGTGATCACCAATCATAGGAGAGCTTTTGCATGGGCTGTATGTGCATTCCTCTTTGCTTGGTTAGATCAGATCATTGTTGGGGTGGCTTGTGTAGGAGAAAATACTTGATCTCCTTCCTTGCATGTGTGTTCTTGTTGGAATTTGATCTCAGAAGATGTGATATCTCTCAGGAAGATCTCAATGTTTGCCAAATTTTTCCAATCTTTGCCAACCTTGAAAATAAGGTTGTTTTGGGGGTTAAAAGGGTAACCGACGGTGGTTCCGGTCTTAACCGATGACGGTTAGGGCTAACCTAACATCAGTCAAGGTAGGATTTCCTAGGTTTACTAAACTAGGGAGATCCTCTTGATTTTCTCAGATCTCATGTCGTTAACCCACAGATTAAACTGGAAGCTTCTTGTAAGCATGCAGGAATGTGGTTAGAGAGAATGTAGGCATTGATTTTTAGGGTTTTGGTAAGTCTTAGTTAGTTATGGAAACTTACTAAGAATAGGTCTTAGGGTGAGTTGGCTTGATGAGGTGTCTAGGTGAAGTGTATGTGTGGATATTATTTAAATTAAGATATTTAAATAATAAATATGGTGAGGATAATGAATTAATTTAATTAAATTAATATTAGTGAGGTGAAGGGGGCCATGGCTAGGTGAATGTGATGAAGGGTGCTTATTTGTCGAGGGACCAAAGGGGAGTGTGACCTAATTTTAGTGTCTACATTTTGCCCCTTTTTGTTGCGTAGCTTGTATTAGTAAGTGACGCTAACAAAAAATAAGATGTGGTTACCCCATGTGTGGGTGAAGGTGAAGGTGATGGTCCAGTCCAAATATCTAGGTCACAACACGGGTAAGGCCAAGGTAGGGGTAAAATAACGAGTCCCCAAAGGAGGACAAAGGGAGGTAGTAAATGATGAGGTTAGGAATGTGAGGGAAATGGTTTGGGTAAAGGTGGGGTGGGGTAAATGATCAGGGTGAAGGTTGGGTGAGGTAAAAAAAGGAGGTAGGGGTAGGGTAAAAGGGTAAAATTTAGGGGAATGGGTAGGTGAGGGTGACCGATGCCGGTCAAGGATAACTGACGTCGGTAGAGGTCAACCGACCATGGTTGGGTAGGCATGTGACCGATGCTTTGGTCAAGGGTAACCGACGTCGGTTAGGTCGGGTTTGTTATAAAAACAAAAAATCCACATTTTTTTGTTATTCATTTGTCTTTTAGCTATTTGAGAAAATGAAAAAGAGAGAGAAAAGAGAGAAAAGTATCCGATGGAGTGGAGCATTGAGTTGGCAGTGTGAATGATGGGTGATCGGTTGGTGAGAAGCGGGTCCACAGGATCAGTGTGAGGGATTTGATTGGGTAGAGGTTACGGGTACCGATTCGGTGATGGTGGAGGGTGGAGAGGGATCGGACGGGCCACCTGTAACGGCCAGATGTGCCACCGAGATGACGGCAGCGTGACGAGGTAAGCGCCCTACTCTAGGTGTATGTGATTAGATAGAGTAGAGGATTAGTATATTATTTTTGTAGTTTCGGTTGGGTTTTGTTTTTGTGGGCGGAATGGGTTAAATTTGGAAATGGGGGAAAATCAGGTAAAAAGAGGAATGGGGAGGGCAATAAATGGGATAGGTGGGGTGGGTGGAGGTCCAGGGGTAGTGTAGGTCTTTGTAGGTGGGTAAAAGGGGTAAGGGGAGGTTTTTTAAAAGGGGGTTTTGGGAAATCATGGGTTTTACCACGACAGTGACCGGCATCGGTCAAGTTTGGCCGATGTCGGTTAGGCTGAACCGGTATTGGTCACCAAACAGGTGACCGATGCCGGTTAAGGGGTGACTAGGATCGGTAAGGGTGAACCGGTATCGGTCCACTAAACAGTGGCCGATCTTTGGTTAAGGGGTGATGGGGGTCGGTAAGGGTGAACCGATACTGGTCGGGTTATTGGGAACAAGGGTTCAAAAGTGATGTGGGCTAGGTGGTTGAGATGGGTAGGGTGAAAATAGGGTGTGGGAAAATGATAATTAGTAAATATGGATATGATAAATGGAGATTAATGTTTTGTTTATATGGATGTAGGGGAGAGCACAGCTACATATACGGATACGGAGGTTCCGCCTTGCTCGTGACAGATGCGCAATGCATACGTGAACCCTAGGCGAGCTGCAGAACATGTGGAGGCAGTGGGATTGAGTGGGGTTCGTCACTATCGACATGTAGTCCGGCATCCTAGTTTGATGGTCATGCTCATCGATAGATGGGATTCCATGACCAACATGTTCCACTGGCGCCGTGGGTGAGATTACTATCACCCTGGAGGACGTGTTCCGATTCTTTGGCTACCCATATTGGGTGCACAGGTCTACTCCGTCTCCTCTAAGGCCTCGAGGAGCTGATTGTGACTATTTTTGGTGAGGGGATGGCCGACCTAAGATTCCATAGCGACTAGCTTGAGCTATGGAGAGATGTACCTAGCCCGTCTAGAGGAGACGAGGCTAGTGGTTATGTTGATGGAGGTAGTGTGCTTGCTATGCACTACCAAATGCAAAGGGTGGACGTTTTCCCCGATCACTGATGGGGGTACTCCATGACATGATGGTGGATGAGACCCACTTTTCCTGGGCACCAACATTCTTGGTGTAGCTATACAGGGAGTTGTGGGCATATGGGCAGCTACGTAGTTCACTTTGTGTTGTAATTTTTACTATACTACACGACGAGCACATAGTTTGTGTGCGGCCTATAGGGATGCCCTGAGTAGATGCATTCCTAGTGAGATTTTTGTAGGTGGGGTATAGGAGATGGGTGTTGGTTATTAGAGAGCGGTGATCTGAGAGGCCCACACATGATGTGGCCTATTTCCTAGTAGTTACTGGAGGGGTTGTTTGGAGTGGACATTATTTGGAGGCCATATGTGGGATTCCCCTCATATAGGCATATGCATGAGGAGCTAGTTGAGATCCAGCTAGAGAGATGGATACAGGGTTGTCGTGCTGGGGAGTATGAGATGATCTCGGTTGATAGAGTCCGGCGGTAATTCGGGCTAAGTGAGAACATACCTCCGCCCTTCCCACAATCTTGGAGAGACGACGTGGAGAGGCCCTTACCTCTAACATAGCCTACGGTTCCCACGTAGGAGGAGTATCCAAAGGGACCTGGGTAGATAGATGATGTCAGGGTGCACAGATAGGTACAGATAGTTGTGGGTGGCTCACTTACGAGCCATACCACCCATCGGAGCAGTTGGATCTAGCCACCATCATGGTGTAGAGAGATGCCCTATAAGGGTAGGTGGCTACTATCATTACCTAGTTTGGTATACTACATACAAAGCTAGAGGGCTTGGAGGCGAGGTAGTAGAGCTATAGGTACAAGTGGCCCATTTATAGGCCGAGAAGATGGAGATGGAGAGGAGGGGATGGTAAGGTGGCAGCCCTATAGGCTCGGTGGCGGAGGTTTATAGGGTCGGTTGGCCACACCCAATGCATAGATTGGGGCCTTCTAGGCCCGGAACAGCACGAGGGTAGGGGCACCACCATAGGCACCACCATCACGAGCACCGGACCGGGTCCCAGCTTCACGTAGGAGTGGGGTAGGGTCCCACAGAAAGGTACAGGGGCCGAGACCCATGGGACCACCAAAGACCATGCCTATATCCATGTTACGAGATGCCCTAGGTGAGGCTAGATATTATTAGGACCATTGATGGCAACCGAGATAGAATTCATATCCTATGCCGAGTATAGGGCATAACAGGTGTCTAGTGAGAGGATGAGATCCCGCACTCATAGTGTGGAGAGCACAGGAGGTCAACGAGCTCCGAGGCCCGATGATCTATTGATGGCGTTGGGAAGAATGGGGATTGATTTCTCTCGACAAGATCCAAACCCCGTTGAGAGAAGGGCTAAAGGTCATGGGAAACCTATAAGGTGTGGTCAGGTGTATGATGAAGATTGGAATGTTGTTGGCATTTTACACAATGTTTGATGTAGTCGCAACAATCATAGTTAAGGGTCGGCCAGTAATAGCTCAGGTGAAGAATACGCTTAGCAAAAGTAAGGCCATTGAAGTGACCTCCACATATGCCATGAGGAACTTCCTTAATGGTATAAGTAATTTCAAAACTCATGAGCCATCGTAAGAGAATACCATTAAAGACATGCTTATAGAGGAGTCCCCCTAGAATGACGTAACGAGAGACCTTTTTAAGGAAGGTGCATTTTTCATTACGGGTGAGATCAGGAGGTAAGATGGAGAGAGAAAGGTAGTCGAGTATTGTTTATACCAAAGGTCACTCAGGTCGGAGGTGATGGTTCCGATGGAGTAAACATCGTGAGGTAAATAAGAAGGTGATTGAAGTCATTGTACGGTGACATAGATTTTAGAATCGACGGGTGAAGCAGGTATTTGTGAAGCTAAGCGGGCAATGGGTCATGTAAATTTTTTGATTGAATGTGGGATGGTTTGAAGGGTGTAACGATCAAATGTGGTCAAAATTACATCTACATGATGTTTATACTTTTGAAGTATCTCGTTACAACATTGGTATATACCTTTGACCTAGTTTATGACCAATTGAGAATCACCAAAGATGTTGATGGATTTGACATCTAGGGCATAGGCGGCTTGGAGACCTAGTACGAGCACTTCGTATTTGGCAATATTGTTGGTGCATTCAAAATCTAGTTTGAAAGACAAAGGCATGGGTTCACCATCAAGGGAATGAGGATAATACCAGCCCCACCCCACGCTGACACTTGGAACCATCGAAGAAGAGTGTCATTTGGTAAGGGGGTTCATCTAGGGAAAGGGTAGCAATCGACTCATCTGGAAAGTCAAAATTAGAGGGTTGATCCCCGAGAAATAGGTGCGTCGGCCAATTGGTCGGTGATTGTTTGGCCCTTGATGGACTTTTGATGAATGAATTCGAGGTCAAGATCAGCTAAAAGCATAAGCCATCGTGCGGCATGCTGATTTTGATAAGGTTTGGCGTACATGAAATGTAAGGGGTCGGTGTTGGTCATAACATAGGTTTTGTGGTTGAGTAGGTAATGACAGAGTTTGGTGGCAATGAAAAATAAGGCTAAGCAAAGTTTTTGGGATGGGTGTATCAGTTTCATAGTCCAAAAGAGTATGGCTTATGTAATAAACCGCCTACTCTTGTGTTGTTCATCGCGATGAGCGAGCATGGCTCCCAAGGAATGTACGGTAGCTGAGATGTATAGGTAAAAAGGTTGATCATCTTTAGGTGGAATGAGTATAGGTGGTTGGAGAAGGTATTGTTTTAAGTATGAATGTTGATCTTGATAATTGATTCATTCAACATCATTTACGTCTCGAAGGTAACGACTAATGAATATATGAGTCTTCGACACCAAGGTAGGTGAGTATAGAGTCATCATCCCGACATTGAATGACCGAAGGTGTATCATCATCGATCATTTCGGGATGTAGGAAGGGAAGAGTGGAAGGGGCCTCACCCTCACGTTGATAAGTCGAGGCCCCAAGGAAATGGTGTTTATGAATTTTTTTTTAGGAGGGATAGATTCAGGATCCATTGACTCCTTCGGTGAGGGTGCTGATGAAGGTGGAGTGGGTGAAGGTGGAGAAGGGCTAGTGTCCTTAATGAGTTCAATGTGGGCTTGTTTGGTAGGTGGTTCAGGAAAGTTGATACCACTACGGTCGTTATGTTTTCAGGTGTTACATGGAATGAAAGTATGGCAGCCTTGCTTGTAAAAGCCAAAACAAAACCCTTCCATGCACATTGGTGCATGAAGGTGTGGGAAAAATGGTGATTGGTAAGTGATTGGAAGTCGGCGGAAAATGGACAAGTTTGTGATGGTGGTTTGGGTGTGTAAGTGGTAGTATCAAGTCCCCCATAGGTGAGACTAGTATGAAGGTGAGGGGGACCATACAGGATACATTCTCCTATACGATGATCATAACGAGGGTGTTGGTGAAGGCTTCTGTACTCTTGTGGAGTAAGGAATGTGTTGACACTATATAGGTGGTACTCCCCCAGAGTGAGGCATTGAAAAACACCTTCCAAGGGATCGGTGGTTGGTATGTAGGTAGCTGGAATGGATGAAGTGTTAGAGGTTGATGTGGAGGTAGAGTTAACGGATTGGGAAGCTGATGGGTCAGCCGTGGAGGTTGTGGTAGTGGTAGGAATGGAGGAGGTATGTGTGGTTGAGGTAGCGACTATACTGGTAAGCAGAGGTGTAGGTGAAGCAGTGGTGGTCATGGAGGTAGATGCTTTAACGGTATGAGCACATCATTGGGTTGGTAAAGCATGTTGCATGTTTTAAAAGGTGATGGATTAGTTGGAATGGTATAGGTGTGTCCTTCATGTTCAAACTTTACACAACGATGAAAAGTGGAAGGAATGCAACCCATGACATGAATCCAAGGTCTGCCAAGTAACAAGTTATATTGGAATTCCCCCTCCAAGATGTAGAATAGTTTTGGAATAGTGTGGGGGCCCACGTGAATGTGGAGGATGACGGTGCCTAGTGTAGAGGTGATAGTGTCATTGAATGAATGCAACATGACAGATGTTTACTGCATGCATGGGATGAAATGATGTTAATGCTAGCACCCCATCAATCATCACATGGTGTACCCGTATGTCATCGATGTGGACAAAGATGAAGAGGGTTGGGTCCAGGTCATCGTTTTGGTGTGGCGTGATCTCTTACTCTAAGAAGCTAAGGGAGGTTACTTGGTGAATAGGGTGGGGTGAAGATGAAGGTGGTAATTTGGTGAGAGAGGCTACATGATGGGGTGTGATAATGGAGGCTACGGGTGTAGGGTCATTGAATAAAACCTCAATAGATTTAAGAAGCTCCATGAGAGCTTGACGATGGGATTCTGAGGCTTGAATGAGGTCATATAAGGAAATATTAAGGGGAGATTGGTGTAATTGTTTGAGCATGGTGTAATGTGTGATGCCATTAGAAATGGGGTATGTGGGGCCGTGGATAGTGATTTTAGGTATGGGTGTAGATGGTATGTTGGGTATAGGATTGGTTGGTGGGTCAGTCACCTTTTCTTTACCTTTATCCTTCTGAGCATGTGTAGTGACGTGTATCATGTTGATTTGAGGGGAGTTGGAAAATGGAGAAGGTGTAGGGTGAGTGGTATAATGACACAACGAGAAAAAACCTACCGGAGGAGAAAAACCCGTGAGGTGAGTTGGGCGCAATGACATTTGGGTGGTGGCATGGAAAGTTCTCTAATGCGAACCATGTTAATTTCAAATATTGGGGGTGGCTCTAGGAGTTGTGAGGGTGGATTTTTGGTTGTTGAGTGGACAATGTGGGAGTGGGTGTTAGTGAAGCAGGGTCCTCGTCGAGAAGGTCGTCATCGTCAAAGTTGGCTTCCGGAGGACATAATTGGATCAGGACGGTTTTTAATGCCTTACAGTTCTCCACATTGTGCCCTGACACATGATGGTAGGCAAAATTTTAGTATCATCAAACCCTTTTGGCTTAGGTTTGAGGGGGTCGTAAGTTCTGAGTGGCGTAATGTCATGATAGAAGTCTTAAGGAGGTTGGTTAAAATTTTGGCATAGGACCCTGCTAGTGGATCGCAATGGGAAGTGAATGTGGGTTTGGGTGTTGGTGTGGTTGATTGTTGAGGAATGGTCTTTGGAAGAGGAGGAGTGGATCAAGCTATGGTTTTAGGTGTCGGCGTGGTTTTGAGTGTTGGTCATGTTTGTTTAGGTATGGGTAAGGTGGATGGAGGGCGACAAGTACGTCAATAAAAATAGCATGAAATTCATGGGTATGAGTATCATGAGTTGAGGTCTCACCGGTTTGATCGACGAAGGGGCATGGTTGGGAAACAGTTTCTTGAAGATGTGTAGGTTTTGGTTGGCGGTGCATTAAGATTATCCATAGTTAACTCACCTTTCTCGAGCATTTCTTGACAATATTTTTGAAAGTGATGCAATTGTTGTCACTATGACCCTTTACTCGATGATAGTTATAGAAGTCATGTTCTTTATACCATGCGGGCATGGAGCGAGTAGGGTCAAAACTAGTGTGTGGTTGTATAGGTGGAAGGGTAATGGCCCTGACTTTGATAAGATTTTCTAAGATAGAAGAGTAAGGTTCCCCGATTGGGGTGTATTTCCGCTACTCTCATATGAATTGAAAAGTCTGGATGGGTGAGAGATTAGATGAGGGGGTAGCTTTATTTGCCGGATGAGCTGGGCCAGCCTTGAGTAAAATACCTGCTGCGTTAGCAATGCCCTTAGTTTTTGAGTAATTGGTTTGTGGTTTGGAAGAAGAAGAGGTATCATTCGACTTGAATGCCGAATTCTTATTGTGTAACTAGATTTTCTTCTCTTCGATGGCCTGAATCTCTAAATTTTGTGCCATAGTGAATGCTTCATCGAATGTTTGGAAGGTTTGGACCTGTAAGGTCGGTGAGATATGTCTAGCACAAGCCCGTGTGAAGAGCTCAATGAGTTCTGTTTATGGCAGTTGGAAGGTGAGTTGATTGATCAAGCTACGCCAATGAGTGACAAAATTTGTGATAGATTCATCCTCATACTGATGCGTGGAGTATAGGTTAGTCATGGTAACCTTCTTGACGATATTGATAGAGAAATGATCCAAGAAGGCTTGGGCTACCTGATTAAATGAGAATATAGAGTGTCTAGGTAACCCACTATACCAATCTAATGCAGGTCCAGTCAGAGACATGGGAAAGGTTCTCAAGAGCAAGGCATCATCGTGAGTGATCAGATAACACCCGTGTTTGAATGACCACAAATATTGCTACGGGTCTTCTTTGCTATTGAAATGATTAAATTTAGGCATTTCCGAATGCATGTGATATGGGTGGATAGGAATGGATGAGTGGATGGGTTCGTTTCAATCTCATCGTAGGTGAGAGTGTTGTGGGAGCCTAAAACCGATGCCTCCAATGTCTACTATCTTGTCCAACATCAATTTGATTAGGTCATTAGTAGGTTGCGATGATTGGGGCCTCCTGTAGCATGAGGGGGTTGGTTTTGGGCATATAACGAGGGTGGCACTCTAGTGTATGGTGCTTCCATGTTGGTTGATTGAGAAGAAGGTAGTGAAATAGGGGTATGTACCCAGAGGGAATAATAGATGAAATGGGAGGCGGTTGATAGTATGTATATGGAGGTGGAAGGGTCATGGTAACCCTAGTGGCAATGGGGGCTAATGATTGTGGAATGGAAAGGACCACGTTTTGAAAAGGGGTAGGGGTCACCAACACGGAGGTGGTAGTGTAGCTACGGGTATGTGCGAGACATTAGGGGTGGATGAGGTTGTGTTGTGGGTAGTTGTAGAGGGGTGTGGTGGATGTGGCGGGTCTATGGAGGTGGCGGGTGCGGCGGGCATGGCAGGTATAGGACCTAGCTGCGAAACGACTGGGGGTAAGGTAGATGCGGGCAACACAGAGCTAGATGGGGCTGATGTAGGAGTGGGGAGCGAGAGTTATGGGGATAGATATGGGCATGCCGTATATCAACTAACCCGGGGCATCTCGAGTAGACGAATGGGAAAGGTAAAACCTGCAAAGCGATAGGGTTTTTGTAAAGGAGTTGTGTGAACTCCTCATCTCCTGTAGCGATAGTGATAGGTTGCATGGGATCCTTGGCTAGTGATAAAATGGAAGGTGGTGAATGACTAGGTGGGAGTGGTTGACAACCGGCCTAAAATACGAGTGCACTTTCTTATTTTCGGTCAGCACCATGTGAACTAGATCGATCAGGTAGAGCTGCTTCTCTGTAAATGACATAGAAAAATAGCAGGAATAGGTGAATTTGACGGTAAAAAGTGTATTAGGTACCAAATGTGGGTTGGGAAATGAAATAGGCTAACCGATGCCGGTTAGGGAAAACTGAAGTCGACGAGGGTAACCACTGCCGGTCACTTGTAGAAAATGGACAGTGAGTGAAAAACAAGGTAGGAGGTCAAATCTGACAGGTATGCCAAATCTGATGAGTTTTACAATGTCAATGGGAATGATGGTAGTGATAGGGACTATGAAAAGTGGAAGAAGATGAATAAAAATTTCCCTTTGGGTAGGTTAACAAAAGGACCTAGAACCGACGTCGGTTGGGTATAACCAACGACGGTTAGAGGGTAACTGACAACGGTTACTATGAAATTGAAACAGTGATGAAAGAATAGTGGTTGTGAATTAAAATTTGATGTGGAATCAGACCCAAAATTCTAAAAATGATGATAATATGGTCTAGGTAAGCTTAGGTGAAGTGGAATACACCAAATGGCGATGAGGAGCGTGCAAGGATGAAAAAGAAAAAAAATGAAGAACATGCTCTTTCACCTCAAAACACAAGCCAAGTAGAAACACTAAGAAAAATGCGATCCTAGGAGTGCCTTTTCTATTATGTTTGTTGAGCTTATGCTATTTAAGGATTGACACATGAACTGTGAAATAGAGTATTTCGGTGAGGATGGCTTCCTACGAAGAAGGAGATCTAAAAGGTGAGAGGTGAGTTTTAGGTATGTTATGTGGGGCGAGCCTCACTCAAGTATGACTCGATAGAGCAGCGAGATGGGTGCCCACTGTGCCATGATCATGTGATCACCTAGAGCTTCTTCTAGGTAAGATGTTGTTTAAGAATGTGTGTATTTTCAATTTTTGTGAGGTTTTGTAAGACTCGGAGAGAGAGAAGAGAAAAGAAAGTGCTTTCTACGGTTCGTTTGTCAACCATCACTGGTCATGACTTCTAGCGTATAGGTTTCCCACAATTAATGTGATCTAATGCGATAAATTAGAATGTAATGCACTTATTTTTAATCCCAAATTGAAGTGTGAAGTTGGATGACACAAAAAGATGAAGAGGAAGAGGGATGCTCTTTCACTATAATGCGAGAAAATACAAAGAAATGGTTCTTTTTAATTACACCAAGAGAAAGATTTATTTTAGAGCAAATAGAAAGAAAAGGTAGGTTACCAAGGAAGAAAATTAATGTGTATGTTTTTTAGAAGGGAAACAAACACACAACTTTTCCTAGGAATGAATAAAATGCAAGGAACCTCGGATGGGTCCCACCAGGTGTGCCAAAATGTTTCACCTGATTCTTAGACGTTTCTTTAAAGTATTGACGAAATAGATAGCAGGTAACGGGGCGTAGGAGGAATACCTGTTTTAAATGTTGGTTGATGGGTTGTTGTGTGCGTATGACTTCCGAATCCACAGCTGATTGTGAGAGCTTCCTTTTGGCTAGGAGGAACTACCTGTAATGAAAAACAAGACCACCAGAAAGAGTTAAACAATATGTGCAGTGAACTACCTAGCGTGTGCTAGATCCAGGAAGTGTGATACTTCCTAGATGACTGTCAGTCCACTATTTTAAACAATTTAATGTGGGAAATGAAGTAAATCCTATTGTAATTTGAAATGATTTAGGTATCTCACTTAAAACATAATAAGAAAGATCTAATCTAACAAGCTAGGTTAGAATAGGATCCGAAGGTCAAATAGTTGGTTCTGGGTCTCTGTAGGTCTGACAAAAGTCTCAGGTAGGTCACAGGTGATTAAGGGGATGTAAAATTAGGTGGATAGGTCCTTGTTCTGGGTTGTATGAGCACATATAGTAATTGATGCTGGTTAAGGGTGACCAGACGACGGTTAGGTGTAACTAGTGCTAGTTATTGTGGAGTTCTGGGGATGCCACATAATGGGTTTGGGGTCTCCTTTGTGATTGCACAAAGGATTTTGGTTGGTCAAGATGAGGTATTGGGTGATTTGGGAGGGATTTGGTGAGGTTTTAATGGGTATATGGAGGGGGAATGTTGAAGGAGGTCAATGGGTGGCTAGGTAAACAATAGGTGATAATATAATGAAAAAATGAAGTGAACCAAAGAAGTAGAATGTTTTACTTACTTGGATTCTAGGTCCCTGGACACTGTGAGTGAGGGATGGGGTGCTGGTAAGAGGTTGAAGGCTGCAGGTGATCACCAATCATAGGAGAGATTCTGCATGGGCTGCATGTGCATTCCTCTTTGCTTGGTTAGATCAGATCATTGCTGGGGTGGTTGTGCAGGAGAAAATACTTGATCTCCTTCCTTACATGTGTGTTCTCACTAGAATTCGATCTCAGAAGATGCGATATCTCTTAGGAAGATCTCAATGTTTGCCAACTTTTTCCAATCTTTGCCAACCTTGAAAATAAGGTTGTTTTGGGGTTAAAAGGGTAACTGACGGTGGTTCTAGCCTAATCGGTGACGGTTAGGGCTAACCGGCATCGGTCAAGGCAGGATTTCCTAGGTTTACTAAACTAGGGAGATCCTCTTGATTTTCTTAGATCTCGTGTCATTAACCCATGGATTAAACTAGAAGCTTCTTGTAAGCATGCGGGAATGTGGTTAGAGAGAATGTAGGCATTGATTTTTAGGGTTTTGGTAAGTCTTAGTTAGTTATGGCAACTTACTAAGAATAGGTCTTAGGGTGAGTTGGCTTGATGAGGTGTTTAGGTGAAGTGTATGTGTGGATATTATTTAAATTAAGATATTTAAATAATAAATATGGTGAGGATAATGAATTAATTAAATTAAATTAATTAAATTAATATTATTGAGGTGAAGGGGGCCATGGCTAGGTGAATGTGATGAAGAGTGCTTATTTGTCGAGGGACCAAAGGGGAGTGTGAGTTAATTTTAGTGTCTACAATTGCCTATACAACATCAACACATTTCTTACTTCTCAAGAGTATGGAAATATTTTCCAACATCCTCACTATGATCACCACATAGGTGAGATTTTCTGTTATGTTCCTCCCCACCTTTGTACCAACTTAATAGATGGAGGACTTGATACTTCTACCTACTCACCTGAGCCACCTTGTCAAATGAAACCATTTTCATCTAACCTTTAATTTCTCACCAATCATCACTTCGCCCACACCTTCCTTCATGGTTGTGCACATAAGGGTTTTGGTTTTGGTTTCTATGAATAGGGATGTCATAATATCATCCCATGCACCACACGTAAACATAAAGACCGAAGTGGTATTGGCTTTTCTAAACCATCTTCCAAGAAATCCCACGTTGAACTCATTAAGGATGATAACCTTCCTTCACCCCATCTACCAACTTCACCACCTTCACCTACGGAGTCTATGGATCCAGAATCCATTCCTCCTAACTTTGTTTTTTTCATGAACACCATTTCCCTGGGACCTCTAACTTATCAACGAGATGACGAGGCTCCCTCTTCTCTTCCCTTCCTGTATCTTGACATGATTGATGATGATACACCTTCTATTAACATCGTTCAATGTCAGGATGATGAGTCTATTCTCACCTACCTTGGTGTGGAAGATTATTATATTCATTGGTCGTTACCTTCTGAGACACAAACCATGTTAAACAAATTGACCATCAAAATCAATATTAACACTTAGGATGACCCACACATTTTAAAGATAGGCCAATATTTACATATTCTTTGAGTAGGAAGCTTTTACCTCATTCCTCTGAGATCATAGCAATTATTTTTCTTGGTCTTAGGTTGATATGCCTGTATTGACCCAAACATTGTGGTCCACAATATCATAACTATTCATAAAGCCAAACCCATAAAACAAAAGATGTAAAAATGCATCCTCACATTACCCTTCTTGTCAAAGAAGAACTCTAGCGCCTTATTTTGGTTTCCTTCATCCCACCCATTGATTATCCCCAATGGATCTCTAACATTGTTCCCATCACAAAAGTGGTAGGGGAACTCCATATTTGCACAGATTTCTATGACCTTAACTTAGCTTTCCCTAAAGATGAATTTCTACTACCTAGTATTAAACAACTAGTTGATCTTACTGCGGCAGCCATGAGATGCTATCCCTCATGGAGGGTTTCTTCGGTTATAAGCAAATATTACTCACTCTGGAAGATCAACAAAAAACCACCTTCATCACTCCTTGGGGGACCTTCTGCTATCGATTCACACCTCTTGGGCCTTAAGAACATTGGTGTTACATATCAGCGGGCTATGAATTATATCATTCATGACATCATGCATTACATATTGGAAGATTAATTTGACAATCTCCTTGCCAAATCTAAACATCAAGCTAAACACCTTACATTCCTTAAGGTCATCTTTGACCGTCTCATCAATTATTGTGTTTTCCTTCAACCTAAGAAGTGTGTCTTCACCGTTACTTCCAAGAAGCTCATTTTTTTATCATTTCATTATGTGGCATATAATTTGACCCCGCTAAAATCAAGGCTATTCTCTAAATTCCTCCACTGTTAACCTTCGGTAGCTTCTTAGTTTTCAAGGAAAGTTGCAATCTATTCGTCACTTTATTTCTCAACTTTTTGACCACTTGCCACCCATTTCATCATCTCCTAAAAAGGATGTCTCCTTCAAATGGGATGATGAATGCCACAAAGCCTTTGAAGCCTTAAAATATTACCTCCTCAAATACCTATGCTCATTCCCCCTAAGGATGACCAACCATTTTACCTTTACATTTCTTCTATTGATAATTCCTGGGTGTCATGCTCGCTCATCGTGATGAGAAACATAGGGAACAAGTGGTTTATTACATAAGCCGTACTCTTCTAGACTACAAAACTAGATACACCCATGTTGAAAAACTCCTCTTATCCTTAGTTTTTGTCTCCACTAAACTCCAACATTACCTACTTAAGAAAAAAACATTTGTTGTCACCAATACGGACCCCTTACATTACATGTACACCAAGCCTTACCAACATCAACATGTTGCACATTTGCTCATGCTTCTTGCAGACTGGAACTCAAATTCATTGATCAAAAATATATCAAAGGAAAAACCATCATTGACCAACTTACAGATGCACCTCTCTTCGGTAATCAATCCTTTAACTTCGATTTCCCGAATGAATACATTTCTACCCTCTCTTTAGATAGTTCATTTCCTAGATGACCTTATTCTTTGATGGTTCCAAATGTCAACATGGGGGTGGTGCCATATTTATACTCATTCCTCTTAATGGTGAGTCTATGCCATTATCTTTCAAACTAGATTTCTATTGTACTAACAAAGCATCACTAAATATGAAGCACTCGTATTAGGTCTTAAAACCACCATTACCTTAGACGTTAAGTCAATTAATATCTTTGGCGATTCCCAAATAGTTGTAAACTAAGTTAATAGTATTACCAATGTCGTAACGAGATACTTCAAAATTATAAGCATCATGTAGACATACTTGTAACTACCTTTGAGCATTATGAACTTCAAACCACCCCACATTCCTTTAATAAATTTATGGAGTCCATGGCTGTCTTGCTTCTCAAATACCCACTTCGCCCTCTGACTCAAAAATATTTGTCATAGTATAATGGCTGCAATCACCTTCCTATCTATTTCGAGATGTCAACCTTGTTGGAACCATTAAAACTGACCCACGTGACCTTTGGTATAAGCAATTTGCTGACTACCTTTCCCTTTCAATTCTACCTCCAGACCTTACTCATAATGGAAAACGAGCCTTTATCAAAAGTGTCTCTCACTATGTCATCATGGGTGGTATTCTTTATAAATGCGGCTTTGACGGTATCCTCTTACGATGCCTTACAAGTTCTGAAGTTCCCTACACCATCAAGGAAGTTCATGACAAAATTTGTGGAGGTCATTTCAGTGGTTTAGCTATCGCTAAATGCATCCTCCACTTGGGCTATTACTAACCAACCTTAAACCACAATTTTTGTGACTATGTCAAGCGTTGTATGAAGTCCCAACAACATTCTAATCTTCATCACACACCTAGTCACACCTTACAAGTCACACGAGACCTTTGGCCTTTCTCTCAATGGGGTTTGGATCTTGTCAAAGAGATCAATCCTTATTCTTCCCAACATCATCAATGGATTATTACCGCTACTAAATACTACACTAAATGGGTAGAAGCCATATCTCTTATTTATATAAAGGCTGAGAAAATATGTGAATTCATCACCATCGCATCATTTTTCCTTTGGTGCTCCTCATCGGCTCATCAATGATAACAAAAAACAATTCAAAAATAAAACCCTAAGGAAGATTTGTGATTCCTTTGGCATTTAACTCAATTTTTATTCATCATATTACCCTCAAAAAAATGGCTGAGCTGAATCAATGAACAAAACCTTAAACAAAATTCTTATGAAAGTTGTTGACAATACTGAAAGATTGGCATACACACATTACTTTTCCGTATGGGCTTATTGCACTAGTATTCATACTTCAACCGCTGCCACACCTTTCTCTCGACCTATGGTACAAAGGTTGTTTTTCCTCTTGAATTCTGAATTCCATCTCTTTGTATCTCGCTTAAAGATATACTCAACTATGATGAATTTCGCCAAGACTATTTGACACAACTCGAGTTATTAGACGAACGCCATCTTAATGTTCTCGAACATCTCCAAATCTACCAAAATCTTATCAAATGTGCTTACAAAAATGAGTCCATGAATGAACCTTCCAGTCGGTGACTTTTTCCTAAAGGAAAACTAACATGTAACAAAAGAGGAAAAAAGTAAGCGGGGAAAATTTTCTCCTAATTGGCTTGGACCTTATATAGTTACTCATACCTATGGATCAGGTGATTATCATTTGTCTTCACTCGAAGGTAAACCCAAACCTAACCCACTCAATTACTTGCATATTTGATCATTATATTGTTGAATCAAGTCCTATATCACCTTTTTTCTATTTAATGCTCGTCCCTTGAGCACCATTCACCTTCCATTTTACCTATTTTAAGGATCAATGACTAAACCAGGATCATGTGATTACCCGTCACCTTTTAATCCTTATCTTCAATATGAGTACCATGGATCTACTCATGGCATGATTCTCATGGATACTTTTCATCTTTTTCAAGATGGAATCCCATGTTCATTCATCACTTAAACCCTCTCTTTCATAGTTAACTTCATGTGTTATATTTTTGTCTTCAAAACAAGAGCCTATTTTTCTCTATAGTCTTGTCCATGACTTAAAAGTCCAAAAGCAAAACAATTTCAAAAGTAAAATGGGATTCAAATCCTTGAGTCAAACTTATAGCAAAAATATGACTCCCTCAAAAGGACATCTATTATCTCTATTTCATTTGCTATAAATAGACTGCTCCCTCGAAGGAAAACTATACAAATCTAGCCATATTGTACTTAGTCTATCATCAAAAGAAGACTATTCTTGCAAAAAATAAAATAAAATATTCAAAAGCTTCCCGCATCGATCAACTTCACGAAGACCTCAAGGAGATCATCTACTCATCCCATATAGACTTCCCACATCGACCTATCTATAAAAACAAAAGCAAAAAGAAAAAAAAGATAACTTTTTCATCATGGACTTGCCTATTTTGATCGTGGGTCTCTTACCAAGTAGGCATCCTGTCTCAAACTAAGTTGCGCTAAAACCAAACTTTTTCACCTCATCACCTTTTCACCCTAATTTCCTACCTGCTTAAGGGACATGCGGAAAATGAGACATTTCGTGATCATGTGACTTTCTTCACCCTTAGAATAGTCAATTATCTAACGAATTTAGGGTCTTACGTTCATAAGCCCATCTTTGGTGGGGTAAACATGTTATGGTTTTTTCATTTAGGTGAATTTTTTGTCATCTCTTACCAATCACCTTCTTTATTACTTGTTGATTCTCCAATACAGGACTAGACCATTGATACCTAAATTTTTAGATTTCCTTGTTCACCTAAACTCAACCATGCCTAACCGACCTAAAATCAACCATACCTATTTGACCTAAACTCAACCATGCCTAAATGACCTAGACTCAATCATGCCTAAAAACTACCAACCCATCCCTCTACCTTATCATATTCTTCCCTAGCTTATGGGGGAAGTACATCGACCTGAGGCCCCTTTTTATCGAGGCTATGTAGCTAGCACTTTGAGGGAATGGGGCCCTTGGAGGTTAGCTCGGCCACTCTTTACCCTAACCAATTTCCCCTCCATTTTTCTATTTACATTCTACCTTAGTTAGTTTCCATCTTATACACTACTTGGAAATTAAACAAACATACAAGTATATAAACATGTATACCTACCTATTTCTTACATCATCATATCATACATTAATCATTTCACATTTCCATGATATCAAATATTTCAGAAATTTACACCATAACATACATATTCATCATCATTTATTTTTTTCATGCTACCAATAAATTGGAAATTAAATCAATCCCATTAACATAACCAAAACATGCCTATACCGTGACTCCATCATGCCTAAATCACCTAAACTCCACCATGTCTAATTGACCTTGAATACCTAAATAACCTAAAATCCACGATGCCTAATTGACCTCGACTACCTAAATTACTGAATCCATCATGCCTACATGACCTAGACTCCACCATGCCTAACTGACCTAACTCAACCATGCCTATACCTGACTCCATCATGCCTTCATGACCTAGACTCCACCATGCCTGATTGACCTAATTCAAACATGCATATACCTAACTACATCATGTGTACATTACCTTGACTCAATCATGCCTAACTCACTTTTACTCCATCATGCATAAATTACCTTGACTCAATCATGCTTAATTCACCTAGTTTCCATCAATACACAATAACAATGGAAATTAAAACATAGGTACATCATCCATACAATAAATATCATCATCTATATAACTAGGAAAAATTTTGTGTATCAATACACATATACACAAATACAAATACATACAAGTATCTCAAATCACTTAGATACAACCTCACTATCTTCGACATGCAAGCCGGTATAAAAATAAAAATCACAAAAATCTCATATACAACCTCACTATCTTCGACACGTAGGTTGATATATATATCAAAATCTCAAAAACAATAATCATACCAAGTGGATAATCATCACCCCACCTCATATCCTCTGGGCTAGTCTCACCTGTCTCCTCCTCCCAACTTGTATTCCCGCCCTACCAACATCTCTCCACCCTCCATGGGTCTCGGTCTAATCTCCACCTAGCCCTTAACTGGGCTTGGCCTATGTGAACTAGTAGCCTCACCTTGCCCCTCGTGTCTGGGCTGAGTTGACCCCGTGATCTCTCGAAATATGAATGTGGGATCTCATCCTATCGATTGTAGCCTCTTTGGGCTCTGTACTCAACATAAGAAGGGACATCTATCCCGATAGTCATCAAGTGATCCTGATAGTAACGTGCCTCATTCAAGGCATCCCTAAACCTTGCCATGGTCACCATATAAGTTGGTACCATTGGTCTTAATGCAACCTGTGTGCCCTATCCTTGTCTCTGTACTTGTGATCCCTGTCCTCCTCCTGTACCATGGGACCATGTCCCACCACTGCTACTGTAGTATGAGACCTTGTCCTTGAGCCTATGGAGGTACATGTGCTACAACTTGGGCTTGTAAGGCCACAACCTATGCTTGTGTAGTGGCACGATAACCCTGAAACTTGCTACATGTGCCTCGTAAGGTGGCCTCTTGTAGTCCATCACCATCACCACCCTATACGGGTGCATGTACTTGGGCTAGCTGAGCCTATAAGGATGTCATCTAGGCCTGCAGGGTGGCCACCTACACATGAGCATTGAACTGACCTGTACACCCGTGAGCTATGTCTCAAGGGTGGCCACCGCCCTTATAAAACATCTCTCTCTGTAATGTCACAGTAGTAGTAGATTGAGCTTCCCTAGTCTTAGTATTTCCGCGCATCACCGTGCTTCCCACCATTGCTTATATCCATCCGTGACCCCGACGTCATTTATCTCGCCTATCTAGGACTTGCTCCTCCCGCCTTGTCGACACATTAAGTCATTGTGGAAAAATGGGTCTCTCCATGTCAATTCTCTAGTACTGTGGGAAAGGTGGAGGCACATCCTATGGTAGCCAAAAATTTTGTCTAACCCTGTCTATCCGATATCATCTCATGCTCATCGGCATGCTATCCTCAGTATCCACCTCATTAGATGAAGCTCCTCTAACTCCTCCACCATGCCCCTATATGAGGGATAGCCAATATAGGGTCTCCACACAATATTGACCCCTAAAAGTCCCTCCAACAACCACCTATAATATAAAACATCATGTGCGGCCCTAACCACCACCAGTGCTTCCTACCAACTAATACCCATCATCTCAGATCCAACTCTAAACAATCCACTCTGAACCAATCCTATCGGGAAAACCCACTTTGGACACATGCACATGATATGCTTGTGTGCATGCATTCAATTACCATTACCTATTACCTGATTTGACCATTACCCATTACCCAAAGTGCCCATACCCTTACCTATAACCCACCTATCTTCACTTTCATCGCCTACATATTTATCAAACCACTCATCGACTCCATCTAACACCTCATCAGTTCCTAGTTTGAGGGGGATCACCTCCACCTACACTTAGGGAAATCTCACTTTTAGCCCTACTTGGGGCAATCTAACCTCCATTCAAACTTGGAATGCCAATCTCCTATTTTTGTCAGGCGTTGCTTACAAATACAAGCTACGTAAAAAAAGGGGCAAAATGTAGACACCAAAATTGGGTCATACTCCCTTTAAACCCCATTAATTAAATTAACCATATCCTACCTATTCATATCCCATAGTGCACATGTTAATTAAACTAATTATCTTAATTAAATTAATTAATATCCTCACTTAACCACCTCACCTAGCCACCTCACTCAATAACCTACTCAAACCTTATTAATGACCTAAGACCGAGTCTAAACCTATCCTAACTAACTAATATTGCCATGATATATAACTCGAGACTCGATGGAAGGTTAGAGATCACGCTAAAAATAGCAACAAGCTGGATATTATTGGTGAACCTAGATATTCCCACCTTGACCGATGTGGTTATATCTCAATCGACCTCGATCCACCTAACCATTGATCACTAGGTTAAAAATGTTTCAAAAATCCTTTTCCCAGGTTAGTCAATTGATTCAAGATCTCATTCTTCTAGAGACTTGGAGCACTCAAATTTCTTTAGCACTCAAGAAAAAGAAGACACACGGGAGCACTACCAACATCAATCACCATTCATCATCCTCTTAACAATCACAAATTCACAATAGAGAGGCATAAAGGTCTGAACTATCATGACACGAATATAATGGCTCTTCTCTCTGGATCTCTACTGTCACCATCTTCATTCCTACGTCCTCCAATCTATTTTCCTGTAAGTATTTAACATCTCTACACTTTGAACACCGTAGTTTCCTTGTGTATATTCATTTATTCATCTTTATAGTCTATTTCTCTCCACACCCTTATACTTCCTACCATCAACCCATCACATGATCATATGCGGAATTTTCACCCATTTTCACCCTCTCTTAATCATCTCTAAGGCCTTAGAACCTTTTTACAACCCCACTCTCAACATTTCCAACCTCTGTGCAATCACAAGGAGTCTCGAAAAACCAATTTTTTAAAATTATGCTAATTGCCCCTACCGACACTAGTTAACCAACCGAAGTCGGTCACTTTGCCTAATCGACATCAGTCAATCAGTGATCTTTGGTTATTGTGTCTATCAATATATCTCAGACCAGCGGTGATACCCACTTCCCAATAGTCCGAACCATTTATAATCTTTACCCTGACACTGTCACTCAACACCAACAAGTCAACTCTCTTGTTTTGACCTTAAACCACCTTTTGGATAACCTTTCTTATTGTTTTCACGAGATACCTAAATCATTTTAATTCCAATTGGATATTTACTTCATGTATGATTCAACTAACATTAATATTGTTATATAAAAGTGGATTGATAGCTTGTTAAATGAGTATCACGCTTCCCAGATCTAGCTTCCGCTAGGAAGTCCACTCATTATTTTTTTAACTCTATTTAGTGGTATTGTTTTACATTTACAGGTAGTTCCTCCTAGCCAAAAGGGAGCTCTCACAATCAACTTGGATCAGGAAATCATAATACATGCACAACCTCCAACCTCATGAAAACATACTAGTTTGCACAACAGAAACACAAAATATATTATTCACATTATAATCATCAGCGTATAATAGATTGGTTGTTATATAGCCATAAAGGTAGGCAAATGACTTCCTAGGAAATAGGAAGTGAGAATAAAAATTAACGTGGTAATAGCTATGGGTATAACAACTAACCACAAACTTAATAATATGAGTTATTTTAACAACTCACATAACAATAATTATCTATATTATATTATTATTAATGAGTTATCAAACTCATATAATAATATAATGAATTAATATTGTTTACAACAATTAATTCGTAACATTCACCCCCTTGATGTGAACATTATTAATTCCCAATATTCACCCCCTTAATGTGAACATGATGAAGAACCATATTCGAAGAAGATGAACCACCTCCTGGAAGCTACTTAGACTAGGTACAGTCTCCATAGATTATCTCTTTACCCTTGTAAAGGCGTTCAAGCCAAATTATGTAGGAATTCTCCCTTCCTCTTTGGGTTCCTATGGGACTTTCCCTTCCTCCCTGGGCACCCAAATTCTAGATCTCCAAGATCCACAAGCTTCACACTAGCTAGATAACCATCCCTTGAGTCTACCTTGAAATCTTCTCATGCTCCCCAAAAGTGAGTATTCTGAAAACATGAGTCTTCACCAAAATTTTGGAAAGGGGTTTATTCAACAAACCATCACACTACAAATAGGAACACTGAAAATAGAAACCACACTGCACACATGTCACCAAATCAATGTGCATCCTCACAAGCAGGTGACCGACGAGAGGATGGTCCTCTAATCTATTTTCTAGTAAGTATTTAACATCTCTACACTTTGAATCTCTAATTTCCTTGTGTAGATTCATTTATTCATCTTTGTAGTCTATTTATATCCACACCCATATACTTCCTTCCTTCCATCAACCCATCACCTGATCATATGTAGAATTTGCACCCATTTTCATCCTCTCTTAATCATCTTTGAGTCCTCAAAACCATTTTACGACCCCACTCTCACCATTTCCAACCTTTGTGCAATCACATGGAGTTTGAAAAACTAATTTTAAAAACTTTATACTCATTGCCCCTAGCGACGCTAGTTAGCCAACTAAAGTTGGTCACTCCACCTAACTGGCATCAGTCAGTCGATCGATTACCAACACTAGTTACTGTTTCTATCAATATAGCTTAGACCAACTAGTTGATACCCACTTCCCAATAGTCCAGAACCATTTCTAATCCTTACTAGACCTGGCACTCAACACCAACAAGTCAACTCTCCCGTTTTGACCTTAAACCACCTTTTGAACAACCTTTCTTATTGTTTTGTACAAGATACCTAAATCATTTCAATTCCATTTGGATCTTTACTTCATGTATGATTTAACTAGCATTAATAGTTTTATATAAAATTGGATTGATAGCTTGCTCAATAAGTATCATGCTTCCTGGATCTAGCTTCGCTGAAGTCCACTCATTTTTAAACTGTATTTGGTGGTATTGTTTTGCATTTATAGGTAGCTCCTCTTGGCCAAAAGGGAGCTCAAAATCAACTTGGATCGGAAATCGAACGCATGCACAACCTTCAACCGACATTACAAACACATATTCCTCATTGGCCACTACCCTTATCTATTTCATTAATTTGCTAAGAATCCGGTGAAACACAATCATTGTCATGATGTCCATTAATTATGTGATAATTACAAAATGGGAGACCTATGTATTTGGAAAGTTGATAATGAGGGTAGAAATGAGTAGTTGGCAAGTTGATCAACTGTGATTGAGGAGCTTAGGAAGAATATCATATTGCTTAACATTTAGATAAAACTTGAGAGATAATGGTAGTGATAAGACTCGGGTTCACTTATATGAGCACATGTAGAAGACATAGGATTAGGATGAGGTGTAGAAGAAGAACTAACATGGGCTTGTGAAGAATTTTGAAGATGTTATATTTCAAGTAGTGATGATGTAATCCTTGTTTCCATAGCTTGAATTTTATATTGAAATAAACCTTGTAAATCTTGAATTGATTGCAAATGGATTGATAAGTTATGGCATTAGGACCAATAGAGTCATTAGAGAGATGATCGAAGATGGAACTTACTTATAAAGGAATTATATTGTTAGGGAGATACATAGTGTCTAGGGATTTTTGGATAACATATTTACAAGGTGGGTTCTTTTGAAGCAACCGAGACAAGGGGACTTGAGGAATTGTAAGATATATTAAAGAAAAGTTGATAAAATAAGGATCCAAATGATGAATCATGAGTGGGGTTGAGAAAATGATTTAATAAAAATAGATTTAAATCTGATTTTAGAGTAACTACTATAATAAATGATGTACAAATGCTAATATACATAAGAAGACATAAATAATGAAGCATATACAATATGAAACCTTAAGAAAGAAGGAGAGACAGGGGGACTTAGCTGATTTCGAATGAATAGGAAGTGATCTGGGAAGATGAAATACTCAAATATATTGATTCTATCATTGATACGACAGAAGTTCTAAACTTTGAAACTACACAGGTCGGGAATGCCTGGAGAGGACAAGAATTCCTGGTGCTAATGTCGAGATCTAGGCGGTGGTTTCGAATAGATATTGTGGATCTGGTTCTTTCAGGGCCAAATAATGTTTGTTGTCATTATGTATGTCACTTTAGATTTATTTTCTGATATGTGAATTTACTTATAACATGCAAGAAATAATTTAACCTGCACATACCCAAAAATCATATCAAACCTAAAAAGGAAAATGCAAAATGGGGAGTTGGACTAACCCCCGACGGTCACACCAAGAGTGAACTTACGATTGAGTGTTGCAGACTTTGTATCTCATACTCCATGTAATTATTGTTTGTTTGTGTGTAGAAATTATTCCCTAGGATGCCCTTGTGAAAGTTTCACAGATGATAGCGAGCTAGATATAGAATGTAGAAAATGTATAGAATGTGTAGGATGAAATAGAATAAACTTCCCCTCCTATGTTGTGTATGCAGAAGTGATGCAACCCTTGTCCCTTGTATGAGTGCTAGATGGATGCCTTTGATGTTATTGTGCCTTTGGATGCAATATTAGGTGGTAGTATGTAATTATTAGTGCTTGGTCCTTTATTTTAAAAATATAATTATGTATTTATATGATCCCTTGTTTGAATTTCCTAATTTGAAATATTTCGAGCCAATTTTTTTTTCGTTTTTTTTTTTTTTTAAAATATCAGATTACAACATTACAATCAAAGTACCCGTTAAGGTTAGAAGGTAAACCAAAACGTACGAAAGCAACTCTAACCAAGAATGGCGCCGATGATGGCGAGCATATGGTCAGAGGATCTTCTACCCTAAATGCTGAATGGGAACTCAACGCCAAGTATGTGCTACCCAATCCAGTATGGAGTGAGGGGCGACCATATGACGGAGTGTTACAGAATACTATGCTTGAAAAGAAATGCGGAAAGCTGGAAATACTCAACACCCAGAATGTGCTTGCTAACCCAGAATGGGAAAGTAGCTACCATAGGGCGGAGGTCAATTAAAAAAAAATATCAACTGCTGAAAGTAAGAAGGGCATTACAATTTGATAAGCAAGAATCTAAGTTGCTGCCAATACTACTGCCAGCTTACAATATAAATGGTGAGATCTTGCTAACAATGCGAATCATCATAAGAACAGAGTTACAATGATATTGAAGACTTTCTTTGCTGATAAGTATAGCTTAGAAATGAAAGAGCATTAAATAGATCCAACCTCTTTTTCAATTTGGGCAATTCCCAATGAAGCCACCGCCAAGTCTTTGAGAACTCTCACACCCGTCCAAGATTGAAGATGCAGATTTCTCCGAGCTGTTATGACAGTCCTGTATTTTTCTCCATATAACCAGCAGCATACAGATTTCTAGAATAGCTCAGAAATTCCTTAAAACTTACTCAAATAACATGATACTGATTGCAAATCACTACTAGCAAGAGGGCGCTCAGACTAACCCCAAAAAATAGACTCAAAATGCAGGCTATATTAAATGCACGAATTCCAAGACACCATGAAGGTACAGCCCAGACAGGACGATTTTGCTTTTTAAAATCAGATCTTCTTCCAAAAAATCTACAGACTTGCATACATGGGCGCCTAGCCAAGAAGGAAGGAATGAAACAATACCCACCATGAATTTTTTTGTCTTTTTGGATTTATGAATAAAACATCGAATCTGCTTAAGCAAAAATGCAAAAACCAGAAAACTCTAATATGCAAAATCTGAACCTAATTAGACAAATGCAGATTACACAGCACTAATTCCACTGAACTCACAATCTAGACTAAAATCACCACTAGTTATTGTCTTGCAAACAAGAAGTGATGCCCGAGCTAGGAGGCCTTCATTCCTCGAAGCAAACCCAGAGCCAAACCGACAAAGATAACAAGATCGCACGGTCCAAATATGTGAAATGATGCTCAAAGTCTTCCTTTTATAACTTCCTGTTGACTTCACGAAACCCTAAAATTCACTTCAATATCCAAACCCTAATCCTTTCTCCAAGATGGCGTCCTTTTCCTTTCAAGCTTAATATTGATATTTTAATTAAATTCAATACCTTGATAAATGCACCCACCTTAAGCTTGTTTTGACTTTTGAAATTAATAAAATAATCTTAATGAAGGCACCACCCTCAAAAAGCCCACTTTTCAAAACAACATAAAGTCAATAGACTAGGCCAAGGGGTCAACGTTCGAATATAATATTAAAACGTGACCTTTAAATAAATATATCAACTTAACTCTTCAATCATGCCCTGAAGCCAATAATGACCAATTAACTGACCAAATTGAATTAGGAAGTCAACCATGCTAAACCCAATCAAAATCGCAAAAATAGAATTTACTAAAAAAGTAAATTCCAGAAAATGCTCTGAATGCCGAAATGAAGATACCACTGCGAAGCTCTCTGAAAACCCAGAAAGAATCCGCCATTGAATCCACCAACTTCAAGCAAAGAAATCCTCAAAAATAGGAAACCCTAATTTACCTTCCGACTAGCCTTCGGGTTTCTAGAAAAAAGGCCAACGGTCACTGGAAAGATCAGGTCTGAGAAGGGGACATTACATAATTTGCAACCGAATGCCAACCCAAAGTAGTAAAAGTAATCCATAAGTAAAAGAGGTTCAAAAGGATAATAAAATGGTAAAGAAGGGTAGGAGCACCCATGAGGATAAGAGCACTTGACACTAGTGTCTTGAGTGTGTGCTAGTGTATGAGGCCATAGAAAGCTAAAATAGTCAACTTTTGACAAGATTGCAAGATGTATGAAGCCACTAAAAGTGTAGAATACAAAGTAAAAGGCTAAGGGGAGTTTTCAATTACTATTTTTCCTTCTTGAAAATCATGTAAATACTAGCATGCTTTAAGGACCTATAAATGTACCCAAGTGCATAGATTTTGTGTCTACATATTCTTTACCCAATGATTTTGTCTCAAAGGAAAACTATCAAATCTATATTTCCAAAAATTTGTTGACTATTTCAATTATGACAAATGTTTATGGGTGATAGCTAGAGCTCATTTTCAGTTGTGTTCACATTATTATTAATATTTCTTGCTAGAAATGGTTGATAAAATCCATAAAATTTGAGTTACGATAAAAGCAAGAATACTATGGAGGTGCAATTTTTGGTTAAGGAAGGTTTTGGATATGGTTGAAGAGGTGTACGAGTGGACTAAGGCACAAAATGGGTCAATTTGAATAATCAATCCACCACCGCTAGTATGACTTATTTTTCCCTAATTTAGGAAGGACCTTAAATACATCCTTTGAAATATCTATCCAAATCCTTGTAGGAGTAGTGGTGGTTGTAACAATCCTTTATTTATCATTATTTCACCCTTTTTACACATATATATCACATTCCTCAAAATAAATCTGGATGTCTTCTTTATTTCACCACCATATGAAATTCCAATGAAATATCTTAGATGTTTTAAGAAAATTTGAATGAATATCTTAGGATGATGCATTTTGTTTGAGTATAATATTTTTCATAGCCTTAATTTGGGAATTAAAACCATGTCACCTTCTTACATAAGATTATTTGTCTTAAGCTTAGTTGGTTGACAAGGGAAATTTTATGTACAAATTGTTAGGTAGAAAGGGACAATTGGCATATAAATTATTAGACTAGCTATTATGTGTGAGTGTCTTAGTGTCATTCTTGTTGGATGTCATTCATCCAATATGGAAGGGGTATGATAAAGAGCATAACAAGGAAGGGGTATGATAAAAAAACATAACATTTTATTTTCATCATATTGGAAGGAGATTGCATTTGTAACCACATTCACCTTTCCTTTATTATAGGGTATTTTTAGTAATACCCCATCAATTTGGTGACCCTTTTCTGTTGATATGATGAGGATCACATTTATTTTAGTAAGTACTTTAGACCTAATGGTTCATTTTTATGCATATTATTTTTCATACTAAGTATCATCACCACCTATTGACCACATGTACTATGAATATCATTTTTTATCATAGGTAAAATGTAGAAAATTTCATCTAGTGAGAGTCTTTCTTTTAAATGTGATGGGTCATACTTCCTAAAAGAGGATGATGTTGAGTTCATTTCCACATGCATTACTTTTAATAATGAAGGTCATGTACAAATATGGTATTCTTAAAATAGGGTAGTACACATAACCTTTTCTAATATGTCAAAATCAAGTTATGTTTCCTTTGACCAAGAAAAGACATGCTTTATTAGCATTATACTCAAAATAGGGAAATTATTTTATAATAGTCCTTAAAAATTTTATGTACTACCCAATTAACCCCAAAAATGTGTGAAGGATTTTGAGTGTATTTTTATTTTTCCATTTTATCATGGCTTCAATTTTCTTGAGGTTTAATTTGATTCATGCTACTCTTTTGTAATTGTTGGCATGTGTGTCCACTGATCCCCATGATTTTTGTGACATGGACTAACCACCTCTCGTAGATCCTAACTCTGGTGATTGTAGGGGAGACTAATACTTATGGGTTTTGGTCTAACAAAAATTGTGGTCCAACAAATGGTATCAGAGCAAAAGGTCTCGAGTTTGAAACTCACTTGGGTAACACTAAGGGGGAGATTGTTGGCATGTGTGTCCAGTGCTCCCCGTGAGTTTCATGACATGGACTAACCACTTCTTGTAGATCCTAACTCTGGTAATTGTAATAGAGACTAATACCTATGGGTTTTGGTATAATGACAATCATGGTCGAATAGTAATAATATGCTCAAGGTACTCACTTCATGTTAAATGAAAGAGAACTTGGATCATTTTGCACATAAATAGTTGTTAAATCAAACATGTAATCACGTGTCAAGATAATTTATATGATGTTTCCAAGTTTTACTATAGATTAGGAAATCATCAAAGAAGACCAAGATTATTTTTTGAATGAAGTTTTGAAATATTTTATTCATTTTCTAAGCTTTGATAGGTATGAATAAAAATTCATAGTGTCCTTCATTATATTTTTGATACCAAAGGTACATTTGGAAAAATTAATTTTCGAAGTTGAAAAACTTTGAGAGGAAATTTTTCACCTTAAAGGTATTGTGTAGTTTGAAATATTGTTATGCACGCAAAGTCCATCTTATTGGATTTGTACCATAAAAATTAGGGAAGTCTCGATTTTGGGCCTAATAACATGTTTATTGATAATTTTTTTATGTGTCTAGTTTACCACTATACATGTGTGTGAATATTTTACTACCCTAGTGCATGCCAAATTTGATTATCTCTCCGCGCCATCCTATCACACTAAGGTATGGATCCTTAACATGCTCACCCGAGGCATGAGAGATTGCAGCTTCCCATTATGTTTAACATGTTGATAATGATATTTTTAATAAGACAATATAATAGAAGTAATCACACTAAAGAAATAGAAAGATATAAGATACACACATATTCATGCGCGAAATGATTTTGTAATAAAATCCTCAATATCGATCACTAAAGCATAACTAACATATAGTAATAATCTTTCTAATCTAAACTAAGTAATCCCTATTATATCCATATAGTAACTATGAATCACACAGTTTTTTTTACAATGTGTTGGAAGCACAAGGGACTGAGGTGGGGTGAATCAATCCACTAAAACATTATTTCATTTCCACTTATCATACATTAAATTTCATACCACCATTAAAATAAACAAACAAACAAACATATGTGTGTTTACTTAAGCATTGAGTCAACCATACACATGAGAAAGAACAAGAAAGTACACATGAACACCAAAATTAAGTGGGAAACCCTCAAGGGGAAGAAAACCCATTGAACATAAAATTTATTTATCTATGCTTAAAATTTAGTGAGGCACCAACCCCACAAGGAGAACCAACCCTTATTTTAGTAGATAACCAGACCTATAAGGAGCATCAAACCATAATTTTTTGAAGCATCTAGTCCACAAGAAGACTACAACCCCCTAACACGACTAAACACCAACTCAACCACCTGATGATGATGATCACTGAATTTTTTACTGCCCACAACCGATGGAGACCACAATTTTAGCTCACAAATACTTTCTCAAACCCTCATTCCTTAAAATTTCTATCTCTTCTTCCACATCAGCTTGTCTTGTACACATGCTCTAAACTCTTGTACAAAAATGCTTATGTTAGAAGAAAATGGATTGAGAGAGCTGAATCATTCAAACCTTCCTCAAAAACATTCAACCATCCATATATGAAAACAAATTTTTAAACTCTCAAATCCATGTCTTTATTGATTCAAAAACTTTTTAAACTCTCAAATCATGTCTTCAAACTTGAAAAATGCTTATGTTAGAAGAAAAATGGATTGAGAGAGCGGGGATGAATCATTCCTTAAAAAAATTAAATTTAGATTTCATATTTTCTTATTCAAATACTCAAAAACATTCAACCATCCATATATGTGTGTATACAACAAATTATCACATGAGCAAGAAACCATAAACAAGATAATCAACACAAGACACAAGATATAAGTGGGAAACCATCAAGGGGAAGAAACACCACTGAAACAAAATATTATAAGATATGTTTCAAAATTTATTGATTCAAAACCCCACAAGGAGCACCAACCCCACAAGGATCACCAACCCATAGTTTAGTAGAGCTACAACCCTACAAGGAACACAAAAACCTAATTATGTGAAGCACCAAATCCACAAGGAGGCTACAACCCCCAAGATGATCAAGCACACACCCAACCACATTATGATTATCTGATATCTGATTTTTTTTCTGCCACAACTGATGGAGACAAAGTATTCATCTCTTACTTCTTGAAAGCCTCATATAAACCTTAGGTGTTTGATCTCTCACATACAATCACTTTTTCACTTTTCAAGCTTCAAACTCATGTAAACATGATTTATGATATTCCTTGACCTGTCACACACTTGATATTATCTAAATTAATGCTCCAACACCTGAAAAATTCTCTTACGTAGGTCACACTTCTTGCACATACACCACTAGATACAAAAACACCCAAAACAATGCTTTTATAAGCTCCCTTACATTTAAAATTCAAACAAATTTTTTTTCCCTAATTTATATTGACCCATGAATCATAAAAACATCCCCAATTTAAAATATAACAGTCACAAGTGAACCAAGTAGGTTAGCCTTACAAAAAACATTATTTCATGCTAAAACAATGTTCAAATTTGCATGGGCACAAAGAGAAAAATGCCCTAACATCAAAACCATACTTATTAATGACCCATAAATCACAACACATGTTTGAATCAACATTTAAACATAATACGTGGTTGTAATTTATCTCAACCAATCAAATTATTTCATTTAATGGGCCCAATGTTCTTTGTACTTCTCAAAACAACTGTTTCCTACACCCTTCAGGACCCTGAAAACTTCTTTATGCCATTATATCACTTAAAAACATCCAAAATATGTCATGTGACCACTCAATGGAAATTAAAGAAAATTTAAAACACTTATAAACAAGCTAGATTCCATGAAAAATTATCTGCTCAAATCTTAGTCACTTTTGTCTTCACCAAATCAACTTGCCCAAAAAGTTGTTTTCAAAGATCAACTAGTTAACACCTTTACAGGAACAAGAAATACCTATAAATAGATTAATTATATGAAAAATTCATCCCTATTCAAATTAAATGTGATATAAATCATCAAATAATCCTTCTCATGCTTCAAACAACTCAAAACTTCCAGAAGATCATATCCTCGTCTCCCGCACTGGAAAAAATATTCTTATCCAAAACCTGACATGGAAACCTTAGAAAAACGCACCATAATGGGACAATAATTATATAAATGGAAATATATCTAAATAATATTTCCAACAAAACTTTAATCATCTCATAATTCCACCCGTAACTCGATTATGCTCACTTTACTTAACACTACTTCTTCGCCTCAAAATTGCCTTTTGACCAACCTACCTAAATGGAGCTCATTTGACCATGTACCTGAATAAAAATTTACTAAAACATATTTGTAAATTAATAAAATCTCTAATACATTCCATAATGTCAATTTAGATTGCTACTTCTTTAGACAACCTTGTCTCAAAACACTCTTCTTTAGAAACTAACCTATTTGAGTGGGCCCCACTCATCACCATGACCTCAACCATACCTTTATGGAAATATTAAGGATTCCTATACATGTTATAATCATAATCCATTCAATATTAATAAATTATATCCACTTAGGAAACTATTTTTCCATACCACTTTCAAGCTAGGGTTTCACACATAAAAGATGTTTACCTTATTAGCATTCGTTCATAAAAATGTGATGATGAAATGACCTAATTATTTTTTGAAATGCTCTAGAATAAATTTATAAACATGCTTGAAATAAAAATTTACAATGAAAAGCACACAATTTAGGGTGAGCCTTAGAAGATCAAATTCGAAATGAAATGCACTAGTTCTCCAACATGTCACACCAAAAATGACATATCTTGCAAAATTCACATCATAACATCATGAAATTTTGCTAAAATCACCATGAAACATAAAAATAAAATATTCAATCATCATATTTTTGTCACCATACCTAAAACTCTCCATAAACTAATACTTGCATAGCTACCCCTTAGGGTTTTTCATTGTAGAAGCTAGCGTCAACTAGAAAAACACTATAACACATCATGAAAGCAATAAAAATGACCCAAAAATACCTAGAACAACATTATGTATCTGAATACATATATCAATGAGATCATGTAGCTCCAACAATCATCCTTATACCTCATAGTATCCATACCTACTCAAAATGAGCACCTAAAACATGGTGAATCACCTGTATCTCGCACCCTAAAATTGATGTGATTTCCAAAGAACTCTCCAAACATGGTATATATCATTCCAACATGCTTCTCAAGAAAACAAGAATCTCATACAATCATGCAA
Organism: Taxus wallichiana var. yunnanensis; assembly: GCA_018340775.1. Classification (NCBI taxonomy): domain Eukaryota; kingdom Viridiplantae; phylum Streptophyta; class Pinopsida; order Cupressales; family Taxaceae; genus Taxus; species Taxus wallichiana. The sequence goes on along the minus strand of CM031236.1, from coordinate 26,661,024 downwards.
CATCACCTAGGCACCTGAATGGGCTTGCAAGAGAAATCTATCCTCATTGAATCTCCCTATATCATCATGGTCTCACTTGAAACATAATGTAAACACCATCTAAAATAACATCTAAACCTACTCCATCATCCACTTTGTCATTAATGTGGTTTTGCATCAATGACAACACCTATATGACCACATGCAAACAATCTCCCCCTTTGTCATTAATAGAAAACTACTTGAACTTCTCCCCTTTTTACATTAAAGACAAAGGCATATTGTACTTGCATAATATTCATCTTTCTCAAATTCATATCATCATGCTTTGGTTAGAAAGATCAATCAAATATCTCAAACAAGCTAAAGACCTTGAAATTTACACTCAAAACCTAATTTTACTTGTTTGTAAGCATGCAACCACCATGATCCCCTTGGGCCAAGCATATAAATCAACCGAAACTAATCAATAAAGCATGAAGAACCATTATCTTACCTTGTTTGGAGAAAAAAACCATTCTCCACCTTCTAGGCATGCAAAAATAGCTAGTTACATCTCATCCATGTTTTGGTCTTCATGGCACCACTACAAAGAGATCGTAATTTGAGCCATATGTTTCACCTGTTTCTTAGATCATTTCTTTGAAGTGTTGATGAAACAAATAGGGTAACGGGCATAGGAGGAATACCTGTTCAAATGTTGGTTGATGGGTTGTTGCGTGCGTATGACTTCTGAATCCACAACTGATCGTGAGAGCTTCCTTTTAGCTAGGAGGAACTACCTGTAATGTAAAGCAAGACCACCAAAAGGAATTAAACAATATGGGAAGTGAACTGCCTAGCGTATGCTAGATCTCGGGAAGTGTGATACTTCCTAGATGGTTGTCATCCATTGTTTTAAACAATTTAATGCTGTAAACAAAGTAAATCCTATTGTAATTTGAAATGATTTAGGTATCTCACTTAAAACACAATAAGAAATAGATCTAATCTAATAGGCTAAGCTAGAATAGAATCCAAAGGTCAAATGATTGGTTCTAGGTTCTACAAGTTTGACAGAGGTCTCGGGTAGATCACAGGTGGATGAGGGTGAGATGAAATTTTGTGGGTAGGTCTCTGTTTTGGGCTATATGGGAAAATATAGAGACCGATGTCGGTTAAGGGTAACCAATGGTGGTCAGGTGTAACCGGTGCCAGTTACTGTGGAAATTTGGAAATGCCACAGAACAAGCTTTGGGTCTCCTTTGTGATTGCACAAAGGACTTTGGTTGGTCGGGATGAGGTATTGGGTGATTGGGGTAGGCTTTGGCAAGGTTTTAAAGGGTATATGGAGGTGGAAATGTTGGAGAAGGTCAATAGGTGGCTAGGTAAACAATAGATGATAAAATGATGATGAAATGAAATAAACTAGAAAAGTATGACATTATACTTACTTGGATTCCGATCTTAAATGCCTGTGAGTGAGGGATGGAGGTGCTGATGAGAGGTTTGAAGGTTACAAGTGATCACCAATTGAAGGAAAGCTTCTGCATGGACTGCATGTACATTCCTCTTTACTTGGTTAGATCAGATCATGGTTGGGATGGCTATGCAGGAAAAGATGTTTGATCTCCTTCCTTGCATGCGGATTCTCACTGGAATTCACTCTCTGAAGATGTGTTATCTCTCTAAGATGTGTTAATGCTCACCAACCTTTTGCTTCTTGCTTCCAACTTCCAACCTTGAGAATAAGGTTGTTTTGGGGTTAAAAGGGTAAGATGGTGGTTCCGGCTTAACTGGTTTCGAGCTAAGGGTAACCAACGTTGGTCAAGGTGGGATTTCCTAGGTTTACTAAACTAGGGAGATCCTCTTGATTTCCTTAGATCTCATGTCGTTAACCCATAGATTAGACTGGGAGCTTCTTGTGAGCATGCGAGAATGTGGTTAGAGGGAATGTAGGCATTGATTTTTAGGGTTTGGGTAAGTCTTAGTTAGTTATGACAACTTACTAAGAACAGGTCTTAGGTTGAGTTGGCTTGGTGAGGTGTCTAAGTGAATTATATGTGTGGATATTATTTAAAATAAGATATTTAAATAATAAATATAGTGTGGATAATGCATTAATTAAATTAAATTAATTAAATTAATATTAGTAGGGTGAAAGGGGCCATGGCTAGGTGAATGTGATGAAGGGTGTTTATTCATCGAGGGACCAAAGGAGAGTGTGACCTAATTTTAGTGTCTACACCATACACACTAAGAACATGCCAACAATGTCATGAATGAACACACCAAACCATCATACATTCTTTCTTGACCACAAACCAACCTATCTAGGCATAGATCAAGCATTCAAATGAACCTTCTTTCTCTTCTCCTTACACAAGGAATTATGTCCCAAATTAGACCTCACAATACTTTTAGCACCAACTTTGACATGCTACAACATGCGAGTCATACTTTGTCTTGTAAAAACAACACTCCCCCTGGAATAAAGACCATTTTCTCAAGGATACAAGCAAAAATTTAATCATCTTAAGTTGCTATCTTGAATTTGGATAATTTCAAACAATTAGACTCAGTCCTAAAGCTCATTTTTAGTCCATAACACTCATAATTGATCGAGATCATGCATAAAAGGAACAAAATTTACCAATTCATTATATGGATACCCAATACATACCTATAATATCTTGATGACCTTCCCATCATATTCTAGAGGTATACTCCCAAGATCCCCTATCATGAAGAGATCATGCACATGATATTATCCTATATAAACAACCTTTTGAGCCATTGTAGTAATTAGGCTTGGGGTCTGGAATCAGCATTTTTTCTCAACATGATCAACTTAAGCCAAAATACTCACTTCTCCATACCTTTACTAACTTGTTTTACCTTAAAAAGAAATGAAAAAATTATAACCTTTCCCATACACTACCTAAGCACTTCATTAGGCACCTACAAGCTTGAGAAATAGTAACACTTTGCTTCTTGCAAAGATCAGTACTATATGGCTAGCTAGTATAACTCATGAAGTAATAAAAATCACCATAACAACCCTTTTTCATGAATTCAAGACTTCACACCACCTTAATGCAAAGTATATACCATCTTCATAAGATCTCAGACTTATCAATAATGCAAAATGTCAATGCTCTTACTTGTAGGAGCTCACTTTTAGTCTGAGAGCACTTGTGACCAATTTTGCCATACAACCATTTGACCTCTTCCTTGAGACACTACAAGAACAACTCATGGATCACCTTGTAAAATCATAATTGACTCACACAAGTATAATACACATGTGAATACCACCATACTCTTTCTTTCATATGCATTGTACCTAAAGATGCAACAATCTCTACCTCAAGATATACCCTTCACCTCTAGGTGCTTACAACTTCTTCAACTCAAATACATGCGAAACCAAGAATCTCAGGAGATTTGAATGTACCTTATAATGATATTGACCATAAAAGGTTCAAAATAAGTATTCAACACACCTTTGTATCTAAATAAAACTCTAAGAAATAACTAAAAATTCATAGTGCCATTTTTCCACCACTAACTTACTTATTCATAGTCCACTAGCCATGGATACATTGAAGAGTACACCTAATTTTCAAAGAACTTATCTTCATAGAGAAGTCATACCTGATTTGGAAAACCTTTTGGCCATACTATCTCCACCATAAGATTTTCTACCATTTCCTTGAGCTCGACAAACCTAGTTTGCAATATATCATCTCAACATTAGGTCATTTGGCACCTAAACTGTCAAATCTAAACTTTGTCACAAAGTCCCATGAGTGTAATCATTATTAATGGTCTGTTGTGAGGAAGGAATGGGCTGTTGTGTTTTTGGTTTATTGATGGGTGGAGGTTTCTTGACCATGTGGGGAAGCTGAGATCCTAAGATGAACGGACAGTGCGGTGTGTGATTGGTACATGCCTGTGGTATGAGTTCTATGGGTTTGGTGATTCTGTTTGGGTGTTAGAGTAGGTGTGGTGTTGTCTTTGGAGGATGTAGCTAAATCTAGTTTGATAGGTGGATGAGTAAGGCTGGTAGTGGGGTGACCCCTAAAGTGGTAATAGGTTTAGTTGAGGAAGATGTTGTATGTGTGGATTTGGGTTTAGATGTAGGTTAGGTTATGGGTAAGGGTGTGGTTTGAGCTATAACAGGTGTCATGGAAGGGGTTGTGATAGAGGTGGTTTTGTTTGGTTTGATTGGTCGAAATATTTTTGGGTAGATAGTGGAGGTATCAGCAAGGGATCTCTGCATCTGTGTTGAGATGGGAAGTAAAAGGCACCCCCATAGTAGAGCCCTATCCACATAATCTAAGTGATCGGCCAAATGTGAGAACAAAACGTCTGTAGGTGGAGTTGGTGAGGACCTAATGGTAATTCCCATAAAATGTGTCTTAGAGACGGAGTAATTTGATAGCTTCACTTAGTGGGTAAGAGAATTGAAAGTAGGTTTGTAGGATTTTGGGTAGCTGATGGAGAATGCTTGCCAAGAGGCAAAGGTATCTCAACTGGGTCTATGATAGGTGGTGGAGATGATGGGTGCTCCTCTATGGGTGGAGGAGGTAATGGGTGCTCCTCTATGGGTGGAGGAGGTACTGTAGCTAAGGCTCTCTAAGTGGTGAAGCCATGGGTGAGATGGTATCAATGTTAGTGAAAGACTCCTCCGTAGGTGATGAAGGAGATGAAAGGTGTTCCTTTGTTGGTGAAGGAATAGGGGAGGTTGGTTCAGACACGAAAGGAGGATTTTGGGTTAGGATCTCCTCTATGGAAGGAATATGGGGTAATCGAGAGTTGACAGTACATCATTAAAGATAGCGTGAACCTTGTGGGTATGGGTATCATGAGTTGAGGTCTCACCGGTTTGATCATCGAAGGGGCATGGTTGGGAAATGGTTTCTCAAGATGTGTAGGTTTTGGTTGGTAGATGCATTAGGATTATCCACGGTTAAGTTGCCTTTCTCGAGAATTTCTCGACAATATTTTTGAAAGTGATGTAATTTCCATCACTACAACCCTTTACTTGATGATAATTACTGAAATCATGTTATTTATACTATGCGGGCATGGGGCGAGTAGGGTCAAAACCAATGTGTGGTTTTATGGGTGGAAGAGTGATGGCTCCATCTTTGATAAGCTTTTCTAATATAGAAGAGTAAGGCTCTTTGATTGGGGTATATTTCGCTGCTCTCATCTAAATTGAAAAGTCCTGATATGTGAGAGATTAGATGAATGGGTAGCCTGATTTGACGGATGTGTTGGGCTGGCCTTGAGTACCACTGGGTTAGTGGTGCCCTTAACTTTTGAATAATTGGTTTGTGGTTTGGAATAAGAAGAGGTATCATTCAACTTGAATGCCAAATTATTATTGTGTAATTGGATTTTCTTCTCTTTGATGGCCTCGAATCTCTAACTTTCGTGCCATAGTGAACACTTCGTCGAATGTTTGGAAGGTTCGGACTGCAAGGTCAAAGAGAGATATGCCTAAGCACAAGCCTATGTGAAGAGTTTGATGAGTTATGTTTGTGGCAGTTGGAAGGTAAGTTGGTTGATCAGGCTACGCTAGAGAGTGAGAAAAAATGTGATAGATTCATCCTCATACTGACGTGTGGAGTATAGATCGGTCATGGTAACCTTCTTGATGATATTGATAGAGAAATGATCCAAGAAGGCTTGGGCTACCTGATTGAATGAGAATATAGAGTGTCTTGGTAACCCACTATACCAATCTAATGCAGGTCTAGTGAGGGACATGGGAAAGGTCCTCAAGAGCAAGGCATCATCATGAGCGATCAGATAACACCCATGTTTGAATGACCAAAAATGTTGCTGCGGGTCTTCTTTGCTATTGAAATGATTGAATTTAGGAATTTCCCAATGCATGGGGTATGAGCGGATAGGAATGGATGGGTGAATGGGCTCGTTGCAAATCTCGTTGTAGGTGAGAGTGTTGTGGGAGCCTGAAACCAATGCCTTGTCTGCATCTTGTCCAACATCAATTTAATTAGGTCGTTGGTGGGTTGCGATGATTGGGTGCCTTCTGTAGCATGAGAGGGTTGGTTTTGGGCATATAACAGGGGTGGAACTCCACTGTATGGGGATGCCATGTAGGTTGATTGAGAAGAAGGAAGTGAAACAGTGGTACGTATCCGATGTGTATAATGGATGAAATGAGAGGTTGTTGATAGTATGTATATGGGGGTGGAAGGGTCGTGGTAACCCTAGTGGCAATAGGGGCTAATGATTGTGGAATGGAAAGGACCATGTTCTGAAATGGGGTAGGGGTCACCAATATTGGAGGTGGTAATGTAGCTATGGGTATGTGTGAGACATTAGGGGTGGATGAGGTTGTGTTTGGGGTAGTTGTCGTAGGTATGGTGGATGTAGCAGGGTGCCATGGAGGTAGCGAGACACAATAATTATATCGGGTATAGGACCTAGGCGTGAAATGACTGGGGTAAGGTAGATGCGGGCAACACAGAGCTAGATGGGGCCGATGCGGGAGTGGGAGTGAGAGTTGGGGGATAGATATGGGCATGTCATATATCAACTGACCCGAGGCATCTTGAGTGGATGAGTGGGAAAGGTAGAACTACAAGGTGGCAGGGTTTTGGTCAAGGAGTCGTGTGAACTCCTCATCTCCGGTAGTGATAGTAATAGGTTGGATGGGATCCATGGCTGGTGATAAAATGGAAGGTGGTGAAGGACTAGGTGGGAGTGGTTGACAACTGACATGAAATATGAGTGCGCTTGCTTGTCTTCGGTCAGCACCATGTGAACCAATACTGATTAGGTAGGGTTGCTTCTCTGTAAATGACATAGAGAACAACAGGAACATGTGAATCTGGTGGAAAAAAGTGGATTAGGTACCAAATGGTGGTTAGAATGTGAAATAGGCTAACTAATGTTGGTTAGGGAAAACCGACGCCGGGTCGGGGTAACCACTACCGGTCACTGTAGAAAATGGATAGTGAGTGAAAAAAAAGGTAGAAGGTGAAATATGACAGGTATGCCAAATCTAATGATGTTTACAATGTCAATGGGTATGATGGTAGTGATAGGGACTGTGAAAAGTGGAAGAAAATGAATAAAAATGTCCTTTTGAGTAGGTTAGCAAAAGGACCTAGAACCGACATCGGTTGGGTATAACCGATGACGGTCGAGGGTAACCGACGATGGTTACTGTGAAATTGAAACAGTGATGAAAGAAAAGTGGTTGTGAATTAAAATATGGTGTGGAATCAGACCTAGAATTCTGAGAATGATGGTGATATGGCCCAGGCACACTCAGGTGAAGCCGGAATACACTAGCTATGATGAGGAGCATGTAAGGATGAACAAAAAGTGAAGAACGTGATCTCTCACCTCAAAATGCAAGCCAAGCAGAAACACTAAGAAAAAATGTGATCCTAGGAGTGCCCTTTCTATTATGTTTTTTTAGCTTATGCTATTTAGGGACTGACACATGAATTGTGAAATAGAGTTTTTTTGTGAGGATGGCTTCCTACAAAGAAGGAGATCTAAAAGGTGAGGTTTTAGGTATGTTATGGTGGGGGCAGGATTCACTCAAGTATGACTCAACATAGCAAGTGAGTTGGGTGCCCACTATGTCGTGATCGTGTGATCACCTACATCTTCTTCTAGGGCATCCATCATCACACCTCACCACGTGGCATCCCTTATTTCTTCACCTCCCACCTCGATGCTTGTTGCCTCATCTTAGGTGGCTGCCCTCACTTTCTCTCGACGACAAGATCGCACCTCACCAAATGGAGGACCCCAATCCCGCCTTATTCATCTCTGCCTACGTCGATAATATACATGTTCGACATATTATGATCGATGGTGGGGCTAGCATTAACATCATATCTTCTCATGCATTTAACCAAATGTGCATTCCTACCAATTACATGCATAATGATCCAATTATGTTGTGTTATTTCAACGGCCATAACCACTACCTTGGGGACAGTGATCCTACACATTCATGTTGGTCCCCGTAGCATCCCCAAACTCTTCTATGTCCTGGAAGGAGAGTTCCAATACAACATGTTACTTGGCCGACCCTAGATTCATGCCATGGGATGTGTCCCCTCCACCCTTCATCGTTGTCTCAAATTTGAACATGAGGGACACAACTACACCATACAAGCTGACCCTTCACCATTCAAAACATGTAACATGTTATACCGGCCCAACGATGTCCTCATACCTATCACCACTACCACCGCCTCTATCACTTCTTCTTCAAACCCCATCTCACCTATTATCACCACCACAACAATTCCTATAGAACCATCCGCTGCTCTAAAACCCACAACCTCCTCATCTCAAACCCCATAGAGACATCCATTCCTACCACCTACATCCCGTATACTAACCCATTAGAAGGTGTTTTTCAACGCCTGACATTGGGGGAGTACCGCCTCTACAACGTTGACACTTTCCATACCCCACAAGAGTATGACAACCTTTAGCAACATCCCCATTATGACCCCGCATCGGTGAAGTTATCGCCTATGGACCCTCACACCTCCGCACCAATCTGACCTATGGAGGCATTGACACTCCTACTTACACACCTGAACCACCTACCCAAACCCTACCATTTACCACCACCCTTCCCTCGTTAACCAACCTACGCTTTTCCCATACCTTCCTTCACGATGTGCTTGGAAGGGTTTTGGCTTCGGTCTTTACGAACAAGGCCGTCACACTATCATCCCTTGCACCACTCACAAGCACAAGGACTGTAGTGGGGTGGGATTTTTTGAGCCCATGCTTAAACAATCTTGTGTTGACCTCATTACAGGGGCAACCCCACCTCACAAAATCCCTCACCTAGTTCACCCACATCACCTATGGAGCCTATAGATCCTGAATCTATTCCTCCTACCTTTTTTTTTCATAAACACCATTTCCTTGGGACCACTCACCATTCAACAAGATGGCAAGGCTCTTACTTATTTTCTCATCCTCTATCCTGATATGATCGATGACAACACCCCTTTTATCAATGTTGTCCAATGTCAAAATGACGACTCCATTCTCACCTACTTGGGTGCGGAAGATTCCTATCTCCACCACACACTACCATCTGAAACCCAAAACATGTTGAACAAATCAACCATCGACATCAACATCCACACATCAGATGACCCCCATATTCTAAAAATAGGCCAACCTTTGGACTCCAATGTGTTGGTACCCAAATTTAATCTCCTTCACAACTTGAGAAACATCATAGATTTTACAAGACAATCAGAGGTAGATAAATGTTTTATATGTCATTTTGTAGTTGGGGAAGCAATTTATCTGACTTGTTAGCACTTAGGCTTTGAAGAAGTGGGTAGCACCTTGAAAGGATTTTGATCTAATACTCACTATTTTAGGTTGTGCCTTTCAACCAAGGTAAGAGAACCTATATTACAGCCTCTGTTTTGTGAAGGAGGTGGAGATATCCTTATACTATGCATATTGTATGGAGATGGCCTTGGGAAAACATGATCAATTTTCCATTATTCAAACTCAACAAATTTGTCACTACTAAATGATGGAAATGCTTTCAAGACAAGGTTGAGGATGCTAGAGACATGGTATGACCCTGATTTGCTTTGTGCATTTTTGTAAATGGATTATGTTCTTTTTTTGACACACAATGCAATGCAGGGGTAGTATGGGGTAGGATTAGTTATTCTGAATGAAATTTTTGGTGGGAGATTTTAGACAAGACTAACTAGAATTTTCCAGATTCTTTGAGGACCTTTGCAAGAAATTTGTAACACCTAAACAACAAAATGCTTCAAAGGGGTTAAGGTACTCCTTCAACCAGGATATGTGCACCAAATGGAGGCCCAAGTCTGCACTCTTGCACACAATCTTTGACAATCTGCCATAAAAGCTTGAAGCATATGAAACAACAAAGTATCCAAAAATCTCTATTTTATCATGACCTAAGGTGCATCCAAAGGTTTATAAACAATCTCAGAATTCAAGGTAGGTAAAGTGATTTCAAATCTATTTATCTCTTTATCAGATGAAATCTCTTTTGAATTTGAGACTACAGATGCCACTAAACTATCAACAAGAAATGAGACCATGTATGATCAAGAGATATTTTAAACACAAGACTGTAATAAGAGCAAGAAACACAAATTGAAAACATTCTGAAACATAAGTGCATGCAAATTTTGCCAAGAGACAACACAAAATAATCCAGAATGACCAAATTTATTAGCAGGGGAATGTCATAAGAACAATCTCAGAGCTTTTTGATGGATTTACAACTAAAACCAACTCAACATGATACAAATATGATGCAAAAAGGAATTAGAAATGGTTCTCAGGTGGTTTCTCAGAGAATGGGATTCTTCCTAGATTTTCCCATGAATTTCTAAGTTTCTCCGACCTTTTGCATGTCTCAAAACATGCATTATATAACTTTCAATTACATTTGATCCTTATTTCCCAAGAAAATAATATGCCCAGCATCAAGTTTGTTACAAAATTCCAACATGATTCGTAGATAGGGACATTTAAAAAATTGCAACAAAAGTTGTCAGGTGTTTCTAAAATGGTGAATCATTACAAATCCTTCATCATTATCCATTGTGGAGGCACATTTTTCATTCTCCAAGCATGCAAACCCCTTTCATTTCATCATTTCATCCTTATCATTCCAAAATTTGATTCTGCAACTTTATAATTTGATATTTCATGTTTTGCACGGGCCTGAGTAAAAATTTATTTCAAAAACACCTCAAATCTACAAATTAATCCCTAAAACCACTTGCATTGATCTTTGCAGGCACAAAGGACACAAATTCACCAAAAATTCGATGAAAAATGATGCAAAATTCACATTTCCACACTTCTTGGAGAAAAAATGGCGCCAAAATGAAAATGTACAGTTACCCTTGATTTGCTCTTTCTCCTTCAATTTGGGCCCTCCACATGTCAAAATATGATTGGGAATGAATTCGGGCTCACTTTTTGACTTTTTAACATTTTTGGAAAAATGGAAAAAATTTACTTTTTCTCTACCCTCCGCCTTTGAAATTTGGTGATGACACGTGGCATATGGTGGGTCCCATTGGGATCGCGGCTCAATTCTGCACATTTTTACCCTTTTTTGGAATTTGGAAAAAAATCAATTTTTCCCCATGGGCCCACACCTCTGCCTCTATCCTTGACACGTGTCAGCCTCTCTATCACTAAAAATCCACGGGCTTATTCCACATTTTAGCACCCTTTTTTGCCAAGGGAAATTTTTTGCAGTTCTCCCCCAGAGTTCGCGCCTCCGATTATATCCTCGCCATGTATCCTGTTCTGATTTGTTGTGGAGCCACGCCTCAAATATTCCATTCTAAGTCTTTTTGTAAAAGGGAAAAATTCCCTTTTACCTCCGCCGGCCCGCCGCCCGCTCTGCCTTCACCACGTGTCTCCCCATGGCTTCATTCAAACCCGCGGCTTAATTCTTTGCTCTAAGTCTTTTTGATCAAAAGGGAAAAATTTCCCCTTTTCTTCCGCAGCCCACACTTCCTCCTACGCCCACCACGTGTCCACCCCTTTCTCCATTGTGGACCCGTTAGCCTTTCTTCTACTTTTCTCCCTTTTCGCCAAAAAGGAAAAAATTGTGTAAGTTCCCCTCCCACCTTGGCATAAGAACACGACACGTGTCCTTCTGCAGAGTTGCGGGGTAATGTTGATTTTTTTCCCAAAGCCAAAAAATGCCAAGTTTTTCAAAGAAACCCCACCGATCCTTGTCCAACTAGATGCGGCCACGTAGGAGATGTCATTTGAGCTTAATTTTGACGGTCAAATGACACCCGTATGACCGTCACAAAACACAATATGCTAAGGACACCTGAATTTGATTTTTTTTCGTGGGTAAAGGATTTTTTGGTCAAAAAACATATGGGAAGTGGTTTCAAGCAATTTTTTACCATGGGGAAGGATTTTTGAGGGCACATAAGTACAAAATGAGAAAATTTGAGCTCCACAGCCAAGAAAAATGAAAAAAACAACAAAGGCCCGTGGATTTGGAAATTTAGGGCATAAAACAGAGCCTGTATGTATCTTTCTTTCAAGTTGGGGAAAAATAAATAGGTTTATGAGCCATTTAGAGCATTCAATCTAGATGGGAAACTTGCATACCATCGAATCGAAAGAATTTTTTTAAGCACGTAGAAGAAAGGGGAAAGGTGGGAAAATAACATAGGATCAAAATAGACACCAACACAATGAACAGAAACCTACCTTCTTTCCTTTGCGACCATAGCAACGCTTTTTCTTGGTCATATGCTGATATTCCTAGTATTGACCCCAACATCGTGGTCCACAATATCGTCACCTTACCTGATGCCAAACCCATCAAACAGAAGCTACGTAAAATGCACCCATGTATTTCCCTTCTCGTCAAAGAAGAGCTCCAACGCCTCCTCTCTGTCTCCTTCATCTTACCAATCGACTACCCACAATGGATCTCCAACATCGTTCCCATTACCAAAGTAATGGGGGACTCTACATATGCACCGACTTCGGGACCTTAACCTAGCTTTTCCTAAAGATGACTTTCCTCTACCCAACATCAACCAATTGGTTGACCTCACCGCCGGACATGAGATGCTATCTCTCATGGATGGGTTCTCGGTTATAATCAAATATTACTCGCACTTGAGGATCAACAAAAAACCACCTTCATTACCCCTTGGGGGACCTCTTCGCTATTGCGTCATGCCCTTCAAACTGAAGAATGCAGGCACCACCTACCAACGATCCATGACCTATATCTTCCATGACATCATGCATCATATCTTGGAAGACTACGTCGATGACCTTTTGGGAAAGTCCAAAAGTTGCACCGAACACTTACCCATTCTTAAAATCATCTTCAACCTGTCTCATCCAATATTGTGTACGCCTTCAACCTAAGAAGTGCATTTTTTCCATCCTATCCAATAAACTCTTGGGCTTCATTGTTTCCTTACGAGGCATTGAAGTTGACCCGGCCAAAATCAAGGCCATCCTCGAGATGCCTCCACCCACTAACCTACGCCAACTTTGTAGTTTGCAGGGAAAACTGTAATCTATTCGTTGCTTCATTTCTTAATTATCAGATCGTTGCGAACCCTTTCATCACCTCCTTAAAAAGGATATCACCTTTCACTGGAACACCGATTGTCATAAAGCTTTTGAAGCCTTGAAAGCATACCTATTATAGCCACCCGTGCTTACCCCTCCTAAGGATGATCAATTGTTCTACCTCTACATTTCCACCACCGACCATTCCTTGGGTGCCATGCTTACTCACCATGACAACAAGCATAGGGAGCAAGCAGTCTATTACATAAGCCATACACATGCAAAAATTTGTGCCTTGCTTTAGTCTTTGTGGCCACCAAACTTTGTCACTACCTACTTAACCACACTACCTTCTTCATAACCAACACCGACCCCTTGCATTACATGTACTCTAAACCATTCCAAAACCAACGCATTTCGCGATGGATCATGCTACTCGCTGATTTGGATATCACCTTTCTTCACCAAAAATCAATCAAGGGCCAAAGGCTATTGCTAACCAACCAAGCTAATGCCACATTCTCGACCACCAACTTGACAACTTTGAATTCCCCGATGAATCCATCACTACCCTTTCCCTCGACGAACCTGCCGAGGAACCTCTACACTATCAAATGACCTTATTCTTTGACAGATCTAAGTGTTAATGTGGGGGTGGAGCTGGAATCATCCTCATTCCACACGATAGTGAACCCATCCCACTTTCTTTCAAACTTGACTTTGAGTGTACCAACAACATCACTGAATACGAAGCACTTGTACTAGGTCTCCAAACCACCCAAACCCTAGATGTTAAATCCATTAATATCTTCAGTGATTCTCAATTGGTAGTAAATTAGGTCAATGGCCTATACCAATGTCACAATGAGGAATTACAAAGTGATGCTGTAAACCAAAATAAGCTCCCTCTTATTTTGGGTTAACTAACTTCCTTTTGTGTCTCAGTAAAATTTTTACACATTTTAGGCACTCAAATTTTTCTAGGTATTGCTTCATCAGATAGAGAATTCTTTCCCCTTTCTAGAAAGGTAAGGAAGTCCTCCTAACTCCTTGTATTTTGCAAGTTATGGCTCGACGGAGTTTGGAGGAAATTTTCCTAGGTGGACCCGTGGGAAATTTTTGGCACTTAGCCCTTTTGGGAAAAAAACTCAAAGGAAAAATTCAGCCCGAAAGCCCACAAGGAAATGAAATGATGCCATGTGTCAAGTTAGAGCAGCGGGGGTGGAAGGATTTCAAGTTTTTTGGTGTTTGGTCAAAGCGCCTCAAAGGCAAAAATGGAAATGCGTCCCCGCTGAGCAATAAAATGATGCCACGTGTCCAGTCAGCAGTGGGAGTCGGGTGGATTTGGAAAAAAATTCCAAAGTGGTTAAAGGCACAAAGGTAAAAATGGAGAGTATCCCCACCAAGCGATTAGAAGGTGCCACGTGTCCACGTGTCATCGACGAGTGAAGTCTGAGGATTTTGGGAAATTTTCCCAATTTCGCAAAAGGGGCAAAATGTGATTTTGAAGCCATGGAGCAACTAGGATGTGCCACATGGTAGTGGAGGTCGGGATGGTAGAGATTTTTTGGGATTTTTTCCCAATTTGAAAAAAGAGGGAAAAATTTCGGCCCGCGAACATGAATTTTTCCCTAATTTTGCCATTTTTTCCCTAAATCTTCAGAGGGCCATATCTTTCTAACTGTGGCTCGATTTTCATGATTTTAGTATCAATGGAAAGATGTTGAAGTCCTCTACAATATGGATGGTTAAATTTCAATTTTTGATGGAGTTTGATGGGAGAAAATTGAGAAAACATCTATGGCATGCAAAAAGACAGAAAATGACCCCAACCACTAAAATTAATGAAGTATGGGCCTCTTTCTCTCTCTGCGAAGCAATGTACTTCGAGTATGGGATTTTTCATGGAAACCCATCATTTTGTAGGCTAATTAAATGGATATTATCGGTGGTTGAAGTTTCAAATAAAATTTGCACATGTTTTCTCATTTTCTTCTTTCTGTCAAGCGATAAAATCCAGTTTTGGGTCATTTTTAAAAGGTTGTTCATCATTCTTATCTGCCTCTCCCTTATTTTCTTCCCTCGGGTCGAAAATGGAGTTTGAACCTCCTCCCCTACTCTTTAATGAAATTTTTTACATCTTACCCATGAAATGATGATTACGCATAACTTCTGAGCAATAAAAAAAACGTGTTTTGTGATGCATTTGTCCATCCTTGCTCGTTTTTGGTTGTTTTCTTCTTGCCTCTCTTCATTGTAGGTTATTTTGCATGTTTAGATGTTCATTGTAGGTTTTAGAGATATGTTCATGGAGTTTTGGAACATTTTTGTGTGAAATCCATCTTTGGTTTGTGATGCACTTGTCCATCCTTCCATTGCTCGCCTCTCTTTGTTTCCATGGCGCTTTTGATAGATGATTAGCATTTTCCTTCTCTCGGTGTATCATCGTTTTAGTGTATACTCTATTTTTCTAGTTTTCTTTCTCTCCCTATCTCCTTGGAAGTTAGATTAGGATTATATTAGCTTGCTCGCACTTTGAATAGCTTGTGGCGAGATAGTTTAGGAAGAGGAACCATCCTTCTCTCGGAGAGCTTTCCCCATTTGCAAAGGTCACACGCTTTGGGAAAGCTCAATGTTGTGCATTAACACCAAATGACATTGCCTTAGAAAAGTAGATCCATAGATAATTTTAGGGGTGTTGTGAATTTGCACTAATATTTTTGGCATGCCCGGTGGGACCTTAGAGGTCTTCCACTTCATTTTTTGTAGGTTGATGTGTTCTTATTTAAAATTTCAGCATTTGAAGGCACTTTCAAACACATCCGCGACTCCATCTAATCAATAACTCATTCTCTGAGTTGCGAGACCTATTTTCCATTCATTTTTCATCCATTCCTCATTCCATCTCTTCCATCTTCTTTCATCCCATGAAGTTGTGAAATCATGACTTCATTTCCATCATGGAATCTACAATTTCAATAGTAGTATATTCCACATCCAACATGCTTTACAACTCCTTCAAATCAACATTTTGATCAAATTCAAAATCAGTATGCATATCCATATGAGCAATTCAAAAATCAATTTGGATATGAAGCACTTCAAGCACAAGGGTATGTAGATTATGAGGGTAGTAAAGAAGAAAATGTAGATTTCTTGGAGAAGATCCAAAAGATGGATATTGGCATGGTGCAATCTAGGGCTCAAGCAAAAGTGAAGGTATTTCAGATTGGTTTTAGAGCACCCTGTCCATGGGGAGGCCCTTTTCAAATACATTACAGCCCTAAGGATAAGTTGGACTTCATGATTGAGATGCCGCCTCAACTTGCACAATGGAAAGCAGAGATAGAGGCCTATAAATTTGGTGCTGAGAAACCTTGTCAATGGGTAAGTTCTACACCATCATCTAGTTTTTCTCCTTCCATTCCTCAAGTAGCACCATCTCATTTTGGATGCCAAATTCCAAATCCAGCCCTTGCTACCCCAAGAGTTGATTCCATTTCTCCATTCCCTAGTCTTCCACTCCATCTCAATTCTTTTGTCCTTTTCCCTTCCAAAATGTCATTCCCTCCAAAGAAAAATGAAGTTTTACCCCCTCCACCACCACAAAAAAATGCAAAATCAATTGAGTTACAACCCACCCCTCCTCTTGCATTCCCAAATCCATGTTGGGAAGATAAAAATCAGAATGCCAGTCAAGGACAACAAAAAGAGGAGCCCAACAAAAAGAAATGACAGAAAATCTAAAGAGTTGGGCTGCCAAATTTGGGTTTACAAAGATCCCCTTGATGGTTAAGCCTATAAAGGAGGTAAAGGTTGAAGAGTCAATGGTGGTTAGGACTAATTTTGTTGCAGCAAAAGAAGAGAAAAAAGAAGAAGTAGATCAACAATAAATTTGCTTAGAATGTAGTGTCTATGTTAGCACTCTACTTGAAGGAAATGTTGATCCAATTCAAGTTGCACAATCGCCATGGAAGAGGAAAGCTCTAAAAGAGATCTTGCTGTTGGGAAATTAAATATTAATGTTTACATTATAGTTTGTTAGTTAATATTTAATATTGTTATATATTAAATATTAGGTTTGAATGTATATTGTTATAATATATTGTTTCAACAATATATTATTCTTAGAGTTTGTTATACCCGTGAATAACATTCCGGGTTAATTGTTGTGACTCCTTCCTATTTTATAGGAGGTTGTTTAGCTGTTATTATGGCTATATAATAGCCTAATGTATTACACAAGATATTGGGACAGAAAATATAATACAGAGTATTATTATTGTGTTATTTTGCTATGATAGACTGAATCTTGCTCTATATTTGGTATCAGAGTAGGAATATCAAAAGATGCTTATGGTGGAAGTTTAATTCATTAGTAGGGGCAGACATTTTTAGGTATTTCACCCCTGTGAATGTGTTAAGAAATGTGCAGTGTCGTACGTCTTTTGAGTATGTTTATTTTTTATTGTGTATCAATTTAATTACATGGCTTTCAATGGAAGCTTGAGCGCAGACCTGGCATTTGCCATTTTCTGAGATCCATCTACCACATTCTCTGAGGGATACTCAGATCTATTAAAATCTTCCTGCATCGCATTGGACCTGCATGATCATTGACAGAGATTTCATTCTGTTGTCTCTATGATCAAGAAGCGTGGATATTTTTCTAACATCTAGAAGTGAATGAATCATTGAAGCACTACACAAATTTCTTTACAGGAATTTTAAATGCATGAATCGCGTGTGGTTTATATTTACCATTCCCATGCATGCCATTGAAAACAGTTGAGATATCGATCAAAGCCATTGCAATGCTGGTTTTGTCTGCTATCGATTTAATCACCATTTATATTAGTTTGGACATTTGATAATTGTGTGAATCGATCCAATTAGATAGAAGGAGGTGCTTTAAATTTTGTCTTAGATCCAAACATCCTGTCGCATACCTAGCAGACCCGTCTCTTCTTTGTAAGCGCATCTGTTTGCTAGAAATATCACATGCAAGAGGGTGATTGGTTGAGTAAAGATCTGAATACCTGACCTGTGTTGGAGTTTCTGATTGGTTGTATTGACAATATTGTTCAAGATCCTCTGTGGTGGGAAGAAACCAACGGTGGTCCATTCTGTAGAGAAAATAGCTACTCGCCAAAGGAGATCTAGGTGTGAAACAAATCTCTATGAGCGTATATGGTGCATGTTTTCATTGTTGTGTGTATATGTGTTGATTCCCAGATACGTATCTCCTGACATTCACATGTGCAGTCGACCAGTCTCCACGTCAAAGTTAAGTATAGTCTTTGTTTGTTTGAGTCGAGTCCAGTTTTTATTAAATTTAGTCATCTAAGATGATACTTGTGTTTGTAATTTGTAGTCTTCCTTAAAAAAAAATTAAAGTCAAAGTGAATCTATCAATGTTGTTTTAAAAAAATTATTTAGAGTATCAAATCAAAATATTGTTATAAAAAGTAATTTTTAATTACTTTTTAATAGTTATTTTTTATTATCCATTTCGTATTGCCATCTTGTATAGTCAAAAGAGTCAAGTCTAAAGTATATTGTAAAAGTTTCGTTGTTGTCAAGTTAATTGAAATAGGTGATTTTAGGTTATCTATCTAGTCGATTCTTCTTGTCCAAGTCAATAGTGTTATATGGTTAGTCAAACCATAAAGTTTTGTTATGTGAGTCAAAACTTGTTAAAAAAAAAAAAATTTGCCTCATGGACGCATTTTCGGTGTTACCCGACGTCTGGAAAAAAAAAAGTGTTTCACATTGCGGGAGGGAAGAGAAGAATAAACAATGTGGAAACAGTTGAGCTTCATATCCAAATCCAGCTGAGCTAACAACATGAAACTGGAGGATGGAGGCATCGGAGGCTGGAGGTCAGATATCGACCTCTCGTCAGTCACCAACGATGACGCTGCACAGAATGATTTGGTGGCACAGGTGTGTAGTGTGAGTACTTGTTTTTGAGTTTTGCAGTGTTTTAGATTCAGTTGTGTGGTGTGAAAAATAAGAACATATGTGGTTCATTCCTATTCACTGGTATGTGGCTATTCCTATTTCCCCAAATGCAAAAACATAGTACAGAACAAATAACACAGTGAAACACAACATCATGAGGCTTGATGAGGTAGAATAGTTAGATGTGTTCCTATTCGTACCTAGGTTTGTGGTTAGCCTCCTAAAAACCATTGAAGGCTATTCAGATGTGTTCTTGCTTGAGTTCCCACACTGCTAGGTCAGATGTGTTCCCTAGAGTGACTGGTTGATAAGAAGATGATTCCTGAGCATGTTCCCATCCTTCTCGGTCAGATGTGTTCTCGTCAGTGCTTGGTTAATAAGAAGTTGATGTGTTCTTTCTTCTACCTTCAGTTTGAGTGTGTGCCAAGATCATGAGTGCGCAGAGGCGGCAAGATGCAAAGGAAGTGTGAAAGTTCTAATGTTACCATGTAAACATTAAGGGGGGGAATGTTAGGAAATTAAATATTAATGTTTACATTATAGTTTGTTAGTTAATATTTAATATTGTTATATATTAAATATTAGGTTTGAATGTATATTGTTATAATATATTGTTTCAACAATATATTATTCTTAGAGTTTGTTATACCCGTGAATAACATTCTGGTTAATTGTTGTGACTCCTTCCTATTTTATAGGAGGTTGTTTAGCTATTATTATGGCTATATAATAGCCTAATGTATTGCACAAGATATTGGGACAGAAAATATAATACATAGTATTATTATTGTGTTATTTTGCTATGATAGACTGAATCTTGCTCTATACTTGCAGCCCTAACTTGTCCTCTAGAGCAAAGCAGATTGAAGAGTTTGATTTATCAAACTTCATGCTAGAGGAAGAGTTCAATCAAGAGAAATACTATCTTCGAGCAAGAGAGGAAGGAGAAGCTGCTCCAAATCCAAAAGAAGAGGAGCACATTCCAGCTTGTGGAGGAGAAAAGTGCAGATCCAAAATCTTTGAGCACAAAATAGGCTATAGAAGAACCTTCAGTTCTTCCTTCTACTTCATTCTCTTCAAGCTCCAACGTTGAAGAAGAGTTTGATCTTTCAAACTTCATCTTTGAGAATGAAGATAACCATGGTGAGCAAGTTACAGATCAAGAGAACACCATGGAAGAGGTTGAACATTTGTAGGACAACAATGAGGCAGTTTAATTGTTAGATTTGGAGGAATATTTTGATGGAGAGGAACCAATTGAAATCACATTGTTTTCTCCTTCATCATCCATCTTCCAAACATAAGAACCTACTGCCATGAAGGAGAGCATTCATTTGCAGCAGCCTGCATTTTATAGCAGCCTTTTGGAGTCAAGGTTGGAAGATATTAATCTTCCATGTTCTTCACTGGAAGAGGAAGGAAAACAATAGAAGAACTTCACCATTTCTTCCACACCATCCATTCAAGAAGGTCTACAAGAGGACTCCATTTTTGGAGTTGAATTTCAGAGCTATGGGCATATCAAATGGATCAGACCATGCCCAATCAGGTATTTGGCTTCATTGGAGCCAAAGGAGAAGCCACAACCAGTCATGCTTGCTTCTAAGCATGAGGATGATATGCAAAGCACCAAGGATCAGTTGTCATACCTCTTCAATCCAAATGCAGAGCAACTAAAAGAGGTATATAATTTTCTTTCAGCTAAAACCTTACTAATTTGGGTAGAATAATAACTTCTTGTTGATTTTCCACTCATCCAAGCAGCCATACTCAGCTCCAAATCAGTTGCATGACTGCCAATTTTGAAAAAGGGAAGCTATTTTACACAACCAGTTGTAGGGTTTGTTTACCTTTCCTTTGCTTCCAGGTAAAGTAGAGTAGGTAGGTTTGATTTTAGTAGAAGGAGTGCTTATGCACACTCTGTATATCCCACTTGGGGTATGTATGATTTCTAATTTTGTACATAGTTGTTTGGTGTTGTTTTGGTTGCTCTTGCATAGTTCATTTCAGTGGCATTTTGGTGAAGATCAATTTCAAGTTTCAGTGGGTTTCCAAGTGGCTTAGAGGTCATATTTTCATAGTTCAGATCAGAGTTGGTTATCAATCTTGACTCCATACCAAATTAATGCTTCAAAAGGCCACTGATCATTCATCTAGTAGGAAGATGACCCCTGAGAGTCACCAAATTGTTAACCAAAATAAGCTTCCTCTTATTTTAGGTTAACTATCTTCCTTTTGTGCCTCAGTCAAATTATTACACATTTTAGGCACTCAAAATTTTTGGGTATTACTTCATCGATATAGAGAAATATTTCCCCTTTCCAGAAAGGTAAGGAAGTCCTCCTAACTCTTTGTATTTTTCAAGTTATGGCTTGATGGAGTTTGCAGCGGAAATTTTCCCTGGGCGGACACGCGGGAAAATTTTGGCACTTAGCCCTTTTGGGAAAAAAACTCAAAGGAAACATTCAGCCCAAAAGCTTGCAAGGAAATGAAATAATGCCACGTGTCAAGTTAGAGTGGTGGGGGTGGAAGGATTTCAAGTTTTTTTGCGTTTGGTCAAAGTGTGTCAAAGGCAAAAATGGAAATGTGTCCCCGCCGAGCAATAAAATGATGCCACGTGTCCAATCAGTAGCGGGAGTAAGGGCATCGGGTGGATTTGGAAAAATTTGCCAAAGTGGTTAAAGGTGCAAAGGTAAAAATGGAGTGCATCCCCACCAAGCGATCGAAGGCGCCACGTGTCCATGTGTCATCGAAGGAGTGAAGCCACGAAGTATTTTAGGAAATTTTCCCAATTTCGCAAAAGGGGCATAATGTGATTTTGAAGTCTGCAGAGCAACCAGGATGTACCATGTGGTAGAGGAGGTTGGGCTGGTGGAGATTTTTGGGAAATTTTCCCAATTTGAAAAAGAGGAAAAAGTTCAAATTTCGGCCCGCGAACCCAAATTTTGCCCTAATTTCACCATTTTTGCCTTAAATCTTCAGAGGGCCATATCTTTCGAACCGAGCTTAGTTTTTCACAATTTTGGTATTAATGGAAAGTGTTGAAGTCCTCTACACAATGGATAGTTTGATTTAAATTTTTGATGGATTTTGATGGGAGAAAATTAAGAAAACGTCTATGGCATGCAAAGACGTAGAAAACAACCACAACCACCAAAATTAATGAAGTATGGGCCTCTTTCTCTCTGCGAGGCAATGTACTTTGAAGTATGGGATTTTTCATGGAAACCCATCATTTTTTAGGCCAATTAAACATATATTATTGGTGGTTGAAGTTTCAAATCAAAATTTCCCACGTTTTCTCATTTTCTTCTTTCTGTCGAGCGATAAAAGCTAGTTTTGGGTCATTTTGTAAAGGTTGTTCATAATTCTTCTCTACCTCTCCCTTATTTTCTTACCCAGCGTCAAAAATGGAGTTTGAAACTCCTCCCCTACTCTGTAATGACATTTTTTCTTGTTACTCGTGAAATGATAATTATGTGCAACTCTTGGAGCAATTAAAAAACGTGTTTTGTGATGTATTTTTCCATCTTTGCTCATTTTTTGTTGTTTTCTTCTTGCCTCTCTTCATTGCAGGTATTTGTGCATGTTTGGATGTTCATTGCAAGTTTTGGAGTTGTGTTCATGGAGTTTTGGAACATTTTTGTGTGAAATCCATCTTTGGTCTATGATGCACTTTTCCATCCTTCCATTGCTCTCCTCTCTTTGTTTCCATGGTAGTTTTGATAGATGATCAACATTTTCCTTTAGTGGTGTATCATCATTTTAGTGTAGGATCTATTTTTTCCATTTTCTTTCTCTCCCTATGTCCTTAGAAGTTAGATTAGGATTAGATTAGCTTGCACCTTTGGAATAACTTGTGGCGGGTAGTTTAGGAAGAGGAAACTACCTTCTCTGGAGATCTTTCCCCATTTGCATAGGTCCCACACTTTGGGAATCTCAATGTTGTGCATTCACACCAAATGACATTTCCTTAGAAAAGCAGATCCATAGGTCATTTTGGGGTGTTGTGAATTTGCACTAATAGGTACAAACACCATGTAGACCTCTTGTTAACCACCTTCACCCACTATAACCTACAAACCACCCCCACTCTATGAACAAGTTTGCAGATACCATGGCTTGTCTCGCCTCACAAATACCCTCATCACCTACCAATTCACAAATATTTGTTGTTGTGTGGAGATTACAATCACCCTCCTACCTCTCTCACATGGTTAATCTCATTGAGAAACCTACCACCGACCCATCAGACCTCTGGTACCAACAATACTCGACTACCTCTCCCTTTCCATCCTTCCTCCAGACCTTACCCGCAATGGCCGACGTGCTTTCCTCCAAAACCCTCTCGGTACATCATCATGGGAGGTCTCCTCTATAAACGTGACTTCAATGGGATCCTTCTCGATGCCTCACTAGCTCCGAAATACCCTATACCATCAAAGAAATACATGACAACATTTATGGGGGTCACATCAGTGGCCTAGTTGTTGCTAAACGTATCTTACGCCTCGGCTATTACTAGCCTACCCTCAACCGTGATTGTTGTGACTACATCAAATGATGTGTGAAATTTCAACAACACTCAAACCTTCATCACACCCCGGTCATGCCTTGTAGGTCGTATGAGACCTCTGGCCCTTTTCTCAATGGGGCCTCGACCTCATCGGTGAAATTAACCCTCATTCTTCCCAATGGCACCAATGGATCATAACCGGTACCGAATACTATACCAAATGGGTAGAAGCCATTCCAATCATCTCTACCAAAGTCAAGAAGATTTTTGAGTTCATCAACCATCACATTATTTGTCGCTTTGGTGTTCCTCATCGCCTTATCACTGATAATGGCAAACAGTTCAAAAACAAAACCCTCCAAAAACTCTGTGATACCTTTGGTATCCAAATTTCGATTTTCTTCACCATATTACCCGCAAACCAACAGCTTAAGCCGAATCAACCAACAAAACCCTAAACAAAATCCTCATGAAAGTGGTCAACAATACTAGGAAGGATTGGCATATGCACATTCCTTTCACCCTATGGGCATACCGCACTAGTATTCACACATCGATTGCTGCTACACCTTTCTCTCTGGTCTATGGTACCGAGGTTATCTTGCCTCTCGAAGTTCTAGATCCCATCTCTCCACATATCACTCAAAGACATGCTCACCAATGATGACTTTCACCAAGATCATTTGGCACAACTAGAGCTATTAGACGAACGATGTCTACATGCTTTAGATCACCTCCAAATATACCAAAAATACATCAAACGCACTTATGACAAGCACGTCCACCCACGCACCTTCCAAGTCGAGAGATCTCATCTTGAAGGAAAATCAACACGTCACCAAAGCTGAGAAACATCTACGGGGTAAATTTTCTCCTAATTGGCTTGGACCCTATATCGTTACCCATACCTATGGATCAGGTGCTTATCGTTTATCTTCACTCAATGGTAAAATTGAACCTGATCCCCTTAGCATCCGGCATCTTAGACCATTCTACTTTGTTGAACCAAGCACCTTATCAAAGATTGACTATTACTAGCTCGTCCCATGAGCACCCACTCCTCTTATCACCATCTCACATGCCTACGATTAAACAAAGAATCATGTGACTATCCGTCACTTTTTCAAACTCGCTTGTTTCACCTAATTCTAGATCATCTCTTTGAATGTTGTCGAAATAGATAAGGGTAAAGGGCTAAGAGGAATACCTATTAAAATGCTAGTTGAAGGTTGTTACGTGCGTATGACTTCTTGATCCATAGCTGATCGTGAGATCTTCCTTTTTCTTGGAGGAACTACCTAAAATGGAAAAAAGGACCACCAAATAAAAGTTAAACAGTATATCCAGTGGACTACCTAGCATGTGCTAGATCTGGAAAGTGTGATACTTCTTAGACGGCTGTCAATCCACTATTTAAAACAACTTAATGTTAACAATAAAGGAAATCCTACTGTAGTTAAAATGATTTAGGTATCTCATTTCTCTACAAAAAGTAAATTCATTCACAACAAGATAAGCTATGACCGAATCAAGGTCAAGGTATTTTTCAAGGTACTGGTACTAGTCGTGGTCTGTTCAGGCTGTTTTGGGTATATGGTGGAGGTTTTAGTCTTTGTTCTTGGTCTGAGGGTAAAAACACAGAGAGACACATCAGTTTGGTATAACTAGTGTTGGTTTAGGTTAACCGGTGACAGTTGTGGGTAACCGTGTCGGTATGGTCGTGGTACAAGAAACTCAATAAAAACTTGATGTGAGGGTAGATCCAAGGCTAAATGGAAATGGAAAGGGCAATGGCAAGGTCTGTGTGGGTCTTAGGTATACTCGGGATCTCTAGAAACCGGGTATGGGTGATTCAATGGTGTGGGTGAAGGAATGGTCAAGTTTTCATGGAGGTAAATGGTGGGGGAATGGGAATGGGAGTAGAAACTAATAACAGAAGTAAAAGAGTCTACTAAAATGACAATGGAAAAGTGTTGGTTAACAAAACACTTACTATTGTACAAGCTTGATGTCTAGTTGGCAATGGCGGGTGATCAAATGGAAGGAACTTGGTGTGGTGTTGGTGCTTCCTAGATGCTCCCATGAAGGTATATGGCTTTGTGGGTGCTTCTGCTACTGGCTATGGGTGCTTTGATGTGTGTACGAATGTTCATTCTGCTTGCATGTAGCTCTGGTTTCATCTCTTGCTCTTAGAACATGTGTCAACCTCGAAATAAGATTGTTTTGGTGATTAAATGGTAACGAAAATGGTTCCTAGTTGGCCGGGCGGCGGTTTAGTGTAACCGGCATCGGTTAGGGTGGGATTTCCTAGGTCTACTAAACTGGCAAATCCCCTTGATGTAGGCTTTGATTTTTAGGGTTTAGGTAGGTATTAGTTAGTTATGACAACATACTAATAATTGGTCTTAGGGTGAGGTGGCTAGATGAGGTGTATAGGTGAGGTGGTGGTGTGGGCATTATCCAATTAGGATATTTTAAATAATAGATATTGTGAGAACATGGATTAATTTAATTAAATTAATTAAATTAATATTAGAGTGGGGTGAAAGGGGCCATGGTTAGGTGAGTGTGTTCGAGTTGGTTATTTTTCAAGGGACCTAGGGGAGTGTGACCCAATTTTGGTGTCTACATTTTGCCCCTTTTTGTTTCATATCTTGTATTGGTAAGTGACATTGACAAAAATAAGATGTGGTTTCCCCATGTGTGGGTGAAGGTGATCCCCCTCAAACTAAGAACTGATGAGGCAAAAGGCATAATCGGTGAGTGGTTTGATAAAAGGTGAATGTGATGAAGAGGAAGGTGGGTAACGGGGTAAAAAGGGAAAAAGGTCTACTCGAGTTATCCAGGTAATGGGTCAGGGTCAAAGGTAGTAACAGTCAAACGCACGCACATGTATAAACTACAACATGGTACTAGGTTGAAGAGAAGGAAAACTCTACATTGTCTAAGGTCGATAGGTTTATCCAAACAAGGTTGAGGTGATTTTGGTATCCAAGGTATATGATATGGTCAGGAAACATGACGCAGGTCAAGTGCAAGAACGTTTAGGTATGTTCTAGTACACCAAGGGTAGGGTTAGGATAAACGGTCATGGCAAGAGGTAAGGTAAGGTTAGTATGTCAATCAACATAGGTAACAATGCCACAAGGTATAGTGAGCACATGAGGTCACATGTCACTAGCGATGTTCCAGGTCTAAGTATCTAGGTCACGGCATGGGTAGGGCCGAGGGATGGGTAAAATAATGAGTCCTCGAATGAGGATGAGGTGAGGGGGTAAATGATAAGGTCAAGAAGATAAAGTGAAGTGTCTAAGTGAGGTGTGGGTGAGGTAAAAAGATTTAGGTCAAAAATTAGGGGTAGGGGGTAGGAAAAAAGACTAAGCAGGTAAACCAATGATGGTTTAAAGTCACCGATGCTTGATCGCGATGGACCTACAATGGTAAAATAGGGCACAAGACTAGTGTCGGTTAAGGTAAAACCATCACCGGTCAAGTCGGGTAGGTTATAAAAATAAAAATTTCTATATTTTTCAAATCATTTGTCTTTTACTGAATTGGGGAAAATGACAAGTGAGAGAGAGAAAAGTGGAAAGCATCTATGTGGAATAGAGAGCTGAGTTGGCAAGTGGTGTAGCGGTGATTAGCACATGATAGGCGGGTCCACGAGGTCGGATTGAGTGATTCGATTGGTTAGAGGTGATACAATTGATTGGTTGATGGAGGAGGCAGGAGAGGGATCGGGTGGACCACCGATGTAGTGGCTCGACGTGCCACCACTGCAACAACAACATGATGAGGTAAGGGTCAATCCTACTCATTGTTTTGTTTGTTAGATTTATTTAGATGTCGGGTGGGTAAAATGGGTTTGGGGGAAAATGAATTTTGAATTGTGGGAGGACAAATTAATTAAAATAGGAATGGGGAGGGAGGTGGTTAGGTGAAGGAGGGGTGGGGAAGGGTGGAGGGGGAATGTGGGTAGGATTGGGTGGGTAGAATGGAGAAAAAGAAGGTTTTGAGGAAGAAGGGGGGTTTGGGTGTCGCGGTTTTTGATGTGATAGTGACCGGCGTCGGTTGAGGGTTAGCCGACGTTGGTGGTAGAGAACCAGTATCGGTCACAAAACAAGTGACCGATTCCGGTTTATGGGGGACCTGGGTCGGTTATGGGTAACCGTACTAGTCATTATTTGGGGAAAAAGGGGCCAAAAGGTGTCTAGGTTGGGTGGGTGAGGTAGGTAGGGGTAAGAGAAGTGGTTTCGGTGAAAATCATAACATAGGTAAGGGGTAAAAATAGGTAAGGGTGAATGATAGTGGATTAGGGTTGGGGTGGGTAGATAGAAGATGTGATACAAAGGTAAGGAGGTCTAGGGAAACATAGGTAGGGTGGTAGGTATAGGTGAGGTGCCAAGTGAGGTCACGGTTATGAGTAAATTATATTAATATGATGTTTTTGTTGGGTGTAGGTGAGAGATCAGTTGAGGATATGAGACAAGGTGTAACCTCTCGCTTGTGATATTTCATGGGGCTGCGACAGTCGAGGAGTGGAGGCATGTCATAGATGTTGGCTTGAGTGGGGTCAAGAACTACTGGCATGTAGTCCGGTAGCTAAGTCTGATGGTCACTCTCATTGATAGATGGGATTTCGTGACCAACACATTCCACCTACCGATGGGGAGATGACATTCACCCTAGAGGACATGTATAGGATCGTGTAGTTACCTATATTGGGGATGTAGGTATATTCAATCTCCTCAAAGGCATATGAGGAGTTGATGCTTGATGTTCGATGAGGACTAGTGGAGGCCGACATTCCACAAAGGCCGGCCTGAGCTATGGAGAGATGTACCTAGCCCTTCCAGAGGAGACAAGGCTAGTAGTATTATTGATGGAGGCATTCTGTTATTTTACACTACCGGATGTAGAGGGTGGGATATTCCCACAATCACTGATGGGTGTGCTTTGCATGATATGAATATGGATAGGACCTGCTTTGCATGGGCACCGACATTCCTAGTGTAACTATATAGAGAGCTATGGGCATATGGGTGGCTCCACAAGTTCAGTCTATGCTATACGTTTATTCTTCACTATTGGGCCTACGAGCACATTATTTGTGTTTGTCTGATTGGTATGCCCTGGTAGATGCATTTGAGCCTGGTTTTGTTCGGGTGGGGTATAGGTGATGGGTGCCTGTGATAGGAGA
Organism: Taxus wallichiana var. yunnanensis; assembly: GCA_018340775.1. NCBI lineage: Eukaryota > Viridiplantae > Streptophyta > Pinopsida > Cupressales > Taxaceae > Taxus > Taxus wallichiana. The sequence continues at coordinate 26,632,276 of CM031236.1, read as the reverse complement.
GCATCGAGCAGGCAGGGTTAGACATGATGTGGCCTATTACAGGTGAGTTACTTGGAGGGATTTTCCAGTGTGGACATTATTTGGAGACTATATGTGGGCTATCCCTCATACAGATAGATGGCCGATGAGTTAGATGGCTTGCAGATACTTAGATGGATTGAGGGGTGTCATGCAGGGGAGCATGAGATGATCCCAGTAGACAGGGTTAGATGGTAGTTTGGGTTACTGCAGATATACCACCACCTTTCCCACAGTACTAGAGAGATGATGTGGAGAGACCACTACTGCTACCATAGCCGATAGTACCTACAGGGTAGGAGGAGTAGGTTATAGACCGGCGTATTGATGATGTCGAGGTGACTGATAGGTATAGATAGTGGTGGGTGGCTCATTTACGAGTAGTACCTCCTAGACCGAGGCAGCCAGATTTAGCCACCATCACTATACAGAGACACCCTACAGGGGTAGGTGACAACCCTGATTACACAGTTGGGGATGGTACAGGGGCAGTTGGTAGGGTTAGAGGTAGAGGTGGCTGCGTTGCATGCACAGGTGGCTATTCTATAGGCCCAGATGGCCCAAGGTGGAGATGGAGATGGAGATGATGAGCAGTGGCCACCCTATAGGCACATGTTACAGGTTTGTAGGGCCAGTTGGCCACTGCACATGTGTAGATTGAGGCACTACAGATTAGGTACAGGTATAGGGTGTGAGGCCGATGACACCTCCACAGGCACCAAGATAGGGTCCCAGTTCACAGGCAGGGGCGGGACAGGGTCCCACAGGATAGGTACAGGTATAGGGTTAGAGGATGATGGGGCCACCCTAGATAGTACCCATATCTAGGTTACGAGATGCCTTAGGTGAGGCTAGGTATTACCAGGACCAGTTGATGGTAGTAGGGATATATTTTCTATCCTATGGAGAGTACAGGCACAACAAGCCTTGAGTGAGAGGACCAGATCCCGTACCCACAGCGTGGAGAGCATAGGGGCCATTGAGCTCCAAGATAGGATCAGGGTGAGGCCACCAGTTCATGGAGGCCAGCTCCAGGTGATGTACCCACAGGGGCCCGACCACGACCCATGACGGGCGGTGAGATGTTATCAGGCCGCGGACAGGAGCCGAGAGGGAGGAGGAGATGGGTGAGACAGATATGGAGGATGTCCAGCAGGATGATGCTTGATGCACATCCCTCCATTTTGATGTATTTTATTCATTTTTGATATACCTACCTATGTGCTAAAGAGAGTGAGGATGTATATGAGATTTTGTGTATTTTTGATCATATACTAGTTTGTGTGCCGAAGATAGTGAGGCTGTATATGAGAGTTTGTGTATTTTTGATTATATACTGGCCTGCGTGACGAATATGGTGAGGCTGTATATGAGATTTTTGAGAGATTTTGTTATATACACCAGCCATGAATATATTTGAGAGTTATGTATATGGAGACACATGTTTGGATGTTTTTATTTATAGAGATGATGGTGATTTTGGCATGATGTATTTGTGTTGATAGAATTTGATTATTATGCATAGATGGATTCATGATAGGTGTGTTAGGCATGATGGAGTCAGGTCATAGGCATGGATTGAGTCAGGTCATAGGCATGGATTGAGTTAGGTCATAGGCATGGATTGAGTCAGGTCATAGGCATGGATGAGTCAGGTTGTGGTTTAGGCATGGATTGAGTTGAAATGGGTTGAGTCTATAATTCATTAATTTGTGTAATTAATGATGATATGGGTCACATTTGAGATGTTTTATAGTAACATGCATGATAATGGTAAAGAAATGGTAGACATAATGAATGTATGAATGATGATGATAAAAATATGAAGCAATCATTAGTTTTTCTTGGTTTAATTTCCAATTATTGATATAAAAGAAATCTAACTAGGGTAGATTTGTGATTTAGGAAAATGAAAGGTGAATTGGTTAGGGTAGAGAGTGGCCGAGCTAACCTCCAAGGGCCCCATGCCCTCGGAGTGCTACCTACATAGTCCCGGTGAAAAGGGACCTTAGGCCGATGTAGTTCTCCCATAAGCTAGGGAAGAATGCGAGGAGGTATGAGTATGGGTTAGTAGGTTATAGGCATGATTGAGTCTAGGTCTTTTAGGTATGGGTAAATTGTGGGGATATTAGTATGGGTGATTTTGAGTTGATTGTGGTGAAAGAGGAAAAGTACCCAAAGATAAGCGTCGAGGACCGAGTCCTGTATAAGGTAATCAATACGTAATGAAGAAAGTTAAAAGATGAGAGGAGGCAAGGAAGCCACCTAATTGGTAAGGATCATAATGAGTAGGTCATACCTTGGATAGGTTGATGAACGTAAGACCCTAAAGACATTGCATGATTGATTATTCTAAAGGTGAAGAGTAGTCACATGATCACCAAATGTCATTGTTCCAATAGGTCCCTTGAAGTGGTAGGAAATGAAAAATGTGAATGGTGAGAGGGTGAAAAGTGGTTAGTTTATATGGTATTTGGTATCATACCTTTTAACAAGATATCCAAGATCACAATGGGAAAGTCCATGATGAAAAAGTTTTCTGTTTGACTTGTATTTGAGATAGACTGATCAATGCGGAAGTCTATATGGGATGAAGAAATTAACTCCTTAAGGTCTTCATGAAGCTGATCGATGTGGGAAGCTTCATATTATTTTCTCTATTTTTTTTAAAATATCTTTACATAGTTGTCCTTTGAGGGAGTAGTCTATTTATAGCAGCGATGTAGAGAGAAAGATGTCCTTTTGAGGGAGTCATCTTTTATTGGAAGTTTGACTCAAGGAGTTGGATCCCATGTGAGGGATTTTAAGTCATGGACAAGACTATGGTGAAGAATTGGATTCTTGTTCAGAAATCAAGGTGAAATGACCATGGGATCTCATCTAAAAGTAGACAAAAAGTATCCATGAGAATCATGCCATGTGCAATGCCATGGTACACATATTTAAGAGAAGATAAAAGAGTGATGGGTACACACATGATTCTTGTTTAATTGTTGGGGATGGTGTAGGAAGTGGATATCGCTCAAGGGACGAGAATGGAAAGAGGCAAAAGGTGAGGTAGGACTAAAATTCAATAGTAGAATGGTCGAAGATGCAAGGCATTGAGGGGATCAGGTTTAGGTTTACCGTCTAATGAAGATAAACGTTAAGCACCTGATCCATAAGTATGAGTCATGATGTATGGTCCAAACGAATTAGGAGAAAATTTGCCTAGTTTAATTTTTTCTGCTTTGGTTACATGTTGATTTTCTTTCAAGACAAGGTCACCGAATTGGAAGGTTCGTTCATGGACACATTTTTCATAGGAACATTTGATACGTTTTTAGTAAACTTGAAGGTGGTCAAGAGCATTAAGACGATGTTCATCTAATAACTCAAGTTTTGCTAAATGGTCTTGACAAAATTCATCATCATTGAGCATGTCATGGAGAGAAATACGGAGTGAGGGAATCTAGAATTTGAGAGGCAGAACAACCTTTGTACCGTAGACTAGAGAAAATGTGTGGCAGCAGTGGAAGTGTGGATACTAGTGCGGTATGCCCACAGGGTGAAAGGAATGTGCGTATGCCAGTCCTTCCCAATATCGTTAACCAATTTCATGAGAATTTTGTTCAGGGTTTTATTAGTGGATTTGGCTTGGCCGTTGGTTTGTGGGTAATAAGGTGACGAGAAACTTAGTTGAATGTTGAAGGCGTCACAAAGTTTTTGCAAGGTTTTATTTTTGAATTGTTTTCCGTTATCAGTGATGAGGCGATGTGGGACACCAAAGTGACAAATGATGTGATGATTGATGAAATCACATATTTTCTCAGCTTTCGTGGAGATGAGAGGTATGGCTTCAACCCATTTTGTGTAGTATTTAGTAGCGGTGATGATCCATTGATGTCATTAGGAAGAATGGGGATTGATTTCTCCGACAAGATCCAAACCCCATTGAGAGAAAGGCCAAAGGTCACGGGTGACCTGTAAGGCATGACTAGGTGTATGATGAAGGTTGGCATGTTGTTGGAATTTTACACAACACTTAATGTAGTCACAACAATCATGGTTAAGGGCCAATAATAGCCTAGGCAAAGAATTTGCTTAACAACAACAAGGCCACTCAAGTGGCCTCCACATATTCCATCATGAAATTCCTCAATGGTATAAGGAATTTAAAAACTCGTAAGGCAATCGTAATATAATACCATCAAATTTGTGCTTATAGAGGATGCCACCCATGACGACGTAACGAGAGACCTTTTTAAGAAAAGTGTGTCGTCCATTACAAGTGAGGTCGGGAGGCAATGTGGAGAGGAAAGATAGTCTCGAGTATTGTTTATACCAAGGTCACTTGGGTCCAGGGTGGAGGTTCTGATCGAGTAAACTTGATGAGGTAAATAAGAGGGTGATTGGGGTCTTTGTATGATAACAAATATTTTAGAGTCGACAGGTGAAGTGGGTTTTTGAGAAGCCAAACAGGCCATGGTATCTGCAAATTTGTTGGTAGAGTGGGGGACGGTTTGAAGGTCATAACGATCAAAGGTAGTCAAAAGTATGTCACGTGATGTTTATAATTTTGAAGTGATCATTACGACATTGGTATATACCATTGACTTTGTTTACGACCAATTGAGAATCACCAAAGATGTTGATTGACTTAACATCCAAGGTATTGGTAACCTAGAGACCCAATACGAGTGTTTCGTATTCAACAATATTATTTATACAATAAAAATCAAGTTTAAAATACAAAAGGCATGGGTTCACCATCAAGTGGAATAAGGATGATGTCGCACCCAACCCCACGTTGACACTTAGAACCATCGAAGAAGAGTGTCATTTGGTAAGCGGGTTTGTCCAGGGAAAGGGTAGCAATTGACTCATCTAGAAATTCAAAGTTAGAGGGTTGGTCCCAAGAAATAGGTGCTTCGGCCAATCGGTCGGCAATAGCTTGGTCCTTGATGGAATTTTGATGGATGAATTTAAGGTCAAGGTCATCTAGAAGCATAAACATGCATGTGACATGTTGATTTTGGTAAGGTTTGACATACATAAAGTGTAAGGGGTCGGTGTTGGTCACAACATAGGTTTTGTGGTTAAGTAGGTAATGGTGGAGTTTTGTGGAAACAAAAACTAAGGCTAAGCAAAGTTTTTTAGCATGGGTGTATCAGGTTTTGTAGTCCAAAAGAGTATGGCTTATGTAATAAACTACCTACTCCCTGTGTTGTTCATCACGATGAGTGAGCATGGCCCCTAAGGAGTGATCAGTAGCTGAGATGTATAGGTAGAAGGGTTGATCATATTTAGGTGGAATGAGTATGGGTGGTTGGAGAAGGTATTGTTTCAAGGCCTCAAAATCTTTATGGAAGTCATCATCCCATTTAAAGGAGACATCCTTCTTGAGAAGATGATGAAATGGTTGACACCGATCAAAAATTGCAAAATGAAATGACGAATAGACTGTAACTTACCTTGTAGGCTACGGAGCTGCCTAAGGTTAGTGGGCAAAGGCATTTCAAGAATGGCCTTGACTTTAGTAGGGTCAACCTATATACCATGTAAGGAGACGATAAATCCCAGGAGTTTTCCCGAGAGAACCACGAAGACACATTTCTTGGGTTGAAGGTGAATGCAATACTTAATGAGGTGGTCAAAGATGGTTTTTAGGATGATGAGGTGCTTAGAGTGGTGTTTGGACTTGGCAAGGAGATCATCCACATAATATTCCAATATAAGATGCATGATGTCATGGAAGATGTATGTCATAGCCCATTGATATGTGGCACTAGCATTTTTAAGGCCAAAAGGAATGACTCGATTGTAGAAGTTCCCTCAAGGGGTGATGAATGTGGTTTTGTGTTGATCTTCTGGGGCAAGAAAGATTTTGTTATAACCCAAGAAACCATCCATGAGTGATAGCATCTCATGACCAGCGGTAAGGTCAACCAGCTGGTCAATACCGAGTAGAGGAAAGTCATCTTTTGGGCAAGCTAGGTTGAGGTCATGAAAATCTATGCAAATGTGGAGTCCCCCTGTCACCTTAGTGATAAGGACAATGTTAGAAATCCATCAAGGATAATCAATGGGTAAGATGAAGGAAACAGAAAGGAGGTGCTGAAGTTCTTCTTTAACTAGAAGGGCAATGCAAGGGTGCATTTTCCTCAGCTTTTGTTTTACGGGTTTGGCATCGGGAATGGTTACGATATTGTGGACCACTATGGTGGGGTCAATACCGGGCATGTCAGCATAAGACCAAGTGAAAGTGTGGTTATGGTTTTGAGAAAATAAGTGATGGATTCCTGTTCAAATATCTAAATATTGACCAATCTTTAGAATGTGCGGGTCATCCTAAGTATGAATGTTGATCTCGATAGTTGATTTATTCAACATGGTTTGCATCTTAGATGGTAATGAATGATGAATATATGAGTCTTCTGCACCAAGGTAGGTGAGTATAGATTCATCATCTTGACATTGAATGATGTTAATCGAAGGTGTATCGTCATCGATCATTTTAGGATACAAGAAGGGAAGAGAGGAGGGAGCCTTGCCCTCACATTGATAAGTCAGAGGCCCCAAGGAAATGGTGTTTATGAAAAAAAAAAGTTAGGAGGAATGGATTTTGGATCCATTGACTCTGTCGGTGAAGGTGGTGAAGAAGGTGGAGTAGGTGAAGAAGGTGGAGAAGGGATGATGTCCTCAATGAGTTCAATGCAGGCCTTCTTGGTAGGTGGTTCAGCAAAGCCGATACCACTACAGTCGTTATGTTTATGGGTAGTACATGGAATAACAATATGATGGCCTTGCTCGTAAAATCCAAAACTGAAAACCTTCCATGCACATCGGTGCAGGAAGGTGTGGGAGAAATGGTGATTGGTGAGGGACTGGACGTCGGCGGAACATGGGTGGGTTTGTGATGGTGGTTCAGGTGTATAAGTGGTAGTATCAAGTCCCCCATAAGTGAGATTGGTACGAAGGTGGGGAGGACCATAAAGGAAGTGCTCTCCTATACAGTGATCATAGTGAGGGTGTTGGTGAAGACTTCCATACTCTTGTGGAGTAAGGAATGTGTTGACACTATATAGGTGATACTCCCCAGTAGAGTGAGGTGTTGAAAAATGCCTTCCAAGGGATCGGTGGTTGATATGTGGGTAGCTGGGATAGATGATGTGTTAGAGGTTGACTTGGAGGTGGAGCCACTGATTGGGAGGTCGACATTTGGCCGTGGAGGTTGTGGCAATGGTAGGAATGAAGGATGTAGGTGTGGTCGAAGTAGCGGTGGCACTAGTGAGGGGAGGTGTAGGTGAAGAGATGGTGATCATGGAGCTAGATGCTTTAATCGGTATAAGCATGTCATTGGGTCGATAAAGCATGTTGCAAGTTTTGAAAGGTGATGGGTCAGCCGAATGGTATAGGTGTGTCCTTCATGCTCAAACTTTACACAACGATGCAAAGTAGAATGAACACACCCCATGACATGAATCCAGGGTCTACCAAGTTTGAGCAACAAAGTTATATTGAAATTTCCCCTCTAAGATGTAAAATAGCTCTGGAATAGTGTGGGGGCCCACACAAACATGGAGGATGACGGTGCTAAGTGTAGAGGTGATAGCGTTATTGAATGAATGTAACATGACGGGATGTTTATGCATGTAATTGTCAGGTATGCACATTTGGTCGAATGCATGGGAGGAGATGATATTAATGCTAGCACCCCCATCGATCATAACACATCGTACATGTATATCATCGATATGGATAGAGATGAAGAGAGCTGGATATGGGTCATCGGTTTGGTGTGGTGTGATCTCTTCATTTGAGAAGCTAAGGGAAACTACTTGGTGAGTAGGTGAAGGTGTAGAAGAAGGTGGTAATTTGGTGAGAGATATTACATGATGGGGTGTAATAATGGAGGCTACGGGTGTAGGATCATTGGGTAAGACCTCAATAGACTGAAGAACCTCCATGAGAGCTTAACGATGGGATTCTCGAGGTTTAGATGAGGTCATATAGAGACATTTTTGAGGGGGATTGGTGTAGTTGTTTGAGCATCGTGCGATGTGTAACCCCATTAGACATAGGATATGTGGGGCCATGAATAGTGATTTTAGGTGTGAATACAGATGGTATGTTGGGTATAGGGTTGGTTGGTGGGTCGAGTTGCCTTTTCCTTGACTTTATCCTTCTAGGAATAGATAGCAATGTGGATCATGTTGATCTGAGGCAGGGATGTAGGTGAAGTAGGTGAGCCATGAAAGGTATAGTGACAGGAAGGGAAAATGCCAAGTGGTGGGAAGGAACCTTGTGAGATGATTTGAGCACATTGAAATTTGGGTGGAGGTTTGGCAAGTTCTCTAATGTGAACCATGTTAATTTTGAATCTTGGGGGTGGCTCTAAGAGTTGTGGAGGTGGAGGTCTTGGTTGTTGAGTAGGAAATGAGGGAATAACTATGGGAATGGGTGCTGGTGAAATGGGGTCCTCATCGAGAAGGTCATCATTGTCAAATTTTTCTTCAAAAGGACACAATTGGATAAGAATGGTTTTTAAAGCCTTATAGTCCTCTACATTGTGCCCTGGCACACGATGGTAGGCATAAATTTTGGTATTGTCAAACCCCTTTGGTTTGGTTTTGTGAGGTCATAATTTCTAAGAGGTGGTAATGTAATGAAAGAAGTTTCAAAGAGGTTGGTTAAGATTTTGGAGGATCCCGCAAGTGGATCACAATGGGAAGTGAAAGTGGGTTTGGGCATAGGTGTGGCTGATTGTATAGGAAGGGTCTTTGTAAGAGGGGAGTGGGTAATAGGTTTAGGCAAGGAAGATGATGTAGGTGTAGGTTTGGATGTAGAAGCATGTTGGGTTATGGGTAGGGGTGTGAGTTGGGCCATGAGTGGTACCGTGGGGAATTTGTGATAGTTGTGGTTGTGTTTGGTTCGATTGGTCAAAATATTTTTGGATATATAGTGGAAGTGTCAATGAGTGACATCTTGCATTTGTGTTGAGATGGGAAGTAGAAGATGCCCCCAAAGTAAGGCTCTATCCACATAATCTAGGTGGTCGGCCAAGCGTGAGAATGACACTGCAGTGGGTGAGGTTGATGAGGATCCAATGGTGATTCCTATAAAATGTGTCTTAGAAATGGGGAATTTTCTAGCTTTAGCCTCTGTGGGTAAGAGAGCCTGAAAGTAAGTTTGCTGGATTTTAGGTAGGCTGCTAGAGAATGGTCACCTAGAGGCAACAAAATTTCTATTGAATCTTTAATAGGTGGAGGAGATGATGGGTGCTCCTTTATGGGTGGAGGAGATAAACGAGCATCTTCTGTGGGTTGGATAGGTACCGCGGGTGATGACTCTCTAGGTGGAGAAGGAAAAGATGAAATGGTCTCAATGTTAACAGAAGCCTCCTTCATGGGTGAGGGAGGAGATGAAGGGTGTTCCTCTAGTGGGTGGAGGAGTAGGTGAAGTGGGTTCAAGTGTAGGTGGAGGAATTTGGGCTAGGATTTCCTCTATGGAAGGAATATGAGGTAATTGGGAAGCAACGGGTGCATCATTGAAAATAGCATGGACCTCGTGGGTATGGCTATCATGAGTTGAGGTCTCTCCGGTTTGATCAGAAGAAGGGGCATGATTAGGAAATGGTTTCTTGAAGATGTGTAGGTTTTGATTGGCAATTTGCGTTAGGATTATCCAAGGTTAACTCACCTTTCTCAAGAATTTATTGGATAATGTTTTTGAAAGTGATGTAATTGCTGTCACTATGACCCTTTACTTGATGATAGTTGCAGAATTCGTCCTCTTTGTACCACGCAGGCATGGGGCGAGCAAGATCAAAACCAATGTGTGGTTTTATGGGAGGAAGAGTGATGGCCCCAGCTTTAATGATATTTTCTAAGACAGAAGAATAAGGCTCACCTTCTCGTTGTTCCCATATTAATTGAAAAGTATGAATGTGTGAGAGATTAGATGAGGGGTTATCCTGATTTGATGTATGAGTTGGGCCGGATTTGAGTACCACTGTGTTAGCGGTTCCCTTGCCTTTGAATAATTGTTCTATGGTTTTGAAGAAGAAGAGGTATCATTTGATTTAAATTCCATGTTCTTATTGTGCAGTTCTATTTTTTTTCTTTGATGGCCTAAATCTCTAGCTTTCGTGCCATGGTGAATGCCTCATCAAAGGTTCAAATTCTACACCTACAAGGTTAGTGAGATATGTCTAACACAAGCCCGTGTGAAGAGATCTATGAGTTTAGTTTGTGGTAGTTGGAATGTGAGTTGATTGATCAGGCTATGCCAATGAGTGACAAAATATGTGATAGATTCATTGTCATATTGACACGTAGAGTAGAGGTCAGTCATGGTAACCTTCTTAACAACATTGATGGAGAAGTGATCCAAGAAGGCTTGGGCTACCTAATTAAATGAGAAGATAGAATGTCTAGGCAACCCACTATACCAATCTAATGTGGGCCCGGTCAGAGACATGGGAAAGGTCCTTAGGAGCAAAGCATCATCATGGGAAATTAGATAACACCCATGTTTGAAAGACCGCAAGTGCTATTGTGGGTCTTCTTTTTGTTGAAGTGGTTAAATTTAGGCATTTCCCAATGCATGGGATATGGACGAATAGGAATGGATGGATGGATAGGCTCATTGAAAATTTCATCATAGATGAGAGTGTTGCAGGAGCCAAAAACCGATGCCTCCAATGTCTGCATCTTGTCCATCATTAACTTGATTAGGTCATTAGTAGGTTATGATGGATGGGTGCCTCATGTAGCATAAGAGGGTTGGTGTTGGGCATATGATGGAGGTGGCATTTCAAAGTATATGGCGCTGCCGTATAGGTAGATTGAGGAGGAGGGAGTGAGATAGGGGGTATGTACCTAGAATGAATGATGGATGAAACAGGCTGCTGATAGTATGTATATGGAGGTGGAAGGGTCGTGGTGACCCTAGTAGAAATGGGGGCTAAGGATTGTGGAATAGAAAGGACAATGTTTTGAAAAGGGGTAGGGGTCACCGACACCGGGGTGGTTGTGTAGCTACAAGTATATGTGAGATAATAGGTGTAGATGAGGTTATGTTCTGGGTGGTGGACGTAGGTATAGTGGATATGGCGGGTGCAAGCAATGATGTGGCAAACGTGGAGGTCATAGCAGAGTATAGGGCCTAGCTGCAAATGGCTAGAGGCAAGGAAGGTGAGGGTAGCGTGGAGCTAGAAGGGGCTGATGCAGAAGTAGGAATGAGTGTCGGGGGATAGATATGGGCATGCCATATATCAATTGACCCGAGGCATCTCGAGTGGACGAGTGGGAGAGATAAAACTGTAAGGCAACAGGGTTCTGGTCAAGGATTTGTGTGAACTCCTCATCACCTGTAGCGATAGAGATAGGTTGGATAGGCTCCATGGGTGATAGAATGGAAGGTGGTGAAGGAATAGGTGGGAGTGGTTGATGACTAGCATGAAATGTGAGGGCATTTGATTATCGATGCATCAACACCATGTGAACATGTATCTGATCGGGTTGGACTGCTTTTTGATAAATGACACAGAAATACAACAAAGATAAGAGAAACAAGCATTGGTGGGTAGATTAGGTACAAAATGTCAGCTAGAGATTTGAATAGGCTAACCGATGCTGGTTTGGGTAAACCAATGCTTCATAGGTCACTATGGAAAATGGATAGTTTGTCAAAACAAGGCAAAAGGGTGACAATCTGCTAAGTAGATAAGATGTTGATGGAATTTACCAGGAAAGTGAATATGATGAGAGTGACAGAGACTCTAAATAGCAAAGAAGGTGAAGTAGGTGTCCTTTTGGGTAGGTTAACCAAAAGAACAGTAAACCGACACCGGTTGGGTAAAATTGATGACACTCAGAGGGTAACCGACGACGGTTGCTAGACCGACATCGGTCACTATGAAATTTAAATAGAGATGAAGAAAAGGTGGTTGTGAGTTAAAATCAGATATGGAATCAAACCCATAATTCTAAGGATGATGAAAATAGGGTCCAGGAACACTCAAATGAAGCTGTAATACATCAACTATGGTGAGGAGCATACAAGGGGAAATAAGAAAATGAAGAATGTGTCCTCTCACCTCAAAATGTAAGCCAAGCAAAAAAACTAAGAAAAATATGATCCTAAGAGTGATTTTTCTATTATGTTTGTTAAGCTTATCCTATTTAAGGACCAACTCATGAAATTTAGAATATAATTTTAGGTGAGGATGGCTTCCTATGAAGGAGATCTACAAGAGAGGTTTCGGTATGTTAAAGCCGGGTTGGGCCTTCCTCTAAAGTATGAATCGATAGAAGCAACAAACTGGGAGTACCGCCAATGCTCGATTAGTGCAACCATTGACAAAGTTCCCTAGAAATATGTTGTTTAAGAATGTGTATATTTTTGAATTTGTGCAATTTGGTAAGACTTAGAGAGAGAGAGAGAAAGTGTGCTTTCTATGATTTTTTTGTCAACCATTAGCTAGGAATGACTTCCAACATATAGGTTACCCTTAATTAATGTGAGCTAATGCAGAAAAGCAAAATGAAATGAAGTTGATTTTAAAACCCAAATCAAAATATTGGATTTGATGACACAAAAAGATGAACAGGAGAAGGGATGTTCTTCCTCTAATGTGATACTTGATGAAAGGGATGAAATGTTCATTTTAAAGCGCCAAAATACGATTACTTTTAGACAATAGAAGAAAAGAAGATTCCAGGGGAGAAATTTTAATGTGAGAACCTTTTAGAAAGGAAAAAAACATGCAAATTTTCACCTAGAAATGAAGAAATGTAAAGAACCCCAAATGGGTCCCACTGGCATGCCAAAATGTTTCACCTGATTCTAGATCGTTTCTTTGAATGTTGATGAAACAGATAAGGGTAAAGGGCTAGGAGGAATACCTGTTAAAATGCTGGTTGAAGGTTGTTGTGTGCGTATGACTTCTTGATCCACAACTGATCGTGAGAGATTCCTTTTTTCTTAGAGGAACTACTTGAAATGGAAAACAAGACCACCAAATAAAATTTAAACAATATATGTAGTGGACTACCTAGTGTGTGCTAGATCCGAGAAGTGTGATACTTCCTAGATGGTTGTCAATCCACTGTTTAAAACAACTTAATGTTAACAATAAAGGAAATCCTACTGTAGTTAAAATGATTTAGGTATCTCATTCATCTACAATAAGTAAATTCATTCATAAGAGGCTAAGCTATGACTAAATTTGAAGGTCAAGGTATTTGTCAGAATCTTGCAGTCTTGGTCAGGGTTACGGTTCTAGGCTGTTTTGGGTAATTGGTGGAGGTTTTAGGCTATGTTCTTGGTCTGAGGGTAAAAACACGAGAGATCAACATTGGTTTGGTATAACCGGTGTCGGTTTAGGTTAACTGGTGATAGCAGTGTGGGTAACCGGTGTCGGTATGGTCATGGTACATGAAACTCAATAAAAACTTTATGTGAGGGCAGATCCAAGGCTCAATGGAAATGGGAAGGGCAATGGCAAGGTCCGTGTGGGTCTTAGGTATGCTCAGGGATCTCTAGAAACTTTGTATGGGAAATTCAATGGTATGGGTGAAGGAATGGTCAAATTTGCATGGAGGTAAATGGTGGGGAATGGGAATGGGAGTAGAAACTAATAACAAAAGTAAAAGAGTCTACTAAAATGACAATGGAAAAGTGTTGGTTAACAAAACACTTATTGTTGTATGAGCTTGATGTCTATATGGCAATGGCGAGTGATAAAATGGAAAGAACTAGGTGTGGTGCTTGGTACTTCCTTGGATGCTCCCGTGAAGGTAGATGGCTCTGTGGGTGCTTCTAGTGCTAGTTGTGGGTGCTCTGATGTGTGTACGAACATTCATTTTGCTTGCATGCAGCTCTAGTTTCATCTTTTACTCTCGTAAGATGTTTTAACCTCGAAATAAGGTTGTTTTGGGGATTAAATGGTAACCAACGACGAGTTCTTGGTTAACCAAAGCGGGGTTTAGGGTAACCAAAGATGCCGGTTAGGTGGGATTTCCTAGGTTTACTAAACTAGGGAGATCCTCTTGGTATTTTGCAATCTCGTTTGTTTTCTTCCACGGATTAGAATGGAAACTTACTTTCTAACATGTGGGAATGTGGTTAGAGGGAATGTATGCTTTTATTTTTAGGGTTTCGGTAGGTCTTAGTTAGTTATGGCAACATACTAAGAATAGGTCTTAGGGTGAGGTGGTTAGATGAGGTGTATAGGTGAGGTAGTGGTGTGGGAATTATCCAATTAGGATATTTTAAATAATAGATATTGTGAGAACATGGATTAATTTAATTAAATTAATATTAGAGCGGGGTGAAAGGGGTCATGGTTAGGTGAGTGTGTTTGAGTTGGTTGTTTGTCGAGGGACCTAGGGAAGTGTGACCCAATTTTGGTGTCTACACTCATCTTCAATATGAGTATTACTCTACTCATGACATGATTCTCATGGATACTTTTCATCCCCTCATGGATAGAATCCCATGGTTGTATACCATTCCATATACCCCTAAAAAACGTTCAACTCCACCTCCACCTTCCCTCCACCTTCTAACTTACGATATTCATATTCCTTTATAGCCTTGTCCATGGCTTAATTGGTAAAAGAAAATTCACCTATCAAAATGGGATCACCCTCCTTGAGTCAAACTTCCAAACATGAAGATGAATCCCTCAAAAGGACATCTACCATTTGTATCTAGTCACCATAAATAGATTGCTCCCTCGAAGGATAGCTATATTGCACTAGCCATACTCTACCTAGTAAAAAAAAATGTGACTAGGCCCATTTCGAAGCTTCCCGCATCGATCAGCTTCACAAAGACCTCAAGGAGATTATCTAATCATCCCACATAGAATTCCTGCATTGATCATTCTATTAACCAAAAAATAACACACCCTTTTTCCATGGACTCACCTATCTGGGTTATCGACCATCTTATACAAGAGGTGCGTTATTCCCCTTCACATTTCCAACCTTTCACCATATCACCCTTTACCACATTACCCTACTTTTCCTACCTACCATGGGATGATATCACGAATACGATCTGTCATGATCCTACACATTGCTTCACCTTTGGAACAGTCCAACTTGTAAGGGATTTTAGGGGCTTGAGACTCATCGCACCTACCCTTGGTTTGCACATCGATGGTTCTTCCCAATTTGGAAGCCTCGTCACAACCCACAAGTATGATACTGATTTTTGAACTATTGACATTCTTCAACCACACCAAATATTTCAATTACCTTCACCTACCTCTACCCATACCCATGACCCTTACCTACTCGACCATACCATTGACCCTACCTATCTACCCATACCCACAAACCCTACCTACTCTCCTATACTCATTGACCTTACCTATCTACTCATATACATTGAACTTACCTATCTACCCATACCCATGACCCTTACCTACTCAACCATACCATTTACCCTTACCTATATACCCATGAACACAACCTACCTCAACCTGACCAACCCCTCTCTATACCTATTCTTTTCCTCCCTAGCTTAAGGGAGAACTACATCGGTCTGAGGCCCCTTTTCACCGAGGCTATGTAGGCAGCACTCCGAGGGCATGGGGCCCTTTGAGGTTAGCTCGACCATTGTCATCACCTTCTTCACCTTTTCTCATTCGCAACCATTCACCTCTCACCTTTAACTACCTATACCAGTCACATTCTACTCTAGTTAGTTTCCAATTTATCAAAAATTGGAAATTAATACATTTTTACAACATTCATTTCATCACATTTACAACAATCATACATTACCTACGATTATAACAACATGATCCATATTCCTATACATATCAAAAATTAAACCAAAAAATATACATACATCATCATTTCTTATTCATCGTATCAAATGCCTGAGAAATCAACTCTACCATGCCTATGACCTGCCTCCACCATGCCTATGACCGGACTCAACCATGCCTATGACTTGACTCTACCATGCCTATGACATGACTCCACCATGCCTATCACCCGACCCATACATTACTTGACAACATTCATTTCATCACATTTACCACAATCATACATTACCTACGATCATACAAACATGATCCATGTTACGATACATATCACAAATTAAACCAAAACATATACGTACATCATCATTTCTTATTCATCATATCAAATGCCCGAGAAATCAAATCTACCATGCCTACGACCTACCTCCACCATGCCTATGACCGAGACTTAACCATGCCTATGACCTAACTCTACCATGCCTATGACTGACTCCACCATGCCTATCACCCGACTCATACATTACCCGACAACATTCATTTCATCACATTTACCACAATCATACATTACCTACGATCATAACAACATGATCCATGTTACCATACATACCACAAATTAAACCAAAACATATACATACATCATCATTTCTTTTTCATCATATCAAATACCTGAGAAATCAACTCTACCATGCCTACGACTTGCCTCCACCATGCCTATGACCTGACTCAACCATGCCTATGACTTGACTCCACCATGCCTATGACTTGACTCAACCATGCCTATGACCTGACTCCACCATGCCTATGACCTGACTCAACCATGCCTAACACACCTATTATCCATCCATCTATGCATAATAATCAAATTCTATCAACACAAATACATCATCAGCAAATCATCCATCTCATCATATAAATCTATGTATCCATACAATATACACTGATATCAAATAATATGCATCTCTACAAAAATCTCATATACAACCTCACCATCTTTAGCACACACAAGCCAGATATATGATAAAAATAAACAAAACTCTCATATATATCCTCACTCTCTTCGGCACACAGGCCAATATATACCAAAAATAACAACCCCTACATCAAAATGGAGATACATACATCGTGCATCATCCTACTCGATATCCTCCTTATTTGTCTCGCATGTCTCCTCATCCCCCTCGGCTCCTGTATGGCGGCTTGCTAACATCTCACCACCCATCATGGGTCGTGGTTAGGTCCCTGCTAGTACATTACCCGGGTTGGTCCCGCCCCTTCCTATAACCTGGGACCCTGTCCTGGTGCCTGTGGTGCTATCATCAGCTTCACACCCTTTTCCTATATTTGGGCATGTAGTACCTCAATCTGCACCTGTGTAGTGGCCAAATGGCCCTACAAACCTGTAACATGCGCCTGTAGGGTGGCCACCTGTACCTCATCCCCATCTCCACCTTGTGCCATTTGGGCTTGTAGACTAGCCACCTGTGCATGCAAAGTGGCCACCTCCACCTCTAAACCTACCAACTGCCCCTACACCATCTCCAAATATGTAATCAGGGTTGCCACCTTCCCCTATAGGGTGTCTCTCTGAATAGTAATGGTGGCTAAATCTGGTTGACCCGGGCTGGTGATCTTGCTCATAAATGAGTAGCCCATTACTATCTATATCAGTCTGTCACCTTGGCATCATCAATATGCCAGTCTCTCACATGCTCCTCATACCCTATAGGTATTGTCGGCTATGGTAGTGGCAGTGGTCTCTCCACATCATCTCTCTTGTACTATGGGAAGGGTGGGGTATATCCTATGGTAGCCCAAACTGTCATTTGACCCTATCTACATGTATCATCTCGTGCTCCATAGCACTATGCCCCTCTATCCATATGAGTAGCTACAAGTTGTCTAACTCATCAGCCATCTGTCTGTATGAGGGATAACCCACATACGGCCTCCAAATAATGTCCATGCCAGACAACCCCTCCAGTAACCGCCTGTAATAAGCTACATCATGTGTAGCCCTACCTGCTCGACGGTCTCCAATAATAGGCACCCATCACATGTACCTCACCCAAATAAAACCTGGCTCAAATGCATCTACTGGGTCATACCAACCAGACGCACACACATAATGTGCTCATAGGCCCAATAGTGAAGAACAAAAGTGCAAAGCATAAACTGAACCTGCGAAGCCGCCCATACACCTATAGCTCTCTATATAACTGCACCAAGAATGTTGCTGCCCATGCAAAGTAGGTCCTATCCACCACCATATCATGCAACACCCCTTAAATGAGCATGGGAATCTCCTAGCCTCCACATCCGGCGGTAAAAAACAGAGACTCGCCTCCATCAATAACACTACTAGCCTTGTCTCCTCTGGATTGGGTAAGTACATCTCTCCATAGCTCATGCTAGCGCTATGGAATGTCATCTCTTCCAGTCCCTCACCAAATACTATCAGCATCAACTCCTTAGATGCCTCTAAGGAGATCAAATATACCTACATCCCTAATATCGGTAACCACAAGATCCTGTACATGTCCTCTAGGGTGACTGTCATCTCCCCGTCGGTAGGTGGAACATGTTGGTCACTCGAATCCCATCTATCAATGAGGGTGACCATCAAACTTAGTTGCCAAACTACATGCCGTAGCATCTGACCCCAATTAGGCCCACATCTGTGACATGCCTCCACTCCTTGACTGTCATAGCCCCACAAATCACAAAATTAGGGGTGACACCCTATCTCACATCCACAACTGATCTCTCACCTACATCCAACAAAACATCACATTAATACACCTTAATCATACCCACAATCACACTTGCACCTCACCTACCCTACCTCTTTTTCCCTCCCAACTTACTTGTGTATCACATATTCTATCTACCCACCCCAAACCTAACCCACTATCATTCACCCATACCTCTTTCAACCCCTTACCCATGTTATGTTTTTCACCAAAACATCTTCTCTTACCCCTACCTACCTCACCCACCCAACCTAGGGCACTTTTGGCCCCTTTTTCCCCAAATCATGACCGGTATCTTATTCTACTGCACCCCGGTCTCCACTAAACCGGCATCGGTCACACTGTTTTGGATCGATGCGCGCTTCTACACCATCAACGTCGGCTGACCCTCAATAGATGCCGGTCACCATCATGGAAAAAACCGTGACACCCAAACCCTTTCTTCTTCAAAACCTCCCTTTCTTTCCCTTTGAACCACCCATTTCTTCTTAGAACTAACCTCAAACCATCCCCACCCCTCATTCACCCAACCACTTCTCTTCTCATTCCTATTTTACCCTATTTGACCTCCTAAAATTCAAATTTCATTTTTCCCCAAAACCCATTTTCTCAAAACTTGACCTCCACATCAATCTACCTCACAAAACACAAGAAGGGGTTTGCATCTTACCTCATCACACTGTCATCACCATGGTGGCACGTTGGGTCACTACACCAGTGGTCCACCCGATCCCTCTCCTTCCTCTTCCATCACCCAATCAACCTACTCACCTCCAACCAACCAAATCACTCAATACGATCTCGTGGCCCGCCTATCGATTTCTAATCACCTCTTTATGAGACTCGCTTAACCGAGCTCTCCATTCTACTCGGATGCTTTCACCCTTTCTCTCTCTCACTGTCATTTTCTCCTATTTGGCAAGTGACAAATGATTCCATAAAAAGTGGAATTTTCCTTTTTATACAAACCCCGACCTAACCGGCGTCGGTTTTACCTTAACCAACATCGGTCATGTGCCCTATCTTACTATGGTCAGGTTTCCCTATACCAACATTAGTTAACCTTGACCGGTGTCGGTTACCCTTGTTCACCACATTACTACCCATTTCACCCTACCCACCTGCTCACCACCTTTTTCACCTCACCCTCACCATCAGTTGGGGCATATTTATGTCCCTCCGTGGCTTTACCTATGCCACACCTTTTTACCCACACCTGCCCCCTTGGGGTGACCATCGACCTTACACATTCACTCTACCTTGCAATGTTGTTACCACGTTGTTAGCCTACCAACCTTACCTTGCCTACGGCCATGACCTTTACCCAAACAAACCTTGACCTTTTGGATGTATCGGAACCACCCTACGTGTTCCTACATCTTACCTCATTGAGTGCCCGGACCATATCCTTTACCCTAGATACCGACCAACAACCCCTGTTTGGATAACCCGATCGACCCTGGATGATGTAGAGTTTGAAATCTCTTCACCATGGTACCGTGTCATAATCTCTACGTGTATGTACACTTGATTAACACTACCCTACCCACACCTACCTACCTACACCTACCTACCCAACCATTGATTAAGTGGATATTCTCATATCCTCACTTGTTGCATCTTGTGATGATGGTACCTATTTTTCTTAGCCTGATGACCTTACCTTACCTATGGCCATGACCCTTGTCCAAAAAAACCTTGACCTTTTGGATGTACCGAACCACCCTATGTGTTCCTGCATCTTACCTTGTTGAGTTCCCAGACCGTATCCTTTACCCTGGATACCAGACCTCAATAACCCGTGTTTGGATGACCCTTGCGACCTTAGCTGATGTAAATTTATTATGTTGAGCAACCCTTGTACCTCATTACATTTTACAACATGTGCATATGTTTGAATTCTCTACCTACTCACCCACCCTACCTTTTACCATCATCATACCCACGCATCTCATCTCCATCACACCTATCCATACTTTATCAAACCACCCACCGAATCTCTCTATTCTTCATCGTCGGTGCCCGATTTGAGGGGGATCACTCATGCCCCTATTTAGGGCACCCAACATCCACCTTCTCATCCTACATTCACATGGGGCAAAAACCCAACCTTTTTTTTTGTCATGCCGCCTACCACTACAGGCTGCCCAACAAAAGGGGCAAAATGTAGACACCAAAAACACGTCACCTTTCATCACCTTCCTCCAAAATAACCTAATAACCACATTCTACATGGGCAATCAATTTAACCCTAATTTGGTCACTCACAACCCATTTCACACATCACAATGACCCTCATTCACACACCCAAGGATTTAATTAACATCAATTAATTAAATTCCCCTTTACCCACTCATCAAAGCCACCTCACCCGACCACCTCACCACCCACTACCCCACTTGCCCTCCACCTCACACTTCCACTACCCCACTTGCACCTCCACCTCACCATTCCACTCCCCACCTTGCCCATACCTAGCCCATACCCTTCTAGAAATCCCTAATAGTGGCCACCCCACTCATAGGACCCCTCTTTGTCCTATTACCTATTCTAAGGGTAGAGGACGCATGTGCTCTGCCACCCAAAATCAATTGGGGAAGGCATATTCCCCACTTTTCAAAAAAAAAACCCCAACACAACCGGTGTTGGTCACGATCTAATCGATGTCACGGAGTGGGACTAGTGTCGCCACTGCAAATACCTGGATTCGGAATCTTTCCAAAAGGTTGGCATTTTTGTTGTCAAGAAATCAATTGGCTTATTGGTTGATGTCTAGAACTAGACATTTGACATTGGCATGCTCATTGGAAACTCATGGAAGCAACAAGGCCATTAGAACTCCTAGCAGAGACCATCGTTGGATGCACTCACAAGAACCTTTGTGAGAACAACCATTAAAGGAATCGACCTGACATAGCTTAAACAAGATCTCCCCAACAAACCTACCAACCTTCACCAATGTCTATCACTCTTCTTCACCAGCTTCTCACTCTTCTACGCATCAGACTCTAGGTAAGTGGATCCCTGTATCCTTCACTCATGTTTTGTGTTCTTGTTTCTTTATCTTCCCCCAAGAGAAAACTTCTCTCCTACCCCTCCAACCTCACCCATTCAACCCATATCCACACCTGGGACCCTGTCTCACCCCATTCCACTCCCTAGCAACTCTCTGACCACTCACAGAGAGCACCCTAACCCCCACTACCAAACTCTAACCAAATACTAGTGATCACACCGTTAACCCTAACCAGTAGTCGGTCGGGCTTGACCATCGTCACCACCCTACCATCCGTCGGCTCCCCACCTTCTACCTAAACACACCCAAAACCACCCCTAAAAACCCCTAAGCTCTGACCCTAAATCTACCATTCACCTAAACCTCATTCATACACTCCCACCCCTTTTTCCGAGATAGAGTGGAGCCAAAACCACCCACCTAGACCTTTGTCACTTCTACAGTGACTGATACCAATCAACCTTAACCGGCATCGGTTTGTCCTCAACCGACATCGGTCATACCAATCGGCGTCGGTCTCTCGTGTTCATTAACACAAAGCAGACCAATGGCCTACCTCTTCACCCAAATAATCTAGAATAACCTAGCCGACCCTAGTATGACCCCGTCTATGACCTACGATGACCTAAGCTACCTAGGACTTGACCCAAATACCCTTTTACCTATATTGTCTTACTCTTTAATTGAATCGACACTGATAGTGACCTGAGGCACCCAAATCAGAATGCTAGCACTAGATTTATTTTATTTACATGTTTTTGTCACTTCATATTAATTTATAAATAGTGGATTGACAGCCCTCTAGGGAGTATCGCACTTCCTAGATCTAGCATACGCTAGGCAGTCCACTGCCATATACTATTTAACTCTCTTTTGTGGTATTGCTTTCTTATTATAGGGTAGTCCTTCCCAGCCAAAAAGGAGTTCACATGATCAAACGAGATCGGAATTCTACACGCGCGCATTCCACCTTCAACCCAACAATAGGTAAACCTCCTACACCCTTATCTATTTCAGTCTTTGATTGTACGTAAAAAGGATCGAAACAAAACCCACTGAAACTATGAACTATGCTTTGGACCAATTTTTCCTACCTCTATTACATTAGTTTCAAGATTGAGCTTCAACTCAATCTGAGTCAGTAACTCCTAAATTTAACCAAGCTAACACTTAGTCTAGAGGCTTCAACCCTTGTACTATAATTCAATCAGCTTCTACTGATCTTTGGTGAGATTCAACTCATAGGTAAGCTTCAACTCCCCAACTACTAGGCTGCCACCTTGCTTAATTGATCAAATTAGTCACTCTTGATGCACTATCTTGAACAGTTGATAATGAACTATAAATTTGCATACTCTATTTTTTCTTCTCTGCTTCACAATTATACTCATGATACACTTTCTTCTTATTATATGACCTCATCCAGTCTTCTATCATATAAAAATCTTTTACTCACCTAGTCTCTTCATGATATATTCAAGTTTAAACATATTACACGTTCATACTAATACGATGCATTCATCTCAATGTTTGTTTCATGAATCTTAGGAAATATAAAGTCATGATATACTCTACACTTTCTTTTGTGGACTAACAAGTTCAAGCTCCTATTAATTTTATCTATGCCTCAACTACTTTAATCTAAAATCTTAGAGTTAGTTCCATTCATTCAATTTGTTTCTTATTCTTTTCTCAAATCAGTCAAATATGGTTCTTAGTATTTAGAATCAATCCACTTTAAATTCACCTCGTAAAGAATCAAAACAATGAATATCATTGTAGTTCAACTCGCTAAATTACTATTTTCTAACAACTTATAACTCTACCTTGCAGATTTCTATAATTTAGTGCATTCACTAGTCATACACTATTTTTCTTTCACACTTCATGACATAGAAAAAAATCTAAAAAGGCTGGCTTTAGTCTTGATTCATTCTTTATTCAAATCAAACCTCAAATCTATCTACTCCCTATCACATTCACTATTTTCCCATCTATTTATAAGCTCACAACTTATCAGATCGAGACATTGCTATATATTGTTCCACCCGACCTTCTTCATTTATCTTTCAATTCAGTCTTCTAACACATATAATCATTTTTTTATTATATCCCTACTCTAAGCTCGTTTAGTTCAAGCTTGAAAATCAACTACCAACACATAAATTGTCTCAATTTTTATTTGGGAGGATTGTATGTGTCTTTTCAATTACCTAACCATTTGAGTTATCCAGATCCAACTCTTTAACACTTTTTGATTTATTTTGAGAAGATCTTTAAACAGCTTCAACTCAATAGTTATTCTATACAAAGCTTCACTTATTCTTTATCCTATGTCAATATCTTTTGACCCTTAGACACATTCAAAACTTTGAGACATTTTAACCTTTTCTTCTATTTTTGACTTTTGAACTGCCATATATTTCTTCAAGTTCCTTTTTTGATCGTCATAATACTTGGCCTTCTACATTCACACTAGAAGACAAGAACTCTTTGTTTTCCACCTTTTGAGTTTTCCATATTTTGTCTCTTGTTTGAAAACCTTTCACTTTCCCCTTTAATAATTTGAGATCTATCATGACTTAATTTTCTTTTTACTTGCATGATGACATTATAAGACAATTACAAGTTGTTATGTTTCAAATGACACGCACCTTTTGCATACCCCTGTGACTTTTGATCTTTATTGAATGGAACTCTTTAATTTCTAATCACTCTTCAATTAGCTTGAACAGAGGAGATTGATCACGGTTAAATTTCATAAGTGTGATTAGGATAGATTTTTGAAATTAGATTGAGTTTCAACCCTCACCACTACAATTTGTCTTGGTATTCATGTACATTGAACGAGCAAATTTATCGGGACCGTGTTTGAAAATGCAAACTTCAAAATAAAATCTTGTTCTATACATGACCATTAGAATTCATTTATTTTTCATCTGATTCTAAATTCCCTAACATAGATTATTCCTAATTTTTATGCTAATTGATTGGTGGAATCAATAGATTCAAACCAAAATGTTTCGTAAAAACCCTAGATCGTGGTATTTTAATAGTTACATACACGAGAAGGAAAATCAAGCTATTTATTCAAAACAAAATCATGGAAATGGCTAATGGAAGCTTCAAGGTTATCACAAGATGTTTCCTTCTTTCCAAAGCAATTATAGTCAATGAATTGATGGAAATTGCATGAAATGGGGCACTATTTGCATGTAAAAGTTACAAATTACAGGTGACACTAACCAAAAACCTTGATGAAGAGCATTGTCACTTCTCCAAATGATTAGATAGATTTAATCTATATTGTGTATACCTTGATGCTCTACAATACTGAGAGGTACTTTTCTCAAAGAAATTGGTTAAGGTCTTGGTTTGACATGGCCTTCAAATAGGATGGTGAAGAACTCCATCTTGCAACGTAGAGACTAAGAAAACTAGAATTTCAAACTTATCATTTCAAACAAGTGGTTTCATACTAAAAATATAAATTACCTTATATTTGACCCTATTTACATGTTTTCAAATTGATCAAAGCATTGAATTTGAAAACAAGACTCTTTGGAACAGTGTTTTAAGGTGCATTGAGTTAAATGCTCTTCAAGACAATATGAGCCATCAAAGATCATATGATCAACTATACCAAAAAGGCTTGTCGATGATCAACCACATTTCTAAGTACCTTTGGAACAAGTTTGAGCTCTTGTTGAGAAATTTCTCCATTGAAAACAATTAGAACATTCACATGTTAGGAGAATTCACAACCAAGAACAGTGACAAGGGCAACTATGTGTACCTTCAAGGAGAAAAGCCTTCAAATATCTTATGAGCTTGGGAAACACCATGAATGGACTATGAAAGCACTCTAGAGATGATTAGACAATACTTAGAGTCTAGCTTCACCTTTTTACTCTTATCAATTTGGTGCACAACCTAGGAGAGAGAAAAACTACTCCACCAAAATGCTCATAAATTTTCAACCACACCTCCTTTTTGAGAAGTTATTTTTGCACATGATTTTTATGAAAATTTACTCTAAACGTTCCTTATATGATTTATTCAAATAATTATCCATAATTTTGTTTGACTGCTAAGAAGCTAGGCAACTCAAAATGATCTTTTCAAAAGACCTATTTTTCAAAAACTCACATAACTTGCTCAAATGGCCTAACATTAACATGAAATTTTGCATGAAGCACAAAGAAACATTCCTACATCTTCTCCCATGATTTTTTATAAAGGGATAGGTCTTAAATTTTCCATCCCATCTCATTTGTATATAATAACACTACATGTTCTCAAGTCCATTTCTGACCAATATACAAAACTGATTCCTAAAGCTAAGATGAGCCTAACCTTTGCTCAAACATGTTATAGATACACTCTCAAAACATCTCCCATGATTTTTCTGACCTGTACCATCCCGTTACACTTCATTTGGTACTGAGACCACCCTGAAAGGACACTACCAATCAACCTTCAATTCCCCACCTTCTTGAAACCACATGAAATCATATTGAACCTCTGAGAACCACTTGATATGCATACCCTTACACTCTCCCTTTTCTATCAATGCCTTTGACATCAATGAAAACAACCACTAATGTAACAGGGTGCAACAATCTCCCCCTTTGTCATTGATGACAACACACTGAAACTTGATGGAAAATTGATATACTTGAAAATGAAACAAGTTTCCACACTCTCCGACTTTGAAAACTATTAAAAAATATGCAAAAGCACACAAAAATTATTAGATTGGAGAAATTCAACAAAAAATTATTCTCATACCTTGCAAGAACTCCCCCAAGGAAAATATCTTCTTGACTCAGTAAGGGATCTTCCTCACCTAAAACTCCACCTATTTGTCCTTCATCTGGTCCAAAAACATCATTTTACTTGATTTGATCTTGAAATTCATGATACTTCCTTCCAATGCCTAGCTGTACCTAAAATTTCTTGTTGACACCCGACAAGAACGTCAACCGCTTCCTCCCTATTACGTGTCAACATTCCTTCTATTGCGCATTAGTATCCCTTCTATCATGCATCAACATTCCTTCTTGCCATGTGTCAACATTCCTTTCCTTGTCGCTGGCTACTCTTTTCATTCTTGTCGGGTGTCGAAGGAATTTTAGGTATGACCGGGACGTTAATGGTACTGCACAAGGTATCTCAACAAATAGTTTAATGAAGCATGATACCCATGTCTTTTCTAATATAAAAGTACCATTAGAAAGCTTACTTGGGTATGGCTACGCATACCTCTCGTATAGGAAATTAATGAAGGTTGTTGGTAGGTGAGAAAAATTTGCTATATAATGTAGTCGACCCCCTCATTTTTTAGAGAGACATTCTTGGAGCTAGGGAAACTCTTGCAAAATTTTCCCTCAACTCCATTTGAGCTACGAGCCTTCTCTTGGGCCTAGAAATGTAATTATGCCTTTGTGCATCAAATGTAATGGTATGTTCATACTTTGAAGCAATACAATTGAGTTTTGTGATGTTTCTTCAACTCTAGCTCATTTTTATT
Organism: Taxus wallichiana var. yunnanensis; assembly: GCA_018340775.1. NCBI lineage: Eukaryota > Viridiplantae > Streptophyta > Pinopsida > Cupressales > Taxaceae > Taxus > Taxus wallichiana. Next base: position 26,605,193 of record CM031236.1, on the reverse strand, counting down.
GTATTTTATTTCCTCTCCATTATTATTATTGTATTTTGTGCATGTTATTTCACTTACAGGTTTATGATGTTGTGTTCTATGGAATTTTGATGACAAATTCAGATCTGGGTTTGTGTCACATTTGTCTAGCCTACCTTAGCCCCTTTTCCCCTATTTCATCCTCCCTCAACAGAGTATCTCACCCCTTTCTCTGGTGCTATCACCCCCTTACTTTAGAAATTTCATGTTATTCATCTCCTTCTTCCCTAACCCCTTGGAAAATCTAGGTTAGTGTTAGGATAGTGGCATTTCCTTTTCTAGAAGTAGTTTAGCATTAGGATTAGGTAGAGGAAGCCGAATTTCTTTGGAGGGTTATCTCAAGTACACAAGTCCCGCATCTTGAGGGATAACCCCATTTTAGTAGAATTACACCGATTACCCCCACATAGAGAGATAATCGGGGTGTTGTAATTTCACATAACAAGCCCCCTTACCTTTCTTTTCTCATTCCTCATATTTTAAAGTCATCATTTATTTTAAATTATAGTTACTCGAGTCCTCCGCTTTTGATATTAAAAATAAAATTTCATTCGATATGGAGTGTAATATTTATGATAAATTTAATTAAAATTTGAAGACAAATCAGTTGTAACTAATTTTTCAAAAGGGAGATTTATATAAGGACTTGGAGGACACATTTTTCAATATAGAGCAGGTGTGATGATGACATTATTTTGAGGTTTGAGTATAAAGTTATGATATAACAAGTATATCTAGTTTTAACATTGGTTTACTGATTATCGAATTTATTATTTTGTATCTCATCTAAAATTGATTGTAGATTTCTAGCTATCATATCCCGAGAAGGCCATGAAATTAAATTCCACTTCAATCTTGACACACTTGCTTATTAGTTACCATCTTGGATTTTTGATTTGATCATGAATCTTGTTAGAAAATATCTTGACAGTCATTATACTTTCCATAATTACAAATATGTTTCTCTTTAATATATCTATCTTTATTTGGACTCAAAAATTGTGTAAATGTGTCATATATTGTGTTTATGTATTTACTTTGTGGATTTGTTGTTTTTTTAATTTTATTTTAAATATAAGTTGTATTACATGACCAATGATTACACTATGAGATCATAAATAAATCATCACTTTTTCACCTTTTCAATAGGTTGTCTCATTAATAGACTCCACTCTTTTGATAAAGGTTTGATAACATTATTTGGGTAAAGAATTCAATCCCATTAATAAGTGATTTATTATTTCATATACATTTTGATAAGAGACTATCATATTACTCTTAAATGTTCTTAATCTCATATATGATTTAATGATAACCTGGTCTTGTTATTTCATTTTCTTGTGATTTTTTTTTTTGTTTCTTTGTCAATGTCTTGTATATTCCTTTACTTTTTAGAAGATAGAAATCACCCCAAAATCTTAGGTTTGTCCACGATTAACCTATATTTAAAATACCCATGCTTAAGCTATCTTTATGTTTCTTTATGATTAAACTGGTCTGATTCCAACTTGACCTTTTGCATTAGGAAAAAGTTTGATTAGTTTTCAATGTAATTATTATAAACAAAAATAGCTAAGGGTTTCTCCCAAGTAACTAGGGTTGATTTCCCATAAAACTTTTCTCTAGTTACAAATATGACTTCCATTCGATAGACCCTTGTCATCACTTCCGGAACACATGGGAAGTCCACTAGATGGATGTTAAGAGTGCCTTCCTTCATGGGGACCTAAAGGAAGAGATCTGTAGAAGGAACAACTCAAGCGGGCTATGTCCATGGTCCATCTCTCATTTGAAAGTTAAAGAATTCTCTTATGGGCATAAATAATCCCCTCGAGTTGTTATTCGAGATGGACTCCTTTCTACTTGCATTAGGTTTTCTCGATGCCACTCGACTTTAATGTTATATTTTATGGTAGGATGAATCCATTCTCATCCTCATTCACTGTGTTGATGAATTTTTGATCATGGCCTCTATCATCGATTCCGTGAAGATTTCCTTGGCCAAAAAGTTCTCTATGTCTTACTTGGGATTGCTTCATTACTTTCTTGGGATTTATATATCCAAATATAACTCACGAATTGTAATTTCATAGCCTAATTATTCCATTAATTTTATAGATTAGTTTTACATGTCGATTGTTATCCTTCTCCTACTTCTTTCCTTTCCAGGTTAATTTAGTTTCGATTACACTCCTATGGTTGATGGCACCCTTTATTGACAATTGGTGAGGAGATTGATTTATCTGACTCACACCCATCCGTATCTTTCATATGTTATCGCGACCGTGTCCACATTTATGCAGGAGCCACCTGAGTTGCAATAGATGGTATCAAAGGAGATTCTTTTTTTAGAAATGTTTTTACCATTTCTTCATGTATGATGATTTTAGGTTCACATGGGTGGGTGAACAATGCTGATTTGAGATTAGGGACCTTCTCTAGGAGGTGATGAGAAGACGCATGTGAAAGCTTTGTCGAGATCTAGTTGAAGATGATCCCTTGGTCCCGTAGATGTGGTGAAGAAGACACTGTTAGTTACTTGGGTGTAGATGTTGATGAGGAAGTTACAAACATTGATGATGTTAAGAGACCCTCAATGGAAGGTGTTGAGGAGATGTTTGACAAAGGTTTAATAATACGAGATTGAGGATGTCCCCTTTTTCCTATAGATGTTTGTGAGGATAATAACAAGGGTGGAGGTGTAGATGATATCAACTATGACCTAGGATGGTCTTCTTCTGGATAATATCATCAACAAGGAAGAGTCATTGGATTATGGATTTAAGTGCTTTACAACTCTCTATGTTATGACCTAGGCTTCTAGATAGGTGCAGGTTTTGTTTTGATCGTATGATACAAGTTTCTAAGTAGGTGTTTTGATTGGTGGTAATGTGATAAGAGAATATTGCATGAGCCTCTCAAGGATGTCGATGTAAGTCCCTTTTGGGGGATTTGGATTAATGAATTTTTATTTTTATTTTGATTTACGAGAACGCTTAGTAGGATGCATCTTATTTTTGGATGGGGGTGGATTCATAGATGTTGTATGGTGTTGAAACATCATAGGGACATTGTGAGGTTGATAAGAGAGAGGATATGATGTGGGATTGATATAATTAGATGATGGATGAGGTCCCAAAATAGACAAAGAGGGACTGGTTATGGATGAGAAGGGGTACAGATGTGTGATATGATATTGAGATAAAGGATGGGGTCCCAAAATGGATGGTAAGGTTGAGACCTTAGATGATGTGTGTTTTGATTTTGTAATGTTGATTTTAGGTAAAGGAGGGGGTTTTACAACAAATGATGAGGATGAGGTTGTGGATATGATGGTATTTTATTGTATAGTGTTTGATTCAGAAAAGGTTCCAGACTAGATGGTAAGTGAGTATTTGGGGATAGGATTGGGTCTAATTTAGATGATGGAGATGTTGTTTCAAGACATGATTGAGGTGGGTTATATTTATGTGGGCTGCCCAAGTCTTCGATTAGTTCACAAGATGGTTGGATGTCGAGATATTTGATTATAGGTGCCTCTTTTGTAACTGTCTCTAAGGTAGAGTCTAATGGTTGTGATGAGGTAGTAGGTGATTGGATAATAGGCAAAGGTGATGTTGATGTGTGGATATTATCGAAAGAGGATTTAGGGACTCCAAATATTCTAAGGGAAGTACTAGTGATGAAGGGGTATCCTCATGGAGAATATCTTACATAATATTGTTGATGAAGTGACTCAAAGGATGCATAATATCTATATAGACCTGGATCTATCGAGGTGTCAGTCGGAAGATAAGTAATGGAATCATGCATGGTAGTTTCATCAACTTTATAGGAACACCTAGGAGAATCGGATGGGAAATGTGTACATTGGAGATCGGGACAACCTTCTTCGATGGCTTGGATTTCTAATTTTTTGGCCATGGTGAAGGCTTCATCAAAGGTTTGGAATGTATGGATCTGAAGAGTGGATGAGATGTGATGGGAAAAAGTCAAGACAACAACTCAATCAGTTTTGATTGTGGTAGTGAAAAGGAAAATTGATTGATAATGCTTTTCCACTTAGTGAAAAAGTTGACAAAGGATTCGGTTTCGGATTGTTTAATTGTAGAAATGATAAAAATGGTGATTCTACAAGAAATTTTTATAGTTTAAGTGATCAAGAAATAAGAGATCTAATTGAGTGAAAGATAATAAAGAGTGTCGAGGGAGGGAGTTGTACCAATCCAAGAAAATTCTAGTCAAAGAACATAGGAAATGTTCTAAGTAGGAGATATTTATTGTGGATGATTAGATAACACGAGTTTCTAAAGGATAGTATGTGCTACCGAGGATCCTCATGGCCATAAAAAATGGTAAACATAGAAAGTTCCCAATGCAAAGGATATGATTTATATGGAATTGATGGATGGATGGGTTCATTACAAACTTGATCATAGTTGAGGACATGTTTGGAACCTTTGGCAAAAACTTCCAAATTTTATAATATATTTAACAAAGCTTGCAAAGGATCATTTATAGGATTAGTTATGAGGGAATCAACATGTGAAGATGGTTGAGAATTTGGTTGAGTTGATTGATGATAGTGAAGGGAAAAATGGTTATGTTGTGGATGGGTTTGATGTGGAGGTTGGAAAGGGGTAGCTTGAGAAGAAAATCATTTGCAAAATGGGTTGTGATAAAGGGATGTGGCGATGTTGAATATGCTATTTTTTCTGGATGAGAGGGGTTGATTGGTCTTGAGTAGGTATGTATGTATAGGTTTGGGATGTATGAGGTAGAGAGAGAGGTATTGAAACCAAGACAATTTGATTAGTTAAAGTATGGGAGATGTTAAGATTATGATGAGATTGTGATGAAGGAGAGGATGTGGGAGGATCGGTTGATGGTATATACTCGACATGGGCTGAGGAGTGATAGTTTGGAAATAGTATTGACATAAAGGATAGTCGTAGGGTTGTTGGATGGGGTTGATATAAGGTTGTATGATGAGCTAAAAGGGAGAAGTTCCAAAAGGTGAAATAGATGAATTTGGAGACATAATAGAGATAAGTGAGGTTGAGTGGGATGTGGTAGGTTGATGATATTGATAAGGATTAGATCCCATGTAGGGGATGTTTTGAAATTGATTGGGATAAAAAATATGTAGAGGTATTGGATGAAGATGATTGTAAAAATGATGCATAGTGATTAGAGGGATATGCAGATGTAGAGAGTTGATCCATATTAAATGATATTCAAATAATGATAATATAAAAAATCCCTAAGAGAGCTAGAAATGTAACAAAAATATAAGTAAAATAATTTTAATTATCTTGATTATCTTATAAAAAGTGAAATGTGTAAAATGACTAATAGGGTCCTAGGAAAAGGTTTTATATGTATGGTTTTAGGCGTGTTTAAGGATGAAATCCTTGATATACCCAAAGTTGTGTGAGGATAAAATCTATGTCAATGCCAATATGGGGCCTAGTTTTGGGGCCTATCCCCTCACTTCATGGTCCCGTAGCGATAAAGGATTTGGGTGCTTAGCCAATATACCGATAACCATTTTTTATACTCGCAAGAACACCAAGTTGGTTTCCCTTTGGCTGATGAACTCCCAATAGTTATCACTTGAATAGGAAATTATGATGCAAGTTTGATGTTTTATGTGGTTTTGTTGTGTTTGAGGGAAGAATCAAGTGGACGCAATCAATTAACCTTCCTAATTAAAGCTATATGATCAAGCAATATGCAATGTTTGTTTTAAACCCAAAATAAATGATTGATTTCATGAGGACAATCGGAAAATATGTTGTACACAAAGCAAAAAGAAGGGAAAGGACTCACGTTGAGCAACACTTCCTTTTTTATTTTTTGTTTATTTTTTTATTTTACTTAGCAATATAGTATTCCAACAAGCTAAAATCCTTTTGAAACAGAAAACCTGCAAGAAAGGGTTAGCAGAAAAGAGAAAACAATAGAAAAAAAAGGGTTATAAGGTTGAGTCTTTGAGTAATCAAAAGAAATCAGATAAATTGTCAATGATTGAATGAATCGTCGCGATTCACACGATCGATGGAGATTGACCAAATCATTAGCAATTATAAAGAAGAAAACCTAGATGTGAAAAATATGAAATTCAAATGGAAGAAAGTAGGGACTATGGGTCCCACTAGGCATGCTAGAATGTTCAGATATTTTTTTTTACCTTTCTACTCAAATTAATGCAGCGAAATAATAAAAAAACCAACATGTGAAGACTCGGGGTTTAACGATACCAGAGATTGATGTTATAGGCGATAGATGAAAATCCTTCCTTCTTTCACCAACATAAGAACATACAGATCACATACACTAAGAATAATATGGGATTAGATAGATATATGGTGGAATTCCTGGTAAAGGCTAGTCCCCATAAGTTAATGAACTTCCTTGCAAGGATGCCAACCCGCGTTCAAGAAATCAATCTGATAATGATAAGATAAATGATAAAACAAATGATATAACCAACAATGCAAAGGAACAAGGACTGACTTGGTCCAAGGCTATATGATTTTTTGATGGTGATACCTGATCCAAAGGGAGTCTAGGAATCAAAAATGGCTCAAAGGAGCAAGGATGTAGATAGTTGTGTACTCACAAAGGTGACCAGGAGGATGGGTTTGATTTAGATGACTCGATTAAATACTGTAGATGGATCATAGGAACTTGATATTGTTAGGTAGACACTTGCAAAGGTAGAGTGGTAATTAGAATTAAGATTTATATATTAGAAAGGTGAGATAAGGTGTTGATTAGATTGATGCATACATGAATCCTCGACGATTGGGGGAAATGTTGGAGATTAGGCAAATCATCGGTGATTGCTGCAAATATGTATAAGATATTGATAAATGAGAAAGAATTGATTGGAACTATCGAGATGATAAATGAATAAGAAAAAATGTAAAAGGAAAGGTCTTACCTTGTTCTAGTTGATGAATAAGACTGAGAGGATGACATTACCAAATAGAGGAAGGCCGAGGATGTCAAGATTGTACTTGATTGTTGGATGTTTTGAATGACCTCCTAAGGTTGGAGAAGAAACAACCGATGTCTTGATTATTTTTGTGATGAATCATATTCTTATGATAGGGATATGATATAGAGGAGATGTAATATAGCATCCTTAGAAAACATCGAGTTATAAGCTAAGTCCATCCCGAGGCAACTAACCTTGAATGAAGGCCTAAAATATATATTTATAGAGTTTGATGTTAACAAGGGAGAATCACCTATGATTAGGGGAGTCACCAAAGCAATCTAGGAAATATGGGAAAATGGTTTTTAAAACTTCCCAAATCGAGTAATTTTTTTGTTTGTACAAATTATGGGTGTTGGAATAGATCATATAGGTCGTGGAGGTTTTTGAATGGCTAGGGAGATATTGTTTTTTGTTTTTTTTATTTGATTTTGGTTAAAATGTGGTTTTGGGTGGTTTTAGAAGGATAACATAGGATTTTATAGCTGTAAGATGACATTTACGGGAGTAAATATGGAGGGGGGAACTAAGACTTAGGATAGGGATTTAATGAATAAATATGACAGTGATGTGATAATGAAGGGGTGATAGAAGATGCAGATACAGGGAATTAACGGTGTTAATTTTAGGTTTCTATACCTTCACTATTTTTTTGGGACTCATATAGATGGAATTCATTATATAGGAGGGACAAAGATTGAAATGGTTGGATATATAAACTCTGATTAGGCCGGTGATTTTGATCATCATAAATCTACCTCGTGATATAGTTTCTCTCTTGGTCCATTTTTTTCATCTTTCCTAGCAAGAAACAGATTGTGTTTTCCATTTCATCTACAAAGGAAGAGTACAAAGAAGAAGTTAATGTTGCCATGAAAAAAATTAGTTTTAAGGAATCTTGATAGAGTTCATTATTCAATTTCCAAGGCCTACTATCATTTACCGTCATAACATGAGTACCATCTCGATTTTCTAAAATTTAGTTCAACATCAATGAATGAAGCACATTAAGATCCACATGCATTTCATTTGGGATCTATTACATGAAGACATCATCGACTTGTAGTATTGTTAGACTTCTAATCATGTTGTAGACATTTTCACCAAGCCCTTCATTGAGGCAAAGTTTCTTCACTTGTGGTCTCTTTTTGGTGTGAGGTATTTTGCAGACACCCATCTTCTTTGGGATTTTTAGTCCTCTTCTCCTCTTCTTATTTTATAGGTAGATGTTGTTTATATATGGATACCTTATGAGGCCTTTAAGTAATGTGTCCCATTTAAAAAATATTTCTTAGTTTTCTACGAGAGTTCTCTTTTTTTTTTGACTTGTCATGACCTCTACCTCAACTTTGATGAACAAGGGTGTTGGTTTGTGTGACTTACCTCATCATCACTTGGGGTTTTTTCCACCTCACATGGTGAGTCATCTCATTGAAGTGAGATCATAGGTCATAAGAGTTATATGACACATGGTATATTCCATCATAGAATATATCATTGTCATATGCGTTAGTGGCATCATAGGAGTTACATTCCATTTTAAAATCGTAACTCCTCTTTCCCTAATGGAGGGAATGATTATCTAGACACAAGGCTTACACAACACTCACATATGTACCATCTTACTTTTGATATATGAGAAAGAGTAGTATTATTATTTCATGCATTATTTCCCTTGTTCGATTTCACTTATTGATTACTTAGAGTGCTCATGTCACTGTTAGAGTGCAACCTCTTTGATGTGCACAAGGTTCTATATTTATCCTCATAGAAAAATATCATATATTTGTCCTTTGGGTTGAAAAAATATCAAATAACTATTATATAGGGGTGGTGTTCATGCCACATGTCTTCATTTCCTAACTCTCTTTCCCGAATGGAAGATATCTTGCTCCTAGATGCTTTTTACCCTTCTTTGCATGCCTTTTGGGTCTATCTTTAGGATCTCTATTTTAATCCCGATGATTTTCCGCATACTTCCTACATTTATTTTCTATGCATGTGTTTACATCAATTATTTTTTTTTATCTTTTTCCCTTCTATTTATGGCACATTGTCCTCCTTGCCCATGCATTTTTCTATATGTATTTTCTTTTTCCACTAAAATTGTGTTCATATATTTAGTCTCTTGTCCTACCTTTGTGCATGGTATTTTTCTTAGCTCTTATGCATAACTCTTCATTCTTCCCCCAAGATTGTGGTGTATCCAAATAATATCAAGAATAAATAATATTGAATACTTCTTAATGTTGAACTTAACCAAGAATTAATGTATCACAATTTAGGAGATCAACATCGCCCCACACTAACTCCATTCCCTTCCCTTAAGGAATGATTCCTCTGCCTCTTCAAAAATTCTATGACCTCTTACATTAATAGATTTTCACGTTCCTTCTAATTGTCTAAGTCATTCTTTAGGCGGGGTCCTGGCTGCATTAATTAACCAAAAAATTTCATTTAGAGCTTTGACACCTTCACAGGGTCATGTTCCTAACCTTGCAACCCTTGTAATTTTTCTCCAACATTATTGGTTGCATTACAATGACCTCTTCCTCCAATATTTAATTATCTTCAAGGAGTTAGTCATAATTGGCCTTGTCAATGTCATCACTATCCATTTGTTTCTCAAAGGTAGCCTATTTTTGGGTCTTGGGGAGCATTCAAAATTCTATTATCTTGGACTCGCTGAAGAATTCATTAACCAATATGTTTACTTATGTGGCATTTTCTGCAATCTTATTTACCAAATACACATATGTATGTAATCATTTAGTGCAAAGGACTCTTGTATTATGTTTCTCTCCTTTAAAATGTTGCACCTTACTCCTTTCTACTTCATTTTTCTTCATTAGGATACTTATCAATTGCTCCAAATTATCTATAACCTCCCGTGTTCTAATGGAATTCCTTTTACAAGTTTGGATTTAATGAAGAATATCCTCTTTCTTAATTCTTGCACCTTTTATTATCATGCTTGTATTTCTCCACTAAGATTTTGTGCTCCCTTCTCTGGTCACCCAACATTTTCTTTATTACCTCGATCTCCTTAGTGAACTCTCCCACTCTTTTCCACTATAGGTGGTTTTCCATGCTATCTCGTTAGGTTTTGTTGGACCACATCACTATCCAATTTTAGTATCACTTCCTTATTTTTTTGACATTTAGTAATTGTACAGAAGGGCCACTCCTCCTTAATCCAAAATATGGTGTACGATAGATAAGGGGAATTCGAATATGAGATCCTTTGTGTGTGCATATAGAGTGAAATAAAATGCCTATTTCTCCCTTATTTCTCCCATGGTATCCTTGAGATAGTTCTATGAAAAAGGTATTTATAAGAATTCCCTTTTTGAACCTAAATAAAAGAGACTTCAAGGGTTTATCATCATCAAACATCATTTCTTCTTCCTCCTCTTCATGTCCACACTTACCCTTATTTCAATGTTGATCTACATATTCCACTTAATCATTAGTGCTTATCTCTTCTTCACTATTACATGTTTCCTCCTCATTATAGCGCTCTTCTTATTCATCTTAATTATTTTCCTCCTCATCCTCACAATCTTATTCCTCATCTTATTTTTCTCCTCCCCTATACTTTTCTCCATTATATTAAATGTTTATTACTTTTTTTTGGAGTGGAGTGGTTCCTGCTTTAGAGTCTATAGGATTCATCCTTTTTCTTGTTTGTCTCCTTTGCATGTGTATATTTTTATAGGAGAGGGAAATTTTAGAGGATTGGTTTGTGTGGGCTTGTCCAAAATTGTCTTCTCTCCTTACCCCGAGTAACAGCTTCGTTTCACTAACCGTAGTGTCAATGTCCATATGGGTTGGCACGTTGGTTTATTTTCACACTATGCCTAGACCAACACTGATAATGCTATCTTTTTTTCCTTTATTATCTTTTTATGTAGCATTTATTTCACTATTATTGGTATAATTTTATCCATCATTCAATTTTCCATAATCACACCCATCATTTGCCCCTTTATTCAACTCACTTTCCCCAATCACTAGAGTTGACCTTGAACTTGTGATTGGCGAGAAGTTCTTACCACATTCAAATTTTGTTTCTTGTACCTCTCCAATGGTACAACATCATCTTCCTCTTCGTCATATTGGGTCCATGATCTTAAATAGTACATAGGGTATCTTTACTTTATTCATATCCCTTGGTCTTGTGCTTTAGGGGTACAAATATGTGTTCTTATAGCTCTTCTACCTCTGGAGTGCCACTTCTTTTGGTATTCTTCTTGGGATTTAGATAGTAGAATAATTGGAATACTTGGTTTCCTACTATAGTGGTTTCCATTGGGTTTAGTGTATAGACGTAATTTTCATGATTCTCTTCATACACTTTTTTCCCTCATACTTATATTTTGTGTGAAGGATATATATGTTTGCTTCACTATTAAGCACATCAATGTTTAGTTTATTAGCATCCATGATCCATTAAATGGATCACATGAAGTAATCTGCAATGAAGGTAAAAGGAAAATTTTCCTAAGGATACATTTCTCCACTCTTGACTTGAAATGTGCCAAGGAGTAGTGCTGCATTACAAAAAAATATGCTTCTAATTCTACTTCCTTGGGAAATTAACATGGTATGCTCCAATATTCTTCAAAGACATATTGAAGATGTCCTAGCAAATTATTAAGTCTAGATTTGTATACATTATTGAGGGTGGTAAGATCCATGCATTCTTTGTATTGTTCTCGTGAGTGATGTAATCTTCAGTTTATACATCCATTTTGGATTTCTATTTCCTTTTAGAACACTTATCTCATTGATAAAACATGCATGGGATTTTTTTGAAGTTATTGTGTGTATGAATAAGAGGGAAACAATTGATTATAAATATGGGTGTTGGATTGTTGATATAAATGGTATGGTAATGGGATATTATGATGAAGATGGGTAGTTGTTGGGATATTATAGGTATAATAAGATACTAACAACATATGAGGGTTGGATGTATTAATAAGGAAGAGGAATGGAAGTGTTAACAAGAGGTTGGGAAGGTTGTGTTATATATTGAGAAGAGATGGTTCTATATTGTGAGATAGGGGTAGTGGATGCTTGATGTGGAAAGGGGCGATTACTAGCGATGTAAATAATATTTGACCGAGAGGCATATATGTGGGGATAGATAGGACTAAATTTTGGATTGAAGACATAGGTTGTTGGGGTCGAATCAATTGAGATGTGATAGAAGGGATTGTAGTGAGGGGAATACTAGCCGAGCTTACAAGAGGTGGAAGAGAAGTAGTGGAGGCTATGGGATTTTTCATGGATGGGGATTTATGGTGTGGGTTTGTGTGACCGGTGATCTTGATGTGGGAGATAATGATGCATGATGTTGTTGTTTGGACACGTCTTATGATGAGATAAAGTTAAGATTGAAACTAGCGATGAGAGGAGATGAAGAGAGTAATGATGTCCCTACATAAGTAGTGGAGGGATAAGGGGATATTTATTCTAGGATGGGTTGATAATCAAGATTTTTAAGTCTAGATTAGTCACAAGTAGTGTCTTTGGAATTTGGACAATATTCGCGATAAGGAGAAAAAGTAATACACATAGGCAAAAAGGAAGCTAGAAAGGGAAATCGATTACTTTCTAAGAGTTCTCACGCAAAGAATGGGTCACTAGTCTTAAAGAACTATGGAGGATCAAGATAGGGTACTTATGATGTTGTAGATTGAGTACTAAGAGAATGTAGAGGCTCCAAGTTTGTTTCTAAGGGAAGATTTTTCGTTCTTAGGATGTTTTGACTATGAGTCTAAACTGAATCTACCATGTTTGAGAGATTTTGAAAGCGAGAATGTAGTCTAGGTAGAACCATGAAATAAAGAAACAAATAATAACGAAATGAAATATGGTTATTGTTAATAAAGCTAAGACTACACAATCAAAAGAAAAATTTGAATATATTGATTAACTTAAGAAAAGTTTGAAATGAAAAATGGATAGAAGGGAAATAGGAAAAATCTAGTTGAGGTTGGTTTCAAGTGCGTTAAGGCCAAATTACTTGATATACCCAAAGGTATGTGAGGCCAAAATTTGTATTGGTATCGGTACGAGGCATGGTTTTTGGGCCTATGCTCTCACTTCATAGTCCTGCACCGATAAGGGTATCGACTACTTAGCCGATATACCACCCATCGCTTGTTTAGATTCACTAGAACATCAAGTCGAGTTTTCCCCTTGGTGATGAAATCTAGTTAGGTCTTCCTAGAAGGGAATTATTTAGATTAAAATTGAATTTGATATGTGATTAATTTGTTTGTGAAGGGATTTTTGTGAATGCAATTTGTTTAACCCCTAATTAGACTATGTGAATAAGAAAAATGAGGGTTCATTTTAAGACCCAAAAGAAATTTTGATTTGGATAAAAATAGATCAAAAAGAATGTGATTCTAAAAGAGAAGTAAAAGGAAAATAAGTGTACTTGTGATCTCTATTCCTTTTTTATTTTAATTCTAATTTCTACGCATTTTTGAAGAAGTGAGAGCAAAGCACTCCAATATGAATAGTTAGATATTTTGAAAAGAAAGAAAACAGAAGATATGAAATCTAAAAAATGAAGAATGGTCCCACCAAGCATGCCAAAATGTTTGAGGTGAATTTTAGTCTCACATTATATGATAAAAAACCAAAAAATCGAAGAAACATGGTTTCACGATACCTCCACCAACAAAGTGCAAAAGTGTCGAGATGAATGAGTGTGAGATGTAAATTCATCCTTCAAACAAGCGAGAGAAATTACATGCATAGATAGCTAAACAAAATAGATATTAGATAGAGATTTGATGAGTTTCTTAGCAAAGGTCAATCCCAGGAACCAATGGGCTTCCTCAAAGGGTGTCAACTCATTTTTTACAATTATGGTATGCCATGAAATTATAAATTGACAATACAAGTAAATAATATAATTCCATAGGGATAGAAATATCTTGTTCCACATGGTAGGTGGCCCAGGAGAGGGCTACGACAAGCTCAAGAATTAAAGAAGTAGTCAAACCAAAATTGTTCAAAAATATCTTGTTCTTCTTTTTTATGATTTCGAGTTGGTCTTTTATGTCTTCAATTTCAGGTGTCAAGGCAATGGCACAAAGGATAAGTTCATGTGTGATGTCGAACTATTCAAAGAAGAAGGGTTATTAGATAATGTGAGGATTGTAAATGATGGTAATGGGGTGTGACTCACCTAGAACTGTCATCTACATAGAGGAAGATCTTGGAAAGAAGCAAATCGGGAAAAAATGGAATGATAAAATGAATGAAAATATACAAAATGTGTTAAAATGATAAAATGACAGGTAGTTTTTAGTGATTTGAGAAGAATTGCTAGAAATTCATACAAAATTGCTATAGATTACTTGAGAAAAGGTTAATTCCATTATATAATGCTAATTAGATGAAAAATAGTTGATTTAATGACCGACTTAGACTAGTAGACGACGTTTAAAGATTTTGATAATGTGAATTACTGAAGATAACTTACCATGGCTATGTAAACAAGTGAATAGATCTAAATAATCCTTACATAGGTTTTTGGATGTTATAAGGGCTTGATAGAATTGCTGAGAACGCCAAAATGTTGATGTTGATGTCGCCCTAGGTCTAGAGTGGAACAAAGCTTTGCTGCAAATGATTTCATATTTATTTGAAGGAGGTTTAGTAATGCTTTTATTATCATTGGTGATCCCATAAAAGTGGGGAAACTGAATTAGAAGTTGTTATAACCACTTCCAAATAATGTTTTTCATGTTTGGTTGTAAATGTAAATGGTTGGAGAGGTTTGTGGGAGGTTGGGAGACTAAGATAAAAATGAGTTTAGATGGGTTAAGGGTGGTTAGGGAGGTTTTATATAGGTAAATTGGTTTTATGAGGGGTAAAATATGATTTTAAGGAGGTATTTCATGATTTGGCATAATGAAATGGGTGTAAGGATTATCAAAATGGGAGTGTGAGGGGTGTAGCTAAGAAACATGTGTCTACATGGATTTATTTTCCTCCTCTCCTCTTCTTGTTCTTCTATAAAGATTATAGTTTGTACATGGGTACCTCATCGGGACTTTAATTATTGGGACCCATAAGACGCATATTTCTTTATTGTCTAGGGCATTCCTCTTTCTTTTTTTTGGATTTGCATGCATCTATCTAAGCTTTAATGAAGGGGTGTTCATGTGAGATATTTTTACCTTATTATCTATGGGACATTTTCTATCTCACACATGGTGAGTCATCTCTCTTAGCTGAGTCATGGGTCTTAGGTTTCAGTAGGATTTATATGATATATTCCATCATAGAATTTGTCATATGTGCCTATGTGCATTATACATGAGTGACATTCCAATTATGGATCGTAACTCATTTCTCCCTTGTTGAGGTATGATGAGTTTTACATTGGGAGTTACATAAAACTCCTACTTGTACTCTTTTTATGATCTATGAGAATGCTAGAAAATTTTCTCTTATGCATGAATATCTTGTTTATGGTTAATTTATTGCTGATTACTTGGAGCACATGTTCATTTCCGTTGGAGTGGAATTATCTTTATGTTCACAAGTTTCATTAAATTCTCATGGTTCACTCTCACAGTGTTAACACGGTTGTAACATTTCCTCTTATCTTTTTCTATAGTCTTTGATTTACTTTGGGACATTGAATTTCCTTTCCTCTTAGTTATTTTCTCTTGGGTACGGCCTCTCACATACAAGTCACCCATGGATTGATAAAATTCAATGGATTTCCACCTCATTTTTTAAAGTAAATCTGCAACTACATTCTCAACTAATAAGTTTTTCCTAGTACTAGTAATATCCATAACTAGATTATCCCAAGATTCAAGTAAAGAACACAATAGAGTAATGCATTTATTCACTTATTCCATTTTAATATCAACATAAATCAACTAACTTACCATAGTACTAAGGACATTTAAATAATTTTCAATAGAGTCACCGTCATTCATTCTCAATGAATATAGCTTCTTTCAAAGAAACAATTTATTCACTAGAGAATTTTTCTCATACAAATTGCCCAACTTCTCCCATAGTGCATGATTAGATTTCTCATTTGACACATTTAAAAAAATTGAATATGATGAACATAATTTAATTGAACTCCTTTCCTACATATTGATATTTTCCTAGTCCTCTACCTTCATACATGCATGCATGACTCTATACACAACAATCTGAATCTTTATCCACAAGAATATCTCCCATCTCGATCTTCCATTAATAAAAATTTTCTCCATTAAAATTTTCAATATCTATCCTTGCACTTCTAGGAATTTTCTTCTACTCAAATAGATTCACACACATAAAGCTTCGACTTAAAGACAATCCTATCAACAGGGGTCGGGAAACTCTAACTCTTCACACATACATAGAACCTAGCTCTAATACCGAATGAATAGAATTTGATCTGATAAGTAAATAGGAGAGAATAAATACTTAAAAAAATTCAAGATAAATAGAAACACAATATAACACAAGATTTATAATGTGAAAACCTTTAAGAAAAACCCAACGAGACTAAATTCTATCTTTTATTGCATTAACATAACCATTTACAATATAATAATTTACTTCCATGTTCTTCTCTATAGGGCTCTTTGTATGTCCAACTATATATAAGCACATCAATAGGTAACAGTCAAATTTTTTTACAATACAATGGGTAATATAACCATATGCTAAGAAAATAACTCATAATGGTTTCTCATTAATTTTGGGTTTTGACACCACCCATAGACATGTATAGATTAAAAATCACATATCTATAATAGGTGTACAATACTCCTAGATGTAAAATATAAAATATAAAACATATTCTAATATTGTGAAGCTTATCATTCCCATTTTGTATAACCAAATCTGGAATCCCTCAAATTTTGTTGTTTGAAAGTGTCCCATTCACCTTATAAAGTATTTGACCTATAGTTGAGGTAATTTATTTCTCTAACAAAATTATGGTATGCTCTAATATACATAAAGTGTTATTTTTTTCTTTTTCCTATTATTCATGCAACATAGTCGAGTTTGGAAAATAATAAGGGAAGTGATGAATATTAAATTTCTTTAAGAAAGTGACCCCATTCCTATTTTTATGTTAGACTTGGAAACTTCTAACACCTACATTACCACATCCTTACTAAATATTATATTACACTACTAGATGCAACAACCTTTTCTACTCTCTTTGACGATCTCTTCACTATCCCGCTCACCAATGATTCAATCAGCTTGCGTCCCTAGTTATCTTCATACAAAACTACAATATTTACAATCATCTTCATTTATATTCCTACAAAAATTGACTCATTGTTGGATTAACATTGGCTTTGAATTATTATAGTGTCGAAGCATTGAAAGTGGCATGCTTAGCTTAACTATCACATTTCTATCAAGTTTTCACTCCTAATATTTTTTTCGCATCAACACCTCATTGATATAAATTTGACTATCATGATTACTATTAAACCACTAAAAATGCTCATTGTTATTCAATGCATTGGATTTTAACTAAAAAATTCACATTGGAAAATTTTTCTTTCTTTGCATTGACAATTCTTTGTTGACCATTATTACCACCCTTCAAGTAGTTACATAGATTATGAAATATCTACCAAGTTAATTTCATTAATGTATTGTGCTTTTGTACTTATGATTCATCAAATGAGATATATTGTTGCGGTGCTTTTGAAATTCATTGCAACAATATATGTATGTTACACTCCATAATGAAAAGATAGGTAAATTATCTCTAATGATGTGGATTATGAAATTATTTTGATAAAGATGGTATTTCCTTGATGGAGACAATTTAGTGTCATTTTATAAACCCCAATATAATGAATAGTTCTCTTAATATAGTTTTATGTATAAATTTCTCATTAGTAGGTAAAGGTGGTGACACTATAAACACTTATGTTTTAGTTTTACTTAAATACAATCTTTCCTTGAAGTAATTTATTAAGCTTCTAAACACAATTATAGAAAAACCATTTTTTTACCATCTAAATCTATAGTTTCGCAATAAGGGGTTTTATGCCTAACACATTGTCATCCCTAAAAAAAAAAAAAAAAAAAAAGTGAGAATTGTTATAAATATTGTCCGTGGATTGTTCGATTTTTTTCCATATAAGGCTATTTTAATGAATAAGATCTTATATTATATTAACATGTAAAATGATACAAGATTATTCACTATGACTATTTTCAAAGTTGAGTAATTTTAAATTCATTACCAAAGATGAAAATAGTTTATTCCATGAGTCTCCTTCCAAAATAAATAATTTGTAAGTTAGGAAGTTGTTCTATAAATATTCCTAGGAAATAAAAAATTTGTCAATATGTATAAATATATAAAATCTAGATAGATTTATGTCATATATTTATTGTTGTGGGAGGACTATATATATATATATATATATATATATATATATATATATATATATATATATATATATATATATATATATTACATTCATCACTTATCTTACACACACACACACACCACAATCAAGGGAAGATTTTATCTTTTAGAAGTCTTGTCCATTTTTTCACCCTTGGAAAAATTAAACAACTTGGATAGCGGTGGGCTGAGATACAAGAACCGCAGAAGGAAAAGAACAAGATGCATATAGGTTTAAATGAGTGTGACCAAAGGAGAAAAGCCGCTGAAGTATGGAGTTAACCATGAAAGGATTTGAGCAAACCATAGAAGGATTTGAGAAAGCCACGGGTTGAAGTGGAAGAGTTGATAAAGTTTTGGGTTGAAGAAGAAAAGCCGCACTACAAAGAGCGAGCCGCGACATATAAGGAAAATCCGTGGATAGTAGAAAATGGGTCTGCAAATGATACTAAAAGCCATCTTATGCTAGATAAAGCCATCTGTCAAATTCGAGAGGTTGATAAATCAGTAGATGAGTAGGGTCAACCACATCATAAGGATTATGATGGGGAATATTATCGAAGTCGAGAAATACATGTAACAAAAGAAAAAGGTAATTTTCTGCCTAGGGTAAAAATGGATATAAGTTTCGATCCAATGATTTAATCCATGTAAATATTATATCCTTGGAGAAATTTCATCCTCCTCTATGAAATAAAATATGTATATCTCAATTCAAATGGAGGTAGGTGGTCGAATGTATGAAAACATCTCCAACATGCAAGTACTTCCCAGTAATGCAACCACCATAATTTAATGCATTATGGGTGCCCATTTCAACTTCAAAGAAGGAAAATGGCATGGGAAGTGGATTTTCGAGAGGTGATCAAATATTTTCAGAGAATTTAATGCGAGATGTTTGATGGGTGGAAAAAAGAATTCAAATTTCCCTCTAATTTTCTTCTTATTCTTCTCCCACTTTTCTATATATTAAAAAATGATGCTCAGTTGTAATGGATGGATACTTTGGAAATACAAGGGCATCATTTTATGCTACACAAGTTTTCTAATAGTTGCATACCTTGGACCATTATTCTATAAATTTTTCACTCCTTCTTTCTTCTTTTTAATGATTTGTGCATGATCATCAAGAAATGAAATCTCTAGTTTTATAGCTCATTTCTGCCTTAGCTGGTATTTCATTGTGTTTTCTTACCTTTTCTTTCTTCATGGGTATGTTTTGTGTGTTGTTTCAGAATTTGTGTCTATTGTGAATCATGAAAATAGAATCTTGGATGTGATCTTGAGCTGTGGTTTTCATTTCTACCCTCTTCATCATCATTTTCACCCATTTTCTCTCTTTTAGAAGTATCTTTCCACTTATTTATGGTACTATCACCTCCTGTAGTTTAGGTTATGTTTTATACATCTCCTTCTCACCCTGGTCCCTTGGAAATTTAGAGTAGATTTAGATAGTTACATTTCAATTCTTAGGAGTAATTTAGTGTTAGAATTAAGAAGAGGTTATCACCTTCTCTGGATTTTTGTCTTAGCTCGAGTCCCACAACTTGGAGATAGTACGATATTGACTCAAATCATGAGTTGTCTATGATTCGGGATGGGTGTACATTTGAGCTCTAACAGCTTTGGCATGTCCAAAGTGGGACAAGAATTAAAAGATACATATTTCATAGGTGTGTATAAAGCTTTATATCTTCATTTCATCAAGTTTTTTGTGCTCTTGGTGAAATTTCATCCTTTGGAGGCATGTTCAAGAACAATTAGCGACTCCATTGATTCAAACATCCCACTATCTCGCTTACATATCTTTCCATTTAGTCTCCCATTCATTTTAATGTTTCGATTTCAATCATGGCTCTCCAAGGATATTTTCCATTCCCTCATTTTAGTTCCAACCCTCTTCATTTGTAGTAGTGGGATGTTATCCCTAAAACAACTCGATAAATCTTCCTCTTTTCTATGGAAATGGAGATTAATTTCCTATTAATCATATTCAAGATATTTCCAACCATTGTGTCATTCATGATGTCACAAAAGAGAACGTTTGCCTCAGACTTTTGGTTTAATCTTTCAAAGTAAAAAAAAGAGATTTGTACAACAATTTGGCTCCACAATCCATTTCCACATGGAATTAGCTGGGAGAACAATTGCACAACTGGTTTAAGGAGGATACATATGTTATTTACCTCATGGAACATCTCAATAAATTACTGCGGGCTCCAATGGAGTTTATTCCTAATTTCAACATCAGATTCACAAGGACCTGACACAAAATTCCTCAAGAATATAGACCCTCACAAGGTATGGAATTCTTATATTATTTGAGATCCTTTGATGTTGATTTAGTTGTATTGATTCAGTCATTAGGGGGTAATAATATTCCTCAAGATTTTTCCATTACATCCCAAGTTGAGAAGATTCTCATTCGGGATGGTGAACAAAAAAATATTTCATCTGTAATTATCCCTTCACCACCACAAATTCTTCCTTCTCCATGTGCAAAAATTAAAAAATCCATCATTCCTTGCCAAAATCAGGAAGTTTCTTCACTTCCTTATCCTTCATTTGATGTTTCACAAGTTTTTTATGCCCAAAGCATTCCCCAAAATTTTTCAAAATCCCTCCCATCTCCACCCAAGGCACTACCCAACTTCACTAAACCATGCAATAGTGTTCCTAGGGGTTGTGGTATTACATATATTGTCCCTAAATTCTACCCAACACTCACTAAAATAAGTTATCCTACGAGGTTGATGGAAAGGGATTCCTATTATGATTTTGGAGAGAGGGTACAACCCATGCAATACTCCAAACAACAAGACTTTAGGAAAAACCATGCAGTTGTTTTGGAGACATCATATCAGAGTAGGGAGCATGTTTTGGAGGATCATTTGGATTCTCTAATTGATCAAATTAGGTCTTTTGAGCATCAAACATCGCTTCCCAAGCATGAGAAAAATTAGAAGACCTTTTTATGCCTATTTTCAAACTGATTCCACCAAAGAAGATAATTCCATATATGTGGAAGATTGGTCTGATTCAAATTGGCAAGATGAGAATGTGAAAACTACGCAAAAAGAGGATTTGAGCATCAAGAAAGAGTAGGCGATTTTAAGGAAAATCAGATTGGAAAAGTTTGGAAAGAAAATAAAGTTTTTTTGAACACTACCTACGGCATCCAAGACCATGAGGAAGAAGGTATTAAAGGTGAGCAATGTGCCTTGATAAAAGCAATGATCCTCATTACTCTGTATCTCTAGAGATTTCCGCACTTTTAATGGAGAATAAAAATGGAACAAAGAATGAGGAAAGCCACAAGTGAAACAATTTCAAAATCAGTAGGCATCAAGATGGAAATAGAGTTGTTTATACAGGAAGCAAAACAAGAACCAAATCATCTTGCAAACAAATCCATTAAGGAATAAAGTCTACATGAATATCCCAACTACAGGATTGAGCTTCATAGAAATGGGAAAATAAAAATGATCAGTCCTTTTGCAATCAGGTATTTAGCTTCTTTGGAGCCAAATATGGAGTTACCACCACTCATGTTCAGTTCAGTAGGTAAGGATTAACTTTAGCATACCAAAGGTCAGCTTCAACACCCTCAAACAAATACAGAGCAACTAAAGGAGGTAATCATTTTGTTTTTTTGATACTTTGATGGATAGAGTGAATACTCATCTTCCAGTTAGTTTTTCACTCTTGACAAAGGCCATGTATAGTGCTAAATCATCTACATGGCTACATGTTGTGAGGAAAGGATTATATTTCCCCTAACTAATTGAGAGATTCATTTATCTTATCTTTTCCTTGAGTTACAATAGATTAGATAGGTTTTATTTCAGTAGAAAGAAGTGCTTATGCACACTCTACATGCTCCACTTGGGGTATGTATGATTTTCTCCTTTGTACATATTTTTTGGCTTCATTGTTACTCTTGCATAGTGCATTTCAGAAGAGGAAATTTTCATGGGAGAAAGTTTTTAACAGTTCCATAGCATGTGTTTCAAAGCTCTGCATACTTCATCCTTTGTCATGATTCAGTTCGGTTTTCTTCAAAACTTGTCGAAGAAATCAAATTTTTGGACAAGTTCAGAGGTTCATCCTTCATTCCAATAGATCATTTGTAGAGGAAACAAGTGAAATTTCAGATTTAGAAAAATTTCCACTCTCATAAAACTAGATCAAAAAAATTTCTTATGAATAGTTAGAGAATTTGAGCAATAACGAGATCAGCTTTAGGTATAACAGTGTTTCAAGAGGATTCAAGGGCGTGTTCTTCAAGTTTCAGATCAGATTTCATGATTATCAGGCTAACTCCAGCCTAATGGATGCTTCATGGCCACCGATAAACTCATTTAACAAGAATATGGCCCCTATGAGTTGCCAAAAATGTTTTCCATTTTCTCACCCTTGCAAAAATTGAACAACTTGAATAACCACAGTTGAGATACAAGAACCGTAGAAGGAAAAGAACAAGCCACATAGAGGTTTGAATGAGCCATGACCAAAGAAGAAAATATTCCAAAGTAAGGAGTTAACCGCATAAGGATTTGAGAAAGACATGGGTTAAAGCGTAAGAGTTGATAAAGCCGCAGTTGAAGAAGACAAGTCACACTACAAAGAGCAAGCCACAACATATAAGGAAAAGTTGCATATAGTAGAAAAGGGGTCCACAAATGATTTTAGAAGCCATGATATGCTAGATGAAGGTTTTGGTAAAAGTGAAGAAGTTGATAAATCTGTGGATGAGTAGGGTTAGCCACATGACAAGGAGCATGTTGTGGAAGATTAGTAGAAGTCACGGAAGCCGGAGAAATCTGCACAACAAAGGAAAATGATAATTTTTGTGCTAGGATAAAAATGAATATAACTTTTGATCCATGTAAATATTATATCCTTGGAGAAGTTTCAACCTCCTCTATGAAATAAAATTTGTATTTATCAATTCAAATGGAGGTAGTTGGGAAAAACAAAGGAAAACGTGTCCAACATGCAAATCTCGACCCAAGCAAAGTGTAACCACCGAAATTTAATGCGCTTAGGGCACCTATTTCTTCTTTAGAAGAAGGTAAAAGGCGTAGGGAAGTGGATTTTCAAAGGTGCTCAAATACTTTTAGATAATTTAATGTAGATGGTTGGTGGGTGGAAAGAAAAATTTGAATTTCCCTCTAATTTTCTTCTTCTTCTTCTCCCACTTTTGTATATATTAAAAAATGATGTTCAATTGTAATGGTTGGATACTTTGGGAATACAAGTGCATAATTTTTTTGCAAAAGTGTTCTAAGATTTTCATACCACTGGAACATGATTCTATAAATGTTTCATGCCTTCTTCCTTCTTTGTAATGATCTATGGATGACCATCAAGAAATAAAATATCTAGTTTTGTGGCTTGTTTCTACCTCGATTGGTATTTCATTATGTTTCCTTGACTTTTCTTTTCTCGCAGGTATGTTATACATGGTGTTGCAAAATATTTTTCTATTGTGCATCATGAAAATGGAATCCTAGATGTGATCTTGAACTATGGTTTTTGTTTCTTCCCTCTTCGTCACCGTTTTCACCCATTTTATCTCTTTGAGATGTTCTTTCCCCTTATTTCACAGTGCGATCACCTCCTATAGTTTAGGTTATGTTTTATGCATCTCCTTCTCACCCTTGTCCCTTATAAGTTTAGAGTAGATTTATATTGTTGCATTTCAATTTTAAGGAGTGGTTTATTGTTAGAAGTAAGAAGAGGAAGCGAGCCTTCTCCGAGGTCCATCTCGGTTCGATTCCTACAACTTGGAGACAGGTCCCATGTTGACTCAAATCTTGAGTTATCTATGATTCAAGGATGGGTGCACATTTGAGTTCCAATAGGAAGGAAAACATTAATGGAAGGATAAGGTGATTAATTTTTAAGAAATAAATTTCACAAAATTATATTAGTGAATAATTCAAAACCTCGATTAAGTAAAATGGAACCCTAATGAATGAGGGCATACTAATGGCCCCGGGTTTGAAATTATTATAGAGAGGGTGTACTTCATATGATGGAGGAAACCAATTTTGGTCAAAGGGAAACCATGTTGGATGTCATTAATGTTTCTAAGAAAATTGTCTCAGCCTAGGTGAAGTCCAAACATAAGATTTTGGAGTTGGAGCTTCAGTCAAAAGCTGAGTGATATGATGGAAGGGATTGAGGAAGGCACTAAAAGGAGGAGTTTCAATTTGTGTATCAGTAGTTCCGAGGATGAGATGGAGGAAGATATGAATGACAAGGGTACTGAGGGTGTTGTGAACAAAGAAAGTCTTACTGGAAGTAGTGAAGTTTTTCCTAAAAATTAGCTAGGTTTTTCTGGATTATTGGCAGACTTTTGGCGAACTTCTACAGACAGATGTTTTAGGGCTGGTTTCCTTTCTCTATTTTTCTCTGTCTTTTTTTGTTTAAGTCTTGTTCTTCATTGTTTGAGTTAAGCATGTTTAACTCCTTTAGAGGAATTTTCTGTTTCTTTCTTGCTCGTTGGTACTTGTTCCTCCTTTTGTAAGGCCCTTGGGAGTCGATCCCTATTTTTACCTTATCTAATAAAAAATATTTGACCAAAAAAATGAGTATATTAACTTAAAACATTGGCTATATGGAAATGGAATCCTTTAAGATTTAATGCTCTTATAAGAAGTTAAATCTTAAATTAAAATGTAAAGTTTAATATATAAGTAAGTTAAAATATGAAAGATTAAACTATGAAAGTTTAATGGAGGAAATTTTTAATTTGATATGAAAGATAGAAAATTATCTATTTTTTAGTTAAAATATTCATAGAAATATCTCAAACACATTTATATGAAATATGTCCAATTTTTTTAAGGTGGTTATTTTATATGGGTTATATACTAAATTTATTATATATCTATTATCCTCTCTAAAAATTTATCATTGAGTAATTTCAAATGACATCGGTATAATTATATTAATGTGTAGACACCCTAAAATATACCTTTATGCATTCCAAACCTATAAAACATCTCATAATCACTTCATGACACATTATGACCATTTCCATCCTATTACAATTTTTTTAATACATTCTCCATCTTGTCAACCTTTAACGACATTGTCTCAAATCATACTTCTATCATCCCCACAACTTCCCTAATTACTTTTCCTGAATCATTAAATAATTACACTATAGACCTTATTACACTCATTCTTCACTCTTAGGATTAGCTAATTAATCCTATAACTCTCATTATATATTTCTCACCCCATTAGAAAACTTTATTAGCTAATTTAATATCAAAATAATTAAATAAATCATCCTCTTATCCATTTCCACCTCATCTCCAACTCACTTCCACCTCACTAGTTGACATCTCAAGTTGAATAAAGAAAATCAAATCATGATTAAGGATAAAAAAATTAATTATATTCAAGAAGACAAGTTTAAATTAAATCAAATCATAGATTTGAGTTAGTTAAAACATATCCTATGAATCATAGCTTTCCAAATTAAAATAAAACTCTCTCCAAGCAACACCAACGATGTCAGAGAACTTGTGCACACTGCCACACATTATCTATCTTTTAGAGGATCGATCAAGGCCAGGATTTTTGCATGGAGATGAGCTAAGAATAGGATTTTCACTTTTAGCTTAACTATAAGAGGTCTATAGATAACACACTTGCATGTGTGGTGGCTATGCCTATAAATGGCACAAATTTTTGCATGGAGATGGCTATTAATAAAGCATGTGGCCTATTTTTGGAATAGATAAGTGGTGAAGGGGGAAGTCCCCACCCTATATATATATATATATATATATATATATATATAGAATATATATATATAGTGATGTATGATGAGATGGATGTATGAGGTATAGAGATATATGCATATGATTGATTATCAGATCGATCCATGTGCATTGGTATAGATTTCCATTATTGTAAGGAGCTTCTGTGTTTATTAATAGATGGAAGATATTGGCCAAATCTAAGTGTCATTCCTGTGTGTAATTGAGTAGTGCATGTTCTTGATTCAATCATGATTATTGTTTAAGCTTGTTCTTTCATAGATCTAAATGTAGCATGCATTATAGAATGATGGATTAGTTATGGATCTATATGTTTCTTCCTTCATCATGCTAACATCCTACTACAACAACCCTAAAGAGGGACCTGGTACCTTTGCACACTTTGGGTGAGCACTCAGTCTAGGCTGAGTGATGTGCCAATGCATCTAGGGTGTTATCTAGTAAATTCTAGGCTGCATCATTGGTTCCATTTTTTCGGACCTCTTTTTCAGTTGTTTTCAGGATGGTTCATGATGAAGACGTACGTTAACTCTAGCAAGTATTGAGGAGTGGATACATGATCTGGAGGAAGAATATGCATGGTGGTTCAACAGTGGATCTAGTTTAACACACACACTTGGGTAGAACAGAATCTGTATGACAACCTATATGAGAGATTTTTCACTATCTTTCCAGTAGAACTATACGAGTGGCTTATTACTTATGCATCTCAAGTGGAATTGGAGGTATCACACACTTTTCTAGACACAGAAGAATTTCAGGCCCTTTATGATGTTGATTTGATCTGACTCACGCATTGTGGATACGTGGTTTCATGGTGTTCTAAATAGTTATATTCTGGAATATTCAATTTTGACGTATTCTTTCCCGGAGGTAGCTGAATTCCAGTTTTTGTGTATCCAAGAGGAGCATATTTGCAAGGTATTCCACTAGCGATCAAGATCTTGATGGTAACTTTGAACTGGAGAGTAAACCAATGGCTAACTAAACTTCACCACGCATGAGGGCAGGAACAAGTTTGGTGAAAGATGGCAAACCTAGTGGTAGAGAGGCAGAGAGAGGAGAGGTGGCTTAAGTATAATGAGGCACATGAGAGGGAGATAGAGAAGTAGCATTCCATTAGAAAAGTATGGCATTGAGGAGAGAGATGGCTCATGAAGGATTTACAAGCTCACGTAGAAGACATGTGGAGCCAGAGCATCAGGAACTCCCCCATCTTGGAAAACATGACAGAGATCCCCCTTGGCCTCACATAGAAGTGTGCTCCAAAGAGAGACTACCTAGGCCATGCGCATCTTAATCCACCTAGTGACCTAGCCCTTGCACTTGGTTTTCCAATATCTAGTACGACAAGTAACCAACAAGCTAACTTGGGAAGTAGGAGAGCAGAGTAAGTCAGGGAGCAAGTACATCAATGGCAAGGACATGACTTCAATGATATTTGAGGAACATTTTTAGGTGCATCATCCACACAAAATGTGAGTGCGCAGAATGTTGGATTCACCTCTGAAGTGGAACTACCTCACAGACTATAGGGGTTCAATATAGTACTACTATCAGAGCAGCACATGGGAGTACATCTACAGGTCCTATTCCAGCTACAGGTGGAGGATCAGGAGGTATAGGTGGTTCTAGTTCCAGTGGATCTGGTGGTTCTGGAGGTAGAGGGAAACACAGAGGTTCTGATCAGGTGGTCAAGGTCCGCAACAACCACAAAATATCTATATGGAGATGTCTCTTCATCTCCCAGAGTATAGAGGTATAGAGGATGCTTGCCAAACATGTGCATATGTGTGAAATCTTGTGGCGCACTAAAGGGATCACAACTTCTAAGAGTGAAAGGAAAGTCAATTTTCTACTACATTATTACAGGACATGCACATAATCTGGTATAGAAGTTTGACCCTGATCAAACTTGTGTGGATTATGCAACATTGAAGGATGCTTTCTTGAAAGAGTTCCATATCCCTGAGTTTGAGCAGAAGAGTATAAGTGCGCTCAAGGATATCAAGCAAGGCACTACTAAGAGTGTACGTGAGTATGATGCCCATTTTAAGACACTTCTATCTAAGCTATCTTATGATATTCATGCAAGCCAACATGCACAATGGTTTGTTGGAGGATTGATTACACCATTTAGAAGGGCACTATCACATAAGACATACACTGATCCATGCAAAGCACTGGAAGCAGCTTTGTGCATGTGCTGAGGTAGTTGGGAGCATTGACACTAGTGTTAGTCCATTCTTAGAGGCACAAGATTACAGCTATGGAAAAGCAAGTTAGAGAAGCTATCAAAAATTCAGCCCATGAAACACGCTCAGAATTTGGTGTATAGATTGTGAAGTGGAAGGTCACACCAAGGATAGTTTCCCTCGCAGATCTATACGCTCATTACTATTGGATTGTGAGATCTGTCATTTGAATCATGATGCTAGTCATTTCCTTTGTTACAACACATGATAAGGAAGAATGTATCCTACTTTTGCAAAATTTTCGGTCCACGACCCATGATACTAAAGATTTTTGGTTGATTGGTCAGATCCAGGATGCTATAGACATTGGGGTATGATAGAAAAGTGTAATAGATAATTCTAAGGGTAAGAATGAGCACCAGATCGGGATCATAATCAAACATGCTATGACAGAATGAGGGGCATTTTGAAGGAGGTCATGGAAGGGGACGTGGATATCATGGTGGATATGGAGGATGAGGCCATGGTGGAGGAAGAGGTGAGTTCCCTCATGGAACATGTTATACATGTGGATCTCCTGACCACTATAGGCATGAATGTCCTCAGAATATTACATGTTCTTTTTGTGGAAAGAACCATAGCTATGAAGAGTGCCCAGACTTATATGAGCATCTGAGTAAGCAACATAAGAAAGAAAACAAAGGCTAGGATGGTTAGAATCCAACATGCATGGTAGAAGATCAATGGATGCCCAAGATAGCACCAAGACCTGAGGCATTAATGTGAAGATTACTACACGAGCTGAAGTGGCACGCACAAGAGAGAGGCATTACACCAAAAGCCTACGATCACCAAGGAGGAGGTTTTGCATGCAAGGTACCCAGATCCTTCTCATCAAAAGGAAGTTTACCAGATACCATGGAAGTGCTAAGGAATCTTCAGGTGAGATACAATACTTAAAGGAGTAGAAGAAAGCATCAGAGATAGTCCAAACTGATATCGATGATCTAAGAGAAGTGTAAAATGTTGCACCAGGAGAACATCATTCCACTATTAGGAAGTTGGTTAAAAGGGAACACTCCACACACAAGTATTGAGACCGAAGATAGATCCTACATGCAAATATTCCCCCGATAACATTGACTATGACAAAGGAAATTACTCTAATGTTGTTGTGATGGATGGTTGTTGAGCAACATATTGATTGATACAGTGTGAAGTAAATGTGCTTACATTAGATGCATGGGTACAAATGGGGAGGCCTCCATTACAGCCATCATCTAATGTGTTGTTTATGGAAAACCGACTAAGGCCACTCCCATAGGAGTTTTGAAGGATGCATCTATAACCATACAAGGGGCCAAGTTCACTAGGGATTTTGAGGTATTAGCACTTGCAGAAGAAGAAATTTTCCAGCCTTTCTTGATGCCCTTGGTGTTATGCAAATAATGCTTGACTTGAGATTCAATAAGGGGTATATCAGCTTTGAGAACAAGGAGGAAAGAGTTGTGATACCTCTAACAGATGGGAAGTCTACACCATATGTTGAGCCTCTAAGTGAGGAGGACTTAAACAGAATTTATGTACGCGCTATTCAGGACCCAGAGGTCAATGAGCCATCAAAAGAAGGCATCCTATAAAGGGGAGGATTCTCATTCTATTAGTGATACTACGAGTATTTCTTGTGACAATTGGGCTCATGGTACATATGAACTAGTAGGGCATGAGGTAAAAAGTGTGGTTGCATGTAAGAATGGACTTCATTTTGGTTCGATGGATAGGTAGCACAATACCTTGGTATATAGGGGTAAGAAGATCTTCCTATATTTTTGAAAGCCATGGAAACACAATGGACAGATCAAATTAAGAGAAGAGATATGTTAGTATATACCTTACATGGGGACAACAACGCACTGTGGGTAGTCCACAGAGATAATCTTATAGAATGGGAAGAGATTGAGTCACCTTATCTATTAGGTTTGTAAGGAACAATGCACCTACACAGATCTGACACTTATCATGGTGATCAACCTGTTCAACATCACATTCAACAATGTGAGAGACTCTAGACAACAGGACAAGAAGCATTACCACCTTCACTCTAGGTGCATAGATTGTACTCTACTCTACAAGGATGCACACACACATGGTATGTATACATAGAACTACATCGAGAGACTAGAACTGGAAAAATTTGACTGCAAGAATGATCCAGACCTTTGACTACTTTTCTTCCCAACCTCCAATAGAAGAGGCATTAAAATTTGTCAAGCACTTAACTATGGGAGATAGTGCAAAAGTAGAAGAGCATATTCAGAATTATTTGGTGAGGCAGAGTCCGGAGCACATTTTGAAAAGGAAGAAGAAATGGACTCCATACTACTTGAACATGCTTTCCTTGAGAAAGAGAAAGGAAAGATGGTTTACATCATGGATGATGAGGAAGTTGAGAACCTAGATATTGAACATTCACAAGGGGTGCACGAGGTCTTGGATAGTGCAGACAAGGATACATGCACCTATCACAACCCATGAAGACAAAGAAGGTGAATATAGGTTCGGAGGCTGAGCCTAAGGAGGCCATCATTGAGACTACTGGTCAGACTCGAGGTAGGAAAAGATCATTGAGTTACTCAGGGATTATCAAGACTTATTCCCTCGAGGGTATCATGAACTTAAAGGCATGCATGAATCACTTGGGAAATGAAGATAAAACTTAAGGATGGTGCACATGACCCTAGTTAGAAAGAGACCTTATAGAATGAACCCCAATTTGTGAAAAAGGTAAAAGAAGAAATTGATAAAATGTTGAAATCTGAATTATCAAGCCCCTTGATGAGTCAGAATGGGTTAGTCCAATGGTGATCAGTATCAAGAAGGATGGATGAATTAGAATATGTGTGGACTACAGGGAGCTAAATGTTACATGTGTCATAGATCCATTCCCTATGCCATTTACTGAGGAAATACTAGAAGGAGTGTAGGGGTGAATATATTCTTTCACAGATGGGTTTTCTGGGTATCATCAGGTTAGGATTGCTCAGGAGGATCAAGAAAAGACAACTTTTACTACTGAATGGGGTAGTTTTTCCTATACTATGATGCCTTTTGGATTGAAAAATGTGCACCTATTGTATTCTCATGCATAGTTGTTCAGGCATTCAAATATTTTATTCACAACTTCTTACAGTCTACCTAGATGATTGGATAATATATGGGCTTGTGAAAGATCATTGTGACAATCTACGCTTAATGTTTGAATGGTGCAGAAAATTGAGTATCTCTTTGAACATCAAGAAGTGCATATTTTCTACACCATTTGGAATACTATTAGGACATATAATCTGCAAGGAAGGTTTGTTGTTGATCCAAAAGGTTGGTCATATTCATTCTAGGCCTCGGAAGCACCTACCAGTCAAAGTGAGGTGCATGGATTTTTAGGTCATACAGATATTATAGAAAATTCATCAAAGGGTATGCCAAAGTTGTTGCACCCTTGGAAGAGTTACTAAAGGGGAAAGGTACATTTTATTGGGGAGAACCGCAAAGAACACGCATGCATTTGAGATATTAAAGGAGAAACTTACTACCGTGCCCATTCTACACTTTCCCTCATGGGATAAACCATTTCATGTGCATGTGGATGCCTCTGGCATGGCCATTGGCACTGTGTGTTAGCTCAACCTAGAGAAGGTATTATAGATCATCCAATTTTTTTGCTAGTAGGAAGTTGACTCCTACTGAACAAAATTATACAACTACAGAGCGCGAAGCTTTGTCAATGATCTATGCATTGCACAAGTTTTGATAATACTTGTTAGCAAACACCATTTTTGTTTTATACAGATCACATGGCATTGAAGTACTTGGTAAACAAGCCCATCTTACAAGGGGCACATATGTAGATGGGTACTCCTATTTCAAGAGTTTGACTTCACAATTGTGGTGAAGCCAGAAAAGTAATTCTGGACCAGACCACTTGTCTAGAATTCACTCAGAGAGAGAAGCACAGAAAATTGAAGAAACCATGCCAGATGCACAGTTATATAGGTTACAACATGCACCATCAGAATTAGAAGACATTGTTGTCTTTCTACGAACTGTGTGGCACCAAAAGGAATGAAGGCATTAGAAAAGAAACAACTTGCTATACGCGCACACCATTTATGTTAATCAATGGTGACCTCTACAAGTTAGGAAGAGATGAAGTATTACATTGTTGTGTATTAGAGCATGAGCACAAGGATATTATGGAAGAAGCCCATGGTGGTATTGTAGAGGCCATTATGCAGGTGATGTGACTTCCTGAAAAGATCCTACTTGTTGGATTATGGTGGGAGACATTGTATAAAGACTGTAAAGAATATTGTAAGGCGTGTGATCATTGTCAAGCACCTAGGAAAACCAGGGCAAAGAGATGAGATGCCTTTGAGACCAATTACTAGTGCCAAACCATTTGAGAAATGGGCCATTGACTTTGTAGGACCTATTTCACCAGCCACACACAGACTCGGATCATGCTATATATTACATTACTTACACATATTATCTCACACGGTGGGGTAAAGCACACTACGAAGGACTCATACAACAACAACTACAATAACTAGGTTTCTATGGGAGAATGTTCTTACAAGATATGGATGTCCTTTAAGCTTGACAAGTGATAGGGGTACACACTTTTTTTTGAATGAGACAATCAAGATCCTATTAGATGAGTTTATGGTTGCACACCATAAAACTACACCCTACCATCCTCAAGAAAATGGAACTGCTTTGAGGCTTTCAACAAGATTTTGAGCCAAACTTTGACAAAAATTTGTGATGTTGGAAGAAAGGATTGGGATGACAAAGTGTCAGTTGTTCTTTGGGCATATAGAACAACTTACAAGAGATTGAACAAAGCCACACCATTTCAGTTGGTGTTTGGCATGCAGAAGTCCATTCTCCCTATAGAATTTATGTTACCTTCTTTGTGCATTACATGCACTAGAGGTCTAGCTGATGAGAAGGCTTTAGAAGAGTGTATTGAGAAGATGATTCAACTGATGAGTGATGAGCCATAACACATGATGGAGTCAAAGTAAGGAAAAGGCCAGGAAGAAAGCATGGCATGATAGAAACATAAGGGATAAGAAGTTTGAGATTGGACAAATGGTACTTCTTTATGACTCTAAGTTCTTGCACCATCCAGGAAAGCTCAAAGTACATTGGTTGGGGCCATATGTCATCACTTACATACTTGAATCAGGTGCTTTCCAGTTAGAAGCACTTGATGGAACATGGCTACCCGGTTACTTTAATGGGAGTAGGCTGAAGCCCTACTATAAATAAGTCTTCTTGGTGTTTGTAATAAGGTAGTATTTCCATTTAGATTAGGTTTTCAATTATGTATTTCCTTAATGTATTTCCTTCATTTTCATTATGCTTTGTCAATTTAGTTGTTGTTCTTGTGTAATAAGTGCACTTTGCACACATGAAGCTAATTACTATGTGAAGAATGTTTATGCAGAGAGACTACACATACCTTTAGTGTGGGGTGGTTGTAGTTATCCAAGTAAAAGACTGTGGGAATTGAAAGGTGAAAGGAATAAGTTGCTACAGGTGTGCTTTAAGTCAAAAGAAGATTGCTTCTCAAAAGTGACCAAGGATGGAGATGAATGAAAGGAAAATATAACGTGAGGTAAGCAAGGGGCCATGATAACTACCAGAGAAGGTACAATGATGAGGTACTCAGTGCAAGGGCACACACTGAAGAGAAGTCTATGACCAGAGGGTAGGAAGGCACGCTAGAAGGTTATAGATGGGGCGAAGATGTACCACACAGAATGAACAATTTGGTCAATGAATGAGAGGATATTTGGTAGGTGAAGGAGTAATAAATGCATCAAAATTTGAAAAATTATATAAGGATGGGATGTGAATTCATTTTTACCATTGTGACTAAGAGAATTTGAGGAAAGAGCTAAGTGCAAAGAGCCGAGTGATCGGGTTAAGGTGTGAAGGGTGTGAAACCAAGCATGACAAATAGATCTATGTGAAAAGAAGCTTGTGTCCCCAGTGGTGAAGGGTTTGAGCAAAGCAAGGAGACAGAGAGGAGTTAGGGCACAAAGTTTCCACCTAGGGCATGATTGAATCGAGCTAGGGTTTGATTCACAAATTACAGAGTTAAAAAGAGGAGATGATTGCAAGGTAAAAATGGCACCCAAGAAGGCAATACAAAGAGAAAGAAAAAGGAAAGAAGAAGGTGGTCATCGAGGAGGAAGAGATGGCACCCAAAAGTGATTTTTCAAAAATGCAATATCCAGAAGGAGTCATCATCATCCAAGAATGGGATTCACCCATCAAAAAGAGAAAAGTGAGTGAATACAATCACAGACCTCAGAGAACAAGAAAGAGCTCGATTCCTTGCTCACTACTAGGATGAACAAACGTATGGAAGATGACATGCCGGTTTATGATGATGTAGGTGAGAAGCTTCTAAAGAGAATTGGGGTCTACCAATTATATGAGCTTCCATATTTTGGGAAGTATGAGCCCTTGTATCAGTGGCTCATGAGCAGAGTGCATGAGGACTTCTTCTACTTTGCAGGACGTAGAGTTAGAATCTCATCTGCACTTATCTCATCAGTTATAGTTTGAAGGCCACAAGAGAGGATATAAAGAATGATCTCATAGATAAAGCCATGATCTTAAAGACCAGATAGAGTTGGGGTACCTAAAGGGTCCACGTGGTATGGATATAGAAAAATTGAAGAACTATCTCAGTGTAAGCAAAGCAAAGCAACACACCTTGTTACAAAGTTGAATGATCAGAGTGGTGGTCACAGTAAATACTATGTGGTTACACATTGCATATAAGATGTCAGAAGGAGAAATCTACAATATTACAGGCTACATTAGAAAAAAGTAGAGGAAGTGCACATAGAGGGAAGATCAGCTTTGGGGTTGTTCTACTATCACTAGTATTCATGGAAATTGGAGTACTAGATGGGCCAAAGGAAAAGGTATGGGAATACCCCATGGAGAATAAGTCACCAGCTGAAAGGTTCAACAAGTACCTATGTAAAGGGGCCATGACAGATGATGTCAAGAAAAGGGTGGAGAAATGGTATGACAGGCTCTGCACATGGCATTTGGAGAAGAGTGGCATCCCAAAGGACCTACCATCAGTAGTAGGGAAACAAGTCCAGTTTTTTATATCAACATTTCTACATCACACGCTTCCCAATGAGAGATGGAGTCTGAGCCCTTGGTGTAAATTTCCTTACGCATTCACTACAAGGTATTTCCAAGCATCTTGTTCACATAGATTTATAGACACACGCACCGACTGGTATTCAATGCAGATAAGGTAGACTGACTACCACACATTGAGGAAGAAGTATGTGTATCCTAGAAGAAGTGCCTATACCGAGAGGATCATTTTAGAGGTGTTGAATATTAAGCCAATAAGTCTGGTTATAGTAGATGTAGGGGCAACATTAGTGTATCTTCAGCTGAAGCCCAAGATGGAGAACAATAAGTATGTAGAGAATGAATTCACTGCCCAAGACACCCAAGGGTAAGCACACAATGAAAACATACCGGCAAAGGCCCACAAAAGTTGTTGAAGTAGAGGGTGAAGAAGAGGAGTGAAGATAGTGGAGGCTTGGAGCATAGAAGAAAGCAACCTTATGATAGAGAAGAGTCACAATGCATGTGCCACTCCACCTCAAGGACATGATGAAGAGGAAGATACAGAGGTTGAGCAGGGGGAGCATAGGTTTAAGAAAGTGTTCAGATGCACAAGGACTCAAAGTGGAACCCCACAAATGGTAAGGAATCACCTCATCTCTCTCCACACAAGGAGACCACTGAACCAAAGAAGAGAAGAAAGTTGAAGTTGATAAAGAAGTGAGGAATCAGGAGAGAGTGAGCATGCATCTCCTCCTACCCCACTCGAGCAAGAAGATGAGCCACAGAATGAGGAAGAGAAAAAATATGAAGAGATGAAGGATGAAGAAGAAAAAGAAAAGGAAACCTCTGATCCACGCATGTGACTACTCAAGATGTAACAGGACAAGCTCCTAACCTTGAAGCTACAATTCCCAAGGGTCCTAGATCAAAGAGGATGAGTGGAGAGCACATTCCACCAGCCATGGGGTATGTAGAGGACATGCAGTAAAATTATTCCATGCCCGCTTCCAGAGCATGATAGCACATAAAGGATTTATTTGGCTAGGGAGCTAATGGATGAGGATATGGTGACTGTGCACACTCAAAAGAAACTATCATGGTCAATGCACACCCACATGGATGAGCCTAATTTGATGTATGTGAAGAGTCATGCATTTTGAAGATGGTTGAAGAAGGCACCCCAAGCTAGACATATGATAATAAAGCCTACTATCATGTCAGATGAGTAGGTCAACAATGCATTGGTGAAGGTTTCTTACTGAAGTTGCTAGAAGAAACATGGATAAAGCTGCAACAATCAAGAGCATCACGCAGGAGCTAAAGACAAAGGATGTGGAGATAGCATGCATAACACAAGAGAGGGACTTGGCATAGAAGAAGAATGAAGTATTTATCAACTTTGCAGAGGAGATTGGGGACAATGTCATAAGAGCTAGGCCACACTTGGAGACCAAGGTACCACAGACGTTTCCCTCAAATACACTATGTAGGAAAGTTGGTGGACTTGGTACTTGAAGATGAACCTCTACGCATGACAACACCAAGGAATTCAGAGAAAGAGGTAGAATGAGAGAAAGCCTCAATGATGTGAAAGATTACATCCTATGAAGGGTTGCTATGCAAGTGCTACAAGAAGTATTGAAGAAAGTAGACCAGGATTTGAACATATGCATAACTCTAGAGGTGCTTATCAACATAAAGACCCTAGAAGAAAACAATGAGGTCCAAAAAGCAATGAAGGATGAGACATTGGGCCACGCAAAAAGATTGTCAATGGTTAAGCAGAAGCGTGAGGCCCTAACAACGAAAGACAAGAGCCACACAAGACTCAACTAGAAGAGCTTGGGAAGCTCATTACACAGAAGATGGATCTTCTAGAAGGAAGAATGACCTCAATGTCCAACATTGTGTTGGTTTTGCAAAATGAAAAAGGGGAGATTATGAGGGATGAATTGAGTCCATTGTTGTGGACATTCCAAAAAAATCAAAACAAGCACTCACTAATGGCCTTGAGGCCGAAATAAAGGAGGAGTATCCAGAGTTGATACTTCAAACTGATACAGAGGAGGCTACCTCATAGCCTCATAAAACTTCTTTATTTATCTACATTCTTTTCATTCTTATTCTTTCCATTCTTCTATTCTTTACTTCAATTTTTGAGATACCCATTGTCGGGATGACAATGAGATTAGTGTGGGGTAATGTTGATCAAAGAATACTTGTTAGAGATCACACAAGAAGTCCACGTGGGAGAGAAGGCCAGATCAAGGGCAGGAGGGACAGGAAGAACCCATGCACAGGAGGGCAAGTTCAACATTCAAGACTTAGCCATTTTGAGCATGAAGACCTATTTTTAGAAGATGGCGCGAAACACACCAACGATGCAGAGACGTGTGCACCACACATTATCTATCTTTAGAGGATCAAATCAAGCATTTTTCATGGAGACGAGCTAAGAATAGGATTTTCACTTCAGTTAACTATAAGAGGTCTATAGATAGCACACTTGCATGTGTGGCTATGCCTATAAATGGCACATGGCTATTAATAAGCATGTGGCCTATTTTTGGAATAGATAAGTGGTGAAGGGAAAGTCCCCACCCTATATATATATATGATAGTAGTAGTGTATAGTAGAGAATGATATATATATATGGAGAGAGAGATGAATATGACTATGTATGGAGGTGCATATAGAGATATATAAGAGATATGATAGATGATTATTGTATCATCCATCCATGCACGTGTATTGGTATAGATTGACATTATTGTAAGGAGCTTCTAAATTTTTATATAATATGATGGAAGATATTGGCTAAATCTAAGTGTCATTCCTATGTGTAATTGAGTAGTGCATGTTCTTGATTCAATCATGATTATTGTTTAAAGCTTGTTCTTTCATAAATCTAATCAATGGCATGCATTGTAGAATGATGGATTAGTTATGGATCTATATGTTTGTGCTTCTTTTGTTTTATTTTTGCAGGTATGTGCTAGTGTTGATATCTCTATGCTACCATTTTACTAGTTACGTTACCTTGCATATACCTACGTTTCCATAATTATTACTTTCACTTTTGTTATTTTTACAATTTCTAAGACCTACGTTTGTGTTTTAATACTTGCACTAGCATTGCACTAGCTTCCTAGCATAATAACAATGTGTATTACTATGTTAAAGCATTATGTGTTGACATAGACAAATCTATGTCTCTTTTACATTTCATACATTTCTATTAAATAGTCTACGACATCATTCTACATAGGTGTGCTTCGTAGCATACCAAAGCGCTAGTGTAGTTAAATAGTTTGTTTCCATTATAAATATTTGCATTAACATTTTTTGTAAAGTTATCATTTATTCTATAAATTATAGAATGTCTATGTTTACTTCCTTGTTGTTTACTTTGCAATTCTAATGCTATTCTCATCTTAAATCATTAAAATAGATCTAATATGTAAAGTTTTTTTCATATTCTATAATTTTCTTTCACTATAAAAACTCATGTATGATCTTCTCTTGTGACTTTGGGTGATCTTGAGAATCAAAAGTGGTTAAGATCCATTTATTACTCATTTCACTAATACTCTTTTTTGATAAAAAAACCACAAATGGTCTTCTTTTGTGCCTTTGGGTGATATTGAGAATAAAAAAAGATCAAGATCTTTTGTTGCAAGCTTTTCCCCTAATATTATTTTGTAGGAAAAACTACTAATCATTTTTTGTAGGACCCCTCCACTTGAAACACCTTACCAAACAAGATAAAAACTACTAACTAGTTTACATGCAGGATTCCTTTGTCAAATATTGCTAAAAATTGGGTATAATTTCATTTATGCTTGTTAATTACACATTTCTTTTATGCATTTCAAGTTGGAAAGAACCTTATTTATAATCATTCATACTTATATTAGCACATAGTGATGTAGATTTCATCACCACTTAGATACATCGGTGATATGGAATTCACTACCATGCACAACTCATTACATCACATTTCACTTAAGACCTAGTCTCAAAACAATGTTTAGTACTTTCCTCACCTTTATCCCCAACTTACAAGTAAAGTTGTCATGACGGGTTACTCTAGTATATGCCTAAAATAGCTGTAACAATAAAGTTTGTGGCATCATCCCTATAAATTATTTAGGGAGAAATAAGGACACCATTCAAAACCATTCCCTCATTACCCTACCACCTAGTCACAAAACCCATCATTAGAGTGGTGATTCACTCCTCTAATAGGGCTAGTAATGATTAGGTGAGTCTCTTTTAGTATTCCAGGTTTCTATTATCAAATTTTGCACACTTGGAAAAATTAGATAATGAGGGCCTATTAGACCCTGGGACTGAAGAATTATTTTGTTTTGAAAACTCATGGTTCATTCAGAACAAGAAATTACCATTAAGGGGCTCACATTCATCTAATTTAGGAAAAAGCCCAAAATTAGTGTATAAAATTTTCAAGGGTCTTAACACATCTCCATAAGGCCCAGGTGCTAGAAGGAAATTTAAAAGGTGGAGGGTCAAGACAAAAGTGGAAGGCACTGAGTTGAGAAGCAAAGAGTAGACTTGAGAAAAAATAGCTCACCGAGCTGCTCATCAAACAACTCGGCGAGCTCGTGGTACATTGAAGGAGTTTTCCTAAAAAGAGATAGGTCTAGTTAATTGAAATTAATGAATGGAATATTATGCCAAGTAACTCAGTGGTCCACTCAATACAATGATGTAAAGGAAATGGTTTAGGCTAAATGAGTTACACAAGAGCCTTGAGATCGGTGAGGGGCAAGCTAAGTGTTGAGTTTGTTTGGAGGGTCATTTGGAGAAAGCAGGTTGGAATAATTTTTCTGAGATTTAAACCACATAGGAGGTCGCCAGGAGACCGCTAAGTTAGATCGACATAGGTAGTGAGTGGTTGAGTCATTAAAATTGGAATGAAGTCGGTTGCAAATCTCGAGTTGAGCTCAAGTTAGGAAGGAACACATGGCAGTAGCTTAGTTAGGGGCTCGTGTGGTTGAGTCAACACTAGTAAGAAAGGAGCTCGCTTGGATAAGATGTGATGAAGGGAGCTTGATGTATAGCTTGATTGAGTGATTTTTTGGGCAAGTCCATGTGCGGAGAAAGGGAGCTCGATGGGAGCTTGGTAGCTCGGTGGAGAAACTTCCCCCTCTTGCCAAGTGGGGATGTTAGCATGGCATGCCATGATGGCAAGATACTCTATGGGTTCCCAAGGCCACGTTACCAAGTGGGAGGGATCTAGAGTATTTTCCAAGTGAAACTTGGATGTTGGAAAACCATCATGATACTTCCCAAAGCATGGGAGGAATCTGATCAAATATCCAAGTGGGGGAAAATAATGATGACATGCCAACCCAAGACCGAGGTTGATGCCTAAGCATCTGGCTAGTGTGTTGAAGTAGAGTAATGTCCAAGAAGCTTGACGAGTCATGAGGAGTCTTAGTCCTTTGCTGAGTAATCGATGGCAAGTCATCTCACATTTCAGTTTATGGGAATCAGCTCACCTGCGAATGGTTTTCATTTGTTACACTGAGTTAATCAGCCATTCATGGACCAAAAAATGGTTGGAACTCTATGCATGTGAGTATATCTCACGGTCGATGTCGAGGTTAGTTATGGCGGTCGAGCAATGAGCTCATCAATTTTGGCTAGAGATTGATCATCATAAGGCATGGCATAGGCATTAAATGTCAACATCAAATCAATGAGATAATCACCATGTAGAGAGATACCACCTCTACTAGCTCATATGAGCTATAATTTGTATAGAGAATGCAACGAGCTAGGAAACTAGGTGTAAGGAGCTCTTTGTGCAAAGATGAGTCATCAAAATTATAAAGAAGAAACAATTTGGTGTTGGAGATGACTCGGCAATCGTGTTCGCATGCGGTGCTCGAGAGATGGTTGAAGAATGATTCATAGACTTAGCGATCAAAGAGAGCTTGCTAAGATCCATGTAGGTTGGATGGATTTCTTTGATGGCATCAAGATTGTCTGAGTTGTAGTGTAAATCACTCAACCAATGATATGAGGTGGAGGAACTCACTTTATGTGGATGTAAGGGAGCTCGACATTGAGTCAACGTCAAATAGGAGTGTGCTCGACAAGAGAACTCGATCCAGGAGTCTAGATGGAGTCGAGGGTCATTCACGGTGGTTGAGTTAGGAGCTTGTTGAGGATGTCTGATGATGGTTGGGTTTGCGTCACTCGATGGGAGAGATCATTGTTGTAATGGAGCTCGGTGGTTACGGTGAGGATATTATGAGCTCGACTTGATGAGCTTGAAACAAAATATCAATGTAAGGTGATGCTCGGTGGAGCTTGATGAAATATAAGGAGATCAACGGCTCAAAGAGGAAGCTTGGTGTCTGGTAATAGGGTAGCTCACACAAAATTTGGCGTAGAGACAAGACTTAATGTATACAAAAGGGATATTACCAAGAAACGTGAAAGAACCTAAGGAGCTTGACATAGAAATTTTATCAGTTCTTCATTCGAGGAGGGCTCATTTTCAATTTAGTAAATCGATGCATGAGCTCATATAGAAGAGCTCACTCGGTGGTTGTGGTGATGATGAGATCATATCGAAGATCTTGCATGATGAGAGTCGATGCTAGACAGATGTGGGTGGCAGGTTGCATCTTGACAGAGTTGGGTCTTGGCACTCGTATGGATAGGAACCCATCAGCACTTTATAGATCAAGTGATGTCATAGTAGGTGGTTCATAGTAACCATCTCGGCGGGAGCTGAATTTTTCTTTGATGAAGAGCTCTATAAAGTGAGCCAACTTGTCATGATGACCGAGTTAGCTTGGTCAGTTAGTCAAACAAGCTCGATACCAAGAAGTCACAATAGAGGAGAGCGAGCTCAATGGGTGAGTCAAGAAAAGATGGTTACTGAAGGAGCTCATGAGCATGAGGAACTTGGGGTGATTGGTGATGGTCGCGGATATTCAAATGATTTGATAACATGAAGGAATCAACATCTAGCTCATGAAAAGTGAGTTCCTGACAAGGGAAACATGAAACTCACTCCAAAGCACAATGGGTGGTGTTGAGTGAGCTCGTGGATAGAGCTTGTGAAGAAGAGAAAAGCCAAGTAACATGATGAGCTTAGGAAAAATAATAGATGTAAGCTCAATGTTGGGGAAAGACTTGCGAGAAGCTCATAGCTGGGTGGTGGTGAGTACACAAGTAAGAGCTTGGTGATGAGCTCAATACAAAGCTCAATACAGAAGAATCTAGAGCTCAGTCACAGATGGAAGGAGGAAGATAACTCGGTAGAACCATGGTGAGTGACTTGTTGATCAACGCGTGAACATGGAGCTCAAATCGATTGTGGAGTAAGAGACAAGCTCCAAGCAGGGAATCTTAGTAATCGAGCGCAATGCCGAGTAACTCGGCAGAAGATCACTTAGTGATGGAGTCAGCACTTGGCGATAAGAATGGAACTCAATGCACATGAGAAGGAGAGGTGGTCTAAAGACTAGGTGATTCAAAGGTGGCAAGATCAAGACATACATGTAAAGGCAATTGGCGACGATGGTGGCTTGAATCGGTGTTGGGA
This sequence comes from Taxus wallichiana var. yunnanensis, assembly GCA_018340775.1. Classification (NCBI taxonomy): domain Eukaryota; kingdom Viridiplantae; phylum Streptophyta; class Pinopsida; order Cupressales; family Taxaceae; genus Taxus; species Taxus wallichiana. Next base: position 26,561,970 of record CM031236.1, on the reverse strand, counting down.
TCAATACAGAGTTGAGATATCATCAAGTCAAGGAGATCATGCTCGGTAGATGGAATAACCCGAAGGTGAGCTCAATAAAAAGCTCAACTTTGTGATGAAGAGAACTTGGTGAAGAGCTCATTAAAGATATCGATCGCTTTGTGGGGAGATCGAAATGCCGATCTCAATGTTGACATAGATTACTCAACGGATGGAGGGAGTCATGCTCGAGTCATGGATAACAAGCTCGATGGTAAGCTCGGTGCGAGCTAGGCAGATCAGGTCCGAGTTGGCTCATTCGGTGAACTCAAAGCTACCAAAAGACAAATCTCGAGCCCAACTCGGTGGGTTGGCTTGGTGAGACAATCACCGAGTTGGGTTATTTTTGCCCTATTTTCATGGGCCCCACTTTCTTAAACTCAAACCGGTCTTGAAGGGGGACACCTTTAATTTATTTAAATTAATATTTTTATTTAAATATTTTATTAATAATATTTATTATTATTATTAAAATATTCTTTTAATTAATTGAGAAGATTAGGTCAACAGAAATTAATGGCACATTATGGAACCTTCTCAAGTGGTTCAACCAACTATAATAAATACATCATGTACCTTTAATTTAGGAAAGGAATTTATGAATTCTTCTCTCCTCTCTCACAACTTTTCTATAAATGTAAGTTGGAATCTCATTCCAATAGGTTGGACAAGTTAGACTTCTGAGACAAGTGTATAGTTTTCAGAAACCTCCTTCTTCTGCAAGTTGTTCTTGTATGTTGAGGGAACTTTCAAGCCTCCTTTCAAGACTATAATGGAAACTATTGCCTCTTTTGAATGTATGATGCATTGTGCATGTTGTTGAAGTAATAAAAGTGTGTGTTTTGTGACTAATCTTGGTCCTTTCATCCTTCTATACTTCTTTGTGCCTTTCTCATGCTTACAGGTACACTGCAAGTTTAAGTTTCTATTGTAGGTTCTTGGAGTTTTATGCTTATCAAGTGGTGGAGTATTACATGTGGTTGAGTTATGGTGCTTTTTCACCCTTCTCAAGTTCATCCTTCTTCACTGGAAGACTGATATGTTATTATCTGATTGAATTTTAACAAAGGGAACATATGCTTCTTAATTTGTGGTCTATTGTTTACAACCAAATGGTGCACAACACCATTTGTAGTAGGTGAAGTTTTCTTATGGTGCACAACACCCTCTTCAAGTTAACCCTTCTCAAGTCTAGAAATACCCTTTATTTGATGCATCACCATCCCTAGTATAGTTTCATTTCTTACAAATCTCTCTTCCTAAAACCCATGAAAATGTTAGCATAGGACTAGATAAACATTTTATTACACTAGGTGTACTACAACACTTAGTTTTGGAAGAGGAAGCCATCCTTCTCCGTATGTTCATCTCAAGCCCCAGTCCCATAGCTTGAGAGGTGATCCCATGTTTCACAATCACATCGAATGTCCTATTCACATTCTGGTCATTCGAGGTTGCAGTGATTTAGAAACAACAAACTCCTCATACCAGCTTTGTCCCTGTAAAAATTTGGTATATCGTGTCCGAGATATATTGACAAATGCATCTATTAGAGTTATAATAGCCTTGCATCCATCCATTTCATGACATTCTACTTGTTGCATTATCATAATTAACCTTGCATTTCCCGATGGTTTTTATCCTTTGAGCCAAAATGAAATAAAATCATATCATACTTGTTTCTTTCTATTTGTTAACAAGGAAAATTAAGTCAAATCACTAGATCAATAAAACAATTATTTTCTTATTATTTGAAAGTATTCTTTTTATATATTAAACAAACAACCTTGTGTTCCACAAACACAATCTAAATCCAATCAAAATCAGAATTTGTGTTCCACAAAACAATCCTATATAAAAACCAATTAAATCACCTAATCCAAAATAAGCTCTACCCTTTAGGTGCATACTCTTTGGTCAAAACATCTATCCAATCCTATCAAAGAAGTCTTACTATTTGGTATACAAACTTTGATCTAATTTGACTATCTTAAACACTATTGCAACACAATCCTATCCAAAATCCAACACTTATCCATTTTCCTAGTTTATTAGGACCATTGATATGAATATCCTTTTTAGACTCCTATTCTTTAACAAAATGGTTGTTACTTGTAGAAAAAATCATAATATCTCTAAAAATTTGATAAAAATCCCCTTGAAAAAGGTAGTTCTAAAGAAGAGGAATAAGTTAGACAACTTGAGATCATGGAATAAGAAAAAGAGAAAATAGATGAAATTTTAAGAAAAAAAAAACATCAATACCTTCTTCATCTCCTAGAAATGGGAGCTAAACTACCCTTATATTTTGGTGATGAGAACTTGAAACATATTCTAGAAAAACTTGAATCTAGTAACAAAAATAAAAAACCTAGCAATTCTACAAAAACATGAAATGAAGCCTTGTTAGCAAAAATCCATGAGATGACAAGTTAACTTTCTCATATAGATTCTAAGGTTTCCAAAGACAATGAGGAAGAAAAATAACTTCTTCAAGAAACCGATACAACCATGGACATCTGTCAAAATAAAATCTCCATTCACAAAAGAGTGGAAGAGCATAAAAGAAACACTATTGTGAATGCAAAAATGAACCAAACAATTCAACTTTAAAGAGCTTTGTCCTTGTCGTTTTGGTAAATACATGTTGTGCATACCATTTCCTCCATCATTGAAACTACATAATTCAACAATTATAAAGGAAAGAGTGATCCAAAAGAACACGTGAAAGAATTCTTTATGGCATGCCAAGAGGCAGCTTTCAATGATATCTAACTCTTGCATATTTTACCTAAAAGTGTGGAGGAAAATATTTAGATTGGTTTTTTGATGGAGGGGCGAGTCTTAGGAGTCCATTATTAGTTTTTTAGTTCTATAACAAGTGTAGAGATTCCATTATAGGTTAATAAGGAGCTTGAGGTTCCATTGTGGTGTGCGCATTTTAATTTAGTGTGTGTTTACACTTTTCCCTCCATAATAAATTTGAATTTGTAAATGTTGTAGTCATGTAAATGATGTTTTGGATTACTTCCCCAAGAATGAAATTGTTATTCTCATTTGTCATATTTCCTATCAAGGCCCACCTAGTGGGTTTCAAAATGTCAAAATAGCCTAAGTTCGAAACTTCCTTTAGTTACACTACGAAAGATGATGACAAGGCAGAGGTTAGTTATGAACATGCAAGAAATAGTAGATGGAAGGGCATTAACATGGGAATATAAATATTGAACAGTATAGGGAGGTGAAGATGCATTTTTAGACCTAAAATATTAGGTTAGGATCAAGAAAAATAGTAGAGAGGCACATCTTTGAAAGAGAGAAATCGAAAATAATGGAATGACTACATTTTGTAAGATTTCGGAGGATTGAATAAAGAAAATATTATTATTATTGAGCTAGGATTATTTTTCTATGTTAGTGTAATTCTCAGATGTTTGTTTATGATTTTGATATGCCAATTCATGTTGTTGTATACCTATTGATATTTTTAACACAAAGATTAACATCCGTAGTCGGTAGAGTAGAGTCTAAGTCGAGCTTGGTTAAATACATGGTGTGTTTCCAAGTATCCAAACATGTACTGAAACCTATAGGAGGGTGTTTTAAATTTTAAACCACGTGATGTAGGTCATTTAAGATTGTAATAGATAAGGATACCATAATATTTAGCTGGGTATATAAAATTTGGGGTCATCCTAGCAAAGTTTTAGCCAAAAGACAACAATAGCATATCAATAGTATCGTGAACACCTTGTTGAGCATTTGGAATGCAGGTAAAGATAAATCTAGAATAAATATTGATTTTTAAAGTTTTATAATGCCTTTGGAGGGAACATTAGAGGAATTTTTATGTAATTGACCCTGCAGTAGGGCATGCACCAGTCAATAAGGTTTAGGACCTATCAACGAGAAGTAGTTTCCAAATTGAGAAAAACCACAATTGTGCATTGACTTGTGCATCAATTGGCACCCAAGCATGTTTTTATTGGAGATTTTTTTATATAAATTAATTAGTATCAAATTAAGGATCAAATACCTAAGGATAACTTAAGAACAAGGTAAATTCAGTCAAGAAGAGGTAAGGACAAGTTAGAGACACCATGCCACCAAGAAGGGAACCTAGATGTAATAGAGAAGAAAGAGGCTTGGGAGAATACATACTAGAGTAAATGAGGAACATGTCAGTCATGTTAGATTCATTAATAGAGGCTCTAAAAAATTCACAAATAAAAGGAATCACCATAGGGGATGTGAATGATAGAGAAGAGGAAGGAAATTAAGCTATCCCATAAGTAGTTGTAGAATAAAAGGAGGAAGAGTAATAAGAAGGATCAAAATAGAGGCTTTTGGAGTAGTGATGGGAGTAGGGTGTAAAATAATACTAGAAGTTCCTGCCTATGCTGATAGCTTGAATGGAGAAGAACTTGTAGATTAGATGACTAAATTGGACAAGTATTTTGAGTATGAAGAAGTGACAAATGATAAGAAGGTCAACGTTTTTAGAACTAGGCTCAAAGGGAATGCATCCATTTGGTGGGATTATTTCCAAGATGAGAGGAGGAAGAAAGGAAAGGAAAGGAAAATATTAAGTCATGGGATAGGATGGTATCCAAACTCAAGGATAAATTCTTACCTAGTGACTACTAAACAAAGTTGTTCAAACAATTACAAAATTCAAGTAGAAATATATGAATGTGAAAGAATATAAAGAGTATTTATACAAGCTTACCACATGGTCAAGGCATGTTGAGGAAGATGTTGAAAAGGTGGAAATATATCTCAATGGATTGACATACAACATCCAAGATGAAATAAGTTTTTGTCTCGAATATCATTAGAGGAATGCTATCAATTTTCTCTCAAGGTGGAGGAAAAGTTTGAGATGAACAAAACTATGCATAGTAGAGGAAGAGGTAGATGTTTTATAGGAAAAGGATGAAAAAAGTAGAAAGAGAAAATTAAAAAAGAAACTCAAATTCTAGAAGCACTCAAGAGCAATAAATCACTCAAGAGGTGGCCTTGGAGGAGAATACAATTCACAAGAGGACATCCATCAAATAGAGGAGGAATATTATAGGTAAGTGTTACAAATACAATCATTATCCAGGTCATAGGTTTTGGAAGTGTCATGAAGATCCGAAATCCATCCAAACATGAGGGTAGAAATCAAGTTAGGTAAGGAGAAGAAGGGAATGAAGAGGTAGCTTCATAACTAGAGTAACTAGAGTTTAGAGAATGTATTCTAATAAAGAGAGTGTTACTCAAGTCCAATAAGGTGAAGGATTCATCTCAAAGGAAGACACTTTTTCAAGAAAACTTATAAGGAAAAAGATAAGTGATTTCAAGTTATGATTGATAGTGGTAGCACTGACAATTTATTTTCATTAGAGATGATGGAATATCTAGGCTCAAAGAGGATGAAACACCCAACTCCATACAATGTTTCATAGCTTGAAAAGGGTCACCAAGTGTCGGTTAATGAGAAATGCATGATGGAATATCATATTGGAAGCTATAAAGATGAATTTTTTTATGAAATACTACCTATGGATAGTTTCAATGTGTTGTTGGGGAGGCCTTTACAATATCCCAGAAGACAATACATGATGGTAAGAGCAACACCTACACTTTGGAGAAGAATGGTAAGTGTCACACTTTTCTACCCTTAAAGAATTATGGGGAAGAAGAAAACAATATTAAAGTGATGTTAATAAGAGGAAAGGAGTTATTGAATGTATTTAAGGAAGAAGAGGTGGGATATGCACTAACTTATAATCCCAAAACAATCCTTACAACTAAAAATGTGAATGAATTACCGATGAATATTCAAAGCATGTTGAAGGAGTATGTTGATATAGTTGTAGATGAGTTTCCAAGGAGATCCCACCAATAAAGAGTATTAGTCATCATATGGATTTCATACCTAGAACAAGTATACCAAATAAGGATACCTGTATAATGACACCAAAAGAGAATGAGGAGGTCAATAAAAAAGTTCAAGAGCTATTGGAGAAAAGAATAATAAGAGAAAGTCTCACTTATGTGTATTTCTATAAGTGTTATTTCCCAAGAAGGAAGGATATTAGAGGATGTGCATTGATTCAAGATTCATCAACAAGATAAAAATTAGGTATAGGTTTCCTTTTCCTAGAATGGATGATTTAATGGATTGTTTGAGTGGTGTTAGGTACTTCCCAAGATATATTTGAAGAGTGTGCACTATCAAATTAGAATAAGGAAGGTGATGATCGGAAGACATATTTCAAAACAAAAGAAGTGTTGTATAAGTGGTTGGTAATTCCATTTAAACTTGCCAATGCTACAATAAACTTCATGAGGTTGATGAATGAGGTCTCTAAGACCTTTATAGGAAATTTTTGTTAGTATATCTAGATGACATCTTGATATTCAGCCAATCTAGAGAAAAGAATATTCATCATCTTAGGATGGTTTTGAAGAATTTACAAGAAGGTAAATTATTGGTGAACCTCAAGAATTTTAAATTCATGTAAAAAGAGTTAGAATACCTAGGATTTGAGATCTTAAGAGATGGAAAAGGAAAACATGAAGGCTATTGTAGATTGGCCAAATCCAAGGAATTTTTTTGAGGTAAGAATCTTTCATGCTCTTATTAGTTTCTATAGGAAGATAATTAGAAACTTTAGTGTAATTTTTTCTCATTTAATAGAGAATATAAAGTGAAAAAGAAGTAATTCAAGTGGAGTGAAGCTGTTGATAAGAATTTTCAGTTATTGAAGAAGAAATTATAGAGCAACCTATCTTGCCACTACTTGATTTCAAAAAAGTTTTTCATATAGAATGTGATGCAAGTAGAGTAGAAATTAGGGATGTTTTGAGCCAAGAGGGTAGACCTACTACCTACTTTAGTTATAAATTGAATTATGCCAAGAAGAGGCATTCAATTTATGATCTTGAGTTCTATGTCTTGGTTCAAGAACTAAAAAAGTAGAGACATTATTCAGTACCCAAGGGTTTTTCATCTACATCGATAATCATGCTTTGAAGTTCATAAAAAACCAAACAAAGTTGAATCATATGCATTTCAATTAGGTTAAGTATCTACAAATTTTCTTATTATTTCTCAAGAACAACAAGGGACAATAAAATAATGTAGCTAATGCACTAAGTAGAAGAGTTCTGATTTTACAATAAATTCATTTGGAAAACAGAGGGTTTGAGTCACTTAAGGAGGTGTATGAAGAGGATCTTGACTTCAAGGAATCATATGAAGTTTTTATAAAACCTATAAGAAGAGATAGAGGCCCATGGATGGATTACATACTTCAAGATAGACTATTATTCAAGGGAGATAAATTATGTATTATTTGAGGTTCCATGAAAGAATTTGTTGAAGGAGAAGCATAATGGGAGTCTTGGATGTCATTTTGGGATGGATAAAAAACTTACTCAGCTAACTATGTTTTATTATTGACATAAAATTCACTCGGATATTAAGATATTTATCGAGAGGTTTATATTTTTCAACATACCAAGGGAAGGATCCATAATGTAGGTTTATATAACACTCTCCCAATTACAAATAGGCCATGGGAAGACATAAGCATGGAATTTATGTTGGGTGTACCTAGAACAAAACAAGGTAAATGATTTTAACTTTGTTGTTGATGATAGCTATTCAAAAATGGAACACTTCATAACATGTAATAAGTAAAGTGATGTCACTCATGTTGCTCATTGTTCTTTAAGGAGGTAATGAGGTTATATGGGCTTCCAAAAAAGAATTTTTCAAATAGGGATACAAAGTTTGTTGGTCATTTTTGGAGGAAACTTTGGAAAATGCTAGGTACTACATTGAATTTCAGCTCATCTTACTATCCAAAAACTGATGGTGAAATTTAAGTTGTTAATAGGATCTTGGGAAACATGTTAAGAATCTTGACTAGTGATAAATGAAAATAATGGTATTAGATATTATCACATGAAAAGTTTTCATATAATGAATCTCCCAATAGAAGTACTAGTTTTATCCCTTTTAATTTTTGTATGGTATGAACCCAAGAGGTGTGTATGATTTGAGGGATATATGAAGAAAAACTAAGAGAAGTTTTGAAGGAGATTACTTTGAATTAGGCATACAAGAATCCAAAACAAGTCAAAGAACAGTTGGAGAAAAGTACAAGCAAATATAAAAAGTGCTGATGAAAATATAAAGGAAGTGAACATCTAGGCGAGAGACTTTATGTTAACCCACTTTAGGAAGGAAAGATTCCCCAAGGGGAGTATAACAAACTCATGCTAAAAAATAAAAGGTTTTGCGGAGGTTTTATGTCAAAGGTTAAGAGATCAAACTTCCAATAAACCTTAGAATTTCACCCATTTTAAATGTGGTTACCCTCTATCCATTTAAAGTAGGAGAGGATAAAATATAGGAACTCCGAAGATGATGAGGTACATGTCATTGATTCGGAGAAACAAATGCCCAAGGAGCCACTAGAAGAGATAGGATCCATTTTGGATAAGAAGATGGTTAAGAGGACCAGGGGTTAAGACTACTTTCAATATCTTGTCAAATGGAAGGATCATCCTCTTGAAGATGCTACTTAGTTTTATCCATATGATATCAACAAATATGGCACCGATTGAAGATCTCGTGAGCAGGAGCTCATGACTCATTTTCATCCCCTCGGAACCTGATGGAGGGGCATAGTCTTAGGATTCCATTATTTTTAGGTCTATAAAAGGTGTAGAGATTCCATTATAGATCATAAGGATCACGAGGTTCCATTGTGGTGTGTGCATATTAATTTAGTGCGTGTTTACATTTTTCCCTCCATAAGAAATTCAAATTTGTAAATGGGTTATTCATGTAAATGATGTTGTGAATTATTTCTAAAATCATGAAATTGGTATTCTCATTTTCATGGGTCCTATCAATGCCTTGCTAGTGGGTTCCCAAATGTAAAAGTAACCTAAGTTTAAATTTGCCTTCAATTACACTAGGAAACATGATGAAAAGAAGATGTTAGTTATGAACATGTAAGAAAGAGTAGATGGAATGTCATTCACGTGGGAAGAGGAAGATGTAACGGTTTAGGGAAGTGAAGAGATATTATTAGGATTTGAATTATTAGGATAGGGTTAAGAAAACTAACATAGAGACACTTGCTGAAAAAGAGAAATAAAAAAATAGTGGAATGACTTTGTATTGTTTAATATTTTGGAGGATTGAATAAAAAATATTATTATTTTTGTGGTGGGAGATTTTTCTATGTTTGTGTAATTATCATATGTTTTTTTAATATGTTAAGATGATAATGCAGGTCATTATTTACCTAATGATATTTTGAAAACAAATATTAGCACCTTTAGTTAGTAGAGAAAATTCTAGGTCAATTTGGGTTGAATACATGGAGTGTTTCCAAATATCCAAATGTGAAATAAAACTTTAGGAGGGTGGGTTAGAGGTTAAAAATCATGTTGTAGATCATGGAAGATTGTAATAGAGAAGAATCCCATAATTTTTAGTAGGGTATATAAAATTTGGGGCCATTCCCAATGAAATTGGGCCGAAACACGAATAACGTAGAAACAAAGCTTTGAACACATTGTTAAGCACTTGGAATGTAGGAAAAAGTCAATTTAGAAGAATTCTTGATTTGTAAGGTTGTAGAAGGCCTTAGAATGGTATATTAGAGAAAAATTGATGGTGGTGAAGTGAATTTACCCTGAAATAGGGAAATAACTAGTCAATAAGGTCTCGGATCTATCAAAGAGAAGTACTTTTCAAATTGATAAAAACCGCAATTTGCATTGACCTATTTATCAACTAGTATTGTAGTGTAAGTTGTGAGTAGAAAGTGTTTTTCTCTGCATCATTTTTACACCTTCCTTAACGATCCTTTACCATTGTTGTTAATTTATCTCAAAAATTCGTCAAATTTTTTTCCCCAGTAACTTAGATTTAGAGGTCACTATGATGGACCTTTGCAACACAAATAAATGGAAAAACAAAACATTCACATCATTCCTCTAAATGTGGGGAGGGATCACAAGTTGATACCTTTTTTTAATACCGAGGAATAATTGGTAAGTATTATCATACAAAATTTCAATATGGAATTATCATTTCAAATGTAAATGCATTGCTTAACGAACTTTGAAGAAGTAATCGAGAAAGTAGAAAAAATCGAGAGAGCCCTCATTGCTAAAGGTCTCATCAAAACTCCTTCTAGGGATCAACCTAATAAGGATACTTATCAACATTAAGACATTAAAATTCATAAATATAAATCATAATGTTGTGAATGATAAAATTGTTGATTCTCACAATGTTAAAAATCTCTAAACACCTCAATAAAAACCAATCAAATCAACTAATCAACCAATCATCATTCCTAGTAAAGACACTACTCCTTGTGAATTCAAACAACGACAATTCACACCACTCAAAGAAATTATTTTTAGTTTACTCCATCACTTAGCAAGTGCGGATATGATCATCTATCCAATATCAAGACCCTTCAGAAGGGAAACCAAAACCAACATGGTACAAATAAAATGAATATTGTGAGTACCATTATATAAATAAACATCATACAAATAATTATACGAAACTTTGTCATTATACCCAAGATTTAATTGACCATAGAGATATTGAAATTAAAAACACATCTAACATTAAAACACCAAATGAGAAACTAGATGTGTTCAAGGATCCCTTTCCAAAATATGGTATAAATGAAAAATCTAAAGACAAGGGCCAATCCTCCAACAATGTTGAATTTGATTCCATCATTTCATTTATAGAACATACACCTAAATTTGTGGCCACCATCAAAATCAATAATCCTAATTATGTGGTGACAACATGGTAGAAAAAGGTTTGGGTACCTATAACAAAAAACAATTCATATCAATCATACCTCAAACATCTAATCTATCATCTCTTATTAATCGAAAAAAACCATCCAATGCTAAATCTTCCTCTAATTCTTATGATATTATCAAATAATTGGAAAATACTTCCGTGCAAATCTCCCCATGGAGTTACTTAAGTCATCACCTTTAATTCAAGACATCCTCACTGCGTGCACTCCATGATGTATGTGTTCCTAAGGATATCAAACACCCAACAATTTCAAGCCTTGATTGCAAATATTTCACCCAATAGTCTAATTTATCATTTGGTCCTCATGACATTTTGAATCCAAATATCCAAAATAATATTTCCTTGTATAATGAAGCATTCATAACATGTCATAAAATCAAAAGAGTGTGTACTGATAATCTAGCACCATTGAATATTTTCTCCATAAAATTATTAAGATGCCTTGGTCATACTGAAGAAAATATAGGAACTAATGTCATCACTATTTGTGGTTATGATAACAATGAAAGAAAATCCTCGAGAACAATCACACTATCCCTAAAAGTTGGACCACAAACATTGGAAACATTTTGTCATGTCATGGATGTTGAAACCTCATATAACATTCTCCTTGGTCACCCATGGATCCATGCCATGCAAGCTATTCCTTCCACTTTCCACCAGTGTATTAAATTCCCTTACAAAGGTAAAGAATTTGCCTTACTTACCAATGATAAACCCTTTGAATATTGAAAAAATCTAGAAGGTAGTGTTAGGAATTAATTAAGGTTATTACTCACATTGGTGAGAAAAAATACATTATATGGATAAAATATAAATGAGTTGTTATTAGAACTCATATTAGATATTAATATTTAGTAATTGTTGCAAGTTTAACAAATAGTATATATAGAGTAGAGTGGTTAACAAATACAACCATATACTCCTTAATAATAGGAGTTGGAGAGAGATTACTTGAGTTGTATGAAAAGCCTATATATTGTTATATTTGCATATATAAAATTATTCACAACAATATTATTGTATTCAATATTCTTTTAAACTCTAAAAATATCAATAATTTTTTTATTAGAGCGATTTTATGCCTTAGTTTGTGATGAAGAAATAAATTAAGAAGAGATTTTTAATTTCTCGTAATGAAAGATCTGCTGGAAAAATTCGAAGGCCTTATGCAACCAACACAAGGGGAAAAATTATATATTATAATCGATTTAAAATATTTTACAATCTTAGAGTTGTTGCTCTGTTTTCCTTCTATTACAAAAAAAAATTATGTGTTGCACTCTAAATATTCTTCTTTGTATATTCCCTTTCACTGTATTTTCCTTTTCTATATTTTTCTTCTTTCTTCCTTGAGTTGCTGCTCTTTTATCTCTATATTTTATCCCCTTTTATTTCTTTGTGTTTGCACAAACAATCTAAATTTTTCTCCTCAAAATCCCCTTTTATATCTTTCCCATATATAAAAATATATGCCCCTTTGTTGTTTAATATTATGTCCTAAAAAATGGACCAAAAACAAAAATAAATTTCCACATATAATAAAATATATATTGGGCCTCTAAAAATAAGTCACGACTCAAAAGGAAATTGGACCCATAAAGAATCCCTAGAGTTTTCCCGTGTTCATGTAGGTTGGAGCACTTTTCCACTCATACCTAGACCCAAAATGTTCATATCATGCTTTGAATCCTAATAAAACCCGTGGCTTGCACATGCGGGGAGGAAAAGTGAAATGAAATTCACGAAGTTCCGTGTGGATCCGAAAAAGTGGGGCAGATTAAAAAAAAAACACCAATGGCCAAAATATTTAAGGCCTAACAAAGAGGTGGTTGGCTGAGTGGAAAACAGGTTTAAAAGTTTTGAGTGGCTCTAGATTACAGCCGCATTAAATAATTCTGACACTCCCCCTTAATCTTGATCCAACAAAAACTAATCTCTGGAGCTAGACGGTTCATTTATGATGCCCATATTTTCTCTCAAATGCTCAAATATTTCCTTTGAAAATAGTTTGGTAAAAATGTCAGCTAGTTGCTGCTCTAACCTCCAAAATTTCAGCTCAAGAGGTGAGCTTTCTCTCCATGATTTACTTGAGGGAAAATCATTTCTATGTTCCTTCCCCAATATACATACCTCACAAACCTTATCTAGTTTTTCAATAGGAGGAAATCCCTTAACCATTTGTTTTTATAAAGAACATTCAATCCACAAAAACTCAAATGCCCATACCTAATATGCCACAAGGTAGATTGATCAATGGATATTGTTTTGAACATTGTTGTGCCTACTACACTTTGCATCCTTAAAGGGAACATTCTATTTTGTGTCATTTGTATTGTTGCAATTAGCTTGTTGCTTGCACATTTTTCATATATATTACATTCTCCATTTTCAAAATTCACCTTATATCCATTTTGGACAAGCTGCCCAATGCTGAGAAGATTATACTTCAATCTGGCACATAGAAAACATTATTGATATGCTTCTTGTCTCCTTTCTTAGTGAGAATGGATACAATACCTTTACCCATCACAGGAACCTTATTATCTGTTCCCATATTTACTTCAAATCTGATTGCTTCATCTATATTATTAAACATTTCTTTATTTCCACACATATGGTTATTGCAAGCACTATCCAAATACCATACTTGTTTGTTTCCTTGCTCAACTACATTGCAAGTTAGAAAGAAATTTCCATTCTTTTCATTCTTCTCAGGTTCAACTTATTTTGCATTAGAGAATCTTGCATTATGATTATGATTTCTCAAATCATATTATTTATTCCTACACTCACTAACATAATGCCCAAACATTTTATAGTAATAGCATTGCACATTTGATTTGTCATACCTTTGTGAAGAACCACCTCTGAAGTGTTGTTACTCCTTCCTCTACCTCTTCCTCTTGCATGTGGCTCTTGATAGTGGTTGTGACTTCCACCTTCTTGTTGGTTGTTAGATCTTCCTCTTCCTCTATTATATGCTCCTCTCCCCTACCTATAGAATTTTTGTTTATCTTAAAGTCTTGTTCATTGGAGGATCTTTTTGATCTACTCATCCTTTGTTCATGGGTTTGTAAGGAACCCATAAGCTCATAAACACTCATTTTTAAAAGTCCTTATACTCTTCTATCGCTACCAAAACCGGGTCAAATCTGACTGGAAGGCTTCTCAATACCTTCTCTATAATCCTATGATCTTCAACAATATCACCATTAGTCCTCATTTGATTGAAAATGGTCATTGTTCTTGTAAAAATCATTTACTGACTCTGAGTCTTTCATGAGAAGAGTTTCAAACTCTCTCCTTAACATATGTAATCTAACTACCTTCACCTTATCACTTCCTTGATATGCATTCTACAAGGTGTCACATGCTTGGTTGGAGTTTGTATTTGTTGCTATCCTTGGAAATACATAATTTGTGACTACATTCTAGATGTAGCATAAACCATTTGCATCCTTTCTTCTATTCTCCTTCAATGCATTTTTATGTGCTTGTGTTAATGCATTAAATGTAGCCTAGTCTACTACCTTTGTATATCCACCTTCAACTAGTTCCCATAGCTCTTGAGAACTAAACAATGTCTTCATTTTAATACACCAGATATCATAATTTTTCCCATCAAATATTGGGGTTGTTGCCAAGAGTTGTTGTTGGAATCCATTACAACTCAACCCAAAAAATAGAAAAGACAAACCCACACAATATTGAGCTTTTCTTTGCTCTGAGACCAGTTTGTTGGCAAAATTTAGTGCTAAATGCAACCGACACAAGGGGAAAATGCAGAACACATGATAAAATAGACTAAAAATTATATATTATAATCAATTTAAAATCTTTTAGAATCTTAGATATGTTGATCTATTTTCCTTTTATTACAATTTTTTTTGTGCTTCTGCACTCTAAATATTCTTCTCTGAATATTCCCTTTTCACTCTATTTTCCTTTTTATATGTTTTTATTTCTTCCTTGAGTTGTTTCTCTCTTATATCTTTATTTTTCTTCCCTTTTATTTCTTTGTCTTTCTTCTGAACAATCTATATTTTTCTCCTAAAAATCCCATTTTGTATCATTCCCATATATATAAAAATATATACCCTAATTTTGTTTAATATTATGCCCCAAAAAATGGACCCAAAAAAAAATAAAAATTTCTAAATATAATTTAATATATATTGGGCCTCCAAAAATAAGTCACGATTCAAAATGAAATCCTACTTGTAAAGAATCCCGTAGTTTTCACATCTACAAGAAGTTGGAGCACTTTTACACGTAGACCCGCACTCCAAAATATTCACGTCATGCCAGACTTGGAATAAAACCCATGGCATGCACATGCGGGGAGGATAAGTGAAATGAAATTCACAAAGTTCCACGTGTCGAGAAAAAGTGGGGGCAATTAAAAACAACGAAGACCAAAATATTTAAGGCCCGATAGAGAGGTGGTTGGTTGAGTTAGAAAATAGGTTTAAAAGTTTTGAGTGGCTCGAGATTACAATCACATTAAATAATTCGACAAGCTCCTGCAAAGTGTCAAAGAAAAATTAGGATTTCTTTGTAGAAAATTAAAAAGGCATTTAAGTTACAGATTTAATGTACTCCATTGTCTGGTAAAAAATAAAAAATCATCCTAGTGTATTTACTCTTATACGCTCTTGGAAGACTAGCTCATGTGTGTTGACTATCTCATAATTAATTCCATTCACATAAAAATAGTTTGCCTCTTCCCAAGGTCATTTCAACTAGTTTTTGTGCATAGGAATGGAGTATGTTATCACTGCATAAAGAATACAAGGATCTATTCATGCATGAAATTTTTGGCATCATGTTTGATGTTTTCTCTTTCTATCATCGATAAAAGAGGTCAATAATCAAATAGATGCTCAAGTAAAATGTTTAGATCATAAGGTTGGATAAGATGTGGCCATTGAAATCAACACACACACACACACACACACACACACACACACACACACACACACACACACACACACACACACTTTTCCATTGGAAATGATTTTCTTTTTTGAGTCATTTGAATTATTAGTGAGTAGTGTCTTAATAAAATTTATATAATTTTAGAATACTTTGTGTTTGTCCAGTTTTTTGTAAGTCATGTTTTCAATATAAGTTCTTTTTTTCTATATGTGGTTTCACTTTTCATGGTATTAAGTTTTTATATTGTTTTAGTTTTTAGTGGTAGTAGATAATACGTGGTGTTTAAGTGGTTTTCTTATAACTTATAAAAACTTGGCTTTATTTATATTTTCATTTAATTATATTTTTTTAGTGTTTAAGTAAAGTTTTCATATCATTTGTTAAGTTGTGTTTTAGGTTTAGTTTTTTTAATTGTTTAGTGATGTTTATTTTATTTTATTTTATTTTAGTTTATTATGTGTTATATACTAGTATTGGTTATAGTTTGTGGGTCATTGGCATATTAAGTCTATTGTCCGTATTAATTGTGTCATTTTATCTTCTAAAAGTATTTAAGTATAAAAAGTAATTAAATATTAATTTTTAATTGTTTCTTTTATTGCATTGTTTAAAATTTTTAAGTAATGTTCAATTCAAGTCAAAATATTGTAAAAATAAAAAAAAATTGCCTTACGGATGCATTTTTGGTGTAACGTGATGTCCTAAAAAATCTATGTTTCACATTGAGGGGGAAGATATAATAAACAATGTGGAAACCATTGAGCTTCATATATTTATCAAGCTTAGTTAGCAACATGTCTACTAGAGGATGGAGGCAACGAAGAATGGAGGTCAATCAACGACCTCTTATCATTCATTGGTTATGGGGACACATACATGATTAGTGGAATCTCTTATTTTTAGTTGTGTGTTTGCTTTATATGGTGTGCATAATAACAAATAAATTATGTGTATGTTCGCTTGAAATGTGTGAGTATGATATTCTAGTATTATATCTTAAAGTGTTGTGATCTAACATGGAAGGTGTCAAACAATAGCGATAATTGTATAGGAGGGCATCTAACTACAGAGATCTTATGATTGTGGAGTTCCTCTGATGCGTACTTCTTCATTTATTAATTGGTGAAAGAGCATTTAATATAAATGAAAGTGAGATAAGTTCTAGTATGTATATAGGTGTATTGATGGAACTGTGGTCATTTGGTGATATGTTCATTGTGGTGAAGCGGGTGATGATGTTGTAGACACAAAATCACACACTTGGGTACATTTCTAGGTGCTAAAAATGCTAGCATTTACATGATTCCCAAGTAAGAAAAATAAAGTTTAACAACTATCTTTGGTCTCTTTTATTTATCTCTTGTTTTCTATTTGGTCTTACACACCCTATAGCCTAGTTATAACTTTACTTGTTTATGTTTCACGGCTTCAAACACCAGCACCCGTGTGCTCCTGTGATTTCTAGGTGCCCCTAACTCTTTCTCACCTTAATTGTTCCTTTTGGGTCTCTTTTATCTTTTGGGAATATTTTTCACTTATGGGTCGTCCTTCCATTTTTCAATTATGAAATTTAAACAAGGGAATCATATAAATACATATTTATGTGTTCAAAATAAAGGACCAAGCACTAAGCATTACTATCTCACCTAAGCTTTCATTCTAAAGGCATTAAAGAAATCAAAAGACATCCATTTAGCATCCACTCTAAATGATAAAGGTTGAAACTCTACATACACAACATAGGAAGGGGAAGTTCATTCTATTACATCCACACATTCTACTACATTACTACATTCTAGCTACAACCCGCTATCAAGTGCAAATTGCACAAGGGCATCCTAGGGCACAATTTATACACACACACACAAGAACTAAATGGAGTCTGAGATGTAGTAAAACACTCACCATAAGTTCACTCTTAGGGTGACCGTCGGGGTTAGTCCAACTCCCCATTATGTATTTTCCTTTTAAGTTTGTTGTGGTTTTTGGGATTGTGTATGTGAAATACTCTTTTCGTTTACTATTACCTTCGACGATCCAAGAGTGACTACTAGGAAATCAACAAGGAATAATAAGCAACACCCTTGTGACACAACAAAAACTAGATCTAGAGATTTTGCATAGTCACAGGCACCAAGATCCATTCATCAACATCCAGGCATCCTTATCTCCGCTACAGTGCCCCGCCCAACCTTGTTCACGAGCTCAAAATTTACGAGAGGTTGGATATGACACCACTTACATCATGTTAAACACTTCTCCCTATCCATATCACTTCTTGTACATTCAGAAATCAACTAAGTCCTATATCTCTCTTCCTTTCCTATGGTTTCATACTTTAGATCTTAGTTTTCTTGTGTCATTATCGTACCTTATCATTTATACATTAGTTACTCTACAATACTTGTATTTATTTAAACTAAACTAAATTAAATTATTTGGTGAATCCCATCGCTCAAACCCTCCCTTCTGAGAATGCATCACAATATATCCCCTTATTTTGAATTCATGGATCAATCTTCTTATCCCTCTTTTCTCCTACCAAGGATTCTCGCATGGATGCTACCACTAATAATTTTATGCAAGTCCATACTTAGTATCCTCCTCAATTCATTAATCTAATTCCTGATCCAACGATCAATGTAGTCACCACTTGTTGCACTCATCCTCCTACATCTTCCCTGTCTATGTTCCATTGCATATTAATTTTATAGTTCCCACCTCCACCTCTAAGGGTTATAACATCATTGAGAAACTTAAGAATACAACAGTAAAAATATCTCGTTATGATCTCTTGTGTACTACAACAAATTGTTGTCGCATACATTAGAGGTCACCCTTCGTTCCATCCACATTGAAAGCAATAATTCACTTGTTTCCTTTACTCACCTCATTCAATCCCTCAAAAATATACCACATGCTATATATTTTAGTGATGAGGATATCCCTCCCTCTGCTATTGAAAATCCATTTGCACCTTTTCTTATCACTGCTACTATTGGCTCCATCTATATTAAGCGTGTACTCATTGACAATGGATTTGTTATAAATCTATGTGCTCTATCCCTCCTCAAGAAAATTGACATTACTTGATGATTTAATTAATAAATCCTCTCAAGTCATTCGTGGCTATGATTCCACTACTCACACATGCATGGGAACTATCACCTTACCTCTACAAGTTGGGCCTAAAATTGTTCCTACTTTATTCTTTGTTATCGATGACACTCTACTTCAATTGTTTACTTGACAGCACCTTGCATTCATGCAAAGCATGTAGTTCCTCTACATTTCATAGGTTTTTAAATTATTGAATGATGGTTATGAACATATCATTGCTTGTTAACCCTCGCCCCTTCAAGTTTTTCCATATAGACCCCATCACCACCATGCCCATTCCTCCATCACAACCTATTCCACATCGCAATATTAGTGCATACGATGTCTGGTCAATATAGCACTCCTACTCCTTCTACTACCTCTACATGCATTCCATCCATTCCTATTCATACTACTGATATCCTCTCACCTACCTTGTCTACCTCCATAAATACCACTATTCCACCCATCTTGGACCCTCTCACTCCTACATCTGGCTTAACTCTTACCAATATCCTTGATAATGCTATTTAACAAGATAATGCAAAACCAATGATTCCAACGATGAGGATGATGTCAGTATAGCTTAATAATGACACATTGTGCAATATTAATTTTACTCCTATTGAAATCAATGAGTCCTAATTCTAGGATACTTTTGTTTCTATTGGCCCTGGTGAATATCAATTCAAGAAACCTCCTCCTTCCACTACTACCACAATACCTTTTCAGGGACTTTCCATACATTATACATCATACCACCTCTTTCATCTCCCCATGTTCACTCAGACTACGATCAACCCCTTTACATGCACTCTTTTCATACATGACTCTTATGGCCTCATATTCCATTTGACCCTACTTACTCTGAGACTATATGCACACATGATGGATTAAAAACCCTAGGATTCATACCTACCAATATCCTCCCTCCTCCTTACTCTCCTCACCTATATCATGGATATATATTTGTTACTATTTCATATGACCTCCGCATCTTCCATTTATCAGTTTTCCTTGCATGCACTCCATGTTCCTCTCCACTCACACTTGGACAATCTTGGTTTGATTACATTGGTGGCACACTGGATCCTAATCATATTGATATCTCATTTCTGATGCCTTTTGGCCATGTTTCTATATGCAATGATTCATTCCTTGGCTATACTAAAAATCTACTCACTGGTCTGCACACGATTTTCCTCAACCTCCTTTTATTGATGAATAATATGTTATGGGCATGTACAATTTACGCCACACAAGATTTTTATAGGACCAACCTCACACTATTTCTTACCAAGTCTCTAATCTAGATCCTATCAATTATAACCCGACATTAATCGATGATATTCTAGATTATTTTACTTGATCCTTCTCTACATCATACACTCAAGGGGAATCATGCTTTCTTCCCCCATTTCAATTCCTACAAGTTATCTTTAGTATCTACTATCACACTTAATGCTCTGTGATTCATGTTTCATCTTCTCAAGCACTTCAAAACATTTGATATGCACATTATATTTTCATTACCCTATAACACACTCTAGTTCCATAGTTCATACTCAACTACTGAGGGTCTAATTCTGAAATGAACCTCATATCCACTACAAATTTCATGTTCTATGCTTCACGATACATCTTTCTAGCATCTATTCTCACACAAAACATTACCCAATGACACACTCTTGTTCTATGGTTCATTCTTGACTATTGAGGGTTCCTATAAATGAACCTCATCTCATACACATCCGTTGGGGGCATGCTGCTCCTATCATTTTCACACTTTACATTCCATTCCATCATACTCATATTATATTTTCATATCTTGGTTACATCTACTCTTGCTAACTTATTCTATTTAAATGTTATAATTTATTTTCCATGCTAGATGGATTCTTAGTATGTCATTATCATTCTATATATACACATGTGTTCACTTGGTATTTCATGGTGAATTTATATCTCTTACATGTTCTTACACACTGTAAGGATGTTTGGCACTATACCTTTTACCAGTCCCATCGAGGCTCTTGGGGGTATATACTTTATTTACTATCACATACTACACAGGTTCTATTGTTACATTTTTCACTACATCTCATTACATTTACTTTATCTCTCGCTGATTTATACACAATTATGACATACTACTTATCTTTGTAACATGCTAATGGGTGCTTCATGTGTAGCATTTCCCTTGTAGGACTATATGCCACCATGGTTATGTGACACAATTTAATTGCTCTTGTTTTCTATGTATGCTATTTGTTTTAGGGATACACCCTATGTATTGTCTACTCATTGTATTCTTTTGGTCACTTCGGCACTAATTTTCTTGTGACATTGTGAGTGATGTCCCATGTTTGAAACACTATTTTCATAGTCCATCTTGTTTGCACATTTTCTTGTTACATTGTCTTTTATTACATGTTTGATACTCTTTCTACTAACATATTTTACTAGCCACTATGTTTACATGTGCCTTTATTTATACCATACACATCCCCTACCCCATGTAGGTATCCACTTCAGATGAGCATTAGGTCCTCACATTTGGGCTACATTCTTGTACTATCATCGCATGTAACCCAAATGAGGGGGACATACATTGGGTGAATAAATCACCCCTATAAGAACTCGAGCTATAGTTCGTAACAAAACAACCCAGAATCAAACTTGGATCAAAATCACAGAGAGCGTATGCTAACACCTAATCGACAACAATGTTTGGGCATTTGTGTCCTCCCCTAGGCGCTAATGTCCTGGGGCCACATACAGTCAACTTATCATATCAAAAAAATTCATAGAAGTCTTTAGAAAAATTCTACATTACATGCACATTCCTCCAATCATAGAATGGTTCTAATATCTTACAATCCATTTTAATCGAATAATCAATATAATCATAAATTATTTGGGACAATCGGAACTAAATTGGGATGCACCATATATAATAGTGATTATTGGTAAATTCATGGAAGGAGAGTAACATTATACCTCTCTCCCCAAAACTTTCTCTTTGACATGAAATCGCCCAAAAAATTGCATTTGGCATGAGATCGCCCAAAAAACTCACACTTGGCATAAGATCTCTTGAAAAAATTGCACATGGCATGATATCACCCATAAAAATATAATTTTCTATCCTTTACACTATTTTACATCAGGTGCAAACTTTCCTTTAATACTAATTTTATAGAATTTTACATAATTTTGCATACTTTGCTTAAATTTTTCATATACAGGACTTTGACTACTCTTTCGCTCTTTTTTTTTTAGGTCCGTCCTTAATATACAAAAAGAATCAACCTAAAACAACAAATAAAAGCACAACAATAGGTACAAACAATGCACATGCTTCACCCCTAGGGTCACTTCCCTTTCCTATTATGCACACTTCATTCCACACTTCACTTATCCAATTGGCACGCACTTTTCCACACACTCTACAGGATCATAAGGTACGCATCTCTTATCTAATTTATTTTATCAATTATTCTTTCAAAAACATAAAGTAGGGGGAAATGTAGACACAAAATCATGCACTTGGGTACATTTATAGGTCCTAAAAGCATGCTAGCATTTACATGATTCCTAAGTAAGAAAACTATCTTTGGCCTATTTTATTTATCTCTTGTTTTCTATTTGGTCTTACACACCCTATAACCTAGTTAGAACTTTAATTATTTATGTTTCATGGCTTCAGACACCAACGCCCATCCTAGAAAGCAGTGCTTAGGTGCTCCTGTCCCCTCTGGGTGCCCATAGCCCTTTTTCACCTTACTCACTCCTTTTGGGTATCTTTTATATTTTGGGAACCTTTTTCACTTATGGATCATCCTTCCAATTGTCAATTATGAAATTCAAATAATGGAATCATATAAATACATAGTTATGTGTTCAAAATAAAGGACCAAGCACTAAGCATTATTATCATCACTTAAGCTTGCATTCCAAAGGCATTCATCTAGCATCCACTCAAGGGATAAGGGTTATAACTATGCATACACAACATAGGAAGGGGAAGTTCATTCTATTCCATCCACACATTCTACTACATTTCTACATTCTAGTTATAACCCACTATCAAGTGCAACTTGTACAAGGGCATCCTAGAGCACAATCTCTACACACACAAAAGAACTACATATATTCTAAAGATGTAGTGTAGCACACGGTCATAAGTTCACTCTCATGGCAACTTTCGGGTCATCGATTCCCCATTCTACATTTTCCTTTCTAGGTTTGATGTGTTTTATGGGCTTGTGTGGGTGAAATTATCTTTTACAAAGTTACATGTACCTTCAGCAATCCAGAGATACCGCCAGAAATCAATAAGGAACAATTGTGACATCCTCACGATACAAAAGATACCAAATCTAGAGATTTTGTATAGTCATGGGCACCTAGATCTAGTCATTAGCACCTAGGCACCCTTTTCCTTCTATAGGTTCCTCGGCCTTCCTTGATCGTGAGCCCCATAATTTACAGAGAGGTTATATATAACACCACTTACATCCCGTTCAACACTTCTCCTCGTAAAGATCACTTCTTCTACATTCAAAATTAGTTAATTCGTCTATCTCTCTTCCTTGCTTAGGGTTTCAAAATTTAGATATTAGTTTTCTTGTGTCATTCTACTCGTACCTTATCATTTGTAAATCGGTTACTCTGTAATACTTAAATGTAATTAAACTAAATTAAATTAAATGACATGTACAACAATATCTAGAAAACAAGATCTAGACATTAGTATGCGTGTGGCAAATGATTATGTTTTTCAAAGGCTCCTTATCCCATGTTGAAACTAAGGGGTGGAATGTTAGGTATTAATTAAGTTTAGTTCTCACATTGGTGAGAAAAAATACATTATATGAATAAAATATAAACGAGTTGTTATTACATCTCATGTTAGCTATTAATTTTTTAATTATTATGAGTTGTTTAACAACTCGTGTATTGATGTGGAGTGGTTGACGAATACAACCATATACTCCTTAATAATAGGAGTTAGAGATAACTTAGTTTATTTGTATGAAAATCCTATATATTTACACATATGAAATTATTTAGAGCATTATTATTGTGTTCAATATTCTTATAAAATATGAACAAATCAATTAGGTAGATATAAACACATATATTATTACCCCTCTTCATATAAATCCTTGATCCCCACATCATTTCCTTCTCGATGAAAACCCTACTATCCCGAAATCCTTCAAAACTCCAACCTTCTACATCCTCTTCTCTACCTGAACTTAAGATCCTTGACAAAGGTATTGAAAATATGAACTCCAAAATACTTTCCATGTTGGTAAATTACCTTTATCTCCCCACAGTTATGATAAACCCAATGCTTCCCACCTCAAAGTGGATCCTATTTACAATCTTGGAACAAATTGTTTGAAATAATTCAAATATATAAAATATTAAAACATTCAGGGGTTCTATGGGTCATTGGTTGTATGACGATTGGTTGGCTATATGTTATGAATATATCGCATACAATAAAGTGAATAAAATGATGAAGAACATGCTCTGGGAAGGCAAATGACTCAAAAAAAAGAACAAGGTCACCTTGATGCTATCATGTATACAAAAATATTTATCAAGTATGGTTTAGTTTCCAAATCATTTGAAACTATGCTCGTATTACTTAATGTATCGACTAGTGGTTAGGATATTCGCTCAGACATCAAGACAGGTTCCACATAGCCTCTTTGATGACTTAGCTGACACTAATATATTTGAATACCTTTCCATTCACACCATTGAATTTGAACTTATACACCATATTCTCATAAATCTAGACCAATTAAATCACATATCTATGGATCTCATCAAAAGTGATGAGACCATCAAAGAGTTTCTTGGGGATTGAGACCCTATACCCCTTTCCGATCAAAAGAAGGGATTTGACATCAACCTAGATGCTAAAAATTATTTTGGAAAAAAAATCATACACCCTAGTACAAGAAAATAAGAAAAATAGAAAATAAAAAAATGAATAACAAAATCTCTTATAGTGAAAACCTCACAGAGGCGTTATTTAAGAAATAAAAATAACAAAGATAAAAACAATAAAAAGAAAAAGGACGTATCTCCTAGTGAAAACCTTTTTGAGGCACTAGAGAGAGGGGAATCTTATTTAAATCAATCATATGATCTACATCAACCTATAACATCTTTTCAAGATAAAGGCACATAAAAATGCTAGTAGGAGAGACCATTGACATAAATATTGTCATAAAGGAGCACCCTAAAATTTTAGAATTTGGTGCTAGTCTAATAGAGGTAGAAAAAGAAACATTTACAATGATTTTTGTTGAGTTCCAAGATATATTTACATGGACATACAAGGATATGCCAAGGTTGGATCCCTCTCTTATGGTACACCACCTTTTGGTTCATCCGAATGTAAATAATGTTAAACAAAATCTAAGAAAAATGCACCCCAAAGTTACATTAATGGTTAAAGATGAACTTCATAAACTCTTAGAATAATTTTTTTATCAAACCAATTGATTATTCATAGTGGATATAAAATATTTTACTAGTTTCTAAAAATACTTGCACAAGAATCAAAATGCATGCACTTCCGTGATATAAACAAGGAATGTCCGAAAGAATGATTTCCATTACAAAATATTGGAATGATTATTAACTCTATGACAGGTTATGAAATGCCCTTAATAGAATATTTTCCTAGTTACAATCAAATTCAATTTTAAGAAGAATATCTACCAAAGGCAATATTTACCACATCGTGGTGCACATTATGTTGTAAGATTATTCTTTTGGTCTAAAAATGCAGGGACACCTATCATAGAACTATGCAAATTATTTTCCATGACATGTTACATGACATTATGGAAGATTATGTAGACGATATAATCAAAAATAAAAATCAAGAGTTAATCATCCAATAGTTTTGAGATGCATCTTTGAAAGGTAATGTGAATACAAGGTCTTACTCAATCTAAAGAAATGTGTGTTTGGTGTAACTTAGGTAAAAATCATGAGATTCATTGTCTCACAAAGATGTATCGAAGTTGAACCTGGAAAGGTAAAATCTATCATGTTAATGCCTCCCAAAAAATATTAGACAGTTAATAGGTCTTCAAGGAAAAATCCAATCCATCGATGTTTCATCTCACAACTGGAAGACAAGTGTCACAACTTTAATCGATTACTAAAAATAATGTATAGTTTAAATGAAATGAAGAATGTCAAGAATATTTCTCTAAATTGAAATAATATCTATCAAGTCCTTTATTACTCATGCCGCCTATTCCAGAAAAACCAATGCTTCTCTATACATTTTCCACATAATATGCAATAAAAGCATTACTAGCACAACATAATGATCAGGGACAAGAACAAGATGTCTACTATCTCAGTAGGACCTTGATTTATCATGAACTCAAATACTGCAAGTTCGTAAGGAATGTTTAGTAGTGTATTTCACATTTCACAAGCTACATCATTATTTTCTCAATCATATAACTAAGCTTATTGCAAAAGTAGATCCACTCAAATATCTACTATCCAGACCTATCATAATAGAAAGAATGTCTAGCTGGGTTGTTTTACTCAATGAATTTGATATAGAGTTCACAATAAAAAAATATCATGAGATAATCCCTTGTAAATCAACTTATCGCAACACCTCTACCAAGATCAAAACCTCTTCACTTTAAATTTCTTGATGAGGAACTCTTGTATATTTATGCAATTCCCTCTTGGACTCTATTTTTTGATGGCTCATGTAATATTCACAGTCAAGAATTGGTATTCTAATACTCATAGTGTATGATAATTTCATTCCAAAATATTTCATTTTAGGATTCCCCTGAACAAACAATATTGATGAGTAAGAATCCCTCATAGTTGGGTTAAATTTTCTATTTCATGGAATCTCAAGGAGTTGATAGTTTATGGTGATTCCCTCTTCATCTTCAAAAAGTCACGTGTGAATATCCATCAAGGATGAAAATTTATTCCTCTACAATCTTATGGTTGATATCATTAAATGTTACTTTCATCTTATCACTTTTGCACAACTTAGTCGCACACAAAACAAGTCAGTCAGTGTAATGTCGACTATTGGACCCCTTCTTGAGTTTAATCCTAGTCAAACACAAAATGGGTTTCTCATAGAAAATATTTTGGTTCCATCTTCTGATTTACTTGAGTCAAACATGATATGTGAAATAGTTGGTCCTAAAAACCCTTGGTATCATAGTATCTACACCATCATCATGTGGGATAGATTTTATGCACGGTTAGATACAAAACCTAGGAAGTCATGGGATAAATCCCCTTCATTTAACAATGAAGCTCCCGTGTGATGTATTTATTTATTCTACAACCTATTAATTTATATTTTGGGTATTACTTTAATTTAGGGGCTCATGAACCATAACCAAACAACTCTGCAACAAGTAAACAATTGTTTGGGGAAAGTGGCGATAAGTAGAAATGCAAAGGAAAAGTGGGAGGATAAGAAAGAACTATATAAAAGAAACATGCTTCATAACAAGTAGATTAAAGAGCTTGCTACAACCACATGGAATAAATAAATACTTGATGATTTTCACGATTTTCAGCAAATAAAAATAAATGCGTTCAAATGAGAATTCAAGATAAAACAAAGTTTACCATAAATTATCACAATGTGCACAAGAAGACTTTATAAGAAGAAAGTTTCCACAAAATCTTCCTCCTTATTCAAGTTTAAGAAGTTTACAAAATTAACATACGTATATCCCAACACAAATATTGAAATAACAGTTCATGAATTATCACATTTCTCTTAAAAAAATCCGAACTCCGGGCCCATAGCTCCCCTTCACTATTTATAGCCTCTCAAAATAAAATACAAATAGGATTCATTAATTACATTATATTCACACGGCTAGCTACAAAAATGCAAGAAGTCGAGAAATTTTCTCCTTCAATTTTTAATTTTTGGCACACATGACGTTGGAATTTTCTATAGTCCTAACTAACTTCAACTACTTCTCATTTTGTGCCACATATCCATAAGTAATTGAATTTTTCAAACAACTTGAGGTAATGGTGTTCAATAAAATTACTTGAGTTTTACAATGAAGTTTCATTACTTTATAACATTATGAATCATGAGAAGGAGGAGAATAAAGAAAGAAGAAAAAGAAGAATTAGAACAAAAGAATAATAAGATGACAAGGAGTTATTCCAAATGTAGGACTTCGGTTTCAGTTTGGCCTTCCTCTCTAGTCTCAACGTTGTTTTTTTCCCAATATTTGGTATACTTGATCCAACATATATTTTATCACCTTTTCATCAGATTTGGCAATGGCTTGCATTTCTATTTCAAATCTGAGTAACTCCCTTACCAAGATGTTTCCACAACCTCTTATTGTCCCTATACTAGACGTAAGATAATTAACATCATTTTGAAGCTTTGACTTTTTTTCCATCGAATCATAGGTGAAGGGATAAATCGCATTATTAATTTCTCATTGAAAAATCTAAGTAATTCTTCCATATATTTTGGTGGCCTGGTAACATTGTATTTTTGACATCATAAATGCAATCATCGAGCTCATCCATAGTTTTCTCTAACTTTCCTTCTAGCAGCTTCATCTCTTCCATCATTCCATTAAGTACCTTCTTGCGGAAAGAGAGATTCAACTCTTGTTGTTTACCATTATTTATTGATACTTTTGGTACAATTTTTTATTCAATCGGCACATTTTCTGAAAGTGATCTTATTGCTTTAATAATTTCTAATTGAATCTCTACAATTCCACACTCATTGTTAGCTTCTAGTCTTATCCTCTTTAATTCTAATTTCTTCTTCCTACTATGTGATTTTTAATATCTCCCTCCATCTGATAGTAGGAAGAAGAAATCACATTCCCATAATCTTGGAGATCCTTAGGAATATTTTCCGAGCCAAAAATAGTAATCTATTGTATTTTAATCCTACTATAATCTCTCCTTCTGACTTCAAATTCATCCTGACAATCTATCTAGAAATAGTTTAGTGCTAGAAGATGCATGTAGTCTAATAAGATTGTATTTTGTGCAATATTCCTGAAGTCAAAAATTTCCCTGGCTTCATAATTTTTTTGTTCATAACGATGAAACATGTCTTTTGAAACATTACAAGCCTTATGTATGTTATCACAATGATAATGGCCAATGACAATTGGGAAGATAACAACTGGTCTATAAAGTGTTGATTGTAGGTCATGTAGCTCCACTAGTTTTCTTACATAGTTCCAACATTATCTACTTATCATTAGGATATCTTGGTAGTTTGTGTGGTTTACTAGAAAATACATAGACTCTGAGATAAGTGAAAGAAGATAATTGAATGAAGATACACCCATATTGAGTAATTGTGTTCCATGTTGCATCAGTCACTCTTTTTACTTTAACCTCAGTATTAAGCTAGAAAATAATGTCATAGAAGAAGAAATCATTTACTTTCCTATATTTCGGCAATATTCTATCAATACTAACTGGAGATAATACTCATAGACAGGTTCTGAAGCCAAAATTCCTTAGTGATGCAACCTATAAAATGTGTCATTTGTTGTTGTAGAGTACACCAAATAAGAGGTCATCTTAAAATTGAAAGTTTGACTAACCTCCTTCAACCGACGATCAATGTTGAAATTTATCAACTCAAACCCAATTAATTGATGTACTATTCTTGATAGTCTCAATTGTTCGATGAAATACTACATCTAAGTGAATAAGTTCTTAGCATTATTTTCTCCATTAATTCTATATAACAACCGAGTTATCTCATCAACCTCTTCAACAAGATTTGACCTCACAATAGTTCTAGGGACCCTAGAAGCTTTCTTAGGTTTATGTTATCCAAAATGTGCCCCCCGCTCATTTCTCGTGGCTAACTCCTCTCATTCTTCCCTCTCTTGTGCCTCACACATAATTTTTTGCTATTCAGGCACTCAAAACCTTCTGGAAATGGCACTATTGGATAGAGATCTTTCTCAGCTTTCTAGAAAGGTAAAGTTTTCCTCCTAACTCCATGTATTTTTAAAGTTATGGCTCGGCGGAGTTTTTGTGGGAAATTTTCCTTTCAAGGCCCACACCCAATCGGATGATGCCATGTGTCCAGGGAAGTGGCGGGGTCGGAGGAGAACTTGGTTTTTACCAAGTGTTTTGGCAAAGTGTTCGAGAGGAATATTTTCCCCGCAGCCCGCCGACAAATCGGGTGGTGCCACGTGTCCAGGGGAGAATTTTGAAAAATTTGACTAAGTGTTGGCACATGGAAAATTTTGGAAGGAAAGCCCATGCCCAATCATGTTGTGCCATGTGTCCTATGGAGCCGAAATTTTGGGGGTCGAGGAAAACTTGGTTTTTTACCAAGTGTTTCACCAAAAATTTCAAAAGGTAAGTTTTAGCCCGCTGCCCCCGCCGACGAATCAGATGATGCCACATGTCACCGGAGCTTGGAAAGGAGGAGCGCGGGAGGAAATTGGGATTTTTCCCAAAGTGTTTGCGTAAAAGTGAAAATGCTTGTGGAGGGCCCATAGCCAATGGAATCTTGCCACGTGTCCAGGTGGCGCCAAAACGTAAGAAAAACCCGCAAGAAGTAAAATTAAAAGGGCAAGCCCACATCCAATGGGGTCATCATGCCATGTGTCCAGTGGAAATGATCAAATGGCCCACGAGAAAATTTAGAAGGATAGGCCCACGCCTGACCAAGACGTGCCACGTGTTCTCGCTCATCGGCCTCAGGCAGGGGAAATTTTAGAGAATTTTCCGAAGGCAAAAATAAAGGAAAATGGAGCAGGATGGGCCCGCGACCAATGGTATCATGCCACATGGCACTTGGAAAGGTGGAGCATGGGGATTTTTTGGGAAATTTTCCCAAATGCAAAAAAGGTGAAAAAATTCAAATTTTTTCCCGCCGACCCGATTTGGCCCTGTTTTGCCCTAAAATTTCAAATGGCCATATGTTTCGATCCAGAGCTTGGTTTTTCACGTTCTTTATATCAATGGAAATCTAGTAAAATTATCTACAAGTTTTCGGGTCAATTTTTCATTTTGGTGGAGTTTGGAGAGATAAAATTGAAAAACACCTCACCAGCACGTGGTCATGGACGAAATGACATTTCAACCACCATTTTTAATGAAGAATGGCTCACATTCTCTCCCATGGTAAAAAATGTCGAGAAATGGGTTTGTAAGGATGCCCATGCTATTTTGAATGCGTTTTGGTCAATGGTTGAATCCCTTCCATGTTTTCCCACGTTTCTCTCTCCTGGGCTTGTCCTCAGCACCGTAAAAGCCGATTTGGCTCATTTTCAAAGGGTTGAACATTTTTGGTATTGCAAGTCCCCTCTCTCACTTTGGAAGTGATTTTGGTGGAATACTAGACCTTTTATAAGACCGTAACCTATTTTTCCTCTCGGTGTTGTAATACATGGGTTTAGAGTAATGGAAATAACAATACAGCTCTCTGTGAATGAGTTCAATCCTCTGCTTTGTGTTGTTTGATTCATTTTCTGATCCTCCATTATAGTTATCAATTTTTACATGAAGTTTTTGTTACATTTTATGAACCGTGTTAATCTACAAAGTGAGAAATGCTCACCACTCCTTTGGTGCATCACCTATTAGCATTAGTTTTAGCCTTTTTTTTTGCATTCTCTATCTCTGTCTCTTTTGGAATTTAGAGTAGGGTTTTGAGTTTCAAACCTCTCGCAATTGTGTAAGTGAAATAACTGATCGGAGGAGTTGAGGAACTAGCCTCTAACTGGAGATTCCTCTTCCATTTTACAAGTCCAACACTTGGGGAGAGGATTCAATGTTGTGCAATCACATTGGATGTATAGGATGATCAAACTAGAAATCGATCAATGTCCGTGGGTGCTTTGATGATTTGCAACAATAGTTTTGGCACGCTCTCGGGTGGGACCTTAGAGGTCTTCATCTTCATCAGAACAAATTAATATGCATTTTTTGCAAGATTCTTGCTTAAAAGAGCCCTAAATTACACATCCGGCAACTCCAAGGAAGAATAATTAGCTGGTTTTAGCAAGTGTAGACTTGAAAACTCATGAGAAGAATCACCATAAGGTCAAGAGTTGGAGAATAAGAAGTGATTTTTGAGTATCTCAGTTATCTCCAAGGAGAAGGCAAAGAGGGAGGAGAATTCGTGAGGTCTCCATCTCCACCAAATAGAACTCTATCAACTCCTCCACCTAGTATGCCTTTCATTCAATCAACAAGGGTTCTAAGGCCAATCAAAATGGCACAAAACAACCCCTATGTCAATTTCACCGCAAGAGCCCACTTGCTCTCAATGCACAAAATCCAATCCCAAATGCAGATTGAAGAACATCCCATACTTTACTCGGAGAGAATCGTACCACTCCTAGTGATCATGTCAAGGATATTTCTAACATTTGTGTAATCCATGAGATCAATGAGATGCAAGTTGTTCTGTCAGAAAATTGCCGGCATCTCCATTCAAAGGGAAAGCTTTTAAATGGTTCGAAGCCTTGCCTCAAGATCTATCCAGACTGGAATCAGCTATGTATAGCCCTCCATGAGTAGTTTGGGGAAAAGGGAGACAACTTGTCTCTTTTGGAACAGTGACAACCATCAAGAGAGCTCTAAATGAGCAAATTAACCGATTTTAACTTCAGATTTCAAAGAACTTGGGAGAGAATTCTAGTGGCAAAGACAACAACAAGGTTCTTTCCTCTATTACCTTAAAGCTTTAAATTCTGATATTTCCATGTTAATTCAATCCATGGGAGGCACAACTAGCCCCATTTCTTATAGCATTTCCATTAGAGCTGAAAATTGTTTGATTCAAGTGGCAAGCTAGCTCCTAGACCTCCAATGCCAATGTTTCCAAGTTTAGAGAGCCCAAACACTAATCAAACGCCTAATTTAGCTCCTATTCCCACCCCTAGAAATCAGAATTCGAATGAAGCTTCTACTTCATCTTCTAGTGCCTCAAATGAACTTCAAGAAGTCATAAAGCAATTACAAAATTTAGGTAATGAGATGGTTACACTCAAGAGGCAGCAAGCCCAAGGCTTTAGACCTTCTTTCTAGCCCCAAGCTCAGCCTCACAGTAGCCATATCAACCCCAAAGACCACCCAATCCAGCTTGCAAATCTAAATCAAGCAAGGCCTCCCGCCAATGTACCATTTCAACCCTATAATCCCAATGCTACATCTACATCTAAAGCATTAGTGCCAAGACAAAACAATATAGCTTAAGAGTGTGATTGGTGTTTCCCATGCAATGAACCTCATAACTAATGTGTGCTTCAATGGTGCCTTGAATCAAGCATTAATGGTGACAAAAACTGGTGTGGAGGGTGAAGGTAGTCAAGGAAACAACCAACAACAAGAAACATTCCAAGAGTGCGAAGCTCCAAATGACACCACACTTGTAAACCGGCAGTAGAAGATTTTTGTGGCATGAATTAAATGGTTTCCCAAAGTGTCAGCAGCCAACAAAAGGTCAAAGAGGAGAAATTTGGGTGAAGAACAACCATTAGCCCCAAGAAATTCTCAATCTTCTATCACTCCACAAACTATTGGTAAACAAAATCCAATCCCAAACATGCAAGGACTGCCCAAAACTCCTAAGCCGACTCAAATACCAGTTGTTGCTGCCCATGTGCAAGGAATGAATGTGTAGGCCAAGGGACAAGCAAAGGGATACTTCATCTCCATTCAATATCATTGATCAGATGAAGAAGACAAATGTAAACATATCAATGTGGGAATCACTATCTATCCCGGAGTTAAAGAGATTTTCTACAGCTGCCATGAAGGACTGGTCAAATTCAAATAAGCAAATCAAAATGCAAGAGAAAGTGGTCAAAAATGTTTCCCAACCCGAGGGGAATCATGGAGGATAAAAGGTAAAATGTTGAAGCCCCCTCCATTCTATGTTTCATTGATCACTAGGAATCAATTAATACACAATTGCATGATTAATTCCGAGCAAGTAGTTCAAAGAATGCCCAAGCAAATAGTTGATCGGGTTGGGAATTCAAGATGAAACCATATCCAAAGGGGTAGTGCAATTGGATGGGACGGTAGTAATAACAACAATTGGAGTGATAAAAAACTTAAGTCTTACCTTGCATGCCTGTCCCAACGTGGTTGTTTTGCAAGATGTCTCAAGTAATAGACCTTCCTCCACTCTTTTCCCTATGCTTGTCAAGGGATTTCATAGCCAAGATTGGAGGTTACTTATCTCGCTGATTGGTCACACATGTTGTTCGTAACTGATATGGAACCAAGGCCACAATCATATCTAAACCTATTGTAAACTTTCACATTGAGCCTTACACTCCAAGTCGATCAATGCCAATTGGTCAGTAGCTTGATCAAGAAGATTATCCAAAAATCGATGAAGCCGACACCAAGGTCGGAAGCATCCCGCAGATCTAACTCTTGATGAATGGGTAGACAAGGTGCATGCTTTTGATCCTTATCAAGAAATAGAAGAATCTAAGTTAGGAGTCTATTGCATGCATGAAGAAAATCGGCCTATTCCTAGCATCACCAAGCTAGACCACAAGGATGAAAATGAGGTATGGCAGTTGTTTTTTGATGGATCAAGGAGTAGACAAGGTGCAGGAGGAGGAGCCATTCTGGTTTCACCTCAAGGAGTTAAGTATTATTCAGCTTTTAGATTTCAATTTCCATGCTCTAATAACACTTGTTGAATATGAAGCTTTGATACAAGGATTGCATTGGTCAATCAAGAGAGGAATAAAGAACTTGCAGTCTTTGGTGATAGTGAGTTGATTGTCAACCAAGTTAAGGGCAGCATCTTTCGTCAGAATGATCTGCTCAAATGTTACAAGAATAGGGTGTGGACCTCATTGAATATTTTGAGGGCTTTAGCATAAAATCCATTCCTAAAAAGAGAACCAAGCTGCTAACGGGCTTGTAGCGTGTTGGGCAGCCTTTGACATTATTTTGAAAGCATTCAAAGGACAAGGTACAACCAAACATCCATGTGATTGTGAGGCCTTTAGTTCCGCATAATAATGTAAGTTGGAAAGTGTTTGAAAATGATCAACAAATCATTCATTTCTTGCAAGAAGAGGCTAAGTTTTCAGCTAAAAATCGTGAAAATTTGGAGCAGTAGTATGGTGACCAAGTGGTACAGCTGAGAACCAACAAACTACCAAAGGGACTTTTTAATTTGGAGTCCCTTTTCAATCCTAATGATCAGTTTAGGAAGGAGAAAGAAAACATCCAAGTCAAGGGAGAAGATTCAAAGGCCCATCTCAGGTAGAAGAAAGCAAATCACTCCAAATTGGTAAGATGACAACCGAGAAAGAAAGGTATGAGTTCATACAACTTTGTCAAGAATTTCCCCGATGTGTTTTCTTGAGCTATGAAGATTTGAAAGGTTTCAATCCCAAGTTATCTCAACACACCATTGAATTGGATCCAAGTACTAAACCCATCAGGCAAAACAAAGGCCACCAATAACACATGGAGCCTCTCATGAGAAAAGAATTGAATAAGTTGATAGAATCAATAATCATATTCCCTATCAAGCATTCTAGTTGGGTTGCCAACTTAGTTCCAGTTAGAAAGAAGAGTGGGGAAATCAAATTGTGTGTTGACTTCAGAGATTTGAATAGAGCATCTCTTAAGGATCATTACCCACTTCCTTCCATGGAGCAAATTTTACAAGTTGTTGCTGGCTCCGAGAGGTTTTCACTACTTGATGGCTATTCAAGGTACAATCAGATTATGGTGAAGGAAGAAGATCAGTTCAAGACAGCCTTTACAACCAAATGGGGAACTTATGCATATAGGAAAATGCCATTTGGGCTGTCCAATGCTAGAGCTACCTTCGAAAGAGCAATGGATATGGCGTTTAAAGGTTTGATTAACAACATGGTGCTGATATATCTTGATGATATCACGGTTTTTCAAAAATGTAGCAGACCACCTCTTTCATTTGAGACAAGTGTTCCAAAGGTGTAGAAGATTTGGAGTCTCCTTGAATCCTAAAAAGTGTGTTTTTCTAGCTCATGAAGGAAAGCTCCTTGGCCACATTGTCTCCAAGGAAGGATTAGCAATTGATCCAGAAAGAGTTGAAGCCATAAGGGCACTACCATTTCCAAGCCACAAGAAGGCTCTTCAAAGTTTCTTAGGGAGAATAAATTTTGTTCGGAGGTTTGTCCCAAATTTTGCAACCCTAGTCAAGCCTATCACCAAGATGTTAAAGAAAAGCGTGGCTTTCAAATGGACATCAGAAGGCAAGGAGAGTTTTGAAGCAATCAAAGAAGCCATCTCTCAAGCACCAACTCTCATCAACCCAGATTTCTCCAAGGATTTCATCCTCTATGCATTTGGGGGTGATGACACTATTTCTGCAATTTTGTTACAACAGAATAAAGACAATGAAGAGCAACAATTGCTTTCTTCAGCCAAATCTTGGAGGGCTATGAGGTGAGATATTATTTCATTGAGAAGCATGTTCTTGCAGTAATCAGAAGCTTGAAGAAATTCAAGCATTTAGTCTCAAACAACAAGGTTTAGTTGTTGGTTTCTCATACGGGAGTTAAGGACTTCCTCCTCAACAAAGACTTGAATGAAAAAGGGCAGGTTGGATTACTCGTGTCATGGAGTATGACATAGATATAAAATTCACCAAGTTGGTTAGAGGAAAAGGATTGTGTGAACAGCCGATTTTAGCAAACAAAAGCAAGCATGCAATGAGAAGGAGGCTGTTTTGGTGTTGCAGAAGACAGCCATGAGCAAGGAGGCACTCAAGAAGAAAATAATGGTATCCCCACTCCTTGCTGAAACCAAGGCATAATGCACTTCCTAAGCACAAGCCTATGCCCTCCGAGATGAACAAGATCCAAAGAAGACACTTCAGATTGCAGGCTGTCCCATATGCCCTTGTTAATGGTGTTTTGTTCAAGAGGGACGTGAATGGAGTACTACTTTGAGATGCATTGGTACAAATCAGATTCATAGGGTGTTGGAAGAGTTCCATGGTGGACCAGCTGGTGGTCATTTTGCACCAAGAGTGATAGCTCTAAAGATCATGAGGGCTGGTTATTATTGGCCCAAGATTTTCAGTGATTGCTACGCATGGATCAAGAGGTGCAAGAATTGTGCATTCTTCACAGGTAAAGAGAGACTAGCTGCCCTTCCATTGCATCCAATTTCAGTTGACCAGCCATTCATGCAATGGGGTTTAGACTTCATTGGAGTCATTAATCCCAATTCAAGCCAAGGGCACAAGTGGATTTTAACAGCCACAGATTACTTCACTAAGTGGACTGAAGCAGCAACACTCAAAGAGGTAAATGAATCTAGTATCCTAGACTTCTATGAGGGAATAGTAACCAGGTTTGGCATACCAGCTACAATAATATCAGATAATGCATTGGCATTCATTGGATCCAAGGTGACTGAATGGGCTGTCAAGAATGGGATCTACCTAAGCACTTCATCAAACTATTACCCTCAGGGTAATGGCCAGGCTGAGTCTACAAACAAGAACTTGTTGAGGATCATTAGGAGGACTCTTGATGAAAATCAGAGGTCTTGGCATACTAAATTGAAATCAGCCTTATGGGTTGATAGGATAACTCCCAAGAGATCTACAGGTAACTCTCCATTCAAGCTTGTTTATGGGAGAGAGGCAATTTTTCCCATGTCACTTGAGTTGCCAACATTGGAACTCATGAAACAGTTGGAGTTGTTGGAGTTTGAGCCCATGGAGGTTAGATACGCAAAATTGATGGAGCTCCAAGAAATCAGAAATCAAGCATCCCAAGCAATGGAGAAGGATCAGCTTTGATAAAGAAGAGCTTTGATAGAAAGGCTAAGAATATATCCTTCCAAGTTGGAGATCTAGTGTTAAAGTGGGATGCGATAAAGCAAAACCGGGAAGGCATTTGAAATTTGATGCCATTTGGAGTGGCCTATATATGATCACAAAGTGTAAGGGCAGCAATGCCTTCCAATTGTCTTCATTGGATGGTGAAGAACTACAAATTCCAGTCAATGGAATCCATCTAAAGCGTTGCTACTAAAGGGAAATTCTCTATCTTGTAAATATTAGCTTAGGTTTTCATTCCTCCAAGTGCTTGTGCACATTGTTTTGTTGTAGGTTAGTTTTCTTTCCCTAAGTGCTTTGGCACAAGCTTGTTATTCCTGGAAATGTGTTTGCAGGCCTTGCTCCATCAGATGATTTTCCATCTTCCTCCCTACAGTGTTCTAGTCAGTTGGGGTACTGCATACAAAGAATTAGATGACTCCATGCCCAATGGATTGCTTCAGGCACCTGGTGACTTCATCCAACAGGAAGATGACCCCTCTGAGTCGCCAAAATTGTTATCCAAAATGTGCCCCCTGCTCATTTCTTTGGCTAACTCCTCTCATTCTTCCCTCTCTTGTGCATCGTACATAATTTTTGCTCTTAAGGCACTCAAAACCTTTTGGAAATGGCACTATTGGATAGATCTCTTTCTCGGCTTTCCGTAGTTGGTAAAGTTTTCCTCCTTACTCCATGTATTTTTGAAGTTATGGCTCAACTGGAGTTTTGTGGGAAATTTTCCCTTTCAAGGCCCGCAGCCAATCAGATGCCGCCACGTGTCTAGGGAAGTGGCGGGGGTCAAAGGAGAACTTGGTTTTTTACCAAGTGTTTTGGCAAAGTGTTCGAGAGGAAGATTTTCCCCACAGGCCCGCCGACGAATCGTGGTGGTGCCATGTGTCTAGGGGAGAATTTTGAAAAATTTGACTAAGTGTTGGCACATGGAAAATTTTGGAAGGAAATCCCGCACCCAATCATGTTGTGCCACGTGTCCTATGGAGCCGAAATTTTGAGGGTCGGAGGAAAACTTGGTTTTTACCAAGTGTTTCACCAAAAATTTCAAAAGGTAAGTTTTAGCCCGCTGCCCCCACCGACGAATCCGATGATGCCACGTGTCATCGTAGCTCGAGAAAGGCGAAGCGCTGGAGGAAATTGGGATTTTTTCCCAAAGTGTTTGCACAAAAGTGAAAATGCTTGCGGAGGGCCCGTAGCCAATGGAATCTCGCCACGTGTCCAGGTGGCGCCAAAACGTAAGAAAAGCCCGCAAGTAAAATTAGAAGGGGTAAGCCCGCATCTAATGGGGTCGTGCCACGTTTCCAGGCTAGAAACGAACAAATGGCCCGTGGAAAAATTTGGAAGGATAGGTCCTTGCCCGGTCAACATGTGCCACATGTCCTCAACTCATCGGCTCGGCGGGGAAATTTTAGAGAATTTTCCAAAGGCAAAAATAAAGGAAAATGGAGCAGGATGGGCCCGTGACCAATGGTATTTTGCCACGTGGCACTGGAAACGTGGAGCGTGGGGATTTTTTGGGAAATTTTCCCAAATGCAAAAAGGTGAAAAAATTCAAATTTTTTCCCATGACCCGATTTGGCCTGTTTTGCCCTAAATTTTCAAATGGCCATATGTTTTGATCCGAGCTTGGTTTTTCACATTCTTTATATCAATGGAAATCTGGTAAAATTCTCTACAAGTTTTCGGGGTCAATTTTGCATTTTGATGGAGTTTGGAGAGATAAAATTGAAAAACACCTCTGACACGTGGTCATGGACAGAAATGACATTTCAACCACCGTTTTTAATGAAGAATGGCTCGCATTCTCTCCCAGCATGGTCAAAAATGTCAGGGAATGGGTTTGTAAGGATGCCCATGCTGTTTTGAATGCATTTTGGTCAATGGTTGAATCCCTTCCATGTTTTCCCACGTTTCTCTCTCCTGGGCTCATCCCTTGCACTGTAAAACCTAGATTTGGCTCATTTTCAAAGGGTTGAACATTTTTTTGGTATTGCAAGTCCCCTCTCTCACTTTGGAAGTGATTTTGGTGGAATACTAGACCTTTTCTAAGACTACAACCTATTTTTCCTCTCGGTGTTGTAATACATGGGTTTGGAGTAATGGAAATAACAATACAGCTCTGCGTGAATGAGTTTCAATCCTCAAGTGTTGTTTGATTCATTTTTGATCCTCCATTATAGTTATCAGTTTGTGCATGAATTTTTGTTACATTTTATGAACTGTGTTAATCTGCAGAAGTGAGAAATGCTCACCACTCCTTTGGTGCATCACCTCTTATCATTAGTTTTTGCCTTTTTTACATTCTCTATCTCTGTCTCTTTTGGAATTTAGAGTAGGGTTTTTGAGTTTCAAACCTCTGCAATTGTGAAAGTGAAATAACTAATCGAGAGGAGTTGAGGAACTAGCCTCTAATCTAGAGATTCCTCTTCCATTTTACAAGTCCCACACTTGGGGAGAGGATTCAATGTTGTGCAATCACACTGGATGTATAGGATGATCAAACTAGAAATCTGATCAACATCCAGGGGTGCTGTTGATTTGCAACAATAGTTTCTTCAAATAGTTAAGATTCATGATCCTAATACAGTCACTAGGATTATCTTCCCATTTCTTAATGGCTTCCTGCATATCTACATGTAGAAATTTTTCCTTTGTGAGTATTTTTAAATTTATAATTGAAAAATTAAGTGTCAAGTCTCACCACTAGGTTGTCAAGGTGTCCTTGACTCACCTAGCTAGAGGATCATAATTTTTGGCACTTTCCAAGACAAATTTAGGTAGCTGAGAAACACTAGGAAACAAAACTACATGTATCAATCCATTGTTAGTAAGGTCCTACATAAGAGGTGTCTATAATATCATCTCGTGGACACATGCCCCAAATTTATGTCATTGATTTCAACAAGCTTAGATACAACACAAGATTCAACTAGATAACCTTTATATTCATACTTCATTTTACCCCCTTGTGTTTTACTAACAATATTGGATCTTGCATTTCCTTTACCCTTCCTTGCCTTGGGGGTTTCCTCAATCATAAGATTCATATCTTCCCGAATAATGGAAACTTCCTCAACTTTTGATGACTTTTCCCTTGCTTCGAGTGATCCCTCTCTTGCCTCAAACATTTTATTTTCTTCTCTTACATTAAATAGTGTGTGCCACCTATTGTACTATTAGAAATAATTGCTTCTTAACATGTAGAATTCAAGTTAATATAAGTGACTTCAAATCCATGATCACATCCAAAGTTAATATGGTCATGAAAGTACAAAATTTCTTTCAAAATGGAGTTCTAAGCTTTTAAGCAGTGAGTTGGTAAAACAACATGTTTTTATAATGTAGTGTGGGTTTTGGGTTACTTCTACTTAACGTATTTATCAAATAAGGTATTATGGTATGGTTTTATGCAAATAAATCATGATTAATAGAATCTTGGAACACTGCAAAGCATGGTAAGTAATGGTCTTTCAAAAACCCACAAAGCATAAGTTGTAAGTAACATAGGTTTGGTTTATCACATAACACAATGGAAGTAGTAAGTAACCAAAAGTCTACAAAACACTAAGAAATAGTGAAGGGTCATAAACTCGAAAATCACTAACCTTAAGAAGTGGTGACTAAGAAACCCACAAAAAATAGAGAAGTAATAGCAGCTCAAAAAACCACAAACAACTAGCTAGTCAAAGTCATGGGGAAACTCGCAAAGCACAAGGAAGTAATGGTGAGTTGGTTTAGTGCAATGAATTTGAGGAAGTAGAAGTAGTTCATAAACCCGTAAAGCATTTCTTAGGATTTTTTCAGGGCCGATTTTATGCCTAGAAGGAAGTAACAATAGTTTAATTCCATAGATTGGCTAGGGAAAAACCAAGGTTTCTCTAATGGTGAAATTTGGAGACTTTTGGCACAAGACAATCATGAATTTCACTTAGTTATCTAAACCCTAATTCAATTTCAATAAATATGACCTAGTTTCTAATCAATTTCTCAAAACACAGACTGAACAAAAAGGTGAAAATATCCATATGAAGGAAAATTAACAAAAAGAGGAAGAATCAAAAACTAGAAGAGAAGGAAGAAATACAAACAACATATCTTTCCTACAAATGGGTTGAGGTCAAATTACTCAAAAAATCATTCAATCGGAAATCACAAGGTTGTTTGGGGTTCACAGTTGAATTACTTATCTCTAAGTGACTATGATGTGTGGAAATGACATGGAATAACTTAGCCTTTTAAAATGTTCCACCTCATTAAATATGTGCCATACACATGCCACATCATTAGTGTTCTTAAAAGTGGGATTTCATATTTTCTTCACTTCTTTATTTTTAAGAAGTAAAGTGGTTTGAACAACCCAATAAACCAAGTCCTTATCTACAGAATTT
Source organism: Taxus wallichiana var. yunnanensis (assembly GCA_018340775.1). Taxonomy (NCBI): domain Eukaryota; kingdom Viridiplantae; phylum Streptophyta; class Pinopsida; order Cupressales; family Taxaceae; genus Taxus; species Taxus wallichiana. The sequence goes on along the minus strand of CM031236.1, from coordinate 26,519,771 downwards.
AACATGAGTTTACTTGTTTAATATAAAGAAAGTAAAGTAGGTTTGAAACAATGATAAGTAGAGGGCCTTAGGTCTATGGGGTTTTGTTTTAGATTTTCTTGAAAATTGTGAAGAAGCAAAGTAGGTTTGAAATCCCAATAAAAAGGCTTAGTTTTGTGGGTTTTGACTTGCTAGTTAGCTTCTCAACTCTTATAAGTAGATAAATATTATTTTAGCATAAAACATGTCGTAAGGAATTTTGATTTAATGAAAATAAGGAATGGGAAGTAGTTATTTTTGCGCGGTTTTCGGACTACTTTGCTTGTTAACTTCGAGAAGTAAAGTAATCCTAGTTTAGTGCAAATTGGGCAATAGTACATGTTGGGCCCCTAAAGTAACTAAGTACCTAAGGTGTGAAGCCTTCAAAAGTGCGAGAGAAAGGATTTAAGGCGTGCGTATAAGTAATTCTTGGAGAGGCGTAAATATTCATGCCCAGGGGCATGGATTTGGGACTTAATGAGTTTTGGACAACAAGAAAAGACACTTAGGGAGAAAATGAAAAAGTGAAAAAATACGATGTGGATAAGATATGGAGACTTGTGACTCAAGGAAAGGATATTCTAGGGCATCAAAACAATTATCATGAAAGGATAAGGAGTCAAGGTTATTAAGGATTAGCTAGCACATGCATGCTAAAAGAAACTTGATTGAGGGAAACACATGGCGACATCTAACATATTCCTTGATAGTGGTAGAGAAATCATAATCTGATTACTTTAGGATTTTGTAGGTGATAATGATGAGTGGTTAAGAGGAAAAGAGAATGATTATTCTAGAAGGATGGATGTATAAGTAAGAAAGGATATAGGGAGTGAGATATTTAGTGATATTGTGTAATGTGTAATGGTGAGCTCTTTGATGTAAGGAAAGCTCTGCTAGTGTGAACATTTCCATGTAATCTTGGCTACTATACTTTGGCTAATAAATATAATGAAGTAATTCTAAAACACTCATGTGATGGGTCTTGATCTATGCATTTTCCTTATATTCATATGCATGTTATAGGTTTTCTTGATGTTATCTCATGGTTGATTCTAATTTCATTGAGTTGATCATGTTGTTCTATTCTCGGGTGCATTAGGCTAGGAGTTAATGCTTACATCTTAAATTCCATGAATGGATGCACTTATTTTCTAGTTGTATTACATCCTCATGTAAAGAAAGAAAATTCTCACAAAGCTCACATAAAGGAGGGTTTGGCACTGCACTGCACGCCTTGGGTGAACTTCCGGATAAATTAGATGATATCATGTTTGGGAATGGATTTTAAGGCAAGCAGTGATTAGAGACTAAATTTTGGTTCCATTTTCGGGACCTCTTTTTGAAGTTGTTGTGAGAATGGTGCATGATGACAGAGCTCTTGACCTTAGATAGTGTCGAAGCATGGCTTAAAATTATAGAGGATGAGTTTGCTTAGGGATTTAATAATTGACCTAAGTTTGATACATATAAATGGGTAGAAGAACATATGTATCATGAGTTTTATGAGACATTATTTTGTTTTTTTCCAGTGGAGTTGTATGAATGAATTTTTGTGTATGCATCTAGATCAAGTGAGTCTTACTATAGACCTTAAGTATGGACCCAAGATGAGTATCATAGGTTGATCACCGGTGGAGTAGAGTTTTGACAATTTACACCTTGGAGTGTGCGATTTCTACGTATTCCCATCCAAAGATTCCCGAGTTTGAGTTCTTGAGGGAGCGAAGAGGATTGATATTACGTGTTATCCCTTTATCTATAAAGATCCCGATCATTACACTTGAGTTTGGAATAATTTCCTATGAAAATCTAAGCTTCTTCTCGAGTCTTTGGGAGAGGAAGCTAGAGTGGAGGAAGATGGAGGACCTTGCAGCTGAAAAGGAGATGGAAGAGAGACGACTTAAGTATAATGAGGCTCAGGAGAAGGAGTTGAAAAGACAACACGAAGCTGCGGGAGTTATGGATTTAAGGAGGTAGATGTTGTGGGAAGGATTTGAGGTTTATGTAGAGGACATGTGACCTGATCGATTTGTGTTACCCCATCTTGGTAAGTGAAAAGAGAAACCCCTCGGCCTTCTAGAGAGAGTTCATCATATGAAGAAAGGAGAAGAGTTATTGGCGTGCATCTGAATCCACCTAGTAACCAACCCCGATGCTTAGCTTTCCAAATCTAGAGATAAGTATACTAACCCAATTGATATTGGTGGAAGTAACCAATCAACACCTAAGAGGTATAACTTTTCATTTGGCACATCTATGGCTACACAATCATTTCCTATGTTTGGAGGTATATTTTTGGAATGAAATCTAGGAAAAATATGGGTACACAAAGATTGGGTATCGCATCTAGAAGTGGTGTGGGACACACATCTGGTAGTGGTGCAATATCATAGACCATTGGTGCGCAGTTTAGCATTAAAGTGGGGACACAAGGCACGACCACTTTAGGACCTTTACTAGGTATGGGAGGTGGATCTGGTGGGTCATGTGGAATATTAAATAGTGGAATTGGTGGATCTGGAGGATCTGGTGGGTCAAGAGGAATAAGTGCAAGTGGATCTAGTTGATATGGTGGTGGAGGAAACATTAGAGGGAATAAAGGTTTTGGATCAGGCGAGAAAGGACCTCAATCACCTCAAAAAGTATTTTTTGACATTACTTTGCATCTACCAAATTACAAAGGTGTTGAGGATGCTGCAGAACATGTACAAAAATGTGATCCTCTATGGCACACAAAGGGGATAACTACCCTAGAATGGAAAGCAAGCCATTTTGCAACATTTTGTAAGGGCATGTGCATAGTTGGTACCATAAGTATGACCCCCACCAGATAGTAGTAGATTATACCACATTGCGTAATGCCTTCTTAGCTGAATTCCATATTCCTGAGTTTGAATAGAAGAGAATTAGCATGCTAAAGGAGATTCAAAAAGGTATGGCAGAGAGTGTGCAAGAGTATGATATGCATTTTAAAACTCTCTTATCAAAATTGTCTTATGATATTCATCCTTCTTAGCATGCTCAATGGTTCATTGGAGGAATAATAACATGCATCGGAGAGCACTTTCACGTAAAACTTACACAGACTTGTGTGAGGCCTTGGAGGCTTCCCTGCATGATGAGGTTGTGGGAATCATGGATACCAATGTTAGTCCTTTTTTTGAATCTCAGATTGCTTCTATGACAAAGTAACTAGAGAAGCTATCCAGTGAACTCCGCACATGAGACTCGCAGTGGCCTATGGTGCATGGATTTTGGGGTAGAGGGGCATACAAAGGAAAATTTTCCTCGGAGATCGGTACACATGATAATGGTAGACTGTGATATTTTCCATGGGGATCATGATGCAAGTAGGTGTCTTCGCTGCTACAATGTGCAATCCATAAGAATGTGTCTTTTTATTGCAAGATTTGCACCTCTACTACTCATGACACCAAGGATTGTAGATTGATTAACCAGATACATGATGCCATTGATATTGGTGTACACCGAATAGTGTTGCAAACAATTCCAAGGATGATGGTCATCACTATGAAGAGTGTGTGGATGGAGGAGCTCGTGGGAGATGCTTTCACCAAGGATTTAGAGGCCATGCCAATTTTGGAGGAGGAAGAAGTGAATTTCCTCACGGGACCTGTTATAATTGTGGGTCCACATAACATTACAAGTGTGAATGCCTTGACTTACTATAGTGCTCTTGGTGTGGAAAGAAGCACAAGTATGAGGAGTTCCCAAAGTTATTTGAGCACATGAGCTAGCAATAGTGGAAGGATAAAGGCATCGAAATGGTAAGCATGAAGAAGGGTGACTTGAAATGGATGTCGATGGTGGTGCATGAGTCGAGTTAGGACTTGTATTGGTGACAACATGAGCCGAGGCTACATGTGCCACGAAATACCAAAGCAGAGACCACTGGTCATAAGAGAAGAGATAGTGCACAGGAATTATCTGGATCCTACTCATCAAAAGAGGGTTATCAGGATACCATGGATGTGATTCGAAGCCTACAAGGAGAGATCCAGTGCCTAAAGGAGTAGTCATGGAATTCAAGAGAAAGGAAATGCTTTGAGGCTTCACAAAAGGATCTAGATGAAGTCAAGGAAGTATGAAAAATTTTAAGGCAAGAGAATATCATCCCTTTGCTAGGGAATGACTATGGGAGAAAGTACCATGCACTAGAAGAGAGCACGAGCAACAAGTCTTGTATATGCTAACCTTCCCCCTCACACCATTAATTATGATAAGGAGATTACCTTGAATGTAGTAGTTGACGGATGACTCCTAAGAAATATTCTGATAGACATGGGTGCAAAGGTTAATGTTATCACCCTAGATACATAGCATCAAATGGGAAGGCCCCATTTACAACCATCCTCAAATGTGTTATATATGGCTAACAAGACAAAGGTAATGCCCATTGGTGTCTTAAAGTATGTTGTTATCACTATCCAAGGGGTGAAATTCACTGGAGACTTAGAAGTCTTGGCGCTAGTTGAGGCAGATAAATTTCCAATATTCCTTGGGCACCCCTGGTGCTATAAGAATAATGTAGCATGTGATAATTGGGTGCATGGGACATATGAGTTAATTGGGTGACAATTACAAGGGTGATGAAGGTGTGCCTGCTTAGGCATTTGAAAGGGAAGAAGTTCCTAAGTTACACTAGGAAAGGCAACCCTGAGGTTTTCCTATGAGCCATGGAATCCCAGTGGAGACGTGAGGTCAAAAGGAAAAACATTCTTATCTAAATGTTACATGGGACCACAACACGATAGTGGGAAACACACCAGGATAATATTCTAGAATGGCATGAGGTGAGGAATACACTCTCTATTAGATTCTTCTAGAGCAACGTGCCTACTAAAATTTGTGGCTATGATGGAGGGGCACCCACCTCAAAACATGTTCAAGAATGTGAGAGAACATGGATGGGAGGTGTGGAATCTTTACCCCTTCCCTTTGGGTGCACAATTTTTATTCCACACTACTGAGGGTTGTTCTCACGCATGGTATGTCCATTGAAAATTATGCCGTCGACATGGAATTCGTAGGAGTTAAAAAATGACTTGATTCAAACCTTTTAATATCAAAGTACTAAGCCATTAGTGAATGAGGCATTGTAGGTTGTTAAGCACCTAACTATGGGAGACAGTGTCATGGTTGAGGATAGGATTTTGGAATTATTGGGAGAACCTGATTTGGAGGCACGTTTTGATGTGGAGGAACTAGAGGAACTACATCTTGAGCATGTCTGCATGGAGAAAGAGAAGGGAAAGTTGGTATATGTCATAGATGGTGAGGAAGTGGAGAACTTGGATGTTAACCATACTATGGGTATGCATAAGGTAACAGATAGTGCTGATGAGCAAGCATGCGCCTACCATGAACCTCTCAAAAAAAAAAAGTTAACATTGGATCAAATACATAACCTAAGGAGGCTATTATCGGGGATTACTACTCAAAAAAGGAGGTTTCAAATATCATTGGTATATTGGATGAGTTTCAGATTTATTTCTGCGTGGGTACCATGAGCTTAAGGGATTTCACCACTCTTTAGGGGAGATGTGGATCAAACTAAAGGAGGGAGTGCACCTGATTTGGAAGAGACCTTACCAAATGAATCCAAATATGTGTGTCTGAGTCAAGGAAGATATAGACAAGATGATTTCTTCAAGTATCATTGAAGCTATTGAGGAATTAGAATGGATAAGCCCAATGGTCATTAGAATTAAAAAAGATGAGAGGATAAGGATCTGTGTTGATTACATGGATTTAAATGCGGTATGTTTCATTCATCCCTTTCCAAACCCTTTCATCGAGGAGATCCTGTAAGGAGTATCCGGGCATGAGATCTATTGATTCACGGATGGATTTTTAGGATATCATCAAATTAGGATTGCAAAGGAGGACCAAGAAAAGACAAAATTTTCCACTAAATGGGGAAGTTTTGCCTACACGGCCATGCCCTTTGGACTGAAGAATGCGCCTATTGTTTTTCACGTATTGTGGTGTAGGAATTTCAAGACTTCATCCATAAGTTTCTTCAAGTCTACCTTGATGACTAGATAATGTATGGACTAGTGAAGGACCATTGTGACAATGGATTGATGTTTGAGAGATGCCGACAGTTGCGCATATCCCTCAATATCAAGAAATGTCTCTTCACTACTCCATTTGGAACCTTGTTGGGGTATATCATATGTAAGGAAGGCTTGCTAGTGGATCCTTCCAAAGTTGTTGTTATTGTAGGATTAGAAAAACTCATCAGCGAGCACACAGGTGTGTGGATTCCTTGGACATATGGGGTACTACCAAAATTTTATAAGGGGTATGCCAAAATCACCATGCCACTGGAGGGATTGTTGAAGCATGAATGTACATTCCATTGGGGAGAGGTGCAGCAGACGACATTTGACACATTAAAGAATAGGCTTATCACTACGCCCATATTACGCTTTCCTTCCTAGGATAATCCTTTCCATGTACATGTTGATGCCTCAGGGATGGCCATCGGAGTAGTGTTAACACAACTTGGTGAAGGGACTATTGATCACCCTCTTTGTTTTGCAAGTAGGAAGTTGACACCAACAAAGTAGAACTATACTAATACCAAGAGCGAGGCATTATCAATGATCTACGTGCTACACAAATTCAGGAAGTATTTACTGGAAACACCTTTTATATTCTACACATACCACATTGTGTTAAAGTACTTGGTAACCAAACCCATTTTACAAGGGCACATATGCAGATGGGTCCTATTATTTCAATAATTTGAGTTTACGGTTGTTGTAAAAATAGGTAAGAGTAACTTGGGACCTAGTCATTTATCAAGATTTGACTCGAGGAGGATGTAGAAATAATTGAGGATATAATTTTGGATGCACAACTATTTAGACTGCGATGTGCAAAATCTAAATTAGAGGATATTGTTTTGTTTCTCAAAACAGGTATGACACCAGAAGAAATGAATACTTTGGAAATAAAACAATTGGCTATACACGTTACACCTAAATATTAATTGGTGGAGATTTGTACAAATTAGGTCATGATGAGATTCTTCTTTTGTGCGTTCTAGAACATGAGCGCATTGTAATCATGGAGGAATCACACTTTGGGATTGCGAGAAGGACATTATGCGGGAATGCCATTGCATGGAATATTTTACTAGCGGGCTTTAGTGCGAAAAAATCTATCAAGATTGTATTGAGCTTTGCAAGGCCTATGATCATTGTCAATGCCTTGGAAAACCAGGAAGAAGAGATGAAATTCCCTTAAGATCAATAGCTAGCGTAGAACCATTTGAGAAGTGGGTGATTGATTTTGTAGGAACAATTTCACCTCATGTGTGAAGGACTGGTTCATGCTATATCATTACTTGTATTGATTAATTAACAAGGTGGGTAGAGGTAATTCCTATGAAGGATTGTAGAGCAACCACAACAGAAAAATTCTGTGGGAAAACATAATCAGCAGGTATATGGGTGTCCTTTAAGCTTGACTAGTGACAGAGGCACACACTTTTTGAATGAGACGGTCAAGATTTTTTTAGCAGATTTCATGGTGGCCCATCACAAGACCACCCCTTATCACCCTTAAGCTAATGGAACCATTGAAGCATTTAACAAGATATTGAGTCACACGTTGACCAAAATTTATGATGTGGGGAGACAAGGTGGGATGAAAAATTCTCAGCCGTAATATGGGCATATAAAAACCTACAAGAGATTGAACAAGGTCATGCCATTTCAATTGGTGTTTGGTATGGAAGTTGTTTTACCAGTAGAATTTATGCTACCATCTCTACAAATAGCGCACACAAGAGGATTAGCTAATGAGCAAGCACTATAAGAGTGCATGGAGAATTTAATGTAGTTAGACGAAAGGTGATCACTTGCTAGGTGGAGTTAGAAGATTGAGAAGGCACGAAAAAAAGCATGGCATGATTTTCATATCAAAAACAAATAGTTCGAGGTTGGGTAGATGGTCTTTCTTTATGACTCTAAATTTCTATGCCACCTGAGAAACTAAAATTCCATTGGTTAGGACCATACATCATCTCGTACATCCTTGATTACGCGCATGCCAATTATAAGCGCTTGATGGGATGAGGTTACTGGGTTACTTCAATGGGAGTAGGGAAGCCCTACTATAAATAAGGCTTCTGTGTAGTAAAAATAAGGTAGTATTGCCAATTAGATTAGATTTCCTTCTAGTACTTTTTTCTTTTGGTTGTTTCCTTTATCATCATTTTCGGTTTGGTTTTGTGCATTGGTGCGTTAGTAGATAATTACATTGTAAGAGGTTCTATGCATAGGGGACCATGTATACATTTTTGTGTGAGGTGAAGTAGTAGATATATTGAAAATGGTTGACAACAAAATCCTTTGACAGTGGACTGTTGGGAAAAATTAACATGAAGATAGAAGAACGAGCAATGTAATGGCTAAGGTGCATAAATTCATGTGGTTATGAAGGTGGGTTAAGAGAAGTCTGAAGACCACAAGAAGGGAAGGATCACATGGTATAAAAATATGGTAGGCAACACCATGGGGAACTACTTAGTAAACAACACAAAGGTTATGTACTTTGGCATGGTGACGCGCACGAAGGAGGTCTGTGGCAGTTTAGTGGTATTGGAGTGCCAAAAGGTTATAAATGTAAAGCATGAGGGGAAGTCGTGGAAAGTTGATTTAAGTGAAATAAAGAAATTTATCAAAAAGTGACATTAGGACACATGTTCGTAGGAATCATTATCAAAAATGTGCCCTGCTCATTTTTATGGCTAACTCCTTTCATTCTTCCCTCTCTTGTGCCTCGGTCACAAAATTTTACTTTTCAAGAACTTTATACTTTTTGGAAATGACACCATCGAGATAGAGCTCTTTCTCAGCTTTCCAGAAAGGTAAATTTTTCCTCCTAACTCCATGTATTTTTGAAGTTATGGCTCGGCGGAGTTTTTGTGGGAATTTTCCCCTTGAGGCTGCGGCCTAATAAAAACATGCCACGTGTCCAAGGAAGTGGCGGGGTCGAGAGGAGAACTTGGTTTTTTACCAAGTGTTTTGGCAGTGTTCAAGAGGAAATATTTTTCCCATAGGCCCACCGACGAATCAGGTGATGCCACGTGTCCAGGGGGAAAATTTGAAAAATTTGGCTAAGTGTTGGTGCATGGAAATTTTGAAAAGAAAGCCCGCGGCCAATAAAAACGTGCCATGTGTCCTATGGAGCTGGAATTTCAGAGGGTGGAGGAGAAGTTGGAATTTTGGTGAAGTGTTTCACCAAATTTCAATGAAGAAATTTTGAGGCCGCTGCCCCGCCAACGAATCAAATCAGGCCACATGTCACCGGAGCTTGGAACGACGGAGCGCGGGAGGAAATTGGGATTTTTCCCAAAGTGTTTGCGAAAAATTAAAATGCTTGTGGAGGGCCCGCAACCAATGATATGCTGCCACGTGTCTCAGACCAGTGGAGGGTGGGGAGAATTTGGGAAATTTTCCCAAAGGGAAAATAAAGGAAAATTCAAAAAGAAAAGCCCGCCCCCTAAATGTGAGCCAATAGAATCTCGCCACGTGTCCAGGTGGCGCCAAAACTTAAGGAAAGCCCGTGAGTAAAATATTAAGGGTAAACCCACATCTAATGGGGTTTTGACATGTTTCCAAAAGGGAAAATGATCAAACGGCCCGCGGAAAATTTGGAAGGACAGGCCCGCGACCAATCAGCGTGTGCCACGTGTCCTTAGCTCATCGGCCCAACAGGGAAATTTTAGAAATTTTTCCAAAGGAAAAAATAAAGAAGAATGGAGCAAGACGGGCCCGTGCCCAATAAAAACATGCCACATAGCACTTGGAATGGTGGGGCATGGGGAAATTTTGGAAAATTTTCCCAAATGCAAAAAAGGTAAAAATTCAAAAATTTTGCCCGCCAACCTGATTTGGCCCTGTTTTGCCCTAAATGTTCAAATGGCCATATCTTTCGATCCAAAGGTGCTCGTTTTCATGTTCTTTATATCAATGGAAAGATGGTGAAATTATCTACAATATTTTGAGGTTAATTTTGAATTTTGATATAGTTTAGAGAGAAAATCTAAAAACACCTCTCGCACATGGTCATGGATGAAAATGACGTTTCAACCACCGTTTTTAATGAAAAATGGCTCGCACTCTATCCCAGCATGGTTAAAAATGTTAGGGAATGGGTCTATAAGGACTCCCATGCTATTTTGATGGCATTTTGGTCAATTTTTGAATCTCTCCCATGTTTTCCCGTATTTCTCTCTCCAGGCTCGTCCCCCGTGACCGTAAAAAGCGATTTGGCTCATTTTCAAAGGGTTGAACATTTTTTGTGTATTGCAGGTCCCCTTTCTCACCTTGGAAGTGATTTTGGTGGAATATCAGACCTTTTCTAAGAACTGCAACCTATTTTTCCTCTCAGGTGTTGTAATGCAAGTGATTTTGATGTTAAAATAACAATACAAGCCCTGTGATTAATTTTCCATCCTCTGCTTGTGTTGTTTGACTAATTTCTGATTCTTCATTACAGTTATCAGTTTGTGCATGTTGTTTTTTTGCATTTTATGAATTGTGTCAATCTGCAGAAGTAAAAAATGCTCACCACTCCTTTGGTGCATCACCTATTAGCATTAGTTTTAGCTCTTTTGCATTCTCTATCTATATCTCCTTTGGAATTTATAGTAGGGTTTTGAGTTTCAAACCTCTGCAATTGTGTAAGTAAAATAACTGATCAAGGAGGAGTTGAGGAACCAGCCTCTAATCTGAGATTCCTCTTCTATTTTACAAGTCCCACACTTGAGGAGAGGATTCAATGTTGTGCAATCACACCGGATATATAGGATGATCAAACTACAATCTGATCAACATCCGTGGGGTGGTGCTGATTTTCAACAATAGTTTTGTCACACTCGGTGGGACCTTAGAGGTCTTCATCTTCATTGCAACAAAATTGATGTGCATTTGTTGCAAGTTTCTTGCTTAAAAGAGCTATAAATTGCACATCTGGCAACTCCAAGGAAGAAGAATCAGCTGGTTTTAGTAGTGCAGGCCTGAAAACTCATGAGAAGAATCACTACAAGGTCAAGAGCTAGAGAAGAAGAGGTGTTGTTTGAATATCTGCAGTTATCTCCAAGAAGAATGCAAAGAGGGAGGAGAATTCAGAGGTCTCCATCTCCACCAAACATAACTCTATCAACTCCTCCACCTAGTAGGCCTTTCATTCAATCAACAAGGGTTCTAAGGCCAATCAGAATGGCACAAAACAACCCCTATGTAAATTTCACTAGTAGCAGCCCACTTGCTCTCAATGCACAAAAGCCAATCCCGGTTGCAAAGCATTGAAGAACATTCCATACTTCACCGGAGAAAATCGACTACTCCTCGTGATCATGTCGAGGATATTGCTAACATTTGTGCAATCCATGAAATCAATGAGATGCAAGTTGTCATTGAATTGTTGGAATCTTCATTCAAAGGGAAATCTTTGCAATGGTTCAGAGTTTTGCCTCAGGATCTATCCAGACTGGAATCAGCTATGTATAGCCCTCCATGAGTAGTTTGGGGAAAAGGAGATAACTTGTCTCTTTTGGAACAGTGACAACCATCAAGAGAGCTCCAAATGAGCAAGAGATTGATTTTAATTTCAGATTTCGAGAGGACTTGGGAGAGAATTCCAGTGGCAATCGGGCCAACAAAGAAAAGGTGCTTTCCTTTATTACCTTAAATCCTTAAATTCTAATATTTCTATGTTAATTCAATCCATGGGAGGCACAACTATCCCCATTGCTTTAGTATTGCCATTAGAGCTGAAAATTGTTTGATTCAAGTGGCAAACTAGCTCCTAGGCCTCCAATGCCACAATGTCCAAGTTTAGAGAGCCCAAGTACTAGCCATGTGCCTAATCTAGCTCCTATTCCCACTCCTAGAAATCATAATTCAAATGAAGCTTCTACTTCATCTTCTAGTGCCTCAAATGAACTTCAAGAAGTCATGAAGCAATTACAAAATCTAGGAAATGAGCTGGTTACACTCAAGAGGCAAAGCAAGCCCAAGGCTTTAGGCCTTCTTTCTAGCCCCAAGCTCAACCCAACAGGCAACCATATCAAACCCAAAGACCACCCAATCCAACTACAAACCTAAATCAAGCAAGGCCTCCTACCAATAGACCATTTTAGCCTTATAATCCCAATGCTACATTTGCCTATAAAGCGTTAGTGCCAATACAAAACAACATATCTCAAGAGTATGATTGGTGTTTCCCATGTAATGAATCTCATAACAAATCCATGTGCTTCAACGGTGCCTTAAATCAAGCATTAATGGTGACAACAACTGGTGTAGAGGGTGAAGGTTGCTAAGGAAGTAACCAACAACAAGACACATTCCAGCAATAGTCAGCTCCAAATGATACCACACTTGTAAACTGACAGGTAGAAGATTTTTGTGGCATGAATCAAATGGTTTCCCAAAGTGTTACAACCAACACAAGATCAAAAAGGAGAAATTTTGGTGAAGAACAGCCATTGGCTCCAAGTAATTCACAACCTTTTGTCACTCCACAAACTATTGTCAAGCAAAATGCAATCCCAAGCATGCAAGGATTACCTAAAACAGTTCCTAGGCCAGCCCAAATGCCAGTTGTTGCTGCCCATACACAAGGAATGAATGTGCAGGCCAAGGGACAGCAAAGGGATACTTCATCTCCATTCAATATCATTGATCAGATGAAGAAGACAAATGTAAACATATCAATGTGGGAATCACTCTCTATCCCAGAAAAAAGACTTGCTACAAGCTGCCATGAAGGACTGGTCAACTTCAAATCAGCAAATCCAAATGCAAGAGAAAGTGCTCACAAATACTACCCATCCTGAGGGGAATCATGGAGGACAAAGAAGGTAAAATGTTGAAGACCCTCCATTCTATGTTTCATTGATCACTGGGAATCAATTAGTACACAATTGCATGATTGATTCTAGAGCAAGTAGTTCAGTAATGCCCAAGAAAATAGCTGATCAGTTGGGAATTCAGTATGAAACCATATCCAAAGGGGTAGTGCAATTGGATGGGACAGTAGTAACAACAGTTGGAGTGATAAAAAACTTAAGTCTTACCTTGCATGCCTATCCCAACGTGGTTGTTTTGCAAGATGTCTCAGTAATAGACCTTCTTCCACTCTTTTCCCTATGCTTGTCGAGGGATTTCATAGCCAAGATTGGAGGTTAATTATCTACTGATTGGTCACACATGTTGTTCAGAACCAGATATGGAACCAAGGCCACAATCATATCTAAACCTATTGCAAACTTTCACATTGAGCCTTACACTCCAAGTCAGATCAATGCCAATTGTTCAGCGCTTGATCAAGAAAATTATTTAAAAACGATGAAGCCGACACCAAGGTTGGAAGCATCCCGATCTAACTCTTGATGAATGGGAAAACAAGGTGCATGCTTTTGATCCTTATCAAGAAATAGAAGAATCTGAGTTAGGATTCTATTGCATGTATGAAGAAAATCAGCCTATTCCTAGCATCACCAAGCCAGACCACAAGGATGAAAATGAGGTATGGCAGTTTTTTTTTTATGGATCAAGGAGTAGACAAGGTGCGGGAGGAGGAGCCATGCTGGTTTCACCTCAAATAGTTAAGTATTATTCAGATTTTAGATTTCAATTTGCATTCTCTAATAACACTGTTGAATATGAAGCTTTGATAGAAGGATTGCATTGGTCAATCAAGAGAGGAATAAAGAACTTGCAGGTCTTTGGTGATAGTGAGTTGATTGTCAACCAAGTTAAGGGGCAGCATGTTGTTAAGAATGATCTGCTCAAATGTTACAAGAATAGGGTGTGGGACCTCATTGAATATTTTGAGGGCTTTAGCATAAAATCCATTCCTAGAAAAGAGAACCAAGCTACTGACAGGCTTGCAGCAGTTGGGGCAGCCTTTGATGTTGTTGAAAGCATTCAAAAGGACAAGGTACAACCAAACATCCATGTGATTGTGAGGCCTTCAGTTCCAGACAACAATGTAAGTTGGAAAGTGTTTGAAAATGATCAGCAAATCATTCATTTCTTGCAAGAAGAGGCTGATTTTTTAGCTAAAAATCAGGAAAATTTGGAGCAGCAATATGGTGACCAAGTGGTACAGCTGAGAACCAACAAACTACCAAAGGGACTTATTACTTTGGAGTCCATTTTCAACCCTAATGATCAGTTTAGGAAGGAGAAAGCAAACATCCGAGTCAAGGGAGAAGATTCAGTGTCCATCTCGGTGGAAGGAGGCAAATCACTCCAAATTGGTGAGATGACAACTGAGCAAGAAAGGTATGAGTTCATATAGCCTTGTCAAGAAATCCCCGACGTGTTTTCTTGGAGCTATGAAGATTTGAAGGGTTTCAATCCCGAGTTAGCTCAACACGCCATTGAGTCGGATCCAAGTACTAAACCCGTCAGACAAAAACTAAGACCACAATCCACACATGGAGCCCCTCATGAAAAAAGAATTAAATAAATTGATAGAATCAAGAATCATATTCCCTATCAAGCATTCCAGTTGGGTTGCCAACTTGGTTCCAGTTAGAAAGAAAAGTGGGGAAATCAGATTGTGTGTTGATTTCAGAGATCTGAATAGAGCATCTCTCAAGGACCATTACCCACTTCCTTCTATGGAGCAAATTTTACAAGTTGTTGCTGGCTCCGAGAGGTTTTCACTACTTGATGGCTATTCAGGGTACAATCAGATTATGGTGAAGGAAGAAGATCATTTCAAGACATCCTTTACAACCAAATGGGGAACTTATGCATACAGGAAAATTCCATTTGGGCTGTCCAACGCTGGAGCTACCTTCCAAAGAGCAATGGACATGGCGTTCAAGGGTTTGATTAACAACATAGTGCTGATATATCTTGATGATATCACTGTTTTTTCAAAAAATGTAGCAGACCACCTCTTTCATTTGAGACAAGTGTTCCAAAGGTGTAGAATATTTGAAGTCTCCTTGAATCCTAAAAAGTGTGTTTTTCTAGCTCATGAAGGAAATATCCTTGGCCACATTGTCTCCAAGGAAGGATTAGAAATTGATCCAGAAAGAGTTGAAGCCATAAGGGCACTACCATTGCCAAGCCACAAGAAGGCTCTTCAAAGTTTCTTGGGGAGAATAAATTTTGTTCGGAGGTTTGTCCCAAATTTTGCAGCCCTAGTTAAGCCCATCACCAAGATGTTAAAGAAAAGCATGGCTTTCAAATCGACAGGCAATGAAGGCAAGGAGAGTTTTGAAGCAATCAAAGAAGCCATCTCTCAAGCACCAACTCTCATTAACCTAGATTTCTCCAAGGATTTCATCCTCTATGCATTTGGGGGAATGACACTATTTCTGCACTGCACAAAGTAGAACAAGGACAATGAAGAGCAGCCAATTGCTTTCTTCACCAAAGCCCGGAGGACTATGAGGTGAGATATTCTTTCATTGAGAAGCATGTTCTTGCAGAAATCGAAGATTGAAGAAATTCAATCATTTAGTCTCAAACAACAAGGTCCAGATTGTTGGTTTCTCATGCGGGAGTTACTTCCTCCTCAACAAAGACTTGAATGAAAAGAGAGCAAATTTGGATCACTCGTGTCATGGAGTATGACATAGAGATAAAAGTCACCAAGTTGGTCGAGGAAAAGGATTGTGTGAGCAGCTGATTTTGAGCAAACAAAAGGAAGCATGCAATGAGAAGGAGGTTGTTTTGGCATTGCAAGACAGCCCAGCAAGGAGGCACTCAAGAAGAAAATAATGGTGTCCCCACTCCTTGCTGGAACCAAGGCATAATACACTTCCTAAGCACAGCCTATGCCCTCGAGAGATGAATAAGATCCAAAGAAGACACTTCAGATTGCAGGTTGTCCCATATGCCCTTGTTAATGGTGTTTTGTTTAAGAGGGACGTGAATGGAGTACTACCGAGATGCATTGGTACAAATTAGATTCATAGGGTGTTGGAAGAGTTCCATGGTGGACCAGTTGGTGGTCATTTTGCACCAAGAGTGACAGCTCTAAAGATCATGAGCGCTAGTTATTATTGGCCCAAGATTTTCATTGATTGCTATGCATGGATCAAGAGGTGTAAGAATTGTGCATTTTTCACAGGAAAGAGAGACTAGCTGCCCTTCCATTGCATCCAATTTTCGTTGACCAGCCATTCATGCAATGGGGTTTAGACTTCATTGGAGTCATTAATCCCAATTCAAGCCAAGGGCACAAGTGGATTTTAACACCATGATTACTTCACTAAGTGGATCAAGCAAGAGACTCAAAGAGGTAAATGAATCTAGTATCCTAGACTTCTATGAGGGAATAGTAACCAAGTTTGGCATACTAGCTACAATAATATCAGATAATGCATTGGCATTCATTGGATCCAAGGTGACTGAATGGACTGTCAAGAATGGGATCTACCTAAGTACTTCATCAAACTATTACCCTCAGGGTAATGGCCAGGCCGAGTCTACAAACAAGAACTTGTTGAGGATCATTAGAAGGACTCTTGATGAAAATCAGAGGTCTTGGCATACTAAATTGAAATTAGCCTTGTGGGATGATAGGATAACTCCCAAGAGATCTACAGGTAACTCTCCATTCAAGCTTGTTTATGGGAGAGAGGCAATTTTTCCCATGTCACTTGAGTTTCCAACATTGGAACTCATGAAACAGTTGGAGTTGTTGGAGTTTGAGCCCATGGAGGTTAGATACACATAATTGATGGAGCTCCAAGAAATCAGAAATCAAGCATCCTAAGCAATGGAGAAGGATCAGGCTTTGATAAAGAAGACCTTTGATAGAAAGGCCAAGAATAGATCCTTCCAAGTTGGAGATCTAGTGTTAAAGTGGGATGAAAACAGCAAAATTGGGAAGGCGTTCAAAATTTGATGTCATTTGGAGTGGCCCATACATGGTCACAAAGTGTAAGGGCAGCAATGCCTTCCAATTATCTTCATTCGATGGTGAAGAACTGCAGATTCCAGTCAATGGAATCCATCTAAAGCATTGCTACTAAAGGGAAATTCTCTATCTTGTAAATAGTAGCTTATGTTTTCATTCTTCCAAGTGCTTGTGCACATTGTTTTGTTATAGGTTAGTTTGTTTTCCCTAAGTTCTTTGGCACAAGCTTGTTGTTCCCGGAGATGTGTTTAACAAGATATTGAGTCACACGTTGACCAAAATTTATGATGTGGGGAGACAAGGTGGGATGACAAATTCTCAACCATAATATGGGCATATATGGAAACCTACAAGAGATTGAACAAGGTCATGCCATTTCAATTGGTGTTTGGTATGGAAGTTGTTTTATCAGTAGAATTTATGCTACCATATCTACAAATAGTGCACACAAGAGGATTAGCTGATGATCAAGCACTATACGAGTGCATGGAGAATTTAATTTAGTTAGACGAAAGGCGATCACTTGCTAGGTGGAGTTAGAAGATTGAGAAGGCACGAAAAAAGCATGGCATTATTTTCATATCAAAAACAAATAGTTCGAGGTTGGGTAGATGGTCTTGCTTTATGACTCTAAATTTCTATGCCACCATAGGAAACTAAAATTCCATTGGTTAGGACCATACATCATCTCGTACATCATTGATTCTGGTGCATGCCAGTTATAAGCGCTTGATGGGATGAGGTTACTAGGGTTACTTCAATGGGAGTAGGCTAAAGCCCTACTATAAATAAGGCTTCGTGTAGTAAAAAATAAGGCAATATTGCCAATTAAATTAGATTTCCTTTTAGTACTTTTTTCTTTTGGTTTTTTTCTTTATCATCATTTTCGGTTTGGTTTTGTGCGTTGGTGCGTCGGTAGCTAATTACATTATAAGATGTCCTATGCATAGGGGACCATGTATACATTTTTGTGTGAGGTGAAGTAGCAGATATATTGAAAATGGTTGACAACAAAATCCTTTGTGACAAACTTGATGCTGGTTGGGAAAAATTAACATGAAGATAGAATAATGAGCAATGTAATGGCTAAGGTGCATAAATTCATGTGGTTATGAAGGTGGGTTAAGAGAATTCTCAAAGACCACAAGAAGGGAAGGATCACATGGTATAAAAATATGGTAGGCAACACCATGGGGAACTACTTAGTAAACAACACAAAGGTTATGTACTTCGACATGGTGACGAGCACGAAGGAGGTCCGTGATATTTTAGTGGTATTGGAGTTCCGAGAAGGTTATAATTGTAAAGCGTGAGGGGAATTCGTGGAAAGTTGATTTAAGTGAAATAAAGAAATTTATAAAAAGTGACATTAGGACACGTGTTCGGAGGAAGCTGTTATCAAAAATGTGCCCCCGCTCATTTTTTATGGCTAACTCCTTTCATTCTTCCCTCTCTTGTGCCTCGGTCACAAAATTTTACTTTTCAAGAACTTTATACTTTTTGGAAATGACACCATCAGATAGAGCTCTTTCTCAGCTTTCCAGAAAGGTAAATTTTTCCTCCTAACTCCATGTATTTTTGAAGTTTTGGCTCGGTGGAGTTTTTGTGGGAAATTTTCCCCTTTAAGGCCCGCAACCAATAAAAAGCGTGCCACGTGTCCAAGGAAGTGGAGGGGGTCGGAGGAAAACTTGGTTTTTTACCAAGTGTTTTGGCAGGTGTTCAAGAGGAAATATTTTCCCGCAGGCCCGCCGACGAATCAGGTGATGCCACGTGTCCAGGGGGGAAATTTGAAAAATTTGGCTAGGTGTTGTGCATGAAAATTTGAGAAGAAAGCTCGCGCCAATACAAATGTGCCTTGTGTCCTATGGAGCCGGAATTTCAGAGGGTGGAGGAGAAGTTGGAATTTTGGAAGTGTTTTGCCAAATTTCAAAGAAGAAAGTTTAAGTCCGCTGTCCCGCCAACCAATTAGATCAAGCCACGTGTCACCGTAGCTCGGACTCTGGAGCACGGGAGGAAATTGGGATTTTTCCCAAAGTGTTTGCAAAAAAATTAAAATGCTTGTGGAGGGCCCGCAACCAATGATATGCCACCATGTGTCTTGGACCGGTGGAGGGCGGGGAATATGGGAAATTTTCCTAATGGGAAAATAAAGGAAAATTCAAAAAGAAAAGCCCGCCCCCTAAATGCGAGTCAATAGAATCTCGCCACGTGTCCAGGTGGCGCCAAAACTTGAGGAAAGCTCGCAAGTAAAATATTAAGGGGAAAACCCGCATCTAATGGGGTTTTGACATGTATCCAATAGGGAAAAAGATCAAATGGCCCACGGAAAATTTGGAAGGATAGGCCCGCGACCGATCAGCGCTGTCATGTGTCCTTAGCTCATCGGCCCGATGGGGAAATTTTAGAAATTTTTCCAAAGGCAAAAATAAAGAAGAATGGAGCAGGACGGGCCCGTGCCTAATAAAAACATACCACATGGCACCTGGAATGGTGGGGCATGGGGAAATTTTGGAAAATTTTCCCAAATGCAAAAAAGGGTAAAAATTCAAAATTTTTGCCCGCCAACCCAATTTGGCCTGTTTTGCCCTAAATTTTCAAATGGCCATATGTTTCGATCCAATGCTCGGTTTTTCACGTTCTTTATATCAATGGAAAGCTAATGAAATTCTCTACAAGATTCTGGGGTCAATTTTGCATTTTGATGGAGTTTGGAGAGAGAAAATTGAAAAATGCCTCTGGCACGTGGTCATGGACAAAATGACGTTTCAACCACCGTTTTTAATGAAGAATGGCTCGCATTCTCTCCCAACATGGTTAAAAATGTCGGGATGGGTCTGTAAGGATGCCCATGTTGTTTTGATGAAATTTTGGTCAATGGTTGAATCTCTCCCATGTTTTCCCACGTTTCTCTCTCCTAGGCTCGTCCCTTGCACTGTAAAAGCCAAATTTGGCTCATTTTTCAAAAGGTTGAACATTTTTGTGTATTGCAGGTCCCCTTTCTCACCTTGGAAGTGATTTTGGTGGAATATCAGACCTTTTCTAAGAACTGCAACCTATTTTTTCCTCTCAGGTGTTGTAATGCAAGTGATTTTGATGTTAAAATAACAATACAAGCCATGTGATTAATTTTCCATCCTTTGCTTGTGTTGTTTAACTAATTTCTGATTCTTCATTACAGTTATCAGTTTGCACATGTTGTTTTGTTGCATTTTATGAATTGTTTCAATCTACATAAGTAAAAATGCTCACCACTCCTTTGGTGCATCACCTATTAGCATTAGTTTTAGCTCTTTTGCATTCTCTATCTCTGTCTCCTTTGAAATTTAGAGTAGGGTTTTGAATTTCGAACCTCTGCAATTGTGCAAGTAAAATAATTGATCGAGAGGAGTTGAGGAAACAACCTCTAATCTGGAGATTCCTCTTCCATTTTACAAGTCCCACACTTGGGGAGAGGATTCAATGTTGTGCAATCACACTCGGATGTATAGGATGATCAAACTACAAATCGATCAACATCCGAGGTGCTTGCTGATTTGCAACAACAAGAACTCTAATGCATCGATAAAGTATAAATAAGAGGTAAGAATACTCATTTCAACTACTTTGATTTTAGATAATTACTTTTGTGCTCCCAAGATTGAAGTACCAAAGGACTTGTGTAAGATGTAGTATAATCTTGTGGCATAAGGAGGGGAGAAGACAACGAGAGAGAGGAAGGAGGTTATATGAAAAACAAGTGGGTAAGTTGTTGAGTGAGGGAAAACAAAAGAGGGGATCAACACACCTAAGGCACAAGGGAAAGAAGGAGGAAGATGGCACCGAAGAAGGCTTGAACAAAGAGACTGGTGGTGGAAAAGGAGGATCTCGTGGATATTTTCTCAAAATGCGGTACCCTCCTATACTTATCAAGCGTAAAAGTAGATCTCGAAGCTATACAAATGCAAGATAAGTGAATACAGCCATATCACATCGATAATGAAAATATGATGTGGGTAGACCTAGTATCGAAATTGCAACGGTGGATGAGCTTGGAAATCATAAGGTTGATGACTCGATGCAACAAGAGCCGTAAAAGACTGGAGTTTTGTAACTATGGGAGTTGTCTTTCTTTGCCAAACATGCCCCACCGTTCGGGTGGCTAACATTCCGGTTGAATGAATACTTCTTCTACTTCCCGAGAAGAAGAATGGGGATCACATGCCATTTGATTTAGACGATTACATTATCTTGTGGAACACTTGGAGAGGATATGGAACTTGATTTATGTGCCACTACCAAGATTGAGGAGTTAGCGAAGAAATTGAACTACAAGAAGGGAGGTAGGGCATAGGTAATTGCAAATCTTCCAGACCCAACATTAAGAGTCACCTCCCGGCTCATTAGCTACAAATTGGGCATGTCGAAAGGTGGATGGACATTAACCAGAGGTTCTTGTACATGGATTATAGGTGTCCAAGAGGGCACACTATAACTTTTCCCAATTTATTGCAAATGACATTATCAAAGAGGCATGGGTGTAAAACAAGGTAGGAGTGAAGATCACATGGGGCTCCATCCTGTTATTGATCATGTTATGGGAGATTGGTGTCCTAGATGGACCAGATGGGAAAATTTGGGTTCACCCACCCACGCACATGTCCCCTGCAGTCCAATTTGTGAAGTTCACCTATGATGGGACCATCTCGATTGCTTACAAGGATCATATGAACATATGGTTCAAGTGATTGTGCAGATATTTTGAGAATGAGTGGTGCATTCCCCATGAGTTACCACAAGTTTTGGGGACCAAGTAAAATTTTCCATTACACAACATTTTTGTCTAGCAAAGTTTATGATGGCCAAGGGAGAGATGGGGCCATGGTGTAAGTTCCCTTTGCTTTTATGGTCAAATACATGAAGTACACCATCAACTGGATCAAGGATGTGCAAAAGTTGATTTTTGATGTAGAAAAGGTGGATGTTGATGTCCACACATTGCACGTTACATACAAGTATGGCACTCGACCTACTTATATCAAAGTTTTGGAGCCAGACCTTCTAGACTTGTACCCCCAGGTCAACATTACCATCAATGGATATGTCCATCGGTGTTCGTGCCTACACACCTAAAACACACAGGGGAATTTATGTGGAAGTTATGGACTCCCCCTTTCTAAAGCCATGGGGAATGCCAATCCCACCCATGAAAGTAGTACATGAAGAATAAGAAGAGCAGGATGAAGGGAAGTTAGATAATTCTAGCAAGAGGAATTACTACACATGATAGAATGGTAGCAAGGGTGCCAACACTTTGTTACAGGGTGGCACCAAGGCTTCATTTCTATGGTACGAGGGAGAGAAGGAAGGGAAGGAAGAGGAGGAAGAGAAGGAAGATCCTAAAGAAAAGAGATAGAAGACACACAATGCATCAAGCCACACAACAAGCTCAGAGGAAGGAGAGGAAGAATACCCCACCACTTTCAAGGTAGAATTAGAAACAGAGCTGGAGGGGTAGGAAGTTGAGGCAAAGGCCACGGATGCATGCAAGGCACAAGAAGAAGGGGAGAAATATTTTGCAGGGGTGGAGAAGAGTCCAGCGTGTGAGGCCTCTACACCACAGACCACCAGCCCAAGGGGAGATAAAGGGGACTCCTTTACCATAAAGGAGGATAAGGGATTCACCCCTGGGGTGAAGAAACAGAGGAAAAAGTGCAAAGCTATAAGAAATAGGTGGAAACCCATGTCCCCACATATGGATTTTGTGGATGACCCCACGAAGGTCTTGCACACGAGATTCTAGGCCACCCTCCCACTAGAGAAACTTTATGGATGGGATTTGATGGATCAAGAAGGGGGTGTTCCCAAAACCAAAAAGATGCTTAGCTAGAGCATGCACTGCCACTCCAAAGATCCTAAGTTTGAGGTCAATAATCATGTGATCGAGACCATTCATTTAAAGAATAAGGGAGGAGAAGTATACAAAGTGGTGGATCCTAACCACCTAATAAACGAGAAGGCATGCAATTCATTACAGAAGATTTCTTCAGAGGTGATCTCAAGCGCAGCTAGGATGTAGGAGCCACTATTTAGACCACGATCATAGAGAAGAAAAGTAAGGAGAAAGAAATAGATATATTGTGCCAAGGGTTAAGGGGAGAATAGTCGCGAGATAAAGGAGCTATATGACTGAGCTAGCACCCTCGTAAAAAGCATCCTGAGACAATTTGCGACATTGGTAAGCTAGAGAGAACTAATTACGGGGATGAAATAGAGTACCTCGAGGACCTCATAGGTATGTTACTCATTAACATCAAGGATGGTACGGGCCCCATAGCTGTAGAGCTTGTAAAGGAAAAAGAAGAGAATAAGGTCGTCATTGAAGCCCAGATCACTGAGTTGGAAGACTTTCTCTCCCAACTCAAGGAGGAAAATATAATATCAAATAGGGGCTTCAATATTTGTAGAAAATATGAGCCAATCATCGATACACGTAATAGAGGAAGAAGTGGCACTAAAATGTTTGTAGGAGACCATCCCCACCAACAAGGTGGAGCATGCATAGCTAGTCGTTAACACCATGGCTCGAAGGAGAAAACAAGACAAAGTGTGAGAAGTTGGACTTGAGAACTAACAAACTCGAGACTCCATCATTGAATGGATGGATGAGTTCAAGGGTGTCTACATGGAGTTACAGGTGGCTATCAACATGTTTGAAGGGAAGTGTGGAAGAAATCATCCCGAACAGTGTGACAAGTGTCGTAGGTGAAGCACAAAGGAATGCCTTATAAAAATTGAAGGCCTAGGAGAAATTGAAAGATGCGATAGATACAGAATTACCCAAACTCCTATAATTGGTCAAGTAGCATCCCCCCATTCCTCAATTTTTTATTAAGATTATCTCCAAAACACTATTCTTTATTCTTTAGAACATTATTCTAGTTGAAAAGAGTTTTTTTCCTTAAGCGCAGAGGATTGCCGTGGTGGAAACTAGTTTAGTGTGGGGTGATGTTGGGCCCCTAAAGTAATTAAGTACCTAAGGCATGAAGCCTTGTGGAATTTGGAAGTAGGGTGTAAAGGAACCCACAGAAGTAATTCTTAGAGAGGCGCAAAGGGTCATGCCTAGAAATTATGGATTTGGGACTTAGTGAGTTTTGGACAATAGGAAAATATGCGTAGGGAGAAAATGGAAAAGTGACCAGATACAGATGTGGATAAGCCATGGAGACTTGCAACTCAAGGAAAGGATATTCTAGGGAATCAATATGGTTATCATGAAAGGATAAGGAGTCGAGGTTGTTAAGGATTAGCTGACACATGCATGCTAAAAGGAACTCAATTGAGGGAAACACATGGTGACATTTGGCATATTCCTGAGTAGTGGTAGAGAAATCATAAACCAATTCCTTCAGGATTTTGTAGGTGATAATGATGAGCGAGTTAAGAGGAAAAGAGAATGATTATTCTAGAAGGATGGATGTATAAATAAGAAATGATATAGGGAGTGAGAGATTTAGTGATATTGTGTAATGTGTAATGCAAGCTCTGTGATGTAAGGAAAGCTCTGCTAGTATGAACATTTCCATGAATGGGACTCTTTTAATGTAATCTTGGCTACCATACTTTGGCTAATAAATATAATGAAGTAATTCTGAAACACTCATGTGATGGGTCTTGATCTGTGCATTTTCCTTATGTTCATATGCGTGTTATGGGTTTTCTTGATGTTATCTCATGGTTGATTCTACTTTCATTGAGTTTATCATGTTGTTCTATGCTCGGTGTATAAGGCTAGGAGTTAATGCTTACATCTTAAATTTCATGAATGGATGCACTTATTTTCTAGTTGTATTACATCCTCGTGTTAAGAAAGAACATTCTCACAAAGCTCACATAAAGGAGGTGTTTGGCACTGCGTGTGCCTCGAGTGAGCTTCCGAGGCTAAATTGGATGATATGTCGGCATGTTTGGGAATGGATGTTAAGGCAAGCGGTGATTAGAGACTACCATACAAATTGGGTTTTTAAGGTTGAATTACTTGCAAATTTGAATTAAAGTAGTTGGAGAAACTTGATTGCTTAACAGAGTAAGTACTTAACTTTATTAGATATTTTAGGATTTTTTTAGAAAATGGGTATTTCTTCAACTCCTTCTAAGAAATCTCTTGCAACCTTTTAGCAAATTCTAGAGAAATCTTGCAATCAAAATGAGTTAAGGTAACAACCTAAACAAACTAAGACTCACATAAGGAGACACAAGCAACATGAACACAAATCCTCACAAGGCAAGAAGACTCAATTTTTTTAAAGGGGTAACCCAAAATAGCCAAGTGAAATATTGAGGACACCAGGTTGGCTCCTCTCTATGGACATATTTATTTCTTCTAAAATGGAAGAAATAAATATGATATCCCATCATCTATAGTTTCAAGTATTGTTCATTGGGTTAGGATTGACAAGAAGGAAACAAAAAGAGAAATAGACACAACCAAAAACATAGAAACTTTATTTATATACATATAGGTTTTACCCCGAATCATCAATTCCTGAAGATATTCAAGTGCTTCCCATTATATGGCAGCGAAAAATCAACTCCATCTTGGTAAAAAGGATGAAACTATCGGTTGCGATAGTTCTCATGATCCCGAATGGTCCTTTTCACAACAGTGAATCAAACTTGGCATGCATTCCCTTTGGCTCATTTTTCCTGTCCCACAAGAACACCTAGTCTCTAATCTCAAAATTTCTATCTCTTTCCTTTTTATCAAATACTACCTTGACCTTTCTTTGATTTTAAACTAATTTTCAGCTACTTAACACGTGCTTCTTGTAATTCAGATAAATACATGATTATTTAGTCAAGTTCATCCTAGTAATAGTAGTATCCTTCATGGATCTTTTAGTCAAAGTAGGTAGTTCATTGGTAATATTAAGATCATCATCCATCTCCTACAACAATAGAAAAGGTGACATACCTATCCTTTTTAGGAGTAATCTAATTAACCCAGTGCATAAAATAGATTCTTGTGCCATGTTATTTAATTTTAATCAAGCTTCTTAATGATTTTTATCAAATTTTATTACTTGATTCAACTTTTCCATTTCCTTAAGGATAGTAATTATAAGAATGCACTGGCTAAACTCCATACATGTAACAAAAGTCCATAAGTTGTTCAGAAGATAGATTGGAAGAATTTTCTATGACTATCTTATGTGGGACACCAAATCTCGTAATTATGTTCTCCTTAATAAAGTTACACACTTCTATGGAAGTAGTGTGCTTAATAGGAATGGATTCTACCCACTTACTAAAATAATCAATTACTGTGAGAATGTAATGGTGACCAACACTTGAGGGAGGATTTAACATACTAATGAAATCATGCCTCCTTTTTGAAATGGTTCCTTAATCACAAGTAGTTTCAAAGGCAATGTTGGTACCTTAACATGCCCAACAAAATTTTAACATGTTATACATTTAGAAACCCATTCTTTAATAACTTAGAAAAGAGTGGGCTAGTAATACCTTGATTGTAGAATCTTATGTGTAATGCCTCTTTCGAAAAGTGGCCCCCACATGCCTTGTCATGGAACTATTCAAGTAACTTCTCTTGTTGATCTTTGTCAACACATTAGAAAAAACACTATCAATCCCTTTCTTGTACAAACCATTTCTCCAAAGGAAAAAATCCTTCTACTTTAGCTTGATGGTTCATTTTTCATTACGTGTAAGGTGACCCAAACATTCCTTATAATTGAGGAAGGAGGAAATCTTACTGTACCATTCATCCACCAAGTTCACAAAGAGAACAAAAGGTAATTCTTCATCAGATATTTCTTGGAGTGGAGAAGTTGCTATGTTTGGATTCCCTTATTTGCTATGAGTGGAGAGGTAGAAGGTCAAAGAATACCTCTACCTCATACCATCTTAGTTGGTTTTATTCCAAGATCATATTCTTGCACTTTGGCTACCCAAGTGCCTCTTAGCAACCCCATTTCTTGTTGTGTCAAGATATATTTAACTATAGTGTCAGGTACATATACAATGGTATGTGAAGAAAGAATGTAATACTTGAACATTTTACATGATTTAACAACTGCATATGCATGCTTCTCCATTGGGGTGTATTTCAATTCATATTCCTTCAAAGGCATACTCATGAAGGCTATGGGTGCTTCAATGCCTTCATCATTCTTCTACATCAATATGGACGACATGGTATGTTCGAAGAATAGCAATAGAGGATAAATTCCTTGCTGAAGTTGGGTGACACCAAAGATGGTGAGCTTCTACTAAAGTTGATTTGATTCTCTCAAAGGAAAATTTTCCCTCCTCTTTCCATTTGAAGTCTTGTGTCTTTTTCATTTTGTTTGAAATATAGTGAGTTAACACAACCAAATCTAGAATAAATCTTTTGAGAAAGTTAACCTTAACAAAGAATGATGGACTACCTTTTTAGAAGATGGCAAGGGAAAGCTTTGAATAGGTTTTAGTCTTTAAGGATCAATCTTGGTTCCTTCCTTTGAAACAATATGGCCCAAAAGCTTCCCGTTAGTTACAAAAATATGGAATTCTTAGGATTCATAGATATCCAATGTTTCTTGCATTGACAAAGACTTCTTTTAAGTCAAAGAATGTGATTACCTATTACCTTGGAGAAGACTATAAAATCATCAAGATAAACCACTATGCTCTTGTCCTTGAGATGAGAAAATTCCAAATTCATAGCCCTCTGGGAGGTATTTCTGTGTTGATCAACCCATAAGGCATATTTTGGTAATAGAATGTTCCCATGGTGTGGTGAACATTGTTTTGTATTGGTCTTCCTTTGCCACTTGAATTTGGTTATATCCTAAAAAACCATCTAACATAGACAACATTTTTGAGCCAATAACTACCTAAAGAGTATGATCCACAATGGGGATCGGGTAATTATATTTTAGTGATGCCTGATTTAGATTATGAAAATCCACACACAAGCGTATCTCATAATTCTTCTTTCTAACAGGTAAAATGTTAGCAAGCCACTCTAATTATGGATTGGATAAATAATTTTAGCATTAAAATTTTTCTACAATTCAATATAGATGGTACCAAAAATAGTGGGATTATGGCTTCATGGATTTTTCTTGAAAGTTTTCTATCCGGGCTACAAACGAATATAGTGTTGCACTTCCTCTGGCTGATATGCAAAGACATTGTTATACTTCATTAAAATATTTTTGAAAGCTTTTTTCTCTATCTCAGAATAACACTTATCGATATTTACCATCTTGGGTTCATCTTTTGAACCCAAATTCAAAGGTTGAACCTCTGACGAATAACCTTCACCATTATCCTTACACTCTCCTTATATTTCTTTAAGAACTAGTCATACTTATCAAAACTTTCTTCTAAGGAGACCAAACCTTTAGGGATTTTTTACCTTTGAGCTGAATAATCTCCTTATTGTCATCATGATTTGAATCAATCTCAATAATTTTTGTTTGGAGTGGAGGTGAGTTAATTCCTTGAAAGTACAACTCATCAAATTTGTATTATTATTCCATAAATGCATCTATCTTCTTATCATCATTGAATACTAGACATTTCTCAACATTATGTTGAAATTTTTGGTGGTATACCTTCTCTATCTTATAGTTACCTTGGCAAAACATTGAGGTTGGTTGATCTAGATTGATCAAAAGCAGTAGTATGAATAACTTGCTAGTGAATCTGCCCTTGAATTTTGATCTATGTGGATGAAGTTAATGGAGAAAGTCATGAATTCATGTGTAGAAACCAACACTCTATCCATGTAGTGCCTCATCTTGTCTTTCTTTACTTGGTATTGGCCCTTATTTTCTTTACAATCATTTCAAGTATCTCCCTATACCTTGAGTAATTTCATTGCCATCTTCTTGGATTTCTCCATTCCTAATAATAACGCTTCATAATTTGTTGTATTTTTAGAATTTTCAAGCATTAAGTTATAGGAGTAAGGGTGTACCTTCCCTTCTAGTGATATTAAATCAATACAAGCACTTGATCCAAAGGAGAAAAAACTACCATAAAATTCTAGTGACCATATCTATTCTTATTCTAAAGGTATGTTATGGATCTTAGTATCTTGGACTCCTTCATCCATCTCTAAGTAAGTAAACCCCATTATCTAATTCTTAGAAAATAATCTGAGACCTTGGGTCTTCTGAATTCATGATTATGTACTTTGATTTCTTCTAGGGTTATAATATCTTATTCACTCCTTTAAATTGGACGTGAGCACATGAATAGTCCATATTTATTTCTCCACCCAAATGTTTTTAGAAGTTTCTACTTAGAAACATTTCATAGAACAGGATGTCTACTACCATAATAGTAATCTTTAATCTCTTAGTAAGGAAGGCTGCCAAAACATCCTGAGAATCTTTAATCTATCCAATTAGAGGTACTTGTCTTTCCATCAAATAACATCTCCCAATTGTCTTAGTCAATGTGAGACCAAGAGCATCTACAACTTTAGCTGGCATAACATTATCAGAATCCCATGAATCTAAAATGCAATTTCTCAATTTGAAACCATTAATAAGAAAAGATACATAAAATGGCTCAATTACTTCAGAATATGTGGGATCAGTAGTTGAAACGTTATTCTAAGGAGGGGTATTCTTGGGATTAGGCAAAATGCCTTTTGTTGCAGCATAAGGTGAATTATTTGATCCACTTTCTCGAACATAATTTACTAGCCTATTCAGTTGATGAGGAAAATATCTAAGATATTTGACTTCTAACATCCAAGTTTTAGTTCTCTTAATGTGGTAAATGATATCAAAAGAAGGTAAAACAACACTCAAATGGGATTTAGGAACTTGTGTCATTAACCTCTAAGGTTGAGTAGATGAAGCACTTACTTTCTTATCTCTTGGAGCTAGAGAAGTATGTCGAGGGTGTCCTCTTTTGAGTATATTTACATTTAGTCTTGGTTCATCTCTTTCCCTTCTTTGTCCACTTTAAGAATATTCACCACTTTTATTCATTTGAGATCTTGTAAACACTATGTAAGTGTGACCATAATCATCTTCAAAAGTTTCATAGTGGTTATTATTTGATTCGTAGTCTAGGTAACCAATGTTGGAGTCACCAGTAGGGTCTAAAAATTATTCATCTTCAAGAGGATCACAATCAACAACTTGATCTTCCTCATTCATCTCTACATTATTCCTTGGTGTAGATTCAATTGCCCATCTTTGAGGATTAGAAGCAATGTGGTTCTTGTTCGATTCTAATTGTTAAAACTTCGTAGGAGCAGTTCTAGAAGGAACACCATTGTTTCCTTGAGTCATTTGATTTTTCATTTTTAGCATATCATTAGTCAATCTTTACAACAATAGATCAAATGTTCCTTTGTCTTTAAAATTGAATGTTTAATTTTACCTGCCATGATGAGGTCATCTTCTAATTTGATGGAAACATTATGAGTTATTAAAAATTAGTCGATTGTGCTTTACATAGCTGGTAACCAACCTCTGGAAACAAAGCATTGATGAATAACACCTTTTGATTTTCATCACTAAGAGCATTAGTAGCAGGAATTTTGTAAAGTATCCTCTAGAACTTAGTAATGAAATCCCTCATATTTTCATGAGGTTATTTTTTAAGTTGCGCTAACTAAGTAATTAGCATGTTGGACTCTTCAGTAGGTTTAAATATTTTCAAAAACTGATCTTGTATAGTATTCTAACTAGTTATGGTACCCAAAGCCAATTTGTAGAACCATTCTTTAGCTAAGTCATGTAGATTATCTATAAAGAGTCTAATCGACACATCTTCATGTTCCACGATGAGCACTCCACATGATATAAAGAAAGCAACCAAGTGATCATCGAGATTTTGTTTTCCATCTCCATAAAACTTAGGGAAATTATTCCTAGAACCTTTAGGTAACTCATGGAGAGGAGGCGTTAAATTCAAAGGTCTAAAGGCTACACCCCATGGGACAGGAGGTTGTTGAGCCATTATGAGGGGAACAAGTAGTTGAGGATTGACTGGTTGAATGATACCAAATGTTGGGTTATGTCGTAATTGGTATGAAGGAGGTTTCTACACTCTCCTTATAGGTGAGAGACATTCTCTATGTTTTCTTGCTTGATGCGGGTGATTGAAATTGAGTGTCTCTTAAAAATGGAAGAAATGGTCAATCCGGCCTTGAGTTCTACTTGTACAAGTAAATGGATGATTTTCTAGAATGAAATATTGGTAAAATATGTGAATGAACTTTAGAAAAAAATATTATAGGCCAAATAATTTCACCCAAAGGTGTGCAAGTGAAGAGAATATGCGACTAATTTTAAATTTGAAGATCAATAATAACATGCAACAACTCCAATTTAGATGGTGAGTATGTTCAAATCACCACAATGCACTATATATGGCATCTAGGTATGCATGAAAATTCAAGGGCTCAATTTAGTTTGAAGCTTGAGTTTTAAAAAGAATGACTCCAAAGAA
The DNA here is from genome assembly GCA_018340775.1 of Taxus wallichiana var. yunnanensis. NCBI lineage: Eukaryota > Viridiplantae > Streptophyta > Pinopsida > Cupressales > Taxaceae > Taxus > Taxus wallichiana. The sequence continues at coordinate 26,488,352 of CM031236.1, read as the reverse complement.
ATGACTCAAAATATTAAAATAGATTTTACAGAAAATCACAAATCAACATTTATTTTCATTCCCAAAGGAGTAGTAGCCAAAAGCTCATTGGCTAGATTTTATGCATGGTTAGATACACAAACCTAGGAATTTGTGGGATAAATCCCCTTCATTAACATGAATATCCCATGTGATGTATTTATTTATCATACAACCTATTAATTTAATTACGGGGTTCATTTTACAAGTAAGTAAGGAGTTGTTTGGGAAAATGATGGTAAGTAGAAATTGAAAGGAAAAGCGGAGGATAAGTAACAATATATAAAAGAAACATGCTTCATAAAAAGTAGATTAAAGAGCTTGTTACTACCACATGGAATAAATAAATACTTGATGATTTTTAGCAAATAAAAATAAGAAATGCATTCAAATGAGAATTCAAGATAAAACAAAGTTTACCGTAAATTATCACAATGTGCACAACAAGACTTTATAAGACACAAATTCCACAAAATATTCCTCCTTATTCAAGTTAAATCATATTACAAAATGAACATGCATATATCCCAACACAATTTTTTAAATAACAATGTGTGAATTATCACAACTTTCTCTCAAAAATTATCCGAACCTTGGCCCATAGGCCCCTCTCGCTATTTATATCCGCTGGAAAGAAAATACAAATAGGAGTCATTAATTACATTCAATTCACATGCTAGACACAAAACTACAAGAAGTCACACATTTTCTCCTCAAGTTCTCATTTTTGGCACACATGATGTTGGAATGTTCCATAGTCCTAACTAACTTTAACTACTTCTCATGTTATGTCACATATTCATAAGTAATTGAATTTTTAAAAAACTTGAAGTAATGGTGTTCAACCAAATTACTTAAGTTTTATAATGAATTTTCATTACTTTATAACATTCTCAATCATGAGAAGCAGGAGAAGAAAGAAAGAAGAAGAAGAAGAATTAGAACAAGAGAAAAAGAAGAAGAAAAGGAGCTATTCCAAATGCAAGACTTCAATTTCAGTTTGGCCTTCCTCTTCGCCTCAACCTTTTTCTTCCCCGATATTTGGTGCATATTGATCCAACATATACTTTATCACTTTTCATTGGCTTTGGAAATGGCTTGCATTTCTAATTCAAATATGAGTAACTCCTTTCCAAGATGCATGAGGGGTTCATTATCTAGGAAATATCCTAATTTATATTTTCACGTGAGTTCATATTGAGGTAATTAAAATTAATAAAAGTAAATTCATTATACTTGTAGACATGAGGGTGTGAAAGGGTTTAATTTATTACTATTTTGAATCAGTTATTGGGTGCGGGTTAGAGAGGTGGGCCAAAGGAAATGGAGGTTTAATTTTAATATAAAACTAAAAATTTGAACCCTAGTTTTTAAAACTAAATACCTTAAAATTTCAATTTAAGGAGTGTGGTCATAAAATTAAATTATTATATATTTTTAACTAAGAAATAATAATATGGTAGAAAACTAGGATTGAGTATGCTTTTCAACACAAGTGATATTATTTCACCATCTTAATTATTTGAAGAAATATTAATAAATGATTAAATTTTAACATTTATAAGGTAATTAGTAATAGGTCTTGAATGGATTCAAACTATATTTCAAGAGAAAATTCATATTAAAAGATTAAGTGAGAAATATAATATATTTTTTGTTTAATATATTAGGGTAGAAATAAAAAGGGGTAAATAAAATTGTCATGGAAAATGGGTAAGGTACATGGAAAAAAATAGGGGATATTTTCATTTTAATAATATAACGAGAGGGTGTATTATCAATTGAATAATTACAGTGAAAACTAGAATTAACAAAAATATCTTTAATACCATTCGAACAAACGTATTATACCATATTATTACTAAGTGAACCCCATGTGCCAAGATGTTGCCACGACCTCTTATTGTCTCTATACTAGATACAAGATAATTAAGATCATGGTGAAGCTTTAACAATTTTTTTCATTCAATCCTAGGTGAAGGGAGTAATAGCATTATCAATTTCTCATTGAAAAATTTGAAATAATTATTCCATATCTTTTGGTGGCTTAGCAACATTATATTTTTGACATCATAAATGCAATCATCGAGCCCATCCATAGCTTTCTCTACCTTTCCTTCTAACGAACTTCATCTCTTCCATCATTCCATTAAGTACCTTCTTACGGAAAGAGAGAGTCAACTCTTCTTGTTTACCATTATTTAATGATCCTTCTGGTACAATTTTTTCTTCAATCAACATGTTTTTTAGAAGTGCGATTATTTATTTAAGAATTTCTAATTGAAGCTTTGCAATTCCACACTCATTGTCAGCTTCAAGTCTTATACTCTTTAATTTATCCCAATTATCATGGTAATCTTTCATCTTGATCAAAACCTATGAATATTATTCTTTAGCTATTTTAGAGATCCTTGTTATCCATTCATCTACAAATTTGGACTTGTCACCAATTTCTTCCATGATTGTGATGACTTGGGGATTGACTTGCTCCCATGTTAGCACAGTGAGAAGGAATCTTAGAAACCTTATCAAAAATATCACACAACTTAGATATGTGTTCCTTTAGCTTAGCTTTCTCATCCTTTTCTTCATCAATCTTAAGAAGAGAGAATCAATCATGGTCTGAGTATGTTTCTTAAGCCCTTCAATAGTTACTTCACCCAGAGGTAATCTTGACACAATGACATATTTTTCAGCTAATTATTCTTTTTTTTTTTCCCATTGTTTGGTTGGACACTTCAGAAAATTTCTATCCTGATGACTCAATTGTCATCTTAGAAGTAACTTTTTAATCCTTGGATTTCTTGCCTCTTTCATCAATACTCTTAAGAAACTATGAATCCATTTCCTCTAGATTTATAATCTCTTTGGAAATCGGAATTGTCTGTAATGTTAACCATGATTAAAAATCTTTCCCCAAAGAGACTGGACTACCTGAATGGACCACCATCTCTTGATGGTCTTAGCTTCGGTAGAGTGTACAACTAATTCATGTTGTGCTTCAATTGCTTCATCTATAGCACCTTGTAACAACACCTTTTCTAGTTCAACCATCTTCTATATCATGAACTAATTTTCAATCTCCTTCTCCTCTTCAATTTTATTTCCGAATATAATTCAATTTATTTTCCCTTCTTAACCTCTTGGTGAAATTGGGAATCGCACATGCCTATGGTTGAGTGTTCTCTTTGCTTTATTTCTCAATTTATCCTTCTTCCATTCCATTTTTAACTTTCTCTTGTAATTTTATGCTTCATGCTTCATGAAATGAACATCTCTCCATGGTAGTATCATATCCCTCCTCATGTTGATTACTAGATTGATCATTTGATGGTGGCGGAGGAGGATTTATTGGTGGATAGAAAGGATTTGTGTGAGGAGACAAATTATCTACCATTATTGAGGGGAGAAATAATGTGGAAGGATTCAAGGGTGGTATGATAACCCCTTCTTGTGTAGAAGGAATTTGTATGGATGGGAAATCAAAGGATGAAGATAGAACTGTGTTGATGAAAGAGAAGATTCACTTGGAGTTTTTTTAGAGTGGATGTTTTCTTGAATGATGGGCATTTTGTTTTAATATTCTTGGTTGGTTTAGACCCCTTGCTACTTTCACCTGGTCCTTCTTTCCTTTCCGTTCTCTTTTCACTTATATGCTTCATTATTGATACTTCAAGACATTAACCTCTATCAAGGATCCAATTCTAGGTGTAAACCAATAACATTAATGTTTTATCCTTAAATGTCTTAGCCTTATTTCTCAAGGATGGGAGTGGAGTATTATCTCCCCCCATATAATATTAGGAAGTAGAAATCACATTCCCATCATCTTGGATATACTTGGGAATATTTTCAAAGCATAAACTAGTAATTTGTTATACTATAATCTTGTTATAATCTCTCCTTCTGAATTTTAATTCATCCTAACAATCTATCCATAAACTTCTAGTTCTAGAAGATGCATGTAGTCTAATGAGACTATCTTTTTTTTAATATTCCTAAAGTTAAAATTTTCCCTGGCTTCATAGTCTTGTTGTTCGTAACGATGAAACATCTCTTTTGAAACATTATGATCCTTATGTATGTTAGCAGAATAACAATGGCCAATGAAAATTGGGAAGCTAACAACCACTCTATGAAGTGTTGATTGTAGGTCATGTAGCTCCACTAGTTGTCTGCATAGTTCCAATAGTATCCACTTATCATTAGGATATCTTGGTAGTTTAAGTGGTTTACCTGAGAAGCCACAAATTTGAGATAAGTGAAAGAAGAGAATTGAATGAAGATACACCCATATTGAGTAACTATGTTCTATGCTTGCATCAGTCACTCTTTTTTTCTGCCTTAGTATTGAGCTAGAAAATAATGTCATAGAAGAAGAAATCATTTACTTTCTTGTATTTCTTGTACTATTTTTTCAATACCAACTGGGGATAATACTCATAGAAAGGTTCTGAAGTGAAAATTTCTTTGTGATGAAACCTAGAAAAAGTGTCATTTTCTACTACAAATACACCGGATAGGAAGTTATCTTAAAATTGAAAGTTTGACTAAACTCATTCAGTTGACAATCAATGTTTAAACTTATCCAATCACCCAATTAATTGATGTACTAGTCTTGATAGTCTCAATTGTTCTAATGAAATAATACATCCAAGTGAATAATTTCTTAACATTCTTTTCTCCATTAATTCTACATAACAACCGAGCTATCTCATCACCCTCTTTAACAAGATCTGACCTCACAATACTTTTGGGAAATCTAGAAGCTTTCTTAGGTTTCTTCAAATATTTAAGATTCGTGATCCTAATAAATTCACCAAGATTATCTTCCCATTTATTAATGTCCTCATGCATATCTACATCTAGCACTTTGGGCTTTGCATGGGTTTTTTAAGCTATGATAGAAAAATTGAGCATCAAGTCTCACCACTAGGTTGCCCGAGGTATCGTTGATTGACCTTGTTAGAGGATCTTACTACCTAGAAAATTCTAGTACAAATTCAGGTAACTGAGAAGCACTATAAAATGCAACTTGTTGTATTAATCCAATTTTAGTCGTGGCCTACATAAGATGTATTTTCCTTATGTCCTTGGATCTTTCTATAAGCTTAGTTGTGGACACATGCCCCATATCCATGTCACTTATTTCAACAAGCTTAGATGCAACAAAATATTACACTAGATAATATTTGTGGATCTTGAATTTCCTTTACCATTCCTTACCTTAGAGGTTTCCTCAATCACAAGATTAGGATATTCCTAAATAATGGCATCTTCCTCAACTTATGATGACTTTTCCTTTCTTCGAGTGATCCTCTCTTACCTCGGACATTTTATTTTCTTTTCTTCAAGTGAACAAAGGTGTGCCACCTACTATACTATTAGCAATAATCCCTTCTTAACAAGTAGAATTAAAGTTAAGCTAAATGAATTCAAGTCCATGAGAACATCCAAAGTTAATATGGTCATGAAATTACAAAAATTATTTTAGAAATGGAGTTCTAAGATTTCAGCAAGTAAGTCAGGTAAAACAACTTGTTTTTATAATGCAATCTAGGATTTTAGGTTACTTCTTCTTGAATTCTTGAGTAAATAAGGAATGATGGTATGGTTTCACATAAATAAAGTAGGATTAATAGCATCTTGGAACACCACAAATCATGGTAATTAATTATATTTCAAAAACCTACAAAGCATAAGTCTTAAGTAATGGGGGTTCGGTTAAGCACATAACACAACAGTAGTAGTAAATAGCTAAAAGTCTATAAAACACCAAGAAGTAGTGAAGGGTTGTAAAATAGGAAATCACTAACCTTAAGCGTAGAATGACTAAGAAACCAAAAATAAATAGATAAGAAAGAGCGACTCAAAACCTCGTAAAGCACTAGCTCAAATTCATGGGGAAACCCACAAAGCACTAGGAAGTAATGGTGACTCGGTTTAGCAAAATGAATGTGAGGAAGTAGAAGAAGTTTAGAAACCCGTAAAGCATTTCTTAGGAGTTGTGCAAGGTCAATTTTCCATAAATACGGAAGTAACATCAGTTTCATTCCCTAGACGGTGATGTAGCCTAGAATTCACCGATAAACAACCAAAGCGTCTTTGGCACATCACTTATCCTAGACCGAGCACTTACCCAAAGCTTACAAAGGTACCGGGACCTTCTTTAGGTTGTTTTGCAGGATGTTAGCATGATGAAGACTTAAAACATTCATATCTATGACTAATATATCATTCTACAATACATATTCAGATCTAGATCTAGAGAATAATAGACTTAAGAGATAACCATGATGAAATCAAGCATGCACGAACCAATTATGAACCAATTATACTCAGGATTTGACACTCTAATTCATCCAACACATTCCATTGCATTAAACATGATAAATACATAGAATCTTATTACAATAAATAATACCATAGTCTATGTGTGCATCAAATTTGGCAACATAACCTCACAATAACTCAGTTCTCACATGCCCTCTATGCCACACAATTCACTACATATTTATAAGGGTGGGGACTTTCCCTTCACCGCTTATCTAATCCCAAAATAGGTCGCATGCTATTATTAGCCACGCGCCGTTACAATAATAGCCACACATGCAAGTGTGCTAACAATAGACTTCTTCTAGTTAACTGTCAGTAGTAAATCTATTCTCAGCTTGTATCCATACAAATTGCTTTGTAGCTGATCCTCCAAAATATCCAATGTGTGTCACACAAGTATTTAATTGGTTTGTGTGCTCCATTCGCCATCTTCCAAAAATAGATCCTCATCGTGAAAATGGCTAAGTCCCGAATCTGTCTCTATCCTTAGCGTGTGATTCCTTTTCAATCTTTCTGTGCTTTTGAATGTGATTTTCTCTTCCATGCAAACCTTCTTTATGTTATTTTCTAAGTTCCATACTTTAACTGATCAACATTACCCCACACTAATTTCATTTCCGCCCCAGAAATGGTTATCTCCGAAACAATTAAATAATGTGAATAAAGAGATAGAAAGAATTTTGATGAACAAAATAATATCTTTACCCCGTAGTATCTTCGCTTCAACTTGAATAATCAATTCAGTATATTCTTATTTTATTCTACCTCTAAAGTCTACCAATCATTGAGTGCGGCCTCTACCTTTACTAGGATATCCACCGCAAATGACTCTAACTCATCTTTTGCAAAATCTTCTTTCTCATTATGCAATACCAACATAATGCTAGACATGGTAGTCATTCTTCCTTCTAATAGTTCCATCTTTTGGGAAATGAGTTTCCCAAGCTCATCTAACATTTCCTTGTGTGGTTCTTGAGCTGTTGTAAGGGCCTCGCACTACTGCTTTGACAAGAACTAATCATTTTGACTCCAAAATTCTATTTCTCGTTGCTCATCCAACCGGATTAACTCGTAATCTGTTATTCTAATGATTTCTCATCAGCTAGACCTCCAGGCACACAATACACAAATAAGGTAACATAAATTCCATAGGAAGAACTAATTCTATGCCAAACACTAACTAAAATGGTGTGGCTTTGTTCAACCTTTTATATGTTGTTTGATATGCCCAAAGTACTACATATACTTTATCATCCCAATCCTTTCTTCTAACATCACATATTTTTTTCAATGTCTGGCTCAAAATTTTGTTGAAAGCCTCAGTAGTCCCATTTTCCTAAGGATGATATGGTGTAGTCTTATGGTATGCAATCATGAATTCATCCAATAAAATTATGATTATCTTAGTCGAAAAGTGTGTGTACCCCTATCACTAGTCAAACTTAAAGGACATCCATACCATGTAATAACATTTTCCCATAGAAACCTAGCTGTTGTAGCCGTTGTACAATCTTTTACAGGTTCTTCTTCTACCCACCTTGTCAGATAGTCTATGTAAATGATGATATAGCACAATCCAATTTTCTCGTGTGGCTGGTGAAATAGGACACAAAAAATCTATAGCCCATTTCTCAAACGGTTTTGCACTAGTAATAGGTCTTAGTGGCATTTCATCTTGTTGATAAATGGTCATAAGCCTTGTAATAATCCTTACAATATTTATACGAGTATTCCACCATAATCCAAAGAGTAGAATCTTACACACAAAGGGGCTTCACCTACATAGTGGCCACCTGTTATCCCACCATGAGCTTCCTCCATTATATCTATGTGCTCATGTTCCAAGATGCACGACGTTTCAATACTTCATCCCAACCTAACTTGTATAGGTCACCGCTAATTAACATATAGGGTGTCGCACGTATAACAAGTTGTTTCTTTTCTAAGGATTTCATTCCTTTTGGTGTCATGCATGTTCGTAGAAAGACAACAATGTCCTCTAATTCCAATGGCACTCATTGTAACCTATATAACTATGTATCTAGCATGGTATCTTCAATTTTCTATGTTTCTTCTCCTGACTATATTCTAGATAAATGGTCTAGTCCAGAATTACTTTTCCCGATTTTACCATAACTATGAAATAAAATTCTTGAAATAAGAGTACCCATCCACATATGCGCCCGTAAAATGGGTTTTTTTACCAGATACTTGAATTCCATGTGATCTGTATAGAAGACAAATGGTGTAGTCAGAAGGTACTATCAGAATTTATGTAGTGCATAGATCATTGACATAGCTTTACGCTCTGTAGTTGTGTAGTTTTGTTCTCAGCAGAGTCAACTTTCTACTAGAAAAATAGATAGGATGATCTATAATACCTTCTCCAGGCTGAGCCAATACTACGCCAATGGTCATGTCAAAGGTGTCCACATGTACATGAAATGGTTGGTCCCACAAAGGAAAATGTAGAATAGGCACGGTAGTAAGTTTCTCCTTTAATGTCTCGAATACACACTTGCCGCGGTTCTCCCGAAGTAGAATGTACCTTTTCCTTTCAAAACTCCTCCAACACCTGGCAACTTTGTCATATCCTTTAATAAACTTCCTATAATATCCTGTATGACCCAAAATTCTACACACCACACTCACTCTTGACTGGTAGGCTCTTTTATGCCTATAACGACTACAACCTTAGTGGATCAACCAACAAACCTTCCTTGTAGATTATGTTTCCTAACAATATCCCAATTGGTGTAGCAAATATGTACTTCTTGATGTTTAAAGAGATACTCAAATGCTTACATCTTTCAAACACTAAGCACACATTCTCACAATGATCCTTAAATAATCCATACACCGTCCAATCATCCAAATAAACCTCGTAAGAATTTCTGAATAAACTCCTTGAACGCTTGAACAATTATGTGCAAAAATATAGAAGGCACATTTTTTAGACCAAAAGGCATCACAATATAGGTGAAGCTACCCCATTCAAAAGAGTAAAAGTAATCATTTATTGATCCTCCTAGGAAATCCTAACTTGATGATACCCAGAGAACCCATATGTAAATGAATAGATTTCATGCCCTTCAACGCCTTCTAGTATTTCCTCAGTGAATGACATAGGAAAGGGATCAGTGACACATGTAGCATTCAAATCCTTATAGTCCACATAGATCCTAATTCATCCATCCTTCTTGATATTGATCACCATTGGATTAACCCATTTTGATTCGTCGAGGGACTTGATAATCCCAGACTTCAACATTTTGTCAATCTCTTCTTTGACCTTTTCATGCAAGTTGGGGTTCATCCTATAGGGTCTCTTTCTAATTGGGCATGTACCCTCCTTAATCTTTATCCTCATCTCTCCTAATGATTCATACATGCCTTTAAGCTCATGGTACCCCTGAGGAAACAAATCCTAATAATCTTGTAGTAACTCTATGATTTTTACCACTTCAGAGTCTGACCAATAGTCTCCAATTATGGCCTCCTTAGGCTCAGTATCTGATCCAATATTCACTCTCTTTGTCTTCATAGGTTCATGATAGGCACGTATGGTCTTATCTACACTATCCAACACCTCACGCCTACCTATTGAATGGTTTCTGTCTAGATCTTCTACTTCTTTGTAATCCACTAATTGGACCATCTTTCCTTTTTCTTTCTCAAGGCAAGTGCGTTGAAGTAGTGTGGCTTTGGTCTTTGTCTCTCCAAAAAAATGTGCTCCTGAGTTTCCTTCATCCAATAACTCCTGAAGGATTTTTTCAGCCTTGTACTATCTCCCATAGTTAAGCGCTTTATGAATTTTAATATTTCTTCCACTCGACGCTTGGTAGAGAAGAAGTCAAACATCTCAACTATTCCTGTAATTAAATCCTGCCAATTTCTAGTCTCTTTATGGAGTTGGGCATAGATATACCAAGCACGCGTATCCTTGAAAAGTGGAATAAAACTTGTGCACCTAGAGCAAAGGCGGTAAAGCTTCATGCCTCTCTGTCCGGAGTCTCTCACACTTCTGAACGTGGTTCTGAATAGGTTGATTACTATGATAAGTACATATTTGAGTAGGTGCATTGCTCCTGTAGAACCTAGTGGAAAGAGAAATCCTAATTTCATTCCATCCTATAAGATTATCCTTGTGGACCACCCACCAACGCGTTTTCATCAAGATAGTGTATATGCTAGCATATTTCTTCTTTCCAAAGTGGTTCTATCCATTATTCCTCCATGGCACACAAGAACACCATAGGACCTCCTTCTATAGTGTAACAAGGTACCATTTTGTTACCTATTCTCCTAACATAACATAGTTTTCCACCCTTATGAAATATGCCCTTTACTTTGCACCCTACTAACTTATAAGTGTTATGAGCCCAATTATCAAAAGCAACACTTTTAGTATCGCTAATAGATTATACATCCTCATATGGAAGGATTCCTTCTTTACATGGCTCAAGCACCTCTGGATCCTAGATGACACGTACATAAATCCTATTCAGGTCTTCTTCACTCAAGGGCTCAACATAGGGCATAGATTTTCCATCTGTTAAAGGGATAATAACTCTTTCCTCCTTGTTTTCAAAACTAATATAACCCTTGTTGAACTGAAGATCAACATTATTTACATAGCACCAAGGATGCCCCAATAGAGCTAGGAAGCTATCGACTCTACCAGCACTAAAAACTTAAAGTCTCCAGTAAACTTGGCTCCTTGTATGGTAATGGATGCATCTTTTAAAACTCCGATGGGAGTGGCCTTAGTCCGATTATCCATGAACAATACATTAGAGGATGGCTACAATGGGGTCTCCCCATTTGTTCCCATGCATCTAAGGTAAGAACATTGACTTCTACACTAGTATCAATCAGTATATTACTCAATAGCCACCCATCCACAACAACATTCAAAGTTATTTCCTTGTCATAATCTAGGCTATGAGGGGGAAGATTTGCATGTAGGATCTGCCATCTAGTCTCAAGATTTACGTCAAATTATTTCCTTTTAACTAATTCCACAATAGTGGAATGATATTCTCCTAATGCAAGCAACAATTTACACACTTATCTCAAGTCATTTATATCAATTTGGACCATCTATGATGTTTTTTTTTCCTCCATCTTTTGTAATTGCTCCTTTAAATATTGTATTTCACCCTGTAGATTCCTAAGTACCTCCCTAGTTTCTTGGTATACCTCCTTCTGATGGGAAATATCTAGGTACCGTGCATGTAGAACCTCCTCCTTAGTGATGGTAGGATTTTGTTGTAATTCTTCCCGCACGTGTTGCTTCAAAGGTCATGATATTTACGTGTAGTTCCTCGATTCTAGTTCTAACTTGGGCATCCATTGATTCTCCACAACACGTTGTATCCTAACCATCCCTACACCTTTGTTTTCATGTTTATCCCGCTTGCTAAGATGCTCATACAATTCTGCACTCCTCATAGCTATGGTTATTTCCACATAAATAACATGTAATATTCTAAGGACATTCACGTCTTTAGTGGTCGGGAGATCCATATGTATAACATGTTCGTGAGGGAAATCACTTCCTCCACCACCATGGCCTCATCCTCTAAATCCACCCCGGTATCCTCGACCTCTACCATAACTACCTTTGAAATTCCCTTCATTCTAATCATGGCATGCCCGATTGTGTCCGCGATCCCGATGCTCATTCTTACCTTTAGAGTTATCTAAAACTCATGTCTTTGTACACCAATATCTATAGCATCATGGATCTGACCAATCAGCCGGAAGTCTTCCATGTCATGAGTCGTGGACCTACAAATTTTACAGTAACATGATATGTTCTTCCTTATCACGTGTTGTAGTAATGGGAAGTGGCTAGCATCATGGTTTAAATGGCATATCTCGCAATCTAAAAAAAGTGAGTACACTAATCTACAGGGGACAATTATCCTTTGTGTCACCTTCCACTTCACAATCATGCACCAAATTCTTGTGCACGTCTCATGTGCTGAATTTGTCGATAGTTTCTCTAATTCGCTTTGTCATAGTTGTGATCCATGCTTCTAAAAATGGGCTCACCCTAGTCTCTATACTTCCAAATTCCTCAACGTGTAAGGCGATTCAAGTGCTTCATGTAAATCAATGTATGTTTTATGTGATAACACCCTCCTAAAAGGTGTAATCAGGCCTCCAATAAACCATTGTGCATGTTGGATTACGTGAATATCATAAGAAAGCTTAGATAACAATGTTTTAAAATGGGCATCATACTCTCTGACACTTTTAGTAGTGCCTTTCTTGATATCTTTGAGTGCACTTATACTCTTCTACTCAAACTCAGGGATGTGAAACTTTGTAAGGAAAGCATCTTTTAAAGCTATATAGTCTACGCAAGTCTGATTAGGGTCAAACTTTTTGTACCAACTATGTGCAAGTTTTTGTAATGTAGTAGCAAATTGACTTACCCTACACTCATAAGCCATTATTCCTTTTGCATGCCACAATATTTCACACATAAGTATGTATTCAACAAAGATCTTCTATGCCCCTATACTGGAATATGAAGAGAAATCTCCATGTAAATATTCTCAGGGTTAGTGTGGACCTTGCCCACCTAATCCAAAATCTCATGTGTTTCCTTGGCCTCCAGAACCACCAAATCCACCGGAGCTAAAGCCACCTATACCTCATGATCCCGAACCTATAGTTAGGTTCGGACTAGAAGATGTACTTCCCTATGTCCCAATAGTAGTACTGAACTATACCCGACAACCTGCAAAGTTTTACTACTCCCGAGATAGTCCAAAAATTTACGCGCCTAAATTCTGTGCAAATGATACACCCAAAAAGTTACTCCCATATAACAACAAATCCATTTACACTGCCATCATTGTGCCTCTTATAAGACTCACTCCTTCTCTCCCACTGCTTGAATTAGCTTACTAAAGTTTGTTTTACTAGATGCTAGAAAACCAAGTGCAAGGGAAAGGTTTCCAGATGGATTCACATGCATGCCCATGGCCCAGGTCATCTCTAGCTGGCTTGCTTCTATGTGAGGATGAGGAGGGTTCCCTATCATGCTTTCCCAAATGGGGATTTCTTGATACTCGGGTTCCACGTCTTCTGTGTGAACTTCAACTCCTTCCCGAACTATCTTTCTCCACAACACCATTTTCTCTACAACCTCCCATTACTTCTCTACCTCCCTCTCACACACCTCATTATACTTAAGCTACCTTTCCTCTCTCTTCCTCTCTACCGCTAGGTCTGCCATCTTTCACCAAACATGCTCCTGCCCCGCGTGTGGTGGAGTTTAGTTAGCCATCGGTTTTCTCTCCAAATTCAAATTTACCATTAGGATCTTGATCACCAGTGGAATACCTTACAGGTAAGTTCCCTTGGATATCATAAAAACTAGAATTCAGCTACCTTTGGGCATGGATAAGTGGAAATTGAGTACTCCAAGATATAACTATTCAAAACACCATGTATCCACCATGCAAGTCCAAATCAGATCAACATCATAAAGGGCCTAAAATTCTTGTTGTATCTAAAAAAGTGTGTGATACCTCTAATTCTTTTTAGATGGATAAGCAATCAGCCACTCATATAATTCTACTAGAAAGATAGTGAAGAATCTCTCATATAAACTATCATATAGATTATGTTCCACCCATACGCGTGTGTTAAACTCATATCCAATGTTGAACCTCCATGTGTATTCTTCTTCTAGATCATGTATCCACTCCTCAACACTTTCTAGGGTCAACCGGTATGTCTTCATCGCAAACCATCCTAGAAAACAATTGAAAAAGAGGTCCTGGAAATGGAACCAATGATGTAGCTCAAAATTCATCTATAAAATCCCAGTGTGTTGGCACATCACTCATCCTAGATCGAGTGCTCATCAAGCAAGCATGCAAAGGTACCAGGCCCCTCTTTAGGGTTTTTTTGTTACAGGATGTTAGCATGATGAAGACTTAAAGCATTCAGATCTATGACTAATATATCATTCTATAGTACATATTCAAATCTAGATCTAGAGAATAACAGACTTAAAAGATAACCATGATGAAATCAAGCATGCACAAACCAATTATACTTAGGATTTGACACTTTGATTCAGCCAACACATTCCATTGCATTAAACATGATAAATACACAGAAGCTTATTACAATAGATAATACCATAGTCTATGTGCGCATCAAATTTGGCAACATAACCTCACAATAACTTAGTTCTCACATGCCCCCCTATGCCACACAGTTCACTACATATTTATAAGGGTGGGGAATTTCCCTTCACTACTTATCTAATCCCAAAATAGGTCACATGTTATTATTATCCATGCACCATTACAATAATAGCCACACATGCAAGTGTACTAACAATATACTTCTTCTAGTTAATTGTCAGTAGTAAATCTATTCTCATCCTGTATCCATGAAAAGTGCTTCATAGCTGATCCTCCAAAAATAGCCAATGTGTGTCATGCAAGTCTTTAACCGGTTTGTGTGCTCCACACGCCATCTTCCAAAAATAGATCCTCATCATGAAAATGGCTAAGTCCCGAATTTGTCTCTATCCTTAGCGCGTGATTCCTTCCCAATATTTCTATGATTTTGAATGTGTTATGATCTTCCACATGAACCTTCTGTATGTTCTTTTCTAAGTGCCATACTTTAACTGATCAATAGACGGGTTAGGAAAAATCGGGGTTTCTCTAATGGTGAAATTTGGAGCATTTTGGCACAATATAATCATGAAATTCACTAAGTTATCTAAACCCTAATTCACTTTCAATAAATATGATCTAGTTTCCAATAAATATCTCAAAATGTGGACTGAATATAACGGAGAAAATATCCACACGAAGGAAAAGTAAAACTTGGAAAAATAATAGTGAAGAGGAAGAAAAAAACTAGAAGAGAAGGAAGAAAGACAAACAACAAACCTTTCTTGCAAATGGTTTAACGTTAAATTTCTCAAAATATCTTTCAATCAGCAAGCACGAGGTTGTTCAGGGTTCGCAGGTTGAATTACTTCTCTCTGAGGGACTATGATGCATGGAAATGATGTGGAATAACTTGGCCTTTTTAAACAATCGACCTCATTAAATATGTGTCGTACACATGCCACATCATTACTTGGCTCAAATGAGGGGTTTCAGATTTACTTAACTTCTTTATTTTTAAGAAATAAATTAGTTTTAAGAACACGATAAACTAAGTCCTTATCTCAGCAGGATTTTGTATGAGCTTTAATTTTTTAATATAAGGAAAAGTAAAGTAGATTGGAAACATTGATAAGATGAGGGCCTTAGGTATGTGGGGTTTCACTTCATCTTTTCTTGGCCATTGTGAAGAAGTAAAGTAGGTTTAAACTCATGATAAACTAAATCCTTATTTTTGTGGGTTTTGACCACTACTTAGCTTCACAACTCTTATAAGAAGAGCAATATTGGTTTAGCGCAAAGCATGTAGTAAGGCCTTATCGATTTAACATAAATAAGGAATGGGAAGTAGTTAGTCTTGTGGGGTTTTCTAACTATTTGGCTTGTTAACTTCTATAAAGTAAAGTAATTCTAGTTTAGCGCAAATAGGGAAATAATGGAAATCAAGTTTTGAAGGGTGAATTATTTGCAACTTTGAAGTAAAGTAGTTTGAGAAACCTAATTTCTTAACGAGTAAGTACTTGTTATCCAATTTCACCACCTAGTGTGAAATGGAAAACTCATAAACCTTGAGCTCGAGCACTTGGCAAGCCATTAGGGTTATTCACCTAGGTTGTAAGTGGTTTCATTGATTTCGGGAGAATATTCAGTTATTTTGGAAGTTTTGGGATCTTAAGAGAATTATTCTTCTTCTGGTTTTGAACCTTAATAGCTCAGTTTAGGAGATGAGGAGAAAAATGAATGGGCCCCGTAGGTGACTAGGATAGGTACCATGAGAAAGAATGGATGAAATGTCTACTGAGATACTTTGAAGCACATGCATAATTCTCTCGACACCAAAAGAATAAAAAAGGTCAAAATTTACAAAATTAAGTTCAAGGGGGACCATCGAGCTAAAGGATAGCTCTACAAGCTAGAGGAAAGGTAAGAAGGGGGTTTGTCGAGCTACTTGACAAGCCATTGACGAGCTTAATCCCATAGCGATTCATAGAATGCCACCGAGATATTTGAGGAACTAGAGAGATACAAATAATGACTTGGCACTAAGGGATTTAGTAAACATGTTTGTCGAGATAAAAGCATAAGGGCCGAGTTAGATTCGAAGTTGCAAGGGCTAGGCTTGGATAATCAAGCTCGAGTAGAATTTTTAGTGGGCTCAACACTATGATCAGTGCATATGATCATAAGAACTCGGCCCCTACACATGGAGGAACCTATTGCAAAGGACTAAAATTAGGTCAAAGTCGATTGGCCAATCATGGCGGCGGGGTCAAAAATAGAGAGCCCATGGAGTGAAGAGTAAGCTCAATCGAAGGTGAGCTCAAATGAGATCATCGCGGCATAAAATTAACCGGGGTTGAGATTTACGGGCTCAATGATATAAGGTGAGCTCATCACCAAGTTTAAAAGGGCTTGATTAAAGGAGGGCCACAAATACATAGGAAAAGTTGGGGCAAGGAGATGGAGTTGGCTCTCTGAGCCAACTCGGAAAGCTGGGATGGAGTTCTAAGGAGGCGCATTAGCAGCCGTAGAACGTCATTGGGGAACCAAGGGATCATTTTAACTTAGGCTAAGCATGCTCAATTTCCTCAAAATACTAAAATTCAAAGAAATGCAGAGGTTGGGGGATTCAACGATCCATATGGTGTCAACGCTGGGCTTGGGAATCTACATAGACCTCGATGCGATTGGGAGGAACCATGTGGACCCAACGTGGGAGTAGAGAATGCTTGCAAGACTAAAGGGGTACTCGAGGACTAATTTATGAATGATGTGGAGATAAACGGCCCGAGTATCACATGGACAAGATGGACACGGGTTTCTGAAAACCCGCCTTCATCGCATTTGAAGAGTTCACCGTCAAAGAGAGGAGACCGCCATGGGATGCATCAAGTCGGAGGTCGACATGTGTGCCAAGCAGTATAGTAAGGTGGCCACAAAGGCATGTAACGTGGAGTTCGATACAAACATAGGATCCTAATGCAATGTAAGGGTTGGGAGTTGTGTGAAGCGGCCACCAAAAATTAGTGCAGCAGAGTTGGCCCTTAAACCAAATAACTAAACATTCTAACCCCTAACATGGAAATAGAAAAAGTAATAAATTGGTGGCCCCCAAACCAAATTTTAATTCCCCAACTATTTTAAACTTGAAAATAATTAGAGAGGGGAAGGAAATATTTAAAATGTCATTTCCAAATTAAATTAATTTTTCAGTCCCATAACAGAGAGCTAAGCCTAGAAAGCCAAAATGGCTGCCCTCACTCGAAGGCCATAAATTTTGCATTTCTTAGCCAAATCGTGCAATATTATACTCGTTAGAATTTTGGCTCTAAGATATACGCAAAAAAATTAATAAAATCAAGTATTTATGGATTTTCATAGGAGAAATTTGTAGAAAACAAGCCCAATTTAGTGGTAATTTCCAGTGGTTGAAAGTGCAATAAATGAGCATGGACAACCATTTTCCTTCTGCTTTGCAAGTTATGGGGTAGTATGGGATGGATTTTTCAGGTCACATATCATCATTTTCACCCACTTTTGGTACTTTGTAGGAAAGTGGAAGGAAAAATATGAGTTTGCAAAAACTTCTCTCTCCCCATTTTTCTATAAATTGAAGTGCTCTCTCATTTGAAGGGGGATTACTCTTGTAACAAAACTCTACCATTTTTTTTTGGAACACCAATGTGCTGCAAGCCTTCATATTAGACTTCTTACATGTTGATCTAGGCATTTCTCTTTCTTTATAAATGAACTGTTCATATCAATGAAGTAACAAATAGAAATTTATGGATGTTTTCTTCTCTGTCTGTTTATTGCATTCTTCATGCCTCTTTATTGCAATTGTAGGTGTATTGTGTCTCCTTTATGCTCTTGAAATGTTCATTATTTTTTTGTTTCTATGGGAATGATGTCGTGAATGTTTTTAGGACTATGGATAATTCTTCTCACTTGTTCTAATCAACATTTCTTTTCATTTTCACATATTGGAGAGTATTTCCCACACCCATTTTCTTGGTGCATCACCTCTGTTAGAGTAGTTTTATTTCACTTTCATGTTATTTCTCTCTCCTGGTCCCTTAGAAATTATAGGATAGAGATAGTCAGTAGTTTTCCTTCATTAGAGTAGTTGTTGCATTAGATTAGGAAGAGGAATCAGCCTTCTCTGGGGTTTATCTCAAGTAGAAATTCCCACAACTTGAGAGATAGTACCCATGTTACACAATCACATTGCACTGCCTTAAAAACTCACATTCTAAGAAATCAAAGGGTTCTATAATTTGGTGATAAAGGTACATTTTTAGGGATTTTAGGATGTTTTTGATAAATGGGTATTTCTTTAACTACTTCCAAGAAACCTATTGCAACCTTTTAGAGAATATTATAACAATCCTACAATAAAAATGAGTTAAGGTGACAACCTAAAGAAACTAAAACTCACAAAAGGATACACAAGTGACATTAACACAAATCCTCACAAGGCAAGAAGACTCAATTTTTTTAAAATGGGTTACCCAAAATAGCCAAGTGAAATCTTGGGGACACCACATCGACAATAAGATTTTCCTTGAAACTTTGAATTCCCAACACAAAATATCCCTAACAAAACGTGATTTGTTTTATACTATCCTTGTTGAAACCTTATATTGAAGAGGCTATGATGGAACTCTCCTGATATTTATCAATCAAGATGAATCACAACAAATTCTATTCAAGGTATATGTTGGTATATGTGGTGCACACGTAAGTGGCATGGTTTTAACTATAATATTTTGTGTGGGTTATTACTAGCGCACTATAGATTCGATGCATGCAAATTTTTCAATAAGTCTTTTTCATGCCAACAACATGGAAATATCATTCATGAACCTTCATAAGCTCTTCAACCGATCACTACACCTTTTCCTTTCTCCTAATGGGCACTCAACCTTATAGGTAAGATGAATATAAGGAAGATATCTACCGAAGAAAACAAAGATCTTAAGGAACCCTTGAATGCAGCTCATATGAAAATATTCTATTCTTGAATCATCCATGAGTATCCCTTGTGTTGGGGGTATTTTCAAACATCTACTTATATAGCTTATCCATCATATTCATATTACCATATAATCCCAAAACACTTTTTTTTCACTTGTTCCTTATACTTATGATGTTTAACATTTTCTATACTATCCATGTTCTCTCATATCGATTTCCATTTTTCCCCTTGGTCTCATGGAAATCTTATGTTCTTATGAATTCTCATATGGGTCTTGGATCACCTAGAGTATCTCATTGACTACTAAAAATTCAGAATAAACAACATAAATTCCTAAACATTTAATATATTTCCAAAAAATCACTAAAACACTAAAAATTCTTCCAAAACTACCTAAAACATATAAAAATAGTAAAAAATATACAAAAAATTGAAAAACCATCCAAAAATGAATAACATTTGCAAAACGCCAAAAATACCAAAACTCAACCCATTGACTCATATTTTGGTATCCGTTCACAATATCAATCAATCAATAAAAATAAACTAATTCAAATCATTTGCATGTATCCTCAATTGGGGAAATATTGTCTCTCATTTTTTCCTTTACATGTATCCTTTTTGGGGAAATGACCCAATCAATCCCAAATCATCTTACCCTTGCATGTTTCCTTACTTTAGGGTAACCCAAATCAATCATATTCACTATGGGAGACATTAGGGACATAGTTAAGTGTCTTTATATAAATTTTTGTTGCATTTTTACTTTTCTTAATTAGTATTTGACCAATTACAAGTTTATTGTTTGTCATCTTGGTTCATTTATATCCATGGTGCAAACATCTACTATGTATATTGGGTTTGTTTTTACTTTTCTTAGTTTATTTTTTTAACCAATTAGAATATTTTTTGGCCATCTTAGCTCATTTATAGCCATGGTGCATATATTTAATGTGTATATTGGGTTTGTTTTTATCTTTATTTTTTATGTGTATGTTTATTTATGCACATAATGAGTTACTCATCATGGTTCTTTAATAATCATGGTGTGAACTATATTGTGTAAAAGTAAAGCATGATTCTCTAAATTACAAAACTCTAAATGGAAACTCAAGCTACGAGAAATGTTAGTCATATCATCATTACATTAGATTCTTGTTCTCATTAAAAACCAAACACAATATATCACAATTTATAAATCAAGAATAACTCATCATATGCCTAACATAATCTCGACTCACAACCATACTAACAAACATCTATAAGAATGCAAAAATAAATAAAACCATCCAAATAATAATCTTTATACATCATCACATACAATTTTCAAATGTACCAAAGACTTCATATACACATACATAACCATCACACCATAATGGGCATTTATAAAAATAGTGTGTGTTCATGAGGCATAAAAATAAGAATTTTCCTACATAAGGCATATATGAATAATAGTGTGTATGGTACAAGTCCTAATCATCCATCATCTATGACTCTCACCCACCCCTATATTTCTTATTCCACCATCTCACCTCGGTGGTGGCATCTAGACAAATCTCAATGATATGTATGGTCCGTGTGATCTATCCAATCTCTCCGACCTCATCCATGTCCTTTGGATATAACCTAGTGTTCTTTGGCTCTTTGGGACAATAGCCTCATACAACCCTCTATATTATCCCACATCATGAGTCACTCATAGCAACTCATGTAATAGATCAACCATCCCACTAGCCTCAACTACCTGATCTATAACATCCCTTTCCATGGTGAACTTTTATAGTTGCATGATCAACAAGTCTCTCTCCACTATCCTCTAATATAGATGGCTCCTCGTAGAATCCATTTGTTTTTGTAATGTCATTATCAAGATCAAAAATACATATATCTATTGCATTACACTCGTATATTTTCTCCCACACTACCCGCAACTCTTCTCAAGATGGTCATTGAAGTGGAAACACAAATCTTTGACTCCAAACATGTATCTCTCACTATCTTCCCATATGTCATCTCCATCTTCATCTACCCATCTTCCTCCTCTTGATCATCCCGGGCTAGGTGACCTCTATGGTGAGCCCAGGTAACTATACAACCTATACTTATAGATATCCATGTTCATCTTATTCATATACCTATACTTGTACATCATGTATATGTCCTTGTCCCCGTCCCTATCCTTGTACCAATTCATGTGCACCTTGTTGGCCCCTCCCTCTCTGTCACTAAAATGACTTCAAAATTGTTTTCATTCCTACCATCATCACTGCTTGGGAAGTAGTCACATGAATAGGTATTATAGTGGTATACCATCTGTCATAACCCAATGGTTCTCCTAGATATGTATTGTCTTCTCAAGCATCCCATACATGTGGAAGTGCACCTAAAAAAATAGCCCTAGATATACTCACTATAATACAAGGCCCAAACATGGTAGTCTCTCAAACTAATATTGTGTATCACTTCTCATCATTAGGAATATCTTGTCTTAACCCTAATTTCCATTTCATCCTATCTCATTTATAACACTTAATAATGTATGATCGACTACCAATGATATAATGTGTTATCTACATGGTCCACAACTCTAATGCATTGGTTTCCCACACATAGGACTTGTACGACCTCTAAGTGATTTGTCTCAATTGTAGATCACCTAGGTCTCACTAATAATATTCCATATCTCCATGTTGCTCTATCTGGCCACCTCCAACCACATTCCATCCAAATATAGACAGCTCATTCAACTGTCTATCACTCAACACTCCAACAAGATGACCCACTATTATATGATCTCATGCCTAGATCTATAATAAGGTCACCGGCCTAAACTCATATGACTCATGTATACTACCATATGAAAATTCCTATATAAATTTTCTAGTATGTAAGGTCCCCATGCAAAACAATTTTTGAATCCATTAACTACACCACTATGTCATTCAATCCTAACTGAAAGCACCTCCCAGCTTTATCTCGCGGAGAATGTCGTTGAAAAGAGACCTAAAATATATAGGTATCCACTATATCCCATCATACTCCATACAATATGTGAGGTTAATTACAAACCCATCTCCATGGAGCTCATCCAATCCAAATAATGTATGTATATGAGCTCAGATGTGTGATGGTCTCCCATTTCACTATATCAACTCGAAACCGCATAGGCACTCTCATATCTGGTACATGTCCTATAGTGTCATATTCATCTCTCCTTTTGGTAGTTTTAACATATGTAACTCATTGTGTAATCACTTTGTAAAAAAATTTAACAAGTGTGATCTAATCTAATCTCTAGCATCCATGTTGCGTATGACAACTCTGTCATCTCCAACACAACCCACAATTCTATTTGTTCCACATGCATCATTTGTCTCTCGAATTCTCTAAGACATGAACACCTATCCCTAACCTATAATATACCTAACATATCTTACAAAATATCAAAACAATTATCAGTCCTTTCTAACCAATTTTGATAAATTCTATAAAAGATTATACTAAATTATTTTCCTCAAAACCACACTAGTTCACCTATATGTAAGCTAACACATTTACTTTCACGCTAGCACATTAAACGACACACAAATGCACTTATATGAATGTTAAAATTATATTCACACTAGCGCACATATCATCATGTCGGTGCATGTACATTTACACTAGCTCAAGGATGTTGACGCTAGTGCACTTTACGCTTTAAACTAGTTCACCTACATCCCCGTACTAATGTTCAATTCGTATTTTCTACTAACTTAATTACGTCATAAATATACTTAAATGTTTAATTTTTTTCTTACTTACCACCAAGCCATCTTTAGGAATTTTTCTATGTAATTGAGCGTGATCCACGCAATGTCTATGTGCTAGAATTTGTGTCATCTCTCCTGCAAACTCGAGATCAAAATTGTATTTAACTATTAAAAACTATAGTAGAAAAAAATGACCAATGATTTTTTCTCCCACCCGCCCATCTATTTTAACCTTCTTATAAACCCTAATTTTTGCCTTTTTCCTCCTCTTCTACTTTTTTGATGTCATTTTACCTATATCTCCAACGAAAACCTTATTACTCATATCAAGAGGCTTTCCACCGCTTTCTCACATCACCCATCTACTCGAGGTGGCACTCCCTTAGCAAAATCCAGACTTTCCTAGGAATCCAAGTGTTTCACTATGGAAAATTAATCAGCCACCACACTTCTTCATCACCTGTTCATCAATCAAGCACGTCGTCTACTATCTTTAAAGTGTTATTACTTCGTAATAACACTTTAAAGAGGGGAAAATGTAAACACCCTAAAATATCCCATTACACATTCTAAACCTCCAAAATCATCCCATAATCACTTCATGACACATTATGACCATTTCTGACCTATTACGACCACTTTTGATACATTCTGCTACTTTATGACCCTTAACAACATTCTACAACATTGTCCCAAATCACACTTCTATCATCCCCACAACTTCCCTAATTACTTTTATCACATGCATATAGTTCTAATTCATTGAATATTTACTCTATGTAATTTATTATGCTCATAATTCATTCCTAGGATTAACCACTCTCATTATACATCCATCACCATATTATCTAACTTTATTTATTAATTTAATCTAAAATAATTCAATAAATCATCCACGTATCCATTTCTATCTCACTCTAATACACTTCCACCTCACTAGTTGACATCTCAAGTTGACTAAAGCAAATCAAATCATGACTAAGGCTAAAAATCATTAATTATATTCAAGAGGACAAGTTTAAATTAAATCAAATCATAGATTTGAGTTAACTAAAACATATCCCTTGAATCATGGATTTCCAAATTAAAGAAAAACTCTCTCCAAGCTAAAAATCATGTCACTTTTTGGGTGAATAAAACAAAAGACATGAAATATTAATTCAAAGTAAATATTCAAAAGATATGCCACCTTTTCCAAACTCAATGAAAACTCACCCAATCAATCTCAAAACAATAGTTTATCTTTCCAATCAAATTGGAAACTTAGACAAATCATTCCAATCATGCTTCAGTCAGCCTCATATCAGAAAATCAATCCCATAAGTCAAGGCTATGGTATTCTCTTCACTCATCTATAAATAAATAATCATCCCTCTTTATTAATGATATTTGGAAGCTTAATAATCTGCATTGTTATTGTGTCAAATTGCTATTCAATTTTACACAATGTTATGTTGTCCATTTGATCAATAATTTATCAATAAAATCCAATCATTCATTCACATTTATCGTAGCTAAAATATACTACATTTGGAACATTTTTGGAGGATCCACATCCAATTGATTGTAAATATTTAAAAAGCTCGGTGCTTCATCTAAATATTTAGCTAATCTCATCTGAGGTTACAAAAAGATACAAAGGAAGAATCATATTTTCAAATTGTGTTTGTTTTCCTTCATTATTTTTTATTTTATCTTGTATACATAATGTATTTAACTTGATATAAAAAACTATATAAAATATTTGTAGAAAATAAATTCACATGAGTTCCAAAGTCTAAAGTATAAACTCCACCACATGACCGAGATATTACTATTAATAAATACACACACGCACACACATGCACGTGCACGCACGTGCACACACACACACACAAACAGAATATGGAGATAGTAACTCCATATCACTTATACAATGTAGTTCCCACCAATTTTTCTCCCTTTGATGACGTTGAATCCATCTATTATTCATGATTGAGACATTGGAATTAATATTATCATGGTTATTTGATTTGAAAATTTATGAATAGTCATGTTAACACTTAGGTGCTAACTTGTTCTTAACGGGAGATGATGTGTGAGGCATATAATAAAAATTCATTACTTTTATCATTATCACTTGGTTTAGATATGATGTTAGGGATATGTTGATATGAGATTTACATGGATTATATTTTGAATATACATTATTTTGTTGTCTCTTCACACTACATACAATAACATGTCTTGGAAAATTATTATATTTGTCTTATGAGGCTAATTCATGGGAATTATTAGCATCATCTAATTATGATATTTTAACATTTAGACATTGATGTATTTTTATAGGAACGTGCATCTTGTAACAAAATTTGAAACGTGTCATGGTTGAATTGTCACCAGCTCTAACATCTTGTATATTAAACAAATCAATTTATAACTATATAGTTAATTATATATGTATGAAATAATTACTTGAGATGTGTCTGATTGATTCACCTAGAAGATTTTATTGATCAGGTTTTATGTTTATAATTGAGTGTGTAGGTGACAAGTTCATGCCACAGGAGAACGTGGGACTTAGAGGTTGCACCTCCAAGATTACACAATACATCGTTTGGTCAAAACCCTCACCTCTTGATTGATCAAACTTACCTTTCTTGTATTTTTTTCTTGGATGGAAATGAGAAATCCACCATCCTTGTATGTTTTTTTTTCATTTGGTGTGGTTACCTTTGCTTCTTGTCTCCTTTTGAATCATTTTGGTATTAATTATTCTATTAACCTATTAAGCCAATTTTATGGGTTAAATTTTCCCTAATTGTATAAAGGATTGGTTAATTAGTGTTATCTTGTTTAAGGATGTTTGGTCCACCTAATCATTGATTAGCTGGACCCCACCACCTCTCTAAATGTGCCATTTTTCCAAATCCCGAATTTGGCATAAAAGTGGAATTTTAAAGGGGTGTTTTGCATGTTGGGGGTCACACTTACACTAAAATGGACCCCTTAGATCCTACATATGGGCAGGGTGACTCTTTATGAGGTTTAAAAGGGCTTTCCCTCCCATTTAACCCTCTCTTGTCCCCATCTTCATTTATGAGCTTGTTTTTGTGAGCCACTTGGGAATTGGGAGAGGATTTTATTTTGTTAGGATTCTCCTCCATTGAGACTTTTGTCTTAGTCTTGAAAGAGACTTGGCATGACATGGATTTGAGAAGGGAATGAGTGACACATGTCACCATTCTATATGTTAGAATCCCTAAGCTTATCCTTACTTAACCCTCCATTTTGGAGGGGGTTGGAACTTCTTGGTTCAATTTCACTTGGAGATTTTGGGGAGCTTGGAGGAGCATGGAGCTTATGGAGAATGTATTATTTTTAGGTATGATCATCCTTTTCTTCTGAGGAAGGCCTCACATCTCTAATTTTTTTATTGTTACATTGAAAATTCAATGTGTTATTTCTTGTGTTTTAGTGCTTGGAAAAATAGGTTACATTTGTTTTACTGATTTATTTCCTTTTGTTTTTCCCATTCACCATGTTTTTGGGTATGGATTTTGGAGTGTTGGGGAAAAGGGAAGAATCCCACCTTTCTCTCACAAGGTTTGATGGGAAAACCTTGTTGGGATTTTTACTTTTATTCCTCCATATGGTTAGATTCATAGATAAATTTATGTATGGTTTTAAAACCATCTCCCATCCTTGCTAAAGAAACCTCCAAGGTTTAAAAAACCTTGGAAAGGAGGAGGCAAGGAGAAATAAGGGTGATGGAGTGATATAAAGGTCATTAGTGGCTTGAGGATACTTGGAAATATTGTTAAACTCATTTGGTTATATGGTAAATGCGGATTTAAAGGGTCTTCTTACCCCCTCTTCCACTCTTGAGAAGCATGGAGCTTTCTATATATGGTATTGGCTTAAAACTTGTTTGTTAAGAGTGTATGCTTCATGTTTTTCCTCCACTTTTCCCTTGTGCATCTTGGAGGCATTAATTTTATCTCTCCCATGGTATTGGATGGAGGATATTATGTCCTCTACTTTTAGATATGACATGTAATGATGTCATTTAGCTGGGTCAATAACCAAGCCACCTCTCTCTTGAAATTAGTCTATTTGAAGGAGTATACTCCTTGAGCATTACTTGACATGTACATTGTTCAAAGAGGGAAAAATTAATTATAATTTTGGAATGTTGTTCCTATTTTAGGGAGGATTGTCTTATTTCATTGTACAAAGTTAGTTTTCCTTGTAAGTTATATGATGAGAAGCATAGAGAGAAGGGTTGTATTATAATTGTGAGCACAATGGTTTTATTTTGATTTCACCTTGTTTTGAAATGAATAAATTTTGTGTATGTAAAATAAAAAGAGAGTTCTTACTTCCATATTATCTTAAGGCTGAAAGGAATTGACTATCCTATTATTATCTCCTCTTGAAAACTTGTGTTTAAAGGAGAGTTGTATAATGGTGTACAATAATATTTTACTCCTTTATGGTTTTAAAAGAAAACTCTTGTGCCTAGGAAAACATTTTGTTTTGTTTATTCCTTTTAATTCATTAGAGTAACTATTAAAATGTGGATCATGGATTTAAAGGTGTTTTTGGAAGATAACTTTATCTCTCTCAAATTTATTTAGATTTGTAGGTTATATTTCTTGTTCATTGGTTCAAGCTTAGGGAGAAGAAAATATTTGAATTTTGTTGTGTGATAATGAATTTTTGAACTTGTTAGATTACAAAGTTTATTGATATTGAATTCCAAGTCAAGGATTTACATCTAAGAAAGATATTATTCTCATTGTAAAGGTAGGGTTTAAGAGATTATTTTAAATCTAAAGTTATCTCATTATGAACTTAATTTACATACATTATGGCGTGTTGTTGTATGAAATTACTTCTTTTAAGAGAAAGGAACTTGTGTAAGTGTTATTAATGGATATAAAAATATCCGGATGATTATTAGTCTATGAAGGTGAATAAAGGAGATTTTTGTTTCCTAAAAGATTGTTGAGAAAATGTAAATATAATTAGACTGTAATATATATATATATATATATATATATATATATATATATATATATATATATATATATATATATATATATATATCCTTAGGTGATAACTTAGATAACCTTGTTTGTTTATTTTTATAACTATTTAGTATAATATTTTAACCCTCATTTGGAATTTTTTTAGAAATGAATATAAGTGTAGTTCCATTCATAAATGTATATATACTGAAATTTACATATTAATATTCATATAAATAAGTATATCTATATGTAGATCCCTATAAACATAATACACATATAACAAATGGATCTATGTTACTACTTTTGCATATATATATATATATATATATATATATATATATATATATATATATATATATATATATATATATATATATATATATATCTTTGGAGAGGATGGGTGGTAGGGTCAACCCGACCCCCGTTTGTTTCCTTACCATGATTTTCATCGGGCTATACCATCACCCCTTTTCTCTCCCTTTGGGGCATTAGTCATTGCAAGGAGTAATGGCATAACCCTATCACCAGAGACACAAACTCTCCACGGACCCCATTCTTCCCCCTACAAATATATTTCATCCCATATGTGGGAATTATAGTCTTTACACATCTAAATATGTGCCATAGACCTATGAACTCTAGTGGTTATGCTTCCCTAGGTCTTACGAACTAGGTTTTATATATATATATATATATACAGAGAGAGAGAGAGAGAAAAATTGTGGCCACTTCAATATATGTTTTTACACTAAAGGAAGACATTTAAAGAACAAATACCTATATAAATAGGTTAAGATTTTGATTTATACATATAGAAACATGTAGAATCACACTTGGTAATATACTTTCATATGGATATACAAACTTCTTTTTATAACCCCGATGAGGGTTTTAAACATCGAATGGAAATAAATTTAAAAAAATGATAAATCCTTGTGCCTTCATGAAAAGATCTTATCAACCCGCAAAACTAACAAAGGCGAATAAATGAGAGGAAAATGAGATAGATAAAATTAAATAGTCATTTATATATGAGATTAGGGATACAAACCTATACCTAAAATCAAAGGTGTAGAGCCATTTGATCCTAGGGATCTAAATCCACCTTAAATATCCCACTTTCCCATTTAGGGAACTTGGTTGACTTGGATAGGAAAGTGACTTTATTTATTACTTAGATAAATAACGTGTATTAAAATTTAAATTAAATTGTATTTTGGTGCAAATGGGCATGGGTCCATTTGGTTGGAACCCATGCCCAATATTAACAAACCTAACACTTTGTTAAATGAAACTCCTTAAATTTCTTTAAATGGCCCTTGGTGGGGAAGAAGAAATAAATCTAGTTAATTATAGGTTGGTACTCATAAAACTAAGATTAATTTTTACATCTTGATTAATTTTATTATATAAGGTTAATAACGAGGTCATAATCAAGAGGTGGAGGTTTAATACTTCAACCTCATATGATACATATAAATTATGGATTATTTTTTTATTATGTGCTTAAGTTGTACTTGGAAATCTAACAATGATTAAACACATTATTAAACCTAATAGAACCCTTGGCACAATAAGATGATAGCGATATAAATAGAAACTTAAATTTTTATGATTTATATTGGGTTGTAACTTAGATAGGTTATCGCGTAAGAGATAATATTATTTATAACTCACATGCTTGACAAAATTAAGGACATGTGATTCATAACATAACTTTATCATCATTTTGGAACCAATGCATACGAATGTTATTGCACCTAGTTAAATCTTCACAAATTGCATGGTGTAAATAAGTGGAGAATATTTATAATGATCTTAAATTATTTGAATAATACTATGGTACTTTGTTTCCATACTTAATACCACCTAATGAAGTTATGGATTTGGAATGATAAAGGAGAATGAAATGAGGTAGTTAATGATAGAGCTAGATAACTCGTAGATGATTTGCTTACAACTTTAATGATGGAGTTCATTGTTGTTTGAGTTTTCTTCATCCCTGTCTAGATTAGTGAGCTAGATAACAAAGAAAATCAAGTAACCTCAAAGATGCGGGGTTTAAGGTACCCATACAGTTGATGGATGCAAATGGACGGGTGCAAAGTGAGTGTCCTCACTGCAAACTGGATAGACCTGCAAAACAGAGACAACTAAGAGGAAAATGGATCAAATGGTATATGCAGGGCTTCCCGACTAAGTCTGGTTCCAAGAAGCAAGAGCTTCCTAATGTAGATGTCACCCCGTTTGATAAGATAAAATGATATAAATGAAAGATAAATGGATAACATGTAGAAACTAATAAATAACAGAACTTGAAAATGTTGATGCATAGAGGAGCTATTGATCTGATCCAAGTAAATGTAGAGAAAACCAAACCAAGAGAATCAAAAAGCATGAGGATGGTATTATGGTGATACAAGTGGCATCACAAGGGCACTATGATGAAATTATGATAAGTGAGGGGCTATAATGTCAAAGGTTTTCTATCACTCTTGACTTGTTCGAAAGATGGGGGAAGGCCTGTATTTATATCTTGGAGATGGGGTTAATTTAGGGGTTATCGAAACCGGTGTTTGACAAATTAACACCGATTAGGTGAGGGGGGACATGATTTGAGTGATTAGGTGAAATAATGGATTTGATAAGGATTATTCTGCATTATTTAAATCATGAGTGGGGTTCATGATTTGAATTATTTTTGAGTATTTAATTATTAGGTGGGGTGATATGACTTAATTTGGAATATTTGGATATTAGCATATAACAAGGTTTAGGTATTTTAAAGGGGATCAATTAACCAATTAAGATTGATTAATTGAATATGTATTTTTGGGAAATGGGATTTATTCAAATTTAGGGGGAAAGGGATTCGAATGGGTAAGCCTAATGAAGGAGAGAAAATGGGGGTGAAGGGGAGGAACGATACCAAAAATTGGTGTCTACATTTGCCCCTTTTTTATGAGTGGTTTACATTGGGAAAACATGAGACAAAAATGATGAAGTATCAAAATATGATTGATTAAGTGTTCCCCCTCAAACTTGGGATTGGTGACATAAAGGAAGTCAATCACAAGTTTGAAAGAGATAGAATGTTAAAGATCAGTTGGGTAAATAAAAATGATAATGCAAGGAAAGATGCCCCAAGAAAAAAGGATCACAATAACATTAAAAACCATGGCGGTGACTCTGATATCACGTGGGTAGGGGAAAAAGGGTAGTCTCAATGGAGACAACAAAAATGTTCTACGACAGACGGTGAGTGGGAAAATATCACAATGAAATAGAAGGAATCTAATGAGAAACTTATCAAATGGATGCTAGTCGTGATAACTAAGGGGTCATAGGAAAAAAAGTATTCATAACCAAAAGTGAAATCCTTCGTATGTGAGGAATCGAGCTAAAAATTATGCGTCTAAAAAAGGGACAAGGATGAAAAATAATGATGCCATAACACAGGGCACGAAAATTACCAAGAAGGTAAAGTGGAAGATGGGTGGTGAAATAATATGCCCCAAGGGGGAACAAGTATGGTCACAAATGTGGACATTAAGAGCAGATTGGATAGAAGTGGGAGATAAAATTCCCAGGGGGTGGTAAATATGATTTTTAATACATGTTTAATAAGATTTTTTTCCGTTAATGGTAGATGAGTAGAAAAAGAAAAGAGAAAGCAATCCTTTTTCTCTGGTAAGAGGGGAAGAATTCAATCTACATTTGCAAAGAAAAAGGTAGAGAAAATGTCTTTTAGGAAGAATAGAAGGTGATAATTGATGACCGTTATGGTATCCTCCAAGATAAAAATTCCTAGGGAAGATGTGATGAGGGATATATGTGATGATGTTCCCCTCGAGAGGGTAGACGAGAATAGAAGAGATGACACCACTCAAAAGGAAGAGAGGGAAAATTCATAGAGAGGAGTACGAGGATGGGGTGTAATAGGATGGAGAATCTATTGTCTGCAAACAAGGAGGAGTTTGAATCAGTCTTCAATGTGATGGAAAGAGGAGGAAGAGAATAATAGAGAAGGATGATAGGAGAAGAGAGAAGATATCATAGTAGAGGGTGAAGGCATAGAAGAGGGAAAGAGATGTGCAATATGAAGGTAGTGGAAAATATAAAGGGAGGGAGGTAGGAAAGAGATGATAGAATGAAGAAAAGAAAGAAAGTAGGAGGAGAATAATACAAGGAAATAGAGAGGACCAGATGGGCCTGGAAAAAAAGAAAATAAAAAATATGATAGGAGAAGAAAGGAATGAGGAAGGATGAACAAGAAGGAGAAGACATGATGCAAAGAGATGAGGGGGAAGGATGACAAGAAAAATGACGAAAGTGATAAGGGAAATGGGGGATGGTAGAGGCTATGCCAATTAAGGAATGTTAAGGGAAAACCAACAATAATTGGAAGATGATGATGATGTCGGGTGAAGATGATAGAAAAAGGGAATGAAGAAGATGGAAAAAGAGGAAGAGATAAGGATGATGGGAGGAAAAGTGAAGGGATGAATGGCACACAAACAAGGAAAAGTAAAAGGGAAAGAGAAGAGAAAAGATGACATAGTAGAGGGTGAAAACGGAGAGAGATATGCAAAATGAAATTAGTGGAAACCAAAAAGGACAACATGGAGAATGATGTAGAAGGTAATGGAGAGAAATGATGAAAAAGGGAGGGAGATGAATTATAGGAGAGATGTAAAAGAGAGGATAGAGCTGAGAAAATAAGGAAACTATGGTGGAGGAGGGAGAGGTGGAGAAGAGTAGACAAAGGAATGGAAACTGGGACGTAACGATTGAGAGTGGAAAGATAAAACAAGAATGGACAAGAGTAGTGGTTGATTATGAGAAGAGAAATAAAAGGTGAAGAAGACAAAGGTATGGGATAGAGAAGATGGAGACAAAGGAGGAGAAAAAAGGAATGAAAGAGGTAGAAGAGAATAAGAGAGAGGGATGATAGGTGAAGAAGGAAATGATGAAGGACAAACAAGAAGAAGACAAGAAAATGATAGAGCAGAGGGTGAAATTAAGAAAAAGGGAGAGAGAGGGTCAAAATGAAGGGAGTGACGAAGGGTGAAGGGGATGAAGGGAGAGAAATGATGGAAAATGAAAGAGATAATAGAACTGAGAAAATAAATGAACTATATAAGTTGGAGGTGAAGAAAACAAGAATAGGTAGAAGAGAATAATAGAGAAGGATGATAGGAGAAGAGAGAATGAGGAAATATGAACAAGAAGATGAGATGAGAGTAGGGGGTAAAATCAAGAAAAAAAGGAGAGAAGGATGGAAAAAGGAAGGAGATGAGGATGATGAAGAATGTAAAGAAGACGAAAGAGGAGGTAGAATAGAGAAAAGAAAGAAACAATGAGGGACCAGGAAGATGTGGAGAAAAGAAAAGAATAGAAGATAAACTAGCACAAAATGATTGAAAAGGTGGGGGTGAGAGAGAAAGGAAGGGGATGGTAGTGGGAAGGTGAAAATGATAGGGAAAGAAGAGATGACGAGTGGATACGGGGAGAATATTGAAGGAACCAGGTTATCGAGAGGAAAACCAAGGTAAATAATATAGAATAGACCACATGGAAATGCATGTGGAGGGTGGGATGATAAAAAAGATGGGACAACGCTAAAGAGTCAGGTCATCAATAGGGAGCTAAGTGGGAAACATGGAGTAAAAGGGGAAGAAGATGATACATAGGAAGTGAAATAAAACAAGGAGTAGAAAGGAGGAGAGGACAACAAAGAAAATGATGTAGAAGGAAGGAAACCAAGAACGGAGATATTCAGTGAAGAGTGAGCAGTATCAGGAACGTAAAGAGAAGAAAGATGGGAGGAATGACATGGATTGGAAAATATGTGGAGATGCATGAAATGATGATAAGAGGATGACGAGAAAATAGAGAGAGGGTGTATGATGAAGATAGTAGAGATATTGAAGAGGGTGAAGGGAAGATGGAGAGGTGGGGAAGAAGTGACAAAAAGTGTAGAATTGGATAAAAGGGAGGTGAAGGAAGAGAGAATGGGGGATGGAAGAGGAAATACCAAAGAAGGAATGTTATGAGAAGTCCTCGATAATGACCAGAGAGAGACAGATGGGAGAAAAAGTGAGGAGAGGGAAAAATTAAATGAGGAATGGAAGAGGAAATGCCATTGAAGGGACATTAGGGGGAGTCCACGGATAATTATCTGTGGACACATAGGAAGGAAGGAATGAAGAAAAAAAGGAGAAGTTCAAAGAGAGGGAACAAGGCCATGCAAAAGGAGTATAAGTGAATTTTTGGGGATTCCACCGATAATTATTAGCATGGAAATAGAATATGGTGATGAAATAATGTTAGGGGATGATCATAAATGATGACGGGTAAGCATGAGAAGGTGTAATGATTTTTACTAAAATGAAGGTGAGGAGAGGATGTACTTGGATGAGAATGAATGAGGAAATATGAAGAAACAAGACATGAAAAGAATGGAAAGAAATGGTATGATGGATGATGGATCGAGAAGGAGAAAATGGGGGAAAGGAACATAGTTCCGGTGGAAGATAGTAGATGCACTCCATAATATGATAGGTTGAGGAATGGTAGGAGGAAAATGTAGTTGGTAAGGAAGACCAGGAGGAAGAAACAATCAATGGAGGGAATGAAGAATGAGGTGAGGGAGAAGTCTAGAAAGACAAGTTCAACTTAAGGAGGACTCTTAAGTAAGAGTTTCATGAGACAAAAGTTGTTAAGTAATATTTATAAGCAAGGGATGATGGGGATGAAAAGTGGGGAAATAGGAGGTGAGAGGATGTGATGATGGGGACTAATGAGAAATTGTGGATGGTGAGGATGTGGAGTGATGGGGGAGTGTAAGATGATATATCATGCTTAAGAGATATTCTTAAGTAATATTGTCATGCCACACGAATGGTTAAGTAATATTTCTAAGAATAAGATGAAGATATATATTATGAGAGGATGGGATGATGGGGAATACCAATAAAAATTGAAGGGCGTAGATGTGTGGTGATGGGGAAAGGAAAGATGACAGATCATCCTTAAGAGGGACTCCTAAGTAAGATTTCAATGCTGCACGAGTGGTTAAGTAAGATCTATAAACCGATAGTGATGATACGGAAGGGGAAAGTCACTAATGGATGGGGTATAGGGGTGGAACGGTTGGTTGGAGAATATGATGATGCCGAGGGGTGGGAGAAATAGGATGGAGGAAATATGATATAATGGGGAAGGGCCAGATGGAAAATCAACCTTAAGAGGGACTCTTAAGTAAGATTGCCATGTGACAGGGGATGGTTAAGTAGGATCGCCAAGTCAAGAAGAAGAAGAATGATGAGAAGAAGTGATTGATAGAGTTTATGGGAAGAGGGTATGACAATATGGACTGAAGGGGAACCCTCAAGTGAATTTTTCATACTACAAGAGTGTGTAAGTAAGATTACCAAGTAGAAGACGAATACTAGGAAGGATGAGAAAAGAGTGAGTGGTGTATGCCAGAGTGGAACAAGAGGTGAGAGGAGGTGATAACAAGGAAATAAGGAAACAAAGGAGTGTAACATGAATGGATGGGGAATATATGTGGTGTATGATGGAGAGTGTGAGGGAAATACTTAATTGGGATGCCCACGTGGTGAGAGTGATGAGGAAGAAGTGATAAGTGGAAGATAAGGAGCAGAAAGATGTATGTGGTGGTGATTGTTGTCGATAAAAGACGAGAGATGGTGGAGAATTTTCTATAGTGGGAGGATCTTAGGAAGAGGGTATATCTCAACCAAGATGCCCATGTAAAAGGGGTGATTAAGTAAGATCATCAAGTTGAAAGTGGAAGAGTGAAATGGAAGAACACATAATGGTGAAAGGGGACAAGAATGGTGAGAAGGGTAACATGGGGATAAGTGGCGGATGAGTAGAAATGAGGAGCGAGGATGAATGGATAAAATACATGGTGACCATGGTGGGGAATGAGGATTTTCTGGATAGCGAATGTTACTTGAGAAATATCCTCAAGTAGGATTCACAAAATGCAACGGAGATCAAGTAGAATTCCTAAACCGAAAAGTGTATTAGCGAGAGCATTCATAGATATTAATAGAATTCATGGAATTATGGATGATTGTAAGATATGTCATCCTTAAAGGTAAACATATAGATATAGAATTCATGGTTTGAAATTTGATATGGAAGAATTCAATATTGATAAAAGGTGACCTTAAATGACACATAATCATAGCAAGGGGCATACAGAGAAACCATGCTTCGAACCAGATTGGAGGTAAACAAGAAAGGGTACCACTCAAGGCATTGCACTTGCAACCAATAACATGTGTTAATACATAACCAACAATAGTTAGTTATACCAAAATACCATGAGGGAAAAATGGATGCAATAATATCATAAACCTAATGTCAACATGATAAAGGGGTTTGAGATGTAACTTGTATGCGAAAGAGGATTCTCCATAGGTGGTTGTTCTTAGGACTATGCCCCAGCTCTGGGAAGGGGAAGATGCAAAATGATCAATGCAAGAAGTATGCAATGTATATGAGAAAGTTGATCGATGTGAGAAGCTTTCTTAGGATGCTATGATATATAGAAGGTTGATCAATCCAGGAATCCTTTGCTATCATGATACAATAGAGTATCCATCCTTCGAGGGTATGGTCTACTTTTTAATTTTGTATTTGGATTTTTTTAATTATTATTTTTTGTTGGCACGATAAGATATGCATGATAGTTTTCCTTTGGGGATCATTCTATACTTATTATATGCTTTTATGAGAAGTTGTCCTATGATGGATCAATCTATTATTGGATAAGATAGCATTAGGCGAGCATCCATTACTTTTACTTTCTTTTCTTTTTTTGTATCTGATGGGGAAGAGATGGGTATATCTAGGTAGACTACCTAGGAGGGGATGATGATTGTACAAGTGACACCCTTGGACTATGCCCTAGATTTGGGATGGGGAGGATGCAAAATGATCAATGTTGGAAGTCAAAGCAATGTATATGAGAAGGTTGATCGATACGGGAAGTTTTCTTAGGATGTTATTATATATAGAAGGATTATCAATGCAGAAGCCTTCGTTGTCATGATACAATAGAGTATCCATCCTTCGAGGGTATGGTCTACTTTTTAATTTTGTATTTGGAATTTTTTTTACTTTTTAATTTTTTTTGGCATGATAAGATATGAATGATAGTTTTCCTTCGGGGAGAATTCTATACTTATTATATTCTTTTATGAACATTTATCCTGTGATGGATCAATCTATTATTGGATAAGATAGCATGAGGCAGGAGCATCCATTACTTTTACTTTCTTTTCTTTTTTTGTATTTTATGGGTATATCTAGGTAGACTACCTAGGAGGGGATTATGATTGCACAAGTGACACCCCGGACCCTTAGCATGGTTCGTGGAGTTCTTACCAAAAATGGAGAACCTATTTGTAAGTAAAATTATCTTGATAGAGCCATGGTTCCCATATTTAAGGTCATGTCGAGGAAGTGACGGTAGACCACATAGTTCCATATCATTACAATGATAGATGGAAGGGGTTGATGATGGAGGAATGATCTAAAGATATGACTATCTGCTCATGGGTATATATACTAACAATAGAATGGTCATAATTGCAATGCATTAAGAGGTTTAGTCTCTAGTTTACCATCAAGGGAAGCCAAATGATATGCCCCAGACCCATACTTATGCGTGATAATGTACGGTCCAATCCAATTGGGAGAAAACTTTCCCCATTGGCTCCTTTCTAAAGTAGTGACATTCTGATTTTCTTTTAAGATAAGGTCACCTATTTTAAAGTTGTGTTCTTTGAGATGCTTGTTATAAGCACATTGGATGTGTTCTTGATAAACATGATGATGCTCAAGAGTAAGGAGGTGGTGCTTGTATAACAAATCAAGTTGTTATAGGCACTCTTGGCAATAATCTTCATAAAAATGAAGCCACGAAGTGACACACATAAGGATGGAATTTGAAATTCGAGGGGAAGAACGGATTCAGAACCATATACGAGAGAAAAGGGGTAGCACATGTGGAGGTACACTTAGTCTAGTAATCCTAAAGAGTGAAAGGAAGTCGAAGATGCCAATCATGACCTACTTTATTGATGGTTTTAGCAAGGATGTTACGCAAGGTCTTGTTAGTCACTTCATCCTAGCCATTAGCTTGAGGATAATAAGGAGATGAGAAACTAATTTTGATATTAAATGAGATGCATATGTTTCATCTCAAATTATGTGATAAAATAGATATGGTAATGGTGAGGAGGTGTACTTGTTAATCGTCGAGAGAAGGTTGTGAGCATTATAAAATTTGATCAAACCGAATGTGAGAGCTTCCTTTTGCTAGGAGGAACTACCTGTAAACCACAACAAGACCACAAGACAGAGCCAACTAGTATATGATGGTGGGCCCGCCTAGCGAATGCTAGTTCCTGGAAGTGTGAAAATTCCTAGATGGTTTTCAATCCACTAATTTTATCAAATTAATGAAAATAAATGCAAAAAAATAGAAGTCCTATTGTTAACATTTTGGTATAGGTGTCTCACAAACGTTATCAATATACTAGATTAAGAAAATGTAGTCATTTTTATACCCTTCAAAGAATAGGAAAATCCCATGTGCGTTAGTCTATCACCCAAATGGTGTAGGTACTCACCCAAAGCACGCACGGCGTCGAGCCCCTTTTTTGTGTGAGTTTTGTGAGAATGCATCATCTATGATAGATACTTAAATGCAGAGATTGGAAAAGAACCATGCATTCATATTGAGAGTGTATGACAAGTTTCTAGACTAATGCATCCATTCAGACAAGGAAAGCATTAACGAATACAGATCTGGACCATAATAGAAAGAAAATGCACAAGGTTTTACATCCATTCACAAAGAATATACACATAATAGATCCATATAGATATAAGTATAAACTAAGAACCACATATATTCATATTCAACATGTTTGATAATCACATTGCATTCATTGAGGCCATCATAGATCAATATAACAATGCAGACCAGATTCATGCATCAAAACTGGACTTAGGTCCCTCATATTACATAGAAAACACAGTCCATTCCCTTGTTATTCCATTACTCCTACAGATCTTCTAAACCCATCCCATAGAACTCTCCACAATATTTCTACAGAGATTCTCCTCTCCTCTCCATCCTCTACTTTGCTTATTTCTCACCAACGTCCCCTTCTTCTTCTACCGGGCACTTGAATATATAGCCTCAGCGACCACTACCATGCCTTTTAGAAGTTACAGATCAGTCACCAAGTGTCAAAGTGGTCCTCCATGGGAGCATGCCTTCTTCGATCCGAGCTCTCCACTTCTTGCAATGATGTCTTTTGGAACCTTCTATCGCATGCATGGAATATTCCCTTTTTGATCCACAATCACCAGGCTGGCACCTTATCCATAAAGGTCATGCTTTTCTCATGTATTGCCTAGGATGCCGAATGCGGCTAAGTACAAAACATGTTTTGCCTTGTGCACACATGTGTCGTGTGTTATGAAAAATCCTATCATAACCATTTCCCTATGTTCCTTCAATCCACGTGCCCTTATTCTACTAGGTCCCACATGCCCACATGCCTTCTTGTACTTAGCTGATATTTTGGGACCCAACAACAAACCATTGAAGTAAAAACTAATATAGCATTAGGAAAGGTATGGTTCGGTTTGGATAGGTCACTAAGGTGTTAGGAAAGGTTTTGGTTTAATTTGGTTACGCTCTGGGTTATTTGGTGAAAGTTATAAGCTCGTTGTTCTAGGAAAAATTACCAAATACGAGACCAAGATTATCAATTAGGTGACCGATGTCGACTAGTAAATGACAGATGCCGTTGGGTGACCGATGTTAGTAGGGGCAATATGGTCAGAATATTAAAAGTAGGTGTTTTGGATCTCTTTGTGATTTCATAGAGAGTTGAGGGGGTTTGGGAAGGATTGTATGATTTATATGAAGACTCGACAAGGGTGATAGAGGTGCTAGGATGGGAAAACCTATTTAGGTTAGTAGAATAGATGGTAGATGGGTGAAGGGTGATATTTGGGATAGAGCAGAGTCAT
The DNA here is from genome assembly GCA_018340775.1 of Taxus wallichiana var. yunnanensis. NCBI lineage: Eukaryota > Viridiplantae > Streptophyta > Pinopsida > Cupressales > Taxaceae > Taxus > Taxus wallichiana. The sequence goes on along the minus strand of CM031236.1, from coordinate 26,448,004 downwards.
ATAATAGAAAATAACAAACGCGTCTTAAGATCAAAACCAAAACTAACAAATAAGAATGATTTACTTATCTAAGAACTCAGTAGACCTAAAGGTGGCGGTGGTTTATGAGCATTTAGAGATGAAATGGGGTTGTGTCCAATGTCACAACAATGAAGCCTTTGTGCTCTATTTTGGATGATCCAAGGTTATGGAGGAAGATATTGGATTTTGGTGAAGACATGATGTGCTCTGGTTCGTCCTATGATAGCTTGAATGCTCAAGACTTATAATGTCAAAGCTTGAGTGAATGAATCAATTGAAGAACCCATGCAAAGAGTTAGAAACTCTTATTTAAGGTAACCGATGATGGTTAAGGAACCAGAGCTGCCCGAGCAATAACCGACGTTGGTTAGGGAGAAACGGTAAATTTTGCCAAAATTATCATGATTGCTCCCATATTTTGTGTGATTAAAATTCTAGGTCCGGGTCAGAAGTGGGAGATAACACTAAATGTAGTAGGAGAGTGGTTAGAGAGATAATAGGTCATAATGATTAGGGTTAGAATAAGTCCTAGTTGGTTAGGATAAGTAGGGACTTGGTCTAAGTTCATTAATAGGCTAGGAATAGGTCTTGGGATGAGGTGGAGGGCTGATGTGGCTAGGTGAGGTGGAAATTAACTTAACTAAGGTGATTAAATTAATTATGAGGTGAGGTGGGGATTAATTTAATTATGGGTAATTAAATTAATTATAATGTGTGTGAATGGGCAAGGTGATGGGATAATATTCAATTAATTTATTGAAGGGGATTACAACCCAATTTTGGTGTCTAAATTTTCCCCTTTTGTCGTGTAGCTTATATTGATAAGTGATGGTGACAAAGACAGAGGTGGTTGCCCCTAGTAAGGGTAGAGATGAGGATGTCCTAGGTATAGATGAAGGTGATTCCCCCTCAAACCAAGATCGATGAAGTGAGAAGTTGAGTTGGTGATGGATTTGATAAAATGGTAGGTGATGAAGTGGTTAGATGTGGGTATAGGCAACGGTAATATAGGTGTGGGTAATTGGTCGAGGCATTTAAACACATGCACATGTATAAAATGTGACAAGGCACTAGGCTAAAGAGCTAACAAACTCTATGTTGTCAAAGGTTGATAGTTTATCCAAACAAGTTTTGATGTGGTCCAGTATGTAAGGTATAGGATACGATCCCAAACACAACGAGGCTAGGTGTAGGAATGAGAGTTAGGTGGGTTCCAAAGAACCAAAAGGTTTTGTTGATTCAAGATAAACATCTTAGAATTAAGAAAGGCGGGTCTGTAATGCCTATGCCATGATTGATATCTTAACCTGCTTCTTTAACTGAAGTTTGTAAACATTGATATGTGACTCTGTTCGAGACGATATACTCTTATGAACTCATTGATCATAGTTTCTATAAATGATATGTTTTATCTTCTAAATCATATGTAATCATACTTTGTCAATGTTGAATTGATATTGAATTGTTTCATGTACTCATTATGTTGAGATTTGAAGTACATTCGTGAATCCAAGTGATAAGAAGTAAATATAGTCTTATGGGACTATGTTGGTAAATCACCTAAGTTACAATATTAAACTTGTTCCTTAGTCTATTGCATTACTATGAAAGGAATATTCATACCTTGGATCAATTTCAGTGATCCAAGGCATGTCTATGATCGATATGTTGTTTCGATCTTATTTTCTAATTCGAGTAATGTCTTTTTATTGTTATGATACCTTCATACTCGAGCTTAAATAAATAAGAGATCGTTGGGAGCGTCTTGTGAATGCTTCCTTCTATTTGATATGTTTTCTTTGGTTTGATAATTTTTGCAGGTAATGTTCATGTTGAATTTTGTTAGGACCTAACTAAACCTATTTTATGGTGATAGTTAATTATTTTTATGGGAAACTAACTACTCCAAATTCATTTGTATGATCCTTAACCTAAGTTATGGTGATTTATTTAAAAAGGGCATTTACCCTAAGCCTAACTATGAACCTAACCTAACCTAAGGGTAACTAAGGCTAGAAATGTTGGGTAAGACTAGATTAGAGATAAGGGCAATGATGCCATTTCTTAGGAGTACTTGTTGAATTAAATTTTGTAATTAATGGCAAGTACCACCATCTTTGGCAGAGACCCTATCTATTTTGGCATTCACAATAAATTTTATCACTAAAAATTTTGCATTGTTTATTTAAACTAATTGTTATTGCTAAGTTCAAATGGTGGTTAGTGGGTTCAGTGGAGGGACTAGAAAACCATCCTAGCATTAATTGATCTTGAACCATGAGAAAATACCACCTTGGAAATGGCGAGATGGTTTGGGGGAAAAGGAAAAGAGTTGGTTTCACTTTACATTTTGTTTTTTTGGCTCAATGGCTCTACATGTTGATTTTCTATTTTTCAAACTAGTAGTTTATTTTCGTTGTATTTGCAAACTTTCCATTGCATGGTGAAAATAAAGGAAGAAATTTATTTTTGAGCCTTTAAAATATGATGGGAAACAAGATAATGGGTTCTATGAGCATTTTGTTGAAGTTTTTGGAAATATTGTTGTGGAAACTTCACAGAAAGTTTGGAAGCTTGAAGCTTGGAGAAGGAGTTTGAGAACACTACTAGGCATGATAGGCTCTAACTCATTATGATAATTTTCTCTGTTTAACAATTTCATGAAAAGAACTTTGTTCATATTTTGGAATTGCATTCTGAGTTTGGTTTTTATGAGTGATTATTGTTTTAACCATTCTCGGTTTTTAATCTGGATTCTTATATTTTTGGTTATAAGTTGATTATAATGATTATGCTTACATATTTGACTTTACGAGTGTTTACGTATATAGATATAGTAAAACCATTTACTTATGGTTGTGAATTTTGGTTGTGTATAATACTATTGTATTAAGTGTAAAGATTAATGGGTTCAGGTTGAAACCCACAAGGAAATATGTCTTGAGTTCCTTGTTGCTTGTTAAGATTAAGCATTAAGTAAAAATTTGTTCACCTTTCTTCAAGTGACTCGAGTACATGTTCTGGTTTTGGCCCTATTGTCTTTAGTTTGTGAATCTTGGTTCAAAACTTCTTGGGACTCGAAAGTGAATATTAACCCATTCTGGGTGTTGACGGTTTTTGGAATATTTTATTCTCTCCACAAATGAGATGGTAAATGGTTACTTGGAATGGATTCCCAGTCTCCATTGTATGGGTTTGCATTGCTATACTTTTTTTAAACCACCCTTTTAGGGTTGGCATGAACCTTGATCAAAGTGGGTAATGTTTTTTCCTTGTTTTCTTTGATATTTTTTTCTGAGTTGTTCACCTTTGTCATTAGGGGCTTCATTCGAATTTGGGTTTTCAATGTGTTCTCCTTTAATGACATTTTGTATCCTCAGTAACTTTATCTTGATTCAAACTCTAAATGGATTTCGTATATGGGCATTCGTTCTTCACTTTGAACTATTATTGTCTCAGCTTTGTTATTATATAGGGATGGTATCTAGTTTCTAAACTCCTTTTATTTGTTCTTTGATGGGTTCATTTGTTTTTACCATTTGGCTATTATTTGGTCTTAGGTCATCATATAAACTCTTGAGGGTTTGTTCATTATTACGATTGAACCCTTCCTGTATCAAACTTACTTGATATCCTTCATGGTATTTGTTTTTGAAAGGCCAACCTATGTCTGGACTTGGTAAATTTGTTAGAATGCATTAAACTGATCATTTTGGGATCTTCTATGAATATTCTTGGGGATTTTTAAACCCTCTAAGTTTGTGCCTATAATCTTTAACTTCTAGAGATCGTACTTTATCTTGTTATTAATGGACTTCAACTGATTTATTTAATCTCCTGTAGGAGTTGATTTATTAGTTGATCGTAAGTATCAATAGTAATTGTTATTCTTTTATTGCATTGTCCAGTTGGAATACTAATGGTTAACTTGGTCAATAAATTATTGATGAATAATTAAGATGAAGCTCATTGTTATGATATGGTGTATCAGTCTTCCTTTCATCTCTAGGTTGCTTTCAATTTGTTTGACATTTAGATGGCAATTACTTTAATCCTTTCGGTTGGTCTCCATTGCAAGATGCGGTTCACATTGAAACATCTTGATTTGATAATAGTTCATTTATCAGTCTTTGAGAGGAGAACCTAGTTGATAGATAATGAAATAAAAAAACATCTTGATCTGTTATAACACGTAATATTTTATTGTTTTCTTTAGATATTTGGATACAGGTTATTCTTCTTATTTTACTCTATTTCTATTATAAATGATAATAGAAGGTTATCTCGATGAAAGTTTCAACTACCTTATAATGGCTTACTTTGCTCATTTGACTTTCATAATAATGGAGTATTGTGGTGTTTTGAGATATTACCTAGACAAGTAAATAATAACAAGAAGGACAGTGTTAGATTTCTAACATATAATCTAAAAGATTATATGATTACAATCCTAACACACTTGTATTTCTGTTTTGAATTTAAAGGGTCAAATGGACTTAGCTTAATTTGATTATTGAACTTTTATCTATATTGATAATTGGATCTTAAATGTGACTTAAATTGACTTCCTTTCTTTATTGGACATTGTGGCATTTTGGGCATGCTTTTTGATACTTAGAACAATTTCATTAATTAACAGTGTTCCTTTCACAAAATTGTTAGATAGAAGCATATTGTTCTAATGTTTTAGTACTTATCATGCTCAATTCTCGTGAACTGACACATGCTAACAATTTTGTAGATGGATTTCATGAAAAGTGAAAGAAGAAAGACTTATAGGAAGTTGCATTTATTTTATTGATGAAGTTCATTTAATTCAAATGCTTGAATGTATTAATTTTTTTGAAATGATTATGCTAGAAGAACCATGAAGGCCTAGTGCCATAGTATTTGTAATTGTTGAAAAATGATGTCATGTTGACTGAAATATTTATGAGATATTTATTATGGATGGAATAAAGGAAATTCTACATTTGTTATGTGTGACTTATTGTTTGATTGGAATTTGATATGATCAAGGCTGATTTGTCTATTTAATCCTAAGTCAAAAGTATACATGACTTATTAGATACCTTTGGATTATGTGTTGATTGGATAGGAAACTATATATATATATATATATATATATATATATATATACATTCCATTAATCTAAAAGGATAATGGTAACTAAATTGAGTTATAATTCTGATATAGTAAACCTTACTTGATTGTCACTATAATGTAATATAGGTATTACGGATTATATTGTGTTCCTTATCAGGATTGAACTAAATAATGTTGTTTGAACTTATAAAAAGATATTAGTCCATAAATGGATGAAAAAGGGAACTTTATATTTATGTTGAAAAGTACATAATGAATGAATCTTAACCTATGTTGATAATTACATCTATAAAGTGATTGTATATAAGATCTTATCTCAATGGGAACCAATACCTAGTAAATTGGAAAGATAATAAGGTTATGATAAGATGGGAATAAGTGATAAAGAAGTCATCAAATCTATCTTAACAACTATACAAATCTGATTTATACATATTGATGGACTTAAATAAATGAGACTTAAATGATGTCCTTTACTTATTTAAATCAGATTGATTTTAAGGCTTAATGAACTAAGGGAAAATTGAATAATGAATTCATCAAAACAAATGCAGTTTTGATCTGCATACCTTCAATATTTGAGGGAGGTTTCTTAAGGGATTAATCATACAAACATAGTTGATTCCTAGGTATGATGCCTAACATTAAATTAAACCAATTAACAAGTTGTGAATCAATTAATGAATGAACTTGTAAGTATGACATATTCATTTAATGGAAATAAGTTCATCGTCATTAACATAGTCGCCATCATTGTGCGGCAAAGACCCACTTAATGGCCCCGGTCATTAGGTGGATACTAGCAAAGCAAACCACTATGACATAATATTTCACTTAGCTCTTCTAAACACAACTACCATAAAGTGGAATTTCAAGTCATTGTTGTACTCTAAACTGTGATAGGCATATAGCCTAGTGTTTTCATCAACTTATGTTGACCTAGGGTGAATAAACACACCCGAATCAATGTAAGTCGATTTGAGTATGTCTACTTATCCTTAGTCACCATAAGTAGACTATCCACACTAGTTTATGTGAGTTGTCCCTATTTAGTGTGAAACATAGACCTAGAATTGGTTGACAGAAGTCAAGGAAGTCTAATCTAGATGACAGTTTTGAGTGGGGTGAAGGACATATTCCTTTCGACGAGTATGCCATCTAGGAATAAAGGCATGGCATACATGTCCTTAAACTTTGGCCAAAGTATCAAAACTACTGGTTGTGTTGTCTTATGTCACCTGGTCTAAGATTGCATGATTTCATATGAGTATCAATATCAGATACTCATATAGGCATCTTAGACATTAACACTTGATTGACCCATAAAGGGGTAAAGGAAACAAAAGTATACTTAGTATACACAAGAACATAATCAAACATGAGAGATCAGTTTAACACTCGAGTCATGAAATGAGAGATCGATATTACATTGAGTCATTATAGCTGCATATGGTTTACTATTATGTGATGGATTAGAAAAGGAATGTTTGTTCTAAATTATGTGAATTTAGAATAGTGAACATTATGTTTAAAAAAATCCCTTGTTTTCTAAAGTTATAAATGAGGATGTTATAGGGTCGATAGGCTAAACAACATAAGTAGCATCATCGCAAGGTATAACGAGAAAGTGAATTCAAGTGTTCAATAGGAGATTTCGTGGATTGGTGTATAGGCAAGGCCATGGGTAAGGCCATGGTATAGGAAAAAACATGCCCTAAATGATATTGAGGATGGGTGTGAGGTAATAAGGTAATTAGGTGGCATTTCAGGGCTGGGGTAAGGTTGTGGTTGCAAGAAATTGGCATCTGACATCAAAATTTTGGGTAAATTAGGTATAAATGAGTTGGCAAGGTGACCGGTACCGGTTGAGGGTGGAACTGATTCTAGTAAGATATAATTGATTTCATTCCGCTAAGGAACGAGACCAATGTCGGGCATGTTGATTTAGCGATAAAATGTAAAACTCCATGTAAAATGGTTCATTTGTGAATTACTACTTTTGGAAAATGACAGAGAGAGGGGATTTGGGCTTTTGACTTGGGAGAAAAGGACAGGGGTACTATCTAGGCTGAGTTGGAGAGAGTTGAGTGGACCCATGAGATATTTTAGAGTGACGATATTGGTTGATAGTTGAGGAGGGTGAGTGAGCCATGGCAGAGGTAGGAGAGGGTTCTGGAGGTCCTCTAGTGTAGAGACCAGACATCCCACCATGGAGACGATGTTGAGTAGAGGTAGGATTCAATCCCCATTTGTGTTTTTGATTAAAACTAAAGTGGAAAATTGAAAAATGTGGATTTTGAATTTGATTTTGAAATTTGGGTAGAAAATGGCTAAATCGGGTATGGGGAGGGGAAATGTTAGTTAAATAGGTGGTAAAAGGAATGAAGGTGTAATTTAGGGGTTTTGGGTAGGTTGTTAGGTATTTTTGTTAATTTTTTAAAAAATGTGGACATGGGGTTTGGCCCTAGGTTTGAACTAGTTACCAGCATTAGTCAAGGTTCGACCGACATCGGTGGGGCTAAATGGGGACCGGTACTACCAAGGTGACCAATGTCAATCAACGGTAAAAGTTAATAAGGCTTGAAAATGGGGTTGAGGTGGTAAAAGGTAAGGGTAAGGTGGGTAAATGTGTAGTGAAATAGGTGTGGATAGGTTAGGATTCTAGGAGAAATAGATTTAGGTGAGATTTAGGGTTGTTATATGTAGAAATGGTTGATTGTAGGTGAAAGTTGTGTAAATCAGGAAAAGAGTGAATCAAAATAATTGTAAATGTTTGGGAAAGGTATAATATATGGTAGGAAAGTGAATGGGATAGAAGGTAGCTAGGTTAGTAAAATCACAAGTGGGGTGTAACTAGGTAGGATAGAATAAAATGATCAAAAGGGATAATTAGTTGACTAGTTGAAATGGGAATGATGTAGGTGCATGAGCAGCTAGCTATGCGAGACAAGGTGCCACCTCTTTTGGTATAGATGCAGCCCAGTGTTATAGATGAGGAGTGGAGGCATATGAAATATGTTGGGCTTGACAATGTGAGGTGATACTAGGGCATCATACAAGATCACAGTTTGATGGTCACTCTCATCAACAAATGGGATTCAACGAACCAACACCTTTCATTTACCTACCAAAGAGATGACCATCATGTTAGAGGATGTCTATAGGATTTTGTGGTTTTGATTATCTGATTTCTTCAGAGGATTTAGTTAAGCTGATAGTGGCAGTATTTTGTGAGGTGATGGGTGACTTGAGATATCATAATGCTATTTTTCGCTTATGGGGATATGTACGTTGTACATCCTTAGGAGACGAGAGTGGCATTTCTGATGATGGTAGTTTTTGGATGCTATGCTCTCCCAAATTCAAAGGGTGGGAGATTTCCTCAGGCCTTGATGGGTGTATTAGAGGACATGATAGAGGATTGAGTGTGCTTTGCATGGGTGCTTACATCCTTGGTACAATCGTATAGAGAGTTGTGTGTGTATCAGAGGATTTGGTGGTTTGGTATTTAATTCACTTATCTACTGCATTGATGGGAATATAAGCACATCGTGTGTCTATGTCCAGTAGGCCTTCCATGATAGGACTAGCATAGAGGTGTATATAGAGCTAGATACAGGAGATGGGTGCCAGTAGGGGCACATTCATGAGTGGAGGAGGTGTCACGAGATGTGACATACTATCGGTGAAAACTAGAGGGGCTATATGCTTTAGATATTGTATGATGACCGTATGTTGATTTTCCATCCTATGGGGGCATGACAAAGGAGCTTACGGGGTTATAGCTAGTTAGGTGGATATAAGGATAGAGGGATGGGGAACACGATATGATACCGATGTACTAGGTTAGATGATAGTTTGGGCTTCAACAGACGTGCCTCCACCACATCTAAAGAGAACCTAAGGGATAGGAGGAGCAGGTGGTTGATAAGTAGATAGATGACACCGGTATTACTGATGGATAGAGGCACTAGTGGATAGACCAGCTACAGGAAACACCACCGAGGCTAAGAAATTCTAATCTAGCCACAGTCATAGTACAAAAGGACCAGTTACAGGTTAGGTGACAGCTCTTCAGGGATAGGTGACTAGATTACAAGGGTAGTTGACACATGCGCATGCTCAAATTTAGGTTCAAGATCCCGTACATCCACCAACAGGGGATGGGGGACAGGTAGTTGCATTACAGGCTTAGATTTCCACTCTATAGGGCCAATTGACAACATCCCAGGCATAGGTGTAGGCAAGAGATGGGGGTAGGTTACAGGGTTGTAGGCACATGTTTCCACATTACAAGCATAGGCTACCACATTACAGAACAAGTTACCACTTTACAAGAGCTAGTTGGCGTGAGGCTAGGCACAGGTGTAGGAAGGAGATGGGGACAAGGTTTCAGGGTTTCAAGCACAAGTTACCACTTTACAGGGCCAGTTGGCATAGGCTCAAGCATAGGCACATGCACTGGTAGTGGGAAAGGGTCCCATTGTATAGGTACAAGCACCAGGAAAAGGTCCCATGTTACAGATAGGAGGATAGGGACCACTAGTACAGTACATGGGGGTCTACAAGTAGGTACTGAGCTATAGCACCACCCTGTGTGATTTCTATGGTCAATTATAGAGATGTTGTGTCAGAGGCACAATATTATCGAGACTAATTAATTAATTGTGGCATCCCCTATGTGACATATGGTGAGTATAGAGCACAATAATAGCAGAGCTCCCGGACCATCTCACGAACTCACGCTCTAGCAGCTTAGAGATCTGTCATCCTCATAGACATGGTCAGGGAGAGGTGATGAGTAGGCAAAGGTGAGGGCTATATGAGGGTATTGGAGAGAGCAACAGAGGTGCCAACCCCTTTTATAGATGATATTAGAGAGATAGATACATTGTATTTTGATTTTTGATATATATACTAGCTTGTGTGCCGAAGATGTGAGATGTATATGAGATTTTTTAGAGACTTTTATTTATATATGTATATTCAGTATATCGATATATAGACTTATTGATGTATAGATGGATGTTTATATTTATAGATGATGCACTTGGTTTATTTCCATTGTATTGTTATCATGGAAACTAGATGTGTAGGCATGATTTTATGATGATGTATGGTTGAGTTTATTTCCATTATATTGAGGTTATGGAAACTTAGAAGTTTAGGCATGGTGTGATTTTAATTTCCAAGTTTTTGAATATTGAATGGTTAAATTTCTACTATTTTGATATTTATGGAAACTTAGAAGAATAGGCATGGTGTGGTTTTAATTTCCAAGTTATTTATGTTATGGAAATTAAATGTTTAGGTATGGTTTGATTATGGTTCTATGATGAGAGTTTTATTTCCACTATATTGATGTTATGGAAACTAGGTGATTAAGCATGATTGAGTTGATATTTGTAAGTTTGAATTTCATTTCCACTTTATTGATGTCATGGAAACTTAGATGATTAGGCATGGTTTGGTTTTATGGTTTGTTGATTTAATTTCCAGTTACTAATTTTATGGAAAGTAAATGATGATGTGCATGGGTGATGTACAACTTTGTGTGTGAGTTAACTTTCAAGTTATTGTTTTGATGGAAACTAACTAACTAAGTCCTTATTTGATGGGAAAATTATGATTGGAAAAGAGTGGCCAAGCTAACCTCAAAGGGTCCCACACCCTTAGAGTGTTGCCTACATATCCCTTGCAAAAGGGGCCTCAGCCAATGTAATTCTCCCATAAACCAGGGAAGAATGAGATTGGGTGAGGGAAAATGAATAGGTAGGTTAGATTGGTAGGTTGGTTTGGTAAGGCATGTTTAAAATAGGAAAGGTTGAATGTTGAATAGGTAATAGGCAAGGTAAGTTAGGCATAGGTATAGATGAAGGTGTCATGGTTAAATCAATTTTTATGCTCTTGTCTGTTGAAAAAAACAAGGTAGGTAGAGGTAAACTGAAAAGAAGTGAAATGCCCCAAGTTGGAAAAGACCATAAGTGTTCGACCCTTAGACTTATTTGAACATAAGTCCCTAGATACATTGCATGATGCGATAGGTTTATAGGTGAAATAATTTGTGTGATCACTATGTGTAAAGTACATGCATCATTCCTTGAGTTGGTTTAGAAGATAATAAAATAGAAAGTAAGGGTGGGGTTTGTTTAGCGTAACGTTTTTGTGAGACAGTATGCCCCATCTACAAGATACCCAAAACTAGGATACGCAAGTCCATGACCAAAAGTTTTGTACTTTTTTAATTTTTATTTTGTTTTTTTGTATATAGAATGATCGATGTGGGAAACCTATAATGAGATAAAATAGGTTCTCCTTGAGGTCTTCTTGAAGTTGATTGATGCGGAAAGCTCTAGAATTATTTTATTTGAGAGATATAGTTTAGTCTTCTTTTTGATAGACTACTTACAATAAGTGGCTGGCTTTTTATAGTTGTCCTTTGAGGGAGAAGTCTACTTATAGCAGCAAGAAAGAGAGGTAGATTTCCTTTTGAGGGATTCATCTATTTGCGAAATTTTGGTTATCCCATATATATATATATATATATATATATATATATATATATATATTATTTTGTATTATTTTGACTTTAGGCTATGGGCAAGACTATAAGCAAGACTATAAAGGAGTATAAGCCTCTTGTATGAAGGCAAAACCATAACATGAGAGAGGTTAGCTATGAAAGAGAGGTTTCAAGTGATGAACAACCATGGGATTCCATCCTAAAAAGGATGAAAAGTATCCATGAGAATCATGCCATGAGTAGATCCGTGATACTCATATTTAAGACAAGGATGAATGGTGACATAGATAGTCAAACAATTCTAGTTTAGTCATTGGTCCTTAAAATAGGTAGATGGAGGAAATTGTTTTTCAAGGGACAAGCATATAGGTGAAATAAAGTGATGTAGTACTTTATTCAACAATAGAGTAGTAAAAGATACAAGGAATTAAAGGGCTTAGGTTTGGGTTTACCTTTAAGAGAAGATAAGTGATAAGCACTTCATTTGTGGGTATGGGTGACAATGTAGGGTCCAAGCTAATTAGGAGCAAAATTTCCTCGTTTATTTTTCTCAGCTTTGGCTACATGTCAATTTTCTTTTAGGAAAATATCACCGACCCTAAAATTTCATTCATGAACACATTTTTCATAGGCACGTTTGATACATTTTTGGTAGATTTGAAGGTAGTCGAGAGCACTTAAATGGTGTTTGTATAATAATTCAAGCTATGTCAAATGGTCTTGGTGAAAGTCATCATCATTGAGCATATCTTTGAGTGATATACAAAGAGATGGAATTTGGACTTCAAAAGGCAGGACAACCTCTATATCATAGACCAAAGAGAAAGGTGTGGTAGCAGTTGAGGTGTGAATGCTGGTGCGATAAGCCCATAAGGTGAAAGGAATGTGTGTATGCCAATCCTTACCAGTATCATCGACGACTTTCATGAGAATTTTTGAGGGTTTTTTTGGTTGATTCAGCTTGACCATTTGTTTGAGGATAATATGGTGAAGAGAAACTAAGTTGAATACCAAATTTATCACAAAGTTTGCGTAGGGTCTTGTTTTTGAATTATTTTCCATTGTCAGTGATGAGGCGATGAGGAACACCAACATGATGTGATGGTTAATGAATTCACATATTTTCTCACTTTGGTAGAAATGAGAGGGATGGATTCCACCCATTTAGTGTAGTATTCGGTTGTTGTGATGATCCATTGATGACGTTGAGAAGAATGAGGGTTAATCTCTCCAATGAGATCCAAACCCCATTGAGAGAAAGGACAAAAGTATCTGGTGACTTGTAAGGTGTGACTTGGGGTATGGTGAAGGTTAGTGTGCTATTGACACTTCACACAATGTTTGACATAGTTATAACAGTCTTGGTTAAGGGTTGGCTAGTAATAGCCAAGGTAAAGAATATGTTTAGCAACAACGTGGCCACTGAAATGTCCACCACAAATCCCATCATGGATTTCTTTAATGGTGTATGGAATTTCAGAACTAGTGAGGCATCGTAGGAGGACAACGTCAAAGACACTTGAATAAAAGACCCCCATTATGAAATAACGAGAGACATTTTTGGAGGAAGGATTTCTTACCATTATGAGTGAACTCGCTTATACCATATGTCATATGGGTCGGTTTCAATTCTTACCACAAAATTTACGTCATAGATGAGATAAGAAGGTGACTCCAATCATTGTATTATGAAAAATATTTTAGAGTCTGAAGGTGAGGCAAGTATTTTTGAGGTGAGGAAAGCCATAGTATACATAAATTTTTAGTGGATTGAAACAGATTTGAATGTGTAATTATCAAAGGTAGACAAAAGCATGTTGAATATCATAAATTTTTAGTGGATCAAAGGTAGAATTATCAAAGGTAGACAAAAGCATGTTGACGTGATGCTTATACTTATGAAGTATTTCTTTACGACACATGTATAAACCATTGAATTGGTTGACGTCCATTGGGAACCACCAAAGATATTAATAGTCTTAACATCTAGGGAAATGGAAGTTTGGAGACCTAACACAAGTACTTCATATTTAGCCACATTTTTGGTACAATTGAAGTAAATTTTAAAGATAAATGCATAGGCTCGCCATCAAGAGGAATGAGGATAACCCCTGTGCCACCCCACATTGACATTTAGAACCATCAAAGAATAGGGTCATCTGATAAATGATGTCATCAAGGGAGAGTGTAGCAATGGATTCATCAGGAAAATTGAAGTTAGAAGATTGATTTCCGGAAAGAGGTACGTCGGCAAGTTGATCTATAATGGTTTTTCCCTTAATAGACTTTTGATGAACGAATTCTAGATCTAGGTATACAAAGATCATGAGCCAATAGGAATCGTGACCGGTACTGATAAGGCTTAGCATACATGTAATGCAGAGGGTTGGTGTTGGTGACAATGAAGGTCTTGTGGTTGAGTAGGTAGTGGTGAAGAAGACTAGGGCTAAGAACATATTTTAAGCATGAGTATATCTAGTCTCATAGTCTAAAAGAGTATGACTTATATAGTAAACCACTTGCTCCTTGTGTTTCTCATCACGATGAGAAAACATGGCACCCAAGGAATGGTCAGTGGTAGAAATGTATAGGTAGAAAGGTTTGTCATCTTTAGGTGGGATGAGCACATGTGGTTGAAGAATTTATTTCTTCAATGCTTCAAAGGCTTTATGGCACTCATCATTCCAATTGAAGGAGACATATTTTTAAGAAGATGATGAAAAGGGTGAAATCAGTTGGAAATTTGAAAAATAAAGTGTTAAATGGATTACAATCTGCCTTGCAAACTATGAAGTTATCAAAGGTTAGCAGGTGGAGGCATCTCAGAATAGCATTTATTTTGGAAGGATCGACTTCATACCCCACAAAGATATGATGAAACCAAGGAGTTTTCACAAGAGAATGGAAAATACACACTTATTTGGTTGAAGGTGAACGTAGTATTTGATGAGATGGTCAAAGATGATTTTGAGAACTGGGACGTGTTCGGCACAACTTTTGGACTCACCTGTAAGGTTGTCTACATAGTCTTCCAAAGTATTTCATGCATGATGTTGTGGAAGATATAGGTCATGGATCACTAAAAAGTGGCACCAACATTTTTCAAGCCAAAGGGCATGACTCGATAATGTAAGGTCCCCTAAGGGGTAAGGAAGGTGATTTTATGTTGATCCTCCAAATCACGAGTAATATTTGATTATAACCCGAGAACCTTTTCTTAGTTGGTCAATACTAAGAAAAGGGAAGTCATCCCTAGGAAAGTGAGGTTAAGGTTGTGGAAATATGTGCAAATGAGGAGTCCCTTGTCACCTTGTTGACATGAATGATGTTTGAAATCCATTATGAATAATTGATAGATAGAATAAAAGAAACAAAAAGGAGGCGTTAGATTGCCTCTTTCACAAGAAGGGAAATGTGGGGATGCATTTTTCGTAGCTTCTATTTCACAGGTTTAGTGTTGGGAATAGTTACAATATTGTGGACCATGATATTTGGGTCAATACTAGGCATATCAACATAAGACCAAGTAAAATCATTGTTATGATCTTAGAGAAAAGAGGTGAAGGATTCCTGTTTAGCACAATCTAAAGATTGACCTATCTTTAGAATTTGAGGTTCATCTAAGTGTGAATGTTGATCTCTATGGTTGATTCATTCAACATGGTTTGTGTCTCAGAAGGTAACAACCGGTGAATGTAAGAATCTTCTACACCTAGATAGGTGAGAATAGAATCATCATCTTGACATTGAAATTTTTGTATAGAAGGTGTGTCATCATCTATCATGTCAAGATACAGGAAGGGAAGGGAAGAAGGATCCTCACCTTGTGTTGATAGGTTAGAGGTCCTAAGGAAACAGAGTTGTTCACAAAAAAAAAAAAAAAGTTATGAGGGATGGGTTTTGGATCCATGGACTCCATGGAGGAAGGTCATGTAGTAGGTGAGTGAGGTGAGGAAGGTGTATCTTCCTCTACGATGTCGATACAGGATTTCTTATAATAAATTTCCTCATAAAATCCAAGACCGCTATAGTCTTTGTGTTTCCAAGTGGTTCAGGTATGACTGTGTGATGACCCTATTTGTAAAGACAAAAGCCAAATCCTTTCCAAGCACATTGATGAAGAAAAGTGTGGGAGAAGTGGTGATTGGTAAGATATTGGAAATCATATGAGAATGGATGGGTTTGAGTGGGTGGTTCTGGAGTATACAAAGAAGTGTCAAGTCCCCCATATGTCAAGTTGGTGTGAAGGTGGGGTGGACCATATGGAAATACCTCACCTACTTGATGGTTGTAATATGGGTTTTGATGGAGGATTATGTACTCTTGAGGAGTAAAAAGGTGTCAATGTTATAGAGGTGATACTACCCTAAGGTAAGGCGTTGAAAAAAACCTACCAAGGATCGGAAGTTGGTATTTGGTTATCGTAAATGGAAGAATCACCGAAGCTTTGAGAAGGGGAAGTGTCGGGGTTTTAAAGTAGATGGCTTAAATGATGGGCCAGTTTGCGAGAAGTTGCGGCACAATAATGGGAAAAAGGATTTTGTACTATAATATCTAGCAACATAAGTGGTAGATGAGGTAGCAGTTGAAGAAGAAGAAGCGGTAGTGGTGGCCAATACGGAAGTGGGGGCGATAGTAGGAGGAATGGAGACATGCATCCTGTGTAAGGGATGTCTTGATGAGTTATGGGTGGAAGAATGGCTACAGATTCTGCAAGGCTATGGGATCATGATCAAGGAGTTTTGCAAACTCCTCATCACCTATAGATATAGAGATAGAAGAATTGGGGTCCATGGGTGAAGAAATAGAAGGTGGTGAAGGACTAGGAGGTAGTGGTTGACGACTAGTGTGAAAGACTAGGGTGTTGACTTGTCTGTGAGTCAAAACCATGTGAATAGTGGTAGGATAGGTGGTTTGAGCTCTGTAGATGGTGTAGAAACATAGGAAAAGAAGATAGAAGAAATCTAGAAAATGAAAATTGGTCGCTGTTTTGACAAAAAAATCAAAACATAGAGAAGTGACGTTAGTAGGGTAACTAATGCCGATAGGATGGGGTAACCAATCTCGATCACTAAACCGATGCTAGTTCGAGAATAAATGATAGATCTAGAAATCAAGATGAAGAGTGTAATCAAATGAACTCGAACTCGTTGATGGTAATAGAGACTCATAAATGATTAAAATGACATAAATAGATCACGAGAAAATGAAAGGATATGAATTGAATACTATTTTGGGTAAAATAACCAAAACAACAGGAAACCAATGTTGGTTAGTCAACCAAAGGCCAGTATGAGGAGGTAACTGATGTTAGGCTCGGACCGATGCCAATTAGTGTGAAATCTAAGAAGATGATGAAAAATTGAATTTTAAAGTGATTAAGTTCAAATAAAACACCAACCCGTAAACCGAGTATAAAAGTTATGAGTCCTAAAACACCCAGAATGAACCAAAATACACTAGTTATGATGGTGGGGCATGAAGGAAAAGAAAAATAAGAATAAACGACCTCACTCCTCAAAACGTAATTTAACAGTCAAAAGATAATAAAACACGTCAATCCTATACTTTAGATTTTTATGTTATGTGGCTTATGCCATTTAAAACTGACTATGAATAGAGTATTTTTTTGTCAATGAGGGTGCCCTATAAGCAGTCTATGGCTGGTATTAGGTGTGTTTTGGTTAAAGTGTCCCCAATATATACTTCACAATATGCGAGGTCTAAATCTAATATGATGATTGGCCAGAACACCAGCTGGATCCACCGTCAATCAGGTTATTAACCTTTGGCGAAACTACTGGGAAGGAAGATGTTTAAGAAATGAGTAAATTGTTAAAGTGATTTTAGGTGTGAACTAAATTCCCACAATCATCAACTAGTCCCGACCTCCATATAGAAATTGCAAATAAATTTAGGTGATCTAATGTAACAAAAGAGTGAAATGCATAGATTTTAAATCCCAAATTGACAATGAAATTCGAAAGCAAATGGGGAATAGGAAAAGATAATTCTCTTTCACTAAAATGTAGGTGCAAAATAAAAGAAGAATAAATCTTTTTAAATAGCAAATGATGAATTTCCTTTAGAAAAATAGAAGAAGAGAATATTTACTAGAGAGAAGTTTAATGTGAACTTTTCAAAAATAAAGGAACACACAAATATTCCCTATAATGAACAATGTAAATAACCCACATAATGGGTCCCATCGTGCATGCCAAAATGTTTCACCTCAAAGTATGTAATAAAATAGATAAGGTAATGGCAAGGAGGTGTACCTATTAATAGTTAGGAGAAGGTTGCACGTGTTGTAGAATTTGATTAGACTGAATGTGAGAGCTTCCTTTTGGCTAGGAGGAACTACCTGTAAAGCACAACAAGACCATAAGAGAGATTCAAATAGTATATGACAGTGAGTTGCCTAGCAAATGCTAGTTCTGGGAAGTGTGAAACTTCATACACAATCCACGATTTTATCAAATTAATGAAAATAAATGTGATAAATAGAGGTCCTATTGTTAACATTTTTATTTAGGTGTCTCAAAAAGGTTATCAACATGCTAGATTAAGCAAAGCATTGAAGTACAAACTAATATATAATCAGGCAAGGTATGGTTCTGGTTGGGATAGGTCACTAAGGTGTTAGGAAAGGTCTGGGTGAAGTTTGGTTACGTTCTAGGTTGTTTGGTGAAATTTATAAGCTCGTTGTTCTAGGAAAAATTACAACAGGAAAATTATCGACATTCATTGGGTGACTAGTGTCGGTAGGGGCAATATGGTCAAAATATTAAAAGTAGGTGTTTTGGATCTCTCTGTGGTTACACAGAGAGTTGAGGGGGTTTGGGAAGGATGGTATGATTTATACAAAGACTCAACAAGGGTGATAGAGGTGCTAGGATGAGGAAAATGGTTCAAGTTGGTAGAATAGATGGTAAATGGGTGAAGGGTGAGTACAAACTAATATATAATCGTGCAAGGTATGGTTCTGGTTGGGAAAGGTCACTAAGGTGTTAGGAAAGGTCTGGGTGAAGTTTGGTTACGTTCTAGGTTGTTTGGTGAAATTTATAAGCTCGTTGTTCTAGGAAAAATTACTATCCACGAGACACGGTACTAGAAAATTATCGACATTCGCTGGGTGACTAGTGTCGGTAGGGGCAATATGGTCAAAATATTAAAAGTAGGTGTTTTGGATCTCTCTGTGGTTACACAGAGAGTTGAGTGGGTTTGGGAAGGATGGTATGATTTATACAAAGACTCAACAAGAGTGATAGAGGTGCTAGGATGGGGAAAATGGTTAAGGTTGGTATAATAGATGGTAGATGGGTGAAGGGTGATATTTGGGACAGAGGAGAGTCAAATAATAGAAATGAACAAAAGTCTTAAGATCAAAACCAGAACTAAAAAATAAGAGTGAGTTACTTATCTAAGAACCTGTAGGCCTAGAGGTGGTGGTGGTTGATGAGTGTTCGGAGATGAAATAGGGTTCTGTCTAGTGCCACAATGCAAAGGATCTTGTGTGCTCTTCTATGGGTGATCCAAGGTTGTGGAGGAAGAGATTGGCTACTAGTGAAGACATGATGTGCTCTAGTTTGTTTTCTGAGAGCTTGAATGCTTGAGAGTTAGAATGTCAAAGCTTGAGTGAATGAATCAATTGAAGAACCCGTGTAAAGAGTTAAAAACTCTTATTTAAGGTAACCGACGGTGGTCAAGGAACAAGCACTGATCGAGAGATAATTGATGTCAGTTAGGGAGAAATGGTAAATTTTGCTAAAATTATCCCGCATTTGGGGTGATTTAAGTTTTATGTCCTGGTTAGAAGTGGGATATAACACTAAATGTAGCAGAGAGTGGTTAGAGAGATAATAGGTCATGATGATTAGGGCTAGAACAAGTCCTAGTTAGTTAGGATAAGTAGGGACTTGGTCTAAATTCATTAATAGGATAGGAATAGGTTCTAGGATGAGGTAGAGGGCTGATGTGGCTAGGTGAGGTGGAAATTAACTTAATTAAGGTGATTAAATTAATTGTGAGGTGAGGTGGGGATTTAATTTAATTATGGGTAATTAAATTAATTAAAATGTGTGCAAATGGGCATGGTGATGGGATAGTATTCAATTAATTAATTGAAGGGTATTACGACCCAATTTGGTGTTTATAGCAGATTTTCTTAACATCTTTGGTTTTGAAGGACTTGCCATTTATCTGTGATGATCTTGTGAGGAATGTTGAAGTGAAAAATTATGTGTTGGTTGATGAATTTAATGATCTGATTGGATTTAGTTGAGGTGAGTGGAATAGCTTCCACCCACTTGGTGAAATATTCAGTTGTAGTGATAATGGAATGATGACGCTGAGAAGAATGAGGATTGATAGTACTAATGAGATCAAGGCCCCATTGTGAAAAATGCCAAAGGTTCTGAGCTGGTTGTAAGGTCTGGCTAGGAATGCAAACAAGATTGGAATGTTGTTGACACTTGACACATTTCTTAACATATTCGCAGCAGTCTTGATTGAGAGAAGGCCAATAATAGCCAAGGTGAAGAACATGTTTAGCAATAGCCAAGCCACTAAAATGTCCACCGCAAATGCCATCGTGGACTTCTTGGATAGCACGAGTAGATTCATGGGATTTAAGGCATCAAAGGAGAATACCGTTGAACCCACATTTGTAGAGGATGCCTCCAAGAATGACATAGCGGTTAGCACGTTGAAGAAATGACCTTCTACCATTCTTAGATAGGTTTGAGGGAATGATGGATTTGGATAGATAATCAAAGATTTTAGAGTACCAAAGATCCGATGAGTTGGGTTCAACACTATTAACATGAGGTAACCCATGAATGTGAGATGGTTGATCATGATGATGAATAACCACTAAAAATTCGATTCATTATTTTCTCATGGGATGAGATATGCAAGGAAGCCATCATGTTAGAAAAAAATATTGGATGAGCAAGGGATGGCTTGAATAGTATAAGAATCAAAGGCTTCAAGGAGAAATAGGACGATATCTTGATATTTTTGCAGAACATCATTTTTACATTGATAATTTCCTATAATTTGTTTGATAATGAGCTCTGAATCCCCATAGATGTCAAGGATTTGAACACCCAAAAGGACAGTAATTTCAAGACCTAAGATAAGGGCTTTATACTCTACCCTATTGTTCGTACATTAAAATTAAAGTTTTTGGGAAATGGGCATGGGAGTGTCCCAAGGAGGAATGAGAATGATGCCGTAGCTCCCCTTGCCGACATTTAGATCCGTCAAAGAAGAAGAGAGTCATGTGAATAGGAAATGACTCATAATGAATATTGTTAATGGATTCATCAGGAAATTACTCATGAGGAAGATGAGTGGTAGGAAGAGGGGCTTCAGCTAATTGGTCTGCGATTGCTTGGCCTTTAATATAATTTTTAGAGATGAAATCTAAGTCAAACTCTGTTATGAGCATGAGCCATCGAGTGATGTGGTCATTGTGGTAAGGTTTAGAATGTATAGTTTTGAGAAGATGAAAGCTAGTGACTACATACATTTTTTGATTGAGAAGATAATGGCAAAGTTTGGAAGTGGCAAAGAAAAGGGCAACACATCTTTTCAGCTTTAGTGTAGTGAGTTTCATACTCGTGTAGGGTATGACTAATGTAATAGACAACCTACTCTCTTCCTTGGCCATCATGATGTGCCAACATGGCACCTAATGCATGATTGGTAGTAGAGACATATAGGTAAAAAGGCTCCCCCTCACGTGGAGGTATAAGAACAGGTGGAGATAGGAGATACTACTTAATATCATCAAAGGATTTTTGGTAGTTATCATCCCAATGGAAGTTGACGTCTTTACAAAGAAGATGATGAAAGGGTTGGCAATGGTTTGAAATTTTTGAGATGAAGTGGCGGATGGACTGAAGATGGATTTGAATACTACAAAGTTGTTTAAGATTGGAAGGAGGAGGCATCTCAAGGATATCCTTGATTTTGGCAAGTTCAACCTCAATACCCCTGATAGAAACAATGAAGCCAAGGATTTTTCCAGTTAATACACCAAAAACACACTTGATGGGATTAAGGTGAAGGAAGAAATGGATAAGATGCTCAAAAAGGATTTCAAGGAAAGAGAGGTGATCATATCGATGTTTGGACTTTCCCAAGTGGTCATCAACATAGTCTTCTACAATTTTATATATGAGATCATGAAAGATATAAGTCATGGCTCATTGATAGGTGGCCCCAACATTTTTCAAACTTAAGGGCATGACATGATAACAAAAGGTCCCCCATGGGGTGATGAAGGAGGTCTTATGCTGATATTATGGTGTGATGAGGATCTGATTATAGCCATAAAAGTTGTTCATAAGAGAAAGCATCTCAT
This sequence comes from Taxus wallichiana var. yunnanensis, assembly GCA_018340775.1. NCBI lineage: Eukaryota > Viridiplantae > Streptophyta > Pinopsida > Cupressales > Taxaceae > Taxus > Taxus wallichiana. The sequence continues at coordinate 26,425,982 of CM031236.1, read as the reverse complement.
GTCCTGTAGTAAGATTGATCCAGAGGATCCTCATAGAGAAACATCGATCTAAGATCTTCTCATAATAAGTTGCAGTCATTTTTAAAGCGTGGAGAAAAATTATATGATTCTCGATGATATCTTGTTTGCAGGAAATGGAGCTCATTTGCAAAAGTTATAGCCCACTGAAATTTTTGGGCAACTGGCAAAATTTGGAGTTTTGTGCAGGTTGGATGTGTGCACGCTCGCCAAGTGTTTCGATTATATTGTGACACGTGGACAATTTGTGTGACGTACTAAAAGTGGTTTTGGGAACACCGGTCTTGGACACTCATTTTCGAGACAAATGGACCCAAGTTATTTACTCGGTGGGGCCCTCACCCGAGAGTTCGACACACTCGATTATGGAGGGGTGTCTTGGCCTCCTTCTCATTTAATCACTAAACCAACTTGTGTATATAAACTCCTATAATTGCATTTGCGCTATGCATGTGGGACTATTAGACATGCATTTTTAAACTATGCAAATTTCCCACGCATTTTTACTAATTTCCATATTCCCACGCATTGCATATTAATCCATTAATACCATATTACACGCATTGCATAGTAATCCTTTATAAACTGTCCACGCATTATCCTTGGCTTATTTAGCACCTAAAAATATACAACCATGCGCCACCCCAAGAAATGTGCCCACTCCATAGCAATTACGGTGGCTCTTAAGCCAATTCAAACAGCCCTCCTTTGGCATTATTAAATGCCTACCTTTTTGCACGCACCCACAATGTGGGATAAACCACTACAAAACCACCTAAGGAGAAGGAGAGAGAAGTGGAGGGGATTGGAACAGCTGACCTCCCATGTAAAATTTTAGGCACCTAACCATTGCGCCAGCTGTTTGGAAATAGTATAAAAGGAGTGATATTATATTTGTATAGCATTCGGGACTGTGTGAAAATATTGTAATGCTCATAACTTGAGCTAGGAGTGGGAGGAGATGTAAAAAGCAACCCCTATTATTTTTGATAGAGGAAGACTGTGAGAAGGTCATAATTTTGTAGAATTCTTTGTAAAGAATTATTTTCAAGATTTTAATAGATCGGTCCCATTCAACCGGACCCGGAGACGTAGGCCTCAAGCGCCGAACTTCGTTATCAATTCTTGCGTCAAATTGCTGAGTGAATTCTCTTCATTTCTTTCAATATTTACACAGTACTTGCATTTTTTATTCTTTTATTAAAAATACAAAAGGATATAATGCTCAAATTTTACATCGAAAATCAATACAAAGCAAGAAAAATGTGTGTGCACAATTTCTAGTTAAATTTGGTTTCTGACGATCATTGGTATCGAGCTGGTTTTGATTGATATTTGGTTCAGATTAACGTGTTTTGGATTGCAAGTTGTGTGTTGGATGTTAACAAGGTCTCGATCTAAGAAGGGTGAAGGAGAGTTAGTTGAAGGAGATCCGAAAATTGGTACCAGACGATCTCAAAGTCCTACAATGGCGGATCGAGAGGAAGTGGAAGAAAAATTTCGTCAATCATTCCAACAGATGAAGGAAATGGTGGAAGAAATGTACCAAGATAGGCAAAGGGAAAAGGGAACTAGAGGAGGTAAGAAATAAGAAATCTCTAGTTCTGATATTCCAAAAAGAGACTCTTTAAAATCTGATTTTCCTTCATTAAAGTTAGATATCAAGTTTGAATTGCCTATGTATACTAGAGAGCTAAATGCAAAGAAGTTGGATAACTGGGTCAAGCAGATAGAAGTATATTGCAGGGTTCAGAGAATTGTTGATGATGAAGAAAAGATTCATCTGAAACTCTTCGGATGGGTGGCACAAAGACTCATTTGGTGGGAGAGTAAGCTTCGGAATGGGAAGAAAACAAAGGTATAGAAATCACTTCTTGGTCTGAATTTGTTTCAAATCTTAGGCAACAATTTTATCCTCTTGGTTATAAGCAACAAGCTATGATGGATTGGAAAACATTAAGACAAACTAAGGGAAAAAGTGTTCAAGAATACACACAAGAATTTAGGAAAAGGGCTCTAATTTTGGGAATTTCCTGAACACGGAAGAAACATTGCTCAAATATATTAGTGGATTACATAGTTATCTAAGGCATTTGATATTTGTTTTAGGTCCTACTAATCTTGATGCAGTATGTGTTCAAGAAACCCATTTGGAAGCATGAGGGAAAATGACAAAGGAGTCCTCTTTCTCTTCTTTTAATCAAAGAACAAGCAATCTGAAGGGAAAGGTTCGAAAGAACAAGGAAAAGGAAAGGGTAAGCATGCAACAAACTCTTATTAAGAAGGAAGATGAAAAACCATTTTGTAATCATTATAAAAAAACCATGATGAGTCTAAATGTTGGAAATTACATCCTGAAAAGAAGCCTAAATGGATGGTTAAGAAAGGAAAATAAAAGAAAACAAACACCGTAGTGCATGATCTTGGTTCGATTCAGGGGATGAAACCAAAATCACAGCTATGAGTTTTCAAGGTAAATCAACTCTTTCAATTTCCAACAATTACACTACGAGATGTTGCATCTTCTTCTAGTAAACAAACTATACCGACGATAAGAAAAGAAATGAGCTTTTCCACATTAGAGTAATTTAAAAGCATACGAAAATTGATACTCTTTTTTACAGTGGATCTCAAGCTAATCTAATTTCTGAGGAGGTTGTTAAGAAACTAGGACTTAAAACTAAACCACATCCTAAGCCTTATCCTTTGGGATGGGTTTGTGATGATGCAAAACTGCAGGTAACTAAAACTTGTACTTTCAGATTTGCCATTACAGACAAGTTTATTGATGAGGTTTAATTGGATGTAGTTCCTTTGGATATTTGTGGGGTGGTTTTGGGAAGTCCTTATTTGTATGATCGTAAAGAAATCTTCTATAGGAAGAAAATAAATATTTTCTTGTAAAGGATGGAATTGAGTTTATTATTAGAGCTCACCGTGAAAATAATAATCTATCCTTAGTAATTACAGTCAAATGAAAAGGATTGTAAACTCAAGAAAAAGTTTTGTGCTCATGGTGGTCAAAGCCAAGGAAAAAGAAAATGAGATGGCTTTTGATACTTGCGATCTAAAACATAAGGATGAATTGGTAAAAATTGTTTCTCATTTTGATGATTTTTTCAAGATCCACAGGGGTCTACCTCCCAAAAGAGGGGTTTAACATGAGATACAATTGCTTCAGGATGCACCTCTTCCCAATATCGGAATGTACAGGTTGTCAATAGTAGAGAACAAGGAAATCAAGAGACATGTAATGGAACTTTTGGCTCAAGGTATAATTCATCCAAGTACATCCCCATGTGGTTCACCAATTATATTGGTTCCTAAGAAGGATGGCACTTGGCGAATGTGTTTTGATTTCCGTGCTTTAAACAAGATTACTATAAAGAATCATTACCCTCTTCCTAGAATAGATGATCTACTGGATCAATTAAAGAATGCAATTTATTTCACTAAGTTAGACTTAAGAAGTGGTTATCACCAAGTAAGAATTGTAGAAGGTGATGTTTGGAAAACTACTTTTAAAATGAAACAGGATTGTTTGAATGGTTAGTGATGCCTTTTGGTTTGTGCAATGCACCGACAACATTCATGAGAGTTATGAATGAAATTTTTAGACCATTCATTGATAATTTCGTTATTGTCTACTTAGATGATATTCTTATTTTCAGTAAGTCATGGGATGAACATGTTAAACACATACAGAAAGTCTTAGATGCACTAAGGAAAGATAAATTGTATTTGAAGATGTCAAAATGTGAATTTGGAAAAACATCTTTAATTTACTTGGGTTATATTGTAGGAAATGGAGAATTAGAATTGATCCTACAAAAATAGAGGTTATTGTGAAATGGCCTAGACCCACAAATGTGACGGAAGTTAGAAGTTTTCTAGATGCAATTCGATCTTGGAGAAAATTTATTGCTAACTTTTCATTTATTGCATCTCCTTTGCATGCTTTGACAAGTATTAAACAAGTCTTTCAGTGGGGAGGAAAACAACAAAAAGCATTTGATACAATGAAAGAGAAGATAAGTACCGCTTTGATCTTAGCACTTTCAGATTTACAACATTCATTTGAGATTGAGACAGATGCTAGTGACTACGCAATGGGGCGCTTTGATGTAGAACAAACGACCAAAGATGTCTTACCATTCGAAACATTTACAAGTGCGGTAAGAAACTATCCAACTTATGATAAAGAGTTGTATGCTTTGGTTCAAAGTGTTAAAAAGTGGAAGCATTATTTAATGGGAAAAGAAACAATTATCCATACTGACCATCAACCACTTCAATAATTACAAACACAAACCAAATTGCAGTAGTCTAGACATTTCGGTGGATGGGATTTTCACAATAATTTCATCTTGTAATCGGGTATAAAAAGGTATTCAAAACAAGGTTGCCGACATGTTATCCAGACCACCAAAGTGGTAGTAGCATCTATTCTTTTGCAAAGCCACGCTTTGGCTCATGTTAGTTACAAGGAACAATATGTAAATGATGTTGATTTTAGAGAAGTGTATGAGGATCTAGTAAGTGGGAAACAAGTAGGAGAAAAATATTATCATTTGCATGAAGGATTGTTATATCATTCTCGAAAACTTTGTATTCTTAAAATGAGCATGTGCATATGATTAGGGAAGCACATACTTCTCTTATTTCAGGGAATTTTGGTTTTAGTAAGACAGGTTGCACATTTACAAAAATATTGTTATTGGCCTAGAATACATGAATATGTAAACTGGTATATTAAGGGATGTGTTCTTTGTGCCCACAAGCAAGCCAAGTAACAGAAATTATGACTTTACACTCCTCTTCCCTGTTCCAACAAGGCCTTGGGAAAGTGTTTCCATGGACTTTGTAGGAGGCTTGCCCATGACACGGAAGAAACATGATTACTTTTATGTGGTAGTGGACAGATTTAGCAAAATGTGTGTGTTGGTTCCATGTACTAAACAAATAACTGGTGAGGGAACTACGCACATTTGTTTTTTCAATTTGTCTAGGTTCATTTTGGTTTACCTACTTTAATCATATCTGATCGAGATTCTAGATTTCTTGGGGAATTTTGGTCAACATTGTGGGGTTAATGGACACAAAACTGAAAAAGACTGTTTTTCATCCACAGACTGATGGTCAAACAAAGGTTGTAAACCACACAGTGGTACAATTACTTAGGGGCTATAGTAACAAACATCCTAAATTGTGGGATGAACATCTTTATTATGTGCAACATGCTTATAATCGTGCCTTACATTCTTCTACTTTGAAGTCTCCATTTGAGACTTGTTATGGATATCTGCCTAATTCTCCATTAGATATATATTATGGACATGAAACTATTGTTAATGGTGCAAGTGATTCTGACAAGGCTAAAAGATTTGTGCAGAGAATACAACAAGTTCATCAGTATGTCCATGAACAATTGGAGAAAAGTCAAGCTAAGTACAAAGCTAGGCATGATAAACATAGAACTGATCACAAGTTCAAAGTTGGTGATTCAGTTTGGCTTCACATCAACAAGGAAAGACTGACAGGTGAAGGTAAAAAATTGAAACCTATACGGTATGGTCCATTCCAAATATTGGAAAAAATTGGTAACAATGCTTTCCGGTTGGATTTACCTCCATATATGCAAATCTACTCAGTTGTAAATGTTGAGAATTTAAGATTGTATGAACCACCTATGATTGTTGATCATGATGATTCTAACATAATGCCTTCCATTGATGATTTTGCTCCTGAGTATCTTGATGAGTTACAAGAAGACATCATTTTGGATAGGAAAGTAAGAACTTCACGAAGGGGTGATATTGAGTATCTTTGTGTTGGGTTCAAAGCATGCATCTGAACAAGGCTAAATGGATGGAAACCGAAAGGTGAGGGAGAAATACCCTCACCTATTCACCAATTAAGTTGACTTTTGGGGTCTAAAAGTTTCTCAGTGGGGAGGAATGATCTAGAGGATCCTCACAGAGAAACACCGATCTAAGATCTTCTCAGAATAAGTTACAGTCATTTTTAAAGCGTGGAGAAAAATTATACGATTCCGACGATATCTTGTTTGTAGGAAACGGAGCTCGTTTGCAAAAGTTATAGCCCGCTGAAATTTTTGGGCAACTGGCAAAATTTGGAGTTTTGTGCAGGTTGGACGTGTGCACACTCACCAAGTGTTTCGATTATATTGTGACACGTGGAAAATTTGTGTGACATACTTGTTATCCAATTTTACGCACATGGAAAAATTGGAAAACAGGGCCTTATTACTATCAAATCACGACGTTGGTCCCAGGGACCCACTTCTGGTCATCAGGTGAGATCGCTCATTTTTTTTGGTATGCGAGCCATCGAGGAGTTCGATAAGCTTATCTCACTCGGTCGAGCTAAAATAGTGTCAAATCGGGAATAAAGAGACGAGTCATCAAAGGAGTTCGTGCCTTGTCCTAACTCGGTCATAACTCAGATCACAAGCCTTAGACGAGTTCATGAGTAGGAAATGTAAGTTCGGTTGTCCAACTTTGGCTTGTCATAAAAGAGTCTCGATAGGAGCGGAGGATGTTTCGATGGTTGGCTCATTGAGGCAGAGAAATGATGAGCTTCGACTCGGTTTAATTCAACATGGAGAGATTGATGCTTCCTTGTTGGAATATGAATTCAGTTTTAATGACTCGACGGAGACAATAACTGCCTCAAGATTTGGTCGAGCTTCTTCCATGGAAGAGAGTTTCCAAAATGAAAAGGTGAGACGACTCAACTAAAACTTTATCTCGTTCTTCTACTACAGCGGCAAGATTTTACAACAACTGATCATGACTGTGGTCACATGCAACCAGAACATCAGGATCAACACCAACGGTTCCTTGGGATCACCCTGCGGCAGCTGTCGCAATCAACTCTCTCTGGAGGCCACTCATTTTCTGAGATAAGTTTACTTCTCTACCCTGTAGCTGTTGCGTATAGCCAATTACTTCCTCACGGCACTTTCCTAGGAGAATTTCAGTTCTACGCTCAAAGGGCCGAGCATTCGATGCACGCAGCATGTTACAAGATTAGAAGCTCTTTTCCAGCCATGTTATGTCATCCAACTATGTTTTATCGAATATAATAGAAGCCTTTTTGAGCAAGAGACCTGAGAAATTTATTACAAAGATTCTCTATCGAGACCTTACTTGTTTTACGGTGTAACTCATGGAAGCGAATCTCATAGAAGTGGATCTGTTTCATATCAGAATATTTATGAAGCACAATTTGCTTTGCAATTATATGAGCATCTTCAACGAGTCACTCAGAAAGTCGAGCATGTTTCTTGGGAGAAAGGAAATAGCTCAGCGTTGAAACATTTGAGCTCACTGAGAGATCAAGCTTATAGCTCAGACTGAAGTTCAGTTAAAATATTGATCCTAGTTAGACCCAAAGGAATTGATGGTCGAGTTTACTGATATCTTGAGTGAAATCACTTACGGCATAGCGGTTCTTAGAGACATGTTGTAGATATGATAAGATGACATGGGAAAATAGGATATGGCTGAACTCAGCCCGACAGATAAAATGATATTTTTATAGCCATGAGTTCAAGGGATCACTTAGATGGACTCTATCCTGCAATATCCATGTTTGCAGAAGCTTGAAGCTCGAATGGGTCATGTAAAATCTTTGGGAAACATTTCACTATCTTGCCAAGTTTGCACGGCGAAGTTGAGGCCGGGGCCCATGAATTAATTTGTCCAAGCCGTTACGCGGGGATTTGGAGCTAGTATGCCAAGTGTGGAACTATTACGATGGCAGCCAAGCTGTTAATCCCGCACTGAGGTATGAACGTGGAAAATAAGGCAAGCACCGCCAAGTGGAAATATTGGTTTGGAAAACCATGATCAAACTTCCGTGAATGGGAGAAATCGGATCAAACTACCGAGCGCGGAAATATTAAGATGGCAATCCATCATGAGATTTCCACACAGGCCGTGTAAACAGAAATCCGCGGAGCTTGGAGTGGTCCGAGTCTTTTGCGAGTTACAGGAGAATTAAAGTGGCAGTTGCAAATTGGGCGGTGAGTAATCTCCCAAGTGATAAGGGAGGATGATGGCGAGATGGTTGAAGATGGGTCGACGTTGGAAACAGTATCCAGTTTCAGGCTCACAAAAAGAAACACCTTCTCATGGAACACCGTAATTGCAGCTTACAGAAGACACAGGTTTCCTTACAGCAACAGACAGATGCCCGACCTGATCAGTTCACCTTTGCCAGCATACTTCTCCCAACTCTGATTCAGGCTCTGATCATTCAGGATGCGAGGCAAGCTCCCACGCATAGGCAACAGACATGTTGCAGTATAGTAGAAGCCGTTTTGAACTCAGTATCAAATAGCAGCTGCAGGAAACAAATATTCACTGCTGTATATGATGGATTGGAGTCACACCATTCAAGGCTTCATAAAATTTTCCCGAGTCGAGATGAAGAAGTTTATTATGGTGCATAATGAAACGATTCGTATTGCTCAAAGATTTCTTTCCTAGAAATGAATTAAATGTGAAGGTTAGCTCTAAAAATACAAGGTCGGCATCTTGTTGCATCCTTGTTACTTGTAAATGGTTTCTTTGAGAAACTCTGAGGCGATAGGAAATATTTATACCCTTCCATTATGTACGTCCAATCAGACAATAAAAATATTCTTTTACCAGGTTCAGAGAAGCTTGTTTTTAAACAATGGACGATTATACTATAGTTTCAAGCTGATTTTATCTAGCTTATTTCTATTAGCTTTTATCCACAACTAAGGAAGAATTCATATGGTTGTTACCTGTACATTTTTCCAAGGTCCTTTTGGTTGCCCCAATTGTTCAACGTATTTTTTTGAAGGGCTTATTTTATGTGTTGTAGATTGTAACATAAAGGATCTTTTTAGTTTCTGGAAAAATGAGTATATTGTGTAGCTCACAGCTACCCATTCCATACTAAGACCCCAATAGTGGCATAATTGTTGGTTGGAGCCTAGATTACAGAGTGCACTGCCAAAATACCAAAGGTCTCTTTGTCCAAGAATCAGTCTTAAGGGTGTCTATCGACATGTTATGGGCATGAACCTGGGTCATCATCATCGCAGCATTAGGTCTTTATTGATAATGGCATTTTCTCATCGTTTGGAAGGTACAAATTGTGCTTATTATGGAAAATCCAAAACATTCTTACTACAAGTGTTATATGATAAGGAAGAACCATGAGCATTGTGGTAAAACCATTCTTTTTAGAAATGTTGGGTTAAGCACGACATTCAAGTGAGTTTGAGCCCAGGAAAGGTAAGATCGTTTGCTGGATGAAGAGCTCAGTGACTTCGCAAGGAGCTCGTGGTGATGTTTCATGAAGTTTGAACATGGAATGCATAAATGGCCTCGAGTTAATAGAGGAAAATGATAAGAATCGAGTTTGATAGCTCACCATTCGAAGGACTCAATGCAAAAGAGCCCGATTACCAAAGCAAGGAAAGAGTTAATGTGGGGTTCAAAATCGATTGCAACACCGAGTTAGAGGATTCGAAGCTCACCGAGTTGAGATTTGTGCAGACTCTATCCACATGGACCCCCCTCCTCTTCAAGTCAAACGGGTCAACGGGGGGGTCCCAACATTATGTTAATTAAATTAATATTTTTATTTAAATATTTTAATAATAATATTTATTATTATTATTTAAATATTCTTTTAATTAATTGAGAAGACTAGGTCATCAGGCAATTAATGACCCATGATGGAACCTTCTCAGGTGGTTCAACTAACTGCAATAAATACATCATGGGCCTTCAATTTAGGAATGTAATTATGACCTTTCCTCTTCTTTCTCACATATTCTTCTATAAATGTAAGTTGGAAGCTCATTTCAAAGGGTTCCAACAATTCGCATAAGTTGACAGTTAGATATCTCAAAGAGTGTATACTTTTCAAGAATCCTCTCTCTTCTGCAAGTTGTTCTTGTGTGTTGAGAGAACTTTCAAGCCTCCTCTTCAAGACTGTAATGGCAACTATTGCCTCTTCTGAATGTATGATGCATTGTGCATGTTATTGAAGCAATAAAAGTGTGTGTTTTGTGACTAATCTCGGTCCTTTCATCCTTTTGTGCTTCTTTGTGCCTTTCTCATACTTGCAGGTACACTGTGCAAGTTTAAGTTCTATTACAGGTTCTTGGAGTTCTGTGCTTATCGAGTGGTGAAGTATTGCATGTAGTTGAGTTGTGGTGTCTGTTCACCCTTCTTGAGTTCATCCTTCTTCACTGGGAAACTAGGTATATTTCTCGGTCTGATAAAGTTTAACAAAGGGAATGCGTGTCTCTTAGTTTGTGGTATCATGTACCCTCTCTAAGTTGCAGTAGGTGAAGTTGACCTGTGGTGCACACACCCTCTTCAAATTAACCCTTCCTAAATCTGAAGACACCCTTTATTTGGTGCATCACCATCCCTAGTATAGTTTCATTTCTGTAAATCTCTTTCCCTAAAACCCCATGAAAATGTTAGCATAGGACTAGATAATCATTTTTGTTACACTAGGAGTAGTACAACACTTAGTTTAGGAAGAGGAAGCCGGCCTTCTCCGGAGGTTCACCTCGAGCCCAAGTCCCACAGCTTGAGAGGTGATCCCATGTGTCCCAATCACACCGAACGTCCTATTCACATCCTGGCCATTCGGGGGTGCAGTGATTTGGCGACAACAGTTTTTGGCACGCCCGGTGGGACATCACAGAAGTTAGAGTTCCATCTTTCAGAGGTGTCTCATTATCAAACAGGAAATCTTAAGCCACCGTGTGACCACACACAACAGTTTTTGGCACGCCTGGTGGGACAGAGTTGGTACTTCTCTTCTCACTTACACAAGTCAAAGTACCTGGCGACTCTATATCTCTGGATTCCAAATCTCAGTGCAGTAACTTATGCAAAGAATTCAGACAAGAGCTTCTTCAAAGAAAGGAAAGTATCAGCATATCGAACTTTCCTTGTCTCCTCCAAAGAGAAGCAGAAGAGGCATTTCCACATCCCCAGTTGCAGATTTACCTAGTAGGGGTCATTCAACTCCTCCTTACGGAAGATTTCCTCCACCCAGGAACAATCAACCTTTCGTTGCTATGGCGAGGAACCAAGTTTTTCCCCCTTTCAATGCAAGCAGTCCTCTTATGTTGGCTCAACGTGACCCGATACCTATTGCGGCACTCAAAAGTTTACCCTTCTACATGGGGAAACTCACGTTACTCCAGTGGAGCATATATTTGATGTAGCCAGCATCTGTGTAGTACATAATATCACCGAAGACAACGTTGCAGTTAGACTTCTTGCTACCTCTTTCAAGGGAAAAGCACTTCAATGGTTTCGCGGGTTAGGTGTTGGCACTATAACCACTTGGGACGAGTTGGGAGAAAAGCTATGTAAACAATTTGAAGAAAAAGTGATCACCTATCACTTTTGGAACAACTTACTACCATAAAGAGAGCTTCCCAAGAATACATGAGTGATTTCAACTTCCGATTCCACAGAACTTGGAATAGGATTCTGGCGCTCGTAAAGCCTTCTGCATAATGCATTCTTGTACTATTTGTGAGCCTTGAATAGTGATGTAGCAGTTATGATCCAGTCCATGGGAGGGACTACACTTCCTGATGCTTACGAAGTTGCCATAAGTGCAGAGAATTCTTTGATTCAGGCTGGAAAGATAGCTCCACGACCACCAATGCCCTTTTCTCCAGATCTTACGAATCATCAGCCTATCATTGCTCCTATTCCAGTAGACTCCAAGCAACCATCTCAATCTTCCCCTACCTCTTCAAATGACCTATTTGAAGTCAAGTCACTACTGCAAAATTTTGGAAATGAGCTCGTTGCACTCAAAAGGCAACAATTTCAATACAATCGTCCGTATCAGCCACAAAATCAGCAGTATCAAGCTAACTGTTCTCCTTTTCAAGGGAATAATCAGCCTTGAAATCAAACTACAAGTCAAGTTGCAAATGTTAGGCCCTTGAACTTTCAGAACCCTCTTGCAGCTAGCTTATCTAAAGCTATAGTACCTATTCAAAATAATCTGTTCAAGACTACGAATGGTGTTATCCTTGCTCTCAACCTCACAATCAAAATCTTTGTCCCAATGGGGTTCTTAGCTTGAGTGCCCTTATGGTTCAAAGTGTATCTACCCCTTCGAGTTAACAAACAATTCATCTACGTAGGAAGCGTTAGAGATCAACCGCAGCACCAAGAATCCACGTTACTAAACCGGCAAGCAAAAAGATTTTTATGGATTGAATATAGATTCTTCATCGGTGGCAGCAAACACTCATTCCAAAAAGAGAGCAATGGAGCCTCAACCTCTCAAAGCTGATCTCGCATCCACTTCTCAACCTCGGGTTTCAAATGGCAGTGACAAAAATGTGGGAAAGAAATCACCGTAAACACCGACTAGCCACACCGCAGGAAAGATGGTTCTCCAGGCATCACGGTGCCCAACAAACATTTTCTAAAGGAGGACCCCAATGGCCAAAAAAGTGTCATCAAAGTTGGAGCAATTCCCTTCAACATAGTAGAACAAATGAGGAAAACCAATGAAAGGCGTTACCATGTGGGACGCACTCTCAATCCCTTCCCAAAGAAACCTGTTGCGAGAAGCTCTGAACAATTTTAGTACAACCAACGGATCACCAAGCCATGGAGTGACAAATGCTACAAATTTGTGTCAACCGGAAGGGAAAATCATTCCTACGGAAAACAAACCACCACCATTCTACATTTCCCTGATCATTGGCGACCACCTGGTACATAATTGCATGATCGATTCTGGTGCCAGTAGCTCAGTCATGCCGAAACAAATTGCAGATGTACTAGGCATACAATATGCGCCAGTTACAAGAGGGGTTGTTTAGCTGGATGGCATAGCTGTTAAGACTATTGGGGTTATCAAAGGACTTTAACTTACCATTCATGCATGCCCAAGTTTGTCATTCACCCAAGACATATCGGTCATCGATCTCCCTCCTCTCTTTGCCATCTGCCTATCACGGGATTTCACTGCCAAGATGGGCGGTTACCTATCAGCCGATTGGTCGCATATGATTCTCAAGACTTGATACGGAACCAAAGTAACTATAAGGGTAGAACCAATCTGCCATAATCATGTAGAACCCTACACTGCTAGTCCCATAAATGGAAATTACACCATCGGTGATCCAGAAGAGGAAGATGCTGATCATGAACCAACCACCCTTGTTGAAGAAGTTCCTGATACTTTTCTAGATGAAGTAAGTAGAGATCATCAATACGATCCCTACGCTGATGTATTGGCAGAAGAAGAAGCTGGTTTGCTGGTCTTGGAAGAAACAAGATTAGGTACTTACTGTATCCATGAAGAAGATACGATCATACCACAACTTGTCAAAACACCAAGTGATTCTAAAGGATTGTGGCAATTATTCTTTGATGGCTCAAGAAGTAAGAATGGATCCGGTGCTAGTGTTATGTTAATTTCTCCAGAGGGAGATAAGTACTTCTCATCTTTCCTAGTTGCAGTTCAGTTGCACTAATAATGTTGCTGAATACGAGGCTCTTGTGCAAGGAATTTAGCTAGCCCAAAGGAAGGGAATCAAGGCCCTGACTGTTTTTGGAGATAGTGAGTTAGTTGTTCATCAAGTTTCGGCACGTAGTGCATCCAAAAATGATCTTTTAAGATCATATAAGAATTGAGTCTAGGACCTGATTAAAGATTTCGAAGCTTTTGGAATCCATGCAATCCCTAGAAATCAAAATCAAGATGTAGATAGGCTTGCTACAATTGGTTCACAATACAACATACCAATTGATATCATGAAAGGAGGGCAGCAATTTGTTAAAATGGTGGTTCGACCAGCAGTCCCTGATAATGTGAGTAGTTGGCAAGTGTTTGATAGTGACAAACAAATTGTCCTCTTCCTACAAGAAGAGGTGGAGTTTGCTACAAAGAATCAAGATAAGTTGCAGGAGTCATATGGTGAGAAAATTATCCAATTGAAAAGTAACAAGTTACCAAAATGTTTAGTCACTTTGGAATCCATTTTCAATTTAGATGACCAAGCCACAAGACAAAGCCCTAACATGGTGGTCAGAGAAGAATATTTTGAGGAAGTTGAAGTATCAAATGAAAAATTTCTTAAGATCGGAAAAGTGTGTACTTCTGAGGAGAAGGAAGCTTTCATCAAACTTTGTCAAGAGTATCATGACATCTTTGCGTGGAGCTATAAAGATCTGCGTGCTTTTGATCCAGGTCTAGCACAACATACCATCGAACTGGATCCTAATGCTAAGCCGCCAAGTCAAAAACAGACCAATTAATCCCAAAATTGAGCCACTAATGAGAAAGGAGCTAACCAAGCTCATCGAGGCCTGTATAATTTTTCCCATCAAGCATTCCTCATGGGTAGCCAATTTGGTGCCCATGAGGAAGAAGAATGGAGAGATCCAATTATGCGTAGATTTCAAGGATTTGAATCATGCATCATTAAAAGACCATTATCCTCTTCCATCGATGGAGCAGATCCTTCAAATGGTGGCAAGAGCTCAAATATTTTCTTTGCTCGATGGATATTCAGGTTACAATCAAATCCTAGTCCAAGAATCTGACCAATTCAAAACGGCTTTCACTACCAAGTGGGGCACGTATGCCTACAATAAAATGCCATTCGGATTGTCCAATGCCGAGGCTACTTTCCAAAGAGCCATGGACATGGCATTTAAGGGACTAATCAATGATATTATTTTAGTTTACCTTGATGATATAACTGTATACTCTAAGCATGCAGAAGATCACATCACGCATCTAAGGAAAGTTTTCCAAAGGTGTAGGGAATTTGGGGTTTCACTTAACCCCAAGAAATGTATTTTCGCAGTGCACGAGGGAAAATTGTTGGGGCATGTTGTTTCAGCAGAAGGATTATCAATCGATCCAGCCAAGATTCATTCGATTATGTCCTTATCTCTCCCAAGTCACAAGAAGGGCCTCCAGAGTTTTCTGGGAACCATAAATTTCGTGCGGAGATTCATCCCTCAATTTGCGACATTGGCTAAACCACTGACAGCCATGCTAAAGAAAAACATGCCATTCTCATGGACAAAGGAAGGACGAGAAAGCTTTGAAGCTATCAAAACAGCCATTTCTCAAGCTCCCACGCTTGTGAACCCCAGGTTTGACAAAGATTTTATCCTTTATGCTTTTGCAGGTCAAGAGAGCATTTCAGGGATCCTCACCCAACAAAACAACAACCTGATGGAGCAACCAATCGCTTTCTTCAGTCAATCCCTCAAAGACTACGAGTTCAAATACTCATTCATTGAAAAGCAAGTCTTTGCGGTTATTCGAGCTTTGAAGAAATTCAAGCACATGTTGTCCAACAACAAGATTCATTTGATGGTGTCTCATCCAGGTGTCAAGGAGTTTTTGCTGAACAAAGAAATGAACGAAAAGCGTGCTGGATGGATCACGAAGGTAATGGAGTATGACGTGCACATCAAAGTCACTAAAATTTTCAGAGGTAAGGGTTTATGTCAGCAACTTGCAACAGACATGGAATCAAAAAGTAATGAGGACGTGACACTCCTAAATACTGATGAGAATGTTGATCAAGCTGATTGGTTATCCAAAATGAAGAATTTCATCTTCTCAGGAGCATACCTGGCAAACATGGATAAAAACCAAAGACGAACTTTCCGTCTTCAATCTATCCCATATGTTTTGGTAGATAGCATTCTCTTTCGAAAAGATTTGAACGGCGTCCTCCTTCGTGCATAGGACCGAAAGTCAAGTAAGATACTAGAAGAATTTCATAATGGCCTATCTCGGAGGACATTATTCCGCATGAACGACAAATACCAAGATCATGCGAGATGGCTACTATTGGCCGATTTATTCAAGGATGCCCATCTTTGGGTAAGGAAATGTAAGGAATGTGCCTTTTTCACAGTGTAAGCGTAAGCGGGCAACTCTTCCGATGCATCCAATTCAAGTGGATCAACCCTTTATTCAATGGGGGTTGGACTTCATCTAATGATTAATCCTCCATCCAAAGATTGATGCGGACATAAGTGGGTCCTTACCGCAATAGACTATTTTACTCGATGGACAGAGGTGGTAGCATTAAAAGAGAGCAATGAAAAGGCAGTTCTAGATTTTTTGGAGGGTATAATGACGAGGTTCGGTGTTCCATTTACAGTCATTTCAGACAATGCGCTGCTTTTCTTGGTATGAAATTGAGTGAATGGGCTATTAAAAATGGGGTATACCTCAAAACTTCATCCAATTACTATCCTCAAGGAAACGGATTGGCTGAGTCTAGCAACAAAAACCTCATAAGGATTATTAAGTGCACAATGGAGACTAACAAGAGGACTTGGCATACACAGCTTAAGACTGCCTTATGGGCAGATCGGATCACACCTAAAAGGGCCATCGGAAATTCTCCTTTCATTCTTGTATATGGAAGAGAGGCAAAACTCCCACTCTCATTGGAGTTACCTTCTTTGGAGTTAGCTCATCAACTTGAAGTTATAGAGAGTGATCCTCTGACAATAAGGTTTGCTGAACTCATGGAGTTAGAGGAAGTACGAGACAAGGCTATGAAAACTTTGGAGCAGCATCATGCTTAAGTTAAGAAATATTTTGATAAGAAGGCATCCAACAGGTGTTTTCAAGAGGGAGATTTAGTTCTCAAATGGGATGAAGACAGGGCCAAACCAGTAGACATGCCAAGTTTGACGCTCTCTGGAGTGGGCCATACATCATCACAAGTTGCAAAGAGGAAAATTCATTCTATCTATCTAGGCTCAATGGAGAAGAACTGCCCATTCATGTGAATGGGATACATCTCAAAGCTTGTTTTTGAGAAGCGTTCCACCCCTTGTACAGTTAAATTAGGCATTTTCCTCCAAGTGCTTATGCACATTGTTGTGTGTTGTTGTTTTGCTTTCCTTGTTGTTGTGTTTTGTGTTGTTCTGCACATTGTTTCATCATTGGAAGGTGTCAAGGAGAAGAAAGGTTCAAGGTTTCCATAACAGTTCAAAATCTGCTTCATTCAAATTTTTGCAGTGTTCCATGGATGTCAAGCATTCAATAGATTCAGTATACTTCATGCTTAGCATTCCAGGGAGGTCTAGGATATCGGCAATGTTCAAGGAGATTCTGGGATGTGTCAAAGAAAATCATACTACTTTCAGGATTCCAACACAGACTCCATGCCCAATGGATGACTTAAGGCTACTGGAATCATGCTTAGCAGGCAATCATCCCCGAGAGGTCACCAAAAATGTTATCCAATTTTATGCACATGGAAAAATTGGAAAACAGGGCCTTATTACTATCAAATCAAACGTTGGTCCCAGGGACCCACTTCTAGTCATCAGGTGAGATCGCTCAATTTTTTTTTGGTATGCGAGCCATCGAGGAGTTCGATAAGCTTATCTCACTCGGTCGAGCTAAAACAGTGTCAAATCGGGAATAAAGAGACGAGTCATCAAAGGAGTTCGTGCCTTGTCCTAACTCGGTCATAACTCAGATCACAAGCCTTAGACGAGTTCATGAGTAGGAAATGTAAGTTCGGTTGTCCAACTTTGGCTTGTCATAAAAGAGTCTCGATAGGATCAGAGGATGTTTCGATGGTTGTCTCATTGAGGCAGAGAAATGACGAGCTCGACTCGGTTTAATTCAACATGGAGAGATTGATGCTTCCTTGTTGGAATATGAATTCAGTTTTAATGACTCGACGGAGACAATAGCTGCCTCAAGATTTGGTCGAGCTTATTCCATGGAAGAGAGTTTCCAAGATGAAAAGGCGAGATGACTCAACTAAAACTTTATCTCGTTCTTCTACTACGGTGGCAAGATTTTACAACAACTCGATCACGACGGTGGTCGCATGCAACTGAACATCGGATCAACACCAACGGTTCCTCGGGATCACCTGCGGCATTTGCACAATCAACTCTCTCTGAGGCCACTCATTTTCTCGAGATAAGTTTACTTATCTACCCCGTAGCTCTGCGTATAGCCAATTACTTCCTCACGGCAACTTTCCTAGGAGAATTTCAGTTCTACGCTCAAAGCGAGATGAGCATTCGATGCACGAGCATGTTGCAAAGATAATAGAAGCCTTTTTGAGCAAGAGACCCGAGGAAATTTATTACAAAGATTCTCTATCGAGACCTTACTTGTTTTACGGTGTAACTCATGGAAGTGAATCTCATAGAAGTGGATCTGTTTCATATCATAATATTTATGAAGCACAATTTGCTTTGTAATTATATGAGCATCTTCAACGAGTCACTCAGAAAGTCGAGCATGTTTCTTGGGAGAAAGGAAATAGCTCAGCGTTGAAATATTTGAGCTCACTGAGAGATCAAGCTTATAGCTCAAACTGAAGTTCAGTTAAAATATTGATCCTAGTTAGACCCAAAGGAATTGATGGTCGAGTTTACTGATATCTTGAGTGAAATCACTTACGGCATAGCGGTTCTTAGAGACATGTTGTAGATATGATAAGATGACATGGGAAAATAGGATATGGCTGAACTCACCTGACGATAAAATGATATTTTTATAGCCATGAGTTCAAGGATCACTTAGATGGACTCTATCCCGCAATATCCATGTTTGCGAAGCTTGAAGCTCGAATGGGTCATGTAAAATCTTTGGGAAACATTTCACTATCTTGCCAAGTTTGAGTGGCGAAGTTGAGGCCGGGCCTGTGAATTAATTTGTCCAAGCCGTTACGCGGGGATTTAGAGTTAGTATGCCAAGCGTGGAACTATTACGATGGCAGGCCAAGCTGTTAATCCCGCGCTGAGGTATGAACGTGGAAAATAAGGCAAGCACCGCCAAGTGGAAATATTGGTTTGGCAAACCATGACCAAACTTCCGTGAATGGGAGAAATCGGATCAAACTGCCAAGCGCGGAAATATTAAGATGGCAATCCGTCATGAGATTTCCGCACGGGCCGTGTAAATAGAAATCCGCGCAGCTTGGAGTGGTCCGAGTCTTTTTGCGAGTTACCAGGAGAATTAAAGTGGCAGTTGCAAATTGGGTGGTGAGTAATCTCCCAAGCGATAAGGGAGGATGATGGCGAGATGGTTGAAGATGGGTCGACGTTGGAAACATATCGATTTCGAGCTCACAAAAAGAAACGCCTTCTCATGGAACACCGTAATTGCGCAACTTACGTAAGACACAGTTTCTTACACAAGAGCAGATGCCCGACCTGATCAGTTCACCTTTTCCAAGATACTTCTCCCAACTCGATTTGGGCTCGATCATTCAAGATGTGAAGCAAGCTCCCACGCACAGCAAAGCAGACATGTTGCAATATAGTAGAATCCGTTTTGAACTCAATATCAAATAGTAGCCAGCAGAAACAAATATTCACCGCTTTGTATACGATGGATTGAGTCACGCCATTCAAGGCTTCATAAAATTTGCCCGAGTCGGAGAGATGAAGGTTTATTACGGTGCATAATGAAATGATTCGTATTGCTCAGCATTTCTTTTCCTAGAAACGAATTAAATGTGAAGGTCACTCTTGAAAATACCCGATCGGCCATTTTGTTGCATCCTTGTTACTTGTAAATGGTCTCTTTGAGAAACTCTCAGGCAAAGAGGAGGCAATATTTATACCCTTCCATTATGTACATCCAATCAGACAATAAAAATATTCTTTTACCAGGTTCAGAGAAGCTTGTTTTTAAACAATGGACGATTATACTGTAGTTTCAAGCTGATTTTATCTAGCTTATTTCTATTAGCTTTTATCCACAACTAAGGAAGAATTCATATGGTTGTTACCTGTACATTTTTCCAAGGTCCTTTTGGTTGCCCCAGTTGTTCAACGTATTTTTTTGAAGGGCTTATTTTATGTGTTGCAGATTGTAACATAAAGGATCTTTTTAGTTTCTGGAAAAATGAGTATATTGTGTAGCTCACAGCTACCCATTCCATACTAAGACCCCAATAGTGGCATAATTGTTGGTTGGAGCCTAGATTGCAGAGTGCACTGCCAAAATACCGAAGGTCTCTTTGTCCAAGAATCAGTCTTAAGGGTGTCTATCGACATGTTATGGGCATGAACCTGGGTCATCATCATGGCAGCATTAGGTCTTTATTGATAATGGCATTTTCTCATCGTTTGGAAGGTACAAATTGTGCTTATTATGGAAAATCCAAAACATTCTTACTACAAGTGTTATATGATAAGGAAGAACCGTGAGCATTGTGGTAAAACCATTCTTTTTAGAAATGTTGGGTTAAGCACGACATTCAAGTGAGTTTGAGCCCAGGAAAGGTAAGATCGTTTCTTTGGATGAAGAGCTCTTGTGACTTGCAAGGAGCTTGTGGTGATGTTTCATGAAGTTTGACGTGGAATGCATAAATGGCCTCGAGTTAATAGAGGAAAATGATAAGAATCTAGTTTGATAGCTCACCATTCGAAGGACTTAATGCAAAAGAGCCCGATTACCAAAGCAAGGAAAGAGTTAATGTGGGGTTCAAAATCGATTACAACATCGAGTTAGAGGATTCAAGCTCACCGAGTTGAGATTTGTGCGAGACTCTATCCACATGGACCCCCTCCTCTTCAAGTCAAACGGTCAATGGGGGGTCCTAACATTATGTTAATTAAATTAATATTTTTATTTAAATATTTTAATAATAATATTTATTATTATTATTTAAATATTT
This sequence comes from Taxus wallichiana var. yunnanensis, assembly GCA_018340775.1. Lineage (NCBI taxonomy): Eukaryota > Viridiplantae > Streptophyta > Pinopsida > Cupressales > Taxaceae > Taxus > Taxus wallichiana. Next base: position 26,405,251 of record CM031236.1, on the reverse strand, counting down.
TATTTAAATATTCTTTTAATTAATTGAGAAGACTAGGTCATCAGGCAATTAATGACCCATGATGGAACCTTCTCGTGTGGTTCAACTAACTAATAAATACATCATGGGCCTTTAATTTAGGAATGTAATTATGACCTTTCCTCTTCTTTCTCACATATTCTTCTATAAATGTAAGTTGGAAGCTCATTTCAAAGGGTTCCAACAATTCGAGATAAGTTGACAGTTAGATATCTCAAAGTAGTGTATACTTTTCAAGAATCCTCTCTTCTTCGCAAGTTGTTCTTGTGTGTTGAGAGAACTTTGAAGCCTCCTCTTCAAGACTGTAATGGCAACTATTGCCTCTTCGAATGTATGATGCATTGTGCATGTTATCAAGCAATAAAAGTGTGTGTTTTGTGACTAATCTCGGTCCTTTCATCCTTCTATGCTTCTTTGTGCCTTTCTCATACTTGTAGGTACACTGTGCAAGTTTAAGTTGTATTGTAGGTTCTTGGAGTTCTGTGCTTATCGAGTGGTGAAGTATTGCATGTAGTTGAGTTGTGGTGTCTGTTCACCCTTCTTGAGTTCATCCTTCTTCACTGGGAAACTAGTATATTTCTCGGTCTGATAAAGTTTAACAAAGGGAACGCGTGTCTCTTAGTTTGTGGTATCCTATACCCTCTCTAAGTTGCAGTAGGTGAAGTTGACCTGTGGTGCACACACCCTCTTCAAATTAACCCTTCCTGAATCTGAAGACACCCTTTATTTGGTGCATCACCATCCCTAGTATAGTTTCATTTCTGTAAATCTCTTTCCCTAAAACCCCATGAAAATGTTAGCATAGGACTAGATAATCATTTTTGTTACACTAGGAGTAGTACAACACTTAGTTTAGGAAGAGGAAGCCGGCCTTCTCCGGAGGTTCACCTCGAGCCCAAGTCCCACAACTTGAGAGGTGATCCCATGTGTCCCAATCACACCAAACATCCTATTCACATCCTGCCATTCGGGTGCAAAGTGATTTGGCAACAACAATACTAAAAGTGGTTTTGGGAATGCCATCTTGGACACTCATTTTCGGACAAATGGACCCCGCTATTTACTGGCTGGGGGCCCTCAGCCAGGTTCGACACACTCGATTATGGAGGGGTGTCTTGGCCTCCTTCTCATTTAATCACTAAACCAACTTGTGTATATAAACTCCTATAATTGCATTTGCGCTATGCATGTGGGACTATTAGACATGCATTTTTAAACTATGCAAATTTCCCACACATTTTTACTAATTTCCATATTCCCATGCATTGCATATTAATCCATTAATACCATATTACACGCATTACATAGTAATCCTTTATAAACTGTCCACGCATTATCCTTGGCTTATTTAGTGCCTAAAAATATACAACCATGCGCCACCCCAAGAAATGTGCCCACTCCATAGCAATTATGGTGGCTCTTAAGCCAATACAAACAACCCTCCTTTGGCATTATTAAATGCCTACCTTTTTGCACGCACCCACAATGTGGGATAAACCACTACAAAACTGCCTAAGGAGAAGGAGAGAGAAGTGGAGGGGATTGGAACAGCTGACCTCCCATGCAAAATTTTAGTGCTAACCATTGCACCAGCTGTTTGGAAACAGTATAAAAGGAGTGATATTATATTTGTATAGCATTCGGGTCTGTGTGAAAATATTGTAATGCTCATAACTTGAGCTAGGAGTGGAATTTGGAGGAGATGTAAAAAGCAACCCCTGTTATTTTTGATAGAGGAAGACTGTGAGAAGGTTATAATTTTGTAGAATTCTTTGTAAAGAATTATTTTCAAGATTTTAATAGATCGGTCCCATTCAACCGGACCCGGAGACGTAGGCCTCAAGCGCCGAACTCCGTTATCAATTCTTGCGTCAAATTGCTGGTGAATTCTCTTCATTTCTTTCAATATTTGCACAGTACTTGCAGTTTTTATTCTTTTATTAAAAATACAAAAGGATATAATGCTCAAATTTTACATCGAAAATCAATACAAAGCAAGAAAAATGTGTGTGCACAATTGCTAGTTAAATTTGGTTTTCAGATCAAAGATCCACAAGTTGATCGATGTTGGGAAGAGGAAATTCATCTTTACGGAAAGCGAGATTAAGATCCCAAAATTTTGTGCATATACAAATCTTTATTAATGCTTTAGTGATGGGTACGATGTTAAAAACCCATTTGGGATAGTGAATAGGGATGATGAAATTAGTAGAAAGAAGATGTTGCAACTCCTCTTTAACTAGGAGATAAATTTAAGGATGTATGTGGCGAAGCTTCTGCCTAATTGGTTTAGAGTTGGGGATGGTGACAATGTTATGGAAAATGATGGAGGGGTCAAGACCTAACATGTCAGAGTATGACCATGCAAAGGCTTGGCTATGTGTGGATAAGAAAGAGGTGAAGGCTTTGAGTTCTTATGGCTCCAGAGATTGGCCCACCTTAAGGATGTGGGGCTCTTGAGGAGTCTCAATATTAATGTCGATAGTGGACTCATTTAGGAGAGTGGAAGTGTCAGGGGGAAGGGACTTTTGGATATGAGAATCCTCGGCCCCCATGTAAGAAATAATGGAATTATCATCCTACACTAAAGAATGTCAATGGTAGGGGAATATTCCTCTACCATCTTTGGATGCTTGAGAGGAAAGGACCAAGTTTCATTTCCAACCTGATAAGTGATTGGTCCAAGGGAAATGGAGATCAATGAGATAGTCGAGATGGAGAGGAGGGAGGTAAATCAACGTTGATGGGAGAGGATGCAAAAGTTCCCGAAGGGGGATGGAGGGATCTTTGTATCCCAAGCCAAAATTTTCACATGGTTCATGGGTTTTTTTGAAGACATGGTTGTGGTGACCTTATTCATAACACCCCATACCAAACCCCTTCCATGCACAACGGTGGAGGTATGTGTAGGCAAAGGATGGTTTACCAAGGAAGCTAAAACCACCAACATATGGTTTGGTGTGTGGGCGATCTTTGACATGAGAAGAAGGGTGATCGAGGCCATCGTAGACTAGGTGGGTTTGGAGAAAAGAGGGGCCAAACGAGATGATTTCCCAACATTTGATTGATACATAGGGGCCTTATTAGGGCGACCGAGGTGGTTGGGAGAAGGAAGAGAATTAAGAGCAAGGATTTGATATTCTCCTAAGGTAAGGCACTACATTATAGCATTGGAAAATCCATCATGGGGTAATGTAGATGCAAGCATAAAAGAACTAGTGGATGCGCTAGAAGAAGGGTTGGATTTGGGGACAAGCACATCTTTAGGTCGATAGGTCATACAACATGTCTTGAAAGGAGGAGCATTGGTGGGGAGAGTACAAATGGTCCCTTCATGTTCATATTTAATACAATGGTGGAGGGTAGATGGGACACAGTGCATGGCACAAATCCAAGGATGTCCAAGTAGAATATTATACTAAAATTCTCCTTCTATAATGTAGAAGAGCTCATGGAGGATTTTATGGCCAACGTGAATGGGAAGGACAACTGTACCCAATGGGGGTTATAACATCATTAAAAGCATGGAGGATGGTAGGAGATTCAATGACAATGGTGTCAGGTAGTTTGAGTTGGTTGAAGGTGTGAGAAGAAATTATATTGATACTAGCACCATTATCAATCATAGTCCGTCAGATGCACGTGTCATTGATGTGGACCATGATGAAGAGAGGAAGATCATGTTCTTCTAGTGGCATGTTGGGGATTTCTGAATCCTTAAAGGACATGGTGGCAGATGCTACAAGATCATCAGCTAGAGCCGCGATGGGTTGAGGCTCATCAGATGATACTGGGATCCATTGTAGAGCTTCAATAAGATCCTGTTTATGGTTAGGAGATATTTGGATAAGACCATAAAGTGAAATTTTAACCGGGCCTGGTGAAGTTGTTTGACAATGGTCTGTTTGATGGAAGTGGGATTAGGAGTGGAAAAAATAGATACCTTGGCCTTAAAGGAAGATGGAGGGGTTGATAGGCGATAAGTGGTGGGATCGTGAGATCAAAACTTTAGGTTTTGATGGGGGTGTGGATGAGGTAAGCTCCCTAGGAGGAGGGGTATTAGAAAGGTATTTGGCTTAGGTTGTGTGGTGGAGTTAGGGTTATGTGGTCCATAATGGGTGGTTATCCAAACAACGTTGATCAAAAGAGGGGACCATCCCTGAACATCCTCTTTTGGTGGCAGGTTGGTGATATCCTTAGATGTATCTTCTTTTGGTGAGAGGGTGGTGATTTCCTTGGATGTATCTTCTATTGGTGGTGGCATGTTGGCAAGAGTCCTCGATGAAAGGGATGGTTTATATGTTCTGGAAGATGCATGTTGGGGTGAAAGAGCTGATTGGGTCAGTGGAATAGTTAGTTCTCCCTCATCAAGGAGATCATTCTCATTGATAAGGTTGTGTATGATGGTTTGAAGGGATCTACAATGTTCAGTGTCATGCCCTGGTGCACGGTGGTATGCAAAAATAAGGTTAGAGTCAAACCATGAGGGTCTTGGTGCACTTGGTTCGAAGGGTTTAATTGGTGGTAGGGTGATTTTTGAGGCTTGGAGCAATTGGTAAAACATTGTAGTATAATATCCCAAGGGAATAGGTGATGATGTGGCTATAGGTGAAAGGTTTTTTGATGAATTTAATGATGGTTTGATGTGAGGTGATGTGATGGGAGCCTTGGATATTGTCTTAGATTTAGAGGAGGATGGGGCGACTATGTTTGTTTTGGAATATTGGTTGATGATGTGGATGACCTAGACTCAGTTTTGGGAGGTGGTTTAGAAAGAGGTTGTCATTGTGTTGTTTTATTAGTGGCAAAGGTTTTCAATGAAGGGGATGATCCCAAAAAAGAAGAAGATGATGAAGGGAAGGGTCCCAAAATAAAATATGATGATGTGTCTTTAGGAGGGCTTTTCTTAGGGGAAGGAAGCTCTACCTTTTTGTGAGGAAGTGAAAAAGTACATTGAGCAAATGTGCCCAAGGGTCTAGATTTTTTTGTGAAGAGACATCCTTGGGAGGAATGACAAAAATCTCTACTGGAGGGTCCAAAGATGGTATTGTGGTTGATACAGGTGGAGGGAGTAGTCTTTGCATGATGATGTCAAAAGGAAGTGAAGATTGGTTTGATGTGAAGGTGTCTGATTGTGTAGAAGATATGGGAGGATCACTTGAAGTTATTGCAAGTTGAAGTGCTTTCCAAAATTCTTCAAGTGATGAAAGTGATGTAGAAGAATAAGGTGATGTAGATGTGGTCACAATAGTTGATGTAGTGGGTGTGGGTAAGAGTGCGGAAAGAGGAACTGGGACTGATGCTAAGGATGGTACAATGGGTAAAGGTGGAATGGATGTGGATAAGGTAGTTGAACCTAACAAAGTGGATGTGAAAAGTGATGAAGTAGGAGTGATAGATAAAGGAGTTAATATAGGTGTTGGATCAATGGTGGGTGTAGAATGAGATGGGGATGGTTGTTTTATAAATGATTCAAGGGGCATCATTGATATACTTGTGAATGGGGAAGATGTGACATGTGTGAAAGTAGGTATGGGTGTGGGAATAGATGTTGAGATAGATGTAGGTATGATTGGTGTGGATATGGGAATAAGTGTTGATGAACTTGTGGATGTAGGAAAACTATTATAGAGGTGGATGTGATGGTTGATGAAGATGCTAAATTTTTGGATGAGATAGGATCTTGATCCATAATGAGCAGAGTGTTTATAGTATGAGCATTAGGTGTTTGGGATGTAGAAGAAGTGGTGTCTTGAATTTTTGGTGCATGGTTGGGGAATGGTTGCTTAAATATGTCAAGTGGTTGGTTAGGGGATTGTCCACTTGAAGATCACCCTAATTAATTAATCTTTGGACTAGATCTTTGAAGGTTCGACACCTCTCTATATCGTGTCCTTGGACTTGGTGATATTTACTGATGAACGATTGTGCTCATGTTTTATTAACTAAGCTAAAAATTGAAACTAATATCTAAATAGCTTTAAAAGAAAATTCTAATTAAATAATTAACCATCAAGATAAGAGCTTAAAGGAAATGCTTCTTTAATGCATAAATGAAACTACATGCTAAGTTATTTCCTACTCTCTATGATTGCTAACTTAAACTATGAACCTATGAAGAACATAAGCAATCAAAGTGGATTATTGCTTGATCTCAAGGATTGAGAATGGAATCTCACCAAGAATGGCTACAAGGCCCTTTTGGATCTTCCCATATTACTCAATTTTGAGTGAAAGGATGCTAGATGGAGAAGCTATTTCCAACAATGGAGAATGGCTCAAGATCAAAATGCTTATAGTCTTTCACTATTCAAAGCATGGTGCAAGAAGAAAGGTAAGAAGGAGGGTTCTTTATATAGCTTTCCTAAAGAGGCAAGGCTAGCAAATTGATGAATGTGGGATAAAGGTAAAACAAGATTAGGAATGGATAAGGTTGCTTTATAAAAGGTAATCTTGATTTAGAAGAGTTTAATTTGTCATTAGTAATTCATGGGAGTTACGGGATGTTTTAATTAATCAAAGGTGATTAATTAATAGGTAGATGTAAGCTTATAGAAGCTAATTAGAGGAAAATTAGTATGATTTGTAGGATGTAAAAGAGGAATTTGATCCAATAAATGGTAATTTATTGATTTAGAGTTACAAGTGTAATTAATTAATAATAATTAATTAACCTAAGTAGAAGTGGATATTAATTAATGAAAGGTCATTAATTAACATCTTTAATAATAGGAAGGCTGATTATAATGACAGATCGTTAATTAATGAATATGAAGAGGAATGTTAGATAATTAGTGGAAAAACACTAATTATTACGGAAATGATGAGAAAGATGATAATTAGTGCAATCTTAGCATTAAAGGTTATGGAAGTGGATTTTAGGTGTCTACATTTGCCCCTCTTTGGGGTGGCGTAAGTGACGCCACTTCAAAGATAGTAGACAAGTACAAACAAATAATTTTTTTGAAGAAATAAAAGAAAAAATTAATAGAATGAAGGATGCCCCTTGAGTGTTGATGGGGTGATGAAAGAGGGAGATTGACGATCGAAAAGATGAAAGAACATAATAGAAGTAGAAGAATTGATCCCTATTGTGCCAAGTTACTTTTGAAGAAAAGTGTTGATAGAAGGAGAGTGATATGGAAGAAAAATGAAGATGAAAAGAGATGGATATAGCTATCATCTTGCCGATGTAAAAACCAACTTTATTTCATCATTTTGCTTATGATCGACGTCATCGGTCCTTATTAAAAATAATGAACAAAAGTGTAGTATGACATGAAAATCCATATACGAACAAATGTCCATAGCTAAAAACACCAACTCCATGCAACATACAAAATGCGGTCAATACGAGAAAGTAAAATATTTCTAACTCCTCGCAACATACATAATGTAATGCAATATGTGAAAGTAAACAAGATAACTGACAGAAAATAATGCAATGTTTTTTTATCAAGCTTTGATTTTGACCTGTGTGAATTAACGACAAGGGTTAAAAGATGGTGCCCCAAGCAAGGATACATGTAAGGGGTATAACAGAGAAAACTTGGGTCCTATGAAAATCAATCGTGCACTATGAAATAGTACCAAGTAACTCATTGTGCCCCAAAGTACAGACATAGTAAGAAAAGCCAAATTTGTTGATGGAGGTAGATCAAGATGATCCACGAGTCGCACACAAGCTTAGGAGAGAACCAAAGAGCGATGTTTTGTAGGATGATTTATATTTATTTTATTTTTCTCAAAACATATTTGAATGTTTTTTTTTAATTTTCTATAATTTTTCTGAAGCTATGTACAGAAGACAAAGAAGTGTGGATGCCCCCAACGATAGATGGGATGTACAAGGGCATAATGTCAAGCATACGAGAAAGTGAAGATGTGATATGCCCCAATGATTAGGTGGGAGTATTCAAAGACAAACTCTTCACAGATAGAAGGGGGATTAAGGCCAATATATAAAATAGGTTCAATCATGAGGGAGAAAGGATTCCCCCAAAGGTAAGATGGCCAAGAAACACATGATAGAAAGGAAGTGGGTGATTGATTTATTAAAGGGGGACAAAGGTGTCCAAAAACATAGAAAAAGTTCATCCTATACACATGGATGTTCTAAATGATTTTCGAAGAACAAGATGCTATGAAAATATTTAGAAGGCGTTCGATGAAAAGTGATTAGCCCAAGGCAAAAATCATGAGACAAGACATGCATTAAAGCAAGAGTTTGAACAAGGTCCAAAAATAACACTTGATAACATACTAATCCTATTTTACTCATCGAGATCCCATGTGTGCATGTGGAAATGAATTACCTCTTGAAGGAAAGATTTGATAGACAACAAGTGAAGACACTAGTCAATGTGTAGGAATGATTTAGTTTGAAAGGTGATCTATGAATGGATTGTGGAAGGAGAGTCGTACATTGCTCACGCGCCACCAAAGGCCAATAGCCCCGACAGAGATGCATTTGATTCTAATCACAACATTCATCTACTACCAGTCAGGCATCCATAGCCCTAATAGAGATTATTGGAAATACCCCAAGAGAGAGTTATATATCAATTTTCTTTTGCTTTTTGAAAACTTATTTCATCTCTCTTGTTTGACAAGGGGTTAAGAACCACTGATGGCTTAATGGAAGGATGTGGAAGTGATTGTGATGATGAAATTGGATAATGTTAACAAATACACCCAAAAATTCTTCCCAAAAAGTTTATTATATGTAGATAGTGATAGGATCTCTAAGAGGTCATTCATTCTTAAATTTACCAAGGTGATGAAAGACCAAGGTCAAATGGATATGATAGAGATAAACGTCACAAAATGCATGTGAATAGGCTAACCACAATATCATCGAAGGGATGAAAATGGTAAATGACTTGTAGATGAATATGAAAGAAAGGGAAGAAAGAACATCCATGTGTACGCAATACCTGATTGCAATGTTTGATCTTTGTACCTTTGATTTTTTTAATGTTTTAATGTTTTCTCATTTTTTTGTATTTCGAATTGTTTTATGATTTTTTATTTTATTTTTGAAATGTTTTATGATTTTTTTGATGGTTATCAGAACGAAACATGTCACTCTATGTGATAGGATCCAACAACGATGTGTGTGAATTCCTTGATAAGGGAGACTAAGCGCGTTTGTTTATCAAGAGTGATATTATCCCTGATCTCGATGATCATGGTGAGTTCACACTCAACAAATGACTGTGATTTATTTTGAAACATGGGTTTCATATGTGGGATTTTGAGTTCCCTATCCATAGGTTTCGTACTTTGCACCATACTTGATGGGTACGTTGGTGTACATTATTGAATTGTGTTTAATTTTGGATTTTATGATCATTGGAGTTGTTGGTAGCTTTGGATCTCTTCATATTTTTGATCTTGGCTTGATAAAGAACCTATCTAGGTTTCTTATAAGCTAATGCTTGACTTGTCTGATCCTAAGAAGTGAGATAAGAATGTGGATTTTTATAATTGATGAGAGGAATGAAAATGGGATTTCCACAATATTTGGTAGAAGAATAATGTGATGGATGAAAAGGATACAGTCTAAGGATTGAAGAAGATGGGCTACCGGGAGGTGAGCCATAGATAGAAGATGAAGGGCTGCTAAAATGTGTTCCAAGAATAGAAGAAGAAGGGCTACTAGGATGTGACCCATTGATAGAAGAAGAAGGGCTACTAGGATTTGGCCCAAGAATAGAAGAAGAAGGGCTACTAGGATGTGACCCATAGATGTAAGATGATGGGATACTGGGATGTGTCCCAAGAATAGAAGATGATGGACTACCCTTGGGTGATCCATACATAGAATACAAGGGGCTAGTTGGGTGTACCCTAAGAATATAAGATAGTGGACTACTTGAAAATGTCCCACAAATAGTAGAGGGAGGGCTACTAGAAGGTGACCCACACCTAGACGAAGATGAAGGGCTACTTAACGTTGACCAAATAAGAGATTGTGATTGAGGAATTATGATAGACAAAGAGTGATTGGGTGATGAGAAGATATGTCATGGATCAATGCAAGACTAAGGACTTTCATTACATAATGAAGAATGTAAAGATGGAAGAATAAGAGGAGGATCAAGTTGCATTATTTGAGGCTCTTCCTCTATTTCTTGATAAAAGGAATCAACCTTTTCCTCACAATATGCAGGTACATCGAAGTCTAAAGAGAATCCTTTCTCATAATTTGTTAAAGATATATCTTTGTGTGCCCCTATAAAGGCCATAATTGTTTCTTCATTCTGAAAGAGATCAATCGGTATGAGTTGTTGATCGACCACTAGGGGTTGATTAGAAGAAAGAGGTTCACTTGGTGTGGGAGACTTAGAATATGTTTGATGACGATTGATAGAAGAAGATGATGTGGGGGATGAAGAAGATATGTAGCTAGATGTCTCAGGAGTAGAAGAAGGTTATGTGGACCTACCTATACGATGGTATATCGTTTGTAAATTAGTAGGATTAAGTCCAAAGTCTACACATTGTGATGCATGAGTCGATTCGGATGTTTGACTAGGAATTTGAGTCACATGAATCTTCAAAGAAGGAAGACTTTGTGGGGGTGATTGATGAAGAAGGTCCTACAAAGAAGGGGAGGACCATGATTCAAGAATCACATTGGATGAAAAATAAAAAGGGTCTTGTAAAGAAAGAGAGGACCGCGATTCAAGAACTGTATTAGATGTTTGATTGAGGGATTTGGAGTCACGCGTATCTTCAAAGGAAGAAGACATCGTTGAGGTGACTGATAAAAGGGGTCCTGTAAAGAAAGGGAGGACCATGACGTAGGAGTCACATTAGATGAATGATGAAGATAATTTTTGGTGACACAAATCTATAGAGGAGGAGAACATTGTTTAGGTGACTGATAATAGAGGTCCTACGAAGAAGGGGAGGACCGTGACTTAGGAGTCAAATTAGATGAATCTGAATAGTATTTTGGATCTGAATCATCAAGATTCAGAGGAAATATTTGGATTAGAATCCTCAACAGAAGAGGAAATGTTTGGATTAGAATGAGAAGAAGGGTGGGGGAACTCGAATAATAATTTGGATCGAAGTGTCCAAACTATACCACCGACTATTAGATGAAGGTGGGGAATGTGTTACCCGAATGGGTTCTCTAATGCGCAAAGAACCAAATGAATTTTGGTCATGATGGGCATCTTTTGATGCTGAAAATTTGATTTGTTATTGTCGTATGTATAAGGGACCTTGCGATAATCAGTCATTTTTGGCATGTGTTGGGTTCAAAGGTCTAGACCTAGATTGTATGATCAAACTTTTTCAAAGTGAAGAAGGTTTCATGTTGATTTGGGCAGCATAACAACAACCAACTAGACATTTCATAAATATGGGGATGCTTGTATGATTTTTCAAAAGGGAAGCTAAGAAAAACATACATCATGATAACGTAATTTCAACAATCCAACAAAGTTTGGACAACAAGTTGTGAGTGCAAAGAATCAAAGTCTCAAAAGGATTGTCCTTAGAAATATAAGTCTATAAGGTGAACGATCGCAAGGAACAATCATACAAGATCAAAACACAACACCACTCAAACTTAAGTGATAAACAATGACCAAATGATAAAGGATTAATGGATCAAAGTGATTTTCATAAATGGATAAGTCAAAATGACGAATGAGACACAATCACACAATTTTTTTTTCAGTAAACCAATTAGTCAAATGGAGTACTTCCTAAGTTTGTTTTTGGAAAGGTAGTTGGTGTTGTAAGATAATTAACAAGATTTCCCTACTTATGTCAAGTTCAAAGACATGAACAAGGCATAAGTAATAACAAGAAGTTAATGCGACCTCCTAACAAGGTATACTAGAAGCAAGCCCAAATTCAATTAATACCTATATCCCAAAAAGTGCTAGTTATGATTGTGAGTGACACAACAATGTCACCAAGATATGTTAACCAAACTTTGTGAGAAATTAAGGTATTGATATTGATATAACACACACAAGTGGTAACACGTAGCACTTCTTGAAATCAAGGTAGTAATGGAATCAAACTAAAAGCTTAGAGTATAACTAAGAATTGTTAAAATGTGTATAGTGTAACCTTACAATGCAGATATTTAGGTCAAGTTTACAAGAAACAAGACATAAATACCAAAATTGTAGTGATACGATATAAACAAGGTAACCTTTCCGAGGAATTTCAAGATGAGGAACCAAACCTAACTATGATGATGATCCTGATGTGGGTATCAAGATCACAAAGGCTACCAATGATATGAATACATCTCCACACACTTTAGACATTTAACTTACCTAGCATGCAAACATGGATGGGCATAAATGGACAAAAAAGTGGCAGAAAAAATCAATTTATAATGCAAAGGTAGTCACTCTTCTTTTGATCAACAAAGTGTCAAAATAAAGTGAAGGAAATAGATCAAAATGGGGGTGAAAAATTTTGGCTTTACTTTGATAAAGTTTTACCTCACCTTAAGGAAAGTAAAAACTAAGAAAAAGTAATGCTTCCCACGTTTCATGATGAATAATGGCTCACAACTCAAAACTATTTTGAAATGGTCAAAGTGGGCTCCTAGCCAAAGATATCTTCCTAGGTGGCTCTCTCAACTAGGTGTTACAAATTTGTCTTAAGCGAGCTCGATTTACCCAAAAAGTCACAATGAATAATTTAGGAGTATCTCAACTTTACTTTACCCCCTTCAAGCATAGTAGGAAACTAGTGCGTCTACATGTACTATCACTGGGGTTGCCATATAGATAACTAGTAATGCTAACTCACAAGGAACAACTAGTCAAGTAGGTTGTGTGGAGCACTTCCCATTTTTTCCACAAGGTTGCCTCTTGCATGGACTACTTTGGGGTTCCTAGGACCACCCCAATTGTTGTAGCTTAAGGCTTATGCAAAAGGGCTTATGTCCTAGTTTTAAGCGGGCGGGACGTACCCTTATCCGAACCTGCAAATATAGTGTTTTGAATGTGGTGTGTTTTTTATCTTTGTTAAATTGGATGTGGTTTGCTTGAACACCTTTTGGCAACCTACACGAAAAATGTATTAGTAGTTTAATTTTGTTTCAAACTCCTTTCTTTGACAAGCATTTTTAGGTCTTGCACTCAAGCGTTAGTAGTTCTCCAAGAAAATCACATTATTTAAAAGTGGATTAAGAGTTGTTTTTATCCTCAAGATCACCAAAAGGTGCAAGAGAAGAGCATACACATGCTTTGGTCTAAATCAAATAAGCATGGAAATACAACATTCATCAAAACATTAGACATGTTAGAAAATGACCAGTTTTAAACTAACAAAAAACCTACAATTTCTCTGTAAGTACAAATCCTGTATTTATGTTTTCATTGCATAGTTAACTTCAATACCTTTCCAACTAAAAAAATGGATTCATTTCAAGTTTGGGGCAAATGTTATGGCCTTCAAAATATGGGTTACGCATATGCTCTTATGCTCACAAGTATGCACTTGACATACACTCAAAAAATGTCAAAAAATTTCTCTAATCTGCAAAAAGGTCAAATTTTTCCAAACAAGATTCAATTTTGACAACAACCCATCACATTAATATATGAATAGAAGACTCAACACTATCAAACATTTACATACATGCTCAAGAATTTAACATTTTTAAGAAATTGACAAAACTAGCATGTAGAATTATGAAAAAGTAAGCTCTAAAAATGAAAACATGATAAAATCTTAAAATTTTATCAAAGAAGATTTAATTTTGACAAGAACCTTTTATCCAAAATGAGCCCCTACTTATTTTGGCTAACTTTCCTTCATTCTTTCCTTCTATGTGCTTCAACTTCAATTTTCACACATTTCAAGCACTCAAAAGATTCTAGAAATGGCTTCATAAAATAGGATTTTTCTTCCCCTTTCTAGAAAGGTAAAGAAGTCCTCCTAACTCCTTGTATTTTTTGAGTTATAGCTCGGTGGAGTTTGGAGAGGAAATTTTCCTAGGCGGGCCCGCGGAGCTTGGGAGATTTTTGTGCCAAAGAGGCTGTGCCATGGTGGAGCAGAGAAGGAAATTTTCCCAAAGAATTTGGTGATGTTAGCGGAGGCGCGGAGATAAATTCTCCACTTATCCTTTTGGGGAAAAAGGGTTAAAGTCAAAATCTGGCCCACAAGCCCGCAAAGGAGAATGGAAGGAAAATGGTCAAGGCTCCGCTCTAATTAGAAATCGACATGTCATCAAAAGGGGAAGTGAGCTACGAAGGAAATAAGGAATTTTTCCCTCTTTTTGTCTAAAAACTTAAGGGTTTGAATTTGGTCACACCCCGCATCAAATCAGATGGTGACACGTGGCAACCAACGCCAAGATGGGCAGTCGAAGAAACAAAGGAAATTTTTCCCTTTTGTCGAAAAAACCGAAGGAGCAAAACTAAACCAAGGTTCCACATCCAATAAAAAATCACCACATGTCATACACACTTGAGGGGCCATGGAGATTTTTGGGAAAAATTTCCAAAAGGGAAAAATTTAAAGTTTGACCCCGCCGACCCCAATTTTGACTCTTTTTTTTACCAGTATTTCCCTAAATCTTCATAAGGCCAAATCTTTTGAACTAGAGATTTTTTTTCACGATTTTTGTGTCATTAGAAAGATGTTGACATCCTCTACATGATGGATCCTTCAATTTTAAATTTTGATGGAGTTTTGTGGGAGAAAATGGGAAAATGTCTTTAGCATGGGAAAAATGCAAGAACCGACCCCCAACCACCAAAATTGATGAAGTATGGCATTCGTTTCTTCTCTAACATGGCCAAATGCATCAAAAAATGGATTTTTGAGGGTTCCCTTATTGTTTTAATGAATCTTTTTAGTGGTTAAAGATGTCAAATAAATTTTCCCACGTTTTCTCATTTCCTTCATTCTGTTCGAGCATAAAAAGCTAGTTTTGGCTCATTTGTAAAAGGTTGTTCATCCTTCTTCTCTGTCCTCTCCCTTCTTTTCTTCCCCAAGATCGAAAATGGAGTTTGAACCTCCTCCCCTACTCTGTAATGGAATTTTTTCCTCTTACTCATGAAATGATGCACTATGTAAATTCTGAGCAATAAAAAACGTGTTTTGTGATGCATTTGTCCATCCTTGGCTCGTTTTCTTTGTTGTTTTCCTTACCTCTCTTCATTACATGGTATTTGTGCATGTTTGGATGTTCATTGTAGGTTTTGGAGCTATGTTCATGGAGTTTTGGAACATTTTCTATGTGAAATCCATTTTTGGTCTGTGATCCACTTGTCCATCCTTTCCATTGCTCACCTCTTCTTGTTCCATGGTAGTTTTGATCGATAATCAACACTTTCCTTCTCTGGTGTATCACCGTTTTAGTGTAGGATTTTTTTTCATTTTTTTCTTCCTCTCCTTGTCTCCTTGGAAGTTAGATTAGGTTAGATTAGCTTGCCTTCACTAGAATAGCTTGTGACAAGTAGTTTAAGAAGAGGAACCAGCCTTCTCTGGAGAGCTTTCCCCATTTGCAAAGGTCCCACACTTTGGGAAAGCTCAATGTTGTGCAATCACACCAAATGACTTTGCCTTAGAAAAGCATATCCATAACTCATTTAGGGGTGTTGTGATTTTACACTAATAGTTTTGGCACGCCCGGTGGGACACTGGGGTTAGATATTTCATCTTCTCTTAGTGTCTCATGTAAACAACAACATATCTTACACCACCATGTGCCACTAACAGTTTTGGCACACCCGGTGGGACCAAGAGGTCTTCCACTTCATTTTTATAGGTTGATGTGTTCCTATTTAAAATTTCATCCTTTGGAGGCACTTGCAAACACATCTGGTGACTCCATCTGATCAGCAACCCATCTTTGAAGTTGTAGACCTTCTTCCCATTCATTTTCCATTTCATTTTTTCCTCCATCTCTTTCATTCCATGAAGTTGTGCAATCATGACTTCATTTCCCTCATGGAATTTACATTTACAATAGCAACAATGTTTCCCACCTCCAACATGTTTTCCAAATCCTCCAGATCAACATTTTTGTCAAATTCAAGACCAATATACATACCCATCGAGCAATGCCAAAGTAAATTTGGCTATGAATCTTGTCAAGAGCAAGGGTACATATGCAATGAAGACAATCAAATGCAAGATGCTGGTCTACTAGAAAAATCCAAAAAATGGAGATTTGCATGGTGCAATCAAGAGCAACAACTCAAATGAAGGCTTTCAAAATTGGTTACAGGGCACCTTGTCCATGGGTTGGCCCTTTTCCAAGACACTTCAGCCCTCAAGAGAAGTTGGACTTCATGGTGGAGATGCTGCCCCAACTTGCACAATGGGCTGAAGAGATAGGGCCTATGAATTTGGTGCTAAGCAACCTTGTCAATGGGTAAGTTCTACACCATCATCTGGTTTTTCTCTTTCCATTCCTCAAGCAACACCATCTCATTTTTAATGCAAAATTCCAAATCTAGCCTCTGTTGTTGCAAAAGCTAATTCCATTTCTCCATCCCCTAGTCTTTCATCCCATTTCAGTTCTTCCGCCATTTTCCCTTCCAAACAAGAATTCCCTCCAAAAAACAATAATTTCCACCTCCCTCCCCCACCACAAACAATTACAAATCTGGTTGAATCCCAACCCATCCCTCCTCTTGCTTTCCCAAATCCATGTTGGGAAGAAAACAATCAAAAATCTACTTAAGGAGAACAACAAAAGGAAGAGCCAAATAAATAAGAAAAAATCGAAGTTTGGTAAGCTTGGCTCTCAAATTTGGCATAACAAAGATCCCCTTACTGGTTAAGCCAATAAAGGAGGTAAATGTTGAAGAACAAGTGGTGGCCAAGGCTGATTTTATAGCAGCAAAGAAGCAAAAAGATCAGTCATCAAGTTGCTCAAAGTGTAGTGTCCATGTTGGCACTCTGCTTGAAGAAGATGCTTGATCCAATAGAAGTTGCACAATCAGCCATGGAAGAGGAAGAACAATCAGCTCAAAGTCCCATTAGAAAGGAGCAAATGGGTGAGACCAAATCAGAGTTTATAGTAGCAGAAGAAGAAGACATCATTGATTTTTTCTTGCTTTCATTTGAAGGGCCTGATTTGGTTAATAAATCCATGATGGAGGAAAGCTCTAAAAGAGATCTTATAGCCCCAACTTGTCCTCTAGAACAACATATTGGAGAGTTTGATTTGACAAACTTCATGTTAGAGGAAGAGTTTAATCAAGAGCAAGATGGTCTTCAAGTAGCAGAGGAAGGAGGAGGTGCTCCAAATCCAAAAGAAGAGGAGTACATTCCAGTTGTGGAGGAGAAAAGTGCAGATCCAAAAGCTTTGAACACAAAATAGGCTATAGAAGAACCTTCAGTTCTTCCTTCTACTTCATTCTCTTCAAGCTCCAACGTTGAAGAAGAGTTTGATCTTTCAAACTTCATCTTTGAGAATGAAGATAACCATGGTGATCAAGTTACAGATCAAAAGAACACCATGGAAGAGGTTGAGAATTTGTAGTAGGACAACAAGGAGGTAGTTTATCTGTCAGATTTGGAGGACTGTTTTGATGGAGAGGAACCAATTGAAATCACATTGTTTTCTCCTTCATCATCCATCTTCCAAACACAAGAACCTGCTGCCATGAAGGAGAGAAATCATCTGCAGTAGTCTGCATTTTATAGCAGCTCTTTGGAATCAAGGCTAGAAGATATTAATCTTCCATGTTCTTCAATGGAAGAGGAAGCAAAAGAGAAGAAAAGTTCCACCATTCCTTCCACACCATTCACCCAAGGAGGTCTACAAGAAGACTCCATTTTTGGAGTAGAATTTCAAAGCTATGGGCATATCAAATGGATCAGACCTTGCCCAATAAGGTATTTGGCTTCATTGGAGCCAAAGGAGAAGCCACAACCAGTCATGTTTGCCTCTAAGCATGAGGATGATATGCAAGGTACCAAGGATCAACTTGCAATACCTCTACAATCCAAATGCAGAGCAACTAAAAGAGGTATTTAATTTGTTTTCAGTTGACACCTTGATGATTTGGGTGGAGGACCGGATTCTTCTCATTTTTCCACTCATACTAATAGCCATGATCAGCTCCAAATCATTTGCATGGCTATCAATTTTGAAGAAATGAAGCTATTTTGCACAACCATTAAGTAGGTTTGTTTAGCTTACCTTTTCTTCTAGTTAGAGTAGTGTAGGTAAGTTTTTTTTCAGCAGAATAAGTGTTTATGCACACCTACACATCCCACTTGGGGTATGTATAATTTCCAATTTTGTACATAGTTGTTTGGTGTTGTTTTAGTTGCTTCTTTGCACAATGCTTTCAAAGTGGGTTTCCAAGTGGCTCGAGGTCAGATTTTCATAGTTCAAATCAAAGTTTTTTATCGTGCTTGACTCCATGCCCAAAGATGCTTCCAAAGGCCACTAATCATTCATCTAGGAGGCAGATGACCCCTCTGAGTCACCAAAATTGTTATCCAAAATGAGCCCCTGCTTATTTTGGCTAACTTGCCTTCATTCTTTCCTTCCGTGTGCTTCAAATTTAATTTGCACATATTTCAAGCACTCAAAATATTTTGGAAATGCCTTCATAAGATAGGATTTTGCTTCCCCTTTATAGAAAGGTAAAGAAGTCCTCCTAACTCCTTGTATTTTTTGAGTTATGGCTCAGAGAGTTTGGAGGGGAAATTTTCCCTAGGCGGGCCCACAGAGCTTGGGAGATTTTGTACCAAAGAGGCTCGGGCCAGTGGAGTGGAGAAGGAAATTTTTCTAAGGAATTTGCTGAGTTGGTGGAGGCACAGAGAGAAATTCACCACTTAGCCTTTTGGGGTAAAAGGGTTAAAGTCAAAATTTGGCCCGCAAGCCCACAAAGGAGAATGGAAGGAAAATGGTCAAGGCTCCGCTCTAATCAGAAATTGACATGTCATCAAAAGGGGAAGTGGGACGCGAAGGAAATAAGGAATTTCACCCTCTTTTTTCTAAAAACTTAAGGGTTCAAATTCAGCCGCACCCCGCATCAAATTAGATGATGACATGTGGCAACCAACGCCAAGGTGGGCAGTTGGAGAAACAAAGGAAATTTTGCCCTTTTGCCAAAAAAGCCGAAGGAGCAAAACTAAACCAAGGTTCCGCATCCAATAGAAAAGCACCATGTGTCATGTGGACTGAGGGGCCATGGAGATTTTTGGGAAATTTTTCCAAAAGGGAAAAATTTAAAGTTTGACCCCGCCGACCCCAATTTTGACTCTGTTTTTTACCAGTTTTGCCCTAAATCTTCAAAGGGCCATATCTTTCAACCAGAGCTTGGTTTTTCACGATTTTTGTGTCATTGGAAAGATGTTGAAATCCTCTACACGATGGACCCTTCAATTTTAAATTTTGATGGAGTTTTTTGGGAAAAATGGGAAAATGTCTCTGGGGAAAAAATGTAGAACTCGACCCCAACCACCAAAATTGATGAAGTATGGCATCCGTTTCTTCTCCAGCATGGCCGAATGCATCGAAAAATGGATTTTGTGAGGGTGCCCTTGCTGTTTTAATGAATCTTGTCGGTGGTTGGAGATGTCAAATCAATTTCCCATGTTTTTTCATTTCCTTCATTTTGTTCGAGCGATAAAAGGCCGTTTTGGCTCATTTTGTAAAAAGGTTGTTCATCCTTCTTCTCTACCTCTCCCTTCTTTTCTTCCCCAGGTAAAAATGAAGTTTGAACCTCCTCCCCTTCTCTATAATGGCATTTTTTGCCTCTTACTCATGAAATGATGCACTATGTAAATTCTGAGCAATAAAAACATGTTTTTGATGCATTTGTCCATCCTTGGCTCATTTTATTTGTTGTTTTCCTTACCTCTCTTCATTACATGGTATTTTTGCATGTTTGGATGTTCATTGCAGGTTTTGGAGCTGTGTTCATGGAGTTTTGGAACATTTTTGTGTGAAATCCATCTTTGGTCCTGTGATTCACTTGCCCATCCTTTCCATTCCTCACCTTTTCTTGTTCCATGGTAGTTTTGATCGATAATCAACACTTTCCTTCTCTGGTGTATCACCATTTTAGTGTAGGCTCTGGTTTTCCTTGTTTTCGTCCTCTCCTTATCTCTTTGGAAGTTATATTAGGTTAGATTAGCTTGCCTGCACTAGAATAGCTTGTGGCAGGTAGTTTAGGAAGAGGAACCAACCTTCTCTAGAGAGCTTTCCCCATTTTCAAAGGTCCCACACTTTAGGAAAGCTCAATGTTGTGCAATCACACCAAATAACTTTGCCTTAGAAAAGCAAATCCATAAATCATTTAGGGGTGTTGTGATTTTTCACTAACATAACCCACCACATTAATATGTAAATATAAGACTCGGCACTATCAAACACTAACCTACATGCTCAAGAATTTAAAATTTTCAAGAAATTGACAAAACTAGCATGTAGAATGTTGAAAAAGTAAGCTCTAAAAATGAAAACATGGAGAAATCTTGAAATTTTCCCATCAATTCCAATTTTGACAGCACTTCACCTCCTTTATACCTACAAGGAAGACTCAACACATGCAAACTCAACAAAACAAGTTAGATCAACATGTGTAAAAGAGGGTTAGTAACCAAAAATGAAACTTAACTACAAAAACTTGAAATTAAGTGCAAAAGACAATGGAGTAAGTCCCATCGGGCATGCCAAATGTGCTCATGTTTTATTAACTAAGCTATAAATTGAAACTAATATCTACATAGCTTCAAAGCAAATGCTAATTAAACATTGAACCATCAAGATAAGAGCTTAAAGGAAATGCTTCTTCAATGCATAAATGAAACTACATGCTAAGCTATTTCCTACTCTATATGGTTGCTAACTTAAACTATGAACCTATGAAGAACATAAGCAATCAAAAAGGATTATTTCTTGATCTCAAGGATTAAGAATGGAATCTCACCAAGAATGGCTACAAGGCCCTTTTGGATCTTCCCATATTACTCAATTTTGAGTGAAAGGATGCTAGATGGAGAAGCTATTTCCAACAATGGAGAATGGCTCAAGATCAAAATGCTTGTAGTATTTCACTATTCAAACCATGGTACAAGAAGAAAGGTAAGAAGGAGGGTTCTTTATATAGATTTCCTAAAGAGGCAAGGCTAGAAAATTGATGAATGTGGGATAAAGGTAAAACAAGATTATGAATGGATAAGGTTGCTTTATAAAAGGTAATCTTGATTTAGAAGAGTTTAATTTGTCATTAGTAAGTCATGGGAGTTGGGGATTTTTAATTAATCAAAGGTGATTAATTAATAGGTAGATGTAGGCTTATAGAAGCTAATTAGAGGAAAATTAGTATGATTTACCAGATGTAAAAGAGGAATTTGATCCAATAAATGGTAATTTATTGATTTAGAGTTGCGAGTGTAATTAATTAATAATAATTAATTAACCCAAGTAGAAGTGGATATTAATTAATGAAAGGTCATTAATTGACATCTTTAATTATAGGAAGGCTAATTAATTAACAAAAGGTCATTAATTAATGAATATGAAGAGGAATGTTAGCTAATTAGTGGAAAATCACTAATTATTATGGAAATAACGAGAAAGAGGATACTCACCGCAATATTAGCATTAAAGGTTGTGTAAGTGGATTTTAGGTGTCTACAATGATCTTTATGATACCACGCAGGTTTTGGTCTTGATTCATCAAGTGGCTGGATAGGAGGAAGAGTGATAAGGTTAACCGCCATCATTTTGTCAAATATTGAACTATACGATTCTCCAAGGGGAGTATAGTTGGGCATTGGTCTAGGGGCTCTTTTTTGAGGCCACACACTGGAAGTAGGTGGGGAAGATGATTTAATGATCACAACATTGGTCGTTACCTTTGATTTGTTATTTTGCATGGAGGACTTGGTAAATTCATGTTTAGGTTTATTTTATTTTAATTTTAAATGACCCTGCTCAAGGGCATGTTCTTCAAGTTTGTGGGCCATGGTGAAGGCTTCGTCAAAGGTTTGAAATGATTGGATTTGTAAAGTGGAAGATATATGCTTCGCACATGAATGTGAGAAGAGCTCAATGAGATCAGTTTGTAGAAGAGGGAAGGATAATTGGTTTATAATGCCACATTAGTGCGTGATAAAATCTATGATGGATTCATCCTCAAACTGTCAAATGGCATATAGATCATTGATAGTTATTTTACACACAATGTTAATCAAAAAGTGTTCTAAAAATAGTTGCACGAGTTGGGTGAATGAGAATATAGAATATTACAAGATACTATTGTACCAATCTAGCATGGGACCAACCAAGGACATGGGGAAGGTGTGAAGCATTAAGTCCTGATCATGTACAATAAGGTAAAGACGCATGTCTGAATGCACAAAAATGTTATTATGGATCATCTTTATTGTTAAACTTGACAAATTTCAGAAATTCCCAGTGCAAAGGATATGATTTGATTGGTACAGATGGGTGAATAGGATCGTTACAAATTTTTTCATATGATAATGAATATTTTGATACTAAAGTAACAACTTCAAGGTTGGCTATCCTATTCACAAGAGCATGCATGGGATCATTCAGAAGAGTCTGTTGGGGGAGGAGAAGTGGTGGTTACATGTAAGAAGTGGCCAGATGAGTTTGTTGCTGGATTTGTGGATGCGTGGGTGTTTGAGGAATTTGATAGGGGTGAGTGTGAATCATGGGTTGTGATTGAAGGGGTGGTTATTGAAATAATTTTTGTTGAGAAATGGGGACATGGTATGATTGTTGGGACTGGGTTGGTTGTTGTGGAAATTGTTGAGTGGGGATGTGGGCGTAGATAGGTTGATGGAATGGGTGAGACACTGAATAATGAAAGGGACCCGTAAAGGGGGTTAGGAAGCAATAACATGCACATGTGATGTGAGAGGAACCTATTGTTTAGATAGGGATGTGATGTGTGGGCATGTTGGATGGGGGCACTAGTAATAATTATGGCCAAAGATGTGATAGGAATGGTAGTTACAATGGTTTATTGATTGGAGGGAGATTGGGGGGAATAGGTGTGACTAACTGAGTAGTTTGGTGGGATGGTGGATTGGTAGAAGATGAAGCGAGGTCATGTTGGGATGTAAGAAGTTTGTTTACGATAAGTTGGGTGTTTTTAGGATTGGTCTAATAAGAGTAAATATATTGAAGTGGTGGACCATCTGGAGGAATCGGGTGGATTTTCAAAGGAGGCAGCTCTTGGAGAGATACTAGATTGGCATCAAAAACTTTTTAGAACTCTACATCACCATGAGGGATGATAGGAAGACCAAAAGGCTCCAATCTAACAGATGGTGGGGTGGCTGGCCTAGATGGGATAGATTGATGGTATAAGAAATAATTGGTCTCATCTAAGGTTGAAGTGTGAACAAGGGGTCCTTGGTGAGAAACGTTGATGAGGGGTTGCGTGCCCATGAAAGAGGAAGCTAAGGGTGTGGATGAGGCATTTTCTATGGTGGATGTTTGTTGGGATGAAGAACTATTTGAAGCAAAGTTGTGTTCCATTTTCTTGGTGGGTGAATGAGTAATTATAGGCATGAAACAACTTTTTCACTAACTAAACTAAGAAAGTCAGGAAAATAGTTCTTTTTTGTTTTTTTTTAGAAAATGTGAAACAAATAGCAAAGGGATGGATAACCAGGTACCTAGGAAAGGCATTCTATGTTTGGTTTTAGGTAAGTTGTGGCTGGGAAATGTCTACAATGGTTTCCTGTTGGGTGATCAAATCCCAATCAGTGAACCAGGTGAAAGGAATGTTTCGATGTGTTAATTGGTTTGTGAAGTTTTAGGTTGTGTGTGATGAGATATGTGAGATGTAGAGTATTAAACCCCTATTTAAACTATGTGAGAAAGTAGGATGTAGAAGAGAAAAGTTATTTGTTAACCCAAATCCAAATGTTATCTTTCAATGAGGACACACACAGAAAAGGAGTTGCGATGCAAAAGGAGAAAATAGAGAAAATGAGGAATACCTATATAGCACTTTTCCTTTTTATCTAGCAGCAAGTTGAGGCAAGAAAAGAGTATGCTCCAAGCAATCTTGTTACAAGCAAGCCAACAATGTAGACTATCTGCATAGTTAGCGCAACAAAAATACCAGAGAGAATATGGAGCTATCAATGTGAGTATGTTTTTAAAAAATGACAAACTACTATGTGGTCAATGATCTTACAAAAGAGGTTGATAACTAAAATACAATGATGTAGGATACCATAGTCACTTTTCTAATTCTCGGGATCACTTTGGATAAGTGTAAGAGAAGAGTATACATGCGACAAGTTTTGATTAGATTCTCAAAAAATAAAAGTAAAATGACAAGAACGTGTTGATGAAAGGGACCGAAAGGGGAGTTAGATGACAACGTGAGTAAATAAGAATGAGGTGTTGTAAAGCGATATGTGGAAATGAGAAACATCGAAGGACCCTAAAGGGGGACCATTCATGATGAGTGGTATTATGGAGATCTCAAATGAAAGGTGTTAGATTTGTGGAGATGTTATAAAAAAGATAGATTTGACACAAAAATGTGGTGGTCGCAAATTGTGGAAAGTTCACCTTTTGGAGATGACTAACTAAGAAAATTATAAACAATAAGACGACGAGAATACTACCACCTTCGAACAACACCAAAACCCTACAAACAAGTCTTAATACAATGAATAAAATGTCAAGAGTCCATGAAAAAGCAAGCAATGTGTCCACCATTACCATGATGTGCACAAAAACCCTCCCACAATGTCAACATTAAACACAACATACCATATGAAACAGAAAACAAAACTACAACAAAAAACACTAATAAGAAAATGATAGATAAAGCAACAAGTTACAAAACTATTGATAATAACTCGTGGGAATGTCCCACCAAGTGTACTAGAATGTTGTTCGAGTTTTTGTGTCCATGTCCAGATTAGTGAGCTAGATAACAAAGAAAATAAAGCAATGTCAAAGATGCGGGGTTTAAGGTATCCATAGAGCTAATGGATGTAATGGGTGCAAAGTGAGCATCCTCACTACGAGTGGGATAAACCCGTAAAATAGAGGAAACTAAGAGGAACACAAATTAGATGGTATATGTGGGGTTTCCCGGTGAAGCCGGTTCTAAGAAGCACGAGATTCCTTATACGGATGTCAACCCCATTTTAGTAAGATAAAATGACATAAATGAAAGATAAATGGATAACATGCAGAAATTGATAAATAACGAGAACCGAAAATGTTGATGTATAGAGGAGCTATTGATCCGATCCAAGTAAATGTAGAGCAAACCAAACCAAAAGAATCACATGGGCATGAAGATGGTATTGTGGATATACAAGTGTCATCACAAGGGAACTATGATGAAATTATGATAAGCGAGTGGCTATAATCTCATTGGTTTTCTATCACTCTTGACTTGTTCAAAAGAGGGGGAACGATGTATTTATAACCTAGAGATGGGGTTAATTTAGGGGTTATTAGGAAACTAGGGTTTGAAAAAGTAACCTTGATTAGGTGAGTGGGGGACATGATTTGAGTGATTAGGTGAAATAATGGATTTGATAAGGATTATTCTGCATTATTTAAATCATGAGTGGGGTTCATGATTTGAATTATTTTGGAGTATTTAATTATTAGGTGGGGTGATATGACTTAATTTGGAATATTTGGATATTAGCATATAACGAGGTTTAGGTATTTTAAAGGGGATCAATTAACCAATTAAAATTGATTAATTGAATATATATTTTTGGGGACATGGGTTTTATTAAAATTTAGGGGGAGGATTTGAATGGGTAAGCCTAATGAAGGAGAGTAAACACGGGGTGAAGGAGAGGAATGATACCAAAACTCGTGTCTACATTCATAACAAACTTAACTTTTGTTAGTCACCTAAACTATGGTATCAAGGTGCATGTATTACATTACTCAATTCATCACATACTTAGAAAGATAATTGTATTAGAATAAAAAAATTAAATCATGTTACCATTCAATTAACTAGTTCTTTGATGACTAGTTATTTCCTTGATTTATGGCTTGATCTCCGACCTTGACCGTTCTTAGATTGTTATTTTTGTCTATATAAGGCCCATTCTCATTGCATTTCATTGAGTTCCATAATAATATATGATATTGCTACTCATTTGTTTGCAAAGGTTTATGTAAAGTTATTCTAGTGAATTACTTTCATCTTATTGATCATGGTGTTTGATTAGCATCTGTGTTCTTGGCTTGGTACGATTTGGTTATCATTCCTTTTATGGTATCAAAGCAGGAGATTGTTGTTGACATCCATCTGTAAGTTTTATTTTGCAAGCATTTTTGTATATTCATATATTCGGATTTTTCCGTATTTTTTGTTGTGTGCATTTTTATGCAAAACAAAGGCTTCCATTAGATTCGGAAGGTGGCAAAACCCTAAGATTGACTATAAACTTGACCATTTCTGGAGGCAGTCGTTTTTTGGTTTTTTTTTGTGTAAAGAAATGTGTTGGTTTGCCTCGGGATTCGTGTCAGCTAGGAAGAAAACCCAAAAATATTTTTTTGTGGTTTTTAGGTTTTTTGAGATCTGATCTTGTTTTTTTTTTTTTTTTTCTATGGGTGCAACATTCTCGGTTAGCATGCAACAAGTTGTTTCCGAAAAGAACCCATTAAAATCCTTAGCCCTTGGTCATATGGTATGGTTGTATGAGGGCTTAAAGCTTATGATTCCTACTATTAGGTGCTTAACTCCAGCCCCCTTTCATTTTATTTGTGTGGTGAAGACAAGAGCATTTTATTCTATTTTAGTGGCAACTAAAACAAATACTAGAGCATAATATTGAAAAGTTTGTATCTTTTGATCGGTAACTCTATTTTGAGTGCCATTTTTACAAAAGTGCTTGTTTTTTTGTGCTCTTTCCATTGGAAATATTTATTTTGATAATTTTTCTATAATTATAAAGTTCCAAAATCTGGGAGGCCTCTTGTTGCATTGTTTGGGGGTCTTGTTGCATTGCTTGGCTCTTACATTTCTTTTCGTGTTTTTTTAGGATGACATCTACTATGCATTAGATCATGTTGAGACATTAACAACACATAATTACCACACATGTAAACCAAGACTAGAAATAATAATTAATCGTAAAAGGATTATGGGCTTTAACTTCTTTAGAACAACCAGTGTTCACTAGAGAATATGAGAAATTTTAGTACCAGTGCAAATTTGATGAGTGTATGGGTTTGATAGGAACTTATGTAAGTGACATTATTTTGTTTCATTTGAAAAAGTGTGACTCTCCTTTCAAAATATGGGAGAAATTGGATGATTTATTTGGTAATGTGGATCATATGAGAGCCATGTAACTTGAAATTGAGATCACCTCTCTTAATCCTAAATATTTTCCAATAATTATAGACTATCTTACCAAGTTCAAACATTTGTTGACATAGTTGAAGGGGAGTGGAAGAGATAAGAAAGATGAAGAGTGTGTTTAATTGATTCTATACAAAGTAAGAGTACCATTTCAAATATTTTCTTCAACCTTTTTCTCTAGCATGGATGCCTTAGGTGACAAATTCAAAATTCCTGAATTAGAAACATTTTGTGAAAGACTTACTAGGAAGAATCCAAATTGTCTCACCTTGAGTCTTCCATATCTCAAAAGGCATTAGTTGTATATAATCCTAAGGGCAAGGGAAAACCAAAAAGTAAAACCAAATCCACCCCTTATCCATCTCAAAGTTCTCCTAAACCCAAAGAAAACAACTTTAAACCCAAGGAGTCTTCTAAATCCAAGAATAAGTCTAGCCTTTCATGCTCTTTTTGTGGGGTAGTGGTCATGAAGAACATAGGTGTTATAAGAAAATGCAAGCCTTAGAGGATGCAGTCAAGAAACACAAAATTTCTATCTCCACTCCACCTCCTTCTAATCAGCATGGAAAAGCACTTAATGTTGTTGGGAGATCTCAATCACCACTTGCAGATAGTTGGGTTATAGATTTTTGTGCTCCTTATCATATGATTTCTTCCGAGGAGTCTTTTGTTTCTCTTGGTTTGAGTTCTACTTCTAAATTGAGGTTGGAGATTCTTCCTTTCTTTCTATTGAGGGAAAAGGTGATATACAACTTGATGGTGGTAGTATCCAAGATGCACTATATGTTCCTAACATCACTACATATTTACTTTCTATATATCAAATTTTTCATTTTGTTCAAGGGAAAATAGTGTTTGTTACACCACATGGGGTAGAAGTAAGAACTTTTTTTGGGGCCTTATTCACTTATTGCTCAGGTATTTGTTGATCATAGTTATATACTATATCACTTTGAGGGTTTTAATGACACTTCTTCTATAGGGACATGATTGGTTTCTCATGCAGATTCAGAGAGTAAGCTTTGGCATGAAAGATTTATACATCTTAATTACAGATATTTGAAGGAGTTGAACACTCATGGTATGGTAGATGGTATTCCTATAGTTTCTTTTCCCGAGGGAGTTTTCTCTAGCTATGCATTAGGAAATAACACCAAGATCCATTTCCTAAGAATTTTTCCAAGAGAGTTTCTTCACAACTTGAGCTTGTGCATAGTGACTTGATGGTTTTTCTACCCCCTCTTTCAATGGAGCTAAGTATGCACTTACCTTTATTGATAATTTATCGAGGTGTACTTGGGTTTAATTTCTCAAGTACAAAAGTGATGTTTTTTCACACTTCAAATTCTTTAACGCTTTGGTCAAGAAACAATCTTCTAGTTGCATAAAAACCTTCATGACCGATAATGGGGGAGTACTTCAACAATGAGTTTTATGATTTTTGGAAACTCAAGGCATTATTCACCAGCATTATGTTCCTCATACTCCACAACATAATGGTTTAGTAGAACAAAAGAATAGAAATTTGAAGGAAATGGCTAACTATATGATGCATTCTAGAGATTTACCTCCTATCTACTAGGAAAAAATGGTTAATTGTGCTAACTACATTTAGAATCACACACCACATAGAGAACTTGAGAATTTGACTCTAGAGGAAGATTAGTCTAACATTAAGCCAGATGTCTCATTTTTTTGAGTCTTTATGAGCCATGCTTTGGCATTTGTGCCAAAGAAGAAAAGGAAAGCTTTGGATAACAAGAGAAAACCCTTGATCTTTGTAGGGTATTGTGAGGACATGAAAGCTTATCGACTTTTATATCCTAATACTCATTACATTGTTTTTTGAACACATGTTCAGTTTGATGAGTGCTTCACTCCTCATGATTCTTCATCTTCTTCCATGCCTCCTTCTTATTCATCTCATGTTGAGGATCCTTTCTTTGAGGAGGTTGATGAGGAAGTTATAGATGTCATTGAGGATCATATTCCCACTAATGTTGTCACTATGCCTAAGTGGGATCGTACTACAGTTTTTGAGGAATCACCTTTCATACATGATCTTCCACCCACTAGGCATCATCACACACATTCTACGTGTTCTGTAATTTTGTGTCAAGCGCTTTCGAGGATCCACAGTCTTTTTCAAAGGCTCATGGGATACAAAGAGATTGTACAATGTGATGATGCAACCGAGTATTCTTCTTTGATGAAGAATCATACTTGAGATTTGGTCTCTCTTCTTAAAGGAAGAAATATGGTTAGGTGTAAGTGGGTATACCGAAACCAAATACGTAGTGATGGGTCCATGAAAAGTATAAGGATCATCTTGTTGCAAAGGATTTTTCACAAGTTTAAGGTATTGATTACTCTAAGAATTTTACACCCGTTGCAAAGATGGATTATGTACGCCTTGTACTTGCTATTATTGTTGCATCATAGGGGTGGCTTGTATACCAGATGGACATGAAGAGTTCTTTTTTACATGGATATTTACAAGAGGAAATATACATGGAGCATCCAGCTAGATTTTTTCAGATTCTTCTCTTGTTTGTAGACTCGAAGGTCTTCTTCGTGGTCTCATACAAGCCCCTTAGGCTTGGTATGAGAAGATGGATTCTTTTATTCTATCTAATGGGTTTTTTCATTACCACTTCGATCATATAGTGTATCTCCAGCATGTTGGTGAGGATATTATGATATTGTCTTGTATGTTGATGATGTGTTACTTATTGACAACTCTTTTTCCCACATTCATACTATTTAGAGGGCTTTTTCTACATAGTTTGACATGACCGATCTTGGGTTATTGCATTATTTACTTGGTTTGCATATTTCTTGGATAGATTCAAGGATTGATTTGAGTCAGTAAAAGTACACCCATGATCTTCTTCAACACTTTGATATGGCTGATTGCAAGTCAAGTCCATCTCCTTTTTAGTTTGGGGTTACTCTTACTTCCACATGTACCACTCCACTTTGTGATCCCACTTTGTATAAGAAGTTGGTTGGAAATCTCATGTACTTGACCCATACTCACCCTGATATTTCATTTGCAGTAGGGCTTGTATCTTAGTTTACACATTCTCCTCATAGTAGTCACTGGCAGACCAAAAGGATTTTGCGTTATTTGTAGGGTGCTTCCCACTTTAGCCTACACTACACTAGGGATTCTACTTAGTTTGTTGGGTATACATATTCAAATTGGGAAGGTTCTATTGATAACAGGTGTTCCACTTCTGGCTATATTTTTTAACTTGGTTATTCTCCAGTTGTTTGGGAATGCAAAAAGTAATAGGCCATTGCACTTTCATCTTTAAAGGCAAAGTATAGGGCAATAGTTACAATGAGTCAGCAGATTCTTTAGCTTCGACAGTTATTGACAGAGTTTGGATTGCCACTAGATTCACCAATTGTACTTTGGTGTGACAACCAGAGTGTAATTCACATTTCTCACAACCCGATTGAGCACCGGGACCACCAATCATATTAAGATACACATCCACTTAGTTAGCACATTCAGATGGATTTATTTGATTGCAGACATTCCGACCCAACAATAGGTTGCAAACATAT
Source organism: Taxus wallichiana var. yunnanensis (assembly GCA_018340775.1). Lineage (NCBI taxonomy): Eukaryota > Viridiplantae > Streptophyta > Pinopsida > Cupressales > Taxaceae > Taxus > Taxus wallichiana. The sequence continues at coordinate 26,374,337 of CM031236.1, read as the reverse complement.
TTATGAATCCTTTTACATCACCTCGTTACCTTGAGTTGCATGGAATGCTTGGGGTCTCGGAAGTTTTTCTTGGGAGGTGTTCGTGAGAACATCTTCCTTCTTCTTATTCTTCTTTCTCTTCCCTTCTGAAGGATTATTTCCTTCTTTTAGTTTTAGATTTCTTCATGGATATATTATACATGAGTACCTCATTAGGTCTTGTTTTCGGGACTCATATTGTGCAAATGCCACATCTATTTTGGCCCCTAGCTTCACTTGAGTGGGGGTGTTAGAGTAGGTATTTACCTTAGCTCAAGTTCACCTAGGTACTTTATTTACCTTTATTGTATTTTATCCTAACCCACTTATGTGTGTGGATATTTATTTTTATTTATTTAGATATTAGGGGATATTATCTAGTTGTTAGGTATAGTTCTTTCCTTGATCTATGGTATTGACTAGATCCTTGATGTCTAGTTCTCTCCTAAATATATGGACTTAACTAGTTCTTTCCTTGATTTATGGCTTGATCTATGACCTTGACTGGTTCTTAGATTGTTATTCCTTTCCTATATAAGTAAGGCCCATTCTCATTGTATTTCATTGAGTTCCATAATAATATATGATATTTCTACTCATTTTTTACAAATTTTTATGTAAATTTATTCTAGAAAATTACTTTCATCTTATTGATCGTGGTGTTTGATTAGCATCTATGTTCTTGGCTTGGTACAATCTGGTTATCATTCATTTTAATCATGATAAAAATCTCTAAAAAGAAATTCACGATTTGATTCCTAGTTATCAGAAATGTTCTCTATAAATTTCATTGAATTATCCAAATATATGAGACTATATTATATTTTATTAAATGTTTTTTCAATTTGTGGATGAACCCTAAATCATAACCACTTTGGCTAGGATTTTTGAAATGCAACAAAAACTTTTAATAGTCAGCTCAAAAAAATGCTTCCAATTTGAGATCTAGTTACCCATCTCAGGTTCAAGAAGGCTTTTTGTATTCTCTCGTATATAACATATAATAGGTTAGATCAGTTATTTTTTCCATTTAGGTATTTGAAAATCATTTTGGTAGGACTTTTTGTAGTTATTTGGGCTACTACGTGTAATGGGGAGACTAGGCCCTATTTACTCATTTGACATTTCGAGACACCCTTGATGGGTGTAAAATATTTTAATGCTATACAAATATTATGTTATGCATGTTTTTGGTTGAGCAATGTGGCCCATATAGGCTAGGTGCTACGAAGAATTTTTAGGTGTTAACTATTTTGGTTTGGTTTCATGATTTGAGGCATTGTAATCAACCTTGGTTTTGGTATTAGAAACATTTGGTAATCTAATGAGTGAGTGTAAAATCGTGTGAATAAGTGAAAATACTAAAAATAAAAATAAAAACTCAAATAAACTTATGTAAACCTTCCCACGTAGCTCATTTTCACCTCAGATTGGATCAGGCCAAAGAGTGGGGTTGAGTAACACTCTTGTTAAATCCTAAATGAATTTAAACTTCTTGATTTATGATTTCTCCAAAATTATCCGAATGGAAGTTTCTAAGCTGCGATAAATGCAAATTGAGTGATTAAATTATTGAATGATTAGTGATGGGATTATTGGGCGATCAAATGGACAACATATATAAAATAATTCTTCTAAAATTAACTACAAACAACTCTAAATAAAGCATCATAAAAATAGAAGTTCACCTAAAAATAACGCATGTTGTGCATACTTACAAACTTTGATTTATTTATTTTCTTTTGTCTAAAAATATGTGGACAACATGCAAGACAAAATTTACAGGTTTCTTAAAAATAGAAGAGCCAAAATTAGACTCTACACTTTTTCTAACACTCCCCTTAATTCGACTTCCAAACTTCATTATTCTAGAGATGAGTGTACATTACGAGATCTAACATATTCCTAATTATAAACTCCCAAAAACTTCTCAATCAATCAAAAATTCATTTCCCAAAGCCTTTGCAAAATATCAAAAACCGATCTTCGGATCTCAGTAAAATTAAAGAAAAATTTCATTGGTGTTAACCAGCTCCCGATGAAGTGATATCTCATGTCTATATGATTTATCCTCTTGTGAAAAACATGATTTTTGGACAATTCCTATTGCTGAGTTTGTGTAACAAAAAATCTGTGTAGCATCATTTTGATTCTGTCTCAAATATTTCAACACTCTTCTCATCCACAAATCTTGGCATGTTTCTCATGTTTCTGCTACATGCTCTTCTTCTACTTAAGATAGTGTGACTATGGGTTACTTCTTTGATGCCCACAAAACTACTCATGTTCCAAAGTGAAAATTATAGTCGATGTGCTTTTCATGTCATCTATACTTCCAACACTGTCACAATCTATATAACCTATGAGTTTGAACTCATCTGATGTTGAATACAAAATTCCATGATTCTTAGTTCCACATACATACCTCAAAATACTTTTTCCAACTTGTCAATGTGAATATTTTACATATTCCATTAACCTTGAGATGAGGCTCACACCATACATAATGTTAGGCCTTGTGAACAATGTTGGATCCACAAACAATCTGTTTCCTTCTTTTATTAACTTCAAACCTATTATAATCTGTTGTTCATGTTGGCATGCAATTCAACATGTTAAATCTCTTCAAAACATCATTAGCATACTTTTCTTGTGAAATAAAAATCTAGCTTTTGATTGTTGAACTTCAATTCCAAAACAAAAAGTGCATGAGACCTAAATATGTCATCTCAAATTCTTTCTTCATGGCTGATTTTAATGAATCTATAGATAGATCTCTAGTAATGATTAAATCATCTACATATAACAAACAATCAGAATATTACCTTGTTCATTTATCTTGATGTATAAGGTAGGCTCATTGTTGCTCCTATTAAAACCATTCTGAATCAAATAAGAATCAATCATGTTGTGTCATGATCTAGGCACTGATTAAGGCCATAGAGGAATTTTTTTGACTTGTATACCTTTACTTAATGGACTTCAATCTCATTACCTCCTAGCTAATTTACATAAACTTCCTCTTCAAGAAATTCATTCCATAATGTTGAGTTCACATCCATTTAATATATGAGCCATTTTTTCGAACTTTAATTTCTAAAACCATTCTTACCGTGTCCAAATGTGTTATTGGTGTAAATTTTTGTTGTAATCTACCCCATATTGATGTGAAAAACCTCTTGCAACTAGTCTTTATTTATGTTTCGTACTTTACCATCAACAATATATTTGGTCTTGTAGACCCACTTCACTCTTATCATGCCCCTTCCTTCAGGAAGATCTACCAATTCCAACGTATGATTCTTCTCTATGGTGTTTATCTCATCATCCATGGCTTGAGCCCAAACTTCATTGTTTATATCCTCTTCAAAATATATTAGATCTGCAGCTTGAGAAAACAATGCAAAAACTAAAAAGAGTTAGTTGTATCAAAATCATAAGTCTCAATAAGACTCCTTATTTTCCGTTTTTGGCCCCTAAAATATTGGCTAAGTACACAAAGGCACGGGGCGCACAAGGCCTAGGTTAAAGATGGGCACACAAGGAGAAGGCATGCAAGGTAAGGTTCTAGGAGGGTTTTAGAAGGGTCATGTTACGCGTTGGCAGACAAGGTCTTGGGACTTAGCCATATTTGGCATATCGGAGACAGGACACGAGAAAGTGTGACCTCGACTATGCATGCAGAGTGGATAATATGTCATCCTAGCAAAAGATTGGCCTATGAAGGAATATGCCCTGCGATGGAAGCTTCTAGAAGACATCATGGAAAAAAGTGGAGAGCTCAAGCCTGGAGGATCATGCTCCCATGGAGGACCACATTCAGACACTTGGCACCGGATCTGAGGCCGCATAAGGATGAGTTGGTACTTTGGGATGCCTATATATACAAGCACCCGCAGAAGAGGAGAGAGAAAGAAAAAGAGAGCTATAGAGAGAGAGATTAATAGAGAGTGGAGCTCTATAAAAATGCCGCAAGGAACTCTGTGTGGGTTGGGTAGATAAAACATAGGAGATGGATGTACCAAGCTTGGGGTTTAAATTTCTTTTTGAGATCTAAATGATATGGATCCAGTTATGACGTATGACTTCGTTCTTCCTTTCTGCGATGCCATGTAATAGATCTAATGAATGTAATGAGGTTACCAGTTTATATGAATATGATCAGTAATGATTCTGGTGCATTTACAAATATTCATGGTTCTATTTTATGCATGTTTATGGGATGAATCAATCACATTTCCATTTCTATTTTGATTCAGTTCCTAATATGTTAAGTACTTTCATGTCTGGAATGACTGCATTGATCTAGAAGTTGTTCTGAGCTCTATGATTCTTGCATGTCTCATTTCCACTCACTTCCTTTAAGTTTGGATCACCGATGATGTTTCCCACTCAACTCACATAAAATAGAGACTCGCACTGTGCGTGCCTCGAGTGAGCACCCAAAGGCTCGTTTGGGTGATAGGTTGGTGCACATGGGATTCCCTTGTTCTTTGGTGGGTGTAAAAATGACTACATCTTGGTTCCGTTGCCGAGACCTCTTTTCAAAGTTGTAGTGGGAAATAACATACATCATAATTTGTCAATGAGTGATGACAGATAATTTAACTTTGGAAAGTGTTGAATCATGGTTCAAGAGCACGGAGGATGAATTTTCTCGAGATTTAGCACTGGACCCGAGTTTCATGCACGTAGATGGGTAGAAAATAACATCTACCATGATTTGTATAAAACTTTTTTCATGTCACTTCCCGGAGAGCTATATGAATGGCTCTCGGCATATGCATCTAGATCAAGTTGGTATTATAGATCATGTGCATGGACCCAAGAAGAGTACCAGAGGTCAGTAAGATGCATATATGACATGGACTCATGTTGTGGATCATTGGTGGAAAGGATTACTAGCTAGCTACACTCTAGAGTATGTTATTTCTACATATTCTTGTCCGTAAGTTGTTGAGTTTGATTTGCGGGAGCCTAGAGGATCATTTCTATGTGTTATCCTCCGGCAATGAAGATCTTGATTATTACCTTGAGTTTAGAGGCATTTTCAATGGCCCACTAAACCATTCTGAGCATTGGGAGAGGAAGCTAGGGTGGAGGAAGATGGCAGATATTACGATGGAGAAAGAAAGGGAGGAGATACAACTCAATTATAGTGAAGCACGTGAAAGGTAGATTAATAGACAACATGAGGTTATAGGTGTGATAGAGCTATGCGAGACGAAATTATGAGGAGTTGAGGTTCACACAGAGGACGTCAAACCTAAGCAGTCTATGCTACCCCATCTTGCCAAGCGCATAAGAGAGACCCCTTGGGCTTCTAATGATATTTCTTCATGTGGAGAGGGAAGATTCGTTGGCGCACATATGAACCCACCTAGTGACCAAACCCTGGTGCTTGGTTTTCTAGATCAAGGAAGGAGTATCACTGACCCGGTTTATATTAATGGAAGTGGTAGACAAGGTCTTGGGACTTAGCCATATTTGGCATATCGGACAGACACAAGAAAAGTGTGACCCGACCGTGCATGCGGAGTGGATAATATGTCATCCTAGCAACAGTTGGCCTATGAAGGAATATGCCCTGCGATGGAAGCTTCTAGAAGACATCATGGAAAAACGTGGAGAGCTCAGGCCTGGAGGATCATGCTCCCATGGAGGACCACATTCACACACTTGGCACCAGATCTGAGGCCGCATAAGGATGAGTTGGTACTTTGGGATGCCTATATATACAAGCACCCACGAGAAGAGGAGAGAGAGAAAAAGAGAGCTACAGAGAGAGAGATTAATAGAGAGTGGAGCTCTATAAAAATGCTGCAAGGAACTCTGTGTGGGTTGGGTAGATAAAACATAGGAGATGGATGTACCAAGGGCTTGGGGTTTAAATTTCTTTTTGAGATCTAAATGATATGGATCCAGCTATGACGTATGACTTTGTTCTTTCTTTCTGCGATGCCATGTAATAGATCTAATGAATGTAATGAGGTTTTAATTTATATGAATATGATCGGTAATGATTCCGTGCATTTACAAATATTCATGGTTCTATTTTATGCATGTTTATGGGATGAATCTGAATCGCATTTCCATTTCTATTTTGATTCGAGTTCTAATATGTTAAGTAATTTTATGTCTAGAATGATTATGCACTGATCTAGAAGTCATTCTAAGCTCTATGATTCTTGCATGTCTCATTTCCACTCACTTCCTTTAAGTTTGGATCACCGATGATGTTTCCCACTCAACTCACATAAAATAGAGACTCGGCACTGCGTGCCTCGGTGAGCACCCAGCGCCCGCTAGGTGATAGGTTGGTACACATGGGATTCCCTTATTCTTTGGTGGGTGTAAAAATGACTACATCTTGGTTCCGTTGCCGAGATCTCTTTTCAAAGTTGTAGTGGGAAATAACATACATCATGATCTGTGTAATGAGTGATGATAGAGAATTTAACTTTGGAAAGTGTTGAATCATGGTTCAAGAGCACGGAGGATGAATTTTCTCAGAGATTCAGCATTGGACTTGAGTTTGATACATGTAGATAGGTAGAAGATAACCTCTACCATGATTTGTATGAAACTTTTTCCGTCGCTTCAAGAGAGCGATATGAATGGCTCTCAAAGATATGCATCTAGATGAAGTTGGTATTATAGATCATGTGCATGGACCCAAGAAGAGGACCGAGAGGTCGTAAGATGCATATATGGCATGGACTCATGTTGTGGATCATTGGTGGAAAGGATTACTAGCTAGATACACTCTGGAGTATGTTATTTCTACATATTCTTGTCCGGAAGTTGTTGAGTTTGATTTATGCGGGAGCCTAGAGGATCATTTCTATGTGCTATCCCTCTGGCAATGAAGATCTTGATTGTTACTTTGAGTTTAGAGGCATTTCCAATGGCATGCTAAACCATTCTGAGAATTGGGAGAGGAATCTAGGGTGGAGGAAGATGGCAGATATTACGATGGAGAAAGAAAGGGAGGAGATACAACTTAATTATAGTGAAGCACGTGAAAGGTAGATTACTAGACAACATGAGGTTACAGGTGTGATGGAGCTATACAGACAGGACATTGTGAGGAGTTGAGGTTCACATAGAGGGCGTCAAACATGAGCGATCTATGCTACCCCATCTTGGAAATCACGTAAGAGAGACCCTTGGGCTTCTAATGAGAGTTCTTCGTGTGGAGAGGGAAGATTTGTTGGCGCGCATATGAACCCACCTAGTGACCAAACCACGGTGCTTGGTTTTCTAGATCAATGAAGGAGTATTCATCGACCCGCTTTATATTAATGGAAGTGGCAGGACAAGGTCTTGGGAATTAGCCATATTTGGCATATCGACGAGACACGAGAAAAGTGTGACTCGACCAGTGCATGCGGAGTGGATAATATGTCATCCTAGCAACAGTTGGCCTATGAAGGAATATGCCCTACGATGGAGGCTTCTAGAAGAAATCATGGAAAAACGTGGAGAGCTCGGCCTGAGGATCATGCTCCCATGGAGGACCACATTCGGACACTTGCACCGGAGCCGAGGCCGCATAAGGATGAGTTGGTACTTTGGGATGCCTATATACAAGCACCCGCAGAGAGGAGAGAGAAAGAAAAAGAGAGCTATAGAGAGAGAGATTAATAGAGAGTGGAGCTCTATAAAAATGCCACAGGAACTCTGTGTGGGTTGGGTAGATAAAACATAGGAGATGGATGTACCAAGGGCTTGGGGTTTAAATTTCTTTTTGAGATCTAAATGATATGGATCCAGTTATGACGTATGACTTCGTTCTTCCTTTCTGCGATGCCATGTAATAGATCTAATGAATGTAATGAGGTTACCAGTTTATATGAATATGATCGAAGTAATGATTCCGTGCATTTACAAATATTCATGGTTCTATTTTATGCATGTTTATGGGATGAATCAAATCGCATTTCCATTTCTATTTTGATTTAGTTCCTAATCATTAAGTACTTTTATATGTCCTGGAATGACCGCCGCGATCTAGAAGTCGTTCTAACCTCTATGATTCTTGCATGTCTCATTTCCACTCACTTCCTTTAAGTTTGGATCACCGATGATGTTTCCCACTCAACTCACATAAAATAGAGACTCGGCACTTGTGCGTGCCTCGGTGAGCACCCAGTGCCCGTTGGGTGATAGGTTGGTGCACATGGGATTCTCTTGTTCTTTGGTGGGTGTAAAAATGACTACATCTTGGTTCCATTGCCGAGACCTCTTTTCAAAGTTGTAGTGGGAAATAACATACATCATGATTTGTGTAATGAGTGATGACAGAGCATTTAACTTTGGAAAGTGTTGAATCATGGTTCAAGAGCACGGAGGATGAATTTTCTCAGAGATTTAACACTCGGACCCGAGTTTCATGCACGTAGATGGGTAGAAAATAACATCTACCATGATTTGTTTGAAACTTTTTCTCTGCGCTTCCCAAAGAGAGCTATATGAATGGCTCTCAGCATATGCATCTAGATCAAGTTGGTATTATAGATCACGTGCATGGACCCAAGAAGAGTACCAGAGGTCAAGATGCATATCTGGGATGGACTCATGTTGTGGATCATTGGTGGAAAGGATTACTAGCTAGCTACACTCTAGAGTATGTTATTTCTACATATTCTTGTCTGGAAGTTGTTGAGTTTGATTTCTGCGGGAGCCTGGAGGATCATCTCTATGTGTTATCCCTCTCACAATGAAGATCTTGATTATTACCTTGAGTTTAGAGGCATTTTCAATGGCCCGCTAAACCATTCTCGTACGTTGGGAGAGGAAGCTAGGGTGGAGGAAGATGGCAAATATTACGATGGAGAAAGAAAGGGAGGAGATACGACTCAATTATAGTGAAGCACGTTAAAGGTAGATTAATAGACAACATGAGGTTACAGTGTGATGGAGCTATACAGACATGAGACATTGTGAGGAGTTGAGGTTCACACAGAGGACGTCAAACCCGAGCGGTCTATGCTACCCTATCTTTGAAAGCACGTAAGAGAGACCCCTTGGGCTTATAATGAGAGTTCTTCATGTGGAGAGGGAAGATTCGTGGCGCGCATATGAACCCACCTAGTGACCAAACCCCGGTGCTTGGTTTTCTAGATCAAGGAAGGAGTATCACCGACCCAGTTTATATCAATGGAAGTGGCAGAGAAGGTCTTGGGACTTAGCCATATTTGGCATATCGGACAGGACACAAGAAAAGTGTGACCTGACTATGCATGCGGAGTGGATAATATGTCATCCTAGCAAAGTTGGCCTATGAAGGAATATGCCCTACGATGGAAGCTTCTAGAAGACATCATGGAAAAAGTGGAGAGCTCGGGCCTAGAGGATCATGCTCCCATGGGGGACCACATTCAGACACTTGGCACCGGATCTGAGGCCACATAAGGATGAGTTGGTACTTTGGAATGCCTATATATACAAGCACCCGCAGAAGAGGAGAGAGATAAAAAAAGAGAGCTACAGAGAGAGAGATTAATAGAGAGTGGAGCTCTATAAAAATGCCGCAAGGAACTCTGTGTGGGTTGGGTAGATAAAACATAGGAGATGGATGTACCAAGGGCTTGGGGTTTAAATTTCTTTTGAGATCTAAATGATATGGATCCAGTTATGACGTATGACTTCGTTCTTCCTTTCTATGATGCCATGTAATAGATCTAATGAATGTAATGAGGTTACCAGTTTATATGAATATGATCGAGTAATGATTCTGGTGCATTTACAAATATTCATGGTTCTATTTTATGCATGTTTATGGGATGAATCTGAATCGTATTTCCATTTCTATTTTGATTCAGTTCCTAATCTTAAAGTACTTTTATGTCCTGGAATGACTCATACCGATCTAGAAGTCGTTCTAAGCTCTATGATTCTTGCATGTCTCATTTCCACTCACTTCCTTTTTGTTTGGATCACCGATGATGTTTCCCACTCAACTCACATAAAATAGAGACTCGGCACCTATGCGTGCCTCGGTGAGCACCCAAAGTGCCCGCCGGTGATAGCTTGGTGCACATGGGATTCTCTTGTTCTTTGGTGGGTGTAAAAATGACTACATCTTGGTTCCGTTGCCGAGACCTCTTTTCAAAGTTGTAGTGGGAAATAACATACATCATAATTTGTGTAATGAGTGATGACAGAGCATTTAACGTTAGAAAGTGTTGAATCATGGTTCAAGAGCATAGAGGATGAATTTTCTCGAGAGATTCAAATGGACCCAAGAAGAGTACTAGAGGTCAGTAAGATGCATATCCGCATGGACTCATGTTGTGGATCATTGGTGGAAAGGATTACTAGCTAGCTATACTGGAGTATGTTATTTCTACATATTCTTGTCCGGAAGTTGTTGAGTTTGATTTCTACGAGAGCCTGAGGATCATTTCTATTTGCTATCCCTCCGCGCAATGAAGATATTGATTGTTACCTTGACTTTAGAGGCATTTTCAATGGCCCGCTAAACCATTCTAAGCATTGGGCGAGAAGCTAGGGTGGAGGAAGATGGTAGATATTACGATGGAGAAAGAAAGGGAGGAGATACGACTCAATTATAGTGAAGCACGTGAAAGGTAGATTAATAGACAACATGAGGTTACAGGTGTGATGGAGCTATGCGAGAAAGACATTGTGAGGAGTTGAGGTTCACACAGAGGATGTCAAACCCAGCGAGTCTATGCTACCCCATCTTGGAAAGCGCATAAGAGAGACCCCTTGGGCTTCTAATGAGAGTTCTTCATGTGGATAGGGAAGATTCGTTGGTGCACATATGAACCCACCTAGTGACCAAACCCTGGTGCTTGGTTTTCTAGATCAAGGAAGGAGTATCACCGACCCGGTTTATATCAATGGAAGTGGCGAGAGAAGGTCTTGGGACTTAGCCATATTTGGCATATCGGACAGGACACAAGAAAAGTGTGACCCGACTGCATGCGGAGTGGATAATATGTCATCCTAGCAACAGGTTGGCCTATGAAGGAATATGCCTACGATGGAAGCTTCTAGAAGACATCATGGAAAAAGTAGAGAGCTCGGGCCTAGAGGATCATGCTCCCATGGAGGACCACGTTCGAGACACTTGCACCGGATCTCGAGGCCCCATAAGGATGAGTTGGTACTTTGGGATGCCTATATATACAAGCACCCACGAGAGAGGAGAGAGACAGAAAAGAGAGCTACAGAGAGAGATTAATAGAGAGTGGAGCTCTATAAAAATGCCACAAGGAACTCTGTGTGGGTTGGGTAGATAAAACATAGGAGATGGATGTACCAAGGGCTCAGGGTTTAAATTTCTTTTTGAGATCTAAATGATATGGATCTGGTTATGACGTATGACTTCGTTCTTCCTTTCTACAATGCCATGTAATATATCTAATGAATGTAATGAGGTTATCGGTGTATATGAATATGATCAAGTAATGATTCTCGGTGCATTTACAAATATTCATGGTTCTATTTTATGCATGTTTATGGGATGAATCTAAATCGCATTTCCATTTCTATTTTGATTCGAGTTCCTAATCTGTAAGTACTTTTATGTCTAGAATGACTGCCTTTGATCTAGAAGTCATTCTCGAGCTCTATGATTCTTACATGTCTCATTTGCACTCACTTCCTTTAAGTTTGGATCACCGATGATGTTTCCCACTCAACTCACATAAAATAGAGACTTGGCACTGTGCGTGCCTCGGGTGAGCACCCAGCACCCACTAGGTGATAGGTTGGTGCACATGGGATTCCCTTGTTCTTTGGTGGGTGTAAAAATGACTACATCTTGGTTCCGTTGCCGAGACCTCTTTTCAAAGTTGTAGTGGGAAATAACATACATCATGATTTGTGTAATGAGTGATGACAGAGCATTTAACTTTGGAAAGTGTTGAATCATGGTTCAAGAGCATGGAGGATGAATTTTCTCGAGATTCAGCTTTGGACCTAAGTTTGATGCACGTAGATGGGTAGAAGAGAACCTCTACCATGATTTGTATGAAACTTTTTTCTGTTGCTTCCCAATAGATCTATATGAATGGCTCTCGGTATATGCATCTAGATCAAGTTGGTATTATAGATCACATGCATGGACCCAAGAAGAGTACTTAGAGGTCAGTAAGATGCATATCTAGCATGGACTCATGTTGTGGATCATTGGTGGAAAGGATTACTAGCTAGCTATACTCTGGAGTATGTTATTTCTACATATTCTTGTCCGGAAGTTGTTGAGTTTGATTTCTACGAGAGCCTGGGATCATTTCTATTTGCTATCCCTCTGGCAATGAAGATATTGATTGTTACCTTGAGTTTAGAGGCATTTCCAATGGCCAGCTAAACCATTCTGAGCATTGGGCGAGGAAGCTAGGGTGGAGGAAGATGGTAGATATTATGATGGAGAAAGAAAGGGAGGAGATATGACTCAATTATAGTGAAGCACATGAAAGGTAGATTACTAGACAACATGAGGTTATAGGTGTGATGGAGCTATGTAGATAGACATTGTGAGGAGTTGAGATTCACACAGAGGACATCAAACTGAGAGCGAGTCTATGCTACCCCATCTTGGAAAGCGCGTAAGAGAGACCCCTTGGGATTCTAATGAGATTTCTTCATGTGGAGAGGGAAGATTCATTGGTGCGCATATGAACCCACCTAGTGACCAAACCCTGGTTCTTGGTTTTCTAGATCAAGGAAGGAGTATCACCGACCCGGTTTATATCAATGGAAGTGATGATTTGCGCCAAGAGATATAATTCCTCATTTCCCACTTCTATGGCCATGCATACTATTCCAATATTTAGAGGAATTTTTTTGACAAGGAGCAAGTACAAAATCCTATGGTATTTCATCTAGGAGTGGCACGGGGTACACTATTCATAGTGGGGCATTAGCATAGACTATCGGTGCACGTTCGATGGAACTTTGGGGACCCTTGGCAAGACCAAGACTGAGACCTGAGTGGATCTCGGTGGGTCAAGAGGAATAGGACTGGTGCATCGGTGGGTCGGGAGGAATAGGACCTAGTATATCCGGTGGAGTCTCGGTTGGTCGGGAGGCACAGGACCTATTGGATCTCGGTGGATCCGGTAGTGGGGGAAACACTTGGAGGAAACCAAGGCTCGCTCGGAGGACAAGGGCCCACCATCTCTCTCGGGTTTTCTTTTGTATGTCTTTACATTTTCTAGATTACATAGGTATTGAAGATTGTTATAGAACATGTTCACAAGTGTGAGTTCTATATGGCACATGAAAGGGATCACTAGCCCTGGAGTGGAAAGCAAGCGGTTTATAACAACATTGTAAGGGTGCGCGCATAGTTAGTATAGGAAATATGACCCTCATCAAATGGTGGTGGATTATACTGATTTAAATAATACCTTCGGCATAATTCCACATCCCCGAGTTTGAACAGAAGAGCATCAGTGCCTTGAAGGATATTAAAGAGGGAATGGTAGAGAGTGTGCGGGAGTATGACGCATGGTTTAAGACTCTCCTGTCAAAGTTATCATATGACATTCACCCTTCACATCATGCTCAATGGTTTGTTGGGGGGTTGATAACACCTTTTAGAAGAGATTTATCTCATAAGAATTTCACATACCTACGCATGGCGTTAGAAGCTTCCCTACATGCCAAAGCTGTTGGAAGTGTTGATACTAGTGTTAGCTTGTTTCTAGAGGCTCAAATTACTATTATGGCTAAGCAGCTGGAGAAGTTGTCTACAAACTCAGCCCATGAGACTCGCAGTGGTATATGGTGTACAGATTGTGAAGTAGATGGGCATGTCAAGGATAGTTACCCCTAGAGGACAGGATGCGTGTCATAACAAGATGATCGTGAAATATTTCATGGGGACCATGATGCAAGTAGATGTCCCTTGTTACAGCGTGAAATTTAGAAGAATGTGTCTTGCTAATATAAGATCACCTCTACAACCCATGATACTAAGGATTATAGGCTTATTAATCAGATCCATGAGGCCATTGATCTTGGTGTGTGCCAGACTAGCCTTTCCAGTAGTTCTAAGAATGATGACCACCATTATGAGGGTGTGCAGATGGAGGCACGTGCGGAAGGGGATTTTGTGGAGGATTTTGTGGTCGTGGTAACCATGGAGGAGGAAGAAGTGAGTTCCCACATGGAACCTATTTTAATTGTGGTTCTACAGACCACTATAAGCGCGAGTGCCCAGACTTATTGTAGTTCTCATGGTGTGGGAAGAAGCACAAGTATGAGGAGTGCCTAATTTGTTTGATCATATGAATCAGCAGACATCAAAAAGACAAGGGCACCTTTGTAATGCAAGCATTAAGAAGGCTGACACACAATGGATGCCACGGGTGACACGTGATGCAGGCTTGGAACTTGTTATGGTAACAACAAGAGCAAAGGTTGCACGCGCAAAGGAAATAACAAGGTAGAAGAACCTAGTTTCAAGGGATGAAGTGGTATATGGGAAGTACCCATACCTGTGCATTAAAAGGAGGTATATCAAGAAACCATGGACGTCATTCGAGTTTACAAGGAGAAATACAGTGTCTAAAGGAGTAGTCTAGGAGGGAGGAGCAAAGAAGGAAGTTTGAGGTGCCAAAAGATGACCTGGATGAGGTCAAGGAAGTGTGTAAGATGCTAAGGCAAGAGAATATTATTCCCTTGCTAGGAGCATGGTTGAGGGAGAAGGTACCACGTGCCAGGGAAGAGCATGAGAGTTAGGTATTACATGCAAACCTTCCCCCTCACAGCCTTGACTATGATAGGGAGATCATGTTAAATGCGGTCGTGAATGGATGGATCCTTTATAATAGCCTCATTGACATAGGCATGGAGGTCAATGTTCTCACCTTGGATGCATGACATCAGATTGGAAGACCTACATTACAACCATCTTCAAATGTGGTGTATATGGAAAATAGAATGAAGGAAATTCCCATCGGTGTCTTAAAGGATGCGCCATCACCATTCGGGAGCTAAGTTTACTAGGAACTTTGAGTTCTTGGCACTCGTTGAGGTAGAAAATTTCCTAGCACTACTTGGGCACCCATGGTGCTATAATAACAATGCAAATCTACGGTTCAACAAGGGATACATAAGCATTGAGAATGAGGAGGAACAGGTCATCATACCCCTAGCTGATGGGAAATCAACACCCTATACTAAACCTTTGGGAGAAGAGGTCATGGATAGAATATATGTGCACTCAATCAGGGATCCATAGATAATTCATCCCACAAAAGGAGTTATCTAGTTTAAGGATGCTCAGTCCTTAACTTACACCACCAATATAGTGTGTGATAATTGGGTGTGTGGAACCTATGATTTAATCAGACATAATTTGTGAGGATCGGTGACAAAGGTGACAAAGGCTCCTACGGTCCGGTGCACAGGAGGAAAGGAGCTACCTAAGTACTCGGGAGGAGTCTTCCTGAGCTCTATTTGCGAGAAGATGGAAACTCAATGGAAGAGGAAAATGAATGAATGGGGATGTTAAGTTACGTTATGCTCAAAACTATTGTGTGTTAGTGGGAAATGCATCGAGATTATCTCTTATAATGGCACGAGGTGAGAATTGCATTCTCTATAAGATTCTGCAGGAGTAACGCACCCACGGCTATAAAATATTACCATGGTAAAAATACTGCTTCCTTCCATATCCAAGCATGTGATACATTCTGGATGGGAAGCAAAAAAGCATTGCCACCTTCATTATGGGTTCACAAGTTATATTCCACCCTATAAGGTTGTGTGTGCGCATAGTACATTCATTCTGAGAAATGCCACCAGACAGAAATTGGCAAGAGTTAGCGGTTGATCTCATTTAAACATTTGAGTATCGAAGTACAAAACCCTTGGTGGATAAGGCATTGTAGGTTTTAAAGCACCTTACCATTAGGGATAATGCCATGGCAGAAGATAGGCTACTAGATTTTCTAGGTGAACTTGACCTGGAGCGCACTTTGAGGAAGAAGAAACAAAAGAGATATAGCTTGAGTGCACATGTTTGGAAAAAGAAAAGGGGAAGATGGTGTATGTTATTGATGGTGAAGAAGTAGAAAAATTGGATGTTGACCATTTTGTAAGGACACGGGATGTGGTAGACAGTGATGATGAACAGGCACGCACCTATCATGAGCCTTTAAGGACAAAGAAGATTAACATCGGCTCAGACAAAGAGCTTAAAGAGGCTATCATCAGAGACTATTGGTTGGAGAAAGAAGTCTATAAGATCATTGATCTTTTACATGAGTTTGAGGATTTATTATTGTGTGGGTATCATGAACTCAAAGGCATTCACCACTCCTTGGGGGAAATGAGAATTAAGTTGAAGGAAGGTGCGCACCCAGTCTGGAAAAGACCATACCAATGAATCCTAACCTGCACATGAAGGTTAAGGAAGAAATAGATAAGATGATAGCATCGGGCATTATTGAAGTTGTTGAAGAATCAAAATGGATAAGTCCAATGGTAATTAGCATCAAGAAGGACAAAAGGATAAGGATCTGTGTTGATTACAAGGACCTAAATGTAGTATGTGTCATGGATCCTTTCCCAACCCCATTTATTGAAGAGATCCTAGAAGGAGTGGCAGGGCACAAGGTCTATTATTTAACAGATGGATTCTTGGGCTATCACTAGGTAAGGATAATGAAGGAGGACCAAAGGAAGATGATTTTTGCCAGTGAGTGGGGAAGTTTTGCCCATATAGTCATGCCATTTTGTTGAAGAATGTGCCTCTTGTGTTCTTGTGCATTGTGGTATAAGCTTTCCAGACTATCCATAAATTCTGTAAGTCTACCTGGATGATTGGAAAGTAAATGGGTTAGTGAAGGACCATTGTGACAACTTAAGGCTGATGTTTGAAAGATGTCGGCAATTGAGGATATCAGTCAACATTAAGAAATGTGTCTTTACTACCTGTTTGGAACATTATTGGGGCACATCATATGTAAAGAGGGCCTACTAGTAGATCTTGCAAAAGTTGTAGTAATTGTGGGATTAAGGGAGCCTACTAGTCAAAGCATAGTGCATGGATTTCTTGGGCATATAGGGTACTACAAGAAGTTCATCAAGGGATATGCTAAGATCACCACACCTTTAGAAGAGTTACTTAGACATAAAAGTGCCTTTCATTGGGGAGAGGCACAACAGAAGGCATTTGACACTTTGAAGGATAGGCTTATCACCGTGCCCATCCTACGTTTCCCTTCTTGGGATAATCCTTTCCATGTTCATGTGGATGCCTTAGGAACTGCCATTGGAGAAGTACTTGCATAGCCTAGTGAAGGGATTTTTGATCATCCTTTGTCCTTTGTAAGTAGGAAATTGACACCAAAGCAAAGTATAATTACACTACGACGAGCGTGAGGCATTGTCAATGATCTACATGCTTCATAAATACATATAGTATTTTTGGCAACCCCTTTATATTTTACACCGACCATATAGCATTGAAATACTTGGAGAAAAATCCCGTTCTACAAGGGTGCATATGTTGGTGGGTATTATTGTTGCAAGAATTTGACTTCACGGTGGTTTTCAAACTAGGAAAAAGTAATTCCAGACCTGACCATTTGTCTAGGATTGATTCAGGGGAGGACGCGCAAAGTATTGAAGAGACTATGCCAGACGTACAACTGTATAGGTTATGGCACACACCCTTAGATTTGGAGGATATTGTAGAATTTCTCAAAGCTGGTGTGGTGCCGAGTGAGCAGAATGAAGGCCTTGGAAAAGAATAATTTGGCCATACGCACCATGCCCTACATGCTAATTAGTGGAGACCTATACAAAATGGGTCATGATGAGGTTCTGTGCCGATGCGTACTAGAACATGAGCACATTAAAATTATGGAAGAAGCGCATGGTGGGATTGTAGGAGTACACTATGTGGGAAATGCAACCATGTGGAAGATTCTACTCACGCTGGCACATCACCTTAGCCTAGGCTAAGCACTCACCCGATGCACGCAAAGTTATCGGGTCTCTCTTAAGTGTTGTTGTAGAAAAATGGTAGCATGATAAAGTAGTAAACATATATTTTAGAAACTAATCCATTTATTCATCATTATACTGAACTAGATCTATAAGCACTTAAATGTAAATCATCATGATAATAGAAATATACGTTGACAAAACCTATCAAACACTGTTGTTTGGCTAATATTCTTTATATATCCATTGTACCAACAGTACAAAAGCTTCATACAATACCAGACATGCGTGCATGGATCTATTACAATTATCCAATCTCATGTACTCATGTATCTCTCATCCTTCAAAGCATGTGTCTCTATCTATATCTTACTAAGTAATTCATTACATATATATAGGGTGGGGAACTAGCCCTTCACCACTTAACTCTACCAGAAATAGGTCGCATGCTAATAATAACCATGCGCCTTTTACAACTATAGCCATACATGCAAGTATGCTATCTATAGATCGCTGATAGTTAACTATAGTGGTGGATCTATCCTTAGCTTATGCCCATGCAAGAGTGATTTGACATACTCTTTAAAAATCTCCACGAAGAGTGGCGCACAAGTCTCGACATCACTTTGTGTGCTCCGCATGCCAATCTCTAAGAATAGACCTGATCTCCAAAATCAGCTAAGTCCTGAAATTCTGACTCTACACCTCTACGTGTGACGCCTTCCTATACCTTCTTGCCTTTGCTCTTGTCCTATTCTTCCACACAGACTCTGTGTGCAAGCTCAACTAAGTGTTTTCTCTGATCAACATTACCCCACACTAATCTCATTATTGCCCCACAATGGCGATGTCCAAAACTTACACAAAGAATGGATAAATAAAGAATGGTTGAAATAAAGAATTTTGAATAAGGTATACACAACTAACAAAACTGTTCAAGCCTCAGGCCCCTCTGTTTCATCCTGAAGCAGCAACTCTGGATATTCTTCTTTTATATCTGCTTCTAGGTTCTCCCACTCCGTTAACGCCGCTCCTGCCATCTCAGGCATGTCTACAATGATGGACTGCAGCTCTTCCATAGTGAGTTTTCCTTGCTCATTTTGTATCACAAGCATTAAACTTGACATAGAGGTTTACACCCCCTCCAATACATCCATCTTTTGAGCAATGAGCTTTCTAAGCTCATCTAACCTCTCCTTATGTGGTGCATGTGCATGCAGCTAGTGTCTCACGCTTTTGCTTCACTAGGAGTAATCATTTAGTGTGGCCTAGGGTAACATCCTTCATAGCTTTGTGTACTTCATTTTCCTCCTCTAATTTTTTTCACCGCGATCAACGCATCTGGGGCTATGCATATCATTAGTGCATGATCAGCTTTCTTTAGTTCATTGTGAGTGGCTTACAGTAGGCCTTCATAAGTAGCAATCTTCTTGTGATTTCTCTCTGCCTTTTCCCCGGTGTCCTTGGGTTGTGTTGATACACGCACCTTTTCATCCTCTAACACTAATGTTATCATTGTCTTTACATAGTGCATTGCAGAAGGAAATTCTTTTGGCACTTGGGATTCCAAATGCGGGCGTACCTTGAGGACATCATCTCCAATTTCCTCTGCCATATTAACAAAAGTGTCATATTTTCTCTTGATCAAATCCTTTTCCTATACTAGGTGCACTATCTCCACATCCTTGGCTTTCAATTTCTCCATTAGTGCCTTAATGGTAGCAGATTTATCAATGTTTCTTCTTGCTACTTCAGTAGATACCTTTACCAGAGCATTGCTTACCTACTCGTCTGACATCACTATTGGCTTAATTGTCATGTGCCTTATTTCAGGTGCCTTCTTCAATCATCTTGATGCGCATGATTCTTCACCAACATCAAATTCGGCTCATCCATATGCATGTGCATTGACCATGAAAGTTGCTTCCTTGTGTGTAGAGTCACCTTGTCCTCATCCATGAGCGCCCATCCGAATAAATCCTTCGCTCGATGGTGCTCTGAAACCGAGTGTGAATAATTAGCTTTGGGTCTTCTGCATACCCCATGGTATGTACCTTGGCATCCTCCCTTGTTCGACGGGATTTGGGCCCTCTGGGAATGGCTGCATCAAGGTTAGGAATACTAGATGTATCCTCACCCTTGTCCTATGTAGCCTCTAATTGTTCCCCTTCTCCTTCCATTTTCTCCTCCTTGTGTTGAGGCTCTTCTTCTATTGGAGATGAAGGTGCCTTCTCCTCAGATTCTTCTACTTCCTCACTTAGCCTGAGTTTTCTTCTTTTCTTCTCCTCTGGCTCCTTCACTTGCTGGGTTTCTCCTTGCACCCTTGTGTGCTTAAATACCTTCTTAAACCTTTGGTCACCCTGCTCCTCCCTCGTAACTCCTTCTCCCTGGGAAGTTATCATGCACTCCTTCTCTTGGCCAGATGGTTGCTTCCTCCTTCACACCAAGCCACCACTATCCTTGTGTTCTTCATCCTCTTCCTCATCATCTTGCTTGGGTTCAGAGGGCCTAGGTGCCAGAATGTTCTCCATAGTATGCTTCCCCTTCGGTGGCCCTGGAAGCGTGAACTCATTTTCCACATACTTGTTATTCTCCATTTTGGGCTTAAGTTGGAGGTATATCAGCACGGCCCCGATATCCACAATGGCCAATGTTTCTAGCTTAATGCTCAAAATCTCTGAGATATTATTCTCATTGTATATATTCCTCCCTAGATATCCATACGTCTTCCGCAGGGTGTGGTATTCACAGTCCACCTTGTCTGCATTAAACACTAACCTTCGTGTGTTGGTGAACCAATGAACTGAAGCTTGGAAGTATTGCACGGGAAATGCGTAAGGTAGTTTGCACCAGGGGCTCCATGACCCATCTACCATTAGAAAGCACGCAATATAGAAATGCTAGTAGATATGCAAACTCTACCTACTTCCCTAGAACCAAAGGCAAATCCTTGGGTATACGCCATTCCTCTCCAAATGTTGCACGGAGCCTATCATACCACATCTCTGCTCACTCCTTCACCTCATCCGTCATTGACCCCTTGCATAGATACTTGCTGAATCATTCAGCTAGAGACTTGTGATTTATGGGGTATTCCCATATATTCTCTTTTGGGCCATCTGGTACCCCAATCTCCATGAAGACTAAACTTAGTAAGACACAACCAAAACTTATCTTATTTCCTGCACATGCTTCCTCTACTATCTACTCTGCAATGAAGCCGGCAATGTTATAAGTGGTTCCTTCTGACATGCATTTTGCCACATGCAGCCACATAGAGTTAACTTGTGACCAACATTCTTGGTCATTCAATTTTGTAATTAGGTGTGTTGCTTTATGCCTGTACTACTGGACAATTTTTCAGTTTATCAATGTCCATTCCGCACAGTCCTTTCTGATAGCCTAGCACTTTCTGTGTCTCTAAGATGGCACTTTTGTCAGCTAGGTCAGTCTTAATATCTTCACCTGTTGCCCTTAATCTAGTTATTGTGGCAATAAGAATGGGTGTCAATCTTACCCTCCGTCCTGCAAAATAGAAAAAGTCCTCATGGACTCGGCTCATCAGCCATCTATACAATGGTACATACTTTCCAAAGTATGGGAGCTCATACAACTAGTAGACACCATTCCCTTTCAGTAGCCTTTCCCGCATCATCATATATTGGCATGTCATCCTTAGTTCACTTGTTCATTTGGGAAGTGAGCAAGTCATCTAATTTCTTCTAGTTTTCGTTGGTCCGGTGATTATATTCACTTATCTTACTCTGTCGTATGTGGGTATCCCATTCCTGGCCCACAATTACTTCCTTAGGGTACTACATTTCTGAAAAATTGCTTTCTGGGGCCATCTCTTCCTCTTCTTCTACTACTACCTTCTTCTTTTCTTTTACCGGTGCTTTGCTTTCTTCTTTGGTGCCATTCTTCTCTTTGGGTTTTGTTTTCTAGACCGTTTGTTGTAAGTTTTTAGTAGTTTGCTTCAAACCCTACCTTGATTCAACCATGCCCTAATTTGCAATCATGAAATCACACACCCTAGCTCTATTATGTTACTCTACTTTGTTCAAACCCTTTTCTAGGGGATTCAAGCCCTTCCAATAAATAGATCTATCTTTCATGCCTAGTTCGCTTGCTTCGTACCTTGAATCACTTTACTTAGCTCTTTGCGTGTAGGCTCTTTGTCAATTCTCATAGTCGCAAGGGTAAAAATGAAATCGCATCCCGTCCTTATATAGATTTCCACTTTTTGCTACATTAATTACTCCTCCACCTACCAAATTCTCCTCATTTATTACCCATTTTTATCATTTCCACATGCATGGTATACCTTCCACGCCAAACGTTATAACCTTCTAGCGTGCCTTTTTACCCTTTGTTATAGACTTCTCTTTAGCGTGCACTCTAGCACCCGAGTACCTCATCACTACACCATCTCCTAGTAGTTACCATGGCTGCCACTTACCTCACATTATACGTTCTATCATCCATCTTCATCCTTTCTTATCTTGAGAAGCAATCTTTTGTCAGTTACCCTTAGCAACCTTCTTTCTCAACACCCGCAGCATGAAATCTTCACAGCATATACTTGAGAGTCACCAACAATCCACCCCACATGAAAAGGATGTGTAGTCCTCTACACATCAACATGCTTCATATTGTAGTTAGCTTCATGTGCGCAAGCGCTTATTACACAAACAAGAGCTAAATTGACAAAGCATAGCGACAATGAAAGAAACACATTAAGGAAATGTAGAAAGGGAAACCTAATTTATCTGGCAATACTACCTTATTACAAACACCAAGAAGACTTATTTATAGTAGGGCTTCAACCTACTCCCATTAAAGTAATCGGAAACCTTGTGCCATCAATTGTGTCTAACTGGCAAGCACCTAACTCAAGTATATGAGTGATAACATATGGCCCCAACCAATGCACCTTGAGCTTTCTGAATGGTGCAAAAACTTGGAGTCATACAGAAGTACCATTTGTCCTACCGCAAGTTTCTTATCCCTGATGTGTCAATCATGCCATGCCTTTTGGCACACTTTCTCCTATTTCTGACTCTAGCGTGTGATGGCTCGGTGCTCATCTAGTTGAACCATCTTCTCAATCCATTCTTCCAAGGCTTGCTCATCAACTAGACCTCCATGCATGCAATGCACAAAGAAGGTAACATAAATTCTATAGGAAGAATAGCTTCCGCACAAACACCAATTGAAAAGGTGTGGCTTTTTCAATCTTTTGTATGTTGTTCTATAAGCCCAAAGAACAACAGATACTTTATCATCCCAATCTTTCCTTCCAACATCACAAATATTGGTCAATGTGTGGCTCAAAATCTTGTTAAAAGCCTCAACAATCCCATTTACCTGAGGGTGATAGGGTGTAGTCTTATGGTGGGCAACCATAAAATCATCTAAAAGAACTCATATTGTCTCATTTAAAAAATATGTGCCCCTATCACTTGTTAAACTTAAAGGACAGCCATACCTTGTAAGAACATTCTCCCATAAGAACCTTATTGTTGTAGCCGTTGTATAGTCCTTGGTAGGTGTTGCTTCGCCCATCGGGTAAGATAATCTATACAAGTGATGATATAGCGTGATCCAATCCTGCGCGTGGCTGGTGAAATAGGCCCGAAAAGTCAATTACCCATTTCTCAAATGGTTCTGCACTTGTAATTGGTCATAAAGGCATCTCATCCCTTTTTCCTGGTCGACCTAGACATTGACAATGGTCACATGTCTTACAATACTCTTTACAATCCTTGTACAATGTTTCCCACCACAAACTAGCAAGTAGGATCTTGTGCATGCTGTTGCATCACCTACATAGTGGCCACCTGCAATACCACCATGTGCTTCTTCCATTATATCCTTTCATTCATGCTCCAATACACAACGGCGTAACACCTCATCTCTACCTAATTTGTACAAATCACCACTGATTAACATGAATGGTGCCGTGTGAATAGAAAGTTGCTTCTTCTCTAAATATTTCATGCCTTCTGGTGCCATACTAGTCTTTAGAAAGATAGCAATGTCCTCCGATTATGATGGTGCACATTACAACCTATACAAGTTGTGTATCGTGGCATGGTCTCTTCTATTGTTTGTGCCTCTTCTCCTGATTGAATTCTAGACAAGTGATCCGGTCCAGAATTGTTTTTCCTAGTTTTACCACAACTGTAAAGTCAAACTCTTGAAATAAGAGTATCCATCGGCATATGCACCCCTGTAAAATGGGCTTGTTCACCAAATACTTTAATGCCATGTGATCTGTATAAAACACAAATGGTGTGGCCAACAAATACTAATGAAATTTTTGTAAGGCATAAATCATGGACAAGGCCTCGTGCTCTGTAGTGGTATAATTATGTTCTGCAGGGGTCAACTTCCTACTAGCAAAGCAAATGGGATGATCAACAATACCTTCTCTTGGTTGAGCTAAGACAACACCAATGGTTGTGCCAGAGGCATCCACATGAACATGAAAAGGTTTATCCCATGAAGGAAAGCATAAGATAGGCGTGGTAGTAAGTTTCTTCTTCAATATCTCAAACATACACTTTGTTGTGACTCCCCCTAGTAGAATGTACCTTTTCCCTTGAGAAATTCTTCCAAGGGCCTGACAGCAACTTTTACATACCCTTTTATAAACTTCCTGTAATACCCTGTATGACGCAAAAAACTGCGCACCTCACCCTAAATGGCTGGCACTTTCAAGCCTATGATGACTGCAACTTTAGCTGGATCAACCAACAACCCTTCCTTATAGATAATATGTCCTAAAAGTGTGCCAAAGGGAGTAGCAAAGATGCACTTCTTGATGTTTAATGAGATACTCAACTATCGACATCTTTCAAACATTAAGTGCAGATTGTCACAATGATCCTTAATTATCCCATAGATGGTCCAATCATCAAGATAGACCTGTAAGAAGTTATGAATAAAATCCTTGAAGGCTTGTACCACTATCCTTTAAAATACAACAGGTGCATTCTTCAATCCAAAGGGCATCATAGTATAGGCAAATCTTCCCCATTCAGTAGTGAAGGTGGTCTTCTCTTGATCTTCCGGGGCAATCCTAACCTGATGATACCCTGAAAACCCATCTGTAAATGAATATATCTCACACCCAGCCACTCCTAATATTTCCTCCATGAATGGCGTAGGAAAGGGATCTGTAACACATGCTTTGCATTCAACTCTCTATAATCAACACAAATTTGAATCCTACCATCCTTTTTGATGCTTATCACCATAGGACTGACCCATTCTGATTCATCCAATGGTCGAATGATCCTGGATTTCAACATCTTGTCAATCTCCTCCTTTACTTTCTCACGCAAATTGGGATTCATTTGATATGGTCTCTTCCTAACAGGGTCGCGCACCTTCCTTGAGCTTTATCTTCATTTCTCCAAGTGATATATGCACGCCTTTAAGTTCATGGTATCCTCTTGGGAATAATTCCTCATAGTCTCAAGTAACTCTATGATCTTTTCTACCTCTGATTCTGACCAGTAATCCCCAATTATCACCTCCTTAGGTTCATCTTTTGTGCCTATATTGACCTTTTTGCCTTCATAGGTTCATGATATGCGTGCGCATCTACATCCGCACTAGCTAACACTTCACATGTTCCATGTGAATGATCCACATCTAATTGCTCAACTTCCTCCTCATCAATTATGTAAACCATCTTCCCCTTATCTTTTTCTAGAGAAGAACACTCAAGTAATATGATATCATCTTCTTCATTCACAAAATGCACCCCTGTCTCTGTCTCACCAAATAATTCCTAAATAATTTCTTCCACTTTCCCACTGTCTCCCATGGTTAAGCACTTGATAAAGCTTAAATTTGTGTTCACTAGTGGTGTAGATGAAAAGAAGTCAAAAGTTTGGATCATCCCTGCAGTCAAATTTTGCCAATTTCCAGTGTCGCGATGTAATTCAACATATACATACCAAGCACACATGCAACCTTGTAGAGTAGAATAAAACTGATGCACCCAAAGTGAGGGTGGTAATGCTTCCTGTCCTACTATCCAGAGTCTCTCACACTGCTAGATATGATGCTGAGCAGGTTGATCACCATGATAAGGGAAATTTTTGTAGGTGCATTACTTCTTGAAAACCTGGTTGATAAGGTGGTCCCAATCGTTCCCCATTCTAAGAGATTATCCCTGTGGACCACCCACCAGTGTGCGGCTATCCCACCCAAAGTATATGACAACATATCTCGTCATTTAAGCTGGTCAACCCAGTTTGTTTCCATGGCCTGTAAGAATCTAGCCAAATCTTCGGATCTAGTATAGCGGGTACTGAGCGACCTATACACCGAACAGTGAAAACCCTTTTTGTAAGCAACCGCGCGCTTAACTTCACACCCCACTAGTTCATAAGTGCCATGAGCCCAATTATCACAAGCAACACTAGTAGTATCGCTGATTGACTGAGAATCTTCCCAATGAAGGATTCCTTCCTTAGATGGATCATGGACCTCTGGGTCCCGAATAGTGCATATATAGATTCTGTTCAAGTCCTCTTCGCTTAAAGGTTCCACATATGGCATGGATTTCCCATCTATCAATGGTATTATAACCCTTTCCTCCTTGTTCTCGAAGCTAATATACCCCTTGTTAAACCTCAAATCAGCATTATTCGCATAACACCAAGGGTGCCTAAGCAAAGCTGGGAAGCTATCTCCTTCCACAAGTGTTAGCACTTCAAAGTCTCCCGTGAACTTGGCCCTTGTATAGGGATAGATGCATCCTTAAAAACTCCTATGGGAGTTGCTTTCATTCTATTTGCCATGAACAACACATTAGATGATGGCTGCAATGGGGGTCTTCCCATTTGTTCCCATGCATCCAATGTAAGTACATTTACTTCGCACCTATGTCAATCAAGATATTTCTCAACAACCACCCATCCACAATAGCATTCAAAGTGATCTCCTTGTCGTAATCAATGCTATCGGGGGGAAGATTCGCATGAAGTATTTGTCTTCTAGTCTCAGTTCCCATGCATGGAGTATTCCCCTTCAACCAATTTCCTAATAAAGGAATAATATTCTCCTGGCGCAACGTTCTACATACCTCTCTGATGTCATCAATATCCGACGGGGCCTTTTCTATATCCTTATGCTCCAATTTCTGAGACTGCTCTTTCAAACCTTGTATCTCACCTTGAAGGCTTCTAAGGACCTCCATCATTTCCTGATAGACTTCTTTCTGATGAGCTGGATCTGGATATCTAGCATGCAAAACCTCCTCCCTAGTGATTGTCGGTTTCTATTGCAACACCTCTCTTGCGTGTGCCACCTCAGCTCGTGTGGTTATCTTGACTATTACTGCCTTAGGTTCTGGTGTTAACTTGGGCATCCACTGATTCTCTATTGCATGCTAGATTCTAACCATCCCCGCGCCTTGTTTTCTTGCTTGTGCTGCTTACTGAGATGCTCATACAAGTCTGGACACTCTTCATAACTATGCCCCTTTCCACAAAATGAACAGGAAATATTCTGCGGGAATTCACGCCTATAATGGTCAGGTGAACCACATGTATAGCAAGTTCCTTGAGGGAATTCACTCCTTCCTCCACCTCGGCCTCGTCCTCCATATCCACCTCGATATCCTCATCCCCTTTCACGAACCCCTTCAAACCTTTCGGCATTATTGTCATAGCACGTTTTATTATAATCCCTATCCTTATGCTCATTCTTCCCTTTAGAATTATCATCCACACTCGCCTGTCTTACCTCAATATCAATGGCATCATGGATCTGGCCAATCAATCTATAGTCTTCAGTATAATGGCTCATGGACCTACAAGTTTTACAAAAGGAGGATACATTCTACCTGATCGCGCGTTGTAGTAGGGGGTAGTGACTAGCATCATGATTCAAATGGAAAATATCGCAGAGTCTAATAAAGAACGAACGTACATTTTTACGAGGGCAACTATCCTCGGTGTGCCCTTCTACTTCACAATCTATACACCAAATTCCCGAGCACATTTCATGAGCTAAGTTTCGATAATTTATCTAACTATTTTGTCATAGCTTTGTTATCCGAGCTTCCAAAATGGACTAACTCCGGTGTCAATACTCCCAATTGCTTGACACATAAAGTGGATTCCAATGCTTTGTGTGGGTCGGTATAAGTTTTATGTGACAGTGCTCTTTGAAATGGGGTAATCAATCCCCTAACAAACCATTATGCATGCTGACTTGCATGAATGTCATAAGAGAGTTTGGATAGAAGCATTTTAAAACAGGCATCATACTCATGTACACTTTTAGTGCCTTGCTTTATATCCTTGAGTTTGCTTATACTCTTCTGCTCAAACTCTGGGATATGGAACTCTTTTAAGAAAGCATCTTTCAATGTTGCATAGTCAATACAAGTTTGATTGGGATCAAACTTCCTATACCAATTGTGCACGCGCACTGTAATGTAGTAGAAAATTGACTTGCCTTGTGCTCAGAGGCCGTAATACTTTTCGTGTGCCACATATTTCACACATATGAACATGTTCAACAGCATCCTCGATACCTCTGTACTCTAGGAGATGAAGGGACATCTCCATATAAATGTTCTGGGGTTGTTGCGGGCCTTGACCACCCGACCCAGAACCTCCTTGGTTTCCTCTTCCTCCAAAACCACCCAAACCACCGGAACTAGAACTACCCATACCACCCGATCCTCCTCTAGGATTTGGAATAGGGCCCATGGATGCACTCCCTTGTGTCCCAATAGTGGTACTATACTGGACCCCTACAGTCTGTGAAGTAGTCCCAGTTCCAGAGGTGAATCCCACACTCGGCGCGCTCATATTCTGTGCAGATGATGAGCCTGAAAATGTACCCCCAAAGAATAATGAAGCTATCTGATGCTGCCATTGATGTACTTGTTGTCTGACCTATTTTTGTGCTTTCACTTCCTAAATTAAAATTGTTTTTACCTATTGTACTAGATACTGGAAAACCAAGTGCAAGGGCTAGGTCAGTAGGTTGGCTTAGATGCACACCCATGGCCCAGGTCATATCTACTGGTGTACTTCCATATGAGGCCGAAGAGGGTTCTCTATCATGCTTTCCTAGATGGGAAAGTTCCTGATGCTCTTGCTCTTCTTCCTCCCCATGAGCCTCAAATCCTTCACAAGCCATCTCTCTCCACAACACCATCCGTTCTGCAATTTCTTGTTTCTTGCATAATTCCCTCTTGCGCACCTCATCATACTTCAACCACCTCTCTTCCCTCTGTCGTGTATGTACCGCTAAGTTTTCCATCTTTCACCAATCATGTTCCTACCCCCCAGCGCATGGAGATTTTTTAGCTTTCTATGGATTTAACTTCCAAGTTCAATGTTACCATTAGTATTTTGATTCCCAGTGAATACCTTACAAATACATCCCTTTAGGATATCGTAGAACTGGAACTCCGCTACCTCCGGGCACAAATAAGTCAAAATTGAATACTCCAAAATATAGCTATTTAGGACACCACAAAACCAGGTATCCACCGTATGAGTCCATCTCAGGTCAACATCATATAGTGTTTGAAATTCCTCCTGTGTCCAAACAAGTGTGTGATACCTCTAATTCTCGCTTTAGATGCATATGCAGTCAACCATTCGTATAATTCTACTGGAAAGATAACAAAGAATCTTTCATACAAACTGTCATACAGATTTTGCTCTACCCAAGTGCATGCGCTAAATCTGGATCCAATGTCAAACCTCCATGCGTATTCTTCCTCCAGATCATGAATCCATTCTTCAACACTCGCCAAAGTTAGCGGGTATGTCTTCATTGTGAACCATTCTAAACCACCGAAAAGAGGTCCCGTAAACGGAATGAATGATGCAGCCTAGAATTATTAGTTAACACCTAGTCACGTTGGCACATCACTCAGCCTAGGCTGAGCACTCACCCGAAGCATGCAAAGGTACCGGGTCCCTCTTAAGTGTTGTTGTAGAAGAATGGTAGCATGATAAAGCAGTAAACATATATTTTAGAAACTAATCCATCTATTCATCATTATACTAAACTAGATCTATAAGTGCTTAAATGTAAATCATCATGATAATAATAATATACGTTGACAAAACATATCAGACACTATTGTTCAGCCAATATTCTTTATATATTCATCGTACCAACAGTACAAAAGTTTCATACAATACCATACATGCATGCATGGATCTCACAAATTATCCAGTCTCATGTACTCATGTATCTCTCATCCTTCAAAGCATTTGTCTCTATATATATCTTACTAAGTAATTCATTACATATATATAGGTGGGGAACTAGCCCTTCACCACTTAACTCTACCAAAAATAGGTCACATGCTAATAATAACCACGTGTCTTTTACAACTATAGCCATACATGCAAGTATGCTATCTATAGATCGCTAATAGTTAACTATAGTGGTGGATCTATCCTTAGCTTATGTCACTCTTTAAAAATATCCATGAAGAGTGGCGCGCAAGTCTCAAAGATCACTTTGTGTGCTCCACATGCCAATCTTTAAGAATAGACCTGATCTCCAAAATTGGCTAAGTCCTAAAAGTCTGACTCTACACCTCCACGTGTGACGCCTTCCTATAGCGTCACACCTTTTCTCATGTTTTGTTCTTCCACGTGGACTCGTGTGCAAGTTCAACTAAGTGTTTTCTCCAATCAACAATAGTTATGATCAATTTGAAGGTTCATGTGACATTGTGTTGGAAATAAGATAAGGTAGAGGGTAATAGAAAGGGAAAGGAAAATACTTCTAAATGGGAGTGCATGGTTGTACGGATGAAAAGGAAAAATTTCATTAAGATTACGAGTAATATTTATTGAAAACATTGTAGAACTTGTGCCATAATGACTTCATGTAAAAACGAATAAAGACAGGGAGTTTTACAAGGCTAAAATTGGAGTTGACCATAGTGAGTTGGATAGAGAAAAGTTCATGTGGTATCTAAATGGACTATGGTGGGAAAATCAAAATGAGATTAAAGTTTGATAAATATGTATAGAGTAGAAGAGGTGTACGAATATGAATTGAGAGTAGAATAGAATTTCATGTGAATAAATAATGCATAAAGAATAAGATAAAAAATAGTATTGAAAATAAACTAGTGACACATGAGTGTGATGGTGGAGAGTGATTGAAGATTCGATAGAACTAGAAAACAAGGGAAATATTATGTTTGCAAGAGGTATAGGTTGGGATGCAAGATTCAATGGCACATTTTTTTAGTTTGGTGAAGTGGAGCATTTATATTACGAGTTTCCACGAACGTATGTGAGAAAGAGGAAGAGTGCAAGTTCACACATAATATAAGATGGGAAAAGTAGTGATTAGGAAGAAAAGTAGAATTAGGGAGAGCCCTAATGATAACAAGAACGGTCTTGAATATTTGGGAAAGAATATTGATTCACACTGTGAGAGGTGACATATTTTCAAACCAAGTTGCAAGACTAGAGGAAATATTGTGTAATGGTATTAAATAGTTATAGCATAAAAAATCTGATATATGTAGAGATGGTCCATAAGTTGGGATTATAATGCAAGATGCATCTAGTTCCTTATAAATTGACAAGGCTAATGGAAGGAAAAGTAGGAATTTTGTAGGAGTGATGCTAAGTGAAAAGGAAGGTTAGGAGATTGATGTACAATGTTTTGTGT
This sequence comes from Taxus wallichiana var. yunnanensis, assembly GCA_018340775.1. Lineage (NCBI taxonomy): Eukaryota > Viridiplantae > Streptophyta > Pinopsida > Cupressales > Taxaceae > Taxus > Taxus wallichiana. The sequence goes on along the minus strand of CM031236.1, from coordinate 26,342,687 downwards.
GATATTATAATGATGGATTCATGTCATGTTTTTTAGGAACACTATGGAAATTTGGAATGGGAATGGTGTATGATGGGAGAGAAAATATTGTCAAGTAAAGAGGGAAGGGTGGAAGTGTTTTTAAGCCTCTTAAAGAGGGAAATAAGGAGATTCACTAGTGTCACATGGTGCACGAGGCTAGTGAAGGTGAAACATGCACAATAATGTGGCCTAATGATAAATAATGCATAATGATAAAGTGAATATGGCTGAGAAGTGAGGATAAAATGCTGATAGAGATGAAAATCACAATATGGGATGATATGAATTAGGAAAAGAGTGTTGAAAAACACATACATGTCTATAGGTGGTACATAGAGATATTGCAAAAGAGGTGAATGAAGGAACTTTACACATAAATGCTATACAAGTGTGGAAAATAAAGAGTTCACCCCCACAATCAACATAAATCCTCTTAAGGAAGGGATGAGTCAAGGTTCCTAAGAGAAAAGACATAATTTGTGGATGAGGATAGTTTCATACTGGATGAGTCCTAAAAATGAAAGATGGGTAATTCCCATTAGTGCACGGGTCTGCCATGTCCCTACCAAAAAGATGAAAGGTAAGTTCTACCACTCATCCCATGAGTTTGAGAACCATGCTTAAAATACTTCTTCTTGAGGGTGTATGATGTATGAAAATCAAGGTTCATAGGAAATCCTATGTCAACCAAAACAAAGTCAATTTTTTTATATTCTATTTGAAATAGTGTCATTGACAAACTATGAAGTGAAGAGTTGTGTTTTCGGTGGACTGCGTAGTACCATAATTTTCATTCAATGTTGTTTGTTACATAGTCTCCATAACTCTATGGAGTCTTTATGCAAGATGAATCTCATATGGAGTTATTACCAACATCAGCAAGTTATATAGAACACTAGAGTAGCCACACAAGTTTAAAGGAATCCACACAATACTTTAAGTTATAATTTGAACCTACAAAATACTATTTGGTGTCATAGAATACTACAAAGTTGTTTGAAATTTGTGAAGCATGGAAGGTGTAAATTGAGCAACAGGGGCGGAAGCCTATAAATTGTATTAAACTCAATCAACCATTTACACAGAAAGAGCTGCAATACTTATAGGTATTGTACAACTGAATACAAACAAGAAACTAAGTTGCATAGGTGCAACCATATTCCAGATTACATAAGCTTCCAATATTACATCTGGGAAGCATAAATGAATAATTACAATTATATTGTTAAAACAATATAACCACACCCGTATGCAGACATAAAGACAATTAGATGGTTATGAAGAAATATAACCATATAACAACATTATTTAATTAATAACATTAATTAAATAATTAATTATATAATGCATAATTAATTAACCTAACATTCCCCCCCTTAATTTTGCATTGTCTCAAGGGATGAGGAGAGGAATTCTCTGAACAACTCGAACTTGTCACGTGCAAGTGACTTCGTGAAGATATCTACTCGTTGTTCAGCTTTGTTGGAAAAATTGAAGTTGGATGTTGTGCTTCAACACATGCTCACGTATAAAATGAACATGTACCTCAATGTGCTTTGTTATCTCATGAAACACTAGATTGCGAACAAGTTTGAGAACACCTTCATTGTCAACATATATGGCGGTTGGTTTGTCCTGTGGTATTCCAAGTCCTTCTAGTATGCGACGTAGCCAAATCACTTCACAGAAGCTTCTCATATAGAATGATACTCACTTCTGTGGAAGAGTGAGAAACGAAGTGTTGTTTCTTGCTTCCCCCTGATATTGGTTCAAATCCCATAAAAAATAAATATCCTGAAGTGGATTTTCTATCATCAATATTTCTTGCATGATCTGAATCTGAATATCCTGACAAGAAGAAGTTTTCATTCTTCTTGTATTCTAGACCAAGATCCATTGATCCTTTGAGATATCTCAAGATGTGCCTTGCTGCTTTCCAATGACACACTTTGGGTTCCTGCATGAACCTGGATAGATAGCTTACTACAAAGCTGATATTTGGTCTAGTGTAGGTCAGGTAAATGAGACTCCCAATCAACTGTCGATAGAGAGTGGCACCTACCTCAGGAGATGGATCTAAAAAGATAAATGTAATATGTTCTCCATGGGTGTAGAAATTAGTGTGCAATCCATCATCCTAAATTTCTTGAGCATTTTCTTGGTATACTTCATCTGAGAGACAAAGATGCGATTCTCTTTCTACCATACTTCCAATCCAAGACAATAATGCATTAGCCCTAGATTGGTCATGTCAAACGATCAATTAAGATATTTCTTCATTGCATCAATCATCCTCACTGAAATGTTAATGATGACTAGATCATCGACATAAACAAAAACAATCACAATATCCCCCCCTTGATTTTTGAGGTAAAGATTGGGATCGTATGGATTTCTAAAAAGTCCATGTTGTATGAGATTCTCATCAATATTTATGTACCATGCCCGAGGTGCCTGTTTAAGGCGATACAGATATTTCCTAAGTTTGCATACCTTTGCTTCTTGACTAGGTACAACATATCCCTCAGGTTGAGTCATATAGACTTCTTCTTGTAAATCTCCATTCAAGAAGGCACTTTTTACATCCATCTGATGGAATTTCCATCCAAACTGTGCAGCTAGAGAAAATATCATCCTGATCATTTTGATCTTAGCTATGGGAGAAAATGTCTCCTCGTAGTCAATGCCTTCTTTTTGTGCATACCCCTTTGCTACTAGTCTTTCTTTATACTTGTCCATTGTCCCATATGCTTTATACTTCATTTTGAATATCCATCTGCATCCAATGGGTTTCTTCCCTAGTGGAAGATCGACAAGTTGCCAAGTGTTATTTTTCATCACTGATTAATATTCAGAATCCATGGCATCTTTCCAAGATTTTGACTATAGGGCTTCTTGGACTATAGAGGGCTCATCAGACTCGATAAATCTACTCATCAAAGCAAAGTTAACTTCTTCTCTTGCTTTTTACCGCAAGTCTATGGTCCAGGAGGATGTATCCAGTGGAGCATCCATTTTTGTATCTCGTAATGTGCTAATACACCACTTGGGCATACATTGAACTATTCCCATGGGTCTTCATTCTATCATATCAATACCATCATTCCCATCATCACCGTCATCATCATGGGAACGTCGACTTCAATTTTTACAACTGGTGAAGAATCTACATCAGGTGAGTCTGGAGGAGGAGACTCTTCTTCCTTCTTCTCAAAAAACTCAACATCTATGCTAGTGTATAATTTTCTAGTCTTTGGATCCATCAATCTATACCCAAGAGTCTCTTCACTGTACCCAATGAAGATGATTTTATGTGACTTCATGTCCAATTTATTTCTATTCTGCTTGGGTATGTGCATGTTTTCTTTGCACTGAATACTCTAAGGTGTGCAATAGATGGTTTCTGTTTTGACCATGCTTCTTGTGGTGTTACTCCTTCAAGAGCAACTATGGGCACTCTATTCAACAAATACATTGTTTTCTTTGTTGCTTCTACCCAAAATGTCTTTGCAAGTCTAGAATCATCGATCATGCATCACACCATTTCCATGATAGTATGATTTATTCTCTCAACAACACCATTCTATTGCGGTGTGTGTGGAGGAGGCATTTGTCGATGAATCCTATGAGTTTGTAGGTAGTCTTTGAACTCATCAATGGTGAATTCCCTCCTCAATCTAAGTGGAGAGTTCTGATGTGATTATCAGTTTCATTCTCAAATGCTACTTTGAACTTCTTAAAAGTTTCAAAAGCTTCACTTTTCTTGCAAAGAAAAAAATCCACATTTTCCTTGAATAGTCGTCAACACATAGCATGAAGTACTAAAATCCAGAATGACTCGGTTACATTAGACCACAAAGATCAGTATGAACCAGATCAAGCTTACCATGAGCTCGATATGTACTCTTACGGAATGACTTGTGTAAGAGATCCTTGCAGTCATTTCAGATAGAGTACTTAATAGAATCCATAACATGTATTATGATAGAAAGAAACATACAAGCATCCTTACTTAGCATGAAAGGAAAGAGAACTCATGAGAGAGAAGTATGCATCAAAATCATTGATATTCATGTATATATATAACAGGTAACCTCATTACATCCATTGAGCCATTACAGTGTCACAGAGAAGAAGAGACCACAGTCATGCATTGCACTGGACTTATGTAACTAAGCTACCAAAAAGAAAATTACAATCCCTAAGCCTAATGCATTCTCTCCCGAATACAACTATCCACTAACAGAGTCCTCATAGTATTTCTGCAGAGCTCTGCCCATACTCTCTGTCTCTCTCTTTTACTCTGCAGGTGCTTGTATTTATAGCTTTCTGGATTGCCAACTCACCCTCCAGCACCCTCAGATCTGGTGCCAAGTGTCGAATGTGGTCCTCCATGTGAGCATGCTTCTCTCAGGCCTGAGCTTTCCACTTTATCCCATGATGTGCTTCTAGAAGCTTCTAGCATGCTCCTTCTGGGCCAACCTATCACCAAGCTGGCACCTTATCCACGTGCAATTGGGTCATGCTTTTCACGTGTTCTCTCGGATGTCCAAATTGACTAAGTCCCAAACCCTTGGCTCTGTCTTCGCTCACACATGTCGCTCATGGCTTGCTTCCTTCTCTTAAACTTAAACCCTCCTTTGCATGCTTTTTCCTTGCATGCCATTCCATAACTGGGACCTTGCACACCTACGCATGCTTCATACTTGGTCAATATTCTAGGGGTCCAACATCACCCCACACTATGCCTGTTCTCCATCCATGGAAACACTCCACTTAACCAAGATGTATGTTGCCTTAAGGAACCAAGGTGTAGTCTTACATTTTGCAAAAGAATAAAGGAATGAAAGAATTGGGGAGAAGGAAGAATGGGGGGCATTAACTCAACAAGCTAGGAAAATCCTTCCATAAGTCTACCTCCAGCTTGTTCCATACATGTCGACCTCACTCTGTGCCTTCTAACAGAGGTCACCAATCAGGGTGCTCACCTCATCAAAACTTAGGCCAATTCCCTGGGTGCCCAAAGTGTCATGATCTTCTCCATCTCCTTGCCCAGGTCTTCGAGTGTGTCCATCCTCCTGGTAATCTGAGGGTATAGTTCTTTCAGTTGGGGCCTTGATTGAACCCCTTAATGTTTCAATTACCTCAGATTTTCTTTCTACTTTGGCAAGAACCTTGTCCCTCTCTGCCCTATTTCCTTTATTCTTCTCTTGGAACTCCTTTAGCTCCACTTCATGTGTGGTGACCAAGGTGCTTGCTACCTTATCCCTATCTGCACAAGTATCATATGTGGCCTCAGCAGATTGGGTAGTGACTTTAACCTCTGTGAGCACCTTGTTATACTCAGCAATGAGTGCTACCACCCTCAACTTGTCCTCTTTCTTTAAGCACGCGGCCACTTCCTCTGTAGACTCTAGGGCCAAAGGTCATCTCTCCATGGTGAGGATGCATGTTTAGATCTTCTAAGCATTCCAGAGTGGATGCGTACTTCTACGCGGGTGGCGCTAGGTCTAGGTGCTTTAAAATGATGGCACTCTTGATAGACTCCACCTTCTTGTATACTTCCTGCACCTTTGTCTTCTCATCCTTTAGCTCACGCCTCAGCTAGCTTGCTGATCAGTTCTTCTTGCTTCAAGCTCTTGGCCTTCTCAACCAGCTCCTCTTCTTTCTTCCCTAGCTTTCCCTCTAGCACTCTTATTCTATCATTGCGCACTGAAAGAGCCTAGCCTCTGTCTCGACCATGACCTTGTTGAGCATTTACAGAGACCTACTCATCCGAGAGTTCCTGGGCATTTACCAAGGGATTGGCTCCCTTAGACTCTGGTACTGTTATGATTGCTCCTTGGCAGACTTTGAAAGTCTTGGCTCATCAATGTGGGATTCAAATGCCCAAGAGAGCATCTTCTTCATCTGGGGTATGCACCCTCCTTTTCAAATGACCCCATGGCTAAAATCCTTTCTATGGGTACAGTGCTCTGGAACCACGCATGTAGCACCTTCTTTGAGTCATCAACGTAGCCCATCACTTGTCTTTTCTCTATCAGGGTCCTCCTACCCAGTGCGTGCCTTTGGGAAAACTCACCATTAGAGCGGGACCTCCTCCCATGTTGTCATGCTCCTTTTCAATGTTTTCCTCTTTTCCTTCCTCCCAGCACTATGTCAGTATTGCTTGCGCTCCAACTCTTGGTCTACTAAGGCCTCGAGCATTTTCTTTGCCTCTCTCTCTGCTACCTCAGTTATCTGCTCCTTTGTGAAGCTTATGGGCTCCTGCTTCTCTGCACCAATCTCCTCATTCCTTCCCATGTCCCGGGTGCATTCCCATCATCTGTGTGCCCTTGCATGTGCGAACACAAACTCCTGTTTCTCTTCTCCACTCTCTTCTTCTTGAATCATACATGCTGAAGACATGTGGCTCCTGGTCTCTTTCAGGCTCATCCTCCTCATCATCATCTTCTTCACTCTCATCCTCTCTTCCACCCATGTACTTCTCCAAGTTGTCGGTCTCCTCTGAGTCATCTTCCTCTTCCATCCTCTACTTTTTCTGAGAGGTGATTCTTTGATAGGGGACTCAACCTTCTCTTCTTTCTCTGGTAACTTCTCCTTGGTGAGGGGTTGTTCTGGTGCCTCTTCCTCTGGTGTCTTTTCCTTTACCGGTGATTTCTTTCTGCATGCGTGTAGGTGTTATGCTTGGCACTCATTGATGGCATGCTTACCATTTGAGTAGTCTACACACTTGGTGCTTCTTCTCCTCTTCCCCTCTTCTTGGGCGGGGCCTCTTCCTACCCATGGGATCTTCAGGTATGGAGACATCATTCTCTAGGTACGTGCCTTTCTCAAACTTTGGTCTTATGTGGAGGTATACCGCATGCATGGATCCTCCTGTAATGGGCAATGTTATTGGTCTAGTCATCTGTACTTCATGCGATACGTATCTTTCTACATGCATGCTTTGCCGCGGGGTAGTTCAACTTTTTGCACAACTCTCTGTGGTCCCGATCCAGGCTTCCAAGTTCTAGCTTTAGCTTCTTGGATTCCTTGAATCTGTTTACTCCCACTTGGAAGTATTGAGCTGTGAAAGTGAAGGGAAGCTTGCACCATGGGCTCCATGATTCATCTATTAGCCTGAACCTACCCAGGTAGAAATGTTGGTATACTACAAATTCAGCTTCTCCTTCAGTGACTATTGGTAGTTGTTTGAGAATCCTCCACTCTACCCCAAATGCATTCCTCAGGCACGTATACCACTTCTCCAGTCACGCCTTGTGGGGTGTTGTCATTGTGTCACATGCATACTTCTCAAATCTCTTCGCGGGTGAAGGATCCTCGGGGTACTCCCATACAAATTTTTCGATGCGTCAGGCACTCCAATCTCTAAAAACATGATGGTTAGTAGGACGTTTCTGAAGAGGATTATATCACCTTCCTTCGTGTAACTAACAATCTCCTCCATGATGTATGCAGACAAGTTGTATATGGTGCCCTCTGCAATCTTTCTACAAACATGTAACCATGGTTTATTGACTTGGGTCCATCTCTCTAGCCATTCAGCTTTGTTACCAGATGTGCGGCCATCTTCATCACTAGGTCCTTGATGTCTGAGATGTCATAGTACCTCGACCCCTTCTTGCAGGCATATTCGGTGATGGTTTCCTGAATTGCCTCCTTGTCACCTAGGTCATCCTCCAAGTTGTCTCCTTCACATATGAGGCATGTGAACTGTGAGATGAGTTGAGGAGTAATGCACATCTTGTGCCCTGCAAAATGGAAGTAATCTTCATGTACTCATGACATTAGCCATTGGTATAGGCACTCTGGTTTTCCAAAATAGGGCAACTCATAGAGTTACAACAACCCTACCTTCTCCATCTTGACCTTAACATCATCATTGTAGATGGGCAAGCCCTCAGTGTCCATTTACTCATGGGGCACACTAACTCCAGTGTCATTTCCTTCTCGATCATGTTCATTCGATGGTTATAGTCACTCACAGGCACATTCCTCAGGTGGGACTCCCACTCCTTACCCATCATTACCCCATCTGGGTACTTGCATCTCTGCATACCACTCTTCATTCGTATATTCACGTCAGGTTCTTGCTACTTGGCCTTGCCCTTGCCCTTTCCTTTCTTGGGTGCCATTGTCGAGGTCCTCCTATCACTTCACTCCCTCCTTGTTACTCTGCTCTTCCACTTCTTCCAGCCTCGATCTCAAACCTGTGATGAAAAACCTCTTGAACCCATGCCCTAGTTTGTCAAACCCTAACTGGGATAAAACTTCCACAAGACGGCGCCTCCTCACAACTTTTCTCATGCACCATGAAACCCCTTCCTTCTGGTTTGCAAATCCAAACTAGGCTTGCTCACTTCAACCTCTCAGATCTTTCTTCACATGATCAAATCTAGAAACCCTAGTTTGTAATAGATGCAAAAATCACTTCTCTCTCTATTCACAAAGTGAAAATGAAAGTGCCTCGACCCTTTACTTATAGCTTTTCCCTTTTTGAGCATTAAATGCTACTTCACCTACCACCATACTTTTTTCATTTAATGCATGGCTTTTTCAAACAAATCCCATCTTCAGCACTTTCACTCACGTGCCCAACATGTGCGAAAAACTCCTCCAACCTTATGGCATGTAACCAATCCAACCCAACAGGAGACTCTTATGCGTGTAAAACCCACACCAAAGGCACTTCTTCTTCTATTTTTTCTCTCACCTACCTCATGTTGCTTAATGCACTTTCTCCTCCTTAGTACGTGGGATCTAAAAGTAGCTTTATCCTGGCACCAACCATCCTTCTTCCATCTTTTCTCTCCATACACCTCTTTCAACCGGGCCATTCAACAGGGATTTTTAACATACACTTCCTTGGCACTCTAACCATGCGCTCCTTCACATTACTCCACCCCACACTTAAAATGATGCGTGGTCCTCTGCACACTCACAAATTCTCCAAAGTAGCAATAAGGTTACCGGTGCCCAAGGTGCAAAAAAAAACAACAACGTGAAAGGGAAACACAAGAAAGGGAATGCATAAAGGAAATTTCTAAACTAACTGGAAAAACTACCTTATTTACAAACACCGAGAAGACTTATTTATAGTAGGGCTTTAGACCTACTCCCATTGAAGTGTCCAGAAACTTCATCCCATCCAGCGCTTGTAACTGGCATGCACTGAATCAAGGATGTACGAGATTGTGTAAGGACCCAACCAATGGACTTTTAACTTCCCAGGGTGGTAGAAACTTAGAATCATATAGTAAAACCATCTTCCCAACCTCAAACTTCTTGTTTCTAATGTGGCGATCATGCCAAGCCTTTTTCTTTGCTTTTTTTGTTTGGCTCCACTGGCGTGATCATCTCTCATCCAGCTTCATTAACTCATCAATCCTTTCTTCTAGCACTTGTTCATTGGCTAACCCTCCTATGCGCGTGCTCTATTCATAGAGAAGGCAACATAAATTCAACCGGAAAAATAGCTTCCATGCCAAACACCAATTGAAATGGTGTGGCTTTGTTCAACCTTTTATACGTTGTCCTGTAAGCCCACAATACTACCGATACTTTGTCATCCCAATCTTGTCTTCCGACATCACAAATTTTGGTCAGGGTATGACTCAGTATTTTGTTGAATGCTTCCATGGTTCCATTTTTGTGGGTGATAGGGCGTAGTCTTGTGATGAGCCACCATGAACTTTGATAACAGGATCCTCACGGTCTCATTCAAGAAATGTGTACCCCTATCGCTTGGTCAAACTCAATGGGCATCCATACCTTGTGATAATGTTCTCCCACAAGAACCTTGCTTTGTTGTGGCTGTTGTGTAATCTTTAGTTGGGGCTGCCTCTGCCCACCTTGTCAAATAATCCATGCAAGTGATGACATAACGTGACCCAGTCCTACGTGCCATTGGTGCAATAGGGCCTACAAAGTCTATTGCCCACTTTTCAAAAGGCTCACGTTAGGGATAGGGTGCAAAGGCATTTCATCTCTCCTTCTGGTTTGCCAATGCGCTGACAATGGTCACACACTTTACAATAGTCTTTACAATCCTTGTATAGGGTTTCCCACCACAAACCTACCATTAATATTTTACGCACGGTGGCATCACTGCATAATGCCCACCACACTTCCTCCATGTGCTTCCTCCATGATGGCTAGGCTCATGCTCTAATACACACACTGCAAAAAATTCATCACGTCCCAACTTGTATAAGTCTCCACTGATTAACATGTAGGGTGTGGCATGCATATGGCCAACTAATTTTTCTCTCAATGTCTTCATTCCTTCCGGTGCCACACCTTCCTTTAAAAATACTGCAATCTCTTCCAAATCGGGGGCACACATGACCTAAATAGTTGTGCATCTGGCATTGTTTCCTCAATACTCTGCATGTCCTCCCTGAATCAATTCTTGATAGATGATCAGGCCCACAATTTCTTTTCCCAGGCTTCACTACAATGGTGAATTCAAATTCTTGAAACAACAACACCCACCGACATATGCACCCTTGTAGAATAGGCTTGTTCACCAAATACTTTAATGCCATGTGGTCGGTGTAAAACACAAAGGGTGTTTCCAGTAGATATTGCCTAAACTTGAAAAGTGTGTAGATCATCGACAATGCCTCACGCTCAGTTGTGGTATAGTTCTACTCTGTTGGTGTCAACTTCTTACTTGCAAAACATAGAGGATGATCAACAATCCCTTCACTGGTTGTAAGCACTTGCTCTCGATGTGGTCCTGAGGCATCTACATGGACATGAAAGGGCTTGTCCCAAGAGGAAAATGTAATATAGGTGCGGTGACAAGCCTATCTTTTAATGTATCAAATGCCCTCTGTTGCGCCTCTCCCCAATGGAAGGCACTTTTATGTCTAAGCAGCTCCTCTAAAGGCATGCGGTGATCTTGGCATATCCTTTAATGAATTTCCTATAATAGCCCATATGCCCAAGGAATCCACACACTGTGCTCTGGCTAGTAGGCTCCCCTAACCCCACAATAACTACAACTTTAGCGGGATCTACCAGCAAGCCCTCCTTACATATGATATGCCCCAATAAAGTCCCAAAGGGTGTAGCAAACACACACTTCTTAATGTTGAGGGATATCCTCAACTACCTACACCTCTCAAACATTAACCTTAAATTGTCACAATGGTCCTTAACTAGACCATACATTGTCCAATCATCCAAATAGACCTGAAGAAACTTATGGATGAAATCTGGAATGCTTGCACCACTATGCATGAGAAAATAGTAGGTGCATTCTTCAACCCAAAGGGCATGACCATGTATGCAAAACTTCCCCACTCAGTGGTGAAAGTCATCTTCTCTGGTCCTCCTTTGCAATCCGGACTTGGTGGTACCCTAAAAATCCATCCGTAAAGGAATAGATTTCACCCCAGAGTGACTCCTTCCAAAATTTCTTCAGTGAAGGGGGTTGAAAAGGATCAATGACACAAACTACATTCAATTCCCTATAATCCATGCAGATCCTAATCCACCCATCCTTCTTGATGTTGATTACCATCGGACTTATCCATTCTGATTCTTCCACTACCTCAATGATCCCAGAAGCTATCATTTTTCTATCTCCTCCTTAACCTTCACATGTAAATTGGGATTCATCCGGTAGGGCCTTTTCCTAACCGGGCGCACACCATCCTTTAGTTTTATCTTCATCTCCCCCAAGGAATGGTGAACACCTTTGAGCTCATGGTACCCATGTGGGAATAAATCCTCAAATTCACACAATAGATCAATGATCTTAGAAACTTCCTTCTCGACCAAGTAGTCTCCAATAATAGCTTCCTTAGGTTCTTCTCCTAAACCGATGTTAACCTTCTTTGTCTTTAAGGGTTCATGGTAGGCCGCGTGAGTATCTGCACTTGTCCACTACCTCGCGTCCCTACAAAATGGTTAACATCCAAGCTTTTGATTCCTCTCCATCAATCACATACACCAACTTTCCTTTTTCTTTTTCCAAACACACGCGCTCAAGTTGTAACTCTTTTGTTTCCTCTACTTCTTCTTCAAAGCGTGCCCCCAATCCCGGTTCACCTAGTAATTCCAATAGCCTATCTCCATCATGGCACTATCCCCCATGGTAAGGTGCTTGATACCTTGTGAGGCCTTATCAACTGATGGTTTGGTACTCTGATACTCAAAGGTTTGAATAAGGTCAGCCGTGAGCTCTTGCCAATTCCTTGTCTGGCGGTGTGTCTCTGAATGAATATACCATGCACGCGCGTAACCTTGCAGTGTAGAATACAACTTGTGCACCCAGAGGGATGGTGGAAAAGCTTCCACCTTCTCTCTAGACCCGTTCACACTCCTGGATATGGAAAGAGGTGGGCTCCTTCCCATGGTAGTCCTTGATGATGGTGGGCACATTGCTCCTAGAAAATCTGACAGAGAGAAAATTCTTACCTCGTGCCACTCTAAAAGGCTCTCTGATGTGTAGCCCACCACCAAGCCACTGTGTTGAGCAAGACATAACTTAACATCCCTCTCCATTCCTTCTCATCCCTTCCACTTGAGCTTCCACTTCTTAGAGAAAGATCTCAGGGAAGGCTCCTCCTGAATACTTGGGTAGTTCTTTTCCTCCAAGGCACCAGAACCATGCACACCTTTGTTACCTTGGTCACTGACCCTCTCAACTATCCATCCCATCAATTCATAAGTCCCATGCACCCAATTGTCACATGCTAGACTAGGTGGTATCACTCACTGACTGAGCATCTTCAAACTGGATAACCCCATTAGTAGGGTGTATCATCTCTGGGTCTCTGATTGAGCACACATATATCCTATCTAGAACTTCTTCCCCAATGGTTCAATATAGGGTGTCGACTTCCCATCAGCCAGGGGTATAATGACCCATTCCTCCTTGTTCTCAAAGCTGATGTACCCTTTGTTGAACCAAAGGTCCACATTGTTCTTGTAACACCAAGGGCACCCAAGTAGTGTTGGGAAATTGTCCACCTCGGCGCACCAAGACTTCGAAGTCCCCAGTAAACTTAGCTCCCTGGATAGTGATAGTTGCATCCTTTAAGACACATGATGGGCATTGCCTTAGTCTTGTTTTCCATATACAACACATTCGAAGATGGTTGTAATGCAGGTCTTCCCATCTGATGCCATGCATCCAAAGTTAGAACATTAACCTCCATGCACCGTGTCAATGAGGATATTATTGAGGAGCCATCCATCTACAACTACATTCAACATGATCTCCTTGTCATAGTCAAGGTTGTGAGGGGAAGGTTTACATGTAAGACCTACCTCTCGCACTCTCCTCCGGCATGTGGTACCTTCTCTCTCAACCATGATCCTAGCAAGGGAATGATATTCTCTTGCCTTAGCATTTTACACACCTCCTTGACCTCATCCAGGTCATCCTTTGGCACCTCGACTCTCCTTCCTTGTTCCTCCCTCCTGGATTGCTCCTTTAGACACTAGATTTCCCCTTGTAAGCTCTGAATGACATCCATGGTGTCTGATATATCTCCTTTTGATGCGTGGGGTCTAGATACTTTCCATGAATGACCTCCTCCCTTGAAACCAGGTTCTTCTATCTTGGTATCTCTCTTGCGTGCATGGCTTCTACCCTTGTTGTTACCAAGACAGGCTCCAAACCTACATCCCATGTTACCCAAGGCATCCACTATATGTCTTCCTTCTTAATATTGACCATTACAGTGCCCCTTGTCCTTAGGTGTTGTTGATTCATATGCTCAAACAATTATGGGCACTCCTCATACTTATGCTTCTTTCCACACCACAAGCACTGCATGCAGTCAGGCATTCACATTTGTAATGCTCTCATAGATCCACAATTGAAACAGGTTCCACGGGAACTCACTCCTTCCTCCTCCATGGTTTCCATGACCACGGAACCTCCTCGAAAACCTCTTCCATGCATGCCTCCATCTGCGTGCTCCTCATAATGGTGATCATCACCCTTGGAACTACTAGCAATGCTTTGGTTTGGCACACCCCATGATCAATGGCCTCATGGATCTGATCAATGAGCCTACAGTCCTTAGTATCATGGGTTGTAGAAGTGTAAAATTTTGTAATAACAAGATACATTCTTCCGGATTGCACATGCTTTGTAGCAAGGGGCACCTACTTGCATCATGGTCCCCATGAAAAATTTCACAATCTCTCTACCCACGGTGTATACTATCCTCTGGGGGAAATTATCCTTAACGTGCCCCTCTACTTCACAATCTGTGCACCACAAACCACTGCGAGTCTCATGGGCTGAGTTCACGACAATTTTCCAACTACTTGGCCATAGCAGCAATGTCGAGCCTCGAGAATGGGCTAATGCCAATATCAACACTACCCATAAGCTTTGGCACGTGCGGGCAGCTTCGATGCCTCACGCGGGTGCATAAAAGTTTTATGAGATAAGGCCCTTCTAAAAGGAGTGATCAACCCCCCAAAAAACCACTTGAGCATGTTGTGAAGGGTGAATATCATATGATAATTTAGACAAGAGAGTTTTAAAGCATGCATCATACTCCCACACACTCTCTGCCATTCCTTGTTGAATCTCCTTCAAAGCGTTGATGCTCTTCTGCTCAAACTCAGGAATGTGGAATTCTACCAAGAATGCATTCTTTAAAGCAGTATAGTCCACCACTTGTTTGATGAGGTCATACTTCCTATACCAGCTATGTGTGCACCCTTGCAATGTGGTTGCAAACTGACTAGCCTTCCATTTTGGGGTTGTGATACCCTTTGCATGCACCATAGCAGTTCACACTTGTGAACATGTTCCATGCATCCTCAATACCTCTATAATCGGGAAAATGTAGAGACATTTCAAAGAAAACTTGTGGGGGTGGTTGGGGCCCAAATCCTCCTCTGCCAGATCCTTGGTTTCCACTGTGTTTCCTCCACTTTGATCCACTAGGTCCACCAGGTCCTGAACCACCAGATCCACCAGGCCCACCAGGTCTTGAACCACCAGATCCACCAGACCCACCAGCTCCTACTCCTCCTGAACCACCAGATCCACCAGGCCCACCAGGTCCTGAAGTGGTCATGCCAAGGGTCCCCACAGTTCCACTGAGCTGCACACCTATGGTCTGTGACAATGCCCCACTTCCAATAGTATACCCCACGCCACTCCCAGATGTGAGACCAAATGCTTGTGTGCCTATACCTTGCCCAAAAATTCCTAACACTGGGTTGGTGTTTGCAGCCATAGAAGTCCCAAATGAGAAATTATACCTCTGGGCATGTAGACCAATCACCTCGATGTAACCAACTGGACTAGAATATTATCCCCCGATCTGGAAAACCAAGCACGAGGTCAGGTCACTTTAGGTGGGCTCGGATGCGCACCAGCGGTTTCTTCTTTCTCCATGAAACTCTCATCAGAAGCTGAAGGGGTTTCTCTCACGTGCTTTCCAAGATGGGGTCACACAGACTGCTCAGGTTCCATCCTCTGCGTGAACCTCAAATCCTTCCCACAACATCTACCACCATACATCCATCACACCTATAACCTCACATTGTCTAGCAATCTCCCTTTCACATGCACTTCACCATACTTGAGTCATCTTTCCTCCCTATCCTTCTCTGTCACGACATCTGCCATCTTCCTCCACCCTAGCTTCCTCCCCAACACTCAGAATGGTTTAGCCGGCCATTGGGAATGCCTCTAAACTCATGGTAATCATCAAGATCTTGAGCCAGAGGGACAACACATAGAAATGATCCTCTGGGCTCCAGAAAACTCAAACTCAGCAACCTCCGGACAAGAATATGTGGAAATGGCATACTCCAGAGTGTAGCTAGCCAATACTCCTTTCCACCAATGATCCACAACATGGGTCCACATCAGATCTACATCCTGTAGCCTTTGGTATTCTTCTTGGGTCCACACATGTGATCCATAATGCAACTTGATCTAGATGCGTATAGGTGAGAGCCATTCATACGACTCCACGGGAAAGTAGAGAAAAAAAATTTCATACAGATCATGGTAGAGATTCTCTTCTACCCATCCACGTGTGCATTAAACTCAAGTCCAGTGTTGAATCTCTAAGAAAATTCATCCTCTGTGCTCTTGAACCATGATTCAACACTTTCCAACGTTAACCACTCTTGTCATTACTCATTACACAGATCATGATGTATGCTAAATCCCTTACTGACTTTGAAAAGGTCCGAGCAATGGAACCAAGATGTAGTCATTTTTACCCTATAACATAAAGAAAGGAACCCCATGCGCATTGGCCTATCACCCAGTGAAAGTTGGGTGCTCACCTGAGGCACGCACGGGTGCCGAGTCTCTCTTTATGTGAGTTTAGTGGGAAACATCATCTATGATTTGTGTAAGAGATTTAAGGGAAGTTAGGACATATAAGAACCATAGGGCTCAGAACGGCCTCTAGATCCTTGCAGTCATTTTAGACCAAGTACTTAACATAATCCATAATGTGTATTATGATAAAAAGAAACATACAAGCATCCTTACTTAGCATGAAAGGAAAGAGAACTCATGAGAGAGAAGTATGCATCAGAATCATTGATATTCATGTATATATATAACAGTAACCTCATTACATCCATTGAGCCATTATAGAGTGTCACAGAGAAGCAAACCGCAGTCATGCAATGCACTGGACTTATGTAACTAAGCTACCAAAAAGAAAATTACAATCCCTAAGCCTAATGCATTCTCTCTCGAATACAACTATCCACTAACAGAGTCCTCACAGTATTTCTATAGAGATCTGCCCATACTCTCTGTCTCTCTTTCTCTTTCTCTGGCTTGTGCTTGTATTTATATTTCTTTCTAGGGGACTACCAACTCACCCTCCAGCCCCCTCGGATCTTGGTGCCAGTGTCAAATGTGGTCCTCCATGCGAGCATGCTTCTCCAGGCTTGAGCTTTCCACTTTATCCCATGATGTGCTTCTAGAAGCTTTTAGCATGCTCCTTCTAGGCTGACATCATTAGGTGGCACCTTATCCACGTGCAACCGAGTCATGCTTTTCACATGTTCTACTCCTTCGAACGTCTAAATTGACTAAGTCCTAAACCATCCTATGTCCTCATGTCGTGCATGCACTGGGCTTCCTTAAACCCTTCTTTCGTGTGGTTTTACATTTTGACTCTACTCACGCAGATACGTGCCAAATTGACTAAGTTAACTGACTCTACAAATTCAAGTATAACATTCTTGTTTTTGGCCTCGTATACTGTGCTCAATTTATCCCACACTTCTTTAGTTGTTTTGGCATCTCGAATGTGGGGTTGCACATCATCGGACACTCCAAACAAGATGATGAGTTTGGCCTTCGATCTTGCTTTATCAAACTGTCGTTGTTGTGTTGTATCAATAGTTGATCTAGTTAGAGTATCATTCACAACAGGCCGATCTCTTCAAACTCAAGTTGTGTCTTGATTTTTGTCTTCCATGCAACATAGTTGTTTCCTCTGAGTAGTTGTGAATCCGAAAGAAAAAATTTGGGGGCATTGGTGCCCATTTTACATAAAACACTGACAGGGTTTGGCTCTTATCACTCCAAGTATAAGGTCTCCCAATCTATATACCATTAGTCTGATATACCGAACTTTTATATATACGCCCTTCCGATATACCCGGCGGTACGTGGAAGAAGCTCGCCCTTTCTATATTCCCATGAGTACGTGAAAGAGGCGTTAATGTCCTAAAAGAATTCAATATGTGGTACTAAGACAATACTGAAAGGGGTTTGTGTGATTATTGACACTGGCTCAAAGAAATATCCTCATACGTGCGCGTAACTTCGCTATATACTTGGATAATTTCTCAATCCATATTTATGTCATGCGATCGTTCACGCAGACGGATGGGATGGCTAATAGCGTGTGCACTATGACCTTATTACTCCTCATTGATTTAAAGGGTCGATGCCCAGACGACATTATTGCAGCTATATTAGGCATTAAGTGCATTAATAGTCATGACGGCTTTACCCGTAAGCGCTTCCCAAAGGCACTGTATATAACGAATGTTGCAAATGAGATCTAGGATCTCATGAGTGTTTCAAAACTAATTTTTATTATTTTTAGTACAATATTATGCCGAGTTTCATAGCGATTACAATATTTATGGTTGACTATGGCAACCTACAAATTAGTACAATATATTGAAGCATGCAATTATATTCAAAAACTAGAAAATTTGAATGGCGAGCAAAACAAATATGTTTTGCAGAGGCTCTAGTAGCCTCCGAGTCCAAAATGACCCACTACACCAAAACATTGCAAAAATATAGCTGAAAATGCAATTTCTAGATAGGCCTCCTTTTGCAAAAAATGCCCAGAATGAAAAAATAGGCTTAATGGAGAAAAACAAAAATTACCCTAAATTAGGGTTTTTCTCGCTAAATATTTAATGCCCTATTTAGTTATAACTAACAAGTTTAACAGTGGTTTTTCCACCAAATATGGCTCCAACTGTGGCGGTTTTGCTAAATTTGCCTCCAAAATAAAATTGTTTTTAAAAACTAAGTTGGGGGTGGGGTTTGAACCCCAAACCTCCCACTTCTAAGTCGATCCTTCTATCCAATTAGGCTCTATGAGCACTTGGTGTATTAAAATGAGAAAATTACATTTAAAGAAAATGAATTTTGACTCACCTTTTAAAAAACCGTGACTTAGCGGAGGCTCCACGTGGAGTGCAACGTGGCTAAGGTGGAGGTGGCGGATTTAGGGTTTCCCTATGCGTGGAAAATGGATCTCAATGTTTTGAACGTCGTTTGCATTGGTTTATTGAGCCATGGTTTTATTATTTGTAACCTTCGTCCGCTATACGGGTTGTTGCCCCCTTTTTTTTTTATTTATCTCCATCGTTCGAGCTTGAAGCCCTTTTTGCTTGTTTGCGGGTGCTACGAGTTGAGGAGTTTATGTACACCTTGGGCGCTTTTTCTAATGCCTTTTTTTGTCTTATGCAAGTCGATTTCCACCGTTTTGATTGACTATGTTGTCTTCTCGCAAGTTGCAGGTTATTGAGCTCATGTATATCCCAAATCGTTTCAAACACGCCAATGATTTTGGCCGCCACTGTTGTGAAGTGAAAGAAGCGGTTGGTCAGTATTGACCCGACCATGAATCTTGCTCAATGGGAGATCGGTTTGTGGCGAAGAGTGTAGGTTGGCTATCAAGGAGTGTGGAGGACGCATGTGGGTCGGCCTCACATTGATATGAACTCATTGAATCGAAATTTGCTTGTTGGTGTGGAGGATGAGCTTTTGATTTCTTATTACTGAGCATTGTTTTTATTGCGGGTTGCGTGGAGATTGAATCAACCATTTTTTTCAAAACCGTTTTGCAAATCCAACCAAGGATCGGCCTTTGAAAACATGGTTGCAGCAGGGCTTTTACTTGAATGCAATGATACAAACTGTGTTTACAAGGCTATGAAACAAATCACCTCTTTGCCATAGCTCAATGCCAGCAGGATAGTGTGGGCTCAATGTATCACCAAAGATTAACTCGTCGGGAGCTCTACGTCAATATTTCTTCTACATGCGTAAAACTATGGTGCTCCTCTAAATGAGAGAGAAAACCCCTAATGGGGAAAAAATAATAATTTTTTTTTTTTTAATTTTCTATACCTGCAGCAAATTTTGCACAGTCTCGGGTGCACCAATGCAAAAAAATTGCGTTTGAACACTTGGAATGAAAAAGAGGATGTGGGGAGGCAAGATGGGGATGGGAGGTTGCAGGAGGCTACACAGGCTTTCAATTACTACAAACACTTCTCCAATCTCCTTTATCTTTGTTTCTCTCTCTTTCCACTCCTTCACAGGTCTAGATTCTCGCTCTAGTACCAAATGTAAATTGAGCAACGGGCGAACCACGATAAATTGTATTAAACTCAATCAACCATTTACAGAGGAAAGAGCTACAATACTTATAAGTATTGTACAGTTGAATACAAATAAGAAACTAAGTTGCACAGGTGCAACCATATTCCAGATTACATAAGCTTCCAATATTACATCCGGGAAGCATAAATGAATAATTACAATTATATTGTTAAAACAATATAACCACACCCGTTCTGAGACATAAAAGACAATTAGATGGTTATGAAGAAATATAACCATATAACAACATTATTTAATTAATAACATTAATTAAATAATTAATTATATAATGCATAATTAATTAACCTAACAGAGGGATGATCAATTGAAGGCTGCAAAGTTTAGAGATGATTACCATATATGTATTGGCTCCTTTAGTCTATATTCGATCGTTCAGACCATAAATTCATATTAGTTTATGATTCAAGATTATGGCCTGGATATCTATATAAACAAACTCAATTTCCATAGGATGTGGGTGCTCGGATGTGGATGCAAGCTAAACAATCTCAACTTCTATTTTGAAATTGTTGTGTTGTGCGAATGTGGACATTGATATAAATTATAGTACTATCATTTGCAATTGGTCGCCATCATTGTGAAATTTGTTTATTGATTATTATTATTTATTTTTGGTGACCTATTTTAGTGTAATATTGCTGTATAGTTTTGTAAGTAGGCATCACAAAGTGGATACACCTATTGCATCATGCTTCCCTTGGTTCTAACTCTCATTGTATTTGGGGTCGTTCTATAATTTTTGAGAAAGCCCCTATCACGGTAAGACCCTTCTAAGATGGAATGGATCCTAATGCATTTTGTGATGGTAATCCTTTGAGCAAAAATGTGAGGAGAGTTTTTGGTAGAGGTATAGAGAAGAGGAGAAACAGAAACAATTTATGAATCTGGTATGTGTATTATATTTTAAACCTTAAGCTGAAGTGGGTACTTTGAAATATAATTTGGCTGGCCGGTGATTTAGTCCCCACAAAGGCATCCAGCAATATAAATATAAATGTAAGATTTCTTATTTGCAGACATGGATTTAGGAGTCCCAAATTGGGCCAAATGCAGGAATTCCGGCTGCTCTGCACACCCCACCACGTCTCGAGTGCCACTGGGATTGCTCGTGACAATCACAACCTCGGCGCTCCAATTTTTCGCCGCTCTCACCGTCAACTCCGCTACATTTGGGCGACCAGATATAGCCGTGTCGTGAATTATTTTCTTCTCGGAAGGGTAGCTCTCGATCTTTCCAACGATGTCGTCTCCAAAATTTTTGCGTATAGATTTCGCCACCCAAATAAAATGCACGTCTGCGGGACAAGGTTGCAGCATGAATGAAAGAAAGACGCAGATTCCCGAACCTGTGGCGACCACCAACACCCTGTTATACATGTTTATCAGATATGGCAGCCCTGCAAAGTGAATACAGCGAGTATACAGGTGTTTTGGCGGATCGGAAACCAGGCGTTTCGTGAAGTCGCCCACTGCCCCCGCCAACATCATGTGTTCGTCTTTCCCGTCGGAGATTATTCCAAATGCATGCCAGTCTGAGAGCGGAGATCTGCTAATTCGGCCGAGAAAACCCGCTTTTACCCCGCCGGAGAATTTTATCACGCTGGCTTGTCCTGAAGGTGCAGAAACATGGACTGCAACTTTCCTCACCGTCAGCCATGGAAGGATTATGAGGAAGGTGATGACTACAGTTAACCAGAACTCCTGCTTCTTTGCAAGAGCAGAGGCGGTTATATGATACGAGTTGTGAAGCGAACTGTAAGTTCCAGTGAGTATGACAAAACCCAAAGGAAAACGAGCGCACTCCAGCCGGCGAAGCGGTGGATTTCTTCGAACAAGTTGTGGTGGGCATGGCGGACTAGAGGGAACGCCGCCAGTGAGCTTATAACGAGCAACCCCAGAATAGTAGATGCAACGCCTACTATAAGACCGGAAGTGGTTTCCCGGTGAGAAAGAATCTGTACCAGTGAATAAATTAACCACATTATGGAGGAAACACCGCAACCGCTGTGAATTCCTCCCAAACACTGGAGAAAAGAAGTGGCGGCGGTCTTGACGGGGAGTGGAACCCACGACCTTCCGAGGACGTTCACCACCACCCAAAACACGCATCTCAGAAAAGCCTCGCTGCGGCACAACACCACGCCGAGTACATTCCCCACCGAGAAGGCAGCGGCCTGTTTCTTCGCGTATGGAAAGTGCCCGGTGGCGGCTAAAACCAGTGCGGTTAAGTTCAGCGACAAACTTAACACGAACAAACGTTTATAAACCGTAAATAGGCCTTGATCGAGCAATATCACCGACAGCCGCGTCTCTGCGGGTTTCGGCTTCGGTGCTGCTCGTTTAATGTCCTCCAACACATTTGAAACCGCAAAACCCATTTCCTGCTCCAAGTCTGCAATGCCATGCTCGATATCATATAAATCGCAGTAATGGCTGCTTGGGTGACTGTCAGATCTTTCCAAGCCCGCACCGTCTTCTGCATTCTCCATGTCCTATTACAGAGAGGAGCCTTCTGTAATGAAGAATGGGACTTAATAAATTTCCATGATTGGGCACCTAACAAATATACAGAACCTCCCGAGCCGCGTCTCTTTCTTTGAGCCGTATCGTTCTATGTTTGAACGGTGGTGTAAACTGCAGAAATGACGAGTTTACGCGGGATGGATACATTTCGCCATGGTCAATGTCTTGTGAATGTAACCTGGGATCCACCTCAAAAGCAAGAAAAATAGTAAACGAAAACGATTACAGCGTGAAGATGAAAGAAAAAGACGAGCATTTTCCTGCACCATTCCATACTTTGGCGTTTACTATCGGACATTAAATCCCGTTTTCCCACGGCAACTTGAAAAATTAACAAAAAGACATACGCTTCCCCGTGCATTTAAGTGAATCCTAAGTTTTCCCTTTGACATGCGAGAGATTGGGATTGATGATGGTCCATTGTTCATTCCTATTTACATTCCCTTTTCCTTATTTTTTTACTTTGTGGGGGAGAGGGGATGTTCTAGATTTAGGGTTTGTCAACCAAACTTTTACGTACAGCCCCTTCAAGCTTAAAATATTAAAAACGTCACAAGATTGAGAAAATACAAAGAAGATTTTCATTAAGAATAATACACCGACTTTTGGACACACCTATACGAAAGAGACATTTAGGTCCTCAATGAGCTTGACCTAAGAAAATGAGTCTTTTTAACTCAAACAACAAAGCTAGGAATAAGAAAAAGAATTTTTAGATCATGGAGAGGGAGGACAATAGTTTAAAAGCATAAAAGTGTGATGTGTGTGCACTAAATCCAATCCATGAGATCATATTTCAAGCATTCTTCATGGTTAATAGTGAAAGGGTTATGTGTGAATTTTTGTAACAATCGATGCTTCTTTAATGAATAGAGTGTGTTCAGTTCCAGGATGAGTTCATGTTTGTGTGTGTCACTATTCAAGAGTGAGTGCATGTCTCAAATGGGGACTCAAATTTCCTTTAGCTTACTCTCCTCATTCTCATTTGCATCAATTAATATCAAAGAAAGATTTAACTAATTACATTGAGTGTTTGAGAGCCTTGTTGATAGGGGAACTCATAGTATTATGAAGATATGACACAAATAACCTCTTTGAAGAGGAAGGACACCTATAGTTGTTGAATTGACACATAGATTGAGAGGAATGCTATGTGAAGTTGAATGCAATGGAGGCTTTTGAACACATAAGAACCATAATTGTTGGTGTAAGTAATGATTAAGAACGGAGAAATCATGACATTCAAGAGGAGGATATAATTGATGAATCGAATGATAGATTTTTAAGATTTATTGCAAAGATGGGAAATAAACCAAAGATGGATACCTACACATATGGAGGAAATTGATCCCTAAGGATCTAATAGATTGGATCATAAAGTTGGAGGAGTATTTTGATTATAATTCGATGCAAGCTCGAGAGGGTGAAGTTTTATTTCTTAAAAGTGAAAGGAAAATGCATATTGTGGTGGGATTACGTGCAATGGGAAAGTGTGAGAAGATGTATAGAAAAAATCAATACTTAGGATAAAATGCAAAGCTAAAAGGTAATTTTTTCCTTCGGATATACACTTGAATTTATTTTGTAAGTTAAATAATTAGAGACAAAAAGAGATGAGTGTGAAATAGTACACCGAGGAGTTTTTAGAATCTTACAATTAGATTTGGTCATGTGGAAAATGATCAAGAAAAATAATAAAATTATGTGAATGGAATTCATCTTTCCATTCGAGATAAGGGTTGAATGTTAAATTTGAATTTGTGGAAGGGGAATATCAATGTGCAATAGAGGAAGAGAAGTTTTCTAAAAGGGAAAAAAAGACATAAAATGTATAGGAATGTTCACAATGGGATCGGGAAACAAGCAAATATATAGGACAACATACACATGAAGGAGAACATAAAACTTATCAAAACCAAAATCAAAAGAATTGAAGAAAAGGGTATTCTTTTAGAGGAAGAGGATATATTGGTATATGAAAATGTAGAGGATTCATGGGATACTAATTTAAATTTAGAGATACTTTACATAGAGGTTTTTAATTTCCTATGGTATTTTAGAGAAATAGTAGAAGGATTGAAGAAATAAATCATATGTCTCATGTAGATGAGGTGAGTACTATTGCATCCCTAACTCACATAAAAGAACTGGAACATTGTGAAGATCTTATGATAAATGTAATGTTGTTGAAACCGACATAGTAGGAGGATAATCTAGTGCAAAGAAAGAAAAAAAAATCAGATTGTATGGAGAGAGAAGGTAAGTGTTTTATAGGAGGATAATCTAATGTAAAGAAAGAAAGAAAATCAGATTGTATGGAGAGGGAAGGTAAGTGTTTTATGTTTATTCTTGATAATGTTATCAAATATAGTGTAGTTTTTATGAGATGGTATAAAAGATTTCACTAAAAAAATTAGTGCATCCTATAATATCAAGACTAGATTTTCCCTAATTAACATATTAAATAAATGTGTAAATTATGAATTTGAAATCGAAATACAAAATAGTGATAATTCTAAACATCATTATTCATGTTTTGTAATTATTTAGATTATCAAAATTCTATAAAGATGATAAGAAGAAAGTACAAGTTATGTTTTAGAATATATTCATACCCATATATCAAATAATACCAAAAATTCTACAAATTCAAGTTATGCAATATTACATTATAATGCTCTAGAAATATGGTGGGATGAAACTCAAGAGAGGATGAATTTTCCTATACTAGAAAAAATCATTAAGGTAGATTTTTCCACTATCATAAATCATCTCCTATGTAGGTGTAATTTAAATTCCATTTGTTCCACAATATTTTCCTTTGTCTCAAGATCAATATTCTATATTTGGATGTGTCAAACTTCACTTCCATATATATAATTTGGGAATCTTCTCTATCAAACCCTAGCTTCCTCCTTTTCTTGAAAACTTGAAAAGGGTTGGTTCACAATTTTGAGATTCTTCAAATACCCATTGAGATGAGAGTTACCTATATATAAATACTTAGAATAGGCCTCAAACCAATTAAATTATCCCTCTTAGTAGGTTCATGAGATCATGTGATGATCAATGGAGATTTAAATGTCACCCCCAAACCAAAAGACACTATAGGGGTAATAAATGCAATAAGTTCGCTCAATTTTGTAATTTAAGAGTAATCAACTATGTACTCAAGTGTGCAACATATATTTTCATATTGGATAGTGTATTGATCTTGTAAGTGATGTGTTTATATAGTGATTATTCCTCAAATTTAGTAACTTGTTAGAGCTCAAAATTTCACCCACACCTAAATTAGGAAGATCCAAGGATTTGAGGCAACATGGGACTATATCCAAGTTGTGGGACTTACACTTAAGACAGACCTCTGGAGAAGGTTGGCTTCCTCTGCTTATTCCTACTATTAAAAGTACTCCTAAGAAAGGAAATACAACTATTTAACTCTACTCTATCATTCTAAGGGACCAAGGTGAGAAGGAGATGCATAAAACTAAAATCCTAAACTAAGGGGAGGTGATAGCACTAGAAAGAAGGGGAAGGACACTCTCATATGAGTGAAAATGAGGGGAAATGATCAAAGGAAGGGTAGGCATATGTGTCGAGTCCATAACAACATTATAAAACATGCACTGCATACCAATATTGCAAAAGAAAGGAAATAAAATGCAATAAACATGAGTTAGGGAGGAGAATAGCCATAGAACACAATGTTATTACTTCAAATGATTGTGCAAAGGTGCATTACAATTGAAGTGAGGAGGTAAGAATCAACACAGAGTGACCTAGATTTGAGGCCTCAGTAACTCAAAATGCAAAATACAATACTCTTAATAACTCCTTGCATTCAAAGAGGTTACAACCTTTACAAATGAGCATTATTCTACAATATATAGAAGAATAGGTGAGAAAAAGAGGGAAAAGAGAGAAAAACTCAAATCCCAATTCACAACCACCAACAACATGTAATAAATGCTTGTAAATCAACATGGAGCTCTTTCAAATGCTTCTTTATGCCATTTTTCTTGTGGAAGATGGAAAGAGTCCAAATCCTATGAAATTTGGGTGGTTGAGTCAATTGTAACTATGTATTAATGGCATGAATCATATTTTCCCATTTTAACCTACAAAATCCATCCAAAATATAATTTTGAAGGGTTTAGAATGTATCTCATATCATTAGCTTTCCAATGAAACCAACCGCACATGATTGGGAGATCTATGGAAGAAGTTATGGTGATTTGAAGTTCTACAATGCAAGAGGAACATGCCAAACACGTGGTGTAATTTGATTGGTTGCGGGAGTTGTCTTTTTTCCACGTGTAAAATTTCCATTTACTTTAAGGATCCGCACACATCTAGTGCTTTTTTATTTGTTTCGATATTTTCTTATATTTCTATACTCAATTGCCTAAGCGCATTGGCACTTCATTCAATGGATCTAAATGCTCACCTAAAGCATGCAAAGCCTACTGTGTCCCTTATTTTTGTGTGTGTGATTATCAATATATTAGCATGTTGATTTATGAAAATATGGATATCCATGTGTTCATTCATTCACATCAACCATTGCATACATTCAATTGGAAACACATGTAATAAGGAAACATAACAATTCAGATAATAATTAAGATCGATTCACCATATAAGTACCATGATCAAAGACATCAATTACTAGAATCCAACCATAATTACCCATGGTAAAAGGTCATCAAGTAATAGAAGTTGAATACATAGTAATACTCATCAGAGATTCATGTGTGCTAGTGTATTAGAATAGCATAACTCTATTACAATCGAATCTCTCTAAAACAATGAAGTACAACTAGTATATATAGGGGTGGGGACTTTCCCTTCACTACCCATGCATCCAAAAATATACTGCATGCTCAAAATATCCATGCGTACATACCAAGGTAACCATGATGCATACACGCTATCCTAATAATAGATTAAACCTATATATAACCTCTGTTCTAATCCTATTATTAGCTCAAACTCTACATGACATCTGATCATCTCATCGCATGTGCTTTATCCAAAATAGATGTTCCTTCATCTCTAATTCTTCATTCTCTTTTCTAAATCTAGAACATTGCTTGAACCCCACTCAATCTCGACATTATCTATTTTTAGCCTGTGGCTCCAAAATTGACTAAGTCCTAAATGTTTCCTCCTTAGTTGTGAGCCTTCATACACTTTCTTTTCTGCCTTACACACACCTTTTTCCTTCACGTGGGATATATACTTAGTGAAATTATCCCATGTAACATTACCACACACTAATTAGATTTCCGTCCTCGGTAATGCTTAGATCACCTTTGTGCTCAAAAAGGGTTTATAAATAGGAAAAGAACTAAGAATTCAATGCCCAAAAAGATTCATAATACCCAATCAAAATTAGTTCATGTTGGAGTTGTTTGGAAGAGTTATAGAAACTCAACATCTATCTCAATCACAACTTTCTTCCATTCATCTTGTTCTTCCATAGCCTTCCTGACACTGCACCGCCTCTACAATTGATGGCACTTGGTCGGGCACCACTCATCAACCCTACTCTTGAGTTCCTAAATGACCATTTTCAGCTCCATGCATACCCCCTCTATTACGTCTATGTGGTCAAGTACCATATTCTAAATTATGCTACTCATAGCTCCAACTTGTCCTTTTTAGCCTTAATCACTACCTTCTGTTTGGCCACCTCAGCCATAGCTAGGGTGTGCTCAATCTTGTTTGTGGGTGTCTTCTCCTGGATGGTTTTGAGCACTTGATTTTCATCAACCAAATGCACATCAATTATAGGCTCACACTTTTGACATCTGTTGAAGGCCATATCAACCTTGTCACTTACTTCCTTGAGCTTTGTGAACAAATATTCAAGCTCAAGTGATCATGGCCTCAATAGTGACCTTATTGGCTTCCTTCTCCTTTACAATTTCTTCCTTATTTGGCCTTGTACCACTCTTAATATTCTATAGAAGCATACCTACCAAGTCCTCCAAATACTCCATTTCATCATTGTAGTCACATCGGGCTTGGCTTACCAAAGTTGGGCATTGTCCCAAAATTTGTTTGAATAAGGTGTCGACCCTGTCATATGCTTCCTTAGTTCTATTTTGTTCACCCTGGAGGTCCTTTCTTCAATCCCGTGACCTCACGCTCTTTTTCCTTTTTATCTGCTACCAAAATTTTCGTAGTGTGCCTACATCAAGTTTTTTACACCCTACCTCTATGGCCAATTTATTTAAGGTTTTGCACACTTGTTCATCTATCAACTTATTGGGTTCAATTTCATTTTACTTTATTCCCAACCCATTCTTCACCTAAATGAGACCAATGGAGTTATTACTTACTTCAAACTCTGGTTCCTCTGCATGATTATGCAAGTTCTAACTTAGCATCTTCCTAGTTCATGACACTCCTCTATGCTTATCCATCAATTCCCAGGCATATAACTTTTCATTCAAGACCGCTGCTCGGAAACGTGCCCTTAATACCTTCTTTGGGTCATCCAAAAAATCCATATGTGGTGAATTTGGTTTCCATCTATTCTTGATGACCCTTTTCCTTTTTCTCTTCTTATTTGGGGTAGAGGTGCATGTGTTCATCCCAACTCTTATGCCTTTTTCTTCCTTAATGACATAAGTGTCACAAGTCTCCTTTTCTTTGTGTATCCTCTTACATAGGTACCTAACCCTTTGATATAATGTTACTCTCTTCTTCCCATGTGGCACATGACTACCTCTGTTCCTTAACATTCTTCTTCTTCAACTACTCATCCCACTCTTACTCAAGCTCCTTATGCAAGGTTTTTCCTTTGGCTTCTAGATCGACTCCTCACCTCCTCTAAACTAGACACATCCTTCACCCCTTTGCACTTGACTTTCTCCTTCTCTGTGTTATCCTTAGGTGGCTCTGATGTTTTGGTACCACTGCTACTTCTCCTTGTATAATAAATCTTATTTCTTTTATAGTGGTCAAGGCCACCTTCTTCTTCCTCCTCTTCTCCCTCAGGAGTAGCCTCACGAGTTCTTTTAAGAGGTGGCACAATAGTTCTCCCATGAAATGGGAAAGTAGAATTTGTAACTTCCATCTCAACTCCTCCTTGGGTCTTCGGCCTCAATACTATGAAGACTCTGCATATCATCCCTTTTATTGTAACATTCATTTGTGGGCTCAAATCCAATGTATCTGGCTCCAACATCTCTTGTATGCATGCCTTGAGTCATACCTATAAGTCACATGTAAAATATACAAGTCTAAGTCAACCTTATCCACATCAAAATTTAACTTCTTTGCATCCTTTATTCTATTCACCGCACACTTAAAATAGTAGGGCTGAATGCAAATGGCAACTTGCACCAAGGGATCATCTCCCCATTCTTCATCCTGAAATGTGTAAGGCTATAATGCTAGATCACTGAAACCTTTCCTAATCTCCAACCTCTATAGGTAATTCACACGAGAATGCACCATTCGTTCTTAAATCCTCTCAAAACCTGTTGTACCACTTGTTTATTCTTTCTTTGTACACATTCAAGGTATGCTACTAATGGATCTCTTGTGGGTAGGGGAGATAACAAGTTAGATGAGGTAAGTTCATCTTTTGGTGAAGAAGAAGTTAAGCATGAATCTCCCATGGGTAGAAGAGTAAGTATTGTGGGTTGTTCGTCAGGTTGAGAGGTGAGTGGGGAAACTGCATCGATAGATATGGTGGACTCCTCCGTGGGTGGAGGAGGATATAAGGGAGACTCCTCTCTGGATAAAGGAGAAGATAAAACAAGTCCCTCTATGGATGAAGGAGCTTGTGTAAGAATCTCCTTAATAAATGGAGTAGGAGGAAATTGAGCAGGAAGAGTTGGTATGATGTTGAAAATAGTATGAACCTCACAAACATTACTATCATTGGTCAAGCTTTTACCAGTTTGGTTAGACAACGGGGTGTGATTTGGGAATGGCTTCTTGAAGATGTGAAGGTTCTGATTAGCCAGTGCATTAGGATTATCCAAGACGATATCTCCATTATCTAACATTTCTTAGACAATATTTTTAAAATTTATACAATTACCGTCGCTTATGACTTCTAACATGATGATAATTACAATAATAATTTTCTTTGTACCATACAAGCATAGGACGAGAGGGTTCAAAACCAGTATGTGGTTTGATGGGTGGAAGAGTGACTGCTCCATATTTTAGAATTTTTCTAAAACTGAAGCGTAGGGTTCTCCTATGGGAGTATATTTTCGCTTTCTCTCACTTGAATCAAAATCCTGAACAAGAGAAATATTTGAAAAAGGCTTTGATTAGTTGGATGGGTGAGATGGCCCAAACTTTAAAAACTATTGCATTGGCAGATCCTTTCACTTTAAAATAATTGTTTTGCAGTTTGGAAGAAGAAGAGGTATCGCTTGATTTAAACGTAATGTTATTGTTACGTAAGTGTATCTTCTTCTCTTGAATGGCACGAATTTCAAGTTTCGGGCCATGGTGAATGCCTCATCAAATGTATGGATGACTCGAGTGAGATAGTACTACAGAGAGACAGGGTTATGATCATCGGAGTCGCATGAACTCCTCGTCACTAGTGGGTATGGAAAGATCCTGATTGGGATCCATGTGTGATGATATTTAAGGGGGATGGGCTAGTGGGAGCGGTTGATGCCTATCAAGAGACATGAGAGCGTTAGCTTGTTTATGAGTCAAAACCATGTGACTGACAATAAAACAAGTATTTTGAGCTTCACTGATGATGCGAAACATAGAAGTAATGGGGAAAAATTAGTCTAAAATGATTGATTAGATCATTGTTTTGATTGGAAATTCATAATACAAAGACCGATGTCGATTGGGATAATTGATGCCAGTATGAGGGTAACCATCATCGGTAGGTCCGCATCGATGTCGCCATCTTTGTGAAAAATAAGAGATTCAAATATTTGGCAATGAAAGGTGAAAATGGGTCCACCGGATCCTGAAAATGATATTAGAGACTCAAGAGTGGGATAAAAAATGGTAGAACAAGCCATGAAAATAACAGGAAGGTGGAGAATACTATTCTAGAAAAAATAACCAAAAAATCATATAAACTGATGTCATTCAATTAACCGATGTTGGTAAGATGATACAACCAATGTCGATTGTTGGACCGATATCGGTTGTTGTGAAATTTGGGAAGAGAAGAAAATGAAGTTTTGGTGATTTAGATCAAATAAAGGGCCAACCTAGAGACTGAGTATGGCTATGAGGAGTCCTAATAAACCTAGAATAAAAATGGAATACACCATTCGTGATGTGGGGTATAAAAGGATAAGAAAGAATGAATAAACGTAACTCACACCTTAAAATGCAAGCAAACAAAAAGCTAACAAACACGAAATCCTAAGTTGTAGATTTTATGTCGTGGTTTATGCCATTTAGGACTGACTGTAAGCAGGATAGAATTTTTGCTTTAAAAAGGTTCCCTATAAAAATCTGACAACTATGGATAGTTTCATGTAAGTTTTGGTGTGGGAGATCCTTCTCTGAGATGATGATTGGAAAGAGAAACCAGCTAGAGCCCACTGTCAATCCTCTGATCGTGTGATCATTAATGTAATGCCTTCTTCCAGAAAGATGTTGTTTAAGAACTGTGTAGTTTGTTTTTAGTGATTTGGTATAGAGAGTATGCAAAATGTGAGCTACGGTTCAATTTTTCAACCATCAGCTAGGCATGACTTCCAGCATATAGGTTGCCCACAATTTAGATTAGCTATAATGCAACAAACTCAACAATGCAAGTGCACAAGTTTTAAAACCCAAATCCACAAATTATATTCGATGAGAAAAATTATGAAGAGGTTAAGGGTATGACTTTCACTAAATGCAATACAAGAAAAGAAAGAAGAATTATTTTTAATCCTAAAAAC
The DNA here is from genome assembly GCA_018340775.1 of Taxus wallichiana var. yunnanensis. Lineage (NCBI taxonomy): Eukaryota > Viridiplantae > Streptophyta > Pinopsida > Cupressales > Taxaceae > Taxus > Taxus wallichiana. The sequence goes on along the minus strand of CM031236.1, from coordinate 26,310,332 downwards.
AAGTGTCACTGAGATAATCAGAAGAAAATAATATTTCCAGAGAAGAAGCTTAATGTGAACTCATTTCAAATGAAAATAGATACACAAGAATTTTTCCTAGGAATGAACAATGCAAAGAACCCCTGATGGGTCCCATTAGGTGCTAAGATGTTTCACCTAATTTGTTGCTTGAGTTAAAACTGAATAGGAAATAGGTTAGGAGGAATACCTGTGATATGTAGGTCGAAGGTTGAATGCGTGCGTTAATGACTTTTTGATCCAAGCTGATTGTGAAGAGATTCCCTTTGGCTAGGAGGAACGACCTGTATAAGAAACACAACAAGACCACCAAATAGTATTAATAATATAGGTTAGTGGACCATTTAGCGAGGGCTAGATTCTAAGCAAGGTGCTTCCTAGAAGGTCAAATACACTTTCAAATAAAATTTAATGCAAATATCATGAAGTAAGGAAATCTTATTGTAGTTATATGATTTAGGTATCTTGTTCATATGCAGTAAGAAAATCTAATATAACAGGAAAGGTTATGATTAGATCTCGAGGTTTGATAGGTTATTTTTGGTTTTACTGTGTCCGACAAGGGTCTAGGATTGATCGAGTGAGGTCCGGGTTGATTTTTGTTGATCGAGATGCTTGATGGTCAAAAGGAATGAAATCACACAGAGACTCGGTATTGGTCGTGACCAATGTCGGTCTAGAGGTGAAACCGGCGGCAGCTTAGGTAATCGGCGCCGATAGGGGTAATTGACAATAATTTGATAAAAATGGTTTTGGGCTTCTCGTGATTGCACAAAGAGTGAGAAGGGTGTGGTTAGGTTCATAATATTACATGAGAAGACTCGGTGGATATAAAGGGGGAAGTCACGGAAGGCAAAAAGGATAATAGGTAGTTGGGTTGGTAAATTGGTGAGGAGGCGGAGATAAAGGAATACACGTAGAAATAAAGTATAATGAAAGAGGTAAAGAATCTATACTTTAAGCAATCATAATATGATTGAAATCATGTATAATTACTTGCCTTTACATATCTCGGTAGGTGAAGGTGGACGGTAGTTTATCTCGTGAATATATTTTGGATTCGGGCAGTAATGGCAAGATTTTGTAGTGTTCCCGTGAGTATTGTAAGCCCACAACCAGATTATACAATGAATACACAGTTATAGAACTTCAATATATTATTTCACAGACTAATATTCTTCACTACATTTCATCATCCGGGATATTACAAATATATAGGCAATGTTGTTCCTATAAACAAGGAGGTGGCTACAACCACTCCTCCATAAATAACTGTAAACTCACGTACACAACAAACTCCTAATATACATTATTGTTACATAACAATAATGTCACCAAATTACATTATAATAATACACAAACTATATTATAATGTGAAGCACTAAACAAGATATTCCTAACATTCCCCCCCTTAGTGCGAACATGGTAGAAAAACATCCACACACTCCTCTGCAGTATGCTCACCCCTGTGGCATGTCCAACTCTGTGACTCATGACCTTGATCCAAAAGAAAGGCTCGCTCCTTCCATGGTTTTAAACAGGCTTACCACAAACCTTGAAGTGACAGGAACCTCATCAACTGTCCACCTCGTGTGGTTTTCTGGATCCTCCCACAAACCCTTTCAAGATCCATGAATCGACTTACTGTGGTGCTACTGTTCACCACTATGCTTATACATCAGGGAATTATGTAGGAAACACAACCTACATATCTCAAAACTGCACAATAGAAGATATATTGAAAAAATTTCACATTACTTCCTATAAGAATCGTAATGTTCTTAATTGTAGTCTCTGTCTTTGATCACTACCACTCGATCTCGAACAACATAGAAAACTGCCACTGCCACTGGAAGCTTTCCTTGACTAAGCCATTTTGGGTGCAGAATGGGAATGGAACATTGGTATGTATTCCCCCCCACAATGTGAAATTCCACTCATATAGATACTGAGAAGCAAACTGCATCGAAGAACATACTCCTGAATGGATCTTGCTAGTTAGGTCTTGTTGCACATGGTCACTAATGCTAGTGAACGTATTCTCCTAGCTGACCATCTTCCAACGAAGTACGGCAATGAGGGACCAAGTCACCGAGGATCACCGACAGGCTCATCATCATGTGCTCCAACACAACTTTCTTTCCAACATCCATCAAATACCACACAAAACAGGAACACTGCAAACTGAAGCACACTGAGAAAATGGAAACCACACTGAAAATCATATACTCACACTGCACACCTGTGCCACCAAATCATTTTGTGCGGCCCCGTCATTGGTGACTGACGAGAGGTCGTTGTTCGACCTCCTTCCTCCGATGCCTCCTTCCTCCATCATATGGGTGCTTAACTCAGCCGGATGTGATCATGAAGCTCAAAAAATACCTTCAATAATTTGGACGTCGCGTATGCTTAAAATGCGTCCAAAATTGAAATGCGGGCAAATTTTTTTATTTTTCGAACTTTGGAAGATGACACTTTTTACAATAGCATTGACCCACAATGAACTTTTGACGACTAAACAAAAATCGACTCTTGACTTGACAATGACTATTTTGAATCGGACAAAAAGACTTGACTAAATTGACTATGCAAGATGGTAATAAGAAATGGATGATAAAAATAACTATTAAAAAGTAATTAAAGATTACTTTTTATAACAAGACTCCACATTTGAAAATAATACTAATGACACCTATACTCGGCTCTCTCGTTGACATAGAGTAATCCTAACCACTATTGAAAACATTTACATGCCTTTTTAATAAATTTTCAAAAAACTTGCTCCACGTGGGCGGAATGAATTAGATCACAAAACTATGCAAACAAAAACTAAATAAGACTCACAATTAACAAAACCGACCTATTTTCTCCATTCGTGGCTGTGTGAAATCTACACGATTCTGTGTATGTGGATTGAGCGCAAACCACGTTTTTTTTTTTTTTTGCACAGGAATCAAACAGGATGGATATGCATGCGTCTCAGGTCTGTATACGTCTAAGCTGAACACAAAAAAAAAGAACTCTAAACGCTGATCCAGATCGATGCAGTATTTTGGAGGTCGATATGCAGAATACCACCAAACATTCTGTCCAATCCGATTCCGACACCAAATTGATTGTATGCATAGATCCATGATTTGTAAACACAATGAGTTGTCACTTGTTCGCCAAGTTTTAGACAAACTTCAGGGAAATTTGTCTTGCTAATGATATCAACGCTTTGCCAATAGATCTACACACGAACTGCACATTGAGCAATAATACTAAAACAACAGATTTGATGGTTGATAGTATGGTGCAGGAGGATATACGGCTCTATAATTTGCAAATAAAATTCTGAGAAGTCATGAGAGCACACGAGTCCCGAAAACTTAAAAAAAAACAGATTGAAAATAAATATTCCAACTTCATAAATTGGGCGATAGCTAAAAAAATATGCCCCTGCAAACAATTCACTTTCCCATCACAGGCAGTGGAACAATACGGCTCTGATACCAGATGTAAGCCCACAACCAGATTATACAATGAATACACAGTTATAGAACTTCAATATATTATTTAATGTATCAATATTCTTCACTATCTTTCATCATCCGAGATATTACAAATATATAGGCAATGTTGTTCCTATAAACAAGGAGGTGGCTACAACCACTCCTCCATAAATAACTGTAAACTCACGTACACAACAAACTCCTAATATACATTATTGTTACATAACAATAATGTCACCAAATTACATTATAATAATACACAAACTATATTATAATGTGAAGCACTAAACAAGATATTCCTAACAAGTATTCCAATACTCTGGAAGGAGAACCAGATGCTTGTTTGGGCCTGTGGTTGAGTATTTTATGTCATCTGGATGCTGAGAGGCTTTGGATTCGCACTTGAATGCAATAGTTCTCCCAAAACTAAAAATGACCAACCTAGGTAAAAGGTTGCAAAGTTGTATATAAAGTAACCGATGGCTAAGAATGTGAGTGGTTTCGCCAAGGGATAACCGGCATCAGTTAAGGCAGATAAGTCTAGGTTTACCAAAAATAGGAAGATCTTCCCAGATTTGGTGTGCCTTCCTCATTGAGTCCACTTAGGAAGTGGAGTTCTCATTAGAAAAGGTAGGAAGGTCATAGAAGAAGTCCAATTAGGTTTGAGAAGAATTCTTAGTTAGTTAGGTCAAGTGGTGACTCAACGACTAAGAGTGATGACTCAGTGTTGAGAGTGATGACTTGGTCACTATGAGTTAAATGCCCCTAGAATGGGTCTAGGGTGAGGTGTAATGATGAGGTGGAGGTGTGAGGATGAAATTAACTTAATTAAAATAATTAAATCAATTAATAATGTGAGGATGAATATTAATATGGGATGAAGGGGTCATGATTAGTTAAATGTGTTACATTAATTAATTGAAGGGGACTAAAGGGCGTGTGACCCAAATTTTGTGTCTACAAAGAAGGTTTTCTTCAAATGAATATCAAGGGGGTTATTCGTCAATACTATTTTTTACACACTAGACCCTTTTTGTAGATAAGACAAACTCCTCACTTGACCTTTCAGCCTCTCCAAACCCTCGACCTTTATGGTTTTTGGACTCACTCATTTTCTCACAATACATACTTTCTTCTATACACCCATTCCTTCTCTAGCTCGAGCATGACATCATTCAATCCTAATACCTCTTCATATTTCTATCTTGTACTTATTGAAAAGATTACATTTTTGTAATCAAGTTATAGACTTTTCATGTCTTTCAATTTGGCCATTCCTCCTTTTGTTACTTAACTCTTCAACTTACTCTTTATGAGTTCAATCACTTTTGAACCGCTTCACTTTTCTTAACAAAGACAAGAAAATGTATTTTCAGCTTCTAGGTTCGAGTGAAGAGAGATAAAAATGAATTTGTGACTACTAAAGCCTTTTGAGTTTCACCTAGGCTTCATTCAACTCAAACCAACTAGTCTTAGGAGTTCATACTTTCACTTGAAGATCAAACAAGACTTGTAATAGCACCTCCGGCTTCAGTACATCAAAATTTATCAACCATGGTGTTTGAACCATTTAGAATAAATCAAAGTTCATTTGATGCTTTAAGAAACTCACTTCACACCTTTGAAGCCTTAAATATCCAATATTTGTAGCTGAACAGCTTGACCGAGACATTGCATTGTTTCTATGTCTTTAAAAGAACTTCCACTGCTACAAAGTTATACTCACTCCAAATTAAACCTTGCACACAATAATCATGCCATGGATGTCTCTCAACACTTGGAAGCTTTTAAAAACGTCTTAAAGATCAAACACAATGAATTTTATCTTTACAGTAGCTTTCCCTACCCGCACGATAGTGAAAAATGACTTTTGCAAAAAAATTATTATCAAAGACTCCCATATATCAACAAGAAATTGCCTAGAACTTTTTTCAAATTCTTCGTGTCATGTAGATAGAGATTTATAGAAGATTTCATGAGTTTCCATTGCATAATTTTCAAGTTTCGAGCCATTTCCTCTCTCAAACCCTAGAATCGGGGTTTCTAATATAATGAGAGCCCAAGGCCTCTTCAAATTTTGAGTTTATGCTCAATACTTGATGAAATATAAGAATTTCAACTCTATGAGGTCAGTGATATGATTCTCCAACTCTTCTAAACCTGATTTCACCTTGCAGCAAACACCATTTGACTCACCATCTCAATTTACAAGAGCACAAAGTACTACAAAGATAGTGAAATGTCTTAAAGGAAAAGAAAACATTCGATTGTTGTGCTAAAGGATACATTCTATAGAATGAGGAGAAAATATGATATTCATCATTCAATATTGGGAGTTCAATCTTCTATCGGTGCATATGGCATGTCCTCATTCCACGTTGACTTATTCTCACCCAATACAACCTTGTAAAAATGACTTATAGTCTATACTTTGTCCTCTAATGAGCTTTACCAATACCCAATGTAACCTTGAGATATTCATGCTAGCTAGGATACATGATATAGAGCATGATCCATTATTTTTTCCATAAATTCTCTCGAGGCAAGGTAGACAAGATGTCATAGACTTTGAGATCAACTTGGTTAGAACTTAGATTAACTTTCAACCATAGAGGATGCTTCTAGAGGTTAAACAAGATGAAAGAAACTACACCTTTACCACATGAAAATCATTTAACCATTGATCATGTACTTGAGAAAGAAAACAAAATCAATTGTGTCTTCAAAAGTTGATGAAAGACTCTTCTTATGACTACACTCTCTCATTGTGCCTAGAAGATGCAACTTGTGCCTTGAAAGGACTAGAAGGAGAATGTCAACCTTGAAAATCCTTGAATGACTCAGAACCATGATATCAACCTTAAATATATTTTAAACATGATAGAATATCTCAAACATAGGAATTGAAGCAAAACAATCTTTTTCCTTTGTTGGTTCAAGGAGGTTCTTGGAAGTGAAAAGAAAATGCCAGAAAAGTGATCATATCTTCTTTGATACTTGTTTGAATTGCTTCAAAAAATTCCACCATCTCGGGATAGGAATTATCTCTAATAATTCCTTCTATGATTTATCTGAATAAGTCTCTATAATTATCTTGGAACCTAAGAAGACAGGTAGCTTTATTTTCACTTCTCACTAACCCAATTTTAGAAAAACTAGCATAACTTTCACATACCTTTGCAAAACTTGATGAAATTTGGCATGAAGCACCAAAACTCACCCCTCTACATGTTCCATGAGGTTATTTTCCATAAATATTCATGTACTTCTCAAACCCATCTCACTTACCTTAGCATTCATTGTCAATCCTCAAAGGTAATTTTAGTGAACTTTTGAATTTTGCCTCCAAGAGCTATAATACACATTTTAAATGCTCATATATATATATATATATATATATATATATCGTAGACACTATTCTTAGATTCTCCCATACTCACATGGCCTTTATATGACTGTACCAACTTCTTACTCCTCATCGTGCACCAAAACAGCCTAAATGGGCCGGCTTTCAACCGCCACTTCCACCAAATGGCCTCGATGCACCCCGTGAGACATATTACTCACACTTACAACATCATTTTTGTCCTTTAGACCATATAAAATCAAAAATCCAACCTATAATCTGTCTCTAGTGATCAAAACTAGCTTTCCTACTTTGGTTTGAGTGGATTCTCAGCCTGAATGACTTGACTTGGCTCATAAATTTCATGACTGGACCAAGTGGACATGTTTGACCTTCATACCACCTTTAAGAGACTCAAGCCACACATGTGCATCTTTGGAGACCCCTAGATCACCTAGCCAACATACCTAGATCACCTAGCCAACATACCTAGATCACCTAGACCACTGTGACATCAATGGACTTGACATCAATGACAACACAAGTGACACACACTTCCAACACATTTTTGGGTTTAAATCTTCTTATCTTTTCTTTAAGTCAACAATATCACGTAGTCTAGATATCCTTGCTCCATATAACGGGTTTTCCTTACACTTTCGTATAAATGTCATTTTGTAGTGATAACGAAATATTCCCAACTTCTCGTAAAGAAATCACTAACTCATTTTCATACACCTTTTATAAATTTATTAGTATATATTAAATAATTAATTATATAAACGAACATAATATACTATTAGTAATATATAAATATAAATATATAATAATAAAAATATGTTATTTCTACTTTATAATATTATTATCTACCAATAATTATATCATATTAATATATTTATAAATATATTATTAAGGTGAAAATTAATATTTATATATAGCTAATTATATATAGTATAATTAATATATTTATGCCAAAGGAGTTTTCCAAATGGAAATGAGTGTTGTTTTGTCTAATAATTGACAGAGAAATAAATGGTGCATATTAATTTTTTGTTAATGTTTGGCCTCCTCATAGCCATCCGCGTGGCATTTTATATGTGGTGAAATTTAAATAGTCTTAGCTAATGCTTTAATTACTTACATTTCATTTGTTGGCTCCATGAAATCATGTAATAGTTTACTGTAAAATTCACCAAAGTGTTGAACAACTTTGTTCCTTTACCTAACAACAGTCTACATTGAGTCAAAAAGTGTTGGACCTTGGGTTTCAAAGCTTCTAGATGAATCTCGATTAGTCGGACTAAAAATCATGACTCGACATGTGGGTTGGTGGATCCATGTAACATATCTTCACCTCCTTCCATTACTATCAAAATGACATCAACACCTTGTTAACAAAATTTGAGTGCCTGTATTCTAACTCAAGACCATCCACCTACCTCTTCGTCCCCAAAAAAACTCATATTACAAACTATTGAGGGGCTTGATTATCACTTTTTTTTACAATTAGTTGAGCTTAAAACTGAAAAGTGTGGCTAAAAAGCGTAAGAAGAAGCTAACATTATGGTTGGGTTTGAACTTGAAACCTACTATATTTTTCCTATTTTTTATTCTCGGTCCTTTTAATAGAAAATTGTACTCACCTAAATAATGCAATCGAGATTGAGATGATAAAGTGGAGCCTAGATAGCAAATATAATTTGGGTGGGAAAATCTTAGTAGTGGAATAGGTGTGGGAAATGAAAGTATTTAATTTCCATGTTTTTCATTTGTCTTCCTTTTATTTAATACATTAAACATAAATCGACAACCTTGTCATTGTAAAAAAATAAAATAAAATAAGAACAAATCCCATTTTCACCATATCTTTCTAAAATATTTTGTTTCTTTCAGTTGTGTGCGGACTAGTTGTTGGTGCCCTATAATTGACAAAAATTATCGCCTTAGTGACCCTTCCATATGGCTTAAAATAAATATGGTACAACATTATTCTTAAGCTTGATAATATGAAACATGTTTCATATGGGTATTATTGTAAGAAAAGGAGTTTCACACAATGGTTCTCTCAAGCATTGTGCCCTCTCTTTACTTCTCCTCCCTCAAATCACCTCTTCATTTCCCCTCTTCCTCCTTCAATGTTTTGTTGTGTCAAGTTTAACTTCTTTAATGCATCCCCTTCGGTGTTTCCGTCATTCCTTTCATGTCTACATCTTACCTATCAAATTAAATGTTGTCCAATAAAAATTCTTGGTGTTGTGAAATAAAAATTTAGCATGCTTGTTTAATGAATATAATCTACCTTTCGTTCACACACCGCCTATATTCCTACAATTACTTTGGCTTACAACTAGAAGGAAAGGCTAAAAATTGCTACAAGACAAATATTTTGGATGGGTTCTCAACCTTGAACCTTTCCGCTTCCCCATTTTTTTATTTTGTCCTCTTTGTGAGATTGAAATGCATAGGTGAAGCATGAATAATAGATATTATTTGGGTAGGAACTATCTAATCCATATCATAGGTGTCGACATGCAAGTATTTAATTCACACTTTTTAATTTCCAACATTCCATTCTTGTTTGTGTTGTTTCTATCAAATTAAAACTAAAAGGGGGTTTACAAATCACTACAAGAGGAAAGCATTACATTTTGGTTTTGAACCTAGGACGTATTGGAATTCCTCCATTTTTGGACCCCTTAGGTTCACGTGAATAGTTCAACAAAGATCACAACTATGAAGTTGAGTACATACACTAGAGATTTTTGGGGAGGATTAAGTTGAGTGTCAAAACCCTAGTTGAGTTTCCTCAACAACACATTATGTACTTTCCTTCTCTCTCCATTCTTTATTCATCCACCCCTACCATTTTGGAATTCACAAAGCATATGGGCACTAATTCTTTCTCGATTCAGAAACAATGTATGCCGTATTCGGGTTTGTGGGAATGATATTATTTTAGTTGTTATATAATTTTCGGTAATGATTGTTGTGAGGAAAAACCTTTTCATTGTCCTAATAGCTAAAGAGAAACCCTATTCCAAAAATTTGTGTAAATTCTACCTTTCGATGTTAGGTCCACTCTACATCTTCTTGTCTTTGTTGTGTCATATGGAAGGTGCATACGAATTCCCCTTACATTTATGTGTGTTATAACTTCCCAAAAATGTAAGAGCTGAAATTGTAAACATTTTCTCTCTTTTTCAATATTGTTCTTCCAATCCTTACATTTTGAAAAGGAAATCCCTAAAATTAGGTATCCCTAATATAAGCTTCTCATATCCATTTAGAAAGGAAATCCCTAAAATTAGTTAGGGAGGGAAATATCGAGAGAAAAGATTTAGTGCTTATTGATATTCTTTGAGGAGGGAGGACATTTTGAATATTATCAAAGTGGATATCACATCCATATTGAGGTTAAATAATGATTTTTTGATCCGTTCTTAGTATTTTCTAGTACATGGTTGGCAATGCATGAATATAAATCTATGATTCCTAGATGGGACCTAAACTGAATTCTCGAGTTTGACCGAGTCTCTCTTTCGCATATTGCGCTCCCATTTTAAAATTCCATCCTCAACTACTTTTAAAAAATTGATGAAAGGGGGATCTTATATTAAGTTAAATGCAACATGATACAAGATTCTCTCAACAAAAAAGTGGGCGGTATGAGAGCACGCCCCAAAGCCACAAACAGAAAAGGTGAAGCCTAGAAAAACAACAAAAGAAAACACCTAGAGGGGTGTCTGAGGAACACCAAATACAAAGTTACTCAGGTCTAAAGGAGAACGAGAAACATGAGGCTCAAAACGCCCCTTCTTCTCCTTCGAACGCATGACAATGGTCCAAGGCACCTGTTGGGGAGCCAGAGCAAGTAGAGGATCAAGGCACGAGCTATCCTGAATGGGGTAAGAATCAGAAGAGTTAGATACATGTGACCGCTTGGCACCACCACCGCAGAGGGAAAACTTGAATGTCATGGCATCTCGGCTGATCTTGGACTTCGGGTTGATCTTTGACTTCAGTGGAGAGAATGGTAGCCAACCCTTAGGCCGTTGAGAAGCCCCTTTGTTCTTCTTTTGTTTATTCTGAATGGGGGAGAGCGGGAAAGCCTCGTGAAGGTGCCCAGTTTGATGGCACAACCAGAAATGAAAGGTTGTGTTCTCATAATCGAGAGTTTGATTCCATTTGAAGTCATCATGGATTAATTCCATTTTTTCTAGAAGACCCTTTTTGAAATCCACCTCAAATAAAATCAAATATTTCGATTTTATTCTTAGTATTTACAATAACATACATTTTCAATTATGAGAGAATAATTGACCTTATGGCAACTCTAGTTTTCCACATTTGGGATGCTATTAACCCGCATCAGTAAAGCCACTTTCTAGTTTCAAGCTCATATTACAAACAATTTGAACCTTGATCATACAAGTTGTGACCAATTTTATTCAATTTTAATTACATCAAAAATCATATTGTATTATGTTACAAACTCATACATCCTTCTTAAATTAGTGTGTACTTTCCATTACATACAAATTAATTAGGGTTTAAATATTGTGTGAAACTAACTCTTGAATATAAACTATTTATATAATTGTGGTTGCCCTAACATTTCTTGTTCTACATCTATCCATTATGTATCAACATCCATCTTCCTTCAATCTTCTATGATCTTTTTTTAACCTAAGGGCACACTCCTCATTATAATATGGCTTGTTATCCCTCTTACGAGGTACATACCCCTATCCCATATGGTGGAGATGGTCTCTATGCTAGTTCTACTTGTTTCAAGAATGATAAGACTCCTACATGCATAGATATACATGTTGAAGTTAGATACTTTTTGTACAACCGCATCCATATAAGCAACTATATTTGAAACAACAAAAAAAATAACAAGATTTCAAATTAATAATATGGCCTTCATCAAGAATTATGAAAAATTGTAATGTGGCATATAAATAATAGCCAATCAACTAAAATAGAACCAATTTTCTATGTTTCTTACATGAATGACACTAGGGCGTAAGCTCCCGTGTTTTTCGCCTTTATTTGTAGAGCTTGATGACGAGGGATGCATCATATTGAGTATGAAGTAATCCTACGCATACACCCCTAACAAGTTGAGGAAATGGATCGTCACCGATTATATAATCAAGTGGAATAATTTGGCCATTGAGGATGTGATATGAGAAGATGAAGGATTGTGACAAAGAACATCCACAAATTACGAGCATTAGGGACATTTTTTCTTTGAAGGTGAGGGGCATGTTATGCCCTTAATTCTTGGTCATATATCGTGATATGGATATCTAACTTGTGGCTAACTATAGACACCACAATTAGTTCACACTCCCCTTTGGTCCCTTTTCGAATAGCCAACTCAAACATATTCACCTAACCATGACCCTTTTACCCCACATTAATATTAATTTAATTATTTACAATTAAAGTAATACTCATATCACTTCATTAATTATTTAAATACCTTAATTAAAACTAATTTCCACCTCACCTAGACACCTCACCACAAAGTTATTTTTAGTTTATTTCCCCATGACTTACTTGGAGTCAACATTCACTCACCATAACTAGCCACATTCCCACTCATTACAATGTAACATTCTATTTGATCGGTGAGAATAGACTGAGTTGGCCCAAAAATATTACCAAGATCTGGCATTTTTAGTAAACCTAGGATTTCTTCCGTAACCGACGCCTGATTTTTACACCTAAACCACCATCGATAACCTTATATTATTTTTAGTAACCTTGTTTTTTGGTTGGCCACATTCTCAAGTTTTGGAACAAAGGAGATCTACATGCAAGCAAGAACCAAATCCCTTTCATACGTCTGGACAATCATAGCTAGCACTAAGACTGATCAAGGTATTTTCATTCACAACAACATTCCAGGAAGCACTACCATAGCACTGAGCACCATTCCACAGATCAACCATCACCAGCATCTCCAACCACCTCTCCACCACTACAAGCATTTATAACACATCTGAACTCCAAGTAAGTTGGTTTCTCCTCTATTACTGGCAATTGTATTCTTTATTTTCCTTCATCTATTCACTATTCTTACTTAGATCTATCCCTCAACTTTCTCTCTATCAACCACCCCATCACACCCCACCTAAACTTCACAAAAACCTATCCAAAACCACCTCCCTCCCATAGACCTTACAAACATCCTCCAAACTCTTTGTGCAATCACAAAGAGGACCCAAAACTTGTTCTACAACATCTTCCAGTTCCCCATAGTCACCAACACCGGTTAACCCTAACCGTGGTCGGTCATCCTATACCGACATCGGTCTACTTAATCGATATCATCCATTATTATCATTAACATAACCTAACAACTCAACCCTTAGCATACCCCAAACCTCACTCAAAATATTACCACACTTGTTTTGACCCGTCACCTCACCCTCCCCCACAAAGACCTTTCCAACTCTCTGCTTCAAGACAAGAAAGCCCAAACATCCATCCACTTGACTCCTGCCACTTTTCCACGCTTATCGATATTAGTCACCCTAAACCGGTATTGGTCCTACCTAAACTGACATCGGTCACCCTAACCGGTGTCGATCTCTATATCTGATAATATTGTTCAAGACCAAAGAACCTAAGTATCGCTCACCAAAACAACCCAAAATCTCACCCAACCTTACCAAGACTCTTTCTGTGACCCGGACCACCTACACTACCCGCAACCCAATCCAAAACCTTTACCTGCATACTATTTTAGTATTTAATCAGATCAATGCTGATAGTAATCTGAGGTACCCAAATCAGAATGCTAGCACTAGATTCTTTTACTTACATGTTTAAGTTGTTTTATATTGATTTATAAACAATGGATTGACGACCTTCTAGGAAGTATCACACTTCCCGGATCTAGCATACGCTAGGCAGTCCACTGTCATATACTATTTAACTCTCTTTTGTGGTCTTGTTTTGTATTTCAGGTAGTTCCTCCTAGCCAAAAGGAAGCTCTCACATTCAAAGATTGATCAATAAGTTCGAAATGCGTGTAATGATCTTTAAACCGACCACCACAACAGTATTCCTCATTGGCCCATACCCTTATCTATTTCATCTAAATCCTTAAAGAAAATAGAAACATTTTGGCACACTCGGTGGGACCCATCAGGGTTCTTTTGCATTTTATTCATTCTTAGGTGAAATTTGTGTGTTTGTTTCCCTTTTGAAAATCTTCCACATTAATTTTCTTCTCTGGAATCTTCCTCTCTTTCTATTATCTAAAAGCAATCATGTTTTTTGGTGCTATAAAAATAATACTTCTTTTCTTTCATTAGTATTGCATTAGTGAAAGAGCATCCCTCTTCCTATTCACTACTTGCTACATCAATATCACACTTCGATTTGGGCTTAAAACACTTGCATAGCATTTTGATTTGTTGCATTATATCTCACATTAAAACTAAGGGCAACCTATATGCTGGAAGTCATGCCTAACTAATGGTTGACATAACTAAATCGTAGGAAGCACATTCTTTCTTCTCTATTTTTCCAAACTACACAATTTGAAATATATGCATCTTCTTAAACAACACCCCCCCTAAGAAGCTATCAATGATCACACAATCAGAGGATTGATAGTGGGCACCCAACTGTTATCTCTATCTAAGTACCCCATCGAGAATGGCCCACCCCACCATAAAATAACCTAAAACTCACCTTTAGAATTTCCTTCTTCGTAGGAAGCCTTCCCAACCAAAAACTCTACTCTAAATTCATGAGTCAGTATTTTAAATAACATAATCTAAACACACTAAATTCACTTGTAGGATTACGTATTTTTCTTAGGTTTGTGCTTGACTTGCATTTTGAGGTGTGAGGATACGATTCTTCATTTTTCTTTTGCCTTTCACACTCCAAATCACAGTTGGTGTATTCTAACTATTTCTGAGTGTGTCAGGGCATCATCTTATCATCCCAGATACTTTTTGGTTGATTATTCATCCAATCTAAATTCTAAAAATTACATTTTTCTTCATTCTTCATATTTCACAATGAAAAATCGGTCCAAGTGACCATTGTTTTTACATCTTACCACCATCGGTTTATCTAACTGGTTTCAGTTCTTTGTTCTTTTGGTTAGTTTACCCAAAGGACACTTATCTCATCTTCTCTTCTATTTAGAGTCTTTGTGTATCATTGTACTCTTGAACTCTGATAACAATCATCAAATACAACTTTCCTATCTGACAGTCATCATTTTCTGCCTCATTTGTTGAAACTATTATTTTTGCACACAAGCCGGTAATGGTTCCTATAATCATCATCAATTACCCTTGACCACCATCAGTCACCCCTTAACCACCATTGGTTAGTACGACTGGCATCAGCCACTCTATTTTGATTTTAATCAAAACATTTACCAACTTTCCCTCTTAGATCTATTTTTCCCATCTTTGTTTGTTCCTCGTGTCATTTACAAAGTACAGTTCACCTGATATACATTGATTCACATGGTGTTGACTTGCAGCCAAACTAACACCCTCGTATTTCATGCCAACCATTAGCCACTCCCACCTAGTCCATCATCACCATCCATCCTGTCACCTATGGATCCAACTCATCTCATCCCCATTGCTACCAAAGCTGACGAGGAGTTCACGAGACTCCTCAACGTAATCCCACTACCCTCTAAGTACTACCTTGCTCATTCTTCCACTTGGGATTCCTTAGGATAGTTAATATATGGCATGCATGTATCTATCCCTCCTTCTCTTTCCCCACTTCACATTAGCTAACACTAGCTCACTACCATCATCCACTTTATCACCTATGGTGTCTCAGCTAGATCCCACAGCCACTATAACTACAGCATCTACGTCATCTATCGTGCACCCACGACATCAATTGTCCCTCCAACAACCGCTTTAAGTATAGCCTCATCTGCACCTCCACTTCACATATACCCATTGCATTATAACTACCTCTGTGTCGGAACTTTACACCCCTTTTCAAAACCTCATCATTTATATCCCACATTCCTTATCCCTAATCACCACTAGAGTTGTTCACGACTATCCCACCCACTTACACATACTACCAACAACCCCGACCTCATCTACCGCCTATGTTGGCTATGTGCCACCTACATCTATTCCTCCTATGCATTTCTCATACTCAAAACCACCATACACTAGCATACCACCCACCTCATACATTCAAAGATCAACCCCATTTTTCGTAGGGGCACCCATTCATCCCAACCTACTAACAACCTCATTAAAATGATGATGGAAAAGATGCAGACCTTTGAAGCATCTATTTCTAGCTCCCATAATTCTTTAACGTATGATGAAATCTGTAATGAGCCTATCCATCCATATATTCCCATTTTCCCTACCCCGTGCATTGGGAAATTCCTAAATTCAATCGCTTCAATAATAAAGATGACCCATGCAAAACACTTGCGGTTGTTCAAACATGGGTACTACCTAATCACCCACGATGATGCTTTTCTCCTACATGAAATTTCCCAATGTCCTTAATAAGACCAACATTGGATTGGTATAGTGGACTACCTCAACATTCCATTTATTCCTTTAATCAAGTAGCCCAAGCTTTCTTAGACCATTTTTCAATCAATGTTACCAAGAAATTCACCATGACCGATCTCTATTCAACCGATAAGTATGAAGATGAATCTATCATAGATTTTGTTACCCGCTTAGTAGAGTCTTATTAACCAATTGACGTTCCAACTACCTCAGACTAAACTTATTGAGTTGTTCACTAGAGCTTATGCTAGACACATCTCACCAACTCTGCAAGTCCAAACCTTTGATGAAGCGTTCACCATGGCATGAAAACTAGAAATTTGTGTCATTGAAGAAAAGAAGATCCAATTACGGAACAAGAACACCTAATTAAAATCAAACGATTCTTCTTCATCTTCAAAACCTCAAAATAACTATTCAAATCCCAAAGGATCTTCCAACGTGGTATTCCTCAAGGTGGGTCCACCTCATCCTTCTAATCAAGCCCAACCTTCTTCCAATCTTTCTCTTGTCTAGGCCTTTCACTCCAAGGGGAACAACGAAGTACACTTTGATTAGAGAGCCCTATTCTTCGGTCTTGGAAAATATTCTTAAAGTTGGAGCCATTACACTTCCTCCCATAAAACCTCATACAAGTTTTGATCATGCACGTCCCTATGCCTATATGGTATAAAGAACATGCGGCTATTGTAATTACCATCGCGTTAAAGGACATAGTGATGAAGAATACATAAATTTTAAAAACATTGTTCCAAGAGATGATAGATAATGGAGACCTTTTCATGGACAACCCAAACACACTTGTAAATCAAAATTTTCACATCTTTAAAAAAATTTTCCTAATCATAAACCATCATTTAATCAAAATAGTGAACCTTCATCCAACGACATCAATGTCTATGAAGTCCACACAATTTTGATATCTTACCAACTATTCCTCAAAACCTACCTACTTCATCTATTGAAGAAATTTTGACACGAGCTCCTCTACCCATAGAGAGCATACCTTTTCTACTCCACCCACGAGGAGTCCCCTCATCTCCCCTTTCTCCCACGGAGCAACCCACACTTTCTACCGATGTCATTCCATCAATCTACCTCCCAACCTACCGAATGGTTAACACTTTTTATTCAACCATCCACAAGAAGAATCATCATTGCCTTCTCCTCCACTAAGGGATAAGTCTACCTCACCCAACCTATTGTCTCTCCTACCCATGGGATACTTTTCAAACATGCCACTACCTATCGGGGGGACAGCTCCTCCTCAACATCCCGGAACCCCATTGACATGATCTTGGCTCTTTTACCTATAGAGTCTAAGGCTAGCCAATTCCCTACCTCACAGACATATTTTATAGGGATTACCACCCAACCCATTCCATCCTCCTCTTCTATTCCTTTTTTCATGGTTGGTCGATTGTTTTGATTACATTGATCATTCCATGCTCTGGGGACATCTTCGGCTCCCCGTTTCAACCCAAATGCAAATGTTTCCTAAGGATACTTCCACGATCTACCCAAAGGTATTTTTAGAAACCAAAACAACACTAACCATGCTGATTGGAATGGATTCTTCTTCATCATCATCTACCTACATCCAAACCTTTACCCACGACCAAAACCATTTCAAAACCTAAATGCCTACTCACACCTATCCCTCACCCATATCTAGACCCATCACTACTTTGGTGTCATGCCGACATCAAGCCTTACTCACCCACCTATCCGATTGGATTTATCACGTCTTCCCAAGCCTACCAACATTATCCTCCCACCTAAAAAGAAAACCCAACCTTCTAGGCCATGTACACCGGTCTCACCTACCACACCTTTGTCACCTTCCCCCTTCCATCCATCCTGGGGCCCCATCCATCAACCTTGACCAAACAGTATCTTACCCAAGGCTATTCAAAAGCTAAGCAACCTATTACTTCATCATGAGCCTTCATTACACCTCATTCACCCAAAAACCAAGCACCCTTATCTTCACCCGTGAACTTCTTACCACCTATACCTCCACTAGTTACTATAACCCCAACCTTGCCTATATGATGATTCAAAGACCTTCCTGCCTACCCCACCTCTACCAACCACTTCCACCACAACTCGGTTTCCCCCATGGGTAACTCATCCCCTTCCACCATCTACTTTCCCTTCTACATCCCGTAACCCCGTGTCACCTTTACCAAAAAGGACCCAAAGATAACCCAAAGATAAGAATCCGATGGACCCTCCAATAAGGTAGTTAAACCAACCAAACCTTCCATCATATTGCAAATCTTCCATAATATCCCACCTTTACCCAAGCAGATGTAGCAAAAACCTAAGACCAATCCATGTCCCAAACCAAAGGACTAACTCATTCCTCCTCTATAAAGTCTCTTCCCTCACGATCATCCACATCTATACCCAAACCCACACTCACCTCCCATTGTGATCATTGGCAGGGTCCTATGCCAAAATTTTAACTAATCTATTAGAAACTTCCATCATCACATTACCGCCAAAAATTGAATATATTTTTCCTTTGGTGAGAAGATCCTCTCAAACCAAAACCAAAAGAGTTTGATGAAACAAATATTTTTTTTTATCATCGTGTGTCGGACATGGTGTTAAAAATTGTAAGGCTCTAAAGACCGTTCTTCCAACTTTTCCTCCTTCAACAAAAATTTCTACGATGATGACCTTCTTTGAGGACCATGCTCCACCTTCACCTATCACAACACATCATCATCCTTTAATAATTCAAGTGACCAATATCTCCACCCTCACAAACATTTGACCCACCTCCAAAATTCCAGATCAACATGGTCCGTATTAGAGAATTATCCAAATCACCACCCAAATTTTGTATGCTCCTACTCACTTCACAAGGATTTTCTCCCCAGCTAGGTTTTTTCCCATCATGTTGTACACCACTCATCCATACACCTTCTCCATTTTCCCCCTCCCCTGATGATTAACAATTGTCCCCCAACTTGTTCATGTTGAACCCACACTTCTAAAAGACAAGGGAAAAAAAAATCACCCAACCCATCAACCAACCTTTACCTAATATATCCATCTACACCTACACCAAAATCACCATCCACAGGGTCCTCATACCCTATCTCTTGGGGTCACCTATCGATCCACAATGATAAAATAATTACATCACCCCTCTAAATATGTCATTTTATGATCTTGTTCAAACTTCTAAATCTCATAGAGACAAGCCCTTATTGAGGTTTTCAATCCATCAAAGTTTTACCCAATGACCCCAAATGGGTTTGCCTCCATTATTACCCTCACCATGTGGCCTCACTAACCAAATCATATCCTTCTTTCTACCCCTATTCCCACTCCTCAAGTCACCTTCCTCAAAACTTCTCTCGATGAGGAGATTGTACATCTCCATCAGATGACCATGTCCACCTATTTCTTTCCCATCATATCGATAACATGCGTGTATGACACATCATGATTGATGGTGGTGCTAGCATTAACATCATCTCCTCCTATGCATACAATCAAATGTGTATCCCTTCTAATTATATGCAAAATAAACCATTTATATTTCTCCTTCAACGACGCCATCACCTCCACCCGTGGCACAATTATCCTTCACATTCACGTAGGCCCTCCACTTTATCTCCCTGAACTATTCTACGCCATCTTAGAAGGAGAGTTCTAAGTATAACCTATTTCTCAATGGACCCTAGATTCACCTACACCATGGGTTGTGTTCCTTCAACTTTACACCGTTGTGTAAAATTCAAGCATGAAGGACATAACTATACCATCCCCGCTCACTTGTCACCATTCAAAACTTACAACATGTTCACGACAAACCCAACGATGTACATGTACTAATCAAATCATCCGAAATTCTCCTTCACCCACAAGCCCATCCACCAATGTTTCCGCCACCTCTCCCACCTCTAATTCTTCTATTCCTATTGTCGATGTCGCTCCACACCCGAAAGTCAACTCTACTTCCCAACCAATCAATACCCTCTTTAGTCCAATCATCTATGAATCATCTATCTCCACTACCCATATACCTACTACTAATCCCTTCAAGGTATTTTTCAATTCCTCACTCTGGGAGTACCGATACAATATCGACACATTCCTCACTTCACAAGAGTATGGAAATCTACATCAACACCCTTGTTATGAATATCACATAGGAGAGGTTTTCCCTTATGGTCCTCCCCACCTTAACACTAACCTAATGTACAGGGGACTTGACACTGCCACCTATTCACCCGAACCTCCACCCCAAACATGGTTGTTTTCATTTAACCTCCAATCCCTTACTAATCGCCATTCACCATGGCACACTTTCCTTCAAATTTACACCATTGTGTATGGAAAGGCTTTGAGCACAAACAAGGCCACCATACTATCATTTCATGTACCACCCATAAACACAATGATCTTGTAGTGGCATTGGCTTTTCCGCATCACCTTCAAGAAGGCCCGCATCGACCTCATTGATGAAAACAAACCTCTCTCGCTCCACCCCATTCACCCACTTCTTCCCACCAATCGAGTCCATAGATCCTAAATCATCCCTTCTCCACTATTTTCTAACACATCCCTTAGAAGGTATTATTTATCCTTCATTTATTTATCGGGATACCACCTTACACTATGTGACACATTCCTCACTCACTTGTTGGGTTAGCTTGCACCCTCAGTTGTACTAGTTGGTGAGTTAGCTTCCTTATGGTTCCCCACCTTCACACTTCTTAGTTATGTGGAGTTACTTACTAGTATTTTGGACCTTAACTTCCATCCCAAACTTTGGGATTTCTCATCACCTCCAATCCCTTAGGTAATTGTTGCTTCCCTCCTCACTATACTGTACATCTTTCTTATTGAAAATTAAAGTCATTCTATTGTAATGTATTACTATCATTATGGATTAAACACACATGGATTTGGCATATATGGTATTTTACTCCACCTTCTAAGAAATCTAATGACCTCATTGAGTGTTCTTATTCATCATCTCAGATCACAGTTGGATCCCAATCTATCCCTCCTATCGTTTTTTTCATAAACATTTCCCTAGGACCTCTCGATTTATAAACGTGATGGTGAGGCTCCCTCTTCTATTCCCTTCCTATATCCCCGACATGATCAACAACGATACGCCTTCTATTAACATCGTTCAATGTTAGGATGATGAGTCCATCCTCACCTACCTTGGTGTGGAAGATTCTTATATTCACTAGTCATTACCCTCTAAGATGCAAACCATGTTGAATGAATCGACTATCAAATCAACATTAATACTCAAGATGACCCGCACATTCTAAAGATAGGTCAGTCTTTAGATGTTGTTGAACATGAAGCTTTTACCTCTTTCCTCCGAGACCATAGCAATGCTTTTTCTTGGTCTTATGCCGATATGCTCTGAGTATTGACCCAAAAATTGTGGTCCACAATATCGTAACCATTCTTGATGCCAAACCCATAAAACAAAAGTTACGGAAAATGCATCCTCGCATTGCTCTTCTTGTCAAAGAAGAACTTCAACCTTCTCTCGGTTTCCTTCATCCTACCCATTGACTATCCCCAATGGATTTCTAACATCGTTCCTATCACAAAATCAATAGGGGACTCCACATTTGCACAGACTTCCATGATCTCAACCTAGCTTGTCCCAAAGACAATTTTCCCCTACCAGGCATTGACCAACTAGTTGATCTCACCATCAGCCATGAAATGTTATCACTCATGGATGGTTTCTCGAGTTATAATCAAATATTACTTTCTCTAGAAGATCAACAAAAACTTCCTTCATCACTCCTTGGGGACCTTCTACTATCGAGTCATGCCTTTTGGCCTTAAAAACACTGGTGCTACATATCAACAAGCCATGACTTATATCTTCCATGATATCATGCATCGTATATTGGAAGATTACGTAGATGACCTTATTGAGAAATCTAAACATCCGGGCTAAACACCTGACATTCTTTAAGGTCATATCTATGACCACCTCATCAAGTATTCTATTCACCTTCAACCAAAGAAGTGTGTCTTTGTGGTACTTTCTGGAAAACTCCTTGGTTTCATCATTTATTTGCATGGCATAGAAGTCGATCCTACTAAAGTAAAGGCTATTCTAGAAATTCCTCCCTACTAATCTCTGACAACTTCGAAGCTTGCAAGGTAAGTTGCAATCAATTTTTCATTTTATCTCGCAACTTTCTAACCATTGTCAACCATTTCATCATCTCCTCAAGAAGGACGTCTCATTCAAATGGGATGATGACTTCCACAAATCCTTTAATGCCTTAAAATAATACCTCCTTCAACCACCAAAGTGTTTTTCCTTCTAAGGATGACCAACCCTTTTACCTATACATCTCCGCCATTGACCATTCTTTAGGTGTCATGCTCACTCATCATGATGAGCAACATAGAGAGCAAGTGGTTTATTACATAAGTCATACCCTTTTGGACTATGAAACTAGATACACCCATGCCAAAAAAATATTCTTAGCCTTAGTTTTCATCACCACTAAACTTCACCATTACCTACTCAACCACAAAACCTTCATTGTCACCAATACTGACCCCTTACATTACATGTACGCCAAACCCTATCAACATCAATGTGTTTGCGTGTTGGCTCATGCTTCTCATGTACCTTGACCTCAAATTCATTCATCAAAAATCCATCAAAGGCCAAACCATCACTGACCAACTAGCAGACACACCTCTTTCTGGGAATCAACCCTCTAACTTCAATTTCCCAAATGAATCCATAGCTACCCTCTCCTTGGATGATACCACTTACCAAATGACACTCTTCTTCGATGGCTCCAAGTGTCGCATGGGGGTGGGGTTGGTGTTATCCTCATTCCTCTTGATGGTGAACCTATGCCTTTATCTTTCAAACTAGATTTTTATTGTATAAACAATATCACCGAATACGAAGCACTCATATTGGGTCTCTAGGATTCTTATGCCTTAGATGTTAAGTCAATCAATATCTTTGGTGATTCCCAACTTGGTCGTAAACCAAGTCAATGGTATATACTAGTGTCGTAATGAGATACTTCAAAAGTATAAACATCATGTAGACATACTTTTGACTACCTTTAACCATTACAAACTTCAAACCACCCCTCGTTCTACCAATAAGTTTATGGATACCATGGCCTGCTTGGCTTCTCAGATACCCGCTTTGCTCTCACGACTCTAAAATATTTGTCACAATACAAAGGTTACAATCACCCTCTTATTTACCTCATGAGGTCTACTCCATCAAAACCATCACACTGATCCATATGACCTTTGGTATAAGCCATTTACAGACTATCTTTCCCTTTCCATTCTACCTTCTTATCTCACTCATAATGGACAACGTGCCTTTCTTAAAATTGTATCTCGCTATGTCATCATGGGTGGTCTCTTTTATAAGTGTGGCTTCAATGGTATTCTCTTACGATGCCTTACAAGTTTTGAAATTCCCTACACCATCAAGGAAGTTCACAACAGAATTTGTGGAGGCCACTTTAGTGGTTTAGTTGTCGCTAAATGCATTCTTCGCCTTGGCTATTATTGGCCAACCCTAAACCATGGATGTTATGACTATGTCAAATGTTGTTTGAAATGCTAGCAACATGTTAATCTTCATCACACACCTAGTCATGCTTTACAAGTCACACGACCTTTGGCCTTTCTCTCAATGGGGTTTGGATCTTGTCGGAGAGATCAATCCCCATTCTTCACAATGCCATCAATGGATTATAACTGCTACTGAATATTACACTAAATGGGTAGAAGCCATCCCTCTCATTTCTACAAAATCTAAGAAAATATATGAATTCATCAACCATCACATCATTTGTCACTTTGGCATCCCTCACCGTCTCATCACTAATAATGGAAAGCAATTCAAAAACAAAACCCTACGTAAGTTGTGTGATGCTTTTGGCATTCAACTAAGTTTCTCATCACCTTATTACCCACAAACCAATGGCCAAGTAGAATCAACCAATAAAACTTTAAACAAAATTCTTATGAAAGTAGTTGATGATACTGGGAAGGATTGGCATACGCACATCCCCTTCACCTTGTGGGCTTACCGCACTAGTATTCACACTTCAACTACCACACCTTTTTCTCTGGTCTATGGTACCGAGGTTTTCTTTCCTCTCGAAGTCCAGATTCCATCTCACTACAAGACATGCTCAACAAT
This sequence comes from Taxus wallichiana var. yunnanensis, assembly GCA_018340775.1. NCBI lineage: Eukaryota > Viridiplantae > Streptophyta > Pinopsida > Cupressales > Taxaceae > Taxus > Taxus wallichiana. The sequence continues at coordinate 26,285,711 of CM031236.1, read as the reverse complement.
GATGAATTTCACCAGGATCATTTGGTGTAACTTGAGTTATTAGATGAATGTCATCTCAATGCTCTTGACCATCTCCAAATCTACCAAAAATGTATCAAACATGCCTATGACAAACATGTCCATGAATGAAACTTTTAGGTCAAAACCTCATCCTAAAGGAAAATCAACACTTAACCAAAGAAGAGAAAAGTAAACAGGAAAATTTTCTCCTAATTGGCTTGGACCCTATATCGTTACCCATGCTTATGGATCAGGTGCTTATCGTTTGTCTTCACTCAAAGGTAAACTCGAACCTGAGCCTCTCAATGCCTTGCATCTTCAACCATTTTATTGTTGACATCAAGTCCTATATCACTTTCTATCAATTGACCACTTATCCCTTGAGCGATGTTCACCTTCCATATTACCTATTTTTGAGGATCAATGACTAAACAAGAATCATGTGATTACCCATCACCTTTCAACCTTATCTTCAATATGAGTACCACGGATCTACTCACAGCATGATTCTCATGGATACTTTTCATCTTTTTAAAGATGGAATCCCATGGTCATTCATCACTTGAAACCACCTCTTTCATAGTTAACCTTTGTGTGTTATGGTTTTTCTTCTAAACAAGAACCTAATCTTCCTCTATAGTCTTTTCCATGACTTAAAACGTCCAAAAACAAAATGGGATTCAACTCCTTGAGTCAAACTTCTAGCAAAAAGATGACTCCCTCAAAAGGGACATCTCTTCTCTCTACTCACCACCATAAATAGACTAATCCCTTAAAGGAAAGCTATATAAAATTATTACAAAAATACAATAAAATGTTCAAAAGCTTCCCACATCTATCAACTTCACAAAGACCTCAAGGAGATAATATACTCATCCCATATAGACTTCCCACATCGATCAATCTATTAAAACAAAAAAATGAAGAAAATGATAAATTTTTGTCATGGACTTACCTATTTTTTTATCATGGGTTTCTTATAGGTACACATACTATCATACACTAAGTTATGCTAAACCACCCACTTTCACATCATTTCTTTTTTACCCTAACTTCCTATCCGCTCAAGGGACTTTCCACAACTATGACATTTCATGATCATGTGACTTTCTTCACCCTTAGAATAGTCCATTATGTAATGCCTTTAGGGTCTTACGTTCATAAGCCCATCTAGGATATGGTAGACTCATTAGGGTTCTTATCAATTAAGTGGCTCTTTTACCACCTCTTACCATTCTACCTTCTTCATCACCTATTGATTCTCCTATACAAGACCAAACCATCAACAACTACATTTTAAAGATTTCCACTTTCACCTAAGACTCAACCATGCCTATGACCTAGACTCAACCATGCCTATGACCTAGACTCAACCATGCCTAAAATCTACCAACCCATTCCCTACTTCATCATATTCTTCCCTAGCTTATGGGAGAACTATATCAGCCTGAGGCCCCTTTTTCACCGGGGCTATGTAGGTAGCACTCCTAGGGCATGGGGCCCTTGGAGGTTAGCTCGCCACTCTTTACCATAACCAATTTCCCCTTCACTTTCCTATTCACACTCTACCTTAGTTTCCATTTTATATCAACAATTGGAAATTAAACCAAACAAGCACCAATTAACAAACATTTTTACCACTTCATCAAATCATTCATTTATCATTTTTATATTTCCACCATAGCAAATATTTGGAAATTTAAACCATAACATGCATGACCATCATCATTTGTCTTCCATGTTACCAACAACTTGGAACTTAAAGCAAAACCATAAACCATGACTCAACCATGCCTAATTGACCTAACTCCATCATGCCTATACCTGACTCCATTATGCCTATACCTAACTCCACCATGCCTAATTGACCTAACTCAACCATGCCTATGACTGACTCCATCATGCCTATACCTAACTCCATCATGCATATCCCCGACTCCAAAGCAGCCTATACCTAACTCCACCATGCCTAATTGACCTAACTCAACCATGCCTATGACCTTCATCATGCCTATACCTTTTATCATTCTGACCACCCATTGAACCATACCTACAAGCTCAACCTACTCCTACATCTCCTTTGTTGCATCTTAGGAGTTGTTATTTTACCTATACCTTGGCCTTACCTGTGCTACGACCTATTTACCTAAACTTGACCAACTTGGTGTGACCATTGCCCTTATTTACTCGCTATACCTTACAATGATGTTACCTATGTTGTTTTAGCCTAATCATTATACCTTTCCTATTTTCATGCCGTTTATCCCAACCAAACCTTTGGTGTACTGGAACATACCTAAATGTTCTTGCACCTAACCTATGTTGTGTTTCTCGGACCATATCCTATACCTTGGATACCTGAATCACCTCACCCTTGTTTGGATAAACCTATCGACCTTAGACAATGTAGAGTTTACAAGCTCTTCAACCTGGTATCATGTTGTAATCTATACGTGTGTGTGTGTGTTTGATTTCCATTACCCATGACCCGATTTTGACCCCGGCCTACTACCTATTACCCAAGTTGACCATCACCCTTTCCCATAGTACTCATACCCTTCCCCACCTATCTTCACCACCTACACATTTATCAAACCACTCACTAATTCCGTATTTCACCTCATCAGTTCCTAGTTTGAGGGGGATCACCTTCACCCACACATGGGGTAATCACTTCCTATTTTTTTCAATGTCGCTTACCAATACAAGCTACACAATAAAAGGGGCAAAATGTAGACACCAAAATTAGGTCACACTCCCCTTGGTCCCTTTTCGAATAGCCAACTCAAACATATTCACCTAACCATGACCCTTTTACCCCACATTAATATTAATTTAATTATTTACAATTAAATTAATACTCATCCTCACTTCATTCATTATTTAAATACCTTAATTAAAACTAATTTCCACCTCACCTAGACACCTCACCACAAACCTATTTTTAGCATATTTCCCCTTTACTAGGACTCAACATTCACTCACCATAACTAACCACATTCCCACTCATTAAAATGTAACGTTTTGTTTGGATCCATGAGAATAGACTGAACTGGCCCAAAAAGATCACCAAGATCTAGAATTTTTAGTAAACCTATAATTTCCCACCGTAACTAATGTCAGTCAACCTTAAACCGCCATCGATTACCTTATATTCTTTTTGGTAACCTTGTTTGTTGGTGGGCCATATTCTTGATTTTTGGAACGAAGGAGATCTACATGCAAGCAAGAACAAGAGCCCTTTCGCACGTCCAGACAACCATAGCCAACACCAAGACTGATTAAAAGGTATTTACATTCACAACAGCATTTTGGGAAGCACTACACCATAAAGACTAAGCACCATTCCACATTATCAAACTATCACCAACATCTCCAACCACCTCTCCACCACTACAGGTATTGAGAACACATAAGCTCTAAGTAAGTTGGTTTCTCCTTTATTACTGGTCGTTTTATTCTTTATTTGCCTTCATCTATTCATTGTTCTTACTTAGATCTATCCCTCAGCTTTCTCTCTATCAACCACCCCATCACACCCCACCTAAGCTTCACAAAAACCTATCCCAAAATTGTCTCCTCCCAGTAGACCTTACAAACATCCTCCAAACTCTTTGTGTAATCACAGAGAGGACCCAAAACTCATTCTATAAGCATCTTCCAGTTCACCACAACACCGAGACCGGATAACCCTAACCGTGGTCGGTCATGTCCTATACCAATATCGGTTTACTTAATCGATATCATTCATTGTATGTGGATCACAACCCAACCTAACAACTCAACCCTTAGCCTACCCCAAACCTCACTCAGAATATTACCACACCTATTTTGGACCTATCACCTCACCCTCCCCATAGAGACCTTTCCAAATCTCTGTTCCAAGACAAAAGAGAGCCCAAACATCCTCCACCTGACTTCCTGCCACTTTTCATAGTTACCGATATCGGTCACCCTAAACCGGTATCGGTCCTACCTAAACCGACATCGGTCACCCTAACCAATGTCGGTCTCTATGTTTGATAATACTATTCTAGACTAAGAAACCTAAGTATCTCACCCAAAATAACCCAAAATCTCACCCAACCTTACCAAGACTCTGTCTGTGACCTGCAGACCACCTGCACTACCCGCAACCCAATCCAAAACCTTTACCTGCATAAGCATTTTAGTATTTAATCGAATCAATGCTGATAGTAATCTAAGGTACCCAAATCAAAATGCTAGCACTAGATTCTTTTACTTACATGTTTAAGTTATTTTATATTGATTTATAAATAGTGGATTGATGGCCTTCTAGGAAGTATCACACTTCCCAGATCTAGCATGCTAGGCAGTCCACTATCATATACTATTTAACTCTCTTTTGTGGTCTTGTTTTGTATTTCAAGTAGTTCCTCCTAGCCAAAAGGAATCTCTCATAGTCAACATTGGATCAAGAAGTCAGAACACGTGCAATGACCTTTAAACCAACCATCACAATAGGTATTCCTCCTTGGCCCATACCCTTATCTGTTTCATCTAAATCCTTAAAGAAAATGGTGAAACACTAACATAATCTCTTATCATGTCATATCACATTCGATTATGCTTTCATATTCTTAGTAGGTCAACCTTGGTGCTTTGCATTACATAGTAGGGTGTATGTAGGAGTTAGTAGTTAGTAGACAATCATCATATTGAGCACTTAAGTCTTATTTTATGGTATGGAGGTTATCCCCTCAAGTGTTTAAGTCATTAAACTTGCATATTGTCATCATTTCTCTATATTTTGGTGTTATATTTATGTCGATATCCAGATCTATCTAAATAATTTCATTACACATGTACATGAGGCATAAATACAAAAGATACTCAAGGAGTACTATGTTGTAATTATAGAGGATAGTAGTCCTAATCGTACAAAGAGGTGGAAATTCCAAGCCCTATATATGAAATAATAGTAGGTACCATATTAGGATTCATAACAAAAGTAAATCAAAAAGGATGGATAAATCCAAGTTTTGTAATATATTAGGCAAGATTTATCTTTCCTAATATCCTTAAAATTAAATTATCCTTAGTAAATATTGATTGTTTAATGATACTCCTCGAGGAGGAGAACATCTTCAATGTTATCATAGTCATAGATATTACCATCAAATTGACGTGAAAGTTGATTTTGTAATTTATTCTTACCATGTTCATGTAGCTAACTATATATTTTTCATGCATATATTTTCATGCAAAACTTACAAGCTATATCAATATAAATCTATGAGTCCCAGATGAGACTAAAATATGGAATTTCGATGTCTTTGCATAAATGTGACGATATCTCAACTTCTCGTGAAATTATTGGCGACAATTATAGCTTGTGCCCTTATTTTCATATTGATTCAATGGTCATTTCCACATTTGTATCAAAAAAATTAAACAAAACATTTCATATGGTAGATTTCCGATTTACCTTTTAATAGGGGTGGCATTCATGTCCTCTAAGATATTTTCATTATTATAGAATAAAATACAAACAAGATTTTTATTTTTTGGAGTGTTAATTTCTTTTAACTATAGAGATCATTTATATGGTTTTTAATCATAAATACGTGGACTAAGATTTTGTTTTTGTTAACAAAAATATATATTATTAGTTTATGCCTATGACAGATACTATACCTTTCACCCAAGTTTATTAATTTCAACATATCCACCAATCAAATACATTTATTTTTTTCATGTTTATATTTCAAATGTTGGAATATAAATTAAACAATTTCATAATTTAAAAAAAAATAAAAATGATTTATTTGATATTTTATTGGTTACTTTTTCATGATAAGACAAATTTTGGGTCTTATTCAAGTACATATTTTTCAATAATATTTGAAAGAAAAATTTATAATTAACAAGTGTCACAACAATTATGACAACTTTAACATCAACATTTAATAAGTGTACAAACAATTATGTTTTTCATTTTAAAATAAAATATTAATAAATGCATGCCACCTATTCAAGAATGCATGATGTCATTATATTTATTATTTTTGAAGGTCTAAATATTATTCTCTTACTTATGAAGCATGTCACACTCAATTTTGTTCTAATTCTTTTATCATAACTTAATTATATTATAATTTTATTAATATTGTGAATTACAATTTCTCACTTCAATAAATATTTATATATTAAAGACTTCAAACATTAAAACTAATTGTAATTAATCTTTAAACAACATTTTAAAACTCCTCTTGAATAACATCTTTTAACAATTTAATAGACTTCTTGTTACATTTGCAAAGTAGCATATGTGTCACAAATAATTGTTGTGAGTCCATAGTAATGTAAGCATAACAAAACATTGTCATATAATACTTATACATTATTATATTCTTAACTATTTTATGTCTTGTTTCTTTCAACCCTTGGAGGTAGGAACTGGTCACATTATGTGGGTCTTGTTTGGATTGATTGTTGAACATTCAATTTAGAGTAGAAATTGTAACCTTAAAGAGATATATGAGTCACTTAGGTTAGGACAAGGATGTAGGTCGTAATGTGGTAGGGATCAACACATGTATCACATCTCTCTCCATATGCATGGATGGATGAGTGGGCTTGGAGGTTTTCACTCTCTAAAAGATACAAAGGTTATGCATTAACAATTAGGAATGCGCATGAGAATTTTCTTACCTAAATTTAATTATTTCTCACCCTAAATCCTATACCGTAAAGGAATCAGAGAAAAATATTACATAAATGTTATATATGTGGAATATTCCAGCCTTATCCAATTTTGTTATAAGTTACTAGAGATATTTAATTATATGGTAAAACAAATAGTTATGCTTTTACTATTATAAAACAAAGCTATATATGTTTAATTAAAAATGGAAAACCCTTAAAATTAAATATCCCCATAAAATAATTATTTCTTATTGATATTTCTCGAGTAGGGAGGACATCTTCAAATTATGGTCATAGTGGATATTATCATCATATTGATGTGAAAGTCAATTTTGAGATATTTATAATGTCACAAAGGAGTGCAAAATTAGGGGTCTTTGTAGAATACATGAAATAAGTGATAAGTAATTTCTCACTTAGTTGGTGAATATGAAATCATAGTATAGACAATGTGTAGATGAAAAGAGAGGGGAATTGGAAAATCATGTTAGAGATATGGTCTTAGAATAATTATGGCAAAAGATGTTTCGTAACGTTATCCACAATAAGTTGAAATGGAAGAAAATAAGACCATGTAAGGTGTTAAGGAAGCTTTCATATAATTCTTATGAGATTGAATTTCCCCTAATCATTGATATCTGAAATATATTCAATGTGATGGATCAATATCCATATTGTATAGGTTAGAAAAGTGTCAATTATTGAAATTGTAAATGTCAAGATAGATTGAGATATAATATGTCATAGAACATGAAAAATGATAAATTGAAAGAGTAATTCACAATAGGATCAAGAAAACACATGGTAAGGAGTATGTGGTCAAGTGGAAATTAAAGGATATTGAAGATGTAGTGTGGATAAGTGCTATAAATTTTGTTTAACACTTAATTATAGAATACTATCTCACTTAATTAGGATCTCAAGTATTAAAAGTTACTTGATGTGTATGATGTAAGAGCATATGAGTTTATAGGAAATTCTTTATAAAAATAGTCCGACTAGAAAGAGTCTAAATTTATTTTATTTCTATAGTGTTTTTTGTGCACAATCTTATTTTGTAATGTCAATGGTGTGTGTAGTCCTATTATACAATGTACAATGTTTTGTCCAATTTATGCATGTATGTGGAATCTTTACGCAAGTCTTGTAAGTGTTTGGATGTATCAAAAGGATGCATAAATCTAAAATATATTGAGGAAGATATGCAAGCCTAAGTGAAGCCACAAAATAGTAGAAATATTGCTTAGAAGTTTTGAAGTATTAAAGGATGATGTTTGAAGATGAAAAGGTTTCGATATGTCAAATGAGTCTATAATGGGTCCTTTGGGTTATAACATCATGTTTTTCCTTAATTTTAGCATTATTTTTCTAAGTTCAATTTTGGGATTAGATGGCTTGCATGCATATATAAACAACTATCAATTTCCTTAGGAATTCATTTCTTAGTGAATTTAATAGTTCTCGCTTTATAGAACTTCACATAATAGAGAAAGTGCGGAAAATGAGCTTAAAGATCAAATAAAAGGATGTTTTTAATGATCTATCATGAAATGAGCAAAGAATGATGAAATTATTGTAATGTTAATGATAATTCCATGTGTGTTATTTATCTAAGTGTATGAAAAAAAAAATTGTTTTGTTATTGAATTCAAATCTATGTTTTTTCATTTACATGTGTATGTTTTTCCATGTGAGTTTCGAGGGCCTAATGGTCTAAGGTGACTCTTAATTTAACACTCAACAAGGTTTCCATAACAAATGTAAACAACTAATTATGGTTATTGGTATAATTCTTTCTTTATCTGTAACATGTGGAGTAGGTCATTGTAGACACCTAAATTTGGTAATTTAACACTTGATAATGTTAGTGTTGAGTTAATCCATTTAACCATGTGACTCATTCTCTCATTCCAAGTTTAATCATTCTATCCTATTTTATTATTTATTCATATTGTAAGATTTTATCTCTCCATTGTACTTATCATCCACTTATAAAAACACTAACATTATTCAAAAGAAATTCACTTTGCATGATTTTAGTGTTGTGATCTCCACATCTATGTATCTTCCTCTTATACACAACCATCTAATAGGTCATGGGTTCAATTATCAATTTACTTGTAGTGTGTGGAGTGAAGTATTTAGACATTTATCCATTAGTTGATCAGTTTTGTGGTCTTTGTTATAATTTCACATCTCTTGGTTGTGGGGTATTAACTAATCCTTTATAATACCATTTGAGGTTGATGAGAGGAAGCCTTGAAGTAAGTTTCTACCGAGTTTGAAAAATGGCCATTTCCAACTCATGGGTCAGTTTTGAAGTATTCATTGGAACATGAAACTTGTGCATGGTGACCTAATATTTTCACCAATGTCAAGGCATTGATTCTAGAGAATTTTACAAGTGGAATGAGGAAGAATGAAGGTATGTGCTTTATGAATGATCCTTAACAATGTAAGTCACTCCAAACCCTCTCAAAACCCTACCTCTAGAGTGATGGAGAAAAACTCAAGTGTTTAGTCATGAAATGAACTTTGTGAGCTAAAGTGATGATTTGGGCATGAAGAGGACTCTCTCTACTTCATTTTGGTGGTGGTTTCACTCTTAAGGTCAGCTGGTAAGGTGCTCAAATAGCCCTATTTTTTAATAATTTTCTTGTACATTCTTGTATAGAAAGTTTCATGTGGGAGAAATCTTGGGATTCCCCCCAACTGATCATGAAAATAACTAGGTGAGTACAAGGGTGCAAAAATTGATGAACCATGTCACAAAATGTAGACTATTGTTTAAGGGCTAAACAAGACAAAACTAGACATGTGAGTTTGAAGATGTCTTGATGAAATGGCATGTTATTCAAGTACAATATGGGCATGGAAGGTTCCTAGAGGTCCAATGTGACTTTTTGAAGCACATATCTTTATATGATGAAGTGTTTTAAGGTCCTATTTCAAGTGATCAAATTAGGCCTAAAACTACCTCATTAGGACAATCAAGTAGCTCTAAGAAATGAGCATGCAAACATGTTTTTCTCCTCATAACATATGAAAATGAGTGTTTTAAGTTGAATTACAGGTCCTATGTGAAGTGTTTCAAGCCCTAATTCATCATGAAAATGAAATTTTGTGTGTTGGAAGCCTATTGTACAAGACTAGTTTTTGGTGCTCAAACTTGGTCCGATCTATCTCGTAAAAGAAAGATTTTTGATGTTGCAAACCTTTAAATGATGAATTTTATGGAAATTATGAGTTAAAATAGGTTTTTGATTTCCATGAAGGTGTCAGTAGAGTCTTGACCAGGTGGTTTTATGAGTGAAGCAAGTCGGTTTGTGAAAATTAGTTTTCTCTTGGATATGCAAACCCTTGAGAGACCTTAATCTAATCTGCATAAGATGGATAACATGAAGGTGATAGTGTTACTCAATTGTACGATGTTATTTTAGACCTCTTGAATAGTCTCCCATTTGATTTTCATTGCATGTCAAGTGGGTGTTTGGCTAAATTTTGGAGTTCTAGCTTCAAGTTGAATGGGTGCTCAACATTTGAAATCTTTGTAATCTTTATAGGATAATTTTTCCACACTAAAAACGCATTGGTTTCAGTGGGAATTAGTTATAGGTTTGAGGATACAATGGAATTCCTCCAATACACTTCTGAGAAAATAGATGTTTCGAGAGAAGGAGGATAAATGTAATTCCTCCCTACACTTCTTCCTATGGCATCGATCACCCAAAAAACCTAGGACATGATATCCTCTTTCTACACCCTTTCTCTCATCACATCAGTGCACATGTTCCTTTTACACTTTTCATACTTTCATTTCAGTATTTTCATTACATATACATGTATCTTTTACATGCATTTTTGACATATATACATGCGTATTTGACTTCTTGATCGTCTTCTCCTTGCAGGTTCGACCGTATGAGAAGCAAGTAATCAACAACAACAACAACAATGGGTGCAACAACAACAACATTTAGTGGCATCGCACACCATATTAACTATGTAGGTACATCACGCACATCGGAAACTACACATGTTTCCACCCTAGGTTCACTCTCATCACTTTTTTGCACTTTTGCATCTTTAGTTTCCATGCTCTATCATCTTTTTTTCACTCCATGCTTTGTCTAGTCCTTCAACGCATTTCTACATCACTCTACATGGATTATCAAGTACGCATCTCTATCTACTTTATGTTATCAAGCTTTCCACTCACCAACATAAAGTGGGGAAAATGTAGTCACAAAATCACACACTTTAGACAAATTTAGTCTCGATCTTATACTACTATTCATATGGTTTTTGAGTGAAGAAAGTACTAGTTAACCCCCATCTTTTGGCCATTTTACTTTACTTTTTTCATTACTAGGACCTCTCATACATGCATGCCCAGTTTTGTTTCTGTCATTCTATGTTGTTTTGCATTTGACCGGGTGCTCAAGCTAGTATTAGGGCGTGATAGGTACCCTGGTCCCAATCAGGTGCCTTGATCCTCTTCCACTTTCCCACCACTTTTTGGGCACTTTCTAGTCATTTAGACATTTTATATTTCTTGTGATCGGCATCTTTGGGGTTAATTATAAAATTAGATCAAGAGAACCATATAAATATAAAGTTATGAAACCATAATGAGGGACCAAGCACTAGTCACTACTATCATCACCTAAGATTGTATCCATTAAAGGCTCCATTTACATCCATCTAGCTCCATCACAAGGCATAAGGTGGTTCATCTGCATCACACGAGCATATAAGGGAAGTTTATTCTATTCCATCCACCATTTTATTACATTTTCTACACATAGTTATTGCTCATTACTTTCACAAAGTATGACTGCACAAGAGTACCTAGGGCATGATTGCACACACTTGCACATAGAACTACATCGGTCTGAGATGTAGTGTAGTGCTCAATTAGTAAGTCCACCATTGTGGTAGTTGAGGTCATTCTGACCCCTTCATATGCATCTTTTTTTTTTAGGGTTTGATGTTTGTCTTGGGTTTTGCAGTCTCTTCTTCATCATTGATTACTAATGACATACGATGCGGTAGAGAAGTTTGTGTGATAGACAACGAAGGCTTCAGATTATCTAGTGACCCTGCAAATCTGGTTTTGTACTCCTACATAGACTAAGGCACCTTAACGTAGACTAGGGTGCCCACAGGTTCCCTAATATTCTCCTAGGTGCCCCACTCCACTCAGATTTCTTAGATCTGCAAGTTTCTGACTTCATCATAGTCATTTCCTCCTCCTATTTATCCATTAGCTTTGTAGCATAGTCCAAAAAGTTCTTCGAATTAGCTAAGCTCCTTCCAACCCTTCTTTGCATATTAGGGTTTCTATTTTCATTAGCCTAGTTGTTTGGGTCACTTTTTATATTTATTTAGTTGTTATTTACATCATTTTAGTATTGTTATTTATTGTTGTTCCTAGTTAGATTAACTACCATTATTCCACATTTTAGTTAATCAAGTGTTGGCGAGCTTGAGGAATGGAAGAAAGTCGAGGGTGAAATAGATGTTGAGTTCCCAGAACTCTTCCAACCACCTTCAACTCCGATCCAATTTTAAATTAGGTAAAAATAAATTTTTGGGGCATTAAATTCTTTTTGGAGAACACCTACGCTTTTGGCGAATAAAATATTTTCGAGGACGGCAATCCAATTTAGTGTGGGGTAATATTACACGGCCATTTTTGACTAAGTAATTGTTAGAGAAAAATCACAAAGCACTCCTGGATATTGATCAGATTTCTAGGTTGATCATACTAGCATCCAGTGTGATTGCCTAACATTGAATCCTTCTCAAGTGTGGGACTTGTAGAATGAGAAAGGAATTCCAGAGAAGGTTGGTTCCTATTCCTCTGCTTCGGATGCACACGAAAAATGCAGAGAGGTTTTGCTCGAAACCTAATCTAATCTGCCAAGGAGACAGGTAAGAAGATGCATAAAAATAAATCTAAGCTAATGGAGGTGATGCACCGAGGAATGAAGAACACCTATCTTGCCATGAAACACGAGACCATTCAAATTTGATATAAGATTGTGCACAGATAACAAAACTTGCAGAGTGAAAGACCAAGAGGATGCAAAATAAACACAGAGAGGGTTGAGAATCATCCGCATACATGTATTACTTGCTCCAAAGATTGATACAATACACTACGAGAGGCCAAGAGGTAGAGTCGTATTACAGTTTCAAATGAGAGGTTCGAACTCCACAAATTCGCCTGATAGGAGAAGAAGGGAGGAGCAAAACAGAAAAATGTTCGACCTTTTTTAAGAAGCCCCTCTTTACAATATATAGAAAGAATGAGAGAGGGAAGAGAGAGGAAATCCAAGAATCTTCCCCAACCACTTCTAGGTCACATTTAAAATCATCTCATTATGGCAAAAGTGGTGGATCCTGAAAAATGGCGGGTCTGTCTAATGAAATGGTGGTACCGTCTTTTAAAGCTGGTTGTTGAAGCGTTACTTCTGTCTATTATTACGTGCCAGAGGTGTTTCTCAATTTTCTCTCTCTAGACTACACCAAAATTCAAGATTAACCCCAGAATCACGTAGAGAATTTCATAATCTTTCCGTTGATATAAAGAACGTGCAAATCTGAGCTCTGGATCGAAAGATATGTCGATCTGAAGATTTAGGGCACAAAACAGGTGAAAACGTGTTTTGAAAATCTTTCCCACGCTCTGCCACCTGGATGACACGTGTCAAGCGCTGATTGGATGTGTAATTCTCTCTCCTTCCCACTCCATATTCCTTGCTCCATAGGACATGTGTCCTCTTCTGATTGGCTCGGCCGACCCTTCAAAACTTGCCCTTTGACTTTTGGACCTTTTCCCTTGTGACACGTGTCGTGATTTGATTGGTCCGCGGGTCTGCCGGCTCTTTCGTGTCCACCGCGTCCATTTGTCCTGGATGTCCCAAAGGTCTGTTTGGGACAAAAACTTCCGATCCACCCGAAATGGGCTTCCTTGTCCTCATTCACCAATGACACGTGGTGTTGCTTGATTGGCTTTCGCACTTCTTCCATTATTTATCCGCGTCCCAGCGCCTTTGTCCTAATGAAGTTCCCCATTTCAGCCCGAACTGCCGGGATTCGCCATCCTTCACGAATTTTGTTCCAGTTCCAACGTTTGATGCAGGGACAAATTCTTCCGATCGCCTGGTTGGTCGGTTCACGTCCTCATGGTCCAAATGTCCCAAATGTTTAGTGCGAAAGTTTTCCTTTTCGGCCGATCCGAGGCGGTTTGCGTCCTTCGCGTCTTCTTGTCCCAGATGTCCCTTTGCTTCGCAGGCCACCTGGAGGATTTTCGGCCGATCCGCGCCTCGATGTCCCAACTGTTCCAACTTTTATGAGGACTAGGACTTAGCCGATTTTCACGATTTTCCTATCCCAAGCTTGTTTTTGCCGCTTTTTTTTTTTTTTACCTTTCCTCGAACTTGCTCTTTTCCTCTCGGACAGGGACTTGGAAAATTTTCGAGGGAACCCTAGAAACATGATTTTTGCCCCTAATCAATCCATTTACTCGGGACTTGAGAATTTCGATGCATGTTATCAAATTAACCACAGGGGGTGAATTTGGATAACAATTTGGTAACTTTTCTAGGTCACTCGCTGCTAGGTAGAAGATCGGTGGCCTTTAGCGATCCATTGAGCATGGAGTCATAAGCAATAACCTCAAACCAACTCCGTTATCGATCCCCGAGCCCGAGCTATGCAACTCCTTCTCCGAGAGCACGCTAATCAGAAATCCAACTTAGAGCAACAAAACTCAGTGCAAAGCACTTAGGGAAACCGAAACCTAACTACCACAAGACAATGTGCATACGCACTTAGAGGAATTAAAAAAATCTAAACTTAGTGAACTTCCTTCTAGAAGCAACGCTTGAGATAGATTCCATCACTCGAATCTGCAGCTTCTTCACCATCCAAAGAGGCTAATTGGAAAGCATTGTTGTTCTTGCACTTTGTGACCATGTATGGGCCACTCCAAATGGCATCAAATTTTGAATGCCTTCTCGGTTTTGCTCTATCCATATCCCATTTCAACACTAGATCTCCAACTTGAAAAGATTTATCCTTGGCCTTCCTATCAAAGGTCTTCTTGATCAAAGCTTGATCCTTTTCCATTGCTTGGGATTCCTAATTTCTGATCTCTTGCAGCTCCATCAACTCTACATATACCGCCTCCGTTGGTTCAAACTCGCTCAACTCCAATTTTGCATGAACTCCAATGCAGGCGCTTCTAATGATATAGGCACACGCCTCTTTTCCATGTAACCAACTTGTAAGGGAATTACAAGACCTCTTTGGTTATTGTGTCACCCATAATGCTGATTTTAGCTTGGTATGCCATGCTCTTTGATTTTCATCTAGAGTCCTCCTGATGATTCTTAGCAAATTTTTGTTCGTGGACTCTGCATGTCCATTACCCGCGGGTAATAATTTGAAGAGGTGCTCAAATAGATTCCATTCTTGATGCCCATTCTGTAATCTTGGAACCTATGAATGCCAATGCATTATCGGATATGATAAGTGGCTCTGTAATCGAACACGGTCACTATTTCTTCATAAAAGTCTAGTATGTTAGACTCACTTGCCTCTTTGAGCGCTATCGCTTCTATTCATTTGGTGAAATAGTCTCATGTGGTGCTGTCAAAATCCATTTGTGCCCTTGGGTTGAATTGGGATTAATGACTCCAATGAAGTCCAAACCCCATTGCATGAATGGCTGGTCAATCGAGATCGGATGTAATGGAAGAGCAAAGCAAGTCTCTCTTTTCCCGTGAAGAATGCACAATTCTTACACCTCTTGATCCATGCATAGAATCACTCAAGATTTTAGGCCAATAATAACCAGCCTTCATGATTCTTCTGTCACTCTTGGTGTAAAATGACCACCAGCTGCCCATCATGGAACTCTTCCAACACCCTTTGAATCCCATTTGTGCTAATGCATCTCAAAGTGATCCATTCACATCTTTCTTGAACAAAACACCATCAACAAACACATACGGAATGGCTTGTAATCTAAAGTACCTCCTCATCACTTTGCTCATTTCGGAGGGCATAGCCCCGTTTCGTAGGAAGTGTATCATATTCTGAGTCCAACAGGGAGTGGGCACATCATCATTTTCCTGTTCTTGACCATCCTGTAGTACCAAGACAGCGTCTTCTTCACCTTCTGAGCCGTCTGGTTGTTTGGAAGCGAGCTGCTCACACAAACCTTTGCCACGAACCAGTTTGGTTACTCTGATTTCAATATCATATTCCATCACCCGAGTGATCCAACCTACCCTTTTCTCATTTAAATCCTTGTTTAGGAGAAATTCCTTGACTCCCATGAGAGACCAATAATTGGATCTTGTTGTTTGAGACCAGGTTCTTGAATTTCTTCAAACTCTGATCGCTGCAAGTACATGCTTTTCAATAAAAGAGTACCTAGTTTCGCATTCCTCCAAGCCTTGATCAAGAAAGCAACTCGGTTGTTCTAATCCTTCTTGTTTTGTTGTGCCAGATTGCAGGTTGTGTCTCCGCCACCAAAGGCATATAGCATGAAGCCT
Source organism: Taxus wallichiana var. yunnanensis (assembly GCA_018340775.1). Taxonomy (NCBI): domain Eukaryota; kingdom Viridiplantae; phylum Streptophyta; class Pinopsida; order Cupressales; family Taxaceae; genus Taxus; species Taxus wallichiana. Next base: position 26,269,470 of record CM031236.1, on the reverse strand, counting down.
TGGAGAATTCTAGATCGACAAGAGTGGGAGCTTGAGATATAGCCTCTTTATCGCCTCAAAACTTGCCTTGCCTTTAGATGTCCACTTAAATGCCATGCTCTTTTTAACATCGGCGTTATTAGCTTTACGAGAGCTACAAAGTTTGGAACAAACCTCGGACAAAATTGATCCTTCCTAAGAAGCTTTGAAGAGCCTTTTTGTGACTTGGCAATGGTAACGCTTTCGAATTGCTTTAACTCTTTCTCGGGTCAATCGTCAATCCCTCCTTTGAAACAATATGGCCTAGAAGTTTTCCCTCATGAGCTAGGAATATGCATTTTTTGGGATTCAATGATACCCCAAATCTTCTACACCTTTGAAACACCCGCCTCGGATGACGAGAGGTGATCCACCGCATTTTGGAGAATACAAAGATGTCATCAAGATATATCAAAACTATTTCATTAATCAACCCTTGCCATATCCATTGCCCTTTGGAAAGTGGCTCAAGCATTTGATAGGCCAAATGGCATCTTCTTATAGGCATATGTTCCCATTTGGTTGTGAAGGCTGTCTTGAGCTGATCTTCCTCTTCCACCATAATCTAATTGTAACTCCGAGTAGCCATCAAGTAGTGAAAACCTTCAACCAACTACGACCTGCAATATTTGCTCCATGGAAGGGAGTGGATAATGATCCTTGAGAGAGGCTCTATTCAAATCTCTAAAGTTGACACACAACCTGATCTCTGCACTCTTCTTTCTCGATCGGAACTAAGTTGGCAACCCAACTAGAATGCTTGATTGGGAATATGATCCTTGACTCAATCACTTTGTCCAATTCTTTCCTTATGAGAGGCTCCATGTGTGGGATTGACTGGTTTTAGTATTTGGATCCAATTCGATGGTATGCCGAGATAAGTTGGGATTGAAACCTTTCAAGTCTTCATAGCTCCAAGTAAACACGTCGTGAACTCTTGACACAAAATTTGTATGAACTCATACCTTTCTTGTTCAGGTTGTCATCTTTCCAATTTGCAATGGTTTGTTCTCTTCTATCAAAATGGATACCGAATCCTCTCTCTTGACTCCGAATGTTTGCTTTCTCCTTTCTAAACTGGTCATTGGGGTTAAAAATGGACTCCAAAGTGATAAGTCCTCGGCATTTGGGCTTCTCAATCGTATCACTTGGTCACCATATCATTGTTCCAACTTTTCTTGATTCTTAGCCGAGAACTTAGCTTCTTCTTGCAAGAAATGGATGATTTTTGGTCATTCTCAAACACTTTCCAACCGACATCGTTATCCGAATCAAGGCCTCACAATCACGTGGATGTTTGGTTGTACTCCTTGTTGAATGTTTTCCACAATGTCAAAGGCTGCCCCTCTACCGCCCCGCAAGCCCGTCCTTGATTCTCTTTCCTAGGAATGGCTTTGATGCCAAAACCCTCAAAATCTTCCATGAGGTCCCACACCCTATTCTTGTAGCACTTGAGTAGATCATTCTTGGCAAAGCATGTTGTCCTTGACTTGATTTACAATCAATTCACTTGTCCCCAAAGACTTTCTTTATTTTTTCTTGATTGCCCAATGCATCCCTTGCACCCAAGGCTTTATATTCAAAGCAGTTGTTATTGGAGCATGCAAATTGAAATCTAAAAGTTGAATAGTACTTTACTCCTTGAGGTGAAACAAGCACGGCTCCACCTCCCGCACCTTGTCTACTCCTTGATCCATCAAAAATAGCTGCCATACCTCATTGTCATCCTTGTGGTTTGGCTTGGTGATGCTAGGAATAGGTTGATTTTCTTCGTGTATACAATAGACCCCTAGCTCGATTCTTCTACTTCTTGATAAGGATAAAAAGCATGTATCTTGTTTGCCCATTCATCAAGAGTTAGATCCGAGATGCTCCCAACCTTAGTATCAACTTCATCGTTGCTTGGGTGATCTTCTTGATCAAAGGTGAGCAATTGGCATTGATCTCGCTTGGAATGTAAGGCTCAATGTGAAAGTTTGTAATAGGTTCGGACTGATTGTGGCTTTGGTTCCATACCTTGTTCTCAACAGATGTGTGACCAATCAGCAGACAAGTATCCTCCAATCTTGGTCAGAAGTCCCTTGACAAGCAGGGCAAAGAGTGGTGGAAGGTCTATGATTGATACATCTTGTAAAACAACAACGTTTGGACATGCATGTAAGGTAAGACTCAAATTTCTAATCACTCCAACAGTGCTTATTGTTGTTCCATCTAACCGCACTACCCCTTTGATGTTATTTCATACTGGAGCCCTACCGATCACCTATTTGTTTGGGCATGACAGAACTACTTGCCCCGGAATCAATCATGCAATTGTGTACTAGCTGATTTCCAATGATCAACGAAACATAGAAAGGAGGGGGCTTCAACATCTTACCTTGCTATCCTCCATGATTTCCCCCAGGCTGGGCAGCGTTTGTAAGCACTTTGTCTTGCATCTGAACCCACTGATTTGAAATTGGCCAGTCCTTCATGGCAGCTTGCAGCAGATCTCTTTGTCCTAGGATGGATAGGGATTCCCACATTGATATATTGACGTTAGTCTTCTTCATCTGTTCAATGATACTGAATGGTGATGAAGGATCTCTCTGCTGTCCCTTGGTTTGCACATTTACTCTCTCGTTGTGCGTGGGCAGCAACAACCCATTTGATTTGGCCTAGGGGCTATTCTTGGCTGCCCTTGTGCATTTGAAATGGGACTTTGCTTGCCAATCACTTGTGGAACCATGGGAGGTTGTGGATTGGTCAGGGGCTAATGGTTGTTCTTCACCCAAATTTCTCCTTTTTGACCTTGTGTTGGTTGTAACACCTTGAGAAACCACTCCGATTCATGCCACGAAATCCTCTCTTCGCCAATTCACCAATGTGGTGTCATTTGGGGCTGATTGTTGTTGGAATGTTTCTTGTTGTTGGTCGCTTCCTTGACTACCCTCACCCTCCACACCAATTAGTTGTCACCATTAATGCTTGATTGAGGCACCATTGAAACACATGGATTGGTTATGAGGCTTGTTGCATGGAAAGCACCAATCATATTCCTGAGCAATGTTGTTCTGTGTTGGCACTAATGCCTTAGAGGCAGATATGGCATTTGGATTATAGGGCTGGAATGGTCTATTGGCAGGAGGCCTTGTTTGATTCATGTTTGCAACTGGATTAGGGGGCCTTTGTGGTTGGTATGGCTGCCTATTAGGTTGAGCTTGGGGTTGATAAGAAGGTCTAAAACTTTGGGCTTGTTGCCTTTTGAGAGTAACCAGCTCATTGCCTAGATTTTGCAATTGCTTCATGACCTCTTGAAGCTCATTTGGGGCACTTGGAGATGAAGTGGAAGCTTCATTTGAACTCTGATTTCTAGGAGTGGGAGAAGGAGCCAAATTAGGTGCTTGACTAGTGTTTGGGCTCTCTAAACTTGGAAATAATGGCATGGAGGTCTAGGGCAAGTTTGCCACTTGAATCAAATAATTTTCAGCCCTAATGGCAATGCTATAAGCCATAGGGATAGTTGTGCCTCCCCATGGACTGAATTAACATAGAAATATCAAAATTTAAAGCTTTGAGATAGTAGAGAAAAGCACCTTCATTCACTCGACTACCACCGGAATTCTCTCCCAAGTTTTTGAAATTTGAAGTTGAAGTCGATCGCCTTGTTCATTGGGAGCTCTCTTGATGGTTGTCACTGCTCCAAAAGAGACAAGTTGTCTCCCTTCTCCCCAAATTGCTCATGAAGTGCTATACAGTTGATTCCAATTTGTGATAGAACCAGCTCCAAGGCTCCTAAACCATTGCTATGCTTTGCCCTTGAATGAAGATGCCAATAACTTGATGTACCACTTGCATCTCATTAATTTCATGGATTGCACAAAGGTTGGCAATGTCTTTAACATGATCACCTAGAGTAGTCCGATTTTCTCCTGAAGAAGTACGGAATGTTCTTCGAGGCTGCACAGGAATCGATGTTGTGCATTGAGGGCAAGTGGGCTTCTTCCCCGTGAAGTTGACGTAGGGATTGTTTTGAGCCATTCTAATCGGTCTTAAAACCCTGTATCTCAATGAAAGGCCTCGCTCAGTGGAGGAGTTGAGAGAGTTCTGTTTGGTGGAGATGGAGACCTTTGAATCCTTCTTCCTCTTTGCCTTCTTCTCTCGAGATAATTACAGTATTCAAACAAAGACTTCTTCTTCTCCAACTCTTGACCTTGTGGTGACTCTTCTCATGAGTTTTTAGGCCTGCACTCAATAAACCAGGTTTTCTTCCCCTTAGAGTCACCAGATATGCAAATAATAGCTTTTTTCAAGCAAGAAAACTACAGCAGACGCATATCAACTTTTCTACAATAAAAATGAGACCTCTAGAGTCCCACCAGGCATGCCAAAATCAAGTTGAGCAAAATCACAAGACCCCGGATATTGATCGATTTCTAGGTTGATCATACTAATCCAGCAGATTGCCTAACATTGAATCCTTTCTCCAAGTGTGGGACTTGCAGAATGAGAAAGGAATCTCCAGAGAGAAGGTCAAGTTCCTATTCCTCTGTCTTCGGATGCACATGAAAATGCGAGGTTTTGCTCGAAACCTAATCTAATCTGCCAAGGAGACAGGGTAAGAAGATGCATAAAAATAAATCTAAGCTAATGGAGGTGATGCACCGAGGAATGAAGAACACCTATCTTTCCAAAGAAACACACTCATTCAAATGTGATATAAGATCATGCATAGATAACAAAACTTGCAGTGAAAGACCAGGAGGATGCAAAATGAACACAGAGAGGGTTGAGAATCATCCACAGACATGTATTACTTGCTCCAAAGATTGATACAATACACTATAGAATGCCAAGAGGCAGAGTCGTATTACAGTTTCAAATGAGAGGTTCGAACTCCACAAATTCACCTGATAGGAGAAGAAGGGAGGAGCAAAATAGAAAATGTTCGACCTCTTTTAGAAGCCCCTCTTTACAATATATAGAAAGAATGAGAGAGGGAAGAGAGAGGAAATCCAGAATCTACCCCAACCACTTCTAGGTCACATTTAAAATCATCTCATTATGGCAGAAGCGGTGGATCCTGGCAAAATGGCGTCATTTCTAATGTAAATTACGACAAGAAATGTCTACTGATTTAAAGTGGTTGTTGAAGCGTTACTTCTGTCTATTATTACGTGCCAGAGGTGTTTCTCAATTTTCTCTCTCCATACTACACCAAAATTCAAGATTAACCCTAGAATCATGTAGATAATTTCATAAGCTTTCCGTTGATATAAAGAACATGCAAATCCGAGCTCTGGATCGAAAGATATGTCGATCTGAAGATTTAGGGCACAAAACAGGTGAAAACGTGTTTTGAAAATCTTTCCCGCGCTCTGCCACCTGGATGACACGTGTCAAGCGCTGATTGGATGCGTAATTCTCTCTCCTTCCCTACTCCACATTCCTTGCTCCATAGGACATGTGTCCTCTTCTGATTGGCTCGGGCTGACCCTTCAAAACTCGCCCTTTGACTTTTGGACCTTTTCCCTTGTGACACGTGTCGTGATTTGATTGGTCCGCGGGTCTGCCGGCTCTTTCACGTCCACCGCGTCCATTTGTCCTGAGATGTCCCATTGTTGTCTGGGACAAAACTTTCGATCCACCCGAAATGGGCTTCCTTGTTCCTCATTCAGCTGATGACACGTGGCGTTGCTTGATTGGCTTTCACTTCCTTCGCCATCTCGCGTCCTTTGTCCCAACCGTCCCCGTCTTCAAGATTCCCGCTTAATGAACCGGGCCGGCTTCACGCCCTTCACGTACTTTTGTTCCAACTGCCCTGTATCGCAGGGACAAATTCTTCCGATTCGGCCGGTTCGCGTCCTCACGGCCCAAATGTCCCGAATGTTTAGTGTGAAAGTTCTCCTTTCTATTGATCCGGCGGTTCGCGTCCTTCGCGTCTTCTTGTCCCAAATGTCCCTTTGCTTCGCGGGCCGCCTGGAGGCTTTTCGGCCGATCCGCGCCTCGATGTCCCAACTGTTCCAACTTTTGCGAGGACTAGGACTTAGCCAATTTTCACGATTTTTCCTGTCCCAAGCTTTTTTTTGCCGTTTTTTTTTTTTTTTCGTGACCCTTCCTTAGAACTTGCTCTTTTCTTCTCGGACAGGTTACTTGGAAAAATTTCGAGGGAACCCTAGAAACATGATTTTTTCCCCGAATCAATCCATTTACCTCGACTTGAGAATTCTAATGCATGTTATCAAATTAACCTCGGGGGTGAATTTGATAACAAGTACAAGTTGGGGTAAGTGCACAAAGATGGGGGTCCAAAAATCGGACACAAATCTGATTTTAAACGAAATGCAAGTGCATTTTGGGAAAGCATGAGTACATTATGAATTAGTAGGTTTGGTAATTACCAAGCCTAAAATGCGAGCATGTAACATGAGTGTGTTTTAACGTGCTCGTGTTCCTAATTGTTATGTGGTATATGTGGTTTTGGGAGGGATATATTTACTAAAATAAATATTTAAGTATAATTTTTTCATTTATTAATTTTATATATAATAAATGAAAAACTTATAATTTAAATTTATTTTAGTAAATATAAGAAACTATGGTCACTCTACACGTTATGGAACTAGTCTCATAGCTCCATCACCACGGTTTAAAAGATAGTTTTTCATATTTTAATCTAGTCAATACATAGGTATTTTTAGGATTTCAGCATTCATCCTAAGCTTTTAGGGTTTAAATTATACAATCGATATCTATTTTGTGAAAGAATATAGTCATTGTTTAGGTTTTGGGGTCTTCTTGATTGGTTATTGACATTTGTAGGAGTTTTAGATGTGTCAAAACTATATTTTATAAATCTCACAACTCCCAAAGGTAGAAATAATTGCTTGAATATATGGACTCATGTAATTCCTTATAACACATAATAAATCAAAACACATATGTAAGTTTTTATCGATTCAAATAATCAAGGGAATGGTCATCATGAGGTTTGTGAAGGATCTGAAACATCATGAGGACAATGGGTGCAATTAGAAAAATCATGAGGTCTTCCTCAAGGCTTCCTTCATTCTCTTAGTGTTATCCCTATCCCAAGAATTTCCTCTAGTGCTATGTTTTGGTCCAACTCTTCCCTGACTAGTTCAATTGGGTTTGTTTCCTCAACTAAGAAGCTTCAAATCTAGGCACCTTTGAATCTATTCCTCTCTTCTGAGATATTCTTATCATTCCATCATGTTCTCAGACAACTAAACCACCTATTTCACTCATCTAGTTTCTCAACATTCATCCAAAGACTCCTCTCACTTGCCTTTACCAAAATTGCCCTTACATTGCACAAGAGCAAGGTTCACTAGTCACTTCTTGGTTTTTCTACTCTGCAAACTCTTCATGCAAGCTAAAATCATCCCTAAACACCCTTCTCAATCTCAAGGAGGTATGACAAGTTTGGTTAACATAACCTTCCATTAGTTGCTCCATTCACTATCCACTCTCTTAGACTAGCCTTCCCACTTTCTAGCCCTGTCTCTGGGTGTTATGTTGATTGTATCTTCAGCTTTAAGCACATACTCAACAATTTGAGGGAATTGTAGAGTACCCATTAAGGGTTTCTAGTTGCATTAAGAGTTTTAGGTTTGAACTCCAAAGATAAATACCACTTCCTTCATTAAATTGAGCTAACAATTAGGTCTAGGTTTGTATTTGTTGTTTCTCCCCTAGACTGTCACTCACACCTCAACATGCACCCAATGAACCTTCCAATTTTCCTTTGAATATCCTAATAGACCTCCTTAGCATCATATCTACCAATTTTCAAGCTTCAACTCATCAATTAGAGCCTTCAAACCATGAGCCCTAGGCTTAACCAATGAGGGGTTACTAAACAACTCGGGAAGGTGAATTTCCTTTACCTTTTGACTTGTACAAACTTTCAAAACTCCAAATCAATTCTCTAGGTTTATTAACCCATTCCCTTCATGATTATTTTACCAGTGAGAGAGTAATGAACCTTTCAAAGGCTTAGAATAATGGGTCTTTTCTTATCTTCCTATAGGTGTACAGTAGGGTAGGGTTACTATGCTTTCAAGGGTTTACTCAAACTAATCATAGTTCCAACTAACATTCCACATTTTTGGAAGTTTATGAGGTGTCATACACTCTTCCATAATCTTCTGGTCTTCTCCCACTCAACTTGTCTTCATGATACTCTCCCTTGATCCTTTTACACAACTTGTACACTAACATGCCATGTCTCTAGACTGTTAACAACACTATCAACAATAATGATCAAATACAACCTAATATATGTGTAAGAGATTGTTATGAGCATGTCTCAGTCACATTATAACTCTTCAAATTATTCCTCTTGTCTTTCTTAACTCTAATTGTGCTTCACAGTATTCAACCATTAATTATGTTGCACCTGCTTGCATTAGTGGTTGTTGTCATTGATGTAAATGACATTGATGGAAAAAGTATAGTGAAAAATTATGCATACCATGTTTCTCTCATGATATTCGGAGGTTTAAGGTGGTTCATGAAGGTTCCAGTGTTGGTTTCAGTGCTACAAGCCCATTCTCGCAAGTGGTTGGCTTTCTGAGGCTAAATTATAGGTGATAGGAACATGGGAGAAGAATTGGGAGAGTGTCTACATCATGTGTGAGTAAACGTTAGGCTCATATTAGCCCCGGGAGTCGTTTTCTATATTACACAAAAGTTAGTCTTGATAACTGACAATGTTCTTATATGCAAATGAGATGGTCTAGAAATTTCAGAGCTATTCCTATCAAAAAAATCATGGGAGATGATGGAGGAAGGTTTCCTTGTGCTTCATGCAAAATTTTAGGTCCTCAAGAGGTCATTTGAGAAAGTTGTGTAAGTTTTTACAAAACTGGTCTATTGAAAAGCTCATTTTGAGCTACCTAGATTCTTAGCAGTCATGCAAAAATATAGTGTCTCCTTTAGATAAATCATAGAATGAATTTTTGAAGAGGACTCCAAGCATGAACTAGTGCAAAAATTTTCAAGTCATTTGGACTTGTCATTGAAAAGATATGAGCATTTTTGTGAAGCAAGTTTTCTTCCTCCTAGATCATGCTCCAATTCGATAAGAACAAAAAAAACATATGAAATTGATCTCCAAATATTGTTTGATCACTTTTAGAGTGTTTATTAGTTCATTCATGATGTTTTAAATTCATTCTCCATGAAGGTGTATATAGTGGTTCAGGTCATTGATCTTGCTTGAAGGGTGCTCCTGATTTGAGTGTGCACAAGATGCCATCGAGTGAATTTTCTCAACTAGAGTCCAGACTCTTTCAACATGTCCTTGTTAATGAATTTTTTCAACTACAATGACTACTTGGTGAGACTAATATGCAAACTTAGTTACTTTATATTGTGGCTTTGGAGATTTTTGTCTCAATACTTCTTGAAACTATTGTCTGGTAGTCTTCTCTTGGCCCCAAAGATTTGATTATTATTGACACTTTATACAATGTCTAAAGAAAATTTTCTCTCCCACATTGGAGGACATAAGATAAATAAATTGGGTTGTTAAAGCATACTTGCATGGAAATTGAGTTCTTAAAGGCTCATTTTTCCAAGTCACAAGTATGATAGATTGTGTTTTCAATAACAAGGGTGAATGATTATTCTTATGAAGTGAATGTAAATTCCTTGGCAAGATTTAGCTAAGTCTCAAATCAAATCTCTTTAAATTATTACCTACATCAAGTAAAATGAAGGTCATACTCAATATTGCATTGTGTAAATTAACATTGTAGCATGTAAAAATAAATTTTTGGGAGCACATGAAGTACTATCAAATGTGAATATGGTATAGAGAAGGTAGATAATAGTTTCATAAAGCCACACAAATTTAAAGTTTCAAATTTCATTAAATATTGAAGAAATTATCAAGTTTTTGTGCTCTTGGGTACTATACACTCCCATACCCTGATCTAGGGTTTTGATAAGACAAATTTGTTCAAATAGAGATATTTATCCAACCAAATCTCTTGAAAATTTTGATGTATCTTTATGAATGGGTTTAGAAACATTTGCAAAAGGAATCACATCAAATAGTGGAGTGTGCAAAGAGAAATTTCTAGCAGAAGATTCTCAAGTCATACTCAGACTAGTAAATCAAAGGTCTCTTCACTGTCTCATAAAACTATTGTTGTTCAAATCAAATAATTGATTAAATCTCGATCTAAGGGAGGTAAAAAAATTATAGAAAACATTTTTGATGTTTTGAATGGATTCTTTCTCCTTGATATAAAATATTTCTTCAACAAAGTGACATTATTAGTGTAATTTTTTGTAAAATGTGAAGGTGATGACTTTGTTTCAACAGTGTATTCTTCCTCCAATATTTATAGAGATCTGCAAGCATTTATGATTAGAACTCTAGAGAAATCAAGTCATGAAATTTTTTGGACAAGGTCCATTCTGTCTGGAGTTCAAAACTTGCATAGGATAAGGAAATATGGACTTGCACAGTTGCAATCATAGTAGTGTCTTGTTGATCAAATTGTTACTAAATCATCTTGTGTGTTGGAGTAGGACTCTATAACACTTGTGAGAGGCTATTAGTCCTATGAATGCATCTTGGAAGAAAATTTATCTCGAATGATAGTCTAGAATGGGTGTTGATCAAGTTTCCAAAAGAAGGCAAGATTGAATACCAAGGGACAATGGTATTTAAAGGGTAACAAATTCATTTTGAACAAGATGAAACTCATGAGATTCTAAAAGAAATAAGAATATCAACCACCACCCCTTGGACTTGGCACAAGCTTGAAGGAGTAGTTGAAGGGTCATAGGTTTGACAATTTTTCAAAGTCATGTTAAGAAGTTAAGTTATGAGATGAAGTCAAAGGGACAAAAAGGAGTTACAACAAAATTGAAAAATAAGTTGTATAGACATATGGTATTTGAACTTTCTAATGAAAATATAGTGGGGGAGAAACTGAGATTATGAAAAAGGTTTGTGAGAGTTGTTTTTAGAAGATGATGATTATATGAAATAGAAGAAAAAAATTAAATAAGAACCTAGAAGAGAGAACAATGATGGAATAATGAGAAAATACAAGTGAGAAAGAGATTTGGTATGAAAAATGATAACAAGACTAGGGGTAGTGAATAAGAGTGTTTGAATTTTTATAACTGAGATAGAGAGTTGGTAGAGGATCTAGGGGAGTGAATTTGAACAGTTATGTTGAAAATGTGAAGGAGTTAAAACAAATAAAGCACTAATCATATCAAGATGAGTGGTAGTGAAGATTAATCACTTTGTGATTAGTACAAGAATCAAGTTTGAAGAGTAAGACAAGTTGAAGAAGTCGAGATTGACAGAGTAGTAGAGATAGTAGAAAATATAGGGTCATTATCGATGTTTAATGCATCAAGTTGAAGAGTGATCACCTCTTTATTGTTCAAGCTAAGTTGTAGCTCAGTTGTATTAGGGAGTTGTTGCTTCCTTGTAGGTGGCAGCTTGAAGAGGTCAGTGGTAGCTAACTAAATCATCCAAGAAGTTTTTGCTTCCTTCATCAAGTTGTAGCTTGAGTGAATAATGAGGTTCTAGCCTCAAGATTTGAGTTGTAGCTCAATAAAGCATTGTAACCATTTGCTATATAGTGCATTGGTTCAGTGGGTTTTCTCCCAATTTGGGTTTCCCACTTAAAAATTCTTATCTCTTATGTATGTGTGGATATATGCTTCTTTTTTATTTATTTTCAGTTTAATTAATTGATTTACTTGGTTTGAAAAATTTCAATTGAACACTGATTCACCCCCTCTTAGTGTTCCAGTTTCTAACAAATTATTCAACAAAATCACCATAACTCACAACCACAAGAATAAGCATATACATACATGCAAGGAATGTAATGAAAGAATATATACTTATCTCTCCATCAGTCTACAAACACCATCTTGAACAAGCATTTGGATTCACCATTAGCAGTTTCATCATATAATCACCATACACAGATTCCCTATATCACAATGGTTTGCAAACTATGTTTTCTTCAAATTCTTGGAGCCTCAACTCTCCCAAACCTTGGATCATTCAAATGATAGTCTCATCAGTTACAAACATGAGGTTTTTTACTCCTTACAAGATAGTTACTATTTGAATTGTGACCCTTCAACTTCCTTTAGTCTTGTGACCTTTCAAGTCCCTCAATACAACATCATAGCTTTAAAATGGTGACTCCAAGACCCATACTTCCTAAATTCACTCACATTGACTCCTAGACCCCACTAGGACTTACATTCATGACTTAAATCCCCTAAATACCTACATGACACCTTGATATTCCTAGTTCATACCCCTAATAGCCTTCAAATTCACATTTTGCACTTTTGGAGGGAAAGTATGTAATTTAAATTTTTAAAAGGCCAAGACTCAAACCACCACACCAAACTAACTCACATGGATTCCCTAGACCTATAACACACCTGCACACTAAAAATTGATGACACCATGACATATTTATAGAGATGGATATTATGCTCCTGCATCAATGGTGATGGTAGTCATCTTGAGATCACAAATGGTGCATATCTCTTGAGATTGTTTCTAAACACTTAATCAATATTTGGTGATGTGCTCACATCTTGTAATTCAAGGAGTGGCTTTCACAGTGCTTCAATGCAATTAGAGTTCAAGAAGATGGATCTCACCCTCAAACATTCCTTCAAGTCTCATTCAGGGAGAAATCCTTCCATATAAAGGAGGAAACATATTTCCATGAGGATCAATCAAGTGAAGATGTGTCCAGATACTATAAGCATGTTTCCACTCATGTGACATCTTGTTTAGGGAAGTGAATTGTGAATTTAAAAAGGGTTTCATCATGTTTAAATGTGAAATGGGAAGCTCATGGAGTAAGTTGAGGATCATCACATCTTGACTCTGCCATCATGTTCAAACCTCTTCAAGGAACAAGCCAAGATGTGTTAGTCAAGATATTGAGGTATTAAAGACCATTGTGTGTGAAAGATAAAGGCATCATCTATCTCCATGAGAGGCATATGAGCAAAGAGGTGTATGAGTATCCTGAATTTTATTCCATTCGAGGATAATTGTGGAGCTAGGAGGGGTAAGAGGATGATCTTCGTATAGAGCACCATGTATGTAAGAATGAGAAATCATCTGAGTTTTACTTGATGTTGCTCACTTGGTAGTGTTCTTAAACACTCATTCAAACCTTGTAGTTTGATCACACTTCAAAGGAGGAAGGACATTACAACCACCTCATTTCAGTCCAACAGGTGGCCACATGCCAAGAATCTCATTCAATGAGAAATTCTTCCATCTACATGGTGAATACCTATTTTAGTAAGTGATAGATAATCAAAAAATGGTTTGAGCATCATGGAGTTGATTTGTGATCACTAGGGTTAATTATGGAGGCCTTGAAAAGTAAGAGAGTGATCCTCGGTCCTGCCTTGTAATTAGAAGAGAGCATTTTGTTCCCATCACAATGTAGATCTCATAACAGTGTTTATAAACACTTAATTCATTACTTGAGGTTTTAGAAACATGCTTTCAACTCATGGTAACTCCTTTTTTACCCCTTTTTCATGTTAGAAGTTTCGTCACTCAAAAACACAACCTAGGGTGTTAGGAAGGTGTTTTCAACTCACAAAATTTGGCCCCATTCTCATGAGATCCTCACCCATGGTAAACAATGACAATACCATTCCAAGATGTACTTATCAACATTTACAAATATTCACTTATGACCATGTGGTGACCATTGTTATTATAGGATTTATTTTCCTCACTTTATTTATATTATCCTACTTGGGATATTCCACCTCACTTGGAGTTTTCCTACACTTATGGGATATGCTTGCTTAGGTGTACACTTGACTACACTATTCTAGGTGTTGGTTACCACTTGAATACACTATTCTAGGTGTTAGTCACCACTTGACTACACCATTCTAGTTGTTGGTTACCACTATTCTAGATGGATATTGCCATGATTCTAGGAGGAGGTTACACATTCACCTCATATATGTACATCTCTTGCATTATTCTATTTGATCGTATTGAGTTGAGCTATTTCTATGTTATTGCAATTATCTCTCTTGTATTTTCGTAATTTGCAATCTTGTATGCTTGCATTGTTTTGTCTTACAACAATTCACGTCTTGCATCATTTACATGTGCATTCTTTGAACCAAGAGACTATGGCGCTTCTCTGATATGGTATCGAGCCGAGCCAGTTGGTATTGATATTTTCTAGTTATTATTCTACAAATTTATATTCATTTGAGATCTATATTTACAAATATTTTGGTGTTATTTGGTGTTAGGTTTTACCTTTTTGGGTATATATAGCTTATTTGCACGATGCTTCTAAGGTTTACAGTTCCCGCATAGTGCATGTACGGCTTTTGGAGATTGTTTTTGTAGGCCCTAAATCATTATTTCAGGATCCCTAGAAGATTTCTCCATATCTAGGTGATTTCAGACCTGTGAAGGGCATTTTCACATGTGGTAGTGCTTTGTATGCTTGTTTAGACTTGTAAAGGGTGTTTTTTCCTATTCTAGAGGAATTTTTCAAACTTGCAACAAATTTTCTATTGGGCATGGGAAAATGTCTAAGTATTGAAGTATGCAGTGATACGCAAGAGTGCAGATAGGCTATAGAAGAAATGCATGGGAGATGAGTGTGTGGGAGAACAAGGTTTGCACGTAGAATAGGGAAGGAGATGTGTGTGAGGATCATGATAGAAAGGCAAAAGACTTAGTGAATTTTTGGTATATAGGGATAAGTATAGACTTGGAGTATGTGAACACACAAGAGGATTAGGTAGTCAAGAAGAGTCTATTTTTAAGGAAATAACTTACAGTTTGAACATGCGCATAGAGATAATAATAGGATTAGAACTAGAGTTAATTATAGATGATCTATTATTAGGTGAAGCTTGCATGCTTCCTTAGTTGCTTTTGTAGTGGTGCATGACTATTCTTAGCATGCATCCTATTTTGAGAAGTGCATGGGTGGTGAAGGGAAAGTTCCCACCCCTATGTGTGTGTGTGTGTGTGTGTGTGTGTGTGTGTATTGATTTGCATGGTTTAGAGAGATACATGATGTGCTTTGGAGTTATAATAGAGTTATGTTGTTGGTATAATGTGCACATGACTTTGTGATGTTTCTTATGGTGTATTCAACTATTGTGTTTTGATGGAATAATATAATGGATCATTATGGTTGGATATTGGTTATTGATGTATCATTATTGGTGATTATATGGTGAATCTGATCCTAATTGTTATGTGATTTGTATGTTTATTTTATTATGTGTGTTTCTAATTTTGCTCAAGAATCTCAAAGGTGTTAGAATGGGATATGCACTTTGGGATCTGGTTATTACGAACATATATGTTAACATTGTAGTAGGTTAGTAAAAAAAGGGACTGTACCTTTGCATCCTTTGGGTGAGTGCTCAAATCTATCCGAGTGATGTTTCATCATCTAGGTTTGTTGAGTGGGAAAATAAGACTACATTTTGGTTTTGTTGTCAGGACCTCTTTTCAAACTATTTACCATGATGTTGTATAATGATGGTGTATTAGTTGACTCTTGCATCTATTGAAGATTGGGTGATTGACAAACAAGATCAGTTTACATAGAGATATAGTATTGGACCTAATTTCAATGCGCGCAAGTGGGTTGAAGAACATCTTTATCATGAGCTTTATGAGTCATTCTTTTGCTACTTTCCAATAGATTTATACAAGTGGTTATCCACATATGCATCAAAGAAAATTTGGTATTACAAACCGAGGACTTGGATGCATAAAGAGTATCAAGCTTTGTTTGATGCAGATGAACCTTAAACGCATGTTGTAGATCATTGGTGGACTGTTGAGCGCAATTATACTTTGGAGTACGTGGTGTCTATGTATACTTGTATAAAGGTTACTAAGTTTTAATTATTTCATGAACCGAGAGGATCTTACCTTCATGTCATTCCTTTGGATATTAAGATTTTGATGGTGGTGTTGAGCTTAGAAAACCTTCCTATTTCCAACTAAACACCCTACCATACACAAAGGGGGGACAGTGTAGCAAAATATGGCGGACCTTGCAGAAGAAAGGTAGAGAGAAGAAAGGTAGCTTAAGTATAATGAGGCGCGAGAGAGGGAATTGGAGAAGAAGCGTGATATTGAGGATTATGTGGAGTTACAGAGGATGATGTCTTATGAAGGATTTAAAGCTCACATGGAAGATGTGGAGCCAGAGCATCAAGCTCTCCCCCACTTAGGAAAGCACAATAGAGAATCCCCTCTAACTTCTGATGAGAGCACATCTAATGAAAAAATATTAAGGACCATGGGTACACATCTGATCCCACATGGTAACCTAGCCCTTGTGCTTAGTGTTTGAGTTCAAAGTAACTATTGATAAACAAGCGAGTGTAGGTAATCCAGTGGTTTTAGGTAGTTATCATTTTCCGTTGAATATAGAAGTGCATCAGACAACATCTATGGCATCACAAGTGACAACATCTTTGTTTTTGGAGGAATATTTTCTAGTGCATCATCAAGATAGAGTGTGGGTGCACAAAATATTGGGAACACGTCCTGGAAGTACTACAACTTCTCATACCATTGAGTTAAGTTTATTACCACTATTGGAATGCAAGGAATTACATCCACTATTCCTGGTGCCCACTATAGGAGGTGGTTCGAAGGCTCGGGATCAAGTGGATCTGTGGTTCTAGTGGTGGAGGAAATATTGGTGGTTGTTATGGTTCTAGATATAGACTAAAAGGCCCACATCCCTAGTAACCCCCACATCAACCCCAGCAAGTATTTTATGAGATGTCTCTTCACTTTCCAAAATACAAAGGTATTGAAGATGTTGTAGAACATGTACACAAGTGTGAGTTACTATGGCGCGCTAAAGGAATCACCACTCTAGATAGAAAGGAAAGTCAGTTTGCTACTACTCTTCAAGGGTGTGTGCATAGCTAGTATAGAAAGTATGATCCACACCAGACTATAGTCGATTATGATGCTTTGCATATTATGTTTTTGGTTGAGTTCCATATCCCTAAGTTTGAATAAAGAGTATCATCATGCTTAAAGACACTAAGCAGGCTTATCAGAAAGCATTTGGGAATATGATGCACATTTTAATACTTTTTTTTAAATTTATCTTATGCCATACATCCTAGTCAATATGCACAATGGTTTTTTGGAGGGTTTTTGAATCCTTCAGAAGGTCATTATCTCATAAGACTTTTGTAGACCCACTCGACTCTTTAGAGGTAGCTCTGCATGTTGAGGCAATTGGGAGTGTGGACACCAAAGTGTAAGCTCATTTCTTGAAGTGTAAATTGTGGCTATGGCGAAACAATTGAAAAATATCTTTTTAATTCAACTCATGAGACGTACAATGGGATTTGGTGTACATATTGTGATGTTGAAGGACATACTAAGGATATCTTCCCTCATAAGTTGGTTCGCACCATATTAGTGGGTTGTGGGATTTGTCACTTGACATGATGTGATTAATGTCCTCTTTTGCAGCACGCGATCCATAAGAATGTATCCATGTATTGTAAGATTTGTAAAACTTATACTCATGATACAGTTAAGTGCAGAGTGATTAATCACATACATGATTCAATTAAAATTAGTGTGTGCTCAACTAGAGTAGTAAGTGGATCTAAGGAACAATGAAAATAGTATAATGAAGGGTGCAGTAATGGGGATAACAAGATTAAATGATTCCATGGTGGATAGGTCAAAATCGTGTGGTGGAAGAGGAGGATTTCCTAGAGGAACTTGTTTTACTTGTGGATATCTTGATCATTATCGATGTGAGTTCCCTCAGAATGTGGTTTACTTTTGGTGTGGAAAATAACATAAGTTTGAATAATGCCTCAACTTGTATGATCATATGAGAAAACAACACAAGTAAGATAAGGGAGTAGTTATGATCAAGATACAAACATGCGAGATGGAGATAAATGGATGCCAAAGGTTGGGCTTAATTTTGAATTACAACATGTGTTAGTTACTACATGTGTTGAGGTTGTGTGTGCCCATGAGACTCTAAAGTATAAGCCACCTATAATGAAGCAATAAGTGATAAATGCAAAGTACCCTGATGTTGAACATCAGAAATAAGTTTACCTAGAGACTATGGATGTGATCAAGAATCTACAAGGAGAGATTCAAATTTTAAAGGAGTAGGTGCATGTATTGGAATGAGCTAAGAATGTTGAAATTCCACATAAATACATAGATGATTTGAAGGAATTTTGTAGAATGTTGCGTTAGGAGAACATCATCCCTATGTTAGGAGAGTGGTTGAGAGAGAAAGTACCACATGCAGGACATGAGTGCGAGAGTCGATCCTTCACGTAAATATACCTCCCCATAATCATGAGTATGAAAAGGAGATTACATTAAATGCGGTCATTGATGGGTGGCTTCTGAGCAACATTCTTATAGATACAGTGTGGAAGTTAATGTACTCACTTTGGATGCTTGGAATCAGATGGGTAGACCACCATTGCAACCTTATTTGAATGTGTTGTACATGGCAAATAAAACTAGGATAATCCTATTGGGGTATTAAAATATGCTACTATTATGATTCAGGGAGCCAATTTTACTGGGGACTTTGAAGTATTGGAACTCGTAGAGGTAGATAGTTTCCTAGCATTACTTGGTGCCCCTAGTGTTATGAAAATAATGTAGATTTGTGTTTCAATAAGGGGTACATTAGCTTTGAGAACAAATAGAGTGTGTCATTATCCCATTGACATATGCAAAGGTTACCTTGTATGTTGATCCATTAAGTGATGAGGAATTGAATAGATATACGTGTGTATAATCAGAGACCCTGAGGTGATTGAGCCATCTAAGGAAGGAGTAATATAGTGGGATGATGCTCATTCAGTTAGTGATACTACAAGTATTTCTTGTGACAACTGGGTGCATGGAACGTATGAAGTAGTTGGGCACGAGGTTAAGAATACAGTTACTCACATGATTAGGTCGTGCATTAGGAGTAATAACCACGTACTTGAGTAAATAAACCCCGATGTATTTTTGTATGCGTTATGGAATCCCAAAGTGAAAGATACGATAAGAAATATGTTGTTTTATACATGTAGGACGCGAATGAAACCCCGATGTGTATTTTTGTGTGTTATGGAAATCACCTCTCTACTAGGTTTCAAGATATGTGAATACCATGGGAAGGATTATGGTGATACCATGTTTAGAAGTGTGAGAGACTCTATGTTACCAACATCACTTACATAAGTTCTATGCAACCCTTGCCCTACACACGTGTTTGGTATGTCCATGAACATGGGAGATAGAAAATTGGTGAGAGATGACCACACATGATTCATACTTTTCATTACTTTTCTACTAAACCTTTTAATGAATCATTACTGCATTATGGCACCTGGGGATAGTGTGAGGAGATTTTTTTTTATATGTTTGGCGAATTAGATTTGGAGGCACGCCTTGACCTTGAAGAGAATGAAGAGGAAGAAATGGTCCACACAGGAAGAAAAGGAAAGGGGTAAAATGGTATGCACAATAGATGATGATGATGAGGGATAATAACATGGATGTTAATCATACTAAAGGTATGCGGAGGTTATGGACACATCGGATGAGAAGGCACGCACGTATCACAAGCATGAAGACTAAGAAGGTTGATAGTGTGACACATGGAGAACCTAAAGAAGTAATTATTGTTGATTATTGGTTTGAGCAGGAGGTAGAAAATATTATTGAGCTACTACGTGACTTTTAGGACTTATTTCTTAGGGGCTATCATGAATTGAAAGGAGTGCACCCTTCTTTAGGTGAGATGTGAATCAAACTTAAAGAAGGCGCACCTGATTAGGAAGAGGCCTTATAGGATGAATCCTAATCTACGTGTTAAGGTAAAGGAAGAAATTGACAAGATGTTGAAATCTGGAATCATTGAGCCCATTGAGGAGTTAGAGTGGTGAATCCCATGGTGATAAGCATTAAAAAAGATGGGAGGATAAGGATCTATGTGGACTATAGAGAATTAAATGCTTCATGTGTTATTGATCCTTTTCCTACCCCATTTACTAAGGATATCCTAGAAGAAGAGTGCAGGGCGTGAGATATACTCTTTTACCGATGGATTTTTGGATATCATCAAGTGCGCATAAAAAAGGAAGATAAGGAGAAGATAACGTTCATCACTAAGTGGGGAATTTTTGCATACATAGTTATGCCCTTTGGACTGAAGAATGCACCTACAGTATTTTCATGCATTATTGTACAAGCATTTCAAGACTTCATTCATAAATTTTTATAGGTGTATCTTGATGATTAGATAGTGTATGGTCTAGTTAAGGATCATTGTGACAATTTGAGACTTATGTTTGAAAGATGCAAAAATTAAGCATCTCCTTGAATATTAAGAAATGTGTCTTTGCAACACCTTTTGGCACTTTGTTGGGACATATTATTTGTAAAAACTGTTTATTGGTAGATCCAACCAAGCTCGTTGTGATCTTAGGATTGGAAGAACCTAACATTCAAAGTGAAGTGTGGATTTATTGGTCATACAGGTTATTACAGGAAATTCATTAAGGGTTATGCAAAGATTGTCGCGCCTCTAGAGGAACCATTGAAGTCTAAAAGGTAAACTCTATTGGGTGAGGTGTAATAGAAAGCATTTAAAACACTAAAGGAAAGGTTAGCCACTGCACCTATTTTTTTCTTTCCTTCATGGGACAAACCATTTCATGTTTATGTTGATACTTATGGAATGGTGATTGACATCGTGTTAGCACAACTAGGTGAAGGAATTGTAGACCACCCTATTTATTTTGTAAGCGTAAGTTGACACCCACTGAATAGAATTATACAACTACTGAGCATGAAGCTTTGTCCATGATTTATGCATTACATAAGTTTAGATAATACTTATTGGTCACATGGTTTATCTTCTTCACAGATCATATGACGTTTAAGTATTTGGTAAACAAGCATGTTTTACAAGGGCACATTTGCAGTGGATACTACTATTTCAAGAATTTCAGTTTATAGTTGTTGTCAAACTAGGAAAAAGTAACTTAGGGCCTGATCATTTATCAAGGATCAATTCGTGAGGACACTCGAGCATTAAAGACATGATGTCAGATTCACAACTCTTTAGATTGAATCACATGCCCACTGAGTTAGAATATATTACGCCTCTTTTTGCACATTGGATAGTCACTCGAGGGAATGAAGATGTTAGAGAAGAAGAAACTTGCAATACATGTGACACCTTACCATTTGATAAGTGGTGACTTATACAAACTTGGCCATGATGAAGTTTTGTGTCGGTGTGTTCTAGAGCATGAGCGTGAGGTAATTATGGAAGAAGCTCATGATGGAATTACAGGAGGTCATTATGCAGGAGATGCCACCATGTGCAAGATTTTGATGGCTAGATTATGGTGGGAAACTTTATATAAGGATTTCAAGGAGTATGTCAAGGCATGTGATCATTTTCAGCACCTTCAACCAAAGATGAGATTCCTTTGAGACCTATTACAAGTGTTAAACCTTTTGAAAAATGGGCGATTGACTTTTTGGGTCCGATTTCCTCACCACGTGAAGGATTGGCACATGCTACATTATAACTTGTATAGACTATCTTACAAGGTGGGAAGAAGCAATGCCTACAAAGGATTACATGACAAAGCTTACAACAAAGTGATATTTCTATGGGAGAATATTATCAACAGTATGGATGTCCGTTAATCTTAATAAGTGATAGGGGCACACACTTTTTGAATGAGACTATCATAATATTATTGGTTGAGTTTATGGTGGTGCACCACAAGATAATTCCCTATCACCCACATGCCAATGGTACTACTGAGGATTTCAACAAGATTATGGGACATACATTGACAAATATTTGTGATGTTGGAAGGAAAGACTAGGATGATAAAGTATATGTTGTACTTTGGGCATATAGAACTACTTACAAGAGATTGAATAAAGCCACACCATTTCAATTGGTGTTTAGCGTGGAGGCTATATTTCTTATAGAATTCATGATGTCTTCCATTTGTATTACATGCACGGAGGATTGGATGATGAACAAGTTATTGAGGAGTGCATAAACATTTTGATGTAGTTAGATGAATGACACGATATTGCTTGGTGGATTCAAGAAGACAAAATTATGGCATGATAGACATATTTAGAACAAGGCATTTGAGGTTGGCAATATGGTTCTTTTGTATTATTCTAATATTGTGCGCCAACCCGAAAGCTGAAATTTCACCGGTTTGGACCCTTTGTTGTAACGAATATATTGGAATCGACACTTGCCACATAAAAGTGCTAGATGGAAATTATTTCCTGGTTACTTCAATGGGAGTAGGTTGAAGCCCTACTATAAATAATTCTTCTTTTGTTTGTAATAAGGCAATTTTTCCACTTAGATTAGATTTCCTTTAATATATTTTCTTTATATGTGTTTTCTTTCATCGTTGCTATGCTTTTTCAATTTAGTTCAGTGTTTTGTTCTAATAATTACATTTGTGCAATCGACAAATAATTACTATCTAAGTGATCTCCTTAGCTAATTATAAAATACTTGATCTCCTTCCTTGCATGTGTGTTCTCACGGAAACATGTTCTCAAAATATGTGATATCTCTCACGAATCTTCCAATGTTTGCCAAAAATTTCCAACCTCGAAAATAAGGTTATTTTGGGATTAAAAGGTGACCGACGACGGTTCTATCTTAACCGGCGATGGTTAGGGTAACTAGCGTCGGTTAGGGGTAACTGGTGTCAGTCAAGGCAGGATTTCCTAGGTTTGCTAAACTAGGCAAATCCCCTTGATTTTTTGGGATCTCATGTCATTAACCCGCTGGATCGACTCGAAACTTCTTCTAAGCATTTGGGAATGTGGTTAGATGGAATGTAGGCATTGATTTTTAGGGTTTGGGTAAGTCTTAGTTAGTTATGGCAACTTACTAAGAATAGGTCTTAGGGTGAGTTGGCTAGATGAGGTGTCTAGGTGAGGTGTAAGTGTGGGCATTATCTAAATTAAGATATTTAAATAATAAATATGGTGAGGATAATGAATTAATTTAATTAAATTAATATTAGTGGGGTGAAGGGGGCCATGGCTAGGTGAATGTGATGAAGGTATTTATTTGACGAGGACCAAAGGGGAGTGTGACCTAATTTTGGTGTCTACATTTTGCCCCTTTTTGTTGTGTAGCTTGTATTGGTAAGCGATGTTAACAAAAATAAGATATGGTTGCCCCATGTGTGGGTAAAGGTGATCCCCTCAAACTAGGAATGAATGAGGAAAAATTTAGAATCGATGAGTGGTTTGATAAAAGGTAAATGTGAGAAAGGGAAAGGTGGGGAGCGGGTGGAAAAAGGAAAAAGGTCGACTCGGGCAATCTAGGTAATGGGTCAGGGTCAAAGGTAGGAACAGTCAAATGCATGCACACGTATAAACCGTAGCACATTACCAGTTCAAGAGTGTAACATTCCCATTTTAAGACATTAGAACGAGGAAAAAAATTATATATATATATATATATATATAACGTTCTTTGTTCTAATATATATAATTTAGAACACACGACCAAGTTTTAATAATTGTTCTCTGTCCCATTAACATAATTTAGAACACACAATACTTTTAAAACCAATGTTCTCTGTTCACATATTTATAATATGGAACACACATTCAATGTCATTCAATCATATAACAGATACCATTTGCTGTTGTAATGACTCGAAGAACTACCGATCTCCCATTTATGGCTCGAGTTTCAACGATCTCTCATTTCATGACTCGGCTACTTACCGATCCTTCATGTTAATCCATGCATTGTATACTAAGTATACTTGGTTCTCTTTACCAATTTTGGTTATCGAAGTGTTCCATTTAAGAGGCCTATCTGAATATTTGTTACCGATATTCATCTGAAATCTTGCTTCTTAAACTAGGTGATTAGGACAACGCAACCAAAGAACTTGTGATACTTTGGCCAAAGATTTTCACATGCTTTGCATGATCATATTCCTAGACGTTATACACATCAATGGAATACGTCCTTCACCTCACTTCATCTGTTATCTAGAATGGTCTTTTCTGACCTCTGTCAGTCCTCTCATCCAAGTTTAAACTTTAACCCAAGATAGCAATATGAAAGAGTATAGGGAGACACTCGCGGTGACTAAAGGTACGCAGACATACTTTGTCGACCCTAGTCGACTGCGTGTGTCTAGTTACCTTTAGTCTTCCTGAGTCACTCCGTATACAAGGTCACATTCCTAACTTCGTCCAAGTAACTTGGTCCCAGCTTATGTAAACTTGATGATTCGATTTGGGAGGGCGTTGTAACATGTCAGCTGCAACATTGTGTCGTCATGAAGGCCCCACCTTCATGAAGACACCAGATTGTAGCTGGCGTGTGCCAATGTCCTATGGAATCCTCCCATCAAGGGATACACATCCAGCTAAAAGTATGATTAGATTCTTATCCTTAGTGTTTTAAGAATAGGTTTCAGCAACCGTGTTGATCTTCTAACCTCACTGTTCATTACAGTTGCATAGCTAAGAGAGACTTAAAATATGCCTTTACTCCTCCTTACCGAAGGATTGCTTAATTCCATCTTAGTTCCTTAATTTAAGCTTCGACTAACAATCCACTACAGCTTAACGTAGTAAGATCAACTTACTAAACTTAACCAAGTTTTATTCACAACCGAATTTAAATTCAGAATTCCATCTCATTAGGCGTCACTTAAATGAGGCCTAATCCCAAATGAATGTATTCATTTATTTACTATGACCTTATTTCAGTTAAGGTTTGACATGAGGAGACATGATTCCTCATACCGAATATCCTTTTGATCAAAACGTCCCAAGGATATTAACGAAATCAGAATACATAATTCAATTGTTTCTTTATTAATATTCATTAGTTTATATACTAATTCTGAATATCATTCATTTAAGAGTTCATATTCACTTTACTCTTTACAAATGTCAATTTAAAATCCATATTGACCTAAGTATGAATTAATTGCACATTCCAACTTAAAAGTTGTATTCAAGTAAAGAACAGATATTATGTCCCTATAAATCTGTCAACCATCATTTGAATAATCCAAATTCAATGAATAAAATTATATTCTCAATCTTATTCAAACAGTTCCAAGGTGGTACAACCATTAAAATAACACACCTTCTTCTTTTACTCATTACTCTAGATTAAAATTCATACAATATACAAGTCCATACTACGACTTCATTCATGCCAAACAGCATTAACAACTCATCCTTAGCTAATCAAAAGAAGCATCATAAAACAACATGTCTTCATTTTTACTCATGGAAACCATCTGCAAAATTTACTTGCACGGTCAGTTCATCGAACTGAGCATATTAAGCACTTATCATTAAAATGAGGTGCTCTTAATTAACTGTCTCAATAAAAGAACTCTGCTTTTATGAAACGTCTCCTAATAGAGATAAACATCATGTAATAGTTACGCACCAATAAGGTTGAACAATTTTAACAACCTGATTTCAATAATTAGCATCATTTTTAAACAGTAATAATAAATACCAGCACACCAATTTCTATATTGGCTAACCTATCATGATGTATATTTCACCATTCTCATAGTTGTTTTCAATGAAAAGAAAAGAGTTCATTCCAAACTTAGATAATACTAAAAGGAGTATTTTCTCTAAACAATCACGTATTAAGACAACTATATTAACTGATTTATAGATTGTTGTTCGATTGCATGCATTGTCCAACCCATTTCATCATCAAGAATGAATTCCATATACTGAGTCGATTTTAAATTAAGATAGAACTTTCTTACCTTCAGGTCATCCACTGGACTTCAACTATATCAAATGCAAAAGTGAAAAGAAACCTTACGTCACAGCAACAATCTATTTAACTTCCCAGAATTCAACAAACAACATAGTACTTCTTTCAATTCAGAAAAGAAGAAAAACAGTAGTTAAAATGCAGTAGCTTACGCCGAAGGTAGTAGGAAATTCATTCAATATCAAATAATAGAATTTCAACTGGATAAGAGAAGAAAATAATTATTACTTCCGATTACCCACTCAATATTCTCTTTCCTTTCATCACAACCGAACAGGATGATTTGAACAAGAAGTGATAACAATCAACGATAACAGTCAAGGAGAGAGAACAATTAAAACCAATAATCGAATGAAAGAAGAAGATTCATATTATCTCTTCTCATTGCTTAGCTGAATATCAACTAGTTAGCTACAGACCTGTTCCCATAAGATGATTTCTTCTAACAGTCTATTTCAATATTTAAAACTTACTAACTACCATTCATGGAAGCATGCCAGAGTTCATTTACATCTGATTCCGTAAGTATCAAGATAATGACATCTCTAAATAAATTGTTTCCTTAAATTATTCACCCCAACGGACATTTCCATCCAGGTATAAAGCAAGTGAGAGTGTACTAGCAAACAACAAAATCATGATTTCATCATAATAATAAAAGGAATCGTTCTTCACACCACAAAGTAAGAAATCAACTTCAGTTCAGTTTTAATGAATCAACGAAGAAGTTTAGACTGCAGTTCACATATATATATAGGAATTCACCATTGAATTCAAAGAAGAATAAAATGATAAGCTCTATTCCATCCAACAAATAACCAGATTACTCTGTTCCAGGTTTAAGTAAATCATTCCTAAAAATCATTCACGATCTCAAACCAAATAAGGAGACATTGAATCATTTTAAATCAAGCAAGGGTAAGACGATGAAATAAATTCACTGTCCCCAAAGAATTCATATTCTATGCACAGTAATACGACCAGAAAAATAACTCACGCAAACAGTTCCATCAAGCATTCTCACGATTTTTCCAAAACCATTTACACGCATAGAACTCAGAAAACAATCTTCACATCACTGTTACTTCCATCAAATCAAACCCATAATGGGAGATAAAACCGAATACCCATTACTGTAAAAATTCAAACAACAAGGATAGATTTCATTTCATTTACCCTCCTAGTAAAGAAAACACCCAAATCGTATTTATCTCCAAAAGACAACTCAACCCAGAAATCTCATCAAACATATCAACATTTTCATTTTACAAAAACATCCTATAAAAGAGCAGAGTTCTTTTAATGAAGATGCTTAACAAAGAGCAAAACGGTTTAAAGAGAAGAGCTCAACATGCCTGTAAAACTTCTTGTTGCTTGAAGAAAATTGTGTCCGTGCCCACAGGAGTTACTCTTTTCCACTAAGCAACAACAACAGGTTTCCCCCAACTATCTCCTTACTCCCACAGGCTCAAAGACAACCGGTTAATCAAAATATCAGCAACAATGACCAGAATGGTTGCAGGTTCGAAAGAACCTCAAAAGAAATGCAGAGCAAATACAAGAAACCCAAATGAACACAATAACCACAAAATTTCCTCTTTCCCCTTTCCAAGGCGAGCGGGTGTAAAAACCAAGATCAATAAATGCATTGAATGCATTACTTTTTCCTTAATTTCCACGCCACCACCGACTCAGGTTTGGCGGCCCTTTTCTTCAAAATTTTTGCTTGTGATTTCATTTTTAGCTATATTGCTAATTGGTGCCTCTATCTTCTCTGCTCCCGCCAATTTTGGCATTTAAAATTTCAAGGACTGTAATTAAAGTCCGTCATTAAATTTCAAACCTTCCCTTCTTATCCTCTTATCGGCATGTATCCACAAGTCCCCCTTCAAGGGTCAGCATTAGTTTAGGTTACATTGTCCATAGCTAGGTATTCACCTAGGTCGCAAATCATTAGGATTTGTAATATTTTACATCCCTTTTAATTTATAAAA
Source organism: Taxus wallichiana var. yunnanensis (assembly GCA_018340775.1). Lineage (NCBI taxonomy): Eukaryota > Viridiplantae > Streptophyta > Pinopsida > Cupressales > Taxaceae > Taxus > Taxus wallichiana. The sequence goes on along the minus strand of CM031236.1, from coordinate 26,241,554 downwards.
TCCTCCTAGGATAGTTGTTAGGTCATAGGTTAGAATTTAACCCCGTAGTATTTTAAATTAATAGGTTCTTTAGTAAGTTTTACCAACTTACTTCCTTAACCAGCATAATGCAGGACGTTTCGTCCCATGCTCGACATATACCTGGCTCACTTGCATCAAGACTCTTACTGCCTCATGCTTTCCGGCGTTACAATTTGTATGTAGTTTGGAAATCAAATCTTTTCCATTGGCAGCATGGTGCCGAGTAGTTATACCTGTAACCAGGTTCAAAATTTATAACAACCTCCAGTCTGGTTCCAGACTTCATCTAATTAGAAAGTAAATCGTCAAAGCGATCACAAAGAAGGCCACAACATACCTTGGATCAATGGAATTGATTCAAGGTGTGTTGTCAACAACAATATGAGTTCATCAAACACAAAAGCAAGCCTCATAGCAGTTTCACACTTTGCAAAATACAAGTTATAATGACCTTCGTCCCAAGTAAACAAGTTACAGTAAGCAAGGGTTCAGATCAGTAACACATTCTTTTTAAGATTAAAAGATATATCTTAACATAATTATCCTCATTTCCACAGTTACAACATCACGAAAAGAGGTTATCATAGTAGCTTCTAAAAATCAAGACGCTACAAAGAGCAGAAAACTCTACATCATCTAAGGTCAATAGGTTTATCCAAACAAGGTTTAAGTGATTCTGGTATCCAAGGTATAGGATATGGTCAGGAAACACAACATAGGTTAGGTGCAGGAATGTTTAGGTATGTTCCGGTACACCAAAGGTAGGGTCGTGATAAATAAGTCATGGCAATAGGTAGGGTAAGGTCATTAGGTCAACAACACAGTAACAAAGTGCCGCAAGGTATAAATGAACACATGAGGTCAAAAGTTAATAGCGATGGTCTAGGTCTAAATATCTAGGTCACACGGCATGGGTAAGGCCGAGGTATGGGTAAGATAACGAGTCCCTAAAGGAGGACAAAGGGAGGTAGTAAAAGATGAGGTCAGGAGGGTGAGGTAAATAGTCATGGTAAAGGTTGGGTGTGGAAAAAGGGAGGGATAAAGTGAGGGATGAAAGGGTAAAATATGGGCTGAGAAGGTGACCAAGCCGGTCAGGGTAACCGATGCGGTATAGTGAAACCGACCACGGTAAGGTAGGGCACATGACCGATGCCAGTGAAGGGTAAACCGGTGTCGGTTAGGTCGGGTTTGTTATAAAAAAATCAGCATGTTTTTTTGTTATTCATTTTTCATATAATGAATTACAAAAACGAAAAAGAGAGAGAAAAGGGGAAAAGTGTCCAGCAAGGCGAGCAGTGTTGATTTTGCGATTTAAATGGTGGGTGATTGGGTTGTGAGAGGGGTCCACAAGATCGGTGCATGTGGTTCGATTGGTTGGAGACGCGGGTGGAGATTAGGTGATGGCAAAGGCCAAAGAGGGATCGGGTAGGCCACCGTGCGGCGGCCGCCGATGTGCCATGCTGCGAAGACGGCATCATGATGAGGTAAGCATCTAACTCTAGTTGTATTTGGTTAGATAGATTAGATGATTTGTAAATTGGTTTTTTTTTGTATTGTGGGTGGGGGAAAATATGGAAATGGGAGGGTAAAGTGGGTAAAATAGGAATGGGGAGAGAGATAGGTGGGAGAGGGGGAGGGGATGAGGTGTAAGGGGAGATGTACCTAGCCCGTCTGGAGGAGATAAGGCTAGTAGTTCTATTGATGGAGGCAGTGTGCTACTTTGCACTGCCAGATGCAGAGGGTGGTAGATTTCCCCACTCGTTGATGGGGGTACTACATGACATGATGATGGACCGAGCCACTTTTCCTGGGTGCTAGCATTCCCTGGTGTAATTATATACAGGAGTTATAGGCATATGGATGGCTACGTAATTTCATCCTGTTGTACATTTATACTTCATTATTGGGCATATGAGCACATTGCCTATGTGCATCTAGTAGGGATGCCCCAAACAGATGCATTTCCACCAGGCATGTATGTGAGTGGGGTATAGGTGATGGGTGCCCACTATTGGAGAGCAGAGATTAGCCAGGCCCACACATGATGTGGCCTATTTCTAGTGACTATTGGAGGGGTTGTCTAGGGTGGATATCATTTGGAGGCCATATGTGGGCTTCCCCTCATATAGGCAGATGCGTGATGAGCTAGCTGAGCTATAGCTACTGAGATGGATACAGGGTCGTCATGCCGGGGAGCATGAGATGATCCCAGTTGACAAAGTTAGGTGGCAATTTGGGCTATTACAGACATACCTCCGCCCTTCCCGTAGTATAGGAGAGACGACATGGAGAGGCCCTTACCTCTACCATAGCCTATAGTGAGCACAGGACAGGAGGAGCAGGTGGTAGACCAAAGGATTGATGATGTCGGGGTCACAGACAGGTATAGACAATGGTGGGTGGCTCATTTACGAGCCATACCACCCAGGCTCGGGTAGCCGGATCTAGCCACCATCATGGTGCAGAGACGCCCTACAGGGGTAGGTGGCTACTCTGATTACCTAGTTGGGTATGGTGTAGACACATCTTGCGAGCTTAGAGGTAGAGATAGCAGAGCTACATGCACAGTGGCCGTCATGTGCTCTGGATGGTGGGGTGGGGGTGGAGATGGAGATGGGGATGATGGTCGATCATGGCCTTACAGGCACATGTGACATGATAGGGTCAGCAGGTCACTTGGCCACATCTCGAGCACAAATTGGGGCCTTATAGGCACAAAGACAGAGGATACCACCACAGGCACTAGGACAGGTCCTAAGACGCAAGCAGGAGCAGGACGTGGTCTCGTAAGATAGGTACAAAGGCCGAGGCCTACGGGACAACCACAGACCATGCTTATTTCTAGGTTACGGGATGCCCTATGTGAGACTAGATACTACCAAGACCAATTGATGGTGGTCGTGATAGATTTTCTATCCTATGGAGAGTACCGGGCACAACAGGCTTCGAGTGAGAGGACTAGATCCCACACTCACAGTGTAGAGCATAGGGGGCCATCGAGCTCTGAGGCCGATCATGGAGAGGCCACCAGCTCATGGAGACCAGCTCTAGGTGAGGTGTCATCGGGACCCAAACTGGGCCGAGGAGGTAGAGGGTACAGTGACACAGATATGGAGGATGTGCGCCGAGATGCCTGAGATATGGCTCCTGATTGTTGATGTATTATAGTCATTTTTTTATATATACGGCTGCCTCATGTGCAAAGATAGTGAGGATGTATGAGATTTTTGTATATTTTGAGCATATACTAGCCTGCATGCCGAAGAGATTTTGTATTGGTTTATTGTTTTAGTGTATATGATATCGGCCTGTGTGCCGATGACATTTTGTATTGAGTATCGGCCTATGTGCTGATGATTTTGAGATGATGGACATGATTGGATATCCTATGTACATTGTATTGAGATACATATTTATTTATATGATGAGATACGTGAGATGCTTGATTTGTTGGTGTTTTGATGAGACTTTTGATTTTTTGTTGTGATATGGATGGAAATTAGGTGAGTTAGGCATGATGGAGTCAGGTTAGTTTAGGCATGGATCAAGTCAAGTTGGTTTAGGCATGGATCGAGTCAGGTTGGTTTAGGCATGGATCGAGTCAAGTCATAGGCATGGATCGAATCAAGTTATAGGCATGATTGAGTCAAGTTGGTTTAGGCATGGTGGAGTTAGGTTGGTTTAGGCATGGATCGAGTCAGGTTTGTTTAGGTATGGTGGAGTCAGGTTTGTTTAGGCATGGATCGAGTCAGGTTTGTTTAGGTATGGTGGAGTCAGGTTTGTTTAGGCATGGTTGTGTTTAAAGTAGTTGAAGTTGTGATTCATTATTTTGTGCAATGAATGATAAAAAATTCATGTGTGAGATGTGTTATAATATACGCATGATGATGGTAGAGAAATGGTAGTCGTAATAAATGTATGTTGTGATGATGATAAAAATGTGTTGCAACTTGTTGTTTGTGTGGTTTAATTTCCAATTCTGTGATATAAAAAGGAAACTACGTAGGGGAAAAATGTGATTTTAGGAAGATGAAAGATGGATTGGTTAGGGTAGAGAGTGGTGAGCTAACCTCCAAGGGCCCCATGCCCTCGGAGTGCTGCCTACATAGTCCCAATGAAAAGGGACCTCAGGCCAATGTAGTTCTCCCATGAGCTAGGGAAGAATATGATGAGGTATGAGAATGAGTTAGTAGGTTTTAGGCATGTTGTGGGTTTAGGTCTGTTAGGTGTGGGGGGTTATAGGTAAAGTGATATAGGTGATGTCGATTGTGGAAAAAGAAGAAGATTACCCCAAAGGTAAGTGTCGAGGACCAAATCCTGTATAAGGTAATCAAAACGTAAATAAAGACGGTGAAAAGATAAGAGGGGGCAATAAAGCCACCTAATTGGTTAGGATTAGACCAAAGAGATCATACCGTGGAGGAGGTGATGAACGTAAGACCCTAAATACATTACATGATTGATGGTTCTAAGGTGAAAAGTAGTCACATGATCACCAAATGTCTTGGTTTCCAAGAGGTCCCTTGAGGTAGTAGGAAATGGGAGTGGGAATGGTGAGAAGGGTGAAAGGTGGTTAATTTTTTATATGGTATGAGGTGGCATGCTCTTTGGGCAAGAGATCCGAGGTCACAATGGGAAAGTCCATGACTAAAAAGTTCTCTGTTTTGACTTGTATTTGAGATAGACTGATCGATGCGGGAATTCTATATGGGATGAGGAATTTAACTCCTTGAGGTCTTTGTGAAGCTGATCGATGCGGGAAGCTTCAAATTCTCTTGCTCTTTTTTTTTGGCTTTACATAGTTGTCCTTCGAGGGAGTAGTCTATTTACAAAGAACGATTGCTGAGAGGAAGATGTCCTTTTGAGGGATTCATCTTTGTGTTAGAAGTTTGACTCAAGGAGTTGGGTCCCATGTGGGTCTTTGAAGTCATGGACAAGACCAAGGTGAAGAATAGGATTCTTGTTCAAAAATTAGGGTGAAATGACCATGGGATCTCATCTAAAGGTAGATGAAAAGTATCCATGAGAATCATGTTATGTGCAACACTATGGTACACATATTCAAGAGAAGATAACAAGTGACGGGTACTCACATGATTCATTTTTAGTCATCGGTGAGATGTAGGAAGTGGGTAGCGCTCAAGGGACGAGCATGGAAAGAGGTAAAAGGTGAGGTAGGACTATAGGTCAACAATAGAACGGTCAAAGATGTAAGGCATTAAGGGGCTTAGGTTCGGGTTTACCATCAAGTGAAGATAAACGATAAGCACCTAATCCATAAGTATGAGTCATGATGTATGGTCTAAGAAAATTAGGAGTAAATTTTCCCGCTTACTTTTTTTCTTCTTGGTTACGTGTTGATTTTCTTTCAGACAAGGTCATCAACTTGAAATTTCATTCATGGACACGTTTGTCGTAGGCACGTTTGATACGTTTTTGGTAAACTTGAAAGTGATCAAGAGCATTAAGACGACGTTCATATAATAACTTAAGCTATGCTAAATGGTCCTGATGAAAGTCATCATCAATGAGAATTTTATGGAGAGAAATGCAGTGAGGGAATCTAGACTTCGAGAGGTAGAACATCCTTTGTACCATAGACCAGAGAAAAAGGTGTGGTGGCAGTGGAAGTGTGAATACTAGTGCGGTATGCCCACAGGGAAAAAGGAATGTGTGTATGCCAATCCTTCCTGGTATCGTTAACCACTTTCATGATAAAAAAATTAGGGTTTTGTTAGTGGATTCGCGGCTGTTGGTTTGTGGGTAATAAGGTGATGAGAAACTTAGCTGAATGCCAAAGGCATCGTAAAAGTTTTTGTAATGTTTTGTTTTTGAATTGTTTTCCATTGTCAATGATGAGGCAATGAGGAACACCAAAGTGACAAATGATGTGATGATTGATGAACTCACATATTTTCTTGGCTTTCATGGAGATGAGTGGTATGGCTTCCACCCATTTTGTGTAGTATTCGATGCAAATGGTGATGATCCATTGATGTCATTTAGAAGAATGGGGGTTAATCTCTCCGACAAGATCCAAACCCCATTGAGAGAAGGGCCAAAGGTCATGGGTGACCTGTAAGGCATGACTAGGTGTGTGATAAATGTTGGCATGTTGTTGGAATTTTACACAACATTTGGCGTAGTCACAACAATCAAGGTTAAGGGTCACAAGAATAGCCTAGGTGAAGGATACGCTTAAGCAACAACAAGGCCACCGAAGTGACCTCCACATATGCCATCATGAACTTCCTTGATGGTAGAAGGAATTTTAGAACTCATGAGACATTTTAAGAGAATACCATCAAAGCCGTGCTTATAGAGGAGGCCCCCCATGATGACATAACAAGAGACATTTTTAAGGAAGTTGCGTTGTCCATTACAGGTGAGATCGGGGGTAAGATGGAGAGAGAAAGATAGTCGAGTATTGTTTATACCAAAGGTCACTCGGGTCAGGGGTGACGGTTCCAATGGAGGAAACATTGTGAGGTAAGTAAGAGGGTGATTGGAGTCATTGTATGGTGACAAATATTTTAGAATCGGCGGGTGAAGCGGGTATTTGGGAAGCCAAGTAGGCCATGGTATCCACAATTTTTTGGTTGAACGAGGGACGGTTTGCAAGGTGTAACGGTCAAAGGTGGTCAAAAGTATGTCTACATGATGTTTATAATTTTGAAGTATCTCATTATGACATTGGTATATACCATTGACTTGGTTTACGACCAATTGAGAATCACCAAAGATGTTGATTGATTTGACATCTAGGGCATAGGTGGCTTGGAGACCTAATACGAGTGCTTTGTATTCGGAAATGTTGTTTGTATAATAAAAATTTAGTTTGAAAGACAAAGGCATGGGTTCACCATCAAGAGAAATGAGGATAATACCAGCCCCACCCCACACTGACACTTGGAACCATCAAGAAGAGTGTCATTTGGTAAGTGGGTTCATCCAGGAAAGGGTAGCAATTGACTCATCTGGGAAGTCAAAATTAGAGGGTTGATCCCCGGAAATAGGTGCATCAGCCAATTGGTCGACAATAGCTTGGCCCTTAATGGACTTTTGATGAATGAATTCAAGGTCGAGGTTAGCTAAAGAGCATAAGCCATCGTGCGGCATGCTGATTTTGATAAGGTTTGGCATACATGAAGTGTAGGGGTCGGTGTTGGTCACAACATAGGTTTTTTGGTTAAGTAGGTAATGGCGGAGTTTGGTGGCAATGAAAACTAAGGCTAAGAAAAGTTTTTCAGGGATGGGTGTATCGGGTTTCATAGTCCAAAAGAGTATGGCTTATGTAATAAACCACCTACTCCTGTGTTGTTCATCGCGATGAGTGAGCATGGCTCCTAAGGAGTGATCGGTAGCTGAGATGTATAGGTAGAAAGGTTGATCATCTTTAGGTGGAATGAGTACGGGTGGTTGGAGAAGGTATTGTTTTAGGCCTCAAAAGCTTTGTGGCAGTCATCATCCCATTTAAAGGAGACATCCTTCTTAAGCAGATGATGAAATGGTCGCAACTTGATCGATAATTGTGAAATGAAATGGTGAATAGACTGTAACTTACCTTGCAGGCTACGGATTTGTCTAAGGTTAGTAGGTGGAGGCATTTCGAGAATGGCCTTGACTTTAGTAGGGTCAACTTCTATACCACGTAGGGAAATGATAAAGCCCAGGAGTTTTCCTGAGAGGACCGCAAGATGCACTTTTTAAGTAAAGGTGAATGCAATATTTAATGAGATGGTCAAAATGGTTTTGAGGATGGTAAGGTGCTCGAGCGGTGTTTAGATTTGGCTAGGAGATCATCCACATAATCTTCCAATATACGATGCATGATATCATGGAAGATGTAAGTCATATCCCGTTGATATGTGGCACCAGTGTTTTTAAGGCCAAAAGGCATGACTCGGTAGTAGAAGGTCCCCCAAGGGGTGATGAATGCGGTTTTATGTTGATCCTCTAGGGCAAGTAGGATTTGGTTATAACCCGAGAAGCCATCCATGAGTGATAGCATCTCATGACTAGCGGTAAGGTCAACCAGTTGATCAATACCGGGTAAGGGAAGTCATCTTTTGGGCAGGCTAGGTTGAGGTCACGAAATCCATGCAAATGCGAGTCCCCCTGTCACCTTAGTGACAGGGACAATGTTAGAAATCCAATGAGAAGGAAACGGAAAGAAGGCATCAAGGGTAAATGCGAAGGAAATTGTGGACCAAATGAATACCTTGTGCATGTCTGCCGTAAGACCAAGAAAAAGCATGGTTATGATCAGAAAAGAAGTGATGGCTTCCTGAAATCCATTCTTTTTAGATGAGTGGGTCAATCGAGTATGAATGTTGATTTCATAGTTTCATTCAATTGATGGGTTTGGCATCTCGAGGGTAACGACCGATGAATATATGAGTCTTCTACACCAAGGTAGGTGAGTATAGATTCATCATCCTAACATTGAACCATGTTAATTGAAGGTGTATCATCATCAATCATTTCATAATACAGGAAGGGAAGAGAGGAAGGGCCTCTGCCTCACATTGATAAGTCAAAGGCCCCAAGGAAATGGTGTTTATGAAAAAAAAAATATAGGAGGGATAGATTCTGGATCCATCGACTCCATCGACAAGGTGGCAATGAATGTGGAGTGGGTGGAAGAATGTGGAGAAGGGTTGATGTTCTCGATGGGTTCAATGCGGGCTTGTTTGGTAGGTGGTTCAGAAAGTCGATACCACTACGGTCGTTATGTTTGTGGGTGGTACATGGAATAATGGTATGGCGGACTTTCTCGTAAAAGCCAAAACCAAAACCCTTCCATGCACATCGGTGCAGGAAGGTGTGGGAAAAATGGCAATTGGTGAGAGACTAGAAGTCAGTGGAAAATGGGTGGGTTTATGACGGTGGTTCGGTGTGTACATGGTAGTATCAAGTCCCCCATAGGTGAGACTGGTACAAAGATGAGGAGGACCATAAAGGAGGCATTCTCCTATGTGGTGATCATAGTGAGGGTGTTGGTGAAGACTTCCATACTCTTGTGGAGTAAGGAATGTGTTGACACTATATAGGTGGTATTCCCCCAGAGTGAGGCATTGAAAAACACCTTCCAAGGGATCGGTGGTTGGTATGTGGGTAGTGGGAATAGATGATATGTCGGAGGTCAATGCGGAGGTGGAGTTAATGGATTGGGAGACTGATGGGTTGGTCATGGAGGTTGTGGTAGGTGGTAGGAGTGGAAGAGGTATGTGCGGTGGAGGTGGCGACTGTACTGGTAAGCGGAAGTGTAGGTGAAGTGGTAGTGGTTGTGGAGGTAGATGCCTTAATGGGTATGAGCACATCATTAGGTCAGTAAAGCATGTTGCATGTTTTAAAAGGTGATGGATCAGCTAGAATGGTATAGGTGTGTCCTTCATGTTCAAACTTTACACAACGATGCAAAGTGGAAGGAACGCAACCCATGACACGAATCCAGGGTCTGCCAAGCAACAAGTTATATTGGAATTCCCCTCCAAGATGTAAAATAATTTTGGGATAGTGCGGGGCCCACGCGAATGTGGAGGATGATGGTGCCTAATGTAGAGGTGATAGCGTCATTGAATGAATGCAACATGACAGGATGTTTATGCATGTAATTTTTAGGTATGCGCATTTGAGAAAATGTGTGGGATGAAATGATATTAATACTAGCCTCCCATCAATCATTACATGTCGTACATGTATATCATCGATGTGGACAGAGATGAAGAGGGTTGGGTCTGGGTCATCCATTTGGTGTGGTGCGATCTCTTCCTCTGAGAAGCTAAGGGAGGATATTTGGTGAGTAGGGTGAGGTGTGGATAAAGGTGGAAATTTGGTGAGAGAGGCTACATGATGGGGTGTGATAATGGAGGCTACGGTGTAGGGTCATTGGGTAAAACCTCAATAGATTGAAGAACCTCCATGAGAGCTTGACGATGGGATTCAAGGTTTGGATGAGGTCATATAGGGACATTTTGAGGGGAGATTGGTGTAATTTTTTGAGCATGGTGCGATGTGTGACCCCATTAGAAATAGGGTATGTGGGTCCATGGATAGTAATCTTAGGTGTGGGTGCAAATGGTATGTTGGGTATAGGATTGGTCAGTGAGTCAGTTTCCTTTTCTTTACCTTTGTCCTTCTAAGCATGGGTAGTAATGTGGATCATGTTGATCTGAGGGGAGTTGGTAAATGGAGAAGGTGTAGGATGAGTGGTATAACAACATGATGGGCAAAAACCTACTAGAGGAGAAAATCCTTGTGAGGTGAGCTGAGCGCAATGACATTTAGGTGATGGTGTGGCAAGTTCTCTGATGTGAACCATGTTAATTTCAAATCTTGGAGGTGGCTCTAGGAGCCGTGGGGTGGAGGTCATGGTTGTTGAGTGGGCAATGAAGGAAGGACTATGGGAATGGGTGTCAGGTGAAGTAGGGTCCTCATCGAGAAGGTCGTCATCATCAAAGTTGGCTTCGGAGGACACAACTAGATAAGGATGATTTTCAAAGCCTTGCAGTTCTCCACATCATGCCCTAGCACATGATGGTAGGCACAAATTTTAGTGTCATCAAACCCTTTTGGCTTGGGTTTGAGGGGGTCATAAGGTCTGAGCAGCGTAATGTGATGACAGAAGTCTCAAGGAGGTTGGTTAAGATTTTGGCATAGGACCCTGCTAGTGGGTCGCAATGGGAAGTGAAAGTGGGTTTGGGTGTAGGTGCGGCTGATTGTTGAGGAATGGTCCTTGCAGGAGGGGGAGTGGGTCGAGTTATGGTTTTGGGTGTTGGCATGGTCTTGGGTGTTGGTCATGTTTGTTTAGGTAGGGGTATGGTGATGAACGGGCAGAGAGGGTGTATGGTTGTTTTGACTACCTTATTGGAGGGTAGCAGATTTTTATCTTTGGGTTGCACCTTCTTGGGTAAAGGTGATATGGGTGTACGAGATATAGAGGGAAAAGTAGATGGGGGAAGAGGGTGAGTTACCCATGGGGATAATGGAGGTGTTGTGAAGGTAGATGATGTGGTCGAGTAGGGGTGTGAGAGACAGAGACTAAAGTGTAGTGGGTAATGAAGAAGTTGTTGAGGTTATTGGAGGTATGGGTGGTAAAGATGTCATGTATAGGTGTAAGTCATGTCGGGTGCTTGGGTAGGTTAGAGGTTTGTGAGGAAGGAGTGGGCTGTTGTGTTTTTGGTTTATTGATGGGTGGAAGTTTCTTAACCGTGCTGGGAAGCTGAGGTCCTAAGACGGATGGGACAGGTGCAGGTGTGATTGGCGTAGCCAGGTATGAGTTCTATGGGTTTGGTTCTTCTATTTGGGTGTCGGGGTAGGTGTGGTGTTGATGTTGGAGGATGTAGCTAAATCCAATTTGATAGGTGGATGAGTAAGGTGGTGGTTGGGGTGACCCTAAGGTAGTGATAGGTTTAGTCGAGGAAGATGATGTATGTGTGGGTTTGGATTTAGATGTAGGTTGGGTTATGGGTAAGGGTATGTGTTGAGGTATGATGGGTGTCATGGAAGAAGTTGTGATAGTGGTGGTTGTGTTTGGTTTGATTGGTCAAAATATTTTTGGGTAGATAGTGGAAGTATCAGCAAGTGACATCTACATTTGTGTTGAAACAGAAGTAGAAGATGCCCCCATAATAAGGCTCTGTCCACATAATCTAGGTGATCGACCAAACATGAGAATGGCATGTCTATAGGTGATGTTGATGAGGACCTAATGGCTATTCCCGTAAAATGTGTCTTAGAGATGGGAAATTCATTAGCTTCAGCTTCCGGGTAAGAGAGCTGAAAGTAGGTCTGCAGGATCTTGGGTAGCTGATGGAGAATGCTCGCCTAGAGGAAAAGGTATCTCTATTGGATCTGTGATAGGTGGAGGAGATGATGGGTGCTCCTCTAGTAGGTGGAGGAGATGATGGGTGCTCCTCTGTGGGTGGAGGAGGTAAACAAGTATCCTCCATGGAGTGAAGAAGTATTGTGGGTGTCGGTTCTCTAGGTGGAGAAGCCAAAGGTGAAATGGTCTCGATGTTAGCGGAAGGCTCCTCCATAGGTGAGGCAGGAGGTGAAAGGTGTTCCTCTATGGGTGGAGGAATAGGTGAGGTAGGTTCCAATGTAGAAGGAGGATTTCGGCTAGAATCTCCTCTATGGAAGGAATATGGGGTAATTGGGAAGCAACAGGTGTGTCACTAAAAATAGCATGGACCTCATGGGTATGGCTATCATGAGTTGAGGTCTCACCAGTTTGATCAGATGAAGGGGCATGATTGGGAAAGGGTTTCTTGAAGATATGTAGGTTTTGATTGGCAGGTGTGTTAGGATTATCCATGGTTAACTCACCTTTCTCGAGCATTTCTTGGACAATATTTTTGAAAGTGATGCAATTGCCGTCACTATGACCCTTTACTCAATGATAATTACAAAAGTCATGTTCTTTATACCATGTAGACATGGGGTGAGCAGGTCAAAACCAGTGTGTGGTTTTATAGGCGTAAGGGTGATGGCCCCATCTTTGATAAGCTTTTCTAAAACAGAAGAGTAAGGCTCCCCAATTAGGGTGTATTTCCACTTTGCTTCTCATCCGAATTGAAAAGTTTGGATGGGTGAGAGATTAGATGAGGGGGTAGCCTTGATTTGATGGATGAGTTGGGCTGGCCTTGAGTACCACTGCATTAGTAGTGCCCTTGGCCTTTGAATAATTTTTCTACGGTTTGAAGAAGAAGAGGTATCATTCGACTTGAATGCCAATTCTTATTGCATAATTGGATTTTCTTCTCTTCGATGGCCCGAATCTCTAACTTTCGTGCCATGGTGAATGCTTCATCAAATGTTTGGAAAGTCTGAACCTGTAGGTCGGTGAGATATGTCTAGCACAAGCCCATGTGAAGAGCTCGATGAGTTCTATTTGTGGCAATTGGAAGGTGAGTTGATTGATCAAGCTACGCCAACGAGCAACAAAATCTGTGATAGATTCATCCTCATACTGACATGTGGAGTATAGGTCAGTCATGGTAACCTTCTTAATGATATTGATGGAGAAGTGATCCAAGAAGGCTTGGGCTACCTGATTAAATGAAAATATAGAGTGTCTAGGTAACCCACTATACCAATCTAACGCAGTCCAATTAGAGACATGGGAAAGGTCCTTAAGAGCAAAGCATCATCGTGGGCGATTAGGTAGCACCCATGTTTGAATGACCACAAATGATGTTGTGGGTCTTCCTTGCTATTGAAGTAGTTTGAATTTAGGCATCTCCCAATGCATGGGGTATGGACGAATAGGAATGGATGGGTGGATAGGCTCATTACAAATCTCATCGTAGGTGAGAGTGTTGTGAGATCCGTAAACCGATGCCTCGAATGTTCTAATCTTGTCCATCATCAATTTGATTAGGTCGTTTGTAGGTTGCGATGATTGGGTGCCTCCTATAGCGTAAGAGGGTTGGTGTTGGGTGTGTAATAGGGGTGGCATTCCAGTATATGGTGCTTCCGTGTAGGTAGATTGAGAAGGAGGTAGTGAAATAGGGGGTACGTACCTAGAGTGAATAATAGATGAAACAGGAGGCTGCTGATAGTATGTATATGGAGGTGGAAGGGTCGTGGTAACCCTAGTGGCAATGGGGGCTAACATTGTGGAATGGAAAGGACCACATTCTAAAAAGGGTAGAGGGGTCACCAACACCGGAGGTGGTAGTGTAGCTACGGGTATATGTGATACATTAGGGGTGGATGAGGTTGTGTTTTGGGTGGTTGTCAAGGTATGGTGGATGTGGCGGGTGCAGCAGGATGTAGCAGATGCCGCAAGCAATAAGCAGGTATAGGCCCTAAATTACAAAACAACCGGGGTAAGGTAGATGCGGGAACACGGAGCTGAGGGGCTGATGCAGAGTGGGAGTGAGAGTCAGGGGGATAGATACAGGGCATGCCATATATCAACTGACCCGAGGCATCTCGGGTGGACAAGTGGGAAAGATAAAACTACAAGGCGGTAGGGTTTTGGTCAAGGAGTCATGTGAACTCCTCATCTCTGGTAGCAATAGTGATAGGTTGGATAGGATCCATGGCGGGTGATAAAATGGAAGGTGGTGAAGGACTAGGTGGGAGTGGTTGACAACTGGTGGAATACGAGTGTGCTTGCTTGTCTTCGGGTCAACACCATGTGAACTAGTACTGATTAGGTTAGGCTGCTTCTTTGTAAATGACACAAAAAAACAGTAGGAACAGGTGAAACAGTGGTAAAAAGTGGATTAGGTACCAAATGTTGGCTGGAAAATGGCACAGATAACCGATGTCGGTCGGGGTAAACCGACGCCGGTTAGGGGTAACCGATGCCAGTCACTATGGGAAATGGACAGTGAGTCAAAAACAAGGTGTAAGGTCAAATCTGACAGGTATGCCAAATCTGATGAGTTTTACAAGGTCAATGGGAATGATAATAGTGACAGGGACTCTGAAAAGTTGAAGAAGGTGAATAAATGTCCTTTTGGGTAGGTTAACCAAAATGACAGTGAACCGACACCGGTTGGGTATAACCAACGATGGTGGGGTAACCGACGATGCATCGGATTGGACCGACACCGGTCACTGTGAAATTGAAACAATGATGAAAGAAAAATGGTTGTGAATTAAAATCTAGATGTGGAATCAGACCCAAAATTCTGAGAATGATGAGAATATGGTCCAGCACACTCAGATGAAGCTGAAATACACCAACTATGATGAGGAGCATGCAAGGATAAATAAGAAGAATGAAGAACATGACCTCTCACCTCAAAACGCAAGCCAAGCAGAAACACTAAGAAAAATGTGATCCTAAGAGTGCCTTTTCTATTATGTTTGTTTAGCTTATGTTATTTAAGGACTGACTCATGAACTGTAAAATAGAGTTTTTTTGGTGAGGATGGCTTCCTACAAAGAAGGAGATCTAAAAGGTGAGGTTTCGGTATGTTATGGTGGGGGCGGGTGGGCTTTGCTCTGAAGTATGACTCGACAGAGCAGTGAGCTGGGGAGTACCTACCAATCCTCATATCAGTGCGATCATTGACAAGTGTTCCCAGGAAAGATGTTGTTTAAGAATATGTATTTGTTTTGAATTTGTGCAATGTGGCAAGACTCGAGAGAGAGAGAGAGATGTGCTTTCTATGATTCGTTTGTCAACCATCAGCTGGGAATGACTTCCAGCGTATAGGTTGCCCTCAATTAATGTGAGCTAATGCGATAAATTAGAATGCAATGCACTTATTTTAAGCCCAAATCGAAATATGAAGTTCGATGACACAAATGGATGAAGAGGAAGAGGGATGCTCTTTCACTAAAATGCAGAAAACAAGAAGAAATGATTCTTTTTAAGTACACCAAAAGAAAGGTTTCTTTTAGAGCAAATAGAAAGAAAAAGAGGGTTACCAAGGAAGAAAATTAATGTGTATGATTTTTAGAAGGGAAACAAACACACAAATTTTCCTAGGAATGAATAAAATGCAAGGAACCCCAAATGGGTCCCACCGGCATGCCAAAATGTTTCACCTGATTCTTAGACGTTTCTTTGAAAGTGACAAAACAGATAGGGTAATGGGTGTAGGAGGAATACCTGTTGAAATGTTGGTTGTTGGGTTGTTGCACGTGTATGACTTCTGAATCCACAACTGATCGTGAGAGCTTCCTTTTGGCTAGGAGGAACTACCTGAAATGGAACACAAGACCACCAGAAAGAGTTAAACAATATGTGCAGTGAACTGCCTTGTGTGCTAGATCCGGAAGTGTGATACTTCCTAGACGGTTGTCAGTCCACTATTTAAAACAATTTAATGTTGGTAATGAAGTAAATCCTATTGTAATTGAAATGATTTAGGTATCTCATTAAAAACACAATAAGAAAGATCTAATCTAATAGGTTAAAATAAGATCCGAAGGTCAAGTAGTTGGTTCTGGTTCTCTGCAGGTCTGACAGAGGTCTCAGGCAGGTCACAGGTGATTAAGGGTGATGTGAGAATAGGTGGGTAGGTCATTGTTCTAGGCTCTATTGGTAAATACAGAGACCGAATGTCGGTTAAGGGTGACCGACACCGGTTGGGGAGAACCGGTGCCGGTTACTGTGGAAAACTGGGAATGCCATAGAATGAGCTTTGGGTCTCCCTTGTGATTGCACAAAGGACTTGGTTGGCCGAAATGAGGTATTAGGCTGTTTGGATGGGGTTTGGTGAGGTTTTAATGGGTATGTGGAGGGGTGAGTATTAAAGGAGGTCAATGGGTGGCTAAGAGAACAAAGGATGACAATACAATGATGAAATGAATGAACCAAAGGAGTAAAATGTTCTACTTACTTGAAATCTGGTTCTGGGTGCTTGTGAGTGATGGATGAAGGTGTTGGTAAGAGGTTGAATGTTGTTGAGGATCACCAAACATTGGAAATCTCCTACATGGGATGCATGTGCATTCCCTTTTTCCGACTCAATCAAATCTGTGTTGGGTGATTGTTGGATGATTGTTGGGTGATTGTTGGATGATTGTTAGGTGAATGTTGGATGTCTGTGTAAGAGAAAATTCTTGATCTCCTTCCTTGCATGTGTGTTCTCACAGAAACCTATTCTCAAAAGATGTGATATCTCTCAGGAATCTGCCAATGTTTGTCAATTTTTTTCAACCTCAAAATAAGGTTGTTTTGGGATTAAAAGGTGACCGACGGTGGTTCCATCTTAACCGGTGATGGTTAGGGGTAACCGGCATCGGTCAAGGTGGGATTTCCTAGGTTTACTAAACTAGGCAGATCCCCTTGATTTTCTGGGATCTCATGTCATTAACCCACAGGATCATACTGGAAGCTTCTTGTAAGCATGTGGGAATGTGGTTAGAGGGAATGTAGGCATTGATTTTTAGGGTTTGGGTAAGTCTTAGTTAGTTATGGCAACTTACTAAGAATAGGTCTTAGGGTGAGTTGGCTTGATGAGGTGTCTAGGTGAGGTGTAAGTGTGGGCATTATCTAAATTAAGATATTTAAATAATAAATATGGTGAGGATAATGAATTAATTTAATTAAATTAATATTAGTGGGGTGAAGGGGGCCATGGCTAGGTGAATGTGATGAAGGTATTTATTTGACAGGGACCAAAGGGGAGTGTGACCTAATTTTGGTGTCTACACTCCTACAGAGCTAGAACAAAATCCAATTTTTCAAGGATTAAATGGAGGAATCAAGATCTGATACCCCCACCATTGGATTCAAAAGGAAATTTTCAGTCAAGTTCATATAATTTTTTTCCAAAAAAATCCATCGAGAGCTCAAGCTATTGTCATTTCAAGTCACCCTCAAGGTGAGCTTCTCACAATTAGCCAAATTTCAGTGAGGACATGTGTCAGCTCCAAAACCCTCAGTGCAATTTTATGTCCCTTTTTTCCCTCAAGCTAAAGGAAATGAGGGACAAGAAAATAATCCCAGTCTAATAATCCCTATGGTCACACATAGAATCCCCCAAATCGTCAATTTAGCTCTCATGTGTTTGTCGAAGCCTATCCCCTCACTCGCTCAGATTGTGACAAGTGTCGTATGGAGGTGCAATGTGCAAACTGATGACCCTTATGTCCCTTTGGAAAATGGACATGAGGGACATGAAAATGCACCCACCCCTCAAGCCCTCGGTCATCCATGTCACCCTCTTCAAGTGCATATTTCCGGCTCCCAAGAGCTAGTAGAGCCGTAGATGTACATCCGTGGGATTACCGCCAAGTGTCGCGTTGAGGCGTTATGTGAAAATTTATGTCCCTTTCATCCCTTAATTATTAGGGGACATAGGGGATAGGAAAATTTTCCCAACCACAGGTATTACTCATGGTTCCTCTTATGACCATTTTCCAACCCCCAGGTGCTTCTAACAAGCTTTTTGGCCAAAGTGCTCAGTCGTTGGATTTACGCCAAGTGTCACTATGAGGCGCGTCATGCAATTTGATGTCCTTTTTTTCCCTTAATGCTTAAGGGATGTCGAGAGAAACAAATATTTTCCCCACACTTGATGAGCATTTTTGAAATGTTTTAAAGCTGACACTCAGCTTTATTTCTCGTTGCTTCTTATTCAAAGCTTTGTACCTGCCATAGCTATGTTCATGCTTGCACATAGTTCACCATTGCTACTCCGAACTAGCTCATTTGTGGCCACAAAACCATCCAATCCATGAAAATTCATAGGTTTTAAAGAATATATTGATCAAAAGAGTCATAGAAATGAAGAATGAAGGAGAAAAGTGAAGAAATCCATCTGAAAACCTCCATTGTCGTGAGACTTCAAAGAAAAAACGTACATGAAACAAAGATCCATTTTTTACCACTTTCTTATTTTTCAGAGGCCATAAAAACATCACCTTCAAATCCCCCTTCCATAGCACAAATCACTCACAATGAAGAAATCTCCCTTTCGGCTCAATGAAGACAAAAATTGGATTTCCGTCAAATCGGCAATCACTTTGAAGAGATATTTCACCAATGGAACTAGAAATAAAACCCACAAAAAAATGTGATTTTTTTCATGAACAGAGAAGAAAACTAGACCTGCAACTTTCAAGCTCTATCAATGGTTATCGTGTTGGAGCTTGCGCTTGCTAAGTCAAAATTTTGAAATTTTAAAATCTCACAAACCGTGATTGGGTAAGCATAAGATTTCATAAGGGTGATATTGGGAAAAAACCCATATCAAAAACTTTGTTCCACCATGATCTGATCCCTAGAAGCTCATTTTCTAAAAATAGAAGGTCTTCTAAATGGGGGAATGCTATTTCAGGTAAGTCACCAATTGAAGAAATTGCAGAGGTAGTGAACACGAAGAGAGTATCTCAGAAAGAATCATCCAAATGGTCATCTTGGTCTAGAATTGGCACTTACTAAAAATAGTAAGTGGCCTCATGAACACCTACTAAAAATAGAAAACTGGTCCAGAAGGTGGGAGGAACACATGGAGAAAGAGAAATTTGAGTTGTGATACCCAATTGAGGTTAGAGGGCGCTGATTTTTCATACTTACTAAAAATAGTAAGTCATCTAATTGGCACTTACTAAAAATAGTAAGTCATTCCAAAGGGTGAATTTCAAAGAAGGAGCATCCCAAGAGTTGAACATTTAGATTAACATATGCGGTTGGAGTCTAGAGAAGGATTTTCACATTTACTAAAAATAGTAAGTTATTACATTCAAGAATAATAAGTGTTGATGAACCATTCACAGTTTCACCAAAAGATGTTCATCAAGACCTAGCACCTATATACACAAATGTATCATTTCGTAGGATATATGCCGGAAAAATATGATGACAGTGTTAAAGGGGATCATCCATGGGAATTTCTCACAGGGCATTCAAGATCCATCCCATGGATCTCAATAGTGTCTTTCGACACTCATTTCATGATTCAGGTCACAGGTATATCATGTGTGGGGTAGAAGTTGCGGTCATTGGCAAAAAATTCATTCAACTTGGCAGGATTTGTTCCAAGGCTTCAGTCCCTTCAAAGGGGATCTTCATGAGTGATGCTCATGGTCACCAATGAAGTCATTCGATAGTGTTTTTAAACACTTAGTTCACGGTGTTCACATGTCATCCAAAGGAAGTTTCTCAGGGTGTAAATAGTTTGGGGATTTAGAGTTCATCACATTGGAGCATTCCATCGAGTCACTGGAAGGATCGGTGAGACTTTATCGGAGGCATAAATCTTTCATCATCAACATTGTTATTCCTTCTTCTTCTTTCTCTTGCTCTCTCTCTCTTTCTCTCCCCCAACTTTATATCTCTCCTCAATGTTCTAATTTTTCATTGTGGTTGCACTTTTTGTATGTCTTAATGTTCCTAATGTAATAAGTCACCTTTATGTTATAAAAGAGGACTTAATGTTTTCTTAAGAAGGCGAAGAGTTTTAATTCATGTCGAGAGATACAAAGAGCCATTGGGGGGTATATGAAGAATCACCGAGAAGATGAAGAGTCTTTTCTCTTCCTATAAATAGTAAATCCATTCCCATTTTAAGGGGTTGGTGATTGATTTTGTAAGCTCAAGAATTCATTGTACTTAGAGAGAACAAAGGAGATAGCCATTTTCTTTCATTTCCCTTTCACAATTTTTCCTCCATTCCCACACTATGTATAACTTTTTTAAGCATCAATACAAGAAGAAGGAGTTTCTATCCTTTTTTGACTGAGGGATTTATTGATACTTTGTGCTCATAAATTCTAATTGGTCTTGTTGTTATTTGCAGAGTTTTTTCTTCTCATAAATGCATGTGTTGAAATTTCTAACTAGTGTGTGCAGGACTCTAACTTTCTACCTGCAACATTAGTTCTCCTATCTCATTTCTCACTCCCCTTTCCTACTTTATAGACAAATTCCTCTCTAGCAAGAAATTTCTAACTTTACCATAAAGTCAATGGAGTACCCCTATCGGATCCCTGGTCAAAATACCACCACAGAAATCCACCTTTTTACGCACATGCAAACACAAAAGTTGCACCATTTAAGTAGAGGGAATTTGATTCTAGAGTGTTGGCAAGAAACCCATAGATTTTTCCACCCAAAAAATTTTCTCGCCAATAGTTTTTGGCACCCACCGTGGGGCGATTTAGCGAAAGATTTGCACCCAAAATACAACCGCAAGATCCGAAAATCCAAAAAAATCAAAAAATCAAAAATTGGATTTGATGTAAATCCATTGCTGAAAGACATGTTGTTGATTCTTGCAAGTGACCTTTCGTATTCCATAGTTTCTTTTCATATTCATGTTAGAGATCAAAATTTCACCCACATTCGGATCATATACAACCTAAAATTTGAGTCAAATTGAGATAGACCTCCGAAGAAGGTCAGCTTCCTCAACTTACCTCTACTAAAACTACTCCTAGAAATTGAAATGTAACTATCTAATCCTACTCTAACTTCTAAGGGACCAGGGTGAGAAAGAGATGCATAAACAGAAATCCTAATCTACAGAGGTGATAACACCAAAAATAAGGGGATGAATACATTTAGATAAGGGGAAAGGGAAGGAAATGATAATGAAGAGGACTAGATATGAGACACAGATCAAAATCACTCCCAGAATCCACTTTCATGATACACAATAGACAAAGATTCAGAAAATGAAACATACAACACACCTACGAATGAAAGAAAGGCAAGGAGTGCAATAAAATAAGAACAAGGGCAGAACGAGCCATAAGATTAAATTTTATTGCTAGAAATTTTGCACAAACTATTACAATTATAAGAGTAAGATGTGAGCATTCACTGAATCAATATCCAAGGCATATGACCCTTAGACTCCCAAATTCTAAGAGTATCCAACATTAAAACAAGGCATCACTTTACAATTTATAGAAAAATTGTGGAAGGGAGAAAGAGAATAAATTAGAGGGAAATTCAAATTCCTCAACTAATCCCAACCACCTTCATTAATTTCTTAGGGAACAGGGGTTACTTTGTTTATCCACTATTACATGCCTTCTTCAACTGAGCGCCCATACTACATTTAATGTTGGAGGTTGTGCCTCCGGAACTACACCTTTTGCGTGTTAGAGAAGTTTCTTTTACTCTTTCCCATTTTCCTCGATTTGACTCATGAAATCATATTTGATCGCATAGAGAACAACAAAATCTTATTGAATTTCAAAGATCTGATGACTGAATCGAAGACCAGTTGATTTCTAACCTCCGCGAAGAAACATCATTTTACCTTTTACGCAGCTTTTCCACTCAGTCTTGCACGGCTATTTGACATCTGTGGATCATTCCTTTGTATCGTGACACCCTAGGTCTATATGGCTTTTGAAAACCTTCCATGGCTTGCCCCAATGTTGTGACTTGCTTCCTTGTGACCCGTGGTTTGCCTCTTACAATTTTCTAAGCCTAGGGCACTATTTATAGTAGCGTGACTTTGTAAATCCACCCATGGAGTATTTTCTTCATTTCGTGGAACCTTCTTCTTGCCACGCTTTGCTTAGGTCCTCCGTAGTAATGTTCCTCCATCCACGGCGTGCATAAAGCCTCCATGGCTTCTTCAAATTTTTCTTTGGATATCTGCTAAGTCTAACACTTGTAAAGTTAATCGAATTTTGCAAGGGATGCAAAATTGGGCAACATTTTTGGCAACTCGTGGGGGTCATCTTCCTGCTAGATGGATGATCAGTATCCTTAGGCATCCATTGGGAACGAATTCAATTGATTGATTTAGTTGCTCTACATTCGACTCCCTCACTTGATGTAAATTTATTGTTAACGCTCTTCACTTACAACAACATCCTCTGAAAACATGGAACTTGTGCAACAAGATCCCCAAGCAACAAAATATATGCAAATCACTTAGGGAAAAGAAACCTATACTACCAATAGGAAAATGTGTTGAAAGCACTTGGAGGAATCAGAAATCTAATCTACTATGTACAAGATGCATGAAAATTTATATAGGAGGGTTTGAGATAAATCCCATATACTGGGATTTGAAATGCATTCCCATTAATATTAGATAGCTAGAAAGAATTAGTCACCTTGTAAGCAGTAATAATGTATAGTCCACAAAGCTCTGTACAAAACTCGCTTTAGCTTCAATAATAAAAGAAGGAATTTTCTCATTTAGTAAAAAAACAATGAGGAAGAAAAAATCACTCCGGAATTCCTCGAGTCGATTGTAAAACAGAATTTTTTTCAAAAACTAGGACAAGAACGGCCTTCTCTGCCAGCCTGGCCTAAATGGCTCATCCGTCGGCTCGGAGGGACCTGCTCTCCCTGACCCAACCAGCTTGGGTCCTACCCAGGGCCCTCTGTTGCATAGTCCGTGTTCAAATTTAGGGAGCGCTCTTTCTTCCGACATCTCAGAGGAAGAGAATTTTGTGACCGTTTCTCTGGAACATTCGGCCGACCTCGATTCACAACGCTTCTTCTTGGCCAACGGGATATCATCACTAAATTTGTGGGTGTGGCTCTCGACTGATAGTATCAGAGCCTGGTGTGATACTCAATGGGGGAGCGGTCTTCATGTGAGATTCTTGGACAAAGGATTCTTCCTTGTCATCTTCCACAGCCAAGCCCAAAGGGATGACTCCCTTGAAAGGAAAGAATATCTACTTCTTGAATCTGGTCTTCTTCTTAAGAAGTGGTCTACTCATTTCGACCCGATCAAGCCATCATGGAAGGGTTTCAGGTATGGGTTAGACTCTATTCTCTCCCCAGTGAGTTTTGGTCTCCTTCTTCTCTCACACAAATTTGTTCCGGCCTGGGGAGAGTCATCTGTATCGATCCTGTTACCCTCAAAGGTTCCCTTTCTTCCTTCACGAGGGTCTATATTTCGGGATGTTTCCAAAAAAGTGTGATAAAATCATGATTCTTTCCTCCAATGGGAAATGGGTTTAGAGGGTGGAATATGAGACCATCTCGAACTGTTGCTTCCACTGTAAACTTCCAGGTCACTTTCAGAAAGATTGTAAAGCACCCCCTTCTTCAAGGCCGGCTGTGTGGAAGAAGAAGCCTCCCTATGCCACAGTGGAGGTGAATCCTCCTCCTACTGTCGAGCCTCTCTGCCCCCTTCTATTGCCGAAGAAAAGTCTCTCTCCTTGGAAACTCTTAATCTTGATCCCAGCACAATCACTCTTGTTAAAGAAATGGCTTCGGTGGTACAAGACTCAACGCGTATCCTCTCCTTATTTCAAGAGGGTATTGCCTTAGGTCTCGGCTCCGACGCTGCCTCCCTAGAAAATTGGGTGGGAAACAAAGAATATTTTCTCAATGCCAACACAGAGGCGGCTAGAGACGATCCTATCTCTTAGGCTGAAGAAGGTGAGATTTTGCCTTCTAGCCATGGTATTCTTCCTACCCCGCCAATCCGCAACCTAAATCTTGGCCCGAGCGCTACCGTAGGGTGGCCCTCCAAATCGTGGTCTTCACTCAAAGAGGTAGCTTCTGGTAATCAATCTCAGCTTGGTTCTTATTTCTCAATCTCAAGTAGGAGAGGTGAGTCCTCTCTGAACAAAAGATGAACATCCTATCTTGGAATGTTAGGGGTCTCAATGCCCCTAACAAGCAGCATCTACTCAGTGCTATGTCATGATATGAAAATTTCTATTTGTTTGTTACAAGAGACCAAGATGTCAAGTTTGGTGTGTTTAGATGGTTGGTTCAAAGTTGGCATGGTTGGGAAGGCCTCTTTGTTAATTCGAATGGTGCTTCCGGTGGGTTGGGGCTTCTTTGGAAGTCCTTTGTTTGCAAAGTGGCCTCCCTTTCTTCGCAATCCAATTTTCAATGGTGCCAAGTATGTATAAAGCATTCCGAGGAGTCTTTTTTCCTTTGTAATGTTTACGGTCCGAATAATCCTATTCAAAAGAGGGAAACATGGAAAAAAATTCAGATTCCTTGAGTTCCCTTCCTGGACCTTAAATCAATAGTGGCAGGGGATTTTAACGCCACTATTTCTGATAGAGACAAACGTGGTGGTCTTTGTTGGCAACCCCGATCTCAAGATGATTTCATTTCCTTTGTTCATTCTTCCAAGCTGGTTGATTTGGAACCACATTCCGGGTGGTTCACATGGAACAACCACCGTGCTGGCTTTGGGAACTTGGTGGTTAGACTTGATAGATTCCTGGTTTCGAGAATCCTGGCTCCAAAGATAATTTTCTCCTCCAAAGCAGTT
This sequence comes from Taxus wallichiana var. yunnanensis, assembly GCA_018340775.1. Classification (NCBI taxonomy): domain Eukaryota; kingdom Viridiplantae; phylum Streptophyta; class Pinopsida; order Cupressales; family Taxaceae; genus Taxus; species Taxus wallichiana. The sequence continues at coordinate 26,216,898 of CM031236.1, read as the reverse complement.
TTCCCCTCTATCTGGTTCTGATCATTTTCCCATTTTTATGTCTATTAATTTCGATCTTCCCCCACGATCGCCCTTCAAGTTTGAAAGTATGTGGATGCAGGATCCCAACATTAAATAGTTGATTAAATCCTGGTGGGATTCTTTCTCTGTTTCTGGTACCAAAATGTTTATTCTTTCTAAAAATCTCTCTTTTCTCAAAGAAAAACTTCTAGCTTGGAATTCTTCTTCCTTTAAAAACATCTTTCAAGAAAAATTAAGAGTGGAAAAATCTCTCCACATTCTTAATGAAAGGGTCTTCAAGTATGGTATGCATAGTGATGAATTCATACTTGAAAATTCCCTTCTCAGCGAATTAGGGATCTTCTCTTGAAGGAGGAATCCTTTTGCGTCAAAAATCTAGGGAAATTTGGCTCAAAGATGGTGATAAGAACACCAAATTTTTCCACGCCTCGGTTAAAGCTAGGAGAAATTCAAATTATATTTCGCCATCAAGCAGCCCGATGATTCGTGGATCTCCTCCCAACCGCAATCAAAGAGGAGGTGGTTTCCTTTTTCCAAAATATTTTAACCTGGTGAAACACATTCTTCTTGGCCTCTCAATCCCCTCTTCTAGAAAATTCCCAAATTGGTCAACGAAGCTGATAACGAGAGTATGTCCTCTCCTTTCTCTTTGGAGGAGATACGAAAAATTGTTTTCTCTATGGCCCAGGACAAAGCCCTGGTCCTGGACTGGTTTCTCAGCTACTTTTTATCAAGACTTCTGGGAAGTAATTGGTACCTCTGTTTGGCATGTTGTTGAAGAATCTTGTTCTACAGGAAAAGTCTTGGGTTCTCTCAATCACACTTTCATTTGTATGTTCCCCAAAAAATCCCCTACGGATAAATTTGATGATTTTCATCCAATTTCCCTTTGCAATACTTCATATAAGATTATTTCTAAAGCTATTGCTTCTCGTATCCGTCCCTTCCTCTGCTCCATTATCTCAAGAACAAAGTGGTTTCCTCCCGGGAAGATCTATCTCAGAAGGAGTTATCATTTCCCATGAACTTATCCACACCTTACAACACTCTTCTCGCCCTGGGATGATGATTAAGTTGGACTACAACAAAGCCTATGACCGGATCAATTAGTGGTTCCTTCTCAAATCCTTGCAGGCTTTGGGCTTCAGCAATCCTTTGTGTGATTGGATCTTTAACTGCATTTCTTCACCCTGCTTCTCGGTTCTAGTGAACGGTTCTCTGCAAAGGTTTCTTTAAGAGTAGTAGGGGCCTAAGGAAGGAGACCCCCTCTCCTCCTTCCTATTTATTTTGGTGGCTGAAGCTTTGGGCCACAGCATTAAGTCAATTGTAGCCTCTGGTTCTCTTTCGGGACTATTGTCTTCCTCCAGCCTACCACCTCTCACACACCAACAATTTGCAGATGATACTTTTCTCTTTGGGGTTGCTATTGTCCCTGAAGCACGGGCCTTGTCTAATATTCTCAATTCTTACTCCAATGCAACGGGTCAAGTGATTAATTTCCATAAATCTGTCATTTTCTTCTTCAATGTTCCTCCTCGGCTACAAAGAAGGATTCTAGCGATCCTTGGGTTTGTTACTAGCTCTCTCCCCCACAAATATTTGGGCATTCCTTTATTCTCTGGAGCTGGCAAAGCTAGCCTATGGATAGATCTTCTGCAGTTTTTTTGAATAGGCTCCAATCTTGGAAAGGGAAATGGCTTTCCTTAGTGGGTCATTTGCTTCTAATTAAGTCAGTTCTATGCGCTCTCCCTGTTTATATGTTGTCTGTTCTAGCTCTTCCTCATTCGATGCTTTTGAAATTTGAAAAGATCATCCACACTTTCCTCTGGCAGGGAACAGTGAAGAAAAAATTCCATCTAGTCAAATGGGAGGTGGTCAAATCTCCCATCTCTTCAGGCGGTCTGGGGATTACGGATTTAGCTTTGCATAATATAGCTCTGGGTGCCAAATTAGTATGGAACTTCATATCCTCCCCCAAAAATTGGCTCATCAGGTTCTTTCTCACAAGTATTTGGCGGCTGGTAGACCGAACTGCTCCTTTCCAGTGAAGAGCTCCCTAAAGGTTCTCACATTTGGAATTTCATGTGTAAATGCAGAACCCTTATTACCGATTCGGCCTCTGGTTTGTCAACAATGGTACTAGGGTTAACTTTTGGGAGGACAATTAGAACGGGTGCTCTCCACTTAATCTAGTTCCCCCTCTCAACAAAGCATTACGAATAAAACCAGCATGACATGGGGCTCTTACGTTGCTAATTATGGCTCCCGGCATCCGGACGAGTCTCCAACGTGGCTCTGGAAAGACCCCTCTCTCTTGGATGTCCTGACCTCAGAATGCTCTATCTTGGCAAAGGAGATTCTCTTGAGAAGAGTGGCTTATAAGGATTGCGAGGATCATTTTCTTTGGCTTGGCTCCATCTCTGCACCTACACAGTCAAAGATGGCTATCGCTCACTCCTCTCTCAATCGGGTTTTATCGATCTTCCCAAGTTAAGTTGTTGGCACCACTCTCTTCTTCCAAAAGTGGTGATTTTCGGATGGCTAATTCTAAAAAACAAAGTCTTAACTCAGCTTCAAGAAGATCCTGGGGCTATGTCGGCCCTACCAAATGCGTTATGTGTGGTCAGGCGGAAGAAGATCTCGATCACCTCTTTCTCCATTGCTCTTTCGTGGATCTTGTTTGGCAATGGCTTTTGGGCAAACTAAACCTTTCATGGGTGCACTGCAACAATATCGGAGACTCTCTCCGGTCCTGGCCATCTATGAGGTTCAAAAGCTCCTTAAGTTCAATCTGTCAGGTGGCCCTTTTTTCTTTTTTATGGCATATCTAGTGGGAGAGGAACTTGCGTCTCTTTCAAAATCAACAATGCCTTCTCCCAACCTTTCTAAGAAAATTGGAAGTTGTTATCTCTAAAGTCGTCTCCAAGAATAGCATGAACAACTCTGAGTTTTCTTCTGTGGATGCTAGAATTTCAAAGGTCTGGACTCTTATCAAAATTCTGAATCCCGGTTCCATAGTCAAAAAGGGCCTCTCCCAAGTGGAAAAGCTTATTCACAGGCAATAGGCTTCGTGGAAACCTCCCCCAAGGCTTATGGAAACTTAATTTTGACGGAGCCTCCAGAGGCAATCTGGGTTTATCAGGGGCCGGTTGTATTCTTCGTGACACAGATGGCTCTCTCATTGTGGTGGGCTCCTTTCCTCTGAGCAACTATATGTGCAATCTAGCGGCAGAAGTGCAAGCTCTCTTGGAAGGAGTCAAACTTGCTCTAAAAATGGGAGGGGATTCTCTAGCTAATCAAAGGTGATTCACAAATTATTACATATGTAGTCTCTAAGGGCTCCGCCTCCTCCTGGCGTATTAATCTGCTTATTCAATCCATTCTATTTTGGCTCCAAATTCAAATATTGGAGCATCTGCCACATTTACCAAGAATCTAATTCGGCAGTGGATCTTTTGGCCAATTTTGCGATCGACTTCTTGCATACTGCAATAGTCTCCAGTGATGTTTCAGCCTAGGTAGGGCTCGCGTCAATCCTTTCCAAAGAGAGATAGTTCTAAGAATTGAGCGGTATGGTTTCTTTAAGTACCATTCGTATCTTCTTCCTCCATGCTTTTTGTCTTGTTGGTCCCTCTAGTTTGCTGCTTTCATATTCCATGGCTTTTGTTGGTTTCCCATTCGTTGCCCTCCATGGTCAATTTAGGGAACTGGCAGACTCTTCTGCCATTGATCATCATCACCTTTCTATTATCTTCAAGTAATCCTCACCGGAAGAAGTGGAAGCTATCAAAACTAATATGGGCGACTCTTACTATTTCCATGCCCGACGTCCTAGGATGGACTCCAAAATAACTTCTGCTTTGTATATTTTTGCCTCCTCCTGCACCCTGATCCAGCCATGGTTGAATTTGTCACGAGGATGAAATCTATGTAGTTCATAGGGTTGGTTTGCATGAACGACCAGTGGACTTCTCCCTTCCTGACCCTTTACTGTGGGTGGAGGAAGTTGACGAACTTTCTCTCGGGTTCTAGATGTGGCATCCAAAGGGTCTACAGTCGAGATCGAGACCTAGTACCTTTTTCCCATAATTTCCATCCTCATTGGATCAGCATTTCCTCCCGATGGTCGACATCAATGCCGCGTTGTTTCCTATTCATTCGGATGACGATCATCACAATGAATTAAAAGACTAAGTTGGTGTTGCCTTTGAACCGCTGTTGCTCAAGGCAACCAACACACATGTAGGACCTTCTCTCGGATAGCCTGTTTGTTCTTTTTGTGTCTTTTGGCATCCCGGTGTAGCTTTGTTTTAGTCTTTCTCGGTTTGGTTCGGTGCCTTTGCTCTTTGTCTCATTTTCTTCCTTCCTGCTCGCAAGCTTTTCCTCTACTTTTCCTTCTCCTTCTTCTTCTCCCCTCTCTTGTTGTAGGGTAGGGGCCCTTACCCCTCCGGTTCATAGCTCGGTCAAAAGTGTTTATCAATCAAAAATAATAATAATAATAAGTATGGTCCACTCTAAATAGCATCAAATTTGGAGTGTCTTCCGATTTAGCTTTATCTCGCATCCCATTTCAAGACCAGATCTCCAACCTTTAATGTTTGAGGCCTATATTTTCTATCAAACCACTGTTTGGTTGAATTTTGATGTTGTTTCATCCTTACCATAGCGGCATTTATGTTTTCTTCAAGTTCCACTAGATCCACCATTTTGATTTCTCTTTGATCCACGCCTTCAAATTCCAATTTTTGTTCCAATTCAAGTGAAGGAAATTCAAGTGACAAAGGAATCCTAGATTCTTTGCCATATACCAATTTGTAGGGAGAAGTTTCAATTTCCTTTTGTTGTTATCATGTCCTCCCAACGAGTATTTTTCACTTTTTTATGCCACTACTTTTGACTTATGTCCATAGTTCTCTTCATGATTCTCGATCAAAAAAAAATTAGTAGATTCCGCCAATCCATTGCCTTGGGGATAATAATTGGAGGAATTCTTAGATAAATCCTAAGTTGAAGAGCCCAATCAGATATTTTTGATCCCAAGAAATCTTTAGCATTATCAGAAATAATGGTTTGGGGTATGCTAAACCTTGTGACAATTTCTTCAAGAAATTCCAAGATGGTTAATTCAGTAGCTTCCTTCAATGGCGTGACTTCAGTCCACCTGGTGAAGTAGTATGTTGTTGTGAGAACCCATTTGTGACTGCACTAGATGGAGGATTGATCATCCCAATGAAGTCAAGACCCCATTGTGCGAATGGTTGATCTGCCTAAATTGGATGAAGAGGCAAGGCTGCCAATCTTCTCTTTCTGGTAAAGAGAGCACACTCCTTACATTTCCTAACCCACTTGTGAGCATCCGTAAACAACATAGGCCAAAAATATCATACTTTTATGATCTTCATAGTTGTAGCTTTAGTAGATAAATGTCCACATGAGAAACCATCATGAAATTCAGCCAAAACCCATCACATTGCTCACCTTCAATACATCGAGTAACACGCCATCAATATTTATTTTAAATAGTATGCCATCAACCAACACATATGGAAAAGACTGCAACCTTAAATGCCACCTCTTTGCTTTGCTTGAGACCAAGAGGATATATACCAGAGGAGAGGAATGTTATCATTATCTTCATCTAGCTATATGCGGTTATGTCTTCATTCTTCTCAGGTTTCGCGTGGCTCTCCTCTTCTAGGAATAAAGTAGTCTCTAGGTCATTCCGCGCATCTTTAGCTAGCTATCTACAGAGAGCATAGCCTCTTACCAATTTTTGGCCTTAATGGTCACATCATATTCCATGATTTTAGTTACCCATCTAACTCGTTTCTCACTGATCTCTATTCCCATAATGAAATCTTTGACATTGGGATGCGATACCAGAACCTTTACGTGGCTAGCTACAATCATGATTTTAAATTTCTTCAAGGCATGCATGATGGAAAACACTTGCTTCTCAATATGGTTTTACTTAAGCTCATAATCCTTCAAGGTTTGGTTGAAGAAGGCTATTGGTTTCTCTAAGTCTTGATCATTTAGTTGGGTTAAAACGTGGCAATACAAGAATCAGCTCCATACGCATATAAAATTAAATCTTTGGAGTAATCAGGATTATTCAACGCAAGAGCCTGGGCTATTTCTTATTTGATCTTTTCAAAGTTGTCCTTCCCCTTCGCGGTCCATCTAAAAGTTGAATATTTTCTAAGCATAAGTGTGAGTGGATTTACTAGACCCACAAAGCCGTGTATAAAGCACCAAACAAATTTAATCTTTCCAAGGAAAGACTCAGAGATTTATTCTCGAAATGGAAAGGAAAGAGCAAGGATGGTAAAGACTCTTTCTAGATCAATGGAAATGACTTCTTTAGAAACAATGTGCCCAAAAATCTTACCTTTAGGGAATACAAAATTACATTTCTTGGGGTTAAGAGATACCCCAAACTCCCAAAGATCTTTCAAATACCTTCTTAAGATGACTAATATGATCTTTGTTATGCTTTGAGAAAACAGTGATATCATCAAGATATATAAGGATAAATTGATTAATATATCCTTTGAAGGCAATATCCATTGCTCTTTGGAAGGTGGCACTGCATTTGTTAAATCAAAAGGCATTTTTTGATATGCATATGTTCCACATTTGGTGGTGAACGCAGTCTTGTATTGATCCTGCTCTTTCATTTTTATTTGATTGAAGCCCGAATATTCATCAAGCATTGAAAATATCTCAAATCCACCATTGTTTGCGTAGAATATTCTCCATGGAAGGTAAAGGATAGTGATCCTTGAGAGAGGCCTTGTTTAGGTCCTTGAAGTCTACGTAAGAGCCTGATTTCACCATTCTTCTTTCTAATTGGAACCAAGTTTGTCACCCAAGTGGAGTACTTAATGGGAAAATTAATCTTAGCCTCGATGAGTTTAGACAATTCTTTTCTCATGAGGGGCTCTATCTTGGGGTTTATCGGCCTTTGTTTTTCCTAACTGGTTTGATATCGGGATCAAGATTGATAGAATGTTGGGCTATAGTTGGATTGAACTCTTTTAAATCTTCATATCCCCATGAGAACACATCACTAAACTTTTGACATAAGGCAACAAAATTTTGCTTCTCACGTTCATCACATACCTTTCCAAGCAAAAGTTTTCTTCTTGGGAAATCGCAATAGGTGACAATATTCTTGTTTTGCCACCATGCTCTTTTCTGTACCTCTAAACTCATCATCTGGACTGAAAATTTGTTCTAGAGTGACCAATCCTTTTGGAAATTTATTTGTTTTGAGCTGAATAATTTGATCACCATAGATGTCTTGCAAATTAGACTACATTTTTGAAGAAAATTCAGCTTCATTTTGTATGAATTGGACAATTTTTTCATCACTATCAAATACTTTCCAGTTGGTTGCATTATCAAGTATGGATGGCCTAACAACCATCTTGATATGTTGTGTCTTTCCCTTAACCAGGTCTTCTGTAAGTGAAAATTGAGAACCGAGAGCCGTCATTTGATCTACTTCCTTATTCACTTCCACAATATAACCTATAAGTTGAGAGAATCAAAACTCTCCAGCAAGTCCCAAACTCTATGTCTGTAGGATTTTAATAGCTTGTTCTTTGTAGCACATTTTTCGTAGACTTGATTGATGACTAGCTCAATATCTCCAAAGATTTGCAACTTCTTGATCTTTCTTTTTTCCCAATCAGCAATCCATACACCGATGCCTCATATTCGCCACATTATTGAACGGAAAATTTCAATATGTGGGTGAAGAATAACTTCTCTTCCTTTGGATAAATAAGCACAACACCCGCCCCAACTCCATTTCTACTTCTAGAACCATCAAAATACATCCGCCATAAGCTAGACTCGCTTCCTTGTCTTCTTTGAATGTCGCAGGCATAACAGATTCTTCTTACATGACACAATAGGTGCCAAGACCAATTTCAAAGGTTTTGAGTTCTTCAGAATATAGATCAAATTTGTGATCTCTCTCAACCCATTCATCAAACAACAAATTAGGCATAAGAGGAGGAGCAGGCTGTTCTTTTGGACTTGAAACTTGATCTTGTTCTTCTTGTATTAAACAGTTTGATTGGATAGGGGAAGGTTCATATGACTCTATGTGATAGGAAAAGATAGGATCAACTTGGATTGTGAATCTTGTGCCATATCTAGTCCTTAAAAGCATGTGAGTCCAATCTAAAGATAGATAGCCACCTATTTTAGCAGTAAAATCTCTAGATAGGAAAATTGTAAACATGGGCGGAAATTCTATGACTGATATATCATGGGTTATGGTAAGGCTTGGGAGAGCATGAAGTTTCAACTCAATGTCTTTAATTACCCCAGGACTTTCACAATTGACCTATCCGGATGTAAAACTCCCTAGTCACGAGGATTGTACTTGAGACCTATGATGTCAGTAATTTTCTTAGGCATTACAAAAGTACAAGCCCCTGAATCAATCATGCAATTATGAACAAGGTGTTTACCCACAATTATATACATGTAAAGGGGTGGTGTCTTAATGTTTTTACTTACTTGATCACCCTTTTCTTGACAAACATGAACTGTGGCATGAGTCTTTTGCTTTCTTTGGATCCTTTGAGGCATTTTATTGAGGGCTTCACACAGAAGATCTCACTGAGATGGAATGGCAAGCGTATCCCACATTGAGACATGGACATTAGTCTTCTTCATTTACTCAACTATGTTGAATGGGAGACCCACGAATTTTTGTATCTTTGGCATGATAGCTTCTTTTCTTGGTTACAATATTGTTTAATCACAAGGCTTTGTTGAGACAATAACCTCCTTTTCCGTGGCAAGCTTATTAGGCATAGCGGCTTACTTTGACAAATTTTCTACTTCATTCTGCGACTTCTTGTTTATCCTACCAATTTTTTTCCTTTATCCATGGCATTGCTTTGATCCACAAGAGTCGCAACCCGAGCTTCCAAAGATTCTTTTCTTATTTTTTGTGTTGTCAAACACTCATCTAAGGTCTACCGAGCTTCTAGCCATTTGATTGAGTGCTCGAAATCCTTAGCTCCAAAAAACATGAGGTTAACATCAAGTGCAACTTATTGACCTTCATTCTCAGCATTTGGTACTTCTAAAAGTGGTTCCTATTGACTAGAAGAACCTTGGATCATGTATGCTTGTAGATGCATTTCCCTTTCATAGCCAAGTTGATCATGCATGCGGCAGCAAGCTATATGGAAAACACTATTATGTCTCATGTGCCATATTATTTTGTCACCGGAACTAAGGATTGATTTGAACTAGGAGTAGGGAGTGCTTGTGGAGGAGGAATTATTTCCAATGGAAGAGGATCACTTTGAATTTTCCATCTATTATTTTTGTTTTGTGTATATCTTTGATTAGATTGTTGGTTTCTATATGGTGATATACTTAATTTGAGGATTACCCTTGATTTTGATAATTTTTATATGACTAGGTTTTTTGTTTTTCTAGGGATATAACTTTTTTGTCAAGTTTCTAATCAAAGATTTCATTTCCTCATCTTCCTTTTGTTGTGTGGGGGTTTGTGATGTGGAAGCAATGGGTTACAGGTTTGGTTGGGGAATAGGAGCAATGGAAGGTTGTGTGGATTGTGGAAATTCAGGGGATAATGTCATAGGAAGCCTGGGGGCTAATTTTCTAGCTTGAATTACATAATTTTCAGCCCTAATTGCCAATGAATAAGCCACGGGTAAGGTAATCCCTCCCATTGATTGTATCATAACAATACAATCAGAGTTAAGAGCTTTTAGAAAGTAAATAAAAGCACCTTCTACTGCGAGTCTCACGAGAACTAGAATTCTTTCCCAGGTTCTCTGGAATCTGAAGTTGAAATCTACCATTTGTTCATTAGGTGCTCTCTTGATTGTGGTCAACTGCTCCAAAAGAGACAAGTTATCAGCTCTTTCCCCAAATTGATTGTACAAGGTTGTGCACAACTCGTTCTAATTCCTGATTGAGCTCGTGGTTAAGCTCTTAAACCATTGCAGAGCTTTTCTTTTAAGTGATGAAGCCAGAAGTTTTACTACCACATCCATTTCAGTAATTTCATGAATAGCACAGACATTTGCAATGTCTTGAATGTGGTTAACTGGAGTAGTGTGATTTTCTCCAGTAAAATATGGAATATTCTTCAAATCAGCTACTGGAATAGGATTATGGGCATTCAAAGCAAGTGGACTGCTGCATGTGAAGTTCATGAATGGATTTTGAGGTGGCAACAAATTGATGAGCCATTATGATAGGTCTAAGAACTCTTGTTGATTGCAAGAAGGGTCTATCGTGTAGATGTTGAGAGAGTTTTATTTGGTGGAGATGGAGATCTCTAAATCTGTCTGCCTCTTCGTCCTCTACCTGGAGATAGTTGCAAGTACTCAAATACACCTTCTTTTCTTGTTCTAGACCGCGTTTGTATCCTTCTCATGAATTAGGGACACTTGAATTATTAAAATCAATATATTTATTGCTTGAGTCATCGATTTATTATCACAAAACCTCTGAAATGCTGGAATTTTATCAAGAACACACCAGAACTTGATAAATCTAGAAATATTTTGAATTCTGATCCCACCAGGCATGCAAAACTGGTTGGAGCTCAAAATTGCACCCACATTCAGATCATAGACAACCTAAAATTTGAGTCAACATGGGACTGTCTCCAAGTTGTGGGACTCGAACTAAGACAAACCTCTAGAGAAGGTCGACTTCCTCAACTTACCTCTACTGCTAAAACTACTCCTAGAAATTGAAATGTAACTATCTAATCCTACTCTAACTTCCAAGGTGAGAAAGAGATGCATAAACAGAAATCCTAATCTACAGAGGCGGTGACACTAGAAAATAAGGGTATGAATACATTTAGATTCGTAGAAAGTGAAGACAATGATAATGAAGAGGAATGGATATGAGACACAGATCAAAATCACTCCCAAAATCCACTTTCACGATACACACAGTGAATAAATATTCTTGGGAATGAAAGAAAGGTAAGGAGTGTAACAGAAATTATGTAAAGACTATTACAATCATGAGAGGAAGATGAGAGCATCCATCAATCAATATCCAAGGCATGTGACCCTTAGGACATAAATGTAGCACAAGAGAGAATCATTTTATTACAAGATGCCCAAATTCTAAGAGTATCTAACGTTAAAACAAGGCATCACTTTACAATATATAAAAAATCGTGGAAGGGAGAAAGATAAGAATTTAGAGGGAGATTTAAATTCCTCAACCAATCCCAACCACCTTCATTAATTTCTTAGGGAATAGGGAACCACTCTGTTTATCCACTATTACACACCTTCAAATAAGTGTCCATACTTGCATTTAATGTTGGTGGTTGTGCCACCTGGAACTACACCTTTTGCATGTTGGAGAAGTTTCTTTGACTCTTTCCCATTTTCCTCGATTTGATTCATGAAATCAGATTTGATCGCATAGAGAAAAGTAAAATATTATTGAATCTTCAAGGATCTAATGACTGAATCAAAGACCAGTCTATTTCTAACCTCTCGTAAAGAAACATCATTTTACCTTTTACGTGGCTTTTCCACTCAGTCTTACACAACTATTTGACATATGCGGATCATTCCTTTATATCGCGGCACCCTAGGTCTACATGGATTTTGAAAACCTTACACAGCTTGCCCCAATGTTATGACTTGTTTCCTTGTGACCCATGGTCTACCTCTTACTTTTTCTAAGCTGCAAAGACTATTTATAGTAGCACGACTTTGAATATCCACCTCGCAGAGTCTTCTCTTCATTCTGTGGAACCTTCTTCTTGCCTCGGTTCTACTTAGGTCCTCTATGGTAATGTTCCTCCATCTATGACATGCTCAAATCCTCCATGGTTTCTTCAAATTCTCCTCTGAATATCCACCAAGTCTAACACTTGTGCAAGTTGCTCGAAATTTGAAAGGGATGCAAAATTGGGCAACAATTCCTATTGCAAAAAATTTCAGCGCTAGAACCAAAAGAATAATTTGTTGAAGTAGAAGCTGAAATGGAAATAACAATGGTGGATGAAGCAGATTGACGTCAACCCATTGTTCTATGGGGAAGAAATATAGGCCCGCTCGCTCTCAAACCACCTCTTCACCATGTACCAACGGGTTCTGCAAGAAATTTCCAAAGTTCAAAGGTAATAGCACATAGCATCTCGAAGATTACATCACCACTTTCACCGCATCTTACAGAATTCATGGAGTTACACATGAGGATCTTGCAATAAGTTTGTTCATGGAATCTCTCCAAGAAAAATCAACAGAATGGTTCCACCTCCTGTCTACTCGGTCCATCACTTGTTGGAATGACATCAAAAGGAAGTTCGGGAAAGATTCGATTTACTGAGGACTATCAAGACCTCCTTGTTCAATTTACACAAATGAAGAAAGGGGAAAATGAAAGTATGAGAGACTTCATGCCTCATTTTGATCGGTTTCTCAAAGGATGTCAAAAGAGGATTCACTATCAGAGAACAACATCAAGATATTTTTTATTAGTGCTCAATCACCGGAAGTATTATTTTTCCTACAAAGAGTTCAACTAAGGAACATTGCAAAAGCACAAAGATTGGACATTGAGCTTGAAGGTGATATCATCCTATCTAGAAAGATCAATAACCCTTAAAAGGGTAAATCTCGAAATCCTCGAGATGAAAGAACCAATCATTTTTGAAAAAAATGGAAAATGAAATGTATTCACTAAAGAGGGAATTTTTGGAATAAATATCACCTCAAAAAAATAACAAGAATCAAATTTTTGGGGCATCTTAAATACTTTCCTTAGAAGCTTTGTCTCAAATACGAGTGGTAGACTTCAAGAGGATGAATAAGGACTCGAACAAGAAAGTGAAGACAATAATTTCCTAGAGATAGAAGAAGTGGGTGGTGACACTCAAAATGGCCTCATTGAATATCACTCGGGAGTGAAGATGATGATGGTGAAGAGGCACTAAGTTTCTCATGTGTTGTGTTTACTTTCTCCTAGTCTCAAAATGGAGCCTCCTATGTTCTTTACTCATATGAAGAAAAAGAAGGTTGAAGATCTTCCCGTGGCGACTCCACGAAACAAAATAATCATTTGAGAATCTTCACTCCCACCCTCCTTGGAGTATGTATTGCTGAAACTTGATCTTGTAGTGAGTAAGAAGGCTCCCGTAATTCCAAGTAAGTCTTCTAATGCCTCTTCCAATTCTAAATCTAAATCTACTCTTGTAAAATCTAGTAATTTGAAGGCTCCTAATGTACCGTTCAAAATTCCCTCTATTCCCAAAAATCTACTCTTACTTCCAAACCTGTCCTAAATCCAAAAGTAGTCCCTTCATCACCCTCATCCACATATGTTCCTTTTAACTTCATAGAATATGTAAACAAAGCCAAAGTACAAATTACTGAAACCGAATATTTGTGGACTCGCCCGAAAAATTTTAAAAAACTTGTCCAATATATCAAGAATGGTAGTTTGACACCCAATGTTGTAACACCCAGTTCTAAAGGAGTACTACCAAACCCACCTATGCCTCCCTCATAGAACATCTTAGCCATGAGTTCATCAAAGACAGACAAGGTCGATCCTGTTTGTCTATGTTCTAGTTGGGGAATATGTATTGAACAATTACAATATAGATTTAGGTGCCTCAGATAATGTGATGTCTGTCAAGGTTTTCAAAGCTCTTAAACTCCCCGTGACTCCACCCGGTGGCTCTTATTACTCCATGGAGTCCAAAGAAGTCCCACTTATAGGGAAGATCAAAGATGCGCAAGTGGTTCTCGCCAAATTTCCAAACAAAAAAATTTTGATGATGATTTTGGTAGCAGAAATTTTGTCTTCATTTGGAATGCTACTAGGTAGAAGTTTCTGCCAATAGTTGGGAGGGAAAATCCAGATGAATTGGTCTTCTGCAACCATTCCAGTGAAGGGAGACATAGAGAAATTGCTTCTAGATAAGAAGATGAGGTACACGGTGTAAAATTCAGGAAGCCTAGGAGCCAACATTTTGTACAAAAATAGCAAGAGGATGAATTATTTCGTGATGATTGAAGAAGAGGATGAGATCCCAATTTTAATAGGACCAAACATTCATCCCCAGAGGAATATTGATCTAGAGGAAGCAGTAAGGAACTTCAAGCTGTAAGAAAATATCTCTCAAGTACCCGATGATACGGGCCATGAAGGAGGATTGGTACTTGGCGAATTTTAAAGTGATAAATTAGCTTGTATGCTTACCCAAGTGGAGGAGATATTCTCATTCCCATTTGGAGATAAAGATTCCTTTGATCATTCCTTACATGAACAAGAATCAAATCCATTTTGTGATAAGCCATCAAAATTTTTGAAAGAACAATCAATACAACAATTGTTAAACACTCGTGAAAGAAACTAAAGACTCGAGCTCGGTCTCGAGCTCATGATGTAGGCTATGGAGTTGCAAGATAGGAATGAGTCCAACTCATAACTCTCAATCAATTTGGAAGGTAGCCATGATGAAGTAAAACAAGGCCAAGAATATGATGCCCCTCATGAGCCTATAAGTGATGGATGCAATAATGAAGTTGAATTTTTCTCCTTCCCATTCGAAGAAGAGGATTCTCTATGGGATGAAAAAGTTGAGACTCAAATTTTTGAGGTCCCCCAATTCAATCCCCCCCTTTACAAAGAAGTACAAAAATGTTATGAGCCTCAAGATATTAAATTAGTGCCTCCTGATGGATTCCTTAAATATCAAAGTGACGTACTTTCGAGTAAGGGTGAAGATGAACTTCAAGAGACACCGGATAAGGATTTAGTATAGGAGATCTTGGAAGTGGCGAAAGGATCGAAGATCCAGAGCCGAGTCTTGATCTCTTGATTCAATCCTTGGCCCTGCAAGATAGACATGAGGTCATTGTTGATCCTTCGTTTGACATACAAACACCTCATATTCATAGGAGTCAAAAGATGAACTCGATGCTTCTCGTAAAAATGAGGTACATGAACGTGAATGGGTGAAATAAAAAAATCGGGTACTCAATCTATTCAAATAAGAACCATCCATTGAGTAGTAATGATATGGTAGAAAAACAACAATAGAGTGGATAAGTACGAGAAGGCAACTAGAACTATGAAACTGATTTCAAAGGAAATGAGGGCAATGGAATCAGAGCGAATACACTGAGCATCAAAAAGATCATGTAGCATCATTCCTACAAAGTGTACATACAAATGTGAAAGCACTTGGCTTTCATAAGTAGCTGAGGATAGGAGGCTACTTTACGGAACCAGCTAATGACTTCGTAAAACATTATCATTCGTTGTTTCCTCTTTGGGGGTGATTCCTGAAAAGGAAAGTGCTTCAATGAAAGCGGGTTGTCCCCCGCGTTATACCATAGGTGATTGTTAGGTGTTTCTCTCTCTCTCTCTCGTAAGTTGTACATGCCTCTGCAAGGCCCAATCGATAAGGCATTGGTCAATATAAGTTGAGATCCTAGGATTCCTCATGTTGTTTATTTATTGTGCTCACCCATACCATGTCCCCAAGCTAGATTCATTTGTTGTCATACAAATGTGCAACAATAAAATTGACAATTTTCTAGCATGAAAATGATACCCCTGTGTCGAAACTTTCAAGTTTACCCTTCCAAGGCACCCCAAGTCTACCCAATCAATCCAATGACCCCCCAGTGGATGTTAACTCATTCCCCTAAGTGAATTAGGAAATTCAATTCAATCCCCTAGGTGATTTTAGGATTTCTTAAAGATTGCTATTTTTGGACAGTTGTGGGAATTGCTACCACTAGCCTTCCCAAGACCAATGCAACCCTCTGGAGAAAAAAAAAGGATCCAGATCCAACATGGAGATGAAATGAAGGTTTGAAAACATCATGGAATTGATTTTTGAATATTTAGGAAAGATTTGGAGGTGTTGGGGTAGTTTCATCAAAAACAGGGTTCACAAGCCTAAGCAATAGGCAGGGCCAAAAGCTACAACTTCGAAGTGATTCTAGAAGCTCAATCGAGTTCGAGCTAAAAATACATCTTTGGAAAGTGAATTTAGATATATAAAATATGGTGAAATAATATTTTTCATAACACCTTTTCGCGTAATAGTTTATAGCTAGTTTTTCCATGCTCACTAGAGAGCCGATCAAATCAAAATCCACTTTCTCAAGGATTAAATGGAAAAAAAAAGATCTAATAACCATACCATTGGATTCATAAGGCCATTTTCAGTCAATTTCATATAAAAAATTTCCAAAACATTCCATCGGGAGCTCAAGTTATCACTGTTTCAAGTCACCCTCAAGGTGAGCTTCTCGCGGTTAACCAAATTTCAGTGAGGACATGTGCTCCAAGAGCCTAGCACAATTTTATGTCCCTTTCCTCCCTCAAGCTAAGGGAAATAAGGGAAAATAAAATTCTCATAGCCCCAATAAGCCCTCTCCGATCACACATAAAACCTCTTGGATCCCCTAATTCAACTTCCAGTGCCGATCAAGCCTATCCCTCACTCGCTCGGATCGTGAAAAGTGTCGTATATAAGTGAGATGTGCAAACTAATGACCCTTATGTACCTTTTTCAAATGGAAATGAGGTACATGAAAATGTTCCAAGCCTTGAATCCCTCAGGTCATCCATGTGACCCTCTTCAGTGCAGATTTCCGGCTCCCAGAGCTAGTAAAGCCAAATACACACCCGATGGATTACCGCCAAGTGTCACGGTGAGGCGCAATGTGAAAATTAATATCCCTTTCATCCCTTGATTCTTAGGGGACATAAGGGGTAGGAAAATGTGCCCAGCCCCAGGTATTCCTCCTAGTTCCTCATATGACCATTTTCTAGCCCCTAGGTGCTTCCAACAAGCTTTTTGACCAAAGTGCTCAGTCGTTGGGTTTCCGCCAAGTGTCGATGTGAGGCGTGTCATGTAATTTGATGTCCCTTTCATCTCTTAATTATTAAGGGACATCAGGGACACAAAAATGTGTCCCACCTTTGATGATAATTTTCAAAATTCTTTAAAGCTAACACTCAACTTTATTTCTCGCCGCTTCTTATTCAAAGCTTTGTACCTGCCATAGCTATGTTCATGTTTGCACACATAGTTCACCATTGCTTCTCGAACCAGATCCACCATGGCCACCAAGTCCTCCACTCCATGAAAATTCATATGTTTCAAATAATAGATTGATCGAAAGAGTCAGAGAAATGAAGAATGAAGGAGAAAAGTGAAGAAATCCATCTGAAAACCTCCATTGTCGTGAGACGAAGATTCAAAGATATCTTGCAAACCGGTGCACGAAATGAAGAGCCATTTTTTGTTGCTTTCTTCTTTTTTAGAGGCCATAAAAACATCACCTTAAAATCCCCTTCCACAACACAAATCACTCACAGTAAAGAAATCTCCCTTTCGGCTCAACAAAGACAAAAATTGGATTTCCCATCAACCGGAATCGGTTTGAAGAGAAATTTCACCAGTGGAACTAGAAACAAAAATGTGATTTTTGTCACGAACAGAGAAGAAAACAAAACCTGCAAATTTCAAGCTTCGTCAATGGTTGTCATGTTCAAAGCTATCGCCAAGTCAAATTTTTGAAATTTTAAAATCTCACAAACCGGTGATCGAGTAAGCATAATATTTCAAAAGGGTGATATTGTGCAAAAAAAATTTGTTCGCCATGATCCGACCTATAGAATCTCATTTTCTAAAAATAGTAGGTCTTCTACATGGGGGACTTATTATTTCGTAAGTCACCAATTGAAGAAATTGCAAAGGAGGTAGTGAACACATAAGAGGTATCTCAAGAAAAAATCATTGAAATGGTCATCTTGGTCTAGAATTGACACTTACTAAAAACAATAAATGGCCTCAGAACACCTGCTAAAAATAGAAAATTGGTCCAGAAGGTGGGAGGAACACGAGGCGAAAGAGAAATTTGAGTTGTGATACCCATTGAGGTTTGAGGAGCTGATTTTTCATACTTACTAAAAATAGTAAGTCATCTAATTGGCACTTACTAAAAATAGTAAGTCATTCCAAAGGGTGAATTTCAAAAAGGAGCATCCCAGAGTTGAAAATTTAGATTGATACATTACTGATTGAAGTCTAGAGAAGAATTTTCACACTTACTAAAAATAGTAAGTTTCTCCATTCAAGAATAATAAGTGTTGATGAACCATTCACAGTTTCACCAATATGTTCATCGGTACTAGCACTTGTATGGACAAATGTATCATTCTATAGGACATATGCCAAAAAATATGATAGTGTTGCAAAGGGGATCATCATTCAGGATCATCCATGGGCATTTCTCACAGGGCATTTGAGATCCATCCTAGGGAACTTCGATAGTGTCTTTCGACACTCACTTCATGATTTAGGTCACAAGTATATCATGTGCGGGGTAGAAGTTACGGTCATTAGAGAAATAGTTCATTCAACTTGGCAGGATTTGTTCCAAGGCTTCAATCCCTTCAGAGGGGATCTTCATGAGTGATGCTCATGGTCACCAATGAAGTCATTCGATAGTGTTTTTAAACACTTAGTTCATGGTGTTCACGCGTCATCCAAAGGAAGTTTCTCAAGGTGTAAAGAGTTCGGGATTCGAGTTCATCACATTGGAGCATTCCATCGAGTCATCTAGAAGGATCAACATACTTTATCGGAGGCATAAATCTTTTTTTCGTCAACATTGTTCTTCCTTCTTCTTCTTTATGCTCTTGCTCTCTCTCTCTTTTCTCTCCCTTCAAATTTCTCTCTCTCTCCTCTAATGTTCTAATTTTGCGGTGGGGTTACACTTTTTCGTATGTCTTAATGTTCCTAATGTAATAAGTCACCTTTATGTTATAAAAGAGGACTTAATTTTTCTTAAGAAGGTGAAGAGTTTTAAGTCATGTCGAGAGATACAAAGAGCCATTGGAGGGTATATAAAGAATTCTTTGGGAAGATGAAGAGTATTTTCTCTTCCTATAAATAATAAATCCATTCCCATTTAAAGGGGTTGGTGATTGATTTTGTAAGCTCGAGAGTTCATTGTACTTAGAGAGAACAAAGGAGATAGCCATTTTCTTTCATTTCCCTTTCGCAATTTTTCCCCGCATTCCCACACTATGTATAGCTTTTGTTTAAGCATCAATACAAGAAGGAGTTTCTATCATTTTTGACCGAGGTTTTATTGATACTTTGTGCTCATAAGCTCTAATCGATCTTGTTCTATTTGTAGAGTTTTTCTTCTCATAAATGCATGTGTTGAAATTTCTAACCAAAGTGTGTGTAGGAATCTAACTTTCTACCAGAACATTAGTTCTCCTATCTCATTTATCACTCCCCTTTCCTACTTTATAAATAAAGTCCTCTCTAGCAAGAAATTTCTAGCTTTGTCGCAGGGTTAGTGGAGTTCCCCTGTTGGATCCCCACCAAAATACCACCACATAAATTCATATTTTCATGTGCATACAAGCCTGAAGTTGCACCATTTAAGTAGAGGGACTTTGATTCCCATAGTGTTGAAATAAACCTCGCAGATTTATCCACCGACAAATTTTCTCACTAACGAGTTGAAGAATCTTGAACCAGAGTGTGAAGGAGGACATAGTTGTGTGAGGAGAGAGTTCCATTAGAGGGAATCCTCTGATTGACGGTGTGGTGTGGATTTGGAAGGAAACAAGAATTCTCTAGCTAGGGTTTTGAGAATTAGGACATGATAGACAGGGTTTAAACTAAAGCATATTAGTGTTGTGCATGGGGTTAGTGGAAAGATACTTATAATACTAAGGTAGAGCAAGGCACAAGGTGAGAGGTTGAGTTTACACAACTGAAATGACACCAAGGAAAGTAGTGACCGCATCACCAAAGAAGAAGGGAAAGGGAAAAGAAAATCCGACACCTACCATAGACATCCAGGAAGAATGGTACTCAAAATGTAGTACCCCGATGGAGTGTTGATGGGAAAGGAGTGGGTGTCTCATGTCAGGAGCATGGTTGTGAGTGACTACAACCATCGAAAAAATTTAATGGTGCACGATATGGTATGAGAACTTGTTTAGTTGACAAAAGAAAGAACCCCAGATGATAAGCCTATGTATGATGAAAAGGGAAGAGGTTGTTGGAGAAGGAAGGGTTATTACAGACTATATGAGCTCTCATTCTTTGGGAAGCCAGAGAGATTATATCAATGGTTGATGTCATGCATCCATGAGGACTATTTCTACTTTGTAGGTAGAAGGATGTGCATTACCGCGTAATTGATTGAGAAATATATTAGTTTGATTAGTACAAGGAATGCATTTGATGAAGACTTAGCCAATGACGTTAAGGTGAAGAAGACTGCAGTGGAGTTTGCATATAAGAAGGGATGGCGTGTGATGGATATTATTAAGTTTAATGATCCTATCATGAGGATGGCCACACGCTTACTCACAAAATTGAATGGTCAAGAAAGATGGACACAAGTGAATAAACGTTGGTTGCATGTATGCAAGAAGATATCAGAAGGAACAATATATAATATTGCCTCCTTTATAGTAGAAGAAATCATTGAAGTTACGCGTGATAGAGACAATATTATCTTTGGAAATGTTTTATTGGTGATAGTGTTCTCTAGAGATTGGGGTGCCCGATGGGCCGAAGGACAAGATATGGGAATATCTTAAAGAAGATCCCTCCCCGAAAAATGGTTTTCCAAGTATACATGTGATTCGATGACTCCAGCATACTAGGCGCATGTGGATAAATGGTATAAATGGATGCATGATGCTTTCAATGCAGAGTGGATAATTCTAGCCAAGTTACTTTCTATTGTAGATGGAATTACCGAGTTCACATTCTATCAATAGTTTTGTATTGGGAGATTTATATTATTTGATGGTACTAAAATTCTATGGTGCAAACTCCCATTCTTTTTACAGTGTAGTACTTTCAAGGAGCTTGTGAATAGGTTTAAGGAGGCATGGAAATTGAGACTTGATCTAAGCAAAGTGGATAAGGAGCACCATGAGATGCTTCAAACACTTGTTTACCCCAAGAAGCATGCTTATGAGGAGAGGTATGTATTAGAGAGCATCCATTTGTATAAATCGGTTACATTACCAGTGGCCTCGATAATGGCAGCAAGAGTATATATTTATCTAAGGCCCTGGTTTGTTGATGGAGCATTCATGGAGGATGATGTGAGTATTCCTAAGAACCCTTCACACAGAATAAGGTTGAACCAAAGAAACAATGGCAAGAAGAAACCCTTTTTGCCAATGGAAGTGAAGGGGGAAGTAAAGATAATACCCCGTTTCAAGCACACCCGTAGGGAAGACATCAGAATGTAAGGAGGTAGGGACAAGCACATATGTAAGATGTCTACAAGAGAAAGATCTCCAAGAACAAACAAATAGAGGATAGTACATATCTCGTACTCTCAAAAGACGGAAATCCTAAAGGAAGAAGAGGATGAGAGCGAGGAAGAACTAGAGGTGAAGGTGAGTCCACATGTGTACACGGTGGATGAGTCGAGATGCAGAGGACCGAGTGTGCATTTTGAGGACACACATGTTATGGAGAAGAGAAAGGAGAATAATTTTGGGCATATGACACTCGAGCCACAAAAAAAACTAGAGACAACAATTGAGCATGAGGTCGGGTGCACTCTCAACCCTAAGCTATATTAAAAATTGGAAAAGGAGGTTGCAGAGATTATAGAACATCTAGTGGAGCATGAGGTGGCACATAATATAGAGGAAGGAAAGAGTGAAGAACAGGAAGGGATCATGGGTGGAGAATCGAAACTTATTGTAGGTTTCCCTAAGGGTGTTTGAGGAAAGAGTAGGAGACAAAGGTACATCCCACAAGGACCTATAATGTAGTACATTGAAGATCCCAACAAGGTTCTACACGCTAGGTATCAGAGCACGATACCTTCAGATCAACTATTTTGTTGGTCATTATTCAATAAGGAGGATGCGCTACCACGTACAATGAAGATGTTTTCTTTGGCACTTGAGTCACATATTGAGGATCTGGAATTTGAGGTGAGTGCCCATTCATTACTAGATACCCTTGAGAAGGCAACCTCTAGAGAGATTTATCCGATAGTTGATTCCTAGCAATTATCAGATGAGCAAGCATGTAACACACTTAACAAACTATCGGTGGAGGTAGGTGCCCAAATTTTTGAAAAGAACATCAATATACGGTTTATGTAAAGGGAGTTGGATGAAAAGAATAAAGAGATAAGATAAAGGGACAAAGAGATAAAGGATAAGGAAAATATTATTGCACAGTTAAAATAGGAGTTAAGGGAGGAAAAGGGCGAGGCACGCGTGGCTTATAAAAGGCGGAATGCATAGGTTGTGCGCCTAGATTTGGCCCCTCCTAGTAAAACCAAGTATGAAATTGTTCTCCATTGTCTGAAGGATTTAACATGCATAATCACAACTCAATAGCCACCTCTTGCATTGGAATCTATAGAAGATGTATTGGCGAGACAAGAAGCAACAGAAAAAGAATAGATTAAAACCACCATTACACAATACAATGAATTAATTGAATCAGTAAAGGCAACAACTCACATGGTAGAAGTTGTTTATGATAATTGTGAAGATAGGGATCATGTAGTGGGACTGTTTGTTACAAAAGATGAGGCAGATCTAAAAGAGTTCCAGGCCAAGAACAAAGGAAATAAGGCAGAATGAGAAAGAATCTTGGTAGAAGTTGAGCAGAAGTGGGAGGTAATTGATTCGTTGAGGGCCTCAATTAAAAATAAGTTAAAGGAACTTTACCCACAAGTTACGTATAGGATGGACATGCTAGCTGATGCAGGAAAATAGTTGGAGACTTTAGTTGAAACGTTGAAGGCAAAGGGTGAGGATATGACTTTTGAAGAGGTTCCTACCATTATAGGTGATGCCTTTACTCAAGCAAGCAGTGAATTAGAGGGGTGGAAAATATTGGAAGCATTAGTGAATAAGGAATTCCCCCTCCTTTTTACACAGTAGCACTTGGATTCTTTCATTATTTAGCACAAGCCGTACATATTCTTTCATTCTTTGGTTATTGGAGAATTATTTACCATTATTTGCGCAACCAAGTAGAGTGTTGTTGGGCCTCAAAATATTGGCTAAGTGCCAAACGGTGTATGAGCGCATGGGACCAATAGGAAGAATGACAGTAGGACAAGGGTTTAAGAAGGGTTTAGGAGAAACCAGGGTATGCGTGCAAGGCAATACTCAGGGTCTAAATACTTAGCCATATTCAAAGTTTTGAAGGCACTTGAGGAAAACGTGACCCAACTAGGCATGTTGAATGGATAAGGTGATAGCCTAGAGGCTTGGTGGTCAAGAAAAGAATATTCCATGCATGGAAGGTTCTCGAAAGACATCATTGCAGAAAGTGGAGAGCTCAAAATAGGATTAGCATGCTCCATTGGAGGACCACACAAACACTTGACAAGCAATCTACTCCTAGAGGAAGGCATGGCGGTGGGTGCTAAACTTATTTATAGAGATTCTCTAGAGCAAGGAAGACACACCTGAATGGAGAAGAAGCCGACAGACACATGTGCGAGATCATAAGGGAATGCATCAAGAGTATGATGTTGCAGTAAGGATAGGATTTAGAGCATTAGTGCTAAGGGGTATAATAGATGTAATAGGCCTTTGCATGATGTTAGAATATGTAATAAGGGATGAACTGGGAGGGCTTAGTTAGAATATCACACCAAGGAGAATCTACAGACATAAGTATAAATTCTTTTGTTATGTATGGTCTGTTATGACCCTTTTTGAATGTAATATGGTTACTGATACTATGATCAATATGAATATATGGCTCTATTCTAAATATCTGGTTTATGGGTGCAAACCTAGTGTCTCTTCTTCATGTTATGAATCATGTGTTTTCTTTATATAATGTTTCTCTTGTTATTTGTATGGGTGTATAGATGTAACAGCTCATCTGATGCTTTCAGAATGAGTGCATGAACATTTACTTTTCTACATCTAATTTTCTATCAATGGCAAGATCTTCTCACAATGCTCACATAAATGAGGGGCTTGGTGTTGGGGTTAGCACACCGGTTGTACAGATAATATATCAAATCTAAGCATACATGTAAATAAAAGTGGATATTCTACCAAAAGAATTATACAAAACAAGAGACATAAATCAACACCAGATTTAACATGGTTCACCCAGTGTGGGCTACGTCCACCAAGAAACAAGCCAATCTATTATCCAAAGCTTTGACAAGATATACAATGAAGATTTACAATCTTCTACACTTCTCAAATGTTTAGTACTTTCTTCCTTCAAGCTTTTTGATTCTTCACCAAGAATTCTCTCTCACATAATTATCTTGTAATTATGATTAATCCTCTCATTCTAAACCCTAGCTTTATGCTTTAAATAGTCGTTTAAGACTTTAGGGCACTTAGCCATGCAATTACATTCATTAAATCTATTCCAATGCTAAAAATAGAAATAAATCCTAAGAGTTAATTAAAACTACTCACACAGGTAACCGATGTTGGCTTTGCCCAACCGTCGTTCGGTTCCAACTTGCCCTGACCGATGCTGGTCACACTCTAACCGATGTTGGTTACTGTCAACTTCCAGCAAGTTCTATTTGCATGCTAAAACATGAGTAATTTAGCTCCATACTCAACAATCTCCCACTTGGAGATTAATTACTACACACTATACCTATACAACGCCATTCTTGGATCCTCCTAAGCTTTGTTTCTTCCTCTTCAAGTCTCAAACTTGAAGACCAACAAAAGTGGAGTGTAGCTCCAACTTCTCCTTTGCTAATGGCTTCGTTAGCATATCCACAGGGTTCTTGCTTGTATGAATCTTTTCTAGATTCAACTGTCCATCCTCCAATACCTGCCATATGAAGTGATATCTCAACTGAATGTGTTTTGTTCTCGAATGAAATGTTGAGTTCTTTTCCAAATGAATTACACTCTGACTGTCACTAAATAGTTTACAATTACTTTGCTCCTTTCCCAAATCTTCCATGAACCTACTCATCCATATCATCTCCTTACTAGCCTCTGTAGATGCAACATACTCTACCTCTGTAGTAGACAAATCCACAACCTTCTGCAATCTCAAATCCAAATTAACTGTCTGCTCCACCTACTGTGAAAATATATCCAAAGAGTGTGCTCCTCCTACCATCAAGATATCTAGCCATATCCAAATCAACATAGCCATGTAATGAAATATCTCAACCCATGCCATAGCATAACCGCATGCTAGATGTCCCTTTCAAATACCCGAGTATCGATTAGACTGCTTTCTACAATGCTCTTTACCCGGATTAGCCATATATCTACTCACAACTCCCACTGCCTATGTAATGTCTGGTCTTGTACAAACCATAACATACATGAGACTTCCAACTGCTGAAGCATATGGCACTCGTGTCATGTATTTGACCTCCTCTTGTGATGAAGGACACTGATCTTTACTCAATTTAAAGTGTCTAGCCATAGGTGTGCTAACAGTTTTGCATTCTGCATGTTGAACCTTTCTAACACCTCAGAGATATAATCCTCCCGAGACATACAATTTCTTGTTTTTCCTGTCTCTATGTATTTGCATGCCAAGAATTCTTTTTGCAGCTACCAAATCTTTCATTGCAAATGTGTGAGCTAGCTTTCTCTTAAGATCACCAATGCCCCGTATACTAGATCCTGCAATAAGCATATCATCCACATAAATAACAAAATAATATAGCTCCCATTTTCAAGCTTCTTAAAATAAACACAATGGTCAGATTCACATCTCAAGTAACCATGCTCATGCATAAAACTATCAAACCTCATGTACCATTGCCTTGGAGCTTGCTTGAGCCCATATAGGCTCTTTTTCAACTTGCACACTAATTTCTCCTTACCCTTGACTTCATACCCAAGTGGCTGCTGCATATAAATCTCTTCATCCAAATCACCATGAAGGAAAGCCATCTTCACATCTAGTTGCTCTAAATTTAAATCTTCTACTACAACTAAACTCAATACAATACAAATAGAAGTCATCTTAACAACAAGAGAAAATATTTCACTAAAGTCAATACCTGCCTTTTGTGTAAATCCCTTTACTACAAGCATTTCCTTGTACCTTTTTGTCCACCCTCTTCTTCCTTAATTCTGTAAACCCACTTGTTCTACAATGTTCTCTTTCCTGCTAGCAATTTAACCAAATCCCAAGTCTGGTTCTGTTCCAAAGAGTTCATCTCCTCATCCATGTCATGCTCCCACTGAACATGAGTTTTATCCTGCATTGCTTCTTCAAAGCTTTCTGGTTCACCACTATCAGTCAATAATAGATAAAATAGAGAAGGTGAAAATCTTTCTGGAAGTTTACTTACCCTTTGTGACCTTCTCACAGGAGTTTGGGGTACTGAAGGCTCAATTTGGACCTCCTGGACATTAGTATCAACTTTTGACAGTGACTAACGTCGGTCACCTCTAACCGACGTTAGTTTAGCTAATCGATGCCGGTTCGATCCTCTCGTAGCCGTCACTGTTCATCCGACCGATGTCGGTCGTGGTCTAACCGACCACGGTTCTTCGTGTATTTCTAAAGGTGATTCTTTAAAGCCCGAGAGTTCATTTTCATCAATAAACTTCACAATTTTCTCATCCTTGGGTACCAAAATTTGATCCCTATACATTCTCTTTTCATTCCATTCAACATCATGACTCCTAACAATTTTATAATTCTCTAAATCCCAAAAATGAAAACTGAAATCACCGGATCCATAACTAATGAAAGTGCACCTCTTGGATTTTGCATCCAACTTTTTCTATTTTCTCTATCAACATGCATAAAAGCTTCTAAACCAAAAATTTTAAGAAAAGAAAGATCTACCTCTTTTCCGGTCCATGCTTCCTCTGGTATTCCTCCATCTAGTGAACTTGAAGGGCCATGATTAATCAAATAAACTGTTGTATCAACTGCTTCTACCCAAAATTGCAAGGGCAATCCATAATGTATCCTCATACTTCTAGCACGTTACATGATTGTCTTATTCATTCTCTCTGCAACACCATTCTCCTATGGTGTTCTTGGAACCATTCTTTCTCTACGTATCCCATTCACTAAACAATAATCATTGAAAGCCTTACTATAGTATTCACCACCATTATCAGATCTAAGGCACTTTAACTTAGAATTTGATTCATTCTCAACAAGGGCTTTCCATCTTTTAAAAGTTTCAAAAAAATTAGATTTGTGTTTAATACAATAAACCCATACCTTTCTTGTAGAATCATCAATGAAAGTAACATAATATTGGGATCCACCATGAGAAGCTAACTAAGTTGGTCCCCACACATCTGAGTGTACAAGCTCCAATTTCTACTCCTTCTTAGTTGCCCTAACTTTGAGAAATCTCACTCTCTTTTGCTTTCCAAAGATACAATGCTCACAAAAATCAAGATCTAAATCTTTCAAATCTGATAACTTACCCTTAGCCTTTAAGATCTGCATTCCTTTTTGACTCATATGACCCAACCGATTATGCCACATGCATGCATCTGAATCTGAAGTAGATAATGCAGAAAAGGAATCAGTAATACAGGTAGATAAATATAATGTTCCTACCTTCTTACCTCTTGCCATAACAAAAGCACCCTTGGTGACTTTCCAAGAGTCTCCTGTAAAAGTAACCATGTAACCAGATTCACCTAGTTGCCCTGCAAAAATAAGATTCCTCCCGAGGCTTGATACATGAATCACATCTTTCAATACCCATTTATTTCCGTTCTAAAATTTTAGATGAACTTCTCCTTTACCAAAGTAATACTGCAAGGTTCATCATCACCCAAATAGACATGCCCAAAATTCCCCGGACATAATTTCTAAATAACCCTTATTAGGGGTCAAATGGAAAGAAGCTCCCGAATCTAAAACCCATGATTCAATTCTACTATCTAAAGAAAGAATAAGAGCATCTTGCATTACCTCTCGATGCAGAAGATTTACCTCTTTACCTTTGTCTGGTTGTTGGTTCTCTTTATTCTTTGACCAATAATCTTTCTTTACATGTCCTTTCTTTCCACATTTCCAACAAGTAATTCCCTTACTTCTGGATTTAGATCTACCATCCCTTGACTTTAATTTCCCATTACTCTTACTCTTAGATCTCTCCTTCCTCCCTCCTCCCCTCTTCTACATTCAAAGCATTTCCAGATGATGTTTCCTCTGTAATTTTCTTGCGAATTTCTTCATTCAAGATTATACTAACCACATCATCAAACTTCAAAATATTATTAGCAGATGTTGTATTACTAACAGCCATTACCAAGTTATCCCAATTATCAGGAAAAGAACATAAGAATAAAAGTGTTTTTACTTCATCATTAAACGGTATTGAAACCGATTTTAATTGATTTACAATAGATCGGAAATCATTCAAATGACTAGAGGCAGATTCACCTTCATGCATCTTAGAACTAAAAAGTTTCTTCATCAAATAAACTTTATTTGAAGCACTAGGTTTTTCATATAAATTAGCAAGAGATTTCATTAAGTCTACCGTAGAAGCCGCTTCTATAATATTGGAAGCCACGGATGCTGTCAGGCTCAATCTTATAGATCCCAAAGCCTTTCTGTCAAGAATCTTCCATTCTTCATCAATCATCTTCGTAGGTCTAGACTTCTCATCCAACGGTAAGTACAAATCTCTCGATACGTATAATCCTCAATTTGCATCTTCCATAATTAATAATTTCATCCATCAAACTTCTCTACCTTGTATTTATTATCTTCTATCATTGTTGTAGAGCCCCACTTAATCGAAAAACCCTCTCGTGATTAAATCTATCAAGACACAAAACCCTCAAACAAAGCTCGATACTAGTTGTTGGGGTTAGCACATCGGTCAGCAGATAATATATCAGATCTAAGCATACATGCAAATAAAAGCGGATATTCTACCAGAAGAATTATACAAAACAAGAGACATAAATCAAAACCAGATTTAACGTGGTTCACCCAATGTGGGCTACATCCACCAAGAAACAAGCCAATCTATTATCCAAAGCTTTGACAAGATATACAATGAAGATTTACAATCTTCTACACTTCTCAGATGTTTAGTACTTTCTTCCTTCAAGCTTTTTTATTCTTCACCAAGAATTCTCTCTCACATAATTATCTTGTAATTATGATCAATCCTCTCATTCTAAACCCTAGCTTTATGCTTTAAATAGTCATTTAAGACTTTAGGGCACTTAGCCATGCAATTACATTCATTAAATCTATTCCAATGCTAAAAATAGAAATAAATCCCGAGAGTTAATTAAAAACTCGTCGCACAGGTAACCAATGTCGGTTCTGCCCAACCGTCACCGATTCCAACTTGCCCTGACCGATGCCAGTCACACTCTAACCGATGCCGATTACTATCAACTTCCAGCAAGTTCTATTTGCATGCTAAAACATGAGTAATTTAGCTCCATACTCAATAATCTCCCACTTAGAGATTAATTACTGCACACTATACATGTACAATGTCATTCTTGGATCCTCCTAAGCTTTATTTCTTCCTCTTCAAGTCTCAAACTTGAAGACGAATGTAAGTGGAGTGTAGCTCCAACTTCTCCTTTCTAATGGCTTCCTTAGCATATCTGTAGGGTTCTTTGCTTGTATGAATCTTTTCCAGATTCAACCTGTCCCATCCTCCAATACTGTTGTATCAAGTGATATCTCAACCGAATGTGTTTCGTTCTCGAATGAAATGCTTTGAGTTCTTTGCCAAATGAATTAGACTATGACTCCATCGAACAAATTATAATTACTTTTCTATCAATGGAAAGATCTTCTCACAATTCTCACATAAATGAGGGGTTTAGCGCCCACGCATGCCTCGGTGAGCACCCAAAGTGCACACTAGGTGATAGGTTGGTGCGCATGGGGTTAGAAGTTAGTAGGTGGGTAGAAAAATGAATACATCTTGGTTTCGTTGTCGGACCTCTTTTCAAAGCTATTGTGAGAATGATGCATGATGACAAAGTGCTTGACCTTGAATAGTGTTGAAGCATGGTTTAAGAGAACAGAGGATGAGTTTTCTCAGAGATTTAGTATTGGACCTAAGTTTGATGCACATAAGTGGGTAGAAGAACACATGTATCATGAGTTATATGAGACCTTCTTTTGTTGTTTTCTAGTGGAGTTGTATGAATGGATTTCTGTATGCATCTAGATCTGCCTGGTCACTATAGATCTCATGTTTGGACCCAAGATGAATATTAGAGGGCTACAAGATGTTGATTTGACTTAGATGTATGTTGTTGACCATTGGTGGAAGAGAGTGTTAGCCAGTTATACCTTAGAATATGTTATTTCTATGTATTCTTGTCCCGAGGTTTCCGAGTTTGAGTTCTTAAGGGAGCCTAGAGGATCGTTTCTACACACTATCCCTTTAGCTATGAATATCTTGATCATTACCCTGATTTTGGAAGCATTTCCTATGGCCAACTAAGCTTCTTTTGGGTGTTAGGCAAGGAAGCTAGGGTGGAGGAAGATGGCAGACATTGCGGCTGAAAAAGAAAGAGAGGAGAGACGACTCAAGTATAGTGAATCGCGTGAAAGGGAGTTGGATAGAAAACCCAAGGTTGCAGGAGTGATGGATTTATGGAGGCAGACGTTGCAAAAAGGAATTGAGGTTCACATTAAGTATGTAGAGTCCGAAAGCAGACATGCGTTACCCCATCTTGACAAGCATCGAAGAGAGATCCCTTTGGCTTCTGATGAGAGTTCATCACTTGGAGAAAGGAGAGTCGTTCAAATCTGAATCGCACTGTGACTAACCCCGGCTTATTCTTCCAAATCAAGAGATAAGTATTGCTAACACAGTTGGTATCAGTGAGAGTGACCGATATGCGGCTAAGAGATATAAAGTTTCATTTGGTACATTTATGGTTGCACAATCATTTCCTGTGTTTGGAGGAATATTGTCTGGAACAACATTTGGGCAAAGTGTGAGTACACAAATCTTGGGTGTCGCATCTAGGAGTGGTGTAGGACACACATCCGCAGGTAGCAAGATGAAATACCACAAACTTTTGGCGTGCGCCTCAAAGGGGGACGTTGGGAACACTAGGTGTAACCACTTCGTGGCCTTTACTGGCCATAGGAGGTGGATCTTGTGGTATAGGAGCTGGAGGACATGGTGGACTTGGTGGATCTCGGAGGATCTCGGTGGATTAGGAGGGACAGACTTGGTGTATCTAGTGGATCTGGTGGTGGAGGTAAAATCGGAGGGAATCAAGGTTCGGTCGGGGTCGTGAGACAAAGATCTCAACCACCTCAGCAAGTATTTTTGAGATATCTTTACACTTACCATACTATAAAGGTATTGAGGATGTTGTAGAGCATGTACACAAGTGTGAACTACTATGGCGCACGAAGGGGATCACTACCCTAGAGTGGAAGGCAAGTCAGTTTGCAACAACATTACAAGGACGCATGTATATTTGGTACTGGAATTATGACCCCCATTAGAGAGTGGTGGATTGCTGCTGCAGAATGCCTTCTTGGTTGAATTTCATATCCCTGAATTTGAAGAGAAGAGCATCTCGCACACCGAAGGAAATTCAACAACGAATGGTAGAGAGTGTGCGGGAGTATGACATGCATTTCAAGACTCTCTTATCAAACCTATACTATGATATTCACCCCTCTAGGCATGCTCAGTGGTTTGTTGGAGGATTGATAATACTGTTTAGGAGAGCATTTTCACACAAGACTTTCACAGACCCACGCGAGCTAAGGTCATGTTGAAGCGTGATACCGGTATTAACCCCTTCCTTGAGGCTCAAATTACTACAATGGTGAAGCAACTGGAAAATTTATCTGTGAACTTGGCACATGAGACTCACAGTGGTCTATGGTGCATGGATTATGAGGTAGGAGGGCATATAAAGGATAATTTCCCTAGGCGATCGATACGTGCAACAACGATGGACTAAAATTTGCCATGGAGATCATGATGTAAGTAGGTGCCCACTACTACAAAGCAGTGTGTGATCTGCAAGAATGTGTCTTACTATTGCAAGATCTCGCATCTCTAATGCCCACGACACTAAGGATTATAGATTGATTAACCAGATACATGATGCCATTGACATTGGTGTGCGCCAAACCAGCCTCACAAGCAATTCCAAGGATGATGGTCATCACTATGAAGGGCGCACGGATGGAGGGATGTGTGGAAGAGGTTTTCCAAGGAGGATTTCATGGTTATGGTAACCGCGAAGGAGTAAGAAGTGAGTTCCCGTGGTACATGTTATAACTATGGATCCATGAAGCACTACAAATGTGAGTGCCCTGATCTACTATAATGTTCATGGTGTGGAAAGAAGCACAAGTATGAGGAGTTCCTGGAGTTATTTGAGCACATGATCTAGCAGCACCGAAAAGACAAAGGCATTAGGATGGTAAGTGTGAGGAAGGCCGATTCACAATGGATGCTAAGAGTGGTGTGCGAGTCAGAACTAGAACTGGTACTAGTTATGATGTGAGCTGAGGCTGAGCACGAGGGAATTACCAAGGAAAATACTGATGGTTGTTAGAGAAGAGGTGGTGCATGGAAAGATCTAGGACCCTACTCATTAGAAGGAGGTGTATCAAGAAATGATGGATGTGATTTAGATCCTTCAGGGAGAGATCCGGTTCTCGAAAGAGCAATCAAGGTAGTTAGAGAAAAGGAAGAATGTTAAGGCTCCACATAAGGATCTAGATGAGGTTAGAAAAGTATGCAAGATGTTGAGGCAAGAATATGTCATCCCTTTGCTAGGATATTGGGAGAATGTACCGCGTCTTTGGAGAAGGGTGTGAGAGGTAGGTTCTGCATGCCAACCTTCCTCCCCATAGCCTTGATTATGACAAGGAGATTACCTTGAATGTTGTTGTAGATGGGTGGCTTCTGAGCAATATTTTGATTGACACGGGCGTGGAGGTCAATGTTCTCACCCTATATGCATGACATCAAATGGGAAGGCCCCCATTACAGCCATCTTTAAAT
Source organism: Taxus wallichiana var. yunnanensis (assembly GCA_018340775.1). Lineage (NCBI taxonomy): Eukaryota > Viridiplantae > Streptophyta > Pinopsida > Cupressales > Taxaceae > Taxus > Taxus wallichiana. The sequence goes on along the minus strand of CM031236.1, from coordinate 26,183,851 downwards.
GTGTTGTATATGGCTAACAAGACAAAGGCAATGCCCATTGGTGTCTTGAAGGATGTTACTATCACTATCCAAGGGGAAAAGTTCACTGGGATTTTGAAGTCTTGGCGTTAGTCGAGGTAGAAAAAATTTCAGCATTACTTGGGTTCCCCTGGTGTTATAAGAATAATGTTGACCTAAGGTTCAATAAGGGATATATAAGTTTTGAAAACAAGGAGGAACATGTCATCATCCCCTTAACCGATGGAAAATTAGCACCATATACCAAGACCTTGGGAGAAGAAGTTCTCAATAGGATCTATGTGCACTCTATTAGGGACCCTGAGGTGATTCACCCTATAGAGGGATTTATTCAATTTGAAGATGCTCAGTCCATGAGTGATATAACTAGTGTGGTGTGTGACAATTGGGCGCACAAGACTTATGAGTTAATTGGGTGACAACTTAAAGGCTCTATGACAAGGGTAATGAAGGTAGGCTTAGTCAAGTGCCTAAGAGGGAAGAAGTTACCAAGTTATTTTAGAGGAGCCAAACCTGATGATTTCTTACGAGAAATGGAGGCTCAATGGAAAAATGAGGTCGAAAGAAGAGGGATGCTTAGCTATAACTTGCTTGGGACCGTAGTGCATTGGTGGGAAACACATCGTGATAGCCTTCTAGAGTGGCACGAGGTGAGAATCGCATTCTCTATTAGGTTCTCCTGAAGCAATCCCCTACCGCAATACAAGACTACTATGGGAAGGAGCTCACCTCATTTCACGTCCAAGTGAGAGAAAGCATGGATGGAAGGCATGGAGGCCTTGCCCCTTCTTTATGGGTACATAAGTTGTATTCCACCTTACAAGGTTGTGTGTGTGCATGGTATATTCACTCCGAGATGCACCGTCAGATAGTAAATTGGTAGGAGTTGATGGTTTACCTCCTTCAAGCTTTCGATTATCAGAGTACTAAACCATCGGTGGATAGGGCGATACAGGTTGTTAAGCACCTAACGATGGGAAATAGTTCCATGGCGAAGGTCAAATACTGGAATTATTGGGTGAACCTAGTTTGAGTCGTGCTTTGATGAAGAAGATTCAGAAGAGATGCAGCTTGAGTGCGTGTGCATGGAGAAATAAAAGGGAAAGATAGTCTACGCGATAGATGGTGAAGAGATGGAGAGTTTGGATGTTAACCATATTGAAGGTATGTGCAAAGTTATTGATAGTATTGATGAGCAAGCATGCACATACCATGAACCCCTAAAAACAAAGAAGGTTAACATTGGTTCGAAGGTTGAACCTAAAGAGGCCACTATTGGAGACTATTGGTCGGAGAAGGAAGTCTCAAGATCATTGATCTATTGCGTAGAGTTTCAAGATTTATTTCCATGTGGGTACCATGAGCTTAAAGGTGTTCATCACTCTTTGGGGGAGATGAAGATCAAGTTAAAAGAAGGTGTGCGCCCGATCGGAAGAGGCCTTATCGAATGAATCGAATCTTTGCGTCAAGGTTAAGGAGGAGATAGACAAGATGATAGCATCGAGCATCATTGAATTTGTGGAGGAATCATAATGGGTAAGCCCCATGGTCATTAATATTAAAAAGGATGGAAGGATAAGGATTTGTGTTGACTACATGGACTTAAATGCGGTATGTGTAATTAATCCTTTTCCAACCCCTTTTACTATAGAGATGCTGGAAGGAGTGACTAGGCGCGAAATCTATTCCTTCACGAATGGATTCTCAGGATACCATCAAGTTAGAATTGCTAAAGAAGACCAAGAGAAGACAACTTTTTCCATCGAATGGGGAATTTTTTCCTATACGGTCATGCTTTTGGACTCAAGAATGCACCCATTGTGTTTTCACACATAGTGGTCCGTATTTTAGGATTTTATCCATCGGGCCGCAAGTATACCTTGATGACTAGGCGGTGTATGGACTAGTGAAAGACCATTGTGGTAATTTGAGGCTGATGTTTGAGAGATGTCAACAAAGTGAGGATATCCCTAGACATTAAGAAATTTGTTTTTGCTTACTCCATTTGGGACCCTGTTAGGGCATATCATATCAAGGAAGTTTTGTTGGTGGATCCCACCAAAGTTGTTATCAGGGTTGGGGGAGCCTACCACCAAAGCGCAGTGTGTGGATTCCTTGGGCATACGTAATACTACCAAAATTTTATCAAGGGATATGCCAAAACTGTCACGCCATCGGAGAATTTACTAAAACACAAGAGTGCATTTCATTGGGGAGAGGTGCAAATGACGTTGTTTGACACTTTGAAGGACAGACTTGTCACACGCACCCATATTATAGTTTCCCTCTTGGGACAAACATTTCCACGTGCATGTTGATGCCTCGTAGACAGCCATTGGAGCAAGATAACACAACTTGGAGAAGGGATTATTGATCACCCCCTTTGCTTTGTAAGTAGGAAGTTAACACTATGGAAGAATAAAATTACACGACTACTGAGCACAAAGCACTTTCGATGATCTACTCACCGCATAAATTTAGGCAAGATTCACCGACAACACCCTTCATAATTTACACAGATCACATAGCCTTGAAGTACTTGGTGAACAAGCCCGTTTTGCAAGGGCTCATATGTCAGTGGGTCCAGTTGTTTCAGGAATTTGAGTTTACAGTTGTTGTGAAACCAATAAAGAGTAACTCAAGGCCTGACCGTCTAGAATTGACTTAGGAGAGCATTGAGGATGTTATGCCAAATGCGCAATTGTTTAAAATGTGGCGCACACCCTCTAACTTGGAAGATATTGTTGTGTTTCTTAAAACGGGTGTGGCACCAGAAGGAATGAAAACTTTAGAAAGGAAACGGTTAGCTATACATGTCGCGCCCTACATGCTAATTAGTGGGAGCTTATACAAGTTAGGTCGTGATGAGGTTTTGTGTCGATGCGTGTTAGAACATGAGTGTGTTGCAATCATGGAGGAAACACATGGTGGGATTGCAGGAGGGCACTATGCAGGGAATGCCACAACGTGGAAGATACTGTATGCAAAGAAAATCACCTAAGAATGAAAGATAAACAAAACGTGCAAACCTTTCCAATAACCTTCTGTGCAAACCTCAAATAAGGGTCTCCTGTGAAACCTTGCAAGATGGATGTCAGAGATGATTTTTGGATACTCTTGAGTACTCTCCAAGCTTTGAATGCAAATGCTATAGACACACTGAATTCAACAGAGTTTTTTTATTTCAAATTCAAGAGGATTTGAAAGGAAAGTAAGCCTGTAATTTATAGAAGTAGAAGGTAGTTGAAATCGGTTACACATGGATAAATGAGTATGCTAAAAATAGCATTGTGGGTAGTTGCAATAGTGTCGGGGGCAATAAATGGATTAATTACAAAAGCTACATCCGAAAAGGTGGTTGTACATGCATTTTAATTTCCCCCACCTTTCTAGGATTTTAGAAGTGCAGTTAACTAGGGTAAGGATAGGGAGTCCAAGTGGAGTTAGATCAAGTGGCAAATGACTAGGATGTGCACACACTTAATTAATTAATTATTTAATTAATAAATAACAATTAATTTAGCCAAGTGGGTACAAAGGGTACATGGGATTAATTTAGCCAAGTGGGTAATAAAGGGTACATGGGATTAATTTAATTAATCCAAAGGGGTACAATATGTATTAATTAATTAATTTAATCAATTAATTACAAATGGGTGAATAACAGGGTGTACTAGAATAATATTGGGAACAAGTGGAAACAGAAGTGTAATTTTAGGGTGTCTACATTTTCCCCTCTTTAAAGTGTTATTATAGAGTAATAGTACTTTAAAGATAGCATACGCATGCAGATCGACGAGTGGAAAAATTGTGAAGCATTAGGATGCCCCAACAAACAAAATAGTAGAGGAATGCCCCCTCAAGTGGATGGATGATGCAACAAGGCGGAAAACAACCGCTTGATAGGAAGAAAGCAAGGGATTAAAACAAGGATGGGAAAGGTCTGTGTTCGTAGCATGAGCATTATTTGGAGAGTAATTTTAGAGCAACCTGATTTTTGTTATTACACAATAGATTTGTCACCATGATTATGAAAGAATCAAGATGGTTAACCCAGATGCGCGTAAACAAACACACACAACAAAGAAAAAAAGGAAAAAAATCCAATATACAAAGTAGGTGTCGACACCAGGGTTATAAAGGAACCAAGATGTAATCACACTACTTATAAGTGGTCCAAAAAGAGTAAACATCAACAATGTAACACAAAATCAAAAAAATAAGACAATCAACTATGACCCTAATGCATGCCACAATGATGATTAAGCATATACAAATGCTCCCAAGTGGGAATAGGATCAAACTAGAAGAGCGGAGTTAAAGCGACTCCTTATGAAACTCTTGTTGAATCCATTGTGCAAATGATCAAGGTTGAAATTGCCCCGAGCAAAGTTATATCATAGAGGAAAAAATAATTTAGTGACTTGCCCTAAGAAAATTTAGCATATCATGCAAATGGAAGAAAGTGATAGTTATAAGATCGGCACAATCACTAGGGTAATAGATAAAAGTATGACATTTATCAATATTATATTGAGATGTTGAATGATTCACTTTAAGGGTTTTCCAATTATAGGATTTCTATGATAAGTGAATGTTTGTCTGAAAGTTTTGTAAAAAAAAATTGGATTTTGAAATATTTGATATTTTTTTAGATTTTGTAATATTTGATTTTTTTGTGGATTTTCGCAAGTTTGGAAATACAAATGCAAACAAAAATGAAGACATTCCATGGCTTAAATAAACCAGAGGAAAACACAACACGTGTAAATGACAAAAAGATATAAAATAAGCAATAAAAAGAAACCCAATATGAACAAGAAGGAACCACACCAAAGTTATATGTGAACTAGGATGTGAATAAATTTCTTGCAATTGGTCCACAATAAAGATAAACAAAGTAAAACACAATGAAAAATTGAAAGAATAAAAAGCATCGTCACAATGTTAACAAATTGCAACAATACAATACAACGTGTAAAAATGACATCTAATGACACTTTGAATGTGTTCTCGCATTCAAGAGCTGAGACAGATTTGAATGCCCCTGCGATAGCTTAGCACGTGAGAGGATTGGATCAGGGTGAAGAGCAAAGTGATACTTAGATACTCTGAAAGATACTCTTGTCAGATCCCATTGAAGTTTGATCTGTATTGGATTAAAATGTAAAATCCAAGTGTGCCCCAAGGCAAAGTTATATTGTGAAAGGGTAAATGATTGCCTTAGGAATAGATATACACCACGAGCAATAAAGATGAGTATGTTCTGGAACAATCATGAGGAGCACCATCAAATGGAAAAGGTGTTGAACTGTGTTATCTAGTTGTTGAAATTTTTTCAAACATTATTTGAATGTTTTGATTATAACAAATTTGAAGCTATTTTTGGAGTTTTATATTGTTTTTGGTTTTGGAACAATTTTATATTGTCTTTAAAGTTTTGTGAAACATTTTTGAATTTTCTTTTTTGGTATTTTACAACTCTGCAGAAAAGGTACACCGCTTAAAAAAAGGTGCAAATAATTAAAATCATTCCATTCCATTGGAAAATATGTAGATGATAAAATGATAAGATGTTTCACTTCGCTCGTGACTCCATGCAACTAGGAAGATGCAAGGGCTCATCACCGAGAGCTAAGAAGGATGTGAAAACGAGATGAATAGTGATATGAAAGGTGAAGATAATGGATGCAAAGACACAAGGTGTAACAATGATCCATGTGAGAATAAATGCAACTCATCTCCAAATAAGATTATCCGATCAATTACATGATGATTCCACTTTATAGGTTTTGACTTGTCTTAGATCTATTGATGGCTTACTGATTGGAAGAATCGAGTTGAAGGAATTATTGTCTCTCTTAACATGAGAAGTTAAATTACTTCTTGGGATGTTTTTGATTAAGCACTTTGATTAATATTTTTAAAGGCATTATTGAATGATTATTTATTGATTTGTATGAAGGACCCCCTACATGTTGCCCCATGTTATCGTGAGAAAGGAAAGGGCTCAACACCGAAGACAAAATGTAGGCGAGTAAGGGCTTTCTCTGTTCCCAATCTCATACTGCCAGTAAGAAGTATGGGATTATCACCAAAGATTGTGAAGGACGAAAGGTGTAATGATTTTATAGTTTTTTTATATTTTTTTATTGATTTAATTTGCCTTGTATGTTGATAGTGTGCTTATTGGGAAGGAAAATTCTGCCCCCAAGTCTCAACCTCATGTGACTAGTAGGACACAAGGGTTCAACACCATAGATTGAGATGGGCGGTCAAAAAGGACCAAGTAAAGAAGTTTAGTGCTTTCTGTTAAAGAGAGAGATTATTTGAAAGGAGGAGTTTGCCATCAGTAAGCTTCGAGACAAAATCGTAGGTAAAAGATATGAAATGGTGGAAACCATAATAGAGATGAGACACAAAATGCCTAAAAGGAACAAGGTTAACATGTGTATAATAGGTGAAGAAGGTGAATACATGATAATTGTATGATTAAGATATTTGCAAATAGATGGAATGCTTAGCATTATTTGTACACACTTTGTCGATTTCCAATTGGCAAACAATGCTCTAACACAAATTTATGTTTTCCTTTTATGCTTTTTTGAGTTTTCTAAAGGTTGGTGGATGAGTAGTTGAAATGGACTTGTCAAGACAAATGTCCATGTTTATTTAAGTTGAAGAGTTATGAAATGTGAGACTTGTGTGGACAAAATCCAAGTAAAGAGAGGGAATTGAAAGATTCGATAAAACTTGAAAGATGAAACTTGGGTGGAGAATGTCCAAGTCAAATGAGGAAATCCAAAGATTTGATAAGTCTTGCAATATGAGACTTGGGTGGATAGGATCCAATTCACAAGATTGAATCAAACGATTCGATGGGTCCTGAAGTACTAGACTTGGAAGGACATGATCCAAGTCAAAAGATGTGTGATTAGATAAGTCTTCGATGAGATCGAAAGACATATGTGATGTTAGAAGAATATTTTCGATGCGGGGAAGATGTTGAGATACATATTCACCTGTGAGCGAAAGAGCATGAGGAAAGAAGGATTGATCTCTAGATGTAAACCCAAGACTCTTTATAGGCCGTAGAAAGGAAATAGTCAATGTTTCTCCTTCTAGGTTGTGAATTATTTGTTTGGACAAAATATTTGCAATTAAATCTTGAAACGGTTGAATAAGGATATTCTTGGGTATATGTACCTCATAGAGTGTGTGCATGTAGATATCTTGACAAGTAGGAATCATCGTTAATGAGATTCCTACAGGATGGATCATGTGAGGTATAATGGACATGGAAGGTTGCGTTGAAGCAAGTGTCCAAGCTTGTTATTAGTGTGGTTTGACAACAAGCCCGGAGATGTTAGGCGTAGGAGCCGGAATGGAAAGAATAGAATGAAGGTCAACGGTGTCCCACCGGGTGTGCCAAAATGTATGCAGAGAAAATCACCTGAGAATGAAAGATAAACAAAACATGCAAACCTTTCCAGTAACCTTCTGTGTAAACCTCAAATAAGGGTCTCCTGTGAAACCTTGCAAGATGGATGTCAAAGATGATTTGTGGATGCTCTTGAGTACTCTCCAAGCTTTGAATGTAAATGCTATAGACACAGTTCAACAGAGTTTTTGTATTTCAAATTCAAGAGGATTTGAAAGGAAAGTAAGCCTGTAATTTATAGAAGCAGAAGGTAGTTGAAATCGGAAACAAGTGGAAATAGAAGTGTAGTTTTAGGGTGTCTACAGATACTATTGGTAGGGATTTGGTGGGAAAGTATATACCAGGATTGCATTGAGTTTTGCAAAGCTTCGTGACCATTACCAAGTGCCTCTGGTAAGCCAGAAGAAGGGATGAAATGCCCTTGAGACCTATAGCCATCATAGAACCATTTTAAAAAGGGTAATTGATTTTGTAGGAACAATTTCACCCATTGCGCGAAGGACCGGTTCACACTATATCATCACTTACATTGACTACTTAACAAGGTGGGTGGAGGCAGCACCTACAAGGGATTATACAACAACGACAACTGCTAGATTCTTATGGGAGAACATAATAAGTAGGTATGGATGTCCTTTAAGCTTGACTAGTGACAGGGGTACACATTTTTGAATGAAACAGTCAGGATTTTGTTGGCAGAGTTCATGGTGGCCCATCATAAGACCACCCCTTATCACCCTTAGGATAATGGAGCTGCCGAGACATTTAACAAAATTTTGAGTCAAACGCTTGTTGTCCACTCAAAATTCCCCTACTTTTAAGAAGTTGAAAATTAAAATTTTGAGGTTAAGTGTCTTTTCTGTTGTTTTGATAATGTGAAAAGTCGAGAAATTGGAAAAACTACGTTTTTGGGTCATTTTGTGTGTTTTTCGGGCCTGTCAAACATTTTTGTCCCGCGTGTCCCAAGTTCATTTGGGCTCTCTGGTTCCCGATCGGCCGGTTTACCCAAAGTTTGTTCTTTTCGGGCCTGTCGAACTTTTTGTCCCAAATGTCCCAAGTTCACCCGGACCATTGTTCCCTTTTTGTCCGATTCGGCCGAATCGCGTATTCCGCGTACTTTCGTCCCGCATGTCCCAAAAGCATTTGTGCGTCTTTTCCCCGCATCGCCCGAATCGGCCGAACCGCGTACTTCACGCTTTCGCGTCCCTCGTGTCCCAAATGAACCAAGTGCCATTCATGCTAATTTTTCCCGCTCTACCCGAATATCTTGCTTTTCAATTTGGTAGATATGTATTTAATGCGCATTTATTGCCTTTCTCTCTCCTAAACGGCTATATAATGAAACTACCCCTATGCGTTTTTACACACTGCTTTCATGCTATCTATTGCTCGAACCCTTGCAACCAAAATTTATGCGCACGTATCCATTTCCCTTGTGATTCCATCCCAAGTCTAGCTTGCAGCTTTTCTCTCCGAGTTACTATCAACATGAAGATCAAATTCCAGGGGCAGGAACAAATTTCACCACTCGAGTCCGTCGTTCCCGATATCGGGAACACTGAAGTTCGCCACCTTGACTTTGGGGATTTTTGGACAAGGATGACAAATGTGAACCCTTCACCGATGGCATAGATGATTCATGACAGTGGTCTGGCTTTTGCTGGTGGTTTCCCTATCTCGGTGCAATGCGCAGACACAAAGTGCTCTCATGCGGGCTCATTTTAACCCCGATTCGAGTGAGTTGACAAATGTGCACACGGCAGCTCATCGCCAAACTTGACGCCACCATTATACTTTGCACCGCACTAAGGATTCCGTAATGGACAATGCTATAGTTATCTCCCAGAATCAAGCACATGCCCTTTTCAATCAAGACAGTGATAATTATAAGGCGCGGGTGGCGAAGTCCTCTGGTAGAAAACCCTAAGAAGGGGGCATCTCGTCTATCCAAGGTTCTGCTTTTCGTGTGCGATTTCAACGAAGAACTATCGATTTCATAATCCTATTGCTCGGGTTATGGGCTTACCCTCTACTAATGAGTTCCATTTCTGGATGTGCCCGCTTATCAATATGGTGTGCGAGGGAACTCAGAATATCAACTGGGCAGAGATCATCAGTATGAACCTAGCGGAGCAGCTGTCTAATGTACAACAAACAAAGAAATTCTATATGACTTCATACCTAATGTATACTCTAAAGAAGATCGAGGCAATGGTTTGGCTTTTCATACATCGATGCTCACAGGATGACCCCCGTATGCCTACTACCCCGCAGCTGCAGTTCACCCTAGAAACCAACAATCGCACTTCCGAAGGGTGAATGAAGCTTTCACCATGTACATTGTCCCCTTCTTGACAGTGACACAAATGAGAATATTTTCTAATGAAGCCATGAGTCGATATCGCACTACGGTGCTTATTTTATCCAATTCGTAAAATTTTCCTATATCAAAGCTTCATTGGCTATGAGAGCACTCCTCTCAAACTTCCTATGTTATTTAATGACAAAATGGCCTTGATAGAAGTGTGCAGCAATTGGACAAATTGCATAGAACCCGCAGGGATAAGAAAATTACTGGATTGCTTTTCCCCATCTCTTTGGGAAATTACACCTGCAAAACAACCCTGGATGCACAAAATATAGAAAGAGTCCTAGCTCCCATTACGGTCCACTTCTTCAAGCCAAGAACTTGTTTTGATTTGAAGAAGTTTATTGATCAGAACATCAAGATCACCTATCATCCTTGGGCCGACATGTCTTTGATGATTTTGAAGCTGAAGGAGGTATTATGGCGGAGTTTTCCCTCCAATTAATCCAAAGCTTAACTTTGTACTCAAGTTCTTGAAGAGGGCTACAGGATGACAACTCGACTTGTACTCATATGAGTATGACAATGTGGTCAAGCACACTCCCTGGAGGACTTGGAATGGTTCAAGAAGGAGAAGGATGATTTGGCTGAAATCCTGGCTCCAGTCTTAGTCAGGACCAAGATCTGGTTTGATAGAAAGTCCGTGAGCTTAGGAGGCACTCAGGGGAATCCTCCTCCAAGGATGCTTCAACACCAAGGAGGGAAGCATCAACACCTAGATCAAAAGCACCTGCAAACCCCTCCTACCTCGTCAACTCAAGGACCTGTAGTCTCTACTCCTTCCTCATCCACCCAGGTGTATCAGAAGAAATTCAAAGAAGTTAAGAAGGAGCCTGTGGAAAAATACCCCCTGAGGAAGCATGCAGAATTGCCTTCGGACCAGAGAACATTATTGTTCTCAGTGAAAGTGAAGAAAGTGAAGTGCCAACTCCTGCAAGTGCCCCTGAAGCCCCAATGGATAAGGATAAAGAAGTCCAGAGCACTAAACTTCCAAGCACTGTTGATTCCTCTGCACCAGGAGCCCCAAGCGCTCCACTCATATCTCAACTCAAGGCAACAGCAGTGCAAACCTTGGGCACCATGAGTTCTCTGTCTCTTGGCCCTCTTGCCCCACCTTCTTCCTCCTCTTCCTCTTTTGCCTAAAGTGCAACCTTTGTCGGCACGTAGGAAGAGAAAGTCTTCCTCCCGAATCTCAGGACCAAATTTTGATGCTGTGGCGGCCTTGTTAGGCACTACTCCTCCTTCTCGCGCCAAAAAAGCTAGAATTACCTCCAGGATAGTGTCTGACACTCAGGGCCAGCAATTCCTGGAGATAGCCAAGCCTAAGGCAGATAAGCCAGAGCAAGATTTGCAAGCGTCTGATCTTGAGCTCTCAAGGATTCCCATGGGAGAATCTACCCCTGAAGGTGAGATCCATAATCTTCAGGAAACAGTCACCAGAGTCATTGGGAGGGTAGAGAAAGGGCAACAAACCATAGAACAGTTGGAAGAACAAGCCCAGATTCTTACAAGTTTCATCAAATCTCTTTTGTCCAAGGACAAAGTTTTGGACCCTACCCCATTGACTACTCTTCCACCACCTGTAATTTTGAGCCAAGATGAAGTACAGAGTATCAAAGATATGCACAAGTATTCCATATATGGAAGAGCTATGGAGGCCATGGTGGATGATATGTTGGTTACAGGATTAAACTTCATTGATGAAGCCTTCAAACTCCATGGGAAGGTGATTAATTTCTGACAATGTAAGCTCTCCTCCACTATTGGGAGCATTGATAAAGAACTTAAACTTTGGAGCAGTTGCATAGTAGACCTCCGCCTCATGGGACAAACAGATGAAAACATTTTATTGGCAAGCAAGGTCTTTGAAGATACAAAGGATAATTTGTCAAAGTCATGGGTCTACAACGTGGAATGGAAGATCAAGGTCCTGGAGGAGGCTTTGGGAGAATTAAGGAATAGCTGGCAGAAGGGTGAGGCTTTCAAAACACTAGTTGTATCCGCTATCAAAGATATACATTGCCATCTTTAGGATGAGACTTCTAGTGTGCCTCTCTCTTTACAAGAAATCAAAGCTCAATTCAGAGCTTTTGTCAAGGGTGATCTATTCAAGGAAAGCTCCATTTCCAAGGAAAAAATGAAGGAGATCTGCTCTCTTCAATCTGCCATTGAAGAAGCAAATAAATATTATCATACTCATGTCGAGTTCGATAAGGAAATGGAGAAGTGCCTCGGATTTTGGACTCAGTCTACCGCTAACACATCAGTCCCACGTGGCAGAGACATAGCCGAGGCGTTGAAGAGATTCAAACAGCGGATCTTAAAGTCGGTGGGTCCCTCCCAGTCATAAGCACCTGTCTTCTTCTCCTAATTCTTCTCTTCTCTTCCCCTTCTTTCTCTCGGATTTGTTGTAATTAGTTGGGGTATTGCGATTAGCAACCCTTTAACTAATCTTTAGTTAAAAGAAGTAGTTACCGAGAGTAACTGATTTGTAAACTATATAATGGCCTCTCCTCGCCATTTTGAAGGAGGAAGGAACTTGGCTTATTTCTGAAAGTGTAAATAGATCTTAAAGAAATCAATACAGAAGGATTTTTCATTCTTTGTCTATCTGATTTCCTTTATTCCTAAGCTATTCATTTAATCTTGTTAGATCATTTGTCTGTATTATGCTGAGAAGCTTTGTATTCTTGCAGATGTTATTTACAGAACTTTGTGTCTTTTCAAATTTCATCTTATTAATGTGATACAAATGATCTTATTCCAATTCAGTATCCTTGCATGCATAAGGAATTACTCGTCATCTATAATTCTAAATGGTGCCTTTCTCGCTCATTCTCTCATTTTCATTCCTCACCCTTTTGTGATTGATGATCCTTATAGAAAACACTTTCATAATATCCAAGTTCCACAAGAAAATCATAATTTGTATATGTGTAAATAAGTTCGTTTATGAATCGGGAACCTCTCACATCAAATAGGAGGGACTTCTTGTCCCCCGACTGTTGCTCTTCTTGAAGTCCTTTTGACAACCAACAAGTTTTGGTGACTCACTGGGAATCATATTCCAGTCTATAATCATTTATTGATCATCTTTTGATCCGCGACTCCACGTTTTACTCGAGGGAGAAGGGCCTCGGTATTGAAGATTCTCGGTTTCACTCTTGGAACAAAGCAGGTTTTCCTCTCCCTTCAACAAGAAGAAATAGAAACTCTCGTTCAACAAGCACTCCACCATCCAAGATAGAATCCCTACGGGTGGTATTCCTTTAGAGAAAATCAGTCCTAATCTTCAAGCTTTGATTCTTACTTTGCTGTGTTTCAGTTCCTCTTCAAGCCATTTTTCCAAGAATGGTGGTATCATTGCCTTGGGCCCATCGTGTTGGGCCTCTTGCCTTCCTCGGCCTTTCGCATGAGTTACCCAGAGGTAACCTGAAGAACTTTCCTAAATTCAAGGGTGATGGTAAAGTACATCCTGATGAACATATCGCAGCCTTCATAGTTAAATGCGGGAGTTCGGGAGTTGAACATGAAGACGTCTCCATAAGACTTTTGTTGAGACTTTACAAGATAATGCTACTGATTGGTTCTATCACCTTCCGGCCGGAGCTATCACTAGCTGGAACACAATGAGAACTAGGTTTGAAAACCGTTTCAAACCGGTGGAAGACGTGCATGCTTTGCTAGCCCAAATTTCTCAAATAAAGAAGGAATCACAAGAGCCCATGAGAGAATTTGTGGCTCGATTCAACAGGTTGATTAACAAAATTCCACCAAATACTCAACCTGTAGATCAAATTCAAAAATGCTTCTTCTTAAACGCCCAATTGCCTGAAGTTAGTTATGCACTAAGAAGGGCTAATCTCGCAACATTGGCCAAGGATCAAACTCTTGCTTTGTTAGTGTTGAAGATGATTTAATCATGTCAGGGAAGTTGAGGAGAGACCCTTCTAAATCTAAGTCTTCTTCTTCCTCCTCTTCTACTCCTGGACCTAATACTGATCCATTGGTACAAAACTTGCAAATGATCTCATCGCCATTAAGAAACAATTGCTCGATACTCCTATGCAGATGTTCCAAGGAGGAATTTTCAGCCCGTAAATCGTTTGCCTAGTTCTCAAACAAGGCTAGCCCTTGAATGACCTTCTATTAAAGTTCCCCACACGCAACTCGTGAAGTTGAGGAACCAGAGGATGAGGAGGTTAATGAAGATTGCGAGGAATTTGTTGAAGAGGTTGATGATGAAACAGATGAACTTGAGGGATCTTGAGTTAATTTCTTCACCACTGAAGGCATTGATGAAGGGGATGATTATGACGAAGTAGTAGCAGACATGAATAGTGAATCATAGGCCGTCACATGACTCGAGAGCAGACAAATCAGAGGGAGAAAGTGATGTAGCCCACCAAGAAATCTAAGGAGTAGCCGACAACTATCCCTGTAATTGCAAAAAGAGGATCTCCGATCCCCATTTCATCTACACCAAAGGTGAGTCCTATCAATTCTGCTACTAAAGTTACTTATTTTTCCCCTAAAATTGATAAACCTAGGATCTCAAGTGATGATAACCCATCCACTTCTAGGTATTTTGATATTATTGACCACTTAAAAAAGACTAAGGTTCAAATCTCAGAGGCTGAATATTATCAAACCCATCCCAAGGCTTTTGCTAAAATGATTCACTTTGTCAATTCCCATTCTAAAACTACCTCTAAAGGCCTTTTTCCCACTCCTTCTTCTGCACCACAGCCTAATCTGGTAGCCGTTGTCACCTCACCCAATGACAAAATCAAACCATTTTATGTAACACTCCTTATAGCTGGCCATAGGCTCAGTAATTGCGTCATAGACTCAGGAGCATCAAACAATGTAATGCCTGCCAAAGTAGCTCACACCTTAGGCTTGACTCTCACACGCACTTATGGATCTTGTTATTCCATGGAGAGTAAGGAAGTGCCCTTGGTCGGAAGAATTAAGGATGCACAAGTGGCTTTTGCTACTTTGCCTGAGAAGAAAGTTTTGGCTACTATCTTAGTAGCAGATATTCCTCCTTCATACGGGATGTTGCTAAGCAGAAACTTCTGTAAGGATGTGGGTGGAGAAATTCAAATGGATTGGTCACATGCCCTCATACTTGTTAATGGGCAAATGAAGAAGTGCCTGAGAAGCAGTCTGAGTATATTGTATAAAACACTGATGATCCCAAAGCACAAATACTCTATGAGGATATGGGGCATGACAACTACATGATTATGTCTCCAGAAGAAATCCAACTCCCCAAAGTCTCACCTAAAGATCCTAATGATATTTGGATATTAGAGTTTGATGGTAGTTGTTCTTCATCTGTTCGGAGCTAGTTTCATATTGGTGTCGCCTGAAGAAAGCATTCATCCTTTCTCATTCAAGTTACAATTTGAAAATACCAATAATATAGCAGAGAGTATGAAGCTCTCATTCTTGGACTCCACCGTGAAAAGAACAGGGTGAAGAATCTTCTAGCTCGTGGGGATGCGGAATTGATTATCAAGCAAGTTAGAAACCTCTTCCGGTAAAGAATGGAAGGTTGAAACATTACAGAATCAAGTTTGGGACTCTATTGAATTTCTTGACGCCTTCTCCATCGAAGCAAGGTTTGCCTAGGAGAAGAATACTAGGCTGATTCGCTACAGCAGCCTGTGGTCACCGCTCATACCTCATCCTAACTTTTCTCAAGATAAGTTCACCATTGAGATGATCCATCGACCTAGTGTACCTGATAATACAAGTAACTAGCAAGTTTTCAATGATGATCAACACTTGCTTTCTTTCTTAGAACTCAAGGATAATTTTGAACAGTTGTACTTTGAAGGGAGCGATAATTTGACTCATGAAAGTGTGCCCTTTAACGAAGAAGCCGCCCAAGAAGAAGTGGATCGTGATGGATGTATCAAACTCAAAGGAAACAAGATTCCAAAAGGATTGGTGAGTTTAGAAAAGCTGCTTTGACAAACATGACGGTATGTAAAGTTTAAAGCTTCTACTGGACCCCAACAATCAGCCGAATATGACAAAATCAATATTGGGAGTTCTACTGATCCTAAACTCGTGAACATTGGAAAATGTTGCACCCCAGAAGAAAAGAAGAAGGTAATTGATCTTTTAAAAAAGTATAAGGATGTTCTTGCTTATTCCTATGAAGATTTAAAAGCTTTCCAACCAAAGGAGATGCAGCATTTTATCCCTCTCAAACCTGGGATTAAGCCTTTTAAACAGAAGCAGAGGCAATACAATCCTAAAATAGCTGACACCATCTTTCAGGAGATACAGAAGTTATTGAAGGCTAAAATCATTTTTCCTATCCATCATTCAACATGGATTGCCAATATTGTGCCTGTTAGAAAGAAAAATGGTGAGATTCGTATCTGTGTTGACTTCAGGAATCTAAATCAAGCTTCCTTGAAAGATAATTATCCCTTACCTATGATGGATCGGGTCTTGCAAGCATGAACGGATCCGAAATGTTGTTATGCTTGATGGATTCTTGGGTATAACCAGTAGAAGTTAATACCACAGACCAACACAAAACAGCTTTCACTACCCCTTGGGGTACCTTTGCTTACAAAAGGATGCCTTTTGGGCTCATCAATGCCGGTGCCACTTTTCAGAGGGCTATGGATTTGGCCTTTGGAAGTTTGAAAGGAAAGTGTATCGTCGTATACCTTGATGACTTGACTGTATTTTCTAAAACAAGGGCGGATCATTTCCAGCATCTAGAGACAGTTCTGCTAAGATGTAGAGAACATGGGATCTCTTTGAATCCTAAGAAATCTATTTTTTGTGTCACGGAGGGGAAATTATTGGGGCACATTATCTCCAAAGATGGTATAAAAATTGATCCTGAGTGAGTTCAAGCTATTCAGCAAATTCCTCTTCCAACTAGCAAAAAGGGAGTGCACTCTTTCTTTGGTAAGATCAACTTTTTGAGAAGGTTCATCCCTGATTTTGCAGAGCTAACTCTGAATATCTCCCAAATGATGAAAGGTAAACAAACGTTTGGTTGGTCTCCTGAAGGGAAAGAAGTCTTTGAAGGTATTAAAGGGCCATTGCTAAAACTCCTATTTTAGCATGTCCAGATTTCAAGAAAGATTTCATTATCTATTACTACGCCACGATAACACCTTGGCCATTGTTTGACTCGAAGATTCTAATGAGCACGAACTCCCAATTGCATTTATGAGATATATTCTAAAAGATCATGAGTTAAAATACACCATAATGGAAAAACATGCTTTTGGAGTGGTTAAAGCTGTCAAGTAGTTTCGTTTTTACATTCTTAACTCTCACTCCACGGTGTTGGTACCGGATACAACTATCAAGTCAATTCTCACATAGCAGGAATTTGGATCCAAGACAGGGAACTGGGTGGCCAAGGTTCAAGAATATGATATTGACATCAAACCAACCAAGCTCGTCCGTGGAAAAGGCCTGTGTGAACTCATCGTTGCAGGAGCTAGGCATGAGTTACTAGAAGATAAAGTTGGTCTTCCTACCATTCTGTTTCTTAGCTCAGTTGATGAATGGTATGCTGATATCGCTCACTTTCTCACCTATGGAGAATGCTCCTCTCATTTGACTGCCAAAGAGAAGAGAGTCGTTAAACTAAGGTCAACCCAATATGTGTTGTGGGAAAATGCCTTGTTTAAACGTGGGTTAGATGGAAGGTTTTTGAAATGTGTGGACAAGGAACAGCAGAAGAAGCTACTCTCAGATTTTCATGATCAGGCATGTGGAGGGCATTACTCATCAACTGTCACTACTCATAAAATACTTCGTGGAGGATATTACTGGCCTACCTTGTTCAAAGATGCATCAAAATGGGTTGATAAATGTGAGGCTTGTCAGACTTTTGTGGGTAAAACCAAATTGGCCTCCTTGCCCCTTAAACCAGTTGTGATCGAAGAACCTTTTCAGCAATGGGGTTTAGATTTCATTGGAACACTTAATCCCTCTTCTAGTGCTGGTCATACCCACGTATTAACTGCCACATATTATTTCACCAAATGGGTAGAAGCCATTCTAGTAAAGAGTACTACTTCAGAAGTAGTATGTAGTTTTATCAAAGAAAACATCTTGATAAGGTATGGTGTGCCAAACAAGATTGTGACAGATAATGCTTCAAACTTTTCTTCAACTAAGATGATGGATATGGCATCTCTCTGGCTCACTCCTCATATTACTATCCTCAGGGAAATGGACAAGCAGAATCAACAAATAAAAATCTGGTGGCCATAATAAGGAAATTAGTCAATGAATCCCAATGGAACTGGCACAAGAAACTCTATGATGCTCTTTGGGCAGATAGGATCACACCTAAGAGAGCCATTGGGATGTCTCCCTTTCAGGTAGTATATGGAGTAGAAGCTCAATTGTCAAGAATAAAGGAGCTACCAACCTTACATCTAATGAAGGCCATCAAGATACCGGTTTGATGATTCTTTAGATAAGAGAATCGTGTATCTTCACAAATTGAATGAGGACAGATTGGAAGTTTCTAATAGGATATCTGCTCACCAACAGAAAGTAAAGGTCCTGTTTGATAAGAAAGCCAGGTTCAGAGATTTCCAAGTTGGAGACACTGTTTTGTTGTGGGATAAAAGGCATGAACCTCGTGGCAGCCATGGCAAGTTTGATTCCCTTTGGCTCGGACCTTTCAAGATCAGGCACTTCACTGGTAAGAATTATTTTTACCTTGATTATATGGATGGTTCTTCTCTCCCACTTCCTTATAGTGGGCAGAACCTAAATTGTTTAAGTCATATGTGATTAGGAAGTCCTTTTGTATATTCTGTACAGCGTTTTGTTTTTCTTTCCCTTTGTTTTGGTGTGTTGTCCTCTATATTGGTTTGATTCGATGACTCCGTGGCCCAATGGATAAGGTACTGGTCTGCTTCCCGAGTTTGTCTAAATTCTTGCCTTGTCTCATTATTTGAATTTATGCCAAGTCATCCCCGAATGAGCTAAATTTGTCCACTCAAAATTCCCCTGCTTTTAAGAAGTTGAAAATTAAAATTTTGAGGTTAAGTGTCTTTTCTGTTGTTCTGATAATGTGAAAAGTCGAGAAATTGGAAAAAACTACGTTTTTGGGTCATTTTGTGTGTTTTTCGGGCCTGTCGGACATTTTTGTCCCGCGTGTCCCAAGTTCATTTGGGCTCTCTATTCCCCGATCGGCCGGTTTACCCAAAGTTTGTTCTTTTCGGGCCCGTCGGAACTTTTTGTCCCAAATGTCCCAAGTTCACCCGGACCCGTTGTTCCCTTTTCGCCCGATTCGGCCGAATCGCGTATTCCGCGTACTTTTGTCCCACATGTCCCAAAAGCATTTGTGCATCTTTTCCCCGCATTGCACCCGAATCGCCAAACCGCGTGTACTTCACGTTTTCGCCCTCGTGTCCCAAATGAACCAAGTGCCATTCAAGCTAATTTTTCCCGCTCTACCCAAATATCTTGCTTTTCAATTTGGTAGATATGTATTTAATGCGCATTTATTGCCTTTCTCTCTCCTAAACGGCTATATAATGAAACCGCCCTATGCGTTTTTACACACTGCTTTCATGTTATCTATTGCTCGAACCCTCGTAACCAAAATTTTTACGCGCGTATCCATTTCCCTTGCGAGTCCATCCCAAGTCTAGCTTGCAACTTTGCTCTCCAAGTTACTATCAACATGAAGATCAAATTTCAGTGCGGTGAACAAATTTCACCACTCGAGTCCGTGCTCCCAATATCGGGGACAAGTGAAGTTTGCCACCTTGAATTTGGGGATTTTGGACAAGGATGACAGATGCGAACCCTTCACCGATGGCACAAATGATTCATGACAAAGTGGTCGGCTTTCGCTGGTGGTTTCCCTATCTCAGTGTAATGCGCAGACACAGTGCTCTCATGTGGGGCTCATTTCAACCCTGATTCGAGTGAGTTGACAAACATGCACGGGGAGCTCATCGCCAAACTTGACGCTGCCACCATTGGCACTGCACTAAGGATTCCAGAAATGGACAATGCTATAGTTATCTCCCAGAATCAAGCACAGGCCCTTTTCAATCAAGACAGTGATAATTATAAGGCGCGGGTGGCGAAGTCCTGGCTGAAAAACCCTAAGAAGGGGGCATCTCGTCTATCCAAGGTTCTGTTCCATGCCGATTTCAACGAAGAACTATCAGATTTCATAATCCTATTGGCTCAGGTTATGGGCTTACCCTCTACTAATGAGTTCCATTTCTGGATGTGCCCGCTTATCAATATGGTGTGCGAGGGAACTCAGAATATCAACTGGGTAGAGATCATCGCATATGAACCTGGGGAGCAACCTAATGTACAACAAAAAAAAGAAATTCTATATGACTTCATACGATGTATACTCAAGAAAGATCGAGGCAATGGTTTGGCTTTTCATACATCGATGCTCACAAGGATGACCCGTGTATGCCTATCGCCCCGCAGCTCACCCTAGAAACCAAAGAATCGTAATTTCCGAAGGGTGAATGACACTTTCACCATGTACATTGTCCCGCTTCTTAAAAGTGACACAAAGTGAGAATATTTTCTCGATGAAGCCATGAGTCCGATATCGCACTACTTGGTGCTTATTTTATCCAATTCAAAAAAAATTCCTATATCAAGCTTCACTGCTATGAGAGCACTCCTCTTAAGCTTCTTATGTTCTCGCAATGACAAAATGGCCTTGATAGAAGTGTGCGAGCAATTGGACAAATTGCATAGAACCTGCAGGGATAAGAAAATTACTGGATTGCATTTTCCCATCTCTTTGGGAAACTACACCTGCAAAACAGCCCTGGACACATAAAATATAGAAAGAGCCCTAGCTCCCATTACGGTCCACTTCTTCAAGCCAAGAACTTGTTTTGATTTGAAGAAGTTTATTGAGCAGAACTTCAAGATCACCTATCATCATAGGGATACACAAAGACTATTGGGTGATCATTGATGATTTTGAAGCCAGAAGGAGGTATTATGGCAGGTTTTCCCTCCAATTAATCCAAGAGCTTAACCTGTACCAAGTTCCTGAAGGGCTACAGGATGACAACTCTGACCTGTACTCATATGAGTATGACAATGTGGTCAAGCACACTCCCTTGGAGGACTTGGATTGGTTCAAGAAGGAGAAGGATGATTTGGCTGAAATCCTGGCTCCAGTCTTAGTCAGGACCAAGATCTGGTTTGATAGGAAAGTCCGTGAGCTTAGGAGGCACTCAGGGGAATCCTCCTCCAAGGATGCTTCAACACCAAGGAGGGAAGCATCGACACCTAGATCAGAAGCACCTGTGCAAACCCCTCCTGCCTCGTCAACTCAAGGACTGCGAGCCTATACTCCTTCCTCATCTACCCAGGTGTATCAAGAAATTCAAAGAAGTTAAGAAGGAGCCTGTGGAAAAAGACCCCTGAGGAAGCATGTAGAATTGCCTTCGGGACCAGAGAACATTATTGTTCTCAGTGAAAGTGAAGAAAGTGAAGTGCCAACTCCTGCAAGCGCCCCTGAAGCCCCAATGGATAAGGATAAAGAAGTCCAGAGCACTGAACTTCCAAGCACTATTGATTCCTCTGCACTAGGAGCCCCAAGCGCTCCACTCATATCTCAACTCGAGGCAATAGCAATGCAAACCTTGGGCGCCATGAGTTCTCTGTCTCTTGGCCCTCTTGCCCCACCTTCTTCCTCCTCTTCCTCTTTGCTTGGGTGTAACCTCTTGTCGGCGTGAGGAAGAGAAAGTCTTCCTCCCGAATCTCGTGACCAAATTTTGATGATGTGGCGGCCTTTTTGGCACTACTCCTCCTCGCGCCAAAAAGCCTAAATTACCTCCCGGGATAGTGTCGACACTCGGGCCAGCAATTCCCGGAGATAGCCAAGCCTAAAGCGAGATAAGCTAGAGCAAGATTTGCAAGCGTCCGATCTTGAGCTCTCAAGGATTCCCATGGGAGAATCTACCCCAAGGTGAGATCCATAATCTTCGAGAAAACAATACCGAGTCATTGGGAGGGTAGAGAAAGGGCAACAAACCATAGAACATTTGGAAGAACCAGCCCAGCATTCTTACAAGTTTCATCAAATCTCTTTGTCCAAGGACAAAGTTTTGGACCCTACCCCATTGACTACTCTTCCACCACCTGTAATTTTGAGCCAAGATGAAGTACAGAGTATCAAAGATATGCACAAGTATTCCATCTATGGAAGAGCTATGGAGGCCATGGTGGATGATATGCTTTGTTGCAGGGATTAAACTTCATTGATGAAGCCTTCAAACTCCATGGGAAGGTGAGTAATTTGCAATAGAAGCTCTCCTCCACTATTGGGAGCATTGATAAAGAACTTAAACTTTGGAGCAGTTGCATAGTAGACCTCCACCTCATGGGACAAATAGATGAAAACATTTTATTGGCAAGCAAGGTCTTTGAAGATACAAAGGATAATTTGTCAAAGTCCTGGGTCTACAGCGTGGAATGGAAGATCAAGGTCCTGGAGGAGGCTTTGGGAGAATTAAGGAATAGCTGGCAGAAGGGTGAGGCTTTCAAAACACTAGTTGTATCTGCTTTCAAAGATATACATTTCCATCTTCATGATGAGACTTCTGGTGTGCCTCTCTCTTTACAAGAAATCAAAGCTCAATTCAGAGCTTTTGTCAAGGGTGATCTATTCAAGGAAAGCTCCATTTCCAAGGAAAAAATGAAGGAGATCTGCTCTCTTCAATCTGCCATTGAAGAAGCAAATAAAGATTATCATACTCATGTTGAGTTCGATAAGGAAATGGAGAAGTGTCTCGATTTTCGACTCGGTCATC
This sequence comes from Taxus wallichiana var. yunnanensis, assembly GCA_018340775.1. Lineage (NCBI taxonomy): Eukaryota > Viridiplantae > Streptophyta > Pinopsida > Cupressales > Taxaceae > Taxus > Taxus wallichiana. The sequence goes on along the minus strand of CM031236.1, from coordinate 26,161,197 downwards.
TGCCAACACATCAGTCCCACGCGGCAGAGACATAGTCGAGGCGTTGAAGAGATTCAGATAGCAGATCTTAAAGTCGGTGGGTCCCTCCCAGTCATAAGCACCTGTCTTCTTCTCCTAATTCTTCTCTTCTCTTCCCCTTCTTTCTCTCGGATTTGTTGTAATTAGTTGGGGTATTGCGATTAGCAACCCTTTAACTAATATTTAGTTAAAAGAAGTAGTTACCGAGAGTAACTGATTTGTAAACTATATAATGGCCTCTCCTCGCCATTTTGAAGGAGGAAGGAACTTGGCTTATTTCTGAAAGTGTAAATAGATCTTAAAGAAATCAATACAGAAGGATTTTTCGTTCTTTGTCTATCTGATTTCCTTTATTCCTAAGCTATTCATTTAATCTTGTTAGATCATTTGTCTATATTATGCTGAGAAGCTTTGTATTCTTGTAGATGTTATTTACAGAACTTTGTGTCTTTTCAAATTTCATCTTATTAATGTGATACAGATGATCTTATTCCAATTCGTTGTATCCTTGCATGCATAAGGAATTACTCTGTCATCTATAATTCTGAATGGTGCCTTTCTGCTCGTTCTCTCGTTTTCATTCCTCAATCCTTTTGTGAGTGATGATCCTTATAGAAAACACTTTCATAATATCCAAGTTCCACAAGAAAATCATACTTTGTATATGTGTAAATAAGTTCGTTTGAATAAGGAACCTCTCCCATTAAAGAGGAGGGACTTCTTGTCCCCGATTGTTGCTCTTCTTAAAGTCCTTTTTGATGACCAACAACGCCGACAAAAATTGTGATGTGGGAAGACAAGATTGGGATGACAAGGTAGTAGTCATTCTATGGGCATATAGGACAACCTACAAGAGACTCGAAAAAGGCCACACTATTTCATTGGTTTTTGCATGGAGGGTGTTTTACCACCTGAATTTATGTTACCATCGCTGCGTATTGTGTGCGCAGGAGGGTTAGCTGATGAACAAGCAATTTAAGAGTGCATGGAGAAGTTAATGCAACTAGATGAAAGGTGATCACTTGTGAAATGGAGCTAGAGATCGAAAAGACATGACAAAAATCATGGCATGATCATCATATTAAGAACAAACAATTCAAGGTTGGGCAGATGGTCTTGCTTTATGATTCCAAATTTTTGTGTCATCCTGAGAAACTGAAAGTCCATTGGTTAGGGCCATATATCATCTTGTATATACTTGATTCGGCGCTTGTCATACAAGCGCTTGATGGAACACTACTGATTCTTAGGCCATTTCAATGGGAGTAGGCTAAAGCCCTACTATAAATAAGTCTTCCTTGTGTTTGTAAATAAGGTAGTATTGTCATTTAGCCTAGCATTTTCCTTTATGTATTTCCTTCTTGTGTTTCCCTTTCTCGTTGTTTGTTCCTCTCTGTGTTTTTGTTTTGCATACTTTGTGCGTTGGTAGCCACTTATTATTTTCAAAAGGTTGTGTATGCGTAGAGGACTACACATCTATTTTTGTGTGGGGTGGAGTAATGCAAAGTAAAATGGAAGTTGGTAGTGGAAGTTGTGTTTCGATGGCCCGATTGAAGGATAAAAATCGCATAAGGTAGGAGAGCGTGCATGGAAAAGGTGGACATAAGGAATTTTGGTGTCAGGAAGGCTTCACAAAGACCATGTACAAAGGATGAGAAGTGCAGGGAACAACATGAGGTAGGTGAGGGAAAAAATCAGGTCAAGGGTAGAAGAAGTGCCTTCGGCTACTGTAAACGCGCACCTAAGAGTCTTCTTGGTCGAAGAAAGATTTTTTTAGCGGAAGGTTGTAAGGATTTTCATGCAAGATTGGATGTATGGGTAATAGCGCTTAAGATCAACTTTAGTGGAAAAATCTGCATTTAATGCTAAGTACATTGGTAGGTGGCATAACATTTATTGTGGGAGAGAAGAAAAAGCTATAAGTAGAAGGTCAGGCACATTATTGTTTACCTTACTATTACGATATTGAAGAGCTCTTGTGAACTAGGGCATCCACGAAGAAAGATTTGTGTGAAGGAGGAATTGTGAAAATGTAAGTGCTTGACTAGTGTGATTTGCGAACCAGCAGTGGAAGGAGTACGGAGGCATAGTGAAGAAGGGTTCGAAGAGTACTCCTGTCTTGTAGAAGGATTGTCCAGGTTAGGGTTCTATAGCTAGGGCATGGGAGTAAAGGTATTCTTCGTGAAGTTGAGCCACATATTTGAGAAGAGCGAGAAATAATTTTTTTAAACCCGACAAGAAAATGGCCCCAAAGAAGGCAACCATCTCACCAAATAAGGGCAAGGGTAAGGGGAAATAAAATGCCGCCACCAGTTTCAATGAAGAGTGGTATGTGGAGATGCAATACCCAGATGGAGTGTTTCTTGGAAAGGAATGGGTATCCCATGTAAGGAAGATGACGGTGAGTGATTACAACCATCGCACAAGCACCACCGAGAAGGAGATGGCATTAGAACTGGTTCACCCAATAGATAAAAGGACACCAGAAGGAATGTTGATCTATGATGATGAGGTGAAGGTAAATTTGGAGAAGGTTGGGTTGCTGTAACTTTATGAGTTGCCCTACTTTGGAAAACCCAAGTGATTGTACCAATGGTTGATGTCGCATGTGCACGAGGACCACTTCTACTTCACAGGGTCGAAGAATGTGCATAACCCCGCAACTAATATCTAAGTTTACTAGCCTTGTCTGTGAAGGGGAGTCGTTGGATGATGACTTGGAGGACAAGGAAGTTATTAAGAGACACCCATGATTATGATTATAAGAAGGGCTCACATTATTTCGATATCTCAGATATCTTTAACCCAGTGATGAGGAAGGTTGTGCGCTTGGTATCCAATTTTAATGCATAAGAGAGGTGGACATAGATAAACAAGGCTTGGTTGAATGTGTGCTGAAATATTGTAGAGGGAACCATCTATAACTCGTCCGCTTTCATTCCGTAAGAAATCATCAAGACAAGCACGAAGGAGAGACGATAATGTTTGGAAATGTCCTCCTCACCATATTCTTCTTGATATTGGACTACTTTGATGGGCCAAAGAATTTTGTATGGGAGTATCTAAATGAAGACCCTTCCCCGTGAATTTTTTTGAAAAGTACACTTGTGACACCATGATGGCCGCCACAAGGTGTGCCCAGAGAAAATGCACTTGAATAGATCCCCATAAGAGATATTGTCAACATGCCAAAAGGTCAAAATACAGATACAAAATCTCTCAACAAAAGAGAGATACACTACACTCGCTAAAGAAAAATGCTCAAAAAAGCATCACAATGCAGAAGGTATAGAAAGTGGAGCAAGAGGTTGAATGGTGGAGGAGCCACACCTATAGAGTCCTCTCAACGAATGCCTATGTCACCTCCATGAGTGATCAGATATCCACCCCAAATCAACACGGATGGATGAAGAAGATGTCTGCATATGACTTGGTGTAAAATGCACAATGGGTGCATGCAAAAGAACATTAGAATGTGTGTCAAGTTGATCATGTCTGATAACTAAAATCTCAGGTTTCTCAAGCCTGAGTGAAGGTGCAGAACTCATGTGTTGCTCATGATCCTCAGAAAGAATCAAGCGAACAAAAAAAGGAGCTCTGTTAATGTGTGATCCCAATGAAGTATATGCTTGAAAACCAATGTCATGACGAGAATTCCACTTAACATGTGGAATAGAGGAAACAATACCCTGTGAATGTCCTTTCGCTAATGACTCCGCTAGTGAGACCTATAGAATGGAGCATGCAAGCACTGAATGCAGTGGTATGCTTCTTAAAAAAGCCATGTAGTGAAAGCAGTATAAGATAGACAAAATGTGGTATTGTAATAGGCACGATGTGGAAGAGCATGCAAAGAAACTAAGCTTCATAGGTGTATGAGCATCAAGAGCAGGAATAGACTCAAAGACCGACATATCAATGTCGGTGGGTTCGGAGCAATAGCTGCAAGTGGACTAGAGCATGGTTGTGGTTGTCCACAATATGATGGTGATGTCATAAAGCTAGCAAGATTGTTCTCACGGGAGTGTATTATTGTATCCTTATCGTGAATGAGTGATTATAGAAGAGAATTTCGCTTCTTGAGTGATCTATTTTCTTCCACAAATTTTACAATATCCTCTTGAAGTCCACACACTTTAGAGAAAAACATATCATTCTCAAAATCCATGATAGGTACAAATCAGTAACTCCTAAAAGTTTAGGATGTCTGCTCAACCGAAATTGCGTCCACAATTGATTACAACACTCCTCCATATTTGGCACTTTATAATTATAGTTCAAGTCTCAAAATAAATAACTCCAATGGAAAGAGCATGAAAAAACAAGCACTTTTACAAAAAATGGCACTCAAAACCGAGTTACCGATCAAAAGATACAAGCTTTTTAATATTTTGCTTTGTTATTTATTTTAGTTGCCACTAAAACAAAATAAATTGTTGTTGCCTTCACCACACAAATAAAATTAAAGGGGGCTGAAGCTAAGCACCTACTAGTAGGAATCACAAGCTTTAAGCCCTCATAATACCATATGACCAAGGGCTAAGGATTTTAATGGGTGGGAGAGACATATCTCGAGAAATCCAACAAACCCGAATAAATAAAATCACGTTTTCTTTTTTTCCTTGGCTTGAATCTGAGGTGCACCTGTGTGCTTCTCTGTAAAAATAAAAACCACAAAAATGACTCGCCTCAGATTGGTGAGTTTACTGATCCATCTTAGGGTTTTCACACCTTCCACATCCAATGGAAGCCTTTGTTTTGCATAAAAATGCATGCAACAACAAAATATGACCAAATCCCAAATATATGAATACACAAATAATTTATTTGCAAAATAAAACTTACAGACGGATGTCAACAAAAATCTCCAACTCTGATACCATGAAAGGAACAATAACCAGATCATGCCAAGCCAAGAACATAGATGCTAATCAAACATCACGATCAATAAGATGAAAGCAATTCGCCAGAATAACTTTACATAAACCTTTGCAAACAAATGAGCAGCAATATTATATATTATTATGGAACTCAATGAAATACAATGAGAATGGGCCTTGCTTAAATAGGCAAGGAATAACAATCTAAGAACTAGTCAAGGTCATAGATCAAGCCATAAATCAAGGAAATAACTAGTCATCAAAGAACTAGTCAAGACCATAAATTTAGGAGAGAACTAGATATCAAGAATCTAACAATACCATAGATCAAGGAAAGAACTATACCTAACAACTAGATAATATCTCCTAATATCTAAATAAGATAAAAGAAATATCCACACACATAAGTGGGTGAGAATAAATACAATAAAGGTAAATAAAGTACCTAGGTGAACATGAGCTAAGGTAAATACATACTCTAACACTCCTTGCATGGCCTTCCTTCGAAGAAGAAGGCACGTACCTATGAATGAGGAAGATGCTATCTTGGGATTTTGAGTCCCATGTTGATGAGCCCGAGTTTTAGGTTAGTCAGGGAGCGTTGATGATGGTACCAGAGAACAAAGGAATAAACCCGCTAGTAAGTGCTTTACAATTATCAAATGAGCAAGTCTGCAACGCCTCAACAAGGTATCGGTTGAGGTTGAGGTGAGGATATTTGGAAGGAATGACATGGTAAGGTTCCTAGAGGAATAACTGGAGAAAAAGGAGGAACTCGTTGAGAAGAGCAAGGACCTGAAGTAGGAAGAGTTGATCAATGCACAATTAAGGCATAAACTAAAGGAGGAGAAGGCAAAGGTACGAGAGGTGTACAAGAAAATTGAAATGATCATGGATGCCATTATCCTGAAACACCCAAACCTAACACCTCCCGAGTAGAAATATGATTCAACCTTGTAATGCTTGGAAGACTTAACACGCATCCTCACCATGGAGAGGTGGTCACTCACTTTAGAATCAACAAGAGATTTTGGCACGCTAGAAGGAAGAAGATAAGTTAAAGATTGGGGAGACAGTTACACGATATTTTGAACTCCTTGCCGTTATGCAGATCGCCACACACATGGATGAGGCCATGTATGATAATTGTCTTTGATAGGGACAAAGTAACAAGTATATTAGTTGTTACACATGAGGTGGATCTGAAAGAATTCCAAGAGAAGAAAAAAGGAAACAGGCAGAGCGAGATAAGATCCTGGATGAGGTTGAAATGAATATGGAAGTGATCAAAATCTTACGAGGTTCGATCAAGAATCAGCTCAAGGAGTTATACCCCCGGGTCACACGAAGAATGGATGCGCTTGATAACCTTAGCAAGTAGCTGGAGGGGATTGTTGATACGCTGAATGCTAAGGGAGATGAACTGAGTTTTGAAGAGGTGAGTGCTCTAGTAGGTGACCTACTCCAATAGGCATAGGGTGAAGTAGATGCATGGGAGAAAATCAAGGCAACAATGAGGAAGGAGTTCCCACTCCTTTTATAGCAATAAGAGCATTCTTCATTCCTTCATTCTTTATTCAAACTGTATAAGTCACGCCATTCTTTATTTCTTTAGAGGATCGGTATGTTTTCAGGAAGGAGAACAAGCTTAGTGTGGGGTGATGTTGGGCCTCAAAATATTGGTTAAGTGCCAAAGGGCGCATGAGCGTGTGGGACCAATAGGAAGAAGGGCGCATGGGGAGAAGCGTGCAGGACAAGGGTTTAAGAAGGGTTTAGGAGAAACCGGGCAAGTGCGTAAGGCGTGTCGTGGCTCTGTTAAAGACTTAGCCATATTCAACGTTTTGAAGGCACTTGAGGAAAAATGTGACCCGACTAGGCATGTTGAGTGGATAAGGTGACATCCTGGAGGCTTGGTGGTCAAGAAAAGAATATTCCACGCATGGAAGGTTCTCGAAAGACATCATTGCAGAAAGTGGAGAGCTCGGAACAGGATTAACATGCTCTATTGGAGGACCACACGGACACTTGGCAAGTGATCTACTCCTAGAGGAAGGCATGGTGATGGGTGTTAAACCTATTTATAGAGATGCTCTAGAGAAAGGAAGACACACCTGAATGGAGAAGAAGCTGACAGACAACAAGTGTGAGATCATAAGGGAATGCATCAAGAGTATGATGTTGCAGTAAGGCTAGGATTTAGAGCATTAGTGCTAAGGGGTATAATGGATGTAATAGGCCTCTGTATGGTGTTAGAATATGTAATAAGGGATGAAATGGGAGGGATTAGTTAGAATATCACACCAGGGAGGATTTTCAGGAGATAAGTCTAAAGTCTTTTGTTATGTATGGTCTCATTATGAACCTTTTTAATATAATATGGTTAATCTCATCATGATCAATATGAATATATGGCTCTATTCTGAATATTTGGTTCATGGGTGTAAACCCTAGTGTCTCTTCTTCATGTTATGAATCATATATGTTCTTTATATAATGTTTCTCTTGTTATTTGCATGGGTATATAGATGTAATAGCTCATCGATGCTTTTAGAACGAGTGCATGAACATTTACTTTTCTACATCTAATTTTCTATCAATGGCAAGATCTTCTCACAATGCTCACATAAAGGAGGGGCTCGACACATGCGCATGCCTCGGGTGAGCACCCATCGCCCGCTTTGCGTGTTAGGTCGATGCGCATGGGGTAGAAAAATGACTACAAGTGTTGTCGAGGACGGACAACATACCTAGTGTGGGGTAATGTTGGGCACGATAAAATGTCTAAGTATTGAAGTATGCAGTGATACGTGAGTGTGCGGATAGGCTACATAAGAAATGCGTGGGATATGGGCGTGTTGGAGAACAAGGTTTGCGTGCAAAACACGAAAGGAGATGCGCACGAGGATCATGACAGAAAGGCAGAATACTTAGTGAATTTTTGGTATATGGGGCTAAGTATAGACTTGGAGTATGCGACATGCAAGGAGGATTGGGCAGTCAAGAAGAGTCTATTTTTAAGGAAATAACTTGCAGTTTGAACATGCACATGGAGCTAATAATAGGATTATAACTAGAGTTAATTATAGATGATCTATTATTAGGCGAAGCTTGCATGTTTCCTTTATTTTGTAGCGGTGCATGACTATTCGTAGTATGTAACCTATTTTGAGAAGTACATGGGTGGTGAAGGGCAAGTTCCCACCCCTATATATATGTATTGATTTAGATACTTTAGAGAGAGATAGACATGATGTGTTTTGGAGTTGTAGCGAGTTATGATCTTTGGTATAATGTGTGCATGACTTTGTGATGTTTCTTATGGTGTATTTAGCTATTGTGTTTTGATGGAATAATATAATGGATCGTTATGGTTGGATATTAGTTATTGATGTATTTGTTACTTAGTGATTATATGGTGAATCTGATCCTAATTGTTATGTGATCTATATGTTTATTTTATTATGTGTGTTTCCAATTTGAGCTCAAGAATCTGATTGTTAGAATGGGATATGTACTTTGGGATTTAGTTATTATGAACATGCATGCTAACAATGTGGTAGGGCAGTAATAAAGAGGGACCTGGTACCTTTGCGTGCTTTGGGTGAGTTCCCAGATATGTCCGAGTGATGTGTTGTGTCTAGGGTTATTGAGTGGGAAAATAAGACTACAGCTTTATAATAGCCCATACACGCATTGAAGATCCACCTCGGTTGTTGTTTTTGAGTCTCGTCGCAGTGTTGTTTTCTATACTTAGATCTATAGCAATTGAAAGACTATAGTCAATATCTTCTTGATCAAACATGGATCGAACCTATATATAATAAAAAAATTCATCTCGGCCTAGTGGCCTCATCGAACAACCTTCGATTGTGCGGGGTAGCTAATGCCATCCCCTCGTGACCCCTACGATCCCCAACACTAGCCCCCTAACGCCAACCCCCTACGACCCCCCGACATTTTTGGCCTTGATCATGCTTCGACGCATACAAATTGAAGAGATTAGCCCTGGTTTCATCAAAACCCTTATTTTTATTAAAACTATATTTTAGTAAAAAAGTGCATTTCAAGTTTAGTGCAAATTCATTTAAATAGGGATTATTTACCAAAAATAATATTTGTAAATTTTTTGATTAGTAGCTCGATATCGAGTGTCATTTTTTTAAAAAGTTAAATAATTTTTTATTTCCCAAGTCATTGGACCTTTTTTTGTATAACGCACTAAGTTATAAAGTGCCAAACCTATGGGAGCTTCTTCTACTATAGTTTAGGGGTGTCTGATGTTTTTCCTCTCTTGTTTGGAACTTCTTTCTTTCCACACATTTCTTTGGTTTCTGCAACAACTACCACAACTTCTCTTTCTGCAGTCATGGATCTAAGTACAATTAACCCACTTACACCTTTTAACTACCATGAATGGAAATAAAAATGCTCATTGCAATCAAGACTAAAGGGTTGTACCGTATCACAATGGGGTTAGAACTGAGCCTAGTGTAGCTGCAGATAAAGTTAAGTGGTATAATAAGTGTGATGAAACATTTGGTATTTTATGTCTTTCAGTGTCTCCTGAACTCCTTTTTCACATAGAGTCAGCCAAATCTCCCAACGAGGTGTGGAAAACCTTAGAAAAATTATTTGGAAAAGTTGACACTATGAGGGGTCATGAGCTAGAAATAGAACTTATCAACTTAAGTCCTAGCAACTTTGACACCTTGGAAGATTTATTTACCAAGCTCAAGTCCTTACGATTACAGATTAAAAGAATGTGGAATAGAAAAGAAGGATGAACAACTTGTTCTTTCCGTGCTTTCCAAACTAGGTCCTGACTACTCTATCTTTGTTTCTACATTTTATGCTACTAAGAGAGCTCTTGGAGCCACATGGTCTATGCCATCCTTAGATGACTTCATTGCTGATTTGACTAAGGAGCAAGAAAATTTAATTCAAATGGGTACCTTGAAGTCATCCAAACCTCAAGCTCTCATTTCCAAGAATGGAAAACAGAAAGCCTCATTAGACAAAGATTATAAATAGAGTAACAAGGATCAAGAAAGAAAGAAATATCGACATTCTTCCACATCTACACCAAACTCTGAAACTTCTTCTTCTAGTGATAAGTCCAAGAAAGAAAGGATTAAATGTGGGTATTGTAAAGGAAGACATGATGAAAGAAAATGTTTGAAGAAGCAAATTTACCACCTCACAATTCTTCTTGAGAAGAATAAGATAGGTGAACCCGAGTCTTCTAAACAATCTTCATTAAGCAATGAATCCTCCAATATAAGTACTAATGGAAAAGGGAAATAGAAAGAATCGAGAAAGGAGAAAAAAGGGAGAGCCCTAGTTGTAGTTATACCACTTTGCTCTCTATATGGGTTAGTGATTCTAGTGCTTCACATGGAGTTCACTTTATTAGAGCCATATGACATGTATACTATACAATTGGGTGACAACATTTCTTCACAAGTTTTTGGGAGAGGGTCTGTTGAAGTGGATGGAGGAACATTCAATAATGTTCTTAGTATTCCTTCACTATCAACTAATATCTTACCAGTCTACCAGATTACTCACCTTAGTCAGGGCATGTGCGTTGAGTTCACTCCATATTCAGTCTATGTCAGAGAGCTACACAATGACACTATCATTGCACTGGGTGTAGTTGATCATAAAAATTAGCTATATTCCTTCTCTCACTTTGTTCCTCCTTCATATTTTTAATCGATTCACCTGTACTTGATGATACTTTTGAGCTTGAGCACATTTCGATGATAACTTATCTTCTAGCACATATGACTATAATAGTGATGGGGACCCACTTCCACCATCTCCTTGTCAAATTCCATTTTTAGAGGAGTAAATTCTTGATCCACCACCTTAGGCTTTTCAGAAGCATCCATCTTGATTCGTAACTCATCGGACATTGCGCGAGTCTTCTACTCCGGTTATAGGACCCTTCACATTCTTTCTTCGCTTATGCATCGGATACATCATTCCTTCATGGAGCAGTTGACACTTATACCATGTATGAGGAGCATAGTTCCTTGGATAGGAACAACACCTTGGTTGGATATCCATCAAAAACTTAATGGCTACCTTCACTTTTCCATGGTGATCCACTCTTCACTACATCTATTTATGAGCCATGAGCACTCCAAGAGGTTCTTTCAGGATACCTGGATGGCTACAAGAAGTTGTAGCTTTGAGTGGGGATTTCTAGTCCTACATTCTCTTCTTTATCTCTCTTTTTGGGGGAGTTTTTCCCACTGGGTTTTCTCCTTTTACTCTATCTTATGAGAGATTGTATTGTACATGGGTACCTCATTAAGCATTGTTTCCAGAGACCCACTTTCATTTTTCACTGCCCACCTAAGTTGTGCTTATGGGGGGTGTTAGTGTAGGATTTATTTTCCTCTCTTTATTTGTATTATCCTACTCGGGATATTCCACCTCACTTAGAGTTTTCCTACACTTATGAGATATGCTTGCTTAGGTTTAGACTTGACTACACTATTCTAGGTGTTGGTTACCACTTGACTACATTATTCTAGGTGTTAATCACCACTTGACTACACCATTCTAGTTGTTGGTTACCACTATTCTAGGTTGATATCATCATGACTCTAGGAGAATGTTACACATTCGCCTATTATATGTACATCTCTTGCATTATTCTATTTGATCGTATTGAGTTGGAGCTATTTCTATGTTATTACAATTATCTCTCTTGTATTTTCATAATTTGCAATCTTGTATGCTTGCATTATTTTGTCTTGGAATAATTCACATCTCGCATCATTCACATGTGCATTCTTTAAACCAATAGATATGTGGTGCTTCTTCGATACCCATCCCTCTAGAGCTTGTAAATTTAGGGCCATTTTTGTTTAGAACCGAATGGGGAAGCTACACTATGTTGAAATTCTTCACGAAACCTTCAAGTCTTAACACAAAAATGGATGTTACCAACATGAATAGGATTCACAAATATTTCCGTGTGCCTATTATTTTTCCTCCTAACTCCTCACGGAGCTCCCAAAATCATCTGAAGAAGTCATATTTCACCATTAGAGTGTTTGTTCCCTACACCTAGAAAACCCGTTGTTGAGTAGATTTTCCTTGAATGAGAAAACATTTCCTAAATCTTCCTAAATTACCTCCAAAACTTCCAAGATTCCTTGACATCACCTTCAAATGCTTAATATATTTCTTGAACTCTCTAGAGGGTTTTTTATTAGCTCGAATGGCCTTTTTAGGCCTCCGGAGGAAGTTATCTTCCATCAAGTCACATTGAACTCATCAATCATCGTATTCAATCATCCCTGCACATTGAAACAAACTTAAAAACCTTGTTAATAATTTATTTTAAGCCAGGTTGAGAGTGGTATTGAGGAAGGTTGGCCAGAGGAAGGACACACCAGTGACTAAGAAGTGAAATATTCAACTATGGGCTTAGTTCTCATGCTCAAAGTTTCAATTTTTCATGCCATACATTTTGCATGACAACACCCTCTTACCACTTTCACCAAATTCCTTTTTGTAATGCATGAAATTATTTCAAGGGTTTCTTAGCAAAAAAACAAAAGGATATCCGAAAAGGTATTTCTCTTCTTGTTGATATAGATTTGATTACTTATTATGTATGCGATATTTGAATCAACCTTCCTACTCCTACACTAGGGTGAGAATGTAACTAATTTACTTAGTATAAACCTTGATGAAATTCCTAAGTTTCTTTCTCCATAGAAAGTAAATGAATGTGTGGAAGATTTTACACATTTTCACCTACTCCTACCCTAAATTTTGTTGAGTGTTATAAATATATCAATGTGATGCAATCTTTTAGCTTCTAACTCTTCAAGTTATGTTGTATTCTTTTATTGAACAAATGAATATATTATGGGGTCCTTAGATAGATCATATTCTTTCCCACACCTTACTATTGTTAATCTATATTATAAGTATCAAAGGATTATATACATGCCAACATGGGAACCAAGGTCACTCCCTTCCATTGTTGATTGTGAGGATTGCCGAGTGGTCCTCTTAAAGATGCATTCCCTAAGCTTGTAAAGTAGGTACTCATCCATAGTATGATTCTACCATATTCTAAGACAAAATTAGGGATTCAACTTCATGCTCATGGGAAAATTCACGAGTCCACATATTCGATCAATTGTCGCTACATTTGGGAGTTGTGATGTTTGTAAATTCTAATTTTGACACGATTAACACTCCTACAAATGTTAGTAAACAATCTAGAATGCCCCATAACCTAAACAATGACTATATTCTTTCCCAAAATAGACAATGATTGTAGAATTTAAACCCTAAAAGCTTTAATGAATGCTTGAAATCTGAAAATAACCTATGTCTCATGACCATATTAGAATATGAAAAACTATCTTTTAAACCGTGACTGATGGAGCCGTGAGACTAGTTCCATAAGGTGCAGAGTGACCCTAGTTTCTTATATTTACTAAAATAAATTTAAAGTATAATTTTTTCATTTATTAATCTTTATACTTTAGAAATAATAAAGTATAAAGATTAATAAATGAAAAACTTATACTTAAACCATTTATTTTAGTAAATATATCCCTCCCAAAACCACATATCCCACATAGCAATCAGGAACACGAGCGTGCTATACCATGCTTGAGTTATAGCATGCTCATGTTATAACATGAGCGCATTTTAACGTTTCACTTTTTTAGATTTGAAATTCCCAATCCATAGGCTTGGATTTGCCTTGGATATCCAAACCTAAGGTTTGGACTATGTAATCTATGAATAAATCATGTTTTACAAAAACACATCAAAATCTCATGTGTACACCTCGATATCTCATGCGTTATAACATAATATTCCAAAAATAATTATACTACGACGTCAAGCTCGTTTTACCTTGTGACGATATACTTCTTTCTAAAATATAATTAGTTTAAGGCTTTCATCCTTAATTTCTTTTACTAGTGCCTTCTTTTCTTGTCAAAACATATGCATACGTTTTTGTACACAATTTATGATTTTTTCATCCAAATTTCAAAAAAAAAACTCCTCTTCTAAACTCCATTCTACACACATTAAAAAAGAAAGAAGAAAAAAAAAGACTATTTTTTCTCAAAGTTATGGGTGTACACACAAATATTTCATTTTCGAGCTGTGTGAACTTTGAAAATTAATTAAAAAATTATATATCCATCTAAAAAGTATGAAAAATTAGTCGAACCTTGTACATGGAATTAGCTAACTTTCTCTACCGAAGAGATTTGAAAAATAATTTATGTAACTCAAAAAAATTGGGGGCGCACTTACAATAGGTTCTTATCTTTTTGACACAAAAATAGACATACTTTGTGTGCATACCACATTTGACCCTCTTAATCTCCACAATTATTTTTTAAAAATAGTAGCTTAGAAACTATATTCGAGATCTACGGTACTTATTCTTATCACTTTGTCAAATTTTGAGCATATACATGTCGAATTATTAGATGAAGTTCAGGTTTCATTGATTTTCGGGAAAAATGTGTCCCTTTTTTACCCCCTTTTGGCCCCCATTTCCATGCACTTACCCACCGTGTGTGAAGGTGTTGGCGCGCACGTGAGGTAGGCGTGAAGGTGCATGCATAAGACAGAACATAAAGTGCATGAAGGCTTGTTCCCAAGCAAGAAACATTTAGGACATAGCCAATTTTGGAGACATGAGCTCAAAATAGACAATGCCGAGATTGAGTGGCGTTGAAGAACAACGTTCAGTTATAAGAAAACATGAAGAATTGAAGATAAAGGAATGACTATTTTGGGATAAAGCACATGCGAGATGAAGATCAAAGGTCATGCATAATTCAAGCTAATAATAGGATTAAAGTAGATTTGATTTATAGGTTTAATCTATTATTAGGATTGTAAAGAAAGCATGTGTGCTTTGTGATTGATTTTGTATGTACGCATGGCTATTTTGGAGCATGTAGTCTATTTCGAGATGCATGGGCAATGAAGGGAAAGTCTCCACACCTATATATATTAGATGATCGTATAGTTTTAAACACCATATACGAACCCCTCACGATATAATAGAGTATGTTCTTTATGATGTTCTAGTGCACATGATTCTTTGGTGAAACTACTTGAATGACTATTGTGATGTATTCAACTTTTGTATGTAATTTTTTGGTTATTAATGGATAATTGTGGATGGATTCTAGGTAATTGATGTATCTGAGTATGGTGACCACATAGTGCAATTGATCTTAGTAATGGTTTGATCTGTCATGTTTCCTTATTACATGTGTTTCATTATGGTTTTTGTAATGATATGTGATTGAATGAATAATTGGTAATGGTAATCATGAACATGCATGCTAACATATTGATAAGCCAACACAAAGGAGGGACTCGTAGGTTTCGCGGCTTCAGTGAGTGTTCATATCTTTACTCAATGAAGTCTTTAGCGCGCTTTAGGCAATTTGGTGAAAATAAAAGACTACATTTTGGTTCCATTGTCAGGACCTCTTTTAAAACTATCTACCAAGATGTTGCATGTAGATGGTGTATTGATTGACTCTCGGAGAGCATTGAAGGTTGTATAAATGTTGGACATGACAAATTTACACGAAATACAACACTGGATTTGATTTCAATACACGCAGATGGGTGGAAGAAAATTTGTATGATGCACTCTATGAGACATTCTTCATTTCTTTCCAAAGAGAATTGTACGAGTGGTTGTCAGCATATGTGATAGGGAAGTGTTGGAGTTATAGGTTGAATATTTGGACGTAGAAAGATTACCAGAATCTTGTTGATGTTGATGTGGAGTGGATAAGAGTTGTAGATCTTTGGTGGTGGAGTATTGCGTAGTTATATTTTGGAGTATGTTATTTCCATGTATCTGTGTCCTAAAGAAGTTGTTAGAATTGAAAAAGGACCGAGAGGGGGGTGAATCAATCTGTAATAATTTTTTTCACTTTTCTATTTCAAATATCAAATATACACTCTCATAAATTACATGCATTAATGTTGGATCACAATTAGATAAAGTTCATCAAGAAATGAAAACATATCAAGAACACAAGTCAGTATTAAAAATCTTCTTTATTGGAATTCAAATCAGATTACAACTCTTCAAATTAGATTACAACCAATAAATACTTCACCATTTTTCTTCACTCACATCCTCCTCATGAAACTCCAACTACCATTCTTGACCTAGAAGAGACTTCCAGGGGTTTTTGCTTTGCAGCAAAGGTTTTCTTCAAAAGAAGAGAAAAGGTTTTTTTTCAAAATTCAACACACCTAAATGTGGAAAACCCTTTTAAAGAACAAATCATTCATGAAGATGAATTTTACACTTCACTTTCCACTTGACTCTTCAACTTCCTAGCCTTGAATTTGAATTGGGATTTGAATGAAATTAGATTTTGTCTTCTTCTTCAAATGAGCTCATCTTTTGTCTTCTAGCTCTCAAACTTGTCCACAAGTATTCCAGATTTTTATTCACATGTGTACATGGTCCCACCAAGTCAAATAATTCTCTTGTATGCTTGGAAACTTGCCACATTAGCCAAGACATTCATTTAGGCTCATAGGTGTGCCTAAATCAACTTCTACAAAAACAATCCTAGATATCATACTATTTAAAGTACTTCCACTCACCTCCAAAAGACAAAAATATACAAAATTGAATCTTTGGAAGTATAATTTCATATAATAAAAATAGTAAGAGCCAATTCAAAGCATAGGTCATCCAAAACACATTTTCCCAAAACTTTCCTGGCTGGTTCCTAGGTCTCATAATTTTGATTTGCCAAACTTGAGCTGATTCACACCTCAAAAATTCACCTCATGGGGCAAGTAACCTATCAATGGAAATATATTGAAGTATAATAACTCACCAAATAATTTTCATGCTCCAATTCATCTCATAATGCCTTCAAAAACTTGAAACTCGAGATTGGTCTAGCTGATCTTGAGAGTTCAAAAACTAGTCTTCAATGCAACATGATCAAACACCTCCAATTTTTTTTTATGGATTACTATCATCTTTTAAACTTCAAATGAGATATATATAACATGTTCAAGCACTTAGAACCATGAGTCAAATGGAGAAACACTCACCTTCATGCCCATTCATACATGCTTCTCAATAGGCCTAATAGGGCAGTTTTGGCTCAATTCCCTTTAAGCAAGAAATGATCTTTCCAAACTGAAATATGCACTTCCAAACATCATATGAAACATAACAAGAATGATAAAGGAAAGAAACAACATCCATACAATGTAATTCAACATGGTTACCTTCATTCTCCTTCACTAACTTCTCAAAACAAGTTCCTTTTGTTAAGCTCAAGTATGCAACCATTTCTCCAATTTTATCCAAATGAGTAACCCAAGTGACTTCATTAAGTTAAATAAAACATTACCAAATCATCCACCTCAAATTTGAGTAGGATTCCTTTTCAATATCTTACTCGTGCACTGAAATCTTCACAAAATACCTATTTTTCAGTGGGGCCCACCAAGCACCATGAACTCAAAATACCATGAAATGTACCCTGAGGAGTCCTCTACACCATGGTTCAAATAGTTTTCCAAGAAAAATAGTTGAGTTAGGACACCTATCCAACTCAATTTTCAAAACTAGTCCAAATTGGGGTTTGGAGGGTTACAAACATGCTCACAAAAATAGATAGAACATCTAAAATACTCAACCAATCACAAAAATAATTTTTGCATCATATAATTTAATCCATTTTTGTCTCTTATAACTTAACCTAAGGAGGCTTCACATTTTCGCTTGACTAAGAAGTTTGGTGCTCAATTTGCATACTTTGAAAAACCCAGTTTTGGAAATACTTACATAACTTGCAAAATATTCATCCTCGATTCTAAAAATTTTCTCACACCTTAAGGAAACATACCTATAACACCTCCAAGTGATAGTTTTCTCTGGTTCATCCTGAATCTTTCCATCCCATCTCATTTAGGTGCCCTTTGGTCTCTAATTCCCAATTGTTGAACTATGTTGACTTGTAAGTGCCTAAAACACTTCAATAATTACATGTGAGGACTTTTACACACCATATATCATCATTTAATGCTCACACCATGTTTGGTTTTCATCATCACACCTTGGGTCAACATTTCACACCTTGTTTGCTTGTGGATTGGCTTAAGAAAGCATCATATTGATTTATCTTAGTCTCATGAACTTGGTTTGTCTCTCAGTAACTCTTTACCTCGCACCTCATGTACTACCTCATAGTGATCCAAACTTGCTTGACCTTTGCTTTGGTTTGAGTGAATTCTCATGTTTGCTTGATTTACACCATGGTTTGAGTGAATTCTCTTGTAGAATGACTTGACTTGACTCATACACTTCATGACTGGACCATGTGGACATGTTACAAACTCATTGACACATATCAATCACCTCATGGACCTTGTTTGACCTTCATACCACCTTTGAGAGACTCAAGCAACATATATGCACCTTTGGGGACTCCTGGTCACCTAACCAACATACCTAGATCACCTAGCCAACATACCTAGATCACCTAGACCATTGTGACATCAATGGACTTGACATTAATGACAACACAAGTGACACACACTTCCAACCGAAGGCGAGTTCGGTTCTTGCATAAACTCGAGAGGATCTTGCTTACACTATACCTTTTATCAATCAAGATCTTGATGATAGAGAAGGCTGGACTTAGAGCACGTCCCTTTGGATAAATGCTAAACTCCCACCGCACGTAGGGGAAAGATTAGGTGTGGTGAGGATGACATACATGGCGCGGCAATGGAAAGAGAGGATAGACATCTATCTCGTCCATATATATATATATATATATATATATATATATATAGTAGGGGGCATATATAAACTCTCTGGTATGGATATGGGGAGAATGCCAATTGAACTATATATACGATGTTCATTGCCATATAAAGTATATACGAGGATGGGGTGGGGGGTAGCCTATATATCTAATCTTTGGGGGCCTACCCCTCTAGTTTATTTAGGAGGAGGTTGATTGATTTATTAATTCCCAAGCGGATCAATATTGCTCGACGCCTTCTCTCCCCCATCATATGAGGGGGATGGATGTCATATATCTCTAGGGGGTGTTCCCTCTATAGAGATATGGGGATGAGAGATGGAAGCCACTCATTCTTCGCCCCCTATACTATAGAGATTAGAGTCTGCGGTGCGGTATGCGGGTCAGTAGCGGGACGTTCTGTGAATCGGAGAAGGGACAACAACGTAGTTCGCTGGCGCTCTCTATCCGGAGGGGGGCTTGCGCTCCTGGAGATATTATATGTGACAATTCGACATGCGTAACGAGAATCATGTGAAAAACATGATCACCGCCCGATTCTAAGGTATCATGTTCAATCAATCTACGCAGAGTGAATCGGTCCACTCTCAGAACCCTCGGAAGGAAGTGTCTATTGATGGGTACACGAAAGTGACGAAGTTGCCCCGACTACTGAACCATGGCCTGCACTCCACTGTCCATATCTCTGCCCCCCCCCCACCCCTATATGGATTAGATTAGATTAGATTCTATATCCCATCTATATAGAGTTGCGGTCGGGGCGGAGGGAGAGATATGACAAGATCCCCAACATTATAGCCGATTGGAATTGGGCTATAAACAATTCTCTAGGGGGCCACTTATTATACGACATGGGGGTGATTTCGGGTGACCCACCTCACTATGGCCCTGAACTACAGGACATAACTCCGCCCATCTAATCTCTATTCTCTATAGGGGGCCATATAGAGAGAGGTCAATCCCCTACCAGATCGAAGTCACTGGTTAATTCCATATATAAATAAGGGCCCTTGAGTACAAGAGTCGACACTAGATAGGCTCCCGATAGGGCTTCCCCTCGGCCTGCCCCTAGAAATTGAAAGGGCTCAGCTCCCGGTTGCAATTCTATAGATATGGCGGCTCGGCATATCCATAGGGCTAGGCCCGGGTCTATCTCTCCATCTGATGTGATGTTACGTATGTAATCGGTATAGTCAGTCCAATAATCTATAGCCCTTTGGTCGACCCTATAGTTTTCTATGGCAATCGAGTGCCCCAAATATCTATATAGGGGGAACTCACCCCTCAACCTTTGTGTCATCACTTTGCTTCCGCCCATAGTTCAGATTAGATAGGCGATGAGATGAAGAGCTTATGTTCTTCTCCCAATATAGATATAGAGGGGATCTTAATCTTGAATTCAAGAAGCATAAATTGTGTTTAAAAAATATATACATGATTGAAATCAATCCTAAGGTGAAAATGAATTCATTTATTTCAAGAGAAACACTATGCAAAAAGAAGTTCTGAGCATTTTGAGAATAACATTTAACATTTACTTGTTTGATTGATGAGAGCATTACGAAAGTAATAAGGGGCTAGAACATTTGCCTTTGTGTTGGCCTACATGTTAAGCTTCATTATACTTGGTGTGTTGTTTTCCAAAATATTTAAAATTCTAGGGGCTTGATAATAATAGAGGGATAACACAAACACCCATTAACTCTTAGCTTTTAGGATTTTGCAAGGTATTATGGGTATATTAGGGTTCCAGTAAGGAGAGCGGTTCTCTCTTGATTCATAGCGTATTCGATTAAATAGAGCGATGTTTTTGGTGAAGTAAATAAGAATGGCCATGAAATCTAAGTTTCACTACTTGATAATTGCCAAGACCATATTGCTAAGATTACATTCAATGTTATCTATTTGTGTCAATATTTCTAGATTTATTTCACTTTACTATATGAAACTAGTGACATTATTTATTTATGACGTCCATCTCTTGAAATATGACAAAAGCTACAACGCTCTAAAACACTGTTTTTCTTAACATTTCAATCAAACAATCAGATTTTCCTAAGCTCCTTGAATATTCTCTATTAAATTCATTTAAACGAAATTGCAATCTGATATGTTTAGTAGGATGGCATTATTAAGTAGTATAAAACCACTTTCCACATCTACAAGGACGAAGTTTTGAAATAGGAAAGTAAGAATCATCATGGCAAAGGGAAATCCAAAGTGATAATTTAAAATGGTTCGGCGAGGCCCGCATTTTATATTATTGCAATTCTTTAGCAACAATGGTGTCTTACGGAATATTGTCTAATGCAATTCACCCCATTTCTGAAAGTCCGTCTCCTCATCTCGTCTCTTCCCCAATTGCATTCTTCTCTATCCAACCCAAGCTAGACAAATATCACGCTTGGGCTTGTGGAAAAGTTCCACATTTCAGCGTTACTCACAGATACCCTCAACAGAATTCATTGCTACATCGCGAGTTTCCCTGTATTGGTAGGCATTGTGCCCTGTTTCAAGAAAGTTATAAAGTGAGGCTTGCCAATCCTTGCAGTCCCACGTTAGTAAGGGCTTCAATGGACGGTGAGAAGGAAGCAGAAACAGCTAAACATTCTCAGGCAGAGCCCCAATCCATGAAGGTTCTATTTGTGGAAATGGGTGTTGGCTACGATCAGCACGGGTAGGTCTTTAATTCTCCTTATTTGAAACACGAATCTGGTTTTATCAACTGTATATACACCAAAAATGTTTTGCGGTGCTTAAGGTGCTAAGTGGGTTCCCTTACCGTGTGGTTATTACACGGAGCAAAATCTTACAATAAATAATTTGCCTCGCCAGTAGGCATCCACCTTTTGAAGTTGTCTTTGCAAGAAAGTGTCAAAATCCGGCAATGTTATTTTCTCTTATACCAAAATAAATATATAGATTTTTTCCTACATAATTTGCAACTCCTGTGCAATTGCTAGTTTATATATACACGCATACGCACAGTATGTGCATATACAGTATATGTTTGTACATACTCACTAAAATACTGGTGGTGTGTGTACTGTAAGTCTGTGTATTATGCTATATACCAGATATAGTGTGTATTTGTGTAAATAAATGACCATAGGGGTGTATGTGTGTGTATATACTGTGTCTATATAGTATATTAGGAAGAGGCTATCTGTCTTGCAAAAAAGCCCTGGAGAAACTTTTCAGATTTTTAGCAGTCAATTCAAATTTATATAAGGTTTATGAGTGTATTTGGAATGATACTAGAGACTGTGTAGACATTATAGAATGATTTGGATGAAATTTACATGGACATCTGATAAAATTGGAACAATACAGAGAAGATTAGCATGGCCCCTGTGCAAGGATGACACACATAAATCGATAAATGGTCCACATTTACATGGACTATAAAAAGGATGACTCACATAAATCGATAAATGGTCCACATTTACATGGACTATAAAATTTGCAAATTTTGTGAAGTGCTCTTTTTTCATGTAAGCCACTTAGCTCACTTTGGTCTATATGTTTATGTGCCTGTGTGTATGTGTGAATTGCTTGTGTTTGATTCTCTTAAGATTTCATGTATTAGCATTTTTATTATAAATGTCCATTTAGTTGTGCCTAATATCATTAAATAACAGGCGATTCAAAAGAATATGTTGCATCCTCTACTTCATTTATGTTGCCTACTTCAAAGACTCTTTGTTCTTAAGGTGCCTTCACGTGGGCTCATCTATCCTCTGGTTTCATATATGGGGTTACCTTGTATTTAATTTTTTGTTTGGTAAACTTATTGTTATGGCCACCCTGTTGCCAGATTTATTGGGAAATCACTTTTGCGACTCAAATTTTGTGAACCAATGATAAGCAGACCAACTGCTTCCTACTAATCCACAACCCTCAGGCTATATTTAATTTTACTATTGCTTCAAAGGTTGTCAGCAGTTTTGTTTACATGTTTGCTTTCAGGTTGTCGAAATTTGTCATGTCAAATCTTCATAGATGTCCCAATGCTTCAAACCTTTATCCTATAGAGCTGAAGATTGCAAATCTATGTTCTGTTTGAGAGTGTAACATTTCGTGATTAGATATCCACTTTGGTTATCGCTCAGAAATTTCATTATTTCAATCATCAGATCCCACATTGCATTCCGGCTACTCTGACCATTTTATAATATTGTATATTTGCTTTTCAAGAAGCTTTGTAATCCTACATGGTCATTCATTTCTGGAGACTGTGGGTAAAGAATGAATGTGTAAATGCTATTTGGCATTTTTATTTCTTTGAATATGAATGTTTGTTTAAACGTGTTTAGGTAGCTGTAAAGGTAGTATTTCATTGCCAAGAGTAGTGTAAGCGTTGTTATACATATGTGCAGACAAGATATTACTGCGGCAGCTATGCGGGCATGCAGAGATGCTATTAGTTCTAATTCAATTCCAGCATTTCGGACAGGTATGTCCTGTAAATTTAGTCTTTTAAATAAACAACCTCAGATGCTCCATATTCTTGAATGTTTAGTATAGTAAATGGAATTGATTATAAATTTGGAGATTCCAAAAAATAAATCTCATAAAAGATGCCCTAGATATAGAAATTTGGATTTTAAGATTATAATGTGCACTCATTCATACACACATGTTTATGCAAACCAGACACATTACTTATATATGCTTTCAAACATAGTTCAAAAACTTGTACACGGCAGCCCAAAATTTTGACTTGGGACTCTCCAAATTTATCTGTACTTAAGAATATATGAATTCATAAATTATACGTAAATAACATGTAAAACACTGTTAAATGACATGAGAATGAATGTAGATAACACAAAAACAGCAGAAAATCGTGACTGTATGATAACAATGACTGTTTTCCTGCTGGATGTATTGTTTTGCCAACAGCCGAGTAACAGGTTGGGACTCATGAGTAATGGAGAGTAATTCTCGCCATTACTCGCGAGTCTGAGCCTGTTGTCAGATCGCAAGTAGTTGCCACGATTACTCAGCTACAGAAAAAGGGCAGATTAATCATGTGTTCTTGGAGAGTACTTACGAGTTTTAGAACAGAGCTTTCAAACATTGATATCCATAAGCTTTAGTTTGACTTGGGTTCTGAGCTAGCTACAATAGCGGAAACTTCACATCAGAAGTGCAAGCTGTACTTTGAATTTCAAAAATGGATTTATGGCCACATTAGAAGCCAACAAATAGAAAATGAAAATGGCACTAAAAGATGCCCATCATGGTCATCATTTGTGGACGACTTTAATCAGTGTGATTTAAAGAATTTCAAGGTTTTAGTGGCTCCTGATAGGAAATATACCTGGCAGCAGATAACAATAGTGCATTTGCATCTCCAACATTTTCAGGAAGAAAGGTATGGTCTGACCGCATCTCAAAAAAAACAGCAGCAGGATGAACCTTTGACCATGTAAGTCTTGAAAGTTCTAGTCTAAATATCGAGAGGATGCTCTTTCATCAGTTCCAAACAGAATTGGTGCCATGTTGCCAGGATACGGGTTCGATACGTGGATACGTCAATTTTAAAAAACCCTTGGGTACGATACGTCTTGGATATGTCTGTACATATATATATTAAAAAATTCACACACACACACAGGCACTCATTTTACTCATTTTTTAGTCCATAAGAAATACAAAACTTGAAAAATATAGTACGATCAATGTTCAAAACAATGTGGCGAGCTTTGATTAAAAATAAAAAGTTTAGAGGCTCTCTGCTGATGTAAAGGTTGTCAATGCATACCAGATTTTGTATTCCATTAGATTTGAGTCTGTTTTGTACATTTTGTAGAAATTTTGCCAAACCATAATAACTCACTGTATTCTTGTTTGACAAATGGTCTTACATGTCCTTAGTCTCGACATTGTAGAATATGCGAGTTTAGTGCTATTGTAATAACACAGGTGCTATTGTAATAACACAGGTGCTCGGTAGGGAGTGTTAGAATGTTTACAAGTAGGTGGTTGAGAGGTGCCTGCCAACTTTTGAAAAAGTGAGCCATCATAGCTATGGTAGATAGCCACTACTGCTACAGTTGAGATTCTGAGAACATGTGGATGATTGAGTTGTAACTCAATCTGGAAACTACCATCCAGAACAACTACATAACTGTTTTACATGCTATATAAAATGTTATATTTTAACAAAGGCCTTATTGTCATGTTGATCCAAACATGCATGTGAATCATTAAATAAACCTATAGGACGAGTAGCTGGAAAATGAGAATGTATCATTGCCAATGATGATAATAAGGTCAAAGATCAGGAAAAGATTGTGCTATCAGCAAATCAAGCAGATATCAAAATGGTAAATAGAGATAATTCATGCTCAATTCCTATAAATGTAAGGAGAGTTGGCAAACAACAGACTTGTGAAATTTTATAAATGGTGTTGGTAATTATAAACAACTTAAGAAAAGAAACAAGCCTTGATATAGAACACTGAATGAGTTCAGTTTCATTGGCATGACTCATGGGAAAGCTACAAAGAAAGCATTTTTTTCTGTGAAATGTTAGGACTATCATATATAATCAGAATGTTACAGTAGAGATTAAGAAATTCAATTTTAGTAACTAGTTAGGAAAAGGCAAGTTGGAGTATCAGCTACTAGAAACAGGCAGCCTCTCAAGCAAACATACAAATAAGCTTGAAATATTTCAAGCATTCAACAAAGAGGTCATGGATACAAAATTAATTCCACTGCCAAAAAGCCTGATTACATTGTCGCCAAATGGACAGATTGTAGCAATGACGTGCTTATTAATTTCCATGATAGGATGATCGTTTTGGTTCGTTTTATCGAAAACAATTATTCACAAGAATAATCTTGAATATCTTGAGGGCAGGTTGGAAATGATCAAAATCAGTCATTAAGGCTGATTAAGCTTAAAATCTAAAGCACAAAATTACCAGCAATTATATGACGTAAACCAAGAATGAAGCAAACATTTGTATGCACATTGTTTGTTCATGAGCAGGTAATGTGTAGACAAAAGATATATAAAATGCAACTATCTAATTAGTGTGTTTCAACAAGTGCTTTTCAATTTGTATTTTAATGGTAAGAAAAATTAAATCTTGTAAGACACAGAATTTTGCAACTATAATTGTAAATAACCAAATTTAAAGATGCAGATGAATCCGGAAGAATATTATGCATTGTTACACAGAATAGGACAAAAGCTTTATATGCAGATGAATCCAGAAGAATATCACACATTGTAATTCTGTGAAGAAACCAAACAACATATTAAAATTAAGCATTCCTATTCACTATCTTACTTTCATCCTATGATAAGATAGAAATTTAAACCAAGCAAGAATGAGAAACAATGATAGAAAGTTTATTTGAATGGGAATCAATTGACATTGAGATTTCGGTTGAGTGGCTAGGGCTATTGATGGCAATGTATCCGTTGCAATTAAGGCTTCTTGAAAAATTAATGTCATATTATAATTTCCTAAACTTGCTGAACATTCTACAAGGGAATGTATGCATGATTGAGATTGTATTATCAAATAGTGTTTTTGCATTTAAAAATGTAATTCATTTTCAGAATGGTACAAACAAGTGTTCTCTCAAGAGTTAAAAGCTACCATGCTCTGCTTTAGAGGGTGGTAAGAGCGACTTTACCAATATGGGGCATGAGCTGTTTGGTGCATTTCTGAGAATGCATACATCCATACTAGTTGTAAACTTGTAAAGAAGCAACAAATTTATGATAACGAGTAATGTAAAATGAATTACTTAGCATAGCATTCTTAGCTTAAGTTAAATTTTTATTCGATCGAACTATTTCAAATCCTTCCTAGCATCTTCTTTTCAGGCATGTCTAGAAGAAATCAATTTACTTGAAACACCATTCTTTTTAGGCATATTGTTTAGTACAAAACTAAAAAATAAAATACTCCAAGCTCAAACTTTTTGTTTTAGTATTACAATTTCTTCTGAATTACAGGTGCTGTTCCAGGAGTCAATTTTGATCAGATGAAGGTGAAAATAAAGCTAGGTGTTCCTCATTTCACACAGGGTTCTCTTGACATTGAGAGGGTGAAATCTGTCTTTCCATAGTAAGTGTTTTCATCTTAAATTTTCATCTTATTTCTTTGTCTCACATGTTTGAAGCAGCAACTTTGGACAAGAACTGCTTCCTTTAAGCGAGCTTCAACTTTCTGAAAGACCCATAATTCAAAGAAAATATGTAGAATTTGATTCCAAGAGATTAATCTTAAAAATGTGTGGAACTACATTCCTAAATTTTACGACTTCTATTTCGATTCTGGACCCCAAAGTAAGGCTCTCTCTAGGACCCAATGATTTCATTTTGTTTCTACTGTGTTTCCTTTGCAATGTTTGTGGCTTGCCTTGGCCCTTGGGTTGGTGTCCAAATTGTGGTGCTCGCTTTGTAAGAATAACAATATTCAGTCACAAGTAGAGCTTTTGTTTCTTGCTGCAACACATGAATAATTAGGGGTAAAGAGTTTATTCTCAACAACAAAAGCTGGGTAGCATAATGGTAAGCCCCCTCCAAGTATCATTCTTACCTAGAAGGAAAATCTAAGTCTCATCTATCTGCAATCTTGTTTATTGCCGTGTCAAGTGTGCACTGGGTCATAGCATCATAAATATACTCAATTTTGTAAGCCAAAATGAAAATATGCTGTGTAGATGAAACAAAGAGTTGAAGAACCTTATAAGTGATAAGAAGAAGCTCATGGACGTCATCTCCTTCGTGAAACTGAAGACAACATATATCTTACTCACCTTGAGGCTTCACAGATTAAACAAGGGCCTAACCATATCCAGTATCTGTGGAATTAGGAGCATTCCAGTTAACATCTCCTCTCTCTATGATGAGATGACCATGCAAAGAGTTTGGGTATTGTTTCAAAAAATCGGGAATATGTTATTTCTATAGCTTTTTCTGAATTTAATAGAGAGGAGAGTCCAACTCCAGTCGCCTCTTGTACACCTCCAAACACATCCTCCATCTCTTTGTCATTTCATATTTTTGTTTTCTTCAAACCATGCCTCTTATGATATTTGAGATATCCTCTCCACAGAAAAGTGAGGACATTGGGCATGTGTGCTTTTGCATCTACAGGCAAAGAAACATCATTTTGATTGTATTCAAGATAGACATAGCATTTGAAGCTATTTTTTTCCCCTAAAAGTATCAGATTCTCATAGCCTCAAGGAAAGTAAGGGAAGGTTCATTCACATCTCACTTTCCCTAGAAAAGAAATAACAAACGGCCCAAAACATTCTGCTTGGATCCACTGCCAAAACTATTTAGCACTTTTGCATTGCCAACGGATATGTAACAACGTTTTTTTGCCAATGTCACTTTGGATGGTAAACTTTGTTGCGAAAGCATCAATCTCAATACTTTTTCGTACAGGCAGCTGCAAACTGTCAAATGTTTTGACACTTGAAACATCCATTGTTTCTCAGAATCTCGAGTCCTCCATTTTTAACTAAGCCAAGGGGAAATAAAAGTTTTTGTCCAACCTAATCATACATATCCTTAGTTACATGGCAATAGATTGTTGTTTCATTTCTTCATCTCCAATCTCTCTTTCCAAACAGGCCCTTGACACTCAATTTATAATTAAAAAGGAAAGCCTGAGGAAGAGACTTGCAAAGCTGAAGGTGCGTTTTTTTCTCAGTTCCCATCAGTTTTTGCCTACAATTCAATGCCCTTCAAATTTTCAAAAATTTGTTCCCTATCATGTAAATTCTTTTTGCTAAAATATCTCCTTTCACGCTAATAAGTGTATGCAAATGAGGGGATTTGATGCCTGGAGCAAGTTTACCAAGTAAGATCCCGCTAACATAGGAACATCCTAGGTGAATTGGCAATCTTACATCAACCAAAAGAGCTATTCGTTTTCGAGGAATAAATCCAACTTTGCATATGCATGTGGGTATAATTGTCCGACAGTTCTTGAGCTCTTCAAGATTGCACAAGAGTCCACTTGTGCGGAGGAGAAATGTGGCTCGGAATTGTGTGGGAGTTGGAAGCCGGAGTTTATAGAATTTTGTATAATGAGTGCTCAAAGTTAGTCTTTGCATTGAAAGAGGAAGTGTGCGCAAAGCAAAAAAGCAAGTCGCAGAAGTAAATATTTGTGCGGAGACGCATAAAGAATCAAAAGACTTCAGGGGAATGCGCTAGGGCACGTGTGCACAAGAGTGATCTTGCACTTGAGGTTTATGCGTAGAGGTTGTGTGCATGTGAGAAGTCAAGTAGGAGTTTGCAAATTGGACAAGTATCAACTTGCATAGAGATGTGTAAAAGCCAACTTGCGAAGGACAAAAAAAGAAGAAGATAATGCACAAATGAGGACAAAGTTTGCGAAGAGATGTGTGGAGCGATCTTAAGGCCTCGCAGAGAATCAAAGGGACAAATGCATGAGATAGAAGCACACAAGAAATAGAGAAGCTTTGATGAGCGTGAAGAAATGGGAAGGGCACATGTTTTGCGCAAAGTTATAAAGTCTGAAAGGCTTGGAGGCGGAGCAAAGGCATGCAAAAAATGGTTATCATCCTCGGTGCATAGAAAGTAAGATAAGATAAATATATTAATGTCCAACGAATGACCACAAAAAGTAGGTCAAATTGATCCTAAACAATATACAAAAGTGCGGCGGAAAACTCAAAACGAGTTTCCAAAAATAGAAGAAAGGAAAAGAACCAAAACAAACAAGAGCCACTCAAGCCAAACCCCCATGGCGGGGCAATGAAACAAATGGGGAGAAAGAAGGGAGAAGTAGAGAAGGGAATAAAGGAGGTGGCAAAGGGACCGGTAGTCTACTCAGAAATGGTAGCCACATCCCTCCTAACATTTGAGGCTGATGAAAAGAAGCTCCTGATGGAATGGCAATCCGAAGAGGGGGCGAGGCCCCCTCCCTAGCTGAGATCTGAGACTAAAACGACGGCCAGGGAGACGGGTGGAGCTGGGCTGCCCTCTGGTATGAGTGTGCGAGCCTGAGCTTGGTGGTGACCGGGAGATGTGAAGGTCCAACCAGGGACGAATTGATCTATGCATTGTAACTGGGTCAGAATGGCTCTACCGTTTAGTTCCTCCAACTGCGGGTAGAACCGGAAAGAAGGTTGTAATCCGTCTCGTGGAAATGACTCTCGGAGGGGGATGAAGAATCGATCTCGGAGCAAAGCGTGAAGACTCACGGATGTAGAGGGCAAGACACCGCTAGCCAATATATGTGAAGAAAACTAGGAGAGTCTGAACCCTCTCGAAGAGCCAATGAAATCGTCCTTTGATCTCATAGTATATGGGGCAGTGGAAGATGAAATGAGTCTCGGTCTCCACCTCTTGAAGGCTACAAAGCCTACAAAGTCTGTCATCTCGGTCAATGTGGTGATCAGACGCGCACTGAAGTCTGTGGGAGCCAACACGAAACTGACCGAAGGGTATGAAGAGGGCGTGCATCTAGTGACGAAAGGTTTACTAGAGGGCGGATGATAAGTCCATCTCTGATCTCAAGAAAATGCTCTTAGGGCGCAAACCCCTATGAGGATTCACCCAAGTAGTCTGAATAAAGAACCTGTAGACATCCTCTTGGATGGACCTGTTCAACACTTGTTTAGTGGGCAAGAGATGATTGGAAGCATATAGGGGATACTGAAAAGGGGGGAGACGATCAATCTGGATACCAACCGAATCCAATAAAGCAAAAGTCCCGAAAAACCAACAGCGGCCCATAGCTTGGGCAATACTCACAGAGGAACAATAAGCGAGATACGGTACCTGTCACGCTCATCGGAGAAATCACCAAACCTCTTGATACGGTGAAGAAAGGCCGATGATCAAATATGGTCTCTAGACGGAAAGGTCGGGCCACGAACTCGCCAAAATAATATGTTGGGGAACCTTCTGCTTGCATCGATGAAGCGGTGAAGGAGGAGACTCTAAATCCTCTCGCGAGAAGCCCAATACATATCTAAGAGGGAGGGTCCCAGACAACTGACCCATAGAGAACAAATGGGCCGGATGAGGGAGTTCATAAGAGACATCTTAGAGAAAATGAATATTATTTCTAGGGTTCTTGGAATGGACCTTTGATCCCAAGGTGTTTGGAGATGGATTGTTAGGACACGCTTTGATCATCCGAGTTTGAGTGAGGGACAAACAATTGTGACAGGACGAGTTGCACTTAGAGAAACCTATATAATTCACACGACAAAGAAGGCCAAGAGCTTGGCAAATCATTCATTAGGAAGCGGCCAAAAAAAGGATCGAGTATCCTTAGAGAGAGGTTCCGCTATAAAGAAAAGGTGAGGTAATAGATAGGAGTGAGAGAGATCCAAATCCGAGGACTGGACAATAAGTGTAATAGCTAAGAGCTCCATTGTAATAGCATAGAAACGTGAACCCGTAGGATAAAAGGGATTTGCTTTGTAAATCTATAACCCATTCTTATATTAATGAGAGTTAGGATCATTTGTATACAGTTGTACGTGTGTGTGTGTGTGTGTTGGTTGTGTGGTCCAAGGCATCTCTTCACTGAGACCCCCAATTTTGACTTTATCGAGTTTGGTATCGAGTTTAGTTTACAACTTTGGGAGAAGACAACTCGGGAATATGAGCTAGGTAGGATTGTGAGCCGAGATCTTGCAAAAATAATCTCATACTCATAGTGGTGATAGTGCTTGCATAGGATTGTAACTATGTTGCTAGGATATGGGTACAGTATCGGTACGGGTATGGGTTCGATACGCGGATACGTCAATTTTAAAAAACCCTTGGGTACGATACGTCTTGGATACGTCCGTATATATATATATATGTGTGTGTGTGTGTGTGTGTGTGTGTGTGTGTGTGTGTACATCTACTCATTTTACTCATTTTTTAGTCCATAAAAAACTGAAATAGTAATACAAAACTTGAATCAATGTTCAAAACATTCAATATACTTAAGACTTTGCATTTTTATTGATCATGTGGCTGCCATACATATGATATACGAATATCATGTCAACATGAATACAAATAAAACTTGAAATTTGAAAAATATACTAGGATCCATGTTCAAATTTTCAAAACATACAATATACCTAATTCTGTGCTTTGTTTCTTTTATTTCCACTTAATGCTATATACAGTACTGACCACCATATTCAATAATCCAGTCAACAACAGATACACAGATGCCTTACACAGGTTGATCTTAATTAAGAATATATTGTATACGTATTATTTATTCTTATTTGTCCATTTAAGATGTACTCTAATGGAATAAATGCGTACAAGAATGGATGACAAAATTGCAGTGTGTGTATATCTGTTAAGTGAACTCAAAACATACAAGAGTATAAATGTAATATCAAATGTTGCCACCAAGACTTGCATTTTGTAGAAAGTGCTACGTTATTACAGCTTGTATTGAAGTGCCCCATGCCAAACTAATTACCTAGTTTAGCTTGAAGATTTTCAAAGCACAATAACTTTTTGTGGTGATTAGGGTGTATTATTTTATTCATTTTATTTTTAGGGTTCGGTTTTATGCATTGGAAAAGTCAAAAAATAAAAATGTTTTAAAACCTTTAAATGATGTTTTTAAGCAAGGTACGCCACGGGTTCGTGTGGATACGTACTGTGGTGTACCTGGATGTATCCACACGAACCCGGGCGTATCACATGCACTCGAACCCGTACGTATCCGTACGGAGAATATGTATCGTGCGGGGCTCGAGGGGACACGAGGATGCATCGTGACAATGCGTAGGCTATGAAGTTGTGTTTCGGTCGTGAAAGAACTTGCATAGCATTCGGTTGTTGAGGAGTGCCAGATATAAGAAAGGCGTGAGAGCACACATGAAGGAAGTGTTAGGAGTTACAATCAAGAAAATACAAAGAGCAAGGTTTAGATCTTGTCTTAGATATGAAGGAAAGAGTTGTAGAGAAGAGAACGGTGATGGATCAATGACAAAGAGGCAGTCCAAGTGCATAGAGGAGAGAAAACACATCTTCGAACTGGAATGTGTTGGGTAGGTGTCTTCAAGAAGTTTATTCTCCATCATGTGAAGTTGGGTAGAGAGAAAAACATGAAGGGAATGAATCAATAAAGAGTTAAGGCGAAGAGTGATTCTGGAACTCACAAATCATGGCGATGATAGAGGAGATGACCTCAAGATTGGATGTCTTTGAGAAGGTTGGCATAGAAGGAGAGAAGGGTTGTTGGGTTGTAGAATCCCATAATGAAGAAAGTAGAGGAACCTTGCAGAGAAGATAGGTATGGTGTGGAAGCACTTGCATTCTCAAGAAAAGGAAAATCTCTATGTTCCACGGAGTCTCAAGATGGGAGACGGGTCTCGGGGATGGGGTGTCCAGGGCCTAGGTTTGGGGACAGTGAGGGGGTGGTGGTGCAAATATTTATAGTACTTGAAAAATTAGTTATAAAAAAATGCATGAGGAATAACAAATAAAACCTTGAAATACTAAACACATTGCATTGAACAATATAAATGCAAAATATCAATCTATTAATATTTATATCATAATTTATTTTCGAAATGATGATTACATCCAAATTTCAATTTCAATTGGCGGTGGCCCATGCCTCTACTCATCCCCAAAGCCCACACCAAACTTTTGTTGTTGCTTTCCCTCGTGCTAATGCTCTCAAACTCTCACTCGTGGAGCCTTGCTTGCTCTCACTCTTGCTCTAACTCTTGCACTTCTCACTCTTGCACTTGTAGAACCTTGCTCATGTTTTGTGATTTGTAGTGAGGGTGTGAAGTTTATTTATAGTTTTTTTGAGTGCTTAAAGTGTTGGTGTGGCAGCATAAACTATTATGGTTAGGGTTGGGGCACAAACATCTAAAATAATATGTTTTTAATTAAAAACAACTTTTTGCCGTTTTTGCATCGGGGGACGGTTGCGAGGTCTTCGAGACGGTCGAGGGACTTTGATAAGTCTTTGTGAGGTCTTGGGGACGTCCCAAGTTTCCCAAACATTTGTTTGGGATAGAAACATCTCCATTTTAGGGGACATCCCTTGACTTGCTTGGTGGTGGTGGTGGGACGGCGTGGGGTGTTTCCTAGAAGTCCCCAAGTCTCCAAGATCAACGGCAATTAATTTTTTTTTGGGGCGTGTCCTTGTGGAACAACTGGAAAATATTGATGAACTAATGGAGTGGATGGTGTACGTGGAGTGTTGTTTTATGCGAGGAGGGATTGGAGACCCCACGAGGTAGAATTTGTGTAGAAGACGTTGTGTGATACACAATTGATTGTCGGAGAGATGTAATGTCCCTTTCTAGGGCTGAAACACACAAACCCCAAACTGAATGCAATCTGATTTTTATAACAGCAGATCCAATATTACTTGAAACCCTAGCAGCGAACTGAAATTTGCATGTTAGGGCATCAAACACCCATCAAACAAGCTGAAATTAAATATACCAATGCTTCTCCAAATTATATATAATTAATGGAACCATTACCAAGCCAAAACATGTGCCAAATCTGAAATAATACCCAACTGCAATTTATTTTAGGACAACAGAAGTGCAGTCCACAAAAATAGCTAAAAATGAGGTCTCCAAACCCCAACAATTACAAAATATGGAAGATACCAGCCTTATAAATTATGAGAAATCTGAATATCAAATAATAATGAAGTTCCGTGCCCTAGAAGGCACCCAAAAACACTCTAACCCTAGTCGCTCCCTAGGAGAGGGGCTCCAAACAATGCAAAAACTCTTGAAATGACTTCTCCTTGATGCCCTAGTTGCAAACCAACAAGATGGTCTTCAATATTTGCCTTCACACCACCAATTTGGAGAGTTTTCGTTCTCCAATATGCCACAAGGAAGGGTTTTATCCTCCTTGGATGCCACACTAATGGATTTTCGCCTTTAGTGGAGTTGGATTAGAGCAATCAACCCTAGAACCAAGTAGAAAAGTATATATGTCCAAAGTGATGATGAAAATGAGCCTATGCGACTCCTCTTATACCCCTTTGGTGGTGCCAAAGGTCTAAGGGATGAATTACCCCAAGACCGACCTCTTAGAAGCTTGCTTTATCTTCTATTTTCATTTTGGGAGTTCTCCAACCCAACCGACCTGCCTTAGGGAGGAAAATACAAAAGAAAAACATTAATAGCAATGAAAGAAAACAAAGATGTCCTTTTATGCAGAGCATTTTCTTGAGATCAGAGATGGACTCATCATCCACCCTCAGTACACCTTTCGTCATTGGATGCATGCCCTCTGCATACCTTTGGGTCAAGTTTCGGGTTGGTTCCCACAGACTTTGGTGCGAGACTGATCACCACATTGACCGGATGACAAAATTTGTAGGCTCTGTAGCCTTCAAGAGGTGGAGACCGAGACTCATTTCATCTTCCGTTGCCCCATATACTATGAGATCAGAGGACGATTTCATTGCCTCTTCAGAGGGGTTCAGACCCTCCCGGTTTTCTTCAGATATATTGACCAGCGGTGTCTTGCCCTCTACATCCGTGAGTCTCTGCTGCTCCGGGACCAAATTCTTCATCCCCCTCCGAGAGTCATTTCCACGAGATGGATTACAACCATCTTTCCGGTTCTACCCACAGTTGGAGGAACTAAACGATAGAAGCCATTACGATCTGAATTACGGTCATAGATTAGTTCGTCCCTGGTTGGACCTTCACATCTCCCCGGTCACCACCAGCAAGCTCGGCCGCACACTCGTACCAGAGGACAGCCCAGCTCCACCCGTCTCCTGGCCGTCGTTTTAGTCTCAAATCTCAGCGGGGAGGGGGCCCTCGCCCCCTCTTCGGATTGCCATTCCATCAGGAGCTTCTTTTCGTCGGCCTCGAATGTTAGGAGGGATGTGGCTACCATTTCTGAGTAGACTACTGGTCCTTGTTTGCCCCCTCCTTCATTCCCTTCTCTGCTTCTCCCTTCTTTCTCCCCGTTTGTTTCATTGCCCCCGCCTGTGGGGGTTTGGCTTCAGGGTTCTTGTTTGTTTTGGTTCTTTTCCTTTCTTCTTTTTTTGGGAACTCATTTTGAGTTTTCCCCGCTCGCACTTTGTATATTGTTTGGGCTGCAGTCCCATTGACCTACTTTTGTGGTCATTCGTTGGACATTAATATATTTATCTTATCTTATCTTATCTGCTAAACATAGTGACTTAAGGGCTCAGCTTTTAGACACTTATGAATACTTCGAGACTCCACTTTATAAACAAAGAGCTTAAAGTGACCATTGTGAACTTGTAACTCCACCGTGATCCATTGTGCCTTTATTCCAAAAACAAGGACAAAATAAAGCCAACAATTTTTAGCGATGCAAGATTGGTTTTACGCCTTAGATGCTTGTGCATCATATATTTGTTGTGGTTGATAGAATTTTGAAGATGACACTTTTTTCCTTTGCAAAATATAGTGATGCTTATAACATTGTAAGTTTGTTTTTCAAAGAAGTTAGATTGCATGATTGCCTAAAAGTATTACTTAGACAAACATCAACATCGAGGTCACTTTTGTAGAACATTGTGGAGGAAAGTAGGCATGAAGCTGCCGTATAGTTTATCATGCCATCCAAAAATAAATGGACAAATAGAGGGCGAACATAAGTTTAGGAAATTGGCTCAAATGTTTGGTTGGAAACAAGACAACACAATAGGACATGATTTTGGCTCAAACATCTATAATAGAGCAATAAACAAGTTTGTTGGAATGACCCCATTTTAGAACATGTATGGAAGATCAACCTAGGGAGTGATGAATCATTGAGAGTGACAACAAAAAAAAGAGTGTGGATGCATAGGATTTTGTAGAGCATATGACCGAGTGTGAAGGAAGCTACATCAAAGTAGCCTAAAGTATAAGGAGAAGGTTGATGAAAAGAGGAGAGTCAAATCATGGTAAGATCTTCACATATAATAGTATAATAATCCAAATAATATGCAAGATATAATGAAGATCAACACAACACAAGAGATATTGGTTGGCCAAGTTGCCCTAATATTCTGCAATATATTGATAAATAGAATAAGTACTCTTATGGCGGGGCAACACCATACAATATTCCTTAATGAAGGAATAAATCCACAAGATCTTCCAATATGGGAATGCCACTTCGAGGGGGATGCCTCTAATATCCTTCTACCAAATAGAAGACTCTTCACATACATGACATCCATCATAATGATATTCATTTCCTTTATATAGATATACATTATTCTTATTGGGTGGGTAACACCTAATCTTAATGTAGGCTCATTACTCATTACCCTAATATAAGTAATTACTACAAGTTACATGCGATATAACTAAGGGGGATGTGTGCCACATGTCGGCATCTCCATCAACCCATGTACATTATAATATCATATCCCTAGGTACATAACATGTCATCCCTCCTTGACATGTTTCATTCTCAAAACATGAGAAGAAACCAAGTAATAAGTGTGCTTTGAATCATTACGCACTTTTTGTCATGCTCGATCATCCAACCATCTATATGCGATCTTGGTGGGTGATCTCTCTGAACTTGGTGCCATAATTTGTTGTGCTATTCTGATTTGATCCGTGACCATGGTTGTTTCTCCTTGTTAGGCTTCCATGCATAGCCATAGTGATTACTCCTATGATTCCGTGTTCCATAATTGTGGCGAATTTGATTCCATTTATAGTCGTAGTGATTGTTCCTCTTATTCCTTGTCTAGCCATATTGGTTGCTTCTCTAACGTGCCCTAACATGCCTCCATGATTGTTGCTTGTCATGATGATGTAGATGTCTATATGCCTCAACGTTAGTGTCCTTGATCTTAGTGACCTTTTCTTCTACTTTATCAACCTCTTCTATCTTTTGGTTTACTAGTGCCTTTGTTTCTTGAGTAGATGAATTGTTATTTTTTTAATTTTCTTGATTTTCTTCTTGTTCTTCTTGAAGTCTTCTTTGCTTCTTCTTCACCATCTTGAGATCAACCTCACACTCGATATTGACCTTTCTTTGTTCTTCGTTAAGTGTGATATCCTGCAAGTGACCTTCTTTTCTTGTACCAAATCGTCATAAACTTCTTCTACACAATAATATTGATTGTTCCCAAGGTCTCTAACCAAGTATATCCAAGAACAATATCCAAACCATCCATAACTAAATCATAAAATGAGTGCAAACATATTTGTCCATAGTGAGCTTCAAATATTCAAAAGCATGAATCTTTTTACCATCAACTTGAGCTTCCTTGATATTCCTCGCTTAAATATGTAAATGTTGAGCCACATCGATGATGATGAAGTTATACTTGCTTGCTGAGGGCATGGACAATAATCTTCTTCCTTTGAACACAACCACAAGTTTTAGATATAGAAGTTGTTTTCTTTGGAGTTAAATTTTTGGACCCATTACCCTCTATCTCTACTTCTTCATCAAGATCCTCTACCTCTCCTTATACATCATTCTTATCCTCTTCATCATCATCATCGGTTCCTCTTCTTTTTCTTCTTCATCCTTTTCATCATCATCTAGCATCCTCTTCCTCCTTATCAATGTCATCATTATTTTCTTCCTAAGCTTCATATCATCCTCTATTTTTGTCTTCCCATACTTACCCACCATATTCTCCATATTTTGTACTCTCATTCATATATTATGAAAAAATCTATGAGATATTCTCAATCCATGAATCATACGGGGTTTCGTGAATATTAGTATTTGTTGTTACATAGAAGAAGAAACTTGCAGTTTTTTTGCCCAATTTTTTCAAAATTGGTTTCGTAAATGAATTGAGTTCCTTAGTAATTTTTCAAAGTTTTGGGCCTTCCACTTTGGCTTTATCACCCCTTGGAGGAATAAGTGGAACAGTTCCATTTGTTCCTTTGTTCCTTGTTTGGAGTGATAAGGCGACTTCGTGTTTTAAAAGTGGTGTTTTGGGAAAAGAGTTTTGTTCTTCGTCAGTTTTGAACCCTCCCGTTAGGAACAAGTGGAACTGTTCCCACATTCCACTAGTTCCCCAGTGAGGCAACTTGAGTGGTGGGAATTGGGCACTATATTGGTGATGTCACCTATTTGGAGAACCAACAAAATTGTTCTTTGATTCCACTACTGCCCCAACCGTGCAATAGGCATGAGAAACAAAGGTTCAAATACATGATGTGTTAGCTTTACCACCTCCACAAGGAACATTAAGAACCGTTCCTCGGTTCCTTCATGGAGGTGATAAGCTGACTAGGCAGTCAATAAAACAAAATGTTTTAAAAAAGTTCCATGGGCTATAAAGTTTTCCGATGAAGAATTGGGGGCAATATCATTACTAGTCATTTTAAAAGTCATTTTTACACTACCCAAATGAATTGAGCTCTGCCCACCGTCGAATTTGTCTTTTCCAATTATTTGCCCTCCAGAAATGCTTTTAACCAGTGGAATTCAAATTCAAACACACCAACAAAACCGCCTCTTCAAGACCTTCACTTCCACAATCTTGGTGAGTATTTCCATTGTTTTTTTGCTCTGTTGATGATTTCTCCTTGTTGTATCCTCATTTACTACTGAAATTTCAATTCACTACCATTTCTGCCCACCCCTTCTCCGAATTGATAAATTTGAGCTACAAACCATCAAAATGAAGTTCCAATACACCGGCTATGAACACATTTCTTCCTTGGAGACCAACATCCCTAAAATTGGGGATACCGATGTAAAACATATGGATCTACCTAAATTTTGGACTAGAATGGAAGAAGGCAAAAGGATTGCATTGGAAAAGTATATTTTCAGCAGTGGCTTAGCTCATGCAGCTGGTTTTCCAAACTCGGTTCATTGTGTAGATATAGTACTAGCATGTTGTCAGTGTTTTGATGCAAACACCAAAGAGTTGAGGGATCCACAAGGTCAAGTGATTGCTTAGCTGGATGCTCACCATATAAATGTGGCTTTTGGGATTATACCTTTAGTTGATTCTAAAGTCATACGTCTAGAAACGACTCGAGAGAGAATTTGATGTCACACCTAACAAATATTAGGCAATGATTGCAAAATCATGGTTGAACAAGAAAAAAGAAAGGACCATTCAAACTTAATAAAACCCTACATAGAACTGACTTTTTTGAGGAACTCTCAAACATGATAACACTATTGGCTAGAGTTATGGGACTTTCCACCACCAGTGAATTCCATAATTGGATTTGCATTTTATCAACCTTATTTATGAAGGAAAGCAATCGTTCAATTAGGAGACATTATCAATGAGAATTTGTCAAGTCAACTCACACAATTGGGCAACACCAAGTCATTTTACACGACTTCCTATCTAATGTACATTATTGCTGCGTACAGGATATGGGATGGCCTTTTGGGACCAGGAGACAAGACTGTTTTCTCGGCCCATGTATGATTGCTATACTTAACTCACAGATGAGAATAGGAAAATCCATTTTAGGAGAGTGAATGATGCATTCAGTTTGTTCATTGTAAGGCTGCACGCCTAATAGAATTTTTCAAGAAGCCAAGCAACTGATTATGACTTATGGCAATTTCTTCATTCAGTTTCAAAGGTTCATTTACGTCAGGGTTGCAGGTTTTGAAAGTATTCCTTATAAACTTCCTATCTTTTGTAGTGATAAACTCATTCTCATTGAGTTATGTAGACAATTGGATATATTTCACAAAGTCTGTTGAGATAGGAAAGTTCAAGGAATCAAATTCCCTTGCTTTGTGCATGTAGATCTGGGATTGATGCACAAAATGTTGAGAGAACAATTACTCCCTTCAATATGCACCCATACTTGAAAAGGCTCTCATTTGATGGTAAAAATTTCACCAATAATAAACTTTGACTCCCGGAATTTATTCACATGTACCCACCATTGAAGATTTCTTGTAGCTTTGGAGGATTGAAATGATGAATTTGAAGTAAGGAGGGCATATGCAAGGATGTCCTTGCATCAAATTCAAATCTTCAAACAGGATCAAGTTCTGGAAAATGTGGTAGATGATGAAATTGAATTGTGTGAACTTGAATTTGAGGCATCCATCCAATATTGATTGGTTGGTCCCACAAAGAAAAGGATAATATTGATGATCTTAGAATCCATGTAATTAAAAGGACTAAGAGGTGATATGAAAAGAAATTAGCCGAGTTTAAAGCTACAGAGAAGGTTGCTCCCCAAGGTCAAGAAGATGTGCCTTCTTCTTCAGCTCATCAACCTTTCAATACTATAGTCTATACCCAGATTCCAAAGGTTGATCCTGCAGTAGAAGAAAATAATCCAAAAGAAGCCCTTTCAGAGAATGTTGATGGAGGAAGCAACTCAAGACAAAAATGACAGTCATAAGAGCTCCCGCCTCTCCTTGGGTATCGGGAGTGTTCCCCTCCTGTTGACATCGTATCTCTACAAACTACTGCTCCTCTCATAAGTATTCCAGTATGAAACCAACCTGAAGTAATTGTTGGTGACTCTTCATTCACATGGTTACAATCTCTCATTGAAAAGAAAAGAAAAAAATCTAGAAGTCACCGTTCCTGACTATGATGTTATGGCATGTCCACTTCAAGGTACCTCAACTTCTAAGAAGGCCAAAACCACTTCTTGCCTATATCAGATTTCTGATCCTTCCGGCCAGCACTTTTTGGACACTACACAACCTACCTCTTATAAGAGAGTGAAATTACTTTACGCCGACTATGAGCTCACAAGAGTCTCGTTGGGAGAGGCTACTCTTGAGGGCGATGTACATAACCTCAAGGAAACACTTTTAAGAGTCATTGAAAGAGTGGAGAATGGTAAACAAACCTAGGAGCAACTAGAAGAACAAGTTCATACTCTTACTGCTTATATCAAGGCTTTTCTATCTCTTGATCCTACTCAAAGAATATCATCTCTTCCTTTCACCGCCTTAGTAGAAGAAATTTATATCAAGGCCATTGTTGAAATTCCCAAGTGAGACCATTGAGGCAAAACAATGGAAGCACGTGTGGAAAAGTTGTTAATGAATGGCCTCTTGATGAATCCACAAGGCCTATGAGCAACTACTTGAGGCACAAAAATAATTGCTTGAAAAGCCAAATTGAAAATGCTAGAAAAGAATCCAACTTTGTGGGCAAATTTAACACACGACTTAAGAATTATGGCTTGCGATGAAAAAATTCTTCTCTTTGATAAGATAAGATAAGATAATTTTATTAATGTCCAACAAATGACCACAAAAGTAGGTCAATGGGATTGCAGAGTACAAAGCCAATGGAACCAGCAAGAGGACCCAAACGGGTCGCCCAAAACACAAAGAGAGAAAGGAGAAGAAGAGAAGGAAGCAACAAGTGTCGAGAAACTAGAAAAGAAGAAGAAGAGGATGATAGTGTGGGGGGAGCGGAAGAAGGAGCAACACCCCCAACAGCATCACCTAACATTCAAGGCCGGCTGGAAGTAACTCGCGATCTGTCGATGTCCGAATGGCGA
Organism: Taxus wallichiana var. yunnanensis; assembly: GCA_018340775.1. NCBI lineage: Eukaryota > Viridiplantae > Streptophyta > Pinopsida > Cupressales > Taxaceae > Taxus > Taxus wallichiana. The sequence continues at coordinate 26,119,013 of CM031236.1, read as the reverse complement.
ATTTGTGGAATGGGGAAAGCCGATGTTTGGGAGAGAGACGGTGCCTCTGCGTAAGCTGGTGGATCTTTGTCTATGTGGGGGGGCCCTGAGACGCTTTTGAGGCAGGGAGCCTCTGGTGAAGGAAGTGGAGTTTCGAGTCCTGACAGATCTGAATTGGGGGTCCATACTCGTGTCAAGATGCCGCTTGGTGCCCCTCTCCAGGGAGAGCACCGAGAAGAATGAGGTGAGTCTAGTATCCATCCGTCTGGGAGGAGGGTGAAGGAGCCTGTCTCGAAGCTTGAGGGCCTCCTGCAGATAAAGAGCAAGACATCTCTGATCATAGTATCTGAAGAAAGCTGCGAAGGAAGGACGCTCATGGAGCAGAGCACAATGGAATCTCCCCTAATTTTGGATCTATTGCCTCAAAGCATGTGTAATGTTCCTTTTTCTAAATTAGAAATACTTAATAGTATGTTTAAGTTGAGCCTAAATAACTCTCTATTTATGGGCAACTTAATAATATCTTATTAAAATAAAATGTATATTTAAATAAGTTGTCATGCAAAATGTCTTGCATGAAAAATTCAAAATTTTGTCATGACAACCTATACCTCATTTGAAAATCCCTCTCCTACGGTCCATGTGAACTGTCCTCCGGCCAACTTAGTTACTATGTTACCCTCATAATGGCGGGGAAATGTGTTAACATGATTTTCAAGTGTGTTTCATGTGCATGGAAGTGATTCATAAATTCATTCAAGACCATTCAGAAGGAATTGCTCCCAGAGGCCTAAAAAGGCCTATTTTCAGGGGTTTTCACATTGATGGACACCCCTCGGAACTCGATTGTTGAGGCATAACCCACCTAGGAGTTGTGCAGGGGAGCTACAAGATGCCACTGAAGTGATTTAGGAAATTTAGGAAAGATTTGGAACCTCGGGAAAATCTTCTTCAAACCGGGTTATTTTTATCAGTGATGGGGATTGCATATTCCTAAAACGCAACCTTTCGGGGTTTAATGGTTTCATTAGCCTCGAGATGAATTAGGAGGTGATTGGATACTCATTGGAAAGCTAAGAATGCCTACTTTACAAGATCTGAAGGTTTGAAGAGATTTTTAGGAGCGGATTTCTAAATATTGGCCCGACAGTACAGGTAAAGATTCTTGATCTGGTGGATATTCCACTTAAGATTTTGAGAGTTCTGGGAAGATTTGAGACATGATTCATGGGCCAATGTGACATGTGAGGCCATCTTTGCATCCAGTGTTGTTTCATGTTTTGATCATCACAAACTTCAGTGGCGATACTTTTCACTTGCGCATAGGTTTGAACAAAATTGAAAATGGGGTAAATTTCTAATTGCATGTAAAATTGGCTCCACAGTAAATGGTGGGAATGTTCTCATCAACCCTTTTGGAGTCAAAATCATATAAGGTTTGCCATGGAAAGTCTACTCCTAGCTCCGGTGGCGAGAAAATGTGTCCAGGTGGCTATTTTGGGCAATGTTCGTGAAGGAAAGCATCTATTTGTGGCAAAACCGCACTGGAGACCCCTGATGTCCCTTTGTCCCCTTGCCCAAAACAACATGGGGGACATAAAAATGTGCCACCATGGTGGAGGGGAAGTTTGTGTCACTTAAAAGATGACTTGGTGGTTAGAAAATGTCTTACACTCACCTAACCCACCTAACCACTTCTCATGATGACCTGACCCATGGCGCATTTTGAGAAGGATGATGTCCCTTTGTCCCCTTGCCCAAAGGGACATGGGGGACACAAAAGTGCGCCACCATGTGAGGAGTTCATTTTTCGTCACTTGAAACACCAACTAAGTGGTTAGAGCATGTTTTCAACTTCACCTTTCAAATTTGGCCCCTTCCTCATGAAGAGCAGACCCATGGCGCATTTTGAGAAGGCTGATACCTCATTGTCCCCTTGCCAAAAGGGACACGGGGACACAAAAGTGCGCCACCATGTGGAGGAGTTTTTCATCACTTAAGTGCACAACATGAAGTGTTAGGCAGGTGTTTTCCACTCACTCTCATGACTTGTTTTGGCCCCCTTTCATGTTGCTTCCACCCTTGGCGCATTTTTGAGGGGTGATGTCCCTTTGTCCCTTACTAAATGTGGTAAGGGACATGGGGACATCTTAGACCCATTTGGAAACTTTTAACCCCACTCCTCCACCCATGAGTCTCTAGTTAACTTGGGTTAAGCCGGGTGAGTCAAGTGATGGGTTAACTAGGTTTATGAGTGAGGGAAGGTGTAAAGCTCATACTTAGTCATTTCTCACTCACTCTTCATGTTTTTAACTCCCTCATTTTGTCCTCCCTTGCTGTTATGTTGCTGAAATTCTCCCAAATCCCTCATGCTCAAGAACACACTTTTGCTCATATCTCACAAACCCTTGCTCGGATTTCCATGAGATTTGGACTGTAGATCCCTTGCAAAAACGCCTTTAAGGGAAAGTTTTCATGACTCCATTAATGCACCCTGCTATTTTCTACAGCCCCTTGAAATTTGCAGCCAAAAATACTCATTTCTCAGATTTACACAAATCCAACGATTGAAATCCCCTAAAAATTGGAGCAAAGGCCTAAAATGAAAAACAAAAACTTTTGCAAGTGGTTTCGTTCGAATCCGACACCGGGAAGCCACTTTCTATTTTTAGTAAGCCTTCATGGAGCACTTACTATTAATAGTAAGTTTGAGAAAAATGTGCATTTAGATACCTCATTGCATTCCCCCATGATCGAGACACTCAAAATTGGCAAAAATGGGACAATAATGATGAATATTCTAAAAATAGTAAATGGATGAAATGAGCTAAAAATGGTCACATGTCATTCCTTCACTCATTCTATAATGGTCCCAGAACTCACAGAAGTCTTCCGCTCAAGTTTCAAGCAAATTCCTGCATTCCCCGATGCGGTGAGCATAAAGTGCTAAAGTGGGAAAAATGCCAATTTTGTCCCAAGAGCTATTTCACTTCATCTCACTTGGAATGTATGATAAAAATATGGATAACATTGATTATTGCCCTTTCTTCTTTCCTTACTCGAATCGGAAGGATTTGGTCTCATGTTTCATTCATCATCGATGCTCCAAGAATGATGTAGAAATCAAGATCATGCTTGTGTGAGCAAAATGCACCAATTTCTCCCATATGAATGATTGATCATAAAAATGTGGCAGTGTCTCAAGGATCAGAAGGATTGTCTCAATGAGGGAATTCACCTTTCAATGTTCTCGGTGGCCTACTTCTCAAGTGTTCATCACTCCCTTCTCGGTGTATCCAGTAGTGTGCACAAGTGCATCATTTCAAGAGTCTTCAAAAGAAGGCAAAGTGTTCGAAAGGTCTTCATCAGTGCATCATAGTGGAGGGTCATCATGCATCAAATGTCATTCTCAACATCTCCGGAGCTGATCTTCATCAAAGACGGAGACATCTTTATCCATGCTTTGGAGCATTTCTTCTTTCCTCTCCTCATTCTTTCTCCTCTTCTCTCCCCCTTTCTAATTCTTCGTTGTAAACAATCATTGTATTTTGTCTTATTCACTTAAGTGACTTTAATGTTGAAATGTAAAAGTTCCTTTTGATTTATAAAAAGGGAACTTATTTTCTCACTTCCTAGGAAAATGAAGAGTCACAAGTGGAATAAAGACATGAAGGGTCATGTGGGGGTAGATGAAGAGTTGCATTGTAAAGCTATAAATTGGGAGAGCCTCCTCATTTAAAAGGATGGTTATTCTTGTTTACTAGCTCCCATACTCTCTCTAGGAACAAGTGATCAAATTTCCTCTATTTCCTTTGCTTATGTTTCCTCTCCATCTCAACTATACTCCATGAGCATGTACTTGTTGAATATTATGCATTGAGACTTTGTGCTTTTTGTATTTTGTTCCTTGTTCTATGTGAATGGTGTCTTCTCATTGAATTCATGGATATATTCTGGTTTTGAAACAATAAACTTTGTTGTACTATTTATTGTGCAAAACCCTCATTTTACTATTCTCTTCATACTTCGATTCGAAATTTTTCCTCCCTTGTAGAATCCACAAGCACTTTGCCACAAGTGTTGCGTAGTACCCCTGTGTGATCCCCGATTGGAAGACCACCCCAATTCATAGAATAGTGTACATAATTTCTCTGTTTTCAATAAATGGAACTGCCCCATTCAAGCAGAGGGACTTATTTCCTTTGCTTGTTGCTGAGAGAACCTCAATTTGCCCACCTGACAAATTATTTCGCCAACAAAATACTAAATTAGAAAGAAGACCCTTAGCCTATTTTCATTATTTTCAGCCGACTAAAATGGGGAAGTAATAATTTAATTTTAAGTGCTAAAGTAGTTTTAATTATTGACACTTTAATTAAATTATTAAAAACAGGGAAAAGTGCATTTAATTAATTAAATGCCCAAGTGGAGTGACCCAAAAGGAGAACTAAAAGGGGAAAAGTAAATGTTATGAAAGCAACAAGGGGGCTCGTATGAGTGCGCTCTACAGGAAAAAGAAAGAAAAGACTATAAAGGCAAATGTTGGAGCTCATTGTAAGGATAAGATAAGATAAGATAATTATATCAAATGTCCAACAAGTGACCACAAAAATAGGTCAATGGGACTGCACCATACAAAGCAAAGAAAAAGCAGCGGGAAAACCTAAAAGGGTCTCCGAAAACAACAAAAGAAGAAGAATGAGAGTACTGAAAGAAGAGAGGAAGTGAATTTGATCTTTCTCTTTGGAAATTGGAGCATTAAGCTCTCATTTTCAGGTCGAGGACGAAAACCCTCCTTAGATCCTATTGGGGAGGAAAACTCTCAATAGTCACAACACTTGGGGACGAAAACCCTCATTTCTTGCATCGGCGGCTTCATTCGGGAGTCACAAGTGAGCTTAAAATTCAAAATTTCAGAACGACAAGGGTTTCCATCTGTGGCAGGGAACAAATGTAATGTCCCTTTCGGGAACAAAACTGAAAATTAAGGTAATTAGCTCAAAACCAAAGATCTCCCAATCTGATTTTAGAAACCAGCCAATTGAATGTAATCTGATTATTGCAATGCTCTAGGACAGCGAATTGTTTGTGGGATTCAACTTCACTTTTTAGCCTTCAAAACCCTTAAGTTAACCCCACTTGAATTTCTAAAATTATGTTATAACTTCAGCAATCATATAATGCAAGAAATCTGATTTTTAATGCCCTAGATATGAAGATACAAATTTCATAAAACCCTTATGTCGTAGTGTATCCTCAAAAATTTATAACTGAACATAGAAAGCACCAAAAATCATGAAACTTGAGATATTGGCCTTATAAAATATAGAGAATAAGATGATAATTCTAGATTTTCCAAAATGTCACCGCACATACCAAAACATAACTCAAATATAGGTCGCCCTTCATGAAATCAAATATAATTCGCACCAACAATTGATAAAATGGAATATTTCACCTTTATAAATCATAAAGAACTCAAACATGCAAAGAAATCACATAGAAACCAGCAATATCCTTGAAAACATACCTCTAAGCAAGTCGCTTAGGGCAGAAATCTGTTATAACCAACAATGAGATCAATACAAATGAGATAATGTGGGTTTTCGTCCACATTACCCTCTCCTCAAGGGTTTTCGTCCTTGAATGAGATGGAGAAAGGGATTCAACAAGCAACCTTCACCAATAAGATAGATTCACCAAAAACATCCTTACAAATGACTAAGCGACCTCCTTATATAGACATAAGGGGTGCTTATTACAATGCAATCCAGAAAGGCCGACCTCTTAAGGGAGGATCTTTTAAAAGTTCATTAAGTATTGGGCCTACATGCCACAAATACTTATTTTATTTCCTAATTACATAGCCATCTATTGGAGCGCTAATCGCCCAATAGGAATACATAATTATATAAATGAAATAACTATCAAAATAATGATGCAACTACGAAGCTTAGATCTTCCCTTGCTTTCTCCTTAAACCCATGGGGAGAAAATGGGTTAAGGTCTTCAATTGGAGTTAGCTCGAAAAGGGGACATGCCAACAATTTCCAGCTAGGGCATTCTCTTTTGGGGCTGCCACATTTTTTTCAGCTTGGGTGACTGATTTGGAGATTTTGGGACAACATTTCAAGGGGTTTTTGTGGTGGGATAAATCTGATATTAATTTTGTTTGATAGCTGCCATTTTTGTGGTCATTTTGAGCTATCATTTGCATTTTATGTCCAAATATTTACTGAAGATATGGATTTTTGAAGTTTTAGCTATTTTGGAGCAATAATTAATTCCAATCGTTTGTATTTTGTTGTTTAAGCATTTATTTTGCATGATTTCATCATGAGTTTCATGTTGATGTTTTTTTGAAGATTTGTGTTTGGGAAATATTAAAATTTGTATTTTACCTAGGTCATTTAGGGTTTGGGGATCTAAAACAGGTCGCTACCCTAATTTTTGTGTCAAATCAAATTGTTGTGATAAAAAAGCAGATTTATACATGTGGCTGTCATAAATTCCAACAATGTTCCATTAGGGTTTTGGGGAAAATCCAAATTCCTCAAACTCGAGTCCGAAAGTGACATTCTGATGGATCAAAGCATCAATCTTCCCAACCATGAATCACGAGAACAACTAATCTACCAGTATTTTTCCAAGCGAAGTTCTTACAAAGGGAAGAAAAGTTAGATCCCATTCCAATGGTGGTGATACGATTAGAGCAGTTAAAAAGAAGACTGCAGGAAGAAGAGAAAGAATAAAAACCTCGAAGAGCTGAAAGGAATACATTTTGATGGTGGAGCATGAGGAATAAAGAGCACTCAAAGTTCTTTGAAGATTGAGAAGGAACAACCCTTAAAGGAGTCCACCTTGCAGTTGAAGAGGAGTCCTCCAAAGGAAAAGGTATTTAATTGAATGAACAAATGTTGGCATTAAAAGAAAAAGGAATTCAGATTTTCAAGTACAGAGGATGTAATGAAGACCCAACAAAGGTGTGATGAATGGCTAAGAAGAGCTAGGGAAGCTAAGTTGATATCCGCTCAAGCAAAACAACACCTACAAAAATTTAGAGAAGAAGCAATATATGAAGGTGGTGAAAAGAGAAAATAGCAACAATTTTCCCTTCAAATCATGAAGTTTATGAGGTGGAGTTCTAAGAAGACTTTGTGGGAAGACATGCACATGAGAAAGGTACATGTAATGTCCCCTTTTTCGAATTGATCCAATTGAAGGCTTCTTGCCCATTCTTCTTCCTGTGGGCAAGAAGAAGATGAACAAGGGAAGCCCTTGGATTATATTTTAGTCTTTCTTTAATTAATAATTATATTTTTCTTCTTAAGCAGGTCGGCTGGGTTGGAGAGCTTTTAATATAAGCTTAAAGATGAAATAAGCTTCTAAGGAGGTCGGTCTTGGGAATCCTCCCTTAAAGACTCTTGGCGCCACCATAAGGTTATATAAGGGGTCGCATAGGCTCATTTTGGGCATGTTTTTGGCTAATATAATTTTATCTCTTTGGTTCTAGAGTTGGTTGCTCTATTCCAATCCACTAAGGGGCGAAAATACATTAGTATGGCAAGCAAGAAACAAAACCCTTCCTTGTTGAGTCACGCTTCCCACTGCGTCGAGTTGTGCCCCTCCTTTGTTGAGTTGTGCTACCCTCTTTGCGTCGAGTTGTGTTCCTCCCGTCGAGTCGTGCTCCCCTCTTGCATCGAGTCACGCTCCTCCTACGTCGAGCCGTGCTCTGCTCTTCCCCCTCCCGTCGAGCTCCTCACTTCGAGCTCTGCCCTCCCTCCTCCGTGTCGAGTTTCATGCCCTTCCCCGTCAATCTTCTTCCTTGCCATCTCTGTCATGCCATTCTCCCTTCCCCTGTCGAACTCTTCCCTTTAACATTCCCTTCCTTCCATATCCTTATAACTCCTCACTTTTGCTCTCGGTTATAATCCCGTGATTGTCTCTTCTTCGCCCACGATTACCTTGACTTGCATTTGAGGACTCGGTGAGGTTTATCTCCAACTGCTTTGCTGGCTTTGAATGTGCGAGTCTTAGCTGGTCGTTTTGGTTTAATTGCTCCCACGATTCTGTGGTGCTCGATGCCCCCTTTAGCAACTTGTTTCTAAGCCCTTGGTTATCTCCCCTTGCAGACGGTCACCCCGGTGGGCTTCTTTCCACCGAGGGTAATATGGAACAATCCCCAACCATAGACAACAACATGAAATTGTTATCAGAAGTTTCCTATCCGAGAAAAAAAAACTTAAAGGAAAATTATGATGTCTTACAAGCACTTCAAACAGCGGGCGGAGCAGATTGAAAATTGCTAATCGGGCCCTCCACACGGAAGTTGGTGCTCTCCGATAAACTCAACAATGATAAACTCAAGGCTTTTAGGGCCAAGAGGATGTTATTTTCCCTCGCTTATAAGATCTTTCTTGATGAGGATCTTACCAGGTCATAGGTAGCCGAACTCAAACACTCTGTGGGATCTAGTTTTGGTAGCTCGAAAAGCAAGAAAGTGGGCGGTTATCGAAACCTTCGACGTGTCGAGACACTTTACCTCTTGGATGGGGGTCTTGTCTCGAGTCTTCCAAATGACCAGGGCCACAAAGGGGGCAGGCTGGACAAGGGCATGACTATTAGATGTTGGAACAATAATGGCTCCTTTTGGTCCTCACCTGGTCTTATTTTGGATGCTCTTAGTTCCATAGACTTCCTCTTTATCACAGAGACTCACGAGATTCCTGTGAGGCCTCTTCTTGATATTACGAGCTATCATTGGTGCTTTGCGCATAGGCATAAGACTAGGAACTCGGGTGGCGTCGAAAGGTTACGGAGGGGCCTGCTTGTATAGAGTTTCGCTCTAGAGCAGGATCTCTTTTGTTGCAAAGATGAATTTGCTAGGTTCTTATGGGTTCGATTTAGGGTGTGGGTCCGTTCTATAGGGATATCTACATTTTAGTGTGTTACTTCCTCACTTCCTCCCCTTATGCCATTCATAATGGTCCCGATGGTGATCCCTTTACCGACTTGTATGACAGTATTGCCCAGTACTCAGTGGTCGGAGAAGTCATCCTTCTGGGTGATTTCAATGCCCGCACCAAAGCACTTCAGGTTCCTATTCATGCCCGGATGGAGGATATGTTCGCACTTAGACAATTGATCCGAGAGGCGGGGACTTGCACATGACTTCGAGAGGATGATTCAAGGCCCCTCACTTTCATGGCGAAACCTCTTGCGAGGTTGGAGAATCACATGAGCTAATTATCCTCAACGAGATTACTCGCTTTCCTGATTCACATCTCTTCACATGTCGCATGGTGGTGGTGTGAGTGTGGTGGATTATGTCCTTTCCAACTAGAGCTCCTTGTCACTGATCAACCACTTCTCCATTTCTTCCATTCCCCTTGCCGATCATGCCCTTCTCTCTATGTCCCTCCGTGTCGACATTCCCCCTCCCGCCACTACTCCCCCCTTCATGGCCCCCTCGTACCACTTTCCGTTTCACCGATGGGGATCCTAATACCTTTTCCTCCAATCTTCGGCAACTTCTCCTCCTTGAGTCCCAGTTCTTTTCTATGGGAAATGTTGTTGCCAAATACACCCTCCTTTCCTCCATCATTTGGGAGGCCTCCCTCATGTCCTTCCTAGTTCCACCCGGCCTTCATCTACCTCCCATCAATGGAATACTTGCCCCATGAACAAATGGTATGATGATGAGTGCAAAATCTTCCACAGACAGTTACGACATGCTTTTAACCAAGCCCTTCCCTCCTATCATACCTTGAAAGCCTCTTACCGTTGTCTCCTTCGCCGTAAAAACGCAAGCTTCATTTTCCAGCGTAGACGAACTTTATGTGAGTCTCTTCGACACTCTCTAAACATTTTTGCGCAACATTTTCCCCACGCCACTCATCTCTTCCCTTTGAGATTAACTCCATAACATGTTCTCTCACACCTCCAGCTTTATGATATTCCCGGACAACCACTTATCTAGGTCGACAACCCACCTCCCTTGTGCCACATTTTTACCTACACTAAAATCAGAGAGGCAATCGGGATGATGAACTAGTGAGTAGGCAGCGATGAGGAGGGGTTCCATGTAGAATTCTTCAAACTTGGCAAGGGTTCTTTGCGCTTATTTGACCGAGCTCTTGATCACGTGGTTTGCTCGGGTTTTCCGCCATCTTGGGCACACCATATCATTCACCCGATTCACAAATCGGGTCCCAGCTCTGACCCAAATAACTACAAGACCATTATGGTGGGTCATACATTCTCCAAGCTTTATGCTTTCTGATGTTACACATGCAATTATCAAACGAGCTTAGCGAGAGAAACATTAGAGCTAGGGGGCAAGCTGGCTTTCGGCCTGATCACCAAACTATTGACCATATCTTCACTCTCCGGCCATCATTGAGGAGGCATGTCATCGCTCGTCGAAGGTCTATTGTTGCTTTGTGGATTTTCGAAAAGCGTTTGACTCGGTGCCACGTGAGGCACTTTTTCGAGGCTCCGTGACATTGGCATTTTTGAGACCCTCCTCACGACCATCATGCGTCTGTACGAGACTGTTTTGGGCCGCCTCCGCACCTCCCAGGGAGAGTCAAAGTTTATCAGGAGTACCATTGGGGTAAAGCAAGGGTGCCCCTATCCCCAACTCTGTTTGGGATCTACATTGACGAGCTTGAGTCTTTTCTCCATGAGCATATTCAAGAAAGTGATGGGTGCCTCTGCACCAAGTTTTGATATCCATTCTTCTTTTTGCGGATGATGTGGTTCTCCTAGCTTCTTCTCCGAGGGTTTACAGAGACAACTCGATGCCTTAGCTTTGTTTTGTGATCTTCGGCAGTTAACGATTAACTTGGGTAAAACCAAGGTTATGGTCTTCAATGGTTTGAAGACCTCACATCTTCACTTCTTCTTGAGGAGGAGGAGATTAAGATCATCAACTCTTATACCTACTTGGGGATTCTATTCTCTTGGCCCTCATTTCAGTTTGAGACATGCTTTCCAACCTCGAGTTAACAAGGGCTATGGGTCCTTAGTTCTTCTTGAGAGACAGTGCTTCCGCCATCACTTTCAGGACATCTCCTCCAAAATGTCCCTCATGGACTCCCTCATCAGACCCACGGTTCTCTATGGTTTTATTGCTTGGGGACCCTCTTTGTTGGGTACTGACTAGGCTTCCATCGAGAGGGTCCAGACTCTTCTCCTTCACCGCTTCATCAGGTGTAAGCAATCTGTACCCCAACACATTATTTTGGCGGAGTTTGGAGCCCATCCTTTCAGATTGGAGACCATATTTGACTTGGTTTCTTTCTTACACCGCGTTCGGGGCTTCGCTTCTTGCTAAGGGGTGAGATAGGTAGTTGACTTGGCATACTGTTCTTCTGAGGTTGTTGCTCTTTCGGACTCCCCTCGTTGGCATCGCGGTTGGTATGTTGAGGTCTCCAATTTTGGGGCAATTGGTATTTAGACGGATCATCTTCCACCTTTTTAGTACTCCTTGGACACTTCAAGCCACCTTCTGCATACGAAATAGGAGATGAACATGATCATCAAAGAGGATATTTACAGGCAGTTCATCCATACCACTTGGGTAAACCCTCGGGGGGTTTACGTCCCAAGATGGCCTTTTACGTTGAGCATTTTTAGAGCTGAGGGACGGTCTCATTATCCGCCCTCAATACACCCTTCGGCATTGGATGCATGCCCTTCGCATCCCCCTTGGTCAGTTTAGGGTTGGTTCTCATAGACTTCGTTGTGAGACGAGATCACCACCTTGATCGTTTAGACAGGATCTGCCAGTTGTGTAGCCTCCAGGAGACCAAGACAAAAACACAATTTATCTTTCGGTGCCCCATTTACTATGAGATCAGAGGAAGTTTCACTATTTGTTTAGGAGGATGCAAGATCTTTCTGACTTCTTCAGGTTTGAGGATCAGAGGTGTTTGGCTTTATATTTACATGAGGCTTTGAAGCTCTGTGAGCACACTCTTCAGCCGCATCCTAGACCGGACTCTACCCTAGCGGATCACTTCCTTCTTCACAGTGTTACTGGCAGAGAGAGGCACTAAGCACCCTAGTGAGACCATCCCCGCTTCTTCCTCTAGATTGGTTCGGCCCAGAAACCATCCATGGTTCTCCGAGTCATCACAAGCATGCCCGTACTAGGCCTGGCCTTAAGAGATAGATGAGACTCACTAGGCATTAGAGGGATAATACTTTATCTAGAGATAGCAACATAATAGACATACTCTTTCTTCGGCTGGTTGGCATTCTATTCTTAGCTTCTTCCAGTCGGCCTCAAATGTTAGGAGAGTTGGATCTTCCATCCCTTGATGGGCTTTCCTCTTTTCTTCTCCTTAGTCGTCTTTCCCCCTTCTTCCTCTCACTTGTTTTTTCACCCCCATTTTGGGTGCGTGTGGTTTCTTCTTCTTGTTGGCCACCTCTTCGGCTTTTGTATTTCATCTTTCTCAGGAACTCTTTGGTTTTCCCGCCTTGTATCGGTGCTCGCTGTTTTCTGCAGTCCCTTTGACCTACTTTTGTGGTCATTTGTTGGACATTAATATATTTATCTTATCTTATCTTATCAACCATCGAAAGTGGACAACATTGCTACATGGTATGAGGAGTATAGGGCTCTTTCGGAAGTTATTCATGATGCCCTATCATTTTTCGAGTTTGTAGGATGGAGAAAAGATAGAGTGGGCATTGGAACTTGGTCCAAGCCCTAAGCCATGCACAAGGGTCATGGGAAGGATATCCCAACCCTAGAGGAGAAGAGCCCCTTCATGTTGGCAAAGCAAGAAGAGGCTATGAAGCTTGATGAAGAGGAGCTAAACTCCTAGTTCACTATGCAATGATGGACACTAGCCAAACTCCCAAGTTCACTATGCAATGATGGAAATGCCCATCCTTCTAAAAGAGAAAAACTACCTTAGCTGCTGATCATGGAGAAAGAGCAAGCCATGGGAGCCCTAGAAGCCCCCATCACCCTTGCCAAAGTGGATCTCTTGATTGATTTTCCGAACAAGACCATGAAGACACAAGGGTGTGAAGAAATCGTGAAGCACAAGCTAAGAAGATCTGATTTTAAAATCAATGTTATTGGTAATCTCATCTTTGTATGTTTGGGAATAAAAGTGGAATCAAACCTTACCATGGAAAGTTCAAATAATCCTAGGAGGGTCAAGGTTAAGGATGTCTTATGAACATGGGATGGGAATGAAATGATGAGAAGTTGCCTTCTTGGCAAGACCTATGGTTTACTGGGAAAGGTAACAACTTTCTTTTTCCATATTGTCTGTGATCTAGCTGATACACATGTTTTTAAGAGGAAAGTATGGGATCAAAGTGGCTTGCATAGTGAAGAAGACACCCAGAAGATTGATGCATGGGAAATAGGGAAATTGTTGCTCAAATATTTTGATAAAAGAGCTGTTACGCATTGTTGGATTGCAGTCCTCAACAAATTCAATTTCTACTACATGCCTTTTGAAGTGGCAAAGATAGGTCAAGTCATAAGAAAAATGCCTCTTCCATCTTGGGCCATGGACAAGGTGATTTCAGCTGATGCATGGTGGCCTCCAGCCCTTGTCATTCTAGAGCTGAGTAAGGGAAGGTGTTATTACAGCCATGATATAATTTTCTTTTCAATTCCTAAGGTTGGGCTGTACATGTTCTCATTGGGAAACAATTCTAAAAAGGTAAATAGGAGTATGGGCATACATTGCTTGTGTAAAGAGTTGAAATCTGAGAATGAATGGAAAGAAGGAATGCTCCAAAATGATGCTGGGCAGATTTTAACCTTTACATCCTTGGGTTTGGCAAGGGTAAATCAGATTTACCGCTGTGATAAGTTACACGAGTTAAAGGGGAGCAATGAGGAGTTACCCCACATATCCATGAGACACAAAGGAGCAACAAATTGGAGAGACCTTATTCTTTCTAATATTATTTCATGTGCAGGACCAAGGATAAAGAATGAAGAAAAAATGAAACATCATCATTGGAGCAATCACATCCACACATGTGCAAAGAAAGTAGGAGAGGACACTGGCTGTACCGTTTTTACATATTTTAGAATTCATGTATCAGCTGATTGCATATTCTCAGTCCTTCTAGAGTAATTATCAGTTTCTACCACCTTCACGAGATGGTCCCTTCCATTAATATTTCATGTTGGTCATCATTGCACTTGTGTAACATGGATGAGAATGCAAAATCCAGTTTCAGGCATATACAGCTGCAAAGGAGTTAAGTTTTTGAAGTTATTCAAAATAAGAGAAGGTAGGAAAAGGTTCCAGCTGGAAACAATCTTTATTCTCAGTAGTCATCACTTTAGTTTGATTGGTTCCACACTTATGGATAGAAGCCAACTCATTAACGTGATTGGTACCGATATAGGACAAAATAATGATACGGTTGGGACTGTTTGGGTTTGTCTAACTGCTGATTACACATTCCAGATTTACATCACAACAGTTTGTAAGGATTTTGATACAACTGAGCATGCAAAAGGAGTTTTCACTGTTGTTTTTGAAAAGGAAGATGAAGAGGACTTCAATGAAGAGAGGGGCAACAAAGGTATGAGTTTGTTTGGGTTTAAGCTCCTTCATTTGACAGGCACAAGATCTAGATTATGGGAGCACTACAACATGTTCCTTCACCTTGATATGATGATACTTGGGCATATAAGCTTGCAATTGCTTGAGGGCAAGCAATTTCGGGAAGGGAGGACTATAATGTCCCCTTTTTCGAATTGATCCGATTGAAGACTTCTTGCCCATTCTTCTTCCCATGGGAAAGAAGAAGATGAACAAGGAAGCCCTTGGATTATATTTTAGTCTTTCTTTAATTATTACTTATATTTTTCTTCTTAAGCAGGCCGGCCGGGTTGGAAAGCTTTTAATATAAGCGTTTAAGGAGGTCGGTCTAGGGAATCCACCCTTAAAGACTCTTGCGCCACCATAAGGATATATAAGGGTCACATAGACTCATCTTGGGCATTTTTCTGGCTAATATACTTTCATCTCTTTGGTTCTAGAGCTGGTTATTGTATTCCAATCCACTAAGGGGCGAAAATCCATTAGTGTGGCAAGCAAAGAGGTATTCAAAATTTCAAAACGACAAGGGTTTCCATCCGTGTTAGGGCACAAATTCCAGTTAGGGCATGCTCTTTGGGGCTGCCACATTCATTTCCAGATTGGGCGACCCATTTGGAGATTTCGGGACAATATTTCAAGGGGTTTTTGTGGTTGGAAAAATCTGATCTTAATTTTGTTTGATAGCTGCCATTTTTGTGGTCATTTTGAGCTATCATTTGCATTTTATCTCCAAGTATTTATGAAGATATGGATTTTTGAAGTTTCAACTGTTTTTGAGCAATAATTAATTCCAACAATTTGTATTTTGTTGTTGAAGCATTTATTTTGCATGATTTCATCAAGGGTTTCATGTTGATGTATTTATGAAGATTTGTGTGTGGGAAATACTAAAATCTGAATTTTACCTAGGTCGCTTAGGGTTTTGGGGACCTAAAACAGGTTGCTGCCCTAATTTTTGCATCAAATCAGATTGCTGTCATAAAAAATCAGATTTATATAGGTGGCTGTCATAAATTCCAGCAATGTTCCATTAGGGTTTTGGGGAAAATCCAAATTCCTCAAATTTGAGCCCGAAAGGGACATTATAGCATGTTGGATTTGCCAAAACCAATAGGACTCTAATGCCATGCAACCAAGTTCGCCACAGTTGATTGAATGCTTCTAAATCCACATGTTTTGGTGGTAATCAAGGCCTCCTAACTTAGAATCTTCTTTTAACATTATAGCATGTTGGATTTGCCAAAACCAATAGGACTCTAATGCCATGCAACCAAGTTCGCCACAGTTGATTGAATGCTTCTAAATCCACATGTTTTGGTGGTAATCAAGGCCTCCTAACTTAGAATCTTCTTTTAATGCATCTTGGCCAATATATGAGATGCATCATATTATGTTGGCAGTTTCACATCTAGGAAAGACACCACCTTTAGTGAGAAAAAGAGGTCTTGGATAGAAGAATCTTCCAAAAGTGGTTGTGAGTTTCATTAGACTTTAGAGTATTTAGTCGAGATTTGTAGCTACCGGGAGAACAATAGTGCAATGTGCATAGAAGTGAATAGTAAACAAGACTGAGCTAGAGAAGTGTGTAGGAAGTATTCATGTGAATTCAATAGGGCAAAGAGCGTAAATGGAAGACTTTGATGTCTGTATTTTCATTATTAAATAGCAAAGTGTATTAACGTATCAATCTTAGGTGTCCATAGTAAGTTGTGTACTTTGATATGACTTTGAGGAGTTTGTTTTTCTTTCATCCACAACCCACCTCACCACGAAACCATCTTGAGGCTTTACAAAAATCTTGTTTGGGATGCGATTACATTTTTGGGTTGATTTTGGTATAGAGGTGGCTTGCACTCCTCTTTGGAAGCTACTCTTGTTTGGGTTGTATTAGCACATTCTCCAACTTTCCTATTTCTACCAACAAACCCGAGGCCATCCTTGTTAAGTCCTTTCCCTCTTTACACTATCTTTCAACAACTTAAAGCGAATTCCTTTAGTATACTTCTCAAAGTTACTAAGAGACTCGGTTGCATCTCATTGGGAGAATCAATAATGGTGAAGGTGCTTGCATTGCTTTCCTTTCATTGATGGAGTTATTTGTGTAGAGGCGGGCTTGTTAGGAATTGAACACTCTTTCCCATTTGTCTCTTGAAATGCTTCTTAGAGCTTGGCTAAATTAACTGTTTTGCAACCAACTCGTAATGTCGCCTTTGGAAAAAATAAGAGCAATTTGGATTTCCTAGAAAACCCTTATGCAATAATCTGATTTTTATGCAACCCTCAAAATAGAAAATACCCAAATCTGGAAATATACCACTGAAATATCCCTTTCAGGGAAAATTTAATAACCATTGATTTTTCTAACAAAACTTAGGGCAGAACTGATAAAATTGATTTTTATTATTAATGCCCTTCAAGGTAAAATTTTACAAGTTAGAAATGAAAGGAAAAAAACCTCAGAACGCTCGGAAAAAATTAGATTTCCTTAAATTGAGCCTGTTATAATTTTCATAACTAGGAAAACAGATTTTTGGATTTTTTTTATTAGCTTTCACCCTATAAAACATGAAAAATGTTTGCATAAGATTGCAACAATTTTTTCGATGAATGACACCTCCAAAGGCAAGGAAAAACCAAATGATATGTGTGCAAACCGTAATGGACGAAATCTGCCCATGGATGATGCCCTAACACAGGTCTTCAATCCCTTAAAGGTGATGTCAGCCCTAGAAATGGCTGCAAATCGTGCCCTAGTTGTCCCTGACTGAAGTCTTGGTAGATGTCTCTCCATTGGCTGAATTTCTTCGCTTGAAACGCAGATCTGAAGCGGGAAATGTAGAAAACGTGCCCTAGTTGAATTGCAAACTGTCACAAACTAAAAATAAACATGCCCTAGCTGAACTGAAAGTTGTCACAAACTGAAAATCACTGTCTGAAGCACAAATGCGATTGTTGAAGCCCAAATGTAGTCTCGATTGGAACCACCTCAAAAGATTAGAGGGTTTTCATCCTCAGATGCAAAAGTAGGAGCAGCAGCTCAAACCTTCAATGTCAAAATAGAGGAGAGTAAAAGATCCCTCCAAATGACCCCTCAACACTCTTTTATAACTTTACTTTTGCTTTTCCCAAGGAAATGCCTCCAAAAGCAAGTTCTCCTTTTCTATTTCCACATTGACATTACTTTATCAAAAAGTAACTTTTTTTAATAATAAAACTTTATTAAAAGTTACTTTTTATAATAATAAAACATAAGTGTCTTTTATAAAGTTACTTTTTCAACACTTAAGTTGTGTTATTAATTTATTTTACTTTATTCCTAAAGGGGAGATGACAAACTCTTGTTGCAATTTTTCCACAAATTGAAATTATTTTGTCTCCATTTTCCCTATCTCGTCAAAAATAGACTTCTCTTATGCACACATTTGTGCTCTACAACTTTATTCCACTTCTTCCGTAATAATGCTAATAAGGAAATGTGTGTTGTGAGATTCCTCGATACAAAAATTGCAATAAATCGCCGATAAATCGTGATTTATTACGAAGAACCATGAAAATGATTTATCTTTTCAAAAATCACGATTTTTCTTTTGGCGATTAAAATCATTGAAAATCATGAAAAATCGTCCATAAAATCGTGTGCAATGTTTAAAACGTCAAAAAAGAAAATATGTGCCCATTTCCATGCGTTTTGAGGTCATTTTCTATTCATTGCGAATTCAACATTCGTATTTTTTTAGGGTTTCGATTTGGGGCGAGCAAGTTTCAAAACACCATTAACGAGTTTGCGTTTCAAACTTTCATGTTTTCAACTATTGCGTTTTCAACATCCTTGTTTCTCTAGGGTTCCCTGTTTGTTTTGGTGACTTCAAAGTTCAATATATATATATATATATATATATATTGACCAAGGTTTTGTACTTGTCATTTGGGCGGGATGTATTATTGCATCTTGTCATGTTGAATTATTTGTTAGCTAAAGTGCTCTGCAGAGGCTATTTTGTGTACTGTAGCAAAATCAAGATGTTTCAGAGAAGTCAAGTGGGTAAACTAAATGCTAAATGCTAAATGTTAGCGGTAGTGCTCTACATAAGTCATCTTAATGCCAAAACATATGAATATATTTCCGGGCTGGCCAAGTTAATCTGCATGCGTACGAGTATTATGCGGAAGAAAATTATCACTTCTGAGTCTGCTTTGAAGTAATGTTGAACAAATCATTTTAATGATATTGTTGACACATTGCAATGCATTATGGTACTGCTTGGAGCCTTGGATTAATCATATTATGAGTTGTTTTTTGTGGTTATTTAGCTTATTTCGTTGCATATGTGGTTAATTCTTATTTATTAGGCTGGAATTTATATATTTTTTAATTTTTTGTACGGCCATATCCAATGCTTTGTATCTAGAACCAATTTTGTTTTGCCGTATCCATGTATCGGATACTCCGTACCCATACTCGTATCCAAAACGTATCACAACTTAGGTTTCATTCCTGAGTTACCATCATAAAGTGCACTAGTTATTTGAGCATTCATGACAGGAATCCATTATTTTCCCCTAAAGTTTTATCCTGTTGAGGCACTTGCTTATTCCTCTTTTTGATATAGTTTACAACCCTTGGGAATCATCCATAGATTTTGTGATAGTGAATTACCCTAACTCAAAAAATTTGTATGAAGTTCTACATGCTTTGGGATGTTTGCTTGAAAAAAATATAGGTTATTTTGTTTTCATTTTCCTAAATGTGTTTTTGGCTTCAAACAACTGTTCATTGTACACTTGCGAATCGTATTTGCTTGAAAGGTTGTGAGTCGTGACTCTTTGAGGCCTTCCGAATATGCAATAAACCCATATTATGCATATTGGACAATCATCGACCAAATTTGTTTTAGGCAATTAGTCAAACAATGAACAAGCAAAGTGATTGGAAGTTATCTTCCAAAGTTCAAACCCTTTGTTGACAATTGAAAAAATAAAAAATAAATTACGTCTCATTTTAATTTCAACTGTCCCTACATGGATTGTTCGAGTCAAAAGTATAAGCTGTTAAGAAGCGTGATTATAGGGGCCATTCATTTAAAGTTTTAAACCCATAATCTATGAGTTCCCTAATCTCTAAGTAGCTACAGATACGCAATCAAGAAAAAATTGACTTGACCATTTTCCAGCAGTAGTTTCGTTATACACTTATTTTTATTCTGTTTCAGATTTAGAAATTTGGACCTTGCGATTCTGCAATACAATTTTTTACGAGAGGCTCGAGTTATATCATATTATCATGATGGCGAGTGTGGAAATAAAGCTCTTCCAATTTCGAGTGTGGAAATAAAGCTCTTCCAATTTCTATAGCTCCCAAACAAATTTCATCTTGTTTAGGAACAAGTCACAAAAGTTAAAAACTTAAAACATTATTCCTTCTTCATGCAATTCTTAATATTATTCCTAATTTCCTCATGCAATTCGATTTTTCTAAGACTTGTAAAACTAAGACAAAAATCGGTTGTGTTGTTTTTTAGAATGGAGTGCATCCGGTTCGAGTCAATTGCACTTAGTAAGCCTAACTCAAAAGACCCCTCTTAGAAGCATTGTGAACGAGTAGAAGACAATTGTGTTGTATGTAATTATTGTGGAATAAAGATGAGTGGAGGTGTCTATCGCTTTAAGTTCCACATTGCATGGATATCAGGGAATGAAGTGATAGTGTGCACACAAGCACCACCTGAGGCTCAAAGAGAGTTGTCTTCTTTCCTTGCAACTTATGCAGAGAAAAAGAAGAAAAAAAAGAGGAAAGTTGATGCACTTGCAACCCTAGTGAATAGAAGGGCAGCGAGGAAGATTTTGACATTGAGGGCTTTTCTATTGCCTCAATTCCGTGGGGCCGGGCACCGGGGCGGGGCACATCCGTTGAAAGTAGTTCAACTGTGTTTTTATCCCTCAAAATAGCCCGGGTCACAACCTTCACTTGAAGGTACCACTTGGAATAAAGAAATGCACAATGAAACAAGAATAGCTGCGACAAACTTTTGGTACTACAACAACATTCCTTTCAATATGGTGAAAAGTTCATATGAGGAAAATTTGGGCCTTTGCACCGATTTGTTGTCGGGGAAGGGGTTCAAGGCTCCTTGATGAGACCCTTTTATTACTATTTTTGTCTCATATGTTGTGTATCTTGTATGCCCTCGCACTTTATTATATCGTGATCTTGTCGAGAACATTTCCACTTAAACCTACTTATGGCACTTATATATTAATTAGTATAACTATTACTAAGTTACTTTATTTCATGGATTTTTAATGTGCATTTTAATCTCTTTGATGTAATGAATGATTATTAAGTGCTTTATCTGGATGTTGTACTTGTTGCAAGAAGTTGTTATGTATTGTCACTAACATGTAGCCGAAGAAACTGTCACAAGCAAAGAGGACTCGTCAAGCAACAACTAGCATGCAGCAGGGGACTCGTCTGCGCACGAGGACACCCGTAGCTCAAAGAAAACATGCACATATACAAAGCCGTGATCGTGGGAAATGTGATCAACAAGAATGCTTCATCTAAGTTCACACTGCTAGTAAAGGAGTAGTTATGACAACAAGAATAGATCTCACGCCAATGCCTAATTATTTTCTGTAACTACAACTTAAAACTAGTTGATTTAATTTTACAACTGGTTGTTTGAATGAACAGTTAGTTATGTTGATGTATTAGAACACTTTTCTTCAGTTCTGATTACATGCATAAGAATCCACAGATTTCTTGGGAATGATCTAGTACTTAATCAAAATGTAACTACTAGTTGAAAGAGCCTCTTCATGTCTCTGCTGAATATAAAGAGAATACTAAGACTGTAGTAGACATCGATCCATAAGAAGGAAATGACCGTAAGTTGTATTTTCTAATCTTTATCTTTGGTGAATAAAAATCTGGGTTCTATCATTTTGCTGTAGACACAAGCCTTAGGAAGGGATAACACCCAAGGCAAGTTCCACTTGTGGTTCATTAAACCCCTTTCCTTTTTCTTTGTTGTTTTAAGTTATGTGCATGAGTAGATTAGAGTTGTAACAAATCATTTCTTTACTTATGAGTCATTTTTACCTGTTTTATTCATTAGCTGTAGTATCTATTTTTATCTGTAACCTAGTTTAGTTTCAACATTATATTTTCTAGTTATTGTGACAAAAATCCTTTAGTTATATCTCTTAAACACTTGTAATTATGTATACAACATTGGCAGTGTTGAAAGTCTACGTCCCTAGGTTTGATGAATAAATGATTGTGGATTAGTGAAAAACATACTATTTCTCTACAAGTTAATTCACACCACCATTTTTGGTGCCGTTGTTGTCAAGTTCCCTGCCAAGTTATAAGTTGTTGAAGAGGGTTTTTATTCTTAAAAGCGAGTCTAGGTTTTAGGAATTTACCCCAATTTAAAACCCCCAACTAATTACCGTTGATGAGTTGAGTAGTTGATGCATGCACCGTCCAAGGGATGCCCATGGTAGATTCTTACCTAATCCACAAGTAGCACAAATCTCTTCATTTACCTCTGAAGATTTTGAATAAGAAACCTCTGCACTCGGTTTTCTTTTTGAAGACAATCCTCTAAGTGATAGTTATGTAGCTGCTCCTAACAACTAGGAATGACAAAAGAAGTAGATTAGAATGCTCGAAATGGGGCAACCACTTTCGAGTTCCCCATCACTTGACAACAATGTAGCTATTGGAATGAAGAATATTTCTCCATCAACCTTGCCAAATTTCCATGGAGCTATGTCAGAAGATCCAGACACCTTTCTCTTTGAGTTTGATGTTTTGTGTAGGAGCTATGATTATACCACTAATGCACATAAGTTGAAATTGTTTCCTGCAACACTCAAAGATGTTTCTTTAAGGTGGTTCATGGGATTGGGAAGGAATGATTTGTTACTACATGGGCACAAATGAAGGAGAAATTCCTCAATAAGTATCAAGACTATTGTAGACCAAGCAACAGAGGAGGAGATGAAATCTACATAAATGCAACAAAAAGAGGATGAACCGTTAGAGGATTATTTGGAAAGGTTCTGTTTTGTTCAAGTCAAAACATACCACTGATATACCACCTGAATCCCTCAAATTTCTCTTTTTAAAGGGGCTTAGTGATGAAGACATGGATGCTTTATGGACTGATAGGAGTAGGAGACATTTCAAAGGCTAGTTTTGAAGATATCTGTGATGCCTGTAAGAACTATTCAAGAGCTACCATGAAGAGAGTAAGGAATGTAAGATCAAGAGGTGGAGTATCTACCAAAACAATGGGGGACATCTCTAAGTCTGATATTGTTAGCATGTTCAAAAACATGAAGCAAGAGATTGTTAATGACATGGCTAATCAATTGGATGCTCTACATGCCAAAAAGAAGAAAGAAGACACAAAGCAACACTCACAGAGTACTGCCATGCATGTAGAAGGAAGAAATCAGACTGTAGATGCAAAGAATTAGCCAACATTGCTCAAGAAAGAGAGGCTTCACCTGATTTCAAAATGTTGGAGATAGAAGATGGGCAAGTTTTCTATGTTGCTCAAAGGAAACCATGGCCACCAAGGCAAGGAGGTATGACACAAGACCCTATGCATTCATTTCAAAATTGGTCTAATAATTCATATATGCAGCCCCCACCTTGGGCTAACCCTCAAGTTGGGCCCCATATCCTAACTAGTACCAACAACAATGGCAACCTCCATACCAAGGCCACAACAACAATGGCAACAACCTCCCCAATCATGGCAACAACCATGGAGGGGACAACGTGGAATAACCCACCTCCTAATTACCAAAAAATTATCAACACCTCCTTATCAGCAATAGCAACAAGCTTTGATGCCTAATCCCCAATCAGGCTCTCAACCAAAATCTACACAACTACCCGCTCAACCAACGCCTAATCCTAACAATAAAGCTGCTCAACTAGCTTATTCCATTGAACCAACTCAATACCCCACTTATTCTGTTGATATAAAAATATCCATCTTCGTTCGGAAGAGAGCACTTCCCTCACCAGCTAGACCAACCATTACTAAAATTGCAGAGGAACCATAGTTGTTGCATGATGACCCACAACAAGGATAGAAGACGTTGCAGGCTGATCCGCAACAACCTACTCAAAACTCTAGCAAGCGTAAAACATAGGACAATGAGCCACCTTTTCTTGAAAGATTACAAGAGAAAAAGATGACCTCGAGATCAAAATCTGATTTTGACTTTGTCAATCAGCTTAAGGACATTTGTGTCAAGATACCATTGATCAAGCTATCAAGGATGTGCCTATCTACAATAAGCTAGTCAAGGACCTATGCATTAAGAAGCCAAGAAGGAAAAGGAAAGACCCATCTATTGTACAGGTCATTGGGAAATTAGCTGATATTATGCTTGGGAACTCAATTCTGCCCAAGTATATTGATCCATAGCAGCCCTCTAGTGAATGTCACAATCAATGGTACGATGATGATCAAGAACACATTGATTGATATGGGAGCAACATAAATAAATGTGATGACAAAACAAATCATGGATGATTTGAAATTGGAAGGATTAAGACCAACAACCATAGTCTTGCGCTTGTAGACATGATCCATAGTAAATCTTGAAGGAGTTTTAGAGGATGTGGTAGTAGTGGTAGACTCCTGGGAGTACCTTGCTGACTTCATTGTTCTCCAGCCAAAAGCAAGCTTAGGAGGATATCCTATCATCCTAGGGAGACCATGGTTAGAAATTTTGATGCATTCATTGGATGTAGATATGGAAATATGATCATCTCCAATGGAAGTGGTACCAAAAATCTTATGCTCTACCCCCTTGCACAACCATTTAATGAAGAAGACCAAACTATTTGGGTGGAGGAACCAAAAGAAGACCAAGTTCAGTTCAACAACTCATGATGTTGAAAAGTCATGCATAATAGAAGGCCGAGGAGGATGTTGTTCTTTCAAATTTTACGAAAAAATTATGGCAAGAGTGAAGAAGAAGACAAGTTGCAATGCATAAGATGCCCTGAAAATCAAATCTTGCCTCAACAAAGTACTAAGAATGTTCTAGGTAAGAACTGCATCCTACACCACTTCTTCCACATGATTGTATCTTGAACTCTATAAAGCAATAGCATATGCTCCATGATTGATATTTCCAAGCAAGTAGATATTACACCTGACAAGCCACTTCAATGTGAACAAAGCATTAAGCATGCAAGGAGCAACCTGTTAGTTGCACTTCTCAAAAAGCACAAGACAACATTTGCATGGGATTATGGAGACATGCATGGAATCCATCCTAAACTATGTACTCATAAGATATACATCAAGGACAATTGCTGCAAGCCAATAAGGCAGCCACAAAGGAGAATGAACCCAACAATAAGGGATATAGTGAAGGAAGAACTAAAGAAATTATTAGATGTTGGATTCATATATCCAATCTTAGACAATCAATGGGTGTCACCCTCATTGTACCCAAAAAGAATGGCAAATGGAGGATTTGCATGGATTATAGGAGCTGAACGCAACAATGAAAGGATCATTTCCCACTTCCTTTTATTGATCAGGTACTTGACACTCTTGTTGGCAAAAAGTATTTTCTTTCCTAGATGGTTACAGTGGCTATAATCTAAATTTAGATTGCTCTAGAGGATCAAGACAAGACAACATTCACATGCCCATGGGGAACTTTTGCATACTCTGTTCTTCCCTTTGGTCTATGTAATGCACCTGTCACATTTCAAGGGAAGTACTTAACATCTCTCATTTAACCAATGATTGCATGGAGGTATACATGGATGATTTTCACAATCCATGACAACACTTTTGATGAAGCAATGAAGAACTTAGACAAAGTTCTCAAAATATGCAAGGAGCATAACCTATCCTTAAGCAACGAAAAATGTTATATGATGATGTCTGAAGGGATTGTGTTAGGTCATTATCTATCATCTGTTGGGATCCAGGTAGATCCAACAAAAATATCAGTAATTATAAATTTTCCAACACCCAAAAAGTAGAAGGATGTAAGGAGCTTCTTGGGCCATGTTGGGTATTACCGAAGATTCATCCAGGATTTTAGCAAAATTGCAGCACCATTGTTTGGGTTATTAGGGAAGGATGCTGCATTTATATGGACAGAAAAATGTGAAGTTGCGTTCCAAGCATTGAAACAAATGCTAACCTCTGCACTTGCTGTTGAGAGGGCCAGACTGGAATTTTCCATTTCATATACATACAGATGCTTCTGATCACACAATTGGAGTTGTTCTAGGACAGAAGGATGGGATACTCAATTATGCCATCTATTATGTGAGTAAGAACCTGCATAACATGTTGAGCTTAACTACATCACTGAGAAGGAATTCTTAGCCATTGTATATGCCATCAACAAATTTAGGCACTATATCACGGGATATCCAGATTTTTATCCATACAGATCATGCTGCCATCAAATATTTGATCAAAACCAGTAGTAAGTAGCAGGATAATAATCAGATGGTTTGCTGCTCTTACAAGAGTTTGATGTAACAATTGTTGATAAGCCTAGGAAAGACAATGTTGTAGCAGACTTTCTCTCAAGAATGGAAAACAATAATGAGGAAGCAATTGTGGATGACTCTTTCCCAGATGAGCACTTGTTTTCCATTTCCACTAAGACACCTTGGTATGCTGATATAACCAACTATTTGGTTTTAGGTAAGACACCTCCACACTATCTATATTATGAAAAGAAATATATTGTAGAAAAAAGTGTGAATTTCTCTTGGATAGCTAGTTTCCTATTCCACACAGGGCAAGATAATGTTATGAGAAGATGTATTAATGATGAGGAAATTTATGATGTCCTCAAACCAACCCATAGTGAGCCATGTGGAGGACACTTTGCTGCAAAAGAGAATAACACAAAAGGTATTAACAATAGGGTATTATTGGCCTACATTGCACAAGGATGCAACATTGTATGCAAGAAGATGTGATAAGTGCCAAAGAATGGGAAGGCCTACCAAATCAAATGAAATGCCATTGCAGCCTCAGATAGTATTACAACCATTTGATAAATGGGGATTGGACTTTATTGGTCCCATTGATCCTAAGTCTCAACAAAAAGAATACATCCTGGTATGCACAGACTACCTCACCAAATGGACAGAAGTAAAGGCATTACCAAATCAAAAGAGTGAAAGAGTTGCAAAATTCCTATATGACCATATCTTTACAAGATATGGAGTGCCAAGAGAGATTGTCATATATCAAGGTACCCACTTCACTTGCTGAAGTTATTATTGATTTAGCTATAGAATATGAAATCAGGCATAAGAAGTCCACACCTTATCATCCACAATCCAATGGCCAAGTTGAAGTAACAAACAAAGAAATTGAGGCCATCTTAACAAAGACTATTGTGCCTCATAGAAAAGGATTGGTCGAAAAAATTTCCAGAGAGGCGTTTGGGCGTTGATACCACATGGAAGACAACAACTGGATTCACACCTTTTGAGCTATTGTATGGTAAGAATATTGTCCTCCCTATTGAATTTGAGCATAATACATTAAGAACTACATTGGAATTAGGCATAGATTTGTCTGAAGCACGAGACAAAGGGTTCTTCAACTCAATGAGTTGGATGAAATGAGGAGGCAAGCTGTTCATAATACAAAGGTGGTACAAAAAAAAAGGATCAAGTGGCATGATAGGTTCATCAAAACAAGGCAATTCCAAGAAGGTGATTGGGCACTTCTCTTTGACTCCAAATACAAGGACCACATGGGAAAACTCAGGACAAGGTGGCTAGGTCCATATGAAATTGAGAAGATATTTTCCAATGGAGTTGTGAAACTCACCACCATTGATCCTGTAAGATTAAAACTATTGGTAAATGGTCATAGATTGAGTTGTACAAGAATCCAACTGATAGGAATACCTTCATCCAACAGTTCATAGGAGGCCAAAGTAGGATGGAAATGAGAACATCAGAATTGAGGACAGAAGTTGAACTTGCTGGTTCATCTTCTGATATTTTGGAGGAATGAGATATTTGGTGGCCTTGGTTATCCAACTTGTTGGATACCCCAAGGAGGAATAAAAGTGATGTGATCAGCCTTCATGGTGATCAACACCACTCACTAACATGTTTTATTTTATTAGTATTTCTGTTTTGTAGGATTTGGAGTATTTGCAGTAAGGAGTGCATAATCTCTGATGAAAGGAGGTGGTGCAAATACTAGAATGTCCACTTGCAACAACATGTAGCCAAAGCCTTGTTTTACTTTCTTTTGATAGAACTTGATTATATGAAGATTCAAGAATCCAATTGTATGATCACAAAAGATATGAAGATAATCAACACCATAGAATAATTCAATCTTCCCTCTCTGGGAATTAATTGGATTAATTATGGAGCTCATTCTATACGGCATCACATGCAGCAACACCACCTGTAACAACACTACTTGCAGCCACACAACACCTCGGCATGCGAAACCTCAACATCCATAAAGTAGCCTCATGACATGCATCCGTACATCTAAAAGTGCAACCAATTGAGTATCGATAGAATAATTATATTTAATTAATATATGTGCCCGATTATCAAATAAACTTTTTTTGATAGTTAAACGCTGACACTTGATTTTGGGTACCCTCCCTTCATGCACAATACTAATGTCCTCGAACAGACAAGATATTGACAATTAATCCATCACAATCACAAACAAGACCATTGAGCCCATAAACTTGTAATATTTTTCGCCACCGCCGTTTTTAGATTAATATATGTCCGCCACCGTCGATAGGAACCTTTATTGTCCATACCATCGGTGATAAACACCCGCCACCACCGATAACCACTCGAAGGATCGCACACCCGCATGGTTAACTGGTGGATCCAGATATAACCGTCCGCCTTAACCAATCCACCCAAACCCCATTGGCATCAAATAAGCTTTATTGTCCATAATGTTTCGCCGCCTTTTTTTGCATGCCTGTCTCCCATGTCACCCCATGACCATCACTTCACACGGGTATACTTCAATTCAAATTAATACTTCCCCTTTCAAGTTGCATGTGTACTTAGACTCAAATTTTGAAAAGGCAGAGCACTTGGTTCTTTTGTTCAATTGCATTTTGCATTTTCAGTGCCGAAAGAGAAACCTCCTGCTTTGTCGAGTTCACAGAGTTTCCAAAATTTGCAATGGGGGGAGATTTGATAAGGAATGAGCCAACAGACCATTCGTAGTTGTGGAACTAGCCTCAAATTCTTCAGTATTTTCACGATAATGGTTATATGGATTATATCAATAAGTTTCAAGGCTTTAATGAGTCAATTGTCATAGAGTTTTCCACACATTCAAGATGGTCATGAAAAAGTGAAAGGTTTGTAAGTTAAGGTTGATGACAGATACTAGTCACGATGGTGGTTTCTTAGCAGTACAAGGTGAAATGTATCTTGTGAAAGCTAATCTTGAAGAAGCTCGAGCAGAATTTGCAGATAAAGATGACAACTTCATGGCGGATAGACAAGGTACACTGTGTACTTCTTTAAAACCTTTATGGGATAGATGTTTCTAATTATATCATAAAATATTTCACCTGTGAGGGTAGATATTCTGATTGAACACTATCCATTTTAAATTGTTAAATCATTTGAAGAATGGGAAACATGTAAATGTACCAAATTTCTTACATGAAAGTTTAAAGAAGATGAGTAGAGAGTCACAGAGGGGAAGGTTTCCCTTTCTCATCACTATCTTGTTACTCTAGTTGTAAAGCATGCATTGGAAACTAAGCATCCTACATTGAATTGGGAGATTTCACAAGAGCAAAACATATTGATGACCTATTAGGGAAGGGTAAAAGAAGAAAAAGAGTTTGGCTAGTTCCTCTATGCCTCCACCAAACCCTTAGTTTCAGAAAACCCTACTCCTACAAAAACCCCAATTCCTATTGAAGCTTCCCTACCTTCTGAAACACCTATCAATGAAGAAACACCACTTCCAGTAGGGCCCTAGGCCTATATCTCCTGAAAGAGTTCTTGTTGTAGAGGCATTGTTAAATATCTCAACCCCAAAATCTTCCTCTTCCAAGGGCAAAAGGAAATCTTCCTCCAAAGCCTCTGAGCCACGAAGAAGATCCCATAGACTCAAAACTAAAAATCCAAAAACCTTAAAATTCTAGGGAAAATATTCAAATATCCTAGATAGTGATGAGGAGAGGATAGATAGGAATGATGAAGCCATTCCAATGGAAGTTGAACAAGAAGTTCCCATAGTAACAAATGCAGACATAGTTATGGAGGAACAACCCAAGGGAATTGAAAGGACAAAAGAAGAGGAATTAGGTGCACAACCTACTCAACAGAGCCCTACTAAATCCATTGAGATTCAAACAAATGTCATTCATGTTGGGGTAACCCATATGGAGCATGAAGGAAAAGTGTTGCTTGAAGAAACTGAAATTTTAACCAATGTTCATGGAAACCTTGAGGAAATAGAGATTGTTCATGTGTTGCATGAAGAGGATTTAGTAACTAAGGAAAGTAAGGAAGCAACAACTATAGTTGCAGATGATGAAGAACAACCTAAGGAAGTGTCATTAGAAACAATACCTACAACTCAACCCAGTGCCATCGATACTAAAGCTAGTTTACCACTTGATATAGAGGAAACAATTGACAACATCATCTAGAACCTTGAGCTAAGATTTCCCAAGAATCTAGTCAGCCAATGTAGATAGATGAACCCCCAATTGCTCCTATATCCTCAGAACCTGAGTCTCAACCATCCAACCTGCAGCCACAGGTTATCATACAAGAAGTCTTTAGAGAGCCCCCTAGGCCAGCCTGTAACAATATGGCAACACAAACTAGTTCAGAATATTGGGTGCAAAAGTTTGAGAACTATTGTAATAAACTACATAAGAAGATGGGAAAGAGAAAAGGAAGAATTACTCTTCCAACACCAACAAGATTTGGAAGAAAAGGATAGGAAACTAAGGGAAAAATACAATCAGATTGCACGTTGAAAAAGAAACAAGAAGACACAATACAAGTAACAAATGAAATTTTCAAGTGTAGACCACCATCAAATGTTTACTCTGTCTTCTTAAAAGAATAGATGTTAAAATACACTTGTATCAATAGTGATATACCCTTTGATATCAGTGGAGCTAGGTCATTTTTTAGAATATATCTCAAGATGCCTCATGAAATCCAATTACTTCTTTGTGAACTCTATATGTACAACTATGCTTTGGAATATGATAGAGAAGATCCCTGTTCTTTACATAGGGGATGTTTAGATTCATGGGCATTGTGCTCTTATTTCAATAATGAGCTCTATAGGGAAAAACAGATGGTCAATACAGACAATTGTGCAAAGAGCAACCATTAATGATTAGGGAAGAGGCAAACAATACAAAGGCTATGATTGAAGAGTATGGAAAATTCATGAAAGAACAAAAAATCAAGCAGAGGGTATACAAGATGTGAGAAGAAGTACATGATGAGGCCAGAGATCACATTAAGTACAATGGTGCAGAGATAGTATATGCATGTAGAAGGAGATGGGAAGAGATGTCACCAAGAACTAAAGAAGGAAATGCATTCCTATCCAAACATTATCCCAACTCTCCAGTGAATCAATCCATATATTCAGGTAGTAAAGGGATGTGGGAAAACTTGGTTCCCAATTGGATATTATCCACCTATTTTCCACTATCCAATACCTCATTGGTCAGGGAGAGAGAACTCAACGAGGAAGTGAAAGAAAGGATAATGGAGCAGCTACAGGAGGAATGCAAGTTACTTCTTTACTGAACCTGAGGGAACATCCATGCCAACTGACTTCAGAAACTATGCAACATCATCCAGGTGGACCCCAAGAAAGCAAAGGATAAACAAGAAAAAGTAGAAAAGGATAAACAAGAAAAACTTGAATGAGGTCATTCAAGAAACTAAGTCTGGGGGTGTGATGAGACCCTTTATTACTATTTTTGTCTCATCTGCTATTGTGTATGTCGTATACCCTTTACACTTTGTTATCTCTTGTGATCTTGTCGAACATTTCCATTTGAACTTAAGTTTATGGCACTTATATATTAATTAGTATAACTATTACTAAGTTACTTTATTTCATGGATTTTGAATGTGCATTTTAATCTCTTTGATGCAATGAATGATTATTAAGTGCTTTATCTGAATGTTGTACTTGTTGCAAGAAGTTGTTATGTATTGTCACTAACATGCATCCAAGAAACTTTGTCACAAAGCAAAGATGACTTGTCATGCTGTAACAGCATGCAAACAATTGGGACTCCGTCATGAAGGCACTGCAGCCAAAGGAAAACACACACATATACAAAGCCATGATTGTGGGAAATGTGATCAACAAGAATGCTTCATCTAAGTTCTTCACCTGCTAGTAAAGAAGTAGTTATGACAATAAGAATGGATCTCACGCCAATGCCTAATTATTCTCTCAACTACAACTTGGAACTAGTTGATTTAATTTTACAACTGGTTGTTTGAATGAATAATTAGTTATGTTGATGTATTAGAACACTTTTCTTCAGTTTTGATTGCATGCATAAGAATCACAGATTTCTTGGGAATGATTTGGTACTTAATCAAAATGTAACTACTAGTTGAAAGAGTCTCTTCACGTCTCTCTAAATATAAAGAGAATGATAAGACTTTAGTAGACATCGATCCATAGAAGGAAATTGTTGTAAGTTGTATTATGTAATCTTCATGTTGGTGAATAAAAATCTGGGTTCTATCATTTTTTGTAGACACAAGCCTTAGGAAGGGATAACACCCAAGGTAGGGCCCACTTGTGGTTCGCTAAACCCCTTTCCTTTTTCTTTGCTATTTTAAGTTTTGTGCATGAGTAGATTAGAGTTGTAACAAATCATTTCTTTACTTATGAGTCATTTTTACCTGTTTTATTCATTAGCTATAGTATCTATTTTTATCTGCAACCTAGTTTAGTTTCAACATTATATTTTCCAGTTATTGTGACAAAAATCCTTTAGTTATATCTCTTGAACACTTGTAACTATGTATATAACACTGGTAATGTTGAAAGTCTACGTCCCTAGGTTTGATGAATAAATGACTATGGATTAGTGAACAACATCCCACCAAGTGAAAACTGCAAGCACTTTATGTGATATGTTAGATGAGGTGGTGAAGGAGGTGGGTGTGGAGAATGTCGTCCAAGTTGTGACAGACAACACAACAACATATGTAGCAGCCAGAGAGACTTCTTGAGGAGAGGCACCCTACACTTTTTTGGACCCCTTGTGCAGCCCATTGCTTGGATCTCTTATTGGAGGACATGGGCAAACTCTCATGGGTGAAAAATGTGGTTGAAGATACAAGAAATATTACCAAGTTCATCTACAATCACACTTGGGTGCTAAACTTGATGAGAGAGCACACCAATGGAAAGGAGCTTGTGTGATCGGGGTCACACGATTTGCCACAAACTTCATTACATTGTAGCCTCACTAACATCTCTTAAGCAGATGTTTGTGAGCACATGATGGTTGGAGTCTCCCTATGCTAGAAAGGTCAAAGGGGAAAGGGTCGTGAAGACCGTTTTCGATGATATGTTTGCAAAACAAATGGAAGAAATCATGAAGGTAACCTAAACTTAAATATTTGTTTATTTATTATATATTTTTTTATTAATTTTGATTATAAATTTATGTATTGTTTTTTTAGGTGTCAGAGCCTTTGGTTTGAGTTCTACGAATGGTGGATGGGGAGAAAAACCCAATGGGTTATTTGTATGAGGCTATGGACGTGGCCAGGAAGCCATAGCTAAATATTATGGGCAAAATCAGCGAAAATATGAACCCATTTGGCGCATAATTGATCGGAGATGGAACAAGACACTCCATCGACATATACATGCAACAACATACTACCTAAATCCAAAGTTTTTCTATTCCCCATCATTTAAGGTTGATGAGGAGGTTATGGATGGCCTTAATACATGCATAGAGAGGATGGTATCTGATGAAGATATTAGAGATGCAATTGTTGACGAGTTGCAAATTTACAAGACTACAGAGGGGAGACTCTTTTCTTCGGCTCTATGTGTGAAAAGAAGAAACACTACTCAGCTAGGTAAAACAAATTGAGTCATTTGTATTTAGTCTCGTTATGTGTAGAACTAGATACTAGAAGTCTAGAATTCTTTCATTTATTCAAGCCTAGTTAACTTACAAAATTATAAATGTCTTATTTGCAGATTTGTGGTGGGAAGATTATGGTGCAAAAACACCAAATCTTTAGAAGCTAGCGATCCGCATTTTGTGTCAGTGGTTAAGTGCTTTTAGATGTGAACGTAATTGGAGCATGTTCGAAGCTGTTCACACAAAGAAGCGCAACAAGTTGACAACACAACGCCTCAATGACCTTGTCTTCGTGCGATACAATCTTCGTCTTCGTGTGAGACAAGTGGAGGGGGCACAAAGTTATGATGCAATTGACTTGGCTGACATCGATCCATATGATGACTGGATTGTTGATGATGTGGAGCCTATGTTTACTACGAAGGAGATAGCAGATTTGGAGAGGGAGACTGAAGAAGCAATAACATCAGGGGCATTAGGAGTTGGTGAGGATCCAGATGATATGTTTGCAGATGACGATGTTGGTGTTGTAGAGGAAGAATCTTTACCTTCCACTTCCGCAAGGCAACCACAACAAACTTATTTTAGGCGTGTCTGATGAAATGGAATATTATTGATAATTTGATACTTCAAAAGTCACATGACTCTATGAGCATTGTAGTTTGCAAACTTTGTACTCTTTTTTGGTCAAAACTTAATAGAAAATATACTTATGGGCCCATGGCATTCTATAAAGTTGGTGATTAATGCCAAAAATTGCCAATTCCCAATTTCCGAGTCAAAATTTGGCCTCTGGACCGATTAATTGCAATAACGATTGTTTAATGTGTGTGAGGTAATCTTCCTTGGAGATTCTATTTGTCTTTTTCTAAGTGTTAAAGCAATCTCCTTAGTTCTTGGTTCTCTTTTCATATTAGCAGTTACGCAAGGTTGATGCTCTTCAAGTCTCTCATGTCGTAAAGATTTTCGCAAGGTTGATATATTGTAATGTCCCCAAATGGACATTTTTCAACCCCAGATGGATTTAAGGCAAATCCCAAATAAAATGCAAGTTGGAAATTATTGTTTTTATGACAACAATGCAAACAACCCAAAATTCCTTGCCAAAACCCTAGGAGATTTGCCTATGGGTGTAAAATAGCCTCAAAACACCTTCAAAAATTATGAAATTAAATCTGTAGCTAGCCCTTGAACTATCAAATTTGAAAATACTTATATTTTTGCAAAATCTGAAAATTTGATTTTTAATTGCAAAAAACAAGCTGAAACTTCATAAATTCATAACTTGGAAAATACCCAACATTTTTGACAAATGATAGCTCAAATTGAAGATAAAATCACAAGCTTTCCAATGATACCAAAATCAGAATTTTTTGATGGGTGGAAGGCACCCAAAACAAACTCGGAAATCTGAAATGTGTAGATGAAACCCTAGTTGTACCCGAAATCAACAACCATTCGCCCCTCTTGGAAAGCCCTCAAACACTATTGGAAAACACAAATAGAAGCTTGATCTTCAATGGAAAACACAAATAAATCCTTGATCTTCAATGGAAACCCCTGAATGGAGAATCCTCTCACAAGAAAGAAGAGTTTTTCGTTCCTCTTTCTCTAATCCTCAAGAGGGTTTTTGTCCTCTAGAGCTAACTTAGAAGAGTTTTGTCCTTAGGAGTTTTTTTCCAAAGCTTACAAAGCTCGAAATTTATAAAATAAAAGAGATGCTTTACAAAGCCAAGCACACTTTCTTTTATAAGCAATCTTGGCTTAGTAGCCACCCACAAGCACCAATCAAATGTCTTTTCCCACATTTAATTCTTTTTGGCATTTATTTCTTTCTCAACATGGGTCGCATTTTTCCCTAGGGAAATAAAACATAAAGTGACCTTTTCTTTTTCTTTTTCTAATTTCACTTTATCTTCTCTTTTATTTTTATTAAGTCTATAATAAATTAATATAAGTGTTTTTTATAATATTTCTTTTTTATGCACTTTATAATAATTTATTAAGACTATAGTTTCCCTTTTTAACACCCCTTAGCCGTCGGGAAACAAAATTGGGCTAAGGGTCTTCGATCGGGAAGGGGATATTACATATATGTAACCTTTAAAAATGATTAATTTTGCAATGCTTTTGTCAAACAATTGAAATACAGCCTTGTTAATACACAAACCCCAATGTGTTAGGAAAGCCCCTACAAACCACTTGGATGTTGTTGCTCGATATGAGCCACGTTGTCGATTTAATGAATTGTTATTGGAATCCAAATTTCAAGGCTGAATTTTGGATGTGAGATACAAAAATTACCTGCCCCACACATCGTGAATGATCTTCTATATGCCCACATGAATTAGAATCGAGCCACAACCCCTATATAGCTTTGTTGAGGGGTTTTTAGTGTTTTGTTTTTTTACAAAGAAGCCTCTCAAAAACCTCCTCAATGTTTAGAGGAGGCTTTCATGAGGTTTCTATGATTAAAATGAAAATATTTGGTGTATGTCGTTGAGGAGGTTTTACACTCGATATGCATCACGGGGTTTCATGGAACAATGTTCCTTTTGGAGACTCGAGCACCGGTGCGCTAGTAAGTAGTTTGTCTAGCTATTGCTCGGTGCATTACATTTGAATGAGAAAAACTACGGTGTGCTGAATTGTTTTTGAATTAAAATCAAAGATAATACTTTACCAATGCATTTAGATGAAAATTTTCACCAAAAAACTGTCTGGTGATGAGAAATCGTGTCAAAATTGCTGCAAGGAATTGCTTTTTCCAAATAAATTGTTTTCACTCTACAATAGACCTTTCAACGTTTTAATTTTTTTGAAGTCAAGTTATTACTGTTGATGTATCAAAATGCCACAAACACATAAGGAAAATGACAGGCTCTTACGTCGTACTCATTTTAGAGTCACTTAAAATATGACTTAGTGCATGAGTTGCAGAGTATTGGTTATTCAAACCAATATTGAGGGTGTTTGCTGGACTGTTAGTCCTAGCGCCACTCCTGCAATTTCTTCACTTGATTTATCTTTGAAAAACTTCTCTAAATTAAATTAATCTAAGGGCAGTGCTCAAAGAAATCAAAAAAGGAAAAGAGAGGGTAGACATAAGAAATCTACTAAGACAAATGTATTTAAGATTATTTCAGTGCATGATCTTGGAAATAACGTGCTTTCCTTATGAAACCAGCAACATAAAACTCAGATACTACTCAAATTTTAATGTCACTGATGCATAAATTCAAAGGAATCAAGACTGTAAACCAAATTTACCATATCAAATTGCTAGATGCACATTTAAAGGATAAATTTAACTTGCAGAAAGTTATAACAATTGAATTTAAACTTGCAGATGCACAATTTAAATGAATTACTACAGGAAAGTTAACATGTAATACACCAAGTATTGAATATTATAAACACAAAATATCTAAAGCAGAAATGAGAGAATGTAAATTAGACAAATTTAGCTTGCATGAGTTAAATTTAAACTAGCTCGCATTCATTCATCAAAAATAACATCCTCCTTTTTAGACTAGAGGTGGGTCTATTTAAACAATTCGGGCCTTCCTTTACTGCCAAATTTGAACAATGACTACAAAAGATTAAGGCCATTCAAGAAATATCCTAACTGATTCTTGTTAGGATAATTACAATGGATAAAGCTAGTATGCCAAAAATACAAAAATATCCAAGGAATCGTTGAGGCTCTTGTTTAATTATGGGGCCCTTCTGGGCTGGGTCCACTTGTGAAGGTTCCTCTTGGGTCGGTTTAGCTTGTGTGGGGTCCTCCTGTGCTGGATAAGCTGAAGCTGGTCTTTTCCTGCGGCAAACGAAAGCTTCCTTGCAAATCTTATAATCTTTATCAAGCTTTACCAGGTCAACAATTGGATTTCTAAAGAGTATAAGAGCTTTATCTAGTAAAGCCTTCTGTGTAGCCTTGGCTTTCCCGTGATTTCTTTTAAGGTTTCTATTTTTGGACCTTCTCCCTGGTCTGAGAAACAATCTCAATGACCTGGGAAGCCTCTGCCTCGTTTGCTTTTGCTATGTTCTTTTGAAACTGTGATAGAAATTGATTAAGCAATTCAACAAATTTGGAAGTGAATACTGATTCTTGGTCTTCCTTGAAGACCTCGTGATGGATGCTTCTGAAACTAGTTGACTTCCCCTCAAAATTACATCATCCACTTGAAGAGGAAGTTTGCTCATTTGGTTAGTCCATTCCTTCATTTTTTCCTTTGTGTAATTGGCATATGTCTAACATATACCAATATCATCCATGGTCACAATTGCAGGGTTTTTGCATATATTCCTTCTTCAAAGGCCCGAGCCATGATTGTCAACATTTTCTGCATAACACCCATCTTTTCAATGATTGTGTTGGCCTTTTTGGAACATGCCTGCTCTTTCTTTTTAGCCTCGATGCTTTCTTTGATCACATCATATAGCCTCAGTAAGGCCTCTTCAACATATGATGCGGTGTCTTTAGGAAAAATGGCCTTGGCTTGAGTTTCAAACTCTTTGTTTCTGGCCTATACTCCTCTGACCAACTCTGCTGCTAATTCAGCTGAGGCCCTTATGTAAGACACAAGGTCCTCTTCATATTGTGCTACTTGGGAACCTTTGGTTTTCATTTTCTTTGTCCTCAGATGTCTCACGCCAAATGATGGCTTATTGTGTAGACATTCTCTTTTTGTCACCCTCTTCAAGGTTCCTGTCCTGGGATTGAACTCAATATTTATTAATGGCTCTTCTTGAGCCACCCAATCCGGTTGCTCCTTGTAGGCAATCATGGCTTGTTCCACCCAGTCTTGCTGAGGTTCATGAGGAGTGGTACTTGCAGTTTGAGCTGGCTCATCTTGTACTTACTTGGCTGGAGCCTCTGTTTGGGTTCGCTTATCATCCGAAGAAGTTAAGTAATAGGCAACCAAAGCAGGACCTTCAGTTGGCTCATGCATGACTTCTTGGATTTCTGGGATAACTTCTGCCTGTACTGGTTCCGGGGGAGGATTTGTAGAAGTTGGAACTGGTGACTGCCCTGTAGGTTTTGAATAACCAAATGCCTTTCTCTTTGTGAATTCCTTTTTTATTGTTCCTCGTGGGGAGGAACAACCCTTGTAGTCTTCATGTCTTGTTGGATAAGATTATCATCTGTTTGGGTAATCCATACCCAGTCATTGACATCAGTCTCATGTGCATAAGCTATACTTATCTTCCCTCTAAGTGACTCTAAATGCTTCGCCACTCTTTTCCTTGAGTCATATTGTCTTAGAGGGTGTTGGGGAAAATAGAATGAATTGTGGTGGGCTGCTGCTGCTTTTAAATCAGACCACCTTTTAAACTCTCTACATCCTACCATGACTAACAAGGGAGGATGAGTCCTGAGTTTCTTGTCCTTACATCTCCCTATTATACCATTGCAAATTTGATATGCAACTTCCTGTTCTGCCAGTTCATCAGGTACATAATAAGGAAGTTGTAAAGGAGGTGTGAGTGACCCTCAATCATGATCACTGTGTATTCTGGGTAGAAGAAAACAACCCTCGTTTTCTTGATTGAGGCAAGGACATTATCAAAGATTCTTTTGTGGAGAGAGTGGGATAAAATGAAGTGCAGATGTCCTCTATGTGAGCCCTAAATCTATGGGCGTATAGGTCTGAATATAACTCATTCACTTCCAAAAGGCATGAGGGAGACCATGGTTCACAAAATTCTGGGCAGTGAAGAACACCACAGAATGCATCCAATAAATAAGAGGCAATGAAAAATGGTTTCTTGTGGTCTACAAAGTTTGCTCGTTGGGAAACCAAATTGGAAGTGACCACTTGCCCTAAAGAAGGAATTTTGTGCTCATCTATGATCATGACAAGTAGGGGAAGCCAAGCTACATCAAATTTGGTAATAGAAGGGTTTCCATATAATCTATTCATTAGGGCCATGCTTATATGGACCCCAGGTTTGAACCTTTGAATTAGGATGTCGTTCAAATGAGGATCATCCATGTTATCAATTGGGTCCTTGGCCCAACTCTGCAAAATGACCCTTACTTTCCTTGTGGCCATCCAGGATTCAATGGTAGTTGAATTATAGATAACATCAGGCTCTGACAACTTATAATAAGACTTAAACACATGCCCAATGAAGAAAACTACTCTATTTGTCTCAGATTTGGAAAATAAAGCCCAATTTTTAGCCTTTGCATGAATTAGAAGGAAAGAGAGCAGTTCTAGACATGGAGACACCTTAGGCTTAGTTGCAATTAAGTGGAGGCCGACTTTTTCAATGCCCTATGTCCTTGGCCCTTTGTGCTTGTTTGGCTGTCATCTCCGCCTCTTCCATGGCATTTGTGTCCAACCTCTCTTTGGATTGTTGAAAAAACATCGGAGTAATGCTGGAATTCATGATCGAGTGAGGCCGAATCAGTAGAACACAGTGTCCTGCATCACTCTGTTGTCTGAATAAGAATAAAGGAATGCATCCATGTTGGAAGGTCCTGGTTCTCCCGCCATGGCTGAGGATTAATAGCTAGTAAAATTGTAATGGATTCCTTGAGATAAACTGCTTAAAACTAAGCGAAGAAACGAGATTAAATTCATAGGAATTTTTTTGCAACTTGAAGGTTTGAATGAATTTCTTGGTTAACACAAGATCCTTATAATTTAGGCAATCTTTTATCTAAAATGGCGTGCTCCATATTAATGGCGCATAATGCATGACTTGATGTTTTTCGCCTCTAGAGAACATTGCTTTTTGAATTGTCGAGCCTTTTGAATGTGGACCTTACACCTGTGCAGCCTAGAATAAATCATAGCCGTCAGTTTTAATTAGCCTTTGGAGACTTTGACACAACATGTATGATATATGAGATGCCACGTTGTGACACATGGAATGCCATGTGTATGATAGGTAAGATTCCATGTAGGATGACACTAGGATTCTCGCATTTTGCAATTGGTGATGTGTCTTTGACCTTTTCCGACCTTTGACCTTTTTGATGTTTTTCGCACTTGGAAGTGCGAGACAATTTTTATGAAGTGCAAGGTGCGAGGCTTCAAGTCTTACTACTCACACTTGGGAAAGTGATTTTTTGAATACTCGCATTTGCGAGCTTTCTTTGAATACTCGCACTTGAACTCTTGCGGTGCGAGTTCTCGCTCGTTGACTTGCGAGGAAAAGTCAAACCTTTAGTCAACCAAAATTCAAAATTTGAAGTGCAAGACTTTTAATAAGTGCGAGTGCGAGGAAAAGAAATAACTAAGTGCGAGCTCTTGCACATGGAAAGTGTGACTACCAAAATTTTGAAGTGCGAGGCTTTTAATAACTAAATAATAAACTAAGTAAATTACTTAGTTTAAGTAATTTAATTAAGTATAAGCACTATCATTTATAGAATAAGGTAACTCCATTCAAAGAATTATTTCTATCCCAAAGGGTAAATAATTCCAATTTACCAAATTGTATTAAACCATAGAGGATCCTTACCTATAAAAATGCAATTTTTAAAGGTGGGTGGAATTTATGCAATAACAAATACTTCACTACATCGACACACCTTACCATCATTGACATACAGACAGCTAATATAAACCATGTAATTTGTATACCTAAAAGTTTCTCTGTATTGTAAGGTCAAAAGAAAATCTGCCAATGCACGGTCGAATTTAAGCATTGTGAATGTACAATTAAAACGTTAGAGGTAAAATTTGACAATTAATTGTATGCTCCCATTAAATTTAAACCCTTAATGTGGTACACTACATGTCCAGGTGCATTTAAAATTTTCAATTGTATTTTAGACTGTTTAGGTATGGAGTGCACGGTACTCTGAAACGGAAAAATTTTAAAACCTTGGGTATGGTATGCTGTGGGTACGTTCATACAATATATTTTTAAAAAGTAAAAAATATAAATATATATAAAAATTTAAAGAAAACAAGAAGCTTATAGTCTCAGCAACCTATAAAATATTAGAAGCCAACAACAAGCTTATTATGAATTAGAAGCCATCTAAAGCAAGATTTCTTTGACTGAATACAAGAAAACCACAAAACATTAAATCTATAAGTCCATCTACTAATGGGCTCACAAACATTCCACTTACAGGGAAAGGTTTGGGGAGAAGGCAATCTTTTCATAGAGTTGTTTGGAGGTAGCCTCTTGGAGAGGGGGCCCTTTGAGCCACCTCATAGTATCCCAAAAGTCATTCTCATCCTCCATAATTAGTCCAGTAGAGGGAGCTGTGAAAGCATTTCTGAGCATTGTATACATTCTGAACTGAGATTGAGGAAGCTTATAGAAAGCTTTAAGGTCTGTCCATTCCATCCACTTCCCAAATCTGTACAAGTCATGAAATATTTTAATTCCTTTCTCAAACCAAAGGAGGGTAGATCCGCTTTTGTCAAGACAAGGATCTTGTCATT
The DNA here is from genome assembly GCA_018340775.1 of Taxus wallichiana var. yunnanensis. NCBI lineage: Eukaryota > Viridiplantae > Streptophyta > Pinopsida > Cupressales > Taxaceae > Taxus > Taxus wallichiana. Next base: position 26,076,865 of record CM031236.1, on the reverse strand, counting down.
ATATTTCAGATTCAAGAAATCGATTTGTAGGCTTGGCACCTAGTGTCAAAGGAAGAGAAGATAAGTTGCCCAACTACCAAGTGCTTCACTTGTTCCCATGCCTTCCAAATTGACTGAAGAATAAAGGACCCATGAGGAGCAAGAAGAAAGCCCCCAAATAGTTAGTCAACCAAATGAAGTTCTTTTCATCTCTCTTGACCCTTCGGAGCCTATTGGCAATATTGAATCTCACACGAACTTTCCAAGGTTCAATTCCAGTCAAAGCCCTCAAGTTTTATTTATTTTTTTGCACTTAAAAAAATGTTCAGTTACGCTGTGGGTACATACCGTGCATCGTACCCGTGCACCCATACCCATTACCTGTACCAGGTACGTATCAGGCCTGGTACGGGGGGGTACTTGGCGTTTCCGGGCAGTCTAGTATTTTACTATAACAATATTAGATGCGCATCCTTACTTCCATCAAATTTAAACCTTGAGTAAATAGATGTGTAGCTATGATTAATATGTTGATTGTGGATTACACAAACAAATACAAAGCAGTCATTCTGACTCTGTATGGCATAATAGATTTGTAATTTACTGTATTAGAATATTAGCTGTATTGACAAAACTTAGCAAATACTCCATGCCATCAAATATCCGTATATACACATCCAACCCCAACATAAAAGCTGCATGCACACTACTTTTCCATCCCATAAAATCATTCATTTTCCCTTCACTTCAAATTTAAAAGTCGCATCTTCCCTAACTTCTCAACTGCGTGTATATACACATGCACCATTATCGAGATATACTCTTTATATATCCACCTCCACCATTCTCCAACCCACCCCTTCAATTCCACTGAATACCCTTAAATTTCCCAACACAAAACACAACACTCGACGTTCCCCTTATCGTCTTCCAATTTCTCCTTTATTTTATGTGCATAAACACAACACAAACTTTGGTGTGCCCTACCCCTTTAATGTGACACAAATGTCACAAGTTTGAACCCCTCTCTGCCAGTTTGAGAGCCAGAAACATCAAAGGTTCGAGTGTCCCTGCACGTTATCAGCGCAGTACATTGATCAATCCCTACTCCTGCTTTATTTTGTTCCACAAATACATTTGATGTTCAACTTCAATGTTTGTGTGATATTGTTGAAAATCTTATATCTATTAGTTTGATCTGAAAGCCTCATATCTCCTATTTCTTCAAAAATGTGGTATGTCAAAATTTTAGAAATCCGCCTACTTCATAAATGAGTGGCACGCCTTGCAGCCGATCGACATATTGCTCATTTATTAAGTGGGATAGGTGCACCAAAATTGAGCGAAAAGTCTAAATAAAAGTGTTTTTGCATGGTAAAAATTGAAAAACACTAATTTTTATGGAGGATTGTTGAGCAGTGCATCAGTAGCAACACTAGTGCACTGATGCGAATGCCACTCAAAGGTAGCATATGAATCAACACACTTCGTTGAATTGTGATGCAATTTTTGTAGAACTGCACCAAACATCCTTTAAAACCTCCCTAAATCATCCTCATTGACCTTAATAAACATCATCTACTACACTTGTTTGAATTGCAAACCTCTCAAGGAGGCTATATGGTGGTAGTGCCATTACTTCATGTACAAATGCTTTAAGGGCTATTCCGCTCCAAGAGGCCATTCATTCCTTGACAATTACCATGAACAACATGAAAGGAAACAAATTTAAATGCATACACACACAGGAAAATTCACAAGACAAAAATTTACATTGGCGAGACCCACCATGGGAAAAATCCAGCATGGAAATGGCTGCCTCTTGAGCTCGAAACAATCACAAAATGAGCATGGTTCGAATGATTTATATGATTTTGAGCTGATGAAGCTCAGAGCTCAAATGTACGTACATGTTTCTCACATACTTGTCCCGGTTACTACCACGACCACTAGGGAAACTCCTTGAGCTGTCACATGTGATCCCACCGATCTAGGGATGTCCGTGAATCAAAGATTAGAAAAGGTGGCTTCATCACTCAATCTTCCTTCCATTCTGCAAATGGTAAAATCCCTATACCCCAGCTCTGCATACGTAGAATAATGGTTTTTCCTACTTGAATAGGCATTGGCTCAAAGATACAAGTGCAGCTCCTCTATCGAGTCAGCCACTGCCTCTTCTACCATGGACTGGAGCTCTCCCTTGGATAACACTTCTATCTAATGCTTCCTCTCAGCTTTAACAATCCTCACCTTTATGCCTTCACCTTCATTGCTGGGCACTGGAACTGAACATATTCTCTTGTGCCTTTGGGAATTGAGTGAGGGTGTTTATTTTTTTGCTTTCTTGATTTTTTTGCGTGTTTTGTTCGTATTTTTATTGGTTTTATATATCCAAACTACTCCCAAAATATTTTCTGATCAATCACACAGGTCTTCACACTGCCAGTGCAATTGACCAGCAATAAACTGCCATGCTCGCCAATATTTCTTTAGAATCATGAACCCATATATTATAAACATTCCCGTGCAATCAAGCATACCACAATTTGAAAGTTTTTACAAGTTCCTATCAGTTTTTGGTGCAATTCAATGCTTTTCTAAATTTCCAATTAATTTTTCCATATCCTGTAAATTCTTTCACCGAAAGATATCCTGTCACAAGGCGCTTTCCTGAAAATGAGGGGAGTTGACATCTTCATACTGTCAGTATTATTGACTAGCAATAAACTGTCATGCTTGCCAAGTTTGCATTAGGATCATGAAGCCACATATTATTAACATGCCCCACCAAACACACCACTATTTGAAAGGAGTTTGGATAACTACGATGTGCAAGGCTGTTAAAATCTTGTAACTAGATTATTTATTTTGTAGGATTTTACCTGTGTGTGTTTAAGTCATCTCAAGATGATCTCCTTGAATAGTCATTGCGCTGATGTAATTTTTCCTCATGTATTTTTAGTAATAATCATGATGCAATGGGACTCACTTAGCTCTCAAGACCTATGAACAGTAAATGTAATTCACCACTTTGGGCTTCTCACCCTCTAGCCTGTAGGTAACATGGAACTTCCATGGAGCATCGCCAACAACAGCTCTAAATGTACATTTTCCATCTGTACAGAAGTCCCAAGACATACCACGTGCCCCTTGCTGTCCCAAGTTTGCTCTAGGATCGTGAAGCCACATTATAAACATACTTGCCCCACCAAACACAACTTGAAAGGACTTTGGATAAGTGTGATGCATGAGGCAATTAAAGTCTTGTAACTAACAAAATCTTTGTGTATCATCACCAATAACAGCTCTAGATGTCCATTTTGCACTTGTACATAAGTCCTAAGACATACGATGTACTCCTTGTCATCCCAAGTTTGCTTTAGGATCATGAAGCTATGTATTGTAACATACTTGCCCCATGAAGACACCACAATTTGAAAAGGACTTTGGGTAACTGAGATGTATGAGGCCATCAAAATATTGTAACTAACGCGAATCTTCCATGGAGCATCACCAATAACAGCTCTAAACATCCATTTTCCATCTGTACATAGGTCCCAAGATATCCAATGTACCCCTTGTCATACCATTGATTTCCATATAGATACTTTCATAACGGTGCTTTTAACTATGCAATCTTGGTTTCCTACTTTGGAAGGGAAAAGACAAGCAGGATAAAGCATATGGCTTGCTCTAGAATCGTGTTAACAACCTGCAAAGAGAGCATAGGTTGCAATCCCCCAGAGTGCTTTTGCAGGTAAACTGACAGTTGAGGACGTTATACACAATGGGAATTGGATTAACAATTTCGAATGCCAATTTATCCCCCAGTTTTATGTTCTGGCAAAATAATGATTTCAGTTTTTCCTTTACTAGTTACTTCTCCGAAGGCTTAAGCAAAGATATCGAAAGATTGGTTTGAGCTTTCCACCAAGTCTGGAGTGAGTTGGGTTGAGTAAAATCATCCACAAAGTGCACGTTGAGAAGTTGTCCAAGCCATTTGGAAGAAAAATTGTTTTAATTTGCTTCTCAATTATTGGAGGTCTCAAAATAGCATCAACTGCTAGAACACAAATAAGGTGCCTAGGGCACCCTTGAAAAACAGATTGTTGCAACTGAATTTGTTTAGGAAGGCTGCATTTGGCACAGACCATTGTGAAGCCAGAGAAAAAAGTGTAGCCACTGTTGTGATAAAGAACCGCCCAAGCTCAATAAGTGCAGCATGACATAAGCGTTTCAGAAAATATTACCTTCTGCCCTGAGTCTCGATCCCTTACTATAACCTCCCAGGCTGTGATACAATAATTCAAGATAAACCTACCTTCAATAAATCCTGTTTCTTTGATGCCTAACAGACCTAGCTGCTGAAAACACGATTAGTTTTGTAAGAACCTCTTTTGTCATCTTTTTCACATCTGTTCTTTTGCGTAGTGGCCCACCGATGAAAGATAATACCAAACAAAACTAGTCTCCTGGGATTGACATTTTTTTGATAAAATAGAAGCAAAAAGGCTGAAAATGTAAATTTCCTCATCATAATTCAAACATCTTTCAAATTTGAGTCTTGACCAAGTAGGAGCCGGGTAGTGCCTAGAATGCTCAAATTTGACCAAGTAGGAGCCGGGTAGTGCCTAGAATGCAAGAAAGGGTATTATACTTCTAATTGATCGTAATGAAGCAGCATTCATTTCTCTAGAAGGCAAATGTGTGATAAGGGTCAATGAGCACTCAAGAGCTTACGTGGAGACAAAATGCCTGCTTTTGAAGAAGTCAGTTTGTGCGGTATGTAAAAACAAGCTGGACAAACAAATGTCTAAGATGCTACTAGATGGCTGCACTCATATACAATCGAATCCATTTCGTCTTGCTTGCGTATGCGATTATCCATATGCAAATGTATAGAACATAAAACAGTACATATTTCAGTATTAAAGTATATTTTCCTATTATAATGCGGATGCTTATAGATCTTCTCTTGGTTGGTTTAATAAATCAATTGAGAGACTTATCTTATATTCTGTTTACAATACTTTGACTAACGAGCATACAACTTCCTGATTAACATGTGTATCATTTCTGCAGTGGCAATATTTTAAGTGTTGAGGTAGTGGATGGTGGGTTGGTGTGCTCCAGTGGAGTTTGCTTGGAATCAATGGGAGATAAGAATGATGATTGTTACATTGTCAATGCTGCAGTATACGTAGGCTATTAGATTTTTCCTGTGCAACAGTGGTCATACGTAGGTAAGATGTACATGGCTCTGGCTACCCGATTTATAGGGTGTTTGAGACAAAGTGAAATAAAGAAAGCACTCAATTTATTGGTGTACAAATGTTTATAGAAGTGCACTGGAAATTCTTCACAAGAAGAAAATGCATTGTATGTCCTGAATCCTTTTGGCAATTATTGTTAATTGCAGATGGCTATGTTCATATATGTTCCGATAAGAGCGTTTCTGTACTGATATTCAATAAGCCATAGGCTATAGCTGAATTTGATACCATTATGGATTTTTAGGACGACAGTACGTAACGATAAATAAAAATAAATTAACATTATTGAATTTTGTTGTCCAAAAGAAACATTTGTCTGTACTAATCAGAAACAATGTCCATTCTTTACCATTTCATAGAAAGCCAACTTATTTTTACACTCTGTATTTACATGGCATCAAGTATGTATTACATCTTACAAATAGTGATTGAATGTAACCAAAAGTAATTCTTTTTAACATAAGTCTCAAGGCATTTTTTTTTTTGGAAAAGGGTAAATGTGGGGGTTTTGAAAGGACCCTCATCCTTGTACAAAAGCCCTGAAGGTGAGATAAAGCATTGAAGCATGACAGAGAAGAAGCCCAAAGGCAAAGAAGAACAAAGGCCAAAAAGGAAAAAACAAGAAGAAAAGAAACGAGAAGAGAAGAAGAACAGTTGTAGCCACAATAGTTGCAGCAACAAACAACTGTAGTCACTATAGCTGCAACAACAGCTTACTCAAGATGCTCCCTACCATGGGATCGTAATTTCATTTTAGTGAGAGAAATTCCTTTCTTTTTTCTATTTACGACTGTCCAACCATCACTCCTATTAGGATCCAAATTTTCACTGGATGAGTTGGAAGTCGAATAACAGAGGACTCCAATTTTCCAACATTAGATTCCTCCTTCAAGGAAATCGCCGCCAAAGGGTTCGTCACTACCTATTCAACTATTTCCGACCCTACCAACTCCGTAGCGGGGGGTGGAACTTGAGGCTCATCCGGTAGTTGATTTTTTTGTCATCAACATCATGAACCTCTTCCGAATCCTCGAGAAGAGGAAGCTGAATCATCACCAACAACCAACAGGCTGGGTTGGGAATCCTTCCACCAAGAAATTTTTCCTTTAAATTTTGCTGCACTTTTTGACATGCTGAAGCAAGATGCCCAAGGGCAAAACATTTCCTGCATCTGAAGGGCAAGCCTTCATAGTTAAGAGGTTGTGACCAAGTCCTATCCAAAACCTTGAGGTCAATGGAAGCCAGTAAATCACAAGAAATATCTAGATCCACAAAGATACACACATAGGTAGTGTGAGTGTAGAGACCTATATTGGAATCAATGGATAGAAATATTGCCAAATGCAATCGACACTCCTCCCCCAAAGCGCATCGGAGGTGAGGTAAACGAATCCAGATAGACTTCACATTGAAAGTAGGAGTGAGAGGATTGGAGATTGAAAACCATGGCTTCACCAAAGAAGTGATGATTATGTAGTTCCCAAAGCTTGTAGAAAATAGAATCTCTATCTTTAACATAACTAAAAGCCACAACAAAAAAACCCCTTGCACGGGGTAAATGTCAACCCTACCAAACAAGTGGGGACACTAGTTTGAAGAAATCCACAGTGGAGAAGTGGCAAATTAGGCTAGAGGCCGTTGAAGTAGCATATCAAACCACAGGCGAGAAAAATTTCAGCCTCTATAACCGACTCCGCCAAGGAAACCGTGGGAGTAGATTTGGCGGCATAAAGGGGTTTGAAGACACAAGAAGCTACTTGCAAGAATGAATGCTGCCCGAAGCGGGAATCGCGCCACAGACAACCCCACCTTTTCAGAAACCGACAATAAATTCGGTGTAGAAGTAGGGGAAAAGGGAAAAGCGAGCTACGCAACCAATAGAGAGACCATCCAAACCCACATCGCTAGAGACTTGAGCTGCCGGAGGATCTCCAACTCCGGCAAAGCGGGAATCGGGGATGGGAAAGGGCCACGGTTAGGGTTTGATGCGTGAGCCATTGGCCAAGATCAATTTCAATCCCGATTCAAGAGAGAATTCTCAAGGCATTTTAGTTGCACCCTACACTACAACTATAACATCATGGACATACCTAATAAAAGTTTCCACGTAATGCTTAGGTTAATTTCTTATTACACGAGGGTGAAGGAAATAAATTTTTAACTAGATCATGCACAAAAGCTTCACAATTTACATTAAGTTTTCTAATTTATTAGGGATACCAACAGAGGCTCTTTCCACGGTATCTAGCACACTCTTTTTCTTCTGATTTATTGCAACAATATTATCGTGGGGTGTTTGGCCCAGCAATTTCTAGTTGGGATTTGATTTTGATTCTTCATCGTGGTGATTGCTCCACCTCGCCATTCGATTGAATATGCTAGGCTTTTACATGAAGTTATTGTTTGTGAATAGATAACATTATAACTTCTTTGCCGCCATTCACTTTGTGATCGTATGGCCACATGAAATTCTTGATTTTTTTTCGTATAGTTCCTTGGAGATGTGTTGAAGTTGAACACTACTTTTGTCTACTCTAACTTAACCATACTTTTATAGTCCCATTGACCTATTTGATCATTTGTGGACGTTACTATACTTCATCTCTTTCTAAGAAAGAGCTCAAGGCTCGGATGAATGCTCGTCTATGGTTGAGGCGTAAAAAACTGCAAATAAAGGTGGAAATAAGATGTGGTGAAAGTAGGATCTTGTCAAATTGACTAATCAGTAGACTTCATTACTACTAAAGCGAGTAAAGATTTAATTTTGATGAAGGGATGTGGAACAAAAGCGTGTTATTTAGTAGTGCTTTTGTGTTGTTTTAACATATTTTTTCTTCAATTTGATAGAAAGATGCATCCCGATTTAGGCAAAGGAGTATTAGTAGTGGGAGGACCTTCAGAAATTTAAGAAAGAAATGTGGATAGAATTTTTTGATTATACAAATGAGAACCTATCAAGTCTGAGACTACAACATGTCACTATAAGAAGAGTGTCGGGCAGTCTTCCGACATACAACCCAATATAAATCCCGATTTCAGGATATAAGGACACTCCTTGACTTTGTAAATATTGTAAAAATGTAACAAAAAATTAGTAACATTGTTTGTATCAGGTAGTAGCACTAGCTACCACATCAATAGCAGAATTAGCATAGGAACTAATAAGAGGTTTCAGATTATAACAATTGTCATTGGGGGCATATCCTCTCTCCAAACCTTAGTGGAAAACTAAAAAAAAGACCCCAAAATAACAAGGGCCCAAACCACTTTGCATGCGGTAAGATTAGAAGCGATTGCAACTTGCATATCAACTTCCACCACACCGACTTCACCCCCTTCAACAACTAACCAAGGCCCAAAATAACAAACGTTTTCCTCCATAAATGGGTTGGTCACCAAATGAAGATGGAGGTTACAAATGGTTTCAACAACTTTGAGGGACATGGCTTGATAAATTATGAAGCCCATGAAAATATACTTGAGAAGTAATATCCAGCTTGAGGTGAGGTCTTTGAAGTCAACAAGAAGCTTAGGAGATCAAATTACCACATGGAGCTTTACTTTTTAAAGTAACCTCAACATGTTGTATGTCATGTTCATTATCTTCACACATGTGAGAAGACTTGGGTAAAGCTAGGTGTATCTAATTAATGCCTCCACCTTCCATCCCACCAATAATTAATCCACACGTGTGAGAAGACTTAGGTAAAGCTAAGTATATCTAATTAATGCTTCCGCCTTTCATCCCACTAATAATTAATCTCCCACTCACTCTTGTACTTTCTCACTTCTTGATCCTTGGTGTTATTGTGCAACAATTTGTTGGTTGCGCATCTCTTTGTTGTACATTTATTTGTTGTTTTAATGCATTCACATTATTGGTAAAATCTCTCTTTTGAGAACATGTTTGTTGATTGTGTGTTTAAATTATGGAGTTTCCTTGGGTCCTTATTTCGACATTGTAACATAGTTTTTTCCACAATCTCTATCTTTAATAGTTTCAAATTTGTTTTTATTTAGTTGGATTTGCATTCTTTTTGTAGAACAATGTGAAGGAAAGTTATTTCGAAGAGCCATGACCACTATCGTGTTAAGAGTGCTAGAGAAAGTGATTCGTAAGCAGGTAGATTTTCTACTATGTAATTTTTAACTCAACGGATCCTTTAAATTCATCAACCACGTGATTTAAATGAATCCAAAGCTGATTTAAAAATTGATCTAGAATTGAATTTAATGATACTCAAAATCACTATTATTTACTATTCGATCAAACCATTCAAAATTAATTTACCCGATTCTCTGAAAATGTCATAATATGATAATAAATGCTTGCTTGAATTTAAACTTGATTGATTAAATGCGGAAATAAATCAGAATTCAAAATGCAAAATAAATCAAATCATAGAGACGACACCAGAGTTGTTTACGGAGTTCGGCAATTGCCTATGTCTCCGGGTTCATATGAACCAATCTATTAAAAATTGTCCAAACTACAAGTACAATCAACTTACAATTAACAAAAATAGATCCATAACCTGCAATTTTGTGTCTTCAAACCTTTGAAGGACCCTAGTGAAGCTCAATGTTTGTCCTCCACCTTCCTAAAGCACTTGCGAAGCTTATCTCTTTAGATTTCTATCCTCTTTAGGATGCATAATTACGTGCCTCCTCATATTTGAAGGACATCGCATACTCTTTTACCCGCTTTGTTTCCCGACATTCTATCGGACCACCGTCTTGACCATATTCGCATTTTTGCGCATACTTTTGATGTCTCGCCTTTGACCCATTGGTATCACTGCTTGCACATCCATACGAGCGGA